>OY365783.1:1663832-6463832 GCA_959347405.1 Napeogenes sylphis
CAACAAGTCGTGCCTCCGTTGGAAGTAATTGTTTCAGCAAAGCAGATTACATTCCAGAGCAAAGGGCCTGGTACTGATCCCTGCGGACCTCCTCCAGTGACCTTGTAAGTCTTAGGTCCGACATCAGTATCGTAGTTAAGAACTCGGTTTGTAAAGTAACTCGCTATTATATTTTGTAGGTAACCAGGAACGTTAAACTTGGCCATTGCTTCCATAATTACTTCCCATCTGGTAGAGTTGAAAGCCTTTTTGATGTCAAGTGCTGCGACCGGGCAATACTTTTTTGCGCCTCCTTTCCACCTGGTTCCAGCGATTGCTCGCTTTGCTGTGTTAATAACTTGATCTATAGCATCCAAAGTAGATCGTTTTTTTCGGAATCCATACTGATTATCAGCCAATTGGGTTTCGATAACAGATTCAATTCTACTGTGGATGATATGCTCCAGTATATTTCCAGCCGTATCTAACATACACAAGGCCGGTAAGTCCTTTTGGTTTGTTTTCCTTTAGCTTTTTTGTTATGAAGAAGTACTAGCCTTTGCAATTTCCATCTCTTCGGAAAAGTACCCTCCTGTTAGCAGGTGTCATAAGTGTCCAGGAAAATTTCCGAAGCACTTTCGATGGCAGTTTTTATTGCCACATTTGGAATACCATCTGGTCCAGGGGCTTTATTGTTTCCTATTTTAGAACAGGCTCTTAGAAGTTCATCCAGAGTGACAGGTGGTATTATTTCAGTTTCACCCTTCTTGACTGTGTAGCTCAGCTTTGTTTGTTGAGAAAATAACACTGTTACTATAGTTTTCAGCAGTTCCGGGTCGGTTGGCGAATATAATGGCCGTCTTTTTAGTCGAAGCATAACTGTCTGGTAGGGTCTTCCCCAAGTGTCTTTTTCTACCTCTTCTCGAAAATCAGTCCAAAATTTTCTCTTGCTGTCTCGAATAGCGTGTTTAAGAAAGCGATGTGCTTTTATGTATGTCAGTACCGCTGCTTCAAAGCAGCTGCGAGATTTCTTTCGCGCGCGTTGAACTAATATTTTTGTCCGTATACACTCTTTGCGGAGCATGGCTATTGTATCATTCCGCCAGAAAATAGGCGGGAATTTATTTAGACATCGCTTCCGTGGCATAGTAGCATTGCAAGCCAACACAACTCTCTTGGTAATAATGGTTGCTTTTTCATCAGCTTTGCATCTATGTTGCATAGGCTGGACGTCCAAAGATATTTGGAATGTTTTCAGGTCAAACGCACTAATCTTCCATCCGGCTGTAGTAGGTTTCCAATCTAGTAGTTTAGGTTTTGCACTCAAGAGTTCTCAATATATAGCTTTTTTTATACAATCTAGGGCAATGCTTGACTACATTCCACCTGATGGTAAGTGGAATGTAGTCTTAGGTGGTAAGGCGCATTACCGTAAGTAAGTAAGGCCGGAAATACGGAAGGGGGCCGGGGGAATTAGATTGTGTAATTCCTGCGCACACTCACCAAAATGTATCCTATAGAATACTGAGAGGCTAGCAATTCTACGCCTGTGTTCAAGGCTTTGGTGGTCGGTTTCGACCAATGCGGGATCGCCTATAAGCCTCTTCGCTCGCCTCTCAATTGAGTCCAGAACCGCAAGATGAGACTTTGCGGCACCAGCAAATATGTGACCACAGTACTCCACACACGAAAAGTCGCAAAGGATCGCAAGTCGCAAAGGATCTGTGCTTTGTATAAAACAAGAAGAACTTCGCAAGAACGGCAAGCTTTACTGCTGCTGCTCTTGCTCTGGACTCAATAAACCGAATAAAGATTAGATTCGAGAAAATCTCTAAGCCCAACAACTAAAGCCGGTCACTGTATTCCAAGGATACATTCTGGAAAATAGGAGCCAAGGTGAAAGGGCTCCTTTTGGCGGTAAATAGACACGTCTGCGTTTTGGTAGCGTTGAATTTGACCAGATTGGCATTGCTCCATGCGGAAACTGCCTGACGTTGGTCAATCAAACGCTGCACCATGGCCTCTCTTTCAGACTGTACTTGATCTCTACTAGTCCGAGTACTAGGCACATATCTTTCTACAACTGTGCTGACGTCTGCTTACCCATAGATATCGGGCTTCAACAGATCGTTAATGTGCAGCAGAAAAAGAGTTGCAGAAAGAACGGACCCCTGAGGCACTCCAGCATTTATTCCGAGGAACACCTGTCGACTACTACTCGGAAAGATCTCTGGCTCAGAAAGTCTGTTACCCAGCCTATCAGACCAGGAGATATACCGTACGCTGAAAGCTTGCTTATAAGGCTCGCATGCCAGACCCTGTTAAACGCCCTCGAGACGTCCAGAGAAACGGCGACCGCTTCTCCGTTTTTCTCGATGGCCTCGCCTCAAATATGTGTAAGATACACTAGGAGGTCCCCAGTAGACCTATTACGGCGAAACCCGTACTGTCGGTCACCGAGGAGATCGATCGTACCTTCTAGGTATGCTAGAAGGCGCGAGTTCAATACACGCTCCATAATCTTGCAGAGTATGGAGGTGATTGAAATCGGTCTGTAATTGACAGGTTCGGCACGGCTGCCTTTTTTGGACACGGGTTGCACATTAGCAAGCTTCCAGGATTTCGGCACTATTCCAGTCTTGAGAGAGAGGCGATACAGACGTAGACGTTGTCTCCTCTACTGACAAGTACAGGAGACAACTCAGCTGCACATGTCTTGAGCAGAATGGCTGGTATACCATCAGGACCACTGGCTTTATTCACATCTAAACGACACAATGTTCTTTGTTAGTGATGCAGATTTCAGGCATCATAATACCGCAGTGAGGAAGATGTGCTGGAAAAGCATTGCCAGTGTCTAGATGCGAATTATCAGCAAACAGAGAAGCAAATACATTTGCTTTCTCTGTTGCTGTGTGGGCCAGGGATGCATCCGGCTTCATCAGAGCAGGCAGTGAGGGTTGGCAGAAGTTTGATTCGATCGCTTTGGCAAGACAGAGAGCTTTTCGCCATTCTTAGCGATTTGATCGAGACGAGCCTTCCGCAATGCCTTTTTGTAGGACTTGGCAGATTGGTTAAAGGCTCTCTTCTTTGTACTTACATCCGGAGTTTTGCGGCTTCGAGCATCAGCCCAAATGAGATATGCAGAATGTTTTCGGTCTTGAGCATGACCACATTCGCTTCGCAGTGATTTAGATTGAGGCTTCGCAGTGATTTAGATTGAGCTGTAGAATCTTCACCACCATGGTTTCTTGCGGACCATCTGGGATGCTGCTTGGGAGACAGGGCATTTCGCACAACCTGCTATGTGGGCGCTATCTTTTTCACCGTCTTCAGTGCAGAGCACACATGTAGCGTCGTTCTTACAGTTAAGCTCGTGCATTTAGCTGATAAATGTCCCCACCGCCAGCATTTATAGCATTTTGTGGGTTTTTCTACTCTTCTCACTCTACAATTTACCCAGTCTATTTTATTTTGGCACGGTTTCCTGTGATTTTCGTGGCAGTCTTCGCATCCACTTTAACAGAAGCAGTCTGAGTTTCACCACATGATTGTTGTAACTATCTAATTGCGTCTAGCGTAATACTACTGTCCTCGCTGACAGCCTTTACCAGAGCATCTAAGACATCTTGTTTAGTGGTTGTTAGATCTAGGTCTTTAATTTCAATAATTTCCTCTGGTACTTTGCTCACAACTTCAGCTTCACCTCCAAGTATGCCCGCTATGGTTTTCTTTATGTCAGCTGCTTTATCGTTGTTATTCCTAGTGAGAACAAATAGCAGTGATTTTACGTATTTTGTCCAAACTGTCCAACTTTTTCTGTTGATGCGTCTTGTTTAACCCGTTTCAAGATTTCAGCATAATTCTCTTTTTGCTTTGGACGTATAAGCACTGCATCAGGTCTAATTTTGTAAAAATGTTTTCTTGGTTTTTTCTTCCTCACAGTTTTCCATTCCGACTCCTGTAGTGTGGATTTTACTACATAATCCTTGCCCAATGGTTGAGGGTTGGGCTCATTATTTTTCCTCTTTTTCCAAGTAATGTGCACTTCTCCGGGTGAAGTTCGTTCTTGCCGTTTCACCTTACGAGTCTCACGCGGTTTCTGTGTTGCCTTTTCCGTGACATCATGTGTTTTGAAGTTTTTCACCCTAGGTTCTGAATGTGTTATTTATTGCATTGGAGTGGTCTGGGTCTCTGCAACTGAGGTAGTAGGGTATCGGACCTCTGGCATACTCTTTTCCATCGTAAGCGTCAGCGTCTTAATTGAGCTTTCCAGTGAAGCTGTGATCTTTCTGATTTCTCCATGGACTTTCTTTTTCCCCTTTATGAAGTTTGGTAGAGAAGTTATCAGCCGCTCGTGGCTCTGTAATGCTCTCTTCAGCTCCGTTTCGTTCGTATGTGGTATTATAGTACCACTGTGTTGGGACAGCCTCAGAAGTAAAACACAAAAATGGTTTGTCTCAAGAAATATAATCACTGCAATATTAATGTTCACAACAATAATTATTTTTAAACAATAACTTTCCTTTATAACACTTGTATTAGCCGAGATCCAATGTTCCAAGATCTCTGCTCGGCACCTGAGTACCGACTGATTGGTCCTCCGCAGTAACCTGCCTCTTAAATAATATTATAGTGTTGTCAACATAAATATATTTTGAAGTTGACAGCACTGAATCAACTAAACTACTTTTTATAAATAAACAATAGCCTTTTTTAAATATGGCAACATGAAATAAATTTAAAATACTAACATAATATTATAATGTTGTCAACTTAAATATATTTTAAAGTTGACAACACTGAAGGAACTAAACTACTTTAAATAAATAAACAATAGGCTTCTTTAAATATGGATACATGAAATTAAAACTATATAAATTTATGATGCTAACAGCTCGGCCATCCTGTTAAAGCGAGTCCTCGAGATTAACAGAAACATTTTATTTACTTATTAAATAGATTAAATTATCGGTATCATTATAAATTTTCTTTTAACTAAAATAATAAAATAATTCATTAAATTTAACAACTTATTTAACTAACTAAAAATAAGAATAACAAATTAAGAAAAAAAATAATTAAATAAATAAATAATAGTGTAATTCATCCATCGCTATCAGAGCCATATTCTTCTTCATTTATTCCTAATTCGCGGTTAAAAGCTAGCCATGGATGTATCTTGTCTACTGCTACTACATTTTTATAATGTCGACCTTTCTTTCGCGTTAGAGGAGTATCTTCGATAAGATATCTGTCTTTGGGGAGTACTTTTATTATTCGGTATGATCCCTGAAATTTATTAACTAGTTTTTGAGATCTGCCATCGTGAGGTACTTGTCTTTCTACACGCACTAAGTCACCTTCTTTATAGACGGTAGCAGGTTTCCTACGCTTGTTAAAACGTTCAGAATCTTTAAGCTGCTGAGTTTTAATTCTCTCGCTCACGCGACTTCTATTGTTAATTACAATTTCTGGTGTATCCCTTATTGTAGTATTATTTATGATGTCGCTTAAAATACCTTGTGAGCGACTGATAATATTAAAACCGAAAACAAGTTCCGAAGGACTTTTTTGTGTAGTTTTATGAGTACTAGTGTTGAGACCTACCTGTATGCCGTAGATACATTCGTCCCAATTTCTTTCGTCATTACCATGATTAGTGGTAGATAATGCGTCAAGGATGGTTCGATTAAAACGTTCTACCTGCCCGTTAGCCCGGGGGGTAGATACGGCATTCTCTATGTGTTTGATACCATAAGCTAATATAAAATCTTTGAAGGCTTTGCTAGTAAAAGTCGATCCCTTATCTGTAACTAGTAATGTCGGTACGCCAAAGTAACTAATATGTTCCTTGATAGATTTTACTGTAGTTATCGACTTGGTATTTCTAACCGGTGTTATATTAACGTATTTGCTAAAGCCGTCTACTATCACAAGCAAGTAACAATGCCCTCTTCTACTTTTAACAAATGGTCCTAAATGATCGATGTGAACTGTATGAAAAGGGATGTTAGTTTTATCTATTGGATGAAGCTCTCCTTCTCTTTTGCCTCCAGGTATTTTGTGATGAGCACATTCTAAACAAAATCGTTTGCTATACGATATTATCAATTTATTTAAGATACCCGAACCAGACGTATTACCAATTTTTGTGGCACGGGATTTGGAGAAACTACCCCCGATTACATTTGATCATTTGGATGTCTCAAAGTTGTTAAAGGATCTGATGTTGGTACAAGCGGAAATCAAAGCATTCAAGTCTTCATATGCGACTGTTGAGCAGCTCGAAGATATAAAGCGAGAATATCTTGGTAGAAAGATGAGTTCGTCCTCGTTCTCATCGGCTAAAATTAATATAAAGCGGGGTGGTTATCACGACAGTGGTCCAATGGGGCTCTCTTATTTAGAAGATAATGCAGCTAATTGTGATCAGTCAAATTGTAGGACATCATCGCCAACAAATTATTGTTTAAATTATAGTAATTCAAGTGTGAAGTATTCAGACAGAGAAGCGACGCAACGTATTGCAACAATCGCCTGAACGATACGATGTTAACACGGGGCCTGGCTTGAAACAAAAAACTATTGACGAGAATGATTCATCTTTGTTGATTAACAGGACGAGCGGTCAACGTGCGAATATAATAGAAATGCAAACCTATGCGTCACAACTTAAGAGCGATAATGCTAATGAGGGTTGGACTGTAGTACGTAAAAAGTCGCAGAAGTCTAAAAATCGTTTGATAGGTAAAATGGGTAGCGTATTGGTAGAATCGGAAGAAAAGTTTAGAGCTGCCGATCGTAAAATACCATTATTTATAACAAATGTTCATAAAGACACGTCGGAAATTGATATAATATCATATATAAAAAATAAAACAAAGGAAGATGTCAGCTTAGAAAAAATGTTAATCAAACGACATTGTCAATACGATGCATACAAACTTATTGTATCTCAAAGCAAGCTGCCATTATACCTAGATGAAAATCTTTGGCCTCGCGGAATTATCTTTCGAAAATTTGTGCATTTTAAGCCGAAGAAATCTATTGAAACACCGGTTGCGGTTGAGGTGACGAGCATTAAATAAGCAAATAAATTAATGGATAACAATCTTATATGTAATTTAGTTTCCTTTAACTGCAAAAGTATCAAACGCTCCGCACAACATATACTAGAGTTATGTAAAAGTTGTGATATAATAGCTTTACAAGAAACGTGGCTTATGCCGGAAGAGTTGTCCTTTCTTGATACATTATGCAGCGACTTCAGCTCCACAGGAGTGTCTGCGGTTGATACGTCTGCAGGTATTCTACGCGGAAGACCATATGGGGGCGTCGCGCTGCTTTGGAGACGTAGTGTATTTCAGAATGTGTCTGTGGTTGATTGTAATAATTCGCGTATCTGTGCGATAAGTGTAATTTTAAACGGTAAATCATTTTTAATTTTTAGTGTGTATATGCCTACGGATTCAGTGGCTAATCTAACGGATTTTACGGACGTACTTAGCTCGGTAAGTGTTATTATAAACTCTTATGGAGAGAGTTTTTTTTTTTATTTTTTTTTATTTATTTATTTTTTTTTTTTGTCTGTCTATGCTGTTAGCCCTGTTGGCTATTACAGCGTCACCGGGGGAATGGGTGGGTCAGGAGACCCACCCTTAAAAAGGGGGGGCCAGATGGGCCCCCATGGGGAACGACGTCCCGAGGGCGTCTCAGATTGAGACACGGACCTCGGCTCGGGGCGTCGTTAGTCAGGAGGGAAGCTAAGGAAATTTGGACACTAGCGTCCTCCGACGGCAGAACGCCGGAGCAACGGAGCACTTACTCAGTTGGGACCTCATCTATACCGGTACAGACGGTGTGTGTCTGTATGTTGTGTGGTGTCAATTATGCCTACGCGTACACGTTATTACCTACTGTGAACGCGTCGTCGGGGTCAACGAGTACCGACTTGGGTCTTCTTTTTCTGACTAAAGTAGTCTTACGTGGTCTATACTCTGCGGCATATGGAGAGAGTGGTGTTTACATTTTAGGAGACTATAATGCCCACCCGTCAGAACGGTTTTATCACGAACTTACTCAGTTTTGTACAGAACAGAAATGGTGTTGTATCAATACGGATATGCTCGGCTTACAATCGGGTACCTTTACATTTTTAAGTGAGGCTAACGAATCTAAACGTTGGCTTGATCATTGTATAGTTACTAAGGCCGCTCAGGAATCTGTGCGTAATGTTTTTGTTTTAAAAGATGTATTGTGGTCGGACCATTTTCCGTTGGTTGTAGAATGCAATTTAAACATATTATTGTTAAAGACATCGATCCCAAATACTTCTCAAAGTCATTTGTATTGGGGAGAGAGAAGCGATGAGAAGATTAGCATGTACCGAAGGGAATGTCACGAGCGTTTGTCACTGATCGACTTCCCGCAGGAGCTTTGCGATTGCTATGGCCGTACTTGTAATAATTCTAAGCACAGAGATATCATAGCGGAAATGTATAATAAAGTAGTTCAAGCTTTAGGGGAGTCCGCTGAGGTGACTCGGGGTAATAAAAATCGATTGAAGAAAAAGAAAGTCGTAGGGTGGAATAAACACGTAGCTGGAGCGCACGGGGAGGCTAGGCAAAAGTTTTTGTCATGGCTCGAGTCGGGAAAACCTAAAATAGGTAAAGCTTATAATGAAATGTGTGAGGCTAGAAAAAATTTTAAGTCTCGTTTAAAATGGTGTCAAAACCATGAGGACCAAATAAAAATGGACATTCTGGCCTCATATCATTCTGGAAATAACTTCCGAGGATTTTGGAAAGCTACAAACAAGATGAGTGTTCGTCCTTCCCTTCCCGTGAGTGTCAGTGGCGTGTGTGAACCTGAAAAGATTTCTAATCTTTTTATGGATTACTTCTACGTAAAATCACCGCGAGGGCCTTCTCTATCGTTGCTTAATGTTGAGGCCAATAAAGAGGTGGGGGTAGAGTTTAAATCAAATGAAGTCGCGCGAATCATCTTACATATGACAAAAGGTAAGTCCCCGGGATATGATGGTCTCAGCATTGAGCATCTTAAATACGCGGGGCCACTTCTGTCAGAAATACTTGCTAAGTTTTACAACTTATGTTTGGGTCATAGTTTCTTGCCAGTCGAGATGATGAAGACCATCGTTGTGCCTATTGCGAAAAATAAAACAGGTGATTTAGCTAATAGGGCTAACTACCGGCCAATTTCTCTGGCTACAGTCATCTCGAAGGTGTTGGATAGTATGCTTAATACCCGACTATATAAGTATATCAACTTGCACGACAATCAATTTGGATTTCGACCTGGATTGTCTACAGAAAGTGCCGTGTTGGGTCTTAAGCATGCTGTCACATATTATACAAAGAGAAAAACTCCAATTTACGCCTGTTTTTTAGATCTTTCGAAGGCATTTGATTTGGTATCGTATGATATATTGTGGAAAAAAATGGAGCATGCCAATATACCCACTGAGCTTATAAATATTTTTAAGTACTGGTACAGAAGCCAAATCAACTATGTTCGGTGGGCAGGAGTTTTATCACGTCCGTATGGGTTGGAGTGCGGGGTGAGACAGGGAGGTTTAAGTTCACCAACCCTCTTTAACTTGTACGTGAACGAATTACTTGGCGATCTTGGCAGCACTAGGGTGGGTTGTTATATAGACGGAATTTGTTTAAATAACTTAAGTTACGCTGATGATATGGTACTGTTAAGTGCTTCAATTTGTGGCCTTAGGAAATTAATAGCAATATGTGAGGCTTATGCGGAAAGGCATGGTCTGATTTACAATGAAAGAAAAAGTGTAATGATGGTCTTTGAGGCGGAGGGCAAAGCACCAAATAAGGCACCTTTAATCTTGCTCAACGGTAATAAACTTAAACGAGTATACCAATTCAAATATCTTGGACATGTGTTGACACCTGGCCTCAAAGACGATGCTGATATTGAAAGAGAACGAAGGGCGATGTCGGTGAGAGTGAATATGCTGGCTCGCAAGTTTGCACGTTGCTCGATTGGTGTTAAACTTACATTGTTTAGAGCTTACTGTACAAGTTTTTATTTATCTAGTCTGTGGGCCAGGTATTCACAAAAATCTTACAGCGCTCTTAGAGTTTAGTACAACGATGCGTTTAGGGTGCTGCTGAGGCTACCTCGTTTCTGTAGTGCGTCAGGAATGTTCGCGGCGGCGCGAGTTAACTGCTTCTTTGCTACAATGCGCAAAAGATGTGGCTGCTTTTTACAAAGACTGCGGGGTAGCAACAACAGCATCTTAAACATGATCTCGAATAGATTAGACTGTGTGTATGTGAACCACTGCTGTGCCCTTTCGAGTGGGATGTTGAAGTAATTAAAATACTAACATAGGTATTAAGTTTCCATTGTTACTAACAAAATGAGTCTTAATTATGTTACTCGATATTAATGAAAAATAAAAAAAAAAAAAATAAACATGAGGACACATATTTTTTTATAAAACGTCGCATTTTTGAGAACCAAAAATGTTTTTGAACGCGTTGAAGCGTTTTCTCAAATCCGCAGTGTCCAACATCATCATGGTTTCTTTTTACTATTTGCCAGCGCACTCCTTTTGGTACCAACCATTTAAGATCATCGCCAACAATACGATACACTCTACCGTTTTTACATTTGTAATTGGTGCAATAATCCGATCCCGGATGTAAAGTTGGTTCATTAACTATTTCTTTTATTCT
This sequence comes from Napeogenes sylphis, assembly GCA_959347405.1. Classification (NCBI taxonomy): domain Eukaryota; kingdom Metazoa; phylum Arthropoda; class Insecta; order Lepidoptera; family Nymphalidae; genus Napeogenes; species Napeogenes sylphis. The sequence goes on from OY365783.1 coordinate 1,674,542, forward strand.
TCGAACTTCATCATCAGCACATTGCACAGTGGTAATCCAATCTTGGTCGTTATTTTCTAGTGTGAATACATCAAGAAAGTGCGATTCAACCCCACTGGTATCAATAGGGTTCCGGCTTAGCGCATCAACATGAGTCATTCGTGAACCCGGTCTATACTCAACGGTACAGTCATATTCTTGGAGTTGAACCCACCATCGGGCGATTCTAGGGATGATATCTCTCTTTGTCAATGTAAATCTCAGCGCGTTACAATCGGTAAAGATTCTAAACGAAATGTCTATAAGATACACGCGAAAACGATTAAGGAAAGATACTACAGCTAGAGTTTCCAACTCGTATGAATGCATTTTACTTTCATCAGGAGTAGTTTTGCGACTAAAATATGACACTGGATGGATAACTCCATTGGAATCTGATTGGAGAAGAATACCCGCTATCCCATCTTTACTAGCGTCAGTGTGCAACTGAGTTTCAGCTTCAGGATTATATAAGGCTAGTAATGGTCTCTCAGTTAGTGATTTTTTTAATTTTTCAAAAGCCTGAGTTTGTGGATTTTCCCACATCCATTTCACATCCTTCCGCAGTAAATTTGTTAGTGGGGATGCAACTAATGCATAATCTTTGATGAAACGACGAAAGAAACCAGAAAGTCCTAAAAATTGTCTAAGCTCATGTTGATTACTAGGTGTTCGAAATTTCGCAACTGCATCCGTTTTTCCAAAACCTGGACGAATTCCTTTAGCACTAACTTCAAAACCAAGAAAGTCTAATTTGCTTTGAAAAAATCGACATTTACTTAATTTTAGTGTTAATCCCCCATCTTTTAGTAATCGCAACACCTCTTCCAATCTTTTTAACCCCTGATTTACGTCTATTGAAGGAATTAAAATATCATCCATATAAACGATGGCGTATTTAATTTTTGCTTCTAAAAGTATTTTATTAATAGTTTTCTGAAAAACAGATGGAGCATTCACTAAACCAAATGGCATTCGATTATATTCAAATTGTCCATCTGGGGTCACAAAGGCGGTTCGGTGTCGCGATTCCTCCGATATGGGTATCTGATAGTAACCAGATGCTAAATCTAGAGATGTAAATAATGAATTACCAGAAAGTTGATCTAATTGATCTTCTATTCGGGGTAAGGGGTAATGAGATTTCTTGGTTTTCCGATTTAATGCTCGGTAATCAACACAAAGTCGTTTTTCTCCATTTTTTTTTTGTACAAGAACTATAGGACTTGCGTATGGCGAGGACGACTCTCTTACGATACCATTTTCAAGCATTTCCTGTACCATATTTCTAACCAAAGAACGTTCCGCTATTGACATGCGATATGGACGGTAAACTACAGGCTCGGTATCTGTCAGTTCTATGACCATTTCCGTTACTGACGTGAACCCAAGATCATTTAATCCAGTAGAGAAACAACTAGTATAAGTAGATAATAAATCTTGTAATTGTGTTCTTTCTAAACTAGTTAATTCATGACCGCTAATTATGGTCTCGCTATTAAGATTAACGCAGCTGACGTTTAGAATGTCTTCATTATTAGATACCCTGTATTCGGCTCGTGTTATAAGTTTGCCTTTTTCAATCACAATATCACTATGTGATGGATTGAATGCTATAAGAATACTAATACCATCCTTAATATCGAATTCTCCTGGAAACAAGTAGTACGAATTTCCTTCTGGACCTCTTAGGGATCCATCAACAATAATGTAACCAGAATCACGAGAATCTGAAGTTACAGTAAAATACTTTATCTTACCAGATGGTATAGTTGTTTGTGTTTTAGCTCTAATGTATAATTTGTCATTGTCCACTCTATTAAAGATTAATTTGGAGGGCGTTTTAATAATCGTAAGATTTGGTTTTTCAGTAAACGTGTGTCCTAACAAAATAGGTTGTCTTATGACGTGATCTTCCACGATTAATAATTTCGTCATTTCTTCAATGCCTTGAACCTCTATTAAGCACACTGTTGATCCAATTGGTCTAATTAAGTTACCTCCTATACCTCTCAATATGGGCAGATTTTTACAAGTCGAAAATTTTGATATTAAATTCATTAACTAGGCTGAACTTAATTAAAGAACATTGACTACATAAGTCGACGTGACATTTAACCGAGACACCGTTAACCTTTACGTCTAGTATATACTTATTATCCCCGTCATGTAAGGTAAGTTCAGATACTTGTTTTTCATTGCTCACATTGTTTCCTTTCTCTTTGTCCATGTCGTTATTAGCTTTATTTTTAAAACAATTTTCTGTGCGATGTCCTAATCTGTAACATGTTGTACACTTCATTAAAGGTTTGATACATTTAGTGCTACGATGTCCCATCTCGTTACAATTATAGCACATAACATTCGATGGCAAATTGTTTCTTGAAACATTAGAAGTTTCCGTTCCACGTTCAGTACGATATCTCGAAAATGTGTCCCGCCGATCTCTATTAAGGCCTACTTTAACAGTCCTAAAGTATTTTAGAACTTGCTCCGGTTCAGTAAATTGCCCTGCTTGAGCACCTAATCTTAACGCGCGCTCTTCTACTCCGTAAAGAATACAATCAACAGCATGTTTTCCGTATATGTTGCATCGATTCAATAAGTTTATTTTCGCATAGTAGTAGTGTTCCAGAGATTCCCCATACTTCACCCTTTTTGATAGCATCTCAGTAAGGAGTTCGGCATAGTCTTGTCGACATGGGAAAGACTCGATAATTTTCTTTTTCCATTGACTCCAAGTGTACATTAATGTAGGTAAACCTTGATACCAAGACTTAGCTATTGCTAAGTCTTGGTATCAAGGTTTAGTATCTTGTATCAAGTAAGTAAGTAAGTAATTAATTAATGTAATTAATGTAAGTCTTGGTATCAAGGTTTAGTATCTTGGTATCCCGTTAGTTTTGGAAGAGCATAGTGAATAGTTTCCTTATCATCCCATCCATATATTTGTGCACATTCTTCTACTTTTGTCAGCCAAGCAAGTGCAGTTTGTTCTTTGCACATTGGGTCAAAATCAGGAATGACATTAGTATTAAAAGAAAGTCTAGGCTTTTCTGAACTTCTCAAATTTTGTAAAATAGATAAAAACTTGTCTAGCATAGCGGAATCGTAATCTTTTCCCATTGTTTTCGAAAAGTGTCGTCGTTTATTTGGGAATACAAAAGATTCTTGGTCTGATCCATCTGAAGAACTGTTGTCTCGCCGTCTTCGTTGTGGATTCTTTTTATGTCCAGGTTGAAGAGGTGGAGTTTGATACGAAGCTCCAGGGTTAGCATCCAAGTCCTTTCTCTGCTGCCACATTGATCTTGGATCAGCGATGTTACCTTGATGCTGTCGCCTGCTCGCTTCTGAATGATTGCCGCCGATACCGTGGCCCTCTCGCCTGGGCACTACTGAGCTATCGTCTTCAATTCCCTGGCCCTGTCGCCTGGGCGCTCCTGGGCTATCACTGTTATCCTGGTCCGGTCGCCTAGATACTCTTGGAGTGTCACCACAAATACCCTGGCCCTGTCGCCTGGGCACTCCTGGGTTATCACCATAAATACCCTGGCCCTGTCGCCTGGGCACTCCTGGGTTATCACCATAAATACCCTGGCCCTGTCGCCTGGGCACTCCTGGGTTATCATCATTACCAATAATTTGGTCCCTTCGACTGATAGCTTTTTGCATTGATTCATCCATCAGTTTAGGTGTTTCAGTGCGTTTCTCCATATCTGGAACTTATATTATTAAGGTCAAATAATTGTATATTCACGTATTCATATTTTGTTAAGATACAGAAATAGTGGATCTGATTAAATATGTACATACATAAATGGACACATACGTATATCTACACACTCATATAATATTATATATAAATATATATGTATATACACATATATATACATTCACACAGACACTCACACACATGTATATATATCCCCAATAGTAGTGTTGTTATAACTAGGTGTATATATGTAGACTCCAGTGAGTAGCCCTGGCAAGACCAGGTGTATGTGTATAGCCTCCAGAGAGTAGCCCTGGCGAGACCGGGTGTATGTATATAGTCTCCAGAGAGTAGCCCTGGCCAGACCGAGTGTTTGTATATAGCCTCCAGAGAGTAGCCCTGGACAGGCCGTGTGTTTGTATATAGCCTCCAGAGAGTAGCCCTGGACAGACCGTGTGTTTGTATATAGCCTCCAGAGAGTAGCCCTGGCAAGACCGGGTGTATGTATGTGGTCTCCAGAGAGTAGCCCTGGCCAGACCGAGTGTTTGTATATAGCCTCCAGAGAGTAGCCCTGGACAGACCGTGTGTTTGTATATAGCCTCCAGAGAGTAGCCCTGGCAAGACCGGGTGTATGTATGTGGTCTCCAGAGAGTAGCCCTGGCCAGACCGTGTGTTTGTATATAGCCTCCAGAGAGTAGCCCTGGCAAGACCGGGTGTATGAATGTAGCCTCCAGAGAGTAGCCCTGGACAGGCCGTGTGTTTGTATATAGCCTCCAGAGAGTAGCCCTGGACAGACCGTGTGTTTGTATATAGCCTCCAGAGAGTAGCCCTGGCAAGACCGGGTGTATGTATGTGGTCTCCAGAGAGTAGCCCTGGCCAGACCGAGTGTTTGTATATAGCCTCCAGAGAGTAGCCCTGGACAGACCGTGTGTTTGTATATAGCCTCCAGAGAGTAGCCCTGGCAAGACCGGGTGTATGTATGTGGTCTCCAGAGAGTAGCCCTGGCCATACCGTGTGTTTGTATATAGCCTCCAGAGAGTAGCCCTGGCAAGACCGGGTGTATGAATGTAGCCTCCAGAGAGTAGCCCTGGACAGACCGAGTGTTCATGCTCTGTGATTTTTTTTTAATTTTTTTTTTTAAATAAACAAATAACCAATACAGTATCACATTACAATACATACATACAAAAAAAAATAATTATAATAATAGTAAGATAACAAGTATTTAACTATTTAACAAACGGAATAATATTGACACGAAAATATGGAAAATGAGTTTGTACTTACGTTTGCTAGGCGTAGATCGAGAGCAAGTATTGCTTTCGTTAATCCCACTTCTGAAACTTGTTGGGACAGCCTCAGAAGTAAAACACAAAAATGGTTTGTCTCAAGAAATATAATCACTGCAATATTAATGTCCACAACAATAGTTATTTTTAAACAATAATATTACTTTATAACACTTGTATTAGCCGAGATCCAATGTTCCAAGATCTCTGCTCGGCACCTGAGTACCGACTGTTTGGTCCTCCGCAGTAACCTGCCTCTTAAATAATATTATAGTGTTGTCAACATAAATATATTTTGAAGTTGACAGCACTGAATCAACTAAACTACTTTTTATAAATAAACAATAGCCTTTTTTAAATATGGCAACATGAAATAAATTTAAAATGCTAACATAATATTATAATTTTGTCAACTTAAATATATTTTAAAGTTGACAACACTGAAGGAACTAAACTACTTTAAATAAATAAACAATAGGCTTCTTTAAATATGGATACATGAAATTAAAACTATATAATTTAATGATGCTAACAACTGTTTTCCTTGTTTATTTGTATTTGTTGATTGTTTGTATTGATTTCCATGTTGTTCCCACGAATACCTAGGGAAATATAGGTCCGCCCCGGCAGAGCCCCGGTTACCGAGGGAAGGCCACTAGTTACGCCTGAGGTGTAACCTAGTCCCTCAAGGAAGCGCTTGCGACGACAATACCCTGTCGCCTTTCACTCCTGGGCACGCTAGACTACTGACGTTGGGATGTGTTTTGTTCACGGGGGCTATTTTATTTCACCCCTACCCTTTGTCGGCAATGCGAGCCTCGGGCTTACTCCCATCAGCAACCTTGGGGACGAGCCGTGTAGCAGTGCACCTCTGCACACGGGTGTGTGTAAGTGTGTGTGTGTGTATGTAAGTGTGTGTGCTCAGGTTATTTAGGAAAATTCAAAACCAAGGTCTCATCATAACATAGAGTTAATAGCCATGATGTACACTTGGATTTATATTTGGTTAGCGGATAAATTTCCAATATTTTATTTATTTTATGATGTGAAGAACTCGGGTGAAAGAAATGACGACTTGCTAAAACATAATGTCATTGTTTTATTATACATATTCTATTTGTTCGACGTTCCGATAGCTCAGGATCTTGTGAAGCTGAGAGTGTTTAAGCATTATGGTCCTTAAAATAAAAAGCTGTCTGGCTGTCAAAACTTGGCACTGTGAAAAAAGGGTTTTCGTTGAAAATATAATACTTTTAGCATGTGAATTTTAAAGGACCCCATGAGGTAATGCAATATGAGAGAACTGACTGCGCGAGTGCATAATAAACAGACTTAAGACATTGAAAGTCAGCAGAATTTCTTAGAGACTTAAAAGCAACAATCACTTTTCTAACTCTGGAAACCGTACATTTGATATGTGACTTCCAAGAAAGAGTACAGTCAAACTTAATAATAGAGGCACAGTCTATTTGGGAACATTGACAAGAAACGGAGGAATTACAGGTATGAATACAATTATAGATTCGTATTGTGAGAGAATCAGGTGGAAGATCTTAAGTACGGTTAATGAAGCATATAAATCGAGTTTTTGTGTAATTTAGCATTAGTAAATTTATAATTAGCCATTTTGAAATGGTAATCAACACAGTTTTAGATTTCGAAAAGGTTTTAGACCAAGTTTTATTGGAGATGATTAAAGCCGTATCATCGGCATACATTATCATTTTAATAATATCCATTGCCAAATCACACAGCTCGTTTATATATATAAGAAAGAGAGGGGGGCCAAGATCACTACCTTGTGGGACACCAAAAATAATTTCCTCCTCAGTGCTAACGTTTTTCAACAAATTGAACAAATTTCAACAATTTAAACAAATTGAAAACCACAACCTAGAGGCCAATATCGTTTAACTTTGTAAGTAGAGACAGACATAGTATCAATGCCTTAGTAAGGTCGAGAAAAATACATAATGTTTTCATTTTTTGATCAAGACCTTTAACAATTGTGGTAGTAAGATCAATAATAGCATATTCAGCTGATCTACGCGATCTGAATCCATTAATTCTGTATTGTCTTTTGAAAACCACACCAAAGAACTTTAATTTGTGTGTTTAGAAATGAGAATGACGGAAGATATATTTAAAAGGTCAGTGAAAGTTGAAGTGCTTGTATTTTTAGTAATATCGTATGCTAAACGCTTACCAACTTTAGAAAAGAAACTATTTACAACATTTACAGACGTAAGAAGATTCTGAGCGATGCTCAGCAATTGATCAGAAGTATTATTTTTAGGTCTGAGGTTAGTAACCTGTTTTATGAGCTTCCAAGTAGCTATGGGGTCTTTTTTCTTTTTTAATTCGTTCTGTTCATATTGCAGTTTTACTTTTTTTAATAAATTGTTACAAAAATTACGGTACCTATTAAAAAAAATCTTAATTATATCATTGTTAGGATCCTTTTTTAGTTTAGTATAAAGTTTGTCTCGATGCCTGATACATTTCAAGAGTCCAGGTTTTATCCACGGTTTAATTATATACATTCAGCTAGATATTTTTGTTCTTATTCTATATTTCTTAATAATATTCGAGATGGTTTCGACAAATATCGAGGTGGCATAATTAGGATCAGTTGAAGATAGAACCCTAGAAAAGTCTGTATTATTTATTTCTTTTACAACAGAGGTAGCGTCCAACTTCACCATACTACGCTTAAAATTAGTTGGATTAGGTTTAGTACCTCGTGGTGCTCCCTGGGCAACAACGGTTACTAAGAACCTTCGGGTTCTCCCTTTGGCTAATACCCGGCGCGGTGGGGGTCGGTCATGGGGGTTTGTGCCCGGTCCATGGCTGGCCAGGGCGGGTAACCTTTCGGGGTCGCCTCTTTCCATCGGCCTTCGTTGGTGGAAAGTTGGCCTGGGTGTCGAGGGTAAGAGGGCGCAGGCCCTCTTTGCCGGGGCTAGCCGCGGGATCGCTCCTGGTACTTCTCTGATTAGCAGAGTGGACTGTGTGTGTGATTTTGAACCTACTCGTATTACTAGTATTTCCGCGACTTGTATTGATAATGTGTTCTGTCGCTGTAACATTTATGAAGAAACAGTAATGACAAATTTAAGTTCAGACCACTGTGGTCTAAAATTTTCTCTATTAATTAATCACGAAAGTGAAAAGCCCCAAAAGTTTACTTGTAGACCAATTACAAAAAACCGGGTCCTAACATTTAAGAATAATGTTCAGCAAAAAGTGGGTAAAGTAAACATGAGCGATGATAATCCAAATAATTTATATAATAACATTTTCGGTTTTTTGTTACAAGAATTTAATAATGTTTTTAAGCCAAAAACTATGACTAAATATCTAAAACTTAAATTTAGTGATTGGGCTACCGTGGGAATATATAAAAGTAGAGATAAGTTATATGATTTATATAGTGAGAGGCAATGGAATCAAGATCCGGTATTCTTGAATAAAGTTAGGATTTTTTCTAAAATATTTAAGACCGTTTGCATACAAGCTAAGTCGATTTACATAAGAAATAAAATCTTAAACTCAGAAAATAAAATAAAGGCAACTTGGGATGTTTTATCTAGTGTTTCTGGGAAAAATAGGCCTGCTAATGGACCTATTAAGTTAAAAATTGATAATATTGAAATAAATTCAAATTCAACTGTGGCGGCTATTTTTGAGACTTTTTTTAACGAAATTCCTTTAACAGTCACGGGTAATTTAAATTCTTCACCATGTGATGCAATCGTCGAATTGACGAATAACGTAAGAGTCAGTAATAAATGTTTTGTTTTTAAACCTGTTACATCATATGAAATTGTTAAAACTTTTAGAAATCTAAATATGAAAAAAACCGGTGATCTTTGGGGTATGTCAGTAAAATTACTAATAAGTATTATAAATGATATTGCTCCACAATTATCCTTAATTTTTAACAAATGTATTGAAACCGGTACTTTCCCAGACTTAATGAAAAATAGTAAAGTAGTTCCTTTGTTCAAAAGTGGCGATAGACTAATACCCGGAAATTATAGACCTATCTCTATTTTACCCACTTTAAGTAAAATTTTCGAAAAAATTATACTAAACCAAATGTCAGAATTTGTTTATAGCAATGAAATCATGCATAGTGAACAATATGGTTTCACCAAAGGCAAATCAACAACTGATGCGGGTGCCGCGCTTCTTAAGCACATTTACGACGTATGGGAAAAGTCACAGAATGCAATCGGAGTGTTTTGTGATTTATCTAAAGCCTTTGATTGCGTGGACCACCAAACATTACTTTGCAAACTTAATCACTATGGTGTGCGTAGTGCTGCGCTTGATCTTATTGCCTCTTACTTGAATCAAAGAGTTCAGACGGTTGATGTAAATAATTGTAAATCGGTTGGATCTCACCTAAAAATGGGTGTTCCACAAGGATCTATTCTAGGCCCTTTCTTATTTTTACTCTATATTAATGATTTGCCCTTTTACGTAAAAGGACTATGTGACATTGTACTTTTTGCTGATGATACCTCACTTATTTTTAAAGTTGATCGTAATTAACCTAATTTTGACAAAGTTAACTGTGCTCTGTCACGTGTTCTTCATTGGTTTGAAATTAATAATTTGGTATTAAATACTAAGAAAACTAAATGCATGGAATTTACACTTCCTAATGTAAAAAGTCAAGATTGTAGTTTATTCCTTAACAATGAAGTGCTAGAACTGACTGACTCGACAACTTTCTTAGGTATAACTTTAGATAAAAAGCTCCAGTGGAACCCCCATCTCTCGACACTCGCAAGCAAACTTAGCTCAGCTGTCTTTGCAATTAAAAAAGTAAGACAATTAACAGACGTTAATACGGCTCGACTCGTTTATTTTAGTTATTTTCACAGTATATTGTCTTACGGTATCTTACTATGGGGCAGCGCTGCCGAAATTAATTCTATATTTATTTTACAAAAACGAGCTATACGGGCTATTTGTAACTTAAAAGCTAGAGACTCCCTAAGAGAAGTTTTTAAAGAAATCGGTATTCTTACGGTCGCTTCTCAATACATTTTTAATAACTTACTATATATACGCCAAAATTTAAATGACTATAAAAAAACAGCGACAGACATACTATCAATACAAGAAATAAAAATAGGCTCGTAACGCCTAAATTTAGACTTCAAAAAGTTAAGAAATCCTTCATGGGCTTGAGTATACGCATATATAATAAGGTTCCACAAGATATCTTAGATCTTCCTTTTCTTGGTTTCAAATCTAAAATTAAAGGTATATTATTAAATAAATCTTACTATAACATTCAAGAGTTTTTGGTTGATCGAAATGTGTGGAACTTGGGTCATTGTATCATAAATCTTGGGTCATAAATCTGTATTGTATTGCGAATAGCTAGTAATCTCCGCAATTTGTTTTTTGTTGTAAATTAATTTTGCTTTATCGACCTTCTGCATCACACCGATTCCTTAGAAGTCACTACTTGCGGTAGCATCGGGAGTCGGGTTGCCTCCCTCCCTCAAATATGTGCGAAGGGGGTGATGGCTGGCTCTTGTGTTATGCTCGTGAACGGTTGCTGCTTGCGGTGACTGGTTGTGTGGCAGGCCGAAGATTTGTGTGTGTATGTATGTGTATATATATATATATGTATATATATATGTATATATATGTTTACTGTTATTATTATTTAATTTTCGTTGCCTGAAATCATTGGGCTTCTTTTCCGATTGATTGCGACGGTTCTAGTTGTTCCAAAATTGCATTTAAGTTTATAAAATAAATAAAATTGACTCATTTGCAGGGTTGATGTTATAATTTATAAGTCAAACATTGTTAAATTTTATTTAAAAAGAGCAACTGTTGAGTTTCTGGCCAGCTCTTCTCAGCAGAACAGCATTCCGAGCTGGTGGTAGCTTACTCACAGACTGACTATACTGACCAATTTAATGTAATTGACGATTCAAAAGTGCGTGTAAATGCCTACTTGAATAAAGATATTTTGAATTTTGAATTTTGAATTTTGAATTGTGAGTGGTCCTGCGGCTGTATGGGGGGGTGTGCGTCGGTCTCTTTCTTGCTGAGGGAGAGGCCGTCTGCGTCGTTTAGGGGTCTGGACCTCTTTCTACCAAGCATTGACAGAACATTGCTTGGTGGGGAGACGGTCCGAGACTTTGCCTGGGTTGATCGTTGCCGAGTGCGATGCCACGGTTGCGCTTGGCGATGGTTAGTCTGGGCGTGGTGGGTTCCCGACTTGTCAGGTTCGACGTTGGGTCCTCTGCCTTGAGTGGGCTTTAGTGCGGCCCGGCGCGTGGCTCGCGGTTTGACCAGAGCCGCTGAGCCCGCTGGGTCGTATCGAGAGTCTACTCTCCTAGAGTGCCTGACCGGTGGTCTTCTCTCGGGGAGACTACCGCGGTGGGGCTGGACACAGTCGATGATGGTCGAGTCGGCTTTTACACTTGATTCCCTGAGACCGAGTCCGGCCAGAAGGGCGTCTCGGCCCCCTTCAGAGGCAGCAGGCTTGGGTGGGGGGAAGGGGATCCCTCCACAATCTTTCAAGTCTGCGAAAAAGGGATGGGTGCTTCTCGTTGCGGGGTGCCCTCTCCGTGGATCACGTCGGGGCATCGCGGTGAGTGCGAAAGCGATCCCGTGATGTCCTATTATGACGGCGGCGGCAACCGTCAGGTTTAGTGAGTAGGAGTCTCACATAACCTGGTATTAAAAATAGGTTTTTTTCGGCGGTAGGTGCAAAAACTGTAAACATCAAAAAAGTTATCTCCTGCTTTATTTTCAAGAAATAAAATAGTAATTATCCTATTTAAGTGTAATTAGTGTTCATTTTCTATTTACAAACTTCCAAAGTTTTAATTTTCTAAGTTTACATTTGGATGTGTAGTCTATTTTAAAAATTGCACCAACCTGCTGGCCCCACATTCTTATATCCCATCACATCACTTTACAATACACAACAAGTTATTATGGCTCAAGAAGAAGAAGGTTCAAGATATTGTTGAAATGCACAAAAACATTGCTGAATCATTGGGTAAGCGAATGACAGACTTCGAGGAAAAATTGAAATCAACATCACCTAGTGACATCGGTAAACCCAATTTGGAGAACTTGCAAAAAGATTACAACGATTTTAAATCATCAGTGTGGAATATATTAGAATTACTTAAATCACTAATACAGAATGTAGCCGCTCAAGTTGATGATGTGGATAACCAGATGCGTAAAAACGCCTTGTTGTTCAATGGCATTGAAGAAAAGGAGGGTGAAAATTTAATTTCAACCATTCTGAGTATTGTCCAGGTTCTTATGGGTCTGTCAGATGTCCAATCCACTGCCATTCAACATTGCCATAGGCTTGGAGCGCGATCTGACAAACGGCATCGTCCCATACTTGTTCGGTTTAATAACATCATTGTCAGAAACATCATTTTCAACCACAAAAAGGCTCTCAAGGCATCGCCAGTGGTAATAAGTGAGTTCCTGACCAAACCACGTCAGGATCTATTTGCAAGGGCCAAAAAACATTTTGGTTTAATTAAATGTTGGACACGTTATGGTGCAGTATTTATTAAATTGCCGTACAACGAAGTGCAGCGTCTCGTCGATTCGACACATCTTGAAGCCTTGATATTGAAACATCCGAACATTCTGTCGCATTCTCCTCCCATCCCAATTGCACATCAGTCCAACACGGATGATTCTGCGATGCTGCAGCTCAAGGCGACCCCAACATCCTCATCGAGGCTCAACACTCGCCCAGTCACTCGCAAACAGGTCATAAAAAAACCTTAAATATTCTCTGTTTGTATAAAAATTGTCCATATTACAGCTCAGTCATCTTTTTCTTTTTGTCATATATATATTATATATAAAATTCTCGTGTCACAATGTTAGTCTCCATACTCCTCCGAAACGGCTTGACCGATTCCTCTGAAATTTGGTAAGCATATTGGGCAAACGCATCGTGAGGGAACTGGACGCTTTACTGAATGAGCACAATGAATTGTTGAAAATATTCAAATCACACATGCATAAATTACAAAACGATAACCACGCTATTGTCATTAATCCTGATAAAACACCAGCTGGAGAGCATATTCGTAGATTTAATGCACCTGGTGTTGACGACGTTGCGGGAATCATGGTTGGCGATTGTACAGGCGCACGAGAAATTGTGGTTCGTAGAAGGAGTAATAATCTTCAGTTCATTGCTGATACACATCGTTCATATCCGCTAATGTTCTGGAAGGGACAAGACGGATACTGCATAAATATCAAACAACGCGATACCGTATCAGGTACTTCATTCATTTTAAACTTGATTACTAATTAAAAAAAAAAATTATTTATCGTAATTGATTTAATCTAATATTTAAAAATATATTATTACAGGAGCCGAAACAAACAAGAACGTTAGCTCGAAAGATTATTATACGTACCGATTGATGATTCGACGCGGCCGGGACAACGTCAATCTACGATGTCGCGAGCTTTGTCAACAATTCATGGTCGACATGTACGCCAAGATAGAAGGCGAACGACTACGATACTTACGATATAATCAACTCAAGCTGCGTGCGGAAGAGTACATTCACTTGCGGGACGCTATTAACAACAACGCTGACGCTGCCGAAATTGGTAACTCTGTCATTCTACCATCATCGTATGTGGGCAGTCCACGTCATATGCAAGAATATATACAGGATGCTCTGACTTTCGTGCGCGAATATGGACGACCGTGTTTATTTTTCACGTTTACGTGTAATCCAAAATGGCCAGAGATTGAATTTTTGCTATTGCCTGGCCAAAATTCAATCCATCGTCATGACGTTACAGCACGTGTGTTCAAACAAAAGTTGAAATCTTTAATAAGTTTCATTACTAAATTACATGTATTCGGCCGCACACGTTGCTGGCTGTATTCAGTTGAGTGGCAAAAGCGAGGATTACCTCATGCTCACATTTTGGTTTGGTTAATCGATAAAATCCGTCCTGAAGAAATCGATAGTATCATTTCTGCAGAACTTCCAGATCCGTCTACTGACCAACTGCTGTTTGATATTGTTACAGCGAACATGATTCATGGTCCATGCGGTACTCTTAATCGTACATCGCTTTGCATGGCAGATGGAAAATGCACTAAAAATTTCCCTAAAGATTTCACGAACGATACGATCACAAATGTCGACGGATATCCAATATATCGTCGAAGAAGTCCCGATAATGGCGGACGATCATTTATTAAAAACATCAGCAACACAGACATTGATAATCGTTGGGTGGTACCATATTCACCTCTGTTGAGCAAGACATACAATGCTCATATTAATGTTGAGTTCTGCAGTTCTGTGAAGAGCATCAAATACATTTGCAAGTATGTCCATAAAGGCAGTGATATGGCTGTGTTTAGAGTGGAAAATACTAACGTGAATGCTCAACCAGTGAATAAAAACGATGAAATAACACTTTATCAAATTGGTCGGTACATCAGCTCCAATGAAGCTGCTTGGCGTATCTTTGGTTTCCCGATTCATGAACGGGATCCAGCAGTTGTTCAGTTAGCCGTCCATCTCGAAAACGGCCAGCGTGTATTTTTCACGAACGAGACAGCAATTGAACGTTACTCTATTCACAAGTACCATGCTATTTCACATGGGCTCAAACAAAAAAATGGATGCCCCGCAAGCAAGGCTCCCCAGTTGATGCATGTCCCAATTTATTTAAATTAAACGCTTTGGGGCGAGTATTTACACTCAATCCAAAGCAAACTGAATGCTTTTATCTTCGATTGTTGTTGGTTAATGTTACTGGCCCATTGTCATTTTAAGATATACGGAAAGTGAATGGGCAACAGTATTCAACGTATAAAGATGCGTGCCTTGCACTCGGCTTGCTGGAAGACGACAACCAGTGGGAATGTATGTTTGCTGAAGCAGCATTGAATTGTACAGCAATACAAATTCGTCTACTATTCGCTATAGTGTTAACTACATGTTTTCCAGCTCGAGCACAGATATTGTGGGATAATCACAAAAATTCAATGACTGATGATATATTGCATCAACATCGTACACGATGCAACGAAGTAACGATAGCGTTCAGCGACGCTATGTACAATGAAGCACTGATTGCTATTGAAGAT
The DNA here is from genome assembly GCA_959347405.1 of Napeogenes sylphis. Lineage (NCBI taxonomy): Eukaryota > Metazoa > Arthropoda > Insecta > Lepidoptera > Nymphalidae > Napeogenes > Napeogenes sylphis. The sequence continues at coordinate 1,689,714 of OY365783.1, forward strand.
CTCTGCATTATAATTGCTAATTTATCACTCAGTCATTTCGGTATGAATTCGCCAGATCGAGCTGTATCTCATTTCATGAACACGGAAAAGAATCGTGAAATGCAGTACAACACTGTAGAAATGGCGGCGATTGTTACTCGCAATGTCCCATTAATGAATGAGGAACAAAAAATCATTTACGACCGCATTATGCTCGCAGTTTCAGCAGGACAAGGTGGATTCTTCTTTTTGGCTGCACCAGGTGGAACTGGAAAAACATTCCTTATTTCGCTAATTCTTGCTGAAATACGATCAAATAATGGCATCGCATTGGCCGTTGCATCGTCAGGCATTGCTGCAACTTTATTGGATGGAGGCAGAACAGATCATTCAGTATTTAAGCTGCCATTAAATATTCAAAATAACGCTGACGGAGTGTGCAACATAAAAAAACAATCGTCCATGGCCACCGTGCTGAAACAATGTAAAATTATCATCTGGGGCAAACATTCACTTGAGACGTTGAACAGGACGTTAAAAGATATCAAAAACAACGACAAACTATTTGGCGGCACTCTGTTAGTCCTTTCAGGTGATTTCAGGCAAACACTTCCCGTCATTCCACGTTCAACATACGCTGATGAGATTAATGCTTGCTTAAAATCATCTACACTGTGGCGTAATGTTGAAAAAGTACAGCTGAAAGTAAATATACGCGTTCAAATGCTTCAAGATCCATCCGCTAAAACATTCTCAAAACAACTTCTAGATATCGGTGATGGAAAAGTAACTATAGATGAGACTGGATGCGTAAAATTACCGACAGATTTTTGCACAATCGTTGACTCGCAAGACACTCTCATTGAAAAAATGTTTCCTGATGTACACACACAGTACTTAAATCATGAGTGGCTTGCAGAAAGAGCAATTTTAGCGGCAAAAAATGTAGACGTTGACAATTTGAATCTGAAGATACAACAGTTATTACCAGGGAACTTGGAATCATATAAATCTATTGACACAGTTTGTGATGCGAGCGAAACTGTAAATTTTCCGACAGAGTTTTTGAACTCACTGGATTTGCCAGGTGTGCCACCGCATAATTTACAATTAAAGGTTGGATCTCCGATTATCATGCTTCGCAATTTGAACCCGCCACGGCTGTGCAACGGTACGCGATTGGTCATTCGAAAATTAATGAAGAACGTCATCGAAGCTAGCATTTTAAATGGAAAGTTCCGAGGTGAAAACATATTAATACCACGGATTCCTATAATACCTACGGATGTGCCAATTCAATTAAAACGTGTTCAGTTTCCAATTCGATTGGCATTTGCCATGACCATCAATAAATCCCAAGGCCAAACGATGTCGGTTTGTGGCTTAGATTTAAGCACGCCATGTTTTTCACACGGACAATTATACGTGGCATGCTCTCGAGTGGGTAAACCATCAAGTTTGTTAGTGTTAGCTAAAGATGAGCTAACAAAAAATATTGTTCACGCTGTAGCATTAAGAGACTGATATTTTTTGATAGTGTTGCCGTTCTTCTCGAATAATGATACGTATATATATATATATATATATTACAGAAATAAATTATAATGAATTATTAATAAATATAGTGCTTGGCGTTTGGTATTTCTATATTCCCTTATCGTTCACAGCATTACACACCTATTTCGTGCATATACCACATCCTTACACACTTAAAATAGGTTAGTTATTTTCTGTCGGCACTAGAAAGTACATAGAAATTATTTATATGGCAAAACAACGATTGCCGGGTCAGCTAGTATTATATATATATTTTTTGTATTCTTAATATTATCGTACGTCTCAGTAGCACTTTTGTTTTAATATAAGTACATATAAGAATGTCGTATTCTAATATTTCACCAGTTTTATAAACAAAACATTGGTATGAAATGTATCCGACAAGTGACAACAAAAGTCAATAGTCAAGTTATGTCAATAGTTCACAGCTTCACAATTTCTGAGACTTTGAAAATGATTGTTTATTATGTGTTTATCTACTACGATAATTTAACATAGTTATAAATAAGTTGTCAGTTAGTTGTTTACATTTCATACTAAATAATTGTTAATATTAATTGTGTTAAGTATGTACTACTATATATGCAGTTAGACTGCATCTGTAATATTGGTAATAATTTGTGTTAACTAGTTTTTGGCCCCATGTTATCCGCATTTTTGTAGATTTTTGTGATATTTTTTTTTTATTCTTATGTTACCTCATTTATAAGCTAGCAGGATGTGCAAGTAAGCACGTTTTTTTTTACTATATTTATTAGATTAAGTTTTTATTTGTCTTAATTTTTTTTTTTGATATATATAGATATATATTTTATTCATAATTAACTTATATTTATAATTAATTATATTTTATTTATTTTTGTTGTACGGTTTTGTTTTTGTTATAGTTGTTATATTGCTTATTTATTATTGTTATTAATTTTTTATTTGCATTAGTTTGAGTATGGAGTATAGTTCTGATTCCTATCTTACGGCCGATGAGGATAATTCCTTTGTCAGTTTAGATAATGATTTCATATCTATTCAAGATTTTATTTCAAATGAGTTGGAGCCGTTCCACAATAACCTTAATATCTGTCACATCAATGCTCAAAGCATACCTTCTCATCATTTAGATCTTGTCAATACTTTTAACCTTAATTCTGTTCATGCAGTTCTAGTATCCGAATCTTGGCTTAAGCCATCTCTTGCTTCTACTAATTTCCCACTCCCTGGTTTCACCCTTATCAGAAATGACCGTATCGGTAAAGCCGGTGGTGGAGTCTGCATCTACCTTCGCAACCATTTTAATTACGAAATCACTCTACAATATCCAGCTTCTCTCCTTGATTCACCTGAGTATCTTTTCATTGAGGTGAATATTGACAAAAAAGTAGTCATTGGCGTTGTCTACTCTCCTCCAAATATAACATTCTTTTTATATAAATAAAGAATGAAAAATAAACCAATACGGGCAGGGATTCGAACCCGCGACTACTGGGAAACCGTCCCGTCGCTCTACCAACTGAGCTACCGTATCGCTGTCCGTCTCGGTAAATTAAGCATTCTATATGTAATCGTCTTTATCGGGACGGTGGTGACATCTATTAGGTTTCTTTCGAAAATCCTAACCAATGTTTCTAACTTTGCAGTATAGATAAACATTGAAAAGATGCCACTACCGAAATTAATGTACATTAAAGACGATTACATAAAGGCTACAAACGGCTGTCAAAGCGTAAGCATCGTAGTTGTGTATCTCCGTATTTTTTGAGTGTTAAAAATAAATTCGTTCACTATTTTTGAGACAGTGTCCTGACAAAACACAAACTGAAGTGTCGTCCATGTAGTGGAACTACCGAATTCACGCAATATCGCGTAAGTTCTTGAACTGCAGAAAATCATTTCCGAAAAGTGATAAACGGAGGTTAGAAATTTGCCTATCATATTGAGCATAGACAAAAGAACAGTGACATCAATACCTGTCACAGTCACAGAAACAGCGGACTAGTGTTGCCAGAACAAGGAAATAAAAAGTACTATTAATTACGTTCCATAACACGCAGATTTAGTTGGAAAAAAGAAAAAATATGGAGGACCAGTTTCAACTATTATTTGAAAAAATGAAGAATGAAATCCTGAACCAAACAATAGAATTGAAAGACTCGATAACCAACAATATAATGGAGAGATTAGATGAATAACTACAACCTATTATAACAGAAAATGAAAACTTAAAAATAAAAATAAAAAAACTCGAAAAGGAAATAGAAACTTTAAAAAGAGGAAGGAAACAAAACAATTTGATAATGTTTGGCGTAAATGAAGGCGAAAGATCTACACATGAATTAATAAAAATTATAATAAACATTTTCAAAAATGACCTTGACATACAATTCCAAGAACATGAGATAAACATAATTCATCGTCTGGGAAAGGAAAAGTCTTCTGGAAAACCAAGACCAATACTGTTTTCCTTTGTAAACGAATGGAAGAAGAATGAAGTTATGGAAAAGAAGAAAAACTTCAAGAATGTATATGTTACAGAAGATTACACAAAGGAAGTTTTAGAAAAAAGGAAAATATTGCAGGCGGAGCTAAAAGCAGAGAGAGAAAAGGGAAATATTGCATACTTAAAATTCGACAAACTAATAGTAAAAGGGAAAGCCAATAACACAAATAAGGAAAAACGCAAAAGAGAGATATGAACATCCCCACAAAACAAGGCTCAACCAAGGAAACAACAAACTCTAATACCGCCGAATAACAATAGACCAAATGCTTTCGACGTAATGAGGATTAGAGCTAATTCTCTTACCTGTTTTTCTACTAAGACATCAAGTAACAAAGAATGACAATTAACTATCGATAAACGGAAATAGCCGAACACGAACCAACATAAAATAACAAAACAATATACTTCCCAAGCCGACTGGTCATCGTGGGGAATAATGACCACGACCCTCTAAAGGGGAAAACCACCATTAACACAAAAAACAAAGTAAACAACATCCACATAGCAACTATTAACTGTCGATCACTCAGAACACCGGAAAAACTTCAAGAACTAGAGCTGGCAATAGAGGAGTTAAAATGGGATATTATGGGAATCAGCGAAATGCGCAGATTTGGAGAAGGTTTAGGAAACCATGGCACATACGTACTCCACTATAAAGGAGAGACGCCCGGACTATATGGAGTTGGATTTGTGGTAAAAATTAATCTAGTAAACAACATAGAAGAACTCAGAGGAGTCTCGGAACGTATTGCAATCCTTAATATGAAACTATCTTTGATCGGAGAAAAAGAAGAGAGATGGTCTATTATACAGGCGTATTCACCAACTGAATGTGATAAAAAAGAAGACGTAAAAACAATTGAGAAATTCTATGAGGACCTCCAAAACACCATTGATAACGCACATAAAAACGTCATCGTGATGGGGGACTTCAATGGACAGATTGGGATTCAAAAAAGTGGGGAAGAAAATACTATAGGAAACTATGGGCATGGAAATAGAAGCAAAAACGGAACAAGACTAGTAAACTTTGCATTGGAAAACAGATTAAGTATTTTAAACAGTTTTTATAGAAGGAAACCATCCAAAAAATGGACATGGATCTCACCCAATAGACAATATAAGAACGAAATAGATTTTATTATGTCCAATAATAGAAAAGCCTTCAAGAACGTATCTATCATAAATAATTTAAACTTCTACACAGACCATAGGATGGTTCGAGCTACGATGTCAGGAATATTAAAGAAAACAAGACGATTCCAAAATAACCACATAGCGGTACAATACACAGGTGACCCTAAAATATTACTTAATAATCTTCAAACATCTCTAGATACGATGAAATTGGAGAGGAAAGAATACCTATCATTACAAGAAAAAAACAACCTATTACTAAATCAACTAATAACAGTAACCAGAAAAACAAACAAAAATATCAAGAAAGAAGTCTCACTTATAATCAAACAATTATTGAAAGAACGAAAAGAACTTCTACAACAAAAGAAAAATAAAGAAAACCGTCAAAGAATAACAGAAGTAAGCAAAAATATCACCGAACAACTTAGAAAAGAAAGAAAAATTAAAAGGTATAATACAATGAAAAGTTACATAGAAAAATCAGGAGGAATAAAAAAGGCATTGAAGGAATTAAATTACAAAAAAGACTGGATACCAAGTATGAAAAAGAAAAATGGTAATAATACAGGTAATAGACTCGACATATTAAAAATTGCTACAAAATTCTACCGAAACCTATACCAAAGTCAAAAAGAGAATGAAATTATAAAAGAAAACTACGAAACAACCGATCAAGAATATGTACCGGAAATAATGAAGGAAGAAATCATAAAAGCAATAAAGACACAAAAACTCGATAAATCTCCAGGATCTGATCTTATTACAAACGAACTGTTAAAAGTAACGTTACCTGTAATCGCTCCAAAACTTAAAGATATTTTTAATGAAATTATCAATACGGAAAGGATCCCAGATGATTGGACAAAGTCTACAATTATACTCCTTCATAAAAAGGGTGATAAAGGAGATATATCAAATTACAGACCGATCAGTTTAATGTCCAATATGTACAAAGTGTTCTCAAAAATAATATTATCTAGAATCACAAACACACTCGAAGAAAATCAACCCAAGGAACAAGCTGGATTCCGTAGAAATTATTCAACAATAGACCACATCCACGCCCTTAGACAAATACTCCAAAAATCTAAAGAATATAATAAAACTTACTTTATAGGGTTCGTGGATTTCAACAAGGCATTCGACACACTTGAACATAGATTTATCTGGGATGCACTAGAAAGGCAAGGCGTACATGCAAAATACATACGAATACTGAAAAACGTATACACAAAAAGTACCGCACAAGTAAAGCTGGAATCTATAGGTGAGGAATTTCCAGTGGAGAGAGGGATACGCCAGGGAGACCCAATCTCACCAAAAATATTTTCAGCTGTCCTGGAAATGATATTCAAAAATCTGGATTGGACGAATAAAGGACTAAATATAAATGGTGAAAATCTGAGTCATCTGCGCTTTGCAGACGACTTAGTCTTATTTTCAGAAAACCCTAAAACCCTAGAGACAATGTTGCAACAGTTAGCGAAAGAGAGCGAGAAAGCAGGCCTGTCAATGAACTTAACAAAAACAAAAGTAATGTCAAACTCTTCACAAACTGAGCCCATAACAATAAATAATGAAGAAATAGAGTATGTAAGGGAATATGTCTATTTGGGACAGTTAATATCTACTGAGGAATGTATGCAAAAAGAAATAGAAAGAAGGATAGCTACTGCTTGGAAGAGATATTGGTCACTCAGTGAAATCATGAAGAACAAAGATATGTCTATGAGGAACAAGAGGAGAGTATATAATATGTGTATCCTACCATGCTTACTATATGGGTGCCAAACTTGGGCATTGACAGAAGAATTAGCGAGGAAAATAAAAATTTGTCAGAATGGAATGGAGAGAAGCACAGTAGTAGCGGCTTCGTATCTCTGCCCGTATCGGTTTATTTTTCATTCTTTATTTATATAAATTTAAATAAGCTTAACATGGCTTTACATGTTTAAAGATATTTTCAAACATAACATTCTTTTCTATACTTGAGGCTATTCTTGAAGATTTACTTTCCTACACCACACATCTCATAGTCATGGGTGACTTTAATACGTGCTTGCTTAGGCAAGACTCAAGGTCAAATCAACTACAGCAATTAACTGACTCTCTTAACCTTAAAATCTTACCACTGGGTCCGAAACATCACACTAGTTCCTCGTCAACCTTGTTAGACCTTATAATGTGCTCGGACACCCAAAGTGTTTGTAACTTTGGTCAGATACCTGCTCCTGCTTTTTCACACCACGACTTGATCTTTATTTCGTACCAAGCTAGAGTGCCTAAAAGCAAACCTAAATACATACTGCTTCGTAATTATTGCAACATTGACAAGCATGCGATTGCATTAGAGGCATCTGTTATGAATTGGGATGCGATGGAGTCTTTGGGAACAGTCGAAGAGATGGTTCAACTTTTAAACAATAATATTTTAGATCTCTTTGACCGACATGCCCCTCTACGTAAAACGAAAGTCAGTCATCGTTCAGCACCGTGGTTCAATGATGATGTGAAAAAAGCTATGACAAATAGGGATCGTGCATTTCGTAAATTTAAAAATGACCGCTCACCAATCAACTGGTCTGCGTATAAGGCTGCTAGAAATCGGTGTAACCAACTATGTCGTAAACTCAAACGCCAATATTTTCTCAAGAAAACCTGCTCATCTGCAGCTGAAACTTTAAAATTCCTTAAGACCCTAGGTGTAAGCAAAACTCGAAATTTCGAAAGTTCTTCTGTGGACATCAACTGTCTTAACCGCCACTTTTCTATCACCAAAACTCTTGACTACCAAAAAAGATCTGAAACCCTTTCAGCTATTCACTGTTTTCCCAGGGTTGACATTCCACCATTTTCCTTCGCGCCTGTTGATGAAGTCGAGGTTAAGAAGCACCTTCTAGCCATAACATCAAAGGCTACTGGTTGTGACGGTATTAACCGGACTATGATAATGTTCATCATAGACGCGCTTATTGATCCCTTGTCCAAAATAATTAACTTTTCCTTTTCCTGTGGTAGTTTTCCACATCTGTGGCGCAAAGCGCACATTCTCCCACTTCCAAAGATTTCTAATCCTTCATTATCTTCTCACTACCGCCCCATTTCAATATTACCTTTTTTATCCAAGATAATTGAATCCATTGTTCACTCCCAACTCTCCCGATTCCTTTTAAAGTATAACCTGCTGGACCCGTTGCAATCAGGCTTCCGCACTGGACACAGCACAAGTACAGCTCTATTAAGGGTTACCGAGGACATTCGTCAAGGAATGGAAAACAAATGTGTTACCATTCTTGTACTGATTGACTTTAGTAACGCTTTTAGTACTGTTGATCATGACCTCTTGCTTGCGTTGCTGTCCAGTTACAACATCTCGGCTTCTTCTATCAGATGGTTCTCCTCATATCTTCGGGGGCGCCAGCAGGCCATTCGCACTGAGGAGGGTCTCTCTGATTGGTGCGATGTGGTTGCTGGAGTCCCTCAAGGCGGTATTTTATCTCCCTTATTATTTTCTCTTTTATAAATTCCATCACTTCTGACTTAAATTGTCATTACCACCTTTACGCCGATGACTTGCAGCTTTATACGCATACAGAAATAAATTTAGTAGACCAAGCTATTCACTCCGTAAACGCTGCTCTTCAGCGAATATTGCATTGGTCTAATGACTTTGGAATAGAAGTTAACCCTAGTAAATGTCAAGCAATTATTATTGGTAGCTACCGTCAGTTGGCCCATATTGACCAACATTCATTACCAAATGAAATATATTACAACATTGTAATACCCTTTTCTTCGCAAGTTAAAAATGTAGGAATATTTTTAGACAGCTCTCTTAGTTGGCAGCATCAAGTTAAAGAACTGTCAGGTAAATTTTATAGCACATTTCACCCATATTTAAGGCTCAAAAACTTCCTATCCCTTCGCGCTAAATTACAATTAGTTAATTTGTTATTGCTGCCTATCCTTGACTATGCTGATGTGTGCTATGTCGACGCCAATGAAGTACTTCTAAATAAATTAGACCGCCTGCTTAACACTTGTATCCGCTTCATTTTCGGACTTCGTAAGTTTGACCATATCTCTGACTTTAGGTCAAAACTAAAATGGTTGCCCATTCGTAAACGGAGAAATCTAAGAACCCTGTGTCTACTATACTCTATTTTGTTTAATCCTTCCACTCCTGTTTATTTAAAATGTAATTTCTCCTTTTTAACGGATACACATGACAGATTGCTTCGTTCTTTCAAAAATTTATTACTTCATACACCTCTTCATCGTACTGGTTTCTTGTCCAACTCATTTACTGTATCCGCTGTCAGACTGTGGAACGAATTACCGAAGCATGTAAGAAAAGCCCCAACCCGTGAGTCGTTCAAGCGCCGAGTGAAAGAACTTTATCTCAAATAATTAATATAATTTATATTTATGTACTATATAAGTACTATATCAATATAAGTACTATATATCATATGTATTATAATCGTATATATTATATATCCCATTATAGCTAGAAAAATTGTATCGTATTAATTATTCTTACGCATTAATATATTTATTTGTATCCGTATTTTTGAAGTAATTATATATTTTATTATTAATATATATATTTTTTTTATTCTTAAGAATTTTGTTATGCTTTTCTGTTTTTTTCATTATTATTATTGTTTTTGCACGCCTACCACAACCTCTCCTGTACTTCCTAAGGTTGGCTGGTAGAGAATGTCTAAGTGGCATTAAGCCCGCCTTTTGTACATATTTTTTTTATTTGTGCAATAAAGAATTAAATAAATATATAAATAACCACCTTCATCATCCCCTGGATGGAAATGTGTATCCATGAGGATTCCTGACGTTAAAAAAAAAAAAGGTTTAGTAGCAGTACAGAAAAATATTTTATTTATTTATTTATGTACCAAGAAAAATATAAATGACAATATATTTATGAAATAATTAATACATAGGATAACTTATCTCTTAGCAGAGATTTCTTCCAGAAACCCTTAAGAAAAGAAGACAATCTGTTATTGAGGGTATAGGTACGTAAAAGCTTAAAAATTAAAAATAATTTAAATTAACATAATCTAACACACTTAAATATAATAAATATATATTATATATCTATACATATATATACTAAGTTATAATAAAAATATGTATAATCACACATATACATATATGTATATATACATACATACTCATAAATACATACATACAGAAAAAGATATACCGATAATCACAATATATTTTTCAAGACAATCTTAAAGTGAGAGTAAATAATTCTTCAACCTAAACTTAAACGAAGCGATAGAGGGCCAGTCTTTATAAATGTGATTAGGGATTGAGTTCCAGAGTTGCGCAACACGATCAGTGAAGTATTTGCGATAGAATATAGTATTATACCGTGGTACATTAAGAAATTTTAAGGAAAGACAGGAACGTTCTGGTAAACATATTCCGGTGGATTCGGATCGGGAGCCATTTTAACTTTTGGCGGTACTCTGAAATGTGTTCAAATTTGCGCAATCCATAGATGAAACGGATGCACACATTCTGAAGTCGCTCTAACTTACCAAGCAGTTCATCAGTTGCATCTAGATAACAAACGTCCGCGTAATCAAGGAGAGGAATCAAAAGAAATTGCACTAGCATAATTTTAGTTTTAACGGGAAGGAAATTTTGAAGGCGTTTGAGAGAGTGCAAGGAATGATAGAGGCGCCTGCTTACATCGTTTACCTGAGCTATCCAGGTGAAATGGCAATCTATTGTCAATCCCAGATTTTTCACCGTGTCCAAATACTGCAACGGAGTTTTATCATAAACTATATGAGGCAAGGTAGTCATATTTAAATTATTGCGTAGTTGTTTGCTACTAATTATTATAGCCTGCGATTTATTAGGGTTAACTAAAAGGCCACATTCGTGTGCCCACAAGCGTATGTTATCAAGATCTTTATTAACAAATTTGATACACTGGTCTAGCTCTGAGAAGGTGGAATGTCTGTAAAGCTGTAAATCGTCTGCATAAAGATGGTAGTGAGAAGATATTATTTTGGAGACTTCGTTTATGAATATAGAGAAGAGTAAGGGAAATAATACACCGCCTTGTGGTACCCCAGCAGAAAGATCTGTCCAATCAGAGGAACTCTCATCGGACTTCACAACCTGCCGACGCCTGTAAAGATATGATCGAAACCAGTTTACAACGGATGGAGATATTGAGAAGCTGGAGAGGATGCCAAGCAAAATATCAAAGTCTACTGAATTAAAAGCATTACTAAAGTCAAGAAGAACTACTATAGTAAGCTGTTTTCTATCCATTGCGTAACGGATATCATCAGTGACCTTGATGCTGTAATGCTGTTCCAGTGCAATGGTGAGGACGGAAACCGGATTGAAAAGTACTTAAGAGATTATTTCTAAGAATGAATTCTGAGAGTTGCTTTTAGACAGCATCTTCTAAAAGTTTTGAAATGGTAGGGAGTATGGATATAGGTCGATAATGAGAAGGTAAAGTAGGATTTTTAATTTTCGGAAAGGGAATAACGTGAGCAACCTTCCAAGCTGAGGGAAATGAATAGGTTCTTAAGGAAAAATTTAAAATGTATGTGATTGTTGGTAATAGAACTTCGATTAAGGGAATAAGCATGTCTCTACTAATGTCATCATTCTCTAGGGCTGTAGAGAAGATTGATAACAATGACTTCTTGACATCTCCCTCCGTTAATTCCTGGAAGACAAAGGAAGAATCACAGATAGGTGGGGTGAAATTTTTCAGTTGTTGCAGAGTTTTGGACTTTTGTTCCTTGTTATTATTTAATATTTGACATTGCCATGGTAACGCAGTCCGTCGGAACCAATGTGAAATATTCCAAAATCACCACCTACATTAAAAATTTATCAAAAAACCATTTTCCAGTCGACCAAATTGTGAATCTAAACATTTCTCAAGTCCTCTTGAACACACACAAAAAATTTCATTAAAATCGGTCCAGTCGTTTAGGAGGAGTTCAGTGAAATATATATATAAAGATGATCCAAAAAAATTAATAGTCGAGTAGGTATTATGTGAGCTGGAGTCATGGAGTGTGAGACTAAAAGATTTAAGTAATCATCTAAATGCTGATCAAAATTATCGGCAGCAATATTAATGTTAATATCACCGACTAATATAACAGTCGGAAAACTAGCTAATGAAGTCAGTACAATATTCAAACTGCTTATGAAGGTTTTCGTATTCGTGTATGATGGAGAACGATAAAAAGCAACAACAGCTATTTTTTGGTAAAACTGAATAAGTACGCAGTTAGCATATTAAAGTTTAGGTAGAGTGACAACAAAATCTAACTCATCTCTATTATAAGCTACCACCCCATCATTTTGTGTAAAGAAATTAGAAACCGTAGGATTGTAACCTGGTAGTAAAGGTAAAATGGGAAATTTGCTAAGCCGGCATTCTGAAAGGATGATGTCAGCTTGCTTAATAAGACCAAAAGGCCTTCAAAATAACAGTTAATTCTCCAAATATTTAAGTGAAGGACTTTAAAAGACTCATATATGTGCTGCGTATTAACAATAATATCCTCAAGGATACAAGTATAAGATTCGGAAAGGGAATAATTTTCGATTTCATTCATAACAGTTTTAATGTCGTCCATGATCGACCTGTAAAATAAACGAATGATCGATAACAGTCGGTTTTATTGTTTTCATATGCAACATTAATTCAAGTATCATTAAAAGATTAATAATACAGACATATTGCTATTTCCGTGCTGACTAGTCATATTTTATCTGAAAGGTGACTTAAGTCGCTATCATTATTTATCCTGATCAGTGTACCACCATCCTTTTTATGCAGAAATATTTTACCATTTGAGACCCTTACTGATGATGAGATGCTTACTACACTCTTCAATTGATGTATTTTCAAGTCTTCCTCCTACTCTTAATAAGGCCTTTTCATTTAAATAATTTGAAAGTTTTATAAGAGAACTTCGTTTCTTAACTTTTTTTAACCCCCGACTAAAAAGTGGGGTGTTATAAGTTTGACCTGTGTAGCTGTGTATCTGTGTAGCTGTGTATTTGTGTAGCTGTGTATCTGTGTAGCTGTGTATCTGTGTAGCTGTGTATCTGTGTAGCTGTGTATCTGTGTAGCTGTGTATCTGTGTAGCTGTGTATCTGTGTAGCTGTGTATCTGTGTAGCTGTGTATCTGTGTAGCTGTGTATCTGTGTAGCTGTGTCCAAGATATTGACGTTTTATTCGTGCGGGGGAGAGGTTCTTATGCAATACTTAACTGTTCCCAGCTTCGCCCGCGTTATATAGGAAAAAAGTCTTGTTATGAAGGCCAAAAGGTTTTTACACTTACTTACTGAGGAAAAGTACTTTATTAGGGATAGCTGTTGCCCATGACTGCGTCCACGTAGACTGTAAAAATATATTTATATGGCTTACGATCGTAGTCATAAAGAATCACGGGCAACAGCTAGTGATAATATAAACCCCTTCATCATAGTGTTATTAGTGATTGTATCATTTTAACTCTAAATGTTTATATTTATTAATATTTATTCATATATATGAAACCTACCTATCTACATATTTATTTATTTATTTATTTATTTAGGACAACTTACAAAACATACACAATTTTTAGTTTTACAAATAAAGAAAAAAATTTTTTTGCTGAGTGTTGTTTCATTTACAAGTTGCCACGGCATGCAAGGGACAGTATCATCTAATTACTTAATACTACTTTATCTACTATTACAAAAAAGATAAATTTAAAAAAGAAAAATTATTAACAATAAAAATATACAAATGCAAACTAAAAAACAATTACAAAACTCTTACAAATTACCACACATATTGCTACCAGAAAAAGAAAATAATAATTTAAATATTTTAACATATAAACAACAAAGTAACAACTGCAACACATTATACCTAATACTAAACGTGATCGATATTGCAGAACATAGTGATTCAAAAAAAAAATAAAATAAAAAAATTATGGTTTATATAGAGGCGAAGTAAAGCTTGCTACAACTTTTCTCTTAAATTTTGGCAGACTGTCTGAAAAAATATCTACATTAGTTTCTCGAGTTTTGTTAGTAAGTTGTATTGTCCAAATAGCCTACCCATATGGCAGCATTCTGTCGTAAATTTGTTTTTGAGAGTGGAATCGAAAATAGAGCATATTTACTCGCACGGGGAAGCCTAGAGGGTGCATTAATATTATTTTTTTTTACAAGGTTGGGACAGTCTAATATACCATTAACTAATTTATATAGCATAATCTGGTCCAACAACTGTCTTCGATCAAGCAAGCTATTCAGATTAAAGTATTGCAACCGACTATGATATGTTGGCAGTTGTTTTACTTTATTAATTTGATATGTAATGTGCCATAGGAAGCGCCTTTGGACTCTCTCAATACGCTTTATGTGTGCCTCATAGTGTGGAGACCAGACCGGGGCACAATATTCTAGACCAGATCGTACCAAGGAGGAATAAAGGACAATCTTGGTCTGCGGCTTCTTAAAATCTTTAGTATTTCTTATTAAAAAACTCTTGAGGTTTAATTCCTCTTGTAGTAGGAAAGCATCATCTTTGTTTTTTATTTGTTTTGCGATTTTGAGATCGTCGGCGTAGAGAAAGCATTCGCAGTGTTTGAAAATTTGCACAACATCGTCTACAAATATATTAAATAAAATTGGCCCCAGCACCCATCCTTGGGGGACACCTGATTGGGTTAAAAATGATTGAGACGCGTATCCACTAACAACCACCCTATAAATTCGGTTGCTTAGATACGAGGAAAACCAATTTAGTAAATTTCCTGTTATACCGAAGGTTGAAAGTTTGTTAATAAGAATACCGTGGTCCACGGTATCGAACGCCTTACTCACGTCAGTATATATGGTGTCAACTGGTATATTAGAATCAACTGAATCGGTCAAAAATGTCACAAATGAAACAAGGTTGGTTGTTGTGGATCGCGCTGCGAAGAAATCAGACTGCTGAGATGACATCATTTGCTTTATATGCCAAGTAATTGAAGGTTTTATAAATTTTTCAAAAAGTTTTCCAAAAATAGGCAGAACAGAAATTGGCCTAAAATTTTTTATTGACGAAATATCACCAGACTTTGGAATTGGTACAACCCTAGCTTCTTTCCAAGCAGTAGGAAAGAAACCGGACTTTATTGATTCATTGTATATTAATGAAAGTGGTAAGGAGAGCGCTTCGCAACATCCTGTTGCAAACAAACATGGGATACCATCAGATCCAGCTCCCTTATTTCGATCCAAGTGTTTCAATCCACTAAGTACATCTGATTGTGAAAAGGATAAGCCTGATAAACAATTTGCAAGCGAAGACTTTGGGAATTCTGCCGAACGAAATGCTGAAGTAAAAGAGGATAATTATTATTAAAATTTATTAAAATTTTCCGGGCTGATATGCCGTGGTCTAATGGATCTTGTAGGTCCTAACGTTTCGACGGACACTGTGGTCGTCATCTTCAGAGGTTTGTAGTAGTGTCTTGGCTGGTGGCGTGTTGCTGACTGTTTTTGTAGGGCTTCTGTCGCTGTATTTATACTAATGGCTTAGCTGTACGGTGGTGGGGGTAGTGGGGTTAGTAGTAGAAGGCGTGACCAGCACCGTCGTCCATACCCTGTTAATTTTAGTGATTTCTTCCTTCCTGTTTATGTTGTTAAAAACAGTCAGCAACACGCCACCAGCCAAGACACTACTACAAACCTCTGAAGATGACGACCACAGTGTCCGTCGAAACGTTAGGACCTACAAGATCCATTAGACCACGGCATATCAGCCCGGAAAATTTTAATAATAATTATAACTCCGGCCGTGAAAGCCTCAGCATTTATTTAAAAGAGGATACCTTATAAACGGATGCGAAAAATGATGCAAATAGATCACAAATGTCAGAGCCATTAGAAGCTCGTCTGTCGTCTAGATGCATTGATGATGGGTATGTACCTTTATTTTGACGCTTATTTTTTATGTAAGTCCAAAATAGCTTCGGACTTTTGGATAAAGAGTCCTCTATGTTATTAATGTAGTTCCTATAACATGTCTTGATTAGTAATGCACAACGTTTTTTTAGCAATAAAAAAGACACCTCATCTAAGGGATTTTTATACCGGCGATACCTTTTACGTAACTTAAATTTTTCCTTGAGTAAATTTATAAGTTCTTTAGTATACCAACAGGGATATTTTTGATGTTTAATTTTAATAAAAGGAACATGTTTTGCAGTTACCCCTCTGATCATCCTATATAATACGTCCACCATATCATCAACATTCGTCAAGGCTGAAAATTCATCGACCCAAGAAATAGAGTTGAGTTCATCCACGATTTTACCGAAGTTGGCCTTGTGAAAATTAAATTTGTCACTGGGAATCATGGGAGGAAGACCACGTTCTCTAGAAAAAGATAAAACAAATTCCAAAGGTGGATGGTATGGGTCAACATTAGTAAGTACGTATTTGCTTTCTTACAAATGTTCAACATTTTCAGTCGAAATTATTAAGTCCAGAATCTTTCCCTGATTGTTCAGGATTGTATTTTGTTGGCTTAAATTGTTGAGGGCTATAAAGTCCAGTAATTTGTGCACAAGTGGGCCATGTATAGAAGCCGGCGGGATTAAGGAGTTTTTGATACTAGGCCATGCTATTGAACTTAAATTAAAATCCCCGAGTATTAATGTATTATAGCGAAATTCTAAAATATGATTGGTATTGTCAACAAAGCGTTCGAGAATGTGCATTTGAACCGGAGGGGGGATATAGACTGCACATATATATAATTTATCTAGGGTTCTACGGCTGCTATCCATATCCAGCTCGACCCAAAGGTCTTCACAATCGCTTTCGAATTGATTAAATCTTTGTGATTTAAAACGTTTGGATATAGCAATAAGTACGCCACCACCCATTTTTTTTTTATGATATTCACTTGTCTCTCGATCACGTCTATATGGTTAAGCCATGTTTCACACAATACAATAACATCATAATCACAGCATAATACATTTTTATAAAAGTCTAGAGTCTTAGTACGTAAACCTCTAACATTCTGATAATATATATTTAATGAAAAGAATTTTAACAAAAACAATAATAAGGACTAAAGTTTAATTTAATTAACAAAAAGCAGAAAAAATCAAATAATTACTGACTAGACAATTTTGCTAAGGTTGCGGTATTACGAACAAAGATGTGTTCCGATGTGTCAGTTTTACGCATATATATATACGACCGTTGCGCACCCAAACATGCTTGAAGTTTAGTTCCCTGGCTTTTATTCGCGTTGCGGCGTGAAGTGACTTGTTCTCGGGGGATAAATTCTCTGTGATATATATTGCAGTCTTCTTACTTTCGCTAAGATGTACATGACTTGAGTTTAATTTATCGTTAGGATGCTGCTTGTTATATTTTATAGTAGCCTCCAGGATCGTATCACGCAGACGGGGACTGCTCAGTGTAACTGGAATAGCGCGAGGTCGTAGGGTTTTCAGATCTTTCTTTGCAATTCTACTACAGTAAGATATGTCTGTTTCGTTAATTGGACATCCTACTACTTTACCCAGCTGCTTAATTACTGTAATTACGTTTTCCGATCTATTTTCAGGTACACATTGAATTTCTAGGTTCGAGGACCGTACTAGTTGGTCTAATTGAATACAGCGAGTAGAGATAGCCATTAGATCGTTTTTAAGAGATTCATTCTCTTTCTTAATACGTTCGACATCACTTTTGTATGCATTTATTTCAGTATTTAGTTTCTCAAAATGATTGTTCATAAAAGAAATTGACTCATTAAAATTTCTAATATCGTCTTTCATTTCACGTAATTGATTGTTAATATCGCTTGTAAAACTAGTAAGACAGTTGCTTAATTCATCCTTTATAATGTTACAAAGATCAGAACGCGACAAACAAGAGGGTGTGCAGTAAATATTCTCGTCCTCAGCGGCGCGAAGACTAGTAGTACCTCGCTTAGACATGTTAATGTTAGAACGGGAACTTGGTGACAACGTCGGCCGGACTGGTGTGTTTGAATTGTCTTTCTTGGGAACTTTAGAACTACAGTCAGGACATAACCATTTTGCTCTTTTATCAGTATTGAGGCTTTTAAATTCTCTATTGGATATACCGATGCAAAGATTGTGAAAGAATGACGAACACGACCGGCATTTCAAATATAAATTGTCTTCAATAGCCGATTGACACCCAGAACAAAGCATTTTAGTTATTGCTATAGCAATATTATAGGTAGATGAATTAAGTTTTATTTCAAAAATAACGCTTTGATTTGTAAATTCTTTATTGACTCACTTGTAATAAACAATGCAGGACGAAACGAAGAGTGCTGGTGCGATAAGGATGAATTATTTCTCCACGCAGCCCGTCTCTTTTACTCGCGGTGAAGAGGAGCCTACCTCCGCAAGCGGTTACGTCGCGTTGCAACTAATTTGTGTTTTTTCCAAAAAAATAGATTTGCTGCACGTTACACAATTTTTGTACTTATAACTTAACAGGCACAAAGGTCAATTATGTATGAAAAATTTAGTTTATAATTTATTACGTCGAAACTTTCACGTGGATCCTTATTTTATTAACTTATATATATATATATATATATATACATAAGTTAATATAAAAATGGACAAGAACCATCTCGACGAGCATAGCTTTTGATTAAAAAAAACCGCATTCAAATCCGTTGACGCGTTTGGCCGCAAACAGCTAATTATTTAATCTTAAACATCATAATAGGGGTTGTCGGCGAAGTGGGAATGAGGCACTTTCAGAAAAAGTCAACCAGATAAGACATAACTTTCAAGCTAAACCCTGGAATTGAGCTGGCGGGTCACAGATGACTTGTGATCACCGCCGTCCATGAACTCTTGCAATATCCGAGGATTTACAAGAGTGTTGCCGGCTATGTAGGTAGGAGTAAACGCCTTTATTGAAGGTATTCATGTCGTACCGATCTGGAAATACCACTGAAGGGAGTTCGTTCCACAAGCGAGTGGAACGTGGGAAAAATGTCCTTGAAAACCGCACAGTAGAGGATCGCCACGCATCCAGGTGGTAAGGATGATATTGGAAACGATGGCGCTCTGTGCGGTGATGAAATTCGGCAGCAGGCATCAGATCGAATAGTTCTTCGGAACATTCCCCGTTGTAAATGCGGTAGAAGATGCACAAAGAAGCCACGTCTCTACGCAATGCCAAAGAGTCCAGCCGTTCGCAGAGCACCGGGTCCCCGACAATCCGAACGGCTCTCCGTTGTACGCGGTCAAATGGTAGAAGCTGATATTTGGGTGATCCGGACCAGACATGTGAACAGTACTCCATGTGTGGCCGGACCTGCGCCTTATAGAGCGCAAGTCTTTGGCCAGGTTTAAAATACTGCCTCGCTCTATTAATCACTCCCAATTTCTTCGAGGCCAACTTGGCCTTGCTCTCCAGATGACCACGAAACTGACAATCGCTCGAAATGTCGAGACCCAGTATTCTGATAGATGGCGAGGCAATGAGGGGAGTGCTCTCGAAGAGCGGTGATATGACAAAGGGGTTTTTCTAAGTGGTAAACGCGCAAACTTGTGTCTTCAGGGGATTGAACTGTACGTGGTTCAGTTCACCCCACTCAGAGATCAGCCCCAAGGAAGTCTCTGTAGAAGACACAAGTTTCTTTCGGCACTCGTCGACGTTTTCCCGAGAGAGACCTGCACGGCCGGAATATACCGCATCCCCAGTGCTGTCATCCGCATAACAATGTATGTTGGAGTTATCCAGCATATCAATGATGTGCAGGAGGAATAGAGTTGGGGATAGCACGCAGCCTTGGGGTACACCAGCGTTCACGGGCTTAGGGTCCGAGCAAAAACCGTCGATAACGACCTGTATGCTCCGCCAAGTGAGGAAGCTGGTGATCCACTTGCATAAACTCTCGGGAAACCCATAGGAAGGTAGCTTCGAAAGAAGCCCCCTGTGCCATACACGATCAAAGGCTTTCGCCATATCCAGACTAACTGCCAGACCCTCTCCCTTGCTTTCAATAACAGCTCCCCAACGGTGTGTAAGATACAACAGAAGATCACCAGCGGATCGACCATGGCGAAAGCCATATTGCCGGTCATTGACCAACTGGTGATCCTCGAGGTAGGTTAGGAGCTGTTTATTGATGATGCTCTCCATTACTTTGGAGAGAAGAGAGGTAATGGCGATAGGTCTGTAGTTTGCTGGGTCCGAGCTATCGCCTTTTTTAGGGATCGGATGGACAAGCGCACGCTTCCATGAGACCGGGACTACGCCTTTCAAGTAAGAGTACCGAAATAGACGCGTTAGCACTGGTGTCAACTCAGGAGCACATGTTCGTAGTACAACTGGAGAGATACCATCTGGCCCACTCGACTTATGAACTTCCAAGGAAAGGAGGGTGGGCCAAAGAGTCGTTCCCAGTGTGCAATGGCGGCAGGGATGGGTGACAGAAGTTTCCCAGACTGGCTTTGGAAAGCGCCCAGAACTTGCGCGTGCCAGGTGGGTACTTTGCCAACTTTGCTCTAGCGATTTTCCGTTTGAAGAATCTGGAGGCACGATTATATTTCCTCTTCAGAACTCTAGAGTTCGGATCCTTAGTGACTAACTTATTAGCCCAAGCTTGATAAGCCTTTTTTTTTTTTTTTTTTTTATATTCTCTAGGGCAATGCTTGACTACATTCCACCTGATGGTAAGTGGAATGTAGTCTTAGGTGGTAAGGCGCATTACCCTAGCAACCTATTCACTTTTCGCTTGAAGACACCCACATTGTATTCGGTCGGAAATACCGACGCAGGCAAGCTGTTCCAATCCTTTGCTGTACGCAGTAAAAATGAGGAAGCAAAGCGCTTCGTTCGTACAGGTGGAATGTCCACAACAAAAGGATGAAAACCTACCGTGCGTCGGGACGTCCGGTGATGGAAGGGGGACGGGGGAATTAAATTGTGTAATTCCTGCGCACACTCACCAAAATGTATCCTATAGAATACTGAGAGGCTAGCAATTCTACGCCTGTGCTCAAGGCTTTGGAGTTTGGCTCCGACCAATTCGGGATCGCCTATAAGCCTCTTTGCTCGCCTCTCAATTGAGTCCAGAACCGCAAGATGAGACTTTGCGGCACCAGCAAATATGTGACAACAGTACTCTACACACGACCGGATCTGCGCTTTGTATAAAACAAGAAGCTGTCCCGGTGTAAAGTACTGCCGAACCTTCGCCAGAACGGCAAGCTTTGCTGCTGCTGCTCTTGCTCTGGACTCAATGAACCGACCAAAGTTGAGGTTCGAGGAAATCTCTAAGCCTAACAACTGAAGCCGGTCACTGTATTCCAAGGATACATTTTGGAAAGTAGGAGCCAAGGTGAAAGGGCTCCTTTTGGCGGTGAATAGACACGTCTGCGTTTTGGTGGCGTTGAACTTGACAAGATTGGCATTGCTCCATGCGGAGACTGCCTGAAGTTTGTCATTCAAACCTTGCACCATGGCTTCTCTTTCAGACTGTACTTGATCTCGACTAGCCCGAGTACTCGGCAGATATCTTTCTACAACTGTGCTGTCGTCTGCATACCCATAGATACCGGGCTTCAACAGATCATTAATGTGCAGCAGAAACAGAGTTGCAGAAAGAACGGACCCCTGAGGCACTCCGGCATTTATTGTCAAGGGTTCCGAGGAACACCCGTCGACAACTACTCGGAGAGATCTGTGGCTCAGAAAGTCCGTTACCCAGCCGATCAGACCAGGAGATATACCGTACGCTGAAAGCTTGCTTATAAGGCTCGCATGCCAGACCCTGTCAAATGCCCTCGAGACGTCCAGAGAGACGGCGACCGCTTCTCCGTTCTTCTCGATGGCCTCGCCTAAAATGTGAGTAGCATACACTAGGAGGTCCCCAGTAGACCTATTACGGCGAAACCCGTACTGTCGGTCACTGAGGAGATCGTTACCTTCTAGGTATGCTAGTAGGCGCGAGTTCAATACACGCTCCATAATCTTGCAGAGTATGGAGGTGATTGAAATCGGTCTGTAATTGACAGGGTCGGCACGGCTGCCTTTTTTGGGCACGGGTTGCACATTAGCAAGCTTCCAGGATTTCGGCACTATTCCAGTCGTGAAAGAGAGACGATACAGACGTGTCAGTACAGGAGACAACTCAGCTGCGCATGTCTTGAGCAGAATGGCTGGTATACCATCAGGACCACTGGCTTTATTCACATCTAAACGACACAATGTTCTCCATACCTCTTTGTTAGTGATGCGGATTTCAGGCATCGAAACACCGCAGTGAGGAAGATGTGCTGGAGAAGCATTGCCAGTGTCTAGATGCGAATTATCAGCAAACAGAGAAGCAAGTACGTTCGCTTTCTCTGTTGCTGTGTGGGCCAGGGATCCATCCGGCTTCAGCAGAGCAGGCAGTGAGGGTTGGCAGAAATTCGACTCGATCGCTTTCGCAAGAGACCAGAAAGCTCGACTGCCAGTTGGTCTGGCAGAGAGCTTTTCGCCATTCTTAGCGATTCGATCAAGACGAGCCTTCCGCAATGCATTTTTGTAGGACTTGGCAGCTTGGTTAAAGGCTCTCTTCTTCGAACTTACATCCGGAGTTTTGCGGCTTCGAGCATCAGCCCAAATGAGATATGCCGAATGTTTTCGGTCTTGAGCATGACCACATTCGGCATTAAACCATGGGCGAGCTTTGCCACCGATGGGTACGTCAGCAAAAGGAATAAAATACTCCATTGCCTGATGCACCACATCGGTTATAGCATCCGCGCAACTCGACGGATCCAAAGAAGAGAAGCAGACCTGCCGCCAAGGATAAGACGCAAAAAAGTGCCGCATCTCATCCCAATCTGCTGACTTGTATTTCCATACTCGCCTAACACCATGAGGTTCGAAAGCTGGTGGGGAATATGTAAACACAGATTTCACCAGACAGTGATCGGAGGTTCCCAAGGGAGAGGTAACCTCTACCCGATACCTGTCCGGATCAGTTGTCAGCAGAAGGTCCAGGCAATTGGCTGTATGGCCTACCACATCTGGTAACCTTGTCGCTTGCTTCACCAGCTGAAAGAGGTCCAAGGACAACGCAAAATTCCGCGCTTCTCTTCCAGCATGGTCGGTTTTCTGGTACGGGAACAGCCAGTCCTGATGACAGGCATTAAAATCCCCCAGAAAGACGAGCTGCGCCGAAGGGAACTGATGCAGAGCCATATCAGCAGCCTCACCGAGATACTCGAATAATCTAGTTGTCTCCTGGTCACCGCTGTGCGAACGGTAAACACAAGAATACAGGATTTTTTCGTTTCCTGTGTCTACTAAAACCCATAAAGAAGAAAAAGTGGGGTCTTCAAGGTGACGGAGACGCTGGATACAGAGGTCGTTCCGCGCATACACGCAGACTCCGGCACGTGAGCGAAAGTTGTGCTCTAACGTGTATCCGGGATAATCCAGGTGCGCAGCGCTTAAGGGACATTGTATCTGCGTCTCCGTCAAAAAGAACAGGTGCGGTTGTTCTGTCTCCAGGTGGTGATGGACAGGTAAGATATTAGAGTGCAAACCCCTAATATTACTGAGGTGCACTTTAAATGAGGAGGAGTGCAACCGCTGTGCAAACTTTTTTCTTTTTTGGTTTTTCTTCATGGTAAAAATAAATAAAAGTGAATAGGGATGGGAAATGGCAGTTGAACGAGGCGGTACGTATCAAACCCGACTTCGAAATTGGTGATGTCTTGCCGCTGGGAGGCTAGCCTGGAGACTGCGGGGACGCCCGAACCCCCCCAGGGATCGCCATCGGGCCTCCTCGCCTGGTCGCCAACCAGCACGATGGAGCCACCCTGGGATTTTTCGCAGCTGGCGGGGCAGCCTTTCGTGGGTGGCTAACCCACTAATTGGGCCCCCAACTATCTGCGGGCGGCCAGCGGAAGGCCGTCGCTTCGGATCCCGCTACCCTCCTCGACTAGACACCCGACAAAACAAACACCAACTCGACGTCAACCGGTTCGCCAACGTACCGCAGCTGTTCAGACCCATTTCCCATATACGGCTTCATCGAGCAACGTGCCGGAACACGACTAGGTCGCTTTGCGGCACGACTTTGCCCGATGGGTGGTAACTTTGCCGGCGACCCGATGTTATGGTCTACCACCAAGAAAAAAGCCTGCCGTTTGTCAGCTGCTGCAGCCCTGACAGATGCATCAAACCAAGGCCGCGATCTGCGATTCGGATTCTCACACTCACCGACGAAACATAACCAAATGAATTTGGTTACTACACGTCGGTCTTCTGTGAGAGGGTGGTCCTTTCCCGGTCGAGCCAGCCCAATACGAGCTGCAGTCAGATAACTACAGCTAGGCTCTACCACCTAAAAAATATAACCTTTTAAACCTTTGCTATTCTAGAGTCTTTGCAGCGCTGCCAAGTTGACTAGTAATATGTATAGGCGCTGAGAAATCTTTCCCAAATGGCAACGATGTCAGTCCAAGTAAAGAACCACCAAACATATAATACCCAGTTGTCTTGAGATGTAAGACAGGGTGACGTTATATCCCCTAAACTTTTCACCACTGCTCTGGAAGATGTTTTCAAGACATTGTAGTGGGATTATTGGAGCATCAATGTCCGTGGTGAATACCTCACGCATCTTCGCTTTGCCGATGCCATAGCCATGTCAGAATCGTTGCAATTCCTGCAGGAAATGCTGTCTAGTCTTAATACTTCCTCAAGACGTGTTAGGTTCAGAATGAACTTGGACAAGACCAAGTTTGTGTTCAATAAACACATCATCCCGGAACCAAACATTGCGTCACGTATTTGATTCATTTTTTTCACAATGCCTAAGAACGTAGCCGAGACGCGGAACCTGTCTGCATGTCCCCGAGAGAGCTATGAAAAGGTCTATCCTTGGGATCTCACTAAGGGATAAACCGAGGTTATCTGGCAGAAAACAAAAGTGACTGATATAGTCATTTAATATATAGCAAGTCACAGAACCGATGATCGGTGAAGAAAACGGGGTCTTGAAAGGAGGGTTCGAATGGCAAATATAGTGTTGAACACTCACCGGCTCGATGGACCGATGACTTGAACAGGGTACCTGGCAGTGATTGGATAGCGAAGACTGGAGATCGAGTCTAATAGCGTTCCCTGGGGAAGTCCTAAGTCCAGCAGCTAATAATCTCACTGCTGATCTGCGCGAGGAACTGTCCTCTACGGCGACAACTGAAGATAACATCAATGTTGTGAGGCGTATTATAGACAGTGACAAAAGAATAACTTATCAGCAGATTTGGTATGAGTATAATATGGTACTAAGTATGAGTCAAGTGCACAAAATTCTCCATGAACTTTAGCTTGTACTCGGTGGATAACTCATAATTTGACCGAAGCCCGAAACTCTCGTAGTAGGATCCTCCTTCACGACGACAACGCCTCGTCGCACATCGCCGGGAGAATAAACGACTATTTGAAGAAGTCAGACGCAGAATTAATGGATCATCCGCCGTATAGCCCCGACCTAGCACCTTGCTATTTTTATTTAAGACCCCTAAGGACGGGTAAGAAGTGTTATTATTTATTTTGTAGGAACTTATTGTGACCTTCGTTATATCAAATTTGTACTAAAAAAAAAATACTTGTTTGGGGCTCTATACAACTAACTTCATTTTTTTGTTCGATATTAATAAGGGCAATAAGTAGACGCTTAAAATATTCACAGAATATTTATTTATATATTCACTTATAAAAAAACATAAAAAGAAATAATTACTATAGGGGGCTCCCTCCCACATAAAAAAGTGATTTTTTGTGCCCTTTTAATAAGGTACAGGTAGGCGCTCGAAATATTCCCAGAATATTTAGTTATACATGTTGTTTTAAATAAAAATTATTATTCAAGGGGCTCCCATATAACAAATGTTGTCTTTTTGATGTTTTTTATATATAATAGTACGGAATCCTTAGTTTGCGAGTCCAACTTCAAGCACTTGGCCTGTTCAAGCTGCAAATTGGTAGGAAGGTAGCTTAAAACCAAGAAGCGGGCATAGGATACTTACTATCCCTTTCGATCGCGTTTCAGTGTAGTCAGTAGTCACTGTAAAACTCGGTATAACAAAATCACATCTGACATAGAATAACAATACGCAAAAAAGGAATAAGTATGGTTAAAAAATTGACAATTATAAAAGTGACAGCTAAACGTAATTTTATCTATAGTTAAGTATGATTGAACATGACGCAGGTCAGGCAGGGCGCCCGCTGCTCGAATTTCGATTAGCATTTAGCAATTCGAAATCGTCGCGCAAAGACGAAGTTTGGCGAGTCAGCTAGTTTCCATTTTCAAAAATATTCAGTAATGTTCGATTTCATTTTGAAAAGAATGAAATATCCAAGTAAGTTTAAAATGTTGTAGTTACCTTTAACCGCACCAAACTTCAGTTATTTTTTTTGCCATTAATTATAGAGAAAAGCGAGAACAAACAAAGATATTTCTAATTTTATCTTGATCATGTACTACGTAGCAACTAGCAAATACTTTGTAAAAATATATGCGATGTGCACAGACTTGGATTCGTTACTATTCTATTACACGTTTTATGATTTCTTAATAACAGAGAAATATAATATGTAAATGAAAAAGGCTGTCTTTATTTGTTTGTAAACGACAAATGTTTGAATGAAATGACATAATAAAAAAAATCAATTTTGATTTATTTATCACATTATGCTTATAAATAATATAATTTACATTTTATTAACATCATACACATAGAAGGAATTATTGCATAAATGCACAAATCTATAATTATTAACGTTTATTTTTATACAAGTGTCAGCAAAAAGGATGGATTATATAATGTGAACCTAAATTTACAAAAGGGCTGAAAATTTATTATTTAAGATTAAATATATATTTCAGGAGGAATTTATAATCCATTAATAAAAAAAATAATGAACAAAAATATTTAAAACACCTTTTTTAAATTCCTGGCGACATTGTTAATTTACTATTCGTATTAATTATATATGTATTAAACATATTAGGGGACAACAAATGGCCTTATATTTTATCATTATACTAAATATTAAATAAAACATTTGTTTGGCTTTAAAGTATACATCCTTATGTTACATATTTATTGTTTACTTTTTTGTATTGTCTAATTTAAAGACCATCTGAATACTATATAAATGAATAGTTATACATAAATATATTTAAAATTAAATTCAGTTATATATGTTGATATAATAATATTTACATATGTACAGCGGTACAAGATATAATATCTACAACAATTTATCTATGCACATATAATATGACCATAGTTAATTTTAATATAAAAATATATCACTTAAATAATAATTATTAAATTCTTATATGTATATATAAAATGGGCATGATTTTTATAGGTATTTGAACATTAATATCCTATATAATTATATTTTTTGAAACAAATATGACAATATATATACATATATATATATATACATAAATATATATATATTGGTATATTAACATTTTTTTACGCTTATTAATTAGTTTCATAATAGACATTATTAACAACCCTATTAATACATGTGTCTATTTGAATAATTAAAATGACTTTGCATGATTTTTATGACAGCACAAATTGTTGAGCAATGTTGCTGTAAAAATGGAACAGCTGAGAGATAGACATGGCTATACATTTGATATATGTACTTTAAAATTTATGTACTTATATCTACAAGAATCAACATCAACTTAATCTAACTCAACATCTTTCTTATTTCAACAGTTTTCTTATTTTTATTTAGGTGTTTTATATACCTAAATATAAATGTGCTAAATATAAAGTGCAAGGTGTATCTGTTTACAAAATCATTTTAACCGATAAAGAAAGTCTTTAGTTATTTATTCATGAATTAACAAAATTTTTTTTTTTTTAAATTTTAAAATTAAAATAAAAAAAACTTTCAAATGAAACTTTGAAAGTATAATATAAATTTCATCAATTGTAAAACTTGTCATTTCGTATATTTGGTTATAAAAAATAAGGCAGATTCATATCAATATAATTGAAGAATGTTTGATATAGTTGAAATTATACTGACATATCGAGTTACAGTATTAATGAAGTTGCCGTTAATTATTTTTAATAGGCAGTATTCAGTAGATGTCTCAATGATAACTCTCTTAGGTCAGTAATGTATTTGCAAGCATCAAGTACGCCACCACTCAAAACTAAGCATCGTATCAATAAAAACAAGATATTAACATCTTCCATCGCATAAACCAAGGTTTTAGTTCAGTGAAGGACCTCATCCTCGTAAGTCATCTTGGGCGGGGGACGACACCACATTCATTAAATTAGATGCACATTTTTTCAATGTAATAGAAACATATAAGCTGGAGCTTTATTAATATTTAGCAGAAGGAGCCGTCACGTTAGAAATGAAGAAGGGGGACTCAATAAGTGACTACAATGGCATAAAACAACTTACAATTATTTTAGAATTGACATTTCATAAGGAAAACAAGAAGTCATGAATGTCAACGGTCAATATTATGATTCGACCGTGGCATAGGAGTCCTATAGTAAACCTGGAAGTTGTAAGGTCGGCGATCTTGGCGCGGCGCAGCGGGCACCTGGCCGCTGGAGCCCGTGGTCGCGGTCGAGCCAGGCCGCGATGCACAGTTGTAGGTGGTGGAGCCGTCCCGCCAGGTGGGCTCGTCGGCCACCTTGGCGCGGCACAGTGGGCAGGTGTGGTCGCGGTCGAGCCAGGCCGCGATGCACAGCTCGCAGTAGATATGGCCGCAGAGTCCTCTAGTAGAGCTGGAAGTTGTAGGTGGTGGAGCCGTCCCGCCAGGTGGACTCGTCGGCCACCTTGGCGCGGCACAGTGGGCAGGTGTGGTCGCGGTCGAGCCAGGTCGCGATGCACAGCTCGCAGTAGATGTGGCCGCAGAGTCCTCTAGTAGAGCTGGAAGTTGTAGGTGGTGGAGCCGTCCCGCCAGGTGGACTCGTCGGCCACCTAGGCGCGGCACAATGGGCAGGTGTGGTCGCGGTCGAGCCAGGTCGCGATGCACAGCTCGCAGTAGATGTGGCCGCAGAGTCCTCTAGTAGAGCTGGAAGTTGTAGGTGGTGGAGCCGACCCGCCAGGTGGACTTGTCGGCCACCTTGGCGCGGCACAGTGGGCAGGTGTGGTCGCGGTCGAGCCAGGCCGCGATGCACAGCTCGCAGTAGATATGGCCGCAGAGTCCTCTAGTAGAGCTGGAAGTTGTAGGTGGTGGAGCCGTCCCGCCAGGTGGGCTCGTCGGCCACCTTGGCGCGGCACAGTGGGCAGGTGTGGTCGCGGTTGAGCCAGGCCGCGATGCACAGCTCGCAGTAGATATGGCCGCAGAGTCCTCTAGTAGAGCTGGAAGTTGTAGGTGGTGGAGCCGTCCCGCCAGGTGGGCTCGTCGGCCACCTTGGCGCGGCACAGTGGGCAGGTGTGGTCGCGGTCGAGCCAGGCCGCGATGCACAGCTCGCAGTAGATGTGGCCGCAGCCGAGCCTCACGGGTGTGCCGTAGTCGTCGTGGCAGATGGGACACGACTCTCCCGCCGACAGCATCTGTTCGCAAGTCGGCTTCGTGCCCAAGTTCTGCAATTTTTATTACACATATGGGTGTTTTTCTAAAATTCTTTACTAGTGTCTTTGAAAAACCAGTTAGATAAAAATCTAATTGGTTTTTCAAAGAGGTATATTTCTTTTAGGAGTAAGTTAAATTAATTACATATTATATAATTAGGGAATTGTATATGCTACACTTCTTGGAGACTCAATACGATTTGTTAATTATGTATACGAAAAATTGAACACTCACGACACTCTGCAAGAGCGTCCAAGTAGCGGTCTTTAAGAGGTTTAACCGCACCAGCACCTCCACGATTTTGACGATGACATACACGGAGGTGAGGAACATTCCCACCATCCTCTCCGAGCCTTCATAGGACTGCATTAGGTAGAAGATCCAGGGTTGAATCGTGATCAGAGAACGGTACAGCTGAGACAGAGCCTCGGTAAAAAGGTAGACCTTACCCTGAAAATGGTTGTTTAAATAAGCGAAATTCTCCATTTTCTCATGTCACAAGTCTGTGAACGCCTCGGTAGACTTCGGTGCTTTTGGAAATGGCCAGTCTATCGCAAATAGTTATCCAGATTTAACGTAACACATATATATATATTTATATACATATATTTTTTTTCTGTGTTCATCTGCAATCAGTCGATGACTATAAGCAGATCTGTTGTATGCATTGAGCCATGCAGAGTGTGCCTCCCAGCGGAAGCAGCTCCTCAAAGTGAGTGGCTAAACCTGGTCCAAACCAGGATCACACGCCGTTTCAGGCGGGTTTCATGCCTGGTACGTATTAACTGTGCTGCTAGGTCATTGGGATGATTCGCTAGCCTCTTTTTGTAGGATTAACACAAATAATGATGTGAAAAAGGTTAAATGAAATTACTTAAAATGATGAAATTACTGTAAATTTTTGCTTGTGTTACGTTAAATCTAGATAACTATTTCAATAGACTGGCCATTTCCAAAAGCAGCGAAGTCTACCGATATATATATATATTTTATTAATATTAAATATTATATATATATTTATTTATTTATTAAGCTTATTTATTTCCAAAAAAAGGTACATTTTTACTTATTAAAAAATTAGTTGTGATATAGTTAAATTTTTGACCCAACTGGGTAACAGCCTCCTCCATCTACTTCTATTTAGTTCTATTTTTTGCCCTGGATGAACCAGTTATCACCAGCCACAGATATATATATCAATATTGTATATATATTGTAACGTGGTATTTTGGAATCCGTTACTTAACTAAATACATATATTAAATTTTTTGGGGATATTTTAATTTAAATACAACAAAACAAAAGGTTTGTTTACATATAAGTTGTCATTTGTCACTTTAAAATTTGACAGTTAGCTTCACATTCATTACACATTCTATTGCACAGATAACACAAAGAATTCAAAGGTTTTAAAACAGATATTTATTGTTGCTTAAATGGTGGTTAGTTGGACATACTTTAATTTATAATTTAAAAAATGTAAACCACATTTTTTGTAATATTTTTATTATTTATAAATTTGGAAAACAAAATCAAATTGTATTAGTTAATAATTTTTCTTAAATTCATTTTTACTTGGCAGTTCGATTTGTTGTCTTCCGGTTGTTTTTATTTTGTAGTCTATTGACTTTGACGTTTTCACCTTTCTCTTGGAATTTGTTCGGTGAACACGTTATTTTTGAATCTCTAGTTTTTTGTCCATGATATTGGTCAATCTATTAAAATATTATGATAACATTTTATATATAAACGCATATAAGCGTGATAAATGTTCATTTCTTTGTTGCTGCAATTTTGGTATTTGCTCGCTTATTTGCTTGTGCATTCTTTATTGTAAGTGCACATTAGTTTATTTAAAACGAAGAGCGCGTGCCTACGCGCTCTTCATTATCTTCGTTCTCTTCAATTCTTCAATTTGTTCAATTCTTCATTATCTTCTAGATCTTCGTTCTCTTCAAGTTCTTTAATTTATTCAGTATCTTCTATTTATTCGTTATCTTATCTCCTTTATATTTGGAACTTGTCATTTTACATTTTGTCCATTCTAATAGAACCATTTTGGTTTGGGGTTCTCATTTCACCTGGTTCCTGTTTTGTACATTTCTGCACATGGCTACAATTTTTGCATCATAATATTATTGCCTGAAGCATTAGAACTTAACGCTGACCTGCTTTTACAACCTGCTTGCCATTAAAGAACGCCAAGTAAAATGAATTACTGAGGATGTGCTGCGGCTGAACCTACATTGCTGGCTGTGGAAGGAATGTTTTAGCAAACCAGGGTTCTTTTTAATTATTACTTAGGTTATTAATTTATCAAAACCTAACTGTAAGTACTAATTTTTTAAATTTAAAGTCTAGAGAACTGTAATTGTAATCTAACTTGTTACAAGAATTTGTTTTGTTGTATTGTTTTGAAATATATTGTTAAATTGTAAGTTTTCTTTGGCTCTCTGTCAACACACCAAAAATGCACACCAATGCCCGCCTTGAGATTAATAGTTCAATGGTTTATCCGGCAGACTATTCTGAGTGATTCTTAAGCACTGGTTCTCTGGCGCCCGATTATATTTGTTGGTTAGTTTGTTTGTTTGTTTTTTTTTTATTTGTCTTATTTAGTTTATTTTGAGAACCATAGCCAATACCACCTCGGCAAGCTCACACACTCATTTATTTTGTTTTTTTTGTCTTAACTTAACTTATTTTATTTTCATTCATCATACTTTTTTAATTTTTAAATTCAATTTTTTTTTTTTTAACAATACAATATATATATACATATTATATATATATATCAATATTGTATATATATATATACATATTATATATATATAATATCAATATTGTATATATATATATACATATTATATATATATAATATTGTATATATATACAATTATTTAGAAAATATAAATACTTGACTTCAACTGTAATATACATAAAGTAATAACAAAGTTACTTACTCTTTTCTGAAATGGTAAGATAAAAGCTGGCATCATGGTAATCAAAATCTTGATATTCACCGTTATAATCTTCACAATTAGATCAGTCAGTATGACGAGCCATAACAATTCCCATACATTAATAGGTTCAGTGTATGCCGGGAACATTACCACATTGGGTAAAAGCTTACCATGGCCAAACAGAAAGTGGACAATCAATATACAACTAGTTGTCAATGAAAACTCACTAAATAATGCTAATATACTTCTGTTCATTTGTCTGCCATTTTCTCTGTAAAAATAAATGTTGAATATTATTAATCCGCAAGATGAATAATAAGATTCTACTACAATATCATTTTTTATTTCATATCTCAGGATATTTCTTTCTCCTAAATATTTTGTAAATTTTTAATTTAAAACAAATTCTAAATAATATTTATATTGCAGTGTCTTCTGTCTACTACTTGCTACATTTGTAATTGTACCTAAATGGGGTACAATTACAAAGGTCCCGAGACAATTAACACTGGTAACCTATAATCTGAGTCTTTTGACAACCACTTTTTGTTAATAATCTTGTGATGCTTCACTTAATACCAACATATTTATTTTATTATATGCCATTGTTTTTATAAATTATTGTTTATTTATCATGAACATTATATGACAACTCACCTCTGAACAATACTGTTGCTGTGTGAAAAAGTACATAATAACACAATAAATGTGAAGATTCCTTCCCGGCTATCATACATATACTTTATGAAGAGTATGAAGTAGAAAGGAGCATAACGAAACAAGAGGTTGAAAGTTGATCTAACATCTACCGCCTGCAAATGTTAAAATAAAATAATTGCACACATTATAAATCAGTTCAGAATACTAGATAAATAGTTTATTTATAAGTTCATAACTTAAAGAAGAAGTCCTCACAGGAAAGTAATTTTAAAGTGTAACTTTTTCTTGGTTGAAACAATATCAAAGTAAACTTTTTTTTTGTAAGATTCTAACCTGGTGTGTTCCATCATCACTAGTGCTATCGTTATCTCCATTGTCATTAATGTTGTTATTATTAGCGGGATTCACAGACACATTTATATCCACATGTTCCTGTGATTGATCAGATATATTTGATACGTTAGATGAACTGTTGCTCATTCCATGACTTAACTGTCGTTGTGCAGGTGGGATGCCCCTATCTGTTACTATAAAGGATTGAGATCCAGGTCCCAAATTGACATGGGCAATGGAACTCTGTGGTTGTTGCATTGCTTCAATAGCTTGATGGGTACTTGGTTGATTCCTTGGCAGCCATGTTGGTAATGACAATCTTGCATTGTTACCCTAAATAAAGATAATAGAAATGTTATTAGAAAGACAATTACAAAAAATGGTTACCTGTGCTTGATAAAAAAGGGTAACTTTTTGCCTTTTAACATCATATCATCATCATATTCTTTTTAGTTTATCCAAAATGTATTAAAGTATTTTTTTTTATTTATAAACACAGACATTTTGTATAAGTCTGTGTTTCCAAATCATAAAATAATTTAAAAAACTTTATGGATATTAATATCATAAGTAAATAAAAATGTGTTACTTATTTATAAAGAAACTGGTTCTATCGCTCTAAGCGTTTTTGTGTATTAACGTAATTTATATCGAAAACAACAATTTTAATTATTCACACTTAAGTTCCTCGTTGCGTCATAATAAAAAAAAAACCTGACCTACCATTCTTGCATGTTCGACTAACGGTCGTATTTCCCTAAATACACTATTTAGTCGGTCTCCGAGGCCCAAATTAGTTCTATTAGGGACCAACGGCCTGGAGATAGGGTCTGTTCGTTGAAGTACATTATTTTGAATACCGTTTTCCACTGACGCTGGTGTTTCTTCTTCTATGTTGAGAGTCACTTGACTCGGCTGAGCCATTGTACATAGAGTAATTTTTAAGACTTATGATACTATCATTTCCATTTTCTCTTAAATAAAATTTTCATTGAAGGTCAATTTAGTCATTTGACATTTATATGTTTTTGACAGTTTATATATTTATTCAATAAATATTTTTTGTACTGACACTTAGCCCTGCAATGGTTGAAAACAATTCAGTATACATATACGATTTTGAAAGGTAATATGAGAATTATGAAAGCTAGATTACGACAAAGGACTATGACACGATAATTCATAAACCTAACATTTGTTTACTAATTTATAGGAGTTGATGCCTACTAATTATTTAGAAATACCCTCGACTCCTAACACGGCCTCTCCTGACAGGAGGTCGTCTTCGACCTCTATCTTTTAATTCTGAAGTTTTATCTTTAAAACTACCAAAGAAGCTTACAAAAATGTCGTCTCCAAATAAGACCTAAGGCTACGTTGTAAATTCTTCTGGCTTCCTGTGTACTGGGTGTACTGGGTCGTAATTCATCACCGACACGAAGGACTTCGAGACTCAGCAGCGCTAGCTCCGACCAGCAGTGCCAGCTCCGACCAGCAACTACTTCAACAGCCAGCAGCAACTTCAACAGTCAGCAGTAATTTCAACAGCCAGCAGCAATGCTAGGGCGACAAACGCCATAGTATTGCGACGAACGCTAAGGTACGGCGACGAACACCAAGCATATTTGCCTGAGTGTCAAAGTACACGATACCTCTCCACTTTACGCGACACACGCAAAGGTACGGCGACGAACGCCAAGCATATTTGCTTGTGTGTCAAAGCACACGATACGTCTCCAGACATTTATTATCGTCAGTCTAAAAG
The DNA here is from genome assembly GCA_959347405.1 of Napeogenes sylphis. Lineage (NCBI taxonomy): Eukaryota > Metazoa > Arthropoda > Insecta > Lepidoptera > Nymphalidae > Napeogenes > Napeogenes sylphis. The sequence goes on from OY365783.1 coordinate 1,725,290, forward strand.
TCATATTGTTAAAAATACATCTCACACACAAGCTTTTCTCATTTGGATTTCACAACTTTTCCCTCGCTCGATTCATACACCATTCATCCATCCTCATGAGACGTCTCGACACTCATCATCTCTGCAAAACACAAAATTATACTAACGGTAAGTAACAGTCCATTATACAGTCATTCCGTAAATTCGTGCAGTGATGCACTATAATTCGTGCAGTGACCGCAGTATACACAGTGGACAGTGACCGCAGTATGTCCGAGACGCAGTGACCAGGAAGTGGCAGTAGCGCTAGCAACACATTGAAATGGCTCACTCCAACAGCCGACACCAACAGCCGAGGCGACTAATGCTGGTGCTACTGTGGACGCTGGTGCTACTGTGGATAGCCACAGCTCAAGCTGGTCATCCGGAGTCAGCTCTGCGCAACACCTTCAGGATTACTAGATTGTCTCTGATGCAAGCCTTATGGCTAGCTACAGCAGACCGCTCTCCACCATACACGTCACATGGTATGTTTGCAAGAGTAGAGTATTCCGACCAACTGGAAAAACAAATTAAACGGCAATATATATCCAACTCTTTTTTTTGCTTTACATAAGCAGTCTTTCTAGAAGATCCATATTATAGAACGTGATAAGAGCCCCACAGCATACCGGGATTCTATTTAATTGTTAACTAAATACTTAGTTCTGTAGCTCGGCCTAACCTGACATTTATTTGCGAGCATACCTCCTGAGAGTAGATCTCAATGTTGGTGATATTGGCATCGAAGTTGGAAATGTAATATACTTTATTAGATCTTACCAGTACATTTGTAAATCGTATCGCATAAATGATACGGTCGACCATCGATACGGTTGAGGTAGTCCACTGAATCGCTGAAGTATCCTTACTTCAGCGACCACCGGAATCATCAGCTCAGCATTGAAGTGCGTCACAGGCTCGACGTCGGCAATGGACACAAATACCATAAACTCGGATAGTATCACCGCTACAAGTACAAGTACTACCTTACAGTACCGAGCATCCAATGTACTGGAGCCTAAGAGCCCCACAGGACACGCAAGACGTGACGTACGCGATGCATCGAAATTTCAAGCCCAAACCACTACAAGAGCAGACTCAATCAGACCATTGACTCAGACTTGAAAGGCCCGTGCATCCAAGACCCTGGTCTCGCAGCTCAGCAGCGTCCTTATCTGCATACCAGGCTCCACAGTCGAAGTCGAGGCAGCTAATTCCGATCTTCCAATGATAACAGCCGTTCTAGAATTTATTTTATTTGTAACAGTTACAATATTAAAAGGAACGTTGTTTTATCTGCTATCACGTTGAAAGCTAACTGCAATTTCTTTAGCGACTCATAACTACTTCATTTAGTACCAAAATGGTTAAAACAAATTAATAAATAAAAGGGTACTTTAATAAATAAAAAGGTAGTTAATTCACCAAGACGGACAGCGATACGGTAGCTCAGTTGGTAGAGCGACGGGACGGTTTCCCAGTTTTCCAATCCGACCTAATTTCGATAGCAAAACCGTCAAGGCTGGGACTATTCCACTTCTGATTTTAGGATTCATGTAGAAATTTAATTAAAAAAATAATAAGAATTCAAAGTAATACCACGAAAGCCAGATTACAACGTTATAACTATGACATAAAACGACAAATCTACCACAGTAATAAAAAGCCAGATAAGCTACTCAAAGTAGGCACTCAAAGATCACATCGACAATCACTATTCACACCTGCAGAGCTTCCGCTCTCAAATGACTATGACACGATAATTCATAAACCTAACACTTGTTTACTAATTTATAGGAGTTGATGCCTACTAATTATTTAGAAATACCCTCGACTCCTAACAATATAATAAACTATTTTACTTGAAAACATCCAAGTTACGCTCAATTGGATGTTCGCCTAAGCCCTAGTAGTAAGGCTGGCCGCATGCGCGGGGCCCTATCGAGGGTATGCGACGCTGCCATGCCGAGGGTGGGGTGCCGGCGCACGAGTGTGTACTGGTGGCCGCCCGAAATAGGCGAACTTCGGGTGGCCTGTTGCAGGGCTCGTAGGGCCTTCTTCCAGTGTCGCCGCAGACGCGGCTCGGACCCGGAGATGGAGGGACAGCTGCGGGGTCAGTATCTCGAGGCGAAGTGGCCGAGGCGAAGAGACCAGGCTCGGGAGGAGATCCTGGCAGGTCTCAATAGGGACCCATGTCGTATCGCGTCGCGCGGTTTTTCCGGTTTTTTCGGAAATTCTTCCCGGATTCCACCGGCCACTCACCTCCCGTGATGGCTCTTCTCTGACGGGGAGGGTGGGGGAGGGCCCTGGCTCGTTCCAGACCTAACAGGGGCAGAGCTGGAGATCGGGCCGGACGGTATTTCAGGGCTAGTGTTGGTCATCACCCTGGAATACCTTGAAGGAAGGCTTCGGGAACTGTTCAACCTGTGTTTGAGCACTGGACAGTTCCCGAAGGCCTGGAAGGAGGGCAGATTGTGCCTTTTGCGGAAGGAAAGTCTTTCTATCGATTCTCCTTTCACATACAGGCCGATCGTGCTGCTGGACGAGATGGGCAAGCTCTGCGAGAGAGCCCTCTAACCGGTCTCGTCTATCAACTCTAAGAAGTGGGTCCAGGTCTTTCAGACACTCAGTTCGGCTTCAGGGCGGGTTGTTCAACGATCGACGCCCTGAGAGCTCTGAGAGTACTGACCGAAGATGCTGTATCCGAGGGTGTTATGTTACGCAGACGACCTTTGTCACGGCACCTGGAGGGAGCTTTGTGGAGGCAGCCCGTCTTGCCAAGGTCGGCGCTACTTTGGTAGTGAACCGCATAGGGCTACTGGGACTGGAGGTCTCCGTTTCTAAGACAGAGGCTTGGGTCGCCGGCAAAGTTACCACCCATCGAGTAAAGTCGTGCCGCAAAGCGACATGGTCGTGTTCCGGCACGTTGCTCGATGAAGCCGTTTATGGGAAATGGGTCTGAACAGCTGCGGTACGTTGGCGAACCGGTTGACGTCGAGTTGGTGTTTGTTTTGTCGGGTGTCTAGTCGAGGAGGGTAGCGGGATCCGAAGCGACGGCTTTCCGCTGGCCGCCCGCAGATAGTTGGGGGCCCAATTAGTGGGTTAGCCACCCACGAAAGGCTGCCCCGCCAGCTGCGAAAATTCCCAGGGTGGCTCCATCGTGCTGGTTGGCGACCAGGCGAGGAGGCCCGATGGCGATCCCTGGGGGGGTTTGGGCGTCCCCGCAGTCTCCAGGCTAGCCTCCCAGCGACAAGACATCACCAATTTCGAAGTCGGGTTTGATACGTACCGCCTCGTTCAACTGCCATTTCCCATCCCTATTCACTTTTATTTATTTTGTATTATGAAAAAGGTAAAAAAAAGAAACAAGTTGACACAGCGGTTGCACTCCTCCTCATACAAAGTGCACCTCACTAATATAAGGGGTTTGCACTCAAATCTTTTAGCTGTCCACCACCACCTGGAGACAGAGCAGCCGCACTTGCTCTTTTTGACGGAGACGCAGATACAATGTCCTTTGAGCGCTACATACTTGGATTATCCCGGACACTCGTTGGAGCACAACTTTCGCTCACGGGCCGGAGTCAGTATGTACGCGCGGAACAACCTCTGTATTCAGCGTCTCCGTCACCTTGAAGACCCCACTTTTTCTTCCCTATGGGTTTTAGTGGACACAGGAAACGAAAAAATCCTGTATTCCTGTGTCTACCGTTCGCACAGCGGTGACCAGGAGACAACTCGTTTATTTGAGTAGCTCAGTGAGGCTGCAGATATGGCTCTGTATCAGTACCCTTCGGCGCAGCTCGTCTTTCTGGGGGACTTTAATGCCTGTCATCAGGACTGGCTGTTCCCGTACCAGAAGACCGACCATGCTGGAAGAGAAGCGCGGAAATTTGCGTTGTCCTTGGACCTCTTTCAGCTGGTGAAGCAAGCGACAAGGGTACCAGATGTGGTAGGCCATACAGCCAATTGCCTGGACCTTCTGCTGACAACTGATCCGGACAGGTATCGTGTAGAGGTTACCTCCCCCTTGGGAACCTCCGATCACTGTCTGGTGAAATCTGTGTTTACATATTCCCCACCAGCTTTCGAACCTCATGGTGTTAGGCGAGTATGGAAATACAAGTCAGCAGATTGGGATGAGATGCGACACTTTTTTGCGTCTTATCCTTGGCGGCAGGTCTGCTTCTCTTCTTTGGATCCGTCGAGTTGCGCGGATGCTATAATCGATGTGGTGCATCAGGCAATGGAGTATTTTATTCCTTTTGCTGACGTACCCATCGGTGGCAAAGCTCGCCCATGGTTTAATGCCGAATGTGGTCATGCTCAAGACCGAAAACATTCGGCATATCTCATTTGGGCTGATGCTCGAACCCGCAAAACTCCGGATGTAAGTTTGAAGAAGAGAGCCTTTAACCAAGCTGCCAAGTCCTACAAAAAGTCATTGCGGAAGGCTCGTCTCGATCGAATCGCTAAGAATGGCGAAAAGCTCTCTGTCAGACCAACTGACCAACGATTGAGTCGAATTTCTGCCAACCCTCACTGCCTGCTCTGCTGAAGCCGGATGGATCCCTGGCCCACACAGCAACAGAGAAAGCGAATGTACTTGCTTCTCTGTTTGCTGATAATTCGCATCTAGACACTGGCAATGCTTCTCCAGCACATCTTCCTCACTGCGGTATTTCGATGCCTGAAATCCGCATCACTAACAAAGAGGTATGGAGAACATTGTGTCGTTTAGATGTGAATAAAGCCAGTGGTCCTGATGGTATACCAGCCATTCTACTCAAGACATGCGCAGCTGAGTTGTCTCCTGTACTGACACGTCTGTATCGCCTCTCTTTCATGACTGGAATAGTGCCGAAATCCTGGAAGCTTGCTAATGTGCAACCCGTGCCCAAAAAAGGCAGCCGTGCCAACCCTGTCAATTACAGACCGATTTCAATCACCTCCATACTCTGCAAGATTATGGAGCGTGTATTGAACTCGCGCCTACTAGCATACCTAGAAGGTAACGATCTCCTCAGTGACCGACAGTACGGGTTTCGCCGTAATAGATCTACTGGGGACCTCCTAGTGTATGCTACTCACATTTTAGGCGAGGCCATCGAGAAGAACGGAGAAGCGGTCGCCGTCTCTCTGGACGTCTCGAGGGCATTTGACAGGGTCTGGCATGCGAGCCTTATATGCAAGCTTTCAGCGTACGGTATATCTCCTGGTCTGATCGGCTGGGTAACGGACTTTCTGAGCCACAGATCTCTCCGAGTAGTTGTCGACGGGTGTTCCTCGGAACCCTTGACAATAAATGCCGGAGTGCCTCAGGGGTCCGTTCTTTCTGCAACTCTGTTTCTGCTGCACATTAATGATCTGTTGAAGCCCGGTATCTATGGGTAAGCAGACGACAGCACAGTTGTAGAAAGATATCTGCCGAGTACTCGGGCTAGTCGAGATCAAGTACAGTCTGAAAGAGTAGCCATGGTGCAACGTTTGAATGACAAACTTCAGGCAGTCTCCGCATGGAGCAATGCCAATCTTGTCAAGTTCAACGCCACCAAAACGCAGACGTGTCTATTCACCGCCAAAAGGAGCCCTTCCACCTTGGCTCCTACTTTCCAGAATGTATCCTTGGAATACAGTGACCGGCTTCAGTTGTTAGGCTTAGAGATTTCCTCGAACCTCAACTTTGGTCGGTTCATTGAGTCCAGAGCAAGAGCAGCAGCAGCAAAGCTTGCCGTTCTTGCGAAGGTTCGGCAGTACTTTACACCGGGACAGCTTCTTGTTTTATACAAAGCACAGATCCGGTCGTGTGTAGAGTACTGTGGACACATATTTGCTGGTGTCGCAAAGTCTCATCTTGCGGTTCTGGACTCAATTGAGAGGCGAGCAAAGAGGCTTATAGGCGATCCCGAAATGGTCGAAGCCGACCTCCAAAGCCTTGAACACAGGCTTAAAATTGCTAGCCTCTCAGTATTCTATAGGATACATTTTAGTGAGTGTGCGCAGGAATTACACGAGTTAATTCCCCCGTCCCCCTTCCATCACCGGACGTCCCGACGCACGGCAGGTATCCATCCTTTTGTTGTGGACATTCCACCTGTCCGAATGAAGCGCTTTGCTTCCTCATTTTTAGTGCGTACAGCGAAGGACTGGAACAATTTGCCTGCGTCGGTATTTCCGGCCAAATATAATGTGGGTGTCTTCAAGAGAAGAGTGAATAGGTTGCTAGGGCAATGAAACTTACCATCTAAGACTACATTCCACTTACCATCAGGTGGAATGTAGTCAAGCATTACCCTAGATCATAAAAAAAAAAAAAAAAAAAGAGGCCATCCAGTTCCATGGACCTCGCCGGGGTCCCCCTCGTCGGGCGTACATCTCCGTGTAGGGTGCGCGGGTGGCGGTGAAGGCCCAGGTGAAGTATCTGGAGTATCTGGAGTAGCAGTAGAAGTTTCTGGGCCTCACCCTGGACAGTAGATGTCCAGGCTGAGGCCAGTAGATGGTGATCACACAGCTGGTGGAGATAACAGCTGTGTGATCTCCACCGCAGCTGCCTCGAGTAGGCTTCTGCCCAAAGCCGGAGGACCGCAGACACCTTGCCGCTGGTTGTACGCCGGCGTGGTGAGGAGCATGGCCCTGTACCGTGCTCCCATATGGTCGGGAGCCCTCACCGTAGACTCCAGGGCCCTTTTGCGCCTCACGCAATGGGTCCTAGAGGTGAGGGTGATCAGGGGGTACCGTACGGTGTCATTCATTGCGGCCACACACCTGGCGAGCGATGCGCCTTGGGAGCTACAGGCGAAGGTGCTCGTCGGAGTGTATTGTCACCGGGTAGAAGCCCGCACAGGGAGGGTTAGGCTCGAGGCAAATCGGATCAGGGCTCGGTGAGCTAGAGCTGTGCAGTAGGGACCTAGCGTCCCCGTCAGCCGGTCTTGCGTCAGTGGGGGCTTTTTCCCCCCACCTCGATCGTTGGATCGGCCGGCGGCACGCGACTCAGATATTCCGTCTTGTGCTGGTGCTCACGGGGCATGGGTGCTTTAGTGAGTACCTGCACAAGATAGCACGCAGAGAGGCGGTCCCCTTCTGCCATCACTGTATCCGTAGCATGTATATGTAGCCGTATCGACGGACTCGTCACACCTTGGCGAAGTGCGCAGCCTGAGAGCGTGGAGGCCGCGGAGCGAGACAGAACGCCTCCTCTGAACCGCTCCGCCGGGGTAGGCTGGGTCAAAGGAGGCGGCATTACGCCCGCAGTCTCCTTCCCCAGCTGTAGTGCCTGGGAGGGACAAGAGTGGACTCGTCCGTCATAGGCCTACGCGGTGAGGCGCGGTGAGGTGAGGTCATATCCCTAAGTTGATCGGGACCCCTCGCAGGGGATTTCGCCGGGGCGTCACGGTTAGTGCGAAAGCGATCCCTTGGCGTCCCACCAAGACGATAAGGTCAACTGTTGGTTTTTTAGTGGGTAGCCTTAAAAATGGCAGCGTCCTCTATGCTGCCGGGTAGTACCACACACCTCCTCGGCCATCACCTTCCTGGCCGACGGGACGATGCGTAACTCAATTTTCCAATTAAAAAAGGCCCTATTAGTACGACATAAGTAAATTATTTTTAGCTTACTTATACTTAGTTCAAAATATTACTCGTATTATACCATTTTCACGACATTAGGACGAATTAAAATAATATTATAATTTCAATGAATTTAATATAAGAAAAGACACTTTCAATAATGTTTTTAGGGGTCTAAAAACATTATTGAAACTAAAACCTATTAGTAAATAGGACTTATAAATAATAGGTAGTATATACCTAATAAATATTAAATCTTCATTATTCTATATACCTAATAAATATTAAATCTTCATTATTATTATTACCCGCCCGTTGGTCGAGTGGTTAGCGCAGACGCCTAACGTGTCACGGCGCAATGGGGCTCGGGTTCGATTCCCGGCGGAGACAGGCATTTATGAGCATAGATGTCTGTGCTTCTGGGTTTGGTCGTTTATTAAATATATTTTCAGTATTTAAACGTGTATTTATATGTATTTGTATCGTTGTCTAACACCCTTAACACAAGCAAATAATTTGCTTACTTAGGGGTTAAATCAATGTGTGTAATTTGTCCTGATATTATTATATTATTATTATTATATTATTATTTAATACTTTTTATTTTAGTGCTACATTATCAATTAGCCATGGGTAGACCTACAAAAGGTGTTGCGCGCCTTAAAAAATACAAATCTCAATAAACCGGAACGAATAAAAATAGTCTGCTCCGTAAAAAATCTCTTTGAAACACAATTTCACGTTCTTGTGAGAATATTAAAGACTTCACATATCCAAAACAACAGATGTCATTAGTCATTAGTCACAGCACGTTTTGATTTCCTTCCGGAGGAGTTAGTTCAAATTTGGACAAAAATGCTCATAAAATAAAAACTAATGGGCCTACCTTAATCAAATTTTTCAAAAAAAAAAAAAAACCGCCCAAATTGAGAACCTCCTCCTTTTTGAAGAAGTCGGTTAAAAATAAAGGCCCTACATGTATCAAAATTTTATGGGAGCAATTCGAAACTATTCCGCAGTGAACAAAAAAATAATTACGTAAATTGGTTCAGAAATCTCGGAGTAATCGGTGTACATACATAACTAGTTCAAAACTTGGACAAAAATGCTCATAAAATAAAAACTAATAGGCCTAAAACTAAATAAATAAAATAAATAAAATTATTTTCTAGTAAATTTTTATGCTTCAAATGGATTGGTTCGGATTTAATTTACAAAGGTCGCTACTTCAAATTTTCCGCATAAAAATCGTCGGTGAGTGCTCTCTATATCCTTATACTTATAACACTCTACGAACTAGACTGCGCAGAATTCTAAATTAAGGTATCTGAGGGAACAGCGAGGGATGAAGGACGGGCGTACGTAGCGCTGATTGGCTCTTCCAGTTGCGTTACGTCCCCTCAACCGATACAACACTTTCTTTTGTTGGTAGACCATAACATCGGGTCGCCGGCAAAGTTACCATCCATCGGACAAAGTTATGCCGTAAAGCGACCTAGTCATGTTCCGAGCAACGCTAAATGAACGCCTTGTATGGGAAATGGGTCTGAACAGCTTCGGTCCGTTGGCGAACCGGTTTGACGTCGAGTTAGTGTCTGTTTTGTCGGGTCTAGTCGGGGAGGGTAGCGGAATCCAAAGCTGGCTTTCCGCTAGCCGCCCACAGTTGGGGCCCAATTAGTGGGATAGCCACCCACGAAAGGCAGCTCCGCCAGTTGTGAAAAATCCCAGGGTGGCTTCATTGACCATCACCAATTTTGACGTCGGGTTCGATACATACCGCCTCGTTCAACTACCATTTCCCATCCTTATTCACTTTAAAAAATATTTAGGGAGAAGGACAATAAAAATATTTTTTTTACAGTGGTTGCACTCCTCCTCATTTAAAGTGTCCGTCAGTAATATCAGGGGCTTGCACTTTAATATCTTACCTCTCCATCACCATCTGGAGACAGAGCAGCGGCACCTGTTCTTTTTGACGGAGACGCAGATACAATGTCCTCTAAGCACTGCGCACCTGGATTATCCCGGTTACACGTTGGAGTACAACTTTCGCTCACCGGCCGGAGTCTTTGTGTATGCGCGGAACACCTCTGTATCCAGAGTCTCCGACAACTTGAAAACCCTACTTTTTCTTCCTTATGAGTTTTAGTAGACACAGGAAAGGTAAAAATCCTGTATTCCTGTGTCTACCGTTCGCACAGCTGTGACCAGGAGACAAGCAGATTATTTGAGTATCTCAGTGAGGCTGCTGATATGGCTCTGCATCAGTACCCTTCAGCGCTGAGGGATGAGATGCGACACTTTTTTGCGTCTTATCCTTGGCGGCAGGTCTACTTCTCTTCTTTGGATCCGTCGAGTTGCGCGGATGCCATTACTGATGTGGTGCATCAGGCAATGGAGTATTTCATTCCCTTTGCTGACGTACCCTTCGGTGGCAAAGTTCGCTCATGGTTTAATGTCGAAGGTGGTCATGCTGGAGACCTAAAACATTCGACATATCTTATTTAGACTAATGCTTGAAGCCACAAAGCTTCGGATGTAAGTTTAAAGAAGAGAGCCCTTAACCAATCTGCCAAGTCCTACAAAAAAGCACTGCGGAAGGCTCGTCTGGATTGAATCGCTAAGAATGGCGAAAAGCTCTCTGTCAGACCAACTGGCAGTCGAGCTTTCTGGTCACTTGCCAAAGCGATCGAGTCAAATTTCTGCCAAGCCTCACTGCCTCCTCTGCTAAAGCCAGATGGATCCCTGGACCACACATCAACCGAGAAAGCGAATGTATTTGCTTCTCTGTTTGCTGATAATTCGATTCTAGACTCTGGCAATGCTGCCCCAGCATATCTTTCTCACTGTGGTATTTCGATGCTTGGAATCTGCATCACAACCAGAGAGGTCTGGAGAGCATTGTGTTATTTAGATATAAATAAAGCCAGTGGTCCTGATGGTATACGAACCATTCTGCTCAAGACATGCACAGCTGAGTTGTCTCCTGTATTGACACGTCTGTATCGCCTCTCTTTCAAGACTGGAATAGTGCCGAAATCTTGTAAGCTTGCCAACGTGCAACCAGTGCACAAAAAAGGCAGCCGTTCCGATTCTGCCCATTATAGACCGATTTCAATCACCTCCATACTCTTCAAGGGTTTCGTCGTAATAGGTCCACTGGAGACCTTCTAGCTTACGCTACACACATTTTAGGCGAGCCCATCAAGAAGAACGGAGAAGCGGTCGCCGTCTCTCTGGACGTCTTGAGGGCATTGGACAGGGTTTTTCATGCGAGTCTTACAAGCAAGCTTTCAGCGTACGGTATATCTCCTGGTCTGATCGGCTGGGTAACGCACTTTCTGAGTCAGAGTTATCCCCGAGTAGTTGTCGACGTGCGTTTCTCTCAACCCTTGACGAAAAAGCCCGAGGTCTCAGGGATCCGTTCTTTTTGCAACTCTTTTTCTGCTGCACATTAACGATCTGTTGAAGCCCGGTATCTATGGGTATGCAGACGACTGCACATTTGTAATATAATAATATAATAATAGAAGGAGAAAGATATCTGCAGAGTACTCGGGCTAGTAGACATCAAGTACTGTCCGAAAGAGAAGCCATAGTGCAACGTTTGAGTGACAAACTTCAGGCAGTCTCCGAATGGAGCAATGCTAATCTTCTCAAATTCAACGCGATCAAAACGCAGCCGTGTCTCTTTAACGCGCCCTTTTACATTGTTCCTACTTTCCAAAATGTATCCTAGGAATACAGTGACTGGCTTCGGTGGTTAGGCTTAGAGATTTCCTCAAACCTCAACTTTGGTCGATACATTGAGTCCAGAGCAAGAGCAGCAGCTGGAAAGCTCTGGCAGTACTTTACACTACTTGTAATCAATTGAGCTATGGGACAGCTACTTGTAATCAATTGAGAGGCGAGCAAAGAGGCTTATTATACGCCACCCCGAACTGGTTGCAGTCAACCTCCACAGCCTTAAAAACAGACGTAGAATTGCTAGCCTCTAGTATTCTATAGGATACATTTTGGGGAGTGGGCGCACGAATTACACGACCTAATTCCCCCGTCTCCCTTTCATCACCGGACGTTCCGACGCAAGGCAGGTATCATCCTCACGTTGTGGACATTCCCTTTGTTCGAATGAAGCGTTTTGCTTCATCTTTTTTAATTCGTATAGCCAAGGACTTGAACAGCATGCCTGCGTCGGTATTTCGGCCCAAATGCAATGTGGGTGTCTTCAAGAGAAGAATGAATAGGTTGCTAGGTTAATGCGCATTACCACCTATGACTACATCTCCTCTTTACATCTCCTCTTTGGAATGTATTTAAGCATTGACCTAGAGAGTATAAACAAAATAAATAAAGACACCCCGTTCTATTCCAGTACACATTCAAGTTCGTTATCGCTATTAATATTGTTCGGTCTTCACCGAAACCGAATTGCGGGCAGCGGGTGCGGGGCGACCGGGCGGACTCCGGGACTTTGCCCTCTGATGCTTCGCCATTATTGTTGTTAACTCATAACTGTGAAGTCACATTAAAACTTGTATTTCAAACAGTCTGCGTAATCATTTATACAGTCCACTACTTACACTACTCAACAATATGTTATTGTTGTTTTTTGTTACGTTTTTATTTTTGACTTGTATATTTTTTATTTTTGTTAAATTTGATTGTGTCTTTGATTTACTACTATACGTAATCCTCATAAACTTTAATCAATCATATTTAAGATAGAATATGAACCAAAGGTATGCAATAATTATCAACAAATTTTTAGTTTAGATTTTAAAATAACACAACACGACTTTTATGTAATTATTAGGTTTATTACAATACCTACTTTTTATAATAATATTTGTTACAAAAGTTTTGTGTGCGCGACAGTACAGATGCGCAGTTATCCCCTCTAAATTTCGCTTAGGGTCTAACGTAAATGTCGGACACATATAGTCTAAAAATTAAACAACATGTAGATTCCAATAATAATTCAATTTATTTCTTCAAACAATAGTCAATAGACCGAAATGATTTCGCGTTTGAATAATACGATGAGCAAAAGTATACCTACAAACATATTTACCACTCTGATGTAGATCTTACACATGATTTAATTAAGTAAATTCAGTCTTTTTTAAGCATCGCTCCATGTTAAGAGCGGCGAGCATCCCCCTCGAAATAAAAGATGTAACAACAAATATTATAATAAATGGACAATTACTTGTACATCAATGTATTTTGTGCTTTTATTAAAACGAATAACTGTACGCTATTGAAATTTATTTAATAAACGGTTATTTTCGAGTTACACATTCTTGAAAGTTGGCACATCATTTCTTCTTCACGCATCAGGGTCAGGTTTTAGAGCGAGAATGCCCTGTTCGTGTAAATCGCATACGGCTTCAAGTAATCGTCTTTCAGCTCGGGGCTCGCCCAATGCAACGTCAACGCTTCCAGCACACAGTAACAGAGCCCGAAGCGCAGCCCTGGGCCAGTCTGGTTTTAATCCCTTTCTTACCTCTGTTCCAGCCGACGAAACCCCCAGTCTTGCACATTCAGCTTCTAAACGGTTTCCATAGTCCTCTATCAGAGACTCCCCATGAGCTCTCCTCATGTCAGGTGTTAGGGATGAAAGAAGCAAAAGCGCAACGTCATCCATGGGTCTCCCCAGTGATACCATTTGCCAGTCCAGTGCGATACATTCGCTTTCACCATCCTTTTCTCTAAAGAGAAGGTTACCACTCCAGAAATCTGCATGAGCCAATGGAGCGGGTTCAGCCGGTCGGAGTAATGTTTCTAACAAGGACGGAGCTCGTGCGCTCAGGGCTGATACTGCTGCCGCTTCTTCAATGCAATCAGAGCGACCACGAAGAAACGCTTCTAGTTGTGGCAACCCTCGTCTGACTAATCTGAGATAGCCTGCCGCAGCTCTCTCACAAGGAAAAAGAAAATCGAATCTCTGATCCAGCGGGCCTTCTCTATCTCGTAATGCGAGGGAGAGAGCGTGCAGTCGCGCTGCAGCGTAGAGCGCAGACCGAGCTCGCTCCTCCGTCAGACCCTCAGCAAAATCAGCCGATTCAAAACCGGAAGAAGTTACATCTTCTAAAACTAGTTCACTGTCTCCACCTATTTCATCTGAAATCAATAAAAATGTATTGTCTTAAGATTTATGTTTTTAAAATATTTAAATTGTTTAAACAGAAAAGATTTTAAAAAGCCGTGACGATAAATTAAAAATAACACGTAACTATCACATAGTAACCAACTACTAACTACATAACGACGTTAATTGGTTCCAGCTGTAAGGGTCACGGGACTGAAACGTGCCCGTGCCCGTATTATTCACAGCAATTATAATTGAGAATTTAGTTCACAATGTGTGATACCGTGTTGGTAGAGTGACGGGACGGTTTCCCAGTAGTCGCGGGTTCGAATCCCTGCCCGTATCGGTTTATTTTTCATTCTGTATTTATATATATAACAAAAAAAACAAAATATTTTAATGTGTATATTCTTATATTTATAATATTCAGTATAGTATTTCATATTTTTTTGGTTTTGGGAAGCTGAGTCGCATTAAGCTATATTTTCTCAACGGTTATTTATTATTTACGTATTTTTATAAGAAATGTTCTTTAAAAATAGGAAACATACTTATTATTATTTTTCAATGATCGAGTGTGACGGAAGACTATATATTGGACCGACAAAAATGTAGAATAGTTTTAATTAATTAAGTAAATAATAAATTTAACTTATAGGTAAATTACCTATTCTATTTGTAAATCCAAATTCTATCATACACAGGTATTTCCAGGGTAATTAAAATTTATACAAGATATAATGTCTACTTACCTGGCAATCTAGCTTTAATACATTTAGGTATAGGCAGGCCCTGGTGTGGACCAAGAGCCTCTTCTGCCAATTTGTTAAGTGCTGGTGCTAGCTCAGTATAAAATAGGATCTCTCGTGTGTCGAATTGAGCTTCCGCGACGAATAGCCGGCCAAAGGGATCTCTAGGTGGCAGCTTTACCACAAGTGGTAGAGCCTGGCACTCCGCCCCACTCTCATACCTTACTGTGACTGCGAGTACTCTGCTTAGGGCTCCGGCGACTCCAGCTCGAGATTCCACACAAATCTACAAATCATACAAAATATCTCTATTGGAAATAAGGAGCTAAATAAAAAAAGCACAAGACAGCACAAGATCTATATTTCTAGGCTTTGAGTTTAACGTATTCTATTAATAAAATAATTATTTATTTATTCATTATTTAAATTTAAAAACACTGTTATTTTAACACGTAATTACTAATTAGTCAGGGAGTGGAATCAAAAAAGTAGTTAGGTATATTTTAGAAATCTGAAAGAATATTTTTTAATTTCAATTTACCTCTTGAGGAGCGACCACGCCCGATGCTATTAGCAACTCTCTTGCCCATTCCTCAGTGAGTGCTGCATCAGCGTCCCCTTCAGGGGGTTGCTCGCAATCCGATTCTTCGCTGCCACTACTGGGGGCCTCAGAGACCGCAATGCTATCCGGCCCCCCCGCCTGCATTTTCTACACTACACTGTCTCGGTGGCTGAATAGTTATAACACTTTCATAATATTATAAAATCTTCAAAAAAACAGGATTGAAAGGTTCTTTTAGCGCGATATTATGCGTTTGATAAATGGTGTAAAATCGGGTCGTATTGCAATATGGGCCGGCCGAGAGCTCCGCGCATGCGCCTTATCCCCGTCAATTATTCATAGGGACTCCCGTGCTCTTGCCCTGTCATCCGCCGCAATCCCTCTCAAAATCGAAATGGGATCGCTATCTATGTGTGTACGTACTACATTTCTATGTCTGTAATTTATACTATTCATTTGCGCTTTCGATTTTACTTGTTCCCAATTCAAACATGCTCTACTTTCTTATACGCCATAACTATTTATATGGTTTGATCTAATAAGCGATTATAACCCTATGTTGTTAAAAAAATCTTTTTCTATATTGTCTATATAAAAATTTGCGCAATATTTCATCTTACATTGTATCTTACTAATTTTAAGAATATATTTATATTTAATAATAATATATATATATATATATATATATATATATATATATATATTTATTATAATATTTATAGGGAGGATCAGTAAATTTGTGTTACGAACGTGTAATATGTTTATTAAATTTATAAACCTATTTAAAATTTTAGCGGGTTAGCCGGTAGCGGTCTAATACAATAGTAAGTTCAAATAAACTAGAAAAATTAGCGATGGGGAACACGGTAAAAAAGAATATATCAATCAGAATCACACAATAATGCTATTATTAACTACTCAAAAATTATATTTATTTTACATTAAAAAAATATATTTAGATTTTCAAATTGAAGTTTCGTTTTACGATACCGACTTCTGGAGCTATATTGAATATCGTCATTATATTCCCGCGTCTATTCTATGGAATGTATAATATCTCTATGGTGGTTTCAGCTCAGAACAATTACTATTTATTAATTTACTAAAGCATAGAAGTAGCCTAAATTTGAAGACTTAATTGTGCGTAACATTTGTCCTCTTTCCATACTGTGAAAACATAAAGATGAAAGAACAAATATAAAGTTGATAGATAGATTGATTTGATTGATTGATATAAAGTTGTCAGAACAGCAAAATGTACACTTATAAATGTCAATCAGTCACCATTATGATGGTAAATTGGAAAGTATAATTTATATTTGACTTATTGGGTATGGACAACGTTTACACATTTTGGTTGCGTAATGTGTTTGATGTCGGCTATCAGTGGTGAGTTCTTGTCATGGTGTTATAACTTAGAACAAATAGCTCAATAAGTTGTTTTTAGTGTAATTGTATACTATAGTTTTTTAATAGTCTAACATTATATATATATATATATATATATATATATATATATATATATATATATATATATATATATATATATATATATAGATTACGGTGTAACAATGAAAGTCGGACTATTTCGTCTGTTTTCCAAATTGAATTGTGACTTTTATCTCATCTTCACCGATCAATCTCTTCCGTGTGTTTTCCACCCTACGTGACATTGACGGAATCGACCGTGCTTTACTGGCACAACTGAAAGCCATTAAATCAATCAACAAATAGCTCAATCAAAATAATATTATACTTATAATTATATCCTATTATTTATATTATTTCTTGTGTTTCTTAATATTTTATTTAGCCGGCTAATATCCGAATGAAGTTTTGGGCCCGGATCAAAAGATGGAGCTCTTTAGTCTTAATAGTGTTACTTTATTTTACTACCGAGTAGTGTTGGAACCGTACGATAATTATCGTACATGTACGATAATTTGGGACCAACGTACGATGTACGATTGCTATTCATTAACGTACGCAAATGTACGATAAAATCCGATTATACATTTTTTTTATAAAAAAAAACAAATCGAAGTTTGAGTAGCAGAAACAATGGTGTAGATTACTAAAGAGACAAATTTACTGATCTTCCCTATAAATATTATAATAAATATATACACTCATGACATATTTAGGGGAACGCAAAAAAAAGGTCGAATAACGGAAAATATTTTCATATTTTCGTACTGGCCACTATACCAATATTATGTATTAAAATAAAAGATGATTTTAAAAATAATTTTATTTTAAATTTCATTTGTTTTTTTTTTTTGTTTATCTGCTAATTTCTGAGACACGTAGTGTATGGAATTTTCGTCGGCTTTTGATGTTTTTAACAAAAACTTTATTTCTGTTGTTTTTTTGACGAAAAATTGTCATTATTGAGTGAAGTGAACTTAATTCGATAAATTTAGGCGATAATGCCGGATCTCAGCGTTGCTCTGGTTTCTAAAGCTTTAACTTTAATTGAAAATGGTTACACTTACAATGAAGTGGCTCAAACATTACATGTTTCCAAGTCTGTGATTTTCCGCAATGTTAAACGATACCGGCAGACTGGAGAGTATACCAGGCGTAAAGGACAAGGTCGCAAAAGAGTAACAGGAGAGAGAGACGATAGATTTATTGTCAGCAGTGTTCTCAGAAACCGTACCTTGACTTCTTCTGAAATACGAAACCAGCTGCAGGAAGTTCGACAAGTGATAATTAGTACCAAAACCGTCAGAAGAAGACTGAAGGCAGCTGGTATAGGGGCGTACTTGCCTGCCAGAGGTCCACAGCTCACCGCAGGTCATCGAGTGGCTCGGGCCAGCTTTGCTCGTTTCCACCTAAATTGGAATAATGACGCTTGGGGAAAAGTTCTTTTTAGTGATGAGTCCAGATTTTGTCTCAAACTAGATGATGGAAGGACCAAAGTATGGCGACGACCCGGAGAAAGATACGCTCAGTGTAACATTATTGGGAGAGAGCCGTATGGTGGAGGGTCAGTAATGGTATGGGGCGGTATTTGCTTAGGAGCACGCACGGAGCTACACATCGTAGAAAACGGCTCCCTGACTGCGGCAAGATACGTAACCGACATTTTAGAGCAGATTGTGATGCCTTTTGCCCCTTTCATTGGACACAATTTTCTTCTAATGCATGACAACGCTCGACCTCACATTGCGGCATTAGTTTCGGAATATCTTAATGGGACAAACTGGGAAGACAAATTAAACAAAGAAATCCATCACCTGTCAACGTAAGCGACCTCAAAATCGCATTGGTAGAAGCATGGAACTCAATGCCGCAAAGTTTTATTGACAATTTAATAGAGAGCATGCCCAGACGCATGCAGGCAGTTTTAACAGCAAGAGGTGGCAACACTAAATACTGATTGTATCACCCATCGCGAAAAAACCAGTCATTTGGACAATATTAACCTTTCTTTAGTTTTCATTGAGTTAGGTCAAAACTCTTCAGAATTAAGTCACTGATCTTATTGTCTTTAATTTCGTTTCTTTTGCTTTAATTTTGTGATTTTTTATGTTCAAAAATGTTAATTTAATAAATTCAGAATAATAATCAAATGTATTGTACAACAAAAATGTGTTTTCATATGATCTTGCAGTCTGTTTTTTGCGTTCCGCTAAATATGTCCACCGGTTTATATATATATATATATATATATATATATATATATATATATATATATATATATATATATATATATATATATACAGGGTTATTTGTAATTAGTTGAGCACCTTTTGCAGGCAGCCCCTCTACATCAATCCTAACAACATTTGTTCTACGACTTTTTAAAATTAATAGTTTTAAAAATTTAGTTTTTCCCATACAAAATTTATTTACTGCCTCTGAACGAGCATTTAACAACCTCGCAACCTTGAGCAAAGAGAGGCCACGCACCTTGCGTAGGCAAAATACGTGCCAAGGACACGTGCAGCGGGGCGCGGGGCGGCGGGGGGCGGGGTGATGCGGCGATGCACGTTTGAACTTGATCCAGTCGTTTGTCACGGTCTATTACATAAGCGTGTGCCGCGCGACCCGCTGGATCCCGTTACTCGGTAACCGAATTTTGATTAGTGAAAACAGTACTGTGATGCCGTAACACAAATATCAAGTACACCAAGATAGTGCGAGTGCTGGCTAAGTGTGGTAAGAGGAGTCGGTGAACAGTTGATTTTTAGGTGTGGTCTTTGTGTTGGATATGAAGGGGACTATTTTGCACCGGTATCGACGAGATATAAATTTAAGAGGTAATTTGTAAATATTGAATCCTTTTGTAAATAACACATTGTATTATTGTAAATAATCTGATTCTACCTTGATTAATTGTTAACAATTTTAATACACAATACGACGATTGGGTAATTATTACATACTGTTTGAACAATACAAAAAATACAATACAATACAAAAAATAATAATAAGTTATAATAGTATTATGTGCGTGGTACCTTACAAATTTCGTACAGCGCTAGACTGCCGCGACCTATACTTCAGACTGCTTACAAAATACAGAGTAATAAATAGTCGAGGGAGCAAAAATTTTTTTGTTTCGTCTATTCTGAGTTATTTATCAAGATTTTTTAAAAGTCGTAGAACAAATGTTGTTGGGATTGATGTAGAGAGGCTGCCTGCAAAAGGTGCTCAACTAATTAAAAATAACCCTGTATATATATATTTAGTTGACCACCTCTTGCAGGCAGCCTCTCTGCATTAATTCTACAACAACATTTATTCTACGACTTTTCAGAAATCTTGATAAATAACTTAGAACAAACAAAACAAAAAAAATTTTGCTTCCTCGGTTATTTATTACTCTGTATTTTGTAAGAAGTCTAAAGTATAGGTCGCGGCAGTCTAGCTCTGCACGAAATTTGTAAGGTACCACGTGATACTATTATAACTTATTATTTTTTTTGTTTTGAACTGGCATTAACTCTGAGCATCGGTATGGCGCCCGAGCGTTGACTTTTTAAGTGCTTCTTCCAAAATATAGAGTTATAAGTAAAAGAGGGAGCAACAATTTTTTTGTTTTGTTTTGTTTTTTGTGTTGTTTATCAAGATTTGTAAAAAGTTGTAGAACAGTTTTGTAGTTTGTTTTGTTGACCACCTCTTGCAGGCAGCCTCTCAACATCAATCCCAACCACATTTGTTCTATGACTTTTTAAAATTAATAGTTTTTAAGATTTGACTTTTCCCATACAAAATTTTTGTTGCCTCTGAAGTGACATTAACTATGAGCGTAGGTATGGCACCGGAGCGCTGACCTTTTAAGCACTTCTTATAAAATACAGAGTAATAAGTAAAAGAGAGAGCAACATTTCTTTATTTCTTTTTTTTTGTGTTGTTTATTAAGATTTTTAAAAAGTCGTAGAACAACTGTTGTTGGGATTGATGTAGAGAGGCTGCCTGCAAGAGGTGGCCAACTAATTACAAATAACCAGGTATAAGAAAAAATATTTCTAAATATATAGAAAAGTAGTTCTTATATCTGGATGGAAAACTTTTTATAAAAAAGTTAATATTTTGCAGTATCAGAAAAAGTTACACTGCACTTATTTCCTAAACTAATCTTTATATATATATTTCTTGTATGCGTGTGTATGTCACTGAACTCCTCCTAAACGACTGGACCGATTTTTATGAAATTCTTTGTGTCTGTTCAAGGGGACTTGAGAATTGTTTAGATTCACAATTTGATCCACTGGAAATTGGTTTTTTGATTAATTTTTAATGTGTAAGTAGGTGGTGATTTTGGAATGTTTCACATTGGTTCCGACGGACTGCGTTACCATGGCAATGTCAAATATTAAATAATATTATATTTTAATTATAGTCTGCCCTGACAGTTGGCGTTGTGATAGAAATAAGAAAAATATTTTAGTACTAACGGCCCGATACGTGCTTCGCTACTTAAAAAGTGAAATTTAAAAAAAAATATTGGACCAAATTCATTTATTCAAACAAAAAATCTTTATTTACATATTCATACGGTATCGATTGGTCGAATTATGATAAATGTACATGTGAAGACGTTAGAAATTGTGATAACTTTTTAATATATTTTTTTTAAAGTTTGATTTTTTAAATTAAAGACGCGTATACAAGACAACGTCTGTCGGGTCCGCTAGTATCTTATATATTGATAGAGTTGGGCGTTATTGAAATAACGTTATTGCGCAACGTTGCCAGTTGTCGTTGCGCGCAACGTTACGTGAAACGTCAAGAAACGTTGCGGTGCCTCAACGTTGCCGAGGATCACCGACAACGACAACTGTCTCAACGTTATCAGTTTTCATATGCAATGTGGTGGGGGTATTAATAGAGGTGAGATAAACGGATTTTACTTAGCCTTATTAAAAAGTTCATAATTCTTAAACGATTTTAATATTTTTTATAAACAAAAAAGAAAAATTAACTTAATTAACAAGTATTAAATAATAAGTTCATGAATTATTTTCGCGCTACCTAGCGGTTTCACGCTGTACTAAGATGTTTAAGATGTAGTTATGTTTTCTTAAAGGTAAAAATAGATGGCGTCGTTACAAATGCATATAAAATGCTACGAGTATATTCGATCCCAAAATTTTATTACAATGGGTATTTATTAAACTGGGTATATTTTAAGTGAGCGTAGGACGCGGCTTACTACTTCGAAATTAGAGCAAATAATATTTTTAAACGCGAATGCAAAATTTTTATGTAGCTAATATATACGTAATTTTTGTTATAATAATGTCGGAGTTTGTTACTCTTATATATTATCCATATTATTTCTACTTATGTGAAATACATTAATATCTTTACCAAATGCCGATTGCGCGTACTATCTTTTTTTTAAGTTTTGTTTTTTTTTTTTAATGTCAAAAAAAACCATTATACTCGACGACTTAATCGAGTAAATAATATAAACTATCTTATAACAAATATTTCTTTCTTACACAGTTTAACTTTCCTTAAAATTAACTTTAATATATTAGGTATATATAGACACATATTCTTCATATCTATCTCACTCATTTCGTAGTCTAAAATTAATATTGTATTAAGTTAACGTCCCTGGATGACTCCATGTTTTTTTAGTACATCATGTATTTTTGGAATTGAATAAAAAAAGGAAAAATAAAAGTAAATACTGACCGAGATTTGAACCCGAGATTTAAGAATTTCAACTTTAAAGGGCACCCGATTTCCCGAACGGGCTATTCTTATTTCTTACTAAATGGCGAAATTTAGCTTCGTATTATAATGATATTGTAGGAGTGTTTTTAACCAATGAAAACATGGTTAAACATTGAAAATAAAACCTATCTATCGATTTACCGCCCCCGAAATCCCCTAGATACAAAATTTAATGTTAATCGTTGGAGCTGTTTCCGAGATCGTTGATATATTATATACATATAAGAATTTCTCGTTAAAGGTATTAGATTTATTTGATGTGCAATTTAATAATAGGATTGTCTAATTTGTTCTTTTTTGTTTAATGTTTATTCAAATAGGTATATTTAATATACAGATTTAGCTTTATAATTATTCTTATTATATGACGTAAATATAATACTCTGCCTTAAAATAAAAGTACCAACTAGTTTAAACAATTCCAAAAACACCAACTAAACAAAATTTGATCTCAAGTAATATCTAACTATAATCAAAACATATTATACAATGTCGTCAATGAAAACCGTTGCCGTTTTCAACCGGCAACGATAACATGACGTAATATCGTTTTCGTTTCTGTTGCTCCGCAACGTTGCCGAAAATAACGTTATTGGCAACAGTTGCCGTTGCAGCAAAAACGTTGCGCAACGTTGCTGAATAAAAACGAAAACGCCTATCTCTATATATTGAGAGATTCAACTTGTGGAAAACGCTGATTGGAGGTTTTGTTTTGTCATTAGATTCAATTAGTTTATTACTTTTTACATGGTGTAAAGATTATAAATGAAAGATAGCAGGGCTGATTTTGACAAAAAATATATTTAAAAAAATAAAAGTAGAAAACGATGTCATTTTTTTCTATACCTCAGAGAAATAGAATTTAAAGTAAGGTTAGTACTACCAAAGTATACAGACGCCCAAAATTCAGGCGTTTGTATTTTTTGGTACTGCTATCGGACTAGTTGGCTAATAGTTTACTGGTCCACCGTCCAGATCAACAGATAGCGCTTTGCTAGAGAATTGTATATTATCTCTATGGCTTTGCGCCACAGCCGTCAAGAGCTTGAGTTAAGCCTTTCGAATTCCTAATCTTTATATACAAAAAGTACTCTGTGGTTTCAGGTCTGTCGTTTGAGGATTGACAGTTCGGTAATCATTATCACAGCATAAATTATTTGAATCTAAGTAAAAATCCGAAGAAAAATAGGAAGCTGTCGAGTGGATTAAAATGATCATTTGAACCGTTCATCAGTGAAATTACTGTATTATAATGGGTAAAGAAAAATCGAAAAAACGCCGACGTTCTTCAGAAAGTTCGAGTAGTTCTTCTGACTCTAGTCGGGAAAAGAAAAAACTGCGCAAATTAAAAAAGAAATTAAAGAAAGAACAGAAAAAGACTGAAAAATTACTTAAGAAAAAGCTTAAAGATGAGAAAAAGAGAATTAAGAAGAAACAGCGTGAGGAAAGAAGTAAAAGTCGGGAAGAGGGAGGCAAGAAAGAGGCTTCAACTGACATACCTCTGGGTAATACTTGAATTACATAAGTATACTTTATTTACCTTAACATATTTAGTAATTATATGCAGATTATTCGGAATCCATATGGATTTTATTTCTTAACCTTAGAAGAAAACTAGTTTCTGTAAAGAATATTCTTATCTCAGAATTAATGGAGAAGTCTAAGGCAATGGCCCCCATGACTAAAGAAGAATGGGAGAAACGGCAAAGTGTAATAAGAAGGGTTCAAGATGAGGAAACTGGAAGATACAGGTTATTCTATCATTCTGATAAACTTATTAAAAACCTAGAAAAAATATTTACTTACTGTATTTTTAAATTTGTTAAATGTAGTGCTCATTGTTTTTTTGGTAACTATAGTAAATAATGAAATCCAATTACTGTGCCTCAGTTGGATATTGTTTTCAGGTTAATAAAAGGAGATGGTGAGATATTAGAGGAGATTGTGTCAAGAGACCGGCACAAAGAGATCAACCGCCAGGCCACTATGGCTGATGGGAACTTCTTTCAGTCCCAAACTGGTCAAAAAAAGGGCATAAAGTAGACATTTCCCTTCCAACACTTAGACGACTATTGTTTAATATTTGATGTATATATATTTTATATATTTTTATTTCAGGTAAGTCAAGGTAAAATAGGTATTTAATATTTTTTTTAGTTCCTTAAAGAAATAATTTGTTAATTTAGTACTAATAAATTATTGTGTGAGATTTATCTTATGTGCATATATGTAACCTTTCTTAAAACAATTAGTTTTACTTGGAGAGCTGTCTATTTCGTTAAATAAATATTAAATAAAACAAAAATGTATTGTCTTTAATTTGATTTTTTTGTACCTAACAATTATTTGTCTATACATATAATAAAACTGTCACTGATTGATTTCTGTACATTAAAAATGTTTAAAAAAACATAATGGGGGACCTTTACATAAGCAAGAGAACCCATAACAGTGGTTTTTCATTTTGTCTGTTAATCTGTATTTATGTATGACTGTATATCGATGTTGGTATCTAAGAAATTGATTAACCAGTTTGAATGAAGTGTCTGGGAATGTATTGACATGCTCCTCACTTTACATTTAGTGTTTTTTTTTTTAATTTTAATTGGTTAACTAATAAAGAAGTTAATAATCTCGTTATTCTCGTATGGTAAGACATTTTTCTTGGGCGTGCGTTTAAGTGTACTATAAGCTTTTCAGAGGTTATCCATTCTTTCCTGGACACCCTGTATATCCGACTACTTTTGAACCCATTCGAGTTTTAGTCAGGCAAAATTCCAATTAATTTACGTGAACGTAACCAGGTAGACATATATTTAATTGTCCATCATGAATCACGAAAGATTAAATACAATTATATTGATGATTATTTTAAATTATTTTTGGCTATAGTTATTTATTCAATATTATATCATGATGAATTAGCACGAGTGTATCAAATATTGAAAAATAGTTATTGGTTTTAGTTGAATTAGTTAGGGGTTCTCCCGATGGCTAATAACTGGCGCGATGGGGGTCAGCCAGGGGGGTTTGTGCCCGTTCCATGGCTGACAGGGGCGGGTAACCTTTCGGGGAGGCCTGCCTGCGGAGAGGGAGAGCTTGAAACTCTTTACGCCGAGCAGTGACTTAGACGCTCTTCGACGGTTAGATGATCCGGGCGTCGAGGGTGGGAGGACGCAAGCTTCGAGGTGCTGGTACTGTAGAGTACTGGCACTTCTCTGATAGCAGAGTGGACTGTGGAGTGGTCCCGCGGTTGTTTGGGGGGTGCGCAACGGTCTCTTTCTTGCTGAGGGAGAGATGGTCTGCGTTGGATAGGGGCCTGAATCTCTTTCTACCAAGCATTGGCAGAACATTACTTGGTGGGTAGACGGTCCGAGACATTGCCGAGTGCGATGCCACGGTTGCGCTTGGTGATGGTAACTCTGGGCGTGGTGGGTTCCCGACTTGTCGAATTCGAGGTTAGGCCCATTGCCTGGAGCGGGCTTTAATGCGGCCCGGCGTATGTTGCGCGGTTTGACAAGAGCCGTTGTACCTGGGTCACACCGAGTACTGGGTCACACCGAGTCTCCTCTTCTAGGAGGCCTGACCGGTGGTCTCCTCTCGGGGAGACAACCGCGGCGGAGCTGGACTCGGACTTGCTTCTAAGCTCGGATCCGGGACGAGAGCTCCTGCTTCTGAGTCACAGACCGGTGTCATAATTATGGCCTCGAAAGCGGGACGAGAACTCCTGGTCTGGGGCTCTTGCGGGACTCGTTTCTGGACCTGAACTTTAATCTTTTCTGGGACCGAGTGGAAGGGAGTATCGGTCCCCTTCAGACGTAGCAGGCTTGGATGGGGGAAGGGGATTCATCCACAAGTCTGGAAAAAAGGGAAAGGTGCTTCTCTTTGAGAGGGGCCCTCTCCGTGGTCCACGTTGGGGCATCGCGGTGAGTGCGAAAACGATCCCGTGGTGTCCCATTATGACGGCGGCAACCGTCTAGGTTTAGTGAGTAGGAGTCTCACATAACCACCTCCATCATCCCTTGGTTGTAGGTGTGAACCCATGATGGGCTCCAGATGTTAAAAAAAAGGTAGAAGTTAATAAATTACTATAATCACATTATATCACTTAATTTTTTACTTTAAGACAAGCTTGTATATCAATTTACTTCATGGACAAGTTATTTGGCAATAAATAAAAAATACAATAATTTACATAACTTTTAATAAAAAACCAGTTACAATTCATCCTTACTTTGCAAAGTTTCTTCAATCATTTCAATACTCTCTGTTTCACCTGAACTCTTGGTATCTTGTAAATGTCCATTAACCAAAGTTATCAGGCTTTCCAAAGGCATTCCACCGTGCTCTATATTCATAATATTTTTGTTCTTGTAAAGAATCAGGGTTGGTAAACCATTGATCTAAAAAGATGTCCCTACTTTAGTTAAAAGTCAATATATTGTATTTAATAAATATTGTGTTACCTTTTCAACTTCGCAAATGGTTTTAGAGCGACCACAGTCTATGTCTGCTATTATTACTCTACTCTCATTTTGAAACCTTTCACCTAGTTTCAGCCATAGTGGACTTAATTGCATGCAGTGAGCGCACCTATACAAATATTAATTCAATTTGTGTCTTTGATTATACTAGATAATTACTATACATAAAAATTTAATAATTAAAATAGAATAAACTAATATTCACATTCTTGAGAGAATATTTTAGTAAATAGTAACAGTAGAAAATAATTAATTACCGAGAGTAACAAACGAAGATGTCATATGTTGATTAGAAACTAAGACTCTTACCAAGGTGCAAAATAGTTGACATAAACAAGGTCGTTTTCCAAAAAGGTTTCAAATGTTTCCTCTGTAATCCTGGCAACTGGTAAAGCCTTTTTTTTCTTCATAAATTTTTCTGGATCATGATTTTCAGCCAGCAACATCTTCTCTACATATTCTTGTAAATCTGCTAAAGTTTCTACATCAGCTCTTCCCATCTGCAACCATAGTTATGATCATTAAGATGAAATCAGCAGAATATAATTATTTAATCTTTATAATGTTTGAAAATATCTATAAACATGTATAGCCATGTTAAGCTTATTTAAATTTATATAAATATGGGATAAAAAATAAACCGATACAGGCAGGGATTCGAACCCGCGACTACTGGGAAACCGTTCCGTCGCTCTACCAACTGAGCTACCGTATCACTGTCCGCCTTGGTGAATTAAGATTTCTATATGTGATTGTCTTTATCGTAACGGTGGTGACATCTATTAGGTCTTTCAAAAATCAATCAACTTTTATTACTATACTACTAGTACTCAAGAAGTTATACAAGTCAATAATGTATTTTTTTAGATTACTTACAATTCTTCCATTAACAATCCATAAGAGAAATGGATATTGTTTGATATCAAAGTTGTTACAAGTCATTTCATTCTCTCGGCAATCAATTCTACCAATCTGTAAATATTCATTGTTGGCATACTGCTTACCAAGCTCTGACCACATAACCGCTAGTTTCTGAAAAGAGTATATTTTATTAGTTTAAGCAAGACATCATTTTATGTTGGGGCAAATGGTTATGATTATAACCATTTATAATATATGATTATAACCATAATAAGATAATATTTTTAGAAAACATAATACTACTAATAAATATAGAATGACATGTTAATCAATGCAAGACTGGACCAGTTACTCTAAGGAGAGTCTCATCACTGTAAAGGTGGATCTCATGTGTCACTCTTTCATTGTTCACCTTGATGAATCAAGATTTCCAAATATAATCATCTTAATCAGGATAGCGCCAAGATCAACTGGTTTTTTTTTATTTATAAAAGATATATAAATTTCTGAATATTCCAGATATAAAAACATTCCATTGAGTTAAATGTAATATTTGTATGTATAATGTGAACATACTGTACAAAATATATATATACATACCTGGGATGCTGAACACCATGGAACATAGAATAAAATGAAGTGTTGGCCTTTGGACACAAATTTCTCTATATTAAGATCATTTAAATAAGCCATACCACTGAATATTTCCACTTCGGTTGACATCTTCACATATTCCTTTAGTAAAAAATCCAAGTACAATTTGTTTAATTAAATTAATGACTTAATACATATGAAACAGTTTATCCAAATAATTTTTAACAATTTTGATTAATTACAAATCTTACCTCTAATTTTCTAGAATATACTTGTGTTAAGAAAAATGTAAGGGATGGTAAATCTCTGGTTCCCTTGTATTCTATTGGTGAAAATGAGTTCTTATGATAATATAGAAGTGTTGGATACCCTGAATAAAAATTTAAGAAATATGTGTATACATTCTTCTTAAATTGCAACCTCTTTATCTGACACCACTGCTGACATATTGGCATCTCTTAAATTTGGGTGGATAACTGGTGTACAACATGGATTTTCTATAGGAACATCCTACTTCATCGCATGAGTAAAAAGACATATCTGGTAAAATATTATTTGGAAAATTAAAATAAGATGTGAAGCTTATTGTATTTCATACCTGTTATATCATTTTCATTGCACAATTTTACATGTTTTGTGCAATCAACTTGAGCAATTGCAATTTGATAATTCTTTGAATTAATAAGTTCACCTAACTCTGTCCAAATTGGATGGAAATCTGTACAATGCCGACACCTAAAAATAAAAATAACTATAAGAAAAATGGTTAATAAAGGCATTTTTTCTGAGGAAAATGATAAAGTGCTAACCATGGTGCATAAAACATAATAAAATTTCCTTTCATCGATTTTATTCGGTAATCAAAATCATCTGAATCATATTCAAATGCAGCTCTTTCTTCAGAAAATGCATTTAGGGGCATTAACAGACAAAAAGCGAGCAAAATTGTTAACATTTTACAATTTATTAATTAAAGCTGATTTTTTATTTATTTAGATTTTAGATATTTTTAAAATCATAGGTTTGTCATCTTTCACACAGTTAAAATAAGTACCTATTTTTAATAGATAAAATTAGCAAATAGTTGGAGCTGATAACATGTAAACAGCGGCTCTCTTTATGGTTTATGCAATATCAAATGACAAATATCAAATATGTTCAGTCTTCTTTCTTTCTTTAACTTTGTGGCAAAGCATTGCGTGCATTATGCCAATGGTCAAAACAGGGGAAACTTTTGATGTTTTTAACACCCGTTATCGAAAATAATTTGGTGAATGATAACTTTCAGTAAAGCAATACTTTAAGAATACATACATTTTTTGTATCCATGGTCATGACTCATGAATAAATTATTAAAAAATATATATTAACATACAATTTTACAGATAGGATATAAGAAAATTATAAATAAACATATTAGACTGTATTACTTAATAATAATTATATGTACATCATATAATTTGTAAGGGTTGGAACCGTAAGAAGGCATAGCTAAATACACCAAATAATATAATAGGTAAGTAGCAACTGTATAAATAATAAAATAGTAATTGTATAAATAATAATATATGGTAATACTAATTAAAATTTTACAAAGTTAAATTTTGACTTCGTTAGAGATAATAAAATCTGTAAGGAATTGGTAGATGTTTTTATTGTTTTTATATAGTAGACAAGTTATTGAAGTTGGTAACGGAATTTGGGATTCTATTAAGGATTTAAACATACAAAACAAACAAGGACATCGTGTTTATAAAGAGGACATGAGAAAAATAAGTGGTTGACGTCTGCTATGTCAGCACCACATGGACACTGTGGGCTATCTTTTATTTGCAATCTAAATAGGTGAGAACGTGTGCAAGTGTGCCCTAATCTTAATCTCGATAAAATACTAGTAACTGTTGTATTAAATTTGACTGAGAAAAACCAAGGTTTAGATGGAATATTGGGTTGTATTCTGTTGTAATATGATCCTTTAAGTATACTAGTTTTATTCCATAAATCTTGCCAAGAGGAATGTAAGGTTTGATTTGATATAGATTTCAAGTCTGGGCTGTAAATTTTATATGGAAAAACATCTCCATTCAAAATGGCATCTTTAGCCAATTCATCCGCCTTGCAATTGCCATAAATACCAACGTGACCTGGAATCCATATCAAAACCACATCACACTGCATCTTATGGCAGCGGTCTAGTATTTTTTTAATTTCGTAAATTAAAGGATGATGTATTTTTTTATGCCAAAAATTATGGATAGCTTGTAAAGTGCTTAGCGAGTCCGAAAATATTAGAGCTTTTGAAAGTTTAAATAATAAGACATATTCTATAGCTTTGTACACACCTAAGCATTCTCCTGAAAATATGTTACATTCCGACGGAAGTTTAACTTTTTGAATAATATTATATTGCGAGTGGTAAACTCCGACTCCTACATGGCTATGATCACTTTGCTTGGATGCGTCGCTAAATATAGTATGATAACTAGGGTATTCATTTTTGATAATTTGATTGTAAAGAACCATTGCATTCGTTTCGTCTTTATTAATACCAAAATTAAAAATAATTTTTGGTTTTCTTACAAGAGCTTCGAAATCACATGTAAAAATAGGCAATATTGCTGAGCGATGAATGGGAGCTGAAAGTGATAAATATTTTTTGTAACTAATTACAAGACATGGAATAGATTTATTACACCAATATGGTAAAATGTCAATCGATTGAGAAAGTACATGAAGTTTTTGTAAAATCGGGTGTTCTAAAAGCTGTACACATCGAAAAACGTATTGATCAGATAAATACTGGCGTCTTAAACGTAAGGGAGGTTCACCGCACTCTACTTGTAGGGCGTTTATTGGACTGGATTTCATTGCTCCACAAATGATACGTAAGCACTTGGATTGCATCAAGTCAAGTTTCTGAAGGGCTGATTTGTTACAAGGTTCAAGGATATAAGAACCATAATCTAAAATACTTCGTATAATAGCATTATAAATGAGCTTAAGATAAAATGGATGCGCGCCCCACCAAATACCTGCTAAACATCTTAGAATATTGTTTAATTTTTCACACTTATTGGCAACATAATTACAATGAGGGACGCCGGATAGTTTTGAGTCCAGTATAACACCTAAAAATTTTGTGCTTTCTTTTATTGGTATTGATTCATTATCAAAATTTACCGAAATTTTTGGAGGACATCGTAACCGTGTAAACAAAACTACGGAGCTTTTAGAAGGTGAAATTTGTAACCCATTTTTCCCTAACCATGTTTGTAACATATTAAGAGACAGATTAATGTCTATGTTAGCTTGTTCAATGCTTTGATTTGTTGTGTAAAGAAGAAGGTCATCGGCATATTGTAAAATGTCAATATTGTTATTAATAGCTTTGTCCAAGTCGTATGTGTACACATTGTATAATAAAGGACTCAGTACTGATCTTTGCGGAAGACCCTTTGATAGGCATCTAGTGTGTTTTATATTATCTGAATAAATGTCAATTGATCTGTTAGACAAACTATTGGTAATAAAGACAATATATTTTTTCGGTACCTTTAAATGTATTAACTTTTGTATCAAAATTGGGATTACCACATTATCATATGCTGAATTAAGATCAAGAAAAACTGCAAGTACGGATTTATTCATGCTAAAGGCTAGTCTTATATCAGCATCTAAAAGGCTTATATTGTCCATAGTACTTCTAGCTTTTCGGAACCCGTACTGGTTATTTGATAAGTAATTATTACTCTCAAGATACCATTCGAGTCGATTTTTAACCAGATGTTCTAAAATTTTGATTAACACAGATGACAATGCAATGGGACGATAGGAAGAAGGTTCAGATGGATCCTTGTTAGGCTTTAAGATTGGGATGATTATTTGGGATTTCCATGATGATGGTATTTCACCTGAAACTAAGATACGGTTTATAATGTTTAAGTAATAAAGTAGAGCATTATGACTTAGATGACTAATAAAAGAATAAACAATACTATCGGCACCGGGAGCCGTGTCTTTTTTGACAGTATTTAATATGTTTTTAAGTTCTTGTAAGGTAAAATCCGGACAAAGATCAGATGAAGTTTCATCAAAGACATTTAACATATCCAAACTTACATGTTCGTTCACCGTAGAAGGAGATAAATGATTTAATAGTTTGTTAATTAAAGAAGGATGAACGGTAGTTGATGATGGGTCAATAAATACTGATCTAAATTTTTTTATGTTCAGCCAAACTATTGCTGGGGGGGTATCTGGAGAAATGGAAAGGCAGAACTTTTTCCAACTTTCTCTTTTTTTATTTTTAAATAGTTTTTTATTATTTTTTAATATATCTATGACAGCATCATAGTTATCATCATTAATATTGTTGCGATATTGTTTTTCAGCAGCCTTACGAGCCTTAATTGCTTCCTTGCATTCCTTGTCCCACCAAGGTGGGCAAGGAATATAAGATGAACTGTTTACAACAGGAAATAGTTTATTTGCTGTGTTAACAACAATTTCAGTAAATATTTGAGATTCAGCATCTGTGTTTTGTTTTAATGGGATATTTGAAATTTGATCGTCTATTAGTTTAGAAAACGTTTGCCAAATTTCGTCACTAACATATTTAAGTTTATATTTTTTGTACACACGGTTATTGTTATGAGAAATATGTGTAGATGGCAAAGTTTTTATTATAATTGGGAAGTGATCGCTTCCATAGGTTGACGATAGAACCGACCATGATAACCGAGGGACTAAAGAAGAAGTACATATACTTAAATCTACAGCACTATTTCCTTCTATTGGATTTGTTAGACGCGTTGGGGATCCAGAGTTTAACACGCATAGGTTATTTGAATCTACTAATTCTAATAAACGCTCACCGTAACAGTTAGATTTAGTACTACCCCAGGATTCATGTTGACAGTTAAGGTCACCTAATATAATGAATGGTTTCGGTAGATTGCGTATCAATTCGTCAATTTTATTCAATATGGAAATCGAAGGATGAGGAATATATACAGAAATATAATTTACACTATTTATAGTAATACCTATGATTGAAAAATCATTACTATTTACAGGTAGAGATAACGTAGTAAAAGGTATACATTTTTTAACAAGTATGGCTACACCGCCGTAGCCATCAAATCGGTCTTGTCTGATGGTGACATAACCTTTAAATTTAAAAGTTAAACTTGGTTTTAACCAAGTTTCACATAAAGATACAAGAAAAGGATTGAAATTATTTAAGAGATATATTAAATCAGTTTTGTTACTGATTGCACTTCGGCAATTCCATTGAATAATGTTGTTTTTTTGTGTCATCATTGATAGATAATAATAAATTTGAGATTGATGCTAATACAGAGGCAATGTTGGGCGGTAAAGTAGTTTTGGATTGAGATAATGATTGCAGTAATGTCTTAATTTCGTCTATTAAGGATTTTTGTGTTTGCTGTGTTGTGTTTTCAATATTTTTGTTTGATAAAACACAACCATCAGGTGGTAAAGGCATTGTAAATTCACTCAAAATATTTTCATGTGCTGTTTTATCATAGCCTTTACTTCTTGGTGATGGGGCTCTAGGTTTACTAAATATAGTTTTTTTGTAAGAATTTTTTAAAGTGGGTGGTGAATTTACAGATATATTTTCTACATTTGGTGTTGAAAGAATTTCAGCAAACGATTTTGACACTGCTGGGAAAAACTTAGAGGCTTCTGCATATGAAACACAATTTTGAGCCATGTGTGTTTTAATATTCATTTGACATTTAAATTCTGGACAAGACTTACTAGTAGCCATGTGAGAACCTGAACATAAAAAGCATTTTATATAATCATCATCAAGCTTACATGTATCACCACTATGTTCCTGACCACATCTGAAACATTTGGGTTTGGATCTGCACTGTTGTTTTGTGTGACCAAAGCGACAACAATTATAACATTGTATTGTCGGGAAAATATACAAATCAACTGGTAAAGAATTAAAGCAAATAAATACTCGTTTTGGTAAGATTTGACCATCAAAATAAATTACCACGGACTGGGTAGGTTTCCATACTGGAGTACCTTCTACAATGACCTTATAATTAATTCTGCGTACCTTTATTATGCTGCCACAGCCAATTGGAACAGAGATGTTTTCAACGATTTCCTCTGGAGACCATTCATTAGGGACACCCTTTATTATACCCACCCGAGTAATAGTAAAGGATGGTATGAAGGCCCTCAGTTTATTAAGGAAGAGTAACTCATTATCTAGGAAAGCATTTGCATTTACATAATTAGAAAAAGATAAATTCTATTACGTCCTATTCTTTTTATGCTGCCATTGATGATATTAA
Organism: Napeogenes sylphis; assembly: GCA_959347405.1. Classification (NCBI taxonomy): domain Eukaryota; kingdom Metazoa; phylum Arthropoda; class Insecta; order Lepidoptera; family Nymphalidae; genus Napeogenes; species Napeogenes sylphis. The sequence continues at coordinate 1,759,762 of OY365783.1, forward strand.
TTATTTTACTCTGTTTCAGTATCTTACCAAAACTTATAGGGTGTAATGTAGTTCCATCATTTAATGATGTTTGTAGAAACCAAAGAGTACATGAATAGTATAGGGTGATAAGTCATGTTGATTAAAAACTCTTCTGCCTGTTGGTGTAGATGTTGTAGTGTTCGTATTGGTTGTTAATGGCAATATTTGATTATTTGTGACTGGAGTATGAGGGCTAACGATGTCCTGAATATTATTTTCCTCTTTACATACACAACCAATAGTCGTTTGGTTACCTAAGTTCTTACGTTTTTTTTTATTACATCCCTTACAGATTCTATGAGAGACGACTCGTTTTCTAGATTTGTTAACTGAACTAACAGAACTATCTGTTTCCATGCCAGATACATCACATTCTATTGTGACGAAGTTAACAGCAGGGGGGACGGTACCGCCAGGATCCGGCGGTTCATTCATATTAAAAAATAAATAAATTACTTACCTACTTGAAGAAACACTATTTATAAGAATATAATAAATAAAAATAAACTTATTTACACTACTTAACTATACTGAAACTTATTAAATAAAGAAAAATTAAATTTTAGCCAAAGAAAAACAACCGCGCATTTTCGAAGTTTCCCGCCGTTTTTTCGACTTTAGTTCCAAAATATGTTCAGTCAAGTACTCTTTGGTCCTAAGCAGTGTTGCCAACCTGGAACGATGCGCCGATCGTACCAAGGGGCGTAAAATTATCTTACCTATGAAGAAATTATCGTACATTTTTAAATAACGTATAAAAGTATTACTTATTAATAAAAAAGACATTGTCACGAACTTATATTATGCTCGACCACCCGTCACGTCCTTATTTTATGATTTCACATGGGTACTTCACATGGGTATACCGCATAAAAAATACCGCGAAAATTTGGGTGATTCAAAAATTTTCTACTACCTACTTCGCCTACCCGCGCCACCTACCTGGGCCGTCACGCTAACCGCCCAGCCACCTGCGCCAACCCCAGATTAAGATAACGGCCTCCATTGTGTGCAAGCCAGTGTTGTGATTGTGTTTGTGTGTGAGTCATCGCCGCAAGCATACCTGCGGGCCGGCGAGCCTGCATAGGGTCCACTAAGTCCGTCGTCGCCCTAGTTAGGATACGAAACGCAATTCAAAGACTTCGTCGTAATAGCCTGCGTCGTGTAAGTACACAGTCGTTAGGGTATTAGGCACACCTCTGTCACCTACTGACAGAGATTCGATAGGGTTCACGTTAGGCAATCGCCTCCCTGCTCACGGTTCTTATCTCCGGGCTCCACCATGGACCCCAAATCCGCGGCGGAACCCGAAGATCTGTCCAAGTCGCAGTTTTTTGGTTGGGTCCACGAAATTGCGCCTGAATTATGCCTACGATACTCAAGAGTATTGTTAGGTACCGAGTCTCCGCCCTCGAAATCGCGCGCCGCGATCGCAGCCGAGAGCACCTCCGACATGGAAGTCGAGGCCGCTATCTCTACGAAGGAGACGGCCTCGGATTCCGAATCGGGAAGTTCGTCCCCCTGATGAGGACGACGGTTTCACGACCGTGCTGTCCAAATCGGCAAAGAGGAAGGCGACGAAAGCGCTCTCCTCGAATTTACCGCGAAAACGGGCCTCAAAACCCGCCAGTAGCGAAACTGTATCGCCCGTTCGTCCCTCGGGCCCGGGCCCAACTCGCGAACCCGCACCGATCGCGCCCGATGCGCCTGCGTCCGCGCCTTCCGCGCCCACGGAGGCGCCTTCAGCGCCACGGAAGTCCCCCGCGCCGCCGCCGCTTTACATAAGGGACAAGTCTAAGTGGGACACTCTGTCCGCACTTATGACGGAGCACAAGCTCCATTTCACGTCCGCCCGAAATACCGCCGACGTATCCACGGTATCCACGTACAAACCGCGTCTTCGTCGGACCACCGCGGTCTGATTCGTCTCCTCCACGAACGTGGTTACGGATACCACATCTACGCGCTAGAGGATGAACGCCGCTTAACGGTGGTCATCCGAGGGTCATCTCGAGCTTTCCCCTGAAGGAAAGCAAATTTTTAACGTTAAGGCAGTCTGCCAACTCTCCGGCCTTAGGGTCGAACCTTCACGCGGTCGCGGTTTTCCTGGTCCACGCAACAGCCGTCTGTCCGCGTAATGGACCGGTCCCTGAGGATCCTCCCAGCTGCGTCCTGTGCGGACAGAAGAGCCATCCCGCGAATTATCAAGGCAGCCTACTCGGTTCGTCCAGCCTCCATGGGCTCCTCTAGCCCCTAGGAGGCCCGCGGCCCCTCAGGGATCCCAGGCCCCTCAGGCACGCGCGAACGCGGTCACGAACGCTTGGATGAAGCCTCCAAGGATTATCCCACAGCCCGTCCCCCAGCCCCCGTCGCCGTCGGTTCGTAACTCCACCGACGGAGTTGCGAGTTCGCTCGCGTGCGTCACGAGCCTCTTCGGTCTAATAGACATCGAAGAGCTCCTAGTCTTTTTAAACGAAATGAGGGATTCCGCGCGGAACCCTCCCGCGAGGATAGAAGTGCTCCTCAAGCACGCCGTCCTTATCAAATCGATATACGAATACACGATGTCATCATGATGACATCGCGTGGAAGGGTAAAACCTCGCACTCTGACTGTCGCTACATTCAACGCTAACGGGCTACTTAAGCAGATAGATCTAGTGCGCGACTTCGTGGTCACGCACCAGATAAACGTCTTGTTAGTACAAGAGACCTTTCTGAAACCGTGTAATCGTGATCCGCGCATCGCGAATTTCCGTCTCGTTAGGAACGATAGGGCAACCGCGAAGGGGGGAACCATCATCTACTACAGAAGGTCTCTTCATTGCACTCCGCTCGATCCGCCCCAACTAGTTAACGTAGAAGCGTCATTATGTCAAGTGGATATGACCGGCCATCAGTCGATCGTACTAGCATCCGTCTATCTTTCTCCCAATAAAGCCTTAGTTGAGAGGGATCTTAAGTCCTTCTTCCAATTAGGTAACGCAACCATTCTGGCCCGCGACCTAAATTGCAAACATCCCCGCTGGAACTCTACTGTGGCAAACAGTAGAGGAAATCTCCTTGATAGGCTAATTTACAAGGCTGGTCTCGAGTACGAGATCACCGCGCCTTTGAGTCCCACGCGATACTGTGACACAGACTTCCGACATGACAGACCCGACGTGCTCGACCTAGTACTCTTGAAGGGCGTGACACTCCAGTTACGTTCTATCGAGACGCTATCCGAGCTAGACTCTGACCATCGACCGGTCCTATTTCAGCTAGGACCTCCCCCCCTAGGGAACCCGGGACAAAATCAATTATTAACTGGACGAAGCTTCGAGAGCAACTCCATTCCCCCGTATCAGTGCACCTCGACAAAATTCCTGACCAGCTTACATCAGTCGAGGACGCTATTTCAGCCGCGACTAACTTCACAGAACATTTGGTAGACAGCATAGGAAAGTCCTCGAGGGAGGTCCGAGTGAACTTCGAGGGCTACCGAGCACTCCCTCCGGACATTAGACTTCTCATCACCCGTAAAAACGCCGCGATTAGAGCCCATGACCGATACCCGACAGATGACAACCGACGGAGGCTGCGCCGTCTTCAGAGGGAGTCGAGATAAGCTCTCGACGACTTCAGAGATAGCGGCTGGGATAGGACGCCTGCGGCGCTCTCTCCAACACACCAGCCATTCTGGCAGTTGCAGAGAGCGTTGAAGGCGAACACTGTCTCAGATATGCCTCCCTTGGTTGGCCCTAACACCGCCATCGCGTTTGACGACCTTGACAAAGCTGAGTGCTTAGCCGACATTCTAGTCGTAGACCTAAAGTGCACCTTGCCATGTACGCGGATGATACCGCGCTTTACACGTCCTCTAAGGATCACTGGGAGGTATACCAACGTCTCCAATCCGCAGTCGACTCCCTCGAGAGTTGGCTGCGGAAATGGCGGATCGAGGTAAACCCTGAGAAGAGCGTTTCGGTGCTCTTCGATCGGGGCCCCCCAAGGATCCTCAAGCAAATCAAACTCTTTGATAAACCTATACCTTGGAAAGACAAGGCAAAATACCTAGGAGTAACGTTAGATAGAAAGTTAGTTTTCACTGAGCATATTAGGACCGTTCGTAGCAGAGCGGCCTACGTATTAGGTCGTTTATATCCGCTGTTAGGCAAGCGGAGTAAAATGTCCCTTCGCAATAAGGTGACACTCTACAAAGCTTGCATACGTTCCGTCATGTCCTATGCGAGTCCCGCTTTTGCGCACGCTAATCTGAAATCCCTTCATGTGATTCAGAAAAGGTTTACACGGATTGCAACCGGGGCGCCGTGGTTCAATATCAACATCGATCTCCATAGAGACTTAGATCTTCCGACCATCGCTCAGTACTTCAAGGGGCTTTCCCAAAAGTACTTTGAACGTGCTGAGCGACACCCGAACCCACTGGTGGCTGACGCCGCAGAGTATAGACCACGTAAGACTACTTTAGTCAGAAAAAGAAGACCCAAGTCGATACTCGTTGACCCCGACGAAGCGTTCACAGTATGTAATAACGTGTACGCGTAGGCATAAGTGACACCACACAATATACAGACACACACCGTCTATACCGGTATAGACGAGGTCCCAACTGAGTAAGCGCTCCGTTGCTCCGGCGTTCTGCCGTCGGAGGACGCTAGTGTCCAAATTTCCTTAGCTTCCCTCCTGACTAACGATGCCCCGAGCCGAGGTCCGTGTCTCAATCTGAGACGCTCTCGGGACGTCGTTCCCCATGGGGGCCCATCTGGCCCCCCATTTTAAGGACGGGTCTCCTGACCCATCCACTCCCCCGGTGACGCTGTAATAGCCAACAGGGCTAACAGCATAGAAAGACAAAAAAAATAAATAAATAAAAAATAAAAAAACTCATTATTTTGGGATCTGATCCCCAGAATGTACCAGCTAAAGTGTGTCAATATGTTTATGTGGTTTAGTGCTCTACTAGATACGTTTTTGATATAGTCATTGAATTTAAATTTTTCATCAAAACTAACACCTAAAAATTTTTGCTGTTTGACTACTGGAATTGCAGTTGTGTTGTTAAATAATTTTTACATTTTTATGTGAGTCATTTCTAATAACCAATAACTAATATTGATTTTTTATCAGGGCTTATTTCGAACCTGAGCTTTTTATGGTAATAGTTATACAATTACTGATATAGCAAGTCATCTGCAAACTGTAAAATATTCACATCTAAAGTATCTATAAGTCTCTATAACATGTATGGGCAACCTTTGACAAGTTGTGGGCCAAACTTTAGCGTGCAAATACATTCGCGGGCCGCGTTTAAAAGTAGTTCATTTTAAAGTAGTATTGTCAAGTAATATTTGTATGCATAATTTTTTGCACTATTGCAAATATCTATATATCAGACATGAAATAATACGACAATATTATTATAATATCAATTTATTAAAATAACAAGATGAAATGAAAAAAAATGGTACAACATTATAATTAAATCGTTAAATTTGGAATTGTTACAAACTACGAAAGTTAAATAGCAACACCGAAATCAATGAGATACTTGAGCTTGAATTTGGCAAACTAATCCATCGATGTTTGGATTAATTCCACTGATACATAGACGTAAAGAATTTTCCAAATTATCGTCAGTCAGCCTTGTACGATGTTTTGATTTATTAACTTTCATCATTGAAAAGAACTGTTCGCATTTATACGTAGGTACTGCCAAACGCACAAATCAATCTTCTTCTTCGAGGTATTTTTTTTAGAAATCGCACAACTCCACGTCTTCAAATTTAGATTTTAGGAGTGAGTTTTCTTGAATCTCGATCAACTCCTTTTGCAAGTGTATTGGAGCATTTTGTACATTACTTTTTGTTGGAGTAGCAAATAAATTGAAACAGTTATCCATGTTTTTGAAATCGCTAAATCTGTTCGAAAATTGCTCCGACAGTACCTACCTTGAGTTCTTCAGCATATTGAGCATGAGCAATATTCTCATACGCAGAGAGCGTGGGGAAATGGTAACTGTTACCAGACAGCATCTGTGCCTCCCACAAGCGGATTTTATTCTGAAACGCTTTCAAATGGCTGTACAAATCATTAACTAACTGTCCTTGTTTTTGAGGTTTCAGATTTAAATCATTGAAATAGCCAGTAAGGTCGACCAGCAATGCTAAGTCACATATCCATTTTGGGTCACTCAATTCAGATAGTGGTTTATCTTTTATTTGCATAAAGTCTTTTATCTCATTTATAAGCTCGTAAAGCCGTTTCAGCATTTTCCCTTTGCTTAGCCATCTGACTTCACAATAATATGGTACGTCGTCATATTCGCCTTGAACTGACGATGATTAAGCCCTCGGGATCGAATCAAATTGATGGTTTTTACTACCACATTCATAACATTCTGGAGTCGAATGGACTTAGAACACAAGTTCTGTTGGTGGATAATACATTCAACGCTAACGGGCTACTTAAGCAGATAGATCTAGTGCGCGACTTCGTGGTCACGCACCAGATAAACGTCTTGTTAGTACAAGAGACCTTTCTGAAGCCGTGTAATCGTGATCCGCGCATCGCGAATTTCCGTCTCGTTAGGAACGATAGGGCAACCGCGAAGGGGGGAACCATCATCTACTACAGAAGGTCTCTTCATTGCACTCCGCTCGATCCGCCCCAACTAGTTAACGTAGAAGCGTCATTATGTCAAGTGGATATGACCGGCCATCAGTCGATCGTACTAGCATCCGTCTATCTTTCTCCCAATAAAGCCTTAGTTGAGAGGGATCTTAAGTCCTTCTTCCAATTAGGTAACGCAACCATTCTGGCCCGCGACCTAAATTGCAAACATCCCCGCTGGAACTCTACTGTGGCAAACAGTAGAGGAAATCTCCTTGATAGGCTAATTTACAAGGCTGGTCTCGAGTACGAGATCACCGCGCCTTTGAGTCCCACGCGATACTGTGACACAGACTTCCGACATGACAGACCCGACGTGCTCGACCTAGTACTCTTGAAGGGCGTGACACTCCAGTTACGTTCTATCGAGACGCTATCCGAGCTAGACTCTGACCATCGACCGGTCCTATTTCAGCTAGGACCTCCCCCCCTAGGGAACCCGGGACAAAATCAATTATTAACTGGACGAAGCTTCGAGAGCAACTCCATTCCCCCGTATCAGTGCACCTCGACAAAATTCCTGACCAGCTTACATCAGTCGAGGACGCTATTTCAGCCGCGACTAACTTCACAGAACATTTGGTAGACAGCATAGGAAAGTCCTCGAGGGAGGTCCGAGTGAACTTCGAGGGCTACCGAGCACTCCCTCCGGACATTAGACTTCTCATCACCCGTAAAAACGCCGCGATTAGAGCCCATGACCGATACCCGACAGATGACAACCGACGGAGGCTGCGCCGTCTTCAGAGGGAGTCGAGATAAGCTCTCGACGACTTCAGAGATAGCGGCTGGGATAGGACGCCTGCGGCGCTCTCTCCAACACACCAGCCATTCTGGCAGTTGCAGAGAGCGTTGAAGGCGAACACTGTCTCAGATATGCCTCCCTTGGTTGGCCCTAACACCGCCATCGCGTTTGACGACCTTGACAAAGCTGAGTGCTTAGCCGACATTCTAGTCGTAGACCTAAAGTGCACCTTGCCATGTACGCGGATGATACCGCGCTTTACACGTCCTCTAAGGATCACTGGGAGGTATACCAACGTCTCCAATCCGCAGTCGACTCCCTCGAGAGTTGGCTGCGGAAATGGCGGATCGAGGTAAACCCTGAGAAGAGCGTTTCGGTGCTCTTCGATCGGGGCCCCCCAAGGATCCTCAAGCAAATCAAACTCTTTGATAAACCTATACCTTGGAAAGACAAGGCAAAATACCTAGGAGTAACGTTAGATAGAAAGTTAGTTTTCACTGAGCATATTAGGACCGTTCGTAGCAGAGCGGCCTACGTATTAGGTCGTTTATATCCGCTGTTAGGCAAGCGGAGTAAAATGTCCCTTCGCAATAAGGTGACACTCTACAAAGCTTGCATACGTTCCGTCATGTCCTATGCGAGTCCCGCTTTTGCGCACGCTAATCTGAAATCCCTTCATGTGATTCAGAAAAGGTTTACACGGATTGCAACCGGGGCGCCGTGGTTCAATATCAACATCGATCTCCATAGAGACTTAGATCTTCCGACCATCGCTCAGTACTTCAAGGGGCTTTCCCAAAAGTACTTTGAACGTGCTGAGCGACACCCGAACCCACTGGTGGCTGACGCCGCAGAGTATAGACCACGTAAGACTACTTTAGTCAGAAAAAGAAGACCCAAGTCGATACTCGTTGACCCCGACGAAGCGTTCACAGTATGTAATAACGTGTACGCGTAGGCATAAGTGACACCACACAATATACAGACACACACCGTCTATACCGGTATAGACGAGGTCCCAACTGAGTAAGCGCTCCGTTGCTCCGGCGTTCTGCCGTCGGAGGACGCTAGTGTCCAAATTTCCTTAGCTTCCCTCCTGACTAACGATGCCCCGAGCCGAGGTCCGTGTCTCAATCTGAGACGCTCTCGGGACGTCGTTCCCCATGGGGGCCCATCTGGCCCCCCATTTTAAGGACGGGTCTCCTGACCCATCCACTCCCCCGGTGACGCTGTAATAGCCAACAGGGCTAACAGCATAGAAAGACAAAAAAAATAAATAAATAAAAAATAAAAAAACTCATTATTTTGGGATCTGATCCCCAGAATGTACCAGCTAAAGTGTGTCAATATGTTTATGTGGTTTAGTGCTCTACTAGATACGTTTTTGATATAGTCATTGAATTTAAATTTTTCATCAAAACTAACACCTAAAAATTTTTGCTGTTTGACTACTGGAATTGCAGTTGTGTTGTTAAATAATTTTTACATTTTTATGTGAGTCATTTCTAATAACCAATAACTAATATTGATTTTTTATCAGGGCTTATTTCGAACCTGAGCTTTTTATGGTAATAGTTATACAATTACTGATATAGCAAGTCATCTGCAAACTGTAAAATATTCACATCTAAAGTATCTATAAGTCTCTATAACATGTATGGGCAACCTTTGACAAGTTGTGGGCCAAACTTTAGCGTGCAAATACATTCGCGGGCCGCGTTTAAAAGTAGTTCATTTTAAAGTAGTATTGTCAAGTAATATTTGTATGCATAATTTTTTGCACTATTGCAAATATCTATATATCAGACATGAAATAATACGACAATATTATTATAATATCAATTTATTAAAATAACAAGATGAAATGAAAAAAAATGGTACAACATTATAATTAAATCGTTAAATTTGGAATTGTTACAAACTACGAAAGTTAAATAGCAACACCGAAATCAATGAGATACTTGAGCTTGAATTTGGCAAACTAATCCATCGATGTTTGGATTAATTCCACTGATACATAGACGTAAAGAATTTTCCAAATTATCGTCAGTCAGCCTTGTACGATGTTTTGATTTATTAACTTTCATCATTGAAAAGAACTGTTCGCATTTATACGTAGGTACTGCCAAACGCACAAATCAATCTTCTTCTTCGAGGTATTTTTTTTAGAAATCGCACAACTCCACGTCTTCAAATTTAGATTTTAGGAGTGAGTTTTCTTGAATCTCGATCAACTCCTTTTGCAAGTGTATTGGAGCATTTTGTACATTACTTTTTGTTGGAGTAGCAAATAAATTGAAACAGTTATCCATGTTTTTGAAATCGCTAAATCTGTTCGAAAATTGCTCCGACAGTACCTACCTTGAGTTCTTCAGCATATTGAGCATGAGCAATATTCTCATACGCAGAGAGCGTGGGGAAATGGTAACTGTTACCAGACAGCATCTGTGCCTCCCACAAGCGGATTTTATTCTGAAACGCTTTCAAATGGCTGTACAAATCATTAACTAACTGTCCTTGTTTTTGAGGTTTCAGATTTAAATCATTGAAATAGCCAGTAAGGTCGACCAGCAATGCTAAGTCACATATCCATTTTGGGTCACTCAATTCAGATAGTGGTTTATCTTTTATTTGCATAAAGTCTTTTATCTCATTTATAAGCTCGTAAAACCGTTTCAGCATTTTCCCTTTGCTTAGCCATCTGACTTCACAATAATATGGTACGTCGTCATATTCGCCTTGAACTGACGATGATTAAGCCCTCGGGATCGAATCAAATTGATGGTTTTTACTACCACATTCATAACATTCTGGAGTCGAATGGACTTAGAACACAAGTTCTGTTGGTGGATAATACATTCAACGCTAACGGGCTACTTAAGCAGATAGATCTAGTGCGCGACTTCGTGGTCACGCACCAGATAAACGTCTTGTTAGTACAAGAGACCTTTCTGAAACCGTGTAATCGTGATCCGCGCATCGCGAATTTCCGTCTCGTTAGGAACGATAGGGCAACCGCGAAGGGGGGAACCATCATCTACTACAGAAGGTCTCTTCATTGCACTCCGCTCGATCCGCCCCAACTAGTTAACGTAGAAGCGTCATTATGTCAAGTGGATATGACCGGCCATCAGTCGATCGTACTAGCATCCGTCTATCTTTCTCCCAATAAAGCCTTAGTTGAGAGGGATCTTAAGTCCTTCTTCCAATTAGGTAACGCAACCATTCTGGCCCGCGACCTAAATTGCAAACATCCCCGCTGGAACTCTACTGTGGCAAACAGTAGAGGAAATCTCCTTGATAGGCTAATTTACAAGGCTGGTCTCGAGTACGAGATCACCGCGCCTTTGAGTCCCACGCGATACTGTGACACAGACTTCCGACATGACAGACCCGACGTGCTCGACCTAGTACTCTTGAAGGGCGTGACACTCCAGTTACGTTCTATCGAGACGCTATCCGAGCTAGACTCTGACCATCGACCGGTCCTATTTCAGCTAGGACCTCCCCCCCTAGGGAACCCGGGACAAAATCAATTATTAACTGGACGAAGCTTCGAGAGCAACTCCATTCCCCCGTATCAGTGCACCTCGACAAAATTCCTGACCAGCTTACATCAGTCGAGGACGCTATTTCAGCCGCGACTAACTTCACAGAACATTTGGTAGACAGCATAGGAAAGTCCTCGAGGGAGGTCCGAGTGAACTTCGAGGGCTACCGAGCACTCCCTCCGGACATTAGACTTCTCATCACCCGTAAAAACGCCGGGATTAGAGCCCATGACCGATACCCGACAGATGACAACCGACGGAGGCTGCGCCGTCTTCAGAGGGAGTCGAGATAAGCTCTCGACGACTTCAGAGATAGCGGCTGGGATAGGACGCCTGCGGCGCTCTCTCCAACACACCAGCCATTCTGGCAGTTGCAGAGAGCGTTGAAGGCGAACACTGTCTCAGATATGCCTCCCTTGGTTGGCCCTAACACCGCCATCGCGTTTGACGACCTTGACAAAGCTGAGTGCTTAGCCGACATTCTAGTCGTAGACCTAAAGTGCACCTTGCCATGTACGCGGATGATACCGCGCTTTACACGTCCTCTAAGGATCACTGGGAGGTATACCAACGTCTCCAATCCGCAGTCGACTCCCTCGAGAGTTGGCTGCGGAAATGGCGGATCGAGGTAAACCCTGAGAAGAGCGTTTCGGTGCTCTTCGATCGGGGCCCCCCAAGGATCCTCAAGCAAATCAAACTCTTTGATAAACCTATACCTTGGAAAGACAAGGCAAAATACCTAGGAGTAACGTTAGATAGAAAGTTAGTTTTCACTGAGCATATTAGGACCGTTCGTAGCAGAGCGGCCTACGTATTAGGTCGTTTATATCCGCTGTTAGGCAAGCGGAGTAAAATGTCCCTTCGCAATAAGGTGACACTCTACAAAGCTTGCATACGTTCCGTCATGTCCTATGCGAGTCCCGCTTTTGCGCACGCTAATCTGAAATCCCTTCATGTGATTCAGAAAAGGTTTACACGGATTGCAACCGGGGCGCCGTGGTTCAATATCAACATCGATCTCCATAGAGACTTAGATCTTCCGACCATCGCTCAGTACTTCAAGGGGCTTTCCCAAAAGTACTTTGAACGTGCTGAGCGACACCCGAACCCACTGGTGGCTGACGCCGCAGAGTATAGACCACGTAAGACTACTTTAGTCAGAAAAAGAAGACCCAAGTCGATACTCGTTGACCCCGACGAAGCGTTCACAGTATGTAATAACGTGTACGCGTAGGCATAAGTGACACCACACAATATACAGACACACACCGTCTATACCGGTATAGACGAGGTCCCAACTGAGTAAGCGCTCCGTTGCTCCGGCGTTCTGCCGTCGGAGGACGCTAGTGTCCAAATTTCCTTAGCTTCCCTCCTGACTAACGATGCCCCGAGCCGAGGTCCGTGTCTCAATCTGAGACGCTCTCGGGACGTCGTTCCCCATGGGGGCCCATCTGGCCCCCCATTTTAAGGACGGGTCTCCTGACCCATCCACTCCCCCGGTGACGCTGTAATAGCCAACAGGGCTAACAGCATAGAAAGACAAAAAAAATAAATAAATAAAAAATAAAAAAACTCATTATTTTGGGATCTGATCCCCAGAATGTACCAGCTAAAGTGTGTCAATATGTTTATGTGGTTTAGTGCTCTACTAGATACGTTTTTGATATAGTCATTGAATTTAAATTTTTCATCAAAACTAACACCTAAAAATTTTTGCTGTTTGACTACTGGAATTGCAGTTGTGTTGTTAAATAATTTTTACATTTTTATGTGAGTCATTTCTAATAACCAATAACTAATATTGATTTTTTATCAGGGCTTATTTCGAACCTGAGCTTTTTATGGTAATAGTTATACAATTACTGATATAGCAAGTCATCTGCAAACTGTAAAATATTCACATCTAAAGTATCTATAAGTCTCTATAACATGTATGGGCAACCTTTGACAAGTTGTGGGCCAAACTTTAGCGTGCAAATACATTCGCGGGCCGCGTTTAAAAGTAGTTCATTTTAAAGTAGTATTGTCAAGTAATATTTGTATGCATAATTTTTTGCACTATTGCAAATATCTATATATCAGACATGAAATAATACGACAATATTATTATAATATCAATTTATTAAAATAACAAGATGAAATGAAAAAAAATGGTACAACATTATAATTAAATCGTTAAATTTGGAATTGTTACAAACTACGAAAGTTAAATAGCAACACCGAAATCAATGAGATACTTGAGCTTGAATTTGGCAAACTAATCCATCGATGTTTGGATTAATTCCACTGATACATAGACGTAAAGAATTTTCCAAATTATCGTCAGTCAGCCTTGTACGATGTTTTGATTTATTAACTTTCATCATTGAAAAGAACTGTTCGCATTTATACGTACTGCCAAACGCACAAATCAATCTTCTTCTTCGAGGTATTTTTTTTAGAAATCGCACAACTCCACGTCTTCAAATTTAGATTTTAGGAGTGAGTTTTCTTGAATCTCGATCAACTCCTTTTGCAAGTGTATTGGAGCATTTTGTACATTACTTTTTGTTGGAGTAGCAAATAAATTGAAACAGTTATCCATGTTTTTGAAATCGCTAAATCTGTTCGAAAATTGCTCCGACAGTACCTACCTTGAGTTCTTCAGCATATTGAGCATGAGCAATATTCTCATACGCAGAGAGCGTGGGGAAATGGTAACTGTTACCAGACAGCATCTGTGCCTCCCACAAGCGGATTTTATTCTGAAACGCTTTCAAATGGCTGTACAAATCATTAACTAACTGTCCTTGTTTTTGAGGTTTCAGATTTAAATCATTGAAATAGCCAGTAAGGTCGACCAGCAATGCTAAGTCACATATCCATTTTGGGTCACTCAATTCAGATAGTGGTTTATCTTTTATTTGCATAAAGTCTTTTATCTCATTTATAAGCTCGTAAAACCGTTTCAGCATTTTCCCTTTGCTTAGCCATCTGACTTCACAATAATATGGTACGTCGTCATATTCGCCTTGAACTGACGATGATTAAGCCCTCGGGATCGAATCAAATTGATGGTTTTTACTACCACATTCATAACATTCTGGAGTCGAATGGACTTAGAACACAAGTTCTGTTGGTGGATAATGCAATGAAAGACTATCAAATCATATTTTTGCACATTTAGTTCAGTTGCTTTTTCATTCAAAATTCCGATGAAACCTTTACGTAAGCCGACCATGGAAGGTGCACCATCTGTGCATACTCCAACTAATTTTGACCATGCGCCATCGCCGCCACTCGGCTTGCTCGCTCACTTGATTCCGTGAGTATAAGTAGTGTATTATTTTTTTTTTTAATTAGGTTTTACAAAATGTCTTGCGGGCCGGATCAAATCATACAGCGGGCCGGATCAAATCATACAGCGGGCCGGATCCGGCCCGCGCGCCATTTGTTGCCCACATATGCTCTATAATATACATAATATGTTTACAAGTTGTATAACAGCGGTGACAAAATTGCCACCTGCATTGTGCCCTTATTTACAAACCTTGGACCATGTAACTTATTATTGTATCTTACATAGACAGTTCTATTGTTCAGGAAGTGGTAAATCCATTTTAAAATGTGACTTTGTAAGCCAATATCACGAGTTACTTGAATGAGTTCTTCTATATTTACATTATCAAATGCTTCTTTTACATCTAAAAATAGACAAATTGCATTGGAAAAATAATATAAAAAAATAGACACTCATTTTAACTTGTTTTATATCTGACAGAAATGATATAAAGCTTTCAGAACAACTTTTGCCTTTTCGGAAATCTTAATCTAAATTTTAGCTTTTTCAATTAGTTTCGCTAAACATGACGATAAAGATATAGTTCTGTATGAACATGCATTGTTTGCTGGTTTATTGGGCTTCAAAATTGGTATCACAGATTGAGTTTCCAATCATGGGGAATAATCAATTCAGCCCATAGTTTATTGTACATCTTAAGAAGTGTTGTCTGTGCATTTGTATGTAGCTACTTTATTAATATGTAGGGTATATTATTCAAACCAGGGGTAGTATTTTTCCAACTTTTTAATGAAATAATCAGCAGTGTGAAAAAATTATTCAGAGACAAATTACTGGCATGTTCTGACGCATTTTCAAACAAATAAAAGAGTCTATTCATGTTGACTTGAGTTTAATCAGCTAAATTATCTAATCCGCCCTGGGAGCTACAGGCGCGGGTCCTCGCCGGAGTGTATTGGCACCGGGTGGAAGCCAGGGTCGGGCGGGTTAGGCTCGAGGCGGATCGGATCAAGGCTTTAGCTCACCGAGCCCTGATCCGACAGTGGAGTAGGGTATTAGAGTTCCCGTCGGCCGGTCTTACGACGGTGGGGTCTATTTCCCCCCATCTTGATCGTTGGATCGGCCGGCGGCACGGGACTCTAACGTTCCGTCTTGTGCAGGTGCTCACGGGACATGGGTGCTTCGGTGAGTACCTGTACAAGATCGCACGCAGAGAGGCGGCCCCCTCCTGCCACCACTGTGACGAGCCCGTGGACACGGCTCGTCACACCATGGCGGAGTGCGCAGCCTGGGACCGCCAGCGTACTGAGCTGGCGGCCGTGGTTGGCAGCGACCTCTCGTTGCCAAGCGTTGTTTCCACGATGCTCGACGAAGAGAGGTGCTGGGTCGCTATTGCCTCCTTCTGCGAGCAGGTCATTGCCGCGAAGGAGGCCGCGTAGCGGGACAGAGAGACAGCCTCCTCTGAATCGCTCCGTAGGGGTAGGCTGGGTCGAAGGAGGCGGGATTACGCCCGCAGCCTTCTTCCCCAGCTGTAGTGCCTGGACGGGAGAGTGGGGTGACCTCTCCCGCCCATTATAGGCCTAAAGAGGTGAGGGTGTCCCTAAGTTGATCGGGGCCCCTCGCAGGGGGTTCCGCGGGAGCGTCTCGGTTAACTTCTATTCCAAAGTCATTAGACCAATGCAATATTCGCTGAAGAGCAGCGTTTACGGAGTGAATAGCTTGGTCTACTAAATTTATTTCTGTATGCGTATAAAGCTGCAAGTCATTGGCGTAAAGGTGGTAATGACAATTTAAGTCAGAAGTGATGGAATTTATAAAAAGAGAAAATAATAAGGGAGATAAAATACCGCCTTGACTCCAGCAACCACATCGCACCAATCAGAGAGACCCTCCTCAGTGCGAATGGCCTGCTGGCGACCCCGAAGATATGAGGAGAACCATCTGATAGAAGAAGCCGAGATGTTGTAACTGGACAGCAACGCAAGCAAGAGGTCATGATCAACAGTACTAAAAGCGTTACTAAAGTCAATCAGTACAAGAATGGTAACACATTTGTTTTCCATTCCTTGACGAATGTCCTCGGTAACCCTTAATAGAGCTGTACTTGTGCTGTGTCCAGTGCGGAAGCCTGATTGCAACAGGTCCAGCAGGTTATACTTTAAAAGGAATCGGGAGAGTTGGGAGTGAACAATGGATTCAATTATCTTGGATAAAAAAGGTAATATTGAAATGGGACGGTAGTGAGAAGATAATGAAGGATTAGAAATCTTTGGAAGTGGGAGAATGTGCGCTTTGCGCCACAGATGTGGAAAACTACCACAGGAAAAGGAAAAGTTAATTATTTTGGACAAGGGATCAATAAGCGCGTCTATGATGAACATTATCATAGTCCGGTTAATACCGTCACAACCAGTAGCCTTTGATGTTATGGCTAGAAGGTGCTTCTTAACCTCGACTTCATCAACAGGCGCGAAGGAAAATGGTAGAATGTCAGGTCTGGGAAAACAGTGAATAGCTGAAAGGGTTTCAGATCTTTATTGGTAGTCAAGAGTTTTGGTGATAGAAAAGTGGCGGTTAAGACAGTTGATGTCCACAGAAGAACTTTCGAAATTTCGAGTTTTGCTTACACCCAGGGTCTTAAGGAATTTTAAAGTTTCAGCTGCAAATGAGCAGGTTTTCTTGAGAAAATATTGGCGTTTGAGTTTACGACATAGTTGGTTACACCGATTTCTAGCAACCTTATACGCAGACCAGTTGATTGGTGAGCGGTCATTTTTAAATTAACGAAATGCACGATCCCTATTTGTCATAGCTTTTTTCACATCATCATTGAACCACGTTGTATGTTATATTGTCATATATAATATTTGTGATAAAAATATTTCTTTTATTTTCTTAGATGTTATCTTTCGTTTTGTTTTCCAACAAGAGATTTTCCAATGGCATTTAGTACTCGTATAATTTCGTTATGGTTTTTTTTATGTCTGTCTATGCTGTTAGCCCTGTTGGCTATTACAGCGTCACCGGGGGAGCGGGTGGGTAAGGAGACCCGCCCTTACAAGGGGTGGCCAGATGGGGCCCCATGGGGAACGACCTCCCGAGGGCGTCTCAGGTTGAGACACGGACCTCGGCTCGGGGCGTCGTTAGTCAAGAGGGAAGCTAAGGAAATTTGGACACTAGCGTCCTCTGACGGCAGAACGCCGGAGCAACGGAGCGCTTACTCAGTTGGGACCTCGTCTATACCGGTATAGACGGTGTGTGTCTGTATATTGTGTGGTGTCACTTATGCCTACGCGTACACGTTATTACATACTGTGAACGCTTCGTCGGGGTCAACGAGTATCGACTTGGGTCTTCTTTTTCTGACTAAAGTAGTCTTACGTGGTCTATACTCTGCGGCGTCAGCCACCAGTGGGTTCAGGTGTCGCTCAGCACGTTTAAAGTACTTTTGGGAAAGCCCCTTGAAGTACTGAGCGATCTGCGCGTACTGGTCGGAAGGTCTAAGTCTCTATGGAGATCGATGTTGATATTGAACCACGGCGCCCCGGTTGCAATCCGTGTAAACCTTTTCTGAATCACATGAAGGGATTTCAGATTAGCGTGCGCAAAAGCGGGACTCGCATAGGACATGACGGAACGTATGCAAGCTTTGTAGAGTGTCACCTTATTGCGAAGGGACATTTTACTCCGCTTGCCTAACAGCGGATATAAACGACCTAATACGTAGGCCGCTCTGCTACGAACGGTCCTAATATGCTCAGTGAAAACTAACTTTCTATCTAACGTTACTCCTAGGTATTTTGCCTCGTCTTTCCAAGGTATCGGTCTATCAAAGAGTTTGATTCGCGGGAGGATCCTTGGGGGGCCCCGATCGAAGAGCACCGAAACGCTCTTCTCAGGGTTTACCTCGATCCGCCATTTCCGGAGCCAACTCTCGAGGGAGTCGACTGCGGATTGGAGACGTTGGTATACCTCCCAGTGATCCTTAGAGGACGTGTAAAGCGCGGTATCGTCCGCGTACATGGCTAGGTGCCCTTTAGATCGCGGCCTAGGAATATCGCTAGCGTAGATGGAGTAGAGGAAGAGAGAGAGGCGAGAGAACTGAACCCTGGGGGACACCCGCCCTGATGGGGCATGGAGTTGACAAAACGCCTTCCACTCTGTAGCGAAAGGAGCGATTCGACAGGTAGTCCCGTATGATGAGTACGAGTCTGTCCGACACCTTGAACTGGTATAGCTTTTACACCAGTCTATTGTGCCAGACCCTGTCGAACGCCTTAGTTTCATCGAGGAAGAGCGCTCCTGTCCTATGCTTCTTGGCCCTCACAGTGGCCCCTATCAGTATGTGCTCCGTGAGGCGTTGCACCTGATGGGAACATGAATGGTTGGCTCTAAAGCCGAACTGCTCATTTGGGATGATTTTGAGTCTCTCGACTTCCGATCTAAGTCTACAGAGGATGATTCTCTCATATACTTTCCCTAAGGAACTAAGAAGACTAATGGGACGGTAACTACTAGGCAGATGACGGGGTTTGCCCGGCTTATGGAACCCTATCACTATGGCCTCTTTCCACTGGGCTGGAAACGAGCAACCGGCCAGTAGAGCGTTAAAAATGGTAACCAATAGGTAAATTAGAGGAGGCGGAAGGAGCTTTATCACTTTGTTAGTGATCCTATCGGGACCTGACGATTTCTTGGCGTGAAGCGCCCTAACTATGGACGTCACCTCATCTAGGTTCGTTTCCTTGATTGGCGGACCGACGAGTGGCTGAGAACACATTACATTGACCGATTTGTCGACTATTTCGACATGATCGCGATCAACCGATTGAGCAGACAGACGGCACTGGCTCTCTAGACTGTCGGCTAAGCACTCAGCTTTGTCAAGGTCGTTAAACGCGATGGCGGTGTTAGGTCCAACTAAGGGAGGCATATCTGAGACAGTGTTCGCCTTCAATGCTCTCTGCAACCGCCAGAATTCCTGGTGTGTTGGAGAGAGCGCCGCAAGCGTCCTATCCCAGCCGCTATCTTCGAAGTCGTTGAGAGCTTGTCTCGACTCCCTCTGGAGACGGCGCAGCCTCCGTCGGTTGTCATCTGTCGGGTATCGGTCATGGGCTCTAATCGCGGCGTTTTTACGGGTGATGAGAAGTCTAATGTCAGGAGGGAGTGCTCGGTAACCCTCGAAGTTCACTCGGACCTCCCTCGAGGACTTTCTCATGCTGTTTACCAAATGTTCAGTGAAGTTAGTCGCGGCTGAAACAGCGTCCTCGACCGATGTAAGCTGGTCAGGAATTTTGTCGAGGTGCGCTGATACGGGGGAATGGAGTTGCTCTCGAAGCTTCGTCCAGTTAATAATTGTTTTTGTCGTGGGTTCCCTAGGGCGGAGAGGTCCTAGCTGAAATAGGACTGGTCCATGGTCAGAGTCTAGCTATGATAGCGTCTCGATAGAACGTAGCTGGAGTGTCACGCCCTTCAAGAATACTATGTCGAGCACGTCGGGTCTGTCATGTCGGTAGTCTGTGTCGCAGTATCGCGTGGGACTCAAAGGCGCGGTGATCTCAAAGTCGAGACCAGTCTTGTAACTTAGCCTATCAAGGAGATTTCCTCTACTGTTTGCGACAGTAGAGTTCCAGCGGGGATGTTTGCAACTTAGGTCGCCGGCCAGAATGGTTGCGTTATTGGCTATTTGTTTATTGGCTATTTGTTTTACGTCATACATTTTATTTACATCATCATTTTGTTTTTTTAAAACAGAATAGGCTTGATTTGTCATTACAGGTGGGGTACTAGGAGTACTCACAACAGTGGCATATGAATTTTTCATGAACTTTTTTTTGGAGTTTACTCCTTAAGAATCGATTTTTGTATATAAGGCGCCCGGTATGAGAAAAATATGAGGAGTAAAATCCACTGAACGATGACCTCGTTACGTTTTTGGTGCGCAACCTATCGTGCGCAACTAGTTTTGCCATCTATCGATGAATAGCAGAACTTTTAATGATTTGAAATATCACGCTTGTCTCTTTAGTTCACCAACTCGCCTCTAGGGGGCATAGGTTGTATCAGCGTTACTGCGCATGCGTAATCCTGCATAATACTTGTACAAATATACTTTTTAGAGTTTACTCCTTAAGAATCGATTTTTGTATATAAGGCGCCCGGTATGAGAAAAATATGAGGAGTAAAATCCACTGAACGATGACCTCGTTACGTTTTTGGTGCGCAACTAGTTTTGCCATCTATCGATGAATAGCAGAACTTTTAATGATTTGAAATATCACGCTTGTCTCTTTAGTTCACCAACTTGCCTCTAGGGGGCATAGGTTGTATCAGCGTTACTGCGCATGCGTAATCCTGCATAATACTTGTACAAATATACTTTTTTCATCAAGGCCTTTAATTTTAATAACTTGCTGTTATTGTGTTACAAAAGACCCTAAGTACAAGTACTTAACAATCGTAATTGTTCTTTATTCACAGAAATAAGATTGAAAATAGTTTTAGCCGATATTATGAACCTTTTTATGATATTACAAAGCAGTTAAACTTCTCATTTTAAATAGGACTGTTGATAAAATATGTATGGAAATATCGATATTATTACTAAGAAATATCGATATTTATTACTAATACATTTTTGTACGATATATCGATACTTTGATATTGAAATTCAGGTATCGTGGTCGATATTTATTTCAAATATTTTTAAGTTATTGCATAGCTTATATCGTGGGATTGGAGTGCAGCGACCGAATCAAGAAATTTCGTAACAAAAAAACCTAAAACCCCCACTCCACCTACTATGTAGCTCGGCCGAGTATTGCGTACATATCATTTAAAAATAGCTTAAGCGCCTTGTTGATACTTGTATTATATACTTTATTGCTTAATAGTTTAACAAACGTAATTAAACTTATTCGTGAGATTTAAGGTTGAAAATATTTTTAGCTAATGATAATCTTAACCTTTTTATGACAGTACATAGGAATGACAACTTCAAATAGTATTTTTTTTAATAACAGAAAAAATTGTTTTCTTATCGGTCACAACATCCAACTTCAATTAAGATAAACGCAAAAAAAATAAGTGTGGCACTCGGAGATTGCCGCAGTAAAGCTTGATATATCGACATTTTCAAATACATCAATATTGGGGTTTGGAATTTCAAAATATTATCGTTATTTCGACATATTGGCTTTATTTAAAATAATTATTGCAAGTCATGTTAGACATGCAAGATGGTATTTATTTTTTAAGTGAGTTGCTAAATTAGTTGTATTACCGCTGCTTTTATATTTTTCCCGCATAAATTCGATGAAACACTTCTTGTATAAATTTTTTAAAAATACATACCATAAAATGGTAAAAATGATTAAAGAATATATATTTTGGCAATGTACTATTTCTATAAAACTAGATATTGAATGATTTAGTGTGAATGAATTAGCTTTTACCGCTACGATAAGAGAAATGATGATGATAATGAATTTGTAATAAATATCGATATTTCTAAGTAATAATATTGATATATCGATACATCGATATTTTATAGACCTATTCCTATTATGACATGATTATATATTATGAAATTATTCTATTCCTATTTAAAATAAAATCAGTTAAATAAGTTAAATAAAGTTCAATTACGATTGTTAAATTCTTGTACTCTGGACTTTTGTAAAACCATAACAGAAAGTCATTAAAATGAAAAGGCTTTTTGAAAGAAATTCATTTGTACCAGTAAAACATTTATTTTAAAATAAACATTAACTATTATTAAATAAAGATCATAATACATATTATCAACTTGGCGCTTATGCTACTTTTAAATTATAAGTACACAATACTGGTGTGTTAGGTTATTTTCGTTATGGAATTTCTGGATTCGGTCTCCATACTCAAGGCCCGCGATAGAAGCTATGCAATAGCTTAAAAACTTGAATTAACATCAATAAAAAAAAATACTACATAAATAATTATAATTGCAATAGTTGATAAAAATGCTATGCAATAGCTTTACCGCGGCAGACAACAAGTGTCGCACGTTTTTTTTTTTTCATTTAAACTGTCTTATTTGTAAATTGATTCTAAGGGAACAAACTCCAATATGAAATAAATAATAAAGAACTACTAAGCAATTTAACATAATACAAAAAATAATAATGAAAATAATTAATTAAAACCTAAAATATTTATTATTTGTAATGTAAGTAAAGACTTATATTTCCATGTAAGGAACGATACATTTTTAATTTTTATGTTATTAAATTTTTAATATAAGCTAATATGCTAATGATTACTGATAAAAAAATATCAATATTAAAAGATGCCTTAACAACATAGTCAGAACCATACATATTCATCGTATTAATAAAAGCGAATATGCTCATGAATGTTGATAAAATCAATGAAAACATTTAATGTGTCTATAGAGTAATGTATATGCTGCAAAGCGACTATATCTATATGTTATTGAGCTTGTTTATTTCTATCAGTATCAATTTACTTATGTTGCTGTTTTTGTTATATTTATCAATAATTAACATTGTTATTGTGAAGTTATAATCTTTATCATTATATTTGGCTAAAGTGAAATGCAAGTATTTCGAAATAAACTATGGCAGAAAGGGGTGTAGATAATATTTTATAAGGTATCAATCTTTTTTTATTTTTTTTTCCGTCTGTTTAGACAATTATACTTAAGGAGTAAACTCCAGTCGTTCGTCGGAGCTGACACACACATTTGTATTTTTTTTTTTCCTGAATCTTCTGCTTCCTGAATCTTGTGCTGCTTGACTTGAAATTCTTTTGAAATGGCCAAGTGATGGCCGGAGCAGTTAATACATGTTATTTCTTTTTTATCACATTCCTTGTAGAGATGCGGACCTGCGCACGTAGAGCACATCTGTGTTCCTCGGCATGACTTGGCTGAGTGGTTAAACTTTAGACACTTAAAACACTGTAGAACCAGTGGAATATATACAGGAACGGGGTATTTAAATATTTGAAGGTATATTTATAGTGGCATTTAACAAGTGGTAATTGGCAATTGCACAAGTGGCAATTAACTGTGGCAAATGTGACAGCAACGGTACCTAATGGTGTAAGTTCTCCGTCAACTCTTGTCATGAACCTCTTGATTGAGACAACGTCTGCATCGCATACGATGTTTTTATAGATCTCTTCGTTGGATAGGTCTTTAGGTACAAATCTAATTATGTCTGTCCTTTCGGTCAGATAGGCAGGTATGTAATGCCTTTCAATTTATGTTTAATAAAAAACTCGTCCATTTTCAGGAAATTGTTGGCCGAGGCTGGCTTATTAAATAGCACACCGAGCTATATGCGGTGATGCGGTGGACGCCGACGATAGCTTTCATATTATCCGTGAACAATTTTGTCAGTACGATGGATTTTTGTACCCAATCTGTTCATTTTCTGTAGACTTAACATACATAATCGATTCATCGCCGTGAGTTTCTGCGAAAAGCCTGTAACACGGTTCTGTAACACGGTTTTTTGAAGAATTTATACTTCTCTAGATCATCGACTCAAGGCTTCTGGAATCTGCGCTTTTTAGCCCTGTCGACGGGGTCTCCCTCGTCGCTGGCCACACTCATAGTTATTTACTACAGTTATAAACACTTTATTTATAACTTTTCTACACAAATGTACAATAAAAATATTTTTTATAAAAGAATGAAAATTTTAAAAGTGCCGCTTATTTGACTTCCGGCCAAAAAGCCCCTATGCCTATTCAAGACTAGTTTTGCCAACACCTGATTTTTTTCCCCCTAACAGTAATCTCGAAAACCCCTAAACTACAAATTTAATAAACAAATTAACCTTTACTTACAACATTCCTCTCGAAATTAACATAATGTTTTTAAAATTTTAATATAAAGTTACCAATAAATTGTCAATAAACAAAATATGGGTCAGCAGTTACAACCTTGTTTGAAAATTATACTGATAATACGGTTTTTTCAAATATTTAACGAAATTTAAACCTCTAAACAAAACCCCTAAACATTTTGTCCCCCTAAAAAACCCCGGACCGTTTTTTCGGAACGCTTACGTTCCGAAAAACCAAGTCGCAAAAAGCGCACTAAACGGGCCCAGACCTAAAAAGACGACCCAGCAAAACAGTAATCAGGGCCCGGCGCCCAAAAATACCCTGAATAAGCAAAACATACCAAAAGGAAAGAATATCGCGATACAAATCGCTCTGTAGCTACCGTGTTATTTGCTCTGAAAAGAACAATTTGAGCTCCATAATATTGTTCTCAAAAGAACATTTTACATATTGAATTAATATTAATAGCCATTGAAACACGCGAACCGTTTGCGAACCTCAAGCCTCGACCCACGTTATGAAAAACGAAAAACCAGCGACGTCTTCAGCCAGCAACGCTACCACATCGACAACTGGTGAGATCGCCGGCATAGCTTTATCAATGCGTATTCCTCCGTTCTGGCGTGATCGCCCACGGTTATGGTTTGCCACGTTCGAGGCTACCGTTAAAGATCAGAAGCGAAGCCAAGCTCAGCTCGCCCAGATGATTATTCCACAGCTTGAAATGCAAGACATCGACCAGATTAGTGACCTTTTTTACAACCCCCCGACCAGTGGTTACTACGAAGCACTCAAAGACCGTCTAATATCGTCCTACGAGGAAAGCGAGGGACGACAGCTTCAAAAATTATTATCGGATATGGAACTCGGCGACCAAAAGCCTACACAACTCTTACGTCGCATGCGTGCTCTCTCTCACGACAAGGTATCAGATGCCACGCTGCGTTTATTGTGGTTAAATTTAATGCCACAGCACGTCTGATCCATTTTAGCTGTCAGCGATACCATCAGTAAGCATATAGCGCTCGACGAGATAGCCTTGCTTGCTGATAAGATGCTTGAACATTCCCACCACGAAATATCCGCCGTAACTACGTCATCGAAGAACCAATACCAACCGCATAATCCAAAACAAGATTCACCGCGCCAAAGTGATACCGCCTACTTGCTTGAAGAGATAAAGAAACTATCATTAGAAATTTCAGAACTCAAGATTCAACATAATTATAGACGTAAATTTCAACGTAATCATTCCCGTACACGTAGTCACAGTCGCAGCTCACCTTATGTGTCATATCGTAACAATAATAGTACATCTTCTACATACTGTTACTACCACCGCCGTTTTGGTGACAAGGCACGCCGATGTACTACGCCGTGTACATTTTACAAGCAAGAACACCCGGGAAACTAAGTGGAGCGTTGGCCGCGGCGGACACCAACGTTCACAGTAAGTCACACCGCCTTTTTATTACTGACAAGAGAACGAAGCTTACATTCCTGGTAGACACTGGAGCTAATATATCCGTAACACCACGGAAAAAAGGAGTGAAATCAAAACCACTACCATTTCAACTTTACGCTGCTAATAATACTGTAATATCTACATACGGCGAAAAAACTTTTGAATTAGATCTCAACTTACGAAGACCGTATAAATGGAAATTTATAGTAGCTGACGTCAGTAAACCTATCCTCGGTGCCGATTTTCTTCAATACCATCATATCATAGTCGATCTCAGGAATCATCGTTTAATAGACAACGTAACAAATCTCTATACCTACAGTCCGTAGTATTGACATACAACAGTCATACCACGACATATTACTTGAATTCCCCGGCACTACGAGACTTTCTTCAATGAAAATAAATCCAAAACACAGGGTTGAACACGTAATTGAAACCTCAGGCCCACCACTACATTGCCGTGCAAGACCTTTACCGCCACATCGCTACAACAAAGTTAAGCAAGAATTTGAAAACATGATGCAACAAGGCCTATGCAGACCAAGCAAGAGCCCATGGTCATCTCCGCTGCACGTTGTACCTAAGAAAAACGGCGATATACGAGTGTGTGGGGACTACAGATGACTAAACGCAATTACAAAACCTGACCGATACCCCATAACGCGCATCAAAGATTTTACATATCATCCCTCAGACAAGACTATATTTTCCACAGTGGACTTAAATCGCGCCTATCAGCAACTACCAGTTTCAGAAAATGATATAGAAAAAACAGCGATCATAACTCTGTTTGGGTTATTTGAATTCCCTAGAATGTGCCCAGGTTTAAAGAATGCGGGACAAACATTCCAAAGATTTATTCACGAAGTATTAAGAGGTTTAGACTTCGTATTTCCATTCGTCGACGACGTCTTAATCGCAAGTCCTGATGAACAAACACACAGGCAACACTTACGACAAGTACTACAGCGCCTCGAAGAAAATGGAATTACAATTAATCCAGCTAAATGCGTATTTGCTAAAACAGAAGTAAAGTTCTTAGGCTACATAGTCAGCGCAAATGGTGTAAGACCACCTGAAGATAAAGTTAAAATAATAAGTGATTTTCCGAAACCTAAAACTATAGAAGAATTACGTCGTTTTTTAGGCATGTTAAACTTCTACCGCGAAAACATTCATAACGCCGCCGAAGTACAAGCCCCTTTAAATAATTATTTACATAATGACAAAAAAAAGGATAAAACTATAATTGAGTGGACTCATGAAGCTACACAATCATTCGAAGCCTGTAAAAAAGCATTAAAAAGGCAGCATTACTGGCACACCCATCACATAAAGCACTGATTGCTATATTCACTGACCCCTCAGATAAGTCAGCTGGTGCCGTCTTACAACAGTTTATAAATAATAAATGGCAACCACTAGGATACTTTTCAAAGAAATTTTCAGAAGCACAGCAAAAGTACAGCACTTTTGACAGAGAATTACTTGCTATTTATATGTCAATGAAACATTTTCGTAAAATATACGAAGGACGCCAATTAATTATATTTACAGATCATAAACCATTAACTTATATATTTCATAAAAATCCGTCATCATCAGAAACTCCCAGACGCACGAGACAATTTCTTTTCATCTCAGAGTTCACCACAGATGTTCGTCATATCAGCGGAAAAGATAACGTAGTCGCCGATGCGCTAAGCCGCATAGAAACAATATCGTGTCCTTCACCTCTCGATTATAAAGAAATAGCTAACGCGCAAGAAAGAGATAGCAACATGCAACAGCTGATGCAACAAAATAACATTGAAATGAAGCAAATAATATTACCTAACTCCGATACTAAGATTTATTGTGAAACATCTACAGCTCACGTACGACCATATTTACCTCAAGAATATAGACGCCTAGCATTCGAGTCAGTACATAATACAAGTCATCCCGGAACACGAACAACTCGCAAATTAATTACGCAAAAATACTTTTGGCCTTCAATGAATAGTGACATAAGCGAATGGTGTAAAACATGCCTACAATGTCAACGATGTAAGGTTCAAAGACACACCGCGAGCAACCTATCGTCATTTATGCCTACTGACCGATTTAAACATATTCATATGGATATAGTTGGACCGTTACCTACGACTACAGAGGGATATAGATACCTAGTAACGATGGTTGACAGAGCTAAGCGATGGCCCGAAGCATACCCCCGTAAAAGATATCTCAGCTGAAACCATTACTATTTTTGAAGGCTGGATATCGCGTTTCGGTTGCCCATGTAATATAACTACAGATCAAGGTCGACAATTCGAAAGCAATCTTTTTAACGCGCTCACAAACTTTTTAGGTATTAAAAAATCAAGAACAACGCCATACCATCCTCAATGCAATGGACTAGTAGAACGATTTCATCGTACGCTTAAAGCCGCTTTAAAAACTAGACTCGAAACATGCAGCAGCTGGATTCACGAATTACCTATACTTTTATTGGGACTTCGTTCAGCGATCCGCACAGATACAAACGTAAGCTCTGCAGAATTAACCTACGGCTGTAATCTTTGTCTTCCAGCTGATTTTTTCACTCCAACACTACACGAAGCGCCAATGGATTATACCTACGTCGAGCAATTAAATAATGCAGTGAATAACCTTCAACCGTGTATGCCTAAGCCGCATAGCAACAAGCGCGCCATTTTCGTGCATAAGGATCTGTTTACTTGCGAACACGTATTTCTAAGAGTAGATTCAGTTCGTAAGCCGCTTCAACCGCCATATGAAGGTCCATACCGCGTTTTGGAACGAGACAGCAAAACTTTTAAAATACAGCTAAATGGCAAAGACGCCGTAGTATCAATTGATAGATTAAAACCCGCCTACACACTAAAAGAAAATTGTGATTCAAGAAACATTACCGAGCCAACATCGAAAGTATTAATGGAACCAGTCACTAAATTATCCACTAACACTGCACTACAAAACCCTATTATTAAAACCACGAGTACTGGACGAAAAGTAACGAGACCGGTACGCTTCGCTTGTAGGGGAGCCCTATAGCTACCGTGTTATTTGCTCTGAAAAGAACAGTTTGAGCTCCATAATATTGTTCTCAAAAGAACATTTTACATATTGAATTAATATTAATAGCCATTGACACACGCGAACCGTTTGCGATGCTAGAACGCGAGAGACGTCTACACCGCACGACGGCCACCGATTGAAGCTCGCTCTTACGCATGCGCCATCGATATTTATATTCCAGCGAAACGATGACGTAACAGTGACGTCATAGATCGTACGAGGAGGACCGCCGTGCTACTATTGGCTGCAACCTTAAAACTCTCGCGATGAAAATTATATTTTGTAAATGTCAATTTTTGTATATACAGGGTTATTTTTAATTAGTTGAGCACCTTTTGCAGGCAGCCTCTACATCAATATTCAATCCCAACAACATTTGTTCTAAGACTTTTAAAAAATCTTGATAAATAACTCAGAATAAACGAAACAAAAAAATTTTTGCCACCTCGATTATTTATTACTCTGTATTTTGTAAGCAGTCTAAAGTATAGGTCGCGGCAGTCTAGCGCTGCACGAAATTTGTAACGTACCACGCACCTAATACTATTATAACTTTTTTTTTGTTTTGTTTCGAATAATATTGTAATAATATTGTGTCTAAGATAGTTTTATTATTTTCAATTAAACAATTTTATACCCGAATGTACAACACCTACTATAACTTCCCCGCGCTTTTTTCTTAGCCGGTCAAATTGAAATTAAATTTATTAATAACATCTTACAATTTATTCTGATTGTTACATTTCACCTCAATTTATGAATTTAAAGAAGTAAGTTTGATGATTGAATTTAAAGAAGTACCAAAGAACGTCGCGATGCCTACCTACTACCAAATTACCTCTTAAATTAAAATCTCGCGGATGCCGTTAGACATCACGCACATGCCGTTCAAAGTAGTCCCCTTCGCATCCAACACAAAGACCACACCTAAAAATTAACTGTTCACCAACCACCACCGGAATATTCAATAGCAGGCTTTGCGCACATCGTCGAAATTCAAAAATAATAATGTCAAATTACAATAATTTTGGAGAATTAGTGTTACCATTAATTAAAAAACATCACTGTAAAATATTAAATAACAATATTTAAAATAGCTCCATCTCGAACAAAAACTTCATTCAAAGTTTTAACACCTTGGACTGAGCATGGTGTTATAACTTAGAAAAAATAAGCTCAAATATTATAATTTAAATAAACTTATAATTTAAATAAACTTCCTATTATTCCTCCTGGTGTTTCTTAGGGATAGCGCGCACTGGGGACTTTTGTCAGGGTGACAATAAATTCTTTGTCACTGTCATGTCACCATACTTTTCGCGACTGCGCGCGTACTTGCGATGACAGTGACTATTTTTTTTACATTTGACAAAATGGATCTTGAAGAGATGGTTGTCTGTGCACTTATATTAAGAAATAAAAAAAAAAGCAAACGTAAAAAGTATTGGGTTCACCCGCTTTGGAGTAATAGGCTGATAAGTGGAAAGTTCTACACCATGTTTTCCAACCTACGTACATATCCAGACAAGTTTTTCCGGTACTTCCGGATGAGTGTCACAAGCTTTGATGAATTATTGCTTTTGTTAAAGTCTGCTATTACTTACGAAAACACGAGAATGAGATTATCCATCCCACCTGACGAGAGACTAGCTGTAACGTTAAGGTGAGTGAAATAAAAAAATAGGTTTTAGAAGTTTAATCAGTATTTATTAACGAAATTAAGGAAAACGCAGTAAAAGGAAAACAATAATCACAATGTTTATATTATAAAAGCTATTTAGTTTGATTAATGTCATAATCATTACAAATGTCGTATATGTCTTCAGAATTTTCGGAGTTATATGTGAAGTTTGACGCAAATGACTGGACACTCTCACTATGTACAGGAGACGGTGCCTTTGTATTTTGAGGGCTAGATGGAAATACTTCAGGAGATGATAAAATAATGTAGGATGGGGTTTGAGGGCTGGGAGGTGGTAACGACGCAGAATGCTGATCATGTCGCTGTTGAGGACGAGGACTTGAAGATGGTAATGACAGAGAACTATTGGGTCGTGTGATGATGTAATGCTTTGGTCTTTGGATTAACTTGAGAGGAGTTTTGTTGATAAGAATAATTAAATGAAGTGGACGCTTGATTTATGACTGGTCGCAAAAATTGTTTTCCCAGAAGAGGTTGTGAATAATGAGATGATGTTTGATATTGAGTTTGCTGATTTCGAACTTCATTTAAAATTTGTAATATTTTAATTTGTACATTAATTTTATCTTTTTAGGAACAGCTTTCAATAGAGGAACAAGAGACAGTGCGAAACATTTTTCACTGTCGTCACTATCCGGTTCATTTTTCTTTTCGAATGCTGCAACAAGTTTGATATCGCTTGCCTTTTTTTGTTCTAGAATATCTATGAGTCGATCTTCATATGTTCTTTT
Organism: Napeogenes sylphis; assembly: GCA_959347405.1. Lineage (NCBI taxonomy): Eukaryota > Metazoa > Arthropoda > Insecta > Lepidoptera > Nymphalidae > Napeogenes > Napeogenes sylphis. The sequence continues at coordinate 1,790,873 of OY365783.1, forward strand.
TTTTTCACCTTTGTTCCTGTTACTGTTCCTGTTACGTTCTGGCTTATGTATATTTGATACTTCATCTTCTTCTTCTGATTTACTTTCCTCTTCTTTATCAGCATTAGTACCCGTTTCCGTCCGTACCGTACCGTACCGTACCGTAATCCGTAGCGTTTCCCGTACCTTCTCTTGTTTCCATACTTGGGAGAAGAAATAAAAGTTTTTCATAGTATCTGTATGATTTACGTTTTTTGGCTGCTTGTCCAGACTTTTTATGCTTTTGGTCCCTTAGTTCTCTTGAAAAACAAGCTCTGATGTTTTTCCACCGCTTCTGTACAACTTTTCCTGAAATTTTTTTTTTATTAATATTAGGCATTTTTTTTATTTTAATGTTACTTTCATGTGATGTAGTACTGTATTTAATTAATTTATCTAATACGTTATTTGGATTATCTAAATTAATATATTTTTGTTACAGATATTTAGCTAGTGGCTCAAGTTTTTATTCTATTTCGTTTGAGTACTTGCTTGGACCAACTACAATCAGGGAAATAGTAAAATCTACATGTACTGAAATTTGGAATATAATGCAACCCATTTACATGGGAGAAAAAAGTGAAGAAGATTGGATCAATATAGCGAACCAATTCTTTAAAAGAACGAATTTTCCGATTGTTATTGGAGCCATTGACGGGAAACACATTCGCATTATTATGTGATAATAGTGGATCACAATTTTTCAATTATAAGAGGTTTTTTTCAATTATTCTTATGGCATGGGTTGATGCAGATTATAAGTTTGTATACGTGGATATTGGTGTGAATGGAGCAGCAAGTGATTCCAGTGTATTTCAGAAGTCACATATGGGTAAAAGGTTAGAACGAAATCAATTGAATATACCCCCAGATCGCTCTTTACCAAACGATGAAAATGGAAAAAATATGCCTTTTTGTGTAGTAGGTGATGAAGCATTTGGCTTATCAAGGAACATTTTAAGACCTTATGCAAAAAAATCATTGAATACAATAAAGAAGATTTATAATTATCGCCATTCAAAAGCTCGGCGTATGGTAGAATGCACGTTTGGAATACTCAGTAATAAGTGGCGAATTATGCATCGACCACTCGATGTTCACATAGATTTTTTGACGTAATCGTTAAAGTCTGTTGCATTTTACACAATTACGTACGATGTAAAGATGGTATCACATTTAAAGATACAGCCTATGAATGCCCATTAAAAAGTGTTTCTACAAACCCTACTGAAAGGACTTTACTAGCTGCAAATATACGAAACTACTTTTCTTCATACTTTATCTCACCAAGGTGCTGTTCCTTGGCAATACGATAAAATTTAAATACATAAAATACTTCTTTTTATGCCGACTGTAACCAATTAACCGAACATAAATTGATTATTTAACCGAATATAAATTGATTATCTTAAAAGTACCTACATAATCTATAAAAAACAATGACAAATAAATACCTAAATTGACTTACCTGCTTCTGTTTTTTCATTTGTAGAAAGATTGCCCCAAATATTGAAAAACACTTTAGTGCAAAAACTTCCTCCCAGGCTTTGGCTTTCAAATTACTATTTGAATAATCCTTTATGGATTTGTCGTAAAACAAAGGCCTCAACTCAATTTCGTCAATCAGTATGTCGTTGTCTATTTCATCTTCATGAAAACACACGTTTTGCCTTGGTGATGAACTTGACGCCATTCTTGAAGTTAAAATTCGGAGCTGCTATTCAACATCCTGTTGTTTCTTGTTTATGCGAAAGACGACTAGTATGAAAACCGCAAGGGAGAGGGGGAACGAAGTGACATTTAGTTTCTAATTCGCGCACGGGCATACAAATCTATGGACGCGGTGACAGTTGCGTCACGGGCGTGTTGCCATCCTCCGCGGACAAAAAGTCACCCAATTGTCACGTATCCAAATGCGCGCACCTTCATATAGAGTGATGTACACGGTGACAGTGACGCAACAGTCACGGTGACAAAAGTCCATAGAGATATTATACATAGAGTGGGGAAGCCAGCCTAAAATGTGGCCATCGAACTTAAAAGAGATAGGTAGATCGAAAAACCCTATCCATCTCTATTTTTTACGAAATTTCGTGCTTCGTCGGCGTCGTATCGTGCTTCGTCGGCGTCGTATCGTACCTCGTCGACGTCGTATCGTGCTTCATCGTCGTCGTATCGTGCTTCGTCGGCGTCGTATCGTGCTTGGTCGGCGTCGTATCGTGCTTCATCGTCGTCGTATCGTGCTTCGTCGTCGTCGTCTCGCGCGTAATTCGTAATCGTAAATTGACTGACCAATTGTCATTTTTACTGAAATGCTAATCTAATATTTCAACGTAAGATAAAATTGGATTACAAATTATACAAAATTATATACTGTTTAATTTAAAGTATATTTTTTGAGTCAATAAAATGGCAATAACATGTATTCTGTGTAAAAAATAACCTTTTCCTTTCGACAATAGTCGAAGTTTTCATAAGTAAGAAATTTTATATTTATAAAATTACATTGTTTTTATAATTGTCATATACATAAAAAAAAATATGTTCGTAATATATAATGTGTAAAAAAATATTATTATAATAAAGAAGTATTTCATTCTACTTATAAGAAATATTTTCTTTTAGATTTCCTAAAGATAATGATGACTTAAAAATAAAATAGATGAATGCTATTGGAAAATATTCCATAAAAAAAAGTTCTACAATTTGTATGTAGTATTGCTAGTTAATTTCTGTTATTTTTTTATTTTAATCCAGGTAGTAAAAGATTAGCGTGCACAAACATACAGACAAACAGACAAAATGAAAACCATTGTTAAGGGTTCTCTTGTTTGCTTGCTTATAAAGGCTCTCATTATGTTTTTTTTATTATATCTAATATATATAAATTACGTGTCACGTTGTTTGTCCGCGATGGACTCCTAAACTACTTAACCGATTTTAATCAAATTTGCACACCGTGTGCAGTTTGGTCCAACTTGAAACATAGGATAACTTACATCTTAATTTTTAGTCGCAATAATATTTTATTGTAAATTATTTCTTTACAATTATCTGTGAATCCAAAAAGTATAACAGATGGCGTTGTATCTGTTGACTGGATTGAGTTAGTGTTCAACAGATGGCGTAATGTTAAAAGTACAAATGTTTCATATACAATTTAACATCATAAATAAACTATGAGTTAATTTTTAGTATTAATATAGCCCGCCACGTATTACTTAGACTGAAGTATATATATAAACTCATATTATAATGAACATAATACAGTCAAATTATACCTGCTTCTTCGTTGAATCTATTCATCTGAGACGGGTCAACCAAAAATATTGTGCACCGATTAGTGCAAAATTAAATTAAAAATTAAATTAATAATTTAAAATAACAAATATTATTTTCAAAAATTTAAAACCATCTGCCCTACATACCTTATTTATAAATTTGTAGTGTACTCATTTGTTACCATCTTAAATAAAATAATAATAATTAAATTTAAAATTAAATACCTCAACTGTACGATAATTTTGATCAATCGTGTTCAAAGACCTCCTTCAAATCCCAATCCGGTAAATTTTTAGACCGGCTTTAACGTTTTCGTCTTCTTTGGTAAATAATAATTTCGTATAGTGTCGTATAGTATAGCGTGATGTAGCCAAAAAAATAGAAATACTCGAACCGAATATATTCGACATCAAAACCGAATAGTTTGGCCGAATACGAATTGCGAAAAAGATGACAAATACACCGAATACCGAATACTTACCAAATATTCGGCGCATCACTAATAATTATTATACATATTACTGTATCAAGGGTTAGGTAATGGTAGTAGAAAATCAGTCATAGAGGTCGCCAGGTTCTTTACAAATTGCATCTATGTAAAAAAACATAGCGGTCCACATAATTATTATTAACCCCCGACCCAAGTATTATAAGTTTGACATATAGATTTGTGTATCTGTGTGCCTGTCGGTGGATACGTAGCGGCCAAATACGTAAACGGATTTGATTGCGGTTTTTTTTAATCGAAAGCTTGGTTTGTCGAGATGGTTCTTAGCTATATTTGGTCGAAATAGAAGCAGTCGTCCCCAACATTTTATTGGTGCTGGCGAAAGGTTTTTATACAATATTGATAGTAAAAACCTAAACAGGGGAAATTAGTATATTCGTAGGTTCATTTAGTACAACATAGAAAAAAGTGAAATAATTTAAAAAAACAGTAAAAAAAATTAAATAAACCGATACTAGATGAAGTCTAAAAAGGATAATAATATTATTATGTACTTATTGAAGTCGTTACGTCGGGGGACCTTTGTACGTACGTTGATGAGTGTCTATTTTACAAAATTTTCGGAGCTAATGAATGAGGTCTTTGACTATACGATAATGTCAAAATATTGTTATTTCGTTATTGGCCTTGATAAATTTTTACTTACATTTTGAATTTTTCCTTTACTTAGCGATCGGGGGTTTTTTAAGATTTTATTTTATTTTTTCTAATACCGTGACTTCTTAAATAGTTTACTACAATGTAATAGGTATATCCAAAACCTTAGCAACCACAGCAACGCGTGGCCGGGTCTGCTAGTATATTTATATTTTATATTTTCTGTACCTACACATAGGTGTATGTAATAATAAAAATATGAATTCTCCTTCAAAACATGTTTTATTACACTTCACGTAAATAAATGTCCGCCTAATAAGTAGGCGGTAGTAGTAGGTAGATAATAGATATATTGCTGAATTCTTATTAATGCATCTGATTTAAACTGCAGTGATTAAATGTTGATTCAATTTAAATTTTATTTCATGCAATTTAACCAAGTATTTAACGCCAATTATTTTGATACGCTCCTCAATGGGTTTGGTTGTTAGCATAAAACACGAATACTTATGTAACATTCAGTGAATCAAACGATTAAAAACAGGAGCTCCCGTGGCAACTACCTAATCGCGATATAAGCTATGTTATATCACAGACAAAACAGCACGCAAAGCTTAGTATTTCTATGGTTTTGTGTTATTCTGCTACATAAACTACAATATTGCAAAGTTTCATCAAAATCCATTCAGTACTTTTGGCGTGATTGAGTAATAAGCACCCAAACAACATTCGCACTTCTTTATTAGTTCGCTCTTATATATTAGTATAGAAGTATAGATTTCGTTTTAAGCTAGAATATTTGAATTTTTGTGTTGACTCAATGTAGTCTTTCTAAAAAATTTTATCAACCAAACTCTTTAGAAATAAAATAGTCAAAAAACTCAAACATTTAAAGATGTCCTCAAAAAATGTCAAAGTATTTAAATGACTAACGCGTCATGAATATTTCTTTGCGCATCTCTGATTAGACAAAGACAAACAGTGTGACGTCTTGCATCTTTTTTTAACTATCTGTCACTGACGCTCATACGAATACCTATGGCTCACCTATTCTATGTATATTAATTCTATGCAAAAATCACTAGTGCGCGCTATCCCTTAATATTTTATTTTGTCGGATGTCTGAATGAAGTTTATACTTGAGATCACAAGATGGAGCCATTTTAAATACTGTTACTATTTTACGGTGATGTTTTTAATTAATGGTAACACCCAGTGTTGCCGATCCGTGGGGAATTCCCCAAAACGTGGGGAATTTTATACTTATGCGGGTATAAAATAGGGAATAAAATTTTTGGGGAATTGTGGGGAATTGAGGGAGTTTCATTATTATTTCTAAAAGAATTTGTTAAATTCATTAAATTATAACATTTTAAATATATATGAGATTAAATTCGATAAAAAAAAATTTATTTCCTTATTCAAGTACAATCATTCTTCCCGCTCATCTTGCCACGCCAATCTTTCGTCGGTAATTAAAATATCTTAATTTTTGACTCCTTCTATTTCCTCTTCATTGTTCCCGTTAGAAATTTCTAATTCGTCTTCAAATGGCATTAAATCATCTTTATTTTATTTCTTTCATGAGTATCATTATTTTTCTTTAAATTGAGTTCATAATACTGTTAAATTTAAATTATCGCGCTATTATAGAGATTGGGGAATGAATGGGGATTTTTTAAATTACTAGTGGGGAATGTGGGGAATTTTATCTTTGCTTGTGGGAATGTGAGCTAACCCCTGACGGCAACACTGGTAACACCAACAGTTGGTGTCAGTACCAAGTGTCCAAACTCCAAAGTTATTGTAATTTGTAATTTGATATTATTATCTTTGTTATTTGATATTAGATATTTCATTTGTCTCGTGAGATTTATGGTGATGAAAGTGTGTAGTATTGTTTGAAAATATCTTTAAACATGTATGTATGTATAGCCATGTTAAGCTTATTTAAATTTATATAAATATAGAATGTAAAAAACCGATACGGGCAGGGATTCGAACCCGCGACTACTGGGAAACCGTCCCGTCGCTCTACCAACTGAGCTACCGTATCGCTGTCCGTTTCGGTGAATTAAGCATTCTATATGTGATCGTCTTTATCGGGACGGTGGTGACATCTATTAGGTTTCTTTCGAAAATCCTAACCAACGGTACGGTACGGTAGCTCAGTTGGTAGAGCGACGGGACGGTTTCCCAGTAGTCGCGGGTTCGAATCCCTGCCCGTATCGGTTTTTTACATTCTATATTTATATAAATTTAAATAAGCTTAATATGGCTATACATGTTTAAAGATATTTTCAAACATTGATTTCGGTAGTGGCATCTTTTCAGTGTTTATCTATACTGCAAAGTTAGAAACATTGGTTAGGATTTTCGAAAGAAACCTAATAGATGTCACCACCGTCCCGATAAAGACGATCACATATAGAATGCTTAATTCACCGAAACGGACAGCGATACGGTAGCTCAGTTGGTAGAGCGACGGGACGGTTTCCCAGTAGTCGCGGGTTCGAATCCCTGCCCGTATCGGTTTTTTACAGTGTGTAGTATTACTGATATTTTATATTAATTACCTAGATTGTTTCTGTATACCGACGCGACGCTTCTATTTGTGATTGACTGCAATTTCTAGGAACTTCGTAAAGAAATTCGTAGGTAACTTATTGTTTTATTGTCATGATATAAATATTAACAAACGAGATAAAATGATATGTATAAAGTAAGTTAAAGAGAAGTTATTGTTTTGTAAAAATAATGTTTATTTGGTTTTATCGAATTCTCAAAGAAAATACGCTGTATTAATTACTATTCAAAATAATTTTGGGATCAAACTAGTTGCATACATTTTAAAGTATTCTTAAATTACTACAGTGATAGTATAGTTATGTTTTTAGTGAATATAAATAAATATAAATGTAATCAAAGTATTACAAATTTTCTAAACATAGAAAAGTAGTTCTTATTACTAGGTGGGAAACTTTTTAATAATAACGTAAATATTTGCAGGATCAGAAAAAGTTACAGTGCCCTTATTTCATAAACCAAATAAAAATATTGAGACATTCAACTTGTGGACAACGTCTATTGGAGATTTTGTTTTTTCGTTAGATTCTTAAACAGACAATATTTCAATTAATTTATATCTTTTTAATAGGTGTAAATATTGTAATTAGATAATAAATGCTTATTTTGTAAAAGTGATATTATACAAAAATATGTGTTTCGACTTATGTAGAAAATATTTTAATAAATAAAAGTGGAAAACATTGCTATTTTTTATTACACCTTAGAAAAAGATCAAGCTCTAACTTGCATAGCCGCCGCTGCGTCACCCCGCCACCCGGCGACCCGATGCACGTGGCCTTGGCACATATTTTGACAAGTTGCGTGGCCTCTCTTTGCTCAAGTTTAATACACGTTTAGAGGCAATAAATAAATTTTGTATGGGAAAAATTAAATTTTTAAACTATTAATTTTAAAAAGTCGTAGAACAAATGTTGTTAGGATTGATGTAGAGGGGCTGCCTGCAAAAGGTGCTCAACTAATTACAAATAAGAGTGTATATTTGTTATATTTCCAATAAAAATTATTCCTTCTACGACCAACTTGAAGCGTTTATTTACTAGGAGACTAGTAACCATCATCTTCTAAAGCTCTGACCATAATACAAGAGGTCATACAAGCAATCAGTGAAGAAAGCGATCGATTATTATGAATAGTCCCCCCAGGACTACCCACTGGAACGCTTTCAACACTCTCAAGTACAAACAAACGCCAACATCGATGTTTGAACACCCGAAAACCGATATCCATCCAAGTCATCCAAGTCGCTATTCCCAAAGAACAGCAAAATCCTGAACAGTTATACAACCAGACAGGAAGAAACCAAGTCAATAGAATCGCCCTAAAATACTAGTCCTCAAAAACTGTTCGCGGTATCCAAAACCTCCCATCAACCACGTCTCAACTACATGAAGAAAAACGAAGAAGAAGAAAAAGAAAAACAACAATCTCCGCATCGCTGCCACAGAAACGCAAGTCTTCACGTCGGCACCGAATACATCCCTCAACAAGCGCATAAAAGTCATAACATGACACCCTTGTGCTAGACACTACCTCAGCGGTCCCCTTTTCCAAGGGCTCCGCAATACCACGACGTAGGTGCATAATGCACCTTCAGATTGAACGTCGCAGCAGTAAGGGCCTAGCCTTTGAGTCTGCAGCTCCCGTTGTCCTAGACGCGGTGAAAGAATAAGCGAGTCTTTGATACACTTGAGCTCCAGCGGTCGTTCGGTAAGTTAACTTATAAATATTCGTGTCGTTAAAATATTTTCAACACCATATTTTATCTATTTTGATAGATAATAATTACATTAATAAATTGTTTATAGATAATTATTTCTTGTTTTCATTTAAATTTATTATTATTATGGAAAAAACCAATACCGGTACTAATGACCCTAATGAGGTCATTGGTACTGGTCTTTTTAAAAAAATAATTTCGAGTCAAAATCTGACATATATAATATGCGGTTTTGTAGAATTATCTAAATAAAATATTAATTAATTATCCTTTCATTCCATTTTATTCGTCTTCAGTACCACTGTGATAACTTTGTCTCCAAATTAGTTTAGTTCAGATTTTACATTCGCTTTGTCTGAGACTTCAACAACCGTCTCTATTGTACAATTCCCACTGAATAAAACTACATACATTAGAAAGTCTTCTAAAATAAATAGCTCTGTCACGTTCCATAAATCGTTTTCTTTCTGGTCCTTCTTCTATTTCCCTGTATAGAACTTACTTCATAGTACTTTTATTTGTTCCAACAGTAGTCACAGATCTTTACACAAATAGTTGTAATTCGCGAATTACAACTATTTGCACGAAACTTTAGCGCTGACCCTGATTGCGCGGAAGTCATAAAAAAAGGTATCTGAGGGGGCTGAGAGGTAAGAAAGACGGGCGGGCGTAGCGCCGATTGGTTCTCCAGTTGCATTCCGTCCCGCATCAATACGACTCCCCGCGCACTTGCAGTGTATATTCGAGTACAGAATTGTTTTGTTATTATTGTTGATTTTTTATTACTTGTTTTTTTTATTGGTTTTGTTTAGTTTGGGTTTTTTTTAATTGCAATTTAAATATCTTTGGTAAAATTAAATCTTCGGGCATTGTAACTAAATATAAAACTTAAGTAGGTACTAATTATCAACACATTTTTACAGCATAATATAAGAGCCGTCGGATTGAATTGTTTCACGGATTTTAGTAGTAATACTTCACTTTTAATTACTTGTATTTAAACCTTCCTTGATTACTATACTGGAGCTTTTCTCTCGAATATTGTTCTAAATCAAGCAGCAGATATAGAAGATATAAAATGCTATAGAAGTACTATCAGCTATGTTTTCAGTAAATAATGTTCTTTTTTATAACAGATAGTTTTAATGGTAAAGTTCCAATATTGTGTGTTGAATGAGGGAATGGTGACAGTGCCACATTTTGTTTTTCAGCAGGTATATTTACATTGACACTTTAACTTCTATACTTCGGTTTAATATTAACTTGCACAGCTTTTTCACTCGATAATGTAACTTCAATATGCGGAAAGCAAGGCTCTGCTTTATGACTATAACATTGAATAGTAGAAGTACTGAGCCCTGGTTGATTAATATCACAAAGCTCAAGCGTCTCCGTCGAAAAGAGCAAGTGCGGCTGCTCTGTCTCAAGATGGTGGTTGTCTAAGGTGAGATATTGGAGTGCAACCCCCTGATATTAAAGAGGTGCACTTTGAATGAGGAGAAGTGCAACCGCTGAACATGCTTGTTCTCTTTATTGTGCTTTTTCATAAAAAAAATATAAAAGTGAATAGGATGGGAAATGGCAGTTGAACGAGGCGGTACGTATCGAACCCGACTTCGGAATTGACGTTTTCATGCCACTGGGAGGCTAGTCTGGAGTCTGCGGAGAGGCCCGAACCTCCCCAGGGATCTCCATCGGGCCTCCTCATCTGGTCGCCAACAAGCACGATGAAGCCACCCTGGGATTTAACACAGCTGGCGGGGCAGCCTTTCGTGGGTGGCTAACCGACTAATTGTGCCCCCAACTATCTGCGGGTGGCCACCAGAAAGCCGTGGCTTCGGATCCCGCTACCCTCCTCGACTAGACACCCGACAGAACAAACAGCAACTCGACGTCAACAGGTTCGCCAACGTACCGCAGCTGTTTAGACCCATTTACATATACATATTTACATATACGGCTTCATCGAGCAACGTGCCGGAACACTAGGTGACGCTTTGCGGTAGGTCTTTTCCCGATGGGTGGTAACCTTTCCGGCCACCAGATGTTATGGTCTACCACCGAGAAAAATGATTCATCTTATTTAAGTTAAATCAATAATTCATTAATTTGTATGGATCAACATAGTTACTATCAAAATATTGAAACGAATCAAAACATTACGATTTATTATAAAATAGTCGTTTAACAATTATGTAACCTAACAATAAGTTTAAAATTTTAATACGCAATTGTCACTCAATACGACGATTGGGTAATTATTACATACCTTTCGAAAAAAAAAAACATATTAGTCATAATAGTATTGCGTGCATATTATGGTACTGATGCGCAGTTCCCCTCCAAATTTTGTTAATCGCTAAACTTATATGCCGCGACTTATAATAAAATTTGGTCACACGAACCACAAACTTATCTGATGCATCAAAGTCTTCGTTATCAATTTGTAGCAATATCATGTGGTTCAGTCCTAACTTTGACAGACTGTAATTTAGATTGATTCCTTAAGTTTTCTAATACAATAAAAACCAAAACCATTTCAAATTAGGTGCATATCAAATAAATTATAATGTACAACATACATAGTTTAAAAAAATAAAAAACACACTCTTAAAATGAATCGAAGTAAAAAGTATAAAAATAATTCGTAATATGAGAATGAATAATAGTCAAAATTAAATAAAATTATTGTGGAAAAGAGTGGGGAGCTTTGCGCAGTATCTCTAGTTTCATTTATGAATTCGATTTTGAGTTACTTTAGGTGGTCAGATCCTATTGGAACATTCAAAAATTGTTAAAGACAATTGTCAGTACAATAACTAGGTAAGATTAATTCATTATCTTCATTAAGATCACTAGAATTTATAATTTTTAACAGATTCTTTGAGTGAGAATAACACAAATTGCGTTTGCGATCTAAGAAAGTATACCGTATATGTTATTGTCCGTAAATCATGAAGAAGCTATTAATTCGAAATTAATAATTATCTTCATTTCCAAAATCCATTTCAATTCACTAATTTTAATAAATAATTAATAAAGCAGATTATTGTTTAACCATTGGTTTTCAGTAATTATTTTTTTTAAGAAGAATTATGATTTAATTTTATTGAAAAATATATTTCATATTTCCTCTAAACATTAAATATCATTTTTTTATGTTTTTTTGTTTGTGTTACAAATTTGAAATACTTCTAATATATTTTTCGATTCTATAATAGAAATAAAAAAATTAAATTGGAAGAGTATATTATGTATCGATTTATTAAATAGTTAAAATAGCTAATTTTTGATTACTAATTGGGTTTTAGATTTTTTTTCCGAAGTTACATTTTACATATTTTTTCGGATGATGTATTACCCTACATTACATGCATTTGCTTATTGCAAATGCATGCATGCAAATACAGGGTTATTTGTAATTAATTAGTCCCTTCTTGCAGGCAGCCTCTCTACATCAATCCTAACAACATTCGTTCTACGACTTTATGTATATCTCTACGTCAGTATATACATTATATACGAATATACAATTTGCAGAAGGATTTCGTCTAGTTTCGAAGCAATTGTTTTCGCTCGAAAAATATTGTAATGGTCTTCACTTAACATTTAGTGTTTATTTCATTTTAATCGGTTAAGAAATATATATTATTTTTATTCTTTTTAGAGGTCTTTTTGTATCGCGGGTTTTTTAAATTAATTTATTTATTTATTAAGTTTTTTAAATCAGTTGACATTTTTTAAAATTTGACGTCTTCGTCCCTGCTGAGGGTATAATGAAACCCTTTCCAATTAAAAATAACGAAATCGGACTACCTACTTTGTAAAAAAATATGTGTGATGAGCCCTCGGCATGCCTGGTAGGGTCTGAGAGACCCGCCTCAGCAGTTAAACCGTTTTAAGTCATTAAAATTTGTAATTCATGCATAACCGCTCTCAATAGCTGACCGTAGTGAGCTAATTGACGCTCTCCGCCTACTACCTCAGATCGGAGCCACTAGACGTGATATGTAACTTTTTCCCACCAGGCATGCAAAGGGTTAACAAATTAATGCAAAAACTGATTGATGGAGTTTGATGAAACTTTGAAGGGTTATAGTTTATGCGTTGGTATGTACAAAGAGTACGTTTCATCGAAATCGAAATCTACGCGTACGAAGTCACTGGCACAGCTAGTATGTGAATATAATTTATGAAAAGGAATCTTCATAAATAAGCACCTAACACAACAACAGCTTTTGAAGGTATGATTCCGAACAATCGAATGTATGAATGCATTCAATTGTTCGGATTTTCGTTTATCCGAATGGCTAATGACAACAATCAGTCCGGTTAATCGAGTATTTGACGTTTGTGAAACAGTTCTCACAATAATGAAATGCCCGGCTAAGTCTGTTGTCTGGTCTTTCTCAGACCAGGGCGCGCTTAGTAACCTCGTAATTTTAATTATTAATTGGAGGACTTCCCTTCACAGAAGAACTTATTTCGGTTATACGATAAATATGGTATGAAAATAACCCTCCTGACATTTCCATTTGACGTACAAAAGTGATATCTGGTATTAATAATAACGCGTAGCTAAGGAGGTATTCTCTGTTGGCAGTAATAAACATAATACAGTTTTTTCACATGATCTACTAGTCATAGCTTATAATACTTTACAATATTCTTGGAAGGATTATTGGGAAATTTCAAAGATATTAAAAGGTAGGTTTTATAGCTACATTCAAAGTAATATACCCAGTAAGCCTTGGTTTTTTAAATATCGCGAACCCGATAAACATCCACTGTCTGCCGGTTACGATTAGGTCATGTGTGTACGCTTGTACATTTAGCTAAACTGCATATCAGAGACAGTTCCCTTTGTGAATGCGGTCTTGACGAAGGCAGCCCGGAACATTTGTTTTTCAACTGTCCTAACCATGATTTTTCACTGTATGACGTTCTCCCTCTTTATATCCCTCGTCCCTCTGATTTCAAATCGCTTCTTGCTCTTTCCTTTACTCCTTTTATTATAGTTCTATGTAATTTTATTAAACATAACAAATTAAAATTATAAGTTAATATTGTTTATTTACTAACTATGGTGAAGGTCTAACTCTTTATGTTGTTTTAGGAACCTGAATAGTGTAGTCGCAAAAATTACCGATTAATAATTTAAAGTGATGTTCTCATGACTGACTGGACACTGACAGAATTCGAAACTTCAAGATTGCCATAATTATAAAAAGAGGAAAAATAATAATAACGCGCAGAAAAGATAAAAAATAAATAAAGGGCAAAATGAAATAACCGCTTTTTCTTTAATTAAATTAGCTGAAAGCAAGAGTATCCTTTTATGCAAAATTATAAAATGTAAACAGTGTTAACCGATAATTTTTAGAGTCGTTCTTTTAGTACTAAAACCGGTATTTTTCGGTATAATTTACAAATACAGTCTTTAAAGATAACTTACTTTAATAAAAATAATATAGAAAGAGAATGAGAAGATAAACTAAATAAATAACTAAAGTAAACTAAATAACTAAATAAATTTGTCCTATTTAACTTTCAATGTTCAATAATTTTTTTCTTATCCTGGTTAAAGTAACTTTAAGTCTGAGACACTTTTGCTTACCTAAGTTCTTGATTAAATTTATGAATATTAAATTGAAACTATAACAATTCTTAATTTAATATTATTATTTTTATTTTACTCCTACAATGTGTAATTTATTTACGAATCGTAAATGTCACTTTGGCGTAGCTTTAAGTTGTTACGAACACACTATGGAATGTGGTAATTCTTCAAAATGGTCGCTTTGTATGGTTTGCCAACTTGCATGTCTGTGTTTTAGATTTCTTTGTTTTCGTTGTTTGTTAATTATTATCGAATAGCAAGGCTAAAACATATTCTCATTATTATTGTTTCGTATATGCGTGATGTGCATTCTATAATCTATATTTGTGGAGTGCAAGAAAGTTGTCATCGGTAATGTGAGAGCATTCTACTAGCATTTTTATTTTATGGGATTATGACGTCTATAAATCTCACTTGGATTTGCAAAGAATAAACAGTATCAGGTAATTTGTCTATATTTTATCCCTCCCAAGCCGTATACGTGCGTATCAGGATTGTTAATAAAACCTAACTCAAATTTATACATTTCTAAGCTCTGTCAGATTGAATCGTGTCGAGTGTTTTACGATTTTGACTTTATTTCTACAAACTCTTATCCAAATAAACAAAGTTACTTATTTCAATGAATGAATACTTACTAATGAACCTCCATTTATTTTAAATATTTCATTACATCAAAATTTTCACTACCTGTGTACATATTATGTATTTAAACAACAAACCAAACTAGAGTAATATTATTAGAATTCTTATTAGTAAATATCACAAACAATATATAGGTACATTGTTTTTCAGCAAGCTTTGTGGAGTATATAATGTCATTAAAAGTGGAACATTAATTGGGAACCAAATATAGTACAAGATCTATAAGACCTAAATAGTGCAAATAGAAGAGTACAAATGCGAACTGTAAATGTGTGTGGGAGCGTGATGCTCATGTGATGGCAGGCGTAGGGTGAGAAGTGCGGCGCTCGGGCGCGGGCGCCATGAACCCGCCGGCGCCCGGCAAGACGGCCACGCGCTCATCAGGGTACAACCAGAAAGCGCTCGCCGAAATCCGAAACTCACTGCTTCCGTTTGCTAATATTGGGAGTTCGGAGCCCCCTGGCTCATCTGCAGCCAGTACCGTCAGTTCTGGTGTCAGTTCTGGCTTCAGCTCAACCTCAGGAAATGGCCTAGATAAAGACTTGAGTGTTCTACCTCAGTCATTAAATCAGCTAATAGCTCTGGGTTATGATGAAGTAAGTTTTATATAGTTTTGGTTGTATTATAATATTTATTTTATTTTGTTGTTGAATGGACTTGAGATATAGTGATTCTGATTTAAAACATCATTGAACAGTATATTATGCCAATGCTTCAAAAAATACAGGAGACAAATTTTAAAACTGCTTATTTGACATATTTAGCAAAAATCAGTTTCTAGAAAGCATTTATTATACTTAATTGTAGGGGATTACTTTTTTGGGAAATTGATATTGAATTTATAAATTTACTAGACTCAATAAATAAAACACCACAAATAACTAGTCTAGCCATAAATTCTGTTACTGGCTGTTTACATACATTTGGAAAAAACATTAATTTGAATTTCAAACATTAGCTTCTATGATAAAAAAATAGACTTCTTTCCTGCCATTATTGTATATTTTTTGTTTAGAAATTATTTATTTTGAAAACGGATTCCAACACTAACAAGCTTAGGATTGCAGTAATTGCACTGTACAACGTAGGTAAGGAGCCAGCCGACATTTTTGATACATTAAAACAGCTACGGATTAACCAAATGTTTGTGTATAATACCATCCAAAGGTACACTGAAACCATGTCTGTTGATGACTGTGAGAGATCTTATATGGCTAATTCATGGGCGTACTGAAAGAGGGGCAGGGGGAGGCAGCTGCCCCCGCCTGGACATCGTATACCTCTCTACTATCTTCTATTGTAAATAAAAAAAAATGTATTTTACATTAACAAATAAAATCAATTAAGTTTTAAAAATTTAAGGTTTAGAAATGCTTTCTTAGGAAGTTTAGTCAGGGACGAGAAAAGTGGCCTTTCAGTTGTTATAGATTTATGTATTACAAACAAATACAATTCTCTAGTAAATCTTTTAGCAAACACATTAAAGTCTAAAATCTTCATTAGAAGCGAGATTCGGCAAAGACAAATCCCCAGCGTTTGCTCTTTCAATTTTAAACCATGCTCAGAAAATTAAAATTACAGCTCCAAAATTACAAAAATATATTAAAGAAATCTGGTTTGCCCCCCCTAGCACAGAATCTGGGTACGCGCATGATGGCTATGGATATTGCTTGCTCTAAGCGTCACCCAAATATTGAGTAAATAATTGACTTGAGAAATCTTTGGAGGCAGCGGTGACCAAGTTGCCAAGGGAAACCATTTGTAAATACATCGACAAATGACCCAACCGTTCAAAAGTATGCGTTAAAGATTACACTGGACACTTTGAATAACTATTTTAGTATGTTAACATATCTTTTTTACTCTACATAATCACATATAAAATTTAAAAATAAATTTTTTTTTTAGAAATTATCAAATATTTTCTTTGTAACAGAAGTTATGGCTAGACTAGGTATATGAAGTTTTAAATTGTATTCAAAGAAAAAATAATGTGCAATAATAATAGTAAAAAAGTAATGAAATTATCTAAGAGAAACAATATTTACTAACAATCTATGTATGTTTTGAGTTATTTATGACAAAACTCCATAATTAATACATAACTATTTATGATTCATTATACCCCAAACTCATCTTCAAATTCAAAGATTGCACTTTTTAATATTTTGTCATAATATGTGGGGGGTACAGTTTCTAATTGGTATGATAATACTGTGTTGAATATGAATAATTCATATACTTATTTTTTTCTTTAATATAATTACGATTCTTTCTTTAACACCCATTATATTTTTTAAAGGACACTAGTATTGATGAGGATTGTATTTTAATAACATTGTATAGTTTATAACAGTCCTCCAAATACAACAATTCTTTGTTGATCTCTGACCAGTGATAGAGAACACTAAACTCTTTACATTTCAAAGAACCTTTGTGTAATCTGAAATCTGGTTATCTATAACTTAAAAATATATTCTATAAGAGTACTATAATGTCAATTTTATCCATTTACATGCATGCATCATATATCTTAGTCCTCAAAATACATTGATACAAAATCATGTTTATTCCCAAATTAATTTTAATTCAAGAACAAAACGAAAAACACATTTTTATATTTATTTTAATAAGAGAATTAAAATGGTTTATAAGTTTTAAGATATCAGAAAGTGTTTTTTGTTTGGTCATATCGTATTATGATTTGTTCATTTATAAAAATCACAAGTAATTGTAATCAATTAAAGAACATTACGTTGATATTTTTTGTAATTTTTGTAGGAATGTGTTAAATGAACTCTTCTGTTCCAGGATCCAGCGGTGAAGGCGCTCAAATATGCCGGCGGTCGTTTCGACGCGGCACTCGATTACCTTTCAAAGAAGCAAGAACCACTCAATGGCGTTCTTAAATCGAGTAACCTGAGTGCTCTAAGTACAAAACTAATAAGAAAACCTAGCTTAGAGCGCGAAATCAATCTTCATAGAGGGAGTCCCGCTCTCGACTCCGGGGCGGGAAGTTCGAGATCGGACAGTCCGAGACAATCGGACGTACCTCCCTTGCCTCACGAGAAGCTAAGTCGGCAATACTCGCCCTCCGGCTTCTCGGAGCCCCCGCCGCCGCCGCCGCCGCGATGTCCGTCCACGCCTCCCGTGCCTCCCTCGGTCCAGCAGTACATGAAGAGGATATCCCCGGCGCCTCCCCTGCCTCCTGCACGAGGCACCAGTCCCGTGGCGGCCGGGGCTCCCGCGCCGCCCGCCAGGACTCCCATGATAGTTCAAAACGGCCCTCAGGTTCAGCAGCAGCTGACGCAGCAGATCCAGGCCTTAAGCATCTACCAGACGGGAGCGGCCGGAGCGGAGCTCCCCCCTCCCTACCCCCTCTCGAGCGTGCCGCCCCCGCCCTCGTACTCCGTTTCGATGCAAAATCGTCAGAGTCCGACGCAATCGCAAGACTACAGGAAGAGTCCGTCGTCGGGCATATACTCCGTGGGCACGTCGGCCGGCTCGCCCAGCCCCATCACGGTGACGCAGTCCTCGGGCTCGTCGGCTGGCATGACGCGTCCCACGCCCATTCAGGCCTGGACGGCTAGGCAGGCGGTCCAGCCGCCGATAATAATGCAGTCGGTGAAAAGTACGCAAGTTCAGAAGCCCGTCCTGCAGACGGCCATAGCGCCAGTGGCGCCCGCGGCCGCGGGGGTCGCCTCCGGGCCTCCGCCGCCGCCTTCATACGCCAGTTCCATCCAGCAGAAGCAGGCGCAGACGCCGCCCAGCTACCCGCTGGCTCCTAAGCCGGCTTCTCCCGGGGCGGCGTCTCCGCCTGCGCCCGTTCCCACCACGGAGCCGCCCAGCTACGCCATCACCATGCAAGCGCTGGCCGTCCAGAGAGGAATGCACCCGATCCCCCCGCCGCCGTACGGCAACCAGGCCGAGACCACTACCACGGTCAACTCGCACCACTCTCCTCTGCATAAAAAGTTCTCTAATAATTGTGATATTAAAGGTGAATCGTCCCATATGGAGTTGAAGTGTTCCAATCAAAACTGTAGTATGTTAAAAGATGGCGTTCCGTCCGGGTCCGATAAGAGTTCGAACGGTTCCACGGAGAGGCGACTCAAGGGAGCGCCGGACAAGATCAGGCATCAGTCGCCGATTCCCGAACGTAAGAATATCAGCAAGGAGAAGGAGGACGAACGGAGGGATTGTAAAGTTAGAAATTATTCCCCCCAGGCGTTTAAATTCTTTATGGAACAGCATGTTGAAAATATTCTCAAGTCGTACAAGCAGCGGACTTATCGCAAGATGCAACTGGAGAAGGAAATGAATAAAATAGGGCTCAGTTCTGAGGCGCAAGATCAGATGAGAAAAATGCTGTCACAGAAAGAATCCAATTACATCAGATTAAAGAGGGCGAAAATGGACAAGTCTATGTTCACGAAAATAAAACCGATCGGCGTGGGCGCGTTCGGGGAAGTGACGCTGGTGAGGAAGATTGATACTAGTCATCTATATGCCATGAAAACACTTAGGAAAGCCGATGTTCTGAAGCGAAACCAAGTAGCGCACGTCAAAGCCGAAAGGGACATTTTGGCCGAGGCCGACAACGAATGGGTGGTGAAGCTGTATTACAGTTTCCAGGATAAGGACAATTTATATTTCGTAATGGACTATATACCCGGCGGTGACTTGATGTCGCTGTTGATAAAGTTGGGTATATTCGAGGAGAATTTGGCGAGGTTTTACATCGCGGAGTTGACGTGTGCGGTGGAGAGTGTTCATAAGATGGGGTTCATCCACAGGGACATCAAGCCCGATAATATCCTGATCGACCGCGACGGACACATCAAGCTCACCGACTTCGGTCTGTGCACGGGCTTCAGATGGACGCACAATTCTAAATACTATCAGAGAAACGGTGAGTTATATTTTTTTTCCAATTGGTATCCCCCCTTGTGAGTTGTTTATAATGAAACCCGAGGGCACGAAAAGTGTTTTTCCTATAGTTTGCAGTTTTTGTTTTAAAAAAAATATACAAATTTAAACATGCCATGTCAAGGAACATCCGGGGTTCATTAAACGATATTACGCCTGATGTCATTTTATGATCATTTAATAGAAATTATGAGTAACTTAATAATAATATCAGGACAAGTTACACACATTGATCTAACCCCTAAGTAAGCAAATTATTTGCTTGTGTTAAGGGTGTTAGACAACGACACAAATACATAGAAATACACATTATAAATACTGAGAATATATTTAATAAACGACCAAACCCAGAAACACAGACATCTATGCTCATCACATAAATGCCTGTCTCTGCCGGGAATCGGACCCAAGCCCCATTGCGCCGTGACACGTTAGGCGTCTGCGCTAACCACACGACCAACGGGGCAGTTAACCTTCATTACGATACATTTTCCAGACCACGGCCGACAAGACTCCATGGACCCAGTCGACGGCGAGTGGGGTGCGATGAGTGAGTGTCGCTGTCATCAGCTGAAACCCTTGGAGAGGCGACGCAAGAGGGAGCATCAGCGATGTTTGGCGCACTCCCTGGTGGGAACACCCAATTACATAGCTCCCGAAGTACTGCAAAGGACAGGATACACGCAGCTCTGTGATTGGTGGTCGGTGGGAGTCATTCTGTTTGAAATGCTCGTGGGATCTCCGCCTTTTCTGGCCTCGACGCCCGCCGAAACGCAATTGAAGGTTTGTGATACTTTAATGAAATAGTAGAATGATATGAATGTCGAGACTTTCGAAGAAATGTTTAAATTACATACAGTAGAACAATAACATTCCAATTTTTAATGCAAGGCAACTGTTATACCATTTTGTAATTAATGACATGATTATTTTCACTTGCAGGTCATAAACTGGGAGAGCACACTGCACATACCCGATGCGGCAAACCTATCCCGGGAGAGTAAAGACCTCATCCTGCAACTATGTTCCGGACAGGAGACCAGACTGGGCAAGGACGCCAACGAAGTTAAAAACCAC
The DNA here is from genome assembly GCA_959347405.1 of Napeogenes sylphis. Taxonomy (NCBI): domain Eukaryota; kingdom Metazoa; phylum Arthropoda; class Insecta; order Lepidoptera; family Nymphalidae; genus Napeogenes; species Napeogenes sylphis. The sequence goes on from OY365783.1 coordinate 1,811,855, forward strand.
CCTTTTCTCCAGAGCATAGATTTCGAGAAGGGGTTGAGAAGACAAATAGCGCCATATATACCTAGAATTGACTATCCCACAGACACTTCGAATTTCGATCCCATCGATCCGGACAAGTTGCGCAATTCCGGCAGTTCGGACTCCAACAAGTCGGACAGCGAACTCGACAACGGGAAGACCTTCCACGGGTTCTTCGAGTTCACCTTCAGGAGGTTCTTTGACGACGGTTACACCAACAAAATAAACCTGGACGACGATCATCAGGGCCCCGTGTACGTCTGAACACCGACCTACTCTCTCTATTAAAACACTAGTAACATAACGAATGTAACGTATTTAAATTTGTATTATTAATACCGTATTGTTAATAATCCCGGTGATAATGTTGTAATATGTATCGTTATGTATTTTGTAAGTTTAAAATGAATGTAATATATAACGGATGGCTCGCGGCGACTTTGGTGCTCTCGCGTCGGCTCGGGTCCATTCATGTATACTATTTTTGTAACTAGAGAAATTATTTATGAGATAAGAACAAGCTTATGTGAGTTAGTGAGTGCGTCACTATATTTTCTTATGTATTTATAAAGATAGGTTTGTTATAACGATAATTTATGGAGTCATTAACGTAATTCTACAGATCATGAGCGTGTTGTATGAAGTGCTTCCGACGTTTCGCGACGGGTCATTGTGTGCCTTACTCGGTGTGACCTGTTTACATTGATATCTAAGTTACATTGATATCTAAGTTACATTGATATCTAAGTTACATTGATATCTAAGTTACATTGATATCTAAGTTACATTGATATCTAAGTTACATTGATATCTAAGTTACATTGATATCTAAGTTACATTGATATCTAAGTTACATTGATATCTAAGTTACATTGATATCTAAGTTACATTGATATCTAAGTTACATTGATATCTAAGTTACATTGATATCTAAGTTACATTGATATCTAAGTTACATTGATATCTAAGTTACATTGATATCTAAGTTACATTGATATCTAAGTTACATTGATATCTAAGGAGTTCGGGAGGATTACACTTGTGGTAGATCCGTTTTTATAACTCGACATCATTAAGAGAGTGCAATAAGTATTTATTAACAAAAAATAAACTCTTTTTATTGGATTTATGTTGACCGCAGTTTAGTTGTGTTATAAAATGCATATTAAAAAATACAGGTGTCTTCATATTTATTTTGGAAGTAAGTATTTTTGTTTTTACTAACAATATCCAATTTTATATAGTCGCAAATAACAGAACAGCGTTAAGAACAAATGTCGTGTGAATAACCGCTATGATAGTTTGTTTGGTCTTCAGAGGACATCTTATGTACAGCGTGTATGTTGAACGAGTCAATTCATCTTAAATTATGTGTTATTGAATGTATATTGTTTTATTCTAAAATGAAACATGCTTTTAAGTAATGAAAATAAAATATGGGAATTCTGTTGACTTTTTTGTTAAAAACCTTTTATTGTATTATTTTTTGATTATCTTGTCTTTGTTCCAGTATGTAAAGTACGGGAATAATGCTTAAATAAAACAATTTCAATAGTTTGAATTTATAATTTTTGCATATTTTTACATTTTTTTTTTTTGTAATATACACAGGGTTATTTGTAATTATATTAGATATAAAATATTTATACAGGGTTACTTTTAATTAATTGGTCACTTCTTGCAGGCAGCCTCTCTAAATCAATCCCAACATTTGTTCTACCACTTTTTAAATTTATAGTTTTAAAAATTTTAGTTTTCCCATACAAAAAATATTTGTTGCCTCTCAACTAACATTAACTCTGAGCGTAGGTATAGCGCCCGGACCTTGACCTTTACAGTACTTCTTACAAAACGCAGAGTAATACGTAAAAGAGGGTGCAAAAAAATTTTGTTTCGTTTTTTTTTTTGTTGTTTATCAAGATTTGTAAAAGGTCGTAGAACAAATGTTATTCGAAATGATGTAGAGAGGTGGCCAATTAATTAAAGATAACCCTGTATAAATATTTTATATCTAATATAATAAAATATTGTTTTTATATGATATAAATATTATTTGTACTTTGATATTAAATATACTAAACGAAAAGCTAGCTCATCCGAGTAGATTGTTTTTAAGGTGAATTTGTCCATCTTCGCAATTGCTGTCACAAGCTCATTGATCTATGCCTTAACGACTTTAAACAGACCGCTGAGTTCAATATCTCAAAAAATCCCAAATGTAATTACTTTGATAATTCATTAGGTGTACCTCAAGGCTCACATCTGGGTCCACTATTGTTTTTAATATTTATAAATGATGTCACGACATGTTCATGGGCGTACCCAGATTCTGTGCTGGGGGGGGGGGGGGGGGGCAACCAGATTTCTTTAATATATTTTTGTAATTTAGGAGCTGTCATTTTAATTTTCTGAGCATGGTTTAACAATGAAAGGCAAACACTGCTTATTTGTCTTTGCCGAATCTCGCTTCTAATAAAGATTTTAGACTTTAAAGTGTTTGCTAAAAGTTTTACTAGAAAATTGTATTTGTTTGTAATACATAGATCTATAACAACTGAAAGGCCACTTTTCTCGTCCCCGACTAAACTTCCTGATTTTTAAATCTTCTTCAATATTTAAAACTTGACGGGTTTTATTTGTTAATGTAAAATACCAATTTTAATTTACAATAGAAGGTTGTAGAGCGGTATAAGATGTCCAGGGGGGGCAGCTGCCCCTACCCTGCCCCCCCTCGGTACACCCATGGACATATTTTAAAAACTCTGAAGCTTATGTGAAGTCTGAACTCTGAAGCTTATATGCAGACGATTTAAAAATTATGAGACCTATTCATGACATAAATGGTAGCATTCTTTTGCAGGAAGATATAGATAGATTACTTCTGTGGTGCAATAACAATAACATGGACTTGAACATTAAAAATGTTTTCAATTATCTTTCACTCGCAACAAAAATTGTATTTCTACCGAACATAATATAAATAAAAATAATTTGTTGAACTTAACTAGCATTCAAGGTTTATATATTATAATAAATTCTAAATTAAATTTTAAAGATCATATTTCGTATATTAAATTAAAATTCTCTATAATTTTTAATGAAAACCATTCAAAACCACTTAATTATAACGTTGGTTTATTTCGGGGCTGTTGTATTTCTCCTATTATATTTAATATAGTTATTAATATTTTAATAGACAAATTAATTAGAAATGAAAAAAAGTGGGGCTATCGGTTTAAGTTCAACAACAAATACACAGAATCCATATTAGCTTTTGCAGATGATCTCGCGATACTGACATGTAATCCGAAACAATGTCAGGTACTTTTAAATATAGTTGAGGATTTCTGTACGTGGACGGGCGGATTGAGGACAAAACCAAGTAAATGTTTTAGTCTATGTCTGGGTAGACGGAATACTAAATATACCTCTTACGATCCGGGTCTTATAATAGGCGGTCAGTGCGTTAGTACGGTTACGGAAGCAGCTCCGTTTAAATTTTTAGGTAAAAAAATCGATTACCAAGGCCGTACTCCATCGTTGGATGTAATAGTCGATAGCTTTTTAAATGATCTCAAAAAGGTAGACAACCAACCAATAAGTAACGTCAAAAAAGCTTGGATTTACGATATTTTTTTAACATCACGTCTAAATTAGCCTTTCCTCGTTTATTATATTAATAAAACCTTTTTGTCAAAGTTAGATGCAAGCGTCATAAAGACATTGAAGTTATGGCTCGGGTTAGCGCACTCAGCGGACTCTTCAACCTTATTTAGAGACCGAAACAATTTTGGATTAAAATTAAAAAAATTATGATAGGTGCTCAAACGAATAAAGTAGGGCTAGGATCAAGTAGGAAAGTTCAAGACATAGACATAACAAAATCTTTTATTCGACAAGACGAAAACGATAATTACCGACTCCACGCGATGAGCCTAGAAATTCAAAACGAATGGGTGACCATAGGAGATTTTTGTATTCCACTAGCTTTGAAGTGGCGCACCTTAATTTATGATTGGTCCCCAGCATTATTAAAATTCTATCTTAATGCATTCCAAATGACTCTCCCAGATCAAAGTAATTTAGTAAGATGGGGCAAATCCACCGAAAAGTCTTGCAACATCTGTGGGGAGGCAATAGGAACCGCGAAACACCTATTAGTAGGGTGTAGGGTACTTCTAGATAAAGGTCAATACTCGCGTCGCCACGACAAGGTATTAGAAATTATACGGGAAGCGGTTAGTCTTTCATTAGCAAGAGCGCGGAAGGGTATAATAACCACCAAACGATATGTAGAATTCGTAAAAGAAGGCTCTTCCAAAAAATCAAAAGCGAAGCCTTATTCAATATTAGGCGCGGCTCCTGATTGGATTCTCATGATGGACACGTATGAAAAGCATTACAAAATCCCTGGGGATGTTGGTGTTTCGTCATTCAGACCTTATTCCTGTATTCGAAACATCTGAGGCGCTTGATACTTGTGGAGCTTACTGTCCCTTGGGAAACAAACATTCCAAGGGATCACACATTCAAGCTCAATAAGTATTATGAACTAACCATCGAACTGATCAGGAATAAATTTATAGTTAGTTTGTACGCGGTAGAAGTGGGAGCGAGAGGTATAACAGCAAAATCTCTCTATAGCCTACTTAAAGACCTTGGCCTTTCTAGAACAAGCATCGATTCATTTCTAGAACGTATTTCAAAGGCGGCATTAGGTTCTTTCCAAATTTGGTTAGGTAGGGAGAGGAGTGTGGAGGGTGAAGTTGAGCGTTTTTGCGCACAATAAAGGGGTCCCTTAAACATACTCCTGGGTCGCAAGTCCCAGGCACTGCTTGCACTCCTTTCCTTGCAACGCGATGGGCCCGGCACCCGCACGGTGAATCCGTGGATTGCTAAGAAGCTTCGTCTCATCTAAATTGACAGCCCGGAGAGACGGGATGACGCTGGAAAGACAGCTGGCAGCTGGGAAGACAGCAGACTGCTGGAAAGACAGCCGAGGGCGATGGCCTAGCAAGCCAAGCCCGAGAACGTCGATAAACGCTAAAGGTCCAAATAAGAAAAATACCCCTAGGACAGTCCGAGAGGGGGGGCGGAAGAACTGTCCACAGGTTGACAATAACGGCGAAAACGGCGCGATAACGGAACTGAAATGCCCTACGTGCGGGAAAAATTACAAAAGACGAGCCTGGTTTATTCAACATCTTAAAACACACAATGGTGCTGAATTGCGGCAACCGTCGGTAAGATCTTCAGTTTTCACTGCGGATAGAGTTTACCCTCATATATCTCATGGTGAGCCATTAAATGAAAACTACCAGGAGTCCATGACCATCCGGACGCGTCTTAGCATTCCTAATACTAAACAATCGACCTGGAAAGTACATAACCAAAATATAGCGGCCCTGTTAGAGCACCCGGGCTCAAATCAGGTACTCGATGCGCAAGTAGAGACTTTCCAAAATACTATTTACGACTGTTTTAATGAGCACTATCCACCTACGAATAGTTATGCTCACAAAAATAAAGAAAACGGTTTTAAATTGAAAATGAGGAGGAAAAAAAGAGACCTTATAAAGAAACTTCGTATAGCCAAAGCCTTAGGCGATAATCAACTTAGTCACCAACTGTCTAGGGCATTGCGATTAATTCTTAAACTTATCCAAGGTATAATAAATCAAATAACGAAAATCGTGATAGCTTTGATCGGGCAAAGCATGAAGTAGACTTTGATAAAAATCCTTTTGAATTTTTGGTCTTTGAAAACATTTTCAAAGACCAAAAAGGTAAGCTTCTCTTGACCGACGAGCAAATTTTCGATCATTATAAAAGCACATACGAAGTGCCAGAAAACCAAAGACTATATGGGGATCCAAACGAACACAAACCTGAGACTCCTACTGAAGATTTTCAAGCCAACCCACCAACTTTGGAGGAAATCAATAAAATAATTAAAATGAAACCATCTAATTCACCACCAGGCCCGGATGGTATCCCTTATATAGTTTACAAAAAATGTCCGTCGCTCCATAAACATCTTTTAAATATATTCGGTAAAATCTGGTCAAGAAAGCAAATACCAGTATCATTCGGAAAAGCCCTTTTTGTCCTCATTCCGAAAAACGACAATGTCAATAATCCTAAGACTAAGACCGATAGCCCTAACAAATACCATTTCCAAAATGTTTTTCTCTTTTTTACAAATTAAAATGACGCAATTCATGATTAACAATAGATATTTCAGGCCTAATCACCAGAAAGGGTTTTTGCCCGGAATTTCTGGATACCTGGAACATAATACGTTAATATCGGAAAGCCTTAAAGATGCTAGAACTAGCGAGAGACAAATTACGGTTTGTTGGATAGACTTAGTAAACGCCTTTGGGTCGGTACGACATGAACTAATGATGTTCGCGCTTAAATGGTATAATTTTCCTACGGTAATTCGCGACATTATTGCATCATATTATTCAAAAATAAAATTCTCTATAATTTTTCTATAATTGAAAACCATTCAAAACCACTTAATTATAACGTTGGTTTACTTCAGGGCTGTTGTATTTCTCCTATTATATTTAATATAGATATTAATATTTTAATAGACAAATTAATTAGAAATGAAAAAAAGTGGGGCTATCGGTTTAAGTTCAACAACAAATACACAGAATCCATACTAGCTTTTGCAGATGATCTCGCGATACTGACACGTAATCCGAAACAATGTCAGGTACTTAATGTAGTTGAGGATTTCTGTACGTGGACGGGCGGATTGAGGACAAAACCAAGTAAATGTTTTAGTCTGTGTCTGTGTAGACGGAATACTAAATATACCTCTTACGATCCGGGTCTTATAATAGGCGGTCAGTGCGTTAGTACGGTTACGGAAGCAAATTTGGTTAGGTAGGGAGAGGAGTGTGGAGGGTGAAGGTGAGCGTTTTTGCGCATAATAAAGGAGCCCCTTAAACCTACTCCTGGGTCACAAGTCCCAGGGACTACTTGCACTCCTCTCCTTGCAACGCGATGGGCCCGGCACCCGCACGGTGAATCCATGGAATGCTAAGAAGCTTCGTCATTTGACTTGTTAACTTACTTGCATTTTAATTTCTTCCTTTATTAAACGGTCCCCCGACGCAACGAATTCAATAAGTGCATAATAATATTATTTTTATTCTTTTTAGAGGTCTTTTTGTTTCGGGGTTTTTTTAATTTTTTATTTATTTTTTTTGCTTCTTTTTAAAGTTATATTACTGGTTTCTGAATTGTACTAAGTCTAAATAAACCTACAGACACACAAAATTTTCAATAGGAAACATGCAAAAAATTTAAAATGGTCTCAAATATTTTTTTTTCGATTACTTATTATCATCTTATTATAATAAAAACATTTTTTTTTATTTACTAACAATTTAAGGCCATAAAATAATTTATGAAAAGTGCAAATTAAGGGAGCGAAATTCAAAATTCCAAAACGCGCCACCATTGATCGAAAGGAAATGTGCCGTCATATGATATGCCATTCAAATTATCGGCGTCGAAGTTCATACTGTGGTATCAGTGTTACTGAGAAAAATAAATAATTTAAATCTATATTTTCGTGCTTTCGTGCGTAAAGGTTTTATTAAATTATACAATTGTTTAGGTAATCCTAAAAACATTTTTTCAATACTCAAACAACTCTAACAAAACAAATACCTACAAACTCTTTTTCAATAGCATTTAGCATGTTACTACACATTACATTTTTAAAATGTTTCTTCTTTGAATCATTTTCCACTTCACTTGACTCAGATAAATAACTTAGTTGATAATCAGCAGATATAGAAGATATAAGATGCTATAGAAGTATTATCAGCTGTGTTTTCAGTAAACAATTTTCTTTTTAAAACAGATAGTTTTACTGGTAAAACTGTTGTGTACCAATGTTGTGTGTTAAATGAGGAAATGGTGACAATGCTACATTTTGTTGTTCAGTAAGTATATTTACATTGACACCTTTACTTCCATACTTCGGTTTAATATTGACTTGCACAGCTTAGTCACTCTGTAATTTATCCTTAATATGCGAAAAGCAAGGCTCTGCCTTATGATCATCACATTCAATAGGAAAAGTACTGAGTCCTGGCTGATTAATATCACAGACATTTGTATGGGCAGTACTAGGACTTGCTTAGTATATCACTTCTTTGTGAAGGTTACCATTTTTTAAAAACTACTTTTGATAACTAACTCTAAAAAGGTTTCATTAAGCGAGGTCAATCTTGACCTTTTGACTATGCACATTCATGAGAATGTTCTCTCAGCTGGTGTTTTTGCCACATAAATATATGAGGCACAACTCTTTTCTTCAAACTTAGATTACATTTTTTTCCTAGTTGTTTCGTTGTACATATTATATTCAATACAATTGGCCGTATCTTCCTTAACCTGAAATAAATCGACAAACATAAAAATTTCGTAAAACCAAAAAAAGAATACGGTTTTTATAGAAAGTTATACTGAACTTATGTAAGCTAGGTTAGATTAATTTTAAACTCAAATTTTCTAATGTTCAATACGTAAGTATAAATTTTAACTATTTGATTAAACTTATTATAAATAAAGTATACTTACGTTAAATTGATCTCCACAACAATATAAACACGATTTAGGACATATATTATCCCTTTTAATTACCATACACCTAGGTTTGCCAACCATACTTTATAATAAAGTATTATACTTTATTTTTGGTAATTATACTTTATACTTTTGCATGCAAATAAAGTATGTGAAAATACTTTATTTCCAGGCTTTACTGCGATACATAGAACAAAATACTCATTATGGGTTTTATAGGTATGTATTTAACTATTTACCATATGAATTAGAAAAGATGAACAAAACGATTTATAATTAACTAGCTGTGTCTGCGACTTCGTACGTGTAGATTTCGATTTTGATAAAACGTACCCTTTGTACTTACCAATGTTTTTTAAATCTATAAATCATCTAACTGCTAAGCAGCAATGGTACGACAATAAGAGATTATTAACTTTTTTATTTGTTAACTGATTGTTAAAAAAAAAACAAAATGTAAAGTGAATACCATGACAATATATTCCCGAAAACTGCATCCAAATCGATTAGCGTGAACAAACATACAGACATACAGAAGAACAGACAATATGAAAAACATTGTTTTAGGTTCTCTTGCTTAGGTAAAGGTCCCCCTATAATCTATATGAATTTTAGAAAAAATTTTTTTTGGTGTTGTGTGCACAACAAAAAGACAAAGAGACAAAGATTTTAAAAATGCTGAAAATGATTTCTGTTATTTTCAATATACAAAGACTACTGCCCTACAGTTTTAGTACATGTATAGAATTTCCATTTCTGTATAAAATTAAAAAAAAACATCATAGGAGATCTTTATAAGAGCAAGAGAACCCAAAACAATGGTTTTTCAGTTTGTCTGTATGTCTGTATGTATGTGCATGCTAATCTCAGAAACGGCTTGTCCAATTTGATTGCAGTTTTCAGAAATATATTATCACAGTCTTCATTTAACATTTAGTGTTTGTTTCATCTAAATCGGTTAAGAAATAAAAAGTTATGTCAATTTATGGCAATCACGTAATAAGTACCATTAAAATCTTATTCTACACATGTAATAAATCTGTAGAAAGGTAGTCTTTGTACATTGAAAATATTTAAAAAATATGCCAGGATGTAAAGTGATAACTAACACACACACATTTTCACTTGTTTAAGTATTTCTATCAATATTGCATAATAAAGCCTTAATATCTTGGAGACGACTGTTTCTATCTCGACCAAACCAAGAACCATCTCAACGAACCAGGCTTTCGATTAAAAAAACCGCAATTAAATCTGACCACGCGTTTGGCTGCTTGAATGCCACAGACGGACACACTGATACACAGATCGACAGGTCAAACTTATAACACCCCTTTTTTCGAGTCGGGAGTTAAAAAGGGTTTGGTTTTAGCGAACATAACTGGCTTTCCATACTTCCTAGCATGTCTTTGAAAAATGAAATTGAATTTGAACATTTTGAAATAGTAATAAATTTAATTAGAAACGAATTGTTTATTTATTTAAATTTCAATGTTGGTTGTCCAACAAACTTTGAAACATTTAAAAATAGTAATAAATTTGAGCTTGTGGTAAAACCACATAAAATTACGTTTTTAAGGCAATAAAAGAATGAAATTTAACAAATACTTTTTTTTCATTCAAATACTTTATTTTTACCTATTCAAACCATTTTATACTTTATTTTCGTCAAAAAAAGTTGGCAACCCTACATACACCATTGTTTTTGTATTTTCGCGGCTCTTGGAATACAAAAAACACTTTATCGGATGTTTTTCTAATACTATTTTTGCACTCCGGTACTATACAATATTTGTAAGATGATTTTTATCTTCTTTCATGACTTGTAAAGCAATTAAAACTTAAAATATGTATGAAGTAACTAAAAAATTCATAGTAAACATTCACTGGATGTGTCATTTGACGTCACGCAAAGCGCGCGCAAAATGACGGTGTTTGAACGGCTCAAATTTACTACATGTTTTATTTTTAATTTGAAAAAAAAAACTAGAATCTTTTCAAACCTATTTATATTTTTTTCTATGATATAGAGAGATAAATGATTAATTTACGTCATAAAAAAATTACATTAATGTTCCCTATTGTTTAAGTAAAAAAAAATTGTTTGCTTGTTTCAATTGAATAGGCTCCAAAACTACGGGACCGATTTTAAAAATAATCTTTTAGCATTAGAATCCTATATTATGATGTACAAAGGTCATATTTAATACGAGAAATATATATTATATTTAATAAAATAAAGATCCACGTGAAAGTTTCGACAATGTAATAAATTATAAATGTACTAGCGGAGCCGACAGACGTTGTCTTGTACACCGTCTTTAATTTAAAAAATTCAAACTTAAAAAAATATATTAAAAAGTTATCACAATGTCTAACGGCATTACATGTACATTTATCATAATTCGACCAATCGATACCGTATGAATATGTAAATAAAGATTTTTTGTTTGAATAAATGAATTTATTCCAATATTTTTTTTATTTTTCACTTTTTACGTAGCGAAGCACGTATCGGGCCGCTAGTACTAAAATATTTTTCTTATTTCTATCGCAACGCCAACTGTCAGGGCAGACTATAATTAAAATATAATATTATTTAATGTTTGACATTGCCATGGTAACGCAGTCCATCGGAAAGAATGTGAAACATTCCAAAATCACATTAAAACATTACACATTAAAAATTAATCAAAAAAACTATTTTCCAGTGGACCAAATTGTGAATCTAAACAATTCTCAAGCCCCCTTAAACACACACAAAGAATTTCATAAAAATCGTTCCAGTCGTTTAGCAGGAGTTCAGTGACATACACACGCACACAAGAAATATATATATATAAAGATTATGTAACATGATTCAAACCCTTTTCATATGGTTAGGTAGATAGGTAGGTTTCATATATACGAATATTAATAAATATAAACATTTAGAGTTAAAATGGTTTACAATCACTTATAACACTATGATGAAGGGATTTATATTATCACTAGCTGTTGCCTGTGATTCTTTATGACTACGATCATAAGCCATATAAATATATTTTTACAGGCTACGTGGACGCAGTCACGGGCAACAGCTATCCCTAATAAAGTACTTTACCTGAGTAAGTAAGTGTAAAAACCTTTTGGCCTTCATAACAAGGCTTTTTATCCTATATCGCGGGCGAAACAGCTGGGAACAGCTAATTATTGCATAAGAACCTCTCCCCCGCACGAATAAAACGTCAATATCTTGAAGACGACTATTTTTATTTGAATCAAACATGGATAAGAACCATCTCAACGATCATACCTTTCGATTAAAAAACCCCGCACGAATAAAAGGTCAATATCTTGAAGACGACTATTTTTATTTCAATCAAACATAGATAAAAAACATCTCGACGAGCATAGCTTTCGAATAAAAAAAAATGCATTCAAATCCGTCTACGCCTTTGGCCGCAAATAGCTAATTATTGCATAAGAACCTCTCCCCCGCACGAATCAAACGTCAATATCTTGAAGACGAATAATTTTATTTTAATCAAACATGGATAAGAACCATCTCGACAAGCAAAGCGTTCGATTAAAAAAAACCGCATTCAAATTCGTCCACGCGTTTGGCCGGAAATTTGCCACAGACAGATACACAGATACACAGATCGACAGGTCAAACTTATAACACCCCTCTTTTTAGTCGGGGGCTAAAAAACAAAATGTAGCATTGTTACCATTTCCTCATTCAACACACAACACTTTTCTTTACCAGTAAAACTAACTATTTTACATAGTTTTTCTTTACCAGTAAAACTATGTTTTAAAAAGAAAATTGTTAATCAATCGATTATTATCAGTTTATATCAAATAAATAGTTAAATATATTCACTAGTGTTTTCGGTAAAATGTTAGATTTTGGAGCTCCATTTCATTACTTTAACGTCTATTGTAGTTGGAGATGAATAGGAATTTAACAAAAACTCTTGCACTCTGATGTTAAAATCTTCGGCATATTCTACATGAATGTTGTGTCTTCCTTCAGGATACAAGTGCGTTCTGAAAAAAATGTATCTAATATGTTATACCTACTTATATGGGTCGGCGTATTATGTTAGTTTAACATATTGTAATTAGTGATTTCGGACATAATTTTGAGGAAAAGAGTTAGGACCTACACTCGGTTTTAACGTCAACCCTTGAGAGTGTGTATTGGTCCCATTTCTGACACTTTCTAAGTAGTGTTGAAGGAAAGTTAAACATGTTATAGGTACTTAACAATTTTAAATATTGATTTCGGTTGTGGCATCCTTTTAATAATATTTTAAAATATATAATGCCAAGTCCAAAATATTGGTTATGAATTTTGTAAGAATGTCGACGACATTAGGTAAGTATAATGATGGAATTATAGCTCATCAAGGCGGGGAACGACACGGTAGTTCAGTGGTAGAGCGATTGCACGCTATTTAAAATTTAATAAGCTTAAAAAAGCTTAACTTTTTTAAAGACAATTTAAACATTTATTAAATATAGATCTGGCTCAAAGGATCACATTTCAACGTTTTTAATGTAAAAAACTACTTACGTCGAGTTTTTTATAGAGGATTTCAAAAATTGTACATGTGTTTTATCCACTAGTCGGTCCTTTCCTCCGTGCATGATCAATGTAGGACATTCAATATCGCATACAATTTTCGCACAAATATCTTGATCGGCTTCGAATACAATAGCCATACGGTCTAGCCAGGCCCCCCAATATTCGGCTAGCTTTTCTTCACCGTATTCTTGTATCAAAGGTTCTTTCATATCTTTAGCCCATGTGCTCAAATCTCTCGTTTCTATTAAGAGAAATAATAGATTTCTTTAAAAAAAAAGTATATATATATATATATATATATATACAGGGTTATTTGTAATTAGATGACCACCTCTTGCAGGCAGCCTCCCTACATCTACCCCAATAGAATTTGTTCTACGACTTTTTAGAAATCTTGATAAATAACACAGAAGAAACGAAACAAAAAAAATTTGCTCCCTCGGTTATTCATGACTCTGTATTTTGTAAGAAGTTTAAAGTGTAATTCGCGGCAGTTTAGCTCTGCACGAAATTTGTAAGGAACCACGCACGTAATACTAGTATAACTTATTTTTTTTGTTTTATTTCGAATAGTATTGTAATAATTACCCAATCGTCGTATTGTGTATTAAAATTTTAAACTTATGAAGTATAAAATTGTTAACAATTAATCAAGGTAGAATCAGTTTATTTAAAATAATACAATGTCTTCTTTTCAAAAGGATTCAATATCTATAAATTACCTCTTAAATTCATATCTCGTGGATACCGGTGCAAAATAGCCCCCTTCATATCCAACACAAAGACCACACCTAAAAATAAACTGCACTCGCACCATCTTGGTGTTCTCGATATTTGTGTAATGCTATGGCATCACAGTACTGTTTTAACTAATCGAAATTCGGTTACCCGGCAACGGGAGTCAGCGGGTCCCGCGGCACACGAGTATCTAACCAACCGTGACAAACGACTGAGGTCAAGTTCAATTTCAAAAGTGCATCGCCGCCGCTGCATCAACCCGCCACCCCGCGCCCCGATGTACGTGGCCTTGGCACGTATTTTGCCAACACATGGTGCGTAGTTCAGAGGCAGTAAATAAATATTGTATGGAAAAACTTTTTTAAAACTATTAATTTAAAAACAATGTAAAACAAATGTTGTTGGGACTGAAGTAGAGAGGCTACCTGCAAGAGGTGGTCAACTAATTACAAATAACCCTGTATAACTAATTACAAATAACCCTTATTCCATCTGATATAAAGTGAAAATATAAATAGATGTTAAGGCGCATTAACTAAGTAACCTATTCACTCTTCTTTTGAGGACACCCACATTGTATTTAGCCAACCAACGTAATACCAACGCAGCCAAGCTGTGCCAGTCTTTCGCTGTACGAATTAAAAAGATAAAGCAAAATGCCTCGTTCGGACAGATGGAATGTCCACAACGTAAGGATGGACACCTGTCGTGCGTCGGTACGTCCGAAGATGGAATGGGAATAGGAGAATGAGGTCGTGTAATTCCTGCGCACACTTATGACGCTAGCAATTCTACGCCTGTGTTCAAGGCTGTGGAGGTTGGCTTCAACCAGTTCGGGTTCGCCTATAAGCCTCTTTGCTCGCCTCTCAATTGTGTCCAGAAACGCAAGATGAGACTTTGCGGTACCAGCAAACATGTGGCCACAGTACTCCACACACGACCGGATCTGTGCTTTGTATAATGGACCAACAAAAGGAAGCACGTCGATTAAAACGCAAATACCACAAGAAACCCAGTCTCAGTAAATAAATTGTGTTTTTGAAGAGGATGTAACCTGTGTTACCGAAAACGCAATCTATAGCAACACCAATAATACTGCTGAAGGTCCCAGTGAAGGAAACAGATTGTAGTAAATTTAATAAATAAACAAAAAAAGACAATAATTGGCAGGATCGACACGGCTGCATTTTTTGGGCACTTGTTGCGTATTGGCAAGCTTCCAGGATTTCGGCACTATTCCAGTCTTGAAAGAGAAGTTAGACGTGTCAATACAGGAGACAACTCAGCTGCGCATGTCTTGGGCAGAATGGCTAGTATACCATCAGGACCACTGGCTTTATACACATTTAAACGACACATGCTTGCCATACCTCTTTGTTCGCGATGCGGTTTTCAGGCATAGAAATTCTGCAGTGAGGAAGATGTGCTGGAGAAGCATTGTCAGTGTTAGATGCGATTTCTCAGCAAACAGAGAAGCAAATACATTCGGTTTCTTTGTTGCTGTGTGGGCCAGGGATCCATTCGGCTTCAGCAGAGCAGGCACTTGAGGGTTGCCAGAACTTCGAATCGATCGCTTTAGCAAGAAACCAGAAAGCTCGATTGCCGGTTGGTCTGACAGAGAGTTCGTCGCCATTCTTAGCGATTCGATCGAATCGAGCCTTCCGCAATGCCTTTTTGTAGGACTTTGCAGCTTGGTTAAAGGGTCTATTCTTTGAACTTACATCCCGAGCATTGCGGCTACGCCGAGGGCGAGGTTTGCTATCGATGGGAACGTCAGCAAAATGAAATAAATACTCCATTGCTTGATGCATAACATCGGTTATAGCATCCGCGCAACACGACGGATCCAAAGAAAAGAAGCAGACCTGCCGCTAAGGATAAGACACAAAAAAATGTCGCATCTCATCCCAATCTGCTTACTTGTATATCCATACTCGCCTAAAACCATGTGGTTCGAGAGCTGGTGGGAAATATGAAAACACAGATTTCACCAGACAGTGATCGAAGGTTACCAAGGGGGAGGTGACCTCTACACGATACCTGTCCGGATCAGATGTCAGCAGAAGATCCAGACAATTGGCTGTATGGCTTACTACTTCTGATACCCTTGTCACCTGCCTCACCACCTGAAAAAGGGCCAAGAACAACGCAAAGTCTTCTGGTACGTAAACAGCCAGTCCTGATGATAGGCATTAAAGTCTCCCAGAAAGACGACACAAGAATACAGGATTTTTTCAACGCCTGTGTCTGCTAAAACCCATAGGGATGAAAAAGTGGCTTCAAGGTGACGGAGACGCTGTATACAGAGGTTGTTCCGCGCGTACACACATACACTGGCGCGTATGCGAAAATTGTGCTCTAACGAGTACCCGGTGTAATCCAGGTGTGCAGCGCTCAAAGGACATTGTATCTGCGTCTTCATCAAAAAGAGCAAGTGCGGCTGCTCTGTCTCGACGTGGTGGTGGACAGGTAATATATTGGAGTGCAAGCCCGTGATGTTAGTCAGGTGCACTTTAAATGAGGACGAGTGCAACCGCTGTACATACTTGTTTCTTTTCTTGTGCTATTCATTTAAAAAAAATTAAAGTTTGGGAATAGGATGGGAAATGACAGTTGAACAAGGCAGTGCGTATCGAACCCGACGTCGAAATTAGTGATGTCATGGCACTGGGAGCCTAATCTGGAGCCTGTGGGGGCGCCCGAACTCCCCCAGGGATTGCCATCGGGCCTTCTCATCTGGTCACCAACTAGCACGATGGAGATTAGCACCCTGAGATTTCTTGCAGTCGGCGGGGCAGCTTTTGTGGGTGGCTGAAACACTGATTGGGCCCCCAACTATTTTCGACGGTCAGCGGAAAGCCGTCGCTTTGGATCCCACTACCCTACTCGACTAGAAACCCGACAGAACAAACACCAACACGAGGCCAAACCGGTTCGCCAACGCAACGAAGCTTTTCAGACCTATTTCTCACATACGGCTTCATCGAGCAACGTGCCGGAACACGACTAGGTCGCTTTGCGGCACGACTTTGCCCGATGGGTGGTAACTTTGCCGGCAACCTGATGTTATGGTCAACCACCGAGAGAAAAATACATAATAAATATTGGTTGTTATAGTTTTACTGTAGTTGTACCTACGTCTATAAATTTCAACTTCATGAGGTAACACGAACGCAATTGCTCCAGAGACCACCAACTTGTGTACGGCATCTTTGTATTTCGCAGCGTGAATGAGGCTGGCTGTGCCTCCCGCGCTGTAGCCCAATAGGGAATATTTTTCAATCTTTAACATCTGAAAATATACACTATGATACTTAACTTTGGTGCGGTATGTAGCTATACCAATGGTCTCTACGTATTAAATATTAAACGATCTGGAAGACTAGCTTTTTTAAGAAAACAACTTACACGGAAACAATCATTGTTACACATAACATTTCATAGTCATAGAATTAATAAGAAGGTACGTGTGTATGCGATAAGTGTCGTAATAAGTATTTCGTTACCTACTTACTTTTATTGATCCTCTATATATATAACATATTATTTATACAATTACAGTAACAGATGCGTTAACATAGGATTAAGAATTTTAAGTAAAAAAACATTGATCGCTATGTGCTGAGTTATGTTAAGGCTTCTTATTAATGGCTTCGTTAAATATAAGGTTCCTACCTTCATGAGCTCTGCTCCGACGTCAGCATCTTTTTCATAACTGTGTTTATCGAGATGTCGTTTTGGAGGACAACTTTTTCCATATCCCGGTGGGTCAAAAATTACTAAACTGAATTTATTTAAATCAAAACCATGGATCTGTTCCTTGTAATTATTCCATATAGTACCGAGAGTTCCCGGGGTAAGCAATACATTATGTGATCCAATACCAACTTTCAAATAGTTGATATTGTACTCACCGATTTTTATCAACTGCTCCTAAAACAATAAGTAATTTACTTAACACCATTTTTGAGAGCTAATTACTAAATTGGATACAATTAGGAAGATATGTATTTTAATTCTTTTAATTGACAAATTGTACTCAATTACAAATCACATAACACTTTTTGAATTTAAAAATAACTTGACCATACCATATTGCCCGCAAACATTATAACATATAACAACTCTTTGTCTTACGCGTTTAAAATAGTAGTGAAGTAAGTATCTCGCAAGTAAACCATTAATTTAAAGTCAATTCAAGGTTCTTGAATAAATTACAATAATAACTAACCATGTTATTAAAATAATAAAAAAAAAATTCTCAACAATGTTATCACTTTTAGTTCACAAATCTTAATTGGTACTTGAAGTTTCAAATACCTTCAATAACAAAAAAACAAAGTGTATCTTGAGGTACCTACCTATAATTAATTAACGTAAGTGAGATTATCCAATTAAGTAGGTAAGTGACATTAGAGAATTACGTAAGTAATAGATGCTCTTTTAAGTTTATAAAATTACAATGATGTATAGTAGATGTCGATTATTATTTTACAGTCACAGTCATCTGACTTATATATACTAACATAAGTGCGATTGTTTGGATGTTTGTTACTCAATCATGCCAAAAACTACTAAACGGATTTTGATGAAACTTAGCTTATGTACCAGAATAACATATAGGCTATAGAAATACAATGCGTGATTACGTAATTGTCACCGGAAATCCTGGTTAGCATTGTTTGGTTCACTGAATTTTACATAAGTATTTTTGAAAATCCTTCTTATTACCGGACGGCTTTAGAAGGGGTATTTTTTTTTATACGATCTAGGGCAATGCTTGACTACATTCCACCTGATGGTAAGTGGAATGTAGTCTTAGAAGGTAAGGCGCATTGCCCTAGCAACCTATTCACTCTTCTCTTGAAGACACCCCAGTGGCGTAGCGTAGTGGGGGCGGCGGGGGCGGCCCGCCCCGGGCGGCACTTTATAGGGGGCGGCAAAATTTAACAATAAATAAAAAATATATATTTTTATCGTAACTACAAATTTGGACCGATTGAAAGGAGCACGGAATTTTTCATTACTTATTTTGTGACGAATTAGGGGAATTCCTTTTCTTTGAATGATATTTTGTAGCGACTGGCAACAACGTCTATACTGACTTGTGGGAATTCCCCGTTTATGACTAACAATCAGCGAGAATGACTTCTATTACATATATATTAAGTTCAATATAGTTTATCACACGTACGAGAAAGCCCCTTTAAGGTACGGGGAATTACGTGCTTTGACAAAGTTTGACAATTCAAAGAAAGTTTTATTGATGGATCGTCAGTTGTCCAATTCACATTGTCTCGTATTTTAATTATGTTACGCTTTCCAAATTGTGATTTTTGTGCAAATAAGTGCGTGTAGTGGTTGTGAAATTATTGAACAACTTTCAACTGAGTGAGTATTAAATATTATATTTATCTAATTGTATGTTGGACTATCTGATATGTTGTTCAAACTTCAAACTTTAATTTATTAAAATAAAAAAGAAACGCCGAAGTGCATAAAAGTATTTTCACATTTCAAAGGGATCTTGATCGGAAACTGTGATATAAATTTCAATTTAATATGTGTAAGTAAGTACTCGTTCCTATGAAAAAAGGTCTTGACAGACAGACGGTCAATGAAATGATTTAATAAAAGTAAAGATAGATAAAGGCTCAATTTTTTTCCTTTTGGGTACAAAACCCTAAAAACGGAAAATTTCAGTAAAGCAAGGTTTTTTTTTAATATCCTAGGTACTTCTTTTGAAATGTTCGATAATTTTGTTTACAACACTAACTTGTACTTTTCTCATTTAATATTTTTTTGATTTTAGCATCAAAAATGAAAAGAGTAAAAGAAAGTGGGGCTTCTTACCGTAATAAGAGAAGAGCTAAGTTGGAAAATATTAGAGCAAATGAAGGAGCTTTACTTAAATATGTGAAAAGTGTTGTTCCTGACACGTCAGATTCCTCGTTAGGCTTAAATTCATCACAGACAACTGGGCCTTTAAACCCAGAACAAGCTGAAAAAATACAAGAACTTGACATTGTTCCTAAAGATCAAATTCCAACAACATCCACTGCATTAGTGTCTCCATCTGTATGTTCAGACATGGACATGCATAGTTCCGAAACAGAGATTGATACAACATCATCATTGTCTGCTATTCAGTACCAAAGACGAAAGGAAAATTTCGACGATATTGGAAAATGGCCTGAACACATAGACGACAATATTCGATTGCATCTCATTCAGCAAGGACAGGAAATTGTTCAGCATATTGATACTAATTTCGCTGAAATGTCAACAGTAACACGCTCAGATTCGTGCTCTTTAAAATCAAAAGGAGAGACAAGAAGACTTACTAAGGATTGGTTTTATCGTACATTGACTAACGGCGAAAAAGTTTTACGTACTTGGATGGCTTATTCTCCAGCTAAAGCATCATTATTTTGCTTTTGTTGTCGTTTATTTGAGAACGTAAGTACACCGAATGGATCTAAATTTTGCTCATCTGATGGATTTAATACTTGGTGGAAATTAAATCCTAAGGTTTCAAGTCACGAATCAAGTGCACTACACATCCAAAATTATTGCAAATGGAAGGAGTTGGAGAGCAGACTTCAAAAATTACAGACTATTGACAAAAAAGAGCAAGACATAGTGGCAAAAGAAATAAAGAAATGGCAGGAAATTCTTATCAGAATGTTTGATATTATAAGATTCCTTGCCAAACAAAATTTGGCTTTACGTGGACATATAGAAAACGACACCGGTACCAATAGAGGAAACTTTTTAGAATTGGTTAATTTAATTGCAAAATACGATCCTGTACTTCGTGAACATCTTGTAAGGTCTAAAATATCTGGCAAAATTTCAATCACTTACATGTCACCACAAATACAAAACGAATTTATTGCCATTTTGGGAAATAAAGTTCGCCAACATATCATCGGACAAATAAAAAAGGCTAAGTATTATTCAATTATATTCGACAGCACTCCAGATCTTTCTCATAAAGATCAAACAAGTCAGGTATTAAGATACGTAGTAATTGAAAATCAGGAAGTAAAAGTAATGGAATCTTTTATAGATTTCATTGAAACTAAAGACAAAACTAAAGACAAAACTAAAGAGAACATTGAAACTAAAGACAAAACTAAAGACAAAACAATAGATTCAAAGATGATTTTGGACAAAATTCAAGCTGATGGCCTAGATATAAGCAACTGTAGAGGCCAAGCATATGATAATGCTGCTGTTATGGCTGGAAAGTATTCAGGAGTTCAGCAAAGAATTCGAGAAATAAACCCTAAAGCTGAATTCGTACCTTGCTCAAATCATTCGTTAAACCTAGTTTGTTTACACGCTGCCTCAGTTGAGGTGGATTCACTAACTTTTTTCGGCACTTTAGAACGTTGCTATTCTTTTTTTTCCTCATCGACACATCGTTGGGAAGTTCTGATAACAGCTACAGGCAAAAGCTTAAAAAGGGTTCAAGACACGCGGTGGAGTGCAAGAGGCGATGCCGTAAATGTGACATGGCATCATTACAAAGATATTCTCGTCACTTTGGAAGAACTGACGGAGGCAGGTGAAAGCTTAAACACTAGGACAGATGCAGGTACTTTACTAGTTTTGATGCAGTCATTTTCCTTTCTTTGTTTTTTGGGCCTGTGGCAACCGGTGCTACATGAAGTGAATGATGCACAAAAATATTTACAAACAAGGGGACTTGACATAAGATTGTGCGCTCAGAAAGTAAATGCTTTGCAGATGATATTGACAGAGAAAAGAGAGGAATGGGCAAATGGCGCTGTAGGTTATGCAAAAAATATGTGTGAAGAACTTGGAATTTCCATAAAACCTCGGAGGCGCATAACAAGAAAGCATATTTTTGATGACGGAACTAGAGATGCTAACTTGTCTTGTGAAAATGAGTTGAGACGAAAGCTGTTTTCTTCGTTAGATAGAGTTATTGCAGAAATTCGTGAGCGTTTTCAACAGCTACAGAATTTAACGGATAAGTTTGCTTATCTAACACCGGCTATATTATTAGATCCAGACAACACTGAATGTAATCTAGACTACGCATCTGACGAAATTGACGAGCAGGATTTCAAGCTGGAAAGACTTCGACTGCGGACTTTCGTTGTTGCTACAGGCAACGAAAATGAATTGATTAATGCAGACTCACTTGAGTTATTTAAATTTATTGTTAAATCCAAGCTGGAAGATACTCTGCCCAATATTTTAATAATGTTCCGAATATTTTTCACAGTTGCTATAAGCAATGCCAGCTGTGAGAGAAGTTTTTCAAAATTGAAATTGATTAAAAATTATTTAAGATCGACAATGAGTACTCTAAGACTAACTAATTTGGCTATTTTGTCTATTGAGCAAGAGGTGTGTGATGCGATAGACATTGACGGTGCAATAAAAGACTTTGCTCTTAAAAAAAGTAGACGTATAAATTTTTAATTAAAGACGGAAGTTTTGTTTTGTTTTTTTAAGAAATACTCATATTACTTTTCAATAAAAATAAAAATGTTATATAATAGTATCGTTCTAGTTCTAAATAAAAATTGATTTTATTTAATCTTGTCGATCCTCAAGGTCTACCTAATCTTAAGTGATAGGTACCTAAGTTAAATCAATGTATCTAATTGGTTAAAGTAAAAGAATTTTTGTATTAATAAACGTGATTGTAAAACTTAGATAAACTGTTTTTTATTTAAAATCTAGCCTGTATAATACAAAATAATGATGACTGTTCTCTCCGAAAAGTTCTCTATAATTAATGTATGTAATGCATAGTATACATTAAAATAAAATACCTAAATAAGAGGGCGGCAAAATTGTCTTCCGCCCCGGGCAGCCGACACTCACGCTACGCCACTGAGACACCCACATTATATTTGGCCGGAAATACCGACGCAGGCAGATTGTTCCAGTCCTTCGCTGTACGCACTAAAAATGAGGAAGCAAAGCGCTTCGTTCGGACAGGTGGAATGTCCACCACAAAAGGATGGATACCTGCCGTGCGTCGGGACGTCTGGTGATGGAAGGGGGACGGGGGAACTAAGTCGTGTAGTTCCTGCGCACACTCACCAAAATGTATCCTATAGAATACTGAGAGGCTAGCAATTTTACGCCTGTGTTCAAGGCTTTGGAGATCGCCGATAAGCCTCTTTGCTCGCCTCTCAATTGAGTCCAGAACCGCAAGATGTGACTTTGCAGCACCAGCAAATATGTGACTACAGTACTCTACACACGACCGGATCTGTGCTTTGTATAGAACAAGAAGCTGTCCCGGTGTAAAGTACTGCCGAACCTTCGCAAGAACGGCAAGCTTTGCTGATGCTGCTCTTGCTCTGGACTCAATGAACCGACCAAAGTTGAGGTTAGAGGAAATCTCTAAACCTAACAACTGAAGCCGGTCACAGTATTCCAAGGATACATTCTGGAAAGTAGGAGCCAAGGTGAAAGGGCTCTTTTTGGCGGTGAGCAGACACGTCTGCGTTTTGGTGGCGTTGAACTTGACAAGATTGGCATTGCTCCATGCGGAGACTGCCTGAAGTTTGTCATTCAAACGTTGCACCATGGCTTCTCTTTCAGACTGTACTTGGTCTCGACTAGCCCGAGTACTCGGAAGATATCTTTCTACAACTGTGCTGTCGTCTGCATACCCATAGATACCGGGCTTCAACAGATCATTAATGTGCAGCCAAAAAAGAGTTGCAGAAAGAACGGACCCCTGAGGCACTCCGGCATTTATTTGTAAGGGTTCCGAGGAACACCCGTCAACAACTACTCGGAGAGATCTCTGGCTCAAAAAGTCCGTTACCCAGCCGATCAGACCAGGAGATATACCGTACGCTGAAAGCTTGCTTATAAGGCTCGCATGCCAGACCCTGTCAAATGCCCTCGAGACGTCCAGAGAGACGGCGACCGCTTCTCCGTTCTTCTCGATGGCCTCGCCTAAAATATGTGTAGCATACACTAGGAGGTCCCCAGTAGACCTATTACGGCGAAACCCGTATTGTCGGTCACTGAGGAGATCGTTACCTTCTAGGTATGCTAGTAGGCGCGAGTTCAATACACGCTCCATAATCTTGCAGAGTATGGAGGTGATTGAAATCGGTCTGTAATTGACAGGGTCAGCACAGCTGCCTTTTTTGGGCACGGGTTGCACATTAGCAAGCTTCCAGGATTTCGGCACTATTCCAGTCATGAAAGAGAGACGATACAGACGTGTCAGTACAGGAGACAACTCAGCTGCGCATGTCTTGAGCAGAATGGCTGGTATACCATCAGGACCACTGGCTTTATTCACATCTAAACGACACAATGTTCTCCATACCTCTTTGTTAGTGATGCGGATTTCAGGCATCGAAATACCGCAGTGAGGAAGATGTGCTGGAGAAGCATTGCCAGTGTCTAGATGCGAATTATCAGCAAACAGAGAAGCAAATACATTTGCTTTCTCTGTTGCTGTGTGGGCCAGGGAACCATCTGGCTTCAGCAGAGCAGGCAGTGAGGGTTGGCAGAAATTCGACTCGATCGCTTTCGCAAGAGACCAGAAAGCTCGACTGCCAATTGGTCTGACAGAGAGCTTTTCGCCATTCTTAGCGATTCGATCGAGACGAGCCTTCCGCAATGCCTTTTTGTAGGACTTGGCAGCTTGGTTAAAGGCTCTCTTCTTTGTACTTACATCCGGAGTTTTGCGGCTTCGAGCATCAGCCCAAATAAGGTATGCCGAATGTTTTCGGTCATGTGCAAGACGACATTCGGCATTAAACCATGGGCGAGCTTTGCCACCGATGGGTACGTCAGCAAAAGGAATAAAATACTCCATTGCCTGATGCACCACATCAGTTATAGTATCCGCGCAACTCGACGGATCCAAAGAAGAGAAGCAGACCTGCCGCCAAGGATAAGACGCAAAAAAGTGCCGCATCTCATCCCAATCTGCTGACTTGTATTTCCATACTCGTCTAACACCATGTGGTTCGAAAGCTGGTGGGGAATATGTAAATACAGATTTCACCAGACAGTGATCGGAGGTTCCCAAGGGGGACGTGACCTCTACACGATACCTGTCCGGATCAGTTGTCAGCAGAAGGTCCAGGCAATTGGCTGTATGGCCTACCACATCTGGTACCCTTGTCGCTTGCCTCACCAGCTGAAAGAGGTCCAAGGACAACGCAAAGTTCCGCGCTTCTCTTCCAGCATGGTCGGTCTTCTGGTACGGGAACAGCCAGTCCTGATGACAGGCATTAAAGTCCCTCAGAAAGACGAGCTGCGCCGAAGGGTACTGATACAGAGCCATATCTGCAGCCTCACTGAGATACTCAAATAAACGAGTTGTCTCCTGGTCACCGCTGTGCGAACGGTATTATGTAATTCAAATATATGTATATATGTAAATAGAAATATAGCCAATTATGCTATTTGTATGTTCCCAGCTACAGCCTAAACGGCTTAAAGGATTTTGACGTATGAAGTATCTGTAGAAATGTCTCGATGGCACAAATAAGTACATTAAAAAAACTGGCTACGTTCAAAAAAGGAAATTTGGGGACTTAAAAAAAGGAAATTTGGAAAAAATATGTTTACAACCAAACCCATCGAGGAACTTATCAAAATGAAGGGCGTAAGACAGCGTTTTCATAAAATTAAAAATTAATTCTAAAACATTAAATCCCACCTGCTCAAAGCAGATAAATTAATCAAAAATCATAAATATGTACCTACTTATTAGGCAGAAATTTATTTACGTAAGGTCTATGAAAATATGTTTGGAGGAGCATTATTTATTTTTATTTTTACAAATATGTATTAATTAATTATAATATAAATACAATACAAGTGAAGTGGAGTTATAGTTAAAGTGAAATGCCAAGCAGCATACTGCTAGAGGTTGCAATTTCCTTTAAAATTGACTTTTAGCATGAGACGGTCCACAAACCACAAGTCCAATTTTTAAAAGACAGGCATACATTCATTTGGGCGCTCCATACGAGGTATGGAGCGCCCAAATAGTAGTAAAACCAAATAGGAGTAAAACATATGTACGAATAATTGACCATGTGAGAGGTCACATGGTCAATTATTCGTACATATGTTTTTGTTCACGTATTTTCATTTCTATTAGTTTGAACGTCTATGAAGAAAACCATAAAGTTTGTTTGTCTGTAGAAACTAGGAAATATGTTTATCATTCTCTCCAAGTCCTTACAATAATATACATACTATATGGCGCCATAGTGTGCCCGTTTTTGTTCGTCATCTCTACCCCGCCATATAATTTTGTTTCAGACTTTTGCCACAGTTCATACACCATTTCATAGTAAGCATCAGCCACATATGTACCTGTCCACAGTTTTTACGGAGTCACGAGCAACAGCTAGTAATTAATATATTGGGAAATTAGAATTCAAGTGAAGAGTTTTACCGAAAAGAGGACTTGAACAGCTAACCACTTTAAAAGGGCTTGAAAATAATATTTTAATATAAACATTCAAAATGATAGTTATAGGTAATTATATAATACCTTATCTTCGAACTATGGGCGCTAATGGGCGACATCTTGGGAGTGTTTACAGTAAAGCAAGGTGTGCAGATTTTTGACAAGTTTTTATTTTCGGATTAAGAGACCTATCTTCAACGAATTCCTTATTTTTTATTCTAGGACCACACATAACGTTGGTAAGCGGATGTTAGGCTGAGCTCCCTCTTTCTGCTTTTTTTTATCGGGGGTTTAAATTTTTAATTTAATTTTCACTACGTTAAATTTACAAACTAGGTATGTTAATCTACTCCACTCTCTCTTATCCTAACATCACGCGCAGTCTCGTTTTAAGTGGAGTCACTTAAAACTGTTTCTAATATTGTATAATTGATATATTCTTAATTAATAAAATTAATTCAACTATTATCTGCTCTCTTCACGACTGCAGTCCTAGGTAAGTAACAAGTTAAAAATATCTAATACTTTAATTATTATTTAAATATTAAACGGACTTCCTTTCGTTTTCCAAAACTAATTTTGTTTCTATTGATTAATTTAATTGTTAACTGTGTTTTTATTGAATAAAACAAAAATAGTAAAGGTCATACTTTGTTTCAAGATTTAAATAAACTGCAGATATGAACATTGAACGTTTTTTTCGCGTAAGACCGAAGAAATTTACCCACTTATTATTTATCTACGTACATAAGTCCAAGTCAGAAATAATTAAAATAATATATTAAAACACATGTGACTTAAGTTGAGGTGTTGCATAAAAACATTTAAATTATTATTATTTTATTTTTCCCAAACTATATTTAATAATCTATGTCATTTAGCTTAAATTGTTTACTACAGGTTTACATACAGATAAATAAAACCAACAAATTAAAATGTTATGATAACGTTAAAATACTTAGTAATAAATATATCTTCATAGTAATAGTAAAAATTAAGAATGTAACAACACTTGTTTCATTTTAAGTTAAACTGAAAAGAAAATAATAATAAATTGCAAATATTTTATTAAATAAAGTAACAAAATTTATTACAAACTGAGTATTGTTTACATTTACATTTTTTTTATTAATAATGTTATTAATATATTATTTTTTTAAATTTTCGTATTTTTTAAATTATGGAAGCAAAAGAAACTCTTGAACTCGTTTGTTAAAATCATCTGCATAACGAAGATGGATATTATGTTTTCCTTCGGGGTATAGATGTATTCTAAAAGAAAAATTCATTGTCATTATTTATTATAGTTTTTTGTTGGTATATAGTTAATATACATATAAATAAAGTATTATTATAATTGACTTAACATAGATCTATAAATAAATAATGTTATAAATATTTTTACTTAAAATATAAATATACATATATTACCAAATCAATTAAATAAACAACACATTGATAACAATTAAAAAAAAACAATAATTTATTAAGCAAATTAAAAATAATATAATACTTAATATACAAAAGATCATTTAGGCTACAATGTCTTTAATTTGAAAAATTAAAATACATTTTACAGAATACATTCTTAAACAAACTTTATTTTTCAATTATAGTACTGAAATCCTAAAAAAATATGTATTTATTTATTATTTATATTATAAGCCTAAAGAAACTAACGGTGCTAATATGTATAATATAAATTACCTTGATCCACTTATATGTGTGTGTAAATGTGACACGTGAACTTGATCCACTAGGGGGTCTTTTTCTCCATACAATATAAATGTAGGACAGATAATATTTTTAATATGCTCTGAACAAATATTGCCGTTATTAGTTTTGTATATTTTCTCCATAGCATCAACCCATGCCGCCCAGTAGCTTGCAAATCTATCTGCACCATATATATCAATCATAGATTCCCTTTGTCTTTGTGACCAATTGTTCACATCTCTGATATCTAAAAAAAACATGTGATATAGAAACTACATTCCTCAGTTAATATAATTTGCTAAATATACTCACAAAACATGAACCAACTGAACAACTATAACACAACTTGTTATAGAATTTATTTTTAAGTGATACATTAAAATAATAATATTATATAAACATAATCATGATGATGCTAAGGTTAAAAAATACATTTATTATTTGTGCAACTGTACTTTTATAAGTCTCTAGCTCGTTGGGTAGGATGAAAGAATTAGCGCCCCACACCACAAGCTTTGACACTGATTGTGGGTATTTGGCAGCAAGAATCAGGCTGCTAATACCACCATCACTAAATCCTAGTAATGAGAACTTTGGAATATTCAATGTCTAAAAGAGAAAGTTAAAATATTTATAAATATTATTTTCAAAAGATGTAAAAAACTAAATATATATATATTTGATATTTTTCATAAAACAATTATAATATTTGTCAACATTCAATAATCTCTGGAGTGTCATAAAGATAATTCTGAA
The DNA here is from genome assembly GCA_959347405.1 of Napeogenes sylphis. Taxonomy (NCBI): domain Eukaryota; kingdom Metazoa; phylum Arthropoda; class Insecta; order Lepidoptera; family Nymphalidae; genus Napeogenes; species Napeogenes sylphis. The sequence continues at coordinate 1,840,726 of OY365783.1, forward strand.
GTACACTTCATATATGTTATATAATTATTATTTGTTGCTGGTAAACAAACTTTATCTTTGAATTTGAAAAAAAATATATAACTTATGATGTAGATACAATTATTGGCAGTAACATTTTATTAAATATAAAATGTAGTTTATATTCTCTATCATACCAGTATATTATTAAGTACTGTGGTTTTAATGTAAAAGAAGAATAAAATAACATTTACTAGGTATTTTAACGATTTTCAATGCAAATATGTCATATTAAAAGTAGGCTATAATAAAGTTTACCATTAACATTTTTGTTATATTTTTGAAAATTATTGAATATAAAAGCTCCTTGCTTTTGTATTTAATAATTATTACCTTCATTAATTCATGAGCAAGGTCAGCATCTTTTTCTAGAAAATCGACACAAAAGTTTTTTTCAGGAGGGTAGCTTTTTCCATAGCCTGGGGGATCCCACACAACAACACTAAATTGATCTCTTAACATTCCATCCACTTGTGGTTTAAATTCTGTCCATATGGTCCCTAAAGCTCCGGGAGCACAGAAAACGTTGTGAGGGCCATTTCCAACTTTTACATAGTTTATTTCATATTCACCAATTTTTATTTTTTCTTCCTAAAACAAGAATGCAGTGCCTATCAGCCAGAACCATTTATAATTTAATTTATTTCATTAATACTTCAGGTGATATTAACGGTTACAATATTAGTATAGCTTGATTACCTTTGGTCCAGATTTTGTTGAAAATAACGCACTTTGGACCAATTGTGTACGCAAGGGTGATATTATTACTCTTATTGCTAACATTTTACTTAAGACGATAATGGATTGTAGGAACTAAATAATTAATAAAAGTTCAAGATAAATAACTTCATTGGATTTAAGTACACCAAGTTTTCATTTTGATGCATGCTAAATTAAATGAATTAAAAAAAAAATGAAAAGAGATCACAGCTGCTACCTTGCTAAGCTGTGAAATGTCAAAATAATCGGAAATAACGAACAAACTGGGGGCAAGAAAGATTTGTCATTTGAGTAAGATAAATGTGTGGCACGCATCAGCTCTCTTAAATTAGCGTGGAAAAGTTGTTTTTTCGCTAATTCGATTGTTTGTCGTTTGTTCTTGATTGTTCGATTAAATTTAGCGTTTGTTCGATAATTACTTTTTAAAAAATAATTATTCAAAATTTCATCTGAACCTAGCTCTTAATATTTAATTGTCTGTACTATTTTTATTTTATTTTCAATTTTTGAGTTCTTGTTTGTTTGATTAAAATACGCGCGTAAGAAGTTATACTTCTTTGGCATCATTAAAAAATTGTTTTTTTAATTGCATGCAAATAATTAATTACAATGAAATAATAAAAGGACTGGAAAAGGATAGTCACCATATAGTCTTGGTGGTAGACCATAACATCGGGTCGCCGGCAAAGTTACCACCCATCGGGCAAAGTCGTGCCGCAAAGCGACCTAGTCATGTTCCGGCTCGTTGCTCGATGAAGCCGTTTATGGGAAATGGGTCTGAACAACTGCGGTACGTTGGCGAACCGGTTGACGTCGAGTTGGTGTTTGTTTTGTCGGCTGTCTTGTCGAGGAGGGTAGCGGGATCCGAAGCGATGGCTTTCCGCTGGCCGCCCGCAGATAGTTGGGGGCCCAATTAGTGGGTTAGCCACCCACGAAAGGCTGCCCCGCCAGCTGCGAAAAATCCCAGGGTGGCTCCATCGTGCTGGTTGGCGACCAGACGAGGAGGCCCGATGGCGATCCCTGGGGTGGTTCGGGCGTCCCCGCAGTCTCCAGGCTAGCCTCCCAGTGGCATAACTTAACCAACTTCGACGCCGGGTTCGATACGTACCGCCTCGTTCAACTGCCATTTCCCATCCCTATTCACTTTTATTTTTTTTATTATGAAAAAGTTAAAAAAAAGGAACAAGTTGACACAGCGGTTGCACTCCTCCTCATATAAAGTGCACCTTACTAATATAAGGGGTTTGCACTCAAATCTTTTAGCTGTCCACCACCACCTGGAGACAGAGCAGCCGCACTTGCTCTTTTTGACGGAGACGCAGATTCAATGTCCTTTGAGCGCTACATACTTGGATTATCCCGGTTACTCGTTAAAGCACAACTTTGCTCACGGGCCGGAGTCAGTGTGTATGCGCGGAACGACCTCTGTAATCAGCGTCTCCGTCACCTTGAAGACCCCACCTTTTCTTCCCTATGAGTTTTAGTGGACACAGGAAACGAAAAAATCCTGTATTCCTGTGTCTACCGTTTGCACAGCGGTGACCAGGAGACAACTCGTTTATTTGAGTATCTCAGTGAGGCTGCAGATATGGCTCTGTATCAGTACCCTTCGGCGCAGCTCGTCTTTCTGGGGACTTTAATGCCTGTCATCAAGACTGGCTGTTCCCGTACCAGAAGACCGACCATGCTGGAAGAGAAGCACGGAACTTTGAGTTGTCCTTGGACCTCTTTCAGCTGGTGAGGCAAGCGACAAGGGTACCAGATGTGGTAGGCCATACAGCCAATTGCCTGGACCTTCTGCTGACAACTGATCCGGACAGGTATCGTGTAGAGGTCACGTCCCCCTTGGGAACCTCCGATCACTGTCTGGTGAAATCTGTATTTACGTATTCCCCACCAGCTTTCGAACCACATGGTGTTAGGCGAGTATGGAAATACAAGTCAGCAGATTGGGATGAGATGCGGCACTTTTTGCGTCTTATCCTTGGCGGCAGGTCTGCTTCTCTTCTTTGGATCCGTCGAGTTGCGCGGATGCTATAACTGATGTGGTGCATCAGGCAATGGAGTATTTTATTCCTTTTGCTGACGTACCCATCGGTGGCAAAGCTCGCCCATGGTTTAATGCCGAATGTCGTCATGCACATGACCGAAAACATTCGGCATACCTTATTTGGGCTGATGCTCGAAGCCGCAAAACTCCGGATGTAAGTACAAAGAAGAGAGCCTTTAACCAAGCTGCCAAGTCCTACAAAAAGGCATTGCGGAAGGCTCGTCTCGATCGAATCGCTAAGAATGGCGAAAACCTCTCTGCCAGACCAACTGGCAGTCGAGCTTTCTGGTCTCTTGCGAAAGCGATCGAGTCGAATTTCTGCCAACCCTCACTGCCTGCTCTGCTGAAGCCGGATGGTTCCCTGGCCCACACAGCAACAGAGAAAGCAAATGTATTTGCTTCTCTGTTTGCTGATAATTCGCATCTAGCAATGACACTGGCAATGCTTCTCCAGCACATCTTCCTCACTGCGGTATTTCGATGCCTGAAATCCGCATCACTCATCTTGCGGTTCTGGACTCAATTGAGACGCGATCGAAGAGGCTTATTGACGATCGCAAATTGGTCTAAGCCAATCTCCACAGTCTTGAACAGGCGTAGAATTGCTAGCCTCTCAGTATTCTATAGGATACATTTTGGTGAGTGTGCGCAGGAATTATACGACCCCCGGCCCCCTTCCATCACCAGACGTTCCGACGCACGGCAGGTATCCACCTGTCCGAACGAAGCGCTTTGCTTCGTCTTTTTTACTTCGTACAGCAAAGGATCGGAACAGCTTATCTGCGTCGGTATTTCCGGCCGAATACAATGTGGATACATTCAAGAGAAGAGTGAATAGGTTGCTAGGGTAATGCGCTTTACCACCTAAGACTACATTCCACTTACCATCAGGTGGATTGTAGTCAAGCATTGCCCTAGATTATATATAAATAAAAAAAAAATATTGCCGAAATGAAAAAGATTATTTTTTATAAATTTTGATTGTTATTAATTACCTACTTACAATTATTGTTATTATTTTAATTTTTTTTGGTTTGTTTTTTAATTATATACATATGGCCTGACCATAAATAACTTTATTTACAAGAAAGGAAAGGATACTGTTAAAAAAACAATTAAAATAGTTTCAAAGCGTTTGTTCAGTGTATTTATATGAATATCCAAGGGAGTGTGGTAAAAAGAAATTGGACCAATATAGCTCCTGACAATGTTGCCAGGAGCTATCCAATTTCTTGGTCCAGAATCAAAATCATCAACATTATGCGGTCCTCATATTTTGCATACTCAACAACCTACAGCGCCTGCACTAATACTGAACATTCGCAAGTCATTTTTGAGACGGCTTGCATGGTTTCATACCATAGTGCGCTGGCCGACCGTACCGCCGGAAACGCGATGTCCCTATATTTTAAATCTGTAATATCTTCGAAATATGAATTTAAATTAGATGCTGTAAAGGGCTATATTGTTCCATATTAAATGTAAAATGTATTTAAGGTACTTAATTAGCTAAGGATTAATGCTGTACTGCTTAAAATCGGTGTTCGTAAATAAGCCATTATTTCTCGTAAACAGTAAAGGATAAAAATTGGCTATTGTGGGTTATCCCTAAGAAATAAACATATACCATCGCGGACTTTCTTGTAGAAGTTTTTAAGGTATACAATACTTAGTACATTATTTTGATCTAACTCGTAGAGTTCAGTCAGCGTTTGCAATGTAAGCGCAAAAAAATGTGTTTGTTTACGACTTCGTATTAGAAATCTTTAAATTATCAGTGGTTCTCTAATATATTAAGCATATTATACCCTTTCTCTAATATATTAAGCATATCTAATATATTAAGCATATTATACCGCCCCGTTGGTCGAGTGGTTAGCGCCGACGCCTAACGTGTCACGACGAATGGGGCTCGGGTTCGATTCCCGGCGGAAACAGACATTTATGTGATGAGCATAGATGTCTGTGTTTCTGGGTTTGGTCGTTTATTAAATATATTCTCAGTATTTATATGTGTATTTCTATGTATTTGTATCGTTGTCTAACACCCTTAACACAAGCAAATAATTTGCTTACTTAGGGGTTAGATCAATGTGTGTAATTTGTCCTGATATTATTATTATTATAATACATATAAACCTTCATCTTGACTGAACCTGACCTGACCATAAATAACTTTATTTACAAGAAAGGAAAGGATACTGTTAAAAAAACAATTAAAATAGTTTCAAAGCGTTTGTTCAGTGTATTTTTATGAATATCCAAGGGAGTGTGGTAAAAAGAAATTGGACCAATATAGCTCCTGACAATGTTGCCAGGAGCTATCCAATTTCTTGGTCCAGAATCAAAATCGTCAACATTATGCGGTCCTCATATTTTGCATACTCAACAACCTACAGCGCCTGCACTAATACTGAACATTCGCAAGTCATTTTTGAGACGGCTTGCATGGTTTCATACCATAGTGCGCTGGCCGACCGTACCGCCGGAAACGCGATGTCCCTATATTTTAAATCTGTAATATCTTCGAAATATGAATTTAAATTAGATGCTGTAAAGGGCTATATTGTTCCATATTAAATGTAAAATGTATTTAAGGTACTTAATTAGCTAAGGATTAATGCTGTACTGCTTAAAATCGGTTTTCGTAAATAAGCCATTATTTCTCGTAAACAGTAAAGGATAAAAATTGGCTATTGTGGGTTATCCCTAAGAGATAAACATATACCATCGCGGACTTTCTTGTAGAAGTTTTTAAGGTATACAATACTTAGTACATTATTTTGATCTAACTCGTAGAGTTCAGTCAGCGTTTGCAATGTAAGCGCAAAAAAATGTGTTTGTTTACGACTTCGTATTAGAAATCTTTAAATTATCAGTGGTTCTCTAATATATTAAGCATATTATAATACATATAAACCTTCATCTTGAATCAGTCTATCTATTAAAAAAAAACTGCATAAAAATCCGTTGTGTAGTTTTAAAGATCTGCATACATACATGCAGACATAGGGACAGACACAAGAAGCGACTGCTTTATACTATGTAATGATGATACACCAGTCACCAGCTCGAATATAGTAAAGAGAAACAAAAGGAGCTCGACCCGAGCACTTGCTTGCTAAGCTTCACAGCTACAATAGTAATTAAAAAATGGGCAAAATATAATAAAATTATTGCGGAAAAAAGAATGGGGCGCTGTGTTCCATATATTTTGTTTCATTTTTGAACTCTATTTTACTTACTTTGGGTGGTCAGATCCTACTGTTAACATTAAAAATTGTAAAAGACAATTGACAGAACAATAACTAGGTAAAATTAATTAATTATCCTCGTTAAGATCACCAGAGTTAATAATTTTTACACATACTTTGAGTGAGAATTTTCACGAATTCTCACGAATTACGAATTATTTTTTGCTTTTTAGTTCGATTCATTTTTAAAACGTGTTTTTTTTGTTTTTTTAACCGACTTCTTCAAAAAGGAGGAGGTTCTCAATTTGGTCGGTTTTTTTTATGTATGTACACCGATTTCTCCGCGGTTTCTGAACCGATTTACGTAATTCTTTTTTTGTTTTATGCGGAATAGTTTCGAATTGGTCCCATAAAAATTTGATTCAGGTAGGCCCATTAGTTTTTATTTTATGAGCATTTTAGTCCAAGTATTGAACTAACTCCTCCGGAAGGAAGGTGGTGAAGGAAGGTGCTGTGACTAATGACATCTGTTGTTTTGTATATGTGAGGTCTTTAATAGTCTCACAAGAATGTGAAATTGTGTTTCATTAAACAAATAATTATATTTAACAACTTAAATGAATACCAGCAAATTAATACAATGAAATGCCTACTTTAATTATTAAGATACGTAAATAAACATAATAAATAGCAATTAAACGTTATTATTAAAAGCAGCTCAATCTTCATATGATTACTACTAGCTTGAATAGATACGAAGAAAAACAAAAAAATAAATAATTACGAAAATGTATTCAACCAAATTCTAATACTAAATGGCTTGGCACCGACTTCAAACCTTTTAGTAAATAGGACATATAAATAATAGGTAGTATATAATAAATATTAAATCTTCATTATTTATTATTTTTTAGTTTTAAAGTCGGTTTTTTTAACGTAGTTATTTTCATTTAAACTATATTTATTTTATGGTTTTTATAGTTCTGTATCAAATTCGACATATTTCTCATATATGTTTTGATTATATAATAGAATGAAATAAAATTTCATATGAAAAATATATATATTATTTTATTAAATAATAAAAAAATTACTAATTATAAAGCGTGTTAAAAATTTGACGGTTAGGTTGCTGTTTGTATATATTGTATCATCGCACAAAAGGAGACTCCGAGAATACGATATGCTGCTTCATATATTCTATCTCATTCTTTCACATATGCAAGGCGCACGCTACGGATACGTTTGTCTTTTTTTACTTGAAATTCGTTTGCCCAGAGGATCCTGGCGAGGACAACGGGACGAATTTATTAAATTATTGCATTGTCATCGGACTTTGATAGGTGTGCAAAGTTTCAAATTAATCCGGCCGCCGCGCTGGAACCTGGCGAACATCAAGCTCAAAGATTTCGTTACATACATACATACATACGTACAACCCAAGCTAATAAAAGCGTGTTAAAAAGGTTTTTAAGATAGGTAGATAGGTATCGACATTCAATATATTATTTATTTCAAACATCTAATCTGCAAATATTATTTTTAATTATTTTAAATAGTAGGCAATGTAATAATTACTTAAAAGTCGTATTGTGTTAAATTTTTGATAATTGTTGCCTTACTATGGTTTAAATTGTATCTAAGATATGATTTATTAAAGTTTATGAGGATTATTTATAGTTTAAATAAAAATAAATTGATACAAGTATAACTAAATTTACAATAATAACGCTACCTGCCAGACAAAAATATTCTGATGAAGATTACCTAAGTACTAAAACCCGACAATTCTTACGCAATCGTTACTTTTTTTTTTTTTTGCGTTGCGAATTCCTTTACGGATACCACCCAGCCCAGGGGAGGGCCGGGACGGTTATGTGGGACTCGCTGAGACTTCAGGTTACCCACTAAAACCCAACGGTCACCCTCATCGCCATAACAGAACGCCACGGGATCGCTTTCGCACTCACCGTGGCGCCCCGGCGGAAACTTCCCCCCTGAATGAGAGTGGTCGAGTAACGCAATCGTTACTCAAAGATGACCTTTATTTTATTTTTTTTTTTTAAACTCCGCGGCGCCCCTTCCTCGCCTTATTGGCGGAATCGTGGGTACGGCTAGCCCTTCAACCACGACCCCGCCGGCGACGGCCCGTCTTTTACACGACGGACCCCACCTGCCCCCCTGGCTGAGTGGGGGGACCTGTGAGAGCGACCGGGACCCGGTCGTTCCCACCCGACGCGGGTGGTGCCCTGTTCAATGTGGGCGGGAGTGTCCCCACACCCCCTGCCCACTGGCCACCACCAGGCTGGAGAAATTCGAAATGACGTCTTCTCCGGTCCCTTCGACGTCTGAGGTGCGGGGGCGCAAGGGGATCGTCCATGCGAGCCCGCTCCGCCTCTTCCTCACTCAAAGATGACCTTTGGTAAGACATATTTTTAATTGACACGTGTAAGTTATTAACCCATTTAAACGAATAACAAATCTGTCTGTAAAGGAAATTCTCAAATCACAAAACCACCGAGATAGTAACTGCATTACATAAATTATTTTCAAAAGGATACTAAAAAATGTTTGAAATTTGGTTTATATAAGGTGACTTGATTACTGACACAGGTTTTGAAAATTTGAGATCCTTTTTTTTTGTGTCTATACTGTTAGCACTGTTGGCTAATACAGCGTCACCTGGGAGCGGGTGTGGGTCTGGAGACCCGCCCTTACTAAATTAATGTTCGCTGGCGCATTTCTAAGAATCTTAACACAAGGGTCAGTCCTAAACTATATTAGTGTTTGGTTCATCAACTATTAATTTCTATCTGATTGTAGTTTTTTTGCAATAATAGTGTTTGGCGAACAGACAAGAAATAAGCATTCGATGATATGGCCATACATTTGTTCATCAGTGTAAAAGTGCTATAAACAAAATTTAAGAAGGTCAAGGTAAATTAAAACAAAATAATATTTCAAGTTATTTTCATTATGGTGCCAAAAGGCCCTACAGTATCATCAAAATGCGCGTAATCTAGCAGTTGTTAAAAGCAATATAATTGAAAATTATACCATTACAGACATAGAAATGTAACAATAATTTTAGTAAATAATTATATTACTGTGACATCTCAAACACCCTGCAGTATCATCTTAATATTAATAAAAATAATAGGTTTTATGAATTTTAATTATTTTAATTGTTTCAATTAATATTTAGTTTTTGTAAGCATTTCTTTAAACATCAAACATAAGTGCAATACAAGAGTAATAAACTTATGATTACTAAATTGAGTTTATTGTTAAAAAAAATGTGTTAAAAAACCTTTAGAAAGTTTACATATGCTGTAATTTCTTTAATTCACTAACATTTGATCAAAGCTGTAGTAAAGTAAAGAACCTCTGTACAATTGGTGTGAAAAATATTTAAATTTCTTTGTAATAGATGCACGACCTGGCATACTTGTGAAACTTAACTGGCCACTCCCGGCCACATCGGTCAGTCCAATAATAAAAGGTAACACATCTTATTAATACTTTAATCGAGTTCTCCTGCGTTACAAGCGTCCTCATAACTCTTTCCTTTCTGTTCCGGGTCCAGCTTGATCATATCGTCAATACGTAAGATCGTAATGGCAGCTTCGGTGGCGAACTTCAATGACTTGACCTTGGATATTGCTGGTTCAAGAACACCCGCCGTGAGGTTGTCGCGCAGAGCGCCCTCGATGAGGTCCAGACCGACCCATTTGAGGTTTGCGTGCTCCACCTATGTGTGGGATGTAGGTATTAATCTGTGATCCGCAACTATAGTGGACCAGTAGTAGCCCTTGCAATACCCGCTATCACATTGGGATCTAGTTTTTAATCACAATCATATTATGTTCATATTTGATATAACTTATTTTAATCCATTAGGAAACATATTTTTATGAATAATATTTAAATTGGTAAAAACTATATAAGATAGTCTGTACATACAGACTACAGATGGGCATCTAAAATGTTCAATCACTTAGTTTGTCAGTGCTCACTTTAGTCTGTGAGGAGTTGTGATAAGCTCGCAACTTGGCGACAAGGTCGGTGGCATCCCTCGCCGCGTTCACTGCCAGTGTCTTGGGAATCACCAGCAGGGATTGAGCGAAGGCTGCAATCGCCAGCTGCTCCCGGGAACTCTGAAATTAAAGATTATAATCTCAGTAATAATTTCAATAATTTTATAGCAAATCAGTGTGGCGGCGGTACACTAACCAGTGTGGGGGCCGGACACTAACCAGTGTGGCGACGGTACACTAACCAGTGTGATGGCGGTACACTAACCAGTGTGATGGCGGTACACTAACCAGTTTGATGGCGGTACACTAACCAGTGTGACGGCGGTACACTAAGCAGTGTGACGGCGGTACACTTAGCAGTGTGACGGCGGTACACTTAGCAGTGTGACGGCGGTACACTTAGCAGTGTGACGGCGGTACACTAACCAGTGTGATGGCGGTACACTAACCAGTGTGATGGCGGTATACTAAGCAGTGTGACGGCGGTACACTAAGCAGTGTGACCACGGTACACTTAGCAGTGTGACGGCGGTACACTAACCAGTGTGGGGGCCGGACACTAACCAGTGTGGGGGCGGTACACTAACCAGTGTGATGGCGGTACACTAAGCAGTGTGACGGCGGTGCACTAAGCAGTGTGACGGCGGTACACTAACCAGTGTGGCGGCGAAGTTATCCAAGTAGATAGAGAGCGCGGCCTCGACGGCGCCGCCCCCGGGCACGAGGCGGCCGGACTCCATGACGCGGCGCACCGCACATAGCGCGTCATGTGCAGAGCGCTCCATCTCGTCGCAGTACGCGTCCGTGGGACCGCGCAGGATTATGGACGCGGCCGTGCGGGCCGACGGGCTGAACGATTAGGTTGTGTTACTATTTTTTCTTTAATGAAGATCAAGTACGAAATGACCTACGCTACATAAACAGTAGTAAGAGTGGAAGATACTTAGGACAGACTCGAAATATCGATGTGTAGGTCTAGTAAAAGTCCGACCGGTTGACCGGTGCGACCTCGAGTTAGTAAATTGACTGTCTATTGTCCCTTGTATAGTTGTGAGTGGTGGTAGAATGGAGTGTCCATTCAATATAAGCAATTGCAGGTTATTCTCCAAAAATTTATTCACCCTTTAATAAGGATTAGCTGGTCGTCACAGATCTGTTCTTGGACTACTTCAGCCGCTTCGCCGATCATACTCGGTTCGAAGACTTCCTCGCCTGAAATAATTTGTTGTAAACACATTAAGCACGATTTTAATTGAAGAGAGTTGTATAAATTAATGTATATGAATATCCATCTTGTACAATAAATTTCCCTTTATTAGTATAGCAACATAATTACCATCCATGTTGGTTAAGGATGTCAAATATGCAGCACCGGTAGCTTTAGCAATTCTCTTTAGGTCGGCTTTCTTGCAACGTCTCACTCCCATAGCACCACATTCGACGAAATATTTGAGACAGAGATCGTCAATCCCGCCGCTGCAGAGGATCACATTTACACCAGTAGACAGGATCTTGTGTAATCTCTCCTTAGTGATATCGAGTTCACGAGCTCTGATTGCTTCTAGTTTTTCTGGGTCGGAAACGAGCACCTAAAGCAGTAATTGATAAACAGAACATTTGTGACAATGCATAAAATAAATAATTGACATTGTTAAATCTTCAGACAAAAAAATTACATACTTGAACGCCCATCTTCATTTTTGTCTTTTGCAGTGAAAAATCAAGGCAGGCAATCTTAGCATTAACAATCTTTTTTGGCATGGCCTGTGACGCTACAGTACAATTTAGAGCATATCCCTTAATTAGGACACTTTCCCTCGCACTTCTGCCATGAGCTTTAAGAATGTTAACGGCCTTGATGGGATACACAGCATTGCCTTTTGGATCAGTAATCTTTACAGCTTGCGCGGCATCTACTACTATCTCGGAAAAGAAATCTGCATCACTGGTTTTTGTTTTGAGAAAATTATTACTCTGAAATATGGCATATAAATAACTGGGCACAGGTTATTACAGTTTATTTATGATTGGAGGCAATCTTTTTTTCAGTCCATTTTACTGCAATGAACTAATAAAATATTTAAAACCAAGCAAATTAATAAAAGGATACGCTCCAATAAGCTTGGATGACATAGTAGTTTTGGCAGCATTGATGATAGAAGATCTGCCTATGGACTCAACGGTGACTGTTAGATTGTCCTGGATGTATTTTACAGCCTCCTTGCAAGCAAGTCTGTAGCCAGAGATAATGCTAGTGGGATGAATCTTGTTCTTTACTAGCTCGTCAGCATTCTGAAATAAATGTCATTTTAAATTGTGACTTCTCTGGAATGGATAGAGTTTTAAGCCAATTGTAATAGCATAATTAAGAAACATATTGAACACACACTGAAAATAACTATAACTTACAAAACTTAGATCACTAACCTTTAACAACTCTGCGGCAATAATAACAACAGATGTGGTGCCATCCCCCACCTCCTCATCCTGGAGCTGTGCCAGCTCTACCAACACTTTAGCTGCCGGGTGCTCTACTTCTAACATTCTGTAGATAATTAAAAATTTTGTATAGTAATGTTCTATTATAATATAATAATTGTCTGGATCGTTGTTATTATACAGTTTTAGAAAAATAAATAAACAATAAAAATACACGTAATTAATTTAGTAGCAATTTTTAGCACTCTATTGGCATGTATTGAAGCAAATATTTTAAATGGATTTGCATATACATATTTTTTTTACTTCCAAAAGCTCTTCTTGCTACTAATGCATAAAGACAATTCTTCAGATATAGTTGAAGTAAATAGGGTTGGCAGAAATTTACTTTTCAACAAACTTTATTATTGGCCTTCACATTTAATGTATATCAAGTACTGTAAGGATTTTTGTCTATTTATTTATACATTTTTTATTTTGATTGTGTTCTGGATACTTTTCTTTGGATTTATTTAATTTTAAAAAACTATTGAGAAAACATACTATTTGTAACTTATTTTGATAATTTTGGATTAACAACATTATGTTAATAATTAAGTTCTCAATTTGCAATTTTTTTATGATATACTTAAATATTTAATATAAATGACAACAAATATCAATGTGAAAATAACATACCCATTTTCGGAAGTCTACTTACTTAAGAATAGTAGCTCCATCATTAGTGACAGTTACATCTCCAATGTCATCCACCATCATCTTGTCCAGGCCCACTGGCCCCAGTGAACTCTTCACTATATTGGCAATTGCTGCAGCTGCCATCACTGTTGTAAAGATAAATTCAAAATATGGCATTTTTTATTTTTAAGAAGGTTTAAGCTATTAGCTACTGCACATAAACTATTATTTATCGGTGATAAAACATTTTACAAGAATTTATACAATGGATGACTAACGGCAGCGAGGTTATTTTTTTTCGTAAAAATTTTAAATAAAAATATATACCGATAATTATGACTTAAATTAAACATTTTTAACTCCATTTCATAGAAAAACTGTTGTATAATGATTTTTTCAACAAATTCGATAAAGAAAATCAAAGTTTGAAACCATAAGTAATGCATGTGATCTACCGGGGTACTAGTACGGTAAACGATATGTTATATTACCATTTTGAGTCCTAACTGGGGCTCCAGAATGTCTTGTTCCCGCAACTGATAGGGCTGCAGCCAGTGTGGACATTTTTATTTTATTTCTTTTATGGATTTGTTAAAATAAACGCCCGTCACACTTCTTGATTCTGGAAGAAGAAACAATGTTGCAACTTTTTAAATTTGATGGTAGAATGAAGAGTGACATTGTCATTTATTTCGTTGTTGCCAGTGTTAAAATATATATTATTGTAATGCCTTCTTATTTTATTTAACTGATTACTTATAATGATATTTTATTTCTAAATATTTGTACTATTTATAAACATTGAACTATAAAGAAAAATAAAATAAAATGAAATTTATATTTATTCAACCTAATTTGTAGATAAATAATGTATTTAAAAAGTCTAAACATAAATTTATGCATGAGTCTTATCAGTTAGATCTTATCTAGTTATTTATGGTTTCATATTAGAAGAAAATTTAGGAACATTGTTGAGATAAATTATGAAATGAAGTATAGAATTAATGGGGAATAGCCAATGTATAGTTTTTATTAATGAAAATATAAAATATATCTTTTTCGATAAAATTGTATCATTTCCAATAAACTAAACGAAGGGTTTCATAGAAATCCCACGGAAAAAAAAAATATAATAGCAAATTATTAAGAAACAAACATTTTAAACTGTCCACTTAAAAGTAATACATTGTTAAATTTTGCTTATTAATCTTGTCTACTTTAAAACTGATGGTAATTTGTTTTTATAGCAAAAATGTAATACAAAAAAAGGCAGGGGGTTGCACATTGTTGATTTTGTCAGCGGACTCTGAATCGATCGGTCGAAATTAAATACTTATAAATTGAATAAAAAAATAATAAGGTATTAATCTAGATTGTTCTAAATAGGGTCTTGGAGAGTGTGGACGAATATTATAAGACCTTAATATCAAGTAAACCGGAGTAATATTATAACACAGGAGGGGCGTTCATTAATCACGTGATGTTTTTGTAGAATTTTTAGACCCCCCCTTGGTGATATGTGGCGAGGTTTAAGAGTGCCCCTCCTCCCCCATATCCAAAATGACGTGTATTTTTTAGTACCTCCAAAGAATCTTATATTTAAAAAAAAAAAAACTAATTATTCTAGAAAATTTAGGACCATGATAAAGATCATTAGACAGAAAATAATATCAAAGGAATAGTGTAATCATGCGTAAAACACTATCACACTACACGCCGCTTTTCGGTTTAAAATAAATACACGTGATATCTTACTGCACCCCCTACCCTTGTGATATTCCGTGATTTTCGGCGAACCCTCTCCCCCCTTTTCGAGCCTCACGTGACTAATAGACGGTCCCATATTTTATATTTTTTTAAATGATAGAAACTTCTTATCCTCCAAGCCATACAGTAAGGTCATTTAGATATGTAAACGATTTAAAAACTAAACTATACTACCAGCAGCTCGAAATTGTAATTTGCTTCCCTCTAACGGGAGATCTCAGTGACCTTGTAGTTTCCAACATGCGTAAGTCATAAGATGCTAGATCTAGCAATGGGTTTGGCAGCAGAATCTCTGCTGCTGAGTTATTACATATACATCTTGCTCTGCCGTAACCCCGATCTGCTGCCGGAAATAATAAACATAGTCGGCAGGAATTAATAGTCGATTTTGGATATTTTTTACAAAGATTTATGGAAATTTAAATTTTATTTGTCTATCTATCGTCAAAGTCAAAGTTAGCGAATAGCCCTGCTGATCATGACAAGCGCGTTTTAACCTAATGCCAACTAAAACAATTTACCGCAGCAAAAATTGTATTATCTTATATCTAAAAAATATATATATTTATTTTTTGTATTACTTGGAATGTTGGAAATTGTAGTGGGTTTAGATAAATCTAAGCTAAGCCAAAAAAATACCCAATTTCAAATCTATTTAGAGAATTAATATATAATAAAATAACAAGGACATATTAAAGCTATGACTGTAATTGTATCTATGTATAATTTTAAACAGTGCCTTGACAAATTTGCACATTAACAAAGTATTGGAAACGCAACTTATATTCTGTAATAAGCAACGCCCTTCACTCTCCGAGCTACCACCTAATAAATATATGAAGTGCCTACGTTCATTGGAATGCCCCGCAGCGTGTCGCATATATAGAGAGCTCTAATCTCATTTTCTTGCACCGATAACTTGGAGAGCAAAGAAGTCGTCGGTAGCCACGCGCTTGCGCTAGACTGACACACGCAAGCGCCCATTGTCGACACGTCAGTCGCGCGCTGGCCTTTGCCGCGTTCGTACTGTCTTTGTTTAATCTTCACGCTCTATCACGCGATAAATGGCGCCCAAACAGGTACCTCGTTATCGAGGGTAAGTGCTTATTACTTACTTAAGTCACGAAATTATCTATGAATTACATTGTAAGGAACTATACGAGGTCCACGCAGCATCTATGTCCGTGGGCGTGGTAGTAGGGCGGAGACGTATTGAGCTGATAAGAACTGCCACTGTCAACAAACTCTATTATTATATAAACTGTTAAACCGAGAAGTGGAGAGACATCCCATAGTGTTTATTGATTTTCTTCTTCCCAGATTCCGTCTGCTTTATAGTTATACATGTATCCGTCTCGATGCATACACGAGGCACCTTAGTAATGTTAACACCGAGCTAACATCATTTTCCAATTTGTCCTGCCAGCGTATTGTTATCTCGTTTCGCTATTAAGTCCATCCGACGGTGCCAAGGCTATATCTAATATTTAAAGATTGATTTAGTTTTTTCTTTTGACACATATCTTGTACGTTTATAAAAACATTAAGACTTAAATTCAATATATACGTATGTTTAATATCTGTTTTACTAAATATGTTATAACTTTGACATTAAGATGGCAAATGCGATTTATTGTAAATTTCAAGTACACACAGAACCGTTATTTTATATATATATATATATATATATATATACATCAATATATATATATATATACATCAATGTAATTCTAAATAAGTCTGTGGTCAGCAATGTGCCATGTAGAGACTGATTAATCTTAACTCATAAAGTAAATCTAACAAATTTTCCGTTATTATACCATTACATCAGGTTTTGAAAACATTGCTATGTGCTTTAATCCTAATGAGTCCAATTCGTTGCAGCATATTGGGTCATGATATGAATGCAAATATTTTTGTGTACCGAGATTTACATTGTACCAATTTATATGTTAGGGTAGTCTTTTATATCAAGCATCATAACAATAACTATAAATATGTTATATACAATAAAGTATTTAGTCACTATGAATTAAGAATTAGCATTCCAAAAACGAAAATTCCAGAATGGTATTAAGTTATTACGAAAAAGGCCCTTGCTTTACTTACTTGCCTTGGCTCTTCTTTCATGGTCGGCCTTCTTTGACGTACCTTTGATTCTATCTCGCGTAGATGTTTTAATACGATAACTACATTGAAGTTATTTGCAAGCTTTCTAGAATTGGTCTTCTTGAATCGTGCAGTGGTTATTTGACTCGCAAGTTCAAATAGAATCTATTATTTTTGTTGTCAGCAACAATCAGCCAAGTTAGTTACAAAGTTTTTATTTGTTTTTAATATATTAAAAACTATTATAAATTGTCTAGTTAGTAGAAGTTCCTCTGTAAATTGTGGTTCTTAATGGTCTTTTCTTCTTGTAACAACTCTCTTTATGGGGTGTGATGTGTGATGAGCATGAAACTGTTACTTCATTTATATTACTAAGAGTTTTTTTCAAAAGAGCGAGAGGCCCTCTCTCGCTACGCGTGTCCCGTAACATGTAGGTACTACGCTTGTTCTGAGTCTAAACCGACTCATACTTCATTCATTGATGTATTAATCTAATTGACCAGGCAATTGATAATATATTTTATTATTATTTTATATATATGTATAGTTACACATGTAAATCCTATTCCCATAACTATCCAAATTACATATTTATTTGGCCTTTATAGAATGGAAATCGATTGAAATATATTTTTCAGTAGTGGTTGTATTTGTATCATCTATACATATAATAAAATTGTCACTGATCGACTTCTGTTTTTGGAATATATTAAAAAGAAACATAATGGGGGGCCTTTATATAAGTAAGAGACCTCAAAAAAAATGGTTTTTCACGCATGGTGCACAGTAATCTCAGAAACAGCTTAACCAATTTGGATGCAGTTTTCAGTAATATATTGTAGTAGTCTTCAGTTAACATTTTGTGTTTTTTTCACATAAATTGGTTAGGAAATAAAAAAGTTATTTTAATTTATGTAAAGCACGTTATAGGTACCATGCAAATCTTCTTCTATACATGTAACAAATCTGTAGAGAAGTAGTATTCGCACATTGAAAATGTTTAAAAAAATACACCAGGATGTGAAGTGATAACGAACAGAATAGATTTTCAGCATTTTTTAAATCTTTGTCTGTTTATCTGTTTGTCTTTTAGTTGTGCACACAACACGAAAAAAAAAATACAAATTCATACAAGGGGACCTTTATATAAGCAAGAGCAAAACAATGTTTTTTCATTTTGTCTGTTCGTCTCTATATCTGTATGTTTGTGCACGCTAATCTCAGAAACGGATTTACCGATTTAGATGAAGTTTTCGGGGATATATTGTCATGAGATTCACTTTATATATATATATTTTTTTAACAGTCGGTTAACAAATAAAGAAGTTAATAATCTCTTATTGTCTTAGCATTGCTGCTTACCAGTTTGAAGGTTTATAGTTTTTACATCCATTGGTAAGTACAAAGGGTACGTTTCATCAAAATCGAAATCTATGCGTACGAAGTCGCAGGCACAGCTAGTTCGAAATAAAATATAGTTAGAGTCGGTACAGTGTAAGTACCTAATGGTAACTCGTTAAATGATTAACGCTTTGATATAATTTATAATTAATTATTAATCCAACCTGCAAGTGTTTATGATAAAAACAAATAAATAGTATGTTATATTAATTTATAATAATATAATTAAAGAGCTCTTAGGGGCAAAATAATAATAATATAATTATATATGCAATATTTGGAATATCGTATACTTAAATAAATAATACAAAACCGTTGTTGAACTTAAATATTTACAAATATTCTCTTTAAGTACTTCCTAAAAGGGAATGAAAATATAAATTGTTTAATCGTCTTCCGCCGTTTCGTAAGCTTTAGTTTGTTTTAGGAGGATATTGGTATCTTTTTTAGCATTTTTAACCTCCGACCCAAAAAGCCCCTCTTTTTATCATGAATTTGACCTGTGCACGCAGGTGGGTCAAAAAGTTCGCGGAATGGAGGGTAAAAAGTAAGAAATAAAACACAAAATTATTATTCCTTCTCAATGTATTCCCCCTTAACTCTAATACATTTATTAGACCTATCAATTAATTTATTAATACCATCGATAAAAAATGATTTCTCTTTGTCGTCACAATAGGCCGAAATAGCGCTCTTCACTTCTTCATCACTGGAAAATTTCTTCCCTCGAAGCTCTTTTTTCATTTTTTGAACAAATAAAAATCACTAGAGGCTAGACCTGGGCTATAGAGAGGATGTTCTAAGATTTCGAAGCCCATTCTTTGAACAGCAGCCATCGCAACTTGCGCCTTGTGCACAGGTGCATTGTCGTGCAAAAGGAGCACACCTTGGATCAATTTTCCCCGTCTTTTCTCCCTCACAGCAACTCGCAGACGTTCTAATAATGTAGCGTAGTACTTTCCAGTTATAGAAACACCCTTTTCTTTATAATCAATAAGGGGGATTCCTTCTGAATCCCAGAAAACAGAAGCCATGAGTTTTCCAGAACCAGTTTGCCAGAACGTCGCAGCCATACGCGTGGATGGATTTGAATACGGTTTTTTTTAATCAAAATCTTGGTTCGTCGAGATGGTTCTTAGCTATGTTTGGTCAAACAGAACAGAAAACAGTGGTCTCCAAGATATGTAGCTTGTTTGATAGTAAAAACCTAAACAAGTGAAATTAGTGTGTTTGTAGGTTCATTTAGTAAAACATAGAAAAAAATAAATATTTTAAAGAGCAAATTAAATAAAAATAAAAAAAAAAATAAAATTTAAAGTTGTTCATAACAAGACATGTATTTAAGTCGCCCATGATAATAACATGTTCGTAACAGGGTGAGAATGAATTTAGCAGTAAATCTAAATCGTTGAAGTAGTCAGTGTTGGGAGAGGGACTGTACATTACACCAAGAAGTAATTTTGAATGTTGGACTACAATTTCGAGAAGAAGGTATTCTAAAGTGCCAAAAGTAGACGGAGGTGAAAAGCTGATTGTTTTAAAAGTTATATTATATCTTAAGAATATGCAGACGCCACCACCACGCTTTTCAAGGCGATTCCAATATCCTGGAAAACACTACTTGTTATACCTATTTTAAAACCGGGAAAACATTCAGTAGTATCTACCTCGTATCGTCCAATTGCTCTCTCATCCACCCTTTGCAAAATTTTGGAACACGTCGTCAAAAATCGGCTTGAATGGTATGTTGAAAGCAAATATTTTCTGAGAAAAACCCAATTCGGTTTCCACTCTTCTCTTGAAGACACCCACATTGTATTCGGCTGGAAATACCGACGCAGGTAATCTGTTCCAATTCTTCGGGCTGATACCGGGCTGAGGCACTCCGGAATTGATTGTCCAGGTTTCCGAGGAACACCCGTCGACAACTACTCGGAGAGATGTCTACCTCAGAAAGTTACCCAGTCAATCAGACAAGGAGATATACCGTACTCTGAAAGCTTGCTTATACAGCTCGCATGCCAGACCCTGTCAAATGTCCTCAAGACGTCCAGAGAGACGGCGACCGACGCTAATCTAACTGTAGATGGAGGTGATGGATGGAGGTGGAGACACCTCCATCTCGTCGTACCGTGAACACGATTGCTGCAAAGCATTCGAAACGTCGGGTTAGATTTAAAATGTAAATTTAAAATTTAATTCAATATACGCGAGTTAAATCCGTAAAAATAGTCTTTATTTCAGTATGGAAGTTATTCATATAGGCCTATAATTGGCAGGATCGGCACGGCGGCCTATTTTGGGCAAGTGTTGGACGTTGGCAAGCTTCCAGGATTTCGGCACTTTTCTAGTCTTGAAAGAGAGGCGATGCTGACGTGTCAACTCAGCTGCGCATGTCTTGAGAAGTTTGGCTAGTATACCATCAGGACCACTGGCTTTATACACATCTAAACGACACAATGTTCTCTTTACCTTTTTGTTTGTGATGCGGATTTCAGGCATCGAAATACCGCAGTGAGGAAGATGTGCTGGAGAAACATTGCCAGTGTCTAGATGCAATTTCTCAGCAAACAGAGAAGCAAATACATCCGCTTTCTCTGTTGCTTTATGGGCCAGGGATTCATCCAGCTTCAGCAGAGCAGGCAGTGAGGGTTGGCAGAAGTTCGCCTCGATCGGCAAGAGACCAGAAAGCTCGACTACCAGTTGGTCTGACAGAGAGCATTTCGCCATACTTAGCGATTGGATCGAGAATAGCCTTCCGCAATGCCTTTTTGTAGGACTTGTCAGCTTGGTTAAAGGGTCTCTTCTTTAAACTTATATCAGCCCAAATGAGTTAAGCTGAATGTTTACGGTTTTCAGTGCAACCACATTCGGCATTAAACCACAGGCGAGCTTTGCCACCAATGGGTACGTCAGCAAAAGGAATAAAATACTCCATTGCCTGATGCACCACATCGGTTATAGCATCCGCGCAACTCGACGGATCCAAAGAAGAGAAGAAGTCCTTTGGTGTTAACATTCAGTCAGAAACAGAAAAGTCTCAAGTTTTTTATATTGATATGCAGAGGAAATAAATCTTGGATACCATAAGGTTACTTGCTTGCTCCATTTAAACAATTTGCAACGCAACATATGCCCGGTCCAGCTCCATTTTAAATGTTCTATATGGGCTATTATGTCCATTACTTTTGTCTTTTTCCTTATTTCCGGCCTTTGGATTCTGTCAGATTCTTGAAGCCTGATTCCCAACATGCTTCTTTCCTCGCTATTTCTCTGTGTTTGTCTGTCAATATCCATGTCTCACAACCGTATGTCATACAGGGGAGAATACACGTATTCAAAGTCTTTCTCTTGATGTGTATGCTATTACTATATACCAAAGTACCAAAAGCCACAGATAAGCAACAACAACAACAATATGAGGAAGGTACATATTTGGTCAATATAACATTAAATATTCACTGAGATTATATACAATGTTATACATAATGTATAAATGTAAAGTTAAAACAAAAACCAAAAGAAATATAAATGTTAACCGGATGATGGTATATAAAAGTATAAGTAGTATAAGGAGAAATATGCAACTATTACTTAGCTACGGCCTTAGGAAATCGCCTCGGACTTGTTTTTTTGTTCCTGAGTGTTCAGAGAAGATGGAAAACTTCCAATTTTCATACGCAGCTCCTTCATGGATTCTATCTTCTCGACTACGACTCTTATCAGGCAAAGAGACAATAATGGCCTCATCCATTGACCAGGAGTTCTTAATACCAAAGTGACGTCTAGCTTCAGTGAAGACTTCTTGCGTCGGTTTAGTAATGAATTACGATATTGAACCACCAGAGCCATTTAAGGCAATTTTGGAATTCCAAATAGCAGACCTTTGCTTTAAAGAATTAAACCCAGCCAATATTGGTCTGGGTTTATACTCCCATTTTGACTCTCAAACGATGGCAAACATCAATATGAGATATCAAAACCGCTGAAATTATATTTTATGATGGTGTCATGTATTGATATTTCAGCCTTCTCGTTACTATCTTCAGGTATGCCAAGGAATAAAAGAAATTTTCTATGTGAGAGTACTTCATGCTTATCAAAACCCGCAGAAATTAACTGCAACTGATGCTGAAGCATTGAAAAAGTCTTCCACACCAGATCCTTGAAAGTTGTATAATCATGAGCCAAGACAGTAATATCATTAAAGGTGCTACTTGTTTCCTGTTTCGTGGTTGCAATTGATTGTGACAGTGCTTTATGAAAGTTTATATATAGACGTCTATTATATAGATGAATTGTGGAAAAAAAAGTCTGTTCGTTTGTTTGTCTGGGTTTATCCGCACATGACTGATTTGATACTTACTTAAATTTTGTCGATAAAGTTTCTAATGTTTCCTTTAACGCAATGTTAAGATTACCTTTATTATATTCACTTTTCCTTTGTCTATAAGAGGTTTTTTTTATATAATTAGTAACGTTCGATGGTCGCAGACACAAGAGTTCTCTTATGTTGCAGCCCTAAGTATACAACTAATATGATTACACAACATGAGCGTAATAACCGTTAAGGAAGTCGTCACCAATGTTGGTCCTAAGCTAGTTCTTGGATAGACCAAGAAATCTAGATTAAGTGACCATTCTACACGCTTTTAACAGATCTATAAGATGTCACTGTGGTCAGTGGCACCCCTAGAACCTATTAGGGCCACTGTCACTAAAATTCTTATAAAGCTAGCTTATAATTATTAATATTATACTTTATTGTCGTCAACTTAACCAACTAATAATTGAATGAGACCACTTCGACACGGTCTTTCATATTAGTTACTAGCTTTTACCCGCGGCTTCGCACGCCTTAAATTCGTAGTAAAACAATTCCCACTTCCCTTTTTTTTGTATTGACTTCTATATGACTTATTTTACTATAGTAATATAAGTCATATAGAAGTATCAATATATAGTAATACGATCAAAATTACGACATCGGCAGACATCGTAAGTCTTTAATAAGAATACAATATTAGGTGCTGTAATTATTTTTATACCTCTCTTGTTTTTACTTAAACGTCCATTTAAATACTTCTTAAACAGAGTACTTAATAACCATTCTAACCATATATCACACTTACAGATTTTCATTGAACATAATCAAAATATTACCATGTAAACTTGAGTAATTCTGAGCTACACAATCGACGTTATTTTCACCATCAACTTGAAGGTCTAGTTTTATTAAAAAAAATCTATTTTAAATGATAAACATTCAATTAGCTATATGCATTAACAAAATTGTATAATAACAATATACCATCGCGGATTTTCTTGTAGAAGTTTTTAAGGTATACAATACTTAGTACATTATTTTGATCTATCTCGTGGATTTCAACCAGCGCGGCGTTTGCATTGTAAGCGCAACAAAAGTGTTTGTTTACGACTTCGCATTATAAATCTTCAAATTATCAGTGGTTCTCTGATATACCAAGCATGTTATAAAACATATAAACCTTCCTCTTGCATCACTATCTATTAAAAAAAACTGCATCAAAATCCTTTGCGTACTTTTAAAGATACATACATACAGACATAGGGACAGACGCGAAAAGCGACTTTGCTTTATAATATGTAACTTGCTGTGCGTGCGACTTCGTACGCGTAGTTTTCGATTTTGATAAAAAGTACCCTTTGTACTTACTAATGTATGTAAAAACTATAAACCTTCAAACCGGTAAGAAGCAATGGTACGACAATAAGAGATTATTAACTTCTTTATTTGTTAACCGATTGTTAAAAAAAAAACAAAATATAAAGTGAATCCCATGACTCTATATTCCCGAAAACTACATCCAAATCGACTTATCCGTTTCTGAGATTAGCGTGCACTAACATACAGACACTTAGACGAACAAAATTAAAGAAACATTGTTTTGGGTTCTCTTGCTTATATAAAGGTCCCCTTCTATGAATTTTTAAAATATTTTTTTTTCGTGTTGTGTGCACAACTAAATGACAAACAGACAAAGAGACAAAGATTTTAAAAATGCTAAAAATGATTCTGTTAGTTATTACTTTACATCCTGGTATATTATTTTTAAATATTTTTAATGTACACAGGCTACTCCTCTACAGATTTATTACATGTATAGAATAAGATTTTCATGGTACCTATTACGTCATTGACATAAATAGTCATAACTTTTATATTTCTTAACCGATTTAGATAAAATAAACACTAAATGTTAAGTGAAGACTGTGATAATAAATTCCTGAAAACCGCATTCAAATTGGTTAAGCCGTTTCTGAGATTAGCGTGCACAAACATACAGACATACAGTCATACAGACATACTGACATACAGACATACATACATACAGACATACAGACATACAGACATACAGACATACAGACATACAGACATACAGACATACAGACATACAGAAATGCAGACATACAGACAAACAGACAAAATGAAAAACTATTGTTTTGGGTTCTCCTGCTCTTATAAAGCCCCCTATAATGTTTTTTTTTTTGATTCCATGTACAGGAATGGCTCAGTGACGTATTTATTATATGTATAGATTATGTTGCGAGGCAAATGTTTAAGTGTGTTCTGTTATATTTAATTACATGAATTCAAACTCAAGACCACGCTTCGTAGTTTATGTGTGATATGATGTGAAACTTAAGTCCAAACGGGGATCGCATTAGCATTTAAATAGTATTTCACCACCCACACGTATTACGATGATTACATCTGCTCTTGATACAGATCACGGTACATTTGTTATACATATACCTAAGTCTTCATTCACACATGTACACACTCTCATACACACACACACACGCACACAACACATACACGCGCACACACGCACACAACACACACACACACACACGCATACATCACTAAGATGACTTGATTGTTTTATTAACACATTGATCTTTAAGATATTTTACACGATTGTTTGAAATAAAAAGCGTACCTACTTAGGTATTCTATAGATATAATAAAATTGTCACTGATTGATTTCTGTGCATGGAAAATATCAAAAGAAAAACATAATTTTTCAAGAATATATTATCATGAGCTTCATTTTACATTTAGTGTTTTTTTTTATTAAATCGGTTAACACACAAAGAAGTTAATAATCTCTTATTTTCGTACCATTGTGGTAAGAATTTTTTTCAGAATTGAAATAGTGGTCCTCCCTTTTTTTATTTTGTTTGTCTATACTGTTAGCCCTGTTGGCTATTATAGCGTCACCGGGGGAGCGGGTGAGTCTGGAGACCCACCCTTAACAAGGGGGGGCCAGATGGGCCCCCATGGGGAACGACGTCCCGAGGGCGTCTCAGATTGAGACACGGACCTCGGCTCGGGGCGTCGTTAGTCAGGAGGGAAGCTAGGAAATTTGGGCACTAGCGTCCTCCGACGGCAGAACGCTGGAGCAACGGAGCACTTACTCAGTTGGGACCTCGTCTATACCGGTACAGACGGTGTGTGTCTGTGTGTTGTGTAGTGTCACTTATGCCTACGCGTACACGTTATTACCTACTGTGAACGCGTCGTCGGGGTCAACGAGTACCGACTTGGGTCTTTTTTTTTTCTGACTAAAGTAGTCTTACGTGGTCTATACTCTGCGGCGTCAGCCACCAGTGGGTTCGGGTGTCGCTCAGCACGTTCAAAGTACTTTTGGGAAAGCCCCTTGAAGTACTGAGCGATGGTCGGAAGGTTCAAAGTGTCCTCCCCTCAGGAAATAATAATATCCTAAAAATAACGAAATTGGACTACCTCCTATGTAAAAAAAGGTCTGTGATTAAAATTAAAAAAATTATAAAAAAAAAAAAACAGAAATACTCCTATCACGTATATTATAAAATTTGCTGTGCCTGCGACTTCGTGCGCATAGATTGCGAATCCGATAAAACGTACCCGTTCAAAATTTTATCAAGCTCCGGCATGTGGGTAGTTTTTGCGCGTATGAGTATTTCTAGTTTATTTATACATATATATATATATATATATATATATATATATATATATAAATAATATATATATATTTTAATCACAGATATTTATCAGCCAAAAGTGTAACGGATTTGATTGCGGTTTTTTTTCATCGAAAGCGTCGAGATGGGTCTTAGCTATGTTTCGTCGAAATAGAAACAGTCGTCTCCAAAATATTGACGTTTTATTGGTGGTGAAAGGTTTTTACGCAGTATTGATAGAAATACTTAAGCAAGTGAAAATTTGTGTGTCCGTAGGTTCATTTAGTATAATAATAAAACCAGTAAAATTACTTTAAAAATCAGAAAAAAAAATAAAAATACAAAAAGATCTCTAAAAATAATAAAAATAGTATTATTATGTACTTATTAAAGTCGTTGCGTCGGGTTACCGCTTAATAAAGAAAGAAATTTAAATGCTAGTATGTTAACAAGACAAATCGAGACGAGATCGAGTCGTGCCTGTAGCCTAAGCTCTCGTAACTTCGTAAAATAGACATCATCGTCAACGTACGTACAAATTATAGATTGATTTGTTACATTTACAGAAGAAGATTTGCTTGGTACCTATTACGGGATTGACATAAATTGACTGATTTAAATAAAAAAATAGTAAATGTTAAGTGAAGACTATTTCAATATATTAGGGATAAATGTTGCCCGTGACTGCGTCCACGTAGACAGTAAAAATTATATTTATATGGCTTATGATCGTAGTCATAAAGAGTCACGGGCAACAACTAGTGATAATATAAATAAATCCCTTTGTCATAGTGTTATTAGTGATTGTAAATCATTTTAATTCCTAATGTTTATATTTATTAATATTCGTATATATATATGAGTCTTGAATCATGTTACTTAATACATTTATAATTTATTACATTGTCGAAATTTTCACGCGGATCTTTGTTTTTTCTCGTATTAAATATAACCTATGTTCATCAGAGGGATAATGTAAGATTCTAAAGGTAAAGTATTTTTTTTTATCGGTTCATTGGTTTCGGAGCCTATTCAATTCAAACAAATCTTTAATCTTTATAATATTAGGATAGATTGTGAGAAAAACTTAAGCAATTGAAAATTTTGTGTGTCTGTAGGTTCATTCAGTACAATTCAGAAACCAGTAACATAACTTTAAAAAGCAGAAAAAAAAATAAATTTTAAAAAACCCCCGATACAAAAAGAACTCTATAAAGAATAAAAATAATATTATTATGTACTTATTGAATTCGTTGCGTCGGGGGACCGCTTAATAAAGGAAGAAATTCAAATGCAAGTAAGTTAACAAGGCAAATAAAGAAATTACGATATCGAATCGTATAATCTAAGTCCTCAATGTATAACTTCGTAAAATATACCTACACTATCAACGTACGTACAACGGTCCCCCGACACAACGACTTCAATAAGTACATTATAATATTATTTTTATTCTTTTCAGAGGTCTTTTTGTATCGGGGGTTTTTTAATTTAATTTTTAACTATATGTACACAGTACACAGTGACAGTTTTGTTATATTATATCTAATTGTGTAATACAAAATGATTGAATGATTGATTGAAATGAATGATTGATTGAGTGATTGAAAGACCCTGAGTGAGGGATATATTTTGATTGCCACCAATAAATTCTTAGTATATATTTATGTAACAAATTTTCCAACAACTATTTGATTCATATTTACCAGCAAACATTTTTATAAGTAGTTGTTATAAGGAAACCTCGTAGACGGAGCCTAATAAAAAGGCTCGCTTCTTAAGAGCACAGAGATGACACTCATCTAAAACAACACTGCCTCCCAACTGGGTCACATATTCAACCTTTTGTGAAACATTCCTGCCAAAACAACTTTGCACGGGATAATTTTGTTACAAAATAGTTTATTAAGATTTAACTATTCCATAATATAATTCAATACTAACTGTTGCCTACGACTTTTCACGAATTATTGAAATACAATACTTACCTTCCGCAGTCAATGGGCTATCAAATGAAAAAATATTTTTTTTAATCCGACTGATATTTCCATTCATACAAAGAACATGTAAAGAAACTAGCAGTTTCTTTTTATTATTCAGTTGCTAAATGACTTTAATATTATAAATTGTTATGTGAACCAAAGCACCGGATCTACCACGATATATTTTGAAGGTGTTCTTTAAAAGTTTTTCTTAATGGTTCTTGATTTGACTAAAGAGGTAAAAAGGTAAAGTACTGTTCATATAAGAAGCCTTCGTCTTTATCATAAAATGTTTAAAATATATTAAAAATGTTTATGAATTTCAAGTTTATATTTAAA
Source organism: Napeogenes sylphis (assembly GCA_959347405.1). NCBI lineage: Eukaryota > Metazoa > Arthropoda > Insecta > Lepidoptera > Nymphalidae > Napeogenes > Napeogenes sylphis. Next base: position 1,869,446 of record OY365783.1, read on the forward strand.
TTTATTAAGTCGCTACAATCTACACTAAAATTACAAACATAAGTTAATGCATCGAAACTAATATTATAAAGAGGTAATATTTTTTTTGTTTGTAATGAATAGGCTCAATAACTACTGGACCGATTTTAAACATTCTTTCACCAATATGAATGTACATCTTGCCAAAGTAACATAGGCTATATTTTATTTTGAAAAAAAATAGGGATCCTTGCGAAAACTTCAATAACATAAACCACCGTCGATAAAAATCACTATTGAAATACCTTAAATCGCGTGCGCTGCAATAACTATTGATGATGGAGCAAAATAATATAGTACGATTTTGTAGACCACATTATTATCTACAGAAAAGTCCCCGGTAGAGTATATCTAAGTATTATAGTTGCGCCAATATAAAAACTTTTATAGTTTAACAAACTATTTAAATCGGCAACGAAAATAAGATGTTGATATTCATACCATGGTATTAATACTTATCTAAATAACTTTCTTTTTATTTATCAGTAGTTCAATACCTTTACATTGCTGTTTAAATTATTTTAATCGGACACTCCATTCAAAAGATATAGCGAGTTTAAAATTTTGGGTAACTTAAAAATAACTCGGCGCTTCGCCGCATCGCGTCGCGTTGTTGTATCGGATACAGTTATATTTCATACAGTAAGTAGCGGTCTGAATTATCTGTCTTCCAAATTTATACATATAAATAAAATTGGAGTGTCTGTTTGTTATATTGAAATAACCGCTTTTTAGTAACTTTTTAGTAATATGGATGTTTACACGGTACATATACCAAAATTATTATTTTTTAATTGTTCGTCGATCTGTCTATCTGTCTGTTTGTACACGCTAATCTTTGAAACGGTTGAACCGATTTTGACGGGTTTTCGACTTGAAGATAGCTGATGTAATTAAGAATAAGTTAGACTACTTTTATTCCATGATTTATTATTTACTAGCCGTTGCTTATGATTCCATCTACGTAGACTGTAAAAATAACATTTATATGGCTGAGTAAATATTTCAAATACCTAAATATTATTTTTATAGTTTACGTGAACGTAGTCACGGGCAACAGCTAGTAAGTTATAAACATAAGGGATGAGTTTGTATTCAGAAGATAATCATGAACCCTATACATTTAATATCAAAGATATCTTCACTAATATTTATAATAGATGTCCCGACTGAAACAGGTTATAATATCCTATATTCTAATATTCTAAATTCTCATTTTACTACTCCACCTCTTATTTTAGACAACCTTGTTAAAATTTCGACTCTTTCTATTTTAAACAGTTAGACTCCATCTAACCTACCTTATTTCTTATTCAAATCAGTAAATGTAGATGTGGTAAAGAAGTGTGTCCGCTCTATCTCCACCAAGGCCATTGGTAGCGATAATATCAGCCTTGAAATGATACTTCTAGTGCTGGACGAAATTGCATCTGTGATCACACTCATTACTAACTTTTCACTGTCATGCAATGTTTTTCCATCGCTCTGGAAGAAAGCAGCTGTCATTCCACTGCCTAAAACATCGAATCCCTCCTGTCCTACTCAATATCGCCCTATATCTATCCTTCCAATTTTATCCAAAGTGCTGGAATCTATAGTTCATCAACAACTTTATTCTTACCTCATTTCTTCCTCTCTCCTATGCCCTTACTAATCCGGTTTTCGCCCTTCCCACAGCACTACTGGAGCGCTATTGAATGTGACGGAGGATATTCGGTCTGCTATGGATAACACCAAGCTCATTGCAATGATTTTGTTGGACTTCAGTAGCGCTTTCAACTCGGTAGACCATGACATACTTCTTGGTACTCTTCGTGCAGTTAACGTCTCACCTACTTGCATTGACTGATTTCTCTCATATGTTTCCGGACGTCAGCAGTCAGTAAAGACCGATTATGACTCATCGAATTGGTTGACTCTTACTGCTGGTGGCCCCCAAGGTGGCGTACTTTCACCGTTACTATTCTCTATTTTCATTAACAATATCTCAAGTTTTATATCTTCTCCCTTTCACCTGTATGCAGATGATTTACAAATATATCGTCATTTTGGGCTAACTGAGCTGCATGAGACTATCGATCTCCTTAACAAAGATCTTGCTGCGATCCACTCATGGTCCAAATCGTTTGGAATTATAATTAACCCTGTTAAATCGCAGGCAATTATTATCGGTAGTAGCCGTCTAAAAAGCCGCGTTGTCTAGGAAACTGTACCTCCTATCTTGTACTGTGAAACACCGATACCTTACTATGACAAAGTGAGAAATCTAGGCTAGAAATCTAATTAATTTTGGATAAAAACTTATCTTGGATACCTCACGTCACCGAAGTAAGCAGAAAGATGCACTGCACCTTCCATTATCTTAAACGTTTTCAATACTTTCTTCCATTTAAAACCAAAATTCTGCTTGGGCAATCACTTCTTCTACCTATCCTCGACTATGCAGACGTGTGCTATTTAGATGTCTCGAAGGAGCTACTTAACAAACTAGAGCGTCTACAAAATCTTGCGATACGCTTCATCTTCGGCTTACGTAAATATGATCACATATCCCAATTTCGTACTCAACTAAAATGGCTCCCTATCCACCTCCGCCGTGATATGCACATCCTTTCTTTTCTCTATAACATACTCTATAACAAAAATTCTCCTATCTACATTCAGTCTCGTTTCCATCACCTTCCTACTCCTACACGTTCTAAGAGATCTTGCATCACTTCGATGCTTGAATTCCCAAGACACAACACCTACGTCCTACTCCACTCCTTTACAATACGTGCTGCAAAGCTTTGGAATCGATTACCGAAAGCGGTCCAGGAAAGCACTTCAATTTATGCTTTCAAGGACAAGCTTAGAAATTATCTTTACTCCGAAGTGACAAACCTCTCAAAACTGCTGTACGCTCATTTTATGTATGTTTGTATATATGTATGTTTGTATATATGTATGTATGTTTATATATATATATATATGTCTATATCGGTATAATCGGTATGCCCGTATCGGTTTATTTTTAGCGATGCGGTAGCTCAGTTGGTAGAGCGACGGGACGGTTTCCCAGTAGTCGCGGGTTTGAATCCCTGTCCGTATCGGTTTATTTTTCATTCTATATTTACATAAATTTAAATAAGCTTAACATGGCTATACATGTTTAAAGATATTTTCAAACATATATATATATATATATGTATTTATAAATTTAAGTACTATATTTTTCCTTACTGCTATTTCATTTTTGCACTAATATGACCCGCGATACCATATTTCTCTCTACCATGGGGTCGACTGGTAGAAATCTCTTATAGAGATAAGTTCGCCCTTGCCAACATTTTTTAAAACCATGTTTTTACCTTTGTATTGTTTTTTTTTAAAGTGCAATAAAGAATATAATAAATATTATCCTGTTACATTAGAAGTCCTGTATCACAAGATAATATTAAAATATAATCCAACAAAATATATTACAAAACCAGTTTAAATGAAAAACCTTACAAATCTGTGTAAGAAATGTCGTTTCTTATTCCAGTCTTTTTTCTCCCTTTTCCAGGTCAAATGTATACAAATCTTATGGCAAGATAAAGTCGTGACTAAAATGTTTATTGCGATGCTTGTAATGAGGAGATAGATATCCGCACGTAGCCAAAAATAAAAAGAAGTATGATAAACCGCTTAATAGTAGATTTGGTAAATTATATATTCAGGTTTTTTAAAATCAGGGTGACATTTATAGAATCACAGACTATTTATAGTTTATTATGTATATATTACGTAGCATTTTATTAATAAATGAATAAATTTATAAAGTGTATGTTTTATTGGAACGTAGTTCTAATATCGCGCGTTGTGAAAGAGGGCTAGACGGTAAAAATTCTAACCAAAAGTTGGCACGACATGTTTTGCTATCTCTCTCCCTCTTATAGAAAGCAAGCGAGATATTTTCATTTCTATCATTATTATTTTTTGTATTATATTAAATTGCTTAGTAGCTCTTTATTACTTATTTGATATTGGAGTTTGTTCTTTTAGAATCAATTTGCAAATAAGACAGTTTAAATGAAAATAATAATACAAATTTGTTTTAAATATACTCGTAATTTGTGATTAACTATACTCGTAATGTTTCGTAACAACGCCATCTATTTCTACCTTAGGGAAACATAACTACATCTGTTATATAAACATATCTGTACAAAGTGAAACCGCTAGGTGGCGGGAAAATAATTCATGGGTTTATTGATTAACACTTTTCAATTTAGTTATTCATTTTATTTACATTTATAATAAATTACAGGAGAAATATCATACAAAAATAGTATACAAATATTATTCATTAGCATATTAGCTTATATTAATAATTTAATATTTTTTTATTACAATAGGTAATATTCATGTTTTTTTTTGACGTAAATTAATCATTTACCTCTCTATATCGTAGAAAAGATTCTAGTTTTTTTTCAAAGTGAAAATTAAAACATTGAGTAAATTTGAGCCGTTCAAACGCCGTCATTTTGCGCGCGCCCTGCGAGACGTCAAATGACACGTCTCGTCAATGTTTACTATGAACTTTGTATTTACTTCATACATATTTTAAATTTTAAGTGCGTTACAAGTCATGGAAGAAGATAAAAACCATCTTACAAGAAATGTATAGTACCGGAGTGCAATAATATAATTAGAAAAACACCCGACAAAGTGTTTTGAAAATACAAAAACCGATTTTAAAAGTAAAAAGTAAAAAATAATGAAGATTTAATATTTATTATATACCTATTATTTATATGTCCTATTTACTAATAGGTTTGAAGGCGGTGCCAAGCCAAGCTTTTAGTATAGGAATTCAGGTGAATACATATTTGTAATTATTTATTTTTCGTTTTTCTTCGTATTGATTCAAGCTAGTAATTATATTAGGATATCATTGTTCTTTTATTGCTTCATTTACGTATCTTAATTTTTGAAATAGGCATTTCATAATTCACATGTCCATGTAGTTTAAGGATTCTGTTGAATATATTTTCATCATTTGGTTTTTTTTCTCTATTCTTCGTATTGATTGAGCTGCTTATAATATTAAGATTTAATTGCTTTTTATTATATTTATTTACGTATCTTATCATTAAAGTAGGCATTTCATTGTATTATTTTGCTCGTATTCATTTAAGGGGTTAAATATAATTATTTGTTTAAGGTTTGGCACCGACTTCAAACCTATAAGTAAAAAGGACATATAATAGGTAGTAATTAATAAATATAAAATCTTAATTATTTTTTAGTTTATTGCTACATTATCAGTTAGCCATGGGTAGACCTACAAAAGGTGCTGCACGCCTTAAAAAATACAGATATCAAGAAATGGGAACCGATAAAAGTAGTCGTCTCCGTAAAAATGCTCTTCGTAACACAATTTCACGTTCTTGAGAGACTATTAAAGATCGTGAAAACGTTGGTTGGCCATGAAGGCATATATGAAATCACGATTACTTCAAAAAACTCTTGATCAGTATAATTAGACTCGGAAAGATCTTTTGGTTTACGAAATTTTTTGGTTTACGAAATTTTTATGGTTGTCGATTTATTTCAGGTTAAGAAAGATACAGCTAATAATATTGAATATAATATGTATCACGAAACAACAAGGAGAAAAATGTAAACCTTAAGTTTGAGGAAAGGAGTTGTTCCTCATATAATTTTGTGGCAAAAACATCAGCTGATAGAATGAGAATGTGCGTAGTCAAAAGGCAAAGATTGACATCGGTTAATGAAGCCTTTTCAGAGTTAGCTATCAAAAGTAGTGTTTAAAAAATTGGTGACCTTTACAAAGAAGTGATATAACAAGTAAGTCCTAGTACTGCTCATACAAATGTCTGTGATATTAATCAGCCAAGACAATATTAAATGTGATCACAAGGCAGAACCTTGCTTTTCGCATATTAAAGATAAATTACCAAGTGACTAAGCTGTGCAAGTTAATATTAAACCGAAGTATAGAAGTAAAGGTGTCAATGTAAAAATACCTGCTGAAAAGTGTAAATTAAGGGAGCGAAATTCAAACTTCCAAAACGCGCCACCATTGGTCGAAAGGAAATGTGACGTCATTTGAAACGCCATTTAAATTATCGGCGTCGAAATTCATATTGTGGTATTAGTGTTACTGAGAAAAATAAATAATTTAAACCTATATTTTCGTACTTAAAGATTTTATTATATGATACGATTGTTTAGGTAATCATTTTCCATTTCACTTGACTCAGATAAATAACTTTGTTGATAATCAGCAGATATAGAAGATATAAGATGCTATAGAAGTATTTTCAGCTCTGTTTTCAGTAAACAATTTTCTTTTTAAAACATAGTTTTACTGGTAAAGTAAAACTATGTAAAATAGTTAGTTTTATTACAGTGTGATATATATGGTTATAATGGTTATTAAGTTCTCTGTTTAAGAAGTAATTAAATGGACGTTTAATTAAAAACAAGAGAGGTAAAAAAATAATTACAGCACCTAATATCGTATCCTTATTAAAAACTTTAAATATTCTTTTGACAGTGAACGATGTCTGCCGATGTAGTAATTTTGATTGTATCACTTAAACTAAGTCATATAGAAGCCAATACGAAAAAAGGGAAGTGGGAATTGTTTTTACTAAGAATTTAAGGCGTGCGAAGCCGCGGGCAAAAGCTAGTATGGAATGAAAATATTAGCGATTGTGTCGCAAACAGTATTGCCACTGCGGTAAACACATCTTTTACCGGCGAGCTATCTAAAATAACATCTGCGCTATCAGAGTTTAATGCTAATGTGTTAAAACTTACTACGGTCACTATTAGCCTCAATAAATCATTAAACGAGGTTAACACCCGTCTATGCGACATGGAGGCAACGCTTAGCTTTTCGACTGAACGACAGGACCTCTTTGACAGTCGATTGAAAACTGTAGAACACACAACTTCGCAATCTATTTGTTATAAGACTCAGATACAACTACTAGAAAATAAAATACAGGCCATAGAACAGCAGGCAAGGCAATATCGATGTAACTAATATTCCCGATAGGCAAGGTGAGAATCTTATCAGTATAATTGAGTGTCTAGGTAATGCTATTAAGCACCCTATACGTACATCCGACATAATAAGTATTCCTCGCGTACCACACGCTGACAAAAATGATCGGCGCCCTAAGAATATTGTAGTTAAATTCGTTAACAGGACACTATGAGACAATGTCATTGCCGCTTCCCGTGTTACGAAGGGGTTAAACTCGGCATTACTATCTGTATCTGGCCAACCTGTTAATATATACGTCAACGAGCATCTAACTTTAGATAACAAACTTTTATTTCGTAAATGCCGAGAAGCTGCTAAGAAAAACGAATATAAATATGTTTGGGTTAAACATGGAACCGTGCTGGCTCGTAAAACAGACACATCACCCGCAATTGCCATCAGATCCCTCGAGGAAATCGCGCGCATCAAATAAACAGCACCCATCTGACAACACGCAGCAGCAGCCTTCCAACGTTACATACTTATACATGTCTAAAATTCAGTCATTAATTGCAGGTCATGTAATAACCTGCTTACGTACTTATCTATGTAGTAAGAAAAAAACTATTCTTATATGGTTAAACTATAATTCCACTCAATGTGTTCTAATAAATTATAGTATTTTAGATGAAACCTGTAATACACTATATAAATATTATATCAATTCTTTATTTATTTATTTTTTATATGATCTAGGGCAATGCTTGACTACATTCCACCTGATGGTAAGTGGAATATAGTCTTAGGTGGTAAGGCGCATTACCCTAGCAACCTATTCACTCTTCTCTTGAATGTATCCACATTGTATTCGGTCGGAAATATCGACGCAGGCAAGCTGTTCCAATCCTTTGCTGTACGCATTAAAAATGAGGAAGCAAAGCGCTTCGTTCGGACAGGTGGAATATCCACAATAAAAGTATGAAAACCTGCCGTGCGTCGGGACGTCCGGTGATGGAAGGGGGACGGGGGAATTAAATTGTGTAATTCCTGCGCACACTCACCAAAATGTATCCTATAGAATACTGAGAGGCTAGCAATTCTACGCCTGTGCTCAAGGCTTTGGAGGTCGGCTTCGACCAATTCGGGGTCGCCTATAAGCCTCTTTGCTCGCCTCTCAATTGAGTCCAGAACCGCAAGATGAGACTTTGCGGCACCAGCAAATAGGTGACCACAGTACTCCACACACGACCGGATCTGTGCTTTGTATAAAACAAGAAGCTGTCCCGGTGTAAAGTACTGCCGAACCTTCGCAAGAACGGCAAGCTTTGCTGCTGCTGCTGCTCTTGCTCTGGACTCAATGAACCGACCAAAGTTGAGGTTCGAGGAAATCTCTAAGCCTAACAACTGAAGCCGGTCACTGTATTCCAAGGATACATTCTGGAAAGTAGGAGCCAAGGTGAAAGGGCTCTTTTTGGCGGTGAATAGACACGTCTGCGTTTTGGTGGCGTTGAACTTGACAAGATTGGCATTGCTCCATGCGGAGACTGCCATATATACCCTCATTACATGGATCTAGAATGCATTCTTTTAATACCAATCCAACTCTTATTATCATTGTATGTAGGAAATTTTCTCTGGGTGGCTTGTTGTATGTTTAATTGTTTCAATATATTTAAAACTGTTATATACGCTAAACTTTTTGATCATAATACCCTTTATATAACAAAAATATATGTTCTGATAAGCTTCGTTATGTTTTACCTTTTATTACTATCAAGATTTCTACTTTATTTATTTAATAAACAAAGTTCCTGCATTTATATTGAATATCCCGCTGTGCATCAATTATAGGCCTAAAGATATGTACTCAATACCTTTTATATTTAAACTCAAAAATCTATAACTTAAATAATAATGTATTGTCAGTCTATTATCAAAATTGCCGCGGGTTAAGAACTAAATTAAATACTATTTACATGAATATATTGTCGCACAATTATGACGCCATTGTGTTAACCGATACCTGGCTGCATGACGGCATAGTAAACAATGAATTTGTGGATTCTCGCTACAACGTGTACCGATGCGATCGTGATCGCGTTGTAACAAATCGTCGTGAAAAAATCGAAACATAAACAGTAGCACGCCACCATATTCGCACTTAATAAATTTTATGACGGCCATGGACTGCATACAGGTAAATACATTTAAAAATAATTTAAATAGGATACTCGATTTATGCCTGACTAACGTATACAATACTGAGGCTTTTTCTGCGCCAATTACTTTAGTCCCGCCTGACCCTATTCACCCTCCTTACTACATTTTAATACCTATTTATTACAACCTGTCCAAACCCATGCCGACAAATCCATGCTTACGATATTGTTATAGGAATGCTAATTACGAACAAATCAATGCTGATATTTCAGAAATTACTTGGAGTGAGTTATTACAAAGAAATCGGCTGAAGAAAGTGTTAATATCTTCTATGAAAACTTATTCCAAATTATACGCAAACGCGTCCCAACAAAGCCCGACACTAAGTCTAAATTTCCGGTATGGTTTACTCCGGCGTTAATGCATATATTTAAAAATAAAAATAAGGCATGGATTAAATGGAAAGTATGTAAAAACCAATCCGACTACTCTTTATTTTCAATGTATCGGGATAGGTTCAGAAAAGAATCACTGCTGTGCTACAATAGATACATAAATTCTGTAGAAGCCAGTATTCCCAAGAATATTAAATATTTTTGGATTTATATTAAAAATCGTCAAAATCAATCAGACATTCCGAGCAGTGTCCACTATGGTGGCATAGAAGAGGATAAACCAGAGGGTATTTGCAACCTGTTTTCCACTTTTTTTCATTTTGTTTTCCAACCTTCTGATGTGTGTGATTCCTTTGATATAGACAATATAGTTGACATTGATAGAAACACGCTTAGTGAAACCATTATTAGTGATATATATATATATATATATATATATATATATATATATATATATCTCTCTCTCAGAAGCAAGCAATGTTTATCCCTATTGTTATTAAAAGTTGTGCAGTGTCCTTGTGTGAGCCCTTGGTCATATTATATAATAAATGTCTTACAGAGGGGGTATGCCCAGCCATATGGAAATCGGCTAGAATAACACCTATATATAAGAAAGGCATAAAAAAGATGTCGTTAATTATCGTCCAATTTCAATCCTTCCAGCACTATCCAAGCTTATGGAGAGGCTGGTACGTAAAAGTATCTATCCACTATTGCACAGGATTATCCTTCCACAGCAGCATGGGTTTATTAGTAAACGATCTACTGTCACTAATCTTTTTGTTTATACTTCTGAATTATTTGAGAATATGGATGCTAATGGGCAAACGGATAGCGTTTACACAGGTTTTCGGAAGGCGTTTGATTTGGTGGATCATAAGATATTGCTAGAAAAACTGGCTTTCAATGGAATTCGCGGGAATCTTTGGAGGTGGTTCAAATCTTATGTAACCAATAGAACGCAAAAGGTGGTCATTAACGGACATGAATCGGGAACGGATCTCATAACGTCTGGTGTGCCCCAGGGATCAATCCTTGGTCCTTTGCTATTTATTCTCTTTGTTAACGACATACATAGTTGCTTTCATCATAGTGATTTTCTATTATATGCAGACGACTTAAAAATTTACCGCACCATTAATAATTTTATTGATCATCTGGACTTTCAAGAAGATCTAAATAGACTTCATATTTACTGTAATATTAACAAACTACAATTAAATCTTGACAAGTGTAAAGTTATTACTTTCAGTAGGAAACGATCGTTGAGTACTTATAATTATTCAATAGGCGGCCATAACCTTAATAGGGTACAATCTATCCGTGATCTTGGAGTCACACTGGATACTAAGCTGATACTTGATGCACATGTTGATAATATATGTAATAGGGCTTTTAAGATGTATGGGTTTGTACTGCGAGCCAGTAACGACTTTGTACGACCGAGTACATATCTACACCTCTATAAAACCTTAATCCGTTCACAACTGGAGCATGGTGTATGTATTTGGGATCCTTTATACATAATATATTCTAATAGTTTTGAGAGAGTGCAGAAGAAGTTCTTGAGATGCATGCACTGAAAATCCTACCATAATATTCAAGCATACGATCAGTTACTAGAAAAATATAATATTTTAGACTTGAAATTTAGAAGAATACAATTGCAAGCCATGTTTTTATACGACATTTGCCACAACAGATACGATTGTAGTTCTATTGTCAGCAGTATTATATATAGAGTGCCTACTAGATCTTACGCACGAGCCTGTCGTTCCACACAATATCTTTTTGCCACACGCACGTCACGCACCAACGCAGGTTTACGTGCACCAACTAGACATTTATTAAATACATACAATTCTAATTTTAGTCACATAGATATTTTTGAAAATAGTGTAAGCGTTTACAAAAATCTTATAGTTAAGGAACTGAGTAACGAATAAGTAACGAACGAATAAGTAGTACCTATTGAAAATTGTGTTACAACTCTCAACAACAAAAATACTTATTGTATTTATTAGATGTGGTAAACGATGTGGATTTCACAATTGTTATTCTAAAACTTAATACTGTTTATCCATTGTAATTGTGATATTGTTAGTTTACCTGAATAAATTAAAAATATATATATATATTACTTATTGTAATAAAAATATATTAAATTATTAATATAAGCTTATATGCTAATGGAAATATTTGTATACTAATTTTGTATGATATTTCACCTATAATTTATAATCAGTAGAAATAAAATGAATAACTAAATTAAAAAGTGTTAATCGATAAACCCATGAATCATTGTCCCGTCACCTAGCGGTTTCACTTTGTACAGATATGTTTATATAACAGATATAGTTATGTTTCCCTAAGGTATAAATAGATGGCGTTGTTACAAAACACTACGAGTATATTTGATCAGAAATTTGTATTATTATTTTCATTTAAACTGTCTTATTTGCAAATTGATTCAAAAAGAACAAACTCCAATATCAAATAAATAATAAAGAACTACTAAGCAATTTAATATAATACAAAAAATAACAATGATTGAAATTAAAATATCTGGCTTGCTTTCTATAAGAGAGAGAGAGATAGCAAAACATGTCGTGCCAACTTTTGTTTAGAATTTTTACCGTCTAGCCCCCTTTCACAACGTGCGATAAGGAACTACGTTCCAAAATGTTTTTATTATAATAAGATGATAATAAGTATCCGAAAAAAAAATATTTGAGACCATTTTAAATTTTATGAATATTCCCTATTCCTTCAATAATTAATCGAAAGGAACTTCGTTCCATCCGGGTGTTCCTTGACACCTCTTAGTTTTTTTTTACTTATATACATACATTTTTTCAACTTTTAATCCATAACTCCATTAGCTTGTATACTATATTTATACATATCTCATACTTAGACTATATAAATAAAACGTAAATAGTCTCGCAAACTATTTATACGAAATGTTTAATGTAGGAATATAATGCACTCAGTATGGTTTTTGCGTAAAACTGATAAGTATGCCCATATTAAAGTATCTTAAAATAATACTAAAAATGGTAGGAAATAATAATTTTTGAATGGATGTCATTATATGGCATCCTGAAAAAAAAATTGATTTAGACAATATATATTAAGTATATATAATGGTCGCAGTAACAAATGGAGTCACAAGAGGAATTCCATTAATTAAATTTCAAAGCCTCGCGTTAGACTAATTAAACATCCCGATGTAGTTTAAGAAAGTTATTACGAGATTTCTATGCTATTAAAATATTTACTAAGTATATAAAAAACAAAAACTTAAAAATATTGTAAATACCCACGACAGTCACAATGTAATTGAAAACGGATAAAATAGCTTAAAAACCCCCGATTTTAAATAATCTATATGACATAGTCGTAGATATGACATAAGTATGCCTCACCCTATGAACCTAATGTAAAACCTTATAAGCCTTTACTTACCACTACTTATTTGTTAATCATCTCCACCGAGACGTAACTATACATTTATAGAATTAAACTTTGAATGCGTCAGATTTTTCGTTACCTGATCTTCAGCTCATCTTCGAAATAGACCCTACTACGCTCCCAAATGAGCGTATCGTTGCCTCTCGAATACAGCATAGGTCCCATATAGGTTGTCCCATCAGGTCGATTGATGGGCATTAATGACTGGTCACATACGCCTGAAAAGGCTGCAGAAATGCAACGATTACTCCAACTAATAATTCAATAATATTGTTTAAATAGCAAAAAGGTCTCGTTGTCAGCTTTTGGGATCGAAATTCAAAGATTCAATTGTTTTAGCAGGGAGTATTAATTAATACCTAAAGCATTGTTGTAGTATTAGTACTAGTAGTAGCATTGAAGGTAATTACTGAATAACGGGTCTCTTTCTTAGGTCCTAGTAGGTAATGGGTTAGATGTTTCTGCTAAGGTAACATTTATGTGGCAATTTTATAATTGTACAGTTTTTACATTGATTCGGAACATAAAGTCCAGAGCAAGAGCAACTGCACTCTTGCGAAGGTCCGACTTCAGTTCTTTACACCGGAACAGCTACTTGTATTATGCCAGGCACAGATACGATCATGTGTGGAGTACTGTGGTCACATATTTGCTGTTGCCGCAAATTGTCATGCGGTTCTGGACTCAATTGAGAGGCGAGTGAAGAGGTTTGTAGGCTACTCCGAATTGGTTGAAGCCGACCTCCACAACCTTGAACACAGGTTTAGAATTGCTAGTCTCTCAGTATTCTATTGGTTTCACATTTTGGTGAGTGTGCGCAGGAATTATACGACCTAATTCTCCCGTTCCCCCTCCATCATCGGACGTTCCGACGCACGGCAGGTATCCATTCTTACGTTGTGGACACTCCACTTGTTCGAACGAAGCGCTATGCTTCGTCTTTTTAGTGCGTACAGCAAAGGACTGGAACATCTTGCCTGTCGATATTTCCGGCCGAATACAGTGTATATCTTCAAGAGAAGAGTGAATAGGTTAGTATAATATATATATATATATATATTATTACTAATAATAATAATTATCTAAAGTCTTTTAAATTAGGAAATTGTTGAGTCAGTCAGTTCTAAAACTGCTTATATCTACTCTAACTGACTTTAAAAATAAATTGATACTTTAAAATATATTGCCACATTTCAATACAAACATGATTTGATCTTTGAGACAAGCACAGGTCTTTTCATAAGAGTAGTCAGGAAATTTTGCAGTTTCGCGATGAAATAAATAAAACAAGACAAACATTAAGTAAACAATCCAATAAATGATATAAACTCGACTCGGAATAGTTTTAAAAAACAACAAAAAGGTTTGATGGAATATCCAACTTTAAAATGAAGGTTAAATAGTAGTTTGACATAAAAAATCAAAAATACACTTTTTTCTTTGTAATATTTCTTTAAAATAATATAGGGAGAATATCTGTTTATTTATTTAAAAAACTATATTAAGCATATAAAGAACTTTTTTCAATAACCTAATAAATACATTAATTTTAAGTACAAGAGCTATTTTAAGTGTGCTAAACAGTGTTGGCAACCGTACGATAATTATCGTACATGTACGATAATTTGGGCCTAACGTACGATGTACGATTTCTATTCATTATCGTACGCAAATGTACGATAATTTTGTATAATACATTTAAAAAAAAAATGTAGATCGAAGTTTGAGTAGCAGAAACAATGGCACAGGCTACTAGAGAGACCCTGTCAATCATGACAGACCTTATTATTACCTCATTTCTTTTAATAAATGTAATAATTGACCGATTAACTTTAAAGTCACTTACTTTTTGTAAAATTTTTGAATCACCCAAATATTCGCGCCATTTTCTATGCGGTGTACCCAGGTGAAGTACCCACGTGAAATCATAAAATAAGGACGTGATGGGTGGTCGAGCATAATATAAGCTCGTGACGATGTCTGTTTTATTAATAACTAATACTTTTATACGTTATTTGAAGATGTACGATATTTTTTTTGCCAGGTATGATCGGCACAACGTTCCAGGTTGGCAACACTGGTGCGGAAGCTAATAAATAATGTCATCGGCTGTCAAAGCGAAAACATAGTGTAATTGTTCGATCCATATTTTTATTTCAAAAACAGTGCAAAAGTTGGTAATCAAAGTGAAAATTGTGTTAATGTTACAGTTAAACAAAAGATTAACAAATTTAAATAATAAATCCATTGTCATTAGTGCTCTTAATAGTGAAATAAATACCTCAAATAACAATTATTATAGACCCTATACCAGTAGCTGTCAAAAATTTCAAATTGTATTCTTGGGGTGACCAGTTAAAATAAAATACCACTTGAAATAAAAATAAAATTACCTTGAAAATAGATATGGATGAGCAAATGAAGCTTCTTTTGGCCAACATTAATGCTGGCATTAATTAAAGAAGAGATACAAAAACAAAATCAGATACAAACAAATATATTATCTGAAGCGTTAAGTAAAACCATTGAAGAACGACTGGCGCCTATAAAGCGAGAAAATAAAGCATTGAAGAATGAAATCCAGATACTGTGATCTAAAATAAATTCTATGGAACTTGCAGACATTAGAAGTAATATTATCATACATGGATTGGAAGAAAAAGAAACGAATATCGTAGAGTTAAGGAACATGGTCTTAGAATTATTAAATAAAGCTATCGTTGGATTACAAACAGATGCCCATGAATGGGATCAATGGGAAATCAGAGATTTATACAGAATCGGAAAGAAAAATACAAAAATAGCCAGACCAATAAAAATATCACTAAGCCTTATATGGCGCAGAAATGAATTATTAAAAAATAAGAAGAAACTACCGAAGGGGATATATATAACATAAGATCTACCAAAAGAAGAGCTAGAAATTAGAAAGGCACTTACTCCTAAACTAATTGAAGCAAGGGAATCTGGAAAATATGCCATCATAAGAAATGGAAAACTAATAATCAAAGAGAAATCCAAATCTGACTCAGAAAAAAGAAAACGAGTCATCCTCACCACCCACGATGCCTCGAAACAGGTTTAGCACAATTCTAGATTCTCACTGAAACAGCTTCTACGTCAAAAAACTAAAAAGCCGGAAAGGATAAATACTAGGTTTAAGAATTCAAAAATAAAAACTGAAAATAGCACCCCAACCCAGCTGTTCACCGTGGGGAAAGTAGACCAATACCCTCCACCAAAACAATACGAAAACAAAAGAACCAAACAAGAACTCCACATATGTTCCACCAAAAGCTAGTATTTATATAGCAACCCTGAATATCTTAACCCTCAAGTCAAACGAGAGGCTCCTCGAATTAGAATTAGCACTCAAAGATATCAACTGGGATATACTCAGATTGAGTGAAGTCAGAAGAAATGTAGAAAAAATAGAAGAACATGGGTACTACATAATGTTCTACAAGGGCGAGACTAAGGGACAATATGGACAATACAGAAACAGCAGACAAGGCGGTAAAAGACAGTTTCTACCAAGAACTCAACACCACTATTTCAAACCACTCCAGTAAGAATTTAATAATAATCGGCGATTTTAACGCTCAAGTTGGGAACAGCAGCGATAACTACAACATCGGCCCTTATACTAAAGGTAGAACAAACCGAAACGAAGAAAACCTAGTCAACCTCTGCTACGAACACAACCTCACTGTACTGAATAGTATATATAAAAAAAATTGCTTCATCAATCTTAATTTTATACTTAGAAAATGGGAATGATAATGGGAAATGATAAAAGTAGACTAGGTCTCCAACTAATATTTTTATTGAACTATGTGTCTTAGAGTACGACATATATAATACTTAACAATTATTTAGATGATATACACATATGAAAACACTGAAAACAATATTTTATAATCGTTGAGTCATTTTGATCCGTTTTTCAATTATTTTCAATCATTCTATTATCAATTCCATCTTCATCATGAATTTCACAGTTTATAAATGTAACCAATATTTTATGGTAACTAAAATACGTGAACAGTGACTTACATTCGATTTTTTCAATGTATCTAGTAAAAACCGCATCGATACGAGCGCCTTTCACTTTATCAATACTCCGCGGCCGACCGTCACGCGACATGCAACACACAGACGAAAAAGTTTGAGACGATGTAATAAAAGTTTAACTTTAAAAGAAAGAATAAAATATGGACCTGGATATCATCGAACGGTAAACACAAGAATCAAATAGACTATATACTCTCAAACAGAAGACAAGCCTTCGAAGACTGCGACGTACTGAACAGGTTTAATTTTAATACAAACCACAGAATGGTCAGAGTTAAAATGTGATGCTAACTTACAAGCTGCTGCAGCTGCTGCAACTCCTAACTAAGATCCATTTTAACACACTATGAAGAGGACCATCTAGACATCCAGGAAAAGTACGATTATCTTCAAACTAAAATCACCACCATAATCATGACAACAAAGACTAATAAGAAAATCGAGAAAAATAATAAACTATTAAGAAAAACAATCAGCCTTTTAGAAGAAAGAACCAAATAAATTAATATCAAAATTAAAACAAAAAAAATAAGGAAAATTATTGCAGAAATAAGCAAGAAAATAAGAAACGAAATGAAAAGAGACATTACTAAGCACAGAATTACACTATTAGAAGAACATATTATGAGAACGGGGGGAGTGAAGAAAGCTAAAAAAATCCTCACTGAAACGAAAGAGTGGATCCCAAATTTAAAAAATAAAGACGGGCGTACTAAAACAAAAAGACCAGACATTCTTGATGCAGCCACAAAATATTATAGACAGCTCTTCGCCAACCAATACACCAACGTGTATTACTATCACCACAATGACGGCAACCAAACCACAACACCAAACATCTTACAGGATGTAGCAGAAAAAGCTATAATTACACTAAAGAAAGACAAAGCTCCAGGAATGAATAATATAGCAAATGAAGTGATAATAGAAACAGAAAAGATACCAGTCCAATTTCCCACATTAAAAATTGTACATAAAAAAGGGGATAAGAGTGACGTCACTAAGTATAGACCCATTAGTTTCATGCCAAATATTTACAAAATATTTACTAAGCTCCTTCTAGATCGAACGACAAAAGTATATGACGCAAACCAACCCAAAGAACAGGCAGGGTTCAGAAGTGACTATTCTGCGGTAGATCATATACACACAGTAAGACAAATATTTGAAAAATTCATAGAATTCTAAAACACTCTAAGATTTGGGAAGCTCTGAATAACCAGGGAGTTGAGTCAAAAATAGGTTAATAAAAAACATTTATAAAAACTGCAGTGCTATAATAAAACTTGAAAAGGAGGGAGAATCCTTCCCTATACAAAGAGGGGTCAGACAGGGCGACCCTCTGTCGCCAAAAATATTCACGGCTGTATTGGAAGAGGTATTTCGTAGCATAAACTGGACCAACCACGGGCTAAATATTGATGGGTAGAAATTAACAAACCTTAGATTCGCAGATGACATAATTCTTTTCGCCAAAACCCCACAAGAACTCCAGGAAATGCTCTATGATCTAGACATACAGAGCAAAGAAGTAGGGCTAGAAATGAACATTGCAAAGACGAAGGCAATGACAAACGCTACAAAGCGCGCCCTCATGTTAAATGGAGTCAACATAAAATATGTTAAGGAATACACATACCTGGAGCAGGTTATGTAAATCTAAAATATAACAGACAAGAAAGACAGACAGGCTGGAAAGAGTATTGGACATACAAAGAAATTTTTAAAAACATTAATATCAGTCCCATCACCAAGGGAAAACTATTCAAGACATGCATCCTACCAATACTTACCTACGGCTGTCAATCCTGGGCTCCCACTAAAGCACATTTAGGCAAACTAAAAACATGCCAAAGATATCGATCTATATATTTGGAAATGATTGGGAAGAAAAAGATTGATAAAATAAACCACAAAATCATAAGGAACAATACAAAGAAAGAAGATGTGACATTAAAAATAAAAAAACTAAAATGGAAATGGGCCGGTCATACTGTTAGGGGAAAAGAGAACCCTCGGCAAGGTAAGAAGAGCAAGGGACGGCAAAGGAAAAGGTGGGATGATGAAGTTGTTCAGGTTGCGGGAAGTAAGTGGCACAGGTTGGCCCAGGACCGAGCTGTGTCGAAGAGAATGGAGGAGGCCTATGCGAAAAGACACACAGAAAACGAAACATAATAAATAGAAATGTAAACATGTAAAATAAATAAATAAATAAATAAATAAAGCTAATAAAAAAATAAACGAAACTTAGACGTTATTTCTTACCTTATATTTGAAATTGGCATGATAATTTTCAATTTATTTATTTCATTGAGCTCAAAAAAGTTCAGGATTATTTTGATTTACGAATGTAATATTTTTTACGGTGTTATTGTTAGCACTGTAATTAATGTAATTTATTATATGTACGTACATTATTAGAATATACATAAGGATATACAATAATTACTTATACATATTTCTAAAAGAATATTAGATTAAATATTTGCAATTTAGCAAATATAATTTAAAATAGTATTCTGTTATTAATATTATATTCCTATCATATAATGTAATATGTTGATTACTATAAAGTTATTTTAGTTATGAACAAAAACGTTGAACTGTAGACATGTTCGTAGGCGCGTAGCAGTAAGTTACAGCGCTACGCAGTTTATTAGGATTTAAATCAATGAACTTTTAAATTCTTGTTGCCTCAGGTAGCGTCATATGACAAATAATAAAGTCAAATAAACGAACTCATTACTATAAACGAGAAAAAAAAAGATGTAGGTATCATTTGAAAGACGACGTTTTTAGGGTTTATATCTAATATTTTATACCTTTAACCGCCCCGTTGGTCGAGTGGTTAGCGCAGACGCCTAACGTGTCACGGTGGGGCTCGGGTTCGATTCCCGGCTGAGACAGGCATTTATGTGATGAGTATAGATGTCTGTGTTTCTGGGTTTGGTCGTTTAATAAATATATTCTCAGTATTTATAAGTGTATTTCTATGTATTTTTATCGTTGTCTAACACCCTTAACACAAGCAAATAATTTGCTTACTTAGAGGTAAGATCAATGTGTGTAATTTGTCCCATATTATTATTATTATTATTATTATTATTATACCTAATTAATACCTAACTAATGCCAACAGTACCTAATATGAAGTCATCGCTATCGGCCTGTGCAAGTAGAGCTTTATTTTTTGAAACATAATAAGTAATTTAAACTTTAGAGTAATAGATGAAACTTTCACAGGATATTTGCAAAGCAGCTGTAACAACGTCTTATAATGCTCTATTTAAAACGACAATACGATAACGACGATAATATCTGACCAAGTGTAAGATGGACTCGTGTAGATTTGTTGCAAGGACCTTAATTCCGATCACCCCTAGTACTTAAATTGTTGAACTACAGGTTGGGCCTCGGAGTTTTGCGAATTTGAAAAATTCATAAAAAACAAAACAAAAGTAATACTAAAATAAATTTATTTTTAAATTAAAGTAAACATTTGGGAAAATCATTTTTTGAAAATAACATCATCCAAATACGCACCATCCCGCTGCAAACATTCTTCGAATCTCGACTTCAAATTGCCGAAAACTCGTTCGCACATGGCGCACGAAATTGCGGCCATTTCTCCGTGGATATTGGGCCTTCAACTGGGCAATTGAGGTCGGATTATTACTGTAGACTCTACTTTTCATATGACCCCACAGGAGATAGTCTAGTGGTTGAAACTATCTTTAAACATGTATAGCCATGTTAAGCTTATTTAAATTTATATAAATATAGAATGAAAAATAAACCGATACGGGCAGGGATTCGAACCCGCGACTATTGGAAAACCGTCCCGTCGCTCTACCAACTGAGCTACCGTATCGCTGTCCGCCTCGGTGAATTAAGCATTCTATATGTGATCGTCTTTATCGGGACGGTGGTGACATCTATTAGGTTTCTTTCGAAAATCCTAACCAATGTTTCTAACTTTGCAGTATAGATAAACATTGAAAAGATGCCACTAGCGAAATTAATGTTTGAAAATATCTTTAAACATGTATAGCCATGTTAAGCTTATTTAAATTTATATAAATATAGAATGAAAAATAAACCGACACGGGGAGGGATTCGAACCCGCGACTACTGGGAAACTGTTCCGTCGCTCTACCAACTGAGACGTCCCGTCCCGTCCCGATAAAGACGATCACATATAGAATGCTTAATTCACCGAGACGGACAGCGATACGGTAGCTCAGTTGGTAGAGTGTCGGGACGGTTTCCCAGTAGTCGCGGGTTAGAATCTCTGCCCGTATCGGTTTATTTTTCCTTCTATATTTATATAAATTTAGTCTAGTGGGGTTAAATCCGGACTCCTAGGTGGCCTTCTAATGTCACCTCGGCGCGAAACGAGTTTTCCAGCGAACTTCTCCTTTAAGACTGCCAAACTCTCGTTAGATGTATGGCATGTGGCGCCGTCTTGTTAAAACAATGTCGCACTATTGTACCTTTGAAATTCTGATAGCTGCGGGAAAAAGAAATGGCGCAACATGGCTATGTATCGCTCAGTATTTACTCTCACAGAATTCCCTCGCTGGTCTTTAAAGAAAAAGGGTCCGATGATTCCGTGTGCTGAAATAGCCGCCCAAACTGTCACTTTTGCGAATGCAAAGGCTTCTGGTGTTTGAAACGTGGATGGTCTGAGGCCCAATAACGACTATTTTGTTTATTTACGTGCCCATTTAAGTGAAAATAGGCTTCGTCTGAAAAAATAATATTGTTGAAGCTCCGAAACCGTTAAAACATTGTTTCGAAGAAATCACGTCGTAAATTGTGATCATTCGGCTTCAAATCTTGCACTAGTTGAAGTATATAGGGGTGCAATTTTAAATCTTTCTTCAAAATTCGACGCAAAGTCGTTCTTGATACAGAGAGCTCTGCTGATCGCTTGCGAGTTGATTGCCCAGGATTGCGTAGTACGGAAGCTCCGACTTCGTTTATGTTTTCCTCTGACCTTGTTGTCCTTTTGGGCTCCTTAGGTTTCTGATTGAGGGTCGAACCGGTAGCTTCGAACTTTCTGACCCACGCCCTAATCAAACTTTCACTCGGACACTGTTTTAAGTCATGCAATCCATAGTGAGAGCGAAATAAACGTCGAACAATAACGCACGAATCGGCATTTTTGTAGTAATTTTTAACACAGAGCGCACGCTGTTCGCCCGTGAAGTGCTTCATCGCCATTAAATTTACGAGAACCGAGCTACAGATCCCCACCTCCCGCACTCCGCTCCTTTACCCCGTTCCAAAGCTATAGCGATTTTAAATTCGTATGCCTCCGTGGCCCACCCTGTACAACTAGTTTACTATTATATTTGTGTTATTCGTGAACGAGTTTGGCTTTCTCGGTTCTTTATTATTTTTTAATTGGTCAGTATTTGACACCGTTATACCGCAACAGTAAAATATTAATTAATTAAATAACTTATTGTAAATAGATATCATCGACGGTTTGATTATGTGGTTTGGTTCAAAGCTTTTATTTTAATTGTAGGTCCAGGAATAAAATCGGAGAGACAAGAAATCGTTTATATTTGATTACATCATACATTCCTCTGGGACCGAATTTTACTTTAAAAAGTTGTTAGAAATTAGTAAATATATAATGGATATAATATTGTTATTCAGTTGTTTATCATTTATTTGTAATTATATTACTTCTGTTTTAAATAACGGTTCATTATTGATCTGTGCTTGATCTGGACGTTTGCCATCAAAATACTTGTTTTTGCTCTACACTATTATTAAAAATTAAATTCTAAATAAACCAATATACAATCTTAGAATTTTATGTTAAAGTTTCATAATACTTGATATGTCTGTTAACTTACATAATGTGTTAAAACTATATTTATATTTATCTAAGTATTGTGTTTAATTTGTATTGCAATAATTTGCACTAAATAATGTTTTTGTAGGTAACCCGTTGGCAGCGGACGGCCGCGGTGCGAACACACATGCTGACGATATGGTACGTTTTCTTTCATATCTATCTACCTACAATCTATACCACTTTACATTAATAGCATTGACAGCTCTGTATCTTCATAAAACTTAAAGATTCAAGTACGATGATAAAATTTTATTCCATTTTAAGCATTCAAAAGGATATTTTAACGTAACAGTAACTTAATAAAGAGGTTATACGATTTTATAATACTCTCGATATTTCATGCTGGATATAAAATATTAAATGCACATGGGCGAATTTTTATTAGCTATATTTATAGCCGGTCACAGCCACAGTTGGAAACCAGATGCTTTCGAATTCTTTAAAGACTTCCATTATTGAATGAAACACTCCTTTTAGTTACATTCGTCTCATATGGGAAATGTTTATAATATAGATCTAAATGTATCTGTAATTTAGGTTATAATCAAGAGTTTTTCAACAACGCCATCTATTGACTATGTTTAGAACCTAGTAGATACGTATTATTATAACATATTTACGCAGTCTGTGTTTTTGCCGATAGACGGCGCTGTTAGAAATAAATGTTTTCGAAGAGGAGTTTTTTTTATATACCTATATCGATTTAAGCTAAATAATGCTATTTTTTTCTACTACGAAATACAAGCGTTTCTTTTATTTCCGATGTATTTGTAGTTTACTCGTTTGTTTAAGGATACAGCATGGCCGCTACACATTGGCTCAACTCGCTCGGATATCTGTCTTTGTCGCTGCTATGTCTCCTCGCCACTACACTTCAGGTCACAAGCGGTAAGTTCGAACATTAAATTTAAAACACAAATGTTCTTTAACTGCTTATTTAACAATAATTGATAGTTTACACTCAATTTAACGTCATAATCATAATCGGCTCTACAGATAAAAAAAGTCTACATTTTCTGCCATTGCAATATTTAGTAGGTACTCCTGTACCTACTAAATATTATATCATATTGTATGTAATTGTCATTATATCAATTTAATATTATTTGCAAAAGTTAAATATTTTCTTGGAGATATTTGAAAGCATTCCCCAACCACTAAAAACATTATATTTTCATTATATTAACACGTACCTACCTACTTAAAAATATAATTGAATAGCGAAGTACACCTAACATGGCATTGAAAATTAAGCATTAATTACTTTTGCATTACGTTAAATGTTCTAGATTAAATAATTATACTATAGTATCTTCAACTACTTATATTTATTTCATTAATAATACCGTCTCATGGCCAGTCGTGCCATGCATGATGCAACTGACGAAGCGACCGGTTCAGGGAAGTCAGAAAGAAGGGGAGGTCTCGGAAGTGAAATTATAAAAGAATGCTGATGATTCATGATTTAAAGTTGAGTAGGACAAGTAAAGCTAACTAACTAACTAACTTAACTTGAGGTTGTTAATTGAGTTATATTTTGATAATAATAATGATCTCAAAACCACCCCTAAGTTAGCATTGATTTAAAGTCTTATTTTAAACGTCATTTTTAAAACATTTTTAATGAAATAAAACCAAATTAGATTTATTTATACAGGGTTATTTGTAATTATTTGGCCACCTCTTACAGGTAGCCTCTCTACATCAACCCCAACAACATTTGCTCGACGATTTTTTACAAATCTTGATAAACAACACAAGAAAACGAAACAAAACAATTTTTGCTCCCTTTTTTACTTATTACTCTGTATTTTGTAAGAAGTACTTAAAAGGTTAACGCTCGGGCGCCACACCAGAGCTGAGGCTCAATGCTCTTTTTATGCTCAGAGTTAATGCCAGTTCAGAGACAACAAATATATTTTATACTAGCGGTTGCCCGCGGCTCTGCCCGCGTGTAGGTCGCTTTTCGCATAATCTGTGGCAACTACAATTATCCAGACCTATAATAGACTTATAGTTAATTCTATAGTATCCTATTCCCGTGGAAATTTTATATATATGGGCATTACATTGCTACGATATCAAACTGAAAATAATAACGTACATCCACATCACACACACACGACCAGGACATTATTCAGATATACGTATTAAAGCATATGGATTCGAAATATTATGTTTCGGAGCCAATTCATTTCAAATATACAAAAAAATAATCAAACCTTTCCTCTTTATAATATTAGTATAGATATAGATATAGAAAATCAAATGCTGTTTAGACCAATGTTGTTCATAATTGAATGTCTGTGACATTTAAATAATTTATTTGGATAAGGAATAATATCGTAATTATTAAAACACCTTCGAAAGTGTATATTATTTAAGAACTAATTTCATAACCATAGAAAACGTTATAGTGAGTCAACCTTAAAAGCTTTATATATCTTGTCGCGGACTTCTTTTTAAAACTTTTAAAGAGAAACAATTTCATAGAACATCATTTTTGCGTAACTTTCACCGTTTTCGCAGCGCACGGAGTTTTTTATTTATTTTTTTACAATACAATTTTTGTAATCGGTCCAGTAGTTTCGGAGCCTATTCATTTCAAACATACAAAAAAATAATCAAACCTTTCCTCCTTATAATATTAGTATAGATGGGAAAATTTAAATAAAAAAAAACTATTAATTTAAAAAGTCGTAGAACAAATGTCGTTGGGATTGATATAGAGAGGCTGAATGCAAGAGGTGGCCAAGTAATTACAAATAACCCTGTATATGTATATTATTATTCCAGTGAATTTCATGGCAGGATATTTTTTTAAATGAATTTGTAACACAAAATAATCTATAAAATAACAGATATTTAAAAATGTAAGTTTAAAATTAATGATGGAGATATTTTTAGTTATTAGCACGTACTAGGTAACTAAAAGTCGTAGTAATGAAGATATTCGTTTCGCTCAGTCAATGCATTAAAACAAGAATCAGTGCTACGGAAAATATTAAATTGGATTTTTTAAAGAGCAGTAGCTAGGTATTAGGTATATAACATATCTAAATTGCGCATATTATATTAGGAACTTCCATTTAATGAACGATAAACCTGAATTTGTATGAAACCAGAAGTAGCTATAATGCAGTATATACATATACATACATCCTCGAAAGAAAATGCAATTGAAAATGATCTGAGTAAAGTGGACAAGTCGCAAGACATAAATATCCTCTTAGGGACTATATATTTATCCTTGTCTTATAGACTGTAAGGACATCTTCCGTCCTCTTCTAACCTCACGATCAATAAAGTTTCAGATTGTAAATTCGAGTTCTCGTAAGGAATGATGTTTTATGGGTTTCCTTTTAATGGTTGTTTTTGCACTCGTCTCGTAGCCTAGGAAGGACTTATTGAAATTAATTTATCGTCAACTACTATTAGGAGGAGTTTTTTCATGGAGTTTTATTATATTCCTTTTTTTTAATAACTATTTATATTTAATATAATATATTTTTAAATGTTTCATAACTTATAGATAAAGTAACAAAGAGGTATTGTAGTCTTTGTGACCCCCAAAGTTGTGTGATCGTTCACAATTAGCACTGCGCTGTAAACTTTTTGAAGATATCAAATATTCCCGCTTCTTAGCCTATAAATAGTGAATTTCTTTGAATATTCAAAAATAAAACCTTCTGTTGTAGATATGTGCATTTTATGAAATATAAAAAAAATATAATCTTATAAATATCTTCAACATCTTATATTTTTGTAGACAATATAATAACTCTAACACAAAATGAAAAAGGCTACCTAAAGCTAATTATTTAATTGTAAGTAGGTATATGATGTTACATTTTCCTAAAGAATAGTTTATGAAATTTCAGTCTGTTTGTCATTTTATTTATTTATTGTTCACGTAACCGTTAATAAAATACTAGAGGGATTTTGGTGAAATTTGGTTTAAATCAAACTTGCTACATAGTTTATTTTCCGATTAGCTTATTAGCATTAGCTTAATAACATTAGTTTATTAACATTAGTTTATTAACATTCGCTTATTAACGTTAGCTTATTAACATGAGCTTATTAACATTAGCTTATTAACATAACTTTATTAACATATTTAATTGTTGAAAAGGGGGGTGGTCTACTTTAATACAAAAAAACAAGATGATATATTTTATATTTAGTCTATTATAATGTTAACTTTCCAACAGTCCTAAGAAAATATGATTGGAAAACAATAGAATTACAATACTACCATAACAAATATAAGTGTATTAATATAAAAACATATGCTTTAGTAGTATCATTGCAACTTCTGCTGGTGAACCATGTAGAAGACATTAAGAAGTTTATCTCCAGTGCAATTTTCCATATCGTCTTCAACTAATAATACTTTTCCACTGAACCACAGATCTAAAACTTTTGGAATCAAATAACTACCAGGAGCTCATGTAAATAACGGTATTAACTAACACTCTAATATATAGAAAACGATTTTAATAATCAGAAAGTCTTGTCTTAAACAAAGTTTTATTTTGTTACGTCACTGATCGGAAGATACTTAAATGCTTTTAAAATATAATCCAGGAAGATGTCAGCAAAGCTATGAAGTTTTATTTTTATTGGGGAAGAATAGGATTTACAATTTAGTTACACCATGTATATAGAACGGATGTACCAGCTACCAGAATATTGCAGCTGTAGGAAATGGTGTGGGCACCTTGATATTTTAAGGTTCTATCAAGGAGCGGTTCTTGAATAACGTAACCCTTCACATACTATGTAATTTGAATAAACCAAACGAACTCTACTAGATGGGTACTACAGAAACCGAAGAAACATATTTTAAAATTTTATTGAATCTTCAATGACTTAAAACTTAAGTTGTCTATAAACATGTTTAGCAAATTAAGCTTATTATTTTTATTTAACGAAAACGTCCCGTCGCCCTGCCATTTTTTCTACCTTACCCGCTTATATATTTTTTTGAGAATAAAGTTATTATTTTATTATATTTTAAAAACTACTAATTTCAAAGTTGAATAAAGAAATTAAATAAAGGAATCAGAGTGTCGAGGATTAGTCGATTGAATTGTATAACTACGCCACCTACAGTTAAAAAAAAACTTTCAGACGATGTCTGCTTTTCTTAAGGAGATTTCAATAGAACTTAGAAAGTTTATTAGTTGTGTGTTTATGTTATATACAGTTTTATAACATTACTTACGGAGGACAATATTAAGGTAATACGAAATATTTCGTATGTATTTCGAATAATAGCAGGATGGTAGAAAAAAATTAAATAAAATAATAATAATAAATAATAATATTAGGACAAATTACACACATTGATCTAACCCCTAAGTAAGCAAATTATTTGCTTGTGTTAAGGGTGTTAGACAACGATATAAATACATAGAAATACACATATAAATACTGAGAATATATTTAATAAACGACCAAACCCAGAAACACAGACATCTATGTTCATCACATAAATGCCTGTCTCCGCCGGGAATCGAACCCGAGCCCCATTGCGCCGTGACATCTTAGGCGTATGCGCTAACCACTCGACCAACGGGGCGGTTGAAAATAGTGAGAAGAATCATGCCTTTGTTGAGCTTTACTTAGTAGATAGCGTTAAGTCTTTTACGATCAATGCCGCTTGTTTTCGGCATTTGTTATGAAAGTCTATTAATTCCAATATTTCATCCAATCTATAATCTAGATTTTTTCCGAAGAATATTTTTATTTACATTCCAGACAATCCAATTTTAGGCACAGAGCTTGAAATATTCAGTGAGGCTACAAATCACAGTCTAACATGCATATCTGTGAGTTTCTGCAGAAATATTTACTGAAGACTTGAACTTTATAAACTGGAAATATGTTAAGAAATATTGGATTCCGTAGAAATGATTTTGAAGATTAATATTTATTTTGTAGAAAATAATATTAAATGTATACTTTTAAAGGTTTTCCAGACTATATGGCGTATTAAAATCACTATTATAAAATATCTAAAAACCAGTTATTTTTAACAGGCTGGTCCTAATTACTTACCAACCAAATAGCAGGTACCTACCAGTACACTGCCACCGCCTTCAAGTCTGACATTATGACATTTATGCATGAGATCATATGCAAAATATGTAAATATATATACATCAATATTATTGTGTAATATTTAAAAAAAAGTGTCGGTAATTTAATGACAAAATACAGGTAAGTAATGCTGTGTGCTCTGCTCTAATAAACTCATTCACTAGAATTCACACAGATTACAAATAGGAGTAGATCCTAGATATAACGATCACATAAGAGTATCCTGATATTAAATACATATCTTAGTATTATATATAATAAATATTAGATTGAACTATAGAGCATAATACAGTCTGAAGACTAAAGCGCTAGGATTAGAAACTTGTCATTTTTACTGAAGGTTATTATTATGACATTTATAAGTACTAAGACAGGATTTTAAAATACGAAACATTTTATACCTACTATGTGCTCACTGAATTTAAATACTTTACTATTTACAAGCTTTATGTTACAAAATACAATATATATTTTGGTGGAATAAATAATATTTTAGTAATGCTCGTGTCATTTACATATCATTTATTATTTCATCAAACAGTTCATATTTCGTGGAATGTAGAGCTCATATAAATATGACAATTACGAAAATAAAATATACAGTAAATGTTATATGACTCATTTGGGTTTAGAAAACTGAAATTATGCTTTAGATAAAAATATTTATATATTTTATGAATGTACAGAAACATGTAGTAAAGTTGAAGTACATTAATTAGAATTTCTCGAACAAAATTGATGATCGAAAAATTATCCAGTAATATTGAATTATTTAGTGTGAAGATCTCGGATGTTGCGGGGTGGGGTAGGGAGGGGGGCGGCACGGTGGTCGGAAACCTATCACCGGATACCATTTATATCGTGAGAAAATGTTTAGTTTTTGAGATATACCGATTTAAAGTTTCGTATAAACTAACCTAAAATGTAAGTAGCTAAGACTTGTGTCGTCTCCGGCGCTTCAGGAAGGCCAGCCCCTTCACCCTTGCGTAATACGGTACTGAAAACCAAGCTCGCCTTCGACAGTTCGGCGACCAGCCTCAATAGCAACGGCTCGATTGGGTTGGTTGGGGCTGCCCTCCTTCCGCGCCTCCGTATTTACAACAACACTCTAGGGGTAGGACAGACAAGACTACGTGGAATCGGGGTTGATAGAGTCGGTTTTGACAAAAAAAGTAATAAATATATATATTAATTATTATTTATTTCAAAAACATTTCAAATCACAAACGTCATATGTCAAGTTGCCGCCATTTGACATTCGGGAATCTAAAACAACAAAGTTGTTACGAATTGTGTTTTTCTAGTTAAATTAAAATGAAATACTGATATATTATATACATAATTGATAAATATATTGTTGTTATTTAAACATTGTGTTTTTGTGCTAAATATATCATATGTATTATATGCCGTATATATTATATATCCCATTATAGTTACAAAAATTGTATCAAATTAATTATCCTTACTATGTTAATATGTGTTCCTACCTATATTTATTTGTATCCTTATTTTTATAATAAATATATATTTATTATTATTATTATTATCATTTTATTTACTTTTCTTTAGAATTTGGTTCTGCATTTCTGTTGTTTTTATTATTATTATTTTTTGTTTTTGCACGCCTACCACAACTTCTCCTGTACATCCTAAGGTTGGCTGGTAGAGAATGTCTAAGTGGCATTAAGCCCGCCTTTTGTACATTATTTTGTTTTTGTGCCATAAAGAATTAAAAAAAATAAATTATATAAAAATAAAAATTACTCTCACACAAAAAAATAAAAAAACACTACGCGTTTGCTCGGTCTGGGAATAGTATTAAAAGAAAGCGGAGACCAACCACTTTTAAACGAGACCATTTTTAAATTAAAACTCCAACGACACTAAAGGAAAGCCGACCCGTAACAGCAGTTGTGTCCAAGATGTAGACCTCTTTAAAAAAACCCAAAATAAAGGAAGAAATCAAAATGCAAGTCAAATACCCAGACAAACAACGATATAACAATGTCAAATGTTCTAAAACTCCGTAAAAGCTTTTTAAAATAGACACCATCGTCAACGTACGTACAACGGTCCCCCGACGCAACGACTTCAATAAGTACACAATAATATTATTTTCATCCTTTTTTCTGGTCGTTTTGTATATATTTTTTTATCTTAGACAGTATAATTTATGTTATACAAGGGTACCTAAACCACTTAATTTACTTACAAGAGCTTTATAAATAAATGTAAAGCGTTTATTATTTTTTCCTTTCCTAGTTTTAAGCTATACAAACGGACCGACATTTAAGGATAATAATTTAGGTATCTATGTTATCTTTATATTCGCCGTTTTATAGATAATCATTAAATACATCGCATTCCTAATACGTATATTAAAAATGAAATATCATAACATCGTCAGAATAAATATCGAGAAATAAAAAGGACTTATAAAACATTTACCGAGCTTTATACATTAAAAGTTTTCACGTCTTCAGACTCTCGCCTGTACTTCACATGCAACCCGACTTACACTCAGAAAGTACAAAATATGAAAAACTAGATACTTACAGATGTTACAAACTTACTTCTGGTTCTTTATTATTGATTTTTGTCAAGTAAGTACTTTTTTGTGTTTTAATGTTGACACAACATTAAACGCCATGTCTTCAATTTTTAACTACTATTAATCTTTTATTTTGAACTACTATTAATCTTACATACTAATAAGTAAAAAAAATTTGTGTGTATGTGTGTGTAAAGGAACAGAATTGACCAATAGCGCAGAAGCACTAATGAAGTGCAGACTTGCCGCTGTGATGGTTTGTGAGTTTAATAGAAGACAAATGGTTCGATGTCTAAAAGTTCGTCTAATGTTTTTGTGTCCATCACTTGGTTCTAAACATTCATAAATTAAGACCATTTATGAACGATATATGACGTAAAAATTGGTAACATTTCGAAAAACATTTATTTCTTTAGGTATTTATAGTGTTGCATTATTTTTTGATTTGGTATCAAGTTAGGACTCACGTCATTAAAAGTAATTGTATTATTAATATTGTTTGTACGTTCACTTAAAAATATTACATTAACATCTTGATACTAAGGGCCTTACTTATTAAAAAATACTATGCAATGGTTATATCGAAATTAAACTATAAATAGTTATATTCGGTTTAAGCTGTGAATAACGTAAGAATAATTTCATATTAATAAACTCGGTATAACATTATTATAACTATTTTATCATTATGTCAAATGCACAAAACGGCAACGTCGGAATTCATATACAAATTTCCTAAAAAAAATAAAAAAAATATTTTTTCTGTGATATACTTTGATACTTTCAATGTTGACGTATTATGACTTTATAACTCAGTAGTGAATATAATAATTAATTATTAGTTTTATTTAATAAGAATTATAAAATGACTAATAAAAAAGAACGCACGTACTAAATGAAAAACACGAAAAAAGAGGAAAAGGTATAATTACAATGTTAATACAATATGAAATCCACATCTACTATTCTAATTCTTGTATTTCTCATTGCTTATAATATATTTTTATTGCAGCAACTTCTAAGAGAATTATTAAAGCCACAATACTAATTAAAGAAACTAACCATTTAAATACAAATACAAATAAGGCGAGACTAAAACCGTGGACTCAAGTAGTTGAGGAGATATTATAAACTTTTTTTAAGCTTCATTTAATAACTTTTTTGAGAAGGACATCTAATTAAAACAATCTACTTACATATACTTTGATGTTTTGTATAGTACGTATTCGTATTATGCTACAATACAAGAATTCTGTTTTCAGATTTATTGTAATTTATAATAACACATAAAGAACAGATAGTTTAATATCTCATATATTTATTTCAATTACAATTATAATATAGCTATATTGGCACTGCAGAAGCTACCATTTACATTTTGGTGTTTTACAAGGAAGTTCTAAAACCCATCGGTATAGACAAATCAATTTTTATTGTGATAATAAAAATACATTCGTATCTCTCTTGCCTTAGCAATTGTTCTATCCTTAGTTCTCTTCTATCGGACTGGTGAAATAACCTATCAATGTTTTCAGCATCACCTTGTATCTGAAATATATAAGAAACACATAAGTTCTGGTATATTTACATTTCTATTTCCAAAATTGTATAAAAAATTATGTACATCTTACGGCCCCGATATCTTAACGCTGTTAATATCTAAATCAGTGAAGATAAGTCCCGTTTATCCACTGTTATTTCACCACCAAACAATCAACACCAAACAATATTTTTAATATTTTAGTTTTTCTCCTAGACTGTTGCATTAGAATAACCGTATTATTAATTCTTCAACTCCTTGTATTGAGTTAAAAGCCATTGATTTTTTTAGTATATAAGCACTCTGAATTTGTAAATTCAATAGAATCTAGAATATAGCTAATTTTTGACGTTAGTAAAAAGTGTTATTTGGTTGCTTGGTTATGATGGTTATATCGAACTTAAACTAGGGTAAGAGTTGGTTTAACGATGTTTTAAATTTGTTAGCACTTTAAACCTACGTTATGCTAGGTTTAAGTTACATCGAGTTTATTAGTAAGCATTTTTCCTATTCCGAATTTATATTTGGTTTAAATTGTTAAACCTTGTTTATAGGTATTAATATAATGCTTTGTCATAAACGGTGATATTTTGTTAAATAACACTTTAATCAAAAGAATTTTGTCAGCCCTGATCGATGACTAGAGGTAATAGATTTCAGGAAAATACGAAAAGATTATTAAGATTATAGGTTTTGAGTTATTTACCGATCCGACCTACCCACCGAAATTATACTTATTGATATTAACTTCAGAATGGTCTTTTATCCGAGACAAAAAACGGTATTTATTATTTTTTTATAAATGATATCAGTTTCGTAGTCATTTTGTAAATGTTTTTAAATGCTCCCAATATAGGCATTTGGTTTTGCTACGTTTCAAAATAAATATTTATACCCGAAGCGTTGAAAGATTTTATTTTAAAAATGGTCTGAAAATGCCTATTACAAAAAAGAAATTTTGCCAATCAACCACAACATTGTGATCATCCATTGTTAAGATGTCCATACATTTTTATTCAATTAAAAATACATGCTACATTTTACAAAAAAAAATTAAAACCGCTGCCGTGTTCTCACTTTTCATAGAAGAAAAAGTAAATCATTTAAATGAAATTTTAATTAAAATTTACGTAAAACGTTCTTGCAGACGAATTATATAGTAACAACTAAATAATATTATTCAAAAGAAATCTCTTAAAAAAATTAGTTATATTGTAAGAATAAAAACTATAATTCATCTCACTAGCTACAGATGCGCGTAGGTGACCCCCGCCCTGAAAGCGGTAGCGCTCAGTTTCAGGCTGAAACATCGCGAAGTTACACGTACCGCGCGGTTCATTTGTTTTGTAGTTTGTTAAACTGTTCAAAGTTTCTGATTATATTGTAATATATAGTGTATATATAACACGTGATTTGTGCTCAAATGTGTTTTTAATTGCTAGTGGATAAAGATTACATATTTATTAGAGGTAAATTAATTAACTCTTTCCTATTATATTTAGGATATTTAGGATCTAAGCTGGGAGCGCCATCATTAATCTAAGTTTGACGAGAACCTAACTTAAACAATAGAAAAATATTATTAATTAAACATTTATGAGTTAGTTTTTAAAGATTTTTTTAGTAATCTTAAGCTTGTCAAGTAATTGAAACAATAAAAAAATAAGTTTAAATTTCAAATGACGTATAGTTGTAGACAATTTTTACAACTAAATATATATTTTTTACAACTATCGTCAGTTCTTAAGAGTTTACCATGACATTCAGTATCTCGCTCTATCTCTTTTATTTTAATAACGGACTATGTACTAATGCATTATTTTATTTTAATTAATTATTGTTGACTGAAAACTTTATTAGAATTTGTAAACATCAATTTAATGAACTTATTTTTATAATTTGAAGAATGTTGTAATTTCACCTGATAACGCTGTTTTATTAGCAGCAAAGAGATCCGGTTAAAAAAATAAAATACAAAACCAAATAGTCTCTCTAACCTATACCTATGTATACCTATATACTTATACTATCTAGTCTAACACTAGATCAATCATGATCTTGATCTATGGTCTATATTATAATATTTTAGTTTTTAAAAATATATACAAAATAAAATATGTATTCTATTTATCTCTAGTATATGTCAACATTTTCACTGGATCAATACTTACAATTTATAAAATACAAATCACTTTAAATATAACCACATCAATAAGTGAAAGGAGTGATTGTAATCACAGCGCAGCACAAAATACTCAAACTAAAAAACTTAGAAAATCTTTCTTGACTCTAGAACTATAGACAGACCACAGGCTATTTTTTTGACTTGATCCTAATAGAACTATTATTTTAATCTGTAATACACTAAGTGACAAGCCAGTAATCAAATAGGTAGACCTAGTCACCACTTACTCGGAATGACTTACAAAGTTGTACAAGTTACAAGTAACTCAATCTTTGAATTTTTTTTATTATATACATAATATCTCTAGTCATCTTATAAGTAAGATATGATTGAAGAGCTTATGAACAATATGAGTCCCTCCTTCATGACGTCGATTACTCAACCCTTGTCAACAAACTTGCTCTACATAAAAAGGACTTTGTAAGCAGTCGAGATATAAATGACATATTTTATTAATAAAATGCGAGAGTTTATTTGATTATTTTACAAACAACTACAGAACAATTGCGTCGACTCAGAGACAGCATCAGCCCCGTTTTATTTTATTGTCGAGAACAGAGTAGGTATTGGTAGTCTTCTTTGTAGTCTAACTCCGGCTCTAAAGAGTCCTGAGAGGCAATAAGCAATCCGATTGTTTCCTATTTTGTAATGTATTTAAATATCGTTTGTTATAACGAAAGAAGATATAAAACTAGTTGGACTTTTCGTGATTATATTTATTTTAGTAACGAAATAACAAACTCATATATTTATAATCACAATCAAATAACCCGCTGTAACCGAAAACAACCGTTAATATATGTTTGCATAATCACAACAGTTGATTTGGTAAGTCACGGTGTCACGGGTCACCCATCCAATGAGTGCTGCGTTACACTAGTTTTATTAAAAATACCGATTACACCAGAGAAGTCATAAATATTATCAAACGTTTAAATTTACTCTTTATATTTAAGGCCTAGCGAATTAATATGACGAGATTTCAGCTCTAATTACTTATACGAATTCAAGTGAATCTGATTTCATAATACACTAGAATAATTAAAAAATGGTTTAAATAGGAAAATAAAAGAGAATTAGGTCAAGTGATTCGAGCGTTAATAATGAAGCACTCTCTAATCTAATATAGTATAGACGGCGTAGATATATTAGTATTCCATGAAAGGCATCAACAGTGGCTTGATGTATGACTCGGCGATACGACACGAGCGGCGTCAGTTACAGACGACCAGTGTTTCTATATTCAATTATTGTTTACATTACTACCTCATGTTTATACATTATATTATTAATACCAACTAAAACCGCAATCGATATATTGTAATAACAGAAATCTGTTGGTAATGTTATCATAATTCTCGCCAAACGTGAAACATTTAATAGATCACAGACCATTAATCATTTTACAGATCATTTGTGTATCTCAGATAAAATTATGTCTTTGTTAGATGTTATTAAGTAAATTAAAAATATAATTTCTTTAAAAACTGATTGTAATTTGATTTTCGTTATTAAAAACTCTGATCTATCGCAAGTTATTATTTACGTCACTTCCGTAGAGTTGAGAAATTTGAATATTGGAAACAGAACAAAAACATTCTAAATTGTGTGTGAAGATTGATTGCCTTATTACTGGGAATTGACGTGCAGATGAAATACAAAGATGACAGATAAAATAGAAAATAATAGACATAACATTGAAAAATGGTACTTTTTTTTGTGCTTAATAAAGTTATAACATTACTATTATAATATAACGGCCAACAGCTAATAAACAATAAACCTCCTAGTTTCATCTTCTTGAATAGATTTCTGATTTTGGTATTCGACTCGAATTTATTTCCATTTCGGCGCGCTGGGAAGCTATAAATTCGTGAATCACATCATCCTACTGTCTGTCTGTCTTAGGCGTGTTTATTGATTTCTTGTTTAGTTTACTTTTAGTTTACCATTGAGTAAATTTTTAGAACAAAAACACATCTTTTCTTTGAGTTATAAAGCTATGTACTACATGCTAACTTATTTTTGCAGGTTTCTTACTTACACTGATATGTAAATTACATATTTCATTTTGACACAGAGTGTATGAATAATGTCACTTTATAAATTTACACAAAATGCTGCTGTGCGATATAGTGATACCGATTAATATTTTTGAAGCTAAATTAATACATGTATAACTAAGACTATTTTGCAAAAAAAAATATGAGGTACTTTCATTGTGAAACAATAAAAATCACGAGAGCTCTCATTATAAACCGCGTGAATAATTACAATCAAATTATTACTTCAAAAATATTTTTAGTTAAATGTACTTACTGTAAAGTACCAGGCTTTTTTGGATTATAATTGGATTTGTGGATAGCAAACAACCTGCGGCCATTATCTTCCGAAATGTGACCCGAGGATTACAGGACGTTGGCAGAATTATAATCTGACAACAATCATTGACGTTACGTTACTCTGTTGTCTACAGGCCGGAGTCACCGCTCACGTAACACTTTTAACAAGGTTAATGATGGTGTACCCAGGTTATTTATATTGCAAATCATTTATTTTATTTATTACTACAGACCATTTTTGTTAAATCATACAAGTCGTTTCGAAAGTTTGACAATATCAGAACGAAGGAAAAACTGATTTCGAGGTCTGTTAGTTCGTGTAATAAATTCTTTTTATATAATTCTACATAAAGTGACGTTGAAATCGATCATATTAATAATGGTTTAAGAGTAAGATAAACCAAAACCAACTTTGAAAAAATATATTACTGGCTGATAAGAAAAAGATATATTATGAAAAGAGAAAAAAGCCAGAAGGTTTAAGTTCGCCGACGCTACTCGCTGGACGCACGTACGACTAGTTGCGGCGACGCTAACCGCGACACGGTCGTGCGCCGCGCGGGGCGGCTCCAAGCTGGGCGAGCACGCGGCCATGCTCGCCGTAGCAATCTGCTGTATACTCGTGTTGCTGCTCGTCTTCATCATTCTGATCATTGTAGTCGGGCAGAACATGGAGGTCAAGGGCGGCTCGTAGCAACACAAAGGTAAGCATTTTCCGTTTTCTAACTCTACAAAAGCAAGGCCTGATATTTAGTATTCCAATTTATGAATGCGTTTACGGTTATGTCCAATAATTATCAACTTGTCGGTACATAATGCTACAAAATCAAATTTAATGCAGTGAAACCAATAATTGTAACACATAGAATGTTTCTTAATCTTTGGTTTCCTCAGAAAAAATACTGTAATATTGTAGTTTTTAATATTAAAAAAACGATTTTCCGTCACATATTTTACGAAATCTGGAGGAGTTTAGGTACGTTTTTGTCATTAATATTATAATATATTTAACAGAAAATAAATAAAAATATAAAAGTAGAAAAAAAAAATTTGTAATATATCAGAAAATAATAAATATATTTTTAATTTTTACCACGTATCTGTAGTGACACATGACTCTTAACGTATTTCAATAAGATTCATTTTTTGTGCTATTTTAGTTGATCTTATGTCAGCACCGAGTATGGGCTTGTTTTGTTGAGATCTTACCGTCAGACTTAAAGGAGTGATCTGAAGATACCTTGATGGATGGATGTCTGTGGATTTCATAGACAAATGGAGCTGGGTGCACCGAGTATGGGCTTGTTTTGTTGAGATCTTACCGTCAGACTTAAAGGAGTGATCTGAAGATACCTTGATGGATGGATGTCTGTGGATTTCATAGACAAATGGAGCTGGGTGCACCGAGTATGTGCTTGTTTTGTTTAGATCTTACCGTCAGACTTAAAGGAGTGATCTGAAGATACCTTGATGGATGGATGTCTGTGGATTTCATAGACAAATGGAGCTGGGTGCACCGAGTATGGGCTTGTTTTGTTGAGATCTTACCGTCAGACTTAAAGGAGTGATCTGAAGATACCTTGATGGATGGATGTCTGTGGATTTCATAGACAAATGGAGCTGGGTGCACCGAGTATGGGCTTGTTTTGTTGAGATCTTACCGTCAGACTTAAAGGAGTGATCTGAAGATACCTTGATGGATGGATGTCTGTGGATTTCATAGACAAATGGAGCCCATACTCGGCGCACCAAGCTCTATTCATCTAGGAGATCCACTAGCATCCATCCATCAGTATATCTTCAGGTCCACTCCACCAAGCCTGGAGGTAGTATCTCTTTATGATTAAAACAACAGGCCTAAACTCGACTAGTCTTGCTTTTTTAAATATAAAATATCAAGTAACAACCACCGAAGTATTTAACTATTTTTAGGTCACAGAATAATTAACACGTATATAATATATGTAATAATAATCTTAAATTTTATCACATGTTTAATATGTACATACTTAATCATCAATAATATAAACATAATTAAAAGAGTAATAATCAAACATGAAATATATAAAAAAAAATGTATTAAAAAAATTTATTAGAAAAAAATATTTATTGTCTCTGAACTGGCATTAACTTTGAGCGTCGGTATGGCGCCCGAGCGTTGATCTTTTAAGTACTTCCTAAAAAATACAGAGTAGTAACTAAAAAATGGAACAACATTTTTTTTGTTTCATATTTTTTGTGTTGTTTATCAAGATCTGCCTGCATGAGGTGACCGACTAATTAAAAATAATGCTGTCTATATATATATATATACAATTTTTGTTACTATATATATATATATATATATATATATATATATATATATATATATATATATATATATATAGTAACAAAAATTGTTTCATTCTCACAATATTCTCGTACTATACATACGTAAGTGTGCGTAGTTGAGAATTGTCTATGTAGTGATGCGATTTTCTACCTATACGTTTTTTAAACGCGTCCTTAACAAAAACATTGCTTAAATATAACAAAGGGTTAACCATTTGTCTTTATCTACTTCAGTTTGAGTATTCGAATGTATCGAATACTCAAACATTCTAATAATAAGTAGATACTTATATTGTACATGTGTACAGTTTAAAAATATACACAATAAAATATATACTAAATACCTACAATCACAAGGGGGCCTTATTGCTAAATAGCGATTATTAATCTTATTAGAGTAAAGAAGATTAAGCTAATTAACCTAATTAAGAAAAAAAAGTATATTTTTTAAAAAAATGTTTGGTGATTTTAGTTTTTTTTAAGACAATAATATTTGGAGAACACATCTTTTGGTCTTTTTATTAAATTCGCAAGAATGCATTCATTGCGCAAAAACGACTTCGTTTTACCAGGGCGCGATACATTTCATCCCATAAAGAATATTGATAACGAAAAGACCCCGGTAAAGTAATTTCCTGATAAATGAATCGAAAAGAAGATAAAACAAGAAATTGATTAAAACTGTCGAACCGATTATCAAGTTAGGAAGTCCTATCTGTTTGATTGTTATCAATTAATTGGTAATAAACTCCAATCACAATACTAAACGAATTGTATGTTCGTTTCTTGTTTTATTCGTTTTTAATGAATAAAAATAAAACAAATGATA
This sequence comes from Napeogenes sylphis, assembly GCA_959347405.1. Lineage (NCBI taxonomy): Eukaryota > Metazoa > Arthropoda > Insecta > Lepidoptera > Nymphalidae > Napeogenes > Napeogenes sylphis. The sequence goes on from OY365783.1 coordinate 1,910,316, forward strand.
TATTGTGTAAAAAAAAATAAAATATTTCATTACATTTTTTTTGTAGAAAAACTTAAAAAAATATACAAATCAGCAACGCATTCATCTTTTCTCAACACACGCTGATGTTCTTCAAGAGGTGAAGTCAGTCTTAATATAGTCTTTATTTAATTTTGGTCAATAATTTAGTAACAAAAAAAATCAAAGAACCATTCCAGAAGAATACACCCAGATGTATAAATTACTTCTCACAAGTTAGGTTTACTTTCGATTCTATGAAGCACCTAAAAACTATATTTTGTACTCGTATATACAAAGCACAAAGCCATCAAAAGTCAGCTTTGTACCGTTGTTCACTTTAAGATAGTTAAAGATGTTTGAAACATTCTTTATTAAATAAATATGTAATTACTTGACTTCAAGTCACAAAACTGTTTTAATGCAAGGAAGAGATTTAATATAGCAATAGCCATTTGAAGATAATTGTAATCTATTACAAGTTCATAATATGGATGCTAGTACACAGTACACATTGATACGACCACTAGTGATGCTAGTACACAGTACACATTGATAAGACCACTAGTGATGCTAGTACACAGTACACATTGATAAGACCACTAGTGATGCTAGTACAGACGAAAACAGACTATACCGTTCAACTTTGTGAACTATATGTACACAGTTCTACTGTTTACGCCTCGACGTAAACAGTAAGACTTAACTTTAGCCAGAGTGTAGCCTGGTTAATATGTATATATCGTCATCATTGAACATCACATATGATTTTTTTATTTAATATTTAAATACAAATCATTAATATTTTAAAAGCGGCCTCAAATTTATAAATGCACAGATTTTTAATGTTAAAAGTTACTAGTTAATGCATACATATTATATTCGTTGTGGAATACATTAATATTTTACAAAGTATTTTAATAATAATAAAGTAATGTTCAAGTACATATATTAAATTAAAATTGGTAGCTTCACAGTGAAACATTAATAGTCTCATAGACTCTAATGTAATGAGATGCCGCGAGATTATGACACTGCCATCCCTTTTAACATCACAAAAATTAAGTTTTAATTTGAAACGTTCTTCAAAAGAGTGAATGAACATTTGGTGCAAGGTTTTAATTAACTTAACGTTATACTCGTATGTATAACGTATAATATATATAACGTATAATAAAAAGCCAAAAATCTTTCCCTTTATATATGTCATTTACCTACCCCATATAGTTCCAATATGTATTCTCAGAACAGTCTTGTTTTATCTCCAATTCCTGAAATAATTAAATAGTTTTTGGTCGTATATTACAATATAACTTTTATATGAGGTACAAAACCACTTTGTATAAGCCGTTAGCAAGTCAAGCACGTCGTCTGCGGGAAATGGAACGCTACGTCACATTGATGTCCTCAGAACGTCCTTCGTTGCAATATGTACTTTGAGTTTAATAAACGAAAGATCTATTTCTTCTTTGAAGAGAAGACTAATTTGTAGTCACTGAGGGTCACTCAGTAGTTCATACATAATAACAAAGACAACGATACATAACATTATTGAACCTAAATTTATATAAATATAGAATAAAAAAAATAAACCAATACGGGCAGGGGCTCGAACCCGCGACCACTGGGAAACCGTCCCGTCGCTCTACCAACTGAGCTACCGTATCGCTGTCCGACTCGGTGAATTAAGCATTAACACTTTTTAATTCAATTGTATTGTTTAATAAGTCCTAGTACTGCCTATACAAATGTCTGTGATATTAATCAGCCAGGACAAAATTAAACGTGATCACAAGGCAGAGCCTTGCTTTTCGCATATTGAAGATAGATTACCAAGTGACTAAGCTGTGCAAGTTAATATTTAACCGAAGTACAGAAGTAAAGGTGTCAATGTAAATGTACCTGCTGAAAAACAAAATGTAGCATTGTCACAATTTCCTCATTCAACACACAATATTGGTACTTTACCAGTAAAACTATGTTTTTTAAAAAGAAAATAGTTTACTGAAAACTTAGCTGATAATACTTCTATAGCATCCTATATCTTCTATATCTGCTGATTATCAACCAAGTTATTTATCTGAGTCAAATGAAGTGGAAAATGATAACCTAAACAATCGTATCATATAATATAATATTCAAGCACGAAAATATAGGTTTAAATTATTTATTTTTCTCAGTCACACTAATACCACAATATGAACTTCGACGCCGATAATTTGAATGGCGTTTCAAATGACGTCACATTTCATTTCGACCAATGGTGGCGCGTTTTGGAAGTTTGAATTTCGCACCCTTAATTTACGCTTTTCACAAATTATTTTATGGCCTTAAATGATTAGTAAATAAAAAAAATGTTTTTATATATAAGATGATAATAAGTATCCGAAAAAAAAGTATTTGAGACCATTTTTAATTTTATGCATATTCCCTATTCCTTCAATAATTAATCGAAAGGAACTTCGTTCCATCCGGGTGTCCCTTGATACCTCTTAGTTTTTTTATATATTTTTTTTATTATCAATTTTGTAATTCACACATACATGCACACAAATACACATTTACACACAAATATACATATACATCCACAAACATTCACATAGAAAGTGTATATTGTCAGTAATATTTATTTATTTAAAAAAAAAAAACGCTATAATTTATTATTGGTATGGGAGGACGGAGGTTTCTGGCATAGGGATAATTGTATTATTCTTAAAAGAAGACTTCATTCAACCTTTGTTTGTGTATATAACTGCAGGTCTAGATTGTCAACTGATCGCACTGTAGGTATACAGTCTTATTTAAGTAAGCGCTAACTCACAGTTAAGGTTAATATTTCGAAAATAATATTTGCCGAATTATTTTAATATTTTGCAAAATCATATTTCAAAAAATATCTCATTTATATTCCATTAATGTAAATACCCTGTTATAAAAATATTTTTCTTATTCTTGTACCCAAATGTCACTGTATATATTTTGTCTTAAATAGTTAAAGTCTGTATAGTACCCGTATAGTACCTACAACAAAAGAATTAGGTTTCGTAAATAATACCGCATAGTCTTAGTTAAAAGTCAACTTAAAATATTTGGGTTCAAATTTTAAACCAAACCACTAACAATATTTAAATTCTTATTCTAAAAATGGATAAAACAGTCTCAGAGTTTGTAGTTAGACATCACACGCTTCATTAAAATAATGTTGTCAAAAGAGTTAAAGTGAAATATTCATAGCCTTTAGGATGAACGTTTCACACAAGCCCACATCGAGGCCACATACATTAAGAACTGTACTTGTGTGTGTAGCTAGGGGTATCATTTGCACATAATATTGTTATTATTAAAACATACTACTTAAAATTATTAAGCAAGTATTTTATATTAGTTTACATATTCTGATCCCATTGATAATTTTGGGCAGATATGTAGAATTACATTAAATTCATTATCTGTTAACTTGCCGGGGTTAAAATTAAACAAATAAGTACTTCAATCAGAACTGAGACAATCGAATTAAGTTAAGTAACCTTGCCTGTTTGCTGTTTGTCTGTTTGTCTGTTGTTGCTGTCTGTTTGGTGTGAGGTAATTTATAATTACTGGAACATTAAAACAATATCTCCAAAACTATCAATACGAATACATATTTGTAAGAATAAATGATACCCTTATCAATACTTAGGCTTTTTTCCTCCAATCTTATGAAGAGTATTTCCTTGGATCTTAATCTCGGCTAAAAAAAAATCCAAACTTTTTATATTTTTAATATTAAACAGCTTATATTTCTTCTATAGCTATAGAATATTTAAACAAGTAACAAGCTTGATATTTTGAAAAGTGATAATATAAACATTACTCTGGAGTTAATAGTTAAAAAAATGAGGTGAGCTACATTCTATTTCAGATGTATTCTGTCTTAAATATAAGTTTTTACTAAAGACATCCTTTCCAAAATTGTTATTTTCCAAAATTGTTATTTTATTGCATTGTTAAAGGGAAGGACGAACGCAATCAGGTCAGATATCCAAAAGATCCGATATTTTGATCTGATATTTTCAATATTACCGTTTTTTTCCAATATAATTGAATCCGTCATTCACTATCAACTTCCTGTTTTCCTTTAAAAATTTAACTTGCTAGATCCGTTGCAATCAGGTTTCCGCACTGGACACAGCACAAGTACAGCACTATTAAGGGTCACCGAAGACATCCGTCAAGGTATGGAAAACAAATGTGTAACCATTCTTGAACTGGTTGACTTCAGCAACGCATTTGGCACTGTTGATCATGACCTCTTACTTGCGTTGCTGTCCAGTGACAACATTTCGGCTTCCTCTACTGATGGTTCTCCTCATATCCTCAAGGGCGCCGCCAGGCCATTTGCACCGATGAGGGCCTCTCTGACTGGTGTGAAGTGGTTGCTGGAGTCCCCCAAGGCGGAATAATGTCTTCTTTATTATTTTTTCCATTTTTTAAATCTGTTACCTCTGACTTAAATTGTCAATACCACCTTTACGCTTTATGCTGCAAGTCATCGGACTTGCAGCTTTATATGCATACAGAAGTAAATTTAATTGACCAGGCTATTCACATCTTAAGCGCTGCTCTTGAGCGAATGTTGCATTGGTCTAACGATTTTCATATCGAAGTAAACCCGTTTAAGTGCCGAGCAATTATTATTGATAGATACCGCAGTTAGCCCATATTGACCAAATGTAGTTTATAACAATATTTTAATACCCTTTTCTCCTCAAGTAATAAAATTAGGAATATTTTTCTAGAGATTTCTATTAATTATCCCATCGGGCAAAATGACAGTTGGTTAACTTGTTACTGCTACCTGTCCTTGACTATGCTGATGTGCGCTATGTCGCCACAAATGAAGTTCTCTTAAATAAATTAGATCGTCTACTTAATACCTGTATCCGCTTTACATAATCTCTAAGTATAGGTATAAGCTGAAATGGTTGCCCATACGCAACACATAGAAGCATACGGATTACTTTACTCTATTTTATCTAATCCTTCCACTCCTGATTATTTAATTTCTCATTTTTAGCGGATGTACATGACAGATTACTTCGTTTTCCAGCAACCTACTGCTCCATACACCGCTTCATCATACTGGTTTTTTGTCCAATTCATTTACTGTAACTTTGGAACGAATTACCGGAGCATATAAGAAAAGCCCCAAGTCGTGAGTCGTTCAAAAGTCAAATGAAGGAACTGTATCTCAAATAATAAATTATTTATCGGTAGACACGCATTTTGCAATCCTACCAACATCATCTCCTGTACCTACTTCGTAAGTTTGGCTGGTATAGAATGTCTTCGCAGCATTAAGCGCGCTTTTGTGCTTTATATTGTATATTGTGCAATAAAGAATTAAATAAATAATAAATGGGACGTTACTCAGAAATCACATAGTGTGGATATTGTAAATATATGTTAAAACATTAATTTATAATAAATGTAAATAAAATAAATAACTAAATTAAAAAGTGTTAATCAATAAACCCATGAATTATTGTCCCGCCACCTAGCGGTTTCACTTTGTACAGATATGTTTATATAACAGATGTAGTTATGTTTCCCTAAGGTATAAATAGATGGCGTTGTTACAAAACATTACGAGTATTTGATCACAAATTTGTATTATTATTTTCACTTAAACTGTCTTATTTGCAAATTGATTCAAAAAGAACAAACTCCAATATTAAATAAATAATAAAGAACTACTAAGCAATTTAATATAATACAAAAAATAATAATGATAGAAATGAAAATATCTCGCTTACTTTCTATAAGAGAGAGAGGGATAGTAAAACATGCCGTGCCAACTTTTGGTAAGAATTTTTACCGTCTAGCCCCCTTTCACAACGCGCGATAAAGAACTACGTTCCAATAATAGTTAAACAATTTAGACTAACTAAAACACAGAAATGATTTTAAAAATCGTTTTTGTAAATGGAAATACCCTTTAAAGCCCTTGTAATTTTGAGTGTATCATATAACGACATGTGGTGTGGTTAGCTATTGTAGTTGCTGGCTAAAATAAATACCTAAATTATTAAGTAATAATAAGTAAATCTATCGAGAAAAACTAACTCAAAATAATAAAATTGTATATATAAACAATATTACATTCTATATCCGTCTTGAAAAACTAACGATTTCTAAATGTCAAAATTAGACATAAAATTAATATTTTCATGTTATTATTGTCAAAATATAGTTCATGGTACGAATTATTAATGTTTTATAAGGTAAAAGAGTGATGATTTAGGATGACGTTAACAACACTTCTTATCGAAACATTCTTAAAGTGATATTACTTTTAGGTTGTCATGGTACAAAAATTAAAAGTAAGATTATTGTAATACTGCTATAAGAGTTCATGGTAGGCCCCATTGTCTATATCTGCTTGTAATTAGAAGCCCTATTCTTGAATTATGATTGATCTAAAAGCGTCTGTTTTTAATCCAATTAAAACAATATTGCTTTTAATAACTTGATCTCTAACTTTTATAGATCTCTCGATAACAAACATGAGGTCGAGGGGGCGCCATCTGCATAAAAATATAATTCTCCAAACAAACACGTACCCCTGTTTGGCAAATTGAAATTTTGTTTGTTCCGTTACGTAACTTGATTTGATTAAATACGTCATATGTTTTGTTTTTCATAAGTTCAATTAATGTGTTACAATAAGTATTCTTAAAATGAAAAAAGAAAAAACAAAATGTAAATGATAAAATAATACTATTGTTACTTTGAAATTTATTTTGCCATCAAGACTCAAGAGCTCAATCCGAACGTTCTTGAGGAGTTCTCGCGATTCATTTCACAAACAAAAGTGTTTTACAAAACGACCGACTGAACCGAGTGCTTCCTGTTCGTGGTCCACGCAGCTAGCGTTCTATAAGAAACACACCTAATTGTTGCACCAAAATACATTTACTAAACTATCTAATCTTGAATATATACTTCACTAGTTTCAAAATTTGTGTTTGTTATGAAGGAAGTCGTCAACTGACAAGATGTTGGATAAAAATATTTTAAACATTAAGTATACAGTAAATTACATTGTGTATTGTATAAATATATTTTTTTATAAATAAATATATATATATATATATATATATATATATATATATATATATATATATATATAATGTATATCTGTAACTGTAAAAAAAATCTTTTTAATTGAGATTGTTTTGTTTTTTTTTTCTATTTTCTTTGTAAATCCACATTTGCGTTAATACTCTTTACTACTATGACTTCTTAGTTCTTACCCTTCATTACTAATTAATTGAACTTCAAAAAGCTTCAAATTGGCTTCTTTAGTTTTTATGTGCCCTTTTTCTGAAGTCAGCTACGAGTATGCAATGTCTTTCATAAAGGGCAATAAACACCAAGTAATTTACGCTTCATCGCGTTATATTTGTTGATAACTTATTAACAGACGGTCAGTGTTTTAATACTTTTTTCATTCACCTGAATCGAAAAATCATTTTATTTTTTTTAATCCTTTATAAAGGTACTACGCAGCGGTTTAAATTTTACCGTTTGATTGCTGCTGTTTTAATAATTTCTTACAAAAAAGATATGTGATATAAGTAGTAACTTCAAATCGAGATAATAGGTAACGAAATACATCTTATCATTTCCAGTTATAATACATCTTTATTGAGAATTTTAATTCCTCTAGAAAGATGGATGGGTTCTTGGTTCTTATGGGATACTATCTAAAAATCCAGAAGTTTAAAGCCATGCGTAGTCTGCGCAAGTCAAGTCAAGTGTCATTTATAGTTTACAGCTCCGATAATTGATCTCTGTTTAGTAAACACATTGATATTATATAATAAAAAGTGAGTTTTAACCGATTTACTCTTCAATTGAGCAAGCCAGCGTGTTCCTTTGACGGTCGAGACGCTCTCTACTCGAGTGTTAAACAAAATGAGGGATACAATGCCATCGATACAACCCCTCAAGATATTCTCAAGATATTTTTTACTGACCCAGTTATTTTACAGCAGAGTATCTAAAGTTTTTACCGAGAACTCCTTGTCATGGATAATCAAAAGGAAATTTGTAACGAGAAATATGTTGTGATGTTCTGTTAAGAAATAGACAATAAATAATTAAAAATAAATGAAAACGATGTCCCTCTAGGGTTTTTTTAAAATATTCATAAGCTTTTATTTTTATAGTCAAGCTCACCTTCATAGTAATAACACGTCAAGCTCTACTTTATAAGCCTTATAAACTTTTAAATAGCAACTGAAAAAGCGTAAAAAATGCTAAACGTAGAATATTAATTCCATAATATATTCTATCCAATTTTAAGAGTTTGTCACATCTTGGTAGTAAATGAAACCTGACCTAATAACATTCTCACAGGGCTGGGGACGCGGAACAAAAGGCGGGCGACAATAGTGTTACCTTGGGTCAAATGTACAGCTTTTAATTTATTATTTTTAAACATATCGACCTTCGAGCAGGAATTTCTTGTATGAAAGGATAAAATCATATTTGTTTTTTAATAATAATAGTAATAATAAATTTCATCCATATAATATATTAATAGAGTATAAAAAAAGAATGTGAAAATAGTAACGGTTATTCAAAAAAAAGATTTCATCGCAAGCTAGCTCTATATATCTAATAATCTATAATAAATATATAAAATTAAAATACAGGACAAATTACACACATTTATCTAACCCTTAAGTAAGCAAATTATTTGCTTGTGTTAGGGTGTTAGACAACGATACAAATACATAGAAATACAAATTCATAGAAATACACATTATAAATATTGAGAATATATTTAATAAACGACCAAATCCAGAAATACAGACATCTATGCTCATCACCGGATCTAATTTGTGCACGAAAAGAAGAGAGGAGTTACTTTAACTTTGAAGACTGGGCTTGTTTAATGACTTTGGGTGAGACGAAGCTTTTTAGCATTCCATGGATTCACCGTATGCGTGTCGGAACCATCGGCAAACTATTAGGTAGCCTAATAACTTCACTCTCCGTATTACTTCTCGCTCTACCTGTTTTTAAAAAAATGTTTCACTCTTAAATACAAACCGAAGCCTTATTCTATTTTAGACGCAGCTAATGATTTTGATGTTGGTGTTTCGACATCAAGACCGGTCCCATTCCTGTAATCAAGACATCTGTGGCGCGTGATACTTGTGGAGCTTACTGTTCCCTGAGAAACATGCATCCCCAGGGATCACAAATTGAAGCTTAAGGCCTTTCTAGAACTATCATCGGTTCATTTCTAGATCGTATTTCAATGGCGGCATTAGCAGGTTCATTCTAAATTAGGTTAGGTAGGAAGAAGAGTATGGACAATGAAGGTGAGCGTGTTTGCACATTATAAAGGGGCCCTTAAGCCTTGCATTGGATATGCATTGGATATGGATTGCAAGTCCCAGGCATTTTTTGCACTTATCTCTATTCAACGCAATAGACCCGGCACCCGCACGGTGAATCCATGGAATGCTAAGAAGCTTCGTCTCTGAATAGATAACCACTATAGTTGAGAACGAAATTCAGATAAGTTATCATTTTTACCCAAGCCAAATTTTACCCGAATACCAAGGTTTAAAAATCTCTCAAGTTTATTTATTTAGGTCTCGATGAGATCAGGATAACATGCACAACATATAATAAAATTTTCACTGATCTATTTCTGTAGATGGAAAATATTAAAAAAAAACATCGTAGGGGGGCCTTTATAACAGCAAGAGAACCCAAAACAATGGTTTTTCATTTTGTCTGTTTGTCTGTATGTATGTATGCCTGTATGTATGTCTGTATGTCTGTATGTTTGTGCACACTAATCTCAGAAACGGCTAAACTAATTTGAATGCGGTTTCAAGAAATATATTACCACAGTCTTCACGTAACATTTAGTGTTTATTTCATCTAAATCGGTTAAGAAATAAAAAAGTTATGTCTTTTTATGTCAATCACGTGGATGTATAGATTAAGATTATACATGTAATAAATCTGTAGAGGAGTATTCTTTGTACATTGAAAATATTAAAAAAAATATAACAGGATGTGGCGCTCCAACGTAACCAACAGAATTCATTACCAGCATTGTTAAAATCTTTGTCGGGTTATCTGTTTATCTTTTAGTTGACCACACAACACAAACATTTTTTGAAAAATTTATACAGGGGGCCGTTATAAGAGCAAGACCGTTATAAGATTTTCATTTTGTCTGTTCATCTGTATGTCTGTATGTTTGTGCACGCTAATCTCAGAAACGGATTCATCGATTTAGATGCAGTTTTCGGGAATATATAGTTATGGGATTCACTTTATATTTTGTTTTTTTTTTATCAATTGGTTAACAAATAAAGAAGCTAATACTCTCTTATTGTCTTATTTTGAAAGTTTATAGTTTTACATAGATTGTTGGTAAGTACAAAGGGCACTTTTTTATCAAAATCGAAATCTACGCGTAGGAAATCGCAGGCATAGCTAGTGTTATATATTTCTATAATTTTTGCAGGAAATGGATTATTATATTCATATATACTAGTAGTTTTGCTCTCATCTGACTTAGAGTATCAGTAACCACATTAAAATAAAATATGCTTCTAAAATATTTATATATCGAAACAAGAGGCTGACGTGACAAAATTAAGCAAATTTTATTAAATAAATAATATTTACGGTGTACAAATAAATAATATTTGTAAACCGTGGGCTAAAAGTTTATTCAAAAGATATTTGTTAAAAAAAACAAATGTAATGAAAATAAATCCGGCATTGACATACGCCTATTATGAGAAGAAATCGCAATATCTAGGATAGTTTTAGAACCGACAGTGATTGTATATAGACATGTATTTGATAACTCATAAAAACAAACTTTAAATAGATACTACAGATACTTATTATATCAGTAGCAAGTATAGTATAGCAGTAGTAAGTATATCTGATGGTATAGACTCATTGGAATGTTATTTAATATAAACATTGTACATGAAAATGCAATATGTCTGTCTGTTTGTATACATTAACAACCATTACTCTTAGATTTTATGATTTCTAAAATTACTTTTCTGACAGTAAAGAAACTTATAATTGATTATATATATAACATTGTTTGTACATTACTATATCATAAGTGATTTATTGATATGTAGCGGTTTTAATAGCTATGACCTAAAGCAGAACCTAATAATAGATACCATATAGATTTATACTTTGTAATTCGTTTAGTGTTTATATTCTAGTAAAAAGGTAATCATTTGTGGAGATTTCAATATTAATATTCTTGAACAAAATTCAAAAAGTATAAAGTTTTTAAATTTGTTCAAATCTTATAATCTCTTACATATGTTTATGGAGCCTACTAGAGTCACAACCACTAGTGCCACTTGTATTGATAACATTTTTACAAGTGTTATTCCACATCTTAAATGTTTATTCAATACATTAGATTCTGACCACTAGGGCCAAAAATTAAAAAAATAAATTAAAATTAAATTTAGTTGTTTCGAGAGAGAAAAATCAAAACAGAAAATAAGTTTTATACCAGTGACTGTAGAAGGTATCAAACAAATAAAAAATGGCTTAGTACGCTATTTGCCCTTGATGAAAAATTCAAACCCCAATATTATGTATAATGACTTTTTCAGTACTTTCATTAAATTATTTAACTTTATATTTACTCCAAAACAGTGGTTGTTAATGATAAATTAGTGTTTAGTGAGTGGGCATCTGCTGAGTTACACAAAAATAGAGAAAAATTATATAATATGTATGCGGAATTGATGTTTAATACTAGTAATGAGTTTAGGGATGAGGTAAAATTATTTTCCAAATTTTTTAAAAAACAATGTAACATATTAAAAATAAAATAGGAAATAGCAATAATAAAATAAAAACAACTTGGAAAATAATTAATGAGGAAACTGGAAGAGCTAAATCCAAGAGGATCGACTTTAAATTAAATATAGATAATAAAAATGTTACGTCTGACCTCGAGGTTGCTACTGCTTTTGAAATCTTTTTTACTAATATTCATACTAGTGACTACAACGTTATCTTTAAATTCTTCTACCGCTGCAGCTATGGGTTTACTTAGAGAGAATGTACATCAATGTGTTAGCAGTTTTAATTTTGAAAAAGTTAATGCTCAAGAAGTAATCAAAGTATTTAGATCAATTAGCGTTAAAAAGACTATAAATCTTTGGGGATTTTCTGTTGACATACTTAAGTCCATAACTGACATTGTAGCGTCAGACTTAGAATTGATATTTAATAATTGTTATATATATAATATATGGTATATTTCCTGATCTAATGAAACAAAGTAAAATAACTCCATTATTCAAATCTGGCTGTTTATTAGATCCTAGTAACTATAGACCGATTTCCGATTTCCGATTTTCGACCGATTTTATTAACTTCATGTTATTTATTAATTTATTAATATTTTATTTATTAATTATATTATTATTATTTTATACATTTATATATTTATTCATAAAATTGTTCCTAATAAAACATGCAATTAATATTTTGCGGAAGTCGCCTCTTTGGCGTAGGCCTCCCCCAGCTTCCTCCAGTTGTCTCTATCTCGACCTTTCCTCCTTCAGTCAGGTCCGCCTCTTTCCCTGAATATATCTTCCCATCGCTTTCTTGGTCTACCTCTACCTCTTGGTATCCATTCCGTTAATTTCCTAGTCCATCTATTATCTGTCATTCTACATACATGACCTGCCCATGTCCATTTGATATATCTTATTTTTTGCAGTATATCGTTTATTTGTGTTCTTTTCCCTATCGTTTCATTATTTATTTTGTCTGATATTTTGATGCCCAACATACTTCTCTCCATTTTTCTATGATGTACGGCTAGTTTATTTTTGTCTTTTTTACGCAGCTTTTTGACCAGCTTTGACAACCATATGTAAGGTAGGGGAGTATAACTATGTCGTGCAATTTACTCTTTATTTTTATGTTTATATCTTTGTTTTTCATTATTTATTTTAACATCCAATATTTTTTCCAAGCTATAGCAATTCGTCGATTTATTTCTTTTTCTGTTTGATCACTGAATGAGATAGATTGGCCTAGGTAAATATATTCTGACACATACTCTATTATTTCTCCATCTACCTTAATTACTTCGTTTTTTCCATTAGTAATAATTTTTGTTTTGGAAGTATTCAGTAACAATCCAACCTTTTTACTTTCTATCGCCAAATCGTTAATCATATTTTCTAACTGTGTACTACTTTCTGAAAATATAGCAATATCGTCCGCGAACCTCAGGTGATTTAAATATTCTCCATCGATTTTTATTCCTAGCTTCTTTCCAATTAATATTTCTTAATAATGTTTCCAAGACCGCAGAGAATATTTTGGGAGAGAGTTGATCGCCCTATCTAACTCCTTTTTTAATTGGAAATTCTTCACCATCTCTCTCTAGCCGTATTTTAGATGAACTATATAAATAAATGCTGTACAGAAGCTCTATGTTTTCGATGGCTACGTTTTGCTCTTCCAGTGCTCTCCCGATCGCGCTATATTCCAAATAATCAAAAGCTTTTGTAAAATCTATAAAGCAAATATTCACAGTTTTTCCATATTCGTTGCTTTTTTCTATAAGTTGTGTCACCACGTGGATGTGATCGATCGTAGAGAATTTCTTTCGGAATTCCGCTTGTTCGCGTGGTTGGTTCTCATCTAATATGTTAGAGATCCTGTTCAGTATCACTTTCGAAAAAACTTTATAGATATTACTCATGAGACTGATCGGCCTGTAGTTGTTCAAGTTAGCTCTATCTCCTTTCTTATGTAGTAAAGTTGTAGTAGATTTGGACCATTGAATGGGAGTCTTTCTTTTTTCGAGTATATTGTTGAACATCGTTTGTATCGGTCTCAGTTGAGATTCACATAGAGACTTTAGCAGTTCATTAGTTATATTGTCATCTCCGGGCGATTTGTTGTTTTTTAGTGTCTTAATTGCATACTCTATCTCTGAAAGAGGTATTGAAGGTACTTTTTCGTCATCTCTCTTCTTTTCTAGTATGCGTTCGTAAAGCTCAGTCTTTGATTGACTAGAATATAGTTCTTGATAGAATTTTGTAGCCTCTTTCATTATGTCCAGTCGTTTTATTTTATTATTACCAGCTTTATCTTTTATATTTGGTGTCCATTTTGAAGATCTTTGCAACTCTATGTACGCTTATTTCACTCCTTTAATTAAGCTCCTGTTGTTTTTATGTACTTTTCAAAGGTGAGTCTTCTATGCTCTTTTTTACTAACTGAGATTAATTTGTTTACTTTTTTGGGTTATTTTGTTTCTAATTTCTCTAGTTCTTCTTTCTTGGTATAATTTCTTTCTTACTTGTAGTAGTTTCTTTATATGGGATTTCTTGTAATCATACATGTCTTTTCTGGTGTCAGGTATTTGATTAATTAAATTGGTCATTTCCTTTTCAAAGTTATTGTATTGATTTTGTATATCATATGATTGATCTCTCCACTGCTTTTTTGAACTTTTCTTCCCATTGTTTTCCGCTCTCTCGTGTTAAAGTTGGTAGGCCTCTGGTGTAGTTTCTCGTTGAATTAATAAGTTTTCTTTTATTTGTCATTTTTATAAATACAGTACAGCGGATCATTCTATGATCAGTATAAAAATTTAGATTTTGGATTATACTAAAATTTTGTACCTCCATGTCGTTACCGGTAAGGATATAATCAATTTTATTGCGGTATAAACCGTTTGGGGATTGTCACGTCCATTTTCTGCTGGGTCTGATTTTATACAAACTATTTGTAAATTTTATTTTCTTTTCTATGGCAATTCTACCAGTCTTTGACCATGTTTTGACCTCTTTCCGCTTAAGTACATTCCAAATGCTCGTTCTTTTCCTTGTAGTGATTTTCCTATCTGAGCGTTAAAATCGCCCATAATTATAGGTTTATTAGTGTTTGATGTTTCTATAGCTATTTCTAGTGTACTGTAAAATAGGTTTAATTCGTCATCCTTACATTTTTCGGTAGGTGCATAGATTTGGATGAGGGTTAACACATTGTTACTTGATAAGTTTATTTTTAATGTAGCGACTCTATCAGAATAGCTTTTGAAGGAAATAATGTTTTTCTTTAAGTGTTTTTTTACTATAAATCCGACTCCATTCTGACCGTGCGAACTTCCTGTATGATATAATATGTATTCCGAGTATTCTTCTATTTCTTCGCTTTTTTTCTAGTTTCACATAATCCAATTATATCCTACTTTAATTTTTGTATAGCATAGTCAAGTTTAAAATTTCTTGACTCTGACAGTAATGTTCTTACGTTCAATGTCGATATGTACAATATTCGTGATACATTTTTTTCTTTTTTGGTTTGGGGATTTTTTTCATTTGGGGAGCCGTAGTTTACATCCTCACCTAGTGAGGGAAAAACATGGGATAGTGTTGTTTGCTGATGATACTTCTTTTACTTTTAAAGTTAATAGACGGCAATCTGTTATTGACGATGTAAACAATGCTCTCTCAGATGTTGTACAATGGTTTAACGCCAATAATTTGTTACTCAATGAAAAAAAGACGAAATGTGTCAAATTTAGGTTACCAAATGTTAAGACCAATATGTTAGAACCAATGTACAATTAAATAATGAGGAATTGGATTTGGTCAAATCTACTACTTTCTTGGGGATTACTTTAGATGAAAACTTGCAATGGGTTAATCATATATTTGATTTGTCAAGCAGACTTAGTTCTGCTGTATACGTAAAATAAATCGATTAACAAATATGGAAACTGCTCGATTAGTTTACTTTAGTTACTTTCATAGCTTAATGTCATACGGTATCCTCTTATAGGGCAATGCGGCTGACATTGATACCATACTTACATTGCAGAATGAGACCAAGAGACTCTTTAAGAAACAAATTTAAAGAATTTAAACTTATGACTGTTTATAATCAATATATTTATGAATTTTTTTTTTACGTTCATAAAAATATTTCAAAGTTCAAGAAAAATTGTGATTTACATAAAATTAATACAAGACATAAAAATAAACTCGCTATGCCCGGCACTAGGCTCCATAAAATAGGTAAATCCTTTAAGGGTTATTGTATACGTTTTTATAATAAGCTCCCAAATGAAACCTTAAGTCTATCATTAAATAAATTTAAATTATATGTTAAAAATAATTTGATAAAAAAATCCTACTATAGTGTAAAGGATTACATCAACGACGGTATGGCCTGGGAATGAATTGTATTGTATTGCGAATAGCTAGTAATCTCCGCAATTTGTTTTTTGTTATAAATTAATTTTGCTTTATCGACCTGCTGCATCATACCGATTCCTTAGAAGTCACTACTTGCGGTAGCGTCGGGAGTCGGGTTGCTTTCCTCCCTCAAATATGGCGAAGGGGGTGATGGCTGGCTCTTGTGTTATGCTCGTGAACGGGTGCTGCTTGCGGTGACTGGTTGTGTGGCAGGCCGAAGATTTGTTTATTGTTTATGTTTTTTACTGTTATTATTATTTCTTTTTCGTTGCCTGAAATCATTAGGCTTCATTTCCGATTGATTGCGACGGTTCTAGTTGTTCCAAAATTGCATTTAAGGTTGACGTTTATGAAACAGTGATCACAATAACAAAAAATATATCCGGCTGAGTTTGTTGTGTGCTTTAACATTAAGATGGAAAGTGCTTTTTCAGAAGGGCTTATTACGATAAATCTAGTATCGTAATAGGCCATCCTGATACTTCCATGTTGACGTACACAAGTGATCACTGATTATGATTCTAACTGAAAAAGAAAAAAAATAATAAAACGAATAAAATATATTAGGAATATATTAGGAAAATAAATAAAAGAATCAAGAATTATATTATTCGGTTCGGTGCATTAATCGTAAAATGATAGTACCTATTATTGATATTGTTATTCCAGTTATCATCTCTATCCTTTATCATTCCATTAATTCTTCAACATTTCCGAAGTTCTGGAAAGACGTTCTAATCATACCTATACATAAAAAGCCTAATCCTTGTAATTTTTGCGACTATCGTCCAATTTCCATACTTCCTTTTTTATCTAAGGTCCTAAAGCGTCTTGTCTACCAGCAATTGTCCCCTTATCTTTATAGGAACTGCCTCCTTAATCCTCTTCAATCTGGTTTCCGTCACGGTCATAGTACGACAACTGTCTTGGTTAAGATCACCGACGACATCCAGGGTGGTATGTATAATTCGCACAAAGCTCGCTATTCTGACCTTACTAGATTTTAGTGATGCGTTTGGGATGGTTGATTTTGATCTGTCACTAACCATATTGCGTTTTCTTAGCATATCCCCTGAGGTAGTTGACTGGTTTCAATCACACTTCCACGGCCGCCGGCAACGTATTCGCGTTGAACGAATACGACCACTTGGTACGAGGTTCAGACCAGCGTCCCGCAAGGTGGCGTTCTATCTCCTCTTTTCTTTTCAATTTTTTATTACCTCTATAGCCAACCATATTTCGTCTTTCTACCACTTGTATGCCGACGATCTCCAGTTATACTCACTAAATAACTTAACGGATTTTCCTTCCTGTATAAAAGACGACGACGAAGCTTCTTGGCAATCCATGGATTCACCGTGCGGGTGCCGGGCCCATCGCGTTGTAAGCAGTTATACTCACTAAATAACTTAACGGATTTTCCTTCCTGTATAAATAATATAAATATTGATTTGGAGCGTATATCAAACTGGTGCAAATCTTTTGGCTTAAAAATAAATACCTCAAAAACACAACTCATTGTCATCGGAAGTCAAAAATTAACTATGCGTTTAAATTGATCAAATGTTCCACCTGTACTGTTTGATGGCGCTATTATTTCTTTTAATGACAAAGTTAAAACTTAGGAGTGCTACTTGATAAATCATTATCCTGGATACCTCATATTAACGAAGTTAGTAGAAAGATTTACCTTAAAATTGGATCGCTCCGAGTACTTTCCAACTCTTTACCTATTCCTACAAAAATAGCGATTGCAGAATCTCTCCTTCTTCCAATGACTTCTTCTTCTTGACTATGCCGACGTGTCTTTTGTTAATATTACCGAGGATCAGCTTAATAGGCTTGAACGCCTTCAAAATGTATGTATTCGGTAATATATGTAATTATTTTTGGCCTTCGCAGGAATCCTCACATACTTTCACTTCTTTACTCGATCCTATTTAATCCTAAGTCTCCAGATTATCTTAAGGAGCGGTTTCTATTTCTGGATCACTCTCATCTCAAGACTCTGCGCTCTTCGGATAATCTTATCTTAAAAGTTCCTTCTCATTCCTCTTCTTTTTATAGTAATTCCTTTACTGTTGAAGCTGTCCGTCTATGGAACTCACTGACTGTTACATTAAGAAGAGCTAATTCCTTGGACATTTTTAAAAAACAGGTGAAACAACTGTATTTATCTCAGTGTTGATACCAGTCGATCGAGTTTCCATTATTATTATTATTTATACATTTATATTATTGTTTTATCTTTTCAGTTTATTAACTTTCTATCTATATACTGTTTATAAGTAAATTAGTTTAATAATGTGTGTAACGTGTGTGTTTATAGTAATAAGTAATTGATGAATGTATGTAATATTTATATTAAACAGGCGTATGTTTCACTTTAATAATTGAATGTACACATGTTGAATAATTCCACGTATATATATTTACATATATAAATATATATTTGTATATGTGTTTTTCCTCTACCTTACCAAGGTTGCCTTGAAAAAATCGCTATCAACGATAAGGCGGCCTTTTGCACTTATTTATAATTTACTTTTCTTTTTTTTATCAAGTTACCGTATAGATCTTTGTTCTTATTATTCTTGAATTATTTTAGTTGTTATTTGAAGTGCAATAAAGTATATTATCTATCTATCTATCTATTATATTAACTGTCCTCCGCGACTTCGTCCTCGTGGAAAATAATATTTATATGACTTATATACCAACTTATGGCCCGTGACTTTTAAAATGTTTTTTAAGTAACATTTTGAAGTGTGTAAATAAAAATTGCGGACTGATAAAAATATGGATTATGATGACTATAAAATAAATATAATTAAAAAAAATTTAACTATTTAAAAAAAATATATAGAACTATAAAGTAAAAAAAAAATAAATTTAAAAAACCCCCGATACAAAAAGACCTCTAAAAAGTATAAAAATAATATTATTATGTATTTATTGAAGTCATTGCGTCGGGGGACCGTTGTACGTACGTTGACGATGCAATGGTGTTATTTTACGAAGTTAATCATTGAGGACTTAGACTATACGATTCGATATCGTAATTTCTTTATTTGCCTTGTTAACTTACTTGCATTTTAATTTCTTCCTTTATTAAACGGTCGAAGTTGTATTTCGTTCTGTCAGTATACGAATTTCGAGCGACGTAATTAAAAATCAATGTGTGCTGTGCACTTCAAATGACTGTCAGCAATAGAGATAGAAATATGAGAATTTGCTCTATGAGATATTTAATAATTGATATTTTCTAAAGCTTTCCTTCTCTGGTTATGTTCAAGGTATATATATTTTCAATGTCTTGTTATATTGCTACGACGTTATATTATATTTATAATTTCAAAATTAAGTAACGGATACTTTTTATGTGATAACAGGTGGCTGGTAGAGACATGGATTCGAATCCCTGCCCGTATCGGTTTATTTTTAATTCTACATTCATTTAAAACTTAATTGAGCCAAACATGGCTAAATATGTATATAGATAATTTCAAACACAGGTAAATATCTAGTAAATAATGATTATAGCGAACTCTTAATAAATAAACCTTGACCTTTTTCTAAGAACAAGCATAGTATAAAGCAAAACTGGTTCTCGAGGATCGCTTGATCAGCTTCTCTAATTTCCACGCTATACATCTCAAGTAATATATGGTTTATATATTTTAATAATAAAGCTAAAGGGTCTGGTTGTTTCTTAGAAGCAATCACCTCTCGCTCTTGATTAGACTTTTTCATTAAAAAGAGCTTTTAAAAATTAGTAACATACTGTAAAAGGAAATACATATTGTCATTAAATATTTCTTAAAAATCCTACTCAATCGGGAGCCTTTAGGTTAAGACTGAAAGCTTATAAAATAAATCCTATTATAATGTAAATTTTGTTATCGTTATATAACACTTAACAATCTATTAACGTAATGTAACCTCGCGCCGCAAAATCACTTATCACCCCTCAAATAATATTAATTACCGTAATAAAACACATTACACTCGAGATCTCAAACTGACCGTAATGAGGTGTCGTTCGTACTCTGTATTTTGGTTGTAACGTGACTGTTAAACGTTACAAACAAACTTCATTGGTTTAAAACTTTAGTGTTTTGGTTTTTTCTCCTTTAGTCTAAGGGGATAGTGTTTACAAAATATATCTTTTTAACCCCCGGCTAAAAAGAAGGGTGTTATAAGTTTGGCCTGTCGATCTGTGTATCTGTATATCTGTCTGTGGCAAATTTGCGGCCAAAAGCGTGGACGGATTTGGATGCGGTTTTTTTTAATCGAAAGCTATGTTTGTCGAGATGGTTCTTATCCATGTTTGGTTGAAATAAAAATAGTCTTCTCCGAGATATAGACGTTTTATTCGTGCGGGGGAGAGGTTCTTATGCAATAATTAGCTGCAATAATTAGCAATAATTAGCCTTGTTATGAAGGCCAAAAGATTTTTACACTTACTCAGGAAAAGTACTTTATGAGGGATAGCTGTTGCCTGTGACTGCGTCCATGTAGACTGTAAAAATATATTTATATGGCTTATGATCGTAGTCATAAAGAATTACGGGCGACAGCTAGCGATAATATAAATCCCTTAATCACAGTGCTATTAATGATTCTAAATCATTTTAACTCTAAATGTTTATATTTATTAATATTCGTATATATGAAAAAATCTTGAATCATGTTACTTAATACATTTAAAATTTATTTAATTGTCGAAACTTTCACGCGGATCCTTATTTTGTTAAATATAATATATTAATTTCTTGTATTAAATATAACCTATATTGATTAGAGGGATAATGTAGAATTCTAAAGGTAAAATATTTTATTAAATCGGTCCAGTAGTTTCGGAGTCTATTCAATATAAACTAACAATCAAATCTTTCCTCTTTATAAAATTAGTTATGATGATGATGATGATGATGACGATGATGATGATGATAATTATAAAATATAACCAATGTTCATCAGGGATAATGTAGGATTCTAATGCTAAAAGATTTTCTTAAATCGGTCCTATAGTTTCGGAGCCTATTTAATTCAAACAAATAAACAAATCTTTCCTCTTTATAATATTAGGATAGATTAATAGAAATACTTAAACAAATGAAAATTTTGTGTGTATGTAGGTTCATTTAGTAGAATTCAGAAACCAGTAACTCAACTTTAGATAGCAGAAAAAAAAATCAAAATTTATAAAACGCCCGACACAAAAAGACCTCTAAAAAGAATAAAAATAATATTATTATGTACTTATTGAAGTCGTTTTGTCGGGGGACAGTTGTACGTACGTTGATAGTGTAGGTATATATTACGAAGTTTATCATTGAGGACTTAGACTATACGATTTGATATCGTAATTTCTTTATTTGCTTTGTTAACTTACTTGCATTTTAATTTCTTCCTTTATTAAACTGTCCCCCGACGCAACGAATTCAATAAGTACATAATAATATTATTTCTATTCTTTTTAAAGGTCTTTATGTATCGGGGTTTTTTTTTTATAGAATAAAGTTAAAATGCAATGCTAAATCTTTTATACGTATTGTATTTTAATGGAATAAATAAAAAAAAATAAATATCTATGAAAGGTAAACGAATTATTTTATCATTTAATTTTAAATGACATCCCTTTTAATTACAAGTATGAACGTTACAGCATCATTAAGGTTAGCATAGTTATGGACCTCATATTTAAACCGTCGTCGGTCGTATTCAAATATAAAAGTAGAATAGAAACATTTACTTTTAGGTCTCATAGAACTCTATTTCGTTCTGCTTTACAATAAGAAATGGTAATAATAGTCGTCTTGTTTCATAATATTTATTTATTTAACTAATATAAACGTTAATCTGATACTGTGTTTAATAAAGTTTTTTTTTTTTTTAAATATCTTGAATAAGTTATACCAATTTACTTGATATTTTGAGAAGAGTAGGTACCTACTGTCTACAGTAATACTCAACGCGTAGAATAAGAAAATGTATAAATGTAAATTATAAGACAACGAGGCCATATATTCTGTTTAGTGCATGTCATAGACCCCTAAATAATAACTTTTGGAATATATGTCTGTGTGTATGTTCGCGCTGAATCACGCTGAAAATAAATAATATAATAGCTGCAAACAATTTTAAATAAATTAATGCAGTATATTTTATTGAACATCATAAAAGCTTCTTAAAATATTTTTTAAATTTTGTTTAGTATAATTTTTTAATAAATACCTTTGCTTTTCCTGTGTAAGTATCCGTAAAGGTGTGTTTTTACAATACCTGAGCTTCAGAGAGTGACCAAATAATTAATGAGAATCAGGTGTCCTGCGGAGATAAGCCAGAAATCATTTTAGGCGCGGTTTGTATTATGTAAGAGCTTAAGATAAACCTCGGGAACCTTCAGCTTTTAACTCCTTTTTCTTTATGACAATATGCATATTTTATCCGATATTATATTTTGTTGATTGATTATTATAAAAACTGTAATAACAATAACATAACATTATTAAATCCTCGCTACACTTACGCAATAAATTATTTTAAAAAGTGTCTATTAATTTAATTGGAAAGTGATTGTTTGGTAACTTACTGCTTGTTTAGGTATGTATGTATGTAATTTCTGTACAAAGAGAGTAACGGATAAATAGTTAATCCACCATCTTGGATGAGTGACGTCATTCACTCCTGTCATTTGATATCCATATCAACGAAGCTGAAAAGAATAGGTAATCCGGCATCACGGCGACAATTTAACATTTTATAATATTAAGACGTAATAAGTTAATAATGGAATCAAATGGTATTTCAATTTCTTGCAATATTAATTATTTTTATTTAAAAAAACAGTTCCAAGACTTGATTTAACTATATTACCATATAAAGTTAAATAACGGAGACCCGTAACAATCTTGTAAGTAGGTATAACTACGTATGATATATCAAATAATATATTATATAATAACATATAACATAACTTTATTACAAGTACAGCCAGGTTCCGATAATTGTGTAATTTTGGTGGCAAATCACCCGTAAATCTAATTACCGCATAAATTATCCAAGTTGAACAATTACCATAATATTAATATAGACTTAATCGTTTTATTGGAGACTAACTTTGAGCAGAGGCTTCGTCCGCATTTTTCGTCCGAAGGCTGTTTTGTATAGCTACAAAACAGCCTTCTTATTTTAGATCGAAGGTTTTTATCGTTTCCCTCGGATAGTACACACACACACACACACATATTCACAGTACGTTTTAAGAATTAGTTTTTGTAAAAAAAAGAGTACGCAGATTTCTTTACCTCAAGGAATTATATTTTATATGACAGGTTCCCTACATTGTTTTCTGTAGGCAACCCGTGTACGATAGGTTGAATAGTTACTATATAAAAACGTGATAAACAAACAAACTCACATTCACCTTTGTAAGATTAGTTAGGATTACTCAAAAGAAAAAAAGCATTGAAAACCCATATAAAAGGAATATAGCTAAACATATCTTTAGGTATTTTAAGCATAATTAGATAATATCAATCTTATTAAAAAACAACCCATTTTTAACCTTGGGTTATCAATTATATGTTTAACAAATTGTTTGAAAATACCTATACACGTGTGTAGCAATGTTAAGTTTATTTATATTTATATAAATATAGAATTAAAAATAAACCCATACAGGAAAGGATTCAAACCCGCGACCTCTGGGAAACCCTCCCGTCGCTCTACCAATTGAGCTGCCGTATCACTGTCCGTCTCGACGGATTAGGCATAAGTTTCCCAGAGGTTGCGGATTCGAATCCCTGCCCGTATCGATTTATTTTTCATTCTATATTTGTATAAATGTTTACCAACTTTACAATGGGTTAGGAGAATTTTCGTGTCCTATTTCTGCCCCCTAGGTGGTTGGTATTTGAAAAAAAATAGGTGGCTTATGTTTGTCTTCTTACCATAAACTATCTTCCTAAGAACATTTATTAAAATCGGTCAAGTGGTTCAGATTTTTCATACAAACTTTCATTCTCTATTCCAAGAAAGTAGCCTGTGTTTCACCCTCAGTTTCCAACTCTTTTCATTCCCAATTCTATCCTAATGGCTTAGCCGTGAAAGCGACACAAACAGGCAGACTTACTCATTTATAATATTAGTATGGATGATAAGGTAAGTATAAAAAATATGTAATTATGATGATTATAATACATATTCCTGGCTTTATATTGCTTCAAACTGCATTACTAAAAGTAATAAGAATTGTCTTTGTCTCATCAAAATCTGATGAAAAAGGTAATTTTGACTCGAGAAATAATCCCTTAAAGTTCACCCTCCTTATAAAACAAAGAAAGAAAAAACTTCCCCTAAATTGCGTCGCTGAAGGAGTATAATGGCGATTTCAGTAAGTTTTTTAATTGGGTGACCCTCAACCCTTGCAAATCCAGATAAAGATTATGGTATTAGTTTGGGGTCCGAGTCCTACGATAACTTCAGACGTCACCTGGATGTTAGGAAACCAAATCGATTTAATGGTTTATGTTTGGATACCTACGGTAATTATATTTTACTGTAATAGAGGTTGTATATTTATTTTAATATAATATAAAATAAATATACAAGACCATTTATATATATATATGGTCTTAGTATAACATATAATAAGATGATTTGTGGTTCTACACAGAGGACGTAATATTGTAAGATAACTTAGATAACTTGAAAAGTAATAGGAGTAGTTTTAATAAATCAGAATTTGATATTGATAGTCGACCCTTGTCTGTGAAGAAACATCTGATCGATATACTTATATTACATCAACTTGTACTAGTCTACTGGTACTTGGTAACAAGCAACCGGAGATAAAATAAAAATATACATAGAATAAGAAAATAAATCCATAACGGTCATTTTTTTCACTAAATATATAAAGATTGATATACCTATATAGAATATACTAATCATACAAAAGTTACCTTGATTAAAATTGCTAGTTCATTACAATTGAATGGCTGAAAATAAATTTGTTGGATTTAAAGCCGTGCATAATGAATATAAACGTTGACCCAGTTTGAAGTTTTAGATTCCGTTATATTATGTGTTAGACTAGCTTTTATTTAGACGAGATATTATAACAATGAGAAAAATACAAGAAATATATACTATTAAATATTTACTCTTCTACACTTTCAATTGTGATAGGAAAACAAAATGATGGTAATTTTGAACAAACATTTCAAATTATTATTAAACGGATTCCCCTGAAGTCACTTTATATGCATTTGAATTGATGAGTTTGAGATTCGATACTAACAAGATTGTTCTTAATAACTATGTTGTTATTTTTCAAGTCGTCGTAAGAAAATGCAGCGACAAAACCGACGTCTTTAATGATATTTTTAAGAGATTTACATTTGAGTAGCGTGATGGTTTAAATACAACCTCTTACCAATGAATATTACAAATACATTGTCATGTATTAGCAGTATTAGAATAAAATCTAATTCCATTAAACGAGGAATATCACTTTACACTATCACACTCAAGGGTACTGCAAGTTGAATGGTTATTCAGGTTGTAAAAATATTAACGAAACGATCCAAGTTCAACAAGCTGCTGCACGTTAAAGGAAATTGGCTGCCCATTGCTCATGCAAGGAGGCAATCAGGAAATGAATCCGGATTCCTTATCAGTTAGGTTGAACGGAAATCATATTTACACTACATAGCTATATCCAATATCTCCAATTATACTCCTGTGCTGTGCCACCCTCAATATCCCGTCGAGACAATCAAGATGGCTGCACATCCGGCCGCCATGTTTGCGATTTCCCGAACATAGTTGACGGTATAAACTTGCCATTTAATAACAACAATTTTGATGTATTATTACATAATATTTTTAAAGCTGTCTTTATTTTTAAATGTACAGATAGAGACGGAATTTCATTACAGGTAACGTTTCATTCAGGGCAACATGTCCGAATGCGAGTTATTAATAAAAACGAACTTTCCCCGGAGTTCGCTTGTAAAGAATGTTCAATGTACAATCATACATAATTGAGTCTTTATTCACCCGGACAAGTTTATGGATATTAAAGTCATGTAATTTGGTCGTTTGTTCATACTAAAGATCATATTAAATATTGTTTTAGAATAAAGTATAGTCTCTCGATGGTCTAGTGACCTATAAAAAAATGTTTCAGTTGTACCTTTTGAATGTTCCGGGTTCGAACTAAAGGTCGATCCTTTTTTCAGAACGATTTGGCTCTCCTCCTATCTCATCATTTAGTGGAATGAATTCGTTGACTGAGAACGGTTGCATAACCAACTTTGTTTTATTTCATAACGAAATATATCATTAAAACCATTTATTAATACTTCTACTTTTAAGTTGAAAAATTATAGTCATTAGAAATATCTTTATATCATAAATTATTAAACCAAGTCCAAACCATTGAGTATAAAGAAGTATGACGCCTGGCGTCGCAAGAACAACACTAATATTTTCGTACAATACAAACCCATGGGCATATTGAAGAAAAGAATTTACATTCATTTCTATTTTGGAAAACAAATAGCGAACCCGCTCCCGAAACCATTCATTTTATATCGACTCCACCCTTCTCTTTATTCACATTGTTGCTTAAATCTTGTGGATTTCATTTCTTTTTCACTTAATTTATAAGTATTTAGCCCTACGATGTGTTATTACAGTATAATATGTGTAATTTACTTTCACAATGAACTAAACGACTAAAATAAATGAACATTAATGAACGAATATGAATATTGATGAACTATGGTTTGGAAAACCAGTTTGTTGTTTTAGAAACATTGATCAATGTGTAAAAACCTCGTTTAATGCCTTTATGACAGTATATGACTAGACCTCTCTACGTCTGGAATACTGGAAGGTTTTCTCATCCAGTTTTGGGCGAAAAAAATCGATAACGTCTAGTTTTAGGGATCCCTTTTATTTATGACGGTAGTATCTTTTCATTTAAATATAAGTTGAGTTACGTTACCTATAAAAGGGAAAGTATGTATGTATGTTCCGGATAAACTCCGAAACGGTTTGACCGATTTTAACCAAATTTTCAGAAAATCTTTGGATTGACCCAGTTTGGTGACGATCGGACCATTTTTTATTGAGTGACAGTTTTTTAATACTTATATTGTTTTTTACATCAAACTATTTAAGGTCAGTTATAACGTCATGACAGTATCCATGTACAAGCTAAAGAAACGAGTAGAAGAAAATGAAATTCAGGTTGAATCATAATTATTATCACGTTAGTTAATTCTAAATAAGTTAATTGTTATGTTTAATATCTTTTTTATTCTGTATTTTAAGTTAATACATATTTTAATGAAGCGGCAAAGCGGGCTGGATATGCCACGTTACATATAAATATTTAAAACTTTTCTTTTAAAATCGTCAAGATATTATTAGCAATATCGATTTAATAATATATAATAATTATTATTTTTATTATGTTTGTATAATAATAATCATTCTTAATGGGTTAGATTATTGAAACATGATAATATTTGATAATGAATAGGCATAGTTATAATAAAATAATTGCAGGGGAAAAGATAACTATTTACATTCTTAATGCAATCCCTTATTCTGTTTTATTATTTTATTTTATTGCAAACAGGCATCTCAAATAACTTTTTTATGCAATGTCGTTTTTTTATCAGTTATTTTTTAGAATAAAAACAAGCATTTCATATTAGACTTCATTCAAGTCCTGGCACATAGCAACAAATTGAACCTGAAACAGAATTAGAATACGAACAAAACCAATGAAATACGATTAGCGGTTCTTGCAGTAAATTAAATGTTGCTATTGTTTCTGTGGAGGAGAAGCTGTATTGAATCTTAAAGAGGAAATCGATTCCTTCTATTTGTGGTCACAATTGTAGCTTCATAAAGTTATGGAGCTCGCTATAGTAAATCACTTTCAATATTGATACTAAACTTTCTCTTCATTATAGTTCTGAGAGCTTGATGAAAGTTTTCTACGAAATTATTTCAGTTGGTCAACGTTTCCAGTTTTCGATATTTTACTAATTGCTAGAGAACTTGTTAAAGCTACTATAAGAATAGTCTATAATTTTAAGAGCCATAAAGGCATTTTAGTATTAATTTGAATTTTTTATTTCGTAATTATATATTTAATCGTATATAGGTATTCGTTATTATATTTTTATTCTTCATCTTGATCTTGATAATAAAGTACATTTAAGTATACACTGTACAAGTGTTGTTCCATGGTAGAGCCATGCTCTGGCTCGACGGGTGTGATATCACAAAATAACTCTGAAACCAGAATTTGGTTTTTCACTGAGTGAGTGAGGTTTCCGGTGGCCCAATCCCAGTCCCCTCTTCATGATAGTGCAGTTGGAACAAACTGCCGTAGAGTTGGAGAATCCCCCTCTGGCCGTTCAAGCTCTGATCATAAGGTATCTACGCTTGGCTAAAGTATATTGCCCCTCGTATTCTGGGGAGGGGGGGGCACAACCGTGCTCGGTGGCAAGAGCCATATATATATTTGGACATACTTACCGTGGACTTCTGCAACATCAGGAGCCTACACTCCAATATCCACGCTGTCCATCATCTCCTCGAGACAGCAAAGCTGGCCTTGCCCTTTTTGAACGAGAGGCAGTAATCGTCTCCAGCATACACATCGTACCTTATTCAGGGTACGGGTTAGAATATACTTTTATTCCCAAGGCTGATGTTTATGTACGTCAGAGATGATATTAGTTCTCGTCGCCTCGGAAATCTTGAAGGTAAGGTGATCCCGATACTGGCTTTCTACTGGACCGCGTCCAAAATGCCACAGATGTCGCTGCTATAACAGATCCCATCTCTCTGCTTCTCTCTCTCTCTCTCTCTCTCTCTCTCTGCGCAAGGATGACCATTCATTGGCCCATGACGCTTAAGAGAAAGCCAATCCCCTGGACAAACTCATTGCGTCCTATACGACACTGGATGACCAGGGAAAAGCACCGCCGACCATAGCGCAGTGCCAGAGCATCATGTCGGAAGTCCGGCTCTATGAACGCAAAGTGCTTAAAGCATGATACCACACAGCCAGCATATCGTTAATAGGCAGAAGCAAAATGTTCCTTCTGCCTATTAATAATATGCTGCAAAATAGCAGCATTCATTTCTCTGCAAATTATAGCACGGTTGATGAATGTTATACCGATACCGAAAACGTCACTAAAAGCCGAAACAATCTTGTCTGAAACTGTGTCTGAAATCCAAACCATCTTTTTTGCAGGTTCCTATCGTATGTGATCCACTTTTCATTATCAGTTATTAATATCTTCAAATTCGGGTCGGTTTCGATACGTCTCAGTGAAGAATCTCTAATGAGTATAAAGTTCATTAGATGCCTTTAAGTGAGCTCGTGTGACACGCAATTATCTAGTTTTTTTTGTACCCACCTTTTTTGAAAAGGGTCAAAACTGTTTTGTGGTCATCACTAGTTCGTGAGGTACGTCATAACTACTGACATGCCGATCTTAGTTAAGTTTTTAGAAGATTGCGTCCATTTTAATTTTTAACAGAGTGACCAGAGCGAGGTGCATCTTTGACATCAAAATTCCCGGATTGAAAACGTATAAACCAACTTTATGCTAGTCTTATTGACACTGCATGAGGTTCATAAACGTTTCAATACAATTTTATTCGCGGCTTGGGTCGCATTTTTTCCGTTTTTGTAATAAAACGTTAAAATGTGTCGAATTTCTTTTATAGATTCTCTCATTTTGACAAAAAAAAACAAATGAAAAATGCCGGGAAATAATATCTACCAGCCAGCCAGATACAAATAATACCTACAACCAAATATTTATTTATTACAAGTTGTTATATACTCTATGCGAAAAGATTTTTTCCCCGACCTATTATATAAGAGACAGCTCGTTAGTTATTTCTTATGAGTAGGTAACAACGACGGAAGGAATTCGATCATTTATTTAGGTTTACTTTTTGACATAATATTTTAAACTTTATTGTAATATTATAAGGATCACTTTTGTAGAACAGTCTATTACAAGTGACTAAGTTAGAAAACATGTCTGAAGTAGGAAGCGACTGCACGTCGGATGCCGCAGATATAATAATGTTGATATTAATCATATGTTCTTATTGAAAATTTTTACATCAAAATATGATCACATCACTATTCATAAACTATTTTTTCTTCGGTAGAATTGATGGAATATTATTTTTAAATGTATGCAGGTATATGTTATCCATGAAGTCTTTATCTTGTCTAGATGTTTATAATTGCTTATAATTATGATACTTATGTATAATTAGTGTTGCCAACAACTGTATACTGAAGTTTATAAAATACTAGGGGTCGCTCGCGACTTCGTCCGCGCGGTTTTTAATGTTGCTGCTGAGTTTCATACAAAATTGCAAAATCCATCCATCAATCTATTTAATACCCTTATAGTCCAGTCATTTGGTAGTTTTACCTGGAAAGTTTTCCGGGAGTTTTGAAAATTGGTTATTTTATAGATTTCGGTATGCTCTTTTCGAATTTCCATTTTGTCACCTCGTATCTCCGCCGCTCGCGCCGCCATTTTGAAAAAATGGCGGCTAAAACCAGTTTTTTCGAAATACGCAGGTGGGTCAAAAAGTTCTCGGAATGGAGGGTAAAAAGTAAGAAATAAAACACAAAATTATTTTTCCTTCTCAATGTATTCCCCCTTAACTCTAATACATTTATTAGACCTATCAATTAATTTATTAATACCATCGATAAAAAATGATTTCTCTTTGTCGTCAAAATAGGCCGAAATAGCGCTCTTCACTTCTTCATCACTGGAAAATTTCTTCCCTCGAAGCTCTTTTTTCATTTTTGGGAACATATAAAAATCACTAGGGGCTAGACCTGGGCTATAGGGAGGATGTTCTAAGATTTCGAAGCCCATTCTTTGAACAGCAGCCATCGCAACTTGCGCCTTGTGCACAGGTGCATTGTCGTGCAAAAGGAGCACACCTTGGGTCAATTTTCCCCGTCTTTTCTCCCTCACAGCAACTCGCAGACGTTCTAATAATGTAACGTAGTACTTCCCAGTTATAGAAACACCCTTTTCTTCTGAATCCCAGAAAACAGAAACCATGAGTTTTCCAGCCGACGGAGACACTTTAAATTTTTTCGGGGGTGGTGTGCCCTTTTTGTGCCACTGCATAGAGTCTTGTTTAGACTCAGGCTCATAATGATGAACCCAAGTTTCATCGCCAGTCACAATTCGGTTCAAAACTTCATCCTTTTGATCACCACAGAGCGCCAAAAACTCGCGACAACACTCAACTCGCCGCTGCTTTTCTCCATGTTGCAAAAATTCTTCCGGATTGACTTGTTGATTGACGTGTAGCTCAGTGAATTATGACCTAATTTTTTTGAAAGTTAGTATTTATACTCTTAATGAGTGTCACAACTAGTGCAGGTAGTAAAAAGTTGCCTTTTCCCCCTCCATCCCCCTCATTCCGCGAACTTTTTGACCCCCCCTCGTATCTCCTTTCCAAAGCATTTTTTGAAAAAAATATTTATGTACAAAATTAAAGTAGAATAAATTGCCTACAATTTATGTATTTATATATTTTTTTCACAATATCAATAGTTTTTGGCGTACGAGCGTCACAAAGTATCCTCATCTACACCACTACGTGTTTTTGGTATATTTTTTCTAAAATATTCTACTATTGCCACCGGTATTGAAGAAGCAGTGTGGGTCTTTGTATTGGGTCCCTTTCTTTCGACTATGGAGACTATAGACATTGTATAGCCTCCATACTCTCGACTTTCAACGAATCATCTGTCGGTAGAAGTTACGAGAAGTATTTAGTTTAGGCGGAGTCATCAGTATACGTTTATATGTATGTACGTCGTACAGTGTTGTTTGTGTTCTTAGAGCCATGGCTTCTAATACAGAAACTTTTTTCGACCAAATGACTGGACTATTAAGGGTGGAATTTAAACTGCTTGACATCTATTAGTCACAGCGAGATGACATATACCCTATAGCCTTCCTCAATAAACAGACTATTTAACACAAAAAGAATTTTCCAATTCGGGCCAGTAGTTCCAGAGATTTGTGCGTTCAAACAAACAAACTCTTCAGCTTTATAATATTAGTATAGATATCAAATATTTTATATCCTTTTTATAAAATTATTAAAAATATAATATAGTATTTTCTTAAATTCTTACGAGTAGTCATTTGAATAAAACTATTTTAACGGATCTAACTTTCGTATAATATGTATTATATATTTTACATTATACATTTAAAAACTAAACCCGATATTTTGAATGATTTGCAGCAATCGTGTTCGTCGTCGATAAGACGAGATGGAGGCGTCTGTCAATAAGTCAGTTAATTAGTCTACCTCCAACGGTTTCCAAGTTTCCGGTCTTAAAGCTCAGGATGTACAGTATCATGAAATCTATGAAATCTATACAGTGACATGGGATTTTAAATTGTTCATGCGTGGATCCCGTGGTTCGTGGTGGCAGATAGTCTCTGACATCTCTCAACAGATAAGCTAAGCTATATAATAAGCCATTACGATTAAGAACACAATTTTTACTTGTACAAAGTTTTTTATATCAGAATTGATAAACAGCCAATCGTCGGAAAGGAACATCGTTACTTTTCGAGAATGGTTTTGCGTGGCCGTTGAAGATGAAAAACTTATTTAATTTACTATTTTTAAGATAATGATGAAGATGTATGTACCTACACCTTCTGAATATCACCACGGAACCACTGGAAGAGGATGCCAGGCATGGAGTCCGCCCATTGTATTCATTTTTAT
Source organism: Napeogenes sylphis (assembly GCA_959347405.1). Taxonomy (NCBI): domain Eukaryota; kingdom Metazoa; phylum Arthropoda; class Insecta; order Lepidoptera; family Nymphalidae; genus Napeogenes; species Napeogenes sylphis. The sequence continues at coordinate 1,943,471 of OY365783.1, forward strand.
AATTATTATAATAATTCTCTGTTGTTTAGTCAACCTTAAATTAAACAACAAGTGTTAAATTTAACACAAACTTCTCTACTAAATCGCAAAACTTGAAGAACGAGGCCGTTTAGTTTAGCTTGAGTCGAAGTTTCATAAGATTCTTGTCAGAGATATCAACTGGCGAAGTAGCGAAGTAGATAATTAATGCCTTATAACCAAATAGTTTAATGACAGTTTTAAAAAAGTATTATATTTAAAAAGTAATATGAGAGTAATAAATGTTTTATCACGTATATCTAATACTTAAAAAGTATTTAGGTATACACTACGACATAAAAGTGTGTTTATTTTACCTACCGGCTACCAGCTACCTGTTAGAATTAGTCATAGTATAAAAAATAGCTCTAGGTCCACATCAACTAAAATATTCGTACGTTATAAAACGGTTTGTTGGATTATCAGGTCAATACGGAGAGAAATTCCAGCCAGTTCTTAAGTTTGTGGAATTTGTGAGTTCTCCTACTTTTTAAAAATGTTTTATAATGCACCAAAACTAAACGGTACGAATTATTTTATTAAGCATAAAATTTATTTTTTTTTGTATTTTCATATTCAATTCTTTGACATCCAAAGATTTTAACATCCAAGATGTGTTAAAGATTTGCAAACATAACAATAATAGATCAAACGAAAGAAAATCAACCATAAAACCTACGCAAAAATGTATCAGCGAGGTGTAAAAGAAAGAAGCACAAATCCAAACGTTCGGTAACGATATGATATCAGGCAACTTGTATCAGTAACTGGTAATTGTTTCTGTGCAGTGCTCGCGGGAGCGACCACGGAGTTGACGGGTGTGCCTTCGCTCGCCGAACCCTCGCCAACTAAGCTTCCAAGTATGTTATAATAATTAACTAAACGCTTTAATAAGATCTCAGTAGAGCGATCGCTTGTAAATTTGGTTATTTATGCAACACTTCGGATTAGTGCGTGAATTATAAAAATGAAAATGTTTAAAGAATTTGTTAAGTATTTTTAAATGCTTGTTATCATAGTATAGCGCAAGACGTAGAGATCTTATTTTAGCTGTTCTAGCCAATCAGTACTAGTGCTTTGTAATTTACCAAAGTTATATTGAACTTTTTCCCAAGCACGTATCCCGTAAAATTTGAATAGAATCATGTGATCACTTTTGCACTTCAAGTAGATCATAGAACATACCTATTTGATTCGTTAATTGGTTTTAGTAAAAATACTTTGAACAACGATTATTATTCGTAATCGGTAATCCGTAACAAATATTTGCGACATTTGTAATGTATAACTACATCATTTTGAAAATACGCCTAACATTAAATAAATATACGTTGTAAATCAAATATTTTAAATTTGTTTGGCATAGAATTTAGGATACTACTCCAAACAAACTCCGTCATTCATATTAAAGTATGTAAATTGTAATACAATTTTAATCCGACAAAATGAAGGTGGTATTAATTAAATCCGCGGGTAAGTTCTTTTTCGATATGAAAACATTCTTGTAGATAATACTTAAGATATATAAGTTAATAATTTCGTGGCTTCCAGGGTTGTTCGGTATGGGAGTTACCTATATGTATACATATTTAAAATTAAAAATAATGCTTCCCAATATGTATATTCATTTTTATTTCGAAAAAAATGTCGCTTAGACCAAATAGTCCTGGGAACCGACGATATGGAAATATTATATAATAACTAGCTCTGCTTGCAACTTCGTACGTATAGATTTCGATTTTAATAAAACGTACCCTTTGTACGTACCAATGTATGTAAAAACTATAAACCTTCAAAGTTACATCGAACTCAATCAAGTAATCGTATTTGTAGTTTATTTAAAGTAGAGATTATCAACTTCTTTATTTGTTAACTGATTGTTAAAAAAAACAGAATGTTAAGTGAAGCCCATGACAACATATTCCCAAAAACTGCATCCAAATAGTTTAATCCGTTTCTGAGATTAGCGTGCACAAACATACAGACATACAAACGAACAATCAAAATGAAAAACCATTGTTTTGGGTTTCCTTGCTTATAGAAAGCCTCCCCCCCCCGCATTATGATTTTTTTTTAATATTTTCTATGAACAGAACAGCGATCGGTTAAAGTTTTATTGTATGTATATAAATACATTTCTTAAATATTTTAAATACATATACCTGGTGTGATCAATAAATACGGTGAATAATGTTATATTATAAAAAGTATCACGCTTACATAGAATCTGATTTAATCTCCTTCAAAGTACTCTCCTTGGCTAGCAATGCACTTATTCCAACGTTGACTCCATGACTGGATGCATTTCTGGAAGGCATCTTTTGGAAGGGCTTTCAGCTGCTCGGTCGTGGCTCTTTCAATGTCAGCAATGGTATCAAAACGTTTTCCTTTAAGCACACTTTTAATTTTTGGGAAGAGCCAGAAGTCGCACGGTGCTAAATCCGGTGAGTATGGTGGATGTGGACAGACAGGAACATTTTTTTCTGCCAAAAACTCACGAACAGCACTCAAAAGTCTGGGAATAAATTTTGCGTTCACTCGTCTCATATGCAATTCATCTGTTAAAATGCTTTGGACGGAGTCAAACGAGATGTTAAGGTCTTCAGATAGCTCTCGAATAGTCAGTCGCCTGTTTGAACGAATCATTGTTTCCACTTTTTGCACATTTTCATCTGTTTTTGAAGTGACTGGACGTCCCGCACGCTGCTCGTCTTCAACACACTCATTTCCGTTTTTAAATCGGTCATACCACTTGTACACAGTCTTTAGAAATACTACATTATCGCCGTATACCGATTTTAACATTTCATGAGCTTCTTTAGCACTTTTTTGCAACTTAAAACAAAACTTAATGTTAATGCGTTGTTCGAAATCTATGTTGCGCGACAGACACGATAAACACAACCTCACTCTAGCGGCTCTGACAGCTGCCTGACATGTTCAAACGTGATACAACTTGTCCCTGCCTGTGTCAGCGGATCACGCTACTTAACAAATTACACCATATGGCTGGAGCATCAGCTATTGCCGGTATAAAAATTGGTTCACCGTACAAATTGATCACACCTCGTATCTATCATATATCTTTTGATAAAATGAAGAGTGTAAAATGAAAAAGAAAAACTAAATGTTATTCAGAGTGACCCTCAATTTTGATGTAAAAAAGTTGTTTAAATTGACTATATATTTTTTGCGTGTTGCGTGCACAGCTAAAAGACAAACAGATAAACAGAAAATAAAATTAAAACGTTAGAAATGGATTCTGTTAATTATCCCTTCACATCCTGGCTATTTATTTTGTAATATTTTCAATGTACAGAGACTACTCCTCTACAGATTTAATACATGTATAGAATAAGATTTGCATGGTACCTATTATATTGCATTGTATTACATTGACATAACTTTTTTATTTCTTAACCGATTTAAAATGCAATTAACACTAAATGTTAAGTTAAGACTGTCACAATATATTCCTGAAAACTGCATCAAAAGTGGTTTAGCCGTTTCTTAGATTATCGTGTACAGACATACAGACAAACAGACAAAATGAAAAACCATCGTTTTGGGTTCTCTTGCTGTTATAAAGGGCCCCCTCATGTTTTTTTTAGATTTTACATTTACAGATGTCTATAATTGACCATTTTATTATATGTATAGATATTTTTCTTGAATACTTCAAATATATACATACATCTTTTGATAGAGTGAAGAGTGTGCAATGAAAATTAAAAACTAAGTATAACTCAGAGTGACACTCAATTTCTGTGTATAAAAGTTATTTACATTACCTATTTATTTTTTTCGTTTTGCGTGCACAACTAAAAGAGAAACAGATAAACAGACAAAAATTTCAAAAATATTTAAAATGGATTCTGTTAGTTATCCCTTCACATTCTGACTATATATTTTTTAAATATTTTTTAATGTACAGATGCTTCTCTTCTACAGATTTATTACATGTATGAAAGATAATTTCCTTGCACAAAAAAGCGACACAAAAAAGGGACAGACACAAATTCATCCAACGTTTTCTTATCTCTTCCTTTCTAATACCTCTCCAATGCATAGTATTTATATCTCATCGTAATAATTACAATTACATACAGTTAGACTCTAGTGTCCTGTGTAAGTTCCACCCTGCGTATCGTGCCTCCGGCCGTAATGGCCCTCACTGCGACCTCACTGCGTTCGTGAAACCGCCTCCCTATATTAGCTTAAGGAATGTCGTTACTACCTGGTGTCCCATGACATGTGCAATTCACACGTGGTAGAAGTGTTTGCTTTGCACCACACCACACACATATATTTTTAACCTCTGACTAAAAAGAGGGGTATTATAAGTTTGACCAGTCGATCTGTGTATCTGTGTATCTGTCTGTGGCAATGCAGCGGCCAAACGCGTGAACGGATTTGAACGCGGGTTTTTTTAATCAAAAGCTATATTCGTCGAGATGGTTCTTAGCTATGTTTGGCCAAAATAGAAACAGTCGTCTCCAAGATATTGACGTTTTATTGGTGCGGGGTGATTCTTATGCAATACTGGCAATTCCCAGCGGCATCGCCCGCTCTATGTAGGAAAAAAAGCCTTGTTATGTAGGCCAAAAGGTTTTTACACTTACTTACTCAGGTAAAGTACTTTATTAGGGATAACTGTTGCCCGAGACTGCGTCCACGTAGAAAGTAAAAAATATATTTATATGCCTTATGATATTTGTCATAAAGAGTCACGGGCAACAGCTAGTGATAATATAAATCCCTTCATCATAGTGTTACTAGTGATTGTAAATCATTTTACCACTAAATGTTTATATTTATTAATATTCGTATGTACCTATATGAAAAATTCTTGAACCATCTTAATACATTTATAAAAAATTACATTGTCGAAAATTTCACGCGGATCCTTATTTTTTCTCGTATTAAATATAACCTATGTTCATAAGAGGGATAATGTAGGATTCTAAAGGAAAAATATTTTTTTAAATCGGTCCAGTAGTTTCGGAGCCCATTCAATTCAAACAAACAAAAAAATCTTTCCTCTTTATATTATTAGGATATATATTAATAGAAATACTTAAACAATTGTAAATTTGTGTCTCTGTAAATTTATTCAGTACAATAAAGAAACCAGTAAACATAAGTTTAAAAAACAGAAAAAAAAATAAAAAACCCTCGATACAAAAGGACCTCTTAAAAGAATAAAAATGATATTATTATGTACAATGTTACCAAAGCAAATAAAGATATTACGATATCGAATCGTATAATCTAAGTCAAGACACCATCGTCAACGTACGTACAACGGTCCCCCGACGCAACGTCTTCAATATGTGCATAATATGTGCATTATTTGTATTCTTTTTAGAGGTCCTTTGGTATCGGAGGATTTTTAATTCAATTTTTTATTTCTAAACCGATTTAAATGAAAAAAACACTAAATGTTAAGTGAAGAATATTTCAATATATTCATGAAAAATGAATCTAAAATGGTTAAGACGTTTCTGAGATTAGCATGGACAAACATACAGGTATACAGACAAATAGACAAAATGAAAAACCATTGTTTTTGGTTCTCTTGCTCTTATAAATGCCTTCATTATGTTTTTTTTTTTAATATTTTCCATGTACAGAAATCGATCAGTGACAATTTATTATATGTATAGATTTTAATAATAAACGTAGTTATAATTATTATTATGTTTAATAAGTTATTTATTTTTGTATTTAGTTTTTAAGTTAAGCTGAAAACGTGTTCTTTAAAAATAAAACTCAGCATTTTGTAACTTAAATGCAAAAACATTTTCCTGAGGTTTTTCTTCAATAGATTTAGTAAAAACTTATTACATTTCATTAACATACATACCTTTTAAGATTTTCTTTACATTTAGGCTGTCGTTAAGCATGGCCAATTCGAAATGCATGGTTTATAAGAAGAAATAACAACCACATTATTAACTAAAAGAAACCTTACAGAATTAGAGTTCAAATTAAACCTATAATATTAAAACCTGAACAATAAGGCCGGATTACATTTTAACTAACTTTAACACTTAGATATATATATATATATAACAAAACACCAGCCTTAGCCCTCGACCTCTGACACTCAACTTAAATAAATAAAGCGATTATATATTCCACGGTTTAATTTTATCTGTGCTGCTCAGTTACACATAAAAGAGAAAACAAAAGGCGGATTTGTGCTTGTTTATGAACATTTAGTTTGTGAGTTTCCAACATTTTTAATATCCACTGCACGCGGCCGGCCTTTCATTTTTAACCCGCGGTCGTAATTCTCATGACTTTGTTTTAAATTGTTATAACATATATTCTGTTTACTTTTAGATGACCTGAATGATAATGAATCAACACTTGCATTTCTAGTTTGGCCCGATATTATATCGATATTATATCGAAATCCTGGAAGCTTGCTAATGTGCAACCCGTGCCCAAAAAAGGCAGCCGTGCCGACCCTGTCAATTACAGACCGATTTCAATCACCTCCATACTCTGCAAGATTATGGAGCGTGTATTGAACTCGCGCCTACTAGCATACCTAGAAGGTAACGATCTCCTCAGTGACCGACAGTACGGGTTTCGCCGTAATAGGTCTACTGGGGACCTCCTAGTGTATGCTACTCACATTTTAGGCGAGGCCATCGAGAAGAACGGAGAAGCGGTCGCCGTCTCTCTGGACGTCTCGAGGGCATTTGACAGGGTCTGGCATGCGAGCCTTATATGCAAGCTTTCAGCGTACGGTATATCTCCTGGTCTGATCGGCTGGGTAACGGACTTTCTGAGCCACAGATCTCTCCGAGTAGTTGTCGACGGGTGTTCCTCGGAACCCTTGACAATAAATGCCGGAGTGCCTCAGGGGTCCGTTCTTTCTGCAACTCTGTTTCTGCTGCACATTAATGATCTGTTGAAGCCCGGTATCTATGGGTATGCAGACGACAGCACAGTTGTAGAAAGATATCTGCCGAGTACTCGGGCTAGTCGAGATCAAGTACAGTCTGAAAGAGAAGCCATGGTGCAACGTTTGAATGACAAACTTCAGGCAGTCTCCGCATGGAGCAATGCCAATCTTGTCAAGTTCAACGCCACCAAAACGCAGACGTGTCTATTCACCGCCAAAAGGAGCCCTTTCACCTTGGCTCCTACTTTCCAGAATGTATCCTTGGAATACAGTGACCGGCTTCAGTTGTTAGGCTTAGAGATTTCCTCGAACCTCAACTTTGGTCGGTTCATTGAGTCCAGAGCAAGAGCAGCAGCAGCAAAGCTTGCCGTTCTTGCGAAGGTTCGGCAGTACTTTACACCGGGACAGCTTCTTGTTTTATACAAAGCACAGATCCGGTCGTGTGTAGAGTACTGTGGACACATATTTGCTGGTGCCGCAAAGTCTCATCTTGCGGTTCTGGACTCAATTGAGAGGCGAGCAAAGAGGCTTATAGGCGATCCCGAATTGGTCGAAGCTGACCTCCAAAGCCTTGAACACAGGCGTAAAATTGCTAGCCTCTCAGTATTCTATAGGATACATTTTGGTGAGTGTGCGCAGGAATTACACGAGTTAATTCCCCCGTCCCCCTTCCATCACCGGACGTTCCGACGCACGGCAGGTATCCATCCTTTTGTTGTGGACATTCCACCTGTCCGAACGAAGCGCTTTGCTTCCTCATTTTTAGTGCGTACAGCGAAGGACTGGAACAATTTGCCTGCGTCGGTATTTCCGGCCAAATATAATGTGGGTGTCTTCAAGAGAAGAGTGAATAGGTTGCTAGGGATATTTGATGAATGATGAATATAAATAACCTTCTTTTAGGTAGTAATATAAATTAATATAGTTTAGATTTTTCTTTTACAAATGTTTATATTCTACCAACACTTCTTAAAATAATTTCGTGGTAAAGTAGGTACTAGATCTTCGATAAACTCATTGTGTTATGAACAAAAGCGAAGCTTTAATATCATACCTACCACAAAACGTTATGCTAAATGCCTTACAAATGATGTGATAACATTGTTTTATATTTAAATTTCCTACTTTATACTGTATACGCATAAGCTGTTTCGTTCTCTCTATGTATTTCTCGATTGTGTGTTGGAAAATAAAAACACTATTCTATTCTATGCCAAAAAAGTGTGAGTAAATGTGAGCAAACAAACGTGCAAGGAATCAATCCACGTGGTCCGCCTCTGTCCCAGTATCTCACAATTACAAAAGTAATGTGTAAAACAATTATTTGCCGCGACGTAAACTATATTATCAAAACGGAACCAACCACTGGGTGGCGGTCATTTTCAATCGTATGGTAGTAACACTTTATGCCCTATGTCAAACTCAAACTTTTTCTGTGTTAATGAAACCATCATGATGCTTGCAGAGTGCGACCGTACATTCGTGAGTCGCGGCGGAGCCAGCAACGGAACTTTCCACGCCCCGGAGCTGCTGAACCCCAACAACCACAGCAGGCAGTGCCTCTACACGTTCCTCGCAGCGCCCGCCCAACGCGTGCTCGTCGAATTTCGGACCTTCGACCTGAGGGGGAAGCCACCAGAGTAAGCATACATACCAAGAAACTTTCAATGCCATCTGCTATCATCTTCTGATAGTATCTATAGATTATCAGTATTGTTGAATGTTATAATAAAAAAAAATTAATTGTGATATTTGTTCGCCTCTGTATCAAAAATAATATTTAACATATACAATATTGTAACAAACTTATATTCTCGTTAAAGTTTACAATCGAGCCTTGTTGGCCTACCTAGGTGTACCCCTAAAGGAAGAGATTACAAAATAATAAAACTTGTTTTATTCAAAATTGACTTTATTATATTATTTAATATAAGTGTAATAAAAAAATAGAGATATAAAAGTTCAGTAACATTAATGTGATGCCGAAACTATTTTGGCAACATCAATTCCTATTAACAAAGTTTGTATCAAATCCTCGTCATTCATTACTTATTCAAATGGCTGTTGTTGTTCTCTCTCCTAGTGGAGCGGCAGTGGGGGAACTTCCAGCGTAAGTACAAATATTATTTGTTTACTAGACATAAACACCGCGCCAATATTTACCTTGTAACAGAATCTATTATAAGATATTAACAATCAGACAAATTTAAATTAAGATGAATGATTACACTTAGGCGTCATACGTTTTCACAATCATAATAATATATTTGAACCCAAAATTAAAAACATCACAAACATCGAAATACTTCATGTCTTTTATTTTATATTTTTATATAAATATTTATTTAGGAGAATTTACAATACATACACAATTTATAAGTCTTACAATAAAGAAAATTATATGTTTTACCAAGTGTTGTTTCATTTAATAGTTGCCACGTTATGGCAAGGGACAGTTTCATCACACCTAATGAATGTGAAAACCTACATAATAATAACGCTACTGTTTGGGATCTTACTTGTTAACCCTAATGTGGCTCGATAGTAAATGATCTAATAATAGAAAATATATTATATTTGTTATTTAAATTTTCATGAATTTTCGGTAATTTTCTATCAATCATTTCCATATACCAAATGTGTAATAATAAGCCACTGTGCAGATGCATGCACGAGTACATGGACATCTACTCCGAGATGGCGTCGCTGGAGGCCGGCGAGCTGGTCAACTCCGCCTTCGGTGGACGTTTCTGTGGACCGATCCCACCACGCCGCCGCGTGTCCCTTCACCGAGCAGTCGCGCTCGCATTTTTTACAGATCATACCTACACGCCGGCCGCGCTTTTCACAGGAACCTATCGCTTCATCAACGCTTGTAAGTTCGCTACATAAATATTTCAATATTTCTCTTTTGCATCACTGTGGGTACGTTTTTTATTCATTTCCAAATTGTACATATATATTTTTTAATATCATTAAGTTACATAAAGGTCCAGTCAAAAAAATTAAAAACTTAGCATAAATTAAAATTTCGAAATGAATCGTGTGAGTTACGTCACTCCAGCGGAATTCGAAGTGGGGACACCCATGCCGAACACGCTGTGCTCGTTCGTGATCGAGGCGAACAAACGCAGGACAGGTCTTCTGCTGTCGCCTACATACCCGGGCATCTACCCCAAGGACACGATTTGCAATTATCAGTTCGTCGGCCAGCCCGGGCAGCGAATTCGCCTCGAGTTCCGAGATTTCGACCTATTCTTCGGCGGTCCCCAGTAAGATCTTCAGACATTTAATATTTTATTCGAATTGTTGGGTAATTCCAAATATTGCTGATCACATATATATTTTTGCAGCCTTTCATTAAAAAAAATATATGATGGGTATAGTTTAACAGTTTTGTTTACGTCATCTCCTCCACCAGCTGCCCATTCGACTGGGTGCGCGTGTACGACGGGCCCGACAACTCGTCGGCCGCGGTAGGCACGTACTGCGGCCAGCAGCGCAACCTCGTGCTGTACTCCAGCGACGAGCGGTTGCTCGTCACCTTCTTTACTTTGCCGCGATCGGCCAACACGCAGAACCGCGGTTTCAAGGGTATCTTCGAGTTTTCAGAGAGTTTTGTTAAATTAGGTGAGTATAAGTTTTTTATATTATTGCAATAATTTATTCATTAATAGATTTTTATTTTGTATTATCGATGCTCGCAGATTTTATAAGTAAACACGACGCCGAGCACATTAGGGGCTCGGAGTGCGATCAGAAAATACTTAGCAAAAAGGAATCTACAGGATTCGTGTACCATCCAAATTATCCATTTCCCTATATACAAAAAGTTGTTTGTAGGTAAGTAATATTCTTTATAAGTTAGCAAATACTGTTTTAAAAGCGATATGTAAATGTTTTTTTCTGTTTCAGATATTTTATATATGGTATGCAGGATTCACAAAATTTGGAAAGAGTTAGGTTAGAGTTCCAAAATTTTTCTATACCAAAAGGAGAAAATCCAAAACCGGAGTGAGATTTTTGTTTTCCTGACAATTAATTTTGTTAAAAATATTTCTCAAATATATTGATCTACTACCGATATCTTCCAGCTCGTGTCCAGATGGATACCTGAAGGTGTACCTCCGCGGCCAGGAAGCCACAGACTCGTACGACAAGCACGACGCAGAGCTGTGCGGCGAAGGCTCCTACGGGCCGCCCGCTTTCCCGTCGCCGCTGTTGTCTGATGGACCGCGCCTCGTCATGGTGTTCAGCTCCGGGGAACTGCAGGGACGAGGGTTCAAAGCCAAATATACCTTTGAGACTGGTAAGTGAAAATATTGAAAAAAAAATTTGTTTTTTTTTCAAAGACTGATAAAAAAGAACTTTTTTTGTGAAATAAATTTTATGAAAACTAAAAATTCAGAATACCGAGTACCGGGAACGGCAGCACCGGGTGGCGAATGCGCATTTACATATCGATCAGAAGCAAAGAAGAGGGGAGAGTTCAATTCCCCCCGCTACCCTTCCAACTACCCCTCGCGCACAAACTGCACCTACACCCTTGTGGCCACTCCCAACGAGCAAGTAACGGTTGTTTTTGACCACTTCAAGGTTAAAGCGGACACTTGGAATGCTACTGCGGGATTGTATGGGTGAGATTATAAGCAGTTTCTATTATTTTGTCACTTTGCTCTTTAATAAGCTTTTATTATTTAACATTTCCCCATAATACTTGTCAGTGGCGCGACGTGCAGTGAGGACTGGGTGGAGGCGTGGTGGACGGGTCGCGAGGGCTCCCGCGTGCCACTAGGGCGATGGTGCGGGCCCGCCACGCCCGGACCGCTGCAGTCCCCACGCGGGGCCCTAGGGCTTCTTATAGCTCTCCACACTGACTACGAATCCGTCGCATCGGGATTCAAGGCGCGATATGTGTTTGAGGTCAGTTTTAGTTACGGTAAATTAGAGATACTGAGATAGGAACATCACATCGCATAGCCCTCTAACTATATCGATTAATATATACATATTTGTAATAGCCTGCCAAATCAATCTTTGGTGACTGCGGTGGCAACGTGTCGGGTTCCGCCTGGGGTGCGGTATCCTCCCCGCGCTTTCCACTACCCTACGAGGCGCCGTCTCGAGGTGCCGCCTCCAGAGTCTGCAACTGGTTCATCACAGCGCGACCGGGGAAAAGACTGCTCATTAACTTCGATCAATTTGCCGTAGAAGGGCATCTTACAGGTGCGTTCGGTGACTCCAAAATATTAGATCTATTTGTAATTGAAAAACTTACCGAAAACAATATGATTTGGAAATTAATTAACTTTAGAACATTAAATGGGCAAAGAAATTTTGCACTGCTTTTTTTTGCCTCCCTAAATTCGTAGGCTTCTACCACATCCACACTGTTTCTACCGACCATAAAAAAGGTCACATATTTGGTGCATGTGGGTAAGTACTATTTAACGGACATAACGTGTAACAGAGCGCGGCTGCCCGGCCGCCGTGTTGCGTCTGTGGTACGAGTCTCCCGGCCCGCCACTAGAACTGTGCGGTGAAAAGGCACCCTCCGACCGCTGGCAATACCTTTCGTCCTCCAATTCCATTAGACTCTCGTAAGTGTTCCAATTCTGCATTCTATTGATTAATTAAAATAGATTCCAGATCAACTAACGCCAATCGACATATATACATATTGCAGGTTCATAATAGCGGACAAGTCGGTGGGTGCGCCGGGGTGGCGCGCCGTGTGGACGGAGGTGACGGTGGGGGGCCCGGCGGGAGGGCCAGCGGTGAGCGGGGGGGACGAGTGCCCAGCGGCTTGTGGGGGTGCTTGCCTCCCCCCGCGCGCCGCCTGCTCCGGCCTGCAGCACTGCGCAGGCCAGCCCGCCTCACAGCCTTCCTACTGTTAGTATTGCTCTTTTGTAGTAGCGTTGGTGATTTGATTTCTTCAGGCTAGGACGGCGTGGTGGCTGCCGTACTGATGGCGTACGATACCTCCTATGGAAGAAAATTATTTAGCAGTGAGTGGAAAAGTTTAGCTATGTCGGGTAAGATTACGAACTGTATCTCTTGATTTGTGCCAAAAATTATATACGGGGTTCGTAATAGCGTAGATATTTTGCACTCGGATTTTAACCAAATGTCTAACGTTTTAGTCTATAATTATTTGAGATGGTCGAACCTTAATGGAGGGTAAGCTATCAATTTATTATAGGTAATTGTAAAACGCTCAATATAACTTATAACAGAGCTAATATTTGTTAGAAATTAATTTTGTATAAAGCATTTTGAGTGAATAACATTATAACCACAACAACAAGCTTTCACACAGTAAAATAATAAGGTATACTTATTCGATTAAACGCTTCTTCTTAAATTAGTTAATCGAGTAACAGTATAAGCTTATGCATTATTTATCGCATCGCATTATTTATCAGGTTTGAGACAACTTGCGTTGACACATTAGCGCTGTACTAATGCCGACACATGATTGCAGTAAATAGCACAGTAACACTTGCACAGTATGGCACAGTATTTGAGAATGTCTTCATAATATGTACTACGTAATGTAAATCTTAGTTGTAAATTTACGAACAAGAGAGAAGCGGGATCTAAAAGTAAATATATAATTTTATAATATTTAACAATATGCCATATTATTGTTGTAGAGTAGGATTTTAATAGGTAGGTAGGTATATTTACTTTAAACATTCAATGTATGTTAGAAAATAAGAACCATATCGGAAATTGACTTAGGAGTATAAAATATATATATCTACGTTTACCTATTGTTTAAGGGAGACTAAGTTATTCAAAATTGACTGGTATTGGACATCATATAAGTACTTTAATATTTTATTCAATATTGATATAGCTTATACTATATATACTGTGTAAGATGCAAATGGCGCCCAAAATGGGACTGGATGCTCAACTTGGGTGCCACTGAAATATTTTAAACTAATAAGAGAGCAAATGTTCAACTAAATTATAATCTGATTATATATAAACAAATAACATATAAATGTTTATTTCAATAATTGTATTAAGTATGTAGTGCGCACTTTAATGTCACTAACAATACATTTTTTTTACACTATTGCATTTTATTGTTGCAAAAAAAGATTATTTAAAATTACCAATAAAAACGTAGATTTTATACGGAGTAAGCAGAACGCAAAAATTATTTACATGACAATAAAAAAAAACGTGATAATTCATCTTACAATAAAAACTTCACGAACTTAAAAACGTATCTCAGTCTAACGAATCTTTTATTTATTGTCAACGCTATTGCTTTGCTGCTTACTCCTGCTTTCTTCTATGAATTATTGTAAGATATTGTATTTAAACACTGTAGAAATGTTAAATGATATTTTCTAAATACGTAAATAACATTACATTCACTGTACTCTTACCTTCTCAGTATTGACGGTTCAATGCAATCTTTGTCTCAGAGGATATTCTTACATGTTTAATGTTGGTAGGTGTTTACTTCAATTCCAATTTAAATTGTTGGTGAAATAGCGTAATATATTGACGATGTTGAATAACTGGATCTTTTTATTTATAAACTGCGTCCCTTTAAAACTATTCCTAATTATTTTCATTTAACATACTAATTCATTGTAGGTACATGCATAATCTGTGTTTCACTTAAATAGCTAATAAATTTATCTTTATCTTCTCTTATTATACTGTGATGACTCAGAGTTGAAATTGTGAAAATATAAATATAAGAAAATTGTAATCGTAATAAATTGATTCCAATGGGACGAAGCTTGCATTGAGTCATCGCACTATAGGGCCCGGGGAGCCGTGTCCAATGCTCGAAATACTTGAGTTAAATAACGTCATAACAACAGATGAGTACAATAATGTTACACAGGTATTTACAGGTTTCTTAAAAGCTATTATTTAATCAAGTATTTCTGTTTTGAAACTCGCATAAAGTATATGTCTTCTAAAATGTGCAACTAATTACGATGCAAATGTTGAAAAGATTTATTATCATTTCAGAAGACATTGCTTTTAAAATTCAATCACTAGCAAAGTACATTGAAAATATAGTCTTTTAGTGATTGAATTTATCAAGCGCTTAGTTCTGTGCGTTTTCTACAACCAAAAAGACATTATATACAGTCGTATATTATTGTTGTGGAAACGTATGGGATGGGGTTGTATGGGGCGGGCTCCGGGCTGACGCGGCGGTGTGCGCAGGCGTTGCGGCGTCGGACTCGGCCGCGCCGCGCGCCGCGCTCGTCGTCCTCTCGCTTGTGCTCGCCGCCCCGCACTGACCGGGCGCTGCACACGTGAGTCTATATATACCAGCCCTACTCCTTCTCCCTGCGTCCCTCTCTCGCTTAGCACGTTAAAACCTGCTTTCATATCATGGTTTCTTCTTATGTAAATAAATTATAAAATAAATTGAAGTATTGTCGTAGTTATTCATTGTGTAACTTAAATACTAGTTAAAAATGAAGAATTAAAGGGAACTGCTTCTGCTGTGCACGAAATAATATGAATGCTTATATCACATCGGTTTATTATCCATTATTATATTATTCGTTATAATCTTAGACATCAGCATAATATTAGACAAAACCTTGTTTTCGTATTACATATAGAGCGTAATGAGTTTAGAGGTTTCAATTCGTCTAAGTTTTTTTTGCAGATGTAGGAATCCTGTTTTGGAAGTTATACAATCATCATCACATTACCTTGCATTATGAGAAGCTTTCTGTAATAATTATTATGATTTAAACTGCATGCAGCCATAAAAATAAATGTAACATACTAGAATACACAATACTAGAATTTGAATTACTCATAGCGTGTCATAGAAAAAAGATTATAAACAAAAAACGGCTATTAATGGATTTAGGATATTAAATTCAGGTTATTTTTTGTAGATATCACACTGCTTTATATTGTTATAAAATAATAAAAGAAACGGCCTTCCAGAACATTGGTAGCGGAATTAATAGATTCCCTACTAATTTTCTTAGAGGAATGAAATAAAATAAAAAGACGCTTGTGAAAATGTAATTATGCAGGCTGGAAAGTGTTCTCAAATATCAATTTTCTTCAATCTTAATCAGGTCGACAGGACTATTTCTCGAAAATAGGATTTATAAGAGTTATCGTCATGAATAATTAAATATTGTCTAAGTAAGTGCAGTTACTAAAATATGAATAAATATTTTTCTACTGATTGATATGATAAAAAACGAATAATAAGTGTCAATTTACGATTGTAACCAACCATGGAACACTTTCCACCTTATATTACACACCTATCGAAACCCACAAGTATTGGCACGCAGGCTCTAGTTCCGAGGCGGAGGGCAACGGCAGCGCTGTGTGGTGGGTGGCGGGGTGTGCGGGCGGTGGGGCGGTGGCGCTGGCTGCGTGCTGGCGACGCCGACGCCCCCGCCGACCGCCGCCCCCGCCGCGCCCTCCCCCGCGTGCCCTCGCCGCACGACTAGCCGCTCCCACGGACACCGTGTGACCGCAATACACTTTACAATGTATTTTGACTTTTATTTTCTTCCTAATCTTCTAATTATGAAATTAACTCATGTTCGAAAGTTTATGATTATGAATATATGTCGAGACTTGTTTATGCATTGAAAGTATGTATACCTAAGTGACATTAAGGACTATTCGATAATAGTAACCTTACAAAATCTAAAAATTAGAACATTTGTAATTAATTTTTAACTTATATTATTTAATAAAATTATTAATTCTTCACCATAGAAACCCCTAATAATTTCAGTATGACGTAGATTCATAAAACAATAGCTTTTATTATAAGTAGGAAACTTACCACAAAGTTTTATAGACTCGTGTTTGTTTTATTATGTACCAATATAAAAAAACAACTTTATTATTGAAAATCCTTTACATAGTAGTTGTAGGGGCTTCCCGTTAAGTAGTCCTTAAGACACTTGTATTGGGGATGTCCCGCTCCTCCGAGGTGTACAGTATTTTGATTTTTAGACAAGTTTTACAAAAATAAAATCAAAATAAAAAGCAACTGTAATATACATTAAGTGAACGTGAACAGAAGTAGGTAATAAATTTTAATTTATAGGATTAAAAATGACATGCTAAATAAAACTAAGAGAGCTAAAACAAGAGTTGTGTGTGAGATTATGTGTATGATTAGTGTATGTGATTATTTTCTGTAAGTATGGTATGAGTGATTTCTATCTTATGTGTGTTGAGGGTGTCTGTTTTGGGTTTATGACACTTAACCTTGGTTGTGGCTGGGCCAACGATTCTGAATGTTCTATCGTTTTTGGAGTTTCATTGGGTTCGGCGGATGTGAACGACATAAAAGGTAGTAGGTAGGATACAGTGAATATAACGATACTTATTAATAGTCCTTCAATTTCCTCATATGATTGCGTAAGGAACCATTTCTTAAGAGCCAGTTTCCAGGATTTTACAGGTTTTTAGCTACAACTTTTAGTGATTTATTTAATTTATTGTGTTATGAATTATTAATTTTACTAGCTATTTTACTATAAAAGTACAATTAATTTTAAATAGTGTAACACTGTTTCAGAGACAACTTTAAAACATATCTAATATTAAATTATAGCAACACTGACGCGTTTTTGCCGCTCAGACCACTCACTCTGGCATTCATTAATTCTTCACGTTTTCGGGAAGGTTTTTCTAAAGATTTCGCAGGGACTTCCCCGAGGGAACATATTTTGGAAAATCGCTTTATGGAAGAGCGATTACGCTCTGAGAGTGAATTTAAAGAATACTGGGTGATCAAAGTCCTCAAGGCTTAGGTACTGTTTGATATTTCAGAAGTGGTATATCCCATTTGCATAACAAAATCGGCCTTAAATTTAAAATCAATGAATTCCTGGAAGTTGCACTTGCACAAACTATTACCTACGTATAGAAAATAGCAGCTAATTCGAAATAGTATATTGTGCAACTAGTGCGAGAAGTTGTCAATTGCCCACGAAAGCGAAGTTCATTCAGTCATTCGATCGAGTTGAGGCAATTGACAACCTCGCAGTAGTTGCACATACTATTTTTTATTACAAATGCGAGGATAATGGGAGTATGCCAAATTTTCATTGGCACACGCTACAATTGTGAAGTGGGCAATTAGCGTCCTTTCGACCCAAAAAGCATGCGCAAAGATAGTTCTTTAAAAACTTATAAACTCTTGAGCTGGTTATTAATTACTTTACTTATTTTTACTTTTCTATTGATTTATTCTAGTTGTAAAAAGATTTATTGAGTGTTTTTGCACTAAA
The DNA here is from genome assembly GCA_959347405.1 of Napeogenes sylphis. NCBI lineage: Eukaryota > Metazoa > Arthropoda > Insecta > Lepidoptera > Nymphalidae > Napeogenes > Napeogenes sylphis. The sequence goes on from OY365783.1 coordinate 1,961,687, forward strand.
TATAAACTTTTGAATAAAAAGTGGTAATCTGTTTGTTAACGTCCACCAAATCGATATCAAAATGGTGGCACTCACTTTCAATATAAAATGCTAAAAATCTTTGTAATTTAAAGTTGTAAATATAATTAAATAGCAGTTTGTACGAAATCATAGTGATGATCAGTCGGTAAAATCAATATATAGAATTTTTTTTTTTTTGATTATGTCAATATGTACATTAGAGTTATGAACAAACTGTGAATATACCTAGTCTTGCTGTTAATATTGTAACAAAAGAAAAAATGGAAAATAACATTTATTACTTTTATAGTGTCTTAGTTTAATACTACACTAATATAAAACCATAAAAAAATTATTTTATTTATTTATTTATATCTATTCCACTTAGAATCATAGTCAGTGACCACTTGTGTACGTCAACATGGAAGTATCAGGATGGCCTATTACGATACTAGATTTATCGTAATAAGCCCTTCTGTAAAAGCACTTTCTATCTTAATGTTAAAGCTATGAGGGTTTCAACCGCGTCCTGGTCTGAGAAGAACCACACAACAAACTCAGCCGGATATATTTTTTGTTATTGTGATCACTGTTTCACAAACGTCAATCTTAAATGCAATTTTGGAACAACTAGAACCGTCGCAATCAATCGGAAAAGAAGCCTAATGATTTTAGGCAACGAAAATGAAATAATAATAACAGAAAAAAAAAATATATATATATATATATATATATATATATATATATATATATATATATATATATATATATATATAATAAGTTTTTTTTATCAAATTATTTTTTACATATTGTTTAAATCTATTTAATGATAGGCTTAAGGCTTAATTTGGGAGCTTATTATAAAAACGTATTCAATTGCCCTTAAAGGATTTACCTATTTTATGGAGCCTAGTGCCGCTTATTATAAAAAGCTTATTCGAAGTGGTGTCCATTGGCTGTAATACAATCCTTTAAACATTGAGGCCAGTTATCAATAGAAGCACGAGCTCTTTCCATGGGAAAATTCTTCACTGCCAATCGTATGAATTGTTTTAGGGACTCCAAATTATCATGGCGTTTAGAGCAAGATGTACTCTCTAAAACTGACCATAAATCATAATTTAGCGGATTAAGATCGGAACTAGATGACGGTCAATTTTGATTACATAAATATGTTCAATTATGAATAATAAAAATTAAAAATAAGTCAATGTTTCTCCTCCTATATAACTCCTGAGGAAATACCTCCTAGGCGTCACGCTCTCGCTCAAAGCATAAGACTCGTATCAAATCAAATTATGAATCATGTCATAGGGATGATAGTGGTAGATCCTCAAGATCATTGTGGAGACGATACCGTGGTGGTAGTTTCCGACGATCGCGATCTCGCAGTACTCGCCGGTATTGACGGCGTGAGCGAGGTAGCTACCATAAGACCTCTCACAGTTCGTCGACGTCGCCGTGTCCTTAATTTGGGGTTTCAAACAAACAAGACACACGGGGGAGACGTCATCCTTCTGATTCGTCATCCGTCGCAGTGATAAAAATACCGTAACACCTATTAATACGAGGTCCTCATCAGCTGTGGACATAACGCTATTAGAAAAATTGGTAAATGTATTAACTGAAAGAAATTCTAGTTCTTATGGATCTACATTGCGTGACGCGCAAAATGTTTTACAAGATTTTGACCCTGAAAGTAAATCACAGACTATGAAGGATTGGTTGTCTAAAATGAATGAATCATCTCACGTTTATGGGTGGTCGGAACTGCAAACAATATTTTATACTTCGCCTAAACTTAAAGGTCTTACTAAGCGATGGCTAAAAGGGTTAACAAGTTTAAAATTCTCTGAGGGTGAATGGCAAATAAAACTTGTAACTGTTTCCCCCGTATCAACAAAGTTACGGTGACCTTTTATCAGAAAGGCTTTCTAGAAAACTCGCCGCAACGAGCTTTTAGAAGAATATTATTATGATACAAACATCAAAATAAAGAGGGCAAATATGCAGCAGCCTGAAGATAACTAAAAATATTTCTTTAACGTTTGTATTTAATATATAGAACCTATAAACCTATTTAATATAATAATTCGCGAAAATAACGATCTAAACACTAAAAAACTTTGAAACTGTGACTCTAGAGAAGCAATTTTAGCTACTTGTAATAATTGTGATGAGACTGGTCATATTGTACCTAGATGTACAAAAAAAAACGTAAAATGTAGGAAATACAGATGCTTAACAAGCGTACCTACTGAAAAATGTGACTTTCCTATAAATTCATAATATGTAAATTTAAGCAAAAATGTTCTTAATAAATACTATTACTGATGAAGGTAATAGCAATGAGAAATTAAAAAAAAGTTACAGTAAATGGTGAGAAGATAACCAGTTTTATTAATTTAGGAAGCCAGTGCACACTGTTAAGAAAGAATTATGCTAAACGACTTGTTTTAACAGTAGATGACACTGACTTACCAATGTTAACAGGGTTTGCTAGTAGTACCTTAGTTCCAAATGGTAAAGTTAATATCAAGGTAAAGTTAGATGGACCAAACGTGAATGTTGATGCACATTTGGCTGACCCAATTCTCTTACCAGCTTTAATATTGATTGGCCAACAGTTGACAGAACGGGCAAATGTCGGGGCATATAAAACCGCTACATTATTAGTATTCTCTAAAAATATAACGGCTGATAAAAAAAATAAATAATTGTATCAGAAGATGTGAATATTAAGCGCAGTGCTGATTCATGCAACAACATACACATAAAAGTGAAGCGTGTTTGAAGAACAACATTTCCATTTATATGAGTTGGAGACCTTAGCAGTAATTGCTTCTCTTTCCCGTTTTAGGGTCTACCTTCTCGGACTAAATTTTAAAATCGTTACAGCCTATAACGCTTTACATAAAATGGATCATATACCTAGAATAGCCCGTTGGTGGCTATTGATTCAGGAATTTAAATTTTCAATTGAATCCCGTCAGGATTACAATTATCTCACGAAGATGCGTTAAGGACGCGTTTTCAAAACTGATACTGGTAGAAAATCGCATTACTACATAGATAAATCTCGACTACGCATATTTACGCATGAATAGTACGAGAATATTGTGTGATTGAAACAATTTGATACTTGAAATAAAACTATTTTTACGGATTTAACTCGCGTATATTGAATTAAATTTTAAATTTACATTTTAAATCTAACCCGACGTTTCGAATGTTTTGCAGCAATCGTGTTCACGGTAAGACGAGATGGAGGTGTCTGTCAGTAAGTCAGTTAATTAGTCATCTACCTCGATATTTAATACTTTCGATACTTTTTTTGTTCTCATATATTTGATGTTTAATTTTTACTTATACAAATCATTTTTATATTATTGATGATTAAGTATGTACATATAATACATGTGATAAAATTACAGATTATTATATATATATATATATATATATATATATATATATATATATATATAATAATCTGTAATTTTTGTATATATATATATATATTACATATACGTATTAATAATTCTGTGATCTAAAAATAGCTGAATACTTCGGTGGCCACTTGATATTTTGGACTAAAAAAAAAGTAAGTAGTCTAGTTTAAGTCTGTTGTGTTAATCATAAAGAGATACTACCTCCAGGCTTGGTGGAGTATATATAAACTCATATTATAATTAACATAATACAGTCAAATTATACCTGCTTCTTCGTTGAATCTATTTATGTGAGACGGGTCAACCATAAATTTTGTGCATCGATTAGTGCAAAATTAAATTATTAATAATTTAAAATAATAAATATTATTTTTATAAATTTAAAACTATCTGTCCTACATAGCTTATTTATAAATTTGTAATGTACTCATTTGTTACCATCTTAAATAAAATAATAATAATTAAATTTAAAATTAAATATCTCAACTGTACGATAATTTTGATCAATCGTGTTCAAAAACTTTCGTTTAAATCCCAATTCGGTGAATTTTTAGACCGGCTTTAACGTTTTCGTCTTCTTTGGTAAATAATAATTTCATTGTTTCAACCACCCTGTTGGTCGAGTAGTGGAGCGCGGACGCCTAACGTATAGCGGTATAGTGTCGTACAGTGTGGTATAGTGTGGTGTACCCAAAAAAATAGAAATACTGGAACCGAATATATTCGGCATCAAAACCGAATAGTTTGGACAAATACACCGAATACCGAATACTTACCAAATATTCGGCGCATCACTAATAATTATTATATTACTGTATCAAGGATTAGGTAATGGTAGTAGAAAAAATGGTAGTACAAATTGCATCTATGTAAAAAAACATAGCGATCCACATCAATTTTTTTAACCCCCGACCCAAAAAGAGGGGTATTATAAGGTTTGACCTGTAGATTTGTGTATCTATGGATACGTAGCGGCCAAACACGTAAACGGATTTGAATGCGGTTTTTGTTAATCGAATGCTTGGTTTGTAGAGATGGTTCTTAGCTATGTTCGGTCGAAATAGAAGCAGTTGTCCCCAATCTTTTATTGGTGCTGGCGAAAGGTTTTTATACAATATTGATAGTAGAAACCTAAACAGGGGAAATAAGTGTATTCGTAGGTTCATTTAGTAGAACATAGACAAAAGTAAAATAATTTAAAAAAACAGAAGAAAAAAAAAATAAACCCCGATACTAGATGACTTCGAAAAAGGATAATAATATTATTATGTACTTATTGAAGTCGTTACGTCGGGGGACCTTTGTACGTATGTTGATGAGTGTCTATTTTACAAATTTTTCGGAGCTAATGAATGAGGTCTTTGACTATACGATAATATCAAAATATTTTTATTTCGTTATTTGTCTTGATAAATTTACTTGCATTTTGAATTTTTCCTTTACTTAGCGGTCGGGGGAATTTTAAATTATTATTTTATTTTTTCTAATACCGTGACTTCTTAAATAGTTTACTACAATGTAATAGGTATATCCAAAACCTTATCAACCACAGCAACGCGTGGCTGGGTCTGATAGTTGACATTATAAGTGTGGACTGTGTTCTGACAAATTTATATTTGTTTATTTCACAGTATGAAAAAAGAGGACACCTGTTACGCACAATTAAGTCTTAAAATTTTGGCTATTTCTATGCTTTAGTTATTGTTCTGAGACCTATGTGACGTATTGTGAATCGTTGTTTAAGAGCGACAGAGTGCATTTGCTTCCAGTTCGAAATATATATTTAGAGTTCTAATACCTAAAATTTTTAATAATTATAATGTCATCTTTAGGAAAAAGAGAGAAACCCTTACAAGGTCAGTCCTGCGAAATTATATACAATGTTTTGAAATATTTTGTAACTGAAGCTGACAGATTTAAAAAAAATTAAGATGACAATGTAAGTTGTTATTTTAAGAAGGTTCACGAGCGAGTTGCATATGCCACTGGAATTTCAAGAAGAACTTTGAACAATATATTAAACGAAGTCAGTACTGAAACATATTCGACTGAACTTAAGTTCAGTACTCCAAAAAAAGGGAGACCAAAAAAGCAATTTTGATTATGATATTGTTCAAAGAATGGTGTATGATTTTCACTTACGATTCAAAGAACTGCCAACAATAAAATCATTAAAAGCTAAATTATCTGAAACTTTTAATTACAATGGGTCCGTAAAGACGTTAAGAAAAATACTCCACGAGATGGGATTTCGGTTCACTAAAATGGATGATAATCGAAAAGTTGTTATGGAAAAGCACGATATAAGTCTCAAACGAATGGAATACCTCGATAAAATACGCCAATTTTGCGAAACAGGTAAAAATATCGTCTATATGGATGAGTCTTACATACATACATCCCGAACTAAATGGAAATCTTGGAGGGATGATAAGAAAAAAGGAGTAAAAAAGGCCAATTTCAAAAGGTCAACGTTTGATAATAGTTCATGCAGGAAATGAAAAAGGGTTTGTACACGGTGCTTTTTTAAGGTTTAAAACCACGGACACTACAGGTAACCATCACAATGAAATGAATTACGATAACTACGAGAAATGGCTGGTTAACCATAATTGGTGCCCAAACATACCCAGCAATTCTGTTCTAGTTATCGACAACGCACCCTACCATAACAAATATGTTGAGAGACCCCCCCAACTCAAACACTATTAAACAGAAAATGATTAACTGGTTAAAAAGACATGAAATTCCAGTTGATTAAAATTTAACAAAATCCCAAATTTACGCTTTTATAGGTCAGCACAAGGAGAGGTATACAGAGTTTTCCGTGGATAAAGTACTTGCCGAACATGGGCACACTGTGTTGCGATTGCCGCCATATCATCCGGATTTTAACCCAATTGAAAATATATGTCTCAACTGAAAGGTTATGTAGCCTCTAGAAATGTGGGTATGAATTTAACTACAGTAAAAACATTACTGACTGAAAAAGTAAACTTGATTGGCGCTGAAGAGTGGAAAAAGATTTGCGATCATGCAATCAAATGTGAAAATGAATATAGAAGCATTCAACACAGTTTAGACAATTACACTGATAGACTAGTGATAAATAGAGCTGATAGTGACAGTGATATTGACCTCTTTGAGAGCACAGATGGTGTAATGGAAGTAGCTGAGAATTAGAATTATTATTATTACAATGTCTCATTTCAAGAATAGCTATAATGGTCTTTATTATGTACAGTTATAATTTTCCTTAATAATAAATTACGTGAACATAATGCTTACATGCCCCTCAACATGCTTACATGTTAAGGGGCCTTGTGTGTATCGCGTATCGCGCATATTGTGTGTATTGTATGTATCGCGGGCCTTGAGCGTGGAGACCGAATCCAGAAATTCCGTAACGAATATAACCTAACACACCAGTATTGTGTACCTATCATATAACAATAGCGTAAGCGCCAAGTTGATAATATTTATTATGAACTTTATTGTCTACAGGTTAAGGTTTAGTTTAAAATAAATGTTTTACATGTACAAATGTATTTTTTATAACAAGGCTTTTCATTTTAATGACTTTCTGTTATGATGTTACAAAAGACCCTGAGTACAATAATTTAACAATCGTAATTGAACTTTATTCCTGAGATTTAAGGTTGAAAATGTTTTAGCTGTTAATGTTATTAACCTTTTTATGATATTACATAGCACTGATAATTTCTCATTTAAATAGAACTATATGGTCCTATTTAAAATGAGAAATTATTCCATTCTTATTTAAAATCTTATCCTATATAGCATAGAATTTTAAATAAAAATGGAATAATTTCTAGGAATAGGTGTATAAAATATCGATGTAACGATATATCGATATTATTACTTAGAAATTTCGATATAAATAATTATCAATAGAAGCAAATTATACTTGTTTTACAGCTCCTAATAGTTACCGGACTGTTTCTATTCCGTGCGACAGAGATAACGCTCTACGAAGCCGAAATTAGCCGATTGTCTCTTTCAAAAGGTCAATGTGCAATATTTATTGCCGGGTACTATATTTCTATTCGGTCTATACCATATCTTACACAGAGATGTGATTTATCTAAGATACAAGTTTCTGAAATACAGATACAAGATACAAAATACGTATTTCCATCTTGTATCTAAAATAGTTTTTTTAAAAATGTATTTTGTATTTAAATACATTCGTTCGGAATCTTAGTATTTTATAAATACTATTTATGATAAAATACATTTAAAATTATCATTGCATTTATTTACAAAAATATATGTCAAAATTCTATACTGACATTTATAAAATAAATGCATAACGTGCAGATATTAGACTTTCTTTCTACAAATGTCATCGGTGAAGAAGTGAAGTTCGTTATTTTTTAAACTGCTGCTAGGACCTAGGTGCTGCAGGATAGAGAGGTCCTGTGGGAGTGCGGCGACCGGCGGGTCTACCGACGTGGCGTGAGCCGAGAGGGTTCCACAAGGGTTCGTGTTGGGACCGGTCTTGTGGAACCTGGGCTACGACTGGCAGCTTCGCTGTCCGCTCTTCCCTCGGGTGAGGGTGCTGTGTTACGCAGATAACACCCTCGTCACGGCGCGCGGAGGGAGCTTTGCGGAGGCAGCCCGTCTTGCCACGGTCGGTGCTACGTTGGTAGCGGACCGCATAGGGCTGTTGGAACTGGAGGTCCCCGTTTCCAAGACGGAGGCTATCCTGTTCCACGGCCCTCGCCGGGGTCTCCCTCGTCGGGCGTACATCACCGTCCAGGGTGCGCGGGTGGCGGTAAAAATCCAGATGAAGTATCTGGGCCTCACCCTGGACGGTAGATGGAACTTCAGGGCCCATTTCTCTCTGCTGGATCGGCCGGCGGTTCCGTCTTGTACAGGTGCTCACGAGACATGGGTGCTTCGGTGAGTACCAGCACAAGATCGCACGCAGAGAGGCAGCCCCCTCCTGCCACCACTGTGACGACTGACGAGTCCGTCGATACGGCTCGTCAAACCGTGGCGGAGTGCGCAGCCTGGGACCGCCAGCATACTGAGCTGGCGGCCGTTTTTGGCAACGATTAAGTGTTTTATTTAATTAATATATAATTTAATATTTAAAGATCTATATAATAAAGAAACTTAATTTCATTTCAATGTTGTTTTATTACAAAAGTATTTTATCTTTAAGAAATATTTTCAAGATACCTATTTTGTATTTCAGATACTAATCTCAAATTATTTTATATCTGGTATCTGAAATACTTAATTTAAGAGTATCTTGCATTTTGTATTCCAGATACTTTGTACAGGGTATTTTGTACATCACTGATCTTACACTTAATACTACTATTAAATCTCTTATTATTTTTTTTTTTCTAAAATAATACAATACAGATAGAACTTTGTACAATATATTACAATAATACTTTGCACACTACTACAATTACGTACAAAGTATGCTGTGGGCAGTCCATCAAGAGGTGAAGAATTGTTTCCTCCTCGTTGCTATCGCAGATGCAACTCGGATCGTCTCTACATTTGAATCTGTGTAGATACTCGGCAAAACCACTATGACCTGTAAGCGCTTGAGTCACTAGATTTGTCATTTCTATCTTTTTAACTACTTTATTAGCAAACCTAACATCAGGTTTTTTTTTTTTTTTATATATGATCTAGGGCAATGCTTGACTACATTCCACCTGATGGTAAGTGGAATGTAGTCTTAGATGGTAAGGCGCATTGCCCTAGCAACCTATTCACTCTTCTCTTGAAGACACCCACATTATATTTGGCCGGAAATACCGACGCAGGCAAATTGTTCCAGTCCTTCGCTGTACGTACTAAAAATGAGGAAGCAAAGCGCTTCGTTCGGACAGGTGGAATGTCCATAACAAAAGGATGGATACCTGCCGGGACGTCCGGTGATGGAAGGGGGACGGGGGAACTAAGTCGTGTAGTTCCTGCGCACACTCACCAAAATGTATCCTATAGAATACTGAGAGGCTAGCAATTTTACGCCTGTGTTCAAGGCTTTGGAGGTCGGCTTCGACCAATTCGGGATCGCCGATAAGCCTCTTTGCTCGCCTCTCAATTGAGTCCAGAACCGCAAGATGAGACTTTGATCTGTGCTTTGTATAGAACAAGAAGCTGTCCCGGTGTAAAGTACTGCCGAACCTTCGCAAGAACGGCAAGCTTTGCTGCTGCTGCTCTTGCTCTGGACTCAATGAACCGACCAAAGTTGAGGTTAGAGGAAATCTCTAAACCTAACAACTGAAGCCGGTCACTGTATTCCAAGGATACATTCTGGAAAGTAGGAGCCAAGATGAAAGGGCTCTTTTTGGCGGTGAACAGACACGTCTGCGTTTTGGTGGCGTTGAACTTGACAAGATTGGCATTGCTCCATGCGGAGACTGCCAGAAGTTTGTCATTCAAACGTTGCACCATGGCTTCTCTTTCAGACTGTACTTGGTCTCGACTAGCCCGAGTAGTCGGCAGATATCTTTCTACAACTGTGCTGTCGTCTGCATACCCATAGATACCGGGCTTCAACAGATCATTAATGTGCAGCAAAAAAAAGAGTTGCAGAAAGAACGGACCCCTGAGGCACTCCGGCATTTATTTTCAAGGGTTCCGAGGAACACCCGTCAACAACTACTCGGAGAGATCTCTGGCTCAAAAAGTCCGTTACCCAGCCGATCAGACCAGGAGATATACCGTACGCTGAAAGCTTGCTTATAAGGCTCGCATGCCAGACCCTGTCAAATGCCCTCGAGACGTCCAGAGAGACGGCGACCGCTTCTCCGTTCTTCTCGATGGCCTCGCCTAAAATGTGTGTAGCATACACTAGGAGGTCCCCAGTAGACCTATTACGGCGAAACCCGTATTGTCGGTCACTGAGGAGATCGTTACCTTCTAGGTATGCTAGTAGGCGCGAGTCCAATACACGCTCCATAATCTTGCAGAGTATGGAAGTGATTGAAATCGGTCTGTAATTGACAGGGTCGGCACGGCTGCCTTTTGTGGGCACGGGTTGCACATTAGCAAGCTTCCAGGATTTCGGCACTATTCCAGTCATAAAAGAGAGACGATACAGACGTGTCAGTACAGAAGACAACTCAGCTGCGCATGTCTTGAGCAGAATGGCTGGTATACCATCAGGACCACTGGCTTTATTCACATCTAAACGACATAATGTTCTCCATACCTCTTTGTTAGTGATGCGGATTTCAGGCATCGAAATACCGCAGTGAGGAAGATGTGCTGGAGAAGCATTGCCAGTATCTAGATGCGAATTATCAGCAAACAGAGAAGCAAATACATTTGCTTTCTCTGTTGCTGTGTGGGCCAGGGATCCATTCGGCTTCAGCAGAGCAGGCAGTGAGGGTTGGCAGAAATTCGACTCGATCGCTTTCGCAAGAGACCAGAAAGCTCGACTGCCAGTTGGTCTGACAGAGAGCTTTTCGCTTTTTAAAAAGATTTTAGTAGTGCCTGCGCTTTCTCAGACGTGAACCTTCTATTCTATTCGTCAAGCGACAGATCCCGAATCTGCCGCTTCACGAACGAAACCGGACAGCGGTCATAGTCTGGCTATTTCTTGAGCGTAAGAGCTGCCTCTTTCGCAAGCACATCAGCTCTCTCGTTTCCCTCCAGTGCTGAGCTGAGTGCTTTTACCCAGAAAAAGCCCCTAGCAGACGCTGGAGGATTCCTCGTTTGGCTAAATACAAATCTGCTGCTTCTCCGATTCTGAAGTCCAGGGGAAGTATTTGGCCCAAAACTAAAGCAGAATCTATATGCTTTAATAATCTTTTGGGCGAATCCTCTTTGTAACTGTTTTTTGCCTTTTTTGTTTTCCAATCTTTTTGGCTGCTGGTGCCCATGGCACTAGCTGCGTAAAGAATAATTGGTTCCACCACTACAGTGTAAATAGTTTTGAGACTTCAGGATGGAGGCCCCAGCTGATATTTGCTGCCTTTGAGAGCTATTTATAAATGTGCAGAACCTTGTTACAGGTGTTATCTATGTGGCTGTTAAATGTCAGTTTATTATCTATTGTCAGCCCTAAAATGTTTATTTCACTTGCCATTTCGATGTCTACGCTGCCCATGGTCAGGCGTGGAGTGTCGTATTTCAACTTATTGGTTATAACCATGTCCTTGGTTTTATGTGGCGCGAGCCCTAATTTGTTACGATCTTCCCATTCCTGCACAAAGGCCAATGCCACATTGGCCTCTGAACTTCTTCTCCCGTGACTCCGTCGAATATCTGGACAATGTTATCAGCGAAGGCTTAAAGTAATACCCCTTTACTGCCAGTCTCTGAGTAGCGGATCTAACAGGACGTTCCATAAAATGGGTCCTCAATAGAACCTTGTACACATCCTTTATTTGTGCTCTTGCTGAATTCTTCTCCTACACACCTGACTTTGAACTTTTTGTTTTTGAGGTAACTGTCCATTACTCTCCTTAAATTTTTATTATTTTCTCCTTAAATTCCATTTTTGTATAAAAAAAAAGTGAAGCCCTTTCCAATCGGTGGCCGTATGATTATTACAAAATGAGGAACGTAAACGGACTAAGTTAGATCTAAAATATCGGCGTTTTCAAGTTATAAATGTTCTAGAGAGATCGTTATAATTTAAAGGCACTTACTTATTTGTATTTCTACCAACAAGTACTTATGACAGGTTGCAAAAAAAAAAGCCAAACAAACAGGGTATATTTGATGATATCGATGTGGAGCAAAATAATAGTGATATTATTGAGTATACTTTGATTTGCAAGATGATTGGACCGTACCTGAAATTGTTGTCCGAAGCTCAGTAGAAATTGGTGTCTACTTATTGTAGTTTTGTGAAGGTCCAGTTCAGTAGGAACAATGGATTTCAGGATAGACTTGACGTTCACTTCGGGGGTTCACAGAAGATTAGTAACTGGACGTTTTTGGTTTATGTTTATTTTGAAATGTAAAGCTTAAGTGTATCAATGTTTCTTGGCTGATTGGAATCTCTTATGGGATACGGAGATAATAAAGTTAGTACTATTTTGAGAGTTGTTAATGTAATTTAATTGTTAGTTTTATATTAAAATGATTGTTATACTTTGAGCTATCTTATTTTGAAGTAAATTTTAATGAAATTGTTTGATCGGACAATTTTATTTTAAATTATTTTCTCTTTTAGCTAGATAGTCACTAACGTGTTAAGTGATGAAGTGACTCTGCCGAAACGATACCTCATCGCTTCGGCAGAGTCCGGTCTTATGTTCGTGAGGGCCGAGTATTTAAATTAAGGACGCAATTGAGGAATTCACTTCTCTTTTCGGCCGACACATGAATAACAAGTTTGGACACTACTATCTTACGAGTCGTATTATCTACCTACAAGTTGATTGTGTACGTATCTGCAGAATTATAAAATTTATTTAGAGATTTTGTTGGCTACAAAACAATCTGCCCCACCAAAGCTCGCTAGACCTCAAACTTAACGAGTCATATAAGGTAAGAAACTCTCTTCGAGCATGCCTTCGAGCCAATGCCTTCGAGTACTATCTACCGATATAAATATCTAGAGAGTGGTATCTCTAATATGTGTATTTCCCTTGAGCTAACCACGGATCCAGGATATTAACTTAAGCGAGGTATGGGATACCATTGGGTTACCCTTCGCAACCGTGGTGAGTAGATACTTATACACCTGTTTCACAAATAATAAATAACTAAAACGGTACCTGTGATAAACTCATGTGTTATCTTTGAGCTAACCACGGGTCCTTGATGTATCCTTTAGAGAACCATGAGATACCGTTGGAATGCCTTGTGGAACTGTGAGTAGACACGTACACACAACAGATTTACGATAACAAATAACTAGTAATACCTCTGATCTAACCATGTGTTTCCCAGGAGCATGCCCGTGTATTTTTAGAGTATCTTTCAGAAAACTTTGTGGTACCGTTGGGAAACCTTGTATAACGTACGAACTGCAGATGATTCGGTGAAAAGTATTTTTTTTATTTTTATAACATTCTGGTGAACATTTGACCGTATCGGCGGAAAATTAATCACCTTCTCAATGAGATCTTGCTGCAGCATCCACAGAGCCTATTCCATCAAGTTCAGGAGGAGGACTGGAACTACAGTCGAGCAATCGACAGGATAACGATAAAACTTCAGAATACACGTGACTCTCCTAAATCATTCAATCTTCAAAAACTCTACGAGAACCTCCGAGAATTCTACGAGATCCTCCGAGAACTCTACGACAATCTCCGAAAGACTCCGAGAACTCTACGAAATTCTCCGAGAACTCTACGAATTACTCCCCCCCGGAACCTTTTTATACTTTCATCACAAATTCTTTATTTATTTATACGCAAACATACAGAACAGTTGTATATTTACATAATAACCAACATAAAACCAACATTAGTTGCCTTACGTATAACGAACTCAAAGTATGATGTATCTTTGTTTACAGACAGTCGCAACAAGAATCAACGAGGCTGAAAAAAAAATATTAAAAAAGAAAAACGAGTACTTTTAACAATATTTTAAGGAACGTTGAAAATTAAGGAGTGGACACTAAATTACTGGCTAGGATAGAAACCTTATAAAGAAACGAATAATATAAACAAGAGAGAATCGCAGTGCCTAAGGACAAAGAGTTAGTACGAATATTTTTGAGACCTCTGCCCAGATTCTTCTCATTACATTACTGTTGAAAAGAAAGTACAAAATTATATTTAGTTCATTTAGTAATTGAAGGAAGTTTAAACAACGTGATATACTTCTGTCTAGTCGGTTACCAAAGCTAGACTGAATCCATCTCCATATAAGTTAGAGATTTATAACCTTAAGTTTTTTTAAGGAATATAGGTTCTTCAACCTATAATCCTTAAAAAACTTAGTAACGAGATGAGACATACAATTTGTTTTTGTCAGATAACTTTACATTTTTTGGAATGTAGTTCCTTATCGCGCGTTGTGAAAGGAGGCTAGACGGTAAAAGTTCTTACCAAAAGTTGGCACGACATGTTTAGCTATTTCTCTCTCTCTTATAGAAAGCAAGCGAAGTATATTCATTTCTATCATTATTATTTTTTGTATTATATTAAATTGCTTAGTTCTTTATTATTTATTTGGTATTGGAATTTGTTCTTTTAGAATCAATTTGCAAATAAGACAGTTTAAATGAAAATAATAATACAAATTTGTGATCAAATATACTCGTAATGTTTTGTAACAACGCCATCTATTTTTACCTGAGGGAAACATAACTACATCTGTAATATAAACATAGTGAAACCGCTAGGTGGAGCGACAATAACTCGCGGGTTTATTGATGACCACTTTTTAATTTAGCTATTTTTCTTTTATGTTTATAAAAAATATTAAAAGGTTTAAGATTTTTTTTTTTATTACAATTCCTTCAATAATTAATCGAAAGGAACTTCGTTTCATCCGGGTGTTTTTATAATTTGAATGTACAAGAAAAGATACTTATTTTGTTTTTAAATAACTAAGACACAGGTTTTTTGTTTGAAATAACTAACACACAGCTGAAAAAGATCTTTTTTCATCAAATTAATGAGTTTTCACTTATTAATACTTACTTACTGCCTATATCTAAAACTTCAAGTTGAAAAACCCACTTACTGCCTGTCTTAAAAAAAATGTTCTCATATAAAATAGAAGACTAATGAAAAAACTACCGTTGTTATTACATTATTTTTGTTAAAAAAAAGACTAGAAATAAAGATAAATACATAATTTTCTGGTAAGAATAAGTGCTTGTCAAGATTACTTTTTGATGTTGTTAATCATGCCTTGACTATTAAATATTATTTGATTGTTTTCTAAACCGCGGTACTTACTTATGGTTCATTATGATAAGAAATTGTGATCACATCAAATCCGCGTAAGTGTCGTAGCGATTAAATAAATCACTTTAACGCATAATCTTTATTAACAAAACGAATAACCTATCAAATATAACGTAAAAATGAGTCCAATTGCCATTAAAATAAGAAAATGATTAAGTTTTAACGTTCCCCTGTAAAATTTGATCTAATGCAGATACGCACCTTTTACCTATGCTAGATACGCGGATTTGCGCTATCCCCGACAATATGTGGAATTGATATCATCAGTATGGTGTAAGACGTCATTCATGTAATAAATAATCAACCAAGGTGCAAAATGTCAAAATGATGTTCTTACTTGGATTTACTATTACTTCTATTATTAGAAGAACACTTGAAATAAAAGAAAACAATCAGGTAATAAGGCAAACACAGTTTTGCAAATTTATTCCACATTAAACTGATACAATTGATACAAGTCAGAGTTCTAACAGTATGGACATGCTATATTGCGCTCGAAATACAAAAAAAAACGTTTAGTAGTACAGCGATAATAATAAACGTTGCAGAAGTCCTGAACTTTACAATACTACTTCCTCACACTAATGTATTTTAAAGGGAAATATGTAATAAAAATAAAGCAAAAAACTAAAGCAGGAACACAGTCGGGAAATGTTATCGATTACAGGTGTTTTTATTTTAGCCGTAATTGCTAGTCGTCGAGTTCAATTCATTCCATTAAATTCATTCTCATGTAACCTAGGTTGTAAGTATGTCAAAAAAACAACAGTCAAACTCCTTATAATATAATAATTACTGCTAAAATACACATCACATCGCAAAATGCGTTCGCAGGAATAAAATATATCGAATAACATGTATTAAAAAAAACAGACAGTCGACGGGTCGCCGACCCCGGCGCGCGGCCGCAAACAGGCAACCGCGGCCGCGCGCCCTCACAAAAATAAAGTATATATTAAATATATACGGCCAATACGACAGTGAAAAACATAAGCATAACGGGAAACTTACATTCGAAACATTTCATAACGTCCTACTTTAAGATTTTTACGGAATCGTCGCGATACAAAATCGAAAACGTGAAAATCAAATAAAAAAAAACACATATATAGAAAAAAGTGGAACGATCCCCGCGTGATCCGCTGCGGAGCGCGCGAGCCGCGGCGCGCGAGAGCTCCCCTGCGAGCTTGTAGTGCCTCCGGGACAGGGGCTCGCCTGGGCGCGGCGGCGCTAGCTGCCCCCCCCCGCGCCCGCGCCCCACCCGCGCGCCGCCGCCGCCGCCGCGCCCACGCGCCGCTTGCTCTCCCGCTCCCCCCCAGCGGTCTGCTGACCCCCGTCGAGTTTACGTTTACCTGCAACGCGCCCCCCCACCATTAACGGAGCTGGACGATACGAGTCGATCGTTGCAATTATACATGGGGACGCAGATTTTCCACAAACTTTTCACTCATTGGAAATTTTGGACTTGCAACTCGATCGAGCTCTTGAGTTTGTGGAATATCTTACTTGGAAGAGATGAAAGGGTAAAGGATGGGGAAAGGATAGTTACCGATAAATAAATAAGAATCCAGATTACACGCAAACCATCAAACAAGCTGAAATCAAATAAAGTTATATCACACACGAGTAGATTGAGAGGCCGACCGAGAGAGTCCAATATTTTCATAAGGAAATTTAAAATTTTGTATTCTGTATTCAATTGAAATTTAGTTCAAGTTTTAAATTGATTATGACACTACACAATCATAATTTATGACAACAATTATTAATAAAAATATATATTTTATAGAACAAAGTAGCGTAATAATTACAACCAAACTGCTAAAAGCATAAACCTTGATCATTTGCAAAATAATAAATACAAATGCGTTTAGTCTCGAGGATGGAAGGTTGCAGGGTAGTAGGGGAGTAGGACAGAGAACGGGAGAGAGAGAAGAGGGTTTCCGATTCTCTCACTCACCATACAATTAAGTTGCTTTTATTCAAGCATTATAGTTGCTTCACCCTATTTTGTGGGTGCTATTATCACAAGAGTAATAAAACAAAAACAGAGAAGCCTCACAAAAAACCACGTTACTACCAAAATATATTCAGTACAAATGAGAATGAATGCTCTTGTGTAACATGACAAAAACATCACTTGAATTGTTGAGCAATAGATATAATTAGATAGATATAAGAACGCTTTTAAATAATTCAGGCTCATTTCTTTTTATTTACATACTCATGTCGTATTATTACCCCGGAAAAACCAGCCGGTACACTTGGCTCTACCACCTTATGCCCTAACCAAATTAAAAAAATTGGGCACAAATCTACCTCAAGCAACTCCGGAAGGGGCAAGGATACGTACCTGGTAAACTTGGCTTGGCGCGCGGGTTGCCACGCATGGCGCTGGGCGTGCGGCGGCCACGAGCGGCGCGCCGCACACCACCACGGGCCCCAGCCGCGGCCCCGCGCCGCGCCCAGCGAGCGCCCGTCCCACATGACCCAGCCCCCTACACACAGACACCATGTGCGAGCGCTCCATCTCTCCTCGGTACATGGTAGCTCTCAGGCGACTTTGTTGTTGAAAAACAACATTATTTCTCTTCTTTTTCAAGTTGAGGGAAATCTTTAGAGAAGTACCATGTACCGGAGCTCGATTCGACAATTAAGATTAAAGTAAAGTTTTAAAATATTCAGCCACTATCACATGCTGTTCTATCTATTTTCTAACTCTACATAGAATATCGATGGACTGCTGATATTTAAGAAAATTAATATCTATTTATCAAAATACATAAAAATAGTAATAAAAATCTATATTTGGCAATTTTCATATCATTTTAAATTCTTTACTGATGTAAAAATATTTGCCGATGGTTTTACAAAGAAATAAGCTACATACATATGTGCACGTCATCGGTAAATATTGTTTTTATCCTAAGACACCAGCTAACTGACAATGTAGTTAACCAACAATATTAATTTTTGTTTTATTTATATAATATTTGTTCGACAATAAATACAGATTTCAGTGTAATCCATATAAATGGAAAATATGTAAATATTCTTATTTAAGTTATTCACAAAATGCTACAAATAAACAGCTGCATTGGCTACAGTAAAATAAAAAACATTAAAATCGAGATAAAAAATATGCTAAAAGTATGTACCTACTACACGTTATCTTTATAGGTATGTAATAATAGAAACAATCAGGTACCTACAACTACGCTACGGTATACTCATCCGATTTTTCTATTTTATACAAAATATAGCATCAATCTACAACCGACAACTAGACATCGATAATAACAGTGGCTACATAGTCCGTAACGTAAGGTAACGCGGTTGGTACCTGAATGCCTCCAGTTAGATCGTAGTAAAGCGAGTCGGGCCCGAGAGCGAGCTCGTCGTCCTGAGTGAGGCATTTACCAAGCGGGTCAGTAAGTCTTCTTAACATATTCTCTACCTCGTTGCAACAACGAGAAAAACGTTACACGAGCGGTCCGAGAAACGACATTCCTCATCTACGGGACGCAGGGTAGCCAAGCTCCGGGCGTGTTAGGGGTTAGTGACAAGCGAGCGAAGCAAAGCACTACTACATGAGGGGTGACAGGCGCGGGATGACACTAAGCGAGGCAGACGTGAAATAACTGACAACGGGGGTGGGGGAGGTGAGTCGGGCGCGTTAGTCGGAGTGGCCGCAGAGTGGCCGCAGCCTGCAGACCTGATGGTGCGATCGCCGCCAGCCACCCCCCGCCCGCGCCCTCCCCCGCCTCCCCCCGCCCGGCCACGGTGCCGCCGCCGCTAACGATCACCACCGTCAGGCCTACACACTACTGTTTACCGAGTCACTGACTCCATTCTAGGATGGGATTCAACCAAAAAACAAAAAAGTGAAGAATAGATGAAAAAAAATTTGGCAAATCAAAAACCGAAAGGTAACAATGATGAGTACAGCGTCTAGTGACTAGTAACATAATATGATAACATTAGTTAGTGTGTGTGGGACCCACCGGTTGCGCTCTGTTGGGAGGCTGGCGGGCGGCGGACGGTTGCGGTGGCCCCGCGTAATCAAAATAGAACTCATCGTACCGGTAAAATGGCTCATTGTAGCCACCTCGGTAATCCCCGTACCCGTAATAGTCGTAATCATAATCTATAAACACACAACACAGGCCTTTTAGAGGCTAAGCTAAACTAACGCTAACTTACAAGCTACCGCGGGCGGACGAGGCTGTGCTGGCTCGTCGCCGTACAAGTACCACCGAAGGGTACTGCTACTACACGGGACACTCCACCTGCTCCATAGCTCTCACACACCTCGGATAACGCGACACACGGAAAAACATGCACCGTCTATTACATCTTGCTTCTTCACAAATAATGTACTCGTATGAATTTGCACTTTTTCTGCCCACCACCAAATCCTAAAGTGAAAGCGAATTGAAACACGTGATCACTATAATTAGAACCTCCTTCAGACGCTGATCAATGACAATGATTACTTTATGTTTCAAGCATGCAGTAGGAAGTTAAGGTTGTTATTACATTAAAACAAGGTAGCCCTCTCGTACGTACACTTTATTTAAACTGCAGTCTTCTACGTCTTTAGTCCGAAACCATGCAGAACCTACTTCATCTTAGCATTTATTAATACTAGCCTAGAGGTAGCGTTATGAGACATGTAATACGGTTGTGAAAATATAAAAAACGACTAATAATTTACACAATTTCATACAAAACATATAATATATTAACACAACCTTTTGTTAGTAGAGGATCGGTAGCAAAATTTGCGTGTGCGCGTGGAAACCACACCGTGTAGACTGTTTGTGTGTGAAATTGGGTCGTTTATATAGAAAGAGAAGTACAGCGACATTTTTCAACAGTACTTCTCCATCGTCGTGTAGACTGTGCAAGCGGATCTGTTAGATTGATTTTTATCTCGTTTAGAGAGAATCTCGCCCGAAGAATAAAGTCACATAAATGCGAATCGGCGACACGTACACGGACGTAGAAGCGGACACGGTCAAGTTCAGACGGGAGAGACGGTGAGCAGGCGGGGAGACGTCCGCTCGGACGTGAACGATTTCGGAAACACACATTTTTATTCATAGCCACTACCATAGACCCGAAGATTTATTATATTAAAGGTGTCTCCGGCCTGATAACGTTTACACAATCATCCGACGATCACAAACCAAAAAATCAATCCATCATCCCCCGGTGCCTAGTGGGCGTGTGTGTGAGTGTGTGTGCTTGTGTGTACGTGCGTGTGCGTGCGTGTGCGTACGTACCGTAGTCCCCGCGGGCCTGCGGCGGGCGCGGCTGCGGCTGCGGCGTGCGGCCCCGCAGCGCGCCGTGCACCGGCGAGCAGCTGCACCAAGCAAATCTGACATTACACAGCGACGTTACCCTCCCTCCCTTCCTCCCCGCCGGAGGACTCCTTGGTTACGGGCTTTCATGATAATAATACTACGAAGGATCGATGTAGACTCAGAGATAAATCTCATTCGTGTAGATCATTATCCGACTATAAAAAAACTCCTTTACAGAATATCGTCTTCAAGATTTGACCGATTTCGAGTTTTCGAATTGTAAGAATTAGTAAACTAAAAATAACCATGTAAATCAAGTAAATAAGTTGCTTAAAGTAAGTAAGAATTACTTGTTTTCAGAGTTTCAAAAGTATTAGAACATATTTTTTAAAACCGATACTGCCGTTTCGAACTATATGCACTCGATCATGTAAATACGTACGATATTATTTTAGGAAGGTCTGATACCTTTAATTGGAGATATATCGAAATCATCTGCAAGGTTATTACAAATGAAACTTAAATATGTATGACATGTATGTAGGTACGCCACTCACCCGCCACGACCGTAGATCATTTGCGTCATGCGTCTCTCTCTGGCGCGCAGGATCTCTTCCTTCTTCTTCTTGTCGGAGGGAGGCTTCGCCAGCGACACCTCCAGCCTGGCGCCGCCGAGGTCCTTGCCGTCGATCTCTTGCATCGCCTGTGTGAAGAGCGGAGAGGGTAGAGGTTGGAACATAGTGAGAACCGAGTATGTAACCGAGGAATCTCTGAAAATTATGTACTGGAACGTGTATTTTCATATACATAACTCTCGTATTCATACGCAAAATTGGCGGAGTATTACAAAAAATGCCAGATTTTTTTGAGTTTGCCCATTAATATATAATTATAGTACACATATGTTAAGGTGTACTTCTTTTCTTTTACGCGTCCGCCAGACGCAAGTTAAAAAAGCTTATTTGAAATAACAATGCTAGTAATAACTAAATATGTTAATATTTGTAAAAAAAAACTACTTTGTCATAAAATAAAAGCTATTATTGTCAACGGTTTTTTTTATGCTGTCATCCTAAAATCAATTCGAATAATAAAAATTAAAATGTTACAAACATTTGTTTACAGGTTTTCGTCATGTGTATTGAATGATGAATAATTATTGACTAAAACGTGTGTAATCATTCAAATTCATCGAGTACCTTAACAGCACAGTCTCGGTCTTCAAAATGGACGAAAGCGTAATCCTTAATCTTCTTAACCCGTTCTACATTTCCATAACGTTCGAATTCTTCTTTTAGCGCCTCTTCGGTTATTTCTTGAGTCAGGTTTCGGACATATAACACCTTTACCTGTTAGATATCAAGGCATGTCATTCCACATCTCCCGGAAGGTCAGTATTAACAATAATATAATAATAATGTCAACTCACTTTACTCATAGTTTGCTCGTCAGGCTCCTCTTGCGGGTCTGCCCAATCGACTATAATATCACAGCCCCATACCTAAACGATTACATTCAATTTAAAGACACATTTGCATAAATATAACGATGTTAATCAATAGTAACTCACTTTAATTCTGCCGGTGCCCAGCCGCCGCTTAGCTAACGACGCAGCCTTGTGAGACTCGTATTCCAAAAAACAAAATCCTCTATTTTTCTTTTTGTCATCGGGCGAACTATATATAATAACTTCAACGAGTCCGGCTGCAATCATACAACTGGAATGTAAAGCCCGCTACAGGCCTAAAAGCTCGGAATTCATAATACAAAGCTCCCTCCAACCCTCGCTTAAATTCAATTTCAACGCTACAAAATATGAAGCAAATCAAACGATATTCCAGGAGAACATATACGGTACTGAAGAAGTCTAGAGAACAACAGCAAGATTCTCCAGTCATTACCAGTGAGCATTCTCGAGGCGGAGGCCAATGTGTACAGTTAGCGTCTACGGCGGCGCGGGGGGCGGCGCGGGGCCTCCCCCGGCCTCCCCCGCGCCGCCACTGAATACCACTTATTATGAATTCGACAAGGACTTACGTGCGTGCCTAGTAAGCTCCTCAAACAAATCGTCCCGATCTCGATTCTTTGGGATATTTCCCACGAATAAACGATGATTGTTAAAGGAAACCGTAACGCCAATCTTTTTCCCCTTTCGAATTTCATAATCATTCAGCTGCAAGAACAATTCGAGGGAGAATAGCCAGTGGCCCGGGGCGGGGCGGCGAGCGGCCGCCCGGCCCATGACTGGAGAGCGGGACGCGGGAGCGGGAGCGGGACCGGACCGGGACCGGGACGCGGGCCGGACCGGGACCGGGATGCGGGACCGGACCGGGACCGCGGGACAAGCGGGACGCAAGCGGGGCACCCTCAGCGGTCCACACCAAGCCCCACGCACTCAACCCAACAACTATCAACTCTTTAATTCATTCGATTTAAACTTTACCTGTTAATTTACCAAACTCTTCCAGTATCTCCTCTTTGCCTTTAGACTTGGGAATGTTGCCGACGAAAAGTCGAAGGTTCGGTACGCTAATCTTAATTCTCAGAGTCTTCCCTGGTTTTATTTCGTGATTATCGAGCTGTGGGAAAAATAACAAGGGAAAAATTTTGAAAAATGGGCATAAATTTGGAATCGGTCGGGCCGAGCGTTGTTCGCGGTCGGTCGCGGTCGGTTCCGGCGCGCGTGTTGTCGGTTAGAGCCAATCGTGATGAGTTAACTGTTTTGGATGATAAGCCGAAAGTGTTGTACGGAGCAAAGAGGAGAGCCTGAGATATATTACATTCTCAGCTGGAGAACTGTTTTGAAGCCAATTGAAAGTTAACCCTGTAAGTGGACCGTTTGATGAAGTGAAAATAAAAAGAAGCAAGTACAAGTGTGATGGTAACAAATAAAAATGAAAGCAACTTAAAACTGAAGAGGTGCACGGTAGAGAACGGGATGATATCTCGGGACAAGCGAGGCCAGATCAGATTACGGGTGTTATATTTGCACATTTACACAACTTCAGTGATTATAATATGTTGGCGATGGCCGCATACGTCCTTACGGTACTCTAAGGTCTAAACGCTACGAGCTCATCTGACGTACTGAGGTATGAGGCCAAAGTCAAAGGGATATTAATGACATGCTCTTTAAATGAAAGAAGCTTAAGTCTAAATCTCCCAAATGTAACTGAATATATTATGTATATTCAAGGGGCTACGATTGCGTCTTGCAAAACTACTGATGTATGGACGACTACAGTAGTCCTGCAAGATATGCCGCAGTTTGAAGACTTCGGTTGTGAGTGAAATCATCAATATTGCGATGAAGTCCTTGGAAATATTACACGTATTAGATGATGATTTGATGACAAAAAACGCGAGATGTAATAAAACAAAAACGAATATGAACAATTACTGACAACGCGCTTCTACACTGCCAAAGCGATGATTTTAGACAAATGGGAGAGCGCTTGATGATTTCACCCAAGGATATAATGTACAAGGAGCCAAGTCTCCAAACCGCAGTCAGCTAACGTGCTGTCATTATCTTTCAAGGGATTATACTTAAACATTCGGCGAGTCACCTGTAAAGTAGATGTCAAATTAGAATTTGGTTACTGATCATTTATTACCAATTAAAGATAGTCAAGTAATTTAGTGTTACCAATAATCGTTTTAGTTTTGCGATAACACTGTGCTTGAAATGCGCTTTGATACAGATGTGCTGATAACATCCATTTTGTTTTACGAAGGTTGGTGGCGGCAATTTACAATTTTAATCAAACCGATTGTGTTTCTATTATTTTTTAATTAATTTACGAAAACAGAGCTAGAAAGGGCAAGCTCGATACTGTAGATTTGCAATTTCAAGCCAAATTTGTATTGTTATTTATATATATTTTTTAAATATAGGTTAGAACTCTGTTAGTTTACAAATGATAGAAAATGTGACGAAGATATAAAGACTATTTAATCTTAAATGTAAAAATCTCACAAGGGTATCGAATTGAATATGATTTGGCCCAAAAAATGAAAAGCAAATTGCGACACTGACAAAGCAGAGCGAAATAAACACGTAGCCAGTTAACAATCGCATCCCCACAGCCGTCTTCGACCAGGGAGCGGACACTGGCACCACCAACCTCAGTTTAACAATTCGACTTCCAGTCCAACTGCTAGAGCATTTCGAAAGTGGTAACATTTGGGATCATTAAAAAAAGGTCTAAATAAATTAAACACGCTATTGATACTTTTCAAAAGAATAGAAATTACGTTTACCACTTTCTATCTCCTAATAACAACACCGACTTTAAATAATATCCTGCCTTAAAGTTATATCTTCGTACGATCCGAGCGGACGGAGCCGGGGAAACTCACGATCCGATATCGTCGACCGGTGAGACTTCCTCGCGGATCCGTGACCGGTCCCCGGCCGCTCGGACCGGACGGAAAAAGCTCCCCCTCTTCCCCCCACCAACCTCGACGACCGCCCGCTGCGTGGCCTCGCGCGTGGTGAAGGTCACGAAGGCGTACCCCCGGTTGGCGCCCGACATGGGGTCCATCATGAGGCGCAGGTCCCAGATGGTCCCGCAGCGCTCGAACAGCGGAATGAGCTCGTCCTCGTACATGTCCTTGGGTATCTTCCCGCAGAACACCTCGCAGCCGGCGCCCGGCGTGCCGCCCTCCCAGCCGGGCGGCGGCCCGCCGTACTTGCGCTGGCCTGCACGCACACAGCCGTGAGGACACGCACACACACACCGAAGATACTCTCGCCTCATTCGCACAGTCTTTTTTGATACGGAGGAAATCGATGTGTTTCCGTTTCCGAATGTGCCAATAGGCATAAAAAGTACAAAGGCAATTTCACTCAAACATTACAAGCCTTATTCGAATGCTATTAGAAATAATTAAATAATAAAATCCGATTAGTGTGGCTTGTAAGAATCTAACGGGATACGGGCAAGATATAAATGTGTTACAATAAGTAACATAACACTCGGTACACGAGAACCGTTATGGCAATATGGGGAGACCGCGTTGACCGACATCGCCTCGTCGGCAATAAATATAAACTCGATGGGAACTGGGCCTTACAACGAGATGTACACAATAATCGGTTTCCCTTAAATGGAGCGATATTGATTTCAAATCGTGGTAGAGAAATATATTCGGTAAATGCATTTTTAAACAGATCTCTATTACGGAGAGAGATCTAGAGTTATGCAAAGGTACCCGATCTACAGCAGTATTAAACCGTATTTGCATATGTGAAAGATAAAACAAGTTTTCGCCAAATTGGTTTTGCTCGTGAATCGCTACATAGGAAGTAGTCATGTTATTTTAGTTCTTGGAATAGAGGTTCTGACGCAGATATTTCTAAGATATAGAAGATAATAAATTTATAACTTCGTTTATTAACTACATGAAGTCAAAACCAATTATCTGAAGCTCACGAAGATATAAAAAACATTAAAGTCATGTGCCAATTACCCGTGGTGACGTCTAACGTGTACCCGGTCCGCTGCAGGATCTGTCTGATCTTGTCCTCGTCGGGTCCCTTGACCTGGACAGTGGCCGCCAGCGCCGGCGCGCCTTGCACGCCCGCACGGCTTTTCTGTCTGGAACGGACCGATCGGAATCTCATTAAATGGCAGGAATATCAACGGAATTTACAATGAAATACCATTAACTGAAGTATAAATTATAGTGACTAGTCCTTTATATAAATCTTTGTAACCACTTGATATATGCGAGTAATGTTTCCATGGAATTTTTACTGTGGCCGCCAGTTTTCCCAACGGTTTCTGCATCAAGTTTGTCATTACAATATAAAAGCTCGCAGATATGCGTCACGCGTCTCGGAGAGGATAATGACCACGCGTAATCTTATCTCAAATCGGCGCGAATGTCCCTACTTGATGCAAAATGGTTGGAAAATAAACAGTGTTTCACGAAGTAGCCCCACCTCACATTGTTGACGCGAGTCGGGTGCGTGCTAACTAGATGGCAGCACTTGTTTGTAAAAATCATCATTTTAAACTGCAGCCCGCAACGAGCTGATGAGTGTCAAATCAATTTTTAACATGACCCAGATACAGAGCGGTGATCTGGCCATCGTCCAACACTCGACGGATAGGGTTGTTAACTTAATGGAAACGATACTCACCTATAGGTCTTCATGACTCCACATAAATAAGCACTTTTATTAGATACATGTTCAAGATTTGAATCTAAAAATTGTCCAAGAACACTTAAAGCACCGTCGGATGGAAATTCTTTTAAGGCATCTAACGCACGCTCGTCCAACTCTGCGTGCGCTAGCTTTCCAGTCTTATAAATGTCGTCCAGCTTGGTTGCTACCTGAAAAGCAGGGAATTATTTTTTTTTAATGTCCAATACTTAGGAGGTCTTATAAAATCAACATACATAAGTTATATTTTGAAACTCGCTTTTTAGTGGAAAGCTAGTTATCATTTCAATATAAAAACTGTTTGTTAATAATGAATGGCTCAAAACTTTACGCGTAAACAATTCTCTAAGCAGGAGATGTAAAAGGGGTACTAGCGCGTCTGATGTCTTCTGTGTTTAGTTTGGCGATGAATTATATACAACCCTTATTTGTACGTATAAGAAAGGGTTTGAAATGTTTCGTTAAAGCAAGCAAGATTGTTTTCTTTGCAGCTCGTCTCGATCACTTGAGACCTTTACAATGTAAAAAGCGAAAGACGTTTTTGATCGTTTCACGCCCCATACATTAGGAGCAGTCGAGATCATATTTCGATAAAGTGTTTTGAGCTACGAACTAGATAATTACAAATTGCTAAAAAACTAATATATAATATATATAAAGACCAACGAAGAATGTACGCGGCGTAATGTTAATGTTAAATGTTAATATTCGTTTCTGCTTAATACAAGGCTTATTTTTCAATATAACAGGAAAGTGGCATGAGTGAAGGCAAACCAGTTTAAAGATTTAGTAGCACTTTAAAAGTGAGTCTTGATCCTTACAAGGAGCAATGTTAGTGTTACAATTCAATTATAATAATGATAGTATTATGATTTGATATAAAATATTATCCAAAAATATCCCTTATTTGTATAAGTCTAAGGATGATTCAAAGGTAGATGTGGATGTTAAGTATGAGTAATTGATATAAATATGACATGATCACAATGAAACATCTATATTGTAATATATATATATACTAATAGCCTATTTACCTAAGCTAGTAATATAAAATTGAAATACCTATACAACATAGAATGTCATAGGTGTTATGGCAACAGCAGTTTATTTATAATGACAATTTCTCTGACTGATAAATTATAACAAGGGTCAACAAGCTGGAGAGAGGGCAATCTTTTTTCTGATAATTACAGTAGCAGGTAGGTTGAAATTAATAATATTTAAAAACTGATTGCTGCAACATTCAACAATGTAAATATTATTTAGAAAATAAGTCTTGAAATAATGACTAACGAAATGCTATGCATACAACTTTCCTCAATAAAAACTGTCTCTTTATTATTAAAATAATGATAAAGAAATTCAAATATTCTTCATTTCAAAAGTCTAGTTAGATCTAGTTAGATTTGTGAAGTAAATAAGATAATTTATATGCTAAAGAAAGAAATTATAAAAAAAAAATATTTTGTTACAGTTTATAATACCTACAATGGCAAATACAATATATTATTTTTAGTTTATTTCATAATTATTAAAACAATTAAACAAGATTCTAATTAGAATAAATAATTATTTTTATCAAACTAAAAATGCTTTACAATACTATATTAATACAAATAAACATACAAGTAAATATATTAATAAAGTTTTTAAATGAATACTTTTACTGCAAATATAAATATGGAACCAAAATAATCAAGACCAAAAAGTAAAACTCTTTAAAATTGTAATAAAATAGGGGATTTAATATATATTTATAATAATAAAATATATAGATATACCTAAACAAGTCTCAAAAGTAGCATTTGTAATAAAAATATTGCACTATCTCTGTTAACGTTGAAATTCTACTAGAGATCTTATACGATTAAGCTGAAATTTTGAGATTTTTTATTTATGATCTTTATATTTACGTTTATAATAGCCTTAAGCTAGCAGATTTTATATGCAATCATTACCTTTGGGTCCAAGCCATATTCTATGAGTGCTTGGTAATCTGGTGTTCGGCCAACATCGGAGTCCTTCCCAGGGACCTCTTCAATGGATATTTCTCCATTACCTTCCGCCATTCTGCACAATTATTAATATTTTGTAGACGCACTACACTCACACACAAACGTCCCAACTTCACTTGCAATTCTATCAGACTAACTCCATAATGACCAGCCTACTCTCAGAGTGAGCCCTCACATAGCTTGAATACTGATGATGTCATATTCATATCAGAGAGCGACGAATACCAAACAATGCTAAGTAATATCTCTCGCCAAAACTTTATCTTACACCATTCATATAATTAATTATTAAGAGGGATGAACAATATTTACCTTATTTTACAATTTTTTGTAATTTTGGAAGAAAATGACAACTTTCTAATTGTCCGAAAAACAAAAAAACAAATGATGTTCAAACATAAGAAACTGTAAAACAATAGGATTGTGCACTCCTCATTCCATCCGGGTAAAGCGTAATTTCAAAAAGCGAATGCGCGGGTCATCGCATTCTTCTAGTGATGTGAAATTATTATTTTGAGCCTAAAAAATTAAAATCGAAATTATAACAAAAAAGTTAACAACTACATATAACATAAAGGATATGCGAATTCCGGCGGTCAATGACCGAAATAACACAGAGTATACTTCAATGTCTTTAAAAATTATTACACACAACACTTTGAACAAATAATCACTTCAAAAACACTTTCAAAGTCCTCTTGTATCAAAATACAAACACTAGTAACTTTCCGCGCATAAAACTTTGGCAAATGCAAAACTGCAATAAGTTGAGAGTGCAACTGCATTGCACTAGATAAGAACCGGCCGGCGCGCGCCTGAATTTCCAAGAAGAATCCAATTGGAATGAGCACATATGATGCCAGAAGATAAAAAGCACTATAACACATAATCACTTTACAACATAATTGACCAGGAACACTGTACACGAAAATAATTACCTATTAATTTTGCTAGTTGGTGGCCGAGACAGATATGGCGGCACCGCGCGACGTCAACGTGACCGCCAGTACGGGGTTCTCATAACGACGCGCGCGGGACATGCAACGAGGAGTGCATTCAAACTTTCAAAGATGTAAGTAATTTGTAAAAAGTTTTTTAAATTCTCTCTGTTTTCAGAATGAACGCGACCGCAGAAACTGATGAGATATTTTTATTGCACAGAGAGTTTTTGCAATGATTGCGAATAATTTTGAATGTGAAAGAGCGCGGCGCGTCGCGCAAGGCTGCCGGCCGCGAGGTGAGACAGGCTAGCGGCAAGACGGCGGCGAGTGAGAAGCCGAGAGCGAAGGGGGGAGGGTGTTGCAACCGGCGGTGCAGGCGTGCAGCAGCAACGACGCCGCACTGAGCTCGCTTGCATACTTGCATATACACTCACACTTGCAAACCGTCTGACCTTCGTTACTGTTCGTCGTAATCGATTCACTACAAGAGTTTTGTCTTTGTTACATATAGTTTTCTAAAGAAACTTCAAAAAGTTCACACTTACACTGATATAATCAATTGCCAATTCAATTAGATTACAAAGTGCCCTCGTTTAAAAATTTGTATGACCTTATTGTTATAACATCCTAGTAAATTATCTTATCAAGTAAGAATCTTATAGATACGGAAGAATATTGAAATAAAATTTAAATAAGTTTTTTGCACATTCAAATAAGAATAAAAATAAAGTCAGAGTAAACCAGCCATTAAGAATTTTGTATAGTTAAATGAACGTACTTAAATATTTATATCAAAACAACTTTAATATAAATACGCATAACACGATCCAAAAAGATCACATGGTTACTAATCGAAATCGACCAATAGTGGAACAAGGTTCATTACTCTTTGATATGGAAACGAAGGGATAAAAGAGTTAATCGCAATAACCCCCTTGCTTTAGTTTGCTTCACCTGCTGATTATTGAAGCCGTATGTATTCGCGACACATACACAAAACTGGCCTTCATATTTCGCGTGTATGCGTAAGAAACTTGGTTCTGTATCCGCCGTGTACTGCATATGTGGGTAGATACTAAGACAGAGCGGCTACTGCGGGTGCCTCTCTTTGTACGGACAGACTTCTAAAGCGGCCTTTCACCGCGAATATGAATCTTACACGAGGCCTATGTCGCGTCGAGAATCGCTTAGTACTTACATTAACTCACATCATAAAGAAATCGTGTATGTATGGTGTAGCGGCACGACAGACACACTTCCTTTCTCACATTTTCTTGATATCAATAGCGTTAAAATACAAGCTGTAAAACGAACTCTCGCCGAGTTTCCGGTGGGTTTAGTCTTCTTGAGAAAGGTTTCGCTCACCTCACACGTCTGCTTTATTCATATCTGATGAATAGTAAGACGCGTTTTGTATTTCATAACTGCATAACTACATATTGGTACCTATAGGACAAAAAAGTCTTAAAAAACTTGTAATTGCCCATCCCTATTTACAAAATTTGACAGATATTATATATAAAAAAGTTAAAGGTATTAACATTTAAAATTGCTAGTATCTATTTTATAAAACAAAAAAGCATATTGAAACTCATCGAATTAAAACTTACCTTGAACTATACAAACTCATCGATTTAAAACAATTTAATATTCTGTAACAGTTACACACAAATATGTAGAAAATAAACTCCCGCTTACATATTTGTATAAGGACCTTAGAAATAGCACAAATCATCCGCCACGGACATCTATAAATATCCATTTTGCAAAAATATACAGAGCATAACAGCGCTGGCCGCGCCGCGTAGTACATTCGCGATAAGGCACTTAATGCGTATTTTAAATACGTCAACAGTTCATTGACCCGCGCGGTTTCGCACCGTACGTTGTCGAATTTATTGTGTCTGTAGATTTGTGGGTCGACGTCGTCTCGCTCAGCTCACTGCACTACCTGACGTCAAATGAGGGCCCGATGATCGTGACGTCATCCCGCCGAATCTAACTAGCCGGTGTTTCTAGTTCTTGCTAATGTAGTTATAGTAATGTATTCACAAAACGCGTACTATGCATTATAATACTTGCCCTAATCTAACCTGTCACTATGAATAGCAAAGCAGTATTTCTAATCGCGAACGCCACATGTGTGTCGAGGTCGTTGCTATTTGTTTTTTTTTTATTTCAAGGGCACTCTTCGCAGTCAATAGCCTAATATAACTAGTGTTATAGTAACGTTACCTACTCTACATACACGAATTAAAAAGAACAATGCCTGTCAATGTTTTAAAGATTGTTGATTTTGAAAATTTGTATTATGTACGAACGATTATATTATGTGCTTCATTGATTTCATACAAATGCTGACGGACCACTCTAAATCGAACATGCTAAACATTTAAAATCGCAATTAAAGCTTGTACTCCTCTCATCCATTGTCAGCGAGGTTCTCGACCTTTGTGAGCGAGTCACCGTCACCGCATATTCAATAGACATTGGATTTTTATTTTTTCGTCTGATAGTGTCATAGGCTAATGCTGACTGAATGATTATAAACAATGTTTTATTTTGTTATATGTTCATAAATACTTATGTGAAATTGAAATTAAGACCCAATCTTTAAAAATGTTAAGAATTAAAAAAAAATACTTATGAGACTGCAATTTCAATATATCCGTAAAAAAATCTAAATAATTTTGTCATGGAATAACTATTAACGCAAGTTTACATTAATTACTCAAGATATAGACATAACATAATAACTTTAAACGGATGAACGCAACAAGTGTTATCTTATAAGTGAATATAAAATAGCAAATTTGATAGTCTAGTAATGAGTTAGTTCCTCTCAGCCTGCCATATGGTGCGAAACATGTTGCCGTCACAGGAAGGCGCATCATTTTAAAGGGAAATAATTACATCGTTTAATTGAGATAATTTCATTACCAAATAACGATAAAACTATAAAGTTATAGTAAAGTAATCAACTATAGGATTCACTGTCTCCCTTGTTTTAAAAAAATATACTTTACATTAGAAATTTGAATGAATATTTATATAAATACGCACATATAGTAAATATTTGTAATGTAGATACATACAGATACTCACTACATCTTTGTGTATCTACTATAGTAGGTATGTGCTTCCTGATGTCTGCTCCAAATGAGGGTTTTGTTGAGAATAACTTCGTTTGGAGCTGAGATCTGAAGATTTACAATACTAAAGTGTATAAGACGATACTTGGTAGTTAGTGGATACATTCTTCATACACCATTGTAGGATGACCACATTTGAAAGTGTTTCTCCATAGGCATAGTAAATCCCATTAATCTAACAATATTGATTTAGACTACTGTTTACAACAAAGACCGATGACTGAAGTTTTAAGATGATAGGGTGAAATGGAAAAAGACTTACTACATTTAAGTCGCCCTTTCACAATCCAGACACTTGGTCTATTTACTTATAGTAAACGCTTCCCTTTTAACTTTTATCACAAAGACCCAAAAACTAATCGCTAGACAAAGTAACACCTCGGGCGCCTCACCATCAATTACCACGCGACCTTTAAACTTTTAAACTGCACTATCACCTTTCTTCAGCTCGAGAAGACCCAGCTTGTGAATATTATTTAAGCATGCTTTTGATTCTTTTGTACGAGGGCAAGTAAACCCGTTGCTACAGTGCAAACAAAAAATTTATGGATGTCCGAACAATGGGAGAAATTGTGATAGCCGAGAGTAATCTTTTACGGTCGCTCACCATTCTCGTTCTCTCATTTCTAAGACCCCGATTTGAGGTTAAATAGGGTCAGCACTACCCGATTACAATTTTGAATAATTGTAGATTTTAAGTTATCCGCATATTCCCTATTTTTATGTCTTATTGTATAAAACCCTTTTGAAAGCATTCGAACGTCTTTTTAAGTTGGTTGTGTTTTCAATTTGCTACGCTTTTGATATGTTGCATTTTTTTTTTTATTAATTTGAGGTATTTTTAGGAGAAATATGTATATATATTTGAATTTAGTACCTATGAAAGGATTGCAAATAATTTACCGTAATAATAAAATAGGGTTGGATACAACGAATTTTCTTTTAAAATAAGTAATAAACAAGTAAACCACGTCAGTTGACTTTTATCAGTTTAAGTAGGTAGATAGTTATGACCTGTGTGTTATCTTCATACATACTTGGTACATAGGAATATGTTCCAAGTAGTTCGTTATTAAATAACCTATGTACTACAGACGCACTGTAGGGGTTTCAGTCCTCTTATAAGAAACCGACACCGATTGTAGCATAAGCTAGGTAAGATAATTATATTGTTTTTAAGCATATCGAACCTTATATACAGATTAATGATGTAACCTTTTACCTTTTTAGAATTGTCAATAAAGTAGACAAAAGTTATTATAAAAAAAATTAACACATTAATATTTAGGTACTTATAAGCTGCTTTGTTATTTATTAAGCTTTTGCTAGGAAATTATAAAATTTACCGATGTTGGGTCTCTTCAAATGTTGACTACATTCAAATGTTGACTACAGTATCTACTTCTTGAGACAAATTATAGTTTAAGAAGTGCGGTTGAGCTAACTTCCCCAATCAATGGTCAGTTAGCTAGTTAATTTTAAAATAAATAATTGATACTGTTCCTAATAATTATACTGAGGTGTAGGTTTGTTTGTTATTGTATGACCCCAGGTTTACACCACATGTAGTGCTGAAGATAGGTAAGGTGTTGGTATACTTGCTATTGATTTCAAGTAGGTTTGAAATACTAGAAGATTTGAAATAGGTACTGTCCCTTAATCAATACTTATTAGGGATGTAGTATTTCATAATGATCTATCGATTATCTTAATCTTTTTATTATTATTTAATTATAATTCATCTTAAATTTTCTTAAGTTATTTGTCGTTTGAAAAGCTTACCAGTAGGTGCCTAAGACACATTGAAAATCATCTTAATTTAAAAGTAGCTATTATTCACAAAAAAACGTTAACTGACAAGAATTTATAAAAATAGGATAAAAACATTAAAGACATGTTTTATACGTCTTATAAGTTTTATGAAAACCTTAGCACTCAAAGTTCCAAACCTCAGGCGACCTTAGAGGCCAGTGATGCACATCGCAACCGCAACGAACCTCCAGAAAGATACTCTTAGGAATAAAAGCTAATAAGTCTAAATACATTTGAAAGGTCTATTCAGGTACTACCCTACCATTAAGAGAAATCCAGTTGGAAGCATGCATGGGAATGTTCAGGGGGTCAACGTAATGTACTTGTACTTGTCCCGGCTATGCGTATTATTATTTCGATAGATGTTTTATTTTAGGGTCTGTGAGCCGGTCCGCGCCCCCCCGCCCGCCGCGCCCGGCTGTCGGCCCCGGCCTGCTCCCGTCTCGGACTTATGCCATTTTTTGCGTCAACTTGTGACAATAGTAAAGGTAATTTAAAGTTTCAAAACTCCGTTAATTATATTATAATGTTTTATGTGTTGGGAATATTTTTTTTATATAATATAAAATGTAATAAATGTAAAATTTTTGCTACATAGTAGAATAATGAATTCCCATAATACAAATGTGAACATTACTTACATAACTTTTTATTTTTCTGTGATTAGACTTTTTAATTTATTATAGAAAAAAATATTTTTGGTTGCTTTTTTTCCAAATTGAAAAAAAAATCTTATTCAATTATTAGTAAGACATTGCACATCTCAAAGAATTATGCACGTATCAGAATCACGCCGTTTCGCGACCGGTTCTTTCGATCAATCTCAGCCATTGAAATCGCGAAAGCGATGGTCGGTGCGAATTTCACACCAATCTAGTCTAGACTTCAATGATGTCGCAATAGCCTAGCTCTCTTTGAATGCCTAGAACTGTGAGAACAAATAACGGGCGCAGTGTGATTCGCTCTATTCGTTCTATTATATCAACTATAAAGTTGTTTTCACACAAAGCCTTTGTAAATAACTACATTTGAATTACGTTTTAAAGAAATAAAATATATAAAAATGCTATATAATGTCCTATTTTTTATGCGATACAACAATTAAAAAAATATTGTTAAAAAAGTGTTACTAGTTATTAAAAGTATATGGATTAAAAATAACATAGTACCTAACTACTACTATACGGATCCCTGAAATATATAAAGGTTGCAACGAACCTTTTTGTCTACGTGGTTTTATTTTAAAAGCTAAGGGCGATAAACTCTCAACACCTCGATTAATTTGGTACAAAACAATGTTTTATGAGGTGGTAAGTGTTATCAAAAGGTTCGTCCCGTAGCCAGTGGGGTACTACGAGTATAACACTTGTAGCTAATACAGAATAAAATGGGGTCACATAATAAATAAAGGTTTGTTATTGTGGAGACCGAATAGTTATTTCGAATAATGTATTTAAGTACATATTATAAAAATTCATTTTTAATTATTGTTTTTAAAATATTTATAAACATTTAGAGCCATGTTAAGGTAATTAAATTTTAAACAAATATAGAAGAAAAAAAAATCGATCCGGGCGGGGATTCGAACCCACGACCTCTGAAAAACTATCTCTTCGGATAAGATACCGACCGTATCGTACTTATAAATATATTAGCTTTTGCCCTCGGCTTCGCACGCCTTAAAGTCGTAGTAAAACAATTCTCCTTTCCCTTTTTTTGTATTGGCTTCTATATGACTTGTTTTAAGTGATAAAATCAAAATTACGACATCGGCAGACATCGCTTTCAAAAATCTACTAAAGTTTTTAATGAGGATACAATATTAGATAAAGTATTTTTCTCTCTTGTTTTTACTTAAACATTTAAATATTTTTTAAACAGAGTACTTAATAACCATTCTAATCATATACCACACTTATAGATTTTCATTGAACATAATTAAAATATGACCATGTAAACTTTAGAATTCTGAGCTACAGTCGACCTTATTTTGACCGTCAACTAGCAGATCTGGTTTTATTAAAAGAATATATATTCCAATTTAAATGCTAAATAATATTTAATAGACATTCAGTTAGCTATATGTATCAACAAAATTTTCAATTCTGAACATTCACAAAAGCCATTTCTAAGACGGTTTGCACAGTTCCGAAGGATTAATGCCGTATTGCCTAAAATCACTTCGTAAATAGCCATTATTTTTCGTAAAAAGTAAAGGATAAAAATTGGCTGTTGTGGGTTATCCTTAACAGATAAACATATACCATCGCGGACTTTCTTATAGAACTTTTTAAGTTATTTTTTTATGGAAGAGGAGGGCAAACGAGCTAGCGGGGCACAGATGACTTGTGATCACCGCCGCCCATGAACTCTTGCAACATCCGAGGATTTACAAGAGTGTTGCCGGCCATGTAGGGAGGAGTAGACGCCTTTTTTGAAGGTATTCATGTCGTACCGATCTGAAAATAACACCGAAGGGAGTTCGTTCCACAAGCGAGTGGAACGTTGAAAAAATGTCCTTAAAAACCGCACAGTAGAGGATCGCCACGCATCCAGGTGGTAAGGATGATATTGGAGGCGATGGCGCGCTGTGCGGTGATGAAATTCGGCGGCAGACATCAGATCGAATAGTTCTTCGGAACATCCCCGTTGTAAATGCGATAGAAGACGCACAAAGAAGCCACATCTTTACGCAATTCCAAAGAGTCTAGCCGTTCGCAGTGCACCGGGTCCCCGACAATTCGAACGGCTCTCCGTTGTACGCAGTCAAATGGTAGAAGCTGTTATTGGGGTGATCCGGACCAGAGATGAGAACAGTACTCCATGTGTGGCCGGACCTGCGCCTTATAGAGCGCAAGTCTTTGGCCAGGTTTGAAATACTGCCTCGCTCTATTAATCACTCCCAATTTCTTCGAGGCTAACTTGGCCTTGCTCTCCAGATGACCACGAAACTGACAGTCGCTCGAAATTTCGAGACCCAATATTCTGATACTTGGCGAGGCAATGAGGGGAGTGCTTTGAAGAGCGGTGATACGACAAATGGGGTTTTCTTAGTGGTGAACGCAGAAACTTGTGTCTTTAGGGGATTGAACTGAACGTGGTTCAGTTCACCCCACTTAGAGATCAACCCCAAGGAAGTCTCTATAGAAGACGCAAGTTTCTTTCGGCACTCGTCGACGTTTTCCCGAGAGAGACCTATACGGCCGGAATATACCGCATCCCCTGTGCTGTCATCCGCATAACAATGTATGTTGGAGATATCCAACATATCATTGATGTGCAGGAGGAACAGACTTGGGGATAGCACGCAGCCTTGGGGTACACCAGCGTTCACGGGCTTAGGGTCCGAGCAAAAACCGTCGAGAACGACCTGTATGGTCATTGACCAACTGGTGATCCTCGAGGTAGGTTAGGAGCTGTTTATTGATGATGCTCTCCATTACTTTGGAGAGAAGAGAGGTAATGGCGATAGGTCTGTAGTTAGCTGGGTCCGAGCTATCACCTTTTTTAGGGACCGGATGGACAAGGGCACGCTTCCATGAGACCGGGACTACGCCTTTCAAGTAGGAGTACCGAAATCGAAATCGGCGTTAGCACTGGTGTCATCTCAGGGGCACATGTTCGTAGCACAACTGGAGAGATACCATCTGGCCCACTCGCGACCTATGATATTCCAAGGAAAGGAGGGTTTTTCGGATGAGTTTCTGCCGAAAAACTATTTCCGGCATAAAGTTCGGACAACGCGGATAGGCGGTGCCTTGCCCTGGTCATCCAAAGTCGAGTTTGAGGTAAAAAGAGTGCCCAAGAGATCGGCTTTCTCTTTTGCCGTGTGGGTCAAAGAGTCGTTCCCAGTGTGCAATGGCGGTAGGGATGGCTGACAGAAGTTTCCCAGACTGGCTTTGGAAAGCGCCCAGAACTTGCGCGTGCCGGGTGAGTACTTTGCCAGCTGATCCCCAATTTTGACGACATGCTTGAACTTTGCTCTAGCGATTTTCCGTTTGAAGAATCTTTTATAAAATACTTAGTACATTGTTTTGATCTATCTCGTAGAGTTCAGCCAGCGTTTGCAATGTAAGCGCAAAACAATGTGTTTGTTTACGACTTCGCATTAAAAATCTTGAAATTATCAGTGATTCTCTAATATATTAAGAATGTTATTATACATATAAGCCTCTTGAATCACTCTATCTATTTAATAAAGTGCATCAAATTCTGTGGAATACTTTTAAAAATCTAAGCACACATACATGCAGACAGACGCGGAAAGCGACTTTGCTTTATACTATGTAATGATTAAAAAAAAATAACCTAAAAATTTTATGTTTAGATATTATAAGACATAACCATAACACATACAAAGTTTAGTACATACTTACATACTTAGATAATACATACATAGATAAAAAAATTAAATTGTTATGGTTTGAAAACAAATATACTATACAAGTTACTTTTTATTATTATTTAAAAAGTTAAATAATTGACCTTGACATTTAGAGTTTGTATAATAATTAAAAACGATTAATTGAGCAAACCCATTCAATAAATGTATATTTACAGAACAGACATATTCAGTATAAAGGTGTACTGGCCAGCGAAGTACATAGTTTTTTGACACACCAACAAAACAGATATATTCAGTATAAAGGTGTACTGGCCAGCGAGGTACTTACTGGTCGCCTGAATGTCTTCCTAAGGGCAAATGGAGAAAGTGCTCGATACGACCGGCATAAAGCCTTCCGTTTTTTTTCCAAAGATAAAAAAGGCTTATTGTGAGTATTTTCTTTTCACCTTTAGATCTAGTATCTGCTCTTCAACTTTGTGTGCTGGGTCAAAGAATGCAATATAACATATAATAACTTAGTAGTGAATAACAATCGAAAGTACAAACGCGACTAGTATATCTTTATACGAACAGATACTTTCCTACTATTATTAGTCTTAATAGACCTCTGATTCAACTACTATTGAAAGTTGATTCTGCGGTCTCCTTGCGGTAGGTGTGACTCGCTTATTTGAACTGCGTTGAAACATTTTATCTAAATATCTTTAGTTACCATTAACATATATTTTAAATGTTTAATTACATACAAGAACTATATACAATTAGATTACATACTAGAAGACTAATAGAGTCAAAGCTACATTTAACTGATTGGAATGCAACTCCATATTAACTGAATGGAGATGTGTATTACATTTAACTATATTAATACGACAACGTAAAACCAGTTAATTGTACGATTATATTCTCGGATATTGTAATTGATTTCTTTTTATTGAATGGGTCTTGAGCTTTAGATCCAGGATGGTATTAACGATGTAAAGTCGATTTTAAATATGAATAATAAATAATTTTTCAAACAATCAATATTCTCTGCCAAATGACTGTACCTCTCATTAAAATATTAATATACTAATATTTATTATTATAAAAAAATAATATATATATATATATATATATATATATTATATATTTTTTTAATGCTATTAGGTAGGTATATATGTATTTTTTTTCTAATCGGGCCTGTAGTTTCGGAGCCTATTCAATTCAAACACACAAACAAATCTTTCCTCTTTATAATATTAGGATAAAAATATTTTGTGTGTCTGTTTTCAGGTTCATTTAGTTCATTCATAGGTTCATTTAGTACAATTCAGAAACCAGTAACATAACTTTAAACAGCAGAGGAAAAAAAATAAAAAACCGATACAAAAAGACCTCTAAAAAGAATAAAAATATTATTATTATGTACTTATTGAATTCGTTGCGTCGGAGGACCGTTGTACGTAGGTTGATAGTGTATATTTTACGAAGTTAATCATTGATGATTTAGACTATACGATTCGATATCGTAATTTCTTTATTTGCCATAGACATAAAACTTAATTATGTACATAAAGCATATACCTACATACAAGCTGAACAAAAGCAGAACGACTGACACTCAAGATTCCCTTAACCTATTCTCCTACGTTGATACACTACAATACACGTAACTAGCTTATACGTACAGTACTATAGTCATACATACACCTACGAGTAAATAATGAAATCTAACTACAAACAAATTCATTTAACGGCTTTAGTTGATAGAGTACGTTATTAGTCGGTTTTTAATGAATTAATAGGATATCTATAATACATATATACCAAATATTTACTTATCTTGGTTACGTAATAGAGCTGTGGCACTCGTTATTATTGATTCTTCTTCGTGATTACTAACGTGTAATTTCAGTTTTGTTTTTGGCCGAAGGCATATGCTGACAACGGTTATTGACCGCAACGAACTACCTCTTTAAAAAGTAAACAAAATAATAATTTCTACATATTGGCAGTTTCATTTCTTTAACCTGTAATTTTCCCCACTTTCGAAGACTAATCGTTTCATTGTAACTCATACGATATGTTTATTTCCTTTACTTAGATACTGTGTCAAAATAAAAACAATTTTGGTGATTTTAAAGCAGACTAAAAAACGAACCAATTAAGCATAAGTTTGAGGACGAATAGATGCGTATAATTCATTGGTCTAAATTTGAATTTTATGTAAAGGCATACATTTATTATATTACCATAGGAAGCCAAGTAATGCGTAGATAAATAAATAGTCACTAAGTGAACGCACAAACGCACTGACAGCGTTGCCAGATGGCACCACGTGTACAGGAACTCGCTTTAAAGGCTTCTATTTGCTGGATCCATTATTGTGTCTTGTTTATAATTATAGAACGAGTGCCCTTATAAAAACCTCATAAGAAAGACTTTTATGCTAAAACTACTGGTTAAATAAACTTCTACATTTTATTAAAAACGCTTACTTAGGTGTTCTATTTTGTGAACAAGAATATCATTTGTATAAAAATTTGAATTCATAATACCTACCCCGAAAAAAAATAATGGTCAACGCAAATGATACAAGCAGTTTTCTTTACTATTAAGCAACATAAAAAAGTTAAATAGGCATTAGCAATACTGCCTTGGCGTGAGATTTTATTAAAAAGTTAGCAAACCTTTTTACGCGGGTTCAAGTAACGAGGTGCAAAAAAGAAACTAATGAACGAAAGCTGCGCTACTCCGCCATTGCAGTGTTTCAATGCAGTCGCGTCCTATACATGTACATACCTTTGCTTACGCGTACACATCTGTAGTCGTTATGTCTATTGTAATAAA
Organism: Napeogenes sylphis; assembly: GCA_959347405.1. Taxonomy (NCBI): domain Eukaryota; kingdom Metazoa; phylum Arthropoda; class Insecta; order Lepidoptera; family Nymphalidae; genus Napeogenes; species Napeogenes sylphis. Next base: position 2,003,599 of record OY365783.1, read on the forward strand.
GGTCAAAATGAAAAGTATAAAACAACAAGAGCCGTTCATAGGTAGTGAATAGGCTATGCAGCATGCCACTAGAGGCTGTGTTTTAAAACTATTTTTAGAATTCGCCATGAGACAAAAATGAAAAATGTAACTGTGCGGCTTCTCATTAAACCGAGAGATGTTAATATACTCAAGTGACTTCTCCGAGACGTTGCGTTGTGTTTATTAAGCTCTTTTTATAGTTGTAATAAGTTTAGACTGCTCGTTACATATTAATTATTATACTTGCCAATAATTTTTCATTCTGCTACATATTAATAAACAAAATTTTGTTTACCGAAATAAAGTATTTAATGACAAATCTTTATGAAAGTACTTACCTCAAAGACTTAATATATTATATATTATATCATTAATAATAATTTACGAATATTCATATTAAATCATTAAATTCTAAATACCTTAGGTTACTTTTCTAATAAGACCCTAGGCCATGAGTTACACAAGTAAAAAAGCTAATAGTAACGTTTAATTTAAACCTGTAATTTATAATAAAGTATGAAACATGGAGTAGGTATTATCTGGTCTTATATGAAGTCTCAAGCATGCTTTGTACCTACAATCGCATTCTAAAACTGGACTTATTTGGAATGAGTCTTTCGGTACCTTATAAATATCTGTCAATTGTTACTACGTCCGGCTCATTCACATAAAGATTTGCACTTTTGAATGTAATTGTCTCGTCATTATTTAAATATCTTTTCTCTAAATCAACAATATGCCTCACGCGTGTATTGTGTTCTCGCAGCCGGAGCGGGCGGCTAGTTATTAATAAAATCCAGTTATTATAAAGGCCTATTGGCATCAAGGGCCGCCTAGGCTAGACAGCTTTCACCGAGTGCCCAGGTCAGCCCAGGTGTGTGCGAGACCTCTCAGAAATCAGAATGTTAGTACATTCCCACACGCACTTGGGCACAGCGCCAACGGAAGAATCGCTTTTTAAAACGACGGAAGAGTTTTAATTATACGTTTTTGATTACACTTTTTAAATATATAGTTCAAGTATGATATATTGATTGATTGATATGCGATTGATATATTGATTGATTGATATTTGATTATTGATTTATTAAAAACAAGTATTTATGATTTATTGTATAGGTACATTATGTACAATGTGTTATATGCACATAAGTTTTATTTTATCTATTGTAATGTTGTTTTATTAATTGCTTTTTCCTGTATTAATGTTTTATATTTTAAGCGCCTTACTCTATGTTTGCACTGTATTCTCGGGTTGACTGGTAGAGAATGCTTTTAAGCATTAAGTCCACCTATTGTACTAATTACTTTTAGGCAATAAAGACTAAATAAATAAAAATAAATATGCATATTACTTTGCGTCTGTAGGTTTTATACAAACAGTGGGGTTTGTTGTTTCTCAGTGTCTACAGATAAACATGATACACTTACCCATGCATTTGGTTTTGCTTATTTTAGATTTTCAATCTTTTTTTGTATTTTGTTTGTAGTTTATGAAGGCTAAGATGGTTGGTTGTCTGTTAGCATTAAGAACGCATTTACAGTTATGCTGAAAATATACAAGATTTTGGTAGATATGGCTAAAACATTTAAATTAATATAATTAAATAATTTGCAACGGATATAAAGCTTCTTTATTTTTAATTGTAGTTTTTAATATAAAAAACGTTTAACCGTTTTGACAAAATGTTACACATATTCTACGACATCTTCAGGAGGTGTCTGTACATTTTCTTGTATCTAAAGAAAATTAAATTGTTATAACTCGTATTGTTCTTATAAATATATAAAGGAACTCATCATAGATATTTATTATAAATGCCCGTTTCTTTGGGGAAAGCTTCATCATTTTTACGTTCGGATACCTCTTCATATTAAACCTCCACCCTCAAGGACACGCCACACCATCGGCTACACACTCGAGCAGTGCAATGTAGGCTGCAGACTGTAGTTAGAAAACACCAGTCTACCTAAAACCAGTAGCGGATTTAGGCCTAGGCCCGTGAGGCCCGGGCCTAGGGCGGCAAATTTTGAGGGGCGCCAAAATTTTTAAGATGACTAAAATTTAAAATCGATTGGGTTTTCTATAAACTGCAAGACCAAATTTTAAAGTTTATTTTATTGCGCTCTTACTATCGAAACATAGTACCATTTTGAGGGTAGAATTTCTTTGTTGAAATAATTAATCAGGCAAGTCCTAAAATTTGAAATAAAAATTTGAAATATATATATATATATACTGTTACAAAAGATAAAGGGCGCCATATCGTCTCGGGCCTAGGGCGTCCTCAAACCTAAATCCTTTACTGCCTACCAACTACTCTTACAATACCTACTCAGACTTTAGACAGGGGGGATACGGGAAACCATCTTTACATCGCGTTACCTACGATTGTCTATAATTACAGAAATAGAGCTATATATCAAGGCTATTTGTAAATTGTAAAATACGTAATTGACTTATTAATAAAACACTAATATTTACCACAATTTATAAATTATTTATATGACATTTTGGATTATCATACATATTAATATATATTGTACTTGTTGAATACATTATCATAGACTCATTAGTCATTACTGGCTGACAATTTATTAATATTTTCAGTTTCTTCTTTCTCTACCTAGTATGTGACCTAAAACAAAGAGAAAATTATAGAAAAACGAACATCTAATTATTCTTCCTAGATGAGGCTCCGTGACATTTTTACGAGAAATGTACTTAAATCAAACGGAGCCTCTAAAACTCAGAATAATAACTGCTTTAGTTATTGTTCTGAGCTCTAAAAGCATGTCCGTTTGTGAAGGCTCACTTTTATCACTACACAGTGTTGTGTAAGCCAAATGTCTCTTCAAAGCATTCTATAATGAAGTTTTTAAAACGCTATCGTAGAATACTTATGACATAATATATGTAAATATTAGTTATTAGGGTAGAATATAGTTACAATAAAATGATCTTGCCAACAATTTATAACAAATTTCAACTGAGAGTGACACCAGGTAGGTAATAAGCCACATTACTTTAGCCAGTATATAACTACACTTCTGCTGTAGTTAAAGTAATTATCGTAGGTATTTAAAAAAATAGGCATTAATCTCATCTGATGATCACCAATCAAATTTTACCAATATCCACTAGGTATTTCAAATTCCAGATAACAAAATTTTGATTAATGTCAAAAAATTAAAACTGTTTAATGATCTGATTACGTACATAACATATATCAATAAAAATGTACATTTGTCCTCAATAATATTTTATTAAATTCGACAATTTCGTTTTAAATCTTTTCCAATATCTATCTTCGTGCTATCATTTTTATAATGGTTATAAAGCGCGACGATACCAACTTGCTACGCAAGCCTTACCTATGTACTACTTGAAATACGACACTTGTGGCAAGTACGATGTACTAAGTAAGTACATATATTATACTTACGTTGCAAGGGTTTCATTGCATAATTTTACATTTCGAAAACTGTACCTATACTTACACATCCAGCAGAAAAAAAAGGAAAGTATTGACATTAATAAATAAGGAGCAATATATTTTGTTTTTCTTTCATATATTTATTGAATGTGACAAACAATATAATCAAATAAGTATATATTTAAATACTAGGTGTTTAGATTTATATGGATTATATACCTATATATGGCTATATCAAATACACATTATTATACACATATTTGATTATATATTCGTTTTTCATTTGAAACCTTAAGTGTAAACTATATAGGGTTATTTTTAATTAGTTGACCATCTCTTGCAGGCAGCTTCTCCACATCAATCCTAACAACATTTGTTCTACGACTTTTTAATTAATAGTTTTTAAAATTTAAGTTGTCATACAACATTTATTTGTTGCCTCTGAACTGACATTAACTCTGAGCGTAGGTATGGCACCCGGGCGTTCGTTCACCTTTTATGTACTTCTTACAAAATACAGATTAATAAGTAAAAGAGGCTGCAAAAGTATTTTTGTTTCGTGTTTTGTTTATCAAGATTTTTAAAAAGGTCATAGAACAAATGTTGCTGGGATTGATGCAGAGAGGCTGCCTGCAAGAGGTAACTAACTAAAAATTACCCCGTATTTGCTATACCAATGTATTTGTAAAAATAAAAATATGTATACTCCTCCCAAACATTTTTTTAGACCTCACCTTCATAAGTAGGTATATACTGTTAATAAATAGTACATATTGTTGATAATATTATTTCTTATTCAGCATAATAATAATATTGCTTAATTCTGTTGAAAATTAATGTTATTATTAATTGATATGATTTAAACAGTTGTGATTAAATATTGTTAAAATTGAAATTTATTTTATGAAATTGCTATTGAACACAATTCATTTTGATAGGCTCCTCAGTGGGTTTGATTGTAAACATAATTTCTCGACCTCACATATGGCTCCATTCTAAAATCCGACATTTTCCTATTTTTAATGTACCCAGGTCCCAGTGTCACTTGCGCTCTCTAGACGTATTAAACAATACCTCATACGTCAGAATTCTTTAAGCCATTTAGGCTGTAGATGGCAACATTTAAAAAACTTAAATAGCTATATTTCTATCTACATACCTACATTTGAAAAACATAATGCTCCTTTTTAAACAGTCGGTTAAAAAGAAGGAATTTCAAAAATCATTATGTAAAATCCAGTGAACCAAATTATAAACAAGAGCTCGCGCTGCAACATATGTTATGTCACAGACAAAAGTTTGTATATCTATAGCCTATGTGTTATTTGGCTACATAAGCTATAATATTTCCAAGTTTCATCAAATTTCGTTTAGTAGTTTTGGCGTGATTGAGTAACAAACATCCATCCATTCAAACATCCAAACATTGGCAGTTAGTTATACATTAGTATATAGAGTATAGATTACATTTTATCAAATCGACTTTAAATAGAATTCTTTCAACCAACCCAACTTCAGCCCCATCATTATATCTATTGTATATCTATTGTTCGAAAAATAGAACACGACGCTCTTATAAAGAAAATTAAAATTCCCGCTATTATAATGTTTATCATAGTCACGTACCGGGCCAAATCCATACCTCTATGACCGATGTATTATTTAGGTTATTTATTATATATGTATAAATAAAATAGAATTATTTTTTTGACTATATTATAGTTATATAACATTATTATTGCCTTTACTGTGTGCCCTATAAAAAAAATAATAACTTTGCTTTATGTATCTATGACTACTCTAAAGTCTAATAAATTCGTGAATTTTCCAAGACTTATTATGTCCAAAAAAATTTTATCAAAGATAGTTGTATATATTTTTTAAGTTTACGAACTTAACTATTCTGCTATTTTATAGTCTATCGATATAAGAATAAAACTTTTCAGTCATTGATATTGAGAAATGGGGGTGCTGTCAAGTCATTTTAAACCCAATTTTTTGGGTTTATTAAAGTTTTTGAACAGTATGAACTGGTTTATTGTGTTTTTTAGTTTAATTAACCTATCCGTTTGTATATACGAAGATCAAATTGGCAAATTTGACTGGTAATATCATGTTTTAAGGTTATGCCATTTGTACGTCTTCATAGAGTCGGTAGTTTAATTAGTATTTAAATAAAATTGTTTTCAGGCGTCAAAGTTACGTTGGTCGAATAAAATTCGCACAATTTGACACAGTGTCTACAGCAAAAAAAATCATAGTCGCAACTGAAGAAAATGTACTGGCTGCTCTTCATTTGAAAACGGGTAATTTATTTGATTTTATTGATATTTATTTTTTGGCAAACCTCTTACCGGTATCTGTTATTTAAAATATTCTTTATGTTTATTCTGATTATTTGGATATTTAACTTTGAAATCTATGTATCATGTTAATAATTCTTAAATTTTGTATTTATTCTGAACTCTGAACTATAATTGTAGGTGAAGTTGTGTGGCGGCACGTATTTGAGAGCACACCAGCAGGCAATATACAGCTACTACATGTGGGTGAGAAGATCACCACTGTTACTGGGGATAATCCATATTTAGTAAGGGGATGGAACACAGACACAGGTAATGAAGTACCCTCAGAGAAACACTGATAACTTAACTGATAATTTATTATTTAAAACAAAGTTATGCACTATGGCATAGATTAGATTTTGTAGCAGGTTCGTGTACATGTTGGTTGACAAACAATTTCTTAATAGAATATATTCTTAAGAAATAATTTGTTAGGTGTGTAACTATTGAGTGGTATCATAATCCTTTATTCATTTAAACTCTCAAAAAAAAAACTTTATTTAGGAGTTCTACTGTGGGAGTGGTCCCTCTTCCTACAAGATGATGAAAGGGCTGAGTACTCAGAGTGGTGGGTGCAGAATGGTTTGCTTGTCCATCTCTTGCCGGCATTTGGTTCACATCTCGAAGTTACAATGTATAATGTCATGACAGGAAGCAATAGGGGTTCAACATCCAAGTTGCCTGCCATCTGGAACAATGAAGGGTAATTTATAAAGCACAAAATAATTTGATTATATACTACATATAATTTGATTTTGGTTTACTTTACAGTGACTTCATTTAATTAGAAATCTTGCATCACATACAATTTATAAGCTCTGTAATTTCTGTTTTATTTTTAATGAAACCTGTAAGATAGTTTTTATGGGAATGAGAGATTTTGTTATAGTACTAATAGATGTAGGTTATCAATTATATACATAAAATTCAAAAGTTAACATGGTATATAAGAAATCATAGAAGTTTTATATCTTTTTTCAGATGTATTCTTACAGCTCCTTTTTACACTTGTGTTTCCGGGGATGTTGGAAGCCAACTTTTACTATCATTGGATGTCACATCAAATGCGATACAAATGATAAGCAAGCCATTATCCACCTATATCAAAGAGCCTCTCGGTGGTAACCTGCTCCCACTACAAGGCAACAGTGTTATTCCCGCTTTTATAGTGGATGATAAGAAGATAGTGTTAATCAAAGACAATGATTTTAAAGTTTTAGACATTGATCTAGGTAATTCGTTGGCGAGCGCAAGTATAATTGACGGTGCTAACGGCCCCATAGTGTTGCAGGCTTGGACCGAGGACAAAGTAAACCTAGACATTTAATTCAAATTGTAATAACATATCAGACTGTTATATCAATTTAATCACATTTAATAATTACCAGGGATTCCAACTCTTAGCCCACACTTTGTCTGGGCGGTTAGTACCGGAAGTGCACGTCTCTGGGCCTTCAGAGCCTGTGCCGCAGCCAGAGCTGCTGGCGGTGACATGTGCCCGCGACCAGCTCGCTTGCCGCATACTCGTTAACGCGGCTGACGATGCAGTTCACTTGATGCAGCAAGGAGGTGAGATTTTATTGTTATTAAATTACCTAAGCTATTGTTGTCTTTGACTTGCTATGTATTTTATTTTAGTTTATCTGTAATTGCAAACAATGTCAGAACATATTTTAAATAAACAACTTATCTATTTTTTATATAAACATGCAGGTCGCACGCTATGGTCTCGTGAAGAATCCCTTGCTAATGTCGTAGCAGTGGAGTTTGTAGACCTTCCTGTCTCAGATACAGATGCTGAATTAGAATCAGAGTTTGATCAAAAAGAAGGTAAAAATTAACTTATAAGGTATAGAATAAAATAATTTTGTATCAAACATTTTTGATTACTTCACCTAATTGTGGCTCAATTCAATGTGACTATATGTGAATTATTGTAGTTCATTAATTTACAGACTTCTCAAACATGCATTACATAATAAATTAGTACATATTACACATACTTACTAATGAAAAATTAAAATTACAAAACCATAGATTTTCCCATACAAAATATATTGGTTGTCTCTGAACTGGCATTAATTCTGAGCGTCAGTATGGCGCCCCAGGTTGACCTTTTAGGTGCTTTTTACAAAATACAGAGCAACAATTTTTTTTTTTCGTTTTTTTTCAAGATGTTTTTTGTTGTTTATCAAGATTTGTAAAAAGTTGTAGAACAAATGTTTTTTGGATTGATGTAGAGAGGCTGTCTGCAGGAGGTGGTCAGCTAGTTACAAATAACCCTGTATGTAGGATTCATAGTTTGTAATATTATATTTTAGTTATGACCTACTTGTGTTGTTTAAAGTTTCAAGAGTTAAAATACTCTTTTCAAAATATAATAATACAGCTAATCTAATAAACTCTATACAATCATACATATGAATGATAATCCAAACAATACCAATATAACATCAGTTAGATCAGTTAGCTGCTTTTAAACTTTAGTATCCAGTGTAATTATTATTGCTGGGTATAACAGCATAATATAACCAGGCGCAAATACCACATTTTGGTCCAGGAGGGTTATTATGTTTATTTTATATTATTTACCAAAATTATATACTAAAATATAACTCTAAACGTTGCTCAAAATAAAATGCTTTTGAGTCGGGGAGGACGTTGCCAGCATGAGCTTCTCAATATGGAACTTTTAAAGTTAGATCTCTTAGTAATTATTGCTATTTTACGATTTTCTTGTGCAGTGGTTTTTCCTGAGCTATTCTTACTCGGGACGTTATTGTAAAGTATATTATGTTAGTGCATTTAAAACTGTATTTTCTATACAAATTAGATGATTCTGCTATTTATTGGTCTCACCATGTTGTTGTAAATGAAATAAGAATTTAATTAAAGAAATATTTTTATTTTATTTAAAACATATACATGTAATAAATATTTCAGTTTTCTTTAAAAATGTTATGGATAGAGAATATCTAGTATTGCTTTTACCAAGTGAATTAAAGAATAATTTTTCAATAAAATTATTTAATATTAGTTAATTATAATAAAAAACTGTTACATTTTTTTATTATAATTATCAATGTTAAACTATAATGGAAGTTGATGTCTATATTGGTTATAAAAATGTCTATAATTCTGTTTGTCCCTACTTTGTGGTTCTGGACTGTATATTTATATAATTTGTTTTTTTTTTTCTCTTTATAGCTGCAAAGATGTATAGTGAGTACAGTGTTATATGTGATGTGTTTAATATAATGTACAGTCAATGGGACGGTTTTATAAAACCGGATTCCTGGTTCTGTGTACAGTTGTGTGATTACTTGATGTAGTTAAATAAACCCAAACATTAATATTTCTGTAAAATTATTAGTATTATACTAACTTAAAAAATATATGCTCATTACTCATATGTAATAGCAAAATATCATAAGGTGATAAAAATATTTGTATATTTTATTTTCAGCATTTTGTAGTCAACATACGCTTATACATTCTTAATATTCTTAGCTATACAAACTTACCAATACTAAAAAAATATTGACCACTAAACATATTTAATATGATATGATTTTTATAAATGCACATTTTACTATATTTTCAACTCACGGTTTTCCCTTTCCGGACTCGACTAACAAATATTTTAACACTTCAACAACAAAAGATACAGTAAGTACACAACTAGAACGTCCGTTTATCAGATGGCCATATTTATATATATGCTATCTGTAGTAGTTACTCAACACCGCAGATATTAAGTTTGTTGTCATGATGAACTACCTACGTACAAAGTATTGCAGGCTCGGTGTGGTCGTCGTTCGTGCGTCGCCTGCAGTCGCAGTACCAGCAGCTGCTCGGAGGCCTGCGGGGGGCGCGGGGCGGGGAGCAGCTCCCCCACCGGCCCGTGGCGCTTCACAGGGACTACTTCAACCTACACAAGATCATGGTGCTCGTCACCGATGTCGGGAAGGTGAGACGATGGCTCCGAAGTCCGCCCGCGTCCGTTTTAATTACACTGAATACTATGTTCACGCGCACACTTCCAAAATAACGAGCGCACGTTCGGTGACGTCGGTCATCGACTTTTACGCGCGTCGAAACTTGTAAAATAGAAAGAAACATTTAACAATATGTATATCGTTTGCAGATATTCGGTATGGACAACCTGTCGGGAGCACTGGTGTGGCGTCGACACGAGGCGGCGCTGGCGGCCACCAGCGCGCTGCTGGTGCGTCGCGCACGACTGATCAGCGTCGTGGGCACGCACCGGGTGCGTACTGTGAATACAACCGACCACCGGAACTGTTTCATTAATGCGATGGAGCGACGAGCTCGACTGTATTATAGAAATATTCATACGGAGTAGTCATTAGGCATTACTCTTAGCTTACCTTTGATTTACGGGTACATTATCTGGAATTGACAAATTAGTGTTAAAATTTTACGTATTATATTGTTTCAATATTTTATCAGAAGTTTAAATAATGATTTAATAAAGCTTTTATAATTTAGGACACGGGCAATGGCTACATCATCACTCTAGATCCGATCCGAGGAACCCTCGTACCGGAACAGACGATACACCTCGACGTGCGGCTCCTGCAGTGCACGGCGCTACACACCCCCGACGCCGACAAGCTGCACGCACTAGTGGTGTTGGACGAGGACGAGACTGTGCAGGCGAGTTCATGTCTTATTGTGTAGAATAGAGGATGTTTTTTTTGTGATCAATAATTAGCTCTCTAGTCATACATTCAGTTTAGTTAACTTTGAGTAGAATATTTTCCTTAAGCAGTATTTAATAAAGATGGTAGGGACAGGACGTGTATTTTTACGTGTTCTATTTAGTTTTTACATAATCGTGATAATTTGACTTGTTTAAAATAAAAAATCCTTTTAAGGAATGATACAACCAACCGGAATTTTGTTTTTTGTAATTTAAATGTGATATTTCACATTCAACATTTTGCTACTGAAATTATACTTGCTCAAGTTTAAAAAAAGTAAAAAAATTACAGGTTTTTCCAAGGTCGGCGGCCTCATTAGTAGAAAACTTATACATGTACGTAGCGGACAGGGACACGGCCGTAGTTCAGGGATATGCGCTGAAATATAATGGAAGAGTGAGTACTTAAACTACCCTACATACAGAAGAAAATATGGCTCGAGCCATTCTGCCGCGATATTTTATACATCCGGCAATTGATTTATATGGATCATAATGCAAGCTGGCAAACTCTTTCTTTGCAGGAGGTGATAGCTCAGCGCATATGGTCGGTGCAGCTGGGCGGAGCTGTGGGCGGGGCCGGGGCGGGCGGGGGCGGGGCGCGCATTGTGTCGGTGGCGGCGCGCTCGCGGCTGGAGCGCGTGCGGGCGCCGGGCCGTGCGCTGGCCGACAGGAGCGTGCTCTACAAGTACTCCAACCCCAACCTGGTGCTGTTCGTCGTGGAGAAGACGGATCCTATTCATAAAGGTACGAGTCTGTTTTTTTTGGACATGAACTGTTAGGAGACATCGGCCGGCCGGTTTAATTACGAAATATATAATATGTTTTTAAGAAAAAATATACCCCTACTAATATTATAAATGGGAAAGTAACTGTCTGTCTGTCTGTTACGCTTTCACGCCTAAACCACAACCGATTTTGTTGAAATTCGGTATGAAGATAGAACTGAATTTGGGAAAGAACATAGGATACTATTTATGGCAAAAAAAGGGTAGAAGAGATTGAAATAGGGAATGAAAGTTTGTATGATAGTTCGTTATTGTCAAACCGATTTTGATTAAATTCGATATGACGATGAAGCTCAACTTGGGAAAGGACATACCATACTTTTTATTGTGAAAAAAATGGTAGAAGGGATTGAAATAGGGGGATGAAAGTTCCTTATTGTCAAACATAAAAACATGTAAGATTGTTCAATTGTTTACCAATTCCACGCGGGCGGAAAGCTATTAATTTTATAATTCTTAAATCGACCATGTCATTGGATGACCTGTCACACTTAGAGGTGCGATAATGAAGCATCGAAAAATAAACTTAAATTACTTTAAAATAAATATATATTAAAATTGTTATATAATCCAAATATTAAATACTCTGACCGAAAACCAAAAAAACATTATGTATCGCAGAGGTGGTGACGGCGGTGGCGTTGGACGCGGTGACGGGGGCCATCGCAGGGGCGGCGGCTCACCGGCGCGCCAGGGCTCTTCCACTCGCGCTGCACGCCGACAACTGCTTCGTATACTTTTACCGTAGTGATAAGCACCGCCGCCTCGAGATAGGTGCGCCGAGTGCCGGGATAACAATACTTATAGATCTACCTAGATGTCATTCATTTTCTACTATGCTTTTCAATTTATGTGTTTAATAGAGGTTTTACATTTTTTAATAATTTGCATTTAATTTATTTTAACGACGATTGACATTGTTACTATGTCATCATCCTAGCGACCATGGAGCTCTACGAGGGCAAGGAGCGCTGGCTGCCGGAGGGCGTCCCATTCAGTTCGTTCTCGAGCGCGCGCGCGCCCGCAGTGGAGCGCCAGGCCTACATCCTGCCCGCCGCCGTCAGCGCAGCCGCCTTCACGCTCACGGAGCGCTCGCTCACCGACAGACACGTGCTGCGTGAGTACACCCGCCGCTTCTCTGTACTTAAGGTTTAATTATTCAGTTGTCTCATTTTAGTCGATGACTAATGGGCGTGTACAAATGCCGCAGTACAAGTAGCTCACGTGTGACTTCGGGCGTGCGGTCTCATCATATCAAATTGCATCAACACTCCATACATTGTTTTCGTGCGATGCTCGATCGGTCAGATAAACGGTGAAACCGTCCAATCTACCCAGAGGGTACGTAACGGGCGCGGTCTCAGCTTAATTCTCCCGGTCCCCAGTGGGTCTGTCGTCCGGCGGCGTGGCGGAGCTGCCGTGGGCGTACTTGGAGGCGCGTCGTGGCGCGGGCGGCGACGAGGCGCTGCTGCCGTACCTGCCGGAGCTGCCGCTGCCGCCGGAGCGCGTGCTGTCGTACAACCGGACGCTGCCGCGCCTGGCCCGCCTGCACGCCGCGCCCGCCGGCCTCGAGTCCACCACGCTGCTGTTGGCCACCGGCCTGGGTGAGACGCGGCTCCCTCCCTGCACGCCGTGGTGTAGATCACCGCTCTCGAGTCGTTCTTAGCGAACCTTTATCTTTTTATGGAAATTGAATTGAGTTGCCGATTTTAACTAAGTACCGACATCGTCCCCATCGCCATGCCGGGATCGCTCTCGCACTATCCGACAAGTCCCGGCCGACCTGCTGCTATTACTATTTACTATTTGTTGAACGTCGTCCCTCCCAGATTTATTCTACACGCGAGTGGCTCCCTCGAAGACGTTCGATCTCCTCAAGGACGACTTCGACTACTATCTCATCACGATAGTGCTGGGGGCGCTGGTGGTGGCGACTTACGCGACCAAGTACTTCGCCTCGAGGAAGACGCTCAAACTCGCGTGGAAGTGATGTCTGTATGTAAATAGGAGTTCTGACTGTATGTTGTTATTTTGAGGTTTAAAAATCGTGCAAGTTTACGAGTACGTCTGTAGACATGTTCGTTCGGTGTTTAAGGTGAGACCACTTGCTGTGTTTTTATAGCGACCTGCATTTTTTCCCATTCTGTTAACTACAAAATGTACCACTGCATCGCTAAGAGCATACAAAATGAGTGTTTTTTGTTATAGAAATTGTTCCTCTGTAATCCTGCGCTCGTAACTTTTACGATTTAATGTTTTTTGATACAATTTTTCATATTAACAGTTTATTTGTTTCTTCATAATGTTTTTTTAATGTGGCCTTACCTTAAACCATTAACGATAACAGATTATTTATAAAAAAAAAATAGTGTGTAAAAGAAGTGATAAAAAGTGAATTCAGACTTACATTAAACTAATATCTAGCGATATATCGAATGCACTGCCGACATTTGCGTAAATTTATTGACTCGAAAATACTGTTTAAACTAATATTTGTCTTACTATTATTGTATTAGAGGTCTACTAAATATATTTTATGAGAACAGTGGAAAGTTTATGATAGCACGATTTTAACTCTTGGAACTCCAATCGTATGAGCAGTGAAGACAATAACTAAAGTACGAACACGTGCGAACTTCGTGCTATGTTTTATAAAATCTATGCGTTAATACGATCGGATGTTGGCTGCGGTTCGAACTCTGTAGTCACGTAGACTATAGATCATTTATATAAATTATTATCAAATAAATTAGACTTGTGAATGTGCATAGTGTGTCGTAAGCTAAAATATGATTATATAAGGTTTACAATGATTTTAAACTAAAGGTTTTATTCTTAAATCTGCAATATTCAATGTCTTTCACGTCTTCGGAAGTCACTTTGTTTTGTGCATCTAGGAATTTGGTACTACTTCCTCTGCTGTTGGCTCAACTTAAAAAGGTTAGACTTTAAAAAATAAATACTAAATTTTAAGTAAGCTTGACGTGTTAAAACGTTTATATAGTATTCCAAACATTAAAATTGATTAAAGGTCAACTTAAAGTGCCGCTACCAGCGTACAGTCTTAATGAATATGTAATGGCTTCATGAGGAATCTTAAGTGAATACAAAAGTTACCTCAATTTGCTAATTTGCATAAGAGCTAATCTAGTTGTGCAATTTAGAATAATATTTATTATAAAGGTGGTTTGTATTTTATATTTATGAAAGATCATTCCAAGTACGCAAGGAAAAATATTTTGTGATTTATGTCATTAAAGTTTTTTTAATATCTCTATTTTCCTCGAGTATTTTATCATTTCATAGCTTCAAGTAAATGAAATACTAAAGTTCATTTCTATTGTCAATAGATTTAGTGACTGTTGTATACAAATTGAACCAAATATTAGGGTTTGTTATTCCAATTTTATAGTTGATGTTTATTACTTTAGTAAAACTTGTTTGTCAAATTAATTTTGTATGTAAAATATAAAAATACAAAATAAGTTTAATTTCACCTTTAAGTTTGAGTTATGTATAACTAAACATAAAACACCAAGTAATAATAAGGTATAATAGTGTAGAAGGCTATCAACCAATATCATCATCCCACGGGTTTCAACCCAGATGTTATGTAAATATAAACATCATTAACAACAACTTCTCAATTGTCTTGAAGTGAAGTAGACTTTTTGTGTTAATATTTGTTTTCAGATTGTTATTTAGAAATAAGGTTACAGTATTATAGTCGTCTTTGTTTTGATGTACACCAATTATTTTGATTTCCACTTCTTGTATATATTATTGTACCATTATATAATGGTAACTAAAATCTAACTTACCAACTTTTAATGTAACTTGTCGCCTTATGAAATATTTCATACTTATTTAGTTGTATCATAAAATATACATAATTGAATAAATTCAATTTTGAACATTGATAATTTTATTGCGCATGTGCATTTTGTTTTATTATCGAGACGTGGTTAATGCTGTTTTGGGTGAAACTGGTATAATTGTTTAAAATAAAAACAAGTATCTACTGCCATCACGTCTTTTATTGATAATACCTCGCCATTTTTTTTAAAGTTAAGCCTTATAAGCCTCGTCATTCTTAAAGTTAACTCTTACAAGGCTTATTATGATGAAGTAAACGGTGCTCTGTCACGTGTTATTCATTAGTTCGAAATTAATAATTTGGTTTAAATACTAAGAACACATTCACGGAATTAACACTTTTTAATGTAAAAGTCGAAATCATCGTTTGTTAATCTCCTTCACAATGAAGTGCTAGAAGTGACGGACTCAACAATTTTTTTTATTTTAGTTATTTTTACATTATTACGTCCTACAGTCCGGCGATGGAAGGTGGACGGGGGAATTAGGTCGTGTAATTCCTGCGCACACTCATCAAAATGCATCCCATAGAATACTGAGAGGCTAGCAATACTAGGCCTGTGTTCAAGGCTGTGGAGGTCGGCTTCGACCAGTTCAGGGTTGCCTATAAGCCTCTTTGCTCGTCTCTCAATTGAGTCCAGAACCGCAAGATGAGACTTTGATTCAGTGAGACGGCACCACTTAATATGTGACCACATTACTCCACACACGACCGGATCTGTGCTTTGTATAATACAAGTAGCTGTCCCGGTGTAAAGTACTGTCGGACCTTCGCAACAGTAAGTTTTACTGCTATACTGCTGCTCTTGCTCATTGGACTCATTGGACCGACTGAAGTTGAGGTTCGAGGAAATCTCTAAGTCTAACAACTGCAACCCGTCACTGTATTTAAGGATACATTTTGGCAAGATAAAATTTTAATTGCTTTTTAAATCCATAAACGAGATAAATCTTTATTATTAATAAAGAAAAGGAAAACTGCTACTTGCAAGGCAATCAAATCTAAAGAGTTATTACCCTAAAAGAAAAACTCCAAAAACCCTAAATGATTACTTACATCACATTTTTTTTAACCCCCGACTAAAAAGAGGGCTGTCATAAGTTTGACCTGTCGATCTGTGTATCTGTGTATCTGTGTATCTGTCTGTGACAATGTAGCGGCCAAACGCGTGAACGGATTTGAATGCGGTAATGCACATAATAAAGGGAGAAATGAAAATGCAGCAAGTTAACAAGGCAAATAAAGAAATAACGATATCGAATCGTATAGTCTAAGTCCTCAATGATTAACTTTGTAAAATAGACACGTACAACGTACGTACGTACAACGGTCCCCCGACACAACGACTTCAATAAGGACATAATAATATTATTTTTACTCTTTTTAGAGGTCTTTTTGTATCGGGTGTTTTTGTATTTTTAATTTAATTTTTTAATATAATAGTACGAAGGCCTTCGTGCGCGAGGTCCTCTCGCACTTTTTGGCTTGGAATTTCTAAGACAATTCCATATTTTTTATTGATGTTTTTTATTAAGGGAAATAGGCGTTGTATTAATGATAAAAAACTCATAGTAACTATTTTCATGTATTATGCAATTATAGGCGCTAAATGCACGTTTATAATATACGACGGCAATGATCTATTTACAATATTAAAATGGAACGTAATAACGGACTCCCGGCTCGGGAGTGAACTATCGATGTAGATAGAATATAAGCTGGACGTTGTCCCTGTAGTGTTGTTCGGCGCAGTGTACGGGCGCGCCCGCCACGGCCTGCAGGTCGACGAACCCGCCGGCGGGCGGCTCCAAGCGTCGCGCGGGGTCCCCCAGGCGACGCAGGTGCCGCCACGTGGCACCGTAGTCGTACTCCAACATGTCCTCGAAGAACTTCACCGCCAGCATCTGAAAATGGATTCGATCGGCGGTTGAGAGAATACCAATTACCGATTACGAAGGTAAAATATAAGTACGTCCGCGGCGCTCGCACCTGCAGCGGCTTGGGTTGCTTGGCGCTCAGGTAGAGCTGCGCCGTGTCTAGCGCCTCTCGCAACGCCGCACCGCGCAGCTCGAGCCGCACCGCCAGCGTTGGCAGCGCTTCGAGGGCGCTCCACTGCAGCGCGTAGGCGGCGCCGAGGCGGTACGACGCTCCCGCGTCCTGCAGCAGGCTACGACGCGCGCCCTCGCGTAGAGTAGAACACACGCGCGGGAGGACGTCTCTGGACGGGCGACATTAGATGTTACGAGGCGCGACGCGATAGGTTCGCGAGTCTCTTGGATCGAATCGCGATAGAGTAAAAAGTGAGCGCAGATCGTCGAGGGTCCGGGTTCCGCGCTCACCTCGTGGCTCGATCCCGGATGAAGTCCCCCGTGAGGTCGGCCGCGACGACGACGAGGCCGAGCGCGCGTCGCGCCACCAGCGCGTCTCCCCGTAGGCGCGCCGGAAGCGGGCCCCATGCGGCGTGCACCAGCGGCAGCATGCGGTCGGGGTGTGGCCGCAGCAAGACCAGCCCGCCACTGAGCGCCTCCAGCGATAGCAACGCCGCCTCGCGAGTTGACGACGACACGAAGTGCACGCAGCGCCTCAGGATCGATTCCGTCACGCAGACGTGCCGCGGCGGGGGAGGAGCCTCCTCTGGGGATGTACGAATTTTCTCTGTGGTAGACCATAACATCGGGTCGCCGGGAAAGTTACCACGCTTCGGGCAAAATCGTGTCGTAAAGCGACCTAGTCGTGTTCTGGCACATTGCTCGATGAAGCTGTATATGGGAAATGGATCTGAACAGTTGTGGTGCGTTGGCGAACCGGTTTGACGTCAAATTAGGATCTGTTTTGTCGGGGGTCTAGTCGAGTAGGGTAGGGGATCCTAGGGGATAACCTTGCGATTTCTGGGCGGGTTCAGGCGTCCCCGCAATCTCCAGACTAGCCTCCCAGTGGCATGACATCACCAATTTCGACGTCGGGTTCGATACGTACCACCTCGTTCAACTGCCATTTCTGTCTCGTGAAATCTGGTATTTATATGTATTTATATGTATGTATTTATATGTATGTATTTATATGTATGTATTTATATGTATGTATTTATATGTATGTATTTATATGTATGTATTTATAGATTATGGAAATACAAGTTAGCAGATTGGGATAAGATGCGGTACTTTTTTGTGTCTTATCCTTTCAGCGTACGGTATATCTCCTGGTCTGATCGGCTGGGTAACGGACTTTCTGAGCCAGAGATCTCTCCGAGTAGTTGTCGACGGGTGTTCCTCGGAACCCTTGACAATAAATGCTGGAGGTCCTCAGGGGTCCGTTCTTTCTGCAACTCTTTTTCTGCTGCACATTAATGATCTGTTGAATCCCGGTATCTATGGGTATATAGACGACCGCACAGTTGAAAAAAGATATCTACCGAGAACTCGGACTAGTAGAGATCAAGTACTGTTTGAAATGACAAACTTCAGGCAGTCTCCGACTGAAAAAATGCTAATCTTATCAAATTCAACGCGACTAAAATGCAGACGTTCGTTCAAACTGTTCACCGACAAAAGGAGCCCTTTCAGCTTGTTCCTACTGTCCAGTAGGTACCCTTGGAATACTATGACCGGCTTCAATTGTTAGACTTAGAGATTTCCTCAAACCTCAACTTTGGTCGGTTCATTGAGTCCAGAGCAAGAGCAGCAGCAATAAAGCTTGCTGTTCTTGCGAAGGTCCGACAGTACTTTACACCGGGACAGTTACGTGTTTTATACAAAGCACATATCCGATCGTGTGTGGAGTACTGTGGTCACATATTTGCTGGTGCCGCAAAGTCTCATCTTGCGGTTCCGGACTCAATTGATAGGCGAGCAAAGAGGCTCATAGGCGACCCCGAACTGGTTGAACTGATTGAACTGGCTAACCGAAGCCAACCTCCAGAGCCTTGAACACAGGCGTAGAATTGCTAGCGTCGTGAGTGTGCGACGACCTAGTTCCTAGAGGAATTACACGACCTAGTTCCCCCGTCCCCCTTCCATTTCCGGACGTTCCGACGCACGGCAGGTGTTCATCCTTTTGTTGTGGACATTTCATCTGTCTGAACAAAGCTTTTTGCTTCATCTTTTTTAATTCGTACAGAGAAGGACTGGAACAGCTTGCCTGCGTTGGTATTTCGGACCAAATACAATGTGGGTGGGTGGGTGTCTTCAAGAGAAGATTGAATAGGTTGCTAGGTTAATGCGCCTTAATAGAATGTAGTAAATCATTGACCTAGAGAGAATGAAAAAAAAAAAGAATTTATATTTTTAAAATCAGTTTTTTATTACTCATGCCGGGAAAGTACTTTAGCGAAGTGTATTTAAGCTCACCTTATTTAATAGTCAGGAGATAACCACTTAAAACTTTCGTCCTTAAATAATACACTCACTACTATTGTAATAGTTTATTCACTTCGTACAGTACAGTCTTGTAAGGCTATAATATGTGCGGAAGCTAAACACAGTACAAGCAATATAGAAACGTAAGCGGGTGTCGGGTGCGAGAGGCAAAGCGGCGTGCGTTCTATGCGAGAGCGGGAATAAGACTGGTTCGGCCGGCTGCGGGTGCGCACGTCGTGGAGCCTCACAGCGGTTGACCTAGTTTCTCGTACGATGAATATTAAATTATTATTGTGCAGTAAATGTTTGGTATGCGGTTTATGTACTGTGTAGCTGTTTAGTATTTAAATAATAAATGTAAATATATAATTTGCGTTAATATTTGATAAACATAAATATTATATAAAATATTATGTGGCTCTGCCACATCACTCCCCTCCAGAGACCATGTCAGGATGGGCGATAATAATCCGGGAATACGACCGTTCTCCCAGAACGAGTTTTCTTATGGTCAGGTGGAGTTCTCCCTTCTTTTAGTTCTGGAGTGTCGCTGGTCAGAACATAAGCTGGTTTTAATCTGTCTATAGAAACTGTTTGATCTCTTCCTTTGATTTTAATTTTAAAAACTTTCCCTTTCTTCTCTAGAACTTCGTAGGGTCCCATGTATACAGGTTGTAAAGTCCTTCTCACCGTATCATCTCTCAGGTAAACGTGATTTGCAGATGATAAGTCCTTATAGACAAAAAAATTGCCATTACAGTGCCGAGAAGCTGGCATGGGACGAATTTTAGACATGACTTTACGGAGACGTGTTACAAAATCCGTCACATCTATAGTTTCAGCCCTGGACTGCTGGAAAAATTCTCCAGGTAACCTTAGTGTTTCTCCATACAGTAGTTCTGCTGCTGATGCGTTGAGATCTTCTTTATGAGCGCTTCGTATACCCAGAAGAACGAGAGGTAGAGCTTCTGTCCACTTTTGATTCTCGTGACAAATGATAGCCGCCTTGAGTTGTCTATGTAGACGTTCCACAAGACCATTGCATTGAGGGTGATACGCTGTAGTTCTCTTATGCCGGAATCCTATCAACTCGGATAGATTTTTAAACATAGCTGATTCGAATTGTCTGCCGCGATCAGTAATGATTTCCGTGGGGGATCCAAATCTGGCGATCCACCCACTGATAAGGGCCTTTGCCACTATCTCTGCTGTGATTTCTGGTATTGGTATTACCTCAGGCCACCTTGTAAATCTATCGATTGCCGTGAGACAATACCGTTGTCCATCGGAGACGGGTAATGGTCCGATAATATCAATGTGGACACATTGAAGTCTAACGCGAGGTATCTTAAAGTTACCCAGTGGCGATGAAACGTGTCGCGTAACTTTAGCGCGTTGACATGAATGGCACATTCTGGTCCATTCTCTCACGTCCTTTCTCATCCCAGGCCAAACGTATCTCTCAGATATTAATTTGGTTGTTGCAGTTGCTCCCGGGTGACTTAATGAGTGTAGTGTTTCAAAGACTTGCCTCCTTAATTCGCTCGTGACGTATGGTCTTACCGACTGAGTGCTTACATCACAATATAGATTTAACTGTGTCCCAGGTATCTTATTGGCTTGCAGAATGAGTGACGTTCCACCCTTTAGCAGTTCCTTCACTTCAGGATCAGTATTTTGTGATACAGCTAAATCGCTGAAACTTATTGGCCTTGCCACTTCGTGGATCCTCGATAGAGTATCAGCTACCACGTTATCCTTACCAGCAATGTGCCGAATATCCGTGGTAAACTGAGATATGAAGTCCAAGTGACGATACTGTCGAGGTGAGCAATTATCTTTTCGCTGGTTAAAGGCGAAACACAGTGGTTTGTGGTCGGTGTAAATGATAAAATGTCGAGCTTCCAGCATATGGCGAAAATACTTAATAGCCTGATAGATGGCCAGAAGTTCTCTGTCATAAGGAGAATATTTCTGTTGAGCGGGGCTCAATTTACAAGAATAGAAAGCTAGTGGTTCCCATCTACCGTTCTTCAGCTGCTGGAGCGCTGCACCAATAGCCGTATCGGATGCGTCCGTAACTAGACCCATCTTGGCGTCATTATTTGGATGTGCCAGTAAAGTCGCACAACACAAATTTTCTTTGCAGCTCTCAAATGCTTGAAGAGAGCTCCCTGTAATTTCCACAGGATGCGAACCTTTCACTGAGCCCACCAGCAAGGCATTCAATGGTATTTGCGTTTTAGCTGCTCCTGGAATGAAACGCCGATAAAAGTTTATCATTCCTAAGAATCTCCGTAATTCTTTGACAGTCCTTGGCACTGGAAAGTTTTTGATGGCCTGCGTTTTGGCTTCTAATGGTCTTACTCCTTCTGCCGAAACTCGATACCCAAGAAAAGTGACCTCTGGCACACCGAAAGTGCACTTAGCTGGGTTGACGACCATACCGAACTCTTTTAGTTTGGAGAAAATTTGGCGCAGATGATCCACATGGGTTTCTTCATCCTTGGAGAATATTAAAAAATCATCCAAGTAACAGTAACAGAATTCTAATTCTCTGGTCATTTGGTCTACGAATCGCTGAAAAGTCTGACCAGCGTTTCGAAGTCCAAAACTCATGAATGGAAACTCGTATAATCCGAACGGTGTCGTAATTGCTGTCTTGGGTATGTCTTCTTCGCGCACGGGTATCTGGTTATAGGCTTTCACTAAGTCTACTGTAGAAAAGACAGTACAACCAGCGATATTGTGGGTAAAATCGTGAATGTGCCGGATTGGGTATCGATCCGGGACGGTTCTAGCATTTAGACTTCTGTAATCCCCACAAGGTCGATATTCACCTATCTCCTTTTTTGGAACGAGATGGAATGGCGAGGCCCAAGGACTTTTTGAGGGCCTTGCTGTACCGTTCTGTAGCATCGCTTCAATTTCTCTCTTCGCTATCATCAGTTTGTCCGGCGCTAGACGTCTTGGCTTACAAAAAATAGGTGGGCCAGGTGTAGTCTCTATATGGTGTTCGACGTTATGACGCGAAGGTCTGTGTGTTCCAGCTGGTCGAGTAATATCGGGGAACTGTCGAAGTAGATCCATATACTTAGAGTCGCCGGTTGTGGTTTTGACCGAAGAAATATGAGATGATGCAATCGCCGATAATGCATTCGTTGACAACGTGGTTCTGTTATCGATAAGCAGACCGTTCCTGCAGTCAACTACATGTCTGACAGATCAGAAGGTTGCGTGTTCAGATCACGTCGGGGTCACCAGTTTAGCGAAGTGTATTTAAGCTCACCTTATTTAATAGTCAGGAGATAACCACTTAAAACTTTCGTCCTTAAATAATACACTCACTACTATTGTAATAGTTTATTCACTTCGTACAGTACAGTCTTGTAAGGCTATAATATGTGCGGAAGCTAAACACAGTACAAGCAATATAGAAACGTAAGCGGGTGTCGGGTGCGAGAGGCAAAGCGGCGTGCGTTCTATGCGAGAGCGGGAATAAGACTGGTTCGGCCGGCTGCGGGTGCGCACGTCGTGGAGCCTCACAGCGGTTGACCTAGTTTCTCGTACGATGAATATTAAATTATTATTGTGCAGTAAATGTTTGGTATGCGGTTTATGTACTGTGTAGCTGTTTAGTATTTAAATAATAAATGTAAATATATAATTTGCGTTAATATTTGATAAACATAAATATTATATAAAATATTATGTGGCTCTGCCACAGTACTATCTTTGCGCATGCTTTTTGGGTCGAAAAGACGCTAATTGCCCACTTCACAATTACCACACGAGTTTTAAGTAAATTTAATGTCGATTTGAGTGCGACAAGTAAACTTTTCGCACCCAAATTTTCATTGTCACACGCTAATTTGCAAATATGCGTGTGCCAATGAAAATTTGGCATACTCCCATTATCCCCGCATTTGTAATAAAAAATAGTATGTGCAACTACTGCGAGGTTGTCAATTGCCTACTTTTTGACAATTGCAATTACAATTGACAACTTCTCGCACTAGTTGCACAATATACTACTCAATAAGTACATAATGACATTTGACATTTCATATTTTTATCCTTTTTAAAGGTCTTTCTGTATCAGGAATTTTTAAAACTTTTGATATTTAATTTTTTTTTAAGTTATGTTACTGGTCTTTTTAGAGGTCTTTCTGTATCAAGAATTTAAAAAGTTTTGTAATTTGTTTTTTTTTAAAGTTATGTTACTGGTTTCTTTACTGTACTAAATGAACCTTCGAAGAAGAACCTTTGACCAGCACCAATAAAAGCTCAATGTCTTAGAGACGACTGCTTTTATTTCGAATACATAGTAAGAAAAACCATATTGATGGACTAGGCTTTCGATTAAAAAAACACAATCGAATCCGTCCACGCATTTGGACGCTACGAAGTCGTAGACAGACACACAGATACATTTAACACGTTAAACTTATAATACCCCTCTCTTTGGGTCGGGGGTCAAAAAGTAAATGGCACTCAAAAAGTAAGTGCCATATTTTCCCGAGTGTCGTAAAAGCCGGCTAAGAGACAAAATACTATAGCACTCCTATATACTCGTACTATATATAGCACTACTATATACTCGGAATATAGCACTACTATATACTCGACAACACTTACGCGTCACCGTGTCGTCGTAATCCAAAAACTCTTCCTCTCTCCTCTTCAAATCTTCTCGGTACATCTCCTCTACACTCCTACCGGACTCTCGTTCGAAATCTTCAGAGTCAAGCAACCTGTCCGCTTCCTCCTTATTGTGAGCAAATTCTATTACATCCTTGAGTACATCTATGTCTCGAGTCTGAACTCCCTTCGCGGCCGTGCTTTCTTCGGGAGGAAACCATTTTTTGATTTGATTTATAAATGTGTTGAACACTTGTAAGTACGAACACAGATTGTTTTCGTAGTATTGATCGCAGCTCTGAACTAAAACCTAAACAAAACGATGGGTTTCATATTAATCGGATAGAAATGTCGAACCGAATCGATTCGGGCGACAGATGTTTGCGTCGATGCAAATGTTTATCTTTCTTTTTTATTCAACAGAAGACGTCACTCACATCCTCGACAATCCCATACAGGTAATCCGCGACGGTGACGTCACTGTACTCCAGCACCACGGACAGGATCTGCAGAGCGGACTCCACGCTCCACGGCTGAAATTAATTTAAAAACAGCCATGTACGAGCCGGACTCACGCACGAAGGGGGTTCCTTCCGCTTATTAAAATCCGGCATCCGGCAAATAAATCAAATTGTAATTATTTTTCTGTTTTTAGTATTTGTAATGTAAAACGGCAATAGAAATATATTTTTTTTCTAGCTATCACGATTCTTGAGATACGGCCCGGAGACGGACAGACGGACGGACGGATAGCGAAATCTCAGTAGTAGTAGTAGTTTCTTTTTAACCTTCCGGCTACGAAACCCTAAAAAACCTTTATTAAATGATTCATGCGGTACGTAGAGGAGAGGAGCACCTTTCTCAGTCTCCTGGTGACCTGTGAGGTGTAGTAGTCTCCGTTGGCGGCCACGAGGTCCCCGGCGGAGGCCAGGCCTCCTGCGGCGGCCGCCAGCTGCAGCGACAGGAGCCCGGCGGCACGGAGCGCGGGACATCTGCTGCCTGGGGGAGGGGACACGTGGATCGGTCATTGTAGCATACTTAATCTCAAATATATAATAAGACAGTAAAAAGCGAGAGTCTGTACATTAAATATTTTTCCAAACAATTGATAAGGGGCGAGTAAGGATGAATAACAGAAACCAAAAAAACAATTTTTGGAATTTTTGTCTGTCTATCTGTCTGCTACGTTATGACGTCGAAATTACTCAACGGATTTTGTTTAAAAATTTTAAACAGAATGAATGCGGTTAACATAAACGTATTTAATTTAGATAAAGCTAGAATTTCTACTTTGTTTTATCTGAATTATAATAAAATAACAAATTGAATATGAGCATATGCCATTTTAAATTTAGAACTTAGACTTTTTAGAACTCGCTATGTTAGGTTTTTGTTTGAAATTCTACAAAAAAAATCTTTAATTGAACATTACTCAAAAACATAATATTTGGTAAAAATATTTCGTATTCATATGCTTTATTACGTATATCTGAGTAATGTCCTGGCTGTGTGTGTGTGTGATGTGTATGTATGTTATTATTTTCAGTTTGATATCGTAGCAATGTAATGCCTGTTTGTATAAAATTGCCACGGGAATAGGATACTATAGAGTTAACTATAAGTCTCTTATAGGTCTGGATAATTGTAGTTTCCACAGATTTCGCGAAAAGCGACCTACACGCGGGCGGCGCCGCGGGCGACTGCTAGAATAAAATAAAACTTACCGGCCCTCTCCAGCAGGGGGCACAGGGTCTTCAACAGGTACGGCTGAAAGTCTTCCCCCAGTCGTCCGGCCATCAGTCCCACGCCCTCGGTCAGTAAGCAGCACATCGTGAGGTTGGTCTGCGCCTGTCCCAGCGTGACGTAGGAGTTGGGCTCTGGGCGGGCTCGAGGGACCGTCGAGCTAATGTCGGTGTAGCGGGTCTCGATAGTTCCCTCGAAGAGATCTGGAAGTGATTTGAGTTATTTTTATTGAGCTATTAAAAGGAAAAGATATACATTTTGTTTGTGTATTTGTATTTCGCGTACCCGGTACCGAGTCTCTCGCCCAAGCTCGAGGGTCGTAGACGCTGACGTCCATCGTGTCCTCTGCCGTGAGGGGCGCCTCCCCGCCGCGTGGCTCCAGCGGCTGGTACCACACGTCCTCCGACAAGTACGCGTCTATTATACGTCTCGCGAGATCGGGAGAGGAGTCCGGGGCTGGAAGAGAAGGACGACATATTGGACATATATTTTGTACCTTCATGAGTTTTAATAGGATTTGTAGAATTTCTTGTTGGATTTTTTTCACGGCTTCTTCGGCAACGCGAGACTAGACGCGAGAGTTAATGTAGAATTGAAATGAAATAATATTCACTTATATAGCAATTTTATATCACAAAAATATGAAACGGTCACAAAATAATAAAATCTCCCGACAGTAGGAACACAGAGTGCGTCTTCTCACCGGAACCGAGGCAGTTGATGAGGTACAGCAGGTCGCAGGTGCGTCGCTCGTGGAACAGCTCCAGGAGGCGGTCCAGCAGTAGGGCGGCGCACTCCGCCCGCGCCAGCGCGCCCACCACCAGCTGTAGGCGGGACGAGCACGCCGCCGACAGGTGCCGCGGACGACGCCAGGGAGCCGCCTGCCGCCCTGCCGGCACTGAGGACACACCCACGGAAGAAGACGTCTGTTAGATTTCTACGTGGGCCGGTATGATCTTTAAAGGAACCGCGACGTCGCGTACCTTCCTGGTGCTCGGTGAGTGACAGGTCCGTGTGGATGTCGGCGGCGGCCAGCAGCGCGCGGCAGAGGCGGTGCAGGCCGTCGCCGGCGCACAGCGCGCCCGTGAGTCGCTGCGGCCGGCCCGCGTCGCACAGCACGCGCAGGTAGCCCGACAGCAGGTTCAGGACCGACAGCTTCCTGTTGTCGTCTGAAAGGGTTCGGATCGCTCACGAGAATGATGGATCGAGCGACGAGAGGGATGGAGTCGAGTCGATCGTCCGAGTGGTTCTCACCGATATTGTTCAATATCCGAGGCAGGCAGTCGAGCGTGGTGAAGAAGTTCTCGCAGAACCCGTCCGGGGCCTCTCTCTCCGGGTTCGCGAAGTGCGTGTCGAGCGCGGCCGCGCAGTACGAGGACACCTCCTCGTAGTCGTCTTCGGAGAGAGAGATCAGCACGTCCAGCGCCATCGTCAGAGACGGCTTCATGGTCCTGCGATTGTATTGTTCGTCAATCGTAACGACCTTCTTGTAAAGGAACTCGCGAGATAATCGTTTGATCATCATTTATTATAAATATAAGTATGCCACGATATGAATGGGGCCAGTGGTCACACTCACGCACTGCAGTCTGCCAGCAGCCCGTGGCACAGCTCGGCCAGTTCCTTCCTGACCTGGTAGTGTTCGTGGGAGACGAGCGTGATGAGACTCTTCACGACTATGGCTAGTTTCTCGCTCGCCATCGCGTACCATTCGCTGGAACGCTTCGGTATTTCTTTTGGAGCTTTTACTGTAATGTGAGTCTCATTTGTAATATTTTTTTTATAAAAAGAGATTCAAGTGATGATGATTCCAAATAAATTTAAAACCTTTTTATGAAATAAAGAATTTTTGACTTTGACTGGTTATACTGTGAAGATGTGTTTTTTATTATTAAATAACAAAAAGGGGCTTATTGCGTCCGCGACGTGATAATTGTTGCGCTGATTGTCGTTAAGTTACAACTATGTTATATAATGTACGGCAAAATAATATGCTGCGGTGCGGGCAGGAAGGGAAAATTAACAAATGTATGTGTTTAAACACAAATTTAGAAAATGTGAAAAGAAATTCTTAAGAAGATAAACTTAAAGATTACTTACAAAAATAAAGTTGTCGAAAACGGAATAATGGTCCAATTTCAATGTATTTTTTAAATGTCAACTTGACATCACTAAAAAAATAATAATTTAACCAATACATAGGTTACGGAGAAACAGAACCAGGATAAATAAAGGCACCAAAAAAATATGACATCGGTGAGGGCCTCCATTACCTTCATTCAGTGAGTTGTTGGGAGAAGACCGCTCATAGTTCCCGACTTTGTCCACGACACTTACATTTTTTGGATTATTTGTGTTTTGAGCTCGAGCCCTTTTAGACTTGGCACTCTTTTTCTCCTTTTTGGGAGGTTCCGATTGGTATCTATCATCTCGTATGAACTCGGCTAAGGAGTGGTAATCCCGAGCGGCTAAGATCGCATCGAGCCGACTGTCTCGGATGCTTTCTGCAATGTTACCACATCGTAAGGCCGCTTAAATGATACCACCCCTGACTGCGCTTCATAAGTATATTATTGTTACAGTGAATATTAATTATCACCAACTGCAATAATATCAAATAAAGAAGAGTGTCCACTGCGGAGACAAACTGTTATAATTGTTGCAATCACAAATTCATTTTATATAACACTCAAATCAACTAAGTATATTATGACTTACATTTATGAAATAGTAAAAACAACTATATTGAAAAAATGTTATACATGATGGTACACTTTCACGATTTAAATTTTGTGTTTGTGTTTTTATGTTAAAACATTATATTACATAAAATATTGGATATTGCATGAATAAATTTGATATTCCGAGTACCGAAGCCCTGGACATAAATACATAGAATATATTAAAATGAAAGCGCACACAGACTCCATGACATTAGAACAACGAGAGATGAAAAAGTCGTGACGTCACCGTGCCGGTGACGTGTCTGACATGGACGACTTATTTTTTTAAGTAAGATATAACTATGTATATGTTTTACATCGCACCCATCAAGAAGCTCGTCGTGTACTTAGATGACATATTGTTCAATAGAAGTGTATGTAACGAACGGTAATAATATAATGTTTTAAATTTACCCTCGCTTACATCATTGTCGGTCTTGGCCTTGTCGCTGAGCATGGCCACGAAGTCCTCGGCCGTGAGCGAGGTCTCGGCGGAGACGTGCTTGTTGTGCATGGTGAGGCACAGCACCAGGCGCGTCGCGTTCAGAGCCGCCTGTGCCACACCGTTAACATGGAGTTTTAAATAATACGAAACAACACTAGCTCTGTTTATAAAAATAGCAAGGAACGAGATATATTTTTTTTATTGCAAGAAGTTGCAAAAAAATTAAGTCACGGAGCCCCACCACGACGACGGCGTGTCCCGGGCGGTCGCCGGCCGTGGCCACGTCCTGCAGGGCTGCCAGCACGCCGGGTAGGATGCTTGCCAGCAGCCCACGAGCCGCCGTCTGCAGCGCCTCGCCCGCCGCCAGCGCCGGGTGGCAGCCCGTGTGCGCCAGCAGGCACGTCAGCGCCGCCAGCCTTTCAAAACAAAATAATTCAAGTAGGCGTTCACACCCATTTTTGAACTGTCAATTATTATTATGAAAAGGTAAGTATAGTCAGTCCGTGAGTAAACGACCACCAGCTCGGAAAGCTGCTCTGTTGAGAAGAGCTGAGCGTCTGAGCGTAGTTATGGCGCCGAGTGTTGCCCTTTCTAGTATTTCTTACAAAATACAAAGTAATATGCAAAAAAGATTTGTAAAAAGTCGTAGAACATATATTGTTGGGATTTGCGTAGAAAGGCTGCCTGTAAGAGGTGGCCAATCATAAACAAATAAGCCTGTATATAAAATAAAAAAATTAAATAAATAACACATTAATTTTAAAATCTATGTTATATACCTCAAAGTTCTCAGCTTTTCTAGCTTAGCTATGTGTACAGACACAAACACGGCCTGAGCCAGCAGCGGCACCTGATTCTCTAACATTTTAATACGTATGGCCTCATCAATATGCAGCATCAGCACCGTCAAGCATTGCATCACACTGAGCTTTAGTTCTTCAGGGACATCAGCAACTGGAAAAAATATATTTTAAACAAACATAAACCTTAAACAATTCATAATTTTAAATTATATATTTTATAATTAAATTTTTTTGTTCAGAGGGTGATTCAGGCAACAATCTGTCCGATTGTTGCCTACCTCATAGAATCACTACGGGTATGCGACCCCGGACTGCTCTAGCTATTCCTGTCACACTCCTCTCTTCCGTCGCAGTAGTATGCTTTCCTTTATCCTACCAATCCCTATGAGCGGATGCCTCCCGCTAAGACCGACTGGTGATCCCGGCCAGCCACTAGACCTAGCACTACAGATAAGGTCAGCATCAGAGGCCTTGCTGATGCTCAGGGACGTTTCTGCCTCTAACCAATTGTAGCGGTCCCCCCGTTCCATTGGATCCACGGAGGCAGGGATAAGAGTGCACCTGTGTTTGCGCGGACACTGTCGTTTTTAACGTTACACGCACTTTAATATCTCCTGCGTAACTGACATGGCTACTGACTATCGGACTCCGATTAAGAAAAGTCCTACGGCGATGGGCACAGGTAGAGAGGTCTGGTTGTGATGCCAACCAGGCTTTGTCTGATGCCTGCACGTAGGCGGCTCAAGGTAGATGGTCGCTTTGCACTGCACTGGGTTAACAGTGTGATCCGGCAGCTCCTTGGGTGATGAAGCAGCTCTATTTAGAGGGGCCCTGCTTCCCCCAATATGGGGAGGGGACTTGAAAAGGTGTCCTAAAAAAGGTTTAATTAACCCATCACACTCGGAGATAGTAGCCACGGTTGTCTCTGCATCATCACTAACGTGGTCGCAAATACAGAAATAAAAGCCGTAACAACACACACAAATACCGGAATATGACTTTTGCAACGTGGAATGTTCGCACCCTCCTTGATAGCGAAGCCAACCAAGGCCCTCCTCGTAAAACTGCCATTGTGTCCCGAGAACTTCGACGCTATGGTGTAGATATCGCTGCTCTCAGTCAGACACACTTGGCTGACGAGGGGGAGAGAGTTGAGCGAGGAGGCGCTTATATTTTCTTTTGGAAGGGTACCCCATCTTCGGAGCCTAGGAGATCTGGTGTTGGTTTTGCCATTAAAAATAACATTGCCCCCATTTTAATGGAGGAGTGTCCTGTCCACATCTCGGACCGCGTCACCACGTTGCGACTACACCTAGATACGGGCAATTACATTAATGTCATCAGCGTATATGCGCCAACGATGGATAAGGATGATGACATTAAGGCCAAGTTTTACGAAGAAGTCACTCAAGTCCTCTCCAAGATCCCGTCTAGGGAGCAGATACTCCTGATGGGGGACTTTAATGCGAGAGTGGGACGTGACTTTGAAACTTGGCCTCGGGTCTTGGGAAGACATGGTGTCGGAAACATGAACAGCAACGGGCAACTCCTTCTGTCCCTATGCGCTCAGTTTGAACTGGCTATCACCAGCACCATGTTCAGACTCCCGACAAAGTATAAGACCACATGGATGCATCCTAGGTCAAAACACTGGCATCTGATTGACTATGTAATTGTCCGACAAAGAGATATTTCCCAAGTGCATATCACTCGCGTTAGGCGGGATGCTAATGCGGTCTGCTCCTCGGATCACCGACTTGTCGTCACAAAGCTGAGGCTCCGCCTAAACCCTCCCCGCAGATCCCAGGGAGTAAATCCTAAGCGTATGAACCTTGAAAAGTTACAGAGTCTTGGTACTCGGGAGACCTACGCACAGGAAATTAGTGGTCACTCCAGGCGATAGATGTTGAGAACGGTGATGTGGTGGATAACTGGCAAATGGTCTCGTCCAAGTTGGTCGTCGCCGCCTCGCAGACACTGGGCGTTACACCCAGGAGACACGAGGATTGGTTTGATGACAATGACGACATTTTGACCAAAGCCATTCAGAAACACCGTTCTCTCCTACGTCATAAACGAGATGACCACCAGGCGCCAGAAGTCAAGCGTAGTGGAGCAGAACTGCGAAAATATGTACGGGGAATAAAAGACAAGTGGTGGTGCGACAAAGCCGAGCGCTTGCAGTGGCTTGCTGACACCAAACAGCTTGGTACATTTTACGAAGAGGTCCGCAAACTTGTGGGTACAGCAACTCGAACTAGAGTGCCCCTGAAATTTATCGATGGCACACAGTTGCTTATCCATAGGAAAGATGTTCCAGATAGATGGGGAGAGCATTTCAACACCTTGTTCAATGTTGATCGAGCTGCGGATATCGTACACATTAGCTCGATGGCAGCACTCCCCACAAACAACAAACTGGATGAGCCACTGACTTTGCGCGAGGTTAGTGTCGCTATTCAACAACAGCGAAATAAGAAAGCGGTGGGCATTGACAATGTACCTGGAGAACTGCTCAAGTATGGAGGTGTAGAATTGCACCAGACTATCTGGAAGCTATCCGTTAAAATGCTATCCGTTAGGAGCGAGTACCTGATGATTTCCGAGTCTCACGTATTCGTTCACTGTACAAAAACAAAGGCGACCGATCAGACTGCAATTCCTACAGAGGCATCTCTCTACTGACTGCTCCGGGGAAAGTATTTGCCCGGATACTTTTAAACCGCCTGCTACCCTTGTCTGAAGACATACTGCCGGAAACCCAATTCGGCTTCCGACCGAACCGAAGCACGTGTGAGGCTATCTTCTCCATACGATTGCTTCAAGAAAAGAGTCGATAGCAAGGTCAACCACTGTATGCATGCTTTGTTGACCTTGAGAAAGCCTTCGATAGTGTGCCTCGAGAAGCCTTATGGGTGGTGCTGGCAAAACTAGAATGCACAGAAAAGTTCGTGAGAATGATCCGACTCCTCCATGATGACATGCGTTGCTGTGTCAATGTACAAAGCGAAGAATCAGAGTTCTTTGCGGTGAGCTGCGGCGTGAAACAAGGCTGCGTGCTAGCTCCAACTCTGTTCGCTTTGTACTTTGCGGTTGTAGTGAGGGAGGTCTTGCAAACTTTGTCTGACGGTATTCGTATTCGTTTCCGCACCGATGGTGGTGGTGTCTTCAACCTATCGAGACTTAAAGCTCGGACCAAGGTGTCATGCGCGACAATTACGGAGATGATGTACGCGGATGATTTATGTTTTGTGGCGGAATCCCCAGAGAGTCTGCAAATGCTTATGTCGAGACTTGATGAGTCGTGTCGCAGATTTGGCCTTAAAATCAACGTTAATAAGACCGAAGTGATGGCCCAAACGTTGAATAGTTCCCCAGCTGACATTAAACTCGGTAACGTCTCACTAAAGCGGGTAGACAAATTCAGGTATCTGGGGAGCACCGTAACATCGAGGTGCCACCTTGATAACGAAGTCAACAACAGAATAGGTGCAGCTGCTGCAGCCTTTGGCAGACTACGTTCCAGGGTGTTTCGCTCTTATGACGTAAAGCTTGCTACAAAAGTAGCCGTGTACAAGGCGATTGTTATGCCGAACCTTCTATATGCGTCCGAAACGTGGTGCCTCTACCGCAAGCATATCTGCACATTAGATAGATTTAACCTCTAATGCCTCCGCGACATTTTGAACAAACACTGGTCGGACCGTGTTCGTAACACGGAAGTTCTACGGCGGGCAAATGTTGGTGGAATCGAATCCTGTTTAATGAAGCGGCAGCTGGAGTGGTGCGGCCATATCTCTAGAATGTCTGATGATAGAATAGCTAAGCGCATCTTTTACTCTGAACTGCAGGGTGGCAAGCGGAAACAAGGCGGCCAATTCCTACGGTACAAAGATGTGCTTAAACGACACATGAAAAGATGTGGCACAGATCCGTCACAGTGGGAGATGATGGCTGCGGACCGACCACAGTGGAGGCATACCATACACACCAAAGTGTCAGAGTTTGAAAGAAAACGGAGGGAAGAGCTCGAGGCTAAACGCGACAAGCTCAAGGCTCGACCATCTGCAACCTTTCTTTATAATTACGTCGGAGGGGTACTGACCTGCAGCGTATGTAGTCGTACATGCACTGCAAAAATAGGATACTACAGTCACATGAGAGCACACCAACGTAGCTCTCAATAGTGAGTAGTTAGTCGCTGTGGCCGAAAACGGTCGAGAGAGTAGTAATTAAAATTTAAGATATTTTTTTGAAATGTTAACACTTCATTACAATGATGTACACTTTTTTCGTAATGTAAGTGATTAGAAAGTTTATTTAATAAGTTAGTTGAAATACATACTCATTCCCGGCTTGGGTTTCTCAAACACAAGTGTTAAAAGGCTCATCTCAATCTTCAGGCACATCTCTAAGCTCGTCACTGTGACCTTCTGCAGCACTTCTTTCATACTATCTATTAAGAGTTTTTGCATTTCATATTTTGTTCTAGAAAAAAGGGACATTCATTCAGTTATTTTTCCCTTATTTTTTATCTACCAATGTTTTAAAATATATATCCATATTTTTTTTAGACACTATTTAATTACATAAAAGTATTTAAGAAAACTACAATGAAGGACTAGTCGATTTTAAAATCGTATATTTTACATACTCCATTTCCTTTGACTGTAAGTGTGTTATGAACGGGAAGAGCATATACTGCTGCAATTCTTGAAGTATTTCCATTTTTAGATCACCCACCAGAGCTGTGAAAGCTGTTATGTGCTCAGGCGAAGGATTAACCATTACCATGTCACATATTGGTTTTATGCTTGAAAATGCCTCCTTTAAATGTGCGTTCATCTTGTTAAATGTATGTAGTTTAAAAATAAAAGGATTTTCTTGTAAATATTTTTTTCTAATTCATTGTGTTAAGATAGTTTATTTTGAATATTAATCAAAATATTTTAAGTTACAAGTGGAAATTCTTCTTCTTTATTTTGAAATGGCTTTTGGTTGCGGCTACAGGCACAATATATTTTGCAATTTAGTCAGAACTCAGAACTTTTGAAGTTCAACGTGACGTTTGTCATTTGTGAATTGTGGACATGACAATTGACAAATGTCATCTGAATTCTTACAAAATATGTGCTCAATGGCAATCACATTTAATTGAGAAAATGAGAAAATTTAACTTATACATTATAAAAATTAAATTCTCAAACAAATTATATATCATTCAAAATGATGTTATATACTTTGATTGCCTAGATGGTAAGATGAACTATTTCGAGAAAACACACATATAAAAATATTAGTGCGAAAAATGTAGTTAAACCTCAAAGTCAAATCGTTTTGTCTAATAAAATACTAAAAAACATAAAGT
Source organism: Napeogenes sylphis (assembly GCA_959347405.1). Taxonomy (NCBI): domain Eukaryota; kingdom Metazoa; phylum Arthropoda; class Insecta; order Lepidoptera; family Nymphalidae; genus Napeogenes; species Napeogenes sylphis. Next base: position 2,038,871 of record OY365783.1, read on the forward strand.
TAGTTTAGGTTACCGTACCAGGAAAATAAAAAAAAATTGGTAATTATTGACTATCTTAAAATTCGTAAATATGCTTGCAAAAGCCATTTTATTTTATAAATAAATTTTATATTTTTTTATCATCATCATCCTCCTACCCTGTTCCCATTATTTGGGGTCGGCGCAGTATGTATTTTTCTTCCATTCATCTCTATCAGCCGTCAACTCCTCACCCACGCCTTTCAAACACACGTCATTCATCACACAATCCATCCATCTCTTTTTGGGCCGTCCTCTACCTTTGTATCCTTCCACACGCAGATCTAATACTCTTTTCACAACCTGTCTTTCGTCCCTCCGCATTACATGTCCATACCATGCTAATCGTCTTCCTCTCACCTTATCGGTCACTGGTGCTACTTTCATGCTTCCTCTTATATACTCATTTCGTATCTTGTCCATTCTCTTAACTCCACACATCCATCGCAACATCCGCATTTCATTTGCATGCAATCTCCTTTCATCCTTTTTCTTAACAGGCCAGCATTCCGATCCATACATGACGACAGGTCTGATAATTGTTTTATATATTTTCCCCTTCAATTTGATGGGCATTCGGGGATCACAAGTTACACCTGTGACCTGTCGCCATTTCATCCATCCTGAGCTGATCCTGTGTTCCACAGCGCGGTCTATATCTCCATCCCCCTGCGAGAGTGAACCGAGGTACTTAAAATCCGAGCAAGTAGGCAGTGCTACGCCATCTAGCATGATAGCAACAGGACCGGATAATCCGCCAAAGTCACAGCACAAATACTCTGTTTTTGTTCAGCTGATCCTTAGGCCAAAATTCTCCAGTTTCTGTTGCCATAACGCTAATCTACTCTGTACCTCGAGTCCATCTTCACCAACGAGAACGATGTCGTCGGCGAATAGCATGCACCAGGGTGCCTCTTCCTGGATGTCTGACGTCAAGGCGTCCATAATCAACAGGAAAAGGTAGGGGCTTAGAGCTGACCCTTGGTGCAAGCCTACAGCCACACCGAATTCATTGGTATTGCCAGCGGACGACGGAACGTGTGTACATGATGAAATGTACATAGCACGAATCAGCTCTACATACTTACCTGGCACTCTTTTCTCTTTCAAGGTCCACCACAAAACCTCTCGGGGTACACGGTCGTATGCCTTTTCTAGGTCTATGAACACCATATGCAAGTTTTTGTGAACCCGTCTGTATTTTTCGCATAATTGGCGAAGAGCGAAAATGGCATCCGTAGTCCCTCGGCCCGGCATGAACCCGAATTGGTTTTGGGTAATTTCACTCTCTTCTCTTATTCTTTTCTCAAGTATTTTTTCCCACACTTTCATCGTATGTGACATAAGCTTTATGCCTCGGTAGTTATTGCAATCCTGAACATCACCCTTGTTTTTAAAGATGGGCACTAGCGTACTACTGCACCATTCATCCGGTATCGTGTTCTCGTGCAGCAACTTACCAAAGAATAAAGTCAGCCACCTCCTTCCATCCGCATCACACAATTTCCACACTTCGACTGGTATTTCATCTGGTCCCACCGCTCTTCCATTCTTCATACTCTTTACGGCCATTTTCACTTCTTCCTCACAAATTTCCCTCACCATACCTATGTTTAACGGCGGATTTTCTAATACTCTGTCCCAATCATTTTCTTCATTCATCAGCCTTTCGAAGTATCCCTTCCAGCGATCTTTTATCAATTCCCCATTCATCAATACCCTTCCACTATCGTCTTTTATGCACTTAATATGTGAAATGTCTCTCGCATTCTTCTGCCGTGTTTTAGCTAATTTAAAGAGTCGTTTTTGGCCTTCAGGGCACTCTAGCGACTTGTAAATGTCGTCTTGGTTCGCAGCCTTTGAGGTCGCAACAACTCTTCTAGCTATTTTCTTGCATTCTTTATACTTCTTTTTCTTATCTTCTTTTAATCTTTCGTCTCCTACTTCCACTCTCTGCCACTCTTTGAATGCTTTCTTCTTCTCTTTCAATGCTTCTTGGACGTCTTCATTCCACCACCATGTATCCTTATCTATGGTTCCTTTACCCTTAGACTGTCCTAGAACTTCCTTCGCTACACTTCGGATACACTTTGCGATTTCATTCCAACACTCATTCACACTTTTTTCTTTCATATCCTTCATTTCCACCATATTGTCAGCTACTTGCTTCCTAAACTCACATGCATACTGATCCTTTCCTAGCAAATGCCACTTTATTTTGGGTGGGGGGCGGTTATGGTGTTTACTGGCAAGGACTCGGACTAGTATGTCCATTAGCAATAACCGGTGTTGTGCAACTAGTGTTTCACCTGGCAATATTTTGCAGTCCTTGACGCAGTTGATTCTATTCCTTTTTACTAGAAAATAATCAATCTGCGTCTTGTTCAGGCCGCTTTTGTATGTAACGAGGTGTTCTTCTCGTTTCTGGAACCATGTATTTGTTATTGCCAGGTCAAATGCAGTAGCCGCTTGTAGGAGGGCCTCTCCTTCATTGTTCCGAGTTCCATACCCCCAGCCTCCGTGACCTCTTTCATACCCTCCATTCATTCTTCCTACATGGCCATTAAAGTCACCACCAATATATACCTCTTCGCTGTTTGGTATACTTATTACTAGGGCATCAAAGTCCTCCCAAAACTTCTCTTTCATACTTTCCTCACAGCCTGCTTGAGGGGCATACACACTTACAATATTCATAACCACATTCTCTAGCATCAGTTTGACAACGATCATTCTATCATTTTTCCTTTCAACCTCTGTAACTCTTTCTTTCATCTCTCTATCCAATACAATCCCTACCCCATTTCGCTTCCCATCGCTTCCACAATAATAGAACTTATATCCTTCTCCAATCTCTCTCGCCCTTGCACCTTTCCATTTCGTTTCCTGCAAGCACGCTACATTTATTCTTCGTCTTTTCAAAACATCCGCTAACTCTCTTCCTCTTCCATTCATCGTACCTACGTTCCAACTGGCAAACCTCAACTTAACATTCTTCACACTTCGGGCTCGCTTCTTACGTCGTACCCGCTCCGAGTGGTACGACAACCCTTGATTCTCACAGGGGCCGGGTGCTGCTCCTGCGCGTCGCCTAGGGGGGACGCCCTAACCCTGTCGCGCATCATATTAATCTTTGACATACTGCATGTGTTTTGGCTTTTCTTTTACAGTCGGCCGCCTGCCTGACACCAACCCTCCCTGGGAATGTATTCTTTATTTGAATAGAAAGGAAAAGGGTGAGGACGTAGGGCAGGGAAGGTAGAGTTTAGATAGGGATAATAGGTTTAAGGGATACTACTTACTTGGAAGATTAGGTATAAGTCAGTAGTAGCTCGGGGGACCGGGGTCGCATACCCGTATATCATAGCATGGTCACCGAAGTAGTAGATCAGTATGATATCCCCTGATAATAAATTTTATATTTTTTTATGTACAACTTTATTGTATAAAAGATGACAATATTAAGATTGACAAACAAAGTAAGCAGAATAATATTTATTTAATCTATTCCTTTTTTTTCTACATTCATTATATTATAATGGGTTATATTCATTATATTATAATTCATTATATAATAATTCAGCTATAATATTATGGAGATTTTCATTATGAAACAAATCTAAGAAATATCTTAACATGTAGGTTTGATATAACTGTTTTCATTGTCAAAGTCAGCTGCTACAGCTAATAGGGAACATTCACGTATTTTTTTTTTGACGTAAATTAATCATTTACTTCTCTATATCGTAGAAAAAAATATTAATAGGCTTGAAAAGATTCTAGTTTTTTTTCAAAGTGAAAATTAAAACATTGAGTAAATTTGACCCGTTTAAACACCGCCATTTTGCGCGCGCTTTGCGTGACGTCAAATGATACATCCAGTGAATGTTTACTATGAACTTTTTAGCAATTTCATAGATATTTTAAGTTTTAATTGCTTTACAAGTCATGGAAGAAGATAAAAATCATCTTACGAGTATTGTATAGTACCGGAGTGCAAAAATAGTATTAGAAAAACACCCGACAAAGTGTTTTTTGTATTCCAAGAGATGCGAAAATACAAAAACAATGGTGTACGGTAATTAAAAGGGATAATATATGTCCTAAATCGTGTTTATATGGTTGTGAAGATCAATTTAACGTAAGTATACTTTATTTATAATAAGTTTAATCTAATAGTTTTAATTTATAATAAGTATTAAACATTAGAAAATTTGAGTTTAAAATTAACCTAACCTATCTTACAAATTTCAGTATAACTTTCTATAGAAACCGTAATCTTTTTTTTGTTTTACGCAATTTTTATGGTATGTCGATTTATTTCAGGTTAAGGAAGATACAGCAAATTGTATTGAATATAATATGTGTAACGAAACAACAAGGAGAAAGATGTAATCTAAGTTTGAAGAAAGGAGTTGTTCCTTATATATTTTTGTGGCAAAAACAACAGCTGATAGAATGAGAATCTGCATAGTCAAAAGGCAAAGATTGACATCGGTTAATGAAGCCTTTTAAGAGTTAGCTATCAAAAGTAGTGTTTAAAAAAATTGGTGACCTTTACGAAGAAGTGATATAGGTAGTAAGTCCTAGTCCATACAAATGTCTGTGATATTAACCAGCCAAGACTCAGTACTTCTCCTATTGAATGTGATGATCATAAGGCAGAGCCTTGCTTTTCGCATATTAAAGATAAATTACCAAGTGACTAAGCTGTGCAAGTTAATATTAAACCGAAGTATGGAAGTAAAGGTGTCAATGTAAATATACCTGCTGAAAAACAAAATGTAGCATTGTCACCATTTCCTCATTTAACACACAAGATTGTTACACAACAGTTTTAAAAGTAAAACTATCTGTTTTAAAAAGAAAATTGTTTACTGAAAACACAGCTGATAATACTTCTATAGCATCTTATATCTTCTATATCTGCTTATTATCAACCAAGTTATTTATCTGAGTCAAGTGAAGTGAAAAATGATTCAGAGGCAGAAACATTTTTAAAATGTATTGTGTAGTAGCATGCTAACTGCTATTCAAAAAGAGTTTGTAGGTATTTGTTTTGTTAAAGTTGTTTGAGTATTTAGAAAATGTTTTTAATATTACCTAAACAATTGTATCATTTAATAAAACCTTTAAGCACGAAAATATAGGGTTAAATTATTTATTTTTCTCAGTCACACTGATACCACAGTATGAACTTAAACGCCGATATATTGAATGGTGTGTCAAATGACGTCACATTTCCTTTCGACCAATGGTGGCGCGTTTTGGAATTTTGAATTTCGCTCCCTAAAGTTACACTTTTCATAAATTATTTTATGGCCTTAAATGATTAGTAAATTTAAAAAAAAATATTTTATTATAATAAGATGATAAAAAGTAATCGAAAAAAAAATATTTGAGACCATTTAATTTTTTTTGCATGTTCCCTATTCTTCAATTTGTCAACTATCAGTGAATATGTCAAACTAATATAATGGGAAGTTCAAAGATGATTTTATTTAATATTTAAACAATTGAAAAATAATGTATTGTTAGTCGATTTGAACAATTTTACGATAAAAATGTTTATGTTAGGGGGTCAGCGAGTCTTACATAAGTGCCTTAAGATTTTGAGGTTAACTATCGTCGACTTTAGTAGTCTGCCCGATATTAAGAAGTTGAACCTTGTAAGGACGGTTGAAAAGACTATAGATACTAACACAAGTATTTTCATTGAGAGTCCAATCCATGTAAAGATAACACCTATAGATGTCAACGATTTAAAAGCACATAATAAGCTTACTATGACTTTGTATAGTCTTGGTAAAGATATAAATGATTTCCAAGTAAAACAGACCTCGAAACGACTGGAGTTACTGAACAAGAATACTACTCCAGATAAAAATGATGTATGCATTATACAAGTTCCTTACAAACTTAATGTACAAGTCACTACTATAGACACTGCATCTGTGCATCTATCAAAGTTAGAGGCTTCAGAGTTTGTGGTGAAAACTCAAAAAGGTTCCATAAATGTTGCAGATATTAAAGCAGATAAAATCCAAGTAGAGAGTACTTCAGGAGAAATCAAAACCGAAGGTAGATTGCAGGCAAGCAAAATAGATATAAAAACTGGATTAGAAGGAGAAATAAAATGCAATAATATAATGGCAAATTCATTTATCGTAGTGTCTCATGCTGGGCATATCTCTGTTAAATCATGTTACAGTGATAAGTCACATTTTACAACATTAATGGGAAACATTAAATTAGATCATTTGCACAAATCTGTGAAGATTGATGTTATTCAAAAAGGGAACTTGAGTATCACAGGATTTTCCGGTAATCTTGAAGCATCATTAAAGAGTGGAGATGTATTTATGCATGTATCACAATTAACTGAGAAAAGCAGTATATTCATTCATGAGAAAGGAAAGGTTGAGTTGCTTATACCAGAAATATTAAAAAACTTGCCAGCAACCAATTTGATAGCAGAAAAAATTAAAGTAGATGAAAAGATTTTAAAACTCGGTAGATTTATGGATGATTCTCATCCAAAGAGGTTTAGGTATGAAAAGGAACCACAGAACGAATTGCACATAGTATGTAAGAATGGAGAAATTGAATTAAAAGAGACTAATCTACCATTTATTCTATAATAATCTGTTGTTTTTGATAGATTCCAACTGCATTTTATGAATGAAAGTTAAATGTAACTTTTTCTATTCAAACATTGTTTTAATTTAAATGCATTTCAATAAATGTATACTATATCTGCTGTTTTCTTCTGTAGTTATAGAAACAGCTTATCTTTTATGTATATAATTCTGTTTAAAGAAAGTAACTCATTAAATGTATTATAAAGTAGAGATAATTCCTGAATAAAGGCTATGTATTTATTAAGTAGTTAATATATTTTTTTAAATTTGACATTAATGGACATTAGACAAAAAAAAATGTCTTCCAACTCTTTAAATTTACCACTTCATATTTAGATTTGTTTTGTATGTAAATTTGGGTCAATTGTGTATGTTTGTTTCGTGAATTAAAATATACAAACATCACTTCAAAATCATTTTTTATATTTTAATGTCAATCTTTATTTAATTACAAGACCGTGACCACACATTTGAGTTAGGCAAACAGCCCAACTGTTGTAACAATGTAAGAACCGTGCATAAAAAAATACATATTGTATAGCTTTTGAAAGCTTATGGTTTATAGAAAGAAATAGTAAATAATTACATATTTTTTTATTTACCTAACCTTATGTTCATTGTATTGTATTCACATTGATCTTAAATTTGACAAAAGTAACATACAAATGCTTCTATTTAAAATATAACTGTAAACCTATTGATAATGTATGTCTCTAATTCATTGTTGCCAATGTGACATTTCTCTTATAGTAAGTGCAATCTAAATAGGATGTTATTGTTGAAATAAATTAATAAGTAATATACAGGATATTGATATATCTTCCATTAAAAAGAAAGGTTGGCCACACTCTATGCCATTTATAAAATGTTTTGCTCAACTCTCGTAATTTGTTGATTATTAATGTTGTGTATATTTTAAATAATGATTACCAAATATTATTGTTATAAAGAATATAGATGAATGTTAATAAAGTTGATGTGAATTAATAATCGACATTGGTTTTAATATATATAACATTTATTAAGTCTTAATTCGCAATAAATGTAGGTAGTTGGTTCATTTTTAGTCATATTTTGTAATCCTGCTTCGTTGCAACTAAAAGTTGTACAGACGGCAGTCTTCTAAAGAAATTTAATAAGCCAGGTAATAATGAAATAAGAAATTAGAAGTTTATTTTGATACATAGCGTAAAGAATTGCGTGCGGCCCCAGCATTGGTTTGGTCAGATTCCGGACAATACTAGTTTTGGTCCAATTGTAACACAAATCGGTTGTCATGTCTACATTGTGAAATTGTAAATTGTAATTTATTTCTGCACAGAAAGGTATTATTTACATCGTCTATTCTTAGATACAAGTTCTCACCACACCGAACGTTATCCAAAGCCGACCAGTATTTTTTTGCGTTATGTCGAAGCAAACACACCAAAAATAAACGAAAAATTATTTTAATATTTTGTAAAAATTTACTTGGTCACTCCTTTTTTTTGGATAAATATAAGGACATTTCAATGTCACTATAACATAATATGCTATAAGAATAAATTGTTATTCAAATTTGATAATCGTCGTCGTCAGGGGATCGTTTTATAAAGAAAGAAATTAAAATACAAGTAAGTTAACAAGGCAAATAAAGAAATTACGATATCGAATCGTATAGTCTAAGACCTAAGTCCTCAATGATTAACTTCGTAAAATAGACACCATCGTCAACGTACGTACAACGGTCTCCCGACGCAACGACTTTAATAAGTAGGTACCTACATAATAATATTATATTCATTCTTTTCAGAGGTCTTTTTGTATAGGAGGTTCTTTAATTTTTTTAATGGTATTTAAAGTTATATTAATGGTTTCTTAATTATTTCTTTTATTATTATTCATTAAAATTCTACATTATCAGTGGTAAACATAGGCTATATTTTATAATCATCATCATCATCATCATCATCATCACTAATATTATAAAGAGAAAAGATTTGATTGTTTGTTTGTTTGAATTGAATAGGCTCCGAAACTACTGGACCGATTTAATAAAATATTTTACCTTTAAAATCCTAAATTATCCCTGTAATGAACATAGGTTATATTTAATACGAGAAAAAATAAGGATCCGCGTGAAAATTTCGACAATGTAATAAATATAAACATTGAAGAGTTAAAATGATTTACAATAACTAACAACACTGCGATGAAGGGATTAGAGACGAAGCTTCTTAGCATTACTCCTGTACTCCTGGGTCGCAAGTCCTCCTTACTCACCCAGTACTTACCCAGTACTCCTTAAGGGGGCCCTTTATTGTGCGCAAAAACGCTCACCTTCACCCTCCACCCTCCTCTTCCTACCTAACCAAACTTGGAAAGAACCTACTAATGCCGCCTTTGAAATACGTTCTAGAAATAAACCGGTGCTTGTTCTAGAAAGGCCAAGGTCTTTAAGTAGGCTATAGAGAGATTTTGCTGTTATACCTCTCGCTCCCACTTCTACCGCGTACAAACAAACTAAAAATTTATTCCTGATCAGTTCGTTGGTCAGTTCGTAATACTTATTGAGCTTGAATGTATGATCCCTGGGGATGTTTGTTTCCCAAGGAACAGTAAGCTCCACAAGTATCACGCGCCTCAGATGTTTAGAATACAGGAATAAGTCCGGTCTGGATGACGAAACACCAACATCCACAGGGATTTTGTAATGCTTTTCATACGTGTCCATCATGAGAATCCAATCAGGAGCCGCGCCTAAAATTAAAAAAGGCTTAGCTTTTGATTTTTTAGAGGGGCCTTCTTTTACGAATTCTACAGATCGTTTGGTGGTTGCCCTTCTGCGCTCTTGCTACTGAAAGACTAACCGCTTCCCGTATAATTTCTAATACCTTATCGTGGCGACGCGAGTATTTACCTTTATCTAGAAGTACCCTACACCCTACTAATAGGTGTTTCGCGGTTCCTATTGCCTCCCCACAGATGTTGCAAGACTTTTCGGTGGCTTTGTCCCATCTTACTAAATTACTTTGATCTGGGAGAGTCATTTGGAATGCATTGAGATAGAATTTTAATAATGCTGGGGACCAATCATAAATTAAGGTGCGCCACTTCAAAGCTAGTAGAATACAAAAATCCTTCTATTGTCACTAGCTGTTGCCCGTAACTCTTTATGACTACGATCATAAGCCATATAAATATATTTTTTACAGTCTACGTGAACGCAGTCACGGGTAACAGCTATCCCTAATAAAGTACTTTAACTGAATAAATAAGTGTAAAAACCTTTTGGAATACATAACAAGGCTTTTTTTCCTATATAGCGCGGGCGAAGCCGCTGGGAACAGCTAATTATTGCATAAAAACCTCTCCTCCGCACGAATAAAACGTCAATATCTTAGAGACGACTGTTGCTATTTCGACCAATCATAGCTAAGAACCATCTCGATGAACATAACTTTCGATTAAAAAAACGCATTCAAATCCGTTCACGCGTTTGGCCGCTACATTGCCATAGACAGACACACAGAGACACAGATCCACGGGTGAAACTTATAACACCCCTCTTTTTAGTCGGGGGTTAAAAAGTATACTTTAAAACTTGTGGCTATCATTTATTGTATTAGTAAATACTAACTATATATTCTACATTTAAAATTAAGCCAAGTAAAAAAAAAAACTAAACAGAAAACAATCAATCATAAGAATGTTGTTTGAGCAATAAGCAATAACAAGGCATAGAATCTTGTTTGCTTAATATAAGAATGAAAATATTTATATCCTGATATATTTTTAGATCCGATACCTTAATTTAGATAAATATTATTAATATTTAAAGACAAGTTTATGTATTACTTAGTTGTTTAATTATGTATATATTTATTAATCTATTTATGACTCTGAGAAAATGTGATTAACGTTTTAATAATTAGAAGATTCAAGTGATTTTTACAATTTAATATTGATGATTGAACTTCCTTAATATGTTAACATATATTTTCTTAATATAGACACATTAATGAACTCTCGTGATGATTATTCTATAAGTTTTGATATTTATTACTATGTAATTACTGACCATTGTTTATTATTTTTAGTTTATATTTTTAACTAGGTAACAGTTAATTGGGTGCAAAGATGATTCAAAGAGTGTACGCAGGCGGCGGAGATAAGACTAGTTTATATGTGAGGGAGAGTTGCGCGCGCGCCAGTCTGTCCCTCGCCGCCATGCCGGCCTGCGCGCCCGAGTACCGTTTGCTGCGTTCCGCAAGTGAGCTCTCATTTTCCCCGCGGTCTAAGCGATGCTCGCATCAGCCGCCCTTCACGGCTCTACGCCGCTCCTTCTCATCAACATTTTCGTTAATACCCGAGGAACGCGCCGTGCCGCCTGAGAACACACCACCGCTTCAACGAATCCTTCAAACTGTGACCTGGTTGCCGAGGCAATTCTTGCGGCCTATCTTCGCTATATTTAACTTGATAGCACACCCTGCTTGGAAACAAATATTAGTTGTACTACCTACTTTATGGATCGCGGCAACATTATTTATATTCTGGAAATGTGTTCAGTGTCCCATCGGCGTATTGAAGATGATTGGAAGCGCAATCTCTAGAAATACAGAAAAACCACGAACCGTGCTAATAAGTGGAGGTAGCTCAGTACAAGCTCTACATTTAGCTAGAAACTTTCATTCTGCTGGTGCCAGAGTGATCGCTTTCGAAATTGAAGGGCAGTTTGCTTTACTTAAGTACTCTGCAGCCGTTCACAGATTTTATACAGTACCACGGCCAAATCCGGCCGATCCCTTAGCATACGCGCGAGCTATAAAAGATATTGTTGAAAGAGAGTCAGCAGTTTTCTATATACCAGTAAGTTCAACAACACCGGCATACTATGATGCACTAGCTAAACCGCATTTAGAAGGGTCGGGTTGTCAATGTTTTATTCCGTGCGCCCGCGATGTTGTCTCTTTGGATGATCCATTGGAGTTAATGCGTGTCTGTCACGCTGCTGGCCTAGCAACACCACTTTTCTGGGTTGTAGCAAGCGAAGAAGATGTAAGAGCTTGGTATGATAGCGGGGCTCCTAAAGAAGGAAAGCATTACATCGCGAGTGCCGGCGCCCGTGGCGCCAGAGATCGCTTACGATTCGTCTTACCAGAAGAAAAAGGTCAATTTAGATTCCCGCGTGAAATAAGTTCTGAAAAGCCGTGGGTGATTGTAAGAGAACCAAAGGGCGAGAGAGTTGTAACGTGTACAACTTTAAAAGAGTCTCGTGCGGTTAATAATGTGACCTGCCGTGTAGATTCTTCAAAGAAAGGACTAGTGCCTCAAAAAGATGAAGAAGCTGATGCCTGGGTACAAAGATTTATTTCTTGTTTATCACCATCGCGCCCAATGACTGGCCACGTTTCATTTAGATTAGTGCGAGAAGAAAATACCACGAACAGTCATGCCAACAGGATGGTGGCGATAGGGGCTCGTGTTGGGGTGTCACTACCCTACTTGTGTCAAGGATCAAAGCTATGCGGCCATACAGCGACTGTTGGCAAGCTATTAAATACGGTTCTAGATACACGCGAAGCACTATTTGCGTATTGGGACCCATTACCCTATTGTGCATACTATCAGTCCCGCTCACCAGATGAAAGACGGGCGCCGCCGCCGGAGCCCTGTAAGACTCCACCGAATGTTCCTCTTTGAGAGCCATGTGAATGGCTATGATGATTAATTATTAAGACACTCGAGTACCTGAAGAGTGCGTGAGTGGTTGCTGTCCTCGGAGTCACGCTGGAGTCACGCTCTCTGCCTGTTCTCTCACTCGGACAAAACAACTGAAGGTCGTGAGGTCGGAGAACGATATAAGTTTGTAACTACTAAGTAGATGTATGAGGTCAATCACTGTACATGATGTAAAGACTTCTTATTATTTGTATGGATTAATGATAAATGTCTATTTTTACTGTTTTTGTAATAAAATACGATAATAAATAATTTATTTTATTTATGTTATTTTTATAACCTGCCAACCTCATTTACTAACTAAAGTCTTTACTTTTGCCCCTTCGTTCTTGAAGAAATACCTATTAAATAGAACTTTCATCTGATTATCCGATGTAGGTAACTCAAGATGTCAAAAGTTCAAAACAATATGTTACGGGCTCGTGTGTGGAAGTACTACGTAGTTCTATGATATTGTATCTTCTTTATTTCTCGTAGTCACGTAATTTAATCCACTTCAATTACAAATTGGTATGCAATAACATATTACAAGAATTTTATTACTTTCTAAATGATCTACAGGATATAGGCAAGATTATAAATAATCAAGTCATGAACTTGTAAGCTTATCACTAATGTGAATTGATGTATAACACAATATATGCTATATAAATAGCAATTTAAATACAATAATGTAGGTATATATGTTTTGTACTGTCTATTTAAGATCAGATTCACTAAGATACTAAGAAAGCAGAGAATATGATATCCCAGTAGCAAACAACAGTGTTATATTTGTGCATTTAATGAGATAAGGTCTGAAACATGTTATGAATTCCACTGCACTTTGTGATAGCATTATCATTGTCCGGGTCACCAGACACCACTGGCCAAAGATCGCACCTTTCTCGATCATCGAGGAAAAATATACTTTTTTAATAAGTGATGTATATCCTATTGACACATTGAAATAGTATTTTCTTTGTTAATGTCATTATTATTAGTTTCAGCAATTATGACTTTTTGTATGAAATAATAGAGTTAGCAAGTTGCCATCAAATTTATTGTTGACTTTTGAACAGGTTCCTCATATCATTGGCAATCAAGGTTTGGCAACGAAGCTCGTATCTTTTACAATATTTATTATTTACCTTAGCAAAACCGGATTGTTCGTTTATTACTTTATAATTAATAATAATAATAATAATAATATCACAGGACAAATTACACAAATTGATCTAACCCCTAAGTAAGCAAATTATTTAAAAACAAAATAAGAGGTTTGACTTAGGTTAACGGGTCATGAGAACTGTGTTACTGCGAATTATTATCTTAGTAAGTATACAATATAAGAATGAACTCTAGAAATGTTTACTCTGCTTTAAATTATACTTTACTAAATTTATTTAAAATAAAAGGGTTTGAAAGGCATTTGAACCAGAAAAAAAGGGACTCTTTTTATTTATTCATGTAGCCTGCGTGATTCAGAGTCGTAAAGCGTGCGTGTGGGCGGCTGTGGGCGGCTGTGGGCGGGAGGTGCTCGCTTCCGTGATATCAACCCGATACACAAAAGCATAAAGCATTCAACGATGAATGTAGATTACTTGACTTCGCTTCCTTATTGACATCTTCAAAATACGAAACATACAAACTATATTTTTATATTCGACTACATTTTGATGTTATCTAATCTATCTTTAAGACAATGAGAAGAAAATAATATTTCTGTAATTCTTATTTCTTTAGTTTATTATTTTTTTAGTTTATTGAATATCTTTTTTTCTGCTTTCATCATTTGGCAACCAAATATTGTTTTTTCATTTGGTACATTACTTCAGAATATATAATATTTTATAGTTCTGTCTTTTAACATATCCTTATAATGTTATTTACAATGGTTTTTATCCGTATTTTAAAAAGCCTTGTTTTATAACTATTCATGTGTTACTGAACGAATTTGAAGTGACAACGGACAATGAAGAAGTAAGTATCATCACCGACCAACAAACCGCAATAAGTATTTTTATAGAATAAATACATTTTAGTACACTCTTTAAGTCTTAAATAAATATAGAATGAAAAATAAACCGCTACAATAACCTCTGTTCGATCTGGGGTCTCGGGTTTGTATACCTATATTTATTTAAAAAAGCCTAGCTTTTAAAATATTTTCAAACACACTCTGAAGTTTTTAAAACTGTCGTGTAATATTATTCCTTTATTTTTCATTGTTTATTATTAAATAAAATATAATCAATCACCTATTACAATACTATGGTTTTATTAAGCACTCAATAACTAGAATTTTTATTAACAATTATTGATCATTTAAAATTGGTCCATTGCTCTAATTGTCTATAGATATATAGATACAGGTACATCCTACATTATTCAAGTCTTCAACATAGCATTTATTAAAATTAAAACAATAATCCATGAATAATGTATAAGCAAATAATAAAACGTAATAATATACCGCTAATAAGTACACACTTATAAATTATTATCATATAAATATCATACTAATTAAGTAAAATTATATAGAAAGCTCATTTATATAAATATAGAATGAAAAATAAACCGATACGGGCAGGGACTCGAACCCGCGACTACTGGGAAACCGTCCCGTCGCTCTACCAACTGAGCTAGCGTAGCGCTGTCCGCCTCGGTGAATTAAGCATTCTATATGTGATCGTCTTTATCGGGACGGTGGTGACATCTATTAGGTTTTTTTCGAAAAATTTCGAAAATATTTTCAAACATTAATTTCGCTAGTTGCATCTTTTCAATGTTTATCTATACTGCAAAGTTAGAAACATTGGTTAGGGTTTTCGAAAGAAACCTACCTACATACCAACATAATAAACTGTAATTGTAAACCGATAGAAAACGTGGATTATATAACATATCTAGGTGTTAAAATAGATTCTAAATTCGCTTGGATATAGAATACATCTAGAACAAATTAAGATTGCTCCTGTGTAAATTTTATCATTTAAGTTTTAAAGTACCAATTTGTACATTAAAAATTTTGTATTTTGCATTGGTTGAATCGGTTCTGGGATATGCTCTTGACAGTTATGGTTTAACATTTAAAAGTAACATTGAC
The DNA here is from genome assembly GCA_959347405.1 of Napeogenes sylphis. Lineage (NCBI taxonomy): Eukaryota > Metazoa > Arthropoda > Insecta > Lepidoptera > Nymphalidae > Napeogenes > Napeogenes sylphis. Next base: position 2,054,342 of record OY365783.1, read on the forward strand.
AAACTAGAAGCACTACAGATTAGATTCTTGAAACTACTTGTAAATAAAAAAAACCAAAGGTAATTGTAATATTCCAAATTATTTAGTATTTGCAAAATACTTCCAGTTGGTTTAAAACATAAATATTTATTGGCTTTAAATGGCTTGGAATGAAACCATGGCTGTCTAGAGCATGACTTGCGATTGGTTCAACACAATAGCGGTACACGGTCGGTGTCCGAGGGTAAATATGAGGTGCCTAAAGTCAAAAACTACTTTGGTGACAGAACTCTTAAAAAGCGTATACCTCACCTTCTGAATGGCCTACCTAAAGAAATCCGACAGGAGACCAATAAATATAAATTTAAGAATAAATTACGTGCATATCTGTTCACAATATGTTAATTGTGGAATAATTATCATTTGTAGTAACTTTTACAGACTCCCGATTCCGCAGTCAAACTGATCTATCAGTTTTGCGGAACAATGTTTATTTGTAAATTGTATTTAAGTATGATATAATAATAAACTAAAAAAACAAATAAAAAAGTTGGTAGAGCGACGGGATGGTTTCCCAGTAATCGCGGGTTCGAGTCCATGCCTGTATCGGTTTATTTTTCATTTATATTTATATAAATTTAAATAAGCTTAACATGGCTATACATGTTTAAAGATATTTTCAAACATTAAAAAGTTCATTCCACGATAATGTAACAGAACCACCTATCACTTCCTTATCCCGAAAACTGCATCAAAATCGATTAACCCGTTTCTGAGATTAGCGTGCACAAATATACAGACATACAGACGAACAGACAAAATAAAAAAAACATTGTTTTGGGTTCTCTTGCTTATATAAAGATCTGAATTTTTTTTTTCGTGTTTTGTGGACAACTAAAAGACAAACAGATAAACAGACAAAGATTTTAAAAATGCTGAAAATGGATTCTGTTGGTTATCACTTCATATCCTGGTATAATTTTTTAAATATTTTTAATGTACAAAGACTATTCCTCTTCAGATTTCTTACATGTATAGATTAAGATTTGCATGGTACCTATTACATGATTAACATAAATTGTCATAACTTTTTTATTTCTTAACCGATTTAGATGAAATAAACACTAAATGTTAAGTGAAGACTATCTATCATAATATATTCCTGAAAACTGCAATCAAATTGGTTAAGCCGTTTCTGAGATTAGCGTGCACAAACATACAGACATACAGACAAACAGACAAACTGAAAAACCATTGTTTTGGATTCTCTTGCCCTTATAAAGCCTTAAATGATGTTTTTTTTTTAAATTTATATTTATATAAATTTAAATAAGCTTAACATGGCTATACATGTTTAAAGATATTTTCAAACATTAGAAAGCTCATTCTACGATAATGTAACAGAACCACCTATCACTTCCTTATCCCGAAAACTGCATCAAAATCGATTAACCCGTTTCTGAGATTAGCGTGCACAAACATACAGACGAAAAGACAAAATAAAAAAAACATTGTTTTGGGTTCTCTTGCTTATATAAAGATCTGATTTTTTTTTTGTGTTCTGTGGACAACTAAAAGACAAACAGATAAACAGACACAGATTTTAAAAATGCTGAAAATGGATTCTGTTGGTTATCACTTCATATCCTGGTATAATTTTTTAAATATTTTTAATGTACAAAGACTACTCCTCTTCAGATTTCTTACATGTATAGATTAAGATTTGCATGGTACCTATTACATGATTAACATAAATTGTCATAACTTTTTTATTTCTTAACCGATTTAGATGAAATAAACACTAAATGTTAAGTGAAGACTATCATAATATATTCCTGAAAACTGCAATCAAATTGGTTAAGCCGTTTCTGAGATTAGCGTGCACAAACATACAGTCATACAGACAAACAGACAAACTGAAAAACTATTGTTTACAAACAACTATATAAAGCAATAATATTGTTCACTGGCGTGTACAGATCAAGTTACGTTACTTAAATATAGCTTTCCAACAATATTTGTGAAAATACGTATTTTATTGAACATTTTCATGAAATATAGGGCAAATAGTTTAATATGTAGGTACCTAACGACATTAGGATTCTGTTTTGTTCATAACAATCTGTTTTCCAATTTGTTATACTACGTCTTATTTTTATTTGTGATTATATTATCTTCAAATCAATGACACATGTACTTATAATATCCGAAAATTATAACATGCATGTTATCGTTAAACAAAATGTATTAAGGCGTGGTCATGTCAGGCGTCTGCGGCGTGTCTGCCAAAGTCTACTTCGTATACATTACATTACATTACACACAGGAAAATAGTCTTTAAGCGTACAAAGTTAGTAACTGTAATACGCTACATATGTTAATAAGAAAAGGGTACGGTTATAATTGGAGACATAATACAAATAATTTTCGCGAATTGCCGGCTACGCTTTATATTTGATCTGATTGTATACAAGAAAACCTTCAATGAATCAGTTAAGCATACTATTTTTAGAGCGAAAAATATTTTATATGACGTAGGTACCTTTATTTTAAAATAATAATCACTTTAGAAAATGTTTATGTAATGACATATAATACTCCTGTTCTGAGTTTGTTATTGAACTTTTTTTTTGAACTATTTTATTTTATTTGTTTGTGTATCTCACTGTATAAATTAATGTTGATCAAACATATATATATATATATATTTTATTAACGTTAGTTAGATTGTAATAATACCCCCACAATTTTTGTAATTTTTCCAGGAAAATAAGAGATATTTTCCAGAGTAAAAACTATCCTACACAATGACAGGGGCAATAACCTCAAACTGTACCACATATTATTAAAACCTGTCTCATGAATTTTGCGTGTTACGAGAACAACGGAAAAGAAAAATAATGTAACAATATTTTTTTTTATGTCTGCTCCATGTGGCAACATTTGTTACAAAAGTATTTAATGAACAGATACTATCTGGTGGTATAATATAAGTTTTAAAACAATAAAAAAAAAATCGATTGACATCTTTTCCATGGTATTGTGCAAAAATTTGTAACATTGCTTAGGATTGGTTAGATTTGAAAGAAGTATAATAGATGTTGCCTCCCGATAAAGATTATTAAATATATAGATGGAGACATCCATCAAGGATGATATCAACCGTAGGTCAGTTGATAGAGTGACATGGGCGGTAACCTAATAGTTGCAGATTCGAATTCTACCTATGTTGATGAATTATTAATTATTTATTGCAATGCAATGTGATAACTGAGAAGTTATTTTGATTCGCTCTCTTCAATAAGATCTCATAATGTAGGTTAGCTCTAAAAAATAAGGTGTTTTAAAAAAATACGTTTCTAAAAAGGTACACGAAAAACGGAATTACTGAAAGTATGTCAGAAATAAAATTAGATATACCTAGTTGTCGTTCACTGAATGCCAATAAATACAGCTACATGCTATCATTCTATAAATTTAACTTAGCGATTTATTGAAAACCATGTATTACTTTTTATATTAAATTCAAGTGGTGTGTTGTGTTCACGTGTACACACACACACACACGTGGTGTGCGCGTGATTAACGAGTAACCTGTTATCAGTCTTGACCCAGGATGCGCTTTATATTTATTCTGATATCGTTGGAAATATCCAACGCTAATTGGGTAAAGCGGTATAACGGAACTTGGGAAAGATAAATCTAAGTAAATAACTTTTAATTTAATAATAAGATTAACTGATCTGTTAAATAATAACTTTTAATTTTGAGATTTATTTATTCGTGTTTTTTGAAGTTATTTATTAAACCGTTTTAAAAATTATTTATCTAAATAAGATTATTACAGTTGTTATGATTATTCAATTATCCACACCTCGTAGAGATAATATTTTTTGAAGCAGTTAAAACGTAGCTGTGTAATTAAGGAAATTAGTGTTATCAGAGATATAAGTATTTATTGATCAGTTATTTTTAACGTCCACGGTCCAAGGTTGTATCGTAGGTCAGACAGATGTCTACACGTTATCGATGTATTGTACCATGTATTGATATTATAGGTATGTCTAATAAAGATTGTCAGATTAGGATTTTAGATTTAGATTTTATATTTTAGGTTTAGATTACAGATATTATTTATTGCAGGCAATGTACCTACTATGTAAAAATATAATTTCCAAACGATTTAAATTTTTCAAGCTAAGATTTTTCCTTTTTTAAAAACGACAATTTGAATTTGAATATAAAATTCCGATTGAATTTTACAACACCCGAGTAACTAAAATATTCACATCTTTTTAAATAGACCAATTGTTAATGGGTTTATTTCTCTTTTAATGGGATTTAATATTGATAGTTTGTTTATTACCCAACTTATCACGTGTGAATTAAATATGTAGTATTCGTAAAAACATAGTATAGGAAATACAATTTACATCTTTTTTTTTTACATGCATCAACTAATCTTCATCCATAGTTCTATTTTAAAAGAGATCGCTTCTGAAACGCGTGATAGCTGGTAAGTATTATAATTGAGACAGTGCACTGCCACCGGCGCAGACGGGCGAAGTCCATGAGGCCAGACGACTCGACCCAAATGTACAATCACTGTAATTTTTACGCTACTATTATCTGTGAAGGATACTTGTTTTTTATAAAATTTGTATTGTTATTTATTTTATTAGACAAATGTCTATTAGTATAGAAAAATAAAGTGTTCATATATTTATACCTATATATTACATTGTGTGTATTTTTTATTATAGCAATCTATCTAGAATCTATTTATTAAAAATAAAACACAATATTATGAAGTCGGAAATGAGTGCTACGGCGTAGCGACGCTTGTAGCAAATGTAACTTCGAACGTGTCATTCAAACAAAGTATTTTGAAAGACAATAATTTTCCGGTCTACAATAATTGTTATTTATAGAGATATCTCATAGATATGATATTTTTATTTTGGATATGTTTAACACAAATTCTCAAATAGAGTGTAAAGTGTATTAATATGATTATTTATTACATAATATATATGATATGAGTTCAACGAATTCAAAGTCTAGACATCTAAGGCCATCCGTGTTAAGTACCTACTGGTTATCACTACATCGGTATATAAACACCTAAACATATGCATTAATATCTATATTAGTAAGTTATGTTAAGTTTGCTTGTTTGTAAAAAATTGGTTAAATAATAAAATAAAAAACAAATATTATTAAACTATGCTTGCATTTGTATAATGAATACAAAATTAATATGATTAATCTGATCGGGTAACTCCTCGTGTCACACTAACCTACTAGTCTATAGGTACTATGATAATGCATCGCACAAAGCCGTCCAAAATGCGTATAAAATAAGTTTTTGTTAACAATGAAAAAATAGGTTAGTGACTTGCAATTTGAGTTGCGTCGATTTTTGAGTTAGTACCTTTTTAAATATCGGTCGATTTACACCTCTTTGGAGAAACTGTTGATTTCTGGTTTACTATTTCTAATATGGGAACAGTTAGTACATACTTATACTCATCATGACGGAACAATACAAATCCATTAATACTCCGAGATCCAGGTTTCCTATTAATGAAGAAATCGTTAAGTTGTGGGATTTTGATAGTAAAGATAACTCAATGCAAGTTCAAGCAAGTCAAAATATAAAAACAAAAGACAAATCAACTAACACAGAACACAAAGAAAGCAAATATATATTTACCAATAGAAATTGTAAAGTTAAAGTTGAAGAAATAGATCCAAAAGATATAGTACTCAAGAAATGGAGGGAAAGGCAGTCAATATACAAACATGAGTTAGCAAGGAAGGCAATTATTAATTCGATAAAAGAAAAATTTGATAATTCAAACAAATTGAAATCGGAATCTTGTGATGGGGATCTTAAAGTCGGTAATGGGAAAGATGTCCAAACGATTAATATAAGCAATGCGGATGTCGAAGACACATCAAATTCGAATGTAAATCGTGGTGAGAAGAGTCAAACTAAATCGGTCTTTATTGGTGGTGCGGATATAGACGGATTTTGTAAAACAGAAGCTGATGGTGTCAGTCACGCGAGCAGGCTTCAGATGGGGCCAGGTAGTGAGCTGGCACAGTGGAAGCTCGCTTGCGACAGTAGCGCGGCGTGCGCGGTGGCCGGACTACGCAGACTTCTTGACGAAGAAATGCCGGTAAGTAGTAACTGTAAATAACCTATAAAATTAGGGACAAAATATATGTTAACAGTAACTAAGCTAGCTAAGCTAGTAACAAATAGCTTTTGGACAGAACTGTGTTGTCTTTAAACTATACACTAAAAACAACTTATAACTTTGAAATAACAAAGTCATTATAACTATGAAAATAAATTGGAATTCCTTCGAATATAAAATGTGTGTTTAGTAAAGTAAAGAACTAAAACAAACTTTATAACAGATCTATTAGGAACTTAATAATATTGATATTTTATAGTAAAATATGATATAACCATCTCTACATTATAATTTTATTAATTTAATTTTACTCTGATAGTCATTTAAAAATCATATGGGAAATTTCCTTTGAGACAAGAATCTTTGGAAATTTTGTTAAGTATCCTAATATAGTTGTTACACTTAAAATTATGATGTTTTAAATATTATTTTAAAGGCGACAAGTTTTTATGTTTTATATCAATAAGTTCGTGATGTTGCTGACAACATCAACAATTTACTTAATTATATGTAATATTTTAAATTACAATAATTATGATGTTATATTGTATCTATATCATTTACAAAAATATTCCTTCTTCTTGTCATATGCAATAATTTTGTATTGATACTTTGTTTCTTTGTGCTATAGATAAAAAGAACTGTCTTAGCAGAATTTTATATCATAATTATAGGCTAATATTCAAAACATTTGAGTGTGTTTCTTATGAGGTATCGGTGTATCTCCAAACCAATGCTAAATAATAAATATGAAGTAATGAACAATATAAAAGTTATGAAAATTTATTTGTCAATTCGAAATTGTACAAATCAAATTTAATTCTATAAATAACGACATCTTTTGTATATTTAGATTTCTTAACTACATGTAATAATACATTTTGATTTTTTCTAAAAGTTGAGCACATACGTCTTAAGCTTACGTTTGAAAGTTCTACATTCATTGTATTTGTGTGTATTTTATAAAATATTAATAATGTCACATCATTGTAGTTGTAAGCTAGTGATGTATTGCTGACAGTTTTCCAAGTCGTCTAATCATGTCGTGGAGTTACGATAGGCTATTAGGTTGTCAAAACTTTGACTGTGATTATTTTGAAAGAAAAGAAGCGGGGTTTCCCCGGGAATAGTTCTATAACCAAATCTATTTCCTAGATATGCAAAACATGAATTGACTAATTTATAGATAGTATAGTCAAGTCCTGCTTATGATGTCACTGCTTATATTAAAAAAAATTGACACCAATGATAATAAAGTGCGTGATAATTTTAATGGATTATTATTTTCCATATCATTCTAAAAGTCATTTTAAAAAGTTGTTTATTTCAATTTCTTCTGATTGCGAGTAGTATCTATGCAGAGAAAGTGATAAGAGCATATCAAAAAAGTGTAACCGGCTTAAAAAAAACTTAAATTATTTTTTCTGCAATCGGTACCAAATATATAGGTATCTTTATTGATTAGTATTAAGAGTGATTATGTATATATTTATTTATTTTATTTTAAACTTCATTGTACAAAACAAAATATACAATTAGTGGACTTAATGCTAAAGCGTTCTCTACCAGACAATCGAACCACTATACAGAGAAACAAAAACTACTAGGGTAAAATACAGAAAAAAAAACAATTAAAAAACTATGACTACAAATTTAAAATACATAACACATATTCAATTTAAAATATCATAAGTTAAGAAACTTAAACATATACCTGACATATAATATACTAAATATAGGTACTATGTACAAAAACTGTAATGGTCTCAAGGTTGGTCAAATAACTTGAGATCTAAGTTATGTTACAATCAAAACTTAATTCATACCCAAGGACACTAATAAGAAAAAATACATGACGATATTTATAATATTATAGATTCATCGTTTCTATATTTAAAGTGTAAATAATTTATCTTATCGTTGAAAGAGACCGGTATCACTACTGACTGATATTGTGATATATATTTTAATATATTTAAAGTACTTAGTGTTTTGTTTCCAGGTACTTTAATTTATTTATATTTCTAATATCGCTTCGGTATTCAGACGCTGATACAGAGAAGGTCCAAAACGATGTATTTGCTGAACCCGTTTTTCCCTCTCTTCTGACTTTTAACAAGTATTCATTGGCATTTGATTTTAAATAATTTATTTTTAATCCTCTACAAAAGCAGTTTTTGACGTAGATATTTTTTTATTGTATATAGAAATAATGTTTTGGAAATTTACATAGGTATATGACACGACTGAGATTTAAACCAAACCCTGTATCAGCGCCTGGCGCAATGTTTTTGGATTTGATTCAGGACGCAGTCAAGTTTCGATCAGTCCAACCTCCAGGGCCATTATTGGACGTTTTATTAATGACTAGCTTCTGCCCGCGGCTTCGCACGCCTTAAATTCGTAGTAAAACCATTCCCACTTCCCTTTTTTTGTATTGGCTTCTATATGACTTATTTTAAGTGATACAATCAAAATTACGACATCGGCAGACATCGCTCACTGTCATATCACTCACTGTCAGTATATTTAAAGTTTTTAATAAGGATACAATATTAGGTACTGTGATTATTTTTATACCTCTCTTGTCTTTACTTAAACATCCATTTAAATACTTCTTAAACAGAGTACTTGATAACCATTATAACCATATATCACACTTACAGATTTTCATTTAACATAATCAAAATATGACCATGTTAACTTGAGGAATTCTGAGCTACACAATCGACGTTATTTTCACCATCAACTTGAAGTTCTAGTTTTATTAAAAAAAATCTATTTTAAATGATAAACATTCAATTAGCTATATGCATTAACAAAATTTTCAGTACTGAACATTCACAAAAGCCATTTTTGAGACGCTTTGCACGGTTCCATACCAGAGTGCGCCGGTAGACCGTACCGCCGCAAACGCGAAGACCCTATATTTTAAAACTGTAATGTCTTCGAAAATATTTATTTAAATTACATGCTGTAAAGAGCTATGTTGTTCCATATAAAATGTAAAATGTATTTAAGTTACTTAATTAGATAAGATTTAAAGCTGTATTTCTTAAAATAGCTTCGTAAATAACCTTTTATTTTTTGTAAAAAGTAAAGGATAAAAATTTGATATTGGGGGTTTTTGATATCCCTAAGAGATAAACATATACCATCGCGGATTTTCTTGCACAACTTTTTAAGGTATACAATACTTAGTACATTATTTTGATCTATCTCGTAGAGTTCAGCCAGCGTTTGCATTGTAAGCGCAAAACAATTTGTTTGTTTACGACTTCGCATTAGAAATCTTGAAATTATCAGTGGTTCTCTGATATATTAAGCATGTTATTATACATATAAACTTTCCTCTTGCATCACTCTATCCATAAAAAAAGCATCAAAATCCGTTGCGTAGTTTTAAAGATCTAAGCATACATACATACAGACATAGAGACAGACGCGAAAAGCGACTTTGCTTTATAATATGTAACTTGCTGTGCGTGCGACTTCGAATGCGTAGTTTTTGATTTTGATAAAAAGTACCCTTTGTACTTACTAATGTATATAAATAAGGCACTACATTCCAAAACTATAAACCTTCAAACTGGTAAGAAGCAATGGTAGGACAATAAGAGATTATTAACTTCTTTTTTTGCTAACCGATTGTTAAAAAAAAAACAAAATATAAAGTGAATCCCATGACTATATATTCTCGAAAACAGCATCCAAATCGACTAATCCGTTTCTGAGATTATCGTGCACAAACATACAGACATACAGACGAACAGACAAAATGAAAAAAACATTGTTTTGGGTTCTCTTGCTTATAGATCTGAATTTTTTTTTTCGTGTTCTGTGGACAACTAAAAGACAAACAGATAAACAGACAAAGATTTTAAAAATGCTGAAAATGGATTCTGTTGGTTATCACTTCATATCCTGGTATAATTTTTTTTATATTTTTAATGTATAAAGACTACTCCTCTACAGATTTCTTACATGTATAGAATACGATTTGCATAGTACCTATTATATGGTTGACATAAATTGTCATAACTTTTTTATTTCTTAACCAATTTAGATGAAATAAACACTAAATGTTAGGTGAAGACTATCATAATATATTCCTGCAATCAAATTGGTTAAGCCGTTTCTGAGATTAGCGTGCACAAACATACAGACATACAGACAAACAGACAAACTGAAAAACCATTGTTTTGGATTCTCTTGCCCTTATAAAGCCTTAAATGATGTTTTTTTTTTCTAATCCAGGTACATAAATGGATTAGTGACAATTTTATTATATGTGTAGATGTCTACTAATTATAAGTCCTCTAGTTAATAGACAAATTAATGTTATCACTAGTTAATTACGTTACATTTATATATTATCTGTGGCCGTGAATTGTTTGTGGAGTCTACGTGATTGAGTGACCCGGATAGTAACTGTTTACTGACTCAAATGATTTCGAATATAAAAAAATATTTAAAATATACCTACCTATTAGGAATTAGAACATTATTGATTACATATAAGTAATATATTATTTGTAGGATAAGTACAACTTAATAGTTAAACAAATACTGAACACAGGACTTCCGTACAATTTTAAAAAGTTTAAATTAATCGTTTCTTAAATTTTCCCGAGTACACATTTAAATAAAACTATTTTTAACGGATTTAACTCGATAAAAATTTTATTTATATATATTATATATTACTTTATGAAATATAAATTTAATTCAACGTTTCGATTTATTTGCACCAATCGTTTTCACGGGAAGAAGAGATGCCTCTCTTCTTCTCTGGGCCGAGAGAGAGAGACAGAGACAGAGAGAGAGAGAGTAAGACATTAGTTAAAAAAATATTCAGGTTTTAATAAAGTATTTAAGAACAGGGTCGTCTCCTTCCACAAAGTAAGGCAATTTTTGATTTTTTAAAAGTTATAACTATTATAGAAATATAAATATTATAGAAATCGAATCTCATAAATCTCCATTTTTCTAAAGAGACTATCAAGCAATAGGTAGGCATCTCATCTACTTGTGATCGTTTTCAATAAGCAAAGGTTAAACATGTTTTCCATACTTATCGTTATTAATGTGTTTTTAAGTAAAAAGAATAACAAATATTATCAAGTAGATTAAGGATAATTAATATAAGCTTCAAACTTGAGTGCATCAGAAAAATGAAAAATTGAAATGTTTTTTTATTATTTTATACTATTATATTATAACTAATTGTAAATAACAAAATATAGGTATTCAATTAGTTTCGTAGGTTTCAATAGATTTGCTTTGCAAAACGGTTTGATGAATACCGTTCATCAAATTTTAAAATACTTATGTTTGTTGTTAAAATTAAATAATGGCTGGCCGTAGTATTATCGTTATCAAAATATATTTCTTATCCAATAATTAGTGGAAAAAACCGTAAATGAGTGCACCCACTGCGAGCTGCATATTGACTACGTGATTAGATTGTGGATGGTCGATGCTATCACTATATTAATGCATGTTTTCGTACTGTGACACTTTCTTACATTTCATTATATAATCTAGTAAAATGTTATAAAATAGTATATTCACGTCGATTATGTCGTAATTATGAGACTTGCTGCGTGTAGCCGCGAGTCCATCGGGATGCAGGCTCATGAGTAAGAATCCCGAATGGGTTTGAAACTGGTCAGGGAGTTACGTTATTACGTTATTATTGATGAAAATAGAGCCCGGAAAAAACATAATAGTTAATATGCATCTCGAAAATTAAAATACTAATTTATTCTATGAAGCTTGTTTATATAAGTGTTTATTACGTAATATAATTTCATATCTAATAGATATATAAACATAGGCTAACACGTGTAGGTACACTACTATTGTTAAAATATAAAATTATTTCGTCATTGTCACCTATCGGACTTTGGCTTCTGAGATATATACGGACTTTGCGCTTAGATTAAAGATGTTTAAATTTTTGGGCGTTTTTTTCTTATTTGATTTGATTGACGGAGAATTTACTTCAATTAAAAATAATAAAAATAAAAAATTAACTAGCAGTTTAATATATGTATTAACAATGCATTTAAAGAAGTCGATCTTTTTCATATTTCTCAAAACCTACCGATTAATGAACTACTTAGGAAAGGGAAGGTATAAAACTTTTGATTATGTACTAATCCATAAAACATGGCGTTATCTTTACATTTCAGAAATGTTATTAAATAGTTTAATTATTTAATAAAACAGGAACGATTTACAGTATGTACTTTTATTAAATATTATAAAAAAATCATTTCCACAAGGTCCAGGTGAAATAAAAAATAACTTATAATTCGTTGAGCCATACGTCATTGATTTAAATGTTATTAATACGTTATCCACTTATTCATAAGACATCAGTAAGTGTAATTAAACAATCAATAACAACGATGTAATCAGCAGATGTAACAAGTTCGATTTTGGCCTTCACGTGTCCGCTGCGTGATACTAATGACCTAGCTTATTAGAAATTAATTTCTTTTAGATTACTGGTGCCAAAGAATTGTCAATGAATATTGAGTGTTTCTTAAAATACAGAATAAATTGCAACAAAAACGAAAATAGTTCAAATATATTTATTAGCAATAGTGACCAAAAGTTATATAATCGATGCACTTAAATAATAAATCATAATAAATGTGATATCTTTAGATTATGGTTTCTTGGGATAATCGGCTTTCCTACGTCACGAATTGTATTAAACACGGAATGTCTCAAATAACATTTAAATCGGTAATTTATAATCGCAATTAAATTTGTGCATACGCACTCATAAACGCAAACAAACCAACTGTTCTATGAAAACTATCCAATATACTGCGAACATTAGTCATATTATGTTTTTAATATTATATATTTGTAAATAAATAATGTTTTCTACATTTATATATAAGTCCTTAATAAGGTCCATGTTATCAAACACAGTTATAAGAAACCGTGAGTAACATGGTCTTATCAAGTGCTAACAATATCGGTGTACATTACTGACCTATCACAATAGAATTAACCAAATGGTTTCAATCTAGATTTATAATCAAATCTAGAACTCTTTTTATAAAAGATAACCGTTATGAAATATTATAAACCATAATATTTTGTTTAAACGTGTTATTATCAAACTTACTATCTTAATTTTAATGTGGTTTCAAAATTTGTTTTTAATTACATTTGCGATGTTTATGACCACTCTTTGTTTATTTACGTTTTTACACTAATTAAAGTCTATTATTTAATAATTACTTAATGGTAGGTAATACCTAATAGGTTCAAACTTATGGAATATTCTACTAATATTATATATGTGAATGTAAGTTTGTTTGTTACGCTTTCACGCGAAAACTACTCACACATACTTCTGGGGGTATTAGAAGTAACATTATACACTTTATTAAAAAAATATATATAACATTAAAGGGAAGTTAAAAAAATAGAGAGATAAAAATATTGTTCGTCAATAAACACGCGGACGGAGTCGCGGGCAACAGCTATTACTAGAATAAACCACAATTTGGTATAATATGAATTAGGACTTATATATATATATATATATATATATATATATATATATATATATATATATATTTATATTTATGATATTTGTTTTGTTTATAAGGGTGTCTTGAAGGTCCTGGGTTAAATTTATATAATATAGCATAAATTGAAAAACAAGTCCAGGGCCAGAGTCAACAACTTTCAAAGACTTTGTTTTCTGAGAAAAGATATTGAAGAATTGCTTTAATAGTTTGTCGGTTTGCCAGACTGAGCAACGTCCTTCACACATCATCGAGGCTTGAGATATCAATTGCTGGTTGAAAAGAGACACTACTAAATTTAACAGCTATCTTTAATCACTCGATTTTCCTTTCCCTCGTCTTTTAAATTACCTACTTAAAAAGGTGATCAGCTAAGAGAACCGTCACTAAAATAACGTCCACCCGTCAATAACATCATAAACATATTCAAGACTATTAAGAATATTATAGATAGTAAAATATTTGTAAAAGTAATAAAAAAAGAAGCTAATGTTCTGCGTGTCTCATGAAAATACAATTTATACAAACACATTGCAAAATTATCCAAAGTTATAACAAACTTGATTTCTTTTTAATTTGTTTTTTTTAAGCAACCCATAAAAGAGAAATATGGTAATAATATATCGTTCTAATAGTATATACATAATATACTTAAAAGGTGAAAAGAAAAACAAACTATTTGCCATATTCAGAACACTAATTTCAGTCTTAGGTACTAAGGTCAACTAAGGTCCAGGTGCCAATTGATGTCAGATCAGTAATTTGATTAGGTAACATTTTCAATTTAAGTTTGATAACAAGTTCAATATAAACAAATTCTACTCGATACAGAATCAATTTATCTATTTACGCTACAATCTATGTAATTGAGAACTCGATTAGGTACCAATGTTAAAGTATCGAGATCGGCGGTTAGCACCAGTTGGTACAATCAATAGGCAATTACATTTTTTATAACCCAGCTACGTCAGTTTTGCCAAAAGTAAAAAAAATAGAATTTAGGCTCTATATCAAGGACGCAACGCATAAAAATTTAGGAGTGTTGGAAAGGGAAGGTAAACTTGGCTTGGCTACGAGTAAACAAAGATGGCGCCCGTGACACGTGACATAAAACGTTATTTATGGGCGGGAAGTTCGCGAGTCAGGATGAGACATGCGAGAACGACATGAACTAAGGAAATACGGTTTAACGAACAATTTCTATTCATGACAGTTTTATGTTGAGGATTTTGGATTAAGGATTGTTGTAACGAATTTTGTCTTCATTTCGTTAAAGTCACAAAGAGCCATTATTACCGACTTAATCGGAGGAATATTTAAAGTTGTTTTCATTCTAACTTTGGTATTGTAAACATTTTATATCAGGGTTTAATTACTCGCAAAAGTGAGTTAGTAAACTAATAATAGTAGGTTATATGTACTTGTTATTGTTTATTTATACACAGATTATCTGATATGAATCATTTGCAGCTGTGTATTATTAAAAACAACATACATTTAAATAAATAAGATAAATTGCATTCTATTTTTTTAAATAATCTGGGTGTTTTAAACGATTGATATATTTGGACCATATAATATTATTGTAAGGCAGTATTAACCAATTTTATTTATGCCTAAACAATAAACATATATATTTCACAAAAGCCGAAGAATTAAGGTCAAATGGGACGGTACAGATAATGATATTCCCTAATTCCTTTTCCGCGATTTGTTTTTCACTTTCATAATTCAGCGCTTTATCATGAAACCGTTAACGTGTATCCGTTACCTCCCGGTGCTCGTCACGCAACGCTAGGGAACAATTGAACAATATTTGTACTAAATTCGGCATTTCGAAACTTCGAAATGCGGACTTCTATATGAACAATGGTACTAATTTGTGCAAACAAAAGCAAATTGAAGACTTTAGTTTTCGAAATGGTTGCAATAAGGATGCAAAATTATGTCTTAAAAGTTAAAACACATTGTGTCGACATTATTGTAAACCAATTTTGTTAAATTCTCTTACTTATTTAAGTCTTTACTAGCTGATGCCCGCGACTCCGTCCACGTGGACTGTAAAAATAATATTTATATACCTGTGACCCGTGACTTCTTTTACAATGTTTTTGAAGTAAAATTTTGAAGCGTATCAATAAAAACTGCGGCTTAATCGAAATGTGGGTGATGTTGACTATGAAATGTGAGAAAGTCCGAAACAAAACAATATAGCGACGTAGAGGTAAAGAAAAAAAAAAGGTAAACTTTATAGCGGCATACAGTATGTATGTTATAGAAAGGTCTTGGGGAAAATGTTGAACATCTTTCCTTGTTTCTACAAACCAAACAAATCATTTTAATTGGTGGCTACAGTTTTCAACGTCCGTTATTTATCAATTTTTATTTTTGTGATATTCAGTTTCAATTACTAATTATCGCGCTACGACTTATGTTATGTCACAGACAAAACGACGTACAAAAGTTAGTATTTCCACAGCCTATACGTTATTCTGGTACATACATAAGCTACAAAATTGCAAAGTTTCATCAACATCCGTGCAGTAGTTTTATCGTGATTGAGCTACAAACATCCTTCCATTCAAACAATCGCACTTATATATTTGTAAGATACCTCCTACTTATGTATTTATATGATGATTGTAGTTAATATTACGAGTAGGTACCTACTAGATTTGGTGTCATAGCACTTAATATCTGAGGTGTACTAAATAATCATCAAGGTGTATTAAATAATCATCAAGGTGTACTAAATAATCATCAAGGTGTACTAAACAATCATCAAGGTGTACAAATATCATCAAGGTGTACAAATATCATCAAGGTGTACAAATATCATACAAATCTTATATTAAATTTTGCTAGGAAGATGTATTAAATATGTATTAACATTTTGTCGACTTGGTATCATATAAATTTGAATACACATGTATCATGATTAGATTGCTTTAAGTAAATCAAATACTTTTAGAAAAACATATTGTTTGTAAAAATGATAAGATTATGTGAGTTCAACGGCCGGCGTAGATTCCTAGAGCTGCCTCGTGTCTTAATAGAGTTATTTTCAATTTTATTTATATTTATACGAATAGGGGGCCAATGAACACTTGGCATAATTGATACTAATTGGTATTTATAACTGTAGCTAGCGAAGACCTTACCGGGAAGGAGAGGAACAGCGTGTGAAAGACGGGGAAGATTAAATGTAATGTAGTATATGATATTATAAGCAGGTTTACACTCAAATACTGTTTTGTGATTCAATATTTTTTCACTCCTTTTGTTAAGTTCAATGTGTTTACCGTAGATGAGTAGATGAGTCGGACGTTTATTGGGATGTCTTGCTGAATGCATTATGAGAGAGGAAAGGTTTGTAAGCGGTGTGTTTCTTTGCTTGCTGGTCTTTATTTTCACTTAGGAGTGTGACATCTTTCAGCTTCTCCTGCAGCATGTTACTGTTACTTACGAATAAAATACCAGCTCTACTATCTGTATGTGTCAGGTTCTTCTACTGCACGGTTCTCAAGAAATTTTCATCCACAATCATCAAGTTATTGAATGAACCTTTAATACAAACACCACTTTCCACAAAACTCCGAGAGCTTTTGTAATTCGTCGGAGTTGCAAAAGTCATAAGACCTAACGGGCGATCTGGAGGAGGGTCTATGAAGGTTTCAAACACAGTTTTGATATAAGAAGTATGGTAACCAGCTAATATGTTAGTACTAGTTATTCCATGATCTATCCTCGTTAGGTATACCTTTACCGACAAGTATGTCTCCGGTACAAATAAATATCATAAGTAGGTTGTCAAGACCAAACAGGACGTGCTAATTCAAAATCATTATTCCAAGGCGATTAAATAAAATGAGATTTTTTATTTGTTCTTGAAATAACAGGGTCAGTTTCGTTATATGTTGTTATCCGCTTGTTTACCCTTGAATTAAATATTTATGTTTAATTTATTGCTCGATAAAGTTTGTATAACAAAACAAAACAAAGTACTTTCGTATTTTTACAGCGACGACGTGAGAGGGGGCTTGTGATGTACGCTTACATTACTATAGGTTAATATTTAAAATAATGTATGAAGGGTAGATAACTCAAGACATTTTTTATTACGATAAAATATCAGTATGAAAAACGATTTTTGAAACAACTACAAATTACATTATAAATGTTAACATAGAACACAGATATACCTATTCATATTGAGCGTCTAGGTTCCTATTACACCAAGAGAAATATTTTGAATACTTATTTCGTCGTATTAATAAAACTGCATGATGTAATTAATTGTTTTCTTCACATTATACGTGATGGTAGGAGTGGGAAATATGAATAGGTACATTAAATAGGACCATTAAAAATGTCGCGCAATATAATATTCAACTATTATCACCTTAGTTACGCACTTAATTCGTAAATGTATTATTTTAAAAAGATTAATTGATATAACCTATCGATATATAACAATTAAAATAGTGTATACTGTTGAACCGCATCACGACACTATCCTTCTGTTATCACATAGCTATATCGGTCATTGACCTTTGCCAATCTCTGTGACGTCATCGATACTATAAATTGAAATATTTGAAATCGCATAAGTTAAGATAATAAGTAGTTTCGATTGAAAATTATGATATAAGCAATGTGAAAAATAATAATTTAAAAAATATACTAGAATGTGAGTTTGTGTACAGACTACAGATAGAATTAACTACTCTCTGCATTACGATACCTACTACCTACTACCTACTACCTACTACCTACTACCTACTACCTACTACCTACTACCTACTACCTAGTAGTAATAATAGTAGTAATTCTGTTAGATATTAAGTATAGGGAACATGCTATATATTTACAAATATTTTAAGAACTAAGTATACGAATACATTTAAAAATAATTAACTCGTTGAAATAAAACTATTTTTACGGATTTAACTCGCGTATGTTGAATTAAATTTTAAATTTAGACGGAATTTAGATGGAGGTGACACCTCCATCTCGTCTTACCGTGAACACGATTGCTGCAAAGCATTCGAAACGTCGCGTCGGGTTAGATTTAAAATGTAAATTTAAAATTTAATTCAATATACGCGAGTTAAATCCGTAAAAATTGTTTTATTTCAATGTGCAGTACTCGTAAAAACCTTAGAAAACACTAAATAATTAACTCTTTTAAATCGAAAAGTTATTGTTTTTTGTAATAGATATCTACTAATGTTCAAGAGAGGGATAAATGCAAAAGCTTTAATTTGTTATTCATGTTAATATTCATTGTATTCATGTTATAATCTGAGATAATATTATTTTATTTTGTAGCAAATTAATAATCTATAATTTAAAATCATAAAATTAATATCATGAGGAGCTAAGATTAAGCTGTGAAAAATAAACTTTTTCCTCGCATAGAAAGAAATTTAAACTTATAAGGCACTTGCTGTTGACCAAATAATTGTTTGCAGGTTATGTACACACTTAGGTACATTTGACCATTATAGTTGAAGAATTGATTGTACCATTAAATAAAAATGTATTGGGTTTTTTAATATTCAAACTTACCTAACTATCAGTCAAAAAACTATGCACACAAGTATCTACGATACTCCCAGTGCCTCATACACACACATCTGTCCGGTTTTATGGATTATAAATGCATTAAAAAGTTTCATGATTAACTTCTTGACAATTTTTAAACATAATATTCAAAATTAATCATTGTACTTGATCATAAGATAAAGTTTCAAAACTATATTAATAACCGAAGTTGTCAATTCTTTATTGCTTAGATAGCACCTACAAAATGTTGCACATTTTTATCAACAAGGGGTCAGTATGGGGTGTGGAGTCAGCCGGAACATTACCCTAAGTACAGCAAAAACAGTCTACACAACCCTGTCTCTCATATCACACCTATGTCGTATTGATTTAACTATTTGTTGCTATCATAACATTCATAGTTTTGTGATAAGTTTGTCAGTTAGAGTGATACCTACTATGAAACCAGAGTGTATTCAGCCCAGGTAACTCAGTATTTTTGAACTAGAATTAGATGTTTCTTTTGTTTATTAAGTAGTTTGTACATAATAATTTATTCCTTAGCAAAGGATTAGTAATTAGTTTTTCATATATATTTGTAAAAGACCATTATGTATATCTAATCGATCAGTTTTTTATATATAATCCATCGTTCAAGACCAATATCAATTGATATAAAGTATAAATATAATTAAAATTATTTTATAACTATTCATTTATTAAAATAAAAGCTTTTGAAATCTTATGTGTAAGAAAAAAATATCTTTGATAGTTAGTTTTTGATAAAACATATTATGGTCCTGTTGCTAGGATACCACGACACAGCGGAAACATTCCACAAAAAGCGACATTTTGATAACAATATTACTTCTAGTAACAATCCTATATACATGTAATACAAACATACTTATATGACACATACTAAAAGAATTTTATACAATTATCTTAACTATATAATATTTTGCAGTTTTATTTACAAGAACAGCAGTTATTTTTTGTTATACACCTAATAGGTATATACCTACTTAACATAAATTAGGTTAAAAATAGCGCTTATCTTTGTATAAAAAAAAAGTAAAACATGCATAAATATAATTTGTAATTTGATTCATTTACTTTTAGTTTATTTGCTTTAACGTTTCAACGTCTCTTCAACGTTCTTATGCACTACCCATTGGCTTTAGGTATATGTAGTTACCGAAATGCTTATCTTATATTTAATTTAACATTATTCATATCAGAGAATCACTAAAATAAAAAGTAAAATAGAATCATTATACATGTTACGTTGTGGACGGGAAAGTTGTGTCTCTTACGTTAATAATAAAACCTTAGTCGGCAATAATTAGTCATTTTAATGACTCGAATATTGTGGGCTATTTACCCCAATGAATTGCATTTAATGAAATATGGGCCGTAATAACATTCCTAGACCAATATACAGTATACCCTACTTCACAACAATGCAACCCTACGGAAGTCTAGGTTTCAGTCTGTGGTTCACCTCGCCGCATTTTCAACGTTGTTAAAATTGCAAAAAATTATATAAAACCTCCACCTCCATTATTTTCGCGTTTTATCGTGCACAGATTAAATCTTAGATAGTGTTTGGTGCAATTAAAGTTTTAATATTATAGCATGTCTTTCGAGTTTGAATCTTATCACCATTCCTATTTTAAAGTTAAACATAAAAAAAAAGTTAAAAAGAAAGTCACATTCCAGGTAGTTTTTTTTTACTTATTTTCCTGTTTGAATACTAAATGTATTATTGTTTAATTCATTTTAGTTACCAACGAGGGAAAGTTTGAATACGCCAAGGAGCGCTCGTGCTCCTCTCGGCAGGAGACCTAGCACACTACCGCATCAGCGTATCAAAAAGGAACTTAAAGAGGTAGTGACAATAGTTTATTTTTACATTTATTATAAAATGTATTAGTAGAGGCGATAACGAAAAGATTTTAGTATCAGTTCAAGGCCTCTAAAAAAACCTTTAAAACATTTGTTCTTATAGAAGTCACCGGATAGTCCTCCAGAGATGGATTCCCCTGTAGGTAACATGGGTAGTGATCTGAGACGGCAGAACGAGGAGTTGCGTGCCCGCCTCGCCGGCGAGAGTGCGGACCACAAGCGTCGTCTTGATGCCTATAGACGAGCACAACAAGGACAGGCTGCACTAGTATCTCGACTTCAGGCCAAGGTTTCATCAGAATTTATTAATTTTCTTTATTTTATTACTATCGAACTGTTAAATCATTCGTTATAACCTACTGATTCGTTTAATTTAAAATCTATAACGTAATTAATTGATATTTTTTTTAAATTACAAATGTTTAATACTTTTTTTTGGTAATTCATCTGTAGTTAGTATAAAACCATCATGTAGTCTTAACGACTGTAGTTTGAATTGTTCTTTCTAAACGTTACACATTAATATCAGCTGATATTGACATTTACAATTTGACATTTTAAAACAAACATCGACAAATTTGAAATTTTGATGTGTGGTATGTATAGTATGTGTTATTTCTATTTATTATTAACGTATTTTAAATAAAGTATTCTTAATAACAAGAATCATAAAATGGTCTTTTAGTAAAGTAACGTAAGTAATTCTTACCATATTTATTAGTTATCAGCAAAATATCTTAACTACACACTACTATATTTTTCATAGGTCCTGCAATACAAACAAAGATGTTCAGAGCTAGAAACCCAGATGCTAGACACCACTCCCCGCAGCGAATCTCAGCCAATCTATCGCCAGACAAGCGCGATCGCCTTGCCTGCCCCCGCGCCCGACCGTAAGGAGGAGAGGATCGGAGATTTGGACACCGCGCTCAGAAAGATCGAAGAAGAGAAACGCAAGTATGGATTTAGAGGATTATTGGTCAAAGTATGACACTGCTTCTTAAATGTTCTGAATGCAACTATATTTCTCTATTTAAGTGTTTTAAAATGTTCTGGTTTAAAGGGTTATAGCTGTATGCTTGCAATATAATTCAGACTTTATAAAATAAAAAATCAATGCAACTATATAAAATAGAAGAAATATAATTTTGGCAACAACTGGCAATTCAATCTTGATTTTATATTGTAAGCAATTTTTGTAGCTTTGTTAGTTTATATCATAAACATTTTGAGTACAAGTAAAACATTGACTCTCAACATAATAAACTGCCATTAAGTTAGATACATTTATGTACCAGGTGTGAAAAGTTAGTGTCCCAAAACATTTCACTTCGGGAACAGCTGGAAGAATCCCACCAATTAAATGAGTCTCTCACTAATGATCTACAAAAGCTCACTAACGATTGGGAGACACTGAGGGATGAAATGACTATTAAAGAAGATGAGTGGAAGGATGAAGAACAGGTTAGTATTTTGAGTTTATGATGTGAGGTTTTGAGGTTCTTATAAATTTGAATGCCATTGTGTTCTAATGTCCCTTAACATGTTTTTATAAACAGAAGTAGGTACTTCAGTATAATTTATTATATGCATAAAACAATTTTATAATAAAATGTGGTAAGTTATCCGTAACTTTAATTAGTGGAGCTTAATAGCCCATATGAATATAAAATCCTGTATCATATGAATTTTAAATCAGTGTGATTTAATCACAACCATTCCATCCAGGCCTTCAACGACTACTACTCAAGTGAACACAACCGCCTTCTCAATCTGTGGCGCGAGGTCGTTTCAGTGAAGCGTTTCTTCTCGGAGACTCAGACAACCACCGAACGAGATCTGTACAAAGTGAAGAATGATATAGATTCTGCCACTAGGGACCTCGTGGGCACTTTAAGCGGATTCGCCATCAATGCTTTCGCTCAAGGAACTAAGGTTAAAAATATTTTTTTTCTTATTACATAGTGTCTTAATTAATTTGAACAAACTCACGCATACTCCGGTAATTATTGTTAGTATAAATAAACAATAACATTATATGTTCATATTCGTAGCTGGACACCAACCGACCTCACGAACCGAACCTGACTCACCTCACACCCCTGCCCGCAGCCCCCGCGGCATTAGAGTCTCTCCGTGTAGACCTGCACACCATGACGGCACAGAGAGACTCCGCCCAGTCCGAGCTGAAGGAGAGAGATGCGAGGATACAGTGTCTGCTGGGAGAGCTGCAGGGTTTGGTAAAGGAGCACATCTGTCATTCTTATTAGAAAGCTCTAATTAGATACAAAAATGTTCATGCCTTAGAAATACATAGATATTTTGATCGAATGCCTCAATGTACGACGTGACGTGCGTGCGCAGGAGGAGCGCGTGGAGCGCGCCGAGGCGGAGTGCGCGGAGGCGGGCGCGGCGCGGGCGGCGCTGGAGCACGTGGCGCGCGCGCTCATACACGACGCCGACGAACACGCGCCCGGACCGCTCAGGTGGGGTGACGTGGCCGTGCATACCCGTGTTGAGAAACGGACATACATATACAATGATAAATTCATCGAGGCGAGTGGCTCGAGTGCGGGGCCGGTATTGACGACTACTTTGTTACTATTATAAATATATTGCAGTTCGGGCGGCGCCCCCCGCGCGCCCGGCACCTGCGCCGCCTTCGCGGAGAGCGCCGTCAGCGCGCTGCAGGCCGCCCTGCACAAGTACCAGATACAGATACACGATCTGCAGGTGACGCACACACACGCAGCGACAATTTTTGTTCTTTACGATATGTGCCAAAATTATTTATATTTATTTTTTCAAATTCTATTCTAATCTACAAGTACGAAGCATCCTCACGACGAATTACAGGAACTCAGTAACGAAAAAGATGTTAATCATCTGTTATATTTTCTAGATCTTAAGATATCCTACTCATACCAGCGACTTCTTCCACAAATCCTTTTCTGTCTAAGCCTCACTTCTTTGGAACCAACTTCCTGAAAAGATAAGAAGAGCACCTTCCAAAAGCACCTTTAAGAAACTTGTTAAAGAGCACTTTTTAAACTCCCCGTAACCATAATCCGTGTGTTAATTTGAAATGTGTATCTCATAATATAAAACTTCAACATTCATGATGTTATAATAATAATATGTATGATATGTATTTAGATATGTGTATACGTTCATTCAATTTATGTATCAGTATATATGTATGTATCAGTGTGTAAGTGTATATAGATAGATATATATATTATATATTTAATATTTATCATATCCTTTTTTTTCTAATTTATTTTTATTTTATTTTTAAACGCCTACCACAATTTTTCACCATACACAGAGGTTACCTGGGAGAGAATGCCATTAGGCATTAAGTTCGCCTTTTGTTAATTCAATAAATTGTAAATAAATAAATAAATAAAAAAAATATTCATAGTCACTAGTTTGATAGGTAGCAAATGGCATCACACATAGACAAATCTTGACTACGAACACGTACGCATGTATAATTATGTCGAACGGATACAATTTTGATACTTTCAATATATATGTATTTTTTTATTATATTATTTTTATTTTCTTCAATTTTTTTTTATATTATTGGTGTATAAGTATGTACATATTAAACATTGAATTAAATTATATATTATTATATGATAAAAGTATTAAGACGAAGCTTCTTAGCAATCCATGGATTCACCGTGCGGGTGCCGGGCCCATCGCATTGCAAGGAGAGGAGTGCAAGCAGTGCCGGGGACTTGCGACCCAGGAGTAGGTTTAAGGGGCCCCTTTATTGTGCGCAAAAACGCTCACCTTCACCCTCCACACTCCTCTCCCTACCTAACCAAATTTGGAAAGAACCTACTAATGCCGCCTTTGAAATACGTTCTAGAAATGAACCGATGCTTGTTCTAGAAAGGCCAAGATCTTTAAGTAGGCTATAGAGAGATTTTGCTGTTATACCTCTCGCTTCTACCGCGTACAAACTAACTATAAATTTATTCCTGATCAGTTCGTTGGTTAGTTCGTAATACTTATTGAGCTTGAATGTGATCCCTTGGGATGTTTGTTTCCCAAGGAACAGTAAGCTCCACAAGTATCACGCGCCTCAGATGTTTCGAATACAGGAATAAGTCCGGTCTGGATGACGAAACACCAACATCCACAGGGATTTTGTAATGCTTTCCATACGTGTCCATCATGAGAGTCCAATCAGGAGCCGCGCCTAATATTGAATAAGGCTTCACTTTTGATTTTTTGGAGAAGCCTTCTTTTACGAATTCTATAGATCGTTCGGTGGTTGTTATACCCTTCCGCGCTCTTGCTACTGAAAGACTAACCGCTTCCCGTATAATTTCTAATACCTTGTCGTGGCGACGCGAGTATTGACCTTTATCTAGAAGTACCCTACACCCTACTAATAGGTGATTCGCGGTTCCTATTGCCTCCCCACAGATGTTGCAAGACTTTTCGGTGGCTTTGCCCCATCTTACTAAATTACTTTGATCTGGGAGAGTCATTTGGAATGCATTAAGATAGAATTTTAATAATGCTGGGGACCAATCATAAATTAAGGTGCGCCACTTCAAAGCTAGTGGAATACAAAAATCTTCTATGGTCACCCATTCGTTTTGAATTTCTAGGCTCATCGCGTGGAGTCGGTAATTATCGTTTTCGTCTTGTCGAATAAAAGATTTTGTTATGTCTATGTCTTGAACTTTCCTACTTGATCCTAGCCCTACTTTATTTGTTTGAGCACCTATCATAATTTTTTTATGGAATTGAAGTCGTGACTCGAGCTCTGAGGCAACTTTGTCTTTTGGGAGAGAAGTTACAGTATCATCTTTAGATTTTCCGATGATATGTCTTTTGGTAACTCTTAGATGTTTGTAGAGCTCCGATAGTTTCTTTAATTTTAATCCAAAATTGTTTCGGTCTCTATATAAGGTTGAAGAGTCCGCTGAGTGCGCTAACCCGAGCCATAACTTCAATGTCTTTATGACGCTTGCATCTAACTTTGACAAAAGGGTTTTATTAATATCATAAACGAGGAAAGGCCAATTTAGACGTGATGTTAAAAAATTATCGTAAATCCAAGCTTTTTTGACGTTACTTATTGGTTGGTTGTCTACCTTTTCGAGATCATTTAAAAAGCTATCGATTATTACTTCCAACGATGGAGTACGGCCTTGGTAATCGATTTTTTTACCTAAAAATTAAAACGGAGCTGCTTCCGTAACCGTACTAACGCACTGACCGCCTATTATAAGACCCGGATCGTAAGAGGTATATTTGGTATTCCGTCTACCCAGACACAGACTAAAACATTTGCTTGGTTTTGTCCTCAATCCGCCCGTCCACGTACAGAAATCCTCAACTACATTTAAAAGTACCTGACATTGTTTCGGATTACGTGTCAGTATCGCGAGATCATCTGCAAAAGCTAGTATGGATTCTGTGTATTTGTTGTTGAACTTAAACCGATAGCCCCACTTTTTTTCATTTCTAATTAATTTGTCTATTAAAATATTAATAAGTATATTAAATATAATAGGAAAAATACAACAGTCCTGAAATAACCAACGTTAACCAACCAACGTTGTAATTAAGTGGTTTTGAATGATTTTCATTAAAAATTATTGAGAATTTTAATTTTGAATAATATGATGCAATAATGTCGCGAACTACCGTAGGAAAGTTATACCATTTAAGCGCGAACATCATCAGTTCATGTCGTACCGACTCAAAGGCGTTCTCCAAGTCTATCAAATAAACCGTAATTTGTCTCTCGCTAGTTCTAGCATCTTTAGTATTATTAATAATTATTATTAATAATACTATTCAACTATGTTTAGGTGAATACCGAAGTATTCACCTAAACATAGTTGAATAGATAAAAAATCAGGGTCAGTCGATTTTAGGGCGCTGTGTTAGTTATAATGATATAGTAATTCCAGATATACTGAAGTGATTTAAAGATACGCTTAGATAGCTTTTACTGGATCTCCTAGACGGAAAGAGCTGGGGGCTCCGATTAGGGGCTTGTTTCGTTGCTTTTAATATAGTCCTACCGTCAGACTTGATGGAGTGATCTGAAGGTACATGGATGGATGCTAGTGGATATCCTAGATGAATAGAGCTGGGCCGAATTAAATCTCATCAATTGCAACCAAACAAACCCAAACTCGGCGCACCCAGCTTTATTCGTCTAGGAGATCCACTAGCATCTATCCATCCATCAGGGTACCTTCAAATCACTCTGTCAAGTCTGACGGTAATATCTTATCAAAAGCAACCAAACAAACCCATACTCTGCGCACCCAGCTTCATTCGTCTAGGAGATCCACTAGCTTCTATCCATCAGGGTACCTTCAAATCACTCTGTCAAGTCTGACGATAAAATCTTATCAAAAGCAACCAAACAAACCCAAACTCTGCGCACCCAGCTTCATTCGTCTAGGAGATCCACTAGGATCTATCCATCCATCAGGGTACCTTCAAATCACTCTGTCAAGTCTAACGGTAAAATCTTATCAAAAGCAACCAAACAAACCCAAACTCTGCGCACCCAGCTTCATTCGTCTAGGAGTTCCACTAGCATCTATCCATCCAACCGCCCCGTTGGTCGAGTGGTTAGCGCAGACGCCTAACGTGTCACGGCGCAACGGGGCTCGGGTTCGATTCCCGGCAGAGCACAGGCAAATATGTGATGAGCATAGATGTCTGTGTTTCTGGGTTTGGTCGTTTATTAAATATATTCTCAGTATTTATATGTGTATTTCTATGTATTTGTATCGTTGTCTAACACCCTTAACACAAGCAAATAATTTGCTTACTTAGGGGTTAGATCAATGTGTGTAATTTGTCCCGATATTATTATTATTATTATTATTATCAGGGTACCTTCAAATCACTCTGTCAAGTCTGACGATAAAATCTTATCAAAAGCAACCAAACAAACCCAAACTCTGCGCACCCAGCTTCATTCGTCTAGGAGATCCACTAGCTTCCATCCATGAGGGTACCTTCAAATCACTCTGTCAAGTCTGACGGTAAAATCTTATCAAAAGCAACCAAACAAACGTATCAAGTTAGGTTTGATTACATATTTTGTGTTCATACTGCGATCTTTACGTTTTTTTCTCCCACTAAACTAAACTCCTTAAAACTGACTCCTTAACACTGACTAAAAATCGTTTGTTTTATATATAACGCGTTCTTAAAGAAGAAGAACGGTCGATCCTCAGATGTCTATTATTTTTTTTTATATTGACAGCTCATCTCAAATAACCGTAGAGTGTGATTTCTGAAATGAAAAGAAAAAAAAATATTGTACATACTTTGCAGGTATCTTCTATTGTAATGTGATGATAATGTTTGTTTCATTAAAACAGTTTAGATACAAGTTTTTTGATTTTGTCATATTAAAATGATATTGTTCTTTAGGTTAAACTTCAAAATACACGAGAACAATTACTGACGAGTCGGAAGAACTGCGAGGTCGCTGACAACAACATCGCTTCACTCGAAGACAAAGTGCGGGACCTTCAAGGTAGATCTATACATTTATTGTAATGACCTCCTTAACTAGAAGAGCTTACTATAGAAACGAAAACACAATTTAAATATTAATATATAACGTTAATAAAAAAGCTAATAAATAATCATAAGGAAGCTAATTTGTAGAAATTAATAGTATAATTCCTATAAATTCAAATAATACTGGAAAATGGAAAATTTTAGATTAAAAAACAAAATCAACAAAACTTTTTTGTATACAGGAAAATTGGATCAATCAAATGCAGATCTGAACCAACTGGTACAAGAGAAGGAGTCGATGTTAAAGACAATAGAGAGCTTGAGATCCGAAAAGAATAACTTGGAGAGGAACCGTCTTGAAATTAATGCTATGGTAATACTTTTATGTATATAAAAGTAGATTGATAAAAAATATACTAGTAATGATTTTCATCTGTAAATTTTTTTTATACAAACTATTCTAAATAAAATGAATGTGGGTGTAATGTCTCAAAGGTGGAGTCCCTTTCATCGGACTATGAGAAACTACAAAAGATAAACAGTCGTCTGGAAAAGAACATTGAAACGTTGGAGAATGAGAAGAGGACTTTAAACTCTGAGGTGGACCATCTACACCGGGAGAGTACCAACAGGGAGGCTGTTTTAAGGTCGGTTTGATTTAACTATTATTTAACACTAGCGTTTGCCCGCGGCTTCGCACGCGGTAAATTCGTACTAAAACAATTCAACTTTCCCTTTTTTTGTATTGGCTTCTATATGACTTGTTTTAAGTGATAAAATCAAAATTACGACATCGAAAGACATCGCTCACTGTCAAAAATCTACTAAAGTTTTTAATGAGGATACAATATTAGACACTGTAATTTTTTTATACCTCTCTTGTTTTCACTTAAACGTACACTTAAATACTTTTTAAACAGAGTACTTATTAACCATTCTAACTATATATCACACGTATAGATCTTCATTGAACATAATCAAAATATGAACATGTAAACTTTAGGAATTCTGAGCTACACAATCGACGTTATTTTCACCATCAACTAGTAGGTCTGGTTTAATTAAAATAAAAATTATATTTTTAATGCTAAATAATATGTATTAGACATTCAATTAGCTATATGTATTAATAAAATTTTCAATACTGAACATTCACAAAAGCCATTTTTAAGACGGTTTACACTGTTCCATACCATGCGCTGGCCGATCGTACCGCCGCGCCGCAAATGCGATGACCCTATATTTTAAATCTGTAATATCTTCGAAAATATTCATGTAAATTACATGCTGTAAAGGTCTATATTGTTTAATATTAAATGTACAATGTATTTAAAAAGTAAAGGATAAAAATTGGCTATTGTGTGGCTATTGTGGGTAAGAGATAAACATATACCACTGCGGAATGCGGAGAGTTCAGTCAGCGTTTGCAATGTAAGCGCAAAACAATGTGTTTGTTTACGATTTCGCAATAGACATCTTGAAATTATCAGTGGTTCTCTAACATATTAAGCATGTATTATACCTTCCTCTTGAATCTCCCTATCTATTAAAAAAAACTGCATCAAAATCCGTTGTGTAGATTTAAAGATTTAAGCATACATACATACAGACATAGGGACAGACGCGGGAAGCGACTTGCTTTATACTATGTAATGATGTTTTATTACAAGTTACAGATACCGGCATTTTGTAATTGTTTATTTGTTAATTTTTTAATTACACTAAATGTATAGATTGATCTTTTGTTTACTGGGTATTTTATTTTATCTCTGAGTACTAGTAAATTTAGTTATTGACTTCACATTCAGTATGCTGCCAATTTTATTGTTTGGGATACCCCTATGGGCACCCATAGGGCTGATAATAATATGTCTATGCACCGAACACTTATTTGATAATATATATTTATTTTAGAGCCGAAGAAGAAAGATCCTCTCGTCTCCGGTCCGAGCTGGTGGCGGTCAGTGAGGAACTCAACAAGGTGTCTCTGGCGAGGGACCTGCTGGAGCAGCAGCGGATAGAGGGAGAAGAGCTGGTATTGCAGCTTGAGAAGAACAGAAGTGAGGAGAGATCTTTTTTTTTTGTCGTATCGTAGTGACAAACAAGCTGACAGTCCTTCTGGTCGTATTGGTTACCGGAAAGAGGAAGAGTAATACTCGGGGAATATTATTACGAGTTGGTTTTCACACTCAAGATATGGAACGCAGTTTTATATATTAGCTTCGATGTATGGATTGCTGTTAGTAGCGCCGTGTTGAGGACGACTATGTTTAACATTGGACAGTAGAGAGATGAACTGATGATGATCAATTTGATGATAAGATATGTGATAATAAGATGTGTGATTGAAGAAGAGGCTAGAAACGCATGAAGCTGATAAAGACTTTAAAAAGTCTACGTGGTACATTTCTTTAGACGGTCGATATTGCAATTGGACGCGTCCTGGTGTTCGTAATTACATATGATTTATTATAAAAGTCACATTAATCGATTGAAAGAGTCGAAAAGAACAAAACCTAAGATAATTTACTAGTAACCTCCTTCGACAGTTTACGTTTCTTTTGCTTTCAGGTGAATTGGAAATAGAACTGGAACGCACGATACTGGAGCGAGGGGACCTGCAGGACCTGGCTGATAAGCTTCAGGCGCTCGTCAGGAACTTGGAGACGGATAAAAAAAAACTGTTGGAGGATGTCAAACAAGTGAGCGGCTGAAGATTTAACACAATCATTACTAACAACTAACACGTGTTTATTAAGAAAACGAACAAATTACAATAAAATCATATTAATTATTAAGCACCTATCATCGTGTGTTTATAATGAATACATTGTGATCTTTTGGGATCAAAATTAAAATAAGTTTTTTTTGGTAAGTATGATTTTATGAGTAATATAATATATTTTTTTTCAGTTGGAAGACGAGAGATCTTCTCTCTTAAGTCAGTCATCAGAACTACAAAGCGATTTGAACTCTCTTCGTAAGGAGCTGCTCGCGGCCGAACAGAATCGGATGGAGTTGGAAGCGGACAAGGCGACCCTGTACGAGAAGATCAAGTTCCAGGAGGGGGAGAGGGAAAAGGTGGAAATGGAATTGAGACAGGTCACGAGGTGAGGTTCCGTCTTTCTCGTGTTGTTTAATTTTCCTTAGTTTTAAAAACCTTTATATATTCTATTATTTTTCACGTAGTAGTGTAGCGTGGCTGTGGCGTGGTTATGGATCAAGGGAGCAATGTACTTCTTGTTCGTGTTGCCGATTTCCTAAATCGAAGTAGGATCGGTATTACTTGCATTTCGATCTCTCATCCTCGTCCCTCGCAGAGACCGCGGCGAGTTGAGCTCCCAGCTGTCTGCCGCGACCAGAGGACGAGAGGCGACCTGCGAGGAGCTGGCGCGCCTGCAGCAGCGACTGGAGCAGGCCAACGACACGCAGGGGAGACTCAACAGGGCGCTGGACGAGCGGGACAAGGACGCACAGGAGCGCCAGGTGAGCACCCGCCACGGACGGAGCGCCGCCGAGCCGGGACGCTAAACTTGATTTCTGATTCACGACTCGTTTTAAACGCGAAATATCAGTACGGTGATTCCGAAATTCACGGACCGGTACTCGCATTCGCCGATGCGTCCCGTCGATATTCAAAATAACAAAAAACAAAATCGGTGAGGTTCATTTCCTAAGATGAACGCGTTCAAAAAGGTTTATAAAAATTCGGAATTACTACAAAAATAAAAATTCGACATCACCCCTGACGAGGTCAACGAACGCGACAGATAGCGATGGACAACCTGGAGAAGGACAAGCGCCGGCTGGCCGAGCAGCTGGCGGCCGCGCGCTCCGAGAAGGACGCGCTGGAGGCGGCGCTGTTCGACACCAGCAGCCTGCTGGAGGATGCGCTGGCAGCCCGGGACGCGCTGGCCAGGGACCTGCACGACGCACGGCTGCAGGCCGAGAACTGTAAAGGTACTAATGGGAAATGCATTATTGACTTTGTGTTTTTTACTATTTTTCATTTGATTTTGTTATAAGAAATGGTGTCCATTGTCGTAAATAAGTTTTATCAATCAAGTTGTTTGCTGAAATTAAAAACTGGTTCCCGTACATTGTGACCACACATGCATGTATCTCGTGGACGACAGTACTTCCTTATTAATATTATTTCTAAGTTATTCCTAGCTTTTGGAACGTCCATCGTCAATGATGAGTCCAGATAGATTACCAAATCATTACAGGATATTTTTTGTTTAAACAATATGCATTTCGTTAAATGTATTAAACTTTTGAAAATCCAGGCCAAATAGCTCGTCTAACAAAAGACCTAGAAAACAGCGAGAAGAAACTCCGAGAGACTCGTAACAGCATGTCTCAGTCTTCGGGCAAGAAGGAGGCCGAGTACCAACAAGTCATCACCAACCTCAATAGAAGCACCACCGAGAACATCACGAAGCTGAAAGAAGAGAAGGTGCGATGTCTTTTATGTTCAAATAAAATATACGCTAATTTTTTAGAATTTTACAAACTTTACGAATTTTAAAACCAAAAATTCTGACCATTTCTTATTTACTGCAAGAAAGTTGTACAATATACACTATATATAGATTAAGATCGAATTCTTGTTACTTTTCATTATAAAACCATCCTAACAATACCAAATATCATATATATATATTAAATAATATCTGAAATTGTATTTTGCCTATTTCTTCTTTATGATCAACAGTGATTAAATGTTATATATGTTTTGACGGATTCATCCCAAGAATAATGTCCAGTTAATATTTTATTAATCTTTTAACGGTCATAGGAACTAATACGTCAATCATTGGAACAAAAACTGAGCCAAAGTATAGCGACCCTGACGAGCGAGAAGGAAGCTTTCGAGGCTAGCGCAAGAGAGAGGGAGAAGAAGCTACTGGCGGCCAGAGACCAGTTGATCCTGCAGCACGATGAGGCCCTCTTGAGAGCAGAGAACGACAAACAACAAGCCTTGTTGATGGGTAACACACACACACACACACGCACGCACGCACACACGCACGCACGCACGCACGCACACACACACACACACACACACACACACCTATGAGGTTTTATATTTGTAAATATAATGAAATAAATACATATTTAAACAGGAATTAACTTAATACCGTTAATTATGATTTTAAGTATGTATAATTTTGTACAATATTAATGTTTGTGACTTGGACGGTTTTGAATATTGAGATAACAGGCACGTGGACGCATAAAATAATTAATTTGATAATTTTGAAAACAACAATAAATAAATATTGGCTTTTGACTTTGATTCCAATCTTTACATATGTATTTCGTGATCGTTTCCAGCTCATCAGGAACACCAAGCCCTAGTGGAGCGTCTGGAAGAAGCCAAACGCGTCCTCCATTGCGAGCAGAACAAGCTGGAGCGAGTGAAGAGAGACGCGCAGGCCAGGTCCCAGCAGGACAGGACCCTCGCCAACCAGCTCAAGGACGACATCGCCGCATTGAAAACCAGGCTTGAAGAAGTCAAGTATGTGTACATATTTTTTTAAATACCTTAGATCTCGTTTCCGGCGCATTTACGGAAACTTGGGATTTTTAATAATACATTCTTAGTGCCATCACAGTGTCGAGTCACATTGTGGTTTATTTTACTACCAGTAAACTAACTTCGAATTGGATTTTTTTACATTCGTACTATAAAGCGTAACTTATTAATTCCTAGTCTAGCTGTAAACCAAACTTAATTAATACAAAGAAATTGAGAAGACCCGATCGAGTGATTCAGAAGTTATATAATACGTCCGGTCCATCCTATGTAACTCGTAGAAAATAGTAAAGTATATTCATTAGAAGGGGCGCCTTAACGTGAGATATCGATAGAGCAAGTAATAGAGCACAAAAAATATTACTAGCTCACTGGGTAGAAAAGAATAAGATTCTAATGTCGCGTGCCCATGCCGAATTAAATATTCAAAGAAACTACCTCTCAGCTGTGAGAGTATTAGTTACGTGTGCACCGTCTCAGGGCCACCGCCGAGGACGAATGTGCTCGCTACGAGAACCGCATCAGGGAGCTGCATCTGGAGAAGGAGGCCCTCACTCGCGAGTGCGCGGAGACACGCGCCGCGCTGGCGCTGGCGGAGGACAAGCACGACGCCGCCTACGCGCAGCTGCACGACACACTGCGCAAGCTCAAGGACCGTGAGTACTCACCGTGCGTGCGTGTGTGTGTGTGTTCACGTACAGGCCGGTGATCTCGTGTGTTTTTGTGTGTGTTCACGTGCGGGTTCGCGAACTCATGTGTTTGTGTGTGCACACGTTTTTCGAGCTCAGGTGTTTGCGTGTGTGTTTGTGTTGTATATGTGGTGATTTCGGTGTTTTGTAGGTCTCATTGCCGATAAATTGTGAATAGTATAAGTGCGTGTGGAAGGTGAATAGTTTGAATGTCCGTGTTCGAGCATAGGAGTTTGCGTGTGTTCGTATAATTGTTTATGTGTGTATGTGTGAAATAGTAAACAAGGTTAGATAACATCGCTTTAACTTATAACGTGTTCGACTGTATATTTTTGTTTATGTGGAAATATGTTCATATGTTTTTTTTATAGTGTATATATTTTTTTTATATCTTTTTCACTTTAAATACAAAGAGCGCTTGTGTACATCAAACGTAAGGATCAGGAGGACTTAAAGCACTGAATAGTTTCTCCAAAGGTTAATTATATATATATATAACCAAAGTGCACTCTTTTACGGTATATATGCATTATATCAATATTTAAATTAGTTTTTAAATTCCAGTGGAGAACGAGGCAGACAGTCTACGCAAGGAGTTAACGGACACTCGTCGTCAGCTCAGCATCTCTTCGGCGGAAAGAGACAAGTATAACAGCGCTTGTAAAGAACTACGAGAACACGTCAAGAGATCTGAGCACGAGAGACGAGAGGCTGCTCGGGCCAGAGATGAGGCCTACCAGAGGATCACTAGTGAGTGCCGGCCTCTACAACGAAAATAATAGCTACTCGAATTTTGTTTATTATTTGGTATTTTTGTAATAGATTTATAGATATCTATTTTAAATAATACAAAATATTTCAATTTAAATATGCTTAACATGGCTATGCATTTAAAGATATTTCAAACAAAATATTTAATTTTATAAAGTAGATATTAGAATACCATAATAGTTTGGTGTTATAATGGTTTTTAGTTTATATAGAGTGAGTAATGTACTAGGTCTAGAAGAAAATCGTACAACCCTGGAGCTGGAACTTTCCCGCGTCCAGAGCCTGCTGAAGGAGTCGGAGAGCGGAGGAGAGCACACCGAGAGAGCACTGAAGGCTACCGAGGCGCAGCTGAAGAGGGAGCGGGCCGCCTTGGAACAGGCGCATCACGACGTCAAGGAGCTGCAGTCCAGGTGGGAAGTCGGGAGCCGGACTCCCGGCGGTCTGTACTAGCGGCCGCGGTGTTCCTTCTCTCGGAGATCGTTCGATCGATCTCGGTTTGAAAAAGTCTTATCACATTTCGGGTTCGATTCGTTCTTCAATTTGGGTACGTCTGGATCGCCTCTCTGATATTCTTTGAGGCAGGTTGCAGAACGAGAGCGAGGAGCGCGAGCGCGCGGGCGCCGAGTGCGGGGCCGCGCGGCGACAGGGGGCGGAGCTGGAGGCGGCGCTGCAGGCCGCGCGGGCGGAGCTGGCCGCCGCACGGGCCCGCGCCGCCGCGCTGCACGACGCCGTCAGGGACAAGGACCAGGTGGGCCGGGCTCCTGTAGCGCTCCTACTGGAACGGTGTCGGGAGACCTTTCATCTTTTAGGATATTTTTATATCAGATTCGCACTCGATTAAAAAATATATTTAATCTTATCGTGGATATCGAAATTAAACAAAACTTCACTACATCGTTTTCTCTGCATCTTTCGTGACTTCAGAATTCGTACAACAAGAGATCCTTCCTTATATTGAATAATAGTAGCACGCATCGGCCGCCCGGTCGTTTAGTGTGACATCTTTTTTCCGGCACGTTTATTACGGATAGTTATTGGGTTTATAACGAAATACTACTTTTAATTTGTATTTCAGGAGTTAGTGGCTCGTCTGGAAGATTGTAGATCGAAGGAGCGAAGATTGGAGGAGCTGAAACACAACCTCGAGGTCTGTCTGGCCGACGCCGCGCAACAGATCCAGGAGCTGAAGGTATATAAAATCAGTACGCGCGTTATAAAAAGTCGCCATATAAAAATATTTCCCAAGGTAACGGTTAGCACAAAAAACCTGAAGATTTCTTTCCACACGTAGAATATTTTTTCTCACACTGATTCAATCGTTAAAAAAAACCATGTACAAAGCGTCGGGTCCCCTCAGAGTCGCGCGGGCGGCGGCGAGGCTCGCTGGCGCGCGGCGGAGGCGTCGCTGGCTGCGAGCGAGGCGGCGCGGCGCGAGGCGGAGGCGCGGCTGTCGACGGTGGCGCTGTGCCTGCGGCGCGTGTGCGGCGTGCAGCCCGACGGCAGCGTGCAGCCCGCGCCGCGCCGCCGCATGGCCAGCCCCGCCAGGAGATACAGCCCGCACAGAGGTGGGCGCCGAGTCGTAACGTCATAGAGCTCCTCTGACGGGAGGCCGACGGATCGTTTGTGCCTTGAGAGACAGTAGTGAAGCCGTCCGAGTAATGTTCCGTACTATTCTCCCTCGTTGTCCAGGTCGTGATCGCTCGGAAGATCGAAACGACATCGTGGACGTCGATCCGGAGATGATCAAGAAGGGTCTCCGCAACTTGATGCACGAAGTGTGCCAGATAGAGCGGGAGAAGGTGATCGACGAACCGATCGGTCCAATTTCATTTTAGTGTTTAAAATCGGTTTGCCGATTCGACGCCGACGACGATTTCAGGAAGACTTCGAGGCCCAGGCGGCGGTGCTGAAGAAGCAGCTGAAGGACTCCTCGGAGCGGCAGGGCGAGGGCGAGGGCCGGCTGCAGGCGCTGGGAGCCAACGTGCGGGCGCTGGCGGAGGAGCGGGCGCGCCTGCAGGCAGACCTCGCGCAGAGGGAGGCGCAGATAGGGGCACTGGTGAGGACGTGGGGGAGGTGGGGAGTAAATTAGAGACCATAACGCGGTGGTGGCTCTAATTTACTTTTTAAATGAGAATAATATATGTAAATATATAATTATTTTAAGAAATTAAGTTTGTGTATCTAAACTGCCAGCAAGACTTACTTTACTGGCTAAGTATTTGGTTGTATCTTCAGTGAAGCATGTTGTGATGTATTTTTTTTATTATATTAAGTAATGGCTACATTTTAAAATGCCATCGAAAAGACCCCTAAGGTGGGCAAAATGTTTTTCTTTATTTTCAAGGAACTCATAGTGACCCTGGTTGTATCAAATATGTACTAAAAACAAAATAAAATAAATACTTGCATGGGACTCCCATACAACAAACGTGATTTTTTTAGCCCTTTTAATAACGGCAATAGGTAGGAGCTTGAAATATTCCCAGAATATTTTGTTATGTATTCCCTTTTACATAAAAATAAATATTGAAGGGCGGCTCCCATACAACAAATATGTTGTCTTATTAATGTTTTTAATATATAATGGTACGGAAACCTTCGTGTGCGAGTTCTTTGACCTTTTTAATTACGAATTAACATGTATTGTATTACACTGACATTAAATTAAAATATATTTTCAAGAAATTATTTACAATAAAAAAAAAATCCATTTTTTGTTTTGCGAACCTTTTGGCGCCCCTTTGTGAGTGGCGCCCGGCGCATGATGACACCCCTTGCCCCCCCTCACTACGCCCCTGCCTTCAACATGCCACCTATAATTGAACATAAGAAAAACATACGTTTTCTATATTCAGACCACAAACATTTGATAATTGTCCTTGTGATTTGTTAATAGTCATGGCGAATGCAAGAAGAATCGGAAATTGAAGTCGTTTAAACTCAAACGGCGCATCCGTTGGCAACATCGGAACAAGAACATCCTCGCCTTTGAATTTTCTTTAAAGTATCGTCGCTTACAACTATTGTTCATCAGTTTATTTATAGCAATAGCCTATTCCTCGACATATTAATACACGTTTTTAAATGCGTTTCTGGTACTTCTCAGAACGAATCAGTTCAATCAAAGACTGTAGAGGTCAGCGCCCTCCGAGACAAGATCACCAGCCTCGAGGCCACTCTCAGCTCGACCACTGAAGAGAAACTACAGACTGGGGTAAATATATCATCTTTAATATTTTTGTCCAAATATATATATATAATGATCCTGCCATTATTCCACTAATTCTTTTATCTAACAAAATCAAATATTTACTTCAATAAATTAAAGTGATTTCTCAAAGATATTAAGAAGTATAATAATCAAAACGACATTAAACATCATTCACGAAACGTCGTATTAGACCCTACTCTGATATGTTTTTACTAAAATAATGAATATTGTTTATATTTTCTACGTGTATTAGAAACTTTATTAAATTATCTAATACGAATACACCAGAACAAATCAGAGAACCTTCGCGTGCAACTAGCGGAGCGCGTACAAGAGATCGGTCAACTGCGAGAGGCGCTCGCGGCTGCAGAAGGTATGTTATTGTATTACAGAAGTTACGTACTAAAATATCTAATGATAGTAATTATTGAAGAATTTGTACTGTCATTCAGTCGAATAAACTCAAAGGTCGCACGACTTTTTACATTATCTTACGTATAAAAAATATATATTCATACTTATTCACTAATTTGAACGGATAGACCTCCCCCTTTCTGATACACACATGTACACTTAACACTTCGTTTTAATCTTTAATTTTGTTTATTCACTTTTCAATTATATATCAATGTCGGCGGCCGACAGTCGTGAACGACACGCTCTAGAAATGAAATATAATTTGTAAATTTAAAGTAAAACACCGATAAAATAACTAAGGAATATATTAATACAAATATCATAAAAAATGGAATGCGATTTTTGCCAACGACCGACGTGATGATAGATGGCTCAGGACCGGGGTCCCGGTGCAGATGAAGCCGCGGGAGATAGGCATGTAACATTGGTGACCACCTCCCCCTCCTCTCCCCCCAGCACGTGCGTCTCGCCTGGACGTGCGTCGCGCGCAGCTGGAGGGTGACGTGCAGCGCGCCGCCGCCGCCGCCAGGGAGCGGGACGCCGCGCACAAGGTTTGACTTTTTTCTTTTTTAAGGTAATATACGGCAAGTAGGTTCTTTTTTATTGAGGACGAGCTATCTTATTTTGACGGTTGTCAAATCCTAAGAACGTCGTAATTTTTTTTTATCTATGTACATTTTCTCACCACGTTTTCCTCGAATCGAATATAAGCATAGAAATATCGCATTGAAGCCCTACTAAACCTATAATACCGAAGACCGTCTGGCGCTCCAGAAACTTCAAGAGCGCATGGAGGGCTACGGCCGCACGATCGCGTCGCTGGAGGACCGCTGCTCGTCGCTGAAGGGCACGGTGGAGCAGCTGTCGGCGGCGCTGCAGAAGGCCGCGGCCGCCGAGGGCGAGCTGCGGGCGGAGCTGGGGAGGACGCAGAGACAGCTGCACGACGCTAGGAACGGAGAGAACAGCGCGCTGGACAAGCTGAGGCAGCTGCAGAAGAGTATCGGTGGGATAACACATTTTTTAAATAAATTTTTTTTTTAGTACGTGCCACGTTCTGTTAAACGTCTGATCGAATCGTTTAAATACATGTGGTGTACGAAATCTTAAATTATAAATATTATTTGGTCGTTTTGACGAAATCATAAGTAACACCGTAAGTGTACGACTCCCTCCCGGCAGCTAATTGTGAGAACGAGCGGCGCGTGCTGAGCGAGAAGCTGGAGAGCGCCAAGGCGGCGCTGGCGGAGCTCAAGAGAGTCAACGGAACGCTGGAGGACCAGACTCACAGACTCACCAACCAGCTCGCACACGTCGAGGCACAGAGGTGGAGCGTTATCTATATATAAAATGCCTATATTATTGAAAAATTTTTCTTTATTGTTTTTATTACAAACACGGCCTTACACATCTAATTGAACCGTAGAAAGTAATAGTCATGTTAATTTGATTAAAAAAGATATAATTACATAATAAGCTCACAAAAATGTTACGAAGTCCGGTTTCAGACGTTACTTTTGCTCGCCAGGGTGGACCTGGAGTCTCAACTGCGCGCGTCGAGCTGGGAGGGTTGGGAGGGGCGGGAGGTGTGGGAGGGGCGGGAGGGGTGCGAGGACCGCCGCCTGCTGGAGCTGCAGCGGGACCGCGCCGACCTCGCCGCCAGGAACCAGGCGCTGCAGGACACTGTGCGGCTCATGGACGCCAGACGAATGAGACCCACCAAGGACGCACGGAAGAACAACTACCTCTCCTCGGATCAGGATTCTGGTGAGTTTGTGATGACTGAGACAGAAATGAAGCTAACTTCTCCTCCGAACTCGATTCTGA
Source organism: Napeogenes sylphis (assembly GCA_959347405.1). NCBI lineage: Eukaryota > Metazoa > Arthropoda > Insecta > Lepidoptera > Nymphalidae > Napeogenes > Napeogenes sylphis. The sequence goes on from OY365783.1 coordinate 2,095,522, forward strand.
TGGGTTGGTGTGATTTACTAGAAATACGATCTACCCGGTGTTGTGCCCGGGTTGTAGTGAGTGTCATAAAGTTATATGTTCTGGTTCGTTTTATATGTAAATTTGGGACAATATAAGACCAATTCCAATTAATTTCAGATAATACTGTACAAGAATCCAGACATAATATACTTCAAAATAAATATTGCTTTGCATTTATACTACACGTGTTACAGGAGCAGATTCCACAAAAGACATCCATCTCAACAAGGAGATTCCTTGCAAGGATAAATCGTTGAGCGACCTGAGTCTTCTGGAGCTGGAGAACCGGGAACTGAAGATGAAAATCAGACGCCTAGAGAAAGAATTGGCTGATAAGGTAGCCCGTGTAGTACTGTTGGATTTTACTTAATTTGTTAATTTTGATATTTTTTTACACATTGTTTGGCATTGCATCAGAATGAATAAATTAAAGGTATTTAATAATTTATAAGGTAGGAAGACAAGATATTAGAAATCACCAAAGGTAAATAAGTAAGTGATGCGGGTGCTACGCTTCTTAAGATCATTTACGACGCATGGGAGACGTTATAAAATGCAATCGAGGTTTTTTGTGATTCACCTAAAGCTTTTGATTGCGTAGATCACCAAACTTTACTATGCAAACTTAACCACTATGTTTTAAAATATCTATAAACGTGTATAGCCATGTTAAGCTTATTTAAATTTATGTAAATAAAGAATGAAAAAGAAACCGATACGGGCAGGGATTCGAACCCTCAACCTCTGGGAAACCGTCCCATCGCTCTACCAATTGAGCTACCGTGTAGCTCAATTCATTCTATATTTATAAAAAATTAACGACTATGGTGTGCGTAGTGCTGCGCTTGATATTATTGCCCCTTACCTAAATCAAAGAGACGAGGTTGTTGATGTAAATAATTCTACATCGGCTGATTCTCATCTAAAAATGGGTGTTCCACAAGGATCTATTCTTGTCCCTTTTTATTTTTACTTTATATTAATTACTTGCCTTTTTTCGTAAAAGTTCTAATATGACATTGTACATTTTGCTAATGGTACTTCGCTTATTTTTAAACTTGAGCGTAATAAGGCTAATTATGACGAAGTAAACAGTGCTCTGTCATGTGTCATATTCGAAATTAATAATTTGGTCTTTAATACTAAGAAAACTAAAATGTATGGAGTTTACACTTTCTAATGTAAAAAGTTTAAATTGTAGTTTCTTCTGAAGAATGAAGTGTTAGGAGTGTCTGACTTAATCATTTTGCTCAGGTATGACTTTAGATAAAAAGTTAAATTGGTACCCCATCTCTCAACACCCGCAGACAAACTCAGCTCGGCCAACTCTACAATTAAAAAAGTAAGACAATTAACAGACGTTAATACGGCTCGACTCGTTTATTTCAGTATCTTGTCATACGGTATGTTATTATTGGCCAGTGCTGCCGAAATTAATTCTATATTTATTTTACTTTACTTTAATTTTACTCGAGTTTACCTGGGAGATGTTTTTAAAGGTATTCTTATGGTTGCTTCTCAATACATCATTAATGACAAATTATTTACTACACACGAAAATTTTAATACTTATATAACAACACAACAACAGTGACAGACATACGGTAAATACAAGAAATAAAAATAAACTCGTAACGCCTAAATTTCGTCTTCAAAAAGTTGACAAGTTATTTGTAATTAATGAGTCGACTTTTGCAAACTGCCTCTTTACATCAATCCCAACAACATTTTTTCTACAACTTATTATAAATCTTGATAAACAGAACAAAAATATAATACTCCCTCGGTTATTTATTACTCTGTATTTTATAAGAAGTGCCTAAAAGATAACGCCCGGGCGCCATACTTAGAGTTAATTCCAGTTTAGGGGCAACAAATAAATGTTGTATGGGAAAACATAAATTTAAAAAATTAATAATTTGAATCACGCATTCTCTCCTAGAAAAATTATCATTGCTGCCAATGTTATGGATTGTTTTAAGGACCTCAAAAATCCATAGCTTATAGAGTTTGCTGTACTCTCTAAAACTGTTTATAAATCATAACCCAGTGGATTAAGATCGGTGCAGTCTTGCTGTAACATCAATTATTGGTTATGTAACCTGGTATTGTTAAGAGACTTAACCACCTTCTCAATAATCGTGTCTTGATATGCTTGGGCCTATATTTTGATATAAATATATGTCAGTCACTCCTTGATAGTTAATACTCCATCAGTCACTCTTTGATAGCTAATACTCCTTCAACCCATTAATGAAGTTGGATAACGTCCACGTTGCACTCTGCTGACTGATTGGGAGGCTTCTGGAGAGTTTTAAGTTAAAAGTTGGTCATTCTGCTTGTTAAAACATTGCCTAATAGTTAAAAAATTCTGTATTTTTTTTCCTGTGATTTCTCCTTGCGTCCCGCTTAAAATGTTTCTTGTTATTGAAATATTCTGATCTTTTGAAGAAAAGCCAAACTTAAAAAAAACTCTCTGGCAAATACATTTTGGAAGTATATTGAGAAATAATTTGGTGCTTATATAAGTAGGTAATTATGGAGGTTTTCTATTTTTAAGTCTTAATAATGTGATGTTAGGAACGTGTTAGATATGTCAATGTTTAGTCAATTTAGTAAAGTGAAAAGAGTTAAATATAATTCTTAGGATTTGGAGCTCCTAGCCGCTCGTAACCGCTACTTCGCCGACCTGTCTTCCGGCAACAGACAAGACGCGGACCAACATCGTCTGGCCGCCCTTCAGTCCGAAAGATTGTTAGAGGCCAGGGATGCCAGCCACAGACAGCAGATTATCCGCCTCGAGAATCAGGTATTCGTTATGATTCCCATCCGTGACATCAAAACGGTTCTTCGAAGTCTCACCGTGGCCCCGTCCCCAGCTGAGTCAGGTCCGCGCGCAGCTGGCGGGCGAGGTCCGTCGTCGCCAGTCGTACGTGGCCCGCAGCGGGCGCGCGGCGCGGGACGTGCAGCGCCTGCGCAGCGCGCTGGGGGACTCGCTGCGCAGCGTGGCGCAGGTGGGTGGGGGCCGGCGCGGCTGGCCACCGCGGAGAAGGAGCGGTATCTTGTATTCGTAACGGATATTATCGTCCGCGTTATAAATTGTGAAAAAAATCATTTAAAAAATGCTTTTAATGACGTTATGAGAACCTTTTTTCCGAAGAGTATAATTATTATATCGATCTGTGTATGCTGATGTGTCTCTGACCCCAGGACCCGGCGCTGGACTCCCACAAGCTGGAGCGCGAGGCTCGCAAGTTGGACGACACGGTCGCGCGGAGCCTGCCGCCGCTCACTGATAGCTTCGAGTCCTCCAAGTAGACCGGCGGGCGACTGGCTCCGATATTATTATCAGAACCCTTTTACGAGACTTGGAAAGTTTTATATTTCTTATTATATAGATCGGTTTGTGTATTGTGTGTCGATGGAATTTTGTTGTTTTAAGTCTTCATTTATTTATTCAGTTAGAAACGGACACGATATTTTATTTACGGAGCTCAATAACCGAGACATGTGCACTATGAGTTTGAATTTTAGATTTTGAGATAATAATAATTTCGTTTAATTTGATGGTATTACTAAATGTGAACCCGAGGGTTACATAACTAACATCCAACATAACTACTAGTAGGATGTAATGCACTCCTTACTTCAAAGATTTATAAATTTATTTATGTTAATTTTAAAAAGGTATCCAAATATTTCTATTTTAACCTTCGTCTATTCGGTCATTATTGTTCTACTAGTTTTTGTAGAATGGCTCAAGAATACGACACAATTTAATAAAATCATATTATTATTTTTATTTATTATAAATATGACCAGTATTTGCAAAATTGAATTGCAATTTTTAAGATATTAAACTAAACGTCCAGCTGTTATACAGTATAGTAAAAATGTTGTAATGATAATTATACAAATTATTATCTTATCGTACAGTCATGGTGTTATCACGAGGTTTTTGTCCAACACAAATCTACGAAATAGAAGTGAAGTTTGGACAGCTGTTATAGTAATAAAATTTACATCTTTATTTATTAAAATCATACATTTTATTGTAGGTTTAAATAAATGTTGATTTATTAGGTCAATATTTTTAGCAAATGCTAAATGAAAACTAAAGAATCGTAAAAATATACCGCGGCTCAAATGATGATTCACAAGTCATTGTTAAGGTCTATTGCAGCCGGAAGTACTGCAGAACCTGTATCTTTTCTAGTCAAGAAGTGAGATTGTTACGTATAAGTTTATCGAGATTCTTAAATTAGATAATTTGATTAATTTAATATTTAGAATGTTACAATTACAATTTTGTGTTCTTAATAAATTTAAGTTGAAACAATGTTTATACCGTCTGTGGAACTTATAGGACTATTAAAGTTTTCTGTAATATTGAAGTTTCTGAGAAGATTGAATAGGACGGTATAAATTTATATCTTGAAAATGGTACAATTTTATCACGTTTTTTTAAGCATTCCACTTGGCCCCACTTCATGTAGGCGGCCTTCGATGACCCTAGACTCTCAACACCCTCCAATAAAAACGAATAAGGCAAATTGAATGTGGGCTAGCTTTATATAATCATATTTATTATATTATAACCCACTTAATATTAACCTCTATTATACACACCTAAAATCCTAATCATCATTATTCATAACAAAACTAATTATTTGTCAATATTTCCCTATTCATGCTATACAGGATAGACGTCACCGTAATTATGGAATATTTTAATGATTGTTAATGCGTTAAATTTTTAAAATAATTATACCTACGTGTTTCATATCGAGTCTACATCTCTACATGAAATTAGTCATGTAGTTTGTTTCGATTAATTCATTTATTCGTCATGTAATATCGTAAATTGACTTATCTTGTTAACACTATCTAAAACTAAATTAAACAGTTACACAGAACGGTCCAATAAATACTTAATGAAACAAAAAATGAAAGGATAACTTAGATGAAAGACCTCAATATATTTTCAACTGATAGGCACCGCAACACATCCAGGGTGCGGTGATAAGGAATAGATACGTCAAAATACTTATATTATCGCATTTTAGACTTTTTACTAGCATGTAGCTATTGTATGTAGATTTTGGACTCCCACGCTTCGAATTTATTATAAGAATATTTCTTATCATGTTTTTAAGTGATGCGTGTCCCATGGTGAACTCGATCTATAGCACGAGACCTTGTTTCACGAGTGGGATGCCTTAGAGATGCCTACAACAAGTAACCCGACACTTGATTTGTAATTTTATAATTAGAATGCTTCATTTATAGGTCATAGTCGAGAAGGCGTATTGTGTTCATTTCCATTGGACTGTGTCAATTCTTATGTTACTAGAATGTCGACATACGCCCGCCACGTCACTGCCATTACTTTATCAACAATGTACAACGTAGTTTAGTTATATTGTGTGTGAGACACGTTTTATGAATATTTTATACACATGTCAATCAATAAAATAGATGTAGAAGTAATTGGTTGTTTCATTTAATTAAAATTCCGACCCAATTGTCGGAGCAGGGTTCGGGCCGGCGCATGAGTCACGCGTCGCCCTAGTTGAAGTACTCGCAGCGCAAGCGAGGAAAAAATGCACAAAACAAAAATATTTAAAATTGGTTTTATTGATAAATTTGCGAAAAGAAAAAGAAAATTAATTGTACATGTCGATTATTGATTGAAAAGATAAAAATATACAAGTTTTCACTTTGCACAATATATATATAAAAATATAGTTCAACTCAGATCAAGTCAATACCAATATCCTTGTGCAGGTTATTCTTAAAAGTTAACAGAAATGACAATGGAGGAAACATCTAAACCGTAACAATATTTGAACACCTATTATAATTATTACTTTAACAAAGTTTATAGCAACATATAGGCTGGTAATTTATAGTTCAATGAGCCAATAATTGTAATACTTTATCCAATTTACAATAACGATAATCTTTAGACTTTAGTAAGGTTGTTAAAGAGCGCCAGCATATAGTCTAACGGACTTGGGCACTACTATGGTGGGTGCACTCACTCACCTAAGGCTCACTAATATTTGTTCAAACTTATTGAGACCTATATGGTGTTGCACTATAACTTTTCCTTCCATACATTTGTATTATATATAACAAGACAATAATATATCTGAAAAAAATTTATGTATTCTTAATTATTAAACATTATACACTGGTTAAGGCCCACTGGCACAAACTCCAGGTCTCCGAGGAGCCTACAAAACTCACATTTGGCCGTTCAGAAGTTTGTAAATCTTTTTTTTAAATGCTATTATAAATCTCTGCTCAGATCAGACATGAAGGATAAATTTCTCTTTAATATTAAACTCAAAGGAACATTTACTAGCATAGGCATATCAAATTTATGAGAAACGATTCACACATTCTTGGCATAGATAACTCACAAACAATATATCAACAGCCAGTATGTTTACACAAATATTCAAATCTAACAAAACAACAGATTAAAATACTATATTTTATCTAAAGATTGTGCAAGACCTTTAAAGCTTTCAACCCTTAACAAAATGGGACGTGTTTTCATTTTAATGAATAAATTATTGTAATTAGTTATAAATTGCTCATTGTCTGACCTAAGCAAAAGTTTTAACAATAATCCTATAAGATACTAGGTAGTCTTTGCAAGACTGGTTAAAGATAATGATACCAAGTAGATACTAATAGAGATTTAGGCAATTACTATTTTATACTAATAGTTACAGCTCTATATAAATTGAAAATCACAAGTCATTAGTGATTTAAAGAGGGAATATACTTCTGAACATGGCATCATTCATACTATACAAAATGGAATATTGAGGGTGAAACACACACAGAATCCTTAAATGTGTCCTCAAATGAATTACTAATATAAATATACAGATGGGGAAGTAGTCCACTACTTAATATGAAAGGTGGAGGTTGACATCTATCTGAAGATCTGTGATGCATTTCCTCCCATCTTATAGCTCAGGCCCACATTAGATAACAAATGCACATTTGCAAAATGCTTAAGGTATTCAATAACCAACCATGCTCACCCGACCTAAATAACTTTTGGAACTGTCAAGAGCCAAATCTGGGTACGAGAAGTTTTTCAAATTATTAAATATTTAATAGCTAGTTGCGTCGGAAGCGCCATGATCTTTACAGCAAACGACATATTCTTGGTTTACTCGACTTGCCACCTTTTACCTCTTTGGGAGATTTTTTGTTAATCTGTCGCACTAGATCGTAGAAAACTTCGTTAACACTGATTTTAGCCTTCGCGGAGGTCTCCATAAAGACGCAGTCGAAACGGTTAGCAAGGTTCGCGCCCTGTTGCTTACCTACCACGCGTTCCGCCTCCAAGTCACACTTGTTGCCAACCAATACCATTGGTACATCGATCTTGTCCTTCACACGGAGGATTTGCTCTCTTAAGTCCTGCAGGTCGTTGAAAGTCGACTGTGCTGTAATCGAATAAACTAAGACAAATCCCTGTCCGTTTTTCATATACAAATCTCTCATCGCAGTAAATTGCTCCGTGCCAGCCGTGTCTAGAATTTCGAGCATGCATTGTTGTCCATCAACTTCCACTTGTTTCCGATAGCTGTCTTCGATGGTGGGGTCGTATTTCTCCACAAAGATGCCTTGTACGAATTGTACTGTCAGGGCGGATTTTCCCACGCCCCCGCTACCTAATACGACTATTTTGTATTCGCGCATTATTAACTGTTTTGAAGAACTTGAATTAATTCACAGAAATTATAGATCACACTCCTAAAAAGCACATTAACTAGTAAGTTATTGCAAAAAAACCTTCAACAAGTCAAACCGCCATGACACCGTTAACAGGGCGATGGCTCACTTCATCGGTGTTGCCGCTAGCAACATATCATATATATAGGCCTATGGGAATTTTTAAAGATTAAAAAAATAATAATATATATATATATATATATATCTGTTCATTTATAATTGATATTTATATTACCTAGCCATAAAATCTCTGAAATAGGCATATTGTAAGTAGTTACTTAGTAATAAAAAAAAAGTAAAACTATTTAAGAGATATATTTTATTTTTAGGGTTCCGTAACTTGAAAAAAAGGACCATTTTGTTGTCCGTCCGGTTATCAAGACCCTTTTCCTCAAGAACGTGTGGAGATATCAAGCTGAAATTTATATTAAACACTCAAGTCTACTGTCTCTTGGAGCTGTGAAAAAAATCTAACTTCTAAGTCACACAAAAAATATAGTCGTTTATGCTGAAATTTTTGGAATTGAGTTATGTATGAGTAATCAAAATGTACAGAGTCTTCCCGTAAACTCAGATTCTTGAAATCGAAGTACCAAGTAACGTTTTATAGTACATATAAAGGAAAATTTGAAAAGGAAAACAGTAACTTACTACCCCTTTTTTCATGAAGTATTAATTTGAAATTCAATAACGCTGTTTAAAGCTTACTGTCAAAACTTCTATACGGGAGCTTTGTGTGGGTCAACTATACACAAAAGAGCGATGGACACACTGAGGGTCCAGTACAATAATGGATTCAGAATGCTGTTGGGCTTCCCGTGTTTTTGTTCAGCTTCAGGCATTTTTGCTTCCGAAAGGACAAATGACTTTTATGCCATAATAAGAAATAAAACGTTTTCACTGCTGAAAGGAATGCGGTTAAGTTCAAACAGTGTCTTGAGAATGTTAGCCTCAAAAACGTATTCCTATTTATTGAAGCATTTTATTAGTATATTGGTATCTTAGTTTAATGTGTTAATGACAATCGAAATGCTTACAATATTTATATCATTATAATACGATTAATTGTGTATAAAAATAATTGTATTGTGATTAATTTTTATTTATAATTTGACATAAATGTAAACAAAATGTGTTGCTCGAAATAAAGACTTATTATATTAAATACTCTGGTCAAAGTTATTAAAGACCTTAATATTTTAGTTACATCACATATTATATATATTACAATGAGTTCCGTAAAATATATTATGGCACGGAATTCATCGTGCGCAAGTTCGACTCGCACTTGGCAGATATTTCTTTTTTCACTTACGGACTTTTTACCTACTATGCCTATTTCTAGTTATTAAAAATGATTTCTCATGATGATTTTAATGAAATAATATTACAATAAGTCACAATCAATAAATACGGATTACTACAGAAGACCAACATTTATTGATTTTCTGAATTTTTGTATGAACTGGTATATTTTATTAGAAATAGATATTTGTTTAAGGGTTCTTATAAATAATGTACATAATTAATTAAACCTAAAATAAAATACTTTGGGCATATGTTTTATTAATGTAGCAACACTGCCCAATGAGAATGGTTCGTACTTCTCTAAGTACGGCATGCATCCTTACTCTTTATTCGTAGTTATCAAAATAGTAGGTAGATGGCACTTTACTCAATCTATATATTAAAAGATTTTTATAATTTGAACTTTGAAATAGAAAAATTAGAAAAGGCAACGATTTCAAATGAATTAATAGTATCATACGTTTGTAATATTTGGTACATTAATATAATTACTTTTACAATTAAGCAAAGCAGTATCTTATCTACTCCGGTTGTAAATTACGTGTTGGTTATATTAATAAGTTATATTTCTTCAGTATTGGTACAGAAAATAATAAATATAAATAAATATTTAGATATTATTTAAAGAATATTTTCATCAGTTTAAGATGAAAAGCTGTTGAATTTTGAAAGTCGCTTTCAAGTATGGCTTTAGTATGTTTGTGTTGCAACTCAGAGACCACCGTTGAGGTGAAAGTCAATATTTTCTTGCTGTTATTTACTGTTAAAATTTCTAAAGCCTTAGTATTTTAGCTTAAGTTTTTATGATTATACTTATTTTTTTTACTTTCTATCGCAATTCAAACATTGCCGTACCTACAGAATATTATGATAAACATTCATTTAATGTTTTGTTTTGTTATGGTCTTGAAATCCATGATTTTTGGATGAGTTAGTGAGCAGTGTAAAAAAGGGTGAACATCCATTCTTGTTTAGTGGATGTTTTCTTATCACGAGCGAACATTCACGATGTTAGCACCTATCTGCTATGAATTGACAATTTAATGAAATTTTCCTAAACTTCAAGATATTGACAGCTTATTTTTAACCCCCGACTAAAAAGAGGGGTGTTATAAGTTTGACCTGTCGATCTGTGTATCTGTGTATCTGTGTATCTGTGTATATGTGTATCTGTGTATCTGTCTGTGGCAAATTTCCGGCCAAACGCGTGGACGGATTTGAATACGGTTTTTTTTAATCTAAAGCTATGCTCGTCGAGATGATTCTTATTTATGTTTGATTGAAATAAAAATAGCCGTTTTCAAGATATTGACGTTTTATTCGTGCAGGGGAGAGGTTCTTATGCAATAATTAGCTGTTTGCAACCAAACGCGTGAACGGATTTGAATGCGGTTTTTTTTTTAATCGTAAGCTATGCTTGTCGAGATATTTCTTATTCATGTTTGATTGAAATTAAAATAGCCGTTTTCAAGATATTGACGTTTTATTCGTGCGGGGGAGAGGTTCTTGTGCAATAATTAGCTGTTTGCGTCCAAACGCGTGGACGGATTTGAATGCGGTTTTTTTTTTTTTTTTTTTTTTTATCGAAAGCTATGCTCGTCGAGATAGTTCTTATCCATGTTTGATTGAAATAGAAATAGTCATCTCTAAGATATTGACGTTGTTCCCAGCGGCGTCGCCCGCCCTATATAGGAAAAAAGCCTAGTTATGAAGGCCAAAAGCTTTTTACACTTACGTACTGAGGTAAAGTACTTTATTAGGAATAACTGTTGCCCGTGACTGCGTCCACAGAGACTGTAAAAATATATTTATATGGCTTATGATCGTAGTTATAAAGAATCACGGGCAACAGCTAGTGATAATATAAATCTCTTCATCATAGTGTTATTACTTATTTTAAGTCATTTTGACTCTAAATGTTTATATTTATTAATATTCGTATATATGAAACCTACCTACCTACCCATATGAAACAGTCTTGAATCATGTTACTTAATACATTTATAATTTATTACATTGTCGAAATCCTTATTTTATTAAATATTATATATATTTCTCGTATTAAATATAACCTTTGTACATCATAATATAGGATTCTAATACTAAAAGATTTTTTTTTTAAAATCGGTCTCGTAGTTTTGGAGCCTATTCAATTCAAACAAACAAACAAATCTTTCCTACAAAAACAATTAAAAATTCAGAAACTAATGACACAAAAAAAAAGCAGAAAAAAAAAAATTAAAACTTAAAAAACCCCCAATACAAAAAGACCTCTAAAAAGAGTAAAAATAATATTTTTATGTACTTATTGAACTCGTTGCGTCGGGGGACCGTTTAATAAAGGAAGAAATTAAAATGCAAGTAAGTTAACAAGGCAAATAAAGAAATTACGTTATCGAATCGTATAGTCTAAGTCCTCAATGATTAACTTCGTAATATATACACTATCAACGTACGTACAACGGTCTCCCGACGCAACGAGTTCAATAAGTACATAAAAATATTATTTTTACTCTTTTTAGAGGTCTTTTGTATCGGGGGTATTTTAAATTTTTAATTTAAGTTTTAAATTATAAGCAATCATTTCATATCGACATTTGTATGTGGCTCGTTGCATAAGACGATGCTTCTTAGCATTCCATGGATTCACCGTGCTGGTGCCGGGCCCCTCGCGTTGCAAGAAGAGAAGTGCAAACAATGCCTGGAACTTGCGACTCAGGGGTAGGTTTAGGGGGCCCCTTTATGATGCGCTAACACGCTCGCTTTCACTGTCTACACTTGTCTCGGCCGTACGGTACGAAGTGGGGGAATTTTTTTTTGGGCTATCTTTTGGGAATTGTACATTTTAGGCCCCTGAATCTGAATATGTTGTCCGTTTTTTTTGGCGGAGCCTCATTTTCCCCCTAGGGATAAATATTTTGAACCTCAAATTTTGACGAATCTCGACGAATCTCGACCTCCTGGTCAATTTTTGTAATAGACTTTTTTATTTTAGTTTTTTTTTGGTTTTTTGATGTTTGGTTGTTGGACCCACTTTGTACTACTCAACCGTCCTCTCCCTACCTAACCAAATTGAGAGTACAAGCTAACTATAAATTTATTCTTGGACAGTTGGTTGGTCAGTTTGTAATACCTATTAACTTTAAATGTGTGATCCCTGGGGATGTTTGTTATTCCCGACGCAACAACTTTAATAAGTAGATACATAATAACATTATTATTATTCTTTTTAGAGGTCTTTTTGAATCGGGGGTTTAATTTTTTTTTCTGCTTTTTAAAGTTATGTTACTGGTTTCTTTATTTTACTAAATGTACCTACGGACACACAAATTTTCAGTTGTTGAATTATTTCTATCAATATATAATAATATTATAAAGAGGAAAGATTTGTTTGTTTGTTTGAATTGAATAGGCTCCGAAACTACTGGACCGATTTAAAAACATCTTTTACCATTACAATCCTACATTATCTTTGATGAACATAGGCTATATTTTATCGTTAACATCATCACTAATATTATAAAGAGGAAAGTTTTGATTGTTTGTTGGTATACTGGACCAATTTAAAAAAATATTTTACCTTTAGAATTCTATATTACCCCCTGATGAATATAGGCTATATTTAATACAAGAAAAAATAAGGATCCACAAGAAAATTTCGACAATGTAATAAATTATAAATGTACCTATTAAGTAACATGATTTAAGACTTTCTCATATACGTATATACGAACATTAATAAAAATAAATATTTAGATTTAAAATGATTTGAAATCACTAAAATCACTCTGATCAATCGATTTATATTTTCACTAGCTGTTGCCTGTGACTCTTTATGACTTCCATCATAAGCCCTATAAATATTTTTTTTACAGTCTACGTGGACGTAGTCACGGGCAATAGCTATCCCTAATAAAGTATTTTACCTGAGTAAGTAAGTGTAAAAGTGGCCTACATAACAAGGCTTTTTTTTTCTCATACAGCGCAAGCGAAGCTGCTGGGAACAGCTAATTATTGCATAACAACCTTTCCCCCGCACGAATAAAACGTCAATATCTTGGAGACGACTGTTCTTATTTCGACCAAACATGTATAAAAACCATCTCGACGAACATAGCTTTCGATTAAAGAAAACTGCATTCAAATCCGTCCACGCGTTTGGCCGCTCCATTGCCACACAGACACACATATACACAGATACACAAATCGACAGGTCAAACTTGTAACACCTTTTTTTAGTCGGGGGCTAAAAAGAACTACCAATCATCGATTTTGTCTGTGGTCTCTTGTGTGTGTTGTTGTTTGTTTGAGATAGATATTTTTTTTATATATCATAGTATATAGAGGCTTAATACATTTGATAGACTCATCTGTGAAATTATATATCCAATAAGTACCTACATATTTTTGTTTTTGCCTATTTTTTTTTATTATTGTTTGGTTTCCGACAGTAGTTCAACTAAGTATATTTGAATTCTTTGATGAGTTAATCTAGGTGGATAAAATAGTTACCAGTGTGCGGTCGCTAGTGCCGCCATCTGGCGCGTCCCCCGGGTTGCAGATAGGGGAGGTCCCCTCAGATATGAGGGGCACCGGCTTCAGCCGGCGCGGACAGCTACTAGCACGTGTGGCTGCTTGCCTTTCGGGGCGAGCATTGCACGGCCACAAGATCTCGGAAGCCCGCACTGAGCGGGAACGAGGGCTGGATTGACGGAGCTCGCTCTGATCGTTTGGCTGCGAGGAAGAAAACCTCTATAAAAAATCACCCTATTTTTGTGTTGTGTCGTCGTTGTTTCGTCTTTTCTTCTTCGTCGTGTTCTTCGTCTTTTCTTTTCTTTGTTTCGTGTCGGTCCGGAGGTGCGGCGTCTGCCGAAGGACCGTGTAAGGACGAGGTCGCCCAACAAAAATGGAATGAGCGATTTTAAAATAAGTCCCCAGGCGGGTGCTGAATCCCGCACGACCGCTGATGCCGTCTGCCCCTCGTACTCTGGGGGGGGGGGCAAAAACCGGTCGCGTGCAGGAGTCCCTGCCCTGGTCGACACCACACTGACCAGGATAAACAAAAATAGTGTGAGGCGTGGTGACGAGAGTCCGGTTGTGGTTCTGACAGATTCAGACGATCTGTCAGAACCACAGCCGTCCGCTGGACGGAAGCGGACCTATGGGGTTATCCGAAGTTCCCCCGAGGTTGCATCAGAGTCCGATCCCGAGTACGGTGCTGCAGTGGCTAAGTGCAGCACCGCTCGGCGTGGACGTGGTGCGCCCAAAGGACGAGGAAGTGGGCTCGCCCAGGCCAGGGCCGAGTTGCGGGCCATGGAGGAGGAGGCGGAGGAGGCCGAGTTTGAGCGCGCACTGAGCGCTCGGGCCCTCCGCGGGAAGAAGAAGGCTCCGACTGGGAGTGCGCCGGTTTCCGAAGACGACGTACTGTCTTTGGAGGCGCTTCCCATGATGGAGCCTTCTTCTTCTTTAGATGCGCAGCAGTTGCGGGTCGTTGCGATGAGGAGTGCAGCCTCGATCCACGAGGTCTGCAAAAAGAGCGGCCACCTGAAGGGCTCTTAAAGAAGCGGCGAGCAGCTTTTTAGAGGTGGTAGACGTTTTGGCGTCTAGAGGAGAGCCTGAGGACTCGCGGCGGATTAGGGCGGATAACGCCCGACTCTGCCGTGAGGTGTCCTTCCTCAGGGAAGAGATTGTTAAGGTTCGGGATGAGCTCGCAGAGTTTAAAAGCTCGGTGGGTTCGCCTCGGCCTGCGGTCTCTTCGAGGGAGTTGCCGTCCGGATCGAGGTCGGTGGATCAAGGCGCGATCGAGGAGTTGAGGCGCTCTGTATTGTCCTCGGTGGGAGTTTTAATTAACTCCCGCTTTGGAGGACTTGAGGAGCGTCTCCTCCCGGCGCGGATCCATCGGCCGCCGCTCGCGGCGGACAGGATGAGGAAGGAGTCGAGCTTGGCTCCTGAAGAGGACAATCTGCAGGGGTGTCAATCGCCGATCCTGCAGATACCATCCTCCAAGGCCCCCTGCACGACCGAGGCTTGGTCCACGGTTGTCCGTAGGGGTGGTAAAGGCAAGGGGAAAAAGAAGGGCCCTCCCCAAATGCCAGTAGTTCCCAGGGCCAGTTCGAAGGGGAAGTCTTCGGCGAAAGCGAAGGCGGGCGGGACGAAGTCGGTTCCTCCGAAACTGCCCAAACCTCGTTCTCCTGCAGTATTAATCAAGCTGCAGGACGAGGCGGCAGCTGCGGGGGTGACTTCTGGAGTTGCCCAAGGGCACTCCGATAAAAAAAAAAACTTGTGTGGTTTTATGAAACCACCGTAAAAGTGAAACTTTTTTTCACATTATAGACATTTAACTAAAAATTTTCGGAATAATATTCCATTAAGGGTATAAAAATTGCTTCATCAATCTTAATTTTATACTTAGAAAATGGGAATGATAATGGGAAATGATAAAAGTAGACTAGGTCTCCAACTAATATTTTTATTGAACTCTGTGTCTTAGAGTACGACATACATAATACTTAACAATTATTTAGATGATATACACATATTAAAACACTGAAAACAATATTTTATAATCGTTGAGTCATTTTGATCCGTTTTTCAATTATTTTCAATCATTCTATTATCAATTCCATCTTCATCATGAATCTCACAGTTTATAAATGTAACCAATATTTTATGGTAACTAAAATACGTGAACAGTGACTTACATTCGATTTTTTCAATGTATCTAGTAAAAACCGCATCGATACGAGCGCCTTTCACTTTATCCTACTCCGCGGCCGACCGTCACGCGACATGCAACACACAGACGAAAAAGTTTGAGACGATGTAATAAAAGTTTTACTTTAAAAATAAAAAAAAAAAAAGGTGGATAAAATAGTTGTACTGTTGAATAGTGATTTTTTGTCTAAAGTTATAATTTAAAATTAATTAATTTATTCGTCTTATAACAAATTATGTAATAGGTAAAACTCTGTAGTTCTTTTTAACCCCTTGCTCTAAAAACAAAACAAAAATTTTAAAACGATAAAATTTATTTTAAAAAATCAGCTTATTTAGTAACTGTTTGAGCAATAAACTAGCCCTAAAATATTAATTAATATAACTTCCTGTGAAATAATGTTATAGAAAAGTAGATTGTATTGACTGTAGTATACGGTTAGCCCATTATAGAAAAAAAATAGACAGTTTACCTTTTCTCATTTCAACTCGTCTCACTGGTTCCACTCATTAAAGGACTAATATGTAGTTGAACTACTGAAGATAAAAAGGTTAACTAGTTCAACAATTAAACTACACAGTTCTCTATACACTCTTTCTGCTATTTTCTGAACGTAGCTTTTAATCTTAGTCGGTCACTAAATCTAATATTGTTGATTTTTTATTAAAAGTAAGTATATTAATATTGTTTTGTTACTTACGTCAAAAGTCGCAGATAAATTTTCCCAGATTTGAGATAAATCCAGTCTATTGTGTATGATGAGTTAAAGTTTGTGGTATGGTAATTTGTCGACAATGGTATTTGTTTTTTAGGTACGTACGTACAGCCACAGTCACGACTATTTACGTGGACACATAGACAGGTGTATATTGATTTAATAATACCATAATGTTGTTATTTCTTTATTTCAAATTGAAAATTTAATGATAATAGTATGTACCTATATGTATTTTTTATTTTATTGTAATTGAGAGAATTTCTTTGGGACTCCAGAAAAACTACTATTTTAAATAAAACAGTTGAAATCGTTGCCAACCCTATTGCTGCTAATGAGAAGCTTAAAGTTAAACAGTCCAATAAAAAGTTGTGAGTCGTTGAAGAAGAGAGGAAGGCTTTTCTACATTCACATTACATTAACTTCCCATGATACGATGTCTGAGCTACCTGAAGAACAATTTATTTTTATACAATATTGTAAGAGTTTCTAAAAGCTTGAAAATTTCTAGTAACTTATATATTTTAAGCTTATTTAAATTTAAAATGAATATAGAACTAAAACCAACCACATGGCTACATATTGATTTCTGTTGTGGCATCTTTTAATGTTTACTTATACTGTAAAGTTTGAAACATTGGTTAGTAATTTCGAAAGAATTCTAATGAATGCCACCAACGGGACGTCATAATATATTAAAAGCTAAATACTCCGAGACGTACGGTAGCGATACGGCAACTCAGTTGGCAGGGCGACGGGACGTTTGCCAGAGGTTTGCCGGCGCGGCTGGTTTGAATTCTTGCCCGTGTAGTTTTATTTTTCATTCTATATTTATTTAAAATAAGTTTATAAAGCATAGAAAAGTGAAAGGTCTTAAATTCCCTATTATCTTTTTTATTAATGTCTTCAATATGCAATTTTATATATGAATGTACCACAATAATAAAAGTTATATCAATTATAACTGGTTTATAAACTATATAAAGTCATAGATATGCAAGTAGGTACTGAAGTAAGTAACGTAACATGGCTTTTTACTGAAGTTATATATTACTTATTAGGTATATCTTTATTTAAGTAAGTAACTAATATCTATAACATATATTCCAACCAAAGCTGTCTGTTACTGAATTTAACTTCGTTATTTATTGTGAATATAAGTAATTCGAATTCCTTTTTTTTCTAATAATCTGTGATATTTATATATTTAAAGTTGCTACTCTTAACGAGAAATTACTGATGGAACTGAAAGATTCAAAGTTTGTCTGTCCATTTCATATCGAATATTAATGTTTCGGAATCCCACAATTAGAATGGAACAATACAGCTTCCGGTCTCGTTTCCGGTCTTCGATGATCCGAACCGAATTAACTATTTAATCCATAACTGTTTAGTACTACCGAATTAACCACTACTCATGTTTAATTTCTCTATACTGTTATTTTAATATACTCTCAAAGAAAAATATTATCTTTGAAAGCTGTTATAATTTCTTTAAATTTTAATAAGATATAATATAGAGGGGGGGTCGGGGTTGTCAAGTAAAGTTGCAGGTCCCACCCTCCAATGATGCGGATTAACACCACTATGACATACTGCGTAACTAAAAACGAAAATGATAGCTTTAGAGTAACATTAAATTAAAATAAACAAAGTAACAAATACAAACCTAGCAGATGTCGTTGGTACAAACTACGCGGAACAAACTTTAACGTTTCTTGAAGTTTAGCAGATGAATAGTATTAACTGCTCTGTGTTTCACGACTTATTCGTAGGATTTATCTCAGTTTTGAACTTCTAGTATAGTAAGTTTATATAAATGTACATGTGTGTTTTAGTATTTTAAATATAGGTACGAGGTACAATCTGCATATTTTTTTTTATATTCATTGGTAATGGTTCTACTAGCAAGTAATATCTACCTTATATATGTAGATTTAAGACAGATATACAGACTAGAAAAAGTTGAGAGTAAAAAAAAATAAATTAGGAATTAAAAAACTCCCGATACAAAAATACTGCTAAAAAGAAATAAAAATAATATTCCTATGTACTTAATTAGTCGTTGCGTGGGGGAACCGTTGTACGTACGTTGACGATGGTGTCTATTTTACGAAGTTAATCATTGAGGACTTAGATTATACGATTCGATATCGTAATATCTTTATTTGCCTTGGTAACTTACTAGCATTTTAATTTCTTCCTTTATTAAACGGCCCCCCGACGCAACGGCTTCAATAAGTACATAATAATATAATTTTCATTCTTTTTAGAGGTCTTTTTGTAGCGGGGTTTTAAAATTTTTAATTTAATGTTTTTTTCTGCGTTTTAAAGTTATGTAACTGTTTTCATTATTGTACTAAATAAACCTACGGACACACAAATTTTCACTTGCTTAAGTATTTCTATCAACATTGATTCAGAACCATTCTCCCGCACAAATGAAACCTCTATATCTTGGAGACGACTGTTTCTATTTCGACCAAACATAACTAAGAACCATCTCGACGAATCTGGCTTTCGATTAAAAAAAACCGCAATCAAATCCGTCCACGCATTGGGCTGCTACATTGCCACAGATAGACACACAAATACACAGATCGACAGGTCAAACTTATTTAAATATAATATAAAGATGAGAGTCGATTTAAAATATGTTGATATACCTACTTTTTAGCTTAGAGTTTTTAAAAGTTTGTTATTTTAAGCATCCGAATTTAGGTTAGGTTGTTATTTTAATGCTAGCTATTAAACTTTGACTGGAAGACTTTATACCGCCGCGTCGTAAACCATTTTTAAATTAGAGAAAAATTAAGATTTAGGATATTACCTGTACTACAGTAGACATAGTGGATGATGTAACTACATTAGTATTAACAGATTAATAGTTTTAATATAACATGATTTACGCAATAACGCACTATGAAGGTTATAACCATAATAAATATAAATACTCTTTAGTCTTAAAAATATTCTTTTTTTGGCAAAAATAAATATAGGTTTGGGTTAGGATTATAATAAAACAAAAAAAAATGCTACTGTTTGTATTAATTTAATAAAAATAGGTGACTTTAGATTTAAGTCGCTGGCAGCTAGTATTACTTAAAGGATTTAGTGTTACATACAACACAAATACGAAGTACTAACTTGGAAAGAGCTTAAGAAAGACTCTTTAAGATTAACCGCATACCTACTCTTTTTAGTGTCACTATAATTGAAAAGTAGCTTACAGTCTTCTCAGACCCTTATTCGTCAAATCCAATACATCCGTTTTAATTAACATTATCTACTCATTAAAATATCATTAAGTATTATATTAAAACAACCGTCTTCTTTGAAGTTAGAATTTCTAATCTATATTGTGTATTACGTCCATCCAGTCAATAGAATTAACACTTGAATGAGCAAATAAATTACGTTCAAATTAAAAAATAATTCATCATCGTCAATATATTTTGATCTAGAATATTCAAACAGGTTTATTATTAGCGTTAATTGGTAAAATTGATTATATCCAAATTATATCCAAGGTTTCATTAACCGACTTCTTCAAAAAGGAGGAAGTTCTCAATTTGGCCGGTTTTTGAAGTGAAACTTCTTTATCGGGGTTGGAATAAAATTTAGTGTAACATTTTTTCGTTACGTGTGACATTTTTCCGTTACGCGCCAGCTTTTTTCGTATAGCTTCATCTTTTTTACACCATGTTGCTATGGAAATACTAAATAATCAAAATGACAAGTATGTGGATTACAAAACACAATTTACATTAACCAAAAATAAAATTATCGGATTAGAGTTTTATAATTAAATAATGAATTGTAATTACATACTGGACAATACGATTTTATGGACTTGCTATTGAAACTAATAAATAAATTCAAGATTATAACATGAAGAAGAAATTATGAAATATAATTTATAATATTTTTAAAATACATTGATTGTCTGAAATAGAAGAAGTAAGAATGAAAAGAAACACGAGTTTTGGCTGAGAAATGGAGCATTGGGGTCCTGATCTTTACAAGGTCTGTTTTGCTATACCTAGAACGAACAACAACTCGAAACAGCAGAAACAATGATAAAGAATAATTTTATTTTTGATATAGTGACGATCCAAAATGTAAAGTCGGTGCCAAGCATTAAACAAATAATTATATTTAACAACTTAAATGAATACGAGCAAATTAATACAATGAAATGCCTACTTTAATGATTAAGATACGTAAATAAACATAATAAATAGCAATTAAACGTTATTATTAAAAGCAGCTCAATCTTCATATGATTACTATCTTGAATCGATACGAAGAAAAACAAAAAAATAAATAATTACGAAAATGTATTCAACCGATTTCTAATACTAAATGGCTTGGCACCGACTTCAAATCTTTTAGTAAATAGGACATATAAATAATAGGTAGTATATAATAAATATTAAATCTTCATTATTTATTACTTTTTAGTTTTAAAGTCGTTTTTTTTAACGTAGTTATTTTTATTTAGTTAATATATTTTCCCATGTATAGGTACAGAAAAATCTACCTAATACTTTTATTTAAAATAATCACGGGTTTTGAATTTATATAAAAAATAACATGTAAAAATATATTTTATTTCTTATCCAATTTCTCAAATTGTTTTCAAATAAAGGTGAAATTCTATAATAGTATAACACCAAGTCGCCATCAAGAACAAAGACTCAATTTTCTGTGAAATGAATTGTTTCTATTTTAATCGGCATGTTTTACTATTCTCTTCAACAAATTATAATATTTAATCGTTGTTCTTGAAACATATTTTTTTTTAATCTAACATAATTTAATTGAATTATTAATTGGATGTCCAATTGGCACGTGTATCGGGCACCAAAATTTATAGCACCTTTTCACCCTTGCCTTAATTTTTAATAAAACAAGAAACCAATAATTTAACAAGAACAAAATTATAATCAAATAATGATAATAAAATATAAATATATGATATAAATAAAAAATAATCATCCATTGTACTTATGAACGTAAGGCTCCGTTCGTATAATTCAAAACGCTAGGTTCAAAAAATAAAGCGGCGAGAAATAACATGGATAACTATTCTTTTAACCTATATGTCATAAATAAATAATATGTATAGTATTGACTTCTCAATCACAGTCATAATTGATATAAGAGTACAAATCAGAATTCAATTCAATCTTAGTACCAAAACAAGACTATAATTAACCGCTGTTTCTAATTAGGAACTTGTTAAAACAAATTTATCGGAACTTCCATTAGTCCAAAAATATTTTATTTGTTTTAAAAGTTTGAATTTAGTTAATTTTATTATGCTTATTTCTAGTATAGCTAACTAACTATACTAGACTAAACTACTTTATAGTTTGTAAGATATAAAATGATGAAGACGGAAATTTTGTAGCGCTCTTTAAAAACTATTTTAAGGAACTACCGAGGATATTGTATACAGCTCGATCTGCTCGGCCCCTGTTCCAAGACACTATAGAAAAAAGTGTATAAACCTATCAGTTAGCTGTCCAATTGTTCATAGTTATGTGGATAAGTTAAATGTGTAGCTAGTGTGTTAATATAAATACTGTAGGTACCCCCATTGTAGTTTTATAATATAATAGTGTAATAGTCTCAATTACGTTATGTTAATTATTACTGCCAATAATGTAGTAAATGTCTAAGAAACTTGGAAGCATATATTTATATCAGATTAAGACAAAATAAAATTAAACTAATTAATAAAAAACATGATACAACACTGGAATGGACTGAGCATTCTTTGAAACTTTTTCAGAATTCTTTATCAAGAAGATTAATTAAAATTTTATGATCCAAATAGCTTTGATACAACGGGACATGAAATAATTATAATTTCTAACAAAATTATATTTATTATTATCAAATAAATGTATAATATAATACTAAAAAAATATATATATTTTGTTATCTCTCTGAATAATTATGTGAATTAGCACGACACCGCGTCGAATGAAATTATTAACAAAACTCCTCAACTGTGTTTTTGTTTGAGAGTTTTTTTTACCAGTTCAATTGCAGTAGAGTAAACTTATATATAAACTAAATAAAGTAGCCCAGCTATGTATAGAACATAGAAAATCATCACCAATCGCACAAAGAAGGACCAACGCCAAATCGACATGTCAGAAGATGGCAGCAATTGGCAATTGGTATATATTTATACATATAATAAATTGTCACTGACCGATTGGCAATTGGTATATATTTATACATATAATAAATTGTCACTGATCGATTTCTGTACGAGCAAGAGAACCCCAAACAATGGTTTTTCATTTTGTCTGTACGTTTGTGCACGCTAATCTCCGAAACGGCTGAACCAATTTGGAAGCAGTTTTCAGGAATATATTTACTTAACATTTAGTGTTTATTTTATTTAAATCGGTTAAGAAATAAAAACAGTTAAGTCAATTTATATGAATCACGTAATAGGTACCAAGCAATTCTTCTTCCATACATGTATTAAATCTGTAGAGGAGTAGTCTCTATACATTGAAAATATTTCGAAATACATAGCTAGAATGTGAAGGCATAACAAACAGAATCTAACATTTAAAAAAAAATCTGTTCATCTGTTTGTCTTTTAGTTGTGCACACAACACGTAAAAAATATATAGCCAATTTAAATAACTTTTATACATAAAAATTGAGCGTCACTCTGAATAATATTTAGTTTTTCACTTTCATTGCACACTTTTCACTCTTTCAAAATATATATATATATATATTTCGGAGATAGAGGCGTATTAGTGGCTTACTCGTTCTTGATGGAGTCTTTAGGTATAGAATCCGAGGCGTAGGTCTCAGGCAATTAGACCACACAGACACTATATGACAATTCTTGTATTAAATGTAGGTAAACAATTATCACAAATTACTTAGTAGGTATAAAATTATCAGAGTTGCGTGAACCACCGATCCTGTTTTGGGGTCCGAACTGTTAGGCTCTCACTAATCAATTCCCCTTCGAGTCAAAGCTCTCGAATATTTAAAATGTCTCCGGTGCCCCTCCAAACGATGCCGATCACGTGACTCGTTACGGCACGTCCTTCACACCCCACTGTTACGATGACATCAATTAAGTTACTAATTATCGTGACCTGCGACACGGCCATACTGTCAAGTCACACGTCCTCGTGTGCACGTATCTGAAATCCAAACAATATACAACTTTAGATGTCACTTCGTTCGTCCTTCCTGACTAACTACAAATTCAGTAGTAACTAAAAAGATGGTTTTAAATAACGTTATAAGCATCAACCAAAAATTTTTTTGGTTGTAAGCAAAGCTTAGCCTACCTACTGGTTGGTATCAACACACTATACTTCTGCAACTTTATTTCTTATTGTCAAAGCTACTTCTGCTCTAAAATATCGACTATCATACTGTGTTGTTACTATCACCTATATCGAGTGGTAGTAGTTCATACCACCACCATCAACTAACGATAACTATGCCACCTTCATAGAGTGATGATAACCATGCCATCTCCATCGAGTGACGATAACCATGCCACCTCCATCGAGTGACGATAATCATGCCACCTCCATCGAGTGACGATAACCATGCCACCTCCATCGAGTGACGATAACCATGCCACCTCCATCGAGTGACGATAACCATGCTACCTCCATCCAGTGATGATAACTATGCCACCTCCATCGAGTGCCGATAACCTTACCACATGCATCGAGTGACGATAACCATGCCTCCTCCATCGAGTGACGATATCCATGCCACCTCCATCGAGTGACGATAACCTTGCCACCTCCATCGAATGACGATAACCTTGCCACCTCCATCGAGTGACGATAAGCACGCCACCTCCTTCGAATGACGATAACCACGCCACCTCCATCGAGTAGCTATTAGATTCGTGGTCGTCTTCGGATGTAGGCTCTGTAATAAAACAAATAACTCCAAGGATAACTTGCTCGGCTATTCTGCCAATAAAACCAGTGAATGACACGTCCCAGGTCTTTACTCCATATACACTCTTAACACAAGGTGTGCACTACACCTTATTTACAACAATTAAAAACTACTCTGATCATTAGATCCATCACTTTACTTAACAAAATCAATCATGATTTTAGCAGTACGCATACTCAACTCAATACTTTGCACTATGATACAGTCCTTCGATCATATACAAACAACTACCATGAACCAGTCCTTCGGTCACGTAAAACATAAAACAGACCCATCGCCTACGCGTGTTACACCACACGTGAGGTCAACAAGTATGAGTAGGCAAGCTGTTATCTGTAGTGACTTCAATATCACTTTGTTTGACTAAAACATTTAGTTCCTGAGGGACCTTGTGATCGGAATGATTTGAAATAGACTTTCTAATAGAAAATTATTAATCATAACCTCTTATAAGATCTAACGTACTCTGGACATTATGATTGTTGCCAGTTAAAATTACTGAATTATTTAAACGTCGGCCACTAAAATTGTTTGCTGCACATTCTGTGAGCAGAGAACTCTCAGCACAAGAATCAAAACAATATGAAAATGACTCACCAAAATCCTACAGTACCGTTAAGGTAGCTTACGTGACCACTTCAACCTTTCTTTCTCTGTGACTGCCTGCCGCTGGCATTGTATCAAAACTACTCAAACCCCTGTTGCACCTGTGCCTTTACAACTTATTGAAAAAGGAAAAAACCCATTATAATAAAGTTGATCATAATCAGAATTCTGTATCAAAATAAATGACCACTCAACTAAAGCCTAAAGCTACCAAGCACCACTTTTCATTACATTTTAAACCAAAAATGTATTTTAAAAACATCATAAAACACAAAAGCATGAATCTTATTCGTCACATATGACTTTTCACTAAGCCCAACCAACAAACCTCCTGTTTGTTTCATGTCATTGCTTTTAATTCCGAGTCCGATGGACTCCCAATAGAACTAACATTCACTACTATCACTTTTACTACAAGCTCTACTTCAAGTGGTACTTAACCCTCTGGCATCACTATATATCAAAAACAAAGGTTTTTTAACTTTCTCTGTCATAAACTCTAAAAATTTAACTTTTGCAACCCTGGTCATTGTACAATTTGTCGCGGGTTAACCTTTATCTATGGCATCTTGCCCTAATCGAATATTGCTAGTCTCTGTTGCGGAAAACATTTACAAGACGTAAATAATAATTTCTTACTTTTGCTAAATTAACTAACCGCTTTATTTTACAGCATTTTCGGGCCTTGATCGGCAATAATACACAATTGCAATATACGATTAATTAATAATTGTAAGTTTACCCGTGATTACTACACATTTAGGTAAACAAGAAATAAAATATTCCGAATCGAGTTATCACACCATAAGCAGTGATTCCCGCTTACGTCGATTGCATCAGCCCCCTGAGTCGGCATTTATCATTGTTTGTAATTAGAATTAATTATAATAAGTAAATCAGTCTTGTTGTAGATTTAATTCATTCAACTTGTATTTTTAATAAATAAATATTTTTTAATAACTTCGTTGTCTGCCAATACATAGTTGGCGCAGTCGGTAGGATTACGGCGTTTCGTAAAAGTTTAGGAATTCAAAATTCAAAAATTCAAAATTCAAAATATCTTTATTCAAGTAGGCATTTACACGCACTTTTGAATCGTCAACTACATTAAATTGGTCAGTATAGTCAGTCTGTGAGTAAGCTACCACCAGCTCGGAATGCTGTTCTGCTGAGAAGAGCTGGCCAGAAACTCAACAGTTGCTCTTTTTAAATAAAATTTAACAATGTTTGACTTATAAATTATAACATCAACCCTGCAAATGAGTCAATTTTATTTATTTTATAAACTTAAATGCAATTTTGGAACAACTAGAACCGTCGCAATCAATCGGAAAAGAAACCCAATGATTTCAGGCAACGAAAATTAAATAATAATAACAGTAAATATATATATATATATACATAGATATATATACACATATACACACAAATCTTCGGCCTGCCACACAACCAGTCACCGCAAGCAGCACCCGTTCACGAGCATAACACAAGAGCCAGCCATCACCCCCTTCGCACATATTTGAGGGAGGGAGGCAACCCGACTCCCGATGCTACCGCAAGTAGTGACTTCTAAGGAATCGGTGTGATGCAGAAGGTCGATAAAGCAAAAATTAATTTACAACAAAAAACAAATTGCGGAGATTACTAGCTATTCGCAATACAATACAGATTTATGACCCAAGATTTATGATACAATGACCCAAGTTCCACACATTTCGATCAACCAAAAACTCTTGAATGTTATAGTAAGATTTATTTAATAATATACTTTTAATTTTAGATTTGAAACCAAGAAAAGGAAGATCTAAGATATCTTGTGGAACCTTATTATATATGCGTATACTCAAGCCCATGAAGGATTTCTTAACTTTTTGAAGTCTAAATTTAGGCGTTACAAGCCTATTTTTATTTCTTGTATTGATAGTATGTCTGTCGCTGTTTTTTTTATAGTCATTTAAATTTTGGCGTATATATAGTAAGTTATTAAAAATGTATTGAGAAGCGACCGTAAGAATACCGATTTCTTTAAAAACTTCTCTTAGGGAGTCTCTAGCTTTTAAGTTACAAATAGCCCGTATAGCTCGTTTTTGTAAAATAAATATAGAATTAATTTCGGCAGCGCTGCCCCATAGTAAGATACCGTAAGACAATATACTGTGAAAATAACTAAAATAAACGAGTCGAGCCGTATTAGCGTCTGTTAATTGTCTTACTTTTTTAATTGCAAAGACGGCTGAGCTAAGTTTGCTTGCGAGTGTCGAGAGATGGGGGTTCCACTGGAGCTTTTTATCTAAAGTTATACCTAAGAAAGTTGTCGAGTCAGTCAGTTCTAACACTTCATTGTTAAGGAATAAACTACAATCCCGACTTTTTACATTAGGAAGTGTAAATTCCATGCATTTAGTTTTCTTAGTATTTAATACCAAATTATTAATTTCAAACCAATGAAGAACACGTGACAGAGCACAGTTAACTTTGTCAAAATTAGGTTTATTACGATCAACTTTAAAAATAAGTGAGGTATCATCAGCAAAAAGTACAATGTCACATAGTCCTTTTACGTAAAAGGGCAAATCATTAATATAGAGTAAAAATAAGAAAGGGCCTAGAATAGATCCTTGTGGAACACCCATTTTTAGGTGAGATCCAACCGATTTACAATTATTTATATCAACCGTCTGAACTCTTTGATTCAAGTAAGAGGCAAT
Source organism: Napeogenes sylphis (assembly GCA_959347405.1). Lineage (NCBI taxonomy): Eukaryota > Metazoa > Arthropoda > Insecta > Lepidoptera > Nymphalidae > Napeogenes > Napeogenes sylphis. The sequence goes on from OY365783.1 coordinate 2,123,336, forward strand.
AAGATCAATCGCAGCATTACGCACACCATAGTGATTAAGTTTGCAAAGTAATGTTTGATGGTCCACGCAATCAAAGGCTTTAGATAAATCACAAAACACTCCGATTGCATTCTGTGACTTTTCCCATGCGTCGTAAATGTGCTTAAGAAGCGCGGCACCCGCATCAGTTGTTGATTTGCCTTTGGTGAAACCATATTGTTCACTATGCATGATTTCATTGCTATAAACAAATTCTGACATTTGGTTTAGTATAATTTTTTCGAAAATTTTACTTAAAGTGGGTAAAATAGAGATAGGTCTATAATTTCCGGGAATTAGTCTATCGCCACTTTTGAACAAAGGAACTACTTTACTATTTTTCATTAAGTCTGGGAAAGTACCGGTTTCAATACATTTGTTAAAAATTAAGGATAATTGTGGAGCAATATCATTTATAATACTTATTAGTAATTTTACTGACATACCCCAAAGATCACCGGTTTTTTTCATATTTAGATTTCTAAAAGTTTTAACAATTTCATATGATGTAACAGGTTTAAAAACAAAACATTTATTACTGACTCTTACGTTATTCGTCAATTCGACGATTGCATCACATGGTGAAGAATTTAAATTACCCGTGACTGTTAAAGGAATTTCGTTAAAAAAAGTCTCAAAAATAGCCGCCACAGTTGAATTTGAATTTATTTCAATATTATCAATTTTTAACTTAATAGGTCCATTAGCAGCCCTATTTTTCCCAGAAACACTAGATAAAACATCCCAAGTTGCCTTTATTTTATTTTCTGAGTTTAAGATTTTATTTCTTATGTAAATCGACTTAGCTTGTATGCAAACGGTCTTAAATATTTTAGAAAAAATCCTAATTTTATTCAAGAATACCGGATCTTGATTCCATTGCCTCTCACTATAGAATCAATCTGGGTTTAGAAAGCAAAGGAGTACCTGTACAGCTTTAGCTCATGTGGTGGATGACATTATCACTGCCCAAGACACTGGGAAAGGAACAATTCTAGTTTTACTAGACTACTCTCGAGCATTTGATACAATAAATATCCCCTTATTATTATCTAAATTATATTACTACGGATTTGATCAATGTACGGTAAATTGGTTTTCAAGTTACTTAAACAATCGCAGACAATCTGCTGAAATACTACGTGAGGATGGAACTAGATTTAAATCTGAGTGGTCTAGCGTAGTTAGAGGCGTTCCACAGGGGTCGATTTTAGGACCTATCCTTTTTATTTTGTACACAGCAGACATAATTAAGTGCATTAAAGATTGCAAGTATCACATATACGCGGATGATCTACAAATGTACATATCGTTTAAACCGGAGGAAACGGATGATGCTGTCAAAAAATTAAATAGCGATCTGGATCGTTTAGGCAGTTGGTCTCAGTCTCATTCCCTAGTTCTTAACGCTTCTAAAACTAAGTACATGATGTTCGGAACCAAAAATAAAATTAATAAAATAGTTAACAAGAATCCCATCATAACGATCAAGGGAGAGAATATCGAACGCGTTAGGGAAGCAAGAAATCTTGGTATTTTAATGGACCAACAGTTGCGTTTCGAGAAGCACATATTAAATACCGCAAGTAACTGCTTCTATAGACTTAAGATTCTGTACCGCTTTCGTGACTCATTAAGTCCTGAATTACGAATCACACTTTGTGAATCCCTAGTCTTGTCAAAATTAAATTATGGTGACACTGTAATAGGTCCCAGGCTGCTTGTGATTTCTAAAAATATTATTCAAAGAGTTCAAAACGCTTGCGCCCGATATTGCTTTAAAATACCGCCAAGATCCCATGTGACGCCATATATAAACAGTATAAGATCATTAAAAATGGATTACCGGAGACAGCTACATTTTGCTACTATGCTCTTTGGAATTATAAAGTTTAAAATACCTCCCTACCTTTATAGTAAGCTTCGCTGGGTACATGAAGATAATATTGAATATGCAAGAAGAAATACTGCATACAAACTAAAATTACACCGTTACAGTACTGCATCGTTCCTTGGTAGTTTTAAATATATGGCTACCAAGTGCTGGAACGACCTGCCACCACCATTACGGGACCTGAAATCAATAAATAATTTTAAGTTAAAATATAAACAATATCTATTTAACATTCAAAAACAATTATAAAAAAAAAATCATTTTAGATTAAAAGTTGTATATGTATGTTTATATGTAGATATCTGTATGTTTGTGTGTATATATATATATATATGTATATGTATGTGTGTGTATGTATGTATATATATATGTGTGTATGTGTATGTGTATGTATATATATATATATATATATATATATATATATATCTAAATGAATTACTTCAGTCCTTACGGTCACTATAACTTGGCGGTCCGGGGGGGGAGTCGTTATGTTAATTTCTTCATATGTTAATTTCTTCATAGTTACTTGTTACTTGTAAATCACAGATTCCAGTGAATCTAAAATGGATATAATATGTTTGGTACAGTCTTTTACTTTTTTACTTTTTAAGATGATTATTATAATTATATTATTTAGAATATACACAATTTACCCTATTTTGAATTGAATTATTATATATATATTTGTTTGTTTCATATGCAAATAACATGTACGTACAAATATTGTAATATAGTTACCTGTTTCAGTTTCAGTCTTCAGATTGTAAGCATATTCGGTGGAGTAATATTGATTCAGTAATAAATTTTGTTCTCGCGCCTACGTCACTTCAAATACAGGGTTTCAGCTGAAAATCAGCGCTTTTTGTACGAGTATCATCCCGAACAAACAGCACATGCTGAGCTGAACGCCCATTCGGCGTTGTTTATTATATAACACAGTTATCCGTATAACATTAAAATTGATGCTAATGCACCTTAAAACATCACACCGCGTCGCCTTCTACTCGTCCTCTAAAACTGGTTTTTCAGCGCCTACAACTCGCGCGCGTATTGCATACGGGGCGAGAGGGGGGGGGGGGGACGTGTGATGTGCATGTCAAGAGTATTTAGTTTAGTTATTATTTTTATTAAAGCTAAAATCGCGATAAACCTAGTTTATTTCGTAATTTCAATCAAATTAAATCTAATTAAAATCAAACGCGTATTCTTTAGGTTTAGAATTTCATTCATTATTTCTTTAATAATTACATATTATCAGTGGAAGGCGGCGTAACTGCAACACGATACTGCAATTGTCTTTATTACTGTGGAAAAAAAAATATTTAATTATATAATTTTTATTACATTTTTTTTTCTTTCTTTTAATTTTGAATATACAAAATATCAGTATGTCGGTAATAGATTCACCCCATTTTAAACTCGTCGTAGATTTAATTCCGCGATATGACGGCAATAAAAAATTACTTAATTTTTATATAAGAGAAGTTGAAAATTTCCTTAGCCAATTGGAAGCACCGGGTAGTAGCCACCCCACATTATTAAGTTTTAAAAGTAAATAAAGTGGTGCAGCTATAGAAGCGATAGCATACGAATAAAACTAAGAATCGTGGCTTAAAATAAAAAATGCATTATTAAGACGTTTAGGAGAACCCCGAAACGAAATACAAGTGATGCAAGAGCTGATAAGAACCCGAAAATTAAAATTTGCAAAGTCATTTGGCAAGCGATTACGCGAGTTGCTCGATACCTTGTATTCCGTTGGTAGACATGGAAATAAAAGTTATTATGATGAGATGGTTATTGAGCAGTATACTAATAACTTAGATTTCCACGTGTCTTTAGGTATTAGAATAGCAAGGCCGGAAACATTAGAAATGGCCATAGTCGCAGCTAGACAGGCTAGCAAGGCTAGTAGCAAGGCTAGCTAATAATAAACCAGGCTCTTTATCGTTACAACAGGTTAATATGTTTAAGCATAAGGAACTTAATTCTGTTAAAAACCCACCCAATAACAGATTACCTATTCCCAAACGACCATTTTACCCACAGCAGCAATTTAGGCCCCAAAACTACATACCTCAACCTAACATGACTCAGGAGTCATGTTAGGTTGCTCAGGAGCAACGCGAGCACTAGTTAAGTCATTACTACCGTGGAAAAACCAACCCCCAGGTAGGAGCTCTGGTAACTACCGGAAGCTTTTTCATATACCCCATCAGATTAACCCACCACAGAAAATTTCAGACGTTACTATGAGATCGATGTCAAAGCCGAATAAACCACAGTTTGCAGTGGAGGAACTATTTTGTACCCAGAATAACTCATAAAATCAATAACCTGAATATGAGGAGTACTTTAGTTTTTATGATAGTCAACAGGATGAAGGTGAGTATCAAACAGAGTACAGTCAAGAAATGGATTCGGAGGAAACTCAGGATTTTCTGGAGGTTCAAGAACACAGGAACCCGAGGTAGTCGAAATCAACGTGCAGGAGAGGGAACACCTTCCGTACATTGAGTTGCCGGCATTTGGTGGTAAGTACTTAATCGATATTGCAGCGAGCCGTAGCGTTGTTGCATCGGATGTTATTTCTATAACTATTTTTGAATTACTTGTTAAACATGAACTGTTTCAAATCGCTACCGCGCATAATGTGTCCCGTCATAACCATGTAGTTTATCTCCCGTTACCACCAATTTTTTATGCAGATTTAACTCAGAAATTTTTAATTTTTGATTTTGATCCCAAGTACAAAGAATTAATCGGATTTGATTTATTAAGATGTCTTAAAAGTAATATCGATCTTAACAGTAACATGTTACGCACAACAAACGCTAATATTCCGATTTATTTTAATCGCCCGTTACACAAGATTAAAATTGAACCCAAGTATGAGAAAGTTGTAACTTTTAGAATAAACTATACTGACGGACAATATATACATAATACACGATATTGGTCAGAAGGTTTAGAATCCCCTACAACTTTTGTAACAGTCAAATCTGGTTCATTTAAAACTACTGTTATAAATTATACTAACGAAAATAAATATATCCCCAATAAAATCCCGATACAACTAGAGACTTACTCTGAAAGTGAAAACGAGATTGTAAATTTAAACTCATTAGATATGAATACTGACATTAATAAAGAACTGTTTGACAACTTAAATAAAATTCGAACAAGTCACATGAACGAGGAGGAAAGGCGTGATATTGGATACTGATTCGACTAAGAATAAGAAGTATATAAATCGCAGCTCGGTTAAGAGAAGGCATTGTGTGAAATTGGGAGTACAAGTTGTGTGGTGGTGCTATTGTGATAAAAGTGTAACAGTTATAATAAGCCGCTGAGTGTGTGATCGAGAGAATAAGTTGTGTAACAGTGATAGTTGAGAGTTTAAATGGTAAAAAGTTTAGTGTATTTGTGAACAGTGTCATAAAGTGCTATAAAGAATTGTACGACCGTTGTTGGCGATTCTTTGCGGTAAGAGAGCTCTAATAAATATATGTTCGTAGTTACAGACAGCCTCCAAAACATCGCGCTGAAATTCGTAATCAAGTTGATAACTTACTGAAGCAGGGTATCATTAGAGAAATCCCCTTGGTCGTGTCCTGTTCATATAGTACCCAAAAAACCGGACGCATCGGGAAATGTTAAATGGAGATTTGTAATAGATTACAGACGTTTGAACGATAAGATTGAAGACAAGTACCCACTTCCGAACATTCATAATATACTAGACAGACTAGGACGTGCACAGTACTTTACAACCCTTGACCTCGCGAGCAGCTACTACTATTATGAGTTTTTACGCATGCCATTCGGTTTAAAGAATGCACCGAGTACTTTCCAATGTTTAATGGATCATATCCTTAGAGGCATACCTAACCTTTATACATACCTTGATGACGTCATAATCATCAGTACTTCTCTACAAGAACACGTAGAAAGATTACGTCAAGTGTTCGAAAGGTTTAAAACACATAACTAAACTATAACTTGGGTTTAACTAAACCCATGACGTTATGTTTAAAGAAAGGCGGTAAAGTTATTCACACAAAAGAGTTTTTAGAAACATTCCATAAGTGTAAGCAAATATTAACTAACGACCCCATATTGCGGTACCCTGTTTTGACGAGTCGTTCATATTAACTACAGACGCATCTGACTATGCGTTAGGCGCGGTTTTGTCCCCAGAGAATTTTGGATCTGACAAACCCGTAGCGTACGCGTCTCGTATTTTATCAGATTTCGAGTCACGCTATTCTACTATTGAAAAAGAGCTTTTAACCATAGTATGGGCTATAAAGTATTTCCGACCTTATTTGTATGGTCGTAAGTTCACTATTTACACTGACCACAGGCCTCTTACATGGCTGATGTCACTCAAAGACCCTAATTCAAAACTGACGCGATGGTGGTTGAAGTTAGCCGAATATGACTTTAAAGTTGTATATAAGAAAGAACGACATAACACAAATGCAGATGCGTTATCTCGAGCTAAAATATTCCATCACAGTATGGATTCACTCGCCGTTGATTTAATTAATCGAATGTTTAATCACGCTCCTACTGAGAATGGTCAGGAAGCAGGCCTTAGCGACCAAAATTTAAACATAGACACTGACGGACAGACAAATTCACAACCCCCTGAAAATACCGAATCCGATAGTATGACAGTTGTCACGATAGACGGACAACAGTTAGTGAGCACGAATCATACTCAGCCTGACAACGAAAACAACAGCATCTCCATATTATCTGACGCTATTGACAGACAACTAAAACAATTACACATAAGATCAACACCAGGCTCCACTTACAGAGTAGATAATAGATCAACTAATCAACGTACAGTCATTAAAGATGTATTTATCCCTTTTAACAACACAGAACAAGAAATATTTAGATTACTTAGGGATCACACAATAGCAAATCGCATTTTTCACTGTTACTTTTATAACGATGAACTATATTTAGCATTCTGTAGAGTCTATACAACGGTGTTTAATGATAGACGTCCAAAACTCATAGTACTACGCGTGTCATATCAGTCGAAAACCAGGCCGAACAATTAGAACTAATTAAAAAAATATCATGAAGGATAGACTGTGCACCGCGGTATTCAAGAAAAACACATAAACAATTGCACAGAAACTATCATTGGCCCAATATGCTACTCACTATTCAAGGTTACATAAATCAATGTGACACTTGTCTCAAAGCCAAGTATGAACGCAACCCCTTGAGACCCCCTTTAGCACTAACTGAGACACCCCGTAAACCTATGGAACATTTATTTATGGACTTATATTCGACTGGAGGAGGTACTTTCCATAGATAACTTTCCTAAATTTGCGCAAGCAGTTGCATTAAACGCATCCAGTAGTGTATATGTAGCTGAAACATTGTTACAAGTAATCTCTATTTTAGGACTTACTCACAAAATTACGACAGACTCCGACAATAAGTTTAACAATGGGGTTATTAAAGAAATATGCGCTTTACATGACATAAACATACATTTCACAACTCCATACAATCCTAGCTCGAATTCACCTACAGAGCGATTTCATTCGACCATAGGTGAAATTATTAGAATACAGAGAATGTCAAATAAAGATGACCCTATTCAGGTAATCATGAAATACGCAATCATAGTATACAACAACGCTATCCACTCCGCAACAGGTTATTCGCCTCATGAACTTCTTTTTGGTCATTCATTATCACGTAATCCATTATAGCTACATTTCCCAAAAGAATTCTATCAAGATTACGTCTTAAAACATAAAGCAAATGCTGAATCCATACAGGTATGTATAACAATTCTTATATCTAAGAACAAGGAACAGGTAATAGCCAAACGCAACAAAGAAGCAGAGGAAACAACATTCAAGGTAGGTGAAACCGTCTACAAACAAGTGGCGAAGACAGCGAGAAACGACAAAGCGGAGCCGGTATTTAAAGGACCATATAAGATCATTCACCTGCACCCTAATAATGTTGCAGAAATAATAGGAAATCATCCAAATTCAAAATCTATAAGAGTTCATTATAAACTACTAAGAAGACCTCACCTTGTCCCAGGACCCTCATCACAGGAGCAATCATGCTCCACGCAACAGCAGACATAACATTTAATCCCGCTAATAACGAACAGGGAATTCTTTTGCTTAAGCAAGACCAAATAATTAAACAAACGAATATTTTTAATTTAGCATGTGTTTATAATGTAACATATTTAAAATTAACATGACGATTAAATTAACTGCATTATATTCAAGTATTAAAGCTTCCGAAAGGTCTACCATGCATTCAGAACGTATTCAAAATTTTTATGGTAATCAAATATAATATAACTTATCTTTAGTAAATAGATATAATCAATATTTAGATATTTACGTTCAAATATATTTTAGTTTTCAGATCATTTTAGAATAAGTTAATGATTTTAGATGATGCTATAACATTTTCCCAATTAGGTGTTATGCATCCCAGTATAATTAGTCCCCAAAATTTGGTGTTAGAATTAAGACAACTTAAAACTAAGTTTAACCTAGTACCAGTGATAGATATAAATTTAAATAATATAAGAATTTTAGAAAGGTCAATTAAAGTTAAAGCTTACAGTACTGTTTGAGCTTCGGGTAACGCAGTGGAGATAAAATAAAAGTGGACTGTATGAAATATAAAGATTGTAATTAAATGTTAAATTGGTATGGTACACGAGTGTCGTGCGCGCAGCTCGGTAGGCAAGTGGACGGGCTTCTCGACCGTTTCAACGCCATCGTCACCCCCAGCTTCCCCTCCTGCGTCATCCTCTCTATCGGTGGTAGCCCCCGCGTCCCGCGCTTGAACAGTACGGAACACTCGTTAACATTTATATTAGAAATCCCTAACACCGACCCAAATATATATGACCTTATTCACCTTTATTCTATCTATCTATATTATAAAATATTTTACTATTGTCCCAAAATCCAAATACCTAGCACTTGGGAGCGATGAGTACGCATACCTAGAAGATAGTTGCAGGCAGCTAACCGAGAGCTCTCATCTCTGCGAGATAATAAACATCAAGCACATTAGGACATCGCAAGATTATATAATAAACCTCGTTCAACATAGAGACGCCAACTGCACCCGCGCTAAAATGGTATTAACAGAGGACAAGATACTGAAGACACGAGACAAAACTTGTTTGGTTATCCTTAGAAAAGAAGAAATAGTACGAGTTCAATGTAGAACCAAAACCTCGTACAGACGCACTTCGGGAATTCATCTCGTAGGAACCTATGTAACCTAGTAACCTACCCGTGGGAGCTGTAAAGTATCAACTCAAAATAGAGTATATAATTAATTATAATAAGTATAGAATTAATTATAATAATTAAATCAGTCTTGTAGCAGATTTAACCCAGTAAACTTGTATTTTTAATATATAAATATTTTTTAATAACTTCGCTGCTGCCAATACATAACTATCGATCTAGTTTTTTCTTTTAAGTCTTGACTGTCCTTAACCGGTTGAATCTTTAGAGCTATCGCGTTACCATTGTTTACCGAATTTAAAACAAAGTTCTTTGTCAAAAACGAAAAAAACTTTGTTTACGAAAATCCTGGATAAAATAATTTCTCGCCTTATCATAATACGTAGCAAAGCGTCGTTAAGTTAAAGTGAAATAATTATCAGTAAAAATTAAAAAAAACAAGATCGTGAGGGTTGATCGCTAATCTCAGTACCATTCATCGCAATAACAATAATAAAGTAAAATAATAACTTACCTTCATTTCTTGCTTGACGTGCTTTTGTAGCTTCAATAAACTTCAAGTTTCTGTTGTTAAATGTTAAAATGTCTCCGGGTCCCCGCCAAACGATTCGGATCAAGTGACTCGTTACGTCACGTTGTTCACACCCCATTGTTACGATGACATCAATTGAGTTACTAATTATCGTTAAATTATCGTGATCTGCGACATATATTAAAAGTGTTCTAGAAATTTATCTATACTTAGTCTGGCCATAAATATTGTTACAATTGAGAATAAAAAAATATAATATTTTTGAATTTGGAATCTGTGATTTTTATACGATTGTTCATTGTGTTTTCTCATTTTGGCGCCAATACATTGTAAAATTTTTAAAACCACACACTTGTTATTAGTCGAAAAATGTGGTCAAAGCAGTAAAGGAAAGAATTCGAAGAAATCATGTCCGAAAGCAAAACATTTTATCTCAGAAAATGAAGATAACACCTAGAACCATGTAGCGTACATTAAGAGATGACGTAGGACTTGCAGCCTATAAGAGATGCATTGGTCATTTTTTAACTGATAAATTAAAGATGAATAGGGTGGTCAAACTGAAACAACTACTGAAGCGGTACGCAAAGGAAGGTCACAGAAGAATTGTTTACGTATGAATTTTATTTAACAATTAAGCAATATTTTAACAACAAAATGACCGTATTTCTGCTCAAAGCTCTAAGGAAGCTTCCCAATTAGTAGGAGTGACTTAGCAATACTTTTCTGAAAAAGGTATCAAAATATCGGCACAAGTGTATCAAGATACTATTCTTGAGAAGGTAGTTAAGCCCTTTAATAACGCTATGTTCAATAATCAAGTATGGTCCTTCCACCAAGACTCGGCACCGGATCATAAAGTTCGGTTCACGCAGTCTGGGTTGGAAGCGAACGTCTCGGACTTCATTAGGGCTGAAGACTAACCGTCGTCTAGTCCCGATCGTAATCCGCTGGATTATGATTTATGGTCAGTTTTAGAGAGTACAGCTTGATCTCAACGCCATGGTAATTTGGAGTCCCTAAAACAATTTATACGATTGGCCATTGAAGAATTTACCCATAGCAAGAGCCCGTGCTTCTATTGATAACTGGCCTCAACGTTTAAAGGACTGTATTGCAGCCAATGGACACCAATTCAAACAAGCTTTTTTAAACGGTTGTATTTAGCTCACCCCGTTTGTTTGTAAGGGTCAAATTTAGTAATTAAAATTTACCCCTTTTTCCGTTAACCGATTGATCTGAAATTTGGTATACGCCTTTGATTCTGGTGATAATACAATTATCCATATTCAATATTATTGTGAATCCAACATGGCCGCCGCTACAAGATAGCGGACAACTTAGTTTTTTTTAATCCTATCAATATGGGTATCAAATAAAAAGGCTTGTGAAGTAAAATTCAGTGCACTATATAAAATCAAAATTAAAGATGGCCACTGCTACAAAATGGCGGATAATGTAGTTTTCAGTCCCATCAAAATGGGTATCAAAATAAAGGGCTTGGTAAGTATAATACAGTATACTATACAAAATTACATTATGAATCTCCCACTCAAGGCAAGATCTGGTATCCTGTTGAGGACTGTGTGGCGTTAGGGCGGCTAAAAATTATACGTCGCTAGGGGTACACCACCCAAGTTAAGGTAAAAGGTAAAAGCGCGCCGAGAACTGTATGGCATTAGGGTGAATAAAAATGATATGTCGTCGAAAAAAACTAAAAACTTAAAAAAATAAAATAAATAAATACTAAGATAACCCCTTTAATTTTGCAGATAAACGTACTAAAAGCTAAAAACTATTTTCATGGATACAGTCATGAATACCAATATGTATACATTGTTATATTTTCAAAATAAAGTAACTCATAACCTACTCACTTTCTGGAAATATCTATGGTCACATAAATTCCTAAAAATGCAATATACATTTATGTAAATACATATGACAAAAAATGACATTTTTGAAATATACAAATTTTAAACATATGCATTGATTAAACAAATATAAAGTCATGGGGCACGTCCAATATCTACAATCGAAGGACATGGCAAGTGACTTCACCCACCTAGTGGTAAGTAGCAAGTGTCGAACATGAATGGGGGTGACGAACGAAAGTATATCAATCACAAACTGAAATTAAAACATGAACTCATTTGCATGAGCCATTTGACGGGTTTTGCCTTGTAATATCTTCACTACCCTTATAACTATTCAATGAATATGATACAGTTAATCCCAAGGTCATCCAAAATTCATTTAAAGTGGAAGTGGTCATTTAAACAGCATAAAAAAGAAAACTGTTATTAACAAATAATCTGTCACATGAACAGGTTTCTTTTTTATGTTGTTAGGCCAACTGTCTATAAAAGCTTCAGCGGCTAAACAAGGTGTTCCTTGTTTAGCCTGAAAAATAGAGTACCTAAATAATATTCAATTATTTTGTGACAGTAATTCAGAAACACACATGTAATGTAAAATGTACTTGAAACGCGAGATGCGTTTACACATTATCCTAAATATAAATACGAATGATGAGGGTATACCGGCGATGACAATCAATTAATAATTAATAAATGATTGGCTACATCATTGCTTGTATATGCTATGAACCCTCTGAAAAAACTATATAATATTTGGTAACACGTATTTAATATATTTTCTACTAGAGGTAATTAAGTTTTGGATTTTTCCACAGAATTCACGTTTTTGGCCATAGTTTTGTAAATTAATTATCGTGCAGGGTTTCCCTTGATCAATCAATTCAATTAATGGAGTTTTATAAAACAAGATATATTCATTAGGAACATACTCGTAGGTTAAGTCAACAATCGTCTTATTCGGAGTATAAAATATCATTTCTACATAACGGTTTAGCAAGTAAATTAAAGATGTTTATGAATAATTATTCCTTTGTAGCTTAATTAAATATATTTTGTGATAGGGCCACTCTCATCGATGCACTAAGGTCAAATACAAATATTTAAATAAAACTTACTTATATATACCGAAGTTTGTTTAAGATACATTAATGGTAAAATATTGACTTAATATTTATACATAGTTTTTTTTAAATTGCAACGCTAGTAGCAAAGCACTGTCATCAATCGTACTTTCCTTCGAAGTTATGTTCATCAGTTGAGTCTTGTAGTTAGCTGACGTCAGTAATAAAACACTTTTAATTTTGATATAATTTACAGGTTATCATAATGTAGTATAAAGCAAAGTCGCCTGTATGTATGCTTACCTATGACTTTAAATCTACACAACGGATTTTGATGCACTTTTTTAATAGATAGAGAGATTCAAGAGGAAGGTATAATACATGCTTAATATATTAGAGAACCACTGATAATTTCAAAATGTATATTGCGAAGTCGTAAACAAAAACATTGTTTTGCGCTTACCTTGTAAACGCTGGCTACTTAGTACATTATTTTGATCTATCTACGAGATAGATCAAAATAATGTAATACATATTCTAAGCCTTAAAAAGTTCTACAAGAAAGTCCGCGATGGTATAAGTTTATCTCTTAGGGATAACCCACAATAGCCAATTTACTTTTTATGAGAAATAATGGCTTATATACGAAGAGATTTTAAGCAATACGGCATTAATCCTTATCTCATTAAGTAACTTAAATACATTTTAAATTTAATATTAAACAATATAGATCTTTACAGCATGTAATTTTTTTTCGAAGATTTTACAGATTTAAAATATAGGGTCTTTGCGTTTGCGGCGGTATGGTCTACCGGCGCACTGTGGTGGAACCGTGCAAACCGTCTTAAAAATGGCTTTTGTGAATGTTCAGTATTGAAAATTTTGTTGATACATATAGCTAATTGATTGTCTAATACATACTATTTAAAATAGAATATACATATTTTTTAATATAACCGGACCTGGAAGTTGATGGTCAAAATAAAGTCGATTGTGTATCTCAGAATTTTTCAAGTTTACATGGTAATTTTTTGATTATGTTCAATGAAAATCTGTAAGTGTGATATATGGTTAGAATAGTTATTAAGTACTCTGTTTAAAAAGTATTTAAATGTACTTTTAAGTAAAAACAAGAGAGGTATAAGAAAATTACAGTATCTAATATTGTATCTTTATTAAATACTTTAAATACATTTGACAGTGAGCGATGTCTTTCGATGTCGTAATTTTGATTGCATCACTTAAAACAAGTCATATAGAAGCCAATACAAAAAAAAGGAAAGGGGAATTGTGTTACCACGAATTTAAAACCGCGGGCAAAAGCTAGAACGATATAAAAATATAATTTCCAATCGTACACTCCAACTCAACTGACTTGGTTTGAAATTGAAATATTTATTGAATTAACTTTTCTAGTAATTTAATCTTCATGTAATAAAAAAATATAATTATAATCAGATGTTTATAAAAATGAGTAGTGATTTCATCTTTGCCGAAGTATTAATAGGTAAGTGGTGTAATGTAATACCATGCGAAATTTTTAAGCTTTACGATAATTATGTTCTATTAAAAGAGATATTAGAGAAGAAAAAAATGGGGATCAACCACTAATCGAGCACCGCTTCTATCAACAGTTTCGTACGCTTTGGTTAATTTTGTAAAAGCTATACTGGTCACTGGTACCTTGTTTCTGGGTTAATGGAGTACTCCTAACGTATTTTTAAGTATTAAATTCAAGGCAATCAGGATTGAAAACAGTCAGATTTACGGTAATACCCTAAAGTATAATTAGAGTCTATTATTTATGTAGGTACCTATAGTTTATTTATTTATCAAAATGCACAGTTACAGAGTACAGATCAAATATAAGTATTAATTATAATCCTTAAATAACAAAATTTTAAATCTGGCCTCCACTTACAACTGTACAAAGCATTAAAAAATTATACGGCTTCAAGATGAGAATAATATTAAAAAAATAAAATAGTACATAGGGTAGGGTAGTTAAATCAAATACATTATACGTAGTAATAGTTTTTGAGAGCATACAAAACTACAAACAGACATCGTATATATATATATATATATATATATATATATATATATATATATATATATATATATATATATATATATATATATATATATATATATATATATATATATACAAATGTATATATATATCAATACGCAATAATGCGGTCGCGAGCGGCAGCCTTTAAGATGCGGCTTCTCAACTAATGAGAATTTAACATCAGTGCTCCTATAGATATGTAAAGAGCATCTTCTACGTTGTCTCGTACCCCTAATAATATATTATTTATTTCTTTGTGCTATGAATAATTTCACCCGAAATACCCTCATGCCTGAAGAGGAGATTGAAATACATTTAAGTAGAAAGTTTATGTATCAATGTGTAATTAAAATAAATAAATAACGTAGACAGGTACGAGATAACGTAGAAGATGCTCTTTACATATATAGGAGCACTGATGTTAAATTCTCATTAGTTGAGAAGCCGCATCTTAAAGGCTGCCGCTCGCGACCGCATTATTGCGTATTAATCTGACACACTAGCTCTGGCAAGCATCCCAGACGCGCTGCAATATCTTGATAGCCTTATCAGAGTGCGATGTGCATTATTATATTGTACCCTGATGCAGATCGGTGAACCCTTATGCAATTTAACTATAACTGACACAAACAGACACATTGACAGTATGCACTTAACAATGTAATGTTGACTTCCTTGTTACACTGTGTATAATGTAGAAAACGATCCATGTAGAAAAACTAACGCAAATAAAACTACCGAATAAGTCTAAAATTTATAGCAAAACGAAAAAAAAAAAATATTATTTTCTTATAAATTTATAATTTATATAAGTATTACTATTGAGTTGCTGGACTGCTTGTAATGAGGAGAATAATGATTTATTCACATTTCATAATAATAATTTGACATCTATAAGTTTGGAATCCGTTCCAAGTACTTTAAATTAACAAATAAGACAGAGGAGAAAATGTTCGGCAATACAATTTTTTTACATAAAACATTCCATTACCTTATCATAGTAATACGAAAAATAATGTTTATATTATCACTAGCTGTTGCCCGTAACTCTTTATGACTACGATCATAATCCATATACAAAGATGGATCATAAGCCACATATATTTATTTTTACAGTCTACCTGGACGTAGTCACGGGCAACAGCTATCACTAATAAAGTACTTTAACTGAGTAACTAAGTATAAAAACCTTTTGGCCTACATGACACGGCTTTTTTTCCTATATAGCGCGGGCGAAGCTGCTGGGAACAGCTAATTATTTTATTGACGACGTTTTATTGGAGACATAAGATCCTGTCACCAATAAAACGTCAATATCTTAGAGACGACTGTTTCTATTTCGACCAATCATAACTGGCAACCATCTCGACGAACATAGCTTTCGATTAAAAAAAAACCGCATTCAAATTGCAAACCGCAATACATTGCCAAAGACAGACACACAGATACACAAATACACAAATACACAGACCGACAGGTCAAACTTATAGCAACCCTCTTTTTAGTCGGGGGTTAAAAAGCTAAAGAACGTTAATGTGCTGCTATACTACAATGTTTCTGAATATTTAGATGTGGAACTATCGTGAGTATAAAGCGCTCGCAGCAAGACATGTTTTTTTAACGGCATTTAACCATTATTGTTAAGTATTTATGTTATTTACAACTTAAGATTTATTTATAAAAAAAAAAATTAAAAGAACATGACAACCGAACCGCTGAGTTTCTGTCGATAGCTCTCCTCAGGTCTGTGGGAATTATTTTTTCGAGCAGGTAGCTTTGACAACGAAAAAATGTTTTGTATAAAACTTATTTTTAATAATGATTTTTGAATTTGAATTTTAAACTAGGTGCGAGATGATGCTTTTGCTGCATCACTGCTTGGGGTTAATTGTCTTGTTTTTTAAATTTCATTATTTGGAATCTTCAAATTGTTCCTTATTGACCGTCGAATTGTTCAATTCTTTAAAAAGAAGAGAAGGAAAGATGTCCTTTTGTGTGTCCAGGAATCAAATAAGTAAAGAAACTATATTTTCTCACATTAGACGAATTACCAATTTTAATAAAGAACAAAATAAAGAGGAAGTATTGGAAAAATTCATTTGTGTAACAGCAACAATTATTTCTTATATAATCAAATATTGCTTAGCCTAAAATTGTTAATTTTTGTATTTGCCTGCTTGCTAACATAACTTAATTAACCTATAAAGAATTTGTTCATTTTAACACCAAAAGTTGCTAGTAGTTATAATATACACGGTAGTTAGTCATATCGAATGTAACTAATGATTTTAGTGTTTGAGAAATTATCATATTCGAAATATGGTTAGTTTTTCTACAGCTTTGGACGTTTATAGGATGGAATATAATTTAAACAGAATATATAATAAATAAAATAGCAGAGTACTGTGCAGACAATTTCAACAACTTACTCATACCTCAACTACTTTAATAACAGGAACATCGCAGTTCGACGTTCACTTTAAAAGCCTGCAGCTACAGTAAGAAGAACTCCTACTACGATTTTACCCTGCTTAATATGGCTACAATATAAGTTTTTGTTTGTCTTATTATGATTTATTTAACCGAAAATGGCATATTAAATTAGAAAATAAAACTGTTAACTTTTTAATTTTGCAATATCTGCAATTACATACACTACAATACAAGTACACGTTGAGATTGGTATATCGAAACTCCATTCTCTACAATACAACTACATATCGTGGTTGGTATATCAAAACTTGTTTTGATCGATCGTGTACGTTTGTAATGAATTTAAAAATTAAATTAAGAATTTAAAAAACCCCCGATACAAAAAGACCTCTAAAAGGGATAAAAATAATATTATTATGTACATAATGAAGTCGTTGCATCGGGGGACCGTTGTACGTACGATGACGATGGTATCTATTTTACGAAGTTAATCATTGAGGACTTAGACTATACGATTCGATATCGTAATTTCTTTATTTGCCTTGTTAACTTACTTGCATTTTAATTTCTTCCTTTATTTAAACGGTCCAAAGACGCAATGAATTCCATAAGTACATAATAATATTATTTTTATTCTTTTTAGAGGTCTTTTTGTATTGGGGTTTTTATAATTCTTAATTTTTATTTTCTGCTATTTAAAGTTTTGTTACTGGTTTCTGAATCGTATTAAATGAACCTACAGACACACCAAATTTTCAATTGTTTAAGTATTTCTATTAATCTATCCCCATATTATAAAGAGGAAAGATTTGTTTGTTTGTTTGAATTGAAGAGGCTCCGAAACTACAGGACCTATTTTTAAAAAAAACTTTTAGCATTAGAATCTTATATTATAATGTACAAAGGTTATATTTATTACGAGAAATATATAGACAATAGACAACTGTTCTTATTCTTCCACTTGACTTGGTGGTCCATCTCTCCGCCTTCCGTCCCAGATAGTTGACCAGGTGTGCGGTCCGACACCTGGAAAAGTAGCTCTCCACCATCCTCCACAGGTTCCCTGGGCAGCCCATCTCAGCCAGCCGGATTTTATAAGCTTGCCACCACGCGTTATTAAAGGCGCCCTCTATGTCTAAGGATATCATCACGACTATCTATTTTGCTTCTCGTCTGTCACTTATATAGATGATGAGATCATAGAGGGCGTCCTCTGTGCCGCGCTGCGGCGTGAATCCATATTGGCGGGGGTTGAGCCTGGGGAGGAGGTGCCACTGGAGCCTCTTCACGACGATTTTCTCCAGTATTATTCCTATTATTGGGAGAAGTTCTATGGGGCGGTATGATTTTGCCTCGTTGTGGTTCGGTTCCTTGGCTTTTTTAAGATCGCGACCTCTGCTACCTTCCATGGCGCTGGGAATACCCTAAGCTCTAGGCCTGTCTGCCAGTCTGCCTGGCTAGTGTGTGCTGTGGTTTGTTTTTTTTTTTTTTTTTTTTATATATTATCTAGGGCAATGCTTGACTACATTCCACCTGATGGTAAGTGGAATGTAGTCTTAGGTGGTAAGGCGCATTACCCTAGCAACCTATTCACTCTTCTCTTGAATGTGACCACATTGTATTCGGTCGGAAATACCGACGCAGGCAAGCTGTTCCAATCCTTTGCAGTACGCAGTAAAAATGAGGAAGCAAAGCGCTTCGTTCGAACAGGTGGAATGTCCACAACAAAAGGATGAAAACCTGCCGTGCGTCGGGACGTCCGGTGATGGAAGGGGGACGGGGGAATTAAATTGTGTAATTCCTGCGCACACTCACCAAAATGTATCCTATAGAATACTGAGAGGCTGGCAATTCTACGCCTGTGCTCAAGGCTTTGGAGGTCGGCTCCGACCAATTCGGGATCGCCTATAAGCCTCTTTGCTCGCCTCTCAATTGAGTCCAGAACCGCAATATGAGACTTTGCGGCACCAGCAAATATGTGGCCACAGTACTCTACACACGACCGGATCTGTGCTTTGTATAAAGCAAGAAGCTGTCCCGGTGTAAAGTACTGCCGAACCTTCGCAAGAACGGCAAGCTTTGCTGCTGCTGCTTTGCTCTGGACTCAATGAACCGACCAAAGTTGAGGTTCGAGGAAATCTCTAAGCCTAACAACTGAAGCCGGTCACTGTATTCCAAGGATACATTCTGGAAAGTAGGAGCCAAGGTGAAAGGGCTCCTTTTGGCGGTGAATAGACACGTCTGCGTTTTGGTGGCGTTGAACTTGACAAGATTGGCATTGCTCCATGCGGAGACTGCCTGAAGTTTGTCATTCAAACGTTGCACCATGGCTTCTCTTTCAGACTGTACTTGATCTCGACTAGCCCGAGTACTCGGCAGATATCTTTCTACAACTGTGCTGTCGTCTGCATACCCATAGATACCGGGCTTTAACAGATCATTAATGTGCAGCAGAAAAAGAGTTGCAGAAAGAACGGACCCCTGAGGCACTCCGGCATTTATTGTCAAGGGTTCCGAGGAACACCCGTCGACAACTACTCGGAGAGATCTGTGGCTCAGAAAGTCCGTTACCCAGCCGATCAGACCAGGAGATATACCGTACGCTGAAAGCTTGCTTATAAGGCTCGCATGCCAGACCCTGTCAAATGCCCTCGAGACGTCCAGAGAGACGGCGACCGCTTCTCCGTTCTTCTCGATGGCCTCGCCAAAAATGTGAGTAGCATACACTAGGAGGTCCCCAGTAGACCTATTACGGCGAAACCCGTACTGTCGGTCACTGAGGAGATCGTTACCTTCTAGGTATGCTAGTAGGCGCGAGTTCAATACACGCTCCATAATCTTGCAGAGTATGGAGGTGATTGAAATCGGTCTGTAATTGACAGGGTCGGCACGGCTGCCTTTTTTGGGCACGGGTTGCACATTAGCAAGCTTCCAGGATTTCGGCACTATTCCAGTCATGAAAGAGAGACGATACAGACGTGTCAGTATAGGAGACAACTCAGCTGCGCATGTCTTGAGCAGAATAGCAGGTATACCATCAGGACCACTGGCTTTATTCACATCTAAACGACACAATGTTCTCCATACCTCTTTGTTAGTGATGCGGATTTCAGGGATTGAAATATTGCAGTGAGGAAGATGTACTGGAGAAGCATTGCCAGTGTCTAGATGCGAATTATCAGCAAACAGAGAAGCAAGTACATTCGCTTTCTCTGTTGCTGTGTGGGCCATGGATCCATCCGGCTTCAGCAGAGCAGGCAGTGAGGGTTGGCAGAAATTCGTCTCGATCGCTTTCGCAAGAGACCAGAAAGCTCGACTGCCAGTTGGTCTGACAGAGAGCTTTTCGCCATTCTTAGCGATTCGATCGAGACGAGCCTTCCGCAATGCCTTTTTGTAGGACTTGGCAGCTTGGTTAAATGCTCTCTTCTTCGAACTTACATCCGGAGTTTTGCGGCTTCGAGCATCAGCCCAAATGAGATATGCCGAATGTTTTCGGTCTTGAGCATGACCACATTCGGCATTAAACCATGGGCGAGCTTTGCCACCGATGGGTACGTCAGCAAAAGGGATAAAATACTCCATCGCTTGATGCACCACATTGGTTATAGCATCCGCGCAACTCGACGGATCCAAAGAAGAGAAGCAGACCTGCCGCCAAGGATAAGACGCAAAAAAGTGCCGCATCTCATCCTAATCTGCTGACTTGTATTTCCATACTCGCCTAACACCATGAGGTTCGAAAGCTGGTGGGGAATATGTAAACACAGATTTCACCAGACAGTGATCGGAGGTTCCCAAGGGAGAGGTAACCTCTACACGATACCTGTCCGGATCAGTTGTCAGCAGAAGGTCCAGGCAATTGGCTGTATGGCTTACCACATCTGGTACCCTTGTCGCTTGCTTCACCAGCTAAAAGAGGTCCAAGGACAACGCAAAGTTCCGCACTTCTCTTCCCGCATGGTCGGTTTTCTGGTACGGGAACAGCCAGTCCTGATGACAGGCATTAAAATCCCCCAGAAAGACGAGCTGCGCTGAAGGGAACTGATGCAGAGCGATATCAGCAGCCTCACCGAGATACTCGAATAATCTAGTTGTCTCCTGGTCACCGCTGTGCGAACGGTAAACACAGGAATACAGGATTTTTTCGTTTCCTGTGTCTACTAAAACCCATAAAGAAGAAAAAGTGGGGTCTTCAAGGTGACGGAGATGCTGGATACAGAGGTCGTTCCGCGCATACACGCAGACTCCGGCATGTGAACGAAAGTTGTGCTCTAACGTGTATCCGGGATAATCCAGGTGCGCAGCGCTTAAGGGACATTGTATCTGCGTCTCCGTCAAAAAGAACAGGTGCGGTTGTTTTGTCTCCACGTGGTGATGGACAGGTAAGATATTAGAGTGCAAACCCCTAATATTACTGAGGTGCACTTTAAATGAGGAGGAGTGCAACCGCTGCACAAACTTTTTCCTTTTCTGGTTTTTCTTCATGATAAAAAAAGTGAATAGGGATGGGAAATGGCAGTTGAACGAGGCGGTACGTATCGAACCCAACGTCGAAGTTGGTTAAGTCATGCCACTGGGAGGCTAGCCTGGAGACTGCGGGGACGCCCGAACCCCCCCAGGGATCGCCATCGGGCCTCCTCGTCTGGTCGCCAACCAGCACGATGGAGCCACCCTGGGATTTTTCGCAGCTGGCGGGGCAGCCTTTCATGGGTGCCTAACCCACTAATTGGGCCCCCAACTATCTGCGGGCGGCCAGCGGAAAGCCGTCTCTTCGGATCCCGCTACCCTCCTCGACTAGACACCCGACAAAACAAATACCACCTCGACGTCAACCGGTTCGCCCACGTACCGCAGCTGTTCAGACCCATTTCCCATAAACGGCTTCATCGAGCAACGTGCCGGAACACGACTAGGTCGCTTTGCGGCACGACTTTGCTCGATGGGTGGTAACTTTGCCGGCGACCCGATGTTATGGTCTACCACCAAGATAAATGTCGATAAATGTCGTTGGCAGTTGTGTACGCTGGGAAGAAAGTTTCTGCCAGGTATTCTGCAGACTTTTGGGAGCTCAAGGTAATGTAGTCCTTTATGGACTCAAGGTGAGTAGTCAGTTCTCCTGTTTCTCCTGTGCGTCGTTCTTGATTGATAAAATTTGGAAGAGAAAATTTGTTTTCAAATTTTTATGTTTCTGTTAATTCAAATTGGCAAAAATTTTCCAATTGTTTTTGAAACTCGAAATGTACGATGGTGATTTATTGTATTCTGATACCTGACAATACTTTTTTCGACAACATCAATGCACACCCAAGGTTTGCTGAAAATTATTGAGGAACATTCGTTATGCTGATAGAAAAGTAACTAAAAATAATGAAAAGGACTAACTTACCCAACTTTGCAGTATAGATACCGTCCCGATAAAAAGAATCACATATAGAATGCTTAATTAACCGAGATGGGTAGCTCAATTGGTAGAGGGACGGGACGGTTTCCCAAAGGTCGCGGGTGGTGCCTTCTTTTCTGTGTTTATCTCCATATAATACAGTACACTTTTATAATGGTTACTTTATTACCGGGGAAATAAGAAAATAAATTAACGTACAATAATTTAAATCCTATTGACCATAAGCCGATAAATTATTGAGCCAAGCCTGTTAGAAATATTCGCTTTGAATTCAGTGCATTTATTTACTAAAATAAACATCCACTCAAACAAGTCTCGTTTAGAAAATAGAGTTCGTAGTTTTTTAATGGATATTGATTTATAGTTTGTATTTTTTTTAAAAAACAAAATTTCCTCATCACATCGAGTTCTACACTAAATGAACAGCGATATTCCAACTACGAACAAATTTCCTGAATAACGATTTAACATAATACGTATCTAATTATATTACTGATTATTGTTGAAAATTTACCAAATTTACTAACCTACAATGTTACCTAGTAAGAAGATACATACATATAAATATATGACCCTGTATATATATATATATATATATATATATATATATATATATATATATATATATATATATATATATATTTTATTTTATTTTGAATTAGTTGGTTATTTTGCAAGCAGCCTCTCTATATCAATCCCAACAACATTTGTACTACAACTTTATACAAATCTTGATAAACAACACAAAGAAAACGAAACAAATTTATGTTTGCTCCCTCTTTTACTTATTACTCTGTATTTTGTAAGAAGTACTTAAAAGGTCAACGCTCCATATCCACACTTAGAGTCAATTCAGTTCAGAAACAACAAATTTATTTTGTTTGGGAAAATTTGAATTTTAAAAACTACTAATTTTAAAAAGTCGTAGAACAAATGTTGTTGGGTGGTATTAATATAAAGAAGCTGCTTGCAAGAGGCGGTCAACTAATTACAAAAAACCCTGTATATACATACATCAGCAACAACAAAAAATACAGGTGCATTCTCATTATTATTATTATATACTTCAAACTGCAGCCAGCACTAATTATAGTAGCAAGAAATTACAGAACGTTGCAATTTGCAGTAAATAAACAAACGATCTCGCTTTGAGCTTTACTTACTTTAAGTACTTTGCGTTAGCACTCTAGGCTTCAGTGAGTTGTAATCTCCGCCGTCTTAATATCATCATTAGGAATTACAAGCTCTTAAGACTTCTGACTACTTCTACCAGATCATACGTAATCGTGATTTCATACATGCCTTCATGGCCAACCAACGTTTTTCACGATCTTTAATAGTCTCACAAGAACGTGAAATTGTGTTTCGAAGAGCATTTTTACGGGGACGACTAATTTTATCCGTTCCCGTTTCTTGAGATCTGCATTTTTTATGGCGCTCAGCACCTTTTGTAGATCTAATAGGTAGTATATAATAAATATTAAATCTTAATCATTATTTTTTACTTTTTAGTTTTAGTCGGTGTTTATTAACGTAGTTATTTTTTGTACAGACAGAAAATATTCAAAAGACCATTCACGTCTCTTATTAATCACATATAAACCATTAACCCTAAGTAAGCCCGTTTATATTATCAGAGTTAGAATGCCAACAGACCTTGGGAGTATTGCATAAATGAGAAATGGACTTCTTTATTTATATTATTTATAAATACTACAATGTTAATATAACCTTCTCTGAAATAAAGAATGAAATGAAATGAATAATGAAAGAAGATTATTTTTTTACACTTATCAGTTGTCTTTTGGTTAAATACTCATATATTTCAAAATATAAATTAAATAAAAAAAGCGTCTTTGAAATATTTTTTTAATTTAAGTGAATACATTTTTGAGGTAGTTGTAAATCTTATGTGCGTAATATACATAGAATGAGAAATTCAGAGACACTGGAAGTCTGTGTCTGTCACTGAGCGAACTGAGCTGTGGTATTGTTAGCAGCCCGGATAAATTAATGTATCTGTGAAGGCTTCAAATACAATGTGCTTAAATAAACTTACATAACCCATTCTTTTTGTATTCATTAATATATGTTTAAGGAAAAAAATATCTATGCAGAATGCAATTTAGTTTGACGTAATGCTTGAGGAAAAAATACAGATAATAGAACTAAAGGCTCTAACTTTAAATTCTAGAGCTGAATATTGTTTAAAATACAACTGTGAATAACCAGACTAGTTAAAGCTCGCATGGAGTTTCCGTTTGAGTTAATTAAAAAAATATTGCAGATGTTACGACTCTTCGTAAATATATATAACAACGGATAAATTATTATAACAAATAATTGATAAATAGCAGTAACGTCAATGATTTTGTAACAGTTGTTAACATAACACAGTCTGTTTGAAAAAGCTTTTGGCTAACAAACCCCTTTGGAGCACGTACTCTGACCACTTAGTACAAAGCTTGATGGTACTAACGATTTTATGCCAATTGTAATTTTAGTATATCAATAATATGTATTTGTAGAAAAAATATTTGCGTCCAAAGTGATAAATAGTTCTTTGATATAGTAAATAGCTATAACAATTATTTACAAAGTTTTACATATTTCAATATATTTTAATATCGATACAATGTAGTTCTATCATACGCGTCAATTGTCATATATTAAGTACCTTATATTTTATATTTATTTATTTACGAGACCTAAGGGATTCTACTTATTTTCCCTGACCCTTGGGTTTACAATCATTAAATTTGCATACCTTTGTCGTTTTAACGTAGCTTTGTAATGGTGTATACTAAAACTTTATAATCTTAACACACAGATGGTGCTACATTATCATTTGTTAAATATATTGTTTGCATGTATAAAGACTAGCTTTCCAGCGACTCCACTTGCGCAGCGCTGTATAAGATTGACCGATAATTGATAATTACCTGAAATATTAAAAAAAATAAAAATTACACGGCAAAGCTCTCGTCGGTAACAAGGTTATTGAGCAAAATAAAGCTTGTACAGTATGCAGCTGCAGTAGCTTGTACTTGTATGTACAGTTCAGTTGACAACTGAAAATAGTTACTGTATAAAAATAATTTAATATATTCTTGTCCCAAACATAACACAGGCAGTGCATGATTTATTTATTTATTTCTTTAGTTTTTATTGCCTAAAATAGTACAATAGGCGGACTTAATGTTTAAAACCATTCTCTACCAGTCAACCCGAGAATACAGTGCAAACATAGAGTAAGGCGCTTAAAATATAAAACATTAATACAGGAAAGAGAAACATTAGAATAAATTAAATAAAACAACTTATATGCATATAACACATTGCACATAATGTATACAATAAATCATAAATACTTGTTTTCAATAATTCAATACACTTACACAAATACATACCTTATACATACAAAAACACATTATACAAACATATACATATATTTAAATTGATGTAGGTATATAAGTTTTTTTTTATATAAGTGTTAGTTTTGATTTTTACTAACTTGTGTCTTGTACATACACATCGTAACTTTACTGTATTATTTCTTTTTATTATTTTTAAAATAAGCATACTGTTTTCTAGTGCATTTCTCCACTAAAGTTGCTACTGGAATATATTTTATGAATATGCAGTCAATAAAAGCTCTCGAGGTATTAATGATAAAATAATAAATAACAAAATTGTATATTAGCTTATTTATAGCAAAATTATATTCATCAAAATATTCCTTACGAAATAAATATTAATTACAAGTAATAACAAATTTTTCTTCTCTGATAGAATAATATTTTTAAATTGTAAAAATAAACAGGAAAACAAGGAGTTATATTATTAAATTTATGAATTTATAATAATATATATATATATATATATATATATAATTTATAAGTTTTGATACAAAATTGAAGAAAAGAAAAATGTTATTACAATTAAATTTGCTACATATATATATATATATATATATATATATATATATATATATATATACATCGTTGAAAATACATTTAAGAAAATACATTTAAGCTTATAAAACCGAGTCTTTTGATCCACCTCTTCCTTTAGGTTATAATTTTTTGAAATGTTTACTTATTTATCTATTTATTTATTAATCTTCTAAAGTTTAAATCATGACATACACAGGATTACTTATCTCTACAAAGACATCTCTTCCAGCTAAAAAGATCTTCCAAAAATGTACGTGGGAAAGGAAATTTTCTTAAAAAATAAACCCTTGGTGGGTACATAATTTCGTAACATATACAATTAATAATATATAATTAAAAATCCTTAGATATATATTTTAGGTAATGTATGTATTAATGTTCATTGACAGAGTCGCCAAAATTACCTTTCATTTGATTGCAAATTCTCGCGTTATAATTAAATTAATATTTATTGCGTTTGTATGAGGTTCTTAAAAAGTGTAATATGTACTAAAAATTTAACTACAGAGATAATGCAAATTTTACAAGATTTTGATTTTACATAAAAATGAATCTTTTAATGAAGGTTTAATGGTGTACTAAAGTTTTTCTATAACATAAACAAAAAAAAAATTAAAAACAATGTATTTTATAATGTTAAATTTAAAAAATTCTTGATTAACTAATTTGTAGTGCTTTAAATACTAAATATAAATTAGTATATACTAAATTTAGAAAGCTATATATATAATATATACTAAATTTAGAAAGCTACATCTTAGTTGGCTGTGTTCCGCAAATTTATATGGGTTTTATTTATTATCTATATTGGAAGCCTTAATGGCTTTGTCAAGATCTATAATTAATGTATGTTGGTTAGGAATATATTCAAATAATTTGATGAACCATTTCGCTATTACAAAATAACAGTAAACAAACTTAAACGTAATAAACAAAACAAACGTTTTGATTACCAATAATAATAATTTTCAGAAATATTTGTCACGTCATAAAATAAATTAAAATAATAAATAAAAAAACTATTTTAATTCTACAAAAGAGAGATAAACGTTCACTTTCCAATTTGGGCGCTAGAGATTCTTCACGGCATAAGATTAAGTTAATTAATATATAACGTTCAGTCAATTTTAGAAAATATTAAGCATATTTTTTGCCCCTTAAAACCAAAATTATTTTAGTTAACGCCCTCATCTTACCTATTATCGACTACGCAGATGTTTCCTATCCAAACCTGAATAATGAACTCCTTGATAAATTAGAACGCCTCCTCAACAATTGCATTCGCTACATCTTCGGCTTGCGTAAATACGATCACGTCTCTCAATATCGGTATAAACTTAATAGCTCACTATTGGTCAGAGGCGTAGCTGTAGGATTCTTCATCTCCTCTTCTCAATATTAAACGATCCAACCTCTCCTCCATACCTCAAAGAAAAATTCCAACTCCTCCATGACACACACGACAGAATACTTCGTTCCTCTGCCTATCTCACAACCACCATTCCTTCTCATACCAGCGACTTCTTCCACCAATCCTTTTCTGTCTAAGCCTCACTTCTTTGGAACCAACTTCCTGAAAAGATAAGAAGAGCACCTTCCAAAAGCACCCTTAAGAAACTTGTTAAAGAGCACTTTTTAAACTCCCCATAACCATAATCCGTGTGTTAATTTGAAATGTTTACCTCATAATATAAAACTTCGACCTTCATGATGTTATAATAATGATAATAAGTTTAATATGTATGTATTTAGATATATGTATACGTTTATTCAATTTATGTGTCAGTATTTATATGTATCAGAGAGAAGTGTATATAGATAGATGTATATATTTAATATTTATCATGTTCTTTTTTTTTCTAATTTATTTTTATTTTATTTTTAAACGCCTACCACAATTTTTCACCAAACACTGGGAGAGAATGCCATTAGGCATTAAGTTCGCCTTTTGTTAATTCAATAAAGTGTAAAATAAATAAATAAATATAGATAAAAATACTGTAAGTTTTATCAAATACAGTGTTATTTATATACAGCATAAATACGAGGAACAAACTCAAAGTAAGCGTTAATACAAATAGGGTAATGAATATAATTTTACAAAAGCTACTAGTAAAAGTCCGTATATTACCGTTTAACAAATATAAGAAAGGAACTAAGGAATGTTTGTGTGCTAAAGGATACTACAATGTTTTCAAAAATTAAAGGATGTTGAGCTGCAAATATGAAGAGATCGCTTCAACATTTATTCAAAGTGTTTACGCAGTATTGTTATGTATTTATGAATAAAATATATATTATAATAAAATAAATTTAAAAATTTAATTAATAATACGCTTATAAAATAATAATAAACAATTTATAACTACTTGCAAATTGCGAGATCTATTGCTCTAAAGAATGAACTCTAGACTGTCAACGTAGCATAGTAATATATCCAAACAATTATCTTCTCTGTATTTGTCGGCTCATGCATATGCAAGCCCTAATCTCTCGTCTATCGCTTTGCTGAGCTTGGCGTATGATTGAGATGTAAAGTATAAGTAATTATAATACATAATACAATAATAAGTGTTATCCATATTTTATTTATTATACATTTACTGCCTTGGCATTCAAAGGTTAACTGATTTTCAAACGAATGAATTGCTTTTATAACATTTGTATAAATCCAGATTGTTTATATCTTTATGCTTTAGAAAGTTAATTTATTTTTTTTTCCTTAAAACAGTTTCGCCTGCTAAATAAAATAATTGGTCCTGGTCATTTAATTTAGACAAAAATCATACTACTACATATAATAAACACTATCATACTACTACATATAGTAAATACTATCATACTACTACGTATAATAAATACTATCATACTAGTACATATAGTAAATACTATCATACTACTACGTATAATAAATACTATCATACTAGTACATATAGTAAATACTATCATACTACTACTATACGTATATATACTACTATACGTATATACTATACGTATATATATACGTATATACTACTATACGTATACTATGATATACACACCGGGAGCCGCACTGGGGCCTTGCATTAATGCAAATAAACCTGTTTGCATTTTCCGTATATTCATTATTAAAATATAATGATTATCTCTGTTGAATAAATATGGAGCATCAAGTCTTTAAAAGTGTGTAAGTAGATGTTTTTTTTTACCAATATGATTGCATTTCCTAGATTTAAATTGGATATATGATTTTCGGAACGAAAGCTGTTATGAAATCTTTTCTTTTCATTAAATTGAACTCAACGCTTTGCATGAATTAATATATATTTCGAAGATGATTTTTTTTATCTTAAAAAAAAGGGCTTAGATTAAATATGGATTCTGCTCTGTATACGATCCCATATCATTTATTAGATCTTGGTTTTCAGACAAAACTTGGCCAACATCCGTTAGAGTCTTGATATTCTAGGACATAAAGATCGGATACCTTAAATAAATAATGTAAACGTTGCTGAAAAATGATGCTGCAAATTGTGTGTTATTGGAAGAAAATATTTAACTGGTGTAGCTTCTCTCAAATCTATCACCACATTAGAAACAATTATTGAAATTTCACGTAACTTAAATGGTTTAATGTTTATTTACGCCATGGTATTAAGGAAGACGAAGGTAAAGGGTAAAGGTATTCTTAGTAAAGTAATCCTAGTGCTAGGGTTCATTGTAAGAAATAGTAAGGAATTTAGTAAGATCAGTACTAATTTGTTATTGTATAAAGCTTTGGTACTTAGCATTCGTAGAGTAGGTACTGTAGTGTAGCCTGGCGACCACACTATTCCACACATATGTTGAGGATTAAACTGATTCAAAAGCGCTTTCTTTGACTTAAATGGCAGAAAATACTAAAAGTATTGTAAGTTATAAAGACCAGCATTTTTTTTATATTTTATAATTACATTCTTGAATAGTCTAAAAATACTTTTCTTTTTTTAACCCCCGACTAAAAAGAGGGGTGTTATAAGTTTGACCGGTTGTTCTGTGTATCTGTGTTTTGAGGTATGCGGTTTTTTTAGTCGAAAGCTATGTTTGTCGAGATGGTTCTTAGCTATAATTGGTTGAAATAGAAACAGTCGTCTCTAAGATATTGACGTTTTATTTGTAAAAGCTTCTTATGCAATAATTAGATGTTCCTAGCGGCTTCGCCCGTGCTACATAGGCAAAAAAACCTTGTTATAATATAGGTCAATAGGTTTTTACACTTACTTACCTAGGTAAAGTACTTTATTAGGGATAGCTGTTGCCCGTGACTGTGTTCCCGTAAACTTTAAAAAATATATTTATATTTATTTATTTTTTATTTTTTTGGCTTATGATCGTAGTCATAAAGAATCACGGGCTAGTGTAAGCTAGTGATAATATAAATCCCTTCATGATAGTGTTATTGGTGATTGCCAATTATTTTAACTCTAAATGTTTATATTTATTAATATTCGTATATACCTATATGAAAAAGACTTGAATATCATGTTACTTAATACATTTATACTTTATTAGGTATATTGTCGAAGTTTTCGCACGGATCCTTATATTTTCTCGTATTAAATATAGGTTACATTTAATACGAGTTATAGTGTCTATTTTACGTAGTGAATCATTGAGGACTTAGACTATACGCTTTGATATCGTAATTTATTTATTTGCTTTGTTAAATTACTTGCATTTTAATTTCTACCTTTATTAAAAGGTCCCCCGACGCAACAACTTCAATAAGTACATAAAAATATTATTTTTATTCTTCTTAGAGATCTTTTTGTATCGGGGATTTTTTAATTTTTATTTAATACTAGCGAACCCAGCCCGCTTCGCTGGGCTAACCCTTACTTTACCTGGTGGCGAGTTACATCAATGGGCATAGCATATTCGTTTTCTTCGAGGAAAAATACATGGTCATACCAATTTTTATGACAATCGGTTGAACGGGGCGGAAGTCGATATTTGACAGCGCCGCCTGGTGGCGAGTTACATCAATGTACATAGCATATTCGTTTTCTTCGAGGAAACATACATGGTCATACCAACTTTTATGACAATCGGTTGAACGGGGCGGAAGCCTATATTTGACAGCGCCGCCTGGTGGCGAGTTACATCAATGGGCATACCATATAAACCTTCTCCGTGGAAAAATACATATACATACCAATTTTCATAATCATCGGTCCAATAGTTTTCATATATACAAACATCCTTCTATATAAATATAAATTTAGATACCGATAAGAATTGTTAGTTAGTTTATGGGCATGTGGTGTTTCCTATAATTAGCTTATCATTTTCTTTTAGTATTTATTATTACAATATTTATTGTTTGGTAAAATATACCAATAAAACTCTTTTGGAAATATATATTAATAAAACCCTTTTGTCAAAGTTAGACGCAAGCGTCAAAGACATTCAAGCGCACTCAGCGGACTCTTCAACATTATTCAGAGACCGAAATAATTTTAGGTTAAAATTAAAGAAACCATCGGAGCTCTATAAATATCTAAAAGTTATCAAAAGACATAAATCTAAAAATACTGTAACTTCTCTCCCAAAATATAAAATTGCCTCAGAGCTTGAGTCTACTTCAATTCCAAAAAAATATGATAGGTTCAAACAAATAAAGTAGGGCTGGCATCAATTAGGAAAGTTAAGACATAGACATAACTAAATCTTTTATTCTAAAAGACGAAAACGATAACTACCGACTGCACACGATGAGCCTAAAAATTCAAAACGAAGGTGGCCATAAGAGATTTTTGTATTTCACTAGCTTTGAGGTGGCGCACCCTGCTCTACGATTGATTAAATTATTATTAAAATTTTATATCCAGCATTTTAAAATTTTTATCTCAATGCATTGCAAATGACTCTCCCGGATCAAAGTTATTTATTAAGATCGGGCAAAGCCACCCAAAAGTCTTACATCCCCAGGAATCACACGTTTCAGCTTAAAAAGTATTACAAACTGACCAACGAACTATCCAGGACTAAATTTATAGCTAGCTTTATAAATTTATATTTTACTTAAAGACCTTGGCCTTTCTAGAACAAGCATCGGATCATTTCTAGAACGTATCTCAAAGACGGCATTAGTAGGTTCAATTTAAAGGTCCAAATTTATTTAGGTAGGGAGAGGAGTGTGAATAGTGGAGACGAGCGTGTTTGCGCATAATAAAGGGGTCCCATAAACCTATAAGTGGGTCGCAAATTCCAGGCATTATTTGCACTCCTCTCCATGCAACGCGATGGGCTCGGACCCGCACGGTGAATTCATGGAATGCTAAGAAGTATTGTCTCTCTTGTAAGCTGTTGGTAAACTTTTTTTTTAACGTCAGGAAACCTCATGGATACACATCTCCATCCAGGGGATGATGGAGGTGGTTATGTGAGACTCCTACTTACTAAACCTGACGGTTGCCGCCGCCGTCATAATGGGATACCACAGGATTGCTTTCGCACTCACCGCGATGCCCCGACGTGATCCCCGGAGAGGGCTCCCCGCAACGAGGAGCACCTATCCCTTTTTCGCAGACTTGAAAAATTGTGGAGGGATCCCCTTCCACTCACCCAAGCCTGCTGCCTCTGAAGGGGGTCGAGACCCCCTTCTGGTCGGACTCGGTCTCAGGGAATCAGGTGTAAAACTCGATTCGACCATCTTCGACCTGGTCCAGCTCCACCGCGGCAGTCTCCCCAAGAGGAGACCACCGGTCAGACACCAGGATGAGCGGACATTCAGACACGACCCAGGTGCGCAGACGCCCGACCACGCCCTCCCACAGCTGCCGCACAAGAAAAGTGGTTGGTAAACCTAATAAAAGAAAAAAAAACTTAAAAATATCAATTTACTAATTAATAAGTATTGTATTTTGTATATATTTAATAAATGTTAAAATGATTGTTTAAAATAGAAACCCTTTAATTCAATTTAAAATTTATCAATTATGAGTTATTGGAAAAACTTCTAGTTTATAGATTCATCTTTATCCGGTAGATTCATCTGGATTCGGACATATTTTGTGTTGCTTGCAATGTTGCAATACAAAGATAACAGTGAAAAGACATCACAGTCGATATTTATTTTTGAAAATATGTATCTATAAAAATGTATTTATTTAAATACATAATTAATTAAAATACAATGTCAAATCAAAATTTTTATTTTTATATCAAACTCAAACTAATCCCGGAAATTTTAGGATTTGTTCATTGTTTTTGACATAAATGGAGCAAATACATCTTTCTTTAAAATATTTCGTAATTAGGAATTCTACAGAAACCAATGCAATGGTTTAATGAAATGATAGATATTTTATTAAGAAATATAACTCAACTTAATAATTGTTATCAGCGGACTTTCTAAAAGCACCCAGGTGTTTAAACAAAAATGTCTCAATTCAGAAGGGCTGCGTCTGAAGTCAAAGGCAAGTCTGTTCATAAGTTTCTCTTTTGCTTTTGTTTTAACTTCAAAATAAGAAAAAGCATTACTTTAGTTGGTTGGTTAGATCACTTCATAAACTCCCGAACTTCATTTAATAAATTATTTAACTTTTATGTTTTAATATATGATTTGTCTTCCTTTATATTGCTAACATTTTGTTTATTCACTAGATTGTTAGTTTATAGTAAAATATAGTTTATTACAAAAAAAACTAAAAAAGTGATTCAAAGCAGTGCTAATTTTAGCGAAAATGCAATTAGAGTATGATATTCTTTATTGTTCACAAAATATAAACACAAAAATAAAAGAAAATAAGTACAATAGATATCGTAATTTCTTTATTTGCCTTGGTAGCTTACTTGAATTTTAATTTCTTCTTATATTGATTTCGTTACGTCGGGGGACCCCTTAACAAAGGAAGAAATTAAAATGTAAGTAAGTTAACAAGGCAACTGAAGAAATTACGCTATCGAATCGTCTAGTCTAAGTCCTCAATGATTAACTTCGCAAAATAGACACCATCGTCAACATGCGTACAGCGGTCCTCCGACGCAACGACTTCAATAAGTACATAATAATATTATTTCTATTCTTTTTTAAGGTCTATTTGTATCGGGGGTTTTTAAATTTTTAATCTCTACAGAGTTTGTTACGTCTTTCGTCAACTGCGCGCAAGTTGACTTAAGACGTCTTATCGCATCAGCGTATAATCCGTTACTTTAGTAAGTAGTAGTACTTGATCACGACCTCTTACTAACATTGATATCCAGATAAGGACGGGCAAGCAAGTCTTTTACACTAATTAGTGTTTTTCTGATTGATGAGACATAGATGGTTGGTCCACCAAGGCGGTATTTTGTCACCTTTATTATTTTCTCTTCTTATTAATTCTATTCACTATAATCAAAATTGTCATTACCATCTTAACGTCGAAGACTCGCAGTTTTATACGCATATAGAAATAAATTTAACTGACTAGGTAATTTACTCTGTTCTTCAGTGCATTGATATAGCCATTTCGGTATAGAAGTAAATCCATGTATATGCCAAAAACTTATGTATTAATTATTTTATGAACAACAACAAATGTTAATTTATAAAATAATGAATACACAATGATCTCTTGAGGTCCCTAACTTTATATAAGACTGTATCGAATTCCAGGATTATTTAAATCGCCTAAGTCCTCACTGCAACAATAATGAGTGAATATTTTATATTTGTAAATGCTATCATGTTCCATCGACTAAAAAAATACTATTTCAGGAGTAAAATTGTGGAGAATGGATCTTGGTCCTCTGGTTTCTGGTGATCTCAAATGAAAAATTACGAAAGAGGGTACTGACACAACTCTAATTAGCGATATACTCCCTACCTCTAAACTCATAATACTTTGTGGCTCTAATGCGCACCACACTATCTGGCTCTGGTTGTATTTCATTGACTATCGACAAGTGTACATGTCTCCAGGACGTCTAAACACCAGGCCACTGTAGAGGCAAGTGTGGAATCGCGTTATCATACCTGGGACGGAGTGTAGTGTGCTTTAAATGCCTAGGTCTCACAAATCTGCAACCTTACACGTCTGGCAGTACGAATCAGCGGATTGGGATGCTACAATTTTTGTTCCTTTCAACGACCCTAGTGCCTGCTAGTTGCTGCTGCCGCTGCAGTAATACTAGAGAGAATGGATATTTATGGTGGCCAATGCGGATCGCGGCTTTGGTTTATTGGTCTTAGCCATTACTGAAACTAAAAAATATTATTTTTTATTGTAAGCTCTACTTTCATAGAGTATGTAAAAACTGCAATGTTTTTGTTTACAATTATGGTTGTTTTCTCGTTTGATATCTTAGGAGAAATTGATTAGATATTTCTTTTATTGAATACAGAAGTTAATGTAAAAGGACACAACATGAAGTTAGTTTTTAATAAGAATTAAAAAAATTTTAACGTATATTTTTTATATAAAAATAGGTATGAAATTGAACAAAAATCATGTTTGGGTGGCATCTTGGGAATAAGTATTCCATCATTTTCGTATCGACTGCTTACGCGTGAACAACACTGGAGATAAATCACTTTAGATTAGACGTGTATATTATCTCAGTAACGCTGTATTGTAGGGTTGTTTGGTAGCCTATTATTCTGTTTGAAAATTTATATCATGGCTATATATAAACATGTAAAGCCATGTTAAGCTTACTTAAATTTATATAGGTATAGAATAAAAAATAAACCGATACGGGCAGGGATTCGCTATACCGTATAGCGATACGGTAGTCCAATTGGTAGAGCGACGAGATATCTTTCTATTTATTATTTTTATTTTATTAATTTATTGTGAAAATATAGTCATGTTAGTAATATAAATATAATTAACTGAAATAATCACTACAACATTATAAGTGTTTAACCTATACCCACATCTGAACGTAACCAACTAAATTTCAACTTCGGCAATAAGTTTCACTTCGACATCTTCTTACTATTATCACTGTCGCAATACTGGGGATACAGCCAGGGGCGTTCTTTGTGATCTACGTAACTAAGTAACGTAGTGTTACTGTAATTAGCAGTTGTACCTGATAAATGCAAGGTCCATCTTTAACATGATTATTTTCAAACAAGGTGATTTATTTACAGAAGCAACTGTATTAGCTGGTAATTCTTATAAATAGAAGGTAATATAAAAGTAGTAAATGCCTAATTTAAAAAACATATTAATACACAGTATGATTTCATTAAAATACATAAACTATATGTAACTAATCATTTAGTACAACGTATCTTGGGTGAGATAAAACGAATCTTTCTAACAATTTAGTAGTATTCTATAAAACTACACAAAAACTATATTTTACGTTAAGCATATTTATTTTTTTATAATTAAAGAGCTATTGCTTACTTGGTAGAACGACGGGATGGTATCTAACAATACGAACTAAATACCAATGTTATGTGCTGTGCTCAGTGTTGTATAACAATATACTCTTCTTCTTCTCTTCTCAGTCGGGCAATCTTGTCAGAGTGGTTGTGGTTGCGTAGATGTGGTATATGTTGATATGTCCGGTGGGTCGTTGTTATTCCCAAGTATAGCTTTTTCAGGGATGTGCTTCGAGTTTCGCCGGTTATGTACATGGCAAGTGCACTGGACCATGGTGGTGTCGGTAATTGTTTTAATCAAGTCAGTCCAGCGGGTTGGTGGTCGGGCGCGCGTTCTCTTGCCAGAAGGCAAGAGAACGCGTAGTCCAGGGGCAGATAGAAATCTGCTCCTGGACTACCAGCCTCTCCATCGAATTTTCGCTTCTAGAGATATGTCCAAAAAACTTCATC
The DNA here is from genome assembly GCA_959347405.1 of Napeogenes sylphis. Taxonomy (NCBI): domain Eukaryota; kingdom Metazoa; phylum Arthropoda; class Insecta; order Lepidoptera; family Nymphalidae; genus Napeogenes; species Napeogenes sylphis. Next base: position 2,160,654 of record OY365783.1, read on the forward strand.
ACTCGCAATTGCACAATGGACGAGAGCCGGACTTTTATATGAAGCTCTTTGAGGATGGAAACGTTAGTGCGGAACGCCGTCTATGGAATCTTTAGGAGGCGTCTCCAGCACCACATCTCCAGAGCGTCAATTTTACGTGGATCTTGCAGTCCCGGTGACCAAGTCTCCGCATCATAGAGAAAGATTGCAAACACAAGACATCTCATCAATCTGACCTTTGTCCTCTTGGTAATCCTCCTGTCCCTCCAGATCTTTCCCAGCCGTTCCACTGCGGATCTGGTGATGGCACATCGTCGTCTTATCTCGTCGCCACAGCCCCCAGTACTGGAGATAGTTGAACCGAGGTAAATATAGTTCTGTACCACTTCGCAGTTGGCAAGTTTTTGGATGCTATATTTACTTTGTTCATCCCGATCTACTATCATCATCTTAGTCTTGTCTCGATTGATGGCAAGACCAAATTCAAGGCTGATGCTTCCAAGACGACCCAAAAGGCTTTCCATATCTTCCTTAGTTTGTGCGAGAAGAGTAGTATCATCAGCGTATCTGAGGTTGTTTATCACGCGTCCACCAACTGATATACCCTTGTCCCAGTCTTCCAAAACAATGCGCATAATGTGCTCTGTGTAAATATTGAAAAGTAACGGCAAAAGGATGCATCCTTGTCGTACACCGGCTTCAGTCTTAAATTGTTCTGAAAGGGTATCATACACGCGTACTGTTGCATTACCATTCTTATATAATTTCCTCAGTAGAAATACCAGATGAGTCAGTACTCCCATTTCCGCAAGTATTCTCCAGAGATGCTGCCATATGACCGTGTCAAATGCTTTCCGGAAGTCTACAAAGCAAATGTAAAGGGTTGAATTGAATTCTCTGGATTTCTCAATGAGCTGCCGCAAAATTGAAATTTGTTCACGAGTTCCTCTTCCCTTTACGAAACCGGCTTGCTCGGGTGAAACTTGTCTTGATAGATAGGACAACAGTCTTGTGTTTAATATTTGGAGCATAACCTTACTGGCATGTGATATTATGGATATTAGACGGTAATTGTTACATTTCTTGGTAAACCCTTTCTTGTGCAGTGGTATAAAAATGGATCGCGGCCAGTCATCCGGCCATTTACCATTATCATGAGGGGTTTGGTATTTGTCAGAATGCCGTTTCAGTTCATCACATATATTTCCGAGATGGTCGTTGCGGTCACGTCGGCAAGCGGCTTGTATGACAGCTGACTTGGCATTTAGCTCCATTATGCTAGCGCCACTAGCTTTAAGTTTCCACCGTTCTTCGACCAAGAGCCAGGTGTTTTTAGTCATCCAGTGTTGTCATTTCACCACCATGCTTTTCGATTGCGATTCTTCAATTGCATCTATAATATACCTCTTTGCTGAAGTCCATAAAGACTCAGAATCACTACTTCTAGCACCTGATCTCCATGCAACGTGCTTGTCTTGTATCGAGTTTTTTAGAGAGAGTGTATCCTTCACTTCTATTCTTCTAGTTGGTCTAATTGGTCTCGACTTTTGTAGTATCAGTCACAGGTTTCCGATGAATAATTGGTGACCGGATCTGGCCGGGCCACCGCGGGGGGGAAGTCGGTTTCCTCGCTGGGCTGTCCAGAGGCTGGATCCGGAAATGGCTTTCGAGGCAGCCAGCGTCCAGGGCTGATCCCCCCAGCGAGGAAACCGATGTAGAGGGGTTGGCTGGCCACATGCGCGGGACCCTATCGAGGTTCTGCGATGCGGCAATGCCGAGGGTGGGGTTCCGGCCCCGGCGCAGGGGTGTCTACTGGTGGTCGCCCGAAATAGCCGAACTTCGGGCAGCCTGTTGCAGGGCTTGCAGGGCCTTTCTCCGGTGTCGCCGCAGACGCGGTTTGGACCCGGAGATGGAGGCCCAGTTGCAGGGTCAGTATCGCGAGGCGAAGTCGACCCCGCAGCTCGGAATTCGGAAGGCGAAGGACCTGGCTCGGGAGGAAATCCTGGCCGGTCTCGATAGGGACCCATGAATGTGACCCATGAATAAAATCCTCGTCGCGACCGCTCCGGTCATGGGGTGCCTTCAACCGGATTTCCTCGAGCGGCTGGTGGGGGAACTCTTCCCGGATTCCACCGGCCACTCTCCTCCCGTGATGGCTCCACCCACCCAAAAGGGGGGAGCTGGTTCTGTCCCAATCATCACGGAGGCTGAGCTGGAGGTCACGCTGAATCACCTGCGAGCCCGCAATACTGCACCGGGGCCGGACGGTATTCCGGGGCGAGTGCTGGTCATCGCCCTGGAATACCTGGGAGGTAGGCTTCGGGAACTGTTCAACCTGTTTTTGCGCACTGGACAGTTCCCGAAAGCCTGGAAGGAGGGCAGGTTGTGCCTGTTGCTGAAGGAGGGTCGTTCTGTCGATTCTCCTTCCGCGTACAGGCCGATCGTGCTGCTGGACGAGATGGGCAAGCGCTTCGAGAGAGTCCTGTCTGCCCGTCTCGTCCAGCACTTCCAGGAGGTAGGTACTTTGGGGCTCACTTCTCTCTACTGTCCCCGAAGTTAATCTCCACAGCAGTCCCCTTGAGTAGGCTTCTACCCAAGGCCGGAGGGCCGCAGGCTCCTTGCTGCCGGTTATGCACGCCGGAGTGGTGAGGAGCATGGCCCTGTACTGTGCTCTCATATGGTCGGGAGCCTTCACCGCGGACTCCAGGGCCCTTTTGCGACGTACGCAAAAGGTCCTAGCGGTGAGGGTGATCAGGGGGTACCGTGCGGTGTCATACACTGCGGCCACACTCCTGGCGAGCGATCCGCCCTGGAAGCTACAGGCGCGGGTCCTTGCCGGAGTGTATTGGCACCGGGTGGAAGCCAGGGTCGGGCGGGTTAGGCTCGAGGCGGATCGGATCAGGGCTCTAGCTCACCGGGCTCCGATCCGACAGTGGAGTAGGGACTTAGAGTCCCCGTCGGCCGGTATTGCGACGGTGGGGGCTATTTCCCCCCATCTCGATCGTTGGATCGGCCGGCGGCACGGGACTCTAACGTTTCGTCTTGTGCAGGTGCTCACGGGGCATGGGTGCTTCGGTGAGTACCAGCACAAAATCGCACACAGAGAGGCGGCCCCCTCCTGCCACCACTGTGACGAGCCTGTGGACACGGCTCGTCACATCATGTCAGAGTGCGCAGCCTCGGACTGTCAGCGTACTGAGCTGGCGGCCGTGGTTGGCAGCGACCTCTCGTTGCCGAGCGTTGTTTCCGCGATGCTCAATGACGAGAGGTACTGGGTCGCTATGGCCTCCTTCGGCGACCAGGTAATTGCCGCGAAGGAGACCGCGGAGGGGACAGAGAGGCAGCCTCCTCTGAACCACTCCGTCGGGGTAGGCTGGGTTTAGGTTTGGCTGGGATTACGCCCGCAGCCTCCTTCCCCAGCTGTAGTGCCAGGACGGGAGAGGGAGGTGACCTCTCCCACCCATTATAGGCCTACGAGGTGAGGGTATCCCTAAGTTGATCAGGGCCCCTCGCAGGGGGTTCCGCCGGGGCGTCACGGTGCAATTAATAGCACTGCATCATAAAAATTAGCAAGTTGGATGTAATATTAATCTTTTATGATAGTTTACAGTGGTTTAGGTAACACTATTAAAAATAGTAATAGTTTATAGATATACATAAACTATTATTGAGATGTACACAAGTCGTGAGAAAGTTAGTTAGTAATTTGGACTGACTGCCTCCTCTGTAAGAAAATATCTGTGAATAAAAATTTTAGAACAAATAAAAATAAACTAGATATACTCGTATACGCAATAACTACTTGCCGGAGTTTGATGAAACTTTGTACGGGTACGTTTTATAGAAATCGAAATTTATGCGTGCGAAGTCGCAGGCACAGTTAGTTACATAATATTTTTAACGTACCGAATGTTTTAAAGATATTAAATATATAATACGGGTAATTTGCTAAATTTATAGTAAACTTTTATCATATGACGATCCTTAATGATTCAGGTTGCGTTTTAAAATTCATATGAATGAACTTTCGTTATTCACGAATATTAAAAAAGTTTAACAGATAATGTCAGAGTAAAAAATACCAGTTACATCAAAATTTTGGTGTCGTAACTTGTTTCAAAGTAATAAATACGAGTATAATATGTGATCTAATAGTAATTATTTCAAAATATTTTTCAAAATGAATATCCATTTATTCCAATAACAGGTTCACAAACAGATGATCTTGATAATTAGGGGTTTTTACATCCTATATACCTCAGCAGATGAGGATTATTTTATGATCGTAATATCTGTGTGTGCATGTTTATTTTTATGGAATACACACATGCACAGGAAGAAGTCAGGACACATATTAAACTTGAAAATGTTATAAAATTATTGTAAGTTTTTGTAGTAGTAATAGCTGATGAATCCTGTAAGATAACTTTTAAGGTATTCAATGTAGAACAAACCTTTAATTATAATTATAAGATCCAATAGCAAATTGTTGTCCTACATTTCTTACTGTATTGTGTTTTAATGAACTCTAAGAATACTACTCAGTATCTTAACAGAATAGTTACAGCGAACGAAGATAAATATTCAATGGAAGCCAACTTTGTTTTATTTTGTTTAAATTTTAATATAGTAAGTACTAATAATACTTTCGAGAGGTTAAATATTTTTTTTCCACTGTCAAATATAAAAACTTTTTTTTCAATGTTTTTTTATATCCTCTTTTATATTATATTATATAATATACTATAATATAATATGATATAGAATATAGTTAAGAATGACAAAATATAAGATCGACTACAATCATAACATTTTATTATATTTTTTAGTTTTCAAGTACAAAAAACAATGTTGAAACCTCTCATGTTCTAAATAAATATGAAGAGTAGACTATTTCAAACAAAATACTTTATCTTCTAAGCATTTCTTTAATAATGTCCCTGGAATCATGACAAATGATTCCACTAAATATTTTCTGTTATATAGACAATAGAACTCACAAAGAGATCATATTCACCTTAGGGAGTTTACAAAGATTTACGTACATACTCCAACAAGAGTACCATAAGATACATTATAGAATAAGCTGTATGTAGTGGGTGGCAATTATTCAATGGGTACCCTATAGAATGAATCGACAAGGCAGCTACAATCTTAAATAATGTTTGAAAATATCTACATATAAATGTATATTAAGATTATCTTAAGAAGAAGAAACACAATGTCTAAGTTTTCAGAGTTATGAGGACATAATTTTTTTTAATTATATATTTATTTAAAATATAACATATATTTTCTAATTTTATGCTATTATAGGTCAAAGAGAAAGTAATATAATCCAATAGGCGCCCACTGTAAGTTAATGAACTTTGTAAGTTGTGGCTCTTAGCAAAACTATTCTCTAAAATGTATTTCGATTACTACTATCCTACGATTTTCGTATTTGACAAAGTTTTTTTTCTGCACTGGAATATTTATTAATAGCAGTGATTACTTTTAAAATCACACCAATAAAAACTTATACGATCACTTATAAAGTAGGATAAACTTAAAGGGTAGCATACTTAGCAGATATCGTTGGTACTAAATTGCAGGAACTTGGACCTAACTTTGAACTAAGTTAGACCGTCGTCGGAAAAGTTTAGTAAATTGATATTATTAACTTCTTCTGGATATTAAAAGTAAAAAAAACTTATAATTTATTTAACAGTTTAAAACTTTACTTTTATATCTATCTATTATGGCGTGGGTAGATCCTGTCAACATTTGACTACTTCAAGTCAGAGGTTGCAGTTGCCAGTACTAGTACACATAATTTGTATAATTTGACAATTATAAATTTTGACTAATATCAATAATTTATCAGTAGACGCCGCTTATTGTGATCACTTTCAGCCCAGCCCGTTTCGATAACAATAACCGAATGATAACATTATGCGGATGGTACTTTTTCATGCTTGTTGGGGAATTTTAGTGCACATAATAAATGATCATAATGATAAAATATGAATTGTAATAATTTAGAATTGATTTAAGTACTCTATAGTATATTTCGATCTCAGATCTGTTTTTTAGAAACTTACACAGGAGTGATTGCGAAATTCCCTGTTGAATCGCAGCATCACGTTGACTTATTTTCGGTAATTGATCGTACTTTTCGAGAATTTGTTGTTTTTCTTCATTCGTATAATCTCGGCGTTTACGCATGACTTTAATTTTAGTTAAGCACTTCGAACGATGAAACTCAAAAAATGTTTCAAAATCTGTCTCAGATACGATTACTTCAACTCTATCAGTAGTTTGAGGAGAACTGAGGGAAATTTGAATTTTCAAGCTTTTTATAGACAAATGCAGGACCATCGCTTAATTGTTTTCAAAAAGGTAATTAACGAAATGGACCAGGTGTTCTTTTCCTTTTAAAAAGTGTGAAACTTTTAATCGGAAGGTCGGAATTTGTCCAATAGGTAAAGATTGTAAACTCAAACAAAAGGATTTTTGAATGAGGATTACCTTAGTAATAAATATTTCTATAAATAGCATTTGTACCCTTCTAAATCGATGACAATAAGCGACTTTTGATCACAATAAGCGGCTTTTTTCAAATGTATTTTTAAGGAGAAATTTGAGACCGACCATTTTCGATAACAATAGCCGGCTGATAACATTAACCGCGATCACAATAAGCGGCGTCCACTGATTCTCTTTTAGTCATCATTAACAATGCCGCGACCTAGAAGATTGAATCTTTCCCGACAATGCCGTAATGCAAAAATGAACTTCATAAATTCTAAAATCTACTTATTTATTGCCTCTAAGGCGGATCAAAGTTCGCCGGGTCAGCTAGTATTTATATAAAATTCAATATACTTTTGAAAGTATAATCATACACTATACACTGTAAAGGCTGAAATCTGTACAGGCTTTCTAGAAAAATTTTGTAAAGAAATATTAGTCATTTCATCATTTCGAATGCTTCCAGAAACTATGAGAGAATGAACCCAGCCGTCATTTAACTTTAAACGCTTTTAGCGTAAGTCTACTCTAACTAACCCACTTAGTTTTGATAGAATAAATTAGATATTATAGTTCATTAATCGAACATACAAATCTGCTGTAAATTGTCTTGATTTGGTGACAATCTCATAAATCAATCAATACGTCAAAGGCTAGTGAATTCAAGCTTCGCTTAGACGTATCGCTTATAGATTACTATAAGCGATACATTCCGTCACACACATACAGATGAAGTATCATTATTAAATGTACTTCATCTGTATGTGACGGAAATAATAACTGAGCGTTTGGTTTGTCCTACAAACTTTGTAGGTTAGCGTAGAAATACAAATTAAAATGTTTTTTTAAGTAACATTCAATTACATTACATACAAGTGAATAATGTTTATATAGTTTAAAAAAAAATTGTTTTGTTAACTCGACAAGTTTGATAGGCTTATATGCTGTTTATGTGTGTTCATAGCAGTTTGAGTTTTATGCAAATGGTTTAAAAGTTTAATGAGGTTTCTCAGTTTATAAGAATAAAAAAGTTATACTAACCGTTTCCACAAATTATATAGATAACTTTAAATGTGTTTTATTATATAAAATTACTTTAAATATTGTCTTTTTTTTAAAGTAAATAAATTATATATTAATGTGTATTTATATAAATATATATTGAAATATTTAATACATATTAAAATGTTATGAATATATTATATTTAATAAACGATTAGAGTGGATTCTGGAACGAAAAAACATGTTCACAAATAATGTTCCATAGGTTTTAGAAAATATTATTCCTGTTTTAAGTTATAGTAGGTTGCTTTATTGTTCGGGGGAGGTTGGGAAGGTGAAGGGTCCAGCCCGTTCCTTCCCAGCCGTAGGCCCAGGTGAGAGGGCTCTCTCTCGCCATTGCACGGGTCAATGACGTAGGGGTACACTGGTTGCCCGGGGTACCCTTATCGAGGGGAGGGGGGTTCCGCCGGGGCGCCACAGTGAGTGCGAAAGCAATCCCGTGGCGTCCCATTGCACCGATTAGGACAGCCGTTGGTTTTTTAGTGGGGTGCCTTAAAAATGGCAGTGTTTCCTATGCTGCCGGGTGCCGCACATACCGCCCGGCCATCGCCTTCCTGGCCGGTGTGACGATGCGGAAACACATTTTTCCAACGATTAAAAAAAAAAGCTTGCTTTATTGATATAGATAATGCATATAATCATTTAAATATTGATTCACTTTTACGTAAGCTACATACACATAGGTGTGGGAATCAAAATTGATGAATGTTTGTGACAATTTTTTGAAGAACGAAAGATAAGATAAGATATACTGGTCGAGACTTAGCAGAGGAAAATCATTGATCAATCTTCTTTACTATTTATTGTTTACTAAACAAATACAAACATTACTAAACTAATACAAAATGCTAACATTAAAGTTTTACAGTATGATGAGGACTTTGTAATTTAAGGTACTAATAAAAAAAATACTTATTGTGTTGAAAAGGCAACATACTTAGAACATATTCATAATCTGTAAGTTGGTTTTGGTTTAGAAGTTTCTAAATCTAAAATTAAGACATGCGTTTTTAAGAAAGTATGAAATAGAACATGAATTTTTAAAGCTATGGAGGAGGTCCGGGGATTATTACAGGTAGACTAGTTAAAAAATGTTTTAAAAACTGATGTTACTTGTTCCCCCATCTTACTAAATTATTTTGATCTGGGAGAGTCATTTGAAATACATTTAGATAGAATTTGAATAATGCTGGGGACCAATCAAAAATTTAGGTGCGCCACCTCAAAGCTAGTGGACTACAAAAATCTCCTATGTTGTCTCAAAAGTCTCCTATCACTTGTTTTGAATTTTTAGGCTCATCGTCTGCAGTCGGTAGTTATCGTTTTCGTCTTTTCGAATAAAAGATTTTGTAATGTCTATGTCATGAACTTTCCTACTTGATCCTAGCCCTACTTTATTCGTTTGATCACCTATCATAATTTTTTTATGGAATTGAAGTCGTGACTCAAGCTCTGAGGCAACTTTGTGTTTTGGGAGAGAGGTTACAGTATTATCTTTAGATTTTCCGATGATATGTCTTTTGGTAACTCTTAGATGTTTGTAGAGCTCCGATGGTCTCTTTAATTTTAATCCAAAATTGTTTCGGTCTCTAAATAAGGTTGAAGAGTCCGCTGAGTGCGCTAACCCGAGCCATAACTTCAATGTCTTTATGATGCTTGCATCTAACTTTGACAAAAGGGTTTTATTAATATAAACGAGGAAAGGCCAATTTAGACGTGATGTTAAAAAAATATCGTAAATCCAAGCTTTTTTGACGTTACTTATTGGTTGGTTGCCTACCTTTTTGAGATCATTTAAAAAGCTATCGACTATTACATCCAACGATGGAGTACGGCCTTGGTAATCGATTTTTTTACCTAAAAATTTAAACGGAGCTGCTTCCGTAACCGTACTAACGCGCTGACCGCCTATTATAAGACCCGGATCGTAAGAGGTATATTTGGTATTCCGTCTACCCAGACACAGACTAAAACATTTACTTGGTTTTGTCCTCAATCCGCCCGTCCACGTACAGAAATTCTCAACTACATTTAAAAGTACCTGACATTGTTTCGGATTACGTGTCAGTATCGCGAGATCATCTGCAAAAGCTAGTATGGATTCTGTGTATTTGTTGTTGAACTTAAACCGATAACCCCAATTTTTTTCATTTCTAATTAATTTGTCTATTAAAATGTTAATAACTATATTAAATATAATAGGAGAAATACAACAACCCTGAAATAAACCAACGTTATAATTAAGTGGTTTTGAATGGTTTTCATTAAAAATTATGGAGAATTTTAATTTTGAATAATATGATGCAATAATGTCGCGAATTACCGTAGGAAAGTTATACCATTTAAGCGCGAACATCATCAGTTCATGTCGTACCGACCCAAAGGCGTTCTCTAAGTCTATCCAACAAACCGTAATTTGTCTCTCGCTAGTTCTAGCATCTTTAAGACTTTCCGATATTAACGTATTATGTTCCAGGCATCCAGAATTTCCGGGCAAAAACCCTTTCTGGTGATTAGGCCTTTTTTTTTTTTTTTTTTTTTTTATCGTTGGAAAAATGCGGTTTCGCATCTTCACCCAGGCCAGGAAGGCGATGACCGGGCGGTATGTGCGGCACCCGGCGACTGCCATTTTTAAGGCACCCCACTAAAAAACCAACGGCTGCCCACGACGCTACAATGGGACGCCACGGGATCGCTTTCGCACTCACCGTGGCGCCCCGGCGGAATTCCTCCATATAGGGGTACCACGGGCAACCAGTGTACCCCTACCTCATAGACCTAGTGCAATGGCGAGAGAGGTCGCCCCCCCCTCTCACCTAGGCCTACGGCTGGGAAGGAATGGGCTGAACCCTTCTCCTTCCCAACCTCCAGCGCTGTAAATACAGCAACGGAACCACTCCACAGTCAACTCTGCTATCAGAGAAGTACCAGGAGCGATCTCGCGACCCTACACCACACGCGCTCCACCGCACTCCTCTCACGACAGCCATGGAATTCCTCCCGGCGATGCTGGATACCTGAGGAGGAATCCATCACTGTTTCCGAACCCCCCGCAACCAAGTGCGCCCCAGCACCGCACCTGGAGCAAGAAGTTCGGCCCACTCTACCCCACACGCCCATCATCAGACAGCCACGGGATACCTCCCGGCGATGCTGGATACCTGAGGAGGCACCCGCGACTGCCCCCGAAACCTCCGCCACCGAATGCGCCTCTGGTGATTAGGCCTGTAATATCTATTGTTAATCATGAATTGCTCCATTTTTGTCATTGCGAAATTGTATTTGTTAGGGCTATCGGTCTAGTATCCTTAGGAGTATTGACATTGTCGTTTTTCGGATTGAGGACGAAAAGGGCTTTTCCGAATGATACCGGTATTTGCTTTCTTGACCAGATTTTACCGAATATATTTAAAAGATGTTTGTATAAGGGATACCATCCGGACCTGGTGCTGACTTAGATGGTTTCATTTTAATTATTTTATTGATTTCGTCAAAAGTTGGTGGGTTGGCATGAAAATCTTCAGTAGGAGTCTCAGGTTTGTGTTCGTTTGGATCCCCATATAGCCTTTGGTTTTCTGGCACTTCGTATGTGCTTTTATAATGATAGAAAATTTGCTCATTGGTCAAGAGGCTTACCTTTTGGGCAAGAGGATTTTTATCAAAGTCTACTTCATGTTTTGCCCGATCAAAGCTATCACGATTTTTTGTTATTTGATTTGTTATGCCTTGGATAAGTTTAAGAATTGATCGCAATGCCCTAGACAGTTGGTGACTAAGTTGATTATCGCCTAAGGCTTTGGCTATACGAAGTTTCTTTATAAGGTCTCTTTTTTTCCTCCTCATTTTCAATTTAAAACAGTTTTCTTTATTTTTGTGAGCATAACAATTCGTAGGTGGATAGTCATTAAAGTACTCGTAAATAGTATTTCGGAAAGTCTCTACTTGCGCATCGAGTACCTGATTTGAGCCCGGTGGCTCTAACAGGGCCGCTATATTTTGGTCATGTATTTTCCAGGTCGATTGTTTAATATTAGGAATGCTAAGACGCGTCCGGATGGTCATGGACTTCTGGGAGTTTTCATTCAATGGCTCACCATGAGATTTATGAAGGTTAACTCTATCCGCAGGGAAAACAGAAGATCTTACCTACGGTTGCCACACTTCAGCACCATTGCGTGTTTTAAGATGTTTAATAAACCAGGCTCGTCTTTTGTAATTTTTCCCGCACGTAGGGCATTTCAGTTCCATTATCGCGCCGTTTTAATGACTATTATAAATATGTAAATGTATATGGAGAAATTCAACAACCTTGAAATAAACCTATATTATAATTGAGTGATTTTGAATGGTTTTCATTAAAAGTTATAGAGAATTTTAATTTTGAATAGTATGATGCAATAATGTAATCAAAATAATATAATCGCTAACATAATTATAGGATTTCAAACGACACGATAGTCCCATAAAATTAACTGTAAGCTGTAAATTTGTTACACCTCTTGATTGTATAATGGGATTGTTTTTTCTTAGCACATGAAAGAAAAATATTGTTATCGATGTAAGTAAGCGGAACGTGTCCCGATGTGAGGAAACTCAAAGATACAAATTAATTGTTTTTATAGTTAATCTCACTCCTACAAACTACGTATTTACATCATTCCCAATGTTCAGTGCACACTCGCTGTGAGTTGAGATAGAAATATCACGATGTCACTGATCACTGAACGGAGTAAGTGGCCATTCTAATATCTACTAATAGTAATGTGGATTTAATAGTTTGATGAAGTTGATAAAAGCATTTTTATTTTCTGAATTTTACAGGTTAAATAAAACATTTCTAACATAGTTTCTGTGTCACTGTTTTAAAGAAATAAGTTGAATACTACGAAATTTAATAATAATGTTTTTATTGTACATTCTCAAAATTATTACATTTCCATATTTTATGTTCCAATAATATGATAAACAAATTGTACAAGAGGCGACCTTATCCCCTATAAGCGATCTTTTCTAGGTAAGCCTTACATTAAAGTATAATATATTAAATAGTGGCGGAAGAGATGTACTGCTGATAATTACATGATATTTTAGATATTTACAGTCTAATATTTATGGTACATATATAATAATATAAATCGTAAATACAACATACATACGTATTTATACATAACATTTATAGCTACATAAATACAAATTATCATAAACATATAAACATCATGTACAGAAAGTAGTAGAGTGAGAAGGAATTTTTAGTGATCAGTTGTCTATAGAACGAAGTAAACGGTTATGTGAGCCTTTTATAAGCCTTTTAGCAAGGAGTTCATGAATTGAAAAATATAGAGTAAAGATGACAAAGCATATGAATGATCCGGCGAAGACGAATCGTCTGTTAGTTGAGTTTTTAACGGAATAGTAAGATATGGTAATATTTACGCAAACTAAATATAAGCCTAAGACATAAATTTTGTATGCGCTCAAGTTTGTCTAGGTCCTCTTCTGTAATATTAAGATAGGAAGTGTCGGCGTAGTCAAAAATAGGTAAGGTAAGAAATTTTACAAGGGAAATTTTTGTGAAAGTTGGAAGGAAATTTCGCAATCTTTTTAATGAAGTAGCAGGGGCAAAAATCTTTCCACTGACCTCATTAATTTGTGGTCAACGAGAGATTCTCATCAAAAATTACTCCCAAATTTCTTATTTTGTGATTAAATGATACTTCAACATCGTCAAATATTATGGGTGAGAGTTTTGAAGGGTCTATTTAGGATAATAATCTGGAACTACGGATAATGATTGACTTAGTTTTCGTAGGATTCACTTTGAGATCTATTATTCTTAAATCAGTGTCCATGTTGCTGATTGGTTCTTATAGCGTAGAGACATGAGAGTGGCATTAGATTTGTAGGTCATCAGCATCATATGCAATATCATTGCTAATTGAATTGACGAACAAAGAAAAAAGAAGAAGAGGTAGCTCGTCACTTTGCGGGACTCCGGTAATGGTCATGATCAATCAGAATATGACCGATAGTGCTAAATGGATTGCTAAAATCTAATACTTAATACGTTAATACCGTAACCTGACGACGATCCATGCCAGTCCTAACATCTTGCGTGATTTAACAGGACAGAAACCAAATTGTAAACGATATAGAAGATTGTGTTTTGAGAGGGATTAGCCTTAGTGTTCATAGAAAAGACACTCAACAATTTTAGACAAAAGTTAGAGGACGACATCCGAAAAGATATTTTGGATTATTTTAAGAATAATAAGAAATAAATATCGTTGTTATCGATTATTATTAAGTTAATATTTAGCAATATATTTAGTTATACAAAGGTTTTACTATTTAAGCTTTCAATATTGGATTAAGCCGTTTATTTTAATTACATTACTATTTCTTTCGAAAAGCAAAATGTGTATAAATAGCACTTCTGTAATTCTAAACTGACTGTGTTAGTTTTTAGTCACTCAGTTAGTTCTCGTAACTTCTCTTCATACTAAGAACAGTTAAATGGCTGCCGACGAGTTACCAACTAGTCCCGATAGATTGAAACTTTCAGTTGAGTTTGCTTGTTTGAAATAATATGCGGAATTGGTAGAATTAATAAAACTGCATTATAAAAAATAGGGAGTTGGATGTAATATTAATCTTTTATGATAGTTTACAGTGGTTTACGTAGCACTATTAAAAATTATATTTTTTATAGATATAAGATGACCTCTCATTTACAGAAGTCGTGAGACAGTCAGTCAGACGTTAGAAACAGATGATAGAATTGACAATTAGTGTGCAAGATGTATTTGGTGTGACAGAGAGGCAGTGAAACTATAGTGCAAATGAGTGATAGAAATGATATACTAGAATGTTTCCTAATAATTATAAAAGTATGTAGTATAGTAATATATTATAAAAGTTTAAAACAATAAAATCATATTAATAATTAAGCTATTTATGTAAATTAATATTTAAATTGTGTAAGTGCATGTATTTGTGGGAGAGTACTTTGTCTAATTATATCTGAACATATGATAAAATAACTACATATTATACAGAGATACATACTATACATATATATTTATTTTCTATAAATAAAAGTACAAAAATATTATTTTATTAATATTTATGCTGTGTATTTATTTCGATCATATTCAAAGTTTTAATTCTTTATCTGATCATGATTGTCTGCATCGCGTAGTCACGTTGGACAAAACCTCACATTTTTATATTATTTGTTGTAATTATGGCAGTGACTTATTTGACCATTTGATTTAAAAACACTTTTGACCCTTGACACGAATTAGAGATGTGCCATGTTTGGTTAGCTTAAAGCACTTTCCTTTCTTAATTGATACATATATAATATTCAGTATATTTTATTGGTCGTAAAACTGTGATTAATTTAAAAACAAGTGATGTCTTCAAAAAAAAGGCGATCAACAAAACAAATAAAAATACTTAATGTGACGAGAGCTGCGATCATAGTCTTTGGTTGGATTGCTTCCAAACACCGGACGAGATACAGATATTATAAGGAAAATATAATTACTGTGATATTACTTACTACTATTTATTCTGTAATATTATTACTTACTATTAATATTCTCATTTTGTTATCTGGAGCCTTTCACGATATAGAAAATAATTGGTTTCTAAACAAATTAGAACTATATTCTCAGTAGACAAATAATTTTACTTGAATTTTATGATTTTAAAACTACAAAACGCTTTTATAAACTACTCCTAAATTTATGTAATTACTTCAACATATTGCATCTTTCTAATTTTTTTATAATACAATATGAACATTGAAATAATAATTTGTAATGCTTCATATAAGTGCTCTAGCAAATGGTTTTAACTTTAGTTACTATTATGTTACTATAAGTCACAATATTTAGATTAGAGCCTCTATTCACGAAATCTATTAAGTTTAAACTAAACTACGGAGAAATTTCTAAATGATTCTAAGATATGACCTGCCTCGGTTCTAATGCTATTCTAGCAAATGATTAACGAATTCACTACCTATAAGTCTTCGCTTTATCCTTATATATATATTTAGCAAGAAGTTAATTAATATTAAACTTGTTATAAAGCTCACAAGGCGTATTCTATTAGCCTCATCTGGTTTATCAATACGTCCACATAATACAGATTATTACAAGATTCGTTTTTAAATTGTAACTTTGCAATTAAAAATTCCATTCAATCGACTGATTTTGCGATTTTGATTTCTTAATTATATAATATACAAAATTTTAAGTTATAGTTATTTTTCGAATACCAGTCAATTAAAGAAGTAAAAAATATAAGATAATGGAAAGGATTAAAGAAGTAAAAGAATAAATAAATAAATAAACATATAAGATAAAGTAAAGGATGTGTTATAGAACATACGATTTAGCAACAAGTTTAGGTGATCTAACAAAAATAATTTATTACCATTGCTTACCTTTAACCTTAAATATGCAGTACAATGAGTCTCGAGTATAAATGATCGACAAATGTGAGACGATTTATCTAGTGGTTTGTAGTAATTTAAAAGAAAAAATAAATAAAATAGAATTAAAAAAAACCAAGACCTCAATATACGCGAGTTAAATCCGTAAAAATAGTTTTATTTCAATGTGTAGTACTCGTGAAAACCTTAGAAAATACTATGTGAACCAGCACGGAATATCCTTACAGTTTACGATGTAATTATACGAATAAACAATTGTATGGATTTGTTACTATGCGAGTTCTAAAATTATTGTCATATTTACAAACTAAATTATAATTTAAAAAATTTGAATATTTAATGACCATTTAATAATTAATTATAGTCTTACAATGATTGAAACTACAGAAACTTTTCTCAGCTATATATTTATAAGAAGGGTGTTTTCTTCTTCAAGAAAATCTCGGTTGGCAATTGTTTAATTAAACAATAAGTTTGTTATGTTTTAATGCGTCGATATATATATATATATATATATATATATATATATATATATATATATATATATATATATATATATATATATATATATATATATATATATATATATATATATATATATATATATATATATATAATTTACATAAGCGTATCTCAATCATAAACCAAACGTAGCATAGCGATGGACGAGAGACTACAGCTGTCATATGCATGAGCCGACACGTACTGAGAATATAATTGTTTGGATATATTACTATGAAATGCTACGTTGATAGTCTACAGTTTAGACATAATTATATAATGTCTTATGTTATTTAGTTAGTATTCTTATATTATTTTATAAGAATACTAGCTTTTACCTGTGACTTCTTCGTCTACGGTATATAGTTTCTTTGGACAGTAGTGTTATTTTTACATCAAGTAGTTGTATTTTTTTTGTGTGTGAAATGTGAACTGGATATTAGAACAGTTCTTAGATCTCCTATTCAAGATAAACTGCTCGTTTCTTATGGCAAAGGGAAAAGAGCTATTTTTATTGGTCGATTCAATTTAATATTTGGCATTTGAATTGATACGATTTCATATTTTTTATTATTTTAACCACTTTTATTGCGGCAAAAGATAGTCTAAGTCTGTTTTGTAGAAATAAATTACCAAGTTTACACACTCACATTATTAGAGGCAACTATTGTTTTCCCCCCATGTTGAGACGTGTGACGCGCTAAGTTCGTATTTCTATTTATACCTATATAATAATTTCATATTCGATTTTCTCATATTTCTGAAACTATGCATCCAACCAACAATAAGTAGGTATCTACTTTAATTAAAAAAGCTATTGCCTTTTAATTAATTAAACAGCGTTTGTAATTATTTATACTTTTATTATTTATTTTATTTTTACTTTTAATAACAGACTAAAAGAAATCAAAATAAAAAAGTTATATCATTAATTATTATTTTATTTAAAAAATAAAGAAAACGTACCCAAACACATGTATTATTATAAAAAAATACGCAAATGTTAAGAAAATACTTAAGAACTTATATTGTATCAACGTATCACCTACTATGACGCCAGCTGAATGAGATATTACGTTTTAAAAATGAGTCTATGTTCTTTCTCAATGTTTTATCTATATTTATTGCAAATCCCATTAAAATTGGTGCAGTGATTTATATGTGAGAGCGTAACAGACAGACAGACAAAGTTACTTTCCAATTTATAATATTAGTAATGAGGTATGAATTATTACTTTAAGACTTTTTGGTCTCTATGAACTTTCAAAAACATTATTTGGATAGATAGATTGCATCTTCTAATAAATATATTAAACGTCTTTTTAAAAACTAAGAAACCGAAATACATAATAGAAAACAATTTATATTTTATTATTTTTAATTAAATATTTTAATGATATAACAGTCTTTACGAATGGAAATGGCATTAAGTTATTTTCAGTCTTATTTCGCTGCAGAAAATCTCCACCTTTGAAATAGTTTTTATATTGTTTACCTGCTATTGTTTTATATTTTTTATCAATTAACCCAAGTTAGATATTGTAAAACGTATAAGAGTTAGAATATTCAAATATTGCTATAATTATATTAAAAGAAATATTTTAATTAATTTATATCTATATATAGATATATAGATATCTTCTACTTCTCAGTGAGATATATTTTAAAATACATCCTGCTATTTTGTTTTCGTAATGGATAAACTGTATATTATTGTATTTCATAACTTAACTAACAGAACTGATGATGTTCGCGCTTAAATTGTATAACTTTCCTACGGTAATTCGCGACATTATTGCATCATATTATTCAAAATTAAAATTCTCCATAATTTTTAATGAAAACCATTCAAAACCACTTAATTATAACGTTGGTTTATTTCAGGGTTGTTGTATTTCTCCTATTATATTTAATATAGTTATTAACATTTTAATAGACAAATTAATTAGAAATGAAAAAAAAATGGGGTTATCAGTTTAAGTTCAACAACAAATACACAGAACCCATACTAGCTTTTGCAGATGGTCTCGCGATACTGACACGTAATCCGAAACAATGTCAGGTACTTTTAAATGTAGTTGAGGATTTCTGTACGTGGACGGGCGGATTGAGGACAAAACCAAGTAAATGTTTTAGTCTGTGTCTGGGTAGACGGAATACCAAATATACCTCTTACGATCCGGGTCTTATAATAGGCGGTCAGTCCGTTAGTACGGTTACGGAAGCAGCTCCGTTTAAATTTTTAGGTAAAAAAATCGATTACCAAGGCCGTACTCCATCGTTGGATGTAATAGTCGATAGCTTTTTAAATTATCTCAAAAAGGTAGACAACCAACAAATAAGTTACGTCAAAAAACTTGGATTTACGATAATTTTTTAACATCATGTCTAAATTGCCTTTTCTCGTTTATGATATTAATAAAATCCTTTTGTCAAAGTTAGATGCAAGCGTCATAAATACATTGAAGTTATGGCTCGGGTTAGCGGACTCAGCGGACTCTTCAACCTTATTTAGAGACCGAAACAATTTTGGATTAAAATTAAAGAGGCAATCGGAGCTCTACAAACATCTAAGAGTTACCAAAAGACATATCATCTGAAAATCTAAAGATGATACTGTAACTTCTCTCCCAAAAGACAAAGTTGCCTCAGAGCTCGAGTCACGACTTCAATTCCATAAAAAAATTATGATAGGTGTTCAAACGAATAAAGTAGGGCCCTAGCCCTACTTTATTCGTTAAGTAGGAAAGTTCAAGACATCGACATAACAAAATCTTTTATTCGACAAGACGAAAACGATAATTACCGACTCCACGCGATGAGCCTAGAAATTCAAAACGAATGGGTGACCATAGGAGATTTTTGTATTCCACTAGCTTTGAAGTGGCGCACCTTAATTTATGATTGGTCCCCATCATTATTAAAATTCTATCTTAATGCATTCCAAATGACTCTCCCAGACCAAAGTAATTTAGTAAGATGGGGCAAAGCCACCGAAAAGTCTTGCAACATCTGTGGGGAGGCAATAGGAACCGCGAAACACCTATTAGTAGGATGTAGGGTACATCTAGATAAAGGTCAATACACGCGTCGTCACGACAAGGTATTAGAAATTATACGGAAAGCGGTTAGTCTTTCAGTAGCAAGAGCGCGGAAGGGCAACCACCAAACGATCTGTAGAATTCGTAAAAGAAGGCTCCTCCAAAAAATCAAAAGCGAAGCCTTATTCAATATTAGGCGCGGCTCCTGATTGGACTCTCATGATGGACAAGTATGAAAAGCATTACAAAATCCCTGGAGATGTTGGTGTTTCGTCATCCAGACCGGACTTATTCCTGTATTCGAAACATCTGAGGCGCGTGATACTTGTGGAGCTTACTGTTCCTTGGGAAACAATCATCCCAAGGGATCACACATTCAAGCTCAATAAGTATTACGAACTGACCAACGAACTGATCAGAAATAAATTTTTAGTTAGTTTGTACGCGGTAGAAGTGGGAGCGAGAGGTATAACAGCAAAATCTCTCTATAGCCTACTTAAAGACCTTGGCCTTTCTAGAACAAGCATCGGTTCATTTCTAGAACGTATTTTAAAGGCGGCATTAGTAGGTTCTTTCCAAATTTGGTTAGGTAGGGAGAGGAGTGTGGAGGATGGAGGTGAGCGTTTTTGCGCATAATAAAGGGGCCCCTTAAACCAACTCCTGGTTCGCAAGTCCCAGGCACTACTTGCACTCCTCTCCTTGCAACGCGATGGGCCCGGCACCCGCACGGTGAATCCATGGAATGCTAAGAAGCTTCGTCTCGTCTTTAAAAAAAAAAAATAATGTCTTATCGGCGTACCTACAATAGTAATTATAAAACAGATCGCGTTTTCTCTTCTTTAAGCAGTACTTTTTATTGTTTTTCTTATATTTTCTAACGATATTAAACTTAAGAGTCTGAATAAACAACCTTTTAGCAAATAAAGGGAGGTAATTCATATAAAAAAAACATTTAGATAAAATATCAAAAGATGAAGAACAAGAGTCATGTGAACAAGTGATCTAAACAAAGCAGTTTTGTTTCTGGTTAACATCTTATTGTTTGCATCTTAAAGTTAAAACAAAAGCGAAACAAAAACTTTTGAAAAGACTTGGCTTCGACTTTGGATGCAGACTTTTAAGGAACTGAGACTATTTTGTTAAAACATCAGGATGCTCTCTGAAATTCTGTTAATAATAGCTTATAATAAATAAAGAAAAAAATATTTATTAAAATGTCGATTTGTAGACTTCTTCATTACTAAATATTTTCCATCCAATCGAGGCGAAATTCAAGGGTTTAAATTTATGTCATAAACAATGAATATGATGCAATAAATACTAAAATCACCGGGATGGTTCGAATTTAAAGAAATTAAAAAAAAAAGATTTTCCTTTGCTTTGTAAAATATTTCATACTAAATTTATTGTTAATCAAATTCGTTTATTTTACATAAAAGTTTGGTTATATCTTTATTGTTATTTTGGATTACCGACATTGTTTTTGAAATTGTTTTAACATGTTCCTAACCAACATACTTGGTACAACTTGTCAAAGTCATAAAAGCTGCCAATATGGATAATTAAATGAAAAGCCGTCAAATGTCAATGTGGGGTCAAAGTTTCTATACCTCTCTAAATTTACTTCTAAAGTATTTAAAGCATTTCAAATTAAATGTATTTTCATTCACACTTAAATTGATAAAATTCGCTTTGAAATATATTTTTAAAAAACGCTGCAAATGGCCGAGAAAGTGGTAAATGTATTCTTAAATAAAATATTGAATTTTGATAACTTGTTTTCTTGTTGTTGCTTCTCAATCTTAAAATATATTTTTATACAAGGTAGGAAAATTTTGTTACTTTAATGAATATTTCTTCTGTTAAATATCATTTTGTTTTAATAGAATATTCTTATACAATTTTGTCAAATAATTTGTTAGTGATTATGCTTGGAAAGCTTTTGTTACTTGTAAGTTTATAAAAAGTAATCCAGGAGCAACTTCAGTAGTAGAATAGTGTTGGGTGAGATAATATGATCACTTTTATTAATATTTATATTTTCATTAGATAATACTTATCTCATTTACTTATTTGTTTGTCTGTGCTATGTTTGGTATAAGTACAATTAAATTATCCTCAAATAGTAACTATTTTTTCATTGGCTCAGTAATCTTGTTAGCGGTTAAAACTTATTCCGTGTATTGTATTGTGTTCACAAACTTCTGAAAACGTACTCATGATACCTTCACGATTAGATTTTTGAAAAATTATTTTGTGGTGTGTTGTTTGCTTATTAATATAAAGATTTTTAAGTTCCATGTAATAATTAAAAATCAATGAGAAAACAAAATTAAGACTATATTTTTGAAATTATACAGTTAAGTTTTTAATTTTATACAAAACTAGCTTTTTGGTTGTATTATGATTGGATTACGATTTTGGCAATGCGTTCATAGTTAGGACCAAGTAATATATTATGTCAAATAGACGCAAAATTATAGTTTTGGGTCCTTCTGTATGCTCTTCTATAACTCCAGAACGACTAACGAAAAATTATAAATTATATCTACCCAGCTGTGGTCACGTTAATTAATCGGAATTTTGTCCTACTACTTTTTAATCCATTCGGAGTCCTCATTTATGATCTCAAAGCATGACAGATTCGCGACATGAACTTCATCTTCCCCCTCCCCCACTACCGACGCTAGGCGCCCTGTAAGCCATGAATAGGGACCCTAAATGCCTGATTCATTTATTAATTATAAATACTTATTTCAACTCACGCTTTTTTCCCCAATAATTTTATAATATTTTGCCCGTTATTTATTCTCATATTAAGAATTATTATTTTTTAGTTGATTCATTTTAAAAGCGTGTTTTTTAGTTTTTTTAAACTATATTTTTTATGGTGTTTATACTTTTGTATCAAATTTGACATACTTCTCATATATTTTTTGACTTTATAATAGAACGAAAAATATGTATATATGAAAAATATTATATTGATAATTTTATTAAATAATTAAAAATGCAGATTATTGTTTAAGAATTGGTTTTCAGTAATGATTTTTTTTACGAAAATTTATGATTTATATATTTTATGGAAAAATATGTTTCATATCTCCTCTGAAGATTAAATACCTATTTTTTAGGTTTTTTTTTTTACTTTTGTAACAAATTGGACATACTTCTAATATATCTTTCAATTTTATAATATCTCTAAAGAAATGTTTATTGTAAAAGTATACATATGTATGTAGAAAATGTAATACATATTCCCTATAAACATAAAATATCTATTTTTTTTATTTTGTATCAAGTTTGATATATATTTCATATGTTTTTCAAAGACACGACGAAGCTTCTTAGCAATCCATGGATTCACCGTGCGGGTGCCGGGCCCATCGCGTTCCAAGGAGAGGAGTGCAAGCAGTGCCTGGGACTTGCGAACTAGGAGTAGGTTTAAGGGGCCCCTTTATTATGCGCAAAAACGGTCACCTTCACCCTCCACACTTCTCTCCCCACCTAACCAAATTTGGAAAGAACCTACTAATGCCGCCTTTGAAGTACGTTCTAGAAATGAACCGATGCTTGTTCTAGAAAGGCCAAGATCTTTAAGTAGGCTATAGAGAGATTTTGCTGTTATACCTCTCGCTACCACTTCTACCGCGTACAAACTGACTATAAATTTATTCCTGATCAGTTCGTTGGTCAGTTCGTAATACTTATTGAGCTTGAATGTGTGATCCCTTGGGATGTTTGTTTCCCAAGGAACAGTAAGCTCCACAAGTATCACGCGCCTCAGATGTTTCGAATACAGGAATAAGTCCGGTCTGGATGACGAAACACCAATATCCCCAGGGATTTTGTAATGCTTTTCATACGTGTCTATCATGAGAATCCAATCAGGAGCCGCGCCTAATTTGAATAAGGCTTCGCTTTTATTTTTTGGAGGAACCTTCTTTTACGAATTCTACAGATCGTTTGGTGGTTTTGTATACCCTTCCGCACTCTTGCTACTGAAAGACTAACCGCTTCCCGTATAATTTCTAATACCTTGTCGTGGCGACGCGAGTATTGACCTTTATCTAGAAGTACCCTACACCTTACTAATAGATGTTTTGCGGTTCCTTTTGCCTCCCCACCGATGTTACAAGAGTTTTCGGTGGCTTTGCTCCATCTTACTAAATTACTTTGATCTAGGAGAGTCGTTTGGAATGCATTAAGATAGAATTTTAATAATGCTGGGGAACAATCATAAATTAAGGTGCGCCACTTCAAAGCTAGTGGAATACAAAAATCTCCTATGAGACTCGATGAGCCTAGAAACTCGAAACGAATGGGTGACCCCATTCGTTTCGAGTTTCTAGGCTCATCGCGTGGAGTCGGTAATTATCGTTTTCGTCTTGTCGAATAAAAGATTTTGTTATGTCTATGTCTTAAACTTTCCTACTTGATCCTAGCCCTACTTTATTTGTTTGAGCACCTATTATAATTTTTTTATGAAATTGAAGTCGTGACTCGAGCTCTGAGGCACTTTTGTCTTTTGAGAGAGAAGTTACAGTGTCATCTTTAGATTTTCCGATGATATGTCTTTTGGTAACTCTTAGATGTTTGTAGAGCTCCGATTGTCTCTTTAATTTTAATCCAAAATTGTTTCGGTCTCTAAATAAGGTTGAAGAGTCCGCTGAGTGCGCTAACCCGAGCCATAACTTCAATGTCTTTATGACGCTTGCATCTAACTTTGACAAAAGGGTTTTATTTATATCATACACGAGGAAAGGCCAATTTAGACGTGATGTTAAATAATTATCGTAAATCCAAGCTTTTTTGTCGTTACTTATTGGTTGGTTGTCTACCTTTTTGAGATCGTTTAAAAAGCTATCGACTATTACATCCAACGATGGAGTACGTCCTTGGTAATCGATTTTTTTACCTAAAAATTTAAACGGAGCTGCTTCCGTAACCGTACTAACGCACTGACCGCCTATTATAAGACCCGGATCGTAAAAGGTATATTTGGTATTCCGTCTACCCAGACACAGACTAAAACATTTACTTGGTTTTGTCCTCAATCCGCCGGTCTACGTACAGAAATCCTCAACTACATTTTAAAGTACCTGACATTGTTTCGGATTACGTGTCAGTATCGCGAGATCATCTGCAAAAGCTAGTATGGGTTCTGTGTATTTGTTGTTGAACTTAAACCGATAGCCCCACTTTTTTTCATTTCTAATTAATTTGTCTATTAAAATATTAATAACTATATTAAATATAATAGGAGAAATACAACAGCCCTGAAATAAACCAACGTTATAATTAAGTGGTTTTGAATGGTTTTCATTAAAAATTATGGAGAATTTTAATTTTGAATAATATGATGCAATAATGTCGCGAACTACCGTAGGAAAGTTATACAATTTAAATCTTAAAAAAAATCTAAAAAAAAATCGTTCGATCTTAAAAAAATTTAATAAATATCAATCAAATAGATGCAATTTTTTTTTTTTCCGAAATTTTTTATTTTATATATTATTGTAATATAATCACAAAAGTGAGTATATTAATATGTTAGTCAGCGAATGTTTATGTTTATTATTTTAAGCAACGAAATTTTAAGCAACAAAGCAATTAGTATCCATTTAAATGCTTTAAAAAATAATCAGCTATAGATACAAAGTTATGCAGCATACCAACAATAACGAAAGGTTCCACTAGAGCGAAAATAGTTTTAACTATCTGTTATACCATGTGAGCGCTAATAACTATTTTTAACCCCCGACTAAAAAGAGGGGTGTTATAAGTTTGACCTGTCGATCTGTGTATATGTGTATCTGTGTATCTGTCTGTGGCAAATTTCCGGCCAAACGCGTGGATGGATTTGAATGCGGTTTTTTTTATTCGAAAGCTATGCTCGTCGAGATGGTTTTTATTTATGTTTGATTGAAATAAAAATAGTCGTCTTTAAGATATTGACGTTTTATCGTGCGGGGGAGAGGTTCTTATGCAATAATTAGCTGTTTGCGGCCAAACGCGTAGACGTATTTGAATGCGGTTTTATTTAGTCGAAAGCTATGATCGTCGAGATATTTCTTATTCATGTTTGATTGAAATAAAAATAGTCGTCTTCAAGATATTAACGTTTTACTCGTGCGGGGGAGAGGTTCTTATGCAATAATTAGCTGTTTGCGGCCAAACGCGTCGACGGATTTGGATGCGGTTTTTTTTAATCGAAAGATATGCTTGTCGAGATGGTTTTTACTTATGTTTGATTAAAATAAAAGTAGTCATCTTCAAGATATTGACGTTAAATTCGTGCGGGGGAGAGGTTCTTATACAATAATTAACTGTTCCCAGTTGTTTCGCCCGCTATATAAAAAAAAGCCTTGTTATGAAGATCAAAAGGTTTTTACACTTACTTACTCAGGTAAAGTACTTTATTAGGGATAGCTGTTGCCCGTGACTGCGTCCACGTAGACTGTAAAAATACATTTATTTGGCTTATGATCGTAGTCATAAAGAATCACGGCCAACAGCTAGTGATAATATAAATCCCTTCATCATAGTGCTATAAGTGATTGTAAGTCATTTTAATTCTAAATGTTTATATTTATTAATATTCGTATATATGAAACCTCCCTATTGACCTACCCATATGAAAAAGTCTTGAATCATGTTACTTAATTCATTTATAATTTATTACATTGTCGAAACTTTCACGTATCCACGTGAAAGTATCCACGTCCTTATTTTATTAAATATAATATATATTTCTCGTATTAAATATAACCTTTGTACATCATAATATAGGATTCTAATGCTAAAAGATTTTTTTAAAAATTGGTCCCGTAGTTTCGGAGCCCATTCAATTCAAACAAACTAAAACAAATCTTTTCTACTCAAACAATTTAAAATTTTGTGTCTGTAGGTTCATTTACTACAATTCAGAAACTAGTAACAACTTTAAAAAGCAGAAAAAAAATTTAAAAAAACCCCGATACAAAAAGATCTCTAAAAAGAACAAAAATAATATTATTATGTACTTATTGAATTCGTTGCGTCAAATTATTTAGAAATACGTGAGACATGGATGTTATGAATATCTGATGCGTACAACTATATCTCTGCAACAGCTTTTTTTTACATTTTGACAAATCTATAACATAATATAATCTATAATGATTGTATAACATTTTTTTCTTTTTATTTTGACTTCGTAACCCAATAGGTCTCTATAACGCTCTATAAATTCCTGTTTAGCATCGTGGGCCCTCCTGCTTAATAGTAGTAAAGTCTAACTAAAGTAAGAAAACTCTTTTGTGTTTATCGAAAATTATTTATAGCACAATATGGCTTAAAATGCACCTTTAATTAACATCAAATGCAGAACTTATTTATATTTACAACTAAACCAAATGGTTCAAAGTTTTTCCACATCCTCTTCTTTTTCTTTGCTCCCAATCTTTATAACAAAACAAACAATGTACAAGCTTTTATATCTAAAATCGATACAAATTTAAATATAGAATTGGTTATTGATAGGTATTAGTTAGATAACAATGTAACAGATATACTCTTAAGCCTTCAAATATTGTATGTTGTATTAAGAGTGTAGATTTAAGAGACAAATATTTATAATGACGAGATCAGTTGAAAGCTATACAACAGCAATATTTCTGTATTTTTTTAAAAACAATAATTTATGAAATAGAATTGTAACCTGAAAATTTACTAATTTAAAATTGTAACCTTATAATTTAATACGACAGGGTTTGTCTAGTTTGGGAGTCTACGGATTACTTAAAAACAATAAAATGATATATAACGAATGAAATATTTAAATACAATCAATTTGTGATTTAAAATCATTTTAAATCACAAATTGATTGTATTATTATTAACAATTTCCTTAGATAATTATTAAAAAAAGTAATAGTGTTGAGTTTCTACCATGTAATTGTATTTTGAAATTGTAATCATTTTAGTGTTACCTTAATTTATTATCATGGTTTAAAACTAAATTATAATCGAACGTTTTTAAATAATTAATAAATAATTATCACACCGGTAAAAAAACACCACGGAGAACTTTTACCCAATATATATAATTGCCTTATCAAATGAATAAAAAAGATATATTTCGTATAACTAAATTGTAATACAAAAAATATGTATCTATGAGGTATTGGATAACTGGAAATTTACTTAAGTTAATGGTAGTTGGACGGACTGGTGTTCTGTAATTACAGCGAAAAGTCCTAAGTTATTCAATAAAAACTTCAGTCATAAAAATATGCCCCAGTTATTGATTCAGTTTGGTAAAATGAGTAAAAAGTTTAAACATAAAAGTCCGCCTCTAATGGCAGACGTATCTGAATCCAAGAACCAATAAATTTAAGATTCAGAATCAAGGTGGCACAAAAAAAATATGGTACTGTTAATCTTCCTATTTTTATATTTTTAGATTGAATAAGTTTTAGTCAGACATCTGGTTATAGTTATTTGAGTTATCAAAATCTAATATTTTTTATTCAAAAACCTATAATTTACCGGAATCCCACCATTAGAACAGAAGTTCACTATCACTGAAATACCAATTTTATAAACTAAGCTCATCTTCAGATACTTTGTATACAATAAATAATTATTATTATATACTTCAAACTGCAGCCAACACTAATTATAGCAGCAAGAAATTACAGAACGTTGCAATTTGCAGTAAATACACAAACGATCTCGCTTTGAGCTTTACTTACTTTAAAGACTTTGCGTTAGCACACTAGGCTTCAGTGAGTAGTAATCTCCGCCGTCTTAATATCATCATTAGGAATTACAAGCTCTTGAGACTTCTGACTACTTCTACCAGATCATACTAAAAATATGTAGTCGGTAATTATTATATTATTCTATATACAGAACATATTTAAAAGACCCTTCATGTCTGTTAGTAATCACCAATGAACCTTTAACCCGTAATGAACCCCGTATAAGAAATATATTATCAGAGTTAGAATTTCAACAGACCTTAGGAGCATTGCATAAATGAGAAATCGACTGCGTTTTTAATATTTTTATCACAAGCACCATTATGTGAATATAATCTTATATCCTTAGCTTTATAGTAATTCTCTGAAATAAAATGGATCCTTGATTTTGGTACAAGATTATTTTTTTCAGATCTATCTGCGTCTTTTGGTTAAATACTCATATATTTCAAAACATAAATTAAAGAAAAAAAGCGTCTTTGAAATATTTTTTTAATTTAAGTGAATACATTTTTGAGGAAGTTGTAAATCTTATATGCGTAATATACATAGAATAAGAAATTCAGAGACACTGGAAGTCTGTGTCTGTCACTGAGCGAACTGAGCTGTGGTATTGTTAGTAGCCCGGATAAATTAATGTATCTGTGAAGGCTTTATTTTGTACTAGCTTTTGCCCGCGGCTTCGCACGCCTTAAATTCGTAGTAAAATAATTCCCACTTCCCTCTTTTTGTATTGGAAGCCAATATATGACTTATTTTAAGTGATACGATCAAAATTACGACATCAGCAGCCATCGCTCACTGTCAAAAGTATATTTAAAGTTTTTAATAAGGAAACAATATTGGGTACTGTAATTATTTTTATGCCTCTCTTGTTTTTATTTAAACGTCCATTTAAATACTTTTTAAACAGAGTACTTAATAACCATTCTAACCATATATAACACTTACAGATTTTCATTGAACATAATCAAAATATTACCATGTAAACTTGAGGAGTTCTGAGCTACACAATTGACGTTATTTTCTCCATCAACTTGCAGGTCTCGTTTTATTAAAAAAAAATAAAAAATTTAAATGATAAACATTCAGTTAGCTATATGCATTAACAAAATTTTCAATACTGAAAATTCACAAAAGACGTTTTTGAGACAGTTTGCATGGTTCCATACCAGAGTGCGCCAGTAGACCGTACCGCCGCAAACGCAAGGACCCTATATTTCAAATCTGTAATATCTTCGAAAATATTTATTTAAATTACATGATGTAAAGACGAAGCTTCTTAGCAATCCATGGATTCACCGTGCGGGTGCCGGGCCCATCGCGTTGCAAGGAGAGGAGTGCAAGCAGTGCCTGGGACTTGCGACCCGGGAGTAGGTTTAAGGGGCCCCTTTATTATGCGCAAAAACGCTTACCTTCACCCTCCACACTCCTCTCCCTA
This sequence comes from Napeogenes sylphis, assembly GCA_959347405.1. Lineage (NCBI taxonomy): Eukaryota > Metazoa > Arthropoda > Insecta > Lepidoptera > Nymphalidae > Napeogenes > Napeogenes sylphis. The sequence goes on from OY365783.1 coordinate 2,190,402, forward strand.
CCTAACCAAATTTGGAAAGAACCTACTAATGCCGCCTTTGAAATACGTTCTAGAAATGAACCGATGCTTGTTTTAGATAGGCCAAGGTCTTTAAGTAGGCTATAGAGAGTTTTTGCTGTTATACCTCTCGCTTCTACCGCGTACAAACTAACTATAAATTTATTCCTGATCAGTTCGTTGGTCAGTTCGTAATACTTATTGAGCTTGAATGTGTGATCCCTTGGGATGTTTGTTTCCCAAGGAACAGTAAGCTCCACAAGTATCACGCGCCTCAGATGTTTCGAATACAGGAATAAGTCCGGTCTGGATGACGAAACACCAACATCTCCAGGGATTTTGTAATGCTTTTCATACGTGTCCATCATGGGAATCGAATCAGGAGCCGCGCCTAATATTGAATAAGGCTTCGCTTTTGATTTTTTGGAGGAGCCTTCTTTTACGAATTCTACAGATCGTTTGGTGGTTGCCCTTCCGCGCTCTTGCTACTGAAAGACTAACCGCTTCTCGTATAATTTCTAATACCTTGTCGTGGCGACGCGTGTATTGACCTTTATCTAGATGTACCCTACATCTTACTAATAGGTGTTTCGCGGTTCCTATTGCCTCCCCACAGATGTTGCAAGACTTTTCGGTGGCTTTGCCCCATCTTACTAAATTACTTTGATCTGGAAGAATCATTTAGAATGCATTAAGATAGAATTTTAATAATGCTGGGGACCAATCATAAATTAAGTTGCGCCACTTCAAAGCTAGTGGAATACAAAAATCTCCTATGGAGTCCCATTCGTTTTGAATTTCTAGGCTCATCGCGTGGAGTCGGTAATTATCGTTTTCGTCTTGTCGAATAAAAGATTTTGTTATGTCTATGTCTTAAACTTTCCTACTTGATCCTAGCCCTACTTTATTCGTTTGAGCACCTATCATAATTTTTTTATGGAATTGAAGTCGTGACTCAAGCTCTGAGGCAACTTTGTGTTTTGGGAGAGAGGTTACAGTATCATCTTTAGATTTTCCGATGATATGTCTTTTGGTAACTCTTAGATGTTTGTAGAGCTCCGATGGTTTCTTTAATTTTAATCCAAAATTGTTTCGGTCTCTAAATAATATTGAAGAGTCCGCTGAGTGCGCTAACCCGAGCCATAACTTCAATGTCTTTATGACGCTTGCATCTCACTTTGACAAAAGCGTTTTATTAATATCATAAACGAGGAAAGGCCAATTTAGACGTGATGTTAAAAAATTATCGTAAATCCAAGCTTTTTTGACGTTACTTATTGGTTGATTGTCTACCTTTTTGAGATCATTTAAAAAGCTATCGACTATTACATCCAACGATGTAATAGTCGATACTAAATATATTGGTCCATATTAAATGTAAAATGTATTTAAGTTAAGTAATTAGATAAGAAATTAGACATAGAAAACTGTCAAACTGACAGGGGCACGGTCTACATTGGATCCGTATTTTAATCGCAATTAAAAATATAAAAAGTGATTAAAAATAAGTTAAAGCTATCTTTTTGCGTGAAAACAACAGTGATCTATTTGAGCAATATTCAGTGCTTGGTTAAAGTAGTGTAAATTAAGAGAAACTTGAGTGTTAAAGTGCGTCGACTTTGTCGCGAACTATATCTATAAACTTCATAACATATAAGAATATTCTGGATAAATCAGGAATTTTAAAAATTCAACCGTAAGGTGCAAACATTCTAATAACGCCATCTGGAACATACCTGCAATAACGCAAGACCAGGCTATACTCGCCACAGATAATATAAAATTTCGTCATTTGAAAATAAACAACAGCGCCATCTAACGCAACATTTAAAAGGCGCAAAGGGTCAATCGATACGATCGTTAAGCAATTGCAGCATTTTACGAGAGGGCGTTACGCACATTGGAACAAAGACATGGATGAAATAAAAAAGCTACTAGAGAATATGCAGCAAGAAATTAGAGTCTAAAAATGACTTGTTAGAAATGAAAGAGGAAATAAAAACAACTATTATTAACAATTTAAAGGAAAAATTCGCAAATTTAGAGGTAAAGCAAGATCTTTTGGAAACAATAATCCAACAACAAAACACATCTATTAAAAACTTTGACAGATATATACGGCGTAAAAATCTAATTTTGATTGGCGTCGAGGAACAAGAAAAATCATATCATGAGTTAGAGAAGACCGTAATAAATTTAATAAATTCACATTTTAACTACCAATATAGAAGTACAATATAATAATTACAATATAGAAGACGTCAGAAGACTGGGAAAAAAGAAGGATAAGATTCGTTCAATAAAAATAACATTCAGCACAATGGGATTAAAAATTAATATTTTGAAAAATAAAAAACTACTTGAAAACACTCCTTATTATCTGAAAGAGGACCCACTAGAGATATTAAATAAGCGTAAAGAGTTACAAGTACAACTGAAAAAAGAACAACAATTAGGCAACAAGGCCTATATCAACTATGATAAACTAATAGTAATAAAGGAAAATGAACAACGATTCCCGCGTAGTCACACAAAGAAAAAAGACCTGTCCGAATCACCTGAATTTTTACTAACTTAAAATCGATCAGCAAAGCAGGACCAAAAACCGTCTTTTAAAAAGAATAAAATATCTAACATGAACCATTTTGTCGTACAAAAACCAAAACAGAACCCTATGCCCGCTGTCAACCCTCACGATCAGCCTGAAAACAAAAAAAACAACACCCAAAACAACAACATCAATATATAACAATTAATAAAGGCCCCTCCCACCCTTCATCTCCCACTACGGTTGGTCACCGCGGGAGAATTCGACCACAACCCTCCAGAAAACCTTACCACGAACAGAAAAATTAAGAAGAATCTATTTCAAGTTGCAACATATAATGTGAAAACTCTATCAACAACTTATCGTTTAATGGAACTGATGAACTCTCTAAAAAACACAACGTATGACGTAATCGGTCTTTCTGAAATCCGGCGTGTCGTCACATCAATCCAGGAATATGACAATTTCATATTTTGTTATACAGGAAAAACACAAGGTTTATATGGCGTTGGTTTCATTGTAAAGAAATATCTCAAAAGAAGCATCGTCGGTTTTAATGGATTATCAGAACGAGTAGCTCTTTTAAAATTAAATTTAAATGGATATCAATTAGATATACTGCAAGTCTACGCACCCACAGAGGCTTCAAATGAAGACGAGTTGGACATTTTCTTTGATACCATTAACAAAGCTTTAAGCACCTCAGGCAAGAACAAAATAGTTATGGGCGACTTTAACTCAAAGATAGGGCTTCCTAGACCAGAAGAACGCCTGATAATGAAAAGCCACGGATATGGCATGAGAAACAGTAGAGGTACGCGCCTGATAGATTTTGTATACGAGAACAAACTGAGTATTTTGAACACCTTTTTTAAAAAACCCAAAAACCGAAGATGGACCTGGAGATCGCCGAACGGAAAAGCAAAGAACGAAATCGATTACATATTGTCAAGTTTATCCAAAAGTGTTCAAAACGTGCAAGTCTTAAATGTGAACTTTCCCACAGACCACAGACTTGTTAGAGCATCTTTTGTATTACAAAAATATAAGAAAAACCATACAAAATATACAAACCATTTAGAATACTCATTGAGAAACGAGACAGTAAAATCGGCATATATAAACTCTCACTACAAATACATGTAGACCAACTGCAATATCGAGAGAATTCCACCATACAAGCTAACTACCACAATGTAATTCGAGGCATAGAAAAAAGTTTAAACACCGCACAGAATATCGAACAGCTCACCACTAAACCTAGCGCAATATCAGCACATACCAGAAAACTCATGGATCGAAGAAAACAACTACACGAAATAAAACCTAAAACTAGACCACAGAAAAACGAACTTAAGGCTTTATATAAACTCATAAGTAAGAACATAAGGAGAGACTACATGCACCACCGTTCTAAAATCATCGAAAAGCATATAAATTCTACTGGCAGTATTAAAAAGGCATATAAGGAGCTAAATACTCACAAGTTATGGATTAAACAACTAAAAGAGACAGACAGACTATCACATAACAGGGCCGATATTATAAAAATCGCAACTAATTTATACAAAAATCTGTATGATTGCCAGACCCAAAACTCTACAAATATATTTGAAAGCACAAAACTACTGGCAAGAAACATTTCACAGATAAAAATAATAAATGAGCTCGATATTATAGAAGCAATAAAAAGACTAAAAACAGATAAATGCCCAGGACCTGACAAAATTACTAACGAGGCTTTAAAAATAGACTGTGAATACTTAGCACTCCCTTTGACACGGTTATTTAACACTATTTTGGATTCAGGCACCACACCTTTACAGTGGTCAGAGTCGACCATGATTCTACTCAATAAAAAAGGCGATCCTACTGATATAGGGAACTACCGTCCGATCAGTCTGCTGCCAACACTCTACAAAGTTTTTTCATCTATAATAGAAAAGAGGATTAGTAAGAGTTTAGACAAGCACCAACCGATAGAGCAAGCTGGTTTTAGACGTGGATATTCTACAATGATCTAATGATATATCTACACAATCGAGCAAATTATTGAGAAATATAGCGAATATCAGAAGCCACTATATGTAATGTTCATTGATTACCAGAAAGCCTTCGACACAGTCCGACACTCTTCTATATGGACCGCCTTAAGCTCACAACACGTTGAACACAAATATATAGAACTCATAAAGCATTTGTACAACAACTGCATAAGTAGAGTTAAACTTGAGATGACAGGACCACTGATATCCATAAAGAGTGGTGTAAGGCAAGGCGACCCGTTATCTCCGAGATTGTTCATAGCGGTACTAGAAATGGTATTTAAGAAACTAAATTGGGAAAGAACAGGGTTGAATATTAACGGCAAATTCATCAGCTATCTTAGATTTGCCGATGATATTATTTTACTATCCGAAAGTGCTGCAGAGATGGAATTAATGATACACCAACTAAAAGTTTTGAGCTACGAAGTGGGCTTAGAAATAAATTTAAATAAAACAAGAATTATGTCTAACAGTACAAAACACCCCATACACCTTGACCAAAAACCACTGCAATATAGTAGATAATTACATTTACCTTGTTACAAAAAAAATAATAAAAGTGGGTTAGGGTTTAAATTAATTTATTGGTTATGTATACAGAAGTATAACAGTAGTATAATCAAAAATAATACAACCACACATTAAACCTTAATATTTTTACAGTTATACAAATACAGGAATGTCTTAAATAATGACATAATTTTGCCCAAAATAATGCCAAAATAATATTAAAATAACGTTAAAATAATGCCAGCTAGACTCAGCGGTGGGTTACTTGAGATAACACTTTAATATTAACTTATTTATATTAATTACTAAAATAGAAATCCTAGGCGCCACTGACAAATAATAAGCGAAGATATATGCATGATCCTCCTGCTTGTCAGTACTGGAGAATCACAGTCAAACACTTGTTCTTTATAAAACTTTCAAAAATGGAAGTGTTGATTATTGGTATAAATAAATTTTGTACATCACTATGTTATCGGGATTACAATAAAGACGAGCTCCTTAAACTCAGCTAGTCAGGAAGCAGGATACAGGGCAAACAGGACGACGCTCCGAAGGTTCACGTCTACCCCCGCGAACCAATTATAAATTTACCCGTATCTTCTCGGGTATATACAAAAAACCTCCTGTAATTATTAAATTACAGTTTAAACTACATAATAACACTAATCTCACATTCATCTATTCAAATATCAATAAGTTATAATACCTTATGGAGGAAAAAGGCCTCGCAAGCAAGCAAATTAAATATCTAAATATTTAATTATCTACAGAAATGAAATTTCTATGTAACAACCTTGGAAAACAAGTCTCTTTTGGAAGTCAAAACAATGAACAAGAAGTTAAAAGAAGAATTTCAGGCGCATGGAGAAAATTTTGGAGTTTAAAAGAAGTATTGAAGGGAACCATGCCTATGAATTTAAAGAAAAGAGTAATGGACACATGCCTGCTTCCCTGCATCACCTACGGTTGCCAAACGTGGAAATACACGCTACGCGTAAGGAATAAAATCAGATCCTGTCAAAGAAGTATGGAGAGAAGCGTTACAAATGTGAGAAAAATACAAAAAATCCCACACACTATCATAAGGGAAAAGACTAAAGTTATAGATGCATTAAATTTCTCGCAAAAGTTAAAGTGGCGATGGGCAGGCCATGTAGCCAGAATGAACAACAACAACAATGACCGTTGGACTTCGAGAGTGACGTTATGGCGGGGCCCTGCCGGTATAAGAAAAAGAGGAAGACCGGTAAACCGTTGGGATAGCGACATAATAAAAACAGCTGGAATAAAAAGGAAGACAATTGCCAAAGATAAAGACAAATGGAAAAGTCTGGAGGAGGCCTTCACCCTCAAATAAGAGGGGTTCTTGCATGCCTGCATGATAATTAAAGGAAATTCGATAAAGGAAATTTAATAAATCTTATACTCATTATATAATCTAAATAATATTACATTATTTATTGAATTACTATTAATTATTATTATTAATTTAGTAATTATTAGTAATTAAATATTAATACAAATTTAATATTTAATAATTACTAAATTAATACTCATTATTATTTTTCAAAAATGTAAATCTTAATTCATTGTAATTATGCGACAAATAAAAGGCTTTTTATTTTATTTTATTTTATTATTTTATTAATTAGAAAAGGATTAAAGCTGTATTACTTAAAATCGCTTCGTAAATAACCGATTATTTTTCGTAAAAAGTAAAGAATAAAAATTTGCTATTGTGGGTTATCCCTAAGACATAAACATATACCATCGCGGATTTGCTTGTAAAACTTTTTAAGGTATACAATACTTAGTACATTATTTTGATCTACCTCGTAGAGTTCAGTCAGCGTTTGCATTGTCAGCGCAAAACAATGTGTTTGTTTACGACTTCGCATTAGAAATCTTCAAATTATCAGTGGTTCTCTGATATATTAAGCATGTTATTATACATATAAACCTTCCTCTTTCATCACTCTATCTATTAAAAAAAAACTGCATCAAAATCCGTTGCGTAATTTTAAAGATCTAAGCATACATACACATACAGACATAGGGACAGACGCGAAAAGCGACTTTGCTTTATACTTTATAGTATGTTACTTGCTGTGCCTGCGACTTCGTAGCGTAGTTTTCGATTTTGATAAAAAGTACCCTTTGTGCTTACTAATGTATGTAAAAACTATAAACTTTCAAACTGGTAAGAAGCAATGGTACGACAATAAGAGATTATTAACTTCTTTATTTATTAACCGATTGTTAAAAAAAAAACAAATATATAGTGTATCCCACTACTACTGACTATATATTCGCGAAAACTGCATTCAAATCGACTAATCCATTTCTGAGATGAGCGTGCACAAACATACAGACATTCAGACAAACAGACAAAATGAAAAAAACATTGTTTTGGGTTCTCTTGCTTATATAAAGGTCCCTCTGTATGAATTTTTGAAAATATTTTTCGTGTTGTGTGGACAACTAAAAGACAAACAGATAAACAGACAAAGATTTAAAAAATGTTGAAAATGTATTCTGTTAGTTATCACTTCACATCCTGGTATATTTTTTTTAATAATTTCAATGTACAAAGACTAATCCGCTACAGATTTATTACATTTATAGAATAAGATTTGCATGGTACCTATTACGTGATTGACATAAATTGACATAACTTTTTTTTTTCTCAACAGATTTAGATGAAACAAACACTAAATGTTAAGTAAAGACTTTTATAATATATTCCTTAACACCGCATTAAAATTAGTTAAGCCGTTTCTGAGATTAGCGTGCACAAACATACAGACATACAGATGTTTTTTTTTATTTCATGTACAGGAATATATCAGTGTCAATTTTATTATATGTATAGATTCAATAATATATGTTTAAGGAAAAAAATATCTTTGCAGAATGCAATTTAGTTTGTACGTGATGCTTGAGGAAAAAACACAGATAATAGAAGTAAATCCTCGAACTTTAAATTGTAGAGCTGAATATTGTTTAAAATACAACTGTGAATAACCAGACTAGTTTAAGCTAGCATGGAATTTCCGTTTGAGTTAATTAAAAAAATATTGCAGATGTTACGACTCTTTGTAAATATATGTCGCAGATCACGATAATTTAACGATAATTAGTAACTCAATTGATATCATTGTAACAGTGGAGTGTGAACGCCGTGACGTAATGAGTCATGAGATCGGAATCGTTTGGAGGGGCACCGGAGACATTTTAAATAACCGAGATCATCGAGACGAGATGGATTATTGATTAAGTGTGAGCCTTAGAGTCCGGACCCCCCAAACGGGACCGGTGGTTCACGAAACTCTGATAATTGTATACCTACTAAGTAATTTGTGATTACCTACATTTAATACAAGTAATTGTCATATTGTGTCCTTGTGGTTTAATTGCCTGAGACCTACGCCTCGGATCCTGTACCAGAAGACGTCATCATTACCGAACAAGCCACGAATGTGCCTTTATCTCCGACATATATAACGGATAAATTACTGTAACAAATAATTGATAAATAGCAGTAACGTCAATGACTTTGTAACAGTTGTTAACATAACACAGTCTGTTTGAAAAAGCTTTTGGCTAACAAACCCCTTTGGAGCACGTACTCTGACCACTTAGTACAAAGCTTGATGGTACTAACGATTTTATGTAGATTGCAATTTTAGTATATTTATAATTTTCATTTATATAAATATAAAAAAAACATGCGTTTGGGAATAGTATATGGAAACCAGTCCAAAATGACAAAACGAATTCCATATCATAAGTGAAGTTCAAAACCTTGAGATTTCAAGTCCGATTATTGAAATTGAATAAGGTAAGTTATAACCCTTATTTCGTCGTTCTTATTTATAAGATAATTAAGGCGAATAGGCGAAATCTTTTATTCGTATAATTAATTTTTTTTTTCAACAATATTAAAAATAAACATGTATAAAAACATTGTAATAAAAATGTTTATTATACAGGTTGTATCTGTCCATCCAATAATGTAAAAGAAAAAAGGTTTAATCTTAACTTAAAAGTCCCTTTAAATAGAGAAAGAATACATATCAAACATATAAAACAAGGTAGTAGTGAAATTTAGACATATAGTATTGGTTTACTAAATTATACAGAAAGGCAACTGCGCATTTTGTGTTACCATACTAATAGCAATAATTCTGGAGGTAATACGTACTTTAATACTAAACCATGTTAACTGACCACTTCGTAGTTAATTAGAGTGTATATATTAATATTAAGTGTAGGAAGAGTTGTACTATCTAAAGATAATCGCGGGAATAATCATTAAAAAGAATGAAATAAATTGAAATAATTATCGACAAATTAAATAAATATTCAAATGTTGCGGGTTCATTTTCTTCAGATTTTTTGTCATATTAGCTGCCAGAAATTGTAACATTTGTTTCTACAAACATAAAAATCAAATTGTTGTTGATATACGAGGGGCATTCAATAAGTACCTAGCCTCGCCGCCCGATAGCACTGTTGTTACAAAAGTGTGTTACTATCGTACAATAAATACTTTTTGGAGTCTACCGTCAAGTTTTTAGTTTTTCTCCTTCATTTGTTTTGTTTTGACAGCTTTCGGAAGTGAGTGAGTGAGTGTCGGTCGGTTTTACAAAAATGGACAAAGAACAATATCGTTCGGTGATTAGATTATTGTATTTGGAAGGGAAAACGCGCAGAGAAATCAAAGAGCGCTTAGACGCTGTGTTCGGTAACTCTTCTATTTCGATGGCGACCTTCGAAAATTGGTTCAACGAGTTTGCTCGTGGCCGCATGACAGTTTTCGATAAGCCACGCCCAGGAGCACCGAAAACGGCTACTACGGAAGAAAACGTAAACAAAATTCACGATCTCGTCTGGACAGACCGACGATGGAAGATTCGCGAGATAGCTGAGACTGTAGGCATCGCAGAAAGAACAGTTCATCTAATTCTAGACGAAGAACTGACTAAAGACTGGGTATGAAAAAGTTGTCGGCGCGATGGGTGCAGTGTTTACTCATACCAGACAACAAGCGCAACCGTGAGATCACATCGGCGACATGTTCGGCGCTGTTTTAACTCAATCCGGCGGAGTTTTTGCATCTTTTTGTAAACGTCGACGAAACATGGGTTCATTGGTACACACCAGAGACCAAGGAACAGTGGAATCAGTGGATTTTACTCGGCCCACGTGCTTCAAAGAAGCCGAAGACTATTTAATCGGCCGGAAAGGTCATGGCCACTGTTTTCTGGGACTCACAAGGTATGATCTACATCAATTACCTCGATAAGGGTAAAACAATCACGGAGCTCTACTATTCCGACTTATTGCGCCGATTCGACGCCGAATGGAAAAGAAAACGGCCTCATTTGGCAAAGAAAAAAGTGTTATTCCACCACGACAACGTGCCGGCTCACACCTCCGCCGTCGTTATGGCCAAATTGGTCAAATTAAGCTACGAATTTCTGCCGCATCCACCGTATTCTCCAGATTTGGGTCCTTGTGACTTCTTCTTGTTTTGAAAAACGAACTCGCCAGCAAAATATTTGGGTCGAATGATGAGCTCATCGCCGCCACAGAGACCTATTTTGAAGACCTCGGGAAATCGCATTTTTTGGACAGGTTAAAAAAGTTGTAGCATCGCTGGGCGAAATGTATTGAATTGAAAGGAGACTATGTTATTAATAAATTTATACTTTCTCAAAATTTTCGTTTTTTTTTGTAGGTTAAATATTTATTGAATGGCCCTAGTAAGTGTCCGGTTTAAAGTGCACCACCCGGAACTGACGCAATTACATGGGACACAATATTTTTATTAACCCCCGACTAAAAGGAGGTGTTATAAGTTTGACCTGTCATTCGGTGTAGCTGTGTATCTGTGTATCTGTGTGTCTGTCTGTGGCAAATTTGAGGTCAAACTCGTGGCCGGATTTGAATGCGGTTTTTTAATCGAAAGCTTTGTTCGTCGAGATGGTTCTTATCCATGTTTGGTCGAAATAGAAATAGTCGTCTCCGAGATATTGACGTCTTATTCGTTCGGGGAGAGGTTCTTATGCAATAATTAGCTGTTGAAAGTGGCTTCGCCCGCGCTATATAGGAAAAAAGCCTTGTTTTGAAGGCCAAAAGGTTTTTACACTTACTCAGGTAAAGTACTTTATTAGGGATAGCTGTTGCCGTGACTGCGTCCACGTAGACTGTAAAAAATATATTTATATGGCTGCTGATCGTAGTAATAAAGAATCACGGGCAACAGCTAGTGATAATATAAATCCCTTTATCATAGTGTTACTAGTAATTCTAAATCATTTTAGCTCTAAATCATTTCATTCATCATTTATCAGATTATTTTATGTAGCTTGATAAATCGTAAGTTTTGTACTGAATTTTATTTCTAAAAGTAAACATAATACTCAACATTTGACAATCAACAAATAGGTCCTCTATGTCCTCTCTTTCCTCTGTGACAAATTTGTAACTATTGTGAGGTGTTAAAACACTGTGGTAAACCTACTGGATTATGTTGTGCTGGACACAAAGTAAAGATGTCGATTATCTCAATGCGACCATTCAGGTTTTTTTTCTGGGACACTTGGTTTCCTTCATTCAGATGAAACCCGTATAAACCAATAAAAAGCTAAGACTTTAAGAAAAGCTAAAACTTTAAGAAATAGCTATTCGGTACATTAAAAAAAAACGACAATTATTGTTATCAAAGCTTTGCCTGTCTAATTATAACTATTTTAATATCAACACAATGTAGTCAATCATACGCGGTAATTTTCACGTATTAAGTACCTTATACTTTGCAAACTAATATTTATTAATTTACGAGACTATTTATTTATTTAAGGGATTCCACTTATTTTCCCTGACCCTTGGGTTTAAAATCTCATTAAATTTGCATACCTTTGTCGTTTTAACGTAACTTTGTAATGGTATATAGTAAAACTTTAAAATCTTAACACACAGATGGTGTTACATTATCATTTATTATGTATAAAGACTAGCTTTTCCCAACGCCTCCAAACGCGCGGTGCTGCGGTATACGATGTATCGATATTTTCCTAGACATCCCGGGTTTATAAAAGATTCTTTATGATTGCTGGAAAAGTTACAATGTATAGGGAGGGGAACTCATCGAAAAACCGTTAGGTAAATAAGTTTAGAATTATTAATTTTACACACTTAATTTTAGGAATGTTTATTAAAATTTGACCTTTTATACGAGATGTTAGTATGTTGAGACATATAAACTGTTGAAATACTAACAGAATACGTCTAAGATATTTTTTTATAATTATGGTTTGCTTTCCAAAAAACTATGTCAGCTAAAAAGTTATCAGCAGGGCGCTTCCATCAATTGAATGTTCCTGTGAAGCTATGTGCACAATGATAAATTTCGTGATTATTCGGTGTTAGTAATAACAAGCTCCAAGGTTAGTATAATATATATTAAAAAAATAACTACGTTAAAAAAATCGATTTTAAAACTAAAAGTAAAAAATAATGAAGATTTAATATTTATTATATACTACCTATTATTTATATGTCCTATTTACTAATAGGTTTGAAGTCACGGTTTGAAGTCAGTCACGTTTACGGAAAGATCCAAGAGCGTCTTGCAAATGAGTATATTGAGCAGAGAGCTAATAGACTTGGCCTCATTAATGAGCGTTAGAGAACGAGTCGACTGAGCAGAGGTCTCATAGATAAGAAGTGATACGAAGCCGTACAGCAACTGAGTCTGCTCAGCAAAGGGAAAACCGGCTAGCAGCAGCACGTCAGACTTCACATATCCAAAACAACAGATGTCATTAGTCACAGCACGTTTTGATTCAGTATAACTTTCTATAAAAACCGTATTCTATTTTTGGTTTTACGAAATTTTTAAGGTTGTCGATTTATTTCAGGTTAAGGAAGATACGGCCAATAGTATTGAATATATTATGTATAACGAAACAACAAGGAGAAAAATGTAATCTAAGTTTGAAGAAAGGAGTTGTTCCTCATATATTTTTGTGGCAAAAACACCAGCTGATAGAATGAGAATGTGCGTAGTCAAAAGGCAAAGATTAACATCGGTTAATGAAGCCTTTTCAGAGTTAGCTATCAAAAGTAGTGTTTAAAAAAATTGGTAACCTTTACAAAGAAGTGATATAGTAAATAAGTCCTAGTAGGTACTGCCCATACAAATCTCTGTGATATTAAGCACCCAAGACAATATTAAATGTGATCACAAGGCAGAGCTTTGCTTTTCGCATATTAAAGAGATAAATTATCAAGTGACTAAGCTGTGCAAGTTATTATTAAACCAAAGTACAGAAGTAAAGGTGTCAATGTAAATATACCTGCTGAAAAATAAAATGTAGCATTGTTACCATTTCCTCATTCAACATACACAATACTTTTACTTTACCAGTAAAACTAACTATTTTACATAGTTTTACTTTACCAGTAAAAATATGTTTTAAAAAGAAAATTGTTTTCCTAAAAACACAGCCGATAATACTTCTATAGCATCTTATATCTTCTATATCTGCTGATTATCAACAAAGTTATTTATCTGAGTCAAGTAAAGTGGAAAATGATTACCTAAACAATTGTATCATTTATTTATTTTTCTCAGTAACATTGATACCACAGTATGAACTTCGACGCCGATAATTTAAATGGCGTGTCAAATGACGTCACATTTCCTTTCGACCAATGGTGGCGCGTTTTGGAAGTTTGAATTTCGCTCCCTTAATTTACACTTTTCACAAATTATTTTATGGCCTTAAATGATTAGTAAACAAAAAAAAATGTTTTAATTATAATAAGATGTTAATAAGTATCCGAAAAAAAAAGTATTTGAGACCATTTTAAATTTTATGAATATTCCCTATTTTATAATCTATAAAATTTTAAATAAATGTGTAATAAATTGTATTCTATTATACGATTCGGTTTTTGGGATCTTAGTGACAAAATAAGCGTGCGTGTACTTATTAGAAGACGTAATCTATCTATGCAAATAATTTTTGTGAGACAGTAGGAATAAATTATAGATAAACAACATTCGAATTGCGAGATCTATTGCTCTAAGGACTAAACTGTAGACTGTCAACTAGCATTTCATAGTAATATATCCAAACAATTATGTTCTCAGTACGTGTTGGCTCATGCATATGACAGATGTACTCTCTTTTCCATCGCTTTGCTGAGCTTGGTTTATGATTTATACGTAGTGAATGTAATATAATAGATAATATTTAGTATATATTTTTAGTATTAATTACATTAAAATAATATAGGTTTATTTTATAGTTTACTTGTATAAAATTAACAATAATAATATTTAATTATATTGTTGACATTCAAAGGAAAACATCAATGCATTGATTTTATAACTTTGTATAAATTTAGATTATGTATTCCTAAAAAGACAATACTTTAAAAGATCTCGAAATTTTATCTTCTCAAATTGGTTTCTTGTCTTTTTTCTTCTTTTTTTGAAATCTATTCCTCTGGTTTGATACTAAATTATTAATAAGCTACAAATCAATCCAATTTAAACATTCATTGAGATTTTTGTTAATCCTTGTTACAACACTTAGGTTTTATTGTAATAATGTAGTTGGAGCTTAAACATTCAAAGCCTGTCTGCTTATCTCAGACGAATATAAATTTACTAGATTCCAACATTCAGTACTGTTTGTTATTTATGCAACAAGGAATAGCTTTAGGTCTGGCGCAGGCTTATCATGTCGGTAACATTGAATAAAATGTTAGATAGTTAAGATGAAAAGGCAAAATATATTCTAGGTACATAATACTACTACGCCTTTGAGCATTTTTAATTTCCGCTTCTTACTTTATGAAAAAAGCGTTTATTTAATGAAAAGTAAATTTTAATTAAACAACGGAATTCAAGATAATGTTCATAAATAGGAATATCAACAAGTCTCAAAGAGAGCAAATTGGATGCTAGTTTTAGAGACAAGGCCACTATTTTAAAACAAATCTTGTAAAACAGATAGATTTCAAAATAAATGAAAGTATACTATAAGTAAACTGATAAGTCTATGGGTTGCAAAATTATTCGATAATTTAGAATCAAGAATGATAATTAAATCTAGGCAGTATTATCTGCCTACATAGGCAAACCAAACTATGGTAAGTTCATGAACATTCATGAACTTACCATAGTTTGGTTTGAACTTAATGGAATACGTGAATTGGAATAGATGCACCTTATCATTTTCTTTGTAATATAATAAAAACTTTAAAAAATGCCACAATAACAATATAGGTAACTTGTTCCTTTAAATTTATTATTACAAGTTTTCCACATATGGGGCATTCCATGGAAAATGGGAAAATACGTATTTTTTTTTAGTTGATCTGATCATAACCAATGTAGTCATAATAAAATGTATATTAATTAAATTTGCATGATATTTATGTGTAAACAAAAGATAATTTGATTTATTTCCCATGCATTCAAAACGCATATATTTTTACCTAATTTACTATATATTGTAACCTTCTATTTCCTAGGAGAATTATAAATAGTAAAATAATAGTTATAGCTATTTTGCACAATATATTTGTGACAATATCTGTAAATATATTATTATATGAGCTGTGCCCGCGACTTCGTACGCGTACATTTCGATTTCGATAAAACGTACCCTTTGTACATACCAATGTATGTAAAAACTATAAACCTCCAAAGTTTCATCGAACTCAAATAAGTCTTTTTTACTTACTACTAATAGGAGTATTTCTAGTTTATTTACGTTTATTTTTGGAACGTAGTTCTTTATCGCGCGTTGTGGAAGGGGGGCTAGACGGAAAAAATTCTTACCAAAAGTTGGCACGACATGTTTTGCTATCTCTCTCTCTCTCTTATAGAAAGCAAGCGAGATATTTTCATTTCTATCATTATTATTTTTGTATTATATTAAATTGCTTAGTAGTTCTTTATTATTTATTTGATATTGGAGTTTCTTCTTTTAGAATCAATTTGCAAATAAGACAGTTTAAATAAAAATAATAATACAAATATGTGATCAAATATACTCGTAGTGTTTTGTAACAACGCCACCTATTTTTACCTTAGGGAAACCTATTTTTACCTTATAATTCCTTACTTGTTACCAGATTGTTAAAATAAACAAAATGTTAATGAAAACTACATCCAAATCGTTTAATACGTTTCTGAGAGTAGCGTGCCATAACATACAGGCATATACAGACATACAGACCAACAGACAAAATGAAAAACTATTGCTTTGGGTTCTCTTACTCTTATTTAGACCCCTCATCATGTTTTTTTATATTTTCCAAGTACAGAAATCGATCAGTGACAATTTTATTATATGTTTAGATAAAGTTCAAATACTATTTAGGATTAAACATTTTAATCACATTGTTTTATTGTATATCTAGAACAGGATAAAAAAAAAATCACTTGGTTGTGTATAAATAGAAATTTAATATTTTTAAAAATGATAGGATTTTAACAATTATAACAATTAAAAAAAATTAAGTATTTTCTTTCAAATATACAATGTAACTTTGCATTTATGAAACTTCAGACTTCACTTACATATACCATGTACCATGTTTATACATGATGATTAATAATCTATGTAAATATTTTTAAACTATTAAATTATATAATGTGTATGTATTTATATATATTTATGTTTGACATTGTCTATAATAATAAAACCGTATCTCTATGTTCTTCTGTTATGGTAGAATAATATAAGGGTTCAGACATTAGAAAATTATTGTTTATATTCTGAAAAATAAACATAGTCAACTATGAATTCCCGAAACGTACACGATACTGCACGGAACAAAAATATAACCGGAGTGAAACGCAATGGGCGTGTTCGCGAGAACGCTTTACTCAACCGTTTAACAATAAACGTAAATATTATTCTGAAAAACAATGGCGGACAGCGAATGATGCCTTCACGAGTTTAAGAATGGATTCAAAATATAATATATATTTTGAATAACGATAATTTTATTAAATTAAATACAATTATTTACTTCAACAAAATAATATTCGATAGTAACCACATTCTGAATGGTCATGTCAGATAATAGGGAACATGCAAAAAATTTTAAATGGTCTCAAATATTTTTTTTTCGATTACTTATTTTCATATTATTATAATAAAAACATTTGTTTTTCATTTACTAACCATTTAAGGCCATAAAATCATTTATGAAAAGTGTAATTTAAGGGAGCGAAATTCAAAATTCTAAAACGCGCCACCATTTGAATGAATAATTTCGACCGAAAGGAAATGTGACGTCATTTGACACGCCATTCAAATTATCGGCGTCGAAGTTCATACTGTGGTATCACTGTTACTGAGAAAAATAAATAATTTAAACCTATATTTTCGTGCTTAAAGGTTTTATTGAATGAAACAATTGTTTAGGTAATCCTAAAATCATTGTTTCAATACTCAAACAACTCTAACAAAACAAATACCTACAAACTCTTTCAATAGCATTTAGCATGCTACTACACATTACATTTTTAAAATGTTTCTTCCTCTGAATCATTTTCCACTTCACTTGACTCAGATAAATAACTTGGTTGATTATCAGCAGATATAGAAGATATAAGATGCTATAGAAGTATTATCAGCTGTGTTTTCAGTAAACAATTTTCTTTTTAAAACAGATAGTTTTACTGGTAAAACTGTTGTGTACCAATGTTGTGTGTTAAATGAGGAAATGGTGACAATGCTACATTTTGTTTTTCAGCAGGTATATTTACATTGAGACCTTTACTTCCACACTTCGGTTTAATATTAACTTGCACATCTTAGTCACTTAGTAATTTATCTTCAATATACGAAAATTTTTTAAACACTACTTTTGATAATTAACTCTGAAAATGCTTTATTAACCAATGCCGATCTTTGCCTTTTAACTATGCACATTCATGAGAATGTTCTTTCAGCTGGTGTTTTTGACACAAAAATATATGAGGCACAACTCTTTTATTCCAACTTAGATTACATTTTTCTCCTTGTTGTTTCGTATTATATTACATATTATATACATATTATATATACATATTGTATATACATATTATATTCAATACAATTGGCTGTATCTTCCTTAACCTGAAATAAATCGACAACCATAAAATTTTCGTAAAACCAAAAAAAGAATACGGTTTTTATAGAAAGTTATACTGAAGCTTACAAAGGAGCTAGGTTAGGTTAATTTTGAACTCAAATTTTCTAATGTTCTATACTTATTATAAATTGAAACTATTAGATTCAGCTTATTATAAATAAAGTATACTTACGTTAAATTGATTTTCACAACAATATAAACACTATTTAGGACATATATTATCCCTTTTAATTACCGTTTTTGTATTTTCGCATCTCTTGGAATACAAAAAACACTTTGTCGGGTGTTTTTCTAATACTATTTTTGCACTCCGGTACTATGCGATACTTGTACTATTTGTTTTTTATCTTCTTCTATGACTTGTAAAGCAATTAAAACTTAAAATATGTATGAAGTAAATTAAGAGTTCATAGTAAACATTCACTGGACGTATCATTTGACGTCACGCAAAGCGCGCGCAAAATGACGGTGTTTGAACGGCTACAATTTACTACATGTTTTAATTTTTAATTTGAAAAAAAACTAGAATCTTTTCAAGCCTATTAATATTTTTTTCGACGATATAGAGAGGTAAATGATTAATTTACGTTAAAAAAAAATTACATGAATGTTCCCTATTTTTAAATAAAAATTATTTTATATATATGATACTATAATTACATACTAGTGATTTGAGAAGCTCGAGATTACCAATGTTAATTAAGTATTTGCAGAAAAAAGAATACATACTACATTATAGTAATATACAAACATAATATTTTCTTTCTAAATTGTACAATATTCCTTTTAACTTTTAAGTTTTTATTGAATGCCTAGACGCAATCCAACCCGAGACTATGATGGCAACTCTTGCCGCATTAAATTTTTTAAGGGTTCCGTACCTCAAAAGGAAAGAAGCGGAACCCTTATAGGATTACTTTGTTGTCCGTTTGTCCATCCGTCTGTCAAAAACCTTTTTCTGAGGAACACGTATACTCATTAAATTAACATTATAGAAATTTAACAAATAATACGTTTGAGGGGCATTTTCCAAAATATACCTATTATAATTATGTCGACTGTACATTGACTTGTACTCGCATGAACAATTCTAGATATATATAGTTTTAGATTACAAGATTATAATATTAATAATTTTCAAGTCCTGGTCAGTACTACTTAGTATTTTAGTTTCATTTTTGAATATACGCTTAATTTTAAACTGGTGTCGTATGCTGGTAACTTATTTAGAGATACAGGTATTTAATTAAATTGCTGTCATAAGAAATATTTAACCCAACCTAATCACTATATTACTATTGTTCCCCAGTATTTAAAAATCAAAATCTCATCGTCATCTAAAAAATCTAAAATACTATCATA
Source organism: Napeogenes sylphis (assembly GCA_959347405.1). NCBI lineage: Eukaryota > Metazoa > Arthropoda > Insecta > Lepidoptera > Nymphalidae > Napeogenes > Napeogenes sylphis. The sequence goes on from OY365783.1 coordinate 2,210,046, forward strand.
TTTAATTGAGAAATCTTTGACGGTATTATCAAGACCATGACTAGCAGACTTAGCTGTTTAAGCTTTTTTCACTTTGCATTGGCCTTAGATTCTATATATGTGTGCTAATTACAAGTAAAAAAACCTGTAGGTATCTTTATTTTACTATCTTAAACGTACAAACACATATTGTATAAACTTCCTCACTTGTAATTTTGTTTAATTATTATTAAATTTTTTTGAGCATCGTTTCTCATTTAAAAAAAAATATGTATTTTATTTTATTATGGTATACCATTTTCTAAAACCGTTCCTATTAGAGCAACAATTCCACGTGTAAAGTAAATATTTCAGATTTTTAAAAAATGAAAAAGAAAATACATATTTAATTCTTAAGGGGCTTTTTTCGGTATTTTTAATGCCACAAAAGATTTATTTATGACCTAATAAAGCCCAGCTTTTAAACATTTGGTACAAGTATCTAGAATTATTCAAAATAATTAGTTTTTTCGAGTATATTATATTAAGTATCCTCTACATATTTTGACTCCTGTAGTCCATTTTTGTGTTTTGTACTATATCGGTCTTTGTTTAAAAATGTTTTTATTGAAATTCCCGAATAACTTATCAATGAAGATAAGGTTTTTGGAGATATTTTTCTTTGCTTGAAATAGTTGCACCTAATAAATAGCTAAAAGTTATTAATGTTACGTGAACGCGGCCTATATCTACACAAGTCTATAATATAGAGGTGAATTAATTAAACTAGCTCTTGTCTAAATCCACAAGAACTTGTTACCAAGAACATATTTTTTTTTAGATAGTGTATCGTGATTAAATTCGTGATTAGTAATGTCGTAAATATAATAATAATTACGTATAAATGTACCAAGCATATAATAAATTTATTAATATATTATGACTCGTAAATTCTACTTCACTTTAACAAGTTTACATTTGCATAAATTATTTTAAGGAGGTGGAAGTTATTATAATGTTACCATAACCGTGAGCGATAAATCGGTTCATTGTTTACAATTATTACACTACTTATCTCCTGTACTCTTCTAGCACTACCGGGAAAGGATCAATAATACACACACTGTTTGTTATTCATACAAATTTATTTTATCACCTTCAAATAGTGCTCCTTCAGATACGATACACTAACGCTAACGAATAATCCAATCATCAAAACATTTTTTAAACGCTGTTACCGGAACTGGTTACAGTTTACGCCGCGAATTCTCCTTTATGTCTTCTACCGATTGAGAACGGGTGCCACGAAGTCGTAATTTGAGTTTAGGAAAAAGAAAAAAAATCGGCTGGGGCCAGATCTGGGGAATATGGTTATTGCTCGATAGTATTTGATGTCTGTTTGTTCAAAAACACGTCCACAATGATGGCCTTGTACCTCATATAAAATACAGCGGTGCTAAAATAATGTACGAGATGAAGTGATATATTCCACGCTATTCACGTGTGTTGTCGATGCCGGAAAATAAAGGATTTATTCGCATTACATGTCGGACAAGGATGTCACCATAACGTGTTCCTACTTTGATAATTTTAAGCCGTAACATTGAAGGTCGGAGGTCTTAAATAATTTTAAAACATGGTATAATTAACAAAAATATATAAAATATCAAATGAATACATTAAGAAAATCAATATATAGATATGTTGTGATACCATTCTTATTAACTATAAGTAAGTTCTTTGTTATTTTAACCTTTAGTCTATAACTCGTTTTGAGTGATCGGCCTAAAGGTTGATCGATAAAAGAATGGAATTCTGAGTTATTTTAGGAATCGATGATGCTAAATTATAATTGGTTGGTAGTAACTTTCACTGTAAAAAAAACTTTCTTTCACCTTTGACATAACTTAATTAAAGAAAGCTTCATTGAGGGCACGATTGATAAATCAACAAAAAAAGCTTTTGAATTTCTTAAGGAGCTAGTTACATTATTTTTAGGGAGGTTTGTAAAAAATAGTCAAAATTATTGTACCAAAAATAGTCAAAATTATATTATAGGTAAAAATTATTATATCTTCACTAGATGCTGACCTAAACTATATTTTATCAATAACATTAAGTATATATTTTAATATAATTATAAGTTATCCTCTGACACACCATAAATCATGTTTCATATTATTGTTGGAACTGAATGTATTCAGTAGTTACTAATGTTATTAATGTGTCATTACACCAGGCGTCCGTTACTTGCCGCTCTCCATCCGGATAACAGCTAGTATTCAATAAAAGTATTATACGTATAATACCCGATGGCCGTGTATTATATATATCACGCTACACCATATTTCGATCATAATACAATAAACGTAAATATCGTTCGAAAATACAATATCGAACAGTGAACAATATGAATACGAAAGTTCAAACATGGAATTAAAAATTGAATGTTTTTGTTTTGTTCTTGTTTTTTAAGTCGGTTATTCTTTTATTTTGCTCACTATGCTATAGTTTCTTATGTTTGATTATGCTATACTTTGAAAATATCCAAGTTCATATTTTACCCTATTTGAGCGTTTAAAATCGCCCCTTATTATTAACTAGGGGTCGTCCGCGACTTCGTCCGCGTGGCTTTTAGTGTTGCCGCCCATTTCCATACAAAATTGATATTTAAAACCCTTAAGGGTGGAATTTAAAAATCTTTTCTTAGTACACCACTACGTAGAAAAACAAATGTATCCTCCAATTTTACTATCTCTACGACCTGCGGTTTAGACTGTATGCTATAACTAAGTCAATCAGAACCTATTAGATTATATTAGATTTGCAGAATTATTCATTGCTGCTTAACTTCTATTAGTCATAGCGACATGACATATACCCTATAGCCTTCTTCAATAAACGGACTATTCAACACAAAAAGAATTTTTCAATTTGGGCCAGTAGTCCCAGAGATTAGAGCGTTCAAACAAACAAACACTTCAGCTTTATAATATTAGTATAAATCATTTACTGAAGAGGTTTGTAATAGCAGTGTAGAGTTCTTGGAAGAGGTTGTCTTTTACAGCCTTGTCTGCTGCTTTTGTTGGAGAATATAACCTGTTATGCGATAATTATGATATTTCATGTTTTAGTTGTATTTAAAAAAAATAAAAATAAAATAAACATAATAATAAAAACAATAAGAAAAAATAAGTGTGTTAAGTACGCACTATACATGGAATGTGCAGATTAAGTAAAGTACATTATATTTAACAACGAGGATTGCATCAGCCCGGCAACAATGAAGCAATGCTGACTCCGCAAGTAGTGACGCGTGAGAACGAGCTACGTTCCGCTTTTATTCCATAAATTGTATTACTTTTGATTTTAACATCGAACAATTGTCACCTATTTAGTTGTAATTAATAATTGTAATTAATTAATAAATTTCTGCTTCAGTAACATCGGTTTTTTTTTGAGTCCTGCCTGTCGGCCTGACTTAATTGGCGCAGTCGGTAGGATACTCGAGAACTGCACTGCAAGGCACCTTCCAGCATTGAAGACCAGACCCTGTGGAGCTGTTCCTGTGGTTTTCAAGCCGCGTTCAAGGATCCGAACTTACACGTCAGAACGGCAGCGGGAGTATCCAGCCATCGATACAGCAAGAAGACCAGAATGCAGATATTGTGAGTACATTAAAATCGTTTTAGTGTGTTGCTCTCCCATCCAAGCCTTTTAAGTGTTATATTTTATATATTTTTGTCACCATTTCCTTTACTAGGAAATTGAGAAACCCTAGGTTAGTTGAATTTAGTAAAAATAGGAATAGGTATCACGATTCAAATAGGGAATTAATATTAAATTATAAATTTAATTCAGTTACGTGTTTGAGTTTATTTACTATGGCTGATTTGGACCAAATTTTTAAAGCTCTTAGATTGGTGCCAGAATTTGATGGCAATGTTAATGTGCTTACACGATTTATTCATTTGTGCGACCAGTTAGTAGATGAAATTATAGTTAAAGATCCGTCAAATAAGTTATCTGAACTTGCTCTAATTAATGGTATATTGAATAGAGTTACGGGGCCCGCCTCCCGATTAATAAACGCGAACGGTATACCATCAGATTGGGCAGCGCTACGCATACGTAGCGCTTTGATAAATAACTTCGCCGATCAGCGCGACGAAACAGCGCTATATAACGACCTTGCATTGTTAACACAGGGGTCAGGTACACCCCAAGAGTTTTATGAGAGATGCCAGACACTTTTTAGTACCATAATGACATATGTTTCTTTACACGAAAATATTCAGACTACCATTGATGCTAAGCGAGACCTATACAAAAAGTTAATATTACAGGCATATTTAAGAGGCTTAAAGGACCCCTTAGGCGCCCGTATTCGGTGTATGCGCCCTATATCAATAGAAAAGGCGTTAGAATACGTACACGAGGAGCAAAATACCTTATACTTGCAATCTAAAAATGATAATTATAGCTCAGATAAGAAGTCGCAACCTTTTACTCAACATAAATTATTAAATCAGCCTCCTCATAGCTTTAACATGGTTCCGCCAAAATTTTCATTTAATATGCCTATAGCCAACCCTTCCAGGCCTATGTTGCAACATCAGGGACCTCAGTGGAGACCAAATAATAATAATATCTATAATCAACCCGGTCCATCCCGTACACAACAAATGTTCAGGGCTGTGCCACCTAATTATATAATAATTATAACGCGTTCCGAATGCCACAGCGTAATAAAACATATACTACCCCGCAGTCTGGTTCGCAACAAGTTCGCCCAATGAGTGGTGTTAGTAATTTTGTTCCTAGAAATTTACCCCCGACTATTAGAGGTCATGATTGGTCAAAATTAGGTAATCCTCCCCCTAATAACTACTTTAAATCGAGAGAAATGAATTTTAATGACTGTTGTAATTACGATAATGCATATGACTTTTATTATAATGATTATTACGATAATATAGAATACCCCGAATTATACTGTACCGATTTTGTAGACCCTCAAATTATTCAAGAACAAGGCGAAATTATTATTATTATTATTTTTTTTTATATGATCTAGGGCAATGCTTGACTACATTCCACCTGATGGTAAGTGGAATGTAGTCTTAGATGGTAAGTCGCATTGCCCTAGCAACCTATTCACTCTTCTCTTGAAGACACCCACATTATATTTGGCCGGAAATACCGACGCAGGCAAATTGTTCCAGTCCTTCGCTGTACGCACTAAAAATGAGGAAGCAAAGCGCTTCGTTCGGACAGATGGAATGTCCACAACAAAAGGATGGATACCTGCCGTGCGTCGGGACGTCCGGTGATGGAAGGGGGACGGGGGAATTAACTCGTGTAATTCCTGCGCACACTCACCAAAATGTATCCTATAGAATACTGAGAGGCTAGCAATTTTACGCCTGTGTTCAAGGTTTTGGAGGTCGGCTTCGACCAATTCGGGATCGCCTATAAGCCTCTTTGCTCGCCTCTCAATTGAGTCCAGAACCGCAAGATGAGACTTTGCGGCACCAGCAAATATGTGTCCACAGTACTCTACACACGACCGGATCTGTGCTTTGTATAAAATAAGAAGCTGTCCCGGTGTAAAGTACTGCCGAACCTTCGCAAGAACGGCAAGCTTTGCTGCTGCTGCTCTTGCTCTGGACTCAATGAACCGACCAAAGTTGAGGTTCGAGGAAATCTCTAAGCCTAACAACTGAAGCCGGTCACTGTATTCCAAGGATACATTCTGGAAAGTAGGAGCCAAGGTGAAAGGGCTCTTTTTAGCGGTGAATAGACACGTCTGCGTTTTGGTGGCGTTGAACTTGACAAGATTGGCATTGCTCCATATGGAGACTGCCTGAAGTTTGTCATTCAAACGTTGCACCATGGCTTCTCTTTCAGACTGTACTTGATCTCGACTAGTCCGAGTACTCGGCAGATATCTTTCTACAACTGTGCTGTCGTCTGCATACCCATAGATACCGGGCTTCAACAGATCATTAATGTGCAGCAGAAACAGAGTTGCAGAAAGAACGGACCCCTGAGGCACTCCGGCATTTATTGTCAAGGGTTCCGAGGAACACCCGTCGACAACTACTCGGAGAGATCTGTGGCTCAGAAAGTCCGTTACCCAGCCGATCAGACCAGGAGATATACCGTACGCTGAAAGCTTGCATATAAGACTCGCATGCCAGACCCTGTCAAATGCCCTCGAGACGTCCAGAGAGACGGCGACCGCTTCTCCGTTCTTCTCGATGGCCTCGCCTAAAATGTGAGTAGCATACACTAGGAGGTCCCCAGTAGACCTATTACGGCGAAACCCGTACTGTCGGTCACTGAGGAGATCGTTACCTTCTAGGTATGCTAGTAGGCGCGAGTTCAATACACGCTCCATAATCTTGCAGAGTATGGAGGTGATTGAAATCGGTCTGTAATTGACAGGGTCGGCACGGCTGCCTTTTTTGGGCACGGATTGCACATTAGCAAGCTTCCAGGATTTCGGCACTATTCCACTCATGAAAGAGAGGCGATACAGACGTGTCAGTACAGGAGACAACTCAGCTGCGCATGTCTTGAGCAGAATGGCTGGTATACCATCAGGACCACTGGCTTTATTCACATCTAAACGACATAATGTTCTCCATACCTCTTTGTTAGTGATGCGGATTTCAGACATCGAAATACCGCAGTGAGGAAGATGTGCTGGAGAAGCATTGCCAGTGTCTAGATGCGAATTATCAGCAAACAGAGAAGCAAGTACATTCGCTTTCTCTGTTGCTGTGTGGGCCAGGGATCCATCCGGCTGCAGCAGAGCAGGCAGTGAGGGTTGGCAGAAATTCGACTCGATCGCTTTCGCAAGAGACCAGAAAGCTCGACTGCCAGTTGGTCTGACAGAGAGCTTTCCGCCATTCTTAGCGATTCGATCGAGACGAGCCTTCCGCAATCTCTTTTTTTTGGACTTGGCAGCTTGGTTAAAGGCTCTCTTCTTCAAACTTACATCCGGAGTTTTGCGGGTTCGAGCATCAGCCCAAATGAGATATGCCGAATGTTTTCGGTCTTGAGCATGACCACATTCGGCATTAAACCATGGGCGAGCTTTGCCACCGATGGGTACGTCAACAAAAGGAATAAAATACTCCATTGCCTGATGCACCACATCGGTTATAGCATCCGCGCAACTCGACGGATCCGAAGAAGAGAAGCAGACCTGCCGCCAAGGATAAGACGCAAAAAAGTGTCGCATCTCATCCCAATCTGCTGACTTGTATTTCCATACTCGCCTAACACCATGAGGTTCGAAAGCTGGTGGGGAATATGTAAACACAGATTTCACCAGACAGTGATCGGAGGTTCCCAAGGGGGAGGTGACTTCTACACGATACCTGTCCGGATCAGTTGTCAGCAGAAGGTCCAGGCAATTGGCTGTATGGCCTACCACATCTGGTACCCTTGTCGCTTGCTTCACCAGCTGAAAGAGGTCCAAGGACAACGCAAATTTCCGCGCTTCTCTTCCAGCATGGTCGGTCTTCTGATACGGGAACAGCCAGTCCTGATGACAGGCATTAAAGTCCCCTGAAAGACGAGCTGCGCCGAAGGGTACTGATACAGAGCCATATCTGCAGCCTCACTGAGATACTCAAATAAACGAGTAGTCTCCTTTTCACCGCTGTGCGAACGGTAGACACAGGAATAAAGTTTTTTTTCGTTTCCTGTGTCCACTAAAACCCATAGGGAAGAAAAAGTGGGGTCTTCAAGGTGACGGAGATGCTGGACACAGAGGTCGTTCCGCGCGTACACACTGACTCCGGCCCGTGAGCGAAAGTTGTGCTCTAACGAGTAACCGGGATAATCCAAGTATGCAGCGCTCAAAGGACATTGTATCTGCGTCTCCGTCAAAAAGAGCAAGTGCGGCTGCTCTGTCTCCAAGTGGTGGTGGACAGCTAAGAGATTTGAGTGCAAACCCCTTATATTAGTGAGGTGCACTTTATATGAGGAGGAGTGCAACCGCTGTGTAACCTTGTTCCTTTTTCTTAACTTTTTCATAAAAAAAAATAAATATAAAAGTGAATAGGGATGGGAAATGGCAGTTGAACGAGACGGTACGTATCGAACCCGACGTCGAAATTGGTGATGTCTTGCCACTGGGAGGCTAGCCTGGAGACTGCGGGGACGCCCGAACCCCCCCAGGGATCGCCATCGGGCCTCCTCGTCTGGTCGCCAACCAGCACGATGGAGCCACCCTGGGATTTTTCACAGCTGGCGGGGCAGCCTTTCGTGGGTGGCTAACCCACTAATTGGGCCCCCAACTATCTGCGGGCGGCCAGCGGATAGCCGTCGCTTCGGATCCCGCTACCCTCCGCGACTAGACACCCGACAAAATAAACACCAACTCGACGTCAACCGGTTCGCCAACGTACCGCAGCTGTTCAGACCCATTTCCCATAAACGGCTTCATCGAGCAACGTGCCGGAATACGACTAGGTCGCTTTGCGGCACGACTTTGCCCGATGGGTGGTAACTTTGCCGGCGACCTGATGTTATGGTCTACCACCAAGGAGTAATGAGTAATTAGTTATGAGAATAATAGTGAGGTTAATGAATCAAACCCCACTCCTAGTCCCACTAGTGGGCAAAATTTTCCGAAGCCTTTCAGATCCGACAAGCTAAAATAGAAGTAAATCTATAAACTCAGAGACAACTCCCTTACATACAGACAGACAACCCTCCATTAAAATTATTAATAGATACCGGAGCAAACCAATCGTTTTTAAGCCCTGACTCTGTAAGTAAATATTACAATAATATTAAATTAAATTACGATCCATTTGAAGTGAGTAATGTACATGCGGTAACCCGAAGCGACTATTCGATAACGGTGCCGTGTTTCTCAGAATTCAATGACAATAGTGATGTTACTTTCTTTATTTATAAATTTCACGATTACTTCGACGGTTTAATAGGGTCGGATTTATTAGATAAATGGGAAGCTACAGTTGATTTTAAAACAAAGTCTTTAATTACAAGTTATGCGACCAACCCTATTCAGATTTATGACTCACGTAATGCGAATTTGTATGAAGAAGTTATACCAGCCGGAACTTCGAAATTAATTAAATTACCGATTAATATTAAAAACGGGAATGTATTTGTTAATGAACAAATAATGTCGAATTGCCATATAGTCGAATGTTTAACTAACGTTAAAAATAGCCGCGGAATTGTGGAAGTATACAATCCTAGCAAGAATGACATTATTTTTTCAATGGATAGACCGTTACAAGCAGAGTTACATAATTTTCAATGCACTAAGTCCACAAAGCCACCCGATCGTGTTACAGAAGTCCTTTCAAAGTTAAGAACGGACCATTTAAATGATGAAGAACGTATTAACTTACAAAACTTATGTTCTCAATATGCCGATGTGTTTTATCTTGAAGGTGAAAAATTAACTTTTACGAATCAAATTAAACATTCCATTAAGACCACTGATGAACAACCTGTATATACGAAAAGTTACCGCTATCCTTTTGTACATAAACAGGAGGTTCAAGACCAAATTAGCAAAATGTTAAACCAGGGAATTATAAGACCTTCTAATTCCGCCTGGAGTTCCCCGATTTGGGTTGTACCCAAAAAATCAGACGCATCTGGTAAAACTAAGTGGCGTATTGTTATTGACTACCGTAAATTAAATGAAAAAACACTGACCGATAAATATCCCATACCCAACATTGCGGACGTATTAGATAAGTTAGGAAACTGCCAATATTTTTGCGTATTAGATTTAGCTAGTGGGTTCCACCAAGTGGAGATGAGTCCCACTGATATTTCAAAAACAGCATTTAACGTAGAACATGGCCATTTTGAATTCTTGAGAATGCCAATGGGCCTCAAAAATGGTCCTTCTACTTTTCAACGGGTAATGGACAATGTGCTTCGAGATCTGCAAAACACTGTTTGTTTAGTTTATTTAGATGACATTATTGTCTTTAGCACCTCTCTCCAAGAGCATATAGTCAACCTTGAAAAAGTTTTTAAAAGATTGCGAGACTCTAATTTCAAAGTCCAAATGGACAAATCAGAGTTCCTTAAGTTAGAGACAGCTTACCTTGGCCATATTATAGGTAAAGATGGTGTAAAACCAAACCCAGACAAAATTTCAGCGATTAAAAACTACCCCCTTCCAAAGACACCCACAGAAATTAAAAGATTTTTAGGACTTTTAGGTTATTATAGGAAATTTATATGTGATTTTGCAAAGATTACTAAACCAATGACTCAATGTTTAAAAAAAGGCTCAAAAATTAATCTAGATTCGAATTATATAGAATGTTTTGAAAAGTGTAAAGTCCTATTGACGAATGACCCAATATTACAATACCCAGATTTTTCAAAAGAGTTTATTCTAACAACAGACGCCTCTAATTTAGCATTAGGTGCTGTACTCTCACAAGGTTGCATTGGATTAGATAAACCGATTGCTTACGCCTCTAGAACACTCAATAGTAGCGAGATTAATTACAGTACTATTGAAAAAGAGTTATTGGCAATTGTATGGGCAACTAAGTATTTTAGGCCTTACTTATTCGGTAGAAAATTCAAAATTGTAACAGATCATAGACCCCTTCAATGGGTTATGAATATAAAAGAGCCAAATTCACGACTTACCAGGTGGAGACTCAGGTTAAGTGAGTACGATTTTAATGTCATATATAAACAGGGAAAGTTTAATACGAATGCCGATGCCCTTTCTCGTATAGAGTTGCATAATGAAGAGACTAATTCTTTAATAGCTAATCCATCCGAAAACCCTCCTCATATAAGTGAGAACTCAGATACTGTGACAGTACACACCGATGCAGAAAATCCTATATTAGAAATACCCATTTCTGACTATCCCCTTAATAAATTTAATAGATAAGTTATATTCACCATAGTGGATGATATTAAAAGTAGGCCATCAGTTTCTAAGCCTTTTGAGTCACATACTAGGACACATATTCAGATATCTAAAGACAATATGAGACAGGATGTTGTAGATTCCATAAAAGAATTTGTTATATATATATATATATAATTTGTTATATGTAACCCCAAAGTAAAAACAGGCTTACTTATTAACCCTACGTTAGAAATGTACTCTATTATTCCTATCATTCAAGATGCATTTAAATGTTCAGCTATGGATTTAGTTTTAACGAAAATAGAATTAGACAATGTAAAGGACTATATAAAGCAACAGGAAATTATTAAAAATTACCATGAGGGCAAAACGAATCATCGTGGAATCAATGAATGCTATTTGTCTTTATCATGCAGGTATTTTTGGCCTAAGATGAAAGAACATATAGCTAAATACATTAACGAATGCAATGTATGTGGTAGAGCCAAATATGACAGAAACCCCATAAAACAAAAATTCCACATAGTGCCACCACCGACTAAGCCCTTTGATATAGTTCATTTAGATTTATTAAGCATAGAAAGCCAAAAATATTTAACCATTATTGATTCTTTCTCTAAATACGCACAAGCGTATCTGTTACAAGACTCAACAGTAGTTAGCGTAGTTCAAGCTCTGCTCATATTCGCAACACACCACGGAGTACCTATGACAGTAGTTACGGATCGTGGACCCGAGTTCACGAATCAAATATTTTTGGAATTTGTTAGGTTACATAGGATACAACATCATAAAATCCTAGCATGCACGCCTAATGAAAATGGTATGGTTGAGAGGCTACACTCGACCTTACTTGAACATTTCAGATTACTCAAATTAGAACGCCGTAGAGATTCAGTAAGTAACTTAATGCCCTATGCTCTTTTAGCGTACAACAGCTCGATTCACAGTTTCACAAAATGTAGACCCCTTGACATTATAACCGGACATTTAGACCCTCGCGACCCTTTAGATATAAATTTATCAGAAAATATCCTTCAACAGTACATGCTAGAGCATAAAAATAAAATGCAAAAAGTTTTTGATATGATAAATGAATTTTCATTGCACGATAGAACAAGAATTACCGAAAATATTAATAAAGATCGCGAAAATGAGCAAGAGTACTCTCCAGATCAACAGGTTTTCGTACGAAATCTATTAGCGTCACGACAAAAATTATCCCCTCGTTATACCGGAGATTTAGTATTAGCCGATTTACCTATACCTAACCTTACCTATAGCGAAATCTCGTCTGAAGAGAGTCCCTAACAGCTCGCGCTTGTTACAGGATCCTCCTTCCACTTCTGAGCCTGGTTCAAGCGCAAGAGATAACACTTGACAGCCTAGATGACGGACCCGGCCTATTGCCTTTTAATCTTGGTACAACTAAAATTATTTCCCACTATCATTCTTTTATACAACCTGTAGATTTAGATATGTTGCGCAATAATATTAATATAATTCGAGACCAATTAAATAATATAACTTCTGAATTTCATAATAAGACATCTTCGTTATATGAACCACACGTTAAATATTTATATAGTAATATTAAGGATTTATCTACCCAATTAGATACCTTCGAACCGACTCGATTTAAGAGAGGTCTCGTTAATGGCTTAGGTTCCATAATTAAGAGCATTTCCGGGAACTTAGATTATACCGATGCAATTAGATATGACAATGCTATTAAAATATTACAGGAAAACGATAATAAAATAGTTGCAGAAATTAATAATCGTGCCAGCATTAATAAAAACTGGATATTTAAAAGTTCAAACATACTATCGAATTTAGTCCATAATCAATCAAAAAGAAATAAAGACTACTATTAATAATATATTACACAGCGATTTACAACGTGAAACAGATATGATTAAATATGCCCATCTAGCACAGTTTCTTTTTATATTATCAGACAATATAGAAGTCCTATAAAATGAGCTTTCTAGATTAGAAAATTTATTAGCATTTGTTCGTGCAAAGAGCACACATCATCTTATGTTTAAGTTAGATACCCTTAAGGAAATGAAAGATAGGTTAAGCATTCTCTATAGCAGAGATACAATTTTGGATATTAGTGTTAGAGAGTATTTTGAAGTAATTCAATTAGGTTATTATTATAGGAATAGAGAGATAGTGTTAGTTTTCAAGTTCCCTGTTATTTTCCCTGCAACTTACAACTTATACAAGCTCTCCGTTGTCCCTAACCGAAACAAAAAGGTTCTTCTCCCTACACATCCTTTCCTAGCAACACATGATAATGATTTTATGTACATTGAGGCAGAATGCCCGAAGGCAAGCTTCGGTTATATTTGTGAAGGCAACTCTAATCTTTATTCAAACAACCATGTGGACTGCATACAGCGATTAGTAAGCACTCAAACCATCGACGAGACTTGCCAGTTTACTACAGTTGAGCTGAACTTTGAAGCAGTGGATCAACTTGATGACCGGCATTATGTCATCAACTTTCCCGAGCAGACTAATATTCACCTATCCTGCACGAAGTCTCAATACAACCGCATACAAGGTAGCTACCTAGTTACTATTCCAAAGGGATGTTTCATACAAACGAAATTGTTAAAAGTAACCAATAGTGATGACCGAGTAAGAGGTCAAGCCCTTAAAATCATGAACCTGTCAAAAGAAAATAACAAGAACTCTACTGCTGCTGAGAAAAAGATCAGATTGAACACTATAAACCTACATAGTTTGCATCAAAGTAACACTGAGATATCTATGGAAACACCTCTAACTATAGATAAAGTGAACATTACACCGATATATACAGTTATACCTATATATGTACTACTACTCGGTGCATATATACTTGGTATAGGAATTATACTGCGTAAAATGATTAAGAACCGACATCAAGTTATTACAATTGAACAAAACTCCCCAACTGAAAAAGCACCGCAAAGAAACACCTATGCTGAAACTGCAAAGAAAAGCCATTCTGATCCTTCAAACCTTTTAGCGCTATTTCAAACTAAAGTTCATCAGTAGTCGCTGATCTTCAGGAGGGAGATGTTAAGTACGCACTATACATGGAATGTGCAGATTAAGTAAAGTACATTATATTTAACAACGAGGATTGCATCAGCCCGGCAACAATGAAGCAATGCTGACTCCGCAAGTAGTGACGCGTGAGAACGAGCTACGTTCCGCTTTTATTCCATAAATTGTATTACTTTTGATTCTAACATCGAACAATTGTCACCTATTTAGTTGTAATTAATAATTGTAATTAATTAATAAATTTCTGCTTCAGTAACATCGGTTTTTTTTTGAGTCCTGCCTGTCGGCCTGACTTAATTAGTGAGCAAAGAGGACAAAGGAGTTTTAATAAAAAAACAAAATTAATGAATGTGTGATTTAGCCTTTAGTTCTCAAAAAATAAACAAAATAAACTAAATAAGGAAAAAAAAACAAACAACGAACTAACTAACATTTATAATCGGGCTCTTTAGAATCACTCTCAACAGTATGCCGGATAGACCAGTGAACTATTTATTAATTTCATGGTGGGCATTGGTGTGTATTTTCAGAGTGTCGATAGAGAAAGCAAAGAAAAGAAAAGTTACAATTTAACATATATTTCAAAAACAACACAAAAAACAAATTCTTGAAACAAGTGAAATTTCACAGAAATCTATAATTTAAATAAAAAAAATAGTATATACAGTTTGGTTTCGATACAATACTTAAGTAATAATTATAAAGAACCTATTTTGCTACTACATTCTTTCCATAGCCAGCAATGTTAGTTCAGCCGCAGTACATCCTAAGCAATTCTTTTTTATTTGGCGTTTTTTATTGGCAAGCGGGTTCTGAAAGCAGGTCAGAACTAAGCTCTCATGCTTCAGGTAATAGTAGTATAATGGAAATTATAGCCATGTGAACAAATGTACAAAACAAGAACCAGGTGAAATGAGAACCCCAAACCAAAACAAAATGATTCTATTTTCATAAACTTGGATTAATAATAAATAAATTAATAATAATAATAGATCAAACACAAAAAACAGAGCTAATGGAATTAAAACATCAAAATCAGGAAAATCAAAAATACGAAAAGAAGAGCGCGTAAGCACGTGACAGACACGTGCACCTTTGAATACTTTGTGTTATCTGTGCAATAGAATGTGTAATAGATGTGAAGCTAACTGTCAGATTTTAGAGTGACAAATGACCACTAATATGTAAACAAACCTTTTTTTTTGTTTCTAAAGTAGAATATCCCCAAAAAATTGAATATATTTAGATATGTAACGGATTGCAAGATGTCACGTTACACAGTGTATCTTGGCAGGTAAATAGTTGCAAACATTATTTTTTCTTATATACCAATAAACTCGGTATGTGTTCTTTCCTATATCATTTTATTATAATACCTGCACCGTATTTTATCCCTTAGCCTCACCCTTGTAGATCAATATTTAGTCCAATTATTAGAAAAAAATAATAATAATCTAAATAATAACTAAGTGGTGTCAAGGGACACCCGGATGGAACGAAGTTCCTTTCGAATAATTATTGAAGGAATAGGGAATATGCATAAAACTATAGTGGTCTCAAATACTTTTTTTGCGGATACTTATTATCATCTTATTATAATAAAAACATTTTTTTTTATTTACTAGTCATTTAAGGCCATAAAATAATTTGTGAAAAGTGTAAATTAAGGGAGCGAAATTCAAACTTCCAAAACGCGCCACCATTGGTCGAAAGGAAATGTGACGTCATTTGACACGCCATTTAAATTATCGGCGTCGAAGTTCATACTGTGGTATTAGTGTTACTGAGAAAAATAAATAATTTAAACATATATTTATAAATGTAAATAAAATGAATAACTAAATTAAAAAGTGTTAATCATTAAACCCATGAGTTATTGTCCCCACCTAGCGGTTTCACTTTGTACTGATATATTTATATAACAGATGTGGTTATGTTTCCCTAAGGTATAAATAGATGGCGTTGTTACAAAACATTACGAGTATATTTGATCACATATTTGTATTATTATTTTCATTAAAACTGTCTTATTTGCAAATTGATTCTAAAAGAACAAACTCCAATATCAAATAAATAATAAAGAACTACTAAGCAATTTAATATAATACAAAAATAATAATGATAGAAATGAAAATGTCTCGCTTGCTTTCTATAAGAGAGAGAGAGAGATAGAGAGATAGCAAAACATGTCGTGCCAACTTTTGGTAAGAATTTTTACCGTCTAGCCCCCTTTCACAAGGCGCGATAAGGAACTACGTTCCAAAAAAAAAAGAATTATGAGTTTGTTTATCAAGATGAAAGAGAAAACACAGAGTTCACTCAGTGAATCAGATGATGTGCAGAAGGCATTGATTATTAAAGAGTCTGTTTAGATCTCTTGTTTAGATGAGACAGTTTCGATGCTTAGAAAAGAGTTTAGGTTTCAAACTGACTTTGGATATACAGCATACTATTAGTTCTCATAAAATAGCAAGTAAAAGTTACCACCAATCAGTTATCCAGTTATCCAGACTTTTAACAATGCCATAATAGTACTACTAGTACGCTAGAAGATCTACGGCTTAGGTAATTGGAAAATGAAATTCCGGCCTTAGGCAGCTCTCCTGGTACTATAATATTTATAATATTCTATATATAATATCTAGTACTATAATATTTATAATAGTTATTATTACCTATTACTAGGGTTTTATTTAATTTAAATTTATTAATATATTTTGTATAAGAAAATGTTGCCTTGAGGTGGTTCCAATTGATTTAAAGATCCAGGGAGACGAACGGACAAGAAACGCCATGGATATTCTTTAAAAAAACATTTATAAAAATTAAACATGTCAAATTAGAATTCAAGTTAGGCGTAGAACCAAAAGAAGACTAAAATAATATTCGTATACACTACAAGGACTAGTATAGAAGAATATTTTTACAAAATGAATTTATACCTTTCTCGTTTTATACAAGAACGTTATGCAAATTGAATGAGATTGTAAACCTAATGGCCAGGGATAATAAGTACTTTTTCATGATTATTGCATCTTATCTATGAGAATATTGTGCTTATAACAAATGTGTATCTAGGTAATAAATTATAAATGCAAACTACTTTTACCGTTCGTGAATTATTAAAAAGTAATTATTAAAAAAAAGGTTTTTAAAAGGTGGTGTTTTAGGCGCTGGCAAAAACTTACTAGTAAACTGTTAATAATACAAATTGAATTAATTGTATCAATACAAAAAATATTTCAAATTAAAAACTTTTAGCTTACTTTTTTTCATTCATTCTTTTGTCATTCTATATTTATATAAATTTAAATAAGCTTAACATGGCTATACATGTTTAAAGATATTTTCAAAAATGGATTTCGGTAGTGGCATCTTTTCAATGTTTATCTATACTGCAAAGTTAGAAACATTGGTTAGGATTTTCGAAAGAAACTTAGTAGATGTCACCACCATCCCGAAAAAGACGATCACATATAGAATGCTTAATTCACCGAGACGGACAGCGATACGGTAGCTCAGTTGGTAGAGCGACGGGACGGTTTCCCAGTAGTCGCGGGTTCGAATCCCTACCCGTATCGGTTTATTTTTCATTCTATATTTATATAAATTTAAATAAGCTTAACATGGTTATACATGTTTATAGATATTTTCAAACAAATATTTAATATCACAATTGAACATTAAGTTTTAAAATAACTTTAAAATATTACCCAACAAATACAAGATTTTTACCTTGTATTTTTTTATTTTTACATGTAAAAAGCACATGTTTGTAAAGTTTAATTTAGCTTTAATTGAGCCAACGATAACAAGTAAGCCACGTCACGTGTCGGACTCACTCGTGTCCTTGTCAAGTCCGGGGACCACAGAATGAATTGTTTTACCTGCTTGTTGGTACATTTCCTACATGTCTCGTTCGAATATACAAGGAAGAGTCGAAATAACATCATTCCATTCCTTTTATCATTTAGGTACTTCCAATTATAAATTCATTTGTCTCAATAGACCACATTAATACAAAACAGGTACAATAATATGGCTCGCTATAATTTAAAATATCATGAGAACATATATTCCAAGAATATAATAAATATTTGAGTTCAAAGTAATTCGGCAACTGCTCGGTCTCCGGGTGTGGGATGCGGTGATTGAGTTGTTGAAAGAATTATATTACCGACCCGACGTTAAATTTATAAAATTTTACTATAAAAAAATTATAGGCTATATCGTATTATATTGCTTGCTTTTATAAGGCAGTAATTTTTTATGCATAAGTAAATAAAACGTAAATTTCACTGTTAACGGCGCCATATCGTTAGAGTATTCTTTAAACATTATCAGGAAGTTATAGTAACTTACGACTCTATGAAAATAAGGTTTTAATTTAAATAAATATTAATATAATATTTAATATTCCAATTAAAATAAAAAAAAAACAAATTAAGGACATAATTTTTTAATTCTTCACACCCTTTAAATTCTACAGTTATTTATGAACACAACAAATTTGTTTTCGTCGCCATAGTTCAAGTGATCCTACAAATCCGGTTACAGTGACGGTCTTAATCTGATAACAATCTCTGGCATCAATCAACACATCAAAGGTGAATTGTCGCTTTGTTTGTAGTAGGGATAATGTTGAAGATGTATCGCGTGGCTTTGTACAAATAATTACGATGTTACAAGAAATTTGCAGGAAAAAACTTTTATTACCACACAAATACTTATGTATGTAAGTTGGTAAATATATTTTTTTTTATATTAGTTTCGGCTAGCTTAATAATCCCTGTGATATTGTTAAAATACATTGCAAAACGCAATGTCAATCATTGTTACAGCTGGATAACAATAAGCCAATGATTAAAAAAAATGTAATGCATTAGCAAAAATATATAGGCATATTCAGCATAATTTAGAATCACAGACAAACGCCTTTAAACCTTTATGTATTTTTTCAACGAAATATAATTTATCCTTAGTGAAAATACATGGATATTGTATTTTTTTATGCATTGGTCCCGGATGAATAAATAGCGTGGCGTGTTTTTGATGATGTAATTTCACCATTAACATTACAAAGAAGGATAATATTATATCTCACGGTCTTTCAGAAATATTTTCTAGTTTCTAGTTCTATAGAAAACTAACATTAAGCAACATTAACGGTTTTTATAAAACTTAATAATATTGAATGTCTATGTCTTCAATCAAATTATATCAATAAAATAATAACAACAACAAAGTTAAATTCAATTAAATATTATATTTTTATTCTCAGGAATTTTGTTTCTTACTATATAAAATCTTTTTCTTATCGTCTAAACATAACTCTAGGTACCTAAGTATTATTAAGTATAAAGATAACAGACAGCGAAAAATAATACCGTTAATTATTTATTTTACTGTCATAGTTTAATGCATTATTTTATTTATATATATATATTGACTCTAATAACGTTGGTGTTTTTCAATTCAAATTATAAAACAATGGATGTATTCATTGTTTTATAATTTGCATTATTTTATTGTTTTTTGTTTTTTTTTAATTATTATTTTTAGTGTGGTTTGAAAAAAATATGTTTGAATTTTATAACAAATCACTGTTGATCGTTACTGATGTTACAATACCGATACATAATACATATCGCAATATTTGTTAATTTCCATTTCCCTAGGAAAAGCGTTGGTAGGGTGATGATGAATGACGACGATCGGCCAATAATCAGTAAATTCGAATTTATTAGTAAAAGCACGCTTTCAAAGATTAAAACGTATTTGTCCAATAATTTCAAATATGTATTTAAAAAAAGTATCCGTGAATGTACAACTGTTCTTGAAAGTTTAATATTTGTACTAACTCTTTCGGAGGCCGCGCCGATACAATGGTAAATAGCAACAGAAACAAAAAACATATTGCTATCACTGTTACACTTAGTAAAATTTATATTTATGTTATTCCGTAAAACGTAGGACCTATGTTTAATTTTTCAGTAATTATTATAAATCTCCTTACGTTTGTAATTAATTATGAAGACACAATTTGTGATTCGTTGGCGTTTCGTTGAAATGTCAGAAGTTACCTGGTGAAGGTCATTTAGTACTTAAGTTCTAAGGGTTTGTTTTAATATTTTAAGTATTGCGTATGTACCAATATAGCACACGATATCAGTTTGCACAGCCATTATATTACTTTGCAGCGGCTTTGTACTTATTAATTGTTTTATTTTTTGAAAAAATACACTATCTATGACTGTTTTAACGAAAAAATATACAATTTTTACATATAAAACTAGTAAAAATCCTTCGAAATTTCAAAAATTTAAAAAAACTTCAAATTACATGTAACATTATTTTATCGTACCTACGTACAATTGTCACGTAAAATTTACTGAGCATTTGGTATGAGAAATTATAGCTAGGACTTGTTAAAAATATGTCAAAAAGAACTTGCAAATCTTAATCTCAAATCTTATCAAATTCAACGCCACCAAAACGCAAACGTGTCTGTTCACCGCCAAAAGGGGCTCTTTCACATTGGCTCCTACTTTTAATGATTTGCTTAACACAATCGTAATGCGAATATCTTAACCTTATGACATATTTCTAAGTTACCTTACATAGTACGTGTCTTTCCTATATCACAAATAATTCTTCCTTTTTCTGCGTTTGATGACATGGCTGAAACTTTAAAATATTTTAAGCACGGGGTAGAAACATTTAACTGTGTCACATATAATCCAAAAGGGTTAAAGGTATGTATGTACTAAATATTCTGTAAACAAATATTATAAATTTCATACTTTTTGTAAGAACACAGCTCATGCTTCTAAAAATCGAACAATACATACCCGTATTAAAAATGATATTAAAGATAAAATAAACGTATTAATAATGTAATTATATTTTTTTTAATCCCCGATACAAAAGACTTCACACAATGTTATTAATATAATAATATAATATTAATACAAGAAATACTCGTAGAACAAAGATCTCAAAATTTGATTCATTGAATCATGCAATATGTAATGAAAAATATATAAAAATAATTTTGAATGTCCCATTAATTAAAACGAAAGTTGCCTTCAAAAAAGCAAGATTTATGCAAGTATTTTTCAACAACAAACAAAACTTTTCAAATAAATCAAGTCTGAATCGTAAACATTCCTTGACGAGGGCACGGATCTAATTATTCAAATTGATTAGAAGTTCCAAAAGCTATGATCGGCAAAAAACATATAGGCCTTATACTTTAAATTTGTTGTATAAAATAAAGTTTTTTTGACTCGAGTATTAGATAATTAATTATTTCTCACTTTTACCTACGTACCTACTATATATTAAATTGAGAGATTACTTTATATTACGACTTTTATATGGTTGGCCTGAAATACTTTCAGATTCCAATTATGCAAACGTCAATATCTTTAAAAAGCTACCAATTTAAGTTCTTTGAAGGCTTCAAATAGATTCCTGCATTGTCATTTTTAAGGATTTGCACTAAAAAACCTATGGACTCAAAACTCATGGTCAGAATAGGGCCACACGAGATCACTTTCGCACTCCTCCAGTAACAAGAGCTCCCAGAGAAGTCACCCTCAGTCACCCTGCTCCCTCGCCAAGGCATTATAGCTAAGGATAAAGGCTACGGGCGTAATCCAGAGTATCTCAACCTGCTCCGCGGCCTCTTTTGCGATAATTACTCGCTCACAGAAGAAAGCCATTGTGACCCAATAGCTCTCGCTGCCGATCATAAGGTGCACATAGCGCATCAATGATAGGTCACTTTCCACCATGGTCAGAACATGCTACAGAAATTTATAATGGATTTAATTAAATTTAATGCTATGCTTATCGCTATTTCAAGATCATTTTTTAAAAGCTCTTTAAATAAGTGTAGTGATAGATGGATGAATATTATTCCTTGTTTCCCTGAGTTTATATAAATTAAAATGTCTTCAAAAATGTTGAGTTTACGTACAAAATCTTTAAGAACAGATTGCTGTTAGAACTAACATATGTTGCTTACTTGCTTAATTAATAATAATAAACCTTGGTGTCTATTATCATTTAATACTATGTTTATAGCATTTTACAATTCTTCAGAGTCAGGGTAATCTAAATTATCTAAAATCTTTTTGAAAAGTCTTTTAACACTATAAAACTATTTTCGTCGTTAAAACATTTAACAAGTCTATATGATATTTTATTATTTTATAAACTATATTTAGTTTTAACGTAATTTTTATTTTGTGGCAACTTAACCTCGTCAAAATGACGCTTTTTGTGACGTCTATTTATTAATAATAAAATAGTAATGTGGCCGTGAATTATAAAAACTTTATATGGACTCCTCCATATCGATGATACGGTTTTTCAAAGTCTAAATTAAGTTTTTTTTATCCTGTATTCTTCTTTACGTTTGATCATAATTGTCTAAAAAGTTTTTTTTAGATTATTTATTAAACTTGAAATCTTTATGTCGTTAAAGTTGTAGCATTTCAACACAATCAGGATAAGTTGTGGGAAGTTCTTTGTCACTAATTAAATCTGGAGTATATGCTTTATAGAAAGATGGTTATATGACGGTATAATCATATCGCATATGCGTGTAATGTGTAATGTTTCTCATATCCAGAGAATATTATAGGCCAGTATGGCTGCAAAAATATAACGTGATTTTGAAACTTATCTTGTTTCTCATTTATGTACGACATTTTTAACTTTTCGAGTGAGACGGATGAACCCATGCCTTATCGGTACAATAGATAAGGTAACGTTATAGTTATAATGAAGATGTTAATTTAATATTAACAAATGTTTCTCATATAAAAGTCTTACAGAACAAGCTAGTAAAATATAAAATATATCAAATGTCGTTCTGACGCCGTAATTTCTTTTAAGAATAAGTACTTCAAGTTACGAGGTAGCAATTACATTACCAAAAAGTATTTTGTCTATATTATTGATATGTTATAGTAATAATAAGTGGAGATGATCTGTCCTGGTTCTAATAGCAGTCTGCAGTTATCGTTTCCCATCGATATCTGTAAATGTTAATATTTGTAGATAAGGATATTTATTTGTATATCTATGTGTATATACATATATTCTTGAGTGTAACATTCAAAAACTAATTAAGATATAGATAACATTAGTATATACATATTAGTTAAAGTTTATTAATTCTGCAGAATCACTTATATAAAACATAATATATATATTTTTTAAAAGTAAATAAAACTTTGTAGTTCATTATTACAAACTGTATTCTTCGGTAATGAACTCTTAGAAAACTGTACAGTATCTTAACAGAATATTCCCAGCTTACGAGAAGAAGTATTCAATAGAAGCCAAGTTTGCTTTGTCTTGTTTTAATTGCAAAGTGATACCTATAATAAGAAATGATTCTGTATTTCCGAACTGTGTGATAAGTGTTTATTGAAAATAAATTATATAATGACTTCAACTACTCTGATTTTGACTAATAGTACTTGTTTTGCTAAAGACATTTTGTAAAAAAAAATATTCACTTTAAAACGCCTGAATTTAAGAAAAAAAACGAACCTAATTGGTTCTTGCATGTGTGATTTCAATAGAAAAAAAATCCATTTTACTTTACAAAACATGAAAAGTAATAGTTGAAAATTTTCACAGACATTAAAGTTAATAATGCGATAAAATAATTATTTAAACTTATACTTCAAGACATGTTTGTATAAGTTGTAAAAATTAAAAAATATATATTTAAGACGGTTTTAAAAGTAATCATTATTGAATATTTTCGTCGACTACGATATACGTTTATTTCATTTTAATATTACTATGAAAAATAAGACAAGGGTATATTTTCTTACTGCAATATTCGTTACATGCTACTGTTAAAAATATAACATCTTAACAAATAAAATACAAATATAATTCAAAATTGAATAAATTGTACATTATTTTCGAATAATAAAAGTATTTTTTTCTCTTTTTATATTTAGATGTTTTAACACTCATCAGTCGATGAATATCACATGATTGTTATCAGTTATTAAGATATTTATGAATTTAAACTCTTTTGGGTTTCTTTATTGATAATTAAATTCGAATTGGTTACAATACCATAATAGTTATTCACCCGCTCAAATCTTGGAGAAAAGTTAGATTGCCTTTTACAAGTAAAGAAATTAAAATTATTATAATCCTATTCTTTATATAATTGTACCTACTACTATAATTATTCAAAACCATCAATCATTTATAGGTTGCCGGGCTGTTTTAAAATTCTACATAAACTCTGCTATGCAAAACTCGACCATTAAATAAAAATATTATAAGATAATAATATAAATACCAGTATTACCGAAGTTACCAAGTTTTTTACAGTATTCGTTTAACTGCTGACGCAATATGTTCCTGCCTCTTATTAGTTTCCTGTATTTACTTTATTCACCTTTAGTAGTGTGTTTCGGGAAAAATGAAATAAATTCTAAAGATTCTCCAATTCCTCCTTACTGGGACTGGAGAGATAAAAACATGGTGTCTCCTGTTAAGAACCAAGGCAACTGTTCCGCCTGCTGGGCTTTCAGTGCTGTGGGTAAATATTATTGCATTGATTATAATTAATTGATAACTGTCATATTCTGTCATATCATGATTAAGATTATAATTATAAACACTTATTTTTTTATAACAATATCATATTTTTTACAGCAATATAACAATATTATTTATAACATTTTAACAAATTTAATGTATACTTTTTTCATAAGCTTGTATAGAGAGTCACCTAAAAATTTACTTGAATAAAAAAGAAATACTATCAGAGCAGTTCCTCATAGATTGCGACAACAGCGGCGTCGGCTGCGGTAGTACGAGTGTGTTGGAGGCTTTTGGGTAATTTCTGAAATATATATATTTTTTTATATGTTTGTCTGTACCTAGAATATATTTTTTATATATTGGATGCATAAAAATATTAGAAATTCATATTCTCTCCTTCTTTAAAGAAAAATAGTGAACGAACTCGGCGGAGTTCTACGCAGTTCTGATTATACTCCTTATGCAAATGAAAAGCAAGCATGTTCTTGGGATAAAACTGTGGTACCTATACCAGTGGTTGGATACCGAAGGGTTCAGTCACGTGAGCGTATCATGGAAGAATATGTTTATCGTTTCGGACCTCTCTCAGCTGGTTAGTATTAGAAAGAATATTTGTTTCCTTATTAGGTTGATGAGAAATATTAATTGTACACAAAGTATAATATTAAGCATTTAAAATATCTATTTTGACTCCCTCTTAACTTAAAAACTATTACCGTAACTATAATATATCCAATTTGCCTCATATATTGAAATTTGCGAGCTACATATATGATTTAGATTATAGAAACACAACTCTAACGGTTATTCAAATATTAGCGTTAAAATATATTTTTTTTTAATAACTAAATCACTTAAAGAAAGTTCCAATTTCACATCTAGATACGTACGATACGAACATAGGGCCTTTCTACAACTGTTTAGAAGGTACCTAATAATACTTCTTATAGGAGAACTGTACAAGTCAGACCTTACGATTCAATATATTATCCAAAGTTAATGGTGAAAATTATATGTTGTTATAAATAAATTTTAGGACTGACCATTGAACTTGGCACACAGTTAGATCTAAATTCTTTCGTTCGTTGAAGTCAACAACCATGGCGAATAATATAAAATTGAACTTGGCTCTCATGACGCATTTATATTTTTGATCTGGTAATAATTTCGAAAGCATTCGAAAATTTAGGAAAGACAAAAAAAAACATGACATTTACAATATCTTCAAGTATTGAAAGTAACAACATAATAATTTATATGATATAGATCTATTTTTTAAGCAATAAACTCAGCATCCATGAAGAAATACACAGGCGGTATTGATGAACCGACAGATGAGTTGTGTCCGGCTCACGAAACAGACCACGCGATCCTCATCGTAGGATACAATATTTATGGTATACCTTACCTTACTATTACCTTACCTATGCCTACTGTATACCTTCTTTATTAAATAGACAATTATTAATTCTTTATCAAAACTTTTAACTGGGACCACATTTTTATTGCTTTTTATCGTATATAACATGTATTTGAAATAATTGAATATATAAACTTTTAGTGGACAAGAAGACTGGCAAAGTGCTTCCATATTGGATAATAAAAAACTCGTGGGGAACGGATTGGGGAGATCACGGCTTCTACTACCTGGTAAAAGGGCGTAACGCTTGTGGCATCGCCACTGATGTGTCATTCAGCTTCGTTGATTAATAGAGTTTTATTTAACTAATCATACCACTGCAACAAGCAACTTAGTCCGATACACACGATATCATATCAGTAATGAAAGATGGAACATTATATAAAAATCTCGTGACTATAGAGAGACGGACAGACAGGCATCTCATCTGGCTACGATATATTGCCACTTTATAAACAACTAAGCGAGATTAAAATAAAGAATCTGGACTTTTCCCTTTGCACTATGGACTATTTAATGATTATAAATATAAATGTATATAAGTACAAATATTAAATGATCTTTATATGATTAAAGTCAAAAACTCATAAATAGATAGATAGATCTATCTTTTCTTATTTCTTCTATATTAGACAAAATAGACTTTTTATTTATTTATTTTTTGATTTTTAACAATTGTCAGTTAGCTTAAAGATGGAATAGTTTCTTCTTAAATAAAAATAATATTTTAATTTTTTGATTGCGGGTCATAGTACGACAACTGCTGTAATTAAAGCTACTGATAATATTTGTATAGCAATGGATAGTAAACTACTGACAGTTTTAAACTTGCTTAATTTCAGCAACGCTTTTAATAACATAGATAATGGTATTTTACCCAATTTGTTAGTTTCGTTTAACAGAGTTAACTCCATACATGGTGGCTCTTTAATTATTTTAAACAAACAGATAAAATTCATAGAACGCAAGGATATAGTGAGCCAGTCTGTTGAGCGGACAACTGAACTAGCATCAGTTAAATTAGAAGAATTCATAATTGTAAATATTTATAGGCCACCGTCATCTAGCTTTGAACGATTTTAAAAGATTATGAATGAGGTATTGTTTAAACTATCATATTCTAGTAAAAAAAATATTATTTTTGGAGACTTCATTGTTAATATTCTTGAAAAATATAACTATAAAGTTTTTAAATTTGTTCAAGTCTTATAATCCCTTATACAAAATGATTTAGTGCACTATTTGCTGTAGTTGAAAAATTCAAATCCCAATATTATGTATACTGACTTCTTCAATATTTTCTTAACTTTATATTTACCACAAAAAAGTGGTTGTTAATGATAAATTAGTATTTTTTTGTGAGTGGGCATCTGCTGAGTTACGCAAGAATAGAGAACAATTATATAAGTTTAATACTCGTAATGAGTTTAGAGATGAGTTAAACTTATTTTCCCAATCTTTTAAATAAGCAATGTAAAAGCTCAGTATATCGAAAATAAAATAGGAAATAGCAATATTGAAATATAAACTGGAAGAGCTAAATGCCGGAGAATCGACTTTAAATTACTTTTAATTAAAAAAAAGTGAATGCTCAAGAAGTAATCAAAGTATTTAAATTAATAAGCGTTAAAAAGACTATTGATCTTTGGGGAATAACTGTTAAAATACTTAAATCCATAATTGACATTGTTGCGCCAGACTTAGCATTAATAATTAAAAATTGTTTAAAATGTGATTCCTGATTTAATGAAATAAAGACAGACGAAGCTTCTTAGCAATCCATGGATTCACCGTGCGGGTGCCGAGCCCATCGCGTTGCAAGGAGAGGAGTGCAAGCAGTGCCTGGGACTTGCGACCCAGGAGTAGATTTAAGGAACCCCTTTATTGTGCGCAAAAACGCTCACCTTCACCCTCCACACTCCTCTCCCTACCTAACCAAATTTGGAAAGAACCTACTAATTCCGCCTTTGAAATACGTTCTAGAAATGAACCGATGCTTTTTCTAGAAAGACCAAGGTCTTTAAGTAGGCTATAGAGAGATTTTGCTGTTATACCTCTCGCTCCCACTTCTACCGCGTACAAACTAACTATAAATTTATTCCTGATCAGTTCGTTGGTTAGTTCGTAATACTTATTGAGCTTGAATGTGTGATCCCTTGGGATGTTTGTTTCCCAAGGAACAGTAAGCTCCACAAGTATCACGTGCCTCAAATGCTTAGAATACAGGAATAATTCCGGTCTGGATAACGAAACACCAACATCCCCAGGGATTTTGTAATGCTTTTCATACGTGTCCATCATGAGAATCCAATCAGGAGCCGCGCCTTAATATTGAATAAGGCTTCGCTTTTGATTTTTTGGAGGAGCCTTATTTTACGAATTCTACAGATCGTTTGGTGGTTGTTATATCCTTCCGCGCTCTTGCTACTGAAAGACTAACCGCTTCTCGTATAATTTCTAATACCTTGTCGTGGCGACGCGAGTATTGGCCTTTATCTAGAAGTACCCTACACCCTACTAATAGGTGTTTCGCGGTTTCTATTGCCTCCCCACAGATGTTGCAAGACTTTTCGGTGGCTTTGCCCCATCTTACTAAATTACTTTGATCTGGGAGAGTCATTTAGAATGCATTAAGATAGAATTTTAATAATGCTGGAGACCAATCATAAATTAAGGTGCGCCACTTCAAAGCTAGTGGAATACAAAAATCTCCTATGGTGTCCCATTCGTTTTGAATTTCTAGGCTCATCGCGTGGAGTCGGTAATTATCCTTTTCGTCTTGTCGAATAAAAGATTTTGTTATGTTTATGTCTTAAAATTTTCCTACTTGATCCTAGCCCTACTTTATTCGTTTGAGCACCTATCATAATTTTTTTATGGAATTGAAGGCGTGACTCAAGCTCTGAGGCAACTTTGTGTTTTGGGAGAGAGGTTACAGTATCATCTTTAGATTTTCCGATGATATATCTTTTGGTAACTCTTAGATGTTTGTAGAGCTCCGATGGTTTCTTTAATTTTAATCCAAAATTGTTTTGGTCTCTAAATAATGTTGAAGAGTCCGCTGAGTGCGCTAACCCGAGCCATAACTTCAATGTCTTTATGACGCTTGCATCTCACTTTGACAAAAGCGTTTTATTAATATCATAAACGAGGAAAGGCCAATTTAGACGTGATGTTAAAAAAATATCGTAAATCCAAGCTTTTTTGACGCTACTTATTGGTTGTTTGTCTACCTTTTTGAGATCATTTAAAAAGCTATCGACTATTACATCCAACGATGGGGTACGGCCTTGGTAATCGATTTTTTTAAATAAAAATTTAAACGGAGCTGCTTCCGTAACCGTACTAACGCACTGACAGCCTATTATAAGACCCGGATCGTAAGAGGTGTATTTGGTATTCCGTCTACCCAGACACAGACTAAAACATTTACTTGGTTTTGTCCTCAATCCGCCCGTCCACGTACAGAAATCCTCAACTACATCCTCAACTAACTCCATTATTTAAATCTGGCAGTTCATTATTTCCTAGAAACTTTATACCAATTTTAATCCTACCCACATTTAGTACGATCTTTGAAAAAATAATTTTTAATCAACTTGTTGCAATCTCTTACACAAAAACCAGTTTGGTTTCACTACCGGTCGCTCTACAACAGATGCTGGTGTTGCGCGACTACTAAATATATTTGAAGCCTGGGAAGGATCACACGATGCACTTGGCGTTTTCTATAATCTAATTAAGGCGTTTGACTGTTTTCAGCATGAAATTCTTAAAAAAAAGTTAGTATTTTATGGAGTTAAGAATAAGTCCTATTTGATAAGTTCATATCTTAATAATAAATTTAAAAAAGTGGATGTAAATGGAAAACGTTCCCCAGGTTTTTTGGTAATAATAGGTGTGCTACAGGGCTTTATCTTAGGGCCTTTCTTGTTCCTCATTTACATAAATGACTTACCTCACCTAGTGAGGGAAAAATGTGGATACTATCCCACATATTTGCTGATGAGACTTCTCATGTGTCAAATTAAGTTTACCATATGTTAAAAATGTTAGTACCAATGTACTATTAAACAATGAGGAATTGGAGGTCTAAGATGTAGAATTGCAATGGGGTCCTCTTATATTTGATTTGTCAAGCAGACTTAGTTCAGCTATATACGTGGTTAAAAAATACGTCAATGAACAAATATGGAAACTGCTCGATTAGTTTACTTTAATTACTTTCATAGTATAATTTCATACGGTATACTATTATGGGGCAATGCAGCTGCATTATCCCATAGCAGCTGCCTTTGATACCATATTTACACTGCAGAAGAGGGCTGTTCGAGCAATATATAATATGAGTTCAAATGACTCCTTGAGAAACAAATTTAAAGAATTTTAAATTATGACTGTTTATAATCAATATATTTATGAACATTTAATTTACATTCATAAAAATATTTCGAAGGTCAAGAAAAATTGTGATTTAAATAAAATTTATGCAAGAAATAAAAATAAATTCGCTATGGCCAACACTAGGCTCCATAAAATATGTAAATCCTTTAAGGTTAATTGTATACGTTTTTATAATAAGTTTCCAAATGAAACCTTAACTTTATCATTAAATAAATTAAAATTATATATAAAAATTAATTTGATAAAAAAATCCTACTATAGTACACAAGATTACATAAACGGCGGTATGGCCTGGGAATAAATTGTATTGTATTGCGAATAAGTAGTAATCTCCGCAATTTGTTTTTTGTTGTAGATTAATTTTGTTTTATCGATCTGCTGCATCATACCGATTCCTTAGAAGTCACTACTCGCGGTAGCATCGGGAGTCGGGTTGCCCTCCTCCCTCAAATATGGCGAAGTGGGTTATGGTTCTTGCGTTATGCTGGTTCTTGCGTTATGCTCGTGAACGGGTGCTGCTTGCGGTGACTAATTGTGTTGCAGGCTGAGAGTTTTTTACGTTGCCTGAAATCGTTAGACTTTATTTCTAATTGATTGCGACGGTTCTAGTTGTTCCAAAATAGCTTTTAAGATTGACGTTTGTCAAACAGTGATCACAATAAAAAAATATTTATCCGGCTGAGTTTGTTGTGTGGTTCTTCCAAAGACTAGCACGAGTTTGGCACTCTCATAGCTTTAACATTAAGTTGGTAAGTGTTTTTACAGAAGGACTTATTACGATAAATCTGGTATCGAAATAGGCCCTCCTGACACTTTCATCTTGACGTATACAAGTGATCACTGATAATGATTCAAAGTGGAAAAGATATAAATAAATAAAATTCAAATTGGGTATATTTTATCAGGACCAACTCCTCTGTTAACATTTACTTTTTGCAAATCATTCAAAATCAAGTCATTAATAAGATTATACATTATTGCATACATGCAGCAAATGATTTACAAATATATCCATCCTCTAACCTGAAAGACTTACCATAACTTGGGTTTTAAGTTGGAGTTCATTATATGGTATTAAAAACATGCCGCATAAGGTCAGGCTATTGTTGAATCTTCAGAAATTATTGTTAAAGTAGACAGGATAAATTGACCTCCTGTGTTTGATGGCGTTACAATCTCCTTTAGCGATAATGTTAAAAATTTGGGAATACATTTCGACCACACTTTGTTCTGAACGGGACAGGACTTAAATGAAGTTGTTAGAAAGACGTAGAATACGCTTGCTATGTGTTCATTATGTCGAGTATAAATTTCTATCTATTCCTAAAAAAAACAGAGCTCGCATAATCTTTTCTGCTTTGCATTCTCGAGTATGCTGATACAAGTTATCCACATCTAACTGAGAACTAACTTAATAAACTTGAGATACTTCAAAACACTAGTTATCGGTTCATATATGGCTTGGGCAAATATGATCAAGTGTCTGAATTTATGAATTTTTATTCTTTTTAGAGGTCTTTTTGTATCGGGTTTTTTTTCAATTTTTAGTTTATTTTTTTTCTGCTTTTCAAAGTTATGTAGTTATGTAGTTTCTGAATTGTACTAAATGAACCTACAGACATACACAATTTTCAATTGTTTAAGTATTTCTATTAATCTATCCTAATATTATAAAGAGGAAAGATTTCTTTGTTTGTTTGAATTTAATAGGCTCAGAAACTACGAGACCGATTTAAAAAAAAATCTTTTAGCATTAGAATCCTACATTATAATGTACAAGGGTTATATTTAATACGAGAAATATATATATTATATTTAATAAAAAAAGAATCCACGTGAAAGTTTTGACAATGTAATAAATTATAAATGTATTAAGTAACATGATTCAAGACTTTTTCATATAGGTAGGTATCTACCGTATTCGTATATATATGAAACCTACCTAGATAGGTAATTAATGAATATAAACATTTAGATTTAAAATGATTTACTATCACTAATAACACTATGATGAAGGGATTTATATTATCACTAGCTGTTGCCCGTGATTCTTTATGACTACGATCATAAGCCATATAAATATATTTTTACAGTCTACGTGGACGCAGTCACAAGCAACAGCTCTCCCTAATAAAGTACTTTACCTCAAACTTATAACACCCTCTTTTTAGTCGGGGGTTAAGAATTGTGTGGTATAACTTAGTATTTTATTGTATGTATAGTAATTCATAGAAAAATAATTTTAGTAAAATATTATTGTCCTTTACATAATATACATTTTAATAATAATTTAACACTACATATATATCACTTTATATTAGATCAACCATTGAAATCGGTTTCATTCTGCACTATTATCTCCAGTAATAAAATATCTCTCTTAACATAAATTTTGTAGAAGTCCGTTCTGGTTTCACTGTATAATTATAATTTTAAGAAATGTGCAAGAATTAACCTCTAAAGGGGTGAAAAACAAAAATAAAAGTTTTTGACAATTCTACACCAAAAATACATATAAAATAATAATTTAAATACATCGCAAATCTTAAAAATATAATAAGACAGTAAAGGTCGAGTGTCTGTACATTAAATATTTTTTCAAAAAACTGATAAGGGGCGCTTAAGGACGAGTAACAGGAACCAAAAAAATATTGGATTTTTGTCTGTCTGTCTGTCTGTCTGGTAAGTTATAAAGTCGATACTACTCAACGGATTTGAACGTGGTCTTCATAGGTGGATTATATAATATTTGGAGTGTTGTTAAAACTTGTTCGACAAATTTGGGCAATATGGGCAATTTTAAATTTACTTCAAGCACTGTTTAATTTAGATAAAGCTAGAATTTCTAATCTGTTTTTTCTGGATTTTAATAAAAAAGAGGTCTCAAGGGACACCCGGATGAAACGAAGTTCCTTTCGATTAATTATTGAATAGGCTCGGAAACAACAGGACCGATTTAAAAAAATCTTTTAGCATTAGAATTACATTATCCCTGATGAACAATGGCTATATTTTAAATAAAGAGGAAAGATTTGAATGTTTGTTTGAGTTCAATAGGCTCCGAAACTACTGGACCGATTTAATAAAATATTTTAAGTTTAGAATCCTGCATTATCCCTTTGTAAACAAAGGTTATCTTTAATACGAGAAATATGTATACTACTAGCTGTGCCTGCGACTTCGTATGCGTAGATTTCGATTTTGATAAAGCGTGCCCTTTGTACTTACCAATGTATGTAATAAATATAAACCTTCAAACTGGTAAGCAGCAATGGTACGACTATAAAAGATTATTAACTTCTTTACCTGTTAAAAAAAAATATATAAATTTAATTTCATTACAATATGTTCCCGACAATTGCATTCAAATCGATTAATCTGTTTCTGAGATTTGCGTGTACTAACATACAGACATATGGACGAACAAACAAAATGAAAAAATCTTTATTTTGAGTTTTCTTGCTTATATGTATGAATTTTTGAAAAAAAAAAATATTCGTTTTGTTTGCACATCTAAAAAAAACAGATAAACAAACAAAGATTTTAAAAATGCTGAAAATGGATTCTGTTGGTTATCACTTCACATCCTGGTATGTTTTTTTAAATATTTTCAATGTACAAAGACTACTCCTCTACAGATTTATTACATGTATAGAATAAGATTTGCATGGTACCTATTACGTGATTGACAAAAATTGTCATAACGTTTTTATCTCTTAACTCATTTGTTTTTATCTCTTAACTCATTTAGATAAAATAAACACTAAATGTTAAGTGATAATATATTTCTAAAAACCTACCCGTATCTGAATACGGGTAGACCAATTTGGATGCGGTTAGCGTGCACAAATATACAGACAAACTGATAAACAGACAAACTGATTTGAAATTTGAAACCATTTTTACGGTTCTCTTGATGTTTTTTTTAATATTTTCCATGTACAGAAATAGATCAATGACAATTTTATTATAAATAAGAATCCGAATGAAAATTTCGACAATGTAATAAATTATAAGTGTATTAAGTACATGATTCAAGACTTTTTCACTTGGGTAGGTAGATAGGTAGATTTCATATATACGAATATTAATAAATGTAAATATTTAGAGTTAAAATGATTTACAATCACTAATAACACTATGATGAAGGGATTTATATTATCACTAGCTGTTTCTCGTGATGGTTTATGACTACGATCATAAGCCATATAAATATATATTTTACAGTCTACGTGGACGCAGTCACGGCCAACAGCTATCCCTGATAAAGTACTTTACCTGAGTGAGTGTAAAACCTTTTAGCCTTCATAACAAGGTTTTTTTTTATATAGCGTAGGCGAAGCCGCTGGGAACAGCTAATTATTGCATAAGAACCTCTCCCCCGCACGAATAAAACGTCAATATCTTAGAGACGACTATTTATATTTCGACTAAACAAGAATAAGAACCATCAGTACGAATAGCATTCAATTTAAAAAACCACATTCAAATCCGTCAACGCGTTTGGCCGCAAATTTGCCACAGACACAAAAATACACAGATACACTGATCGACAGGAAAAAATTTATAACACCCCATTTTTTTTAGCCTGGGGTTAAAAATGAATAGAACTAAAAATCAAAAATAATTCGTTTCATTCAAATATTCGTAAATTCAAAAACAAACAATGGGCATAATATAAAAAAAATATTGCGGAAAACCGTGAGGCGCGTCGTGCTATTACTTTTGTGGCATTCTTAGAGTCAATGTAGTGATTGAATATTTTCAAAAATGTATTTTTAAATTATTTTATTCTATTTTTGAAATTAATATAATTATTCATTTCGAATTAATAGATTCTTTATGATTTACGGACTTCATTTTATTCTCACTCAAAGTATGTGTAAAAATTATTAACTCTGGTGATCTTAACGAGGATAATGAATTAATCTTACCTAATTATTGTACTGTCAATTGTCTTTTACAATTTTTTATGTTCCAATAGGATCTGATTACCTAAAATAAGTCAAAATCGAGTTTGAAAATGAAACAAGATATATGGCACATAGCGCCCCACTCTTTTTTTCGCAATAATTTTATTATATTTTGCCCATCTTTCTCATATTACGAATTATTGTTTGCTTTTTAGTTCGATTCATTTTTAAAGTGTGGTTTTTTTTAGAACTCGCTATGATTATGTTTTCACATGTGGTATAGCAGTTTGAAATTCTACAAAGAAATTCTTTAATGGAACATTACTCAAAAACATAATATTTGGTAAAAAATATTTCGTATTCATATGCTTTATTACGTATATCTGAATAATGTCGTGGCTGTGTGTTTGATGTGTGTGTATGTTCTTATTTTCAGTTTGATATCGTAGCAATGTAAGGCCTATGATAGGTCTAGATAATTGTAGTTTCCACAGATAATGTGAAAAGCGACCTACACGCTGGCGGAGCTTCGGACACCAGATAGTAAATAATCAATATGATGAACATGTACATAAGTAAATGAGAAGGAAAGACATATAATTCTAAAATATCAGCACTTTCATATAGGTTTCGTGTAGGTTGAATGTAGTTTCGTGTAGGTCGTGTAGGTTGAATGTAGCTTGAATGTAGTAGTTTCACACGTGATCAAATTTATGAAGTCTGAAAATAAAACGTATGTAAGTGTTAAGTAGATGGTCGAGTTTGTTGGCACGTCACTTATTGGAAGTAATAAAGAATTAACTAAATTTAATTTAGCACAAAAGATAAAAATCAAAGGTAGCAAAGAATGAAATGTTCTGTAGAATTTTCGATATGACATTTTTTTTACATGAGAAGTGGATGTTTCGATTTGCTATTATTTTTTTTAACATACTAAGAAGTAGTAGTTATTTGGTTGACTAACAGAATTCAAAAAATTGCTTTATTCAATAGCCATTTGGCTAGATTTGTGTGGTGATTTATT
Organism: Napeogenes sylphis; assembly: GCA_959347405.1. Classification (NCBI taxonomy): domain Eukaryota; kingdom Metazoa; phylum Arthropoda; class Insecta; order Lepidoptera; family Nymphalidae; genus Napeogenes; species Napeogenes sylphis. The sequence continues at coordinate 2,246,336 of OY365783.1, forward strand.
CGCTAATTAATTTTAAAAAGTATTAATTAAGCACAAAAGCATTCCATTGGCGTCCCCCGCTTTTTCATCGGTTTCTATTAGTATTAGAAAATGTATATAAGGTAATAAATTTGAAGTTAAAGTTGAATCTAGTACACCTGTCCTAGTATATCTAGTATACCTGTCCTTGAAACTTGTGTAGTTCGTATTAATGCAATGCAAAAGTTATCTTGAATTCCGTTTTGTAATCTTAAAATATTTTATTACTTACTTATTTTTTAAAACTAAAGGTAAGAAGGCAAATATATAAATGAATCAAATAAAAAGTAATATTAAGTATGTCTAGCACACAATATCATATTGTTTAAAAAAAACTATTTTAAACTTATAAACCATGCCATTCTGCTAGTTCTGAAACGTAAAGTTATTCCTTGTTGAATAAATAACAGCCCGTACTAAATGTAGGATTCCAGTTAATTAATATTCGTTTGAAGTGAGCTGACAGGCTTTGAGTGTTCAAACTGAAACTACATTATAACAATAAAACTAAGGATATAATAAGCTAAGCTAAGGATTGCTACAGGAATCAAGTAAAATTTTAATGTTAGTTTAGATTACTTTTAGATTTATTAGCAATATTACCTACAAAAGCGGACGCTAACAATAACGTCATATTTATTCTTAAAAGAGGACTTCAACCTTTTTGTAGATATTATCATTTGAACTTTATTTGTGTGCGTGTATTATATTCAAACGTGGGAATGGTGGGACGTGGTGCAAGTACCACGTCCCACCATTCCCACGTCGGGTGTAAATGGCTGCGACACAGTGTAATACTAGTGTAGCAGTTTAAAATGTAAACATTGTTGTGATTTTTTCTCTGTATGTTTAATAATTCTTATAAATATGAAATCTTATAAACTTGAAATAAATAATTATCATTAACTTGACGCTGTACATTTTTGTAAAATTACGACAAATGTGCTATTTAACAAATAAAACTTAGTGTACTTTAAAATATGTACAGACTATACTTAGACAACTACACAATAACATATCTAAGACCAGTTAAGGATGATTTACAAAGATCAACCACAAAATCTTGACATTGAATCGTATTTAGCTTCCATTTTATTACCCCTGTCTTTGTGTCTGATCTTAAGTAAATTCTTAGAATGGTATTTATTTGCTTAACAGACATACGCACGTTTATGTTGTTTAAAGTAGCTATGTGATATTACATAAAGACGTAGGTACATAAGTTGGCTGTTAAATGGAATGTAGGAATATAATAAAGGAAATACGTAGGTATATAGTGTATGAATGTATAATTATTAATTTTATGCTTTTTGTATGAAATAAAAGAAAATGTGTTTAAGGTTTTTACATTTCTGTATTTGTAGAGTAAAATTAAAAGAAATAAAAAAATAAAATTAAAATTAACTCATCCCGATGAAATTTGGTCTTAAGTTATCTGGGATATACGAAGGGTGTGTCAGATTATACCGTTATACCGTTAAGCAAATCCAGCTACATTGTTTAGCGAATTAGATGTACTATTGGTACTTTATAGTTATATTCTTATTATTAAAACTTATTTCATAAATTATTTAAAAAAATATAAAGTAGTTTATTTTTTGGCTACTGACATGTTTTTATTACGAACCTATTGCATATATACGTAGTGGCCTGGACGGCCTTTTGATTTAAATGTTTTTAATAGCGATCTATTAAAAGATTGATATCAAAATTATTTGAGTTTAGTAAATTTAAATAGAATAAATATATTTTCAAAATATACTTTTTGTATCATGTTGTGTTGTATCATAAATAACTATATGATAATAAATAACTTTACTTGTATTCAACAATTTAAATAATGTCTCTAACGGAGTAATCATAATTATAATAATAGTCTAGCTAATATATATACAATGTAAAAGAATTAACTCATAAGGTACCAAACAATTTTTTTTTGCGCATTGAAGACAAATGATTCGCCCATTTACACAGACTTTGGTGCGACCATAAGAAAGGCAGTGGAACGTGTTCTGATACGTCTTCTTTTACTTTTTCTTCTTCAAGGTGTGATTCACTAAGGGAATCCTGTTCTTGTCCGTGTTGCTCTGGAATGAAAAAAAAAATTCTTCGAGGTTTTCTGTATCTGAAGCACAACGACCCTCAAATATGAATAATGATGAAATAATCACGATCTTGGCACAATTCTTCTTTTTTTTTTGAATCGCTTATATTAAAATCGTTTTGTTTTTATTTCCTCCCTAACGACGTGCTTAGATTAATTTATTACTATTTATTTTTAAGAAAAAGCGTAAGGCGCTTTTTACGATATTTTTAAAATAATTGAAAATTAATGTGAGAAGAAGGCTTAAAATATTTATAAAAATTTATAATTATATAAAATATTTATAACTACCGATACCATCCACCGAACGATTTTCTTTACAGTTAAATATCTACATTTTTTGTTATTTACACCATCTTTATTCAATATTAATTAATTTTTATTTTTTATTATTTTTTTATTTTTTAGTTAGTTTTTTCTTAAAGCGTGTTTATTAGTTTTTTAACTATAAGTTTTTCTATATACTTACTTATTGGTAAATTAAACTTTTTAAAATTTTTACATTTGGGTACGTTTGGGTATTCCATTTTTTAGTATAGTTGTTTGGTCTCTTATAAAATAAAAACCTTCTTTATGAAACTATTTTTTTTCTTACCAAGTCGTCTTTAATCTATTGAATTCAAAATTTATTTTAAGAATTATTGCATATCAAGGTTGTCCGCCTTGAAGGCTTTCTATTTAATGTAACCGCAATCTTATCGATTCATTTGCTTGGAAGCTATGACTGATATAAATATACACTTTTACACATGTTACACTTACAACATCTCTCGTTTTCACTACGGGGGATGAAAAAATTAAGTAGAATAAGGAACAAAAATCTTGGTAAAATGTTTGATTTTATTGTTCAAACCGAGCCAATACCAAATGAACTCTACATACATTTTTTAAATTACCATTTATAATTATAATAATAGTACAATATTGCTGGTTCATCATTGAAATGTATAACTTTTCGAAGCCTGTTAAAAAAAATAAACACTAGTAAAGACAGACGAAACCTCTAATATAAATTAGTTTTTTGTTTTTATCAATGTTACTGCTATGGTTTATCACAATTTAATAATGTTTTTATAACGATTGATAAAATATTTCTTAAATGAGCCGAGGTTGCTGACTATAACGTGATCTCTGGACATCACTTGTCCTACACCGATCTGTATTATGGCGTGTCCGAGGAACTTTCAATCAATAGTTGAACTGCCTATTAGTGTTATCCTATTTTTATCAGAATTCAAAAAGAAGTTTTTAACCGAGTTCAAAAAGAAGGAGGTTCTCAATTCGGCCGGTATATTGTGATTTTTTTTATGTAGATATGTACACCGATTTGTCGCAGGTTTCTGAACCGATTTACATAATTCTTGTTTGTTTTATGCGGAATAGTTTTGAATTGGTTCCTAAAAAAATGATACTATTAGGCTCATTGGTTTTTATTTTATGAGCATTTTTGTCCAAGTTTTGTACTACCGTCTCCAGAAGGAAATCAAAACGTGCTGTGACTAATCACGTCTGTTATTTTGGATATAATCATTTCTTACAGACTGTACAAGGTACTTCAGCATATTGATTTATGGTGGTTATAATATTACGCTCATTCATTGAACGAAGTCTTTGTGCAGTCTGACGCTGCTGCTGCTAGCCGGTTCTCACGTTGCTGAGCAGACTCGGTTGCTATACGGTTTTGTATCACTTCTAATCTATGAGCCATCTGCTCAGTCGATCCGTTCTCTAAATGCTCATTAATGAGACCAAGTCTAAGAGTTCTTTGCTCAGCTGACTCGTTGGACAGACGCTCATTAATGAGGCTCATTAATTAGCTCTCTACTCAAAATACTAATTTGCAAGACGCTCTTGGATCTTACCGAGTCTAGAATTATGCTGATCAAGAGTTTCTTGTCGTATTCGGGATTTCATATGTGCCTTCATGGTTTTCCACGATCTTTCATAGTCTCACAATAACGTGAAAAGGTGTTTCGAAGAGCATTTTTATGGAGACAGTCGTCTCCGTTTAACCGTTCCTGTTTCTTGAGATCTATATTTTTTAAGGCACCACCACCTTTTGTAGATCTACCCATGGCTAATTGACAATGTAGCAATGAACAAAAAAGTATTAAATAAAAATAACTACGGTAAAAAAATCGACTTCAAAACGAAAAAGTAAAAAATAATAAAGATTTAATATTTATTACATACATACATACACCTATTATTTATATGTCTTATTTAGTAATAGGTTTGAAGTCGGTGCCAAGCCTTTAACACATAATTATATTTAACCAGTTAAATAAATACGAGCAAATTAATACAATGAAATTCCTAAGACCCTATATATTAAATCTGTAATATTTTTGAAAATATTCATTAAAATTACAGGGGCTATATTGTTCCATATTAAATGTAAAATGTATTTAAGTTACTTAATTAGATAAGGATTAAAGCTGTATTTCTTAAAATCGCTTCGTAAGTTACCTATTATTTTTCGTAAAAAGTTAAGGATAAAAATATGCTATTGTGGCTTATCCCTAAGAGATAAACATATACCATCGCGGATTTTCTTGTAGAACTTTTTAAGGTATACAATATTTAGTACATTATTTTGATCTATCTCGTATACTTCAGCCAGCGTTTGCATTATAACGTGTTTGCATTGACAAACAGATAAACAAAAAAAGATTTAAAAAATGCTGACAATGAATTATGTTAGTTATTACTGCACATGCTGATATATTTTTTTTAAATATTTTCAATGTACAAAGACTACTCCTCCAAAGATTTATTACACGTATAGAATAAGATTTTCATAGTACCTATTACGTCATTGACATAAATTGTCATATTTTTTTTATTTCTTAACCGATTTAATAAACACTAAATGTTAAGTGAAGACTGTGATAATATATTCCTGAAAACCGCATTCAAATTGGTTAAGCCGTTTCTGAGATTAGCGTGCACGAACATACATACATACAGACATACAGAAAAACAGACAAAATGAAAAACCATTATTATGGGTTCTCTTGCTCTTATAAAGCCCCCCTATGATGTTTATTATTTTTTTAATTCCATGTACAGGAATGGCTCGGTGACGATTTTATTATATGTATAGATACTGTTCAAATTTACAGTTAATTTTGTAATTTATGAATGGTCTACACTTATATATTTGCTGTTATTTCATTGTCTCTAGTACAATTATATAAAAAGGTAAAGTTTTTTTTTCCTTTGAAAATTTACTTCCTCCGCAAAATGAATTTAACCTGATGAAATCCGCCAATAATGTTTTACTAATATTCAATAAAGATATCATGTGTAACACTCGTTATCAGTAATAAAATCAGACGATAAAATACTTCAATATTTATATTACTGTCGCCTCCTAACGACTTTTGGTCTATAAAGTTTTGCGGGCTTCAGTCGAGCGTGCTTTCAGTACAAAAAGTTTTGTTTTTTTGTGTCACTTAATACAACCATAGCAAATACACATTTTACACCTCTAAAAATATAAAACAGAATTGTACTTCTTAATATTTTGACCACTACAATCGTTATTGGGTCTATTTAAACTTATACTGCAAAAGTGATTTTAATTTTCTTTACCATAATAACAACAATGATATATTGTATCCATTGTTTAATGAAAAACTTGTTTTTTTTTTAAATAAATAGGTAATGATCATACAATGGAAAAGTTTTACTAAACTAAATAAAATATTCTTGCTAGCCCCTATTAAATAAACGTTTGTGCAGAATAACAGCTGAAAGTACCTCTATATATAATAAGAATAATAATACAGGACAAATTACCCACATTGATCTAACCCCTAAGAAAGCAAATTATTTGCTTGTGTTAAGGGTATTAGAAAGCGATACGATTACCAAACCTTGATATACAAACATCTATGTTCATCACATACATGTCTGTCTCTGCCGGGAATCGAACCCGAGGCCCATTGCGCTGCTAAACGTTAGGCGTCTGCGCTAATCATTCGACCAACGCGACGGGGCGGTCGATACGCACTTAAGTTGCTTTAAATACAAATTGTTATTTTATGGTTTTATTTCTAACACGAAATTACTCTAGAATAAATATATACAAATGAATATATTGAATATACAGGAAAGTGGTTTCAAATAATTAAATTTTTGTTTGCATTACTGTGTAGAAGACAATAACATAATTAGAAATATATTTTGGATAGATTTTAATTCAGATTAATTGTAAATTATTAAAGTAATTGAAACATAAATAACGAAATATCTTGTGTTTTCTATTGGTGATTGGTTAATGGCGTGATTGAGAACCAATCACATCTCTTTGCATACTGTCAGTACCTATTTACTTTATAAATTGAACTAATATGGTAAATTATGAATTTATATGAATATATGACGAAGTGGCAAAAACATTTTTTCAAAATTGTATATGCAACTAGCCAATCCCACTGGCTTTAATTGCGTCGAATGGGAGTGGTTACTTGGTACAGTACACTGTGTGTGTGTTGTGTTGAGTGCTGAAAAGTTTACTATTACTTTAAGTGTTAAACAAATGTTGGATTTGTGAGTAGTACTCGAGCATGTTTATAAATGTTTAGTGTGAGTAGCTGTTGCCAGTGATTTTATCTGATTATGTCGTCGTCGATATGATCGTCAAAAAATAAACGATATCTGTGAGGTTTTTTTTTTTGTTATTATTTAATTATTAAGTTAATCAATTTTGTTTTTTCCTGTCAAAATTATAGAATATTTGTAAGCATCCTAAAAGAATAGGTATAGGATATTTTTGTAACTAGGATCATAATCGAATTCAATGAAATTGTTATTGAATAAACTAATAATGATAATTATTATTATTAAACCTTATTAAGTAGCACTTTATTACGAGCTGATTTTAAAACCTATCCTAATTGAAATCTTATACACTAAAGCGATAGAATAATAAAGTTTATATACAGTCTAAACAAAAGCTATACCTTAGTAGTAAGTATAAAATGTTATAACTTCATGTCTTCTGTATATATTTTTAGATACGCGTACATTACATTTAATACTATCATTTAGTTCTCGGCACGCTGTTTGTTGTCTGATTATTATTTAATTACAATACAGAGTGTAGTATCAAGCTGTGATTGCCTTGCAGAGAGTTATTATGACGCCGTCGATCATCATCATCATCTCTTTGAAACTACAGAACTACAAAGACTGTTAGTGAGGTTAAATATTGAATTTCCAACAAACTATTATAAAAATTAAATTAAAAATTTGAAAAACCCCCGACACAAACAGGCACCGAAAATACGGGACCGATTTTTAAAAAAATCTTTTAGCATTAGAATCCTACATTATGATGTATAAAGGTTATATTTAATACGAGAAATATATATATATATATATATTATATTTAATAAAATAAGGATCCGCGTAAAAGTTTCGACAATGTAATCTATATATATAAAACTCTTCCGTTACTGAGTGACTGACTGACAGACAACGCACAGTCGAAACTACTGGTCGTAGACAGCTGAAATTTGGAATGTAGGTTCCTTGGGATATGTAGGGGAGCACTAAGAAAGGATTTTTGGAAATTCAACCCCCAAGGGGGGGAAAAGGGGTAAAAACGTTTGTATGAAAAATCTTATTCCTTGGGTTTATAAACTTGAAACTTGGCATGAACACGTACATAGGCAAGTAAATATGTTTGACATTATAAGTTTTTTCAAACTACCCTCCAATCGTGATTTAGGGGGTGCGATTGGGTGACTGATTTATTAACGCACAGCCGAAACCGCTCGGTATAGGAGTCTGAGATTTTGAACAGAGGTTCCTTTAGTAACATAAGTGAGCACTAAGAAGGGATTTTTGAAATGTCAACCCCCAAGAGGGGGGAAACGGGATAAACTAAGCCGGGGCTGCGGGAAAGTTCTAACGAGATACCGTGGCCCCGGAACGCAAAAGGCAACTGAAGGAACGAGGTGGGTTTTAGTCAGTAAAAGTCACAATTTTCTTTCAACTCCTAACCGTTGAGGAGTTGTACCTTCCATCATCAACTCATTCACATGGGATGATGACTATCAGACGCAAATACTTAAACAGATCTATGAAATTGTCAAAAACGTAATTGCCTGTAAATTTGAGGTTTGCCCTTGATTTCCCTGGAATACCATCATCAGATCCTGACTAGGTAACAACGGGACCAACTTGAAAGTATACTCTACCGAACAAAAAAAGAATCACGTAAATCGATCCATAAATCTCGGCGTAATCAGTATGCATAAAAAAAACACTATTTTCGAACAGTGAGTCCGAGACTGAGTCTGAGTCTGAATTAAAACACGATGAACCAATGCCTAAACAAATAAAAAAAGTGAACAAAAAACGTAGGGCTCGATACACGAATAAAACTCGGAAAAATCAGCAAAAAAAGTCAGTTCGAAGTAACCCTGCAGCACATCGGCAAGCGGTTACAGTGTATCAACGAAACTACCCCCAAGTTCATAGGAAAGCACAAGCTGATTACCAATCTTCACACCCCGAAATACACAGGAAAGCACAAGCTGCTTATCGAACTTCACATCCTGACGAACATCGACAGGAAGTTGCAAATTATCAACATACACACTTGGAGGAACGAAGAAATATTCAGTCTCAATATCGTAAAAATATTAAAGCAAAAACATGGCATACAAAATTACTGTCGGGACTGGCGTATAATCCTGAGTTGTCATACGAAGCAGATAAAGATGTATGTATAGGAACTATGGATCATAAATGCCAGTGGTGCAATGCTTTAAAGTGGAAAGAAGAAACTGTTGGAATGTGTTGCAGTGGAGGGAAGGTTTTGCTTGAGGCCTTTGAACTACCTCCAGAGCCACTTTATAGCTTAATAATTATGGATTTTCATCCTGATCACAATCATTTTATGAGTAACATCCGAAAATATAATGGGTGTTTTCAAATGACCTCATTTGGAGCAAAACTGGTCTCAGAAGATGGATTCATGCCGACATTTAAGGTACAAGGCCAGGTTTATCATCTGATTGGAAGTTTACTGCCTATCAACAGAATGCTCGATTTTTGCAAATTTATTTTGTAGGAGAGGACGAAAGGGAAGCAAACTTGAGATGTTCAAATTTTCCAGGTGTAAAGAAAAATTTAGTGAAAGTGCTTCAAAAAATGCTTCATGATGTAAATCCATACATAAAAGACTTAAAAACAGCTATCGAAAAGGTTCCAGCTAATTGTGAAACATTTAAAGTTGTTATTAACGCCGAAAAAAAACCAATAGATGGTCATTAAGGTCGTTATAATGCACCTACGACAAATGAAGTAGCGTTAGTCATTGTTGGGCAAGAATTTGAAAAGCGTGACATTGTCTTAGAAAGCCATAGTAGTGGTTTGCATCGAATCAGCGAAATCCATAGATCTTACGACGCTTTGCAATATCCTTTGCTTTTTTGTCGTGGTGAGGATGGTTACTCTATTCATTTACCCCAGATCGATCCGAAAACTAAAATGGGTCTTAAAAAAACAATTTCTGCCGCAGATTTCTATTCTTACCGAATAATGTCCAGAGACGGTCAAATCAATCATCTCCTTTACTATCGCTCCCTCTTCAGTCAATTTTTGGTTGACGTATATGCTAAGATTGAGACCGAAAGACTCAATTATATACGTCATAATCAGTCTAAACTAAGAGCAGAAAATTATATCCATTTAAAGGATGCCGTAGGTAGGCAAGACGCAGACCCTAATGATCTTGGTCAAATGGTAGTGTTGCCTTCTTCTTTTACAGGTGGACCTCGATACATGCATGAGCGAACCCAAGATGCTATGACCTACGTTCGCCGTTTTGGACGACCGGATCTTTTTATAACATTTACATGTAACCCACAATGGGAAGACATTACAAAACATTTGTTACCAGGTCAAAATTCCCACGACCGTCATGACTTAATCGCTAGAGTGTTCCGTTTAAAAGTTAGAAAAATCATGGACTTACTGACGAAACGTAAAATATTCGGTGAAGTATGCTGTTTTATGTACTCAGTCGAATGGCAAAAGCGTGGCCTTCCACACATTCACATACTACTCTGGCTTAAAAATAGCATAACAACAGATCTCATTGATAAAGTTATTAGTGCCGAAATACCAGATCCAGAAACAGACCCAAAACTGTATGAAATCGTTAAATCTAACATGATGCATGGTCCATGTGGAAGTTTTAATTTCAAGTCACCTTGCATGAAACAAAACAGTTGCAGTAAAAGATTTCCGAAACAACTCATTAAAGAAACTCAAACTGGCGAAGACGGTTACCCACAATACAGGCGTCGTTCTCCAGAAGATGGTGGCTTTACTGTTGACATTAAAGGAGTATGTTTAGATAATCGATGGGTTGTTCCTTACAATGCTGTACTTTCAAGAAGTTTTGGTGCTCATATTAACGTCGAGTACTGTAATTCAGTAAACTCTATTAAATATGTATGCAAATATGTGAATAAAGGGACGGATCAGGCTACTTTCGCCCTTGAAAATAAAAATGACGAGGTGACTACTTACGAAAATGGTAGATATATAAGTAGTTCGGAGGCTGTTTGGCGGATTTTTGGCTTTCCGATTCATGAACATTTTCCTCCAGTTATTCATCTTGCAGTACACTTAGAGAACGGACAGAGAATATACTTTAACCAAGAAAATATTATCGAAAGATTAAATAATCCACCAAATACTACGCTTCTAGCCTTCTTTAAACTTTGTCAAGTAGATATTTTTGCGAAAACTTTGATTTATTCAGATGTACCATCGTATTATACTTGGCATAAAAATAGTCACTTTGAAAGAAGAAAAAGAGGAGCTGACGTACAGGACTGGCCAGATATAAAAAAAGAAAACGCGTTGGGCCGAGTGTATACTGTGCATCCCAATAATGCGGAGTGTTTCTATTTACGTATGCTTCTGCATGAAGTAAAAGGGCCAACTTCATTTGAGGCTCTAAGAACGGTTAACGGTGAAGTACATCCCACTTTTCAATCTGCTTGCAAAGCTTTGGGTTTGCTTGAAGACGACCAGCACTGGTATGCTACCTTACAAGATGCTGCACTTTCTGAATCTCCCTCTAGAATTCGGGATTTGTTTGTAATATTATTAGTGTTTTGTCAAGTGTCAGATCCATTAGGACTTTGGGATAAATTTAAAGATATTTTATCGGAAGATTATAAACATCAAGTCCACAGAAACATAGAGGATATTGATAACATTTGTAGTGAAGTATACAACAAATGCCTGCAAGTTCTTGAGGAAGCCGTTCTTTCATTAGGTGGGCGTTCACTTAAGGAATATGGGTTGCCACAACCAACCAGGCCACTCGATTTAGGGAACATTATGTTATTAAGAGAGACTAATTACAATACAGATTTTCTAGAGAGATTCGTCAAGGACCATAAAAATACTTTAACAATAGAACAAACGGAAGCATACGATAAAATTATGCATAGTGTTAACACAAATTCAGGACAACTTTTCTTTCTAGACGCGCCAGGTGGCACAGGAAAAACCTACTTAATAAACTTAATTTTAGCTAAAATTAGAAGCTCAAAACATATTGCTTTGGCTGTCGCCTCATCAGGGATCGCGGCCACATTGCTGGAAGGTGGTCGAACTGCGCATGCATGTTTTAAGTTACCACTCGACTTGACTCGCGTAGAAACACCCTTATGCAGTATTTCAAAACAAAGTCACCTAGCTGAAGTATTAAAAAATACAAAAATTATTATCTGGGATGAAATCACCATGGCACACAAAAGAGGAATTGAGGCTTTGAACAGATCTTTACAAGATATTCGGGGTAATAAAAATTTAATGGGTGGCGTAACCGTGCTGTTTGCTGGAGATTTTAGACAAACCTTACCGGTGGTACCCAAGGGAACTCGTGCTGATGAAGTACAAGCATGCCTTAAAAGATCGATTTTGTGGTCCTCCGTAAAAAGTATAACGTTAACTAAAAACATGAGAGCCTATCTGGGGAGTGATTCGACGGCTGGTATATTTTCAACCAGTCTTCTAAAAATAGGAAATGGTGAACATCCTACCAGGGATGGTATATTTGACATCCCTGAAGATATGTGTACATTAGTATATACCATCGAGGAGCTAATACAACACATTTATCCAGGTATTTCCGACATACAAGACAAGCCTATAGAATGGTTTTGCGAACGAGCTATTTTGACTCCGAAGAACGAACAAGCTGCATTTATTAACGACATACTTTTAAAGTCATTCGACGGAGAAGAAAAGATTTATAAATCCATAGACACACCATGCCATGCAGACGACGCTACAAATTATCCGGTCGAATTCTTAAATTCACTTAAACCAGCTGGTCTTCCATACCATAGGCTTGCACTGCGAAAAGGTACACCGGTAATGTTGCTACGTAATCTGAAACCACCGAAATTGTGTAACGGCACCAGGTTGCAAGTCAAAGCCTTACATAAATATTTAGTTGAGGCCGTTATTTTGACAGGATGTGCCCGAGGAGAAACGGTATTCGTCCCGCGCATTCCTCTAATGCCCAATGACCTTCCATTTGAATTTAAGCGCCTTCAATTTCCTCTAAAAGTTTGCTTTGCGATGACGATAAATAAGTCTCAAGGGCAAACTTTTAAAGTCGCTGGTGTTGATTTAAGAGAAGATTGTTTCTCTCATGGACAACTGTATGTTGCTTGCTCGCGTGTCAGCTCTCCCTCTAACCTGTTCATCCTGGTAAATAATAAAAAAACTAAAAATATTGTTTACAAGGAAATCCTGTAAGGCCTCTTCGTCCTATAAATCCTGTTTTTTTTTTCTTTTGAGACGATGATTTTGTCTCACTTTACTTTTTCTATATAGATTTGTATGTATACTAATATTATAAAGAGGAACAATCTATTTTTTTATATGTTTGTTTGTTTACACATGTAATCGATAAACTCCGAAACTACTGAATCGATTTCAAACATTCACCATTAGAAAGCTACATCATCCCTGAGTAACACAGGCTATATTTAATTCCAGTTGTAACAAGATTTCAGCCTGTGGAAGAAAAAGCCCTGTCGAGATCATTAAAAAACGCTATATATAACCGAATTACACGTGGGCGAAGCCGCGGGCGGAAAGCTAGTAAATTATAAATGTATTAAGTAATGTATGTAGTAATGATTCAAGACTTTTTCATATGGATAGGTAGATAGGTAGGTTACATATATACGAGTATTAATAAATATAAACATTTAGAGTTAAAAAGATTTACAATCACTAATAACACTATGATGAAGGGATTTTTATTATCACTAACTGTTGCCCGTGATTCTTTATGACTACGATCATAAGCCATATAAATATTTTTTTACAGTCCACGTGAACGCATTCACGGGCATGAGCTATCCCTAATAAAGTACTTTAGCTCAGTAAGTCAGTGTAAAAACTTTTTGGCCTTCATAACAGGGCATTTTTTCCTATTAATCAAATATGGATAAGAACCATCTCGACGAGCATAGCTTTTGATTAAAAAAAACCGCATTCAAAACCGTACACGCGTTTGGTCGCTAACAGCTAATTATTGTATAAGAATCTCTCCCCACGAATAAAACGTCAATATCTTAAATGTATTAGATATTGCAGTACCTGGTTATCGTGATACTTAGGTTTTAAGCAATTAAACCAATTAAGTCAGAGTAAACATTCCATCTTGTTAAAAAGTTACCGTTCGATAACAATGTTTTTTAAAGAAGACCAAAGCGTTAAAAAAATATTAAATAAATTAAAAAATTAAAAACGAAATAAATTTCCCTAAAATGATAAGTTATATCATAATATATAATAAATAAAAAGGTAGTGTAAGAGTGAATCTTAAAATAAAACCTTTTTATTTTAAGATTCTCTCAGTAAAAATAACTCGATTTTTTTTTCACTTGGTAAATAGTATATAAATATCTTAATATGTTTCTATTGGATAATAGAAATACATTAAGATTTTTATATCCTGTCTAGCAATTTGAACAATAATAGATTTAATATCATACAGTATAATGGGTTTCAATCTAGAATATAAAATAAAACATGGTATGGGATATTAAAATAACATATTAAACTTTCTACCTAAACCTACCTACCTATTATTCAACATGAATATCTTAAAAAATATATATTATAAAAGTATCTTCTTAATAACAAAATAAAAGTTGAAAAACGTGAACAAAATTATAAATATTTCATGAAAAAAGTACATTCAAGTCTTATTATGTTATTTTTAGTGAAAACAACTTATACATACGAATATTACATACAAAACGTAATAACTTCACCCACAAACTCAGCACTCACAACTCTTCTGTGTTATAGATCTCATAAGTACACCCACGTCGCAATGTTCGTATGAGTAAATGATAACCGCATTTTACAGGAGAGGTGTCCTGAAACGAAATACACGTGAACTGGGCGCGGCACATTATACGACATTGTAATTAATATGCAAAAATTAAAGGGTCGGTTTATAAAATACAGTTGTGTGGGAAATAAATAAATGAAAGTATATTCAAAGTAAAATAATAACATCTGTTAATATTAAATATAATAGAATATTGGATTAGAGATGATACAAAGCTTATTTTGAGTAGTGGATGAGAGAAGATCTAACACTCTTTGTTAGTGTAGCGTCCGCGATTCTCTTTGTTACTTAACTTCAGAGCAAGTGGGTTAAGATAGAGAATACTTCCCTTAAGTAAGTAATCCTTAATCATGTATTAATAGGTGAAGTTACTACTAACGTTAAGCTGAGTACTAACGTTAACTATAAAGTGTAGCTATAACGAGCTTTTATAAGTACTAAATAATGTAATCTATAATGATTTGTTCAGAGTTTATACACTTCTAATATCCAGTTTATGTAGATAAGGAAACCACAAGCTTCTGGGAAATGACACAATGAGAGCTAAATTATTAAAATAATTAAAATCATAGATTTAAGGTAAGTTAAATAAATATCTATGAGGTAGTCTAAGTTGTCTATATTGTAAATTCCAAAATAATAACAATCCTATGCGATTTTAATTGTTGACCTATGCTGTTGAACACGTGTTATTTGAAATATAAATACGCTTGCACTGCTCTGACACTGCATTCTTCACGGTAATATCAAACTGACAATACCATACATATTTAGTCGAATAATACTTTTTTAATCACAAACCAATCCAACAACTGAGTCCATAGAATTAGTGGTTTAATTTAACCAATAAACCCAAATTGCATAGTGTTTGTGGTAAAACGGTTCTAATAAATGTGAATGTGTATGTATGTATGTGAATAGTATAATGTAAATAGTTACAGCTATTGTCATCGACTCTAACAAAGTAGATGAACTTTATTAAACCCTTGTATTTTTATTTGTATTTACTTTCATGAAAATAAATAAATAAATAATGTAAGAATATAAACATCACCGATATTAAATTTTTAAGTAGATAAAAATGAAAAGGTTGTATTATAAAAATGAATCATAATGTGCAAATTGTAACAAAAGCCATTCTTTTACTTTTTTGTAAAAATATATTTTTAGATACACAGGGTGTAAATTATCTAATTTGAAACATATTGAACAAATAAAGACTTACAATTTACATCTATTGAACCTAAAAACAGTATTTGGTTAATAAAGCTATTTATTAAAGAATAAATGTGGTCTCTTTATCCGAGAAGCTTATGGTTTCCTTATATAGTTACATGTAATTCATTTAGACAAAACATACTGACTTAATATATATGGTTGTATAATTGTTTTATATTCAAAATGATTACGACACGTATAATATGTTTCTTAAGACTTCCTTCTTTAGAAGACTTTCTAAATTAAATTGATGCACAGTGGTACACACTCGTAACTCTTGTTCTAGCAAAAAGTATTGTTTTATATTAACCTTGCGTTTTACCAAAAAAAAAAAATCTATTGTATTTAAGTTTAATCCATTCTTATATTACTATATTACTAAATAGTAATTATGTATACTATTTTACAACAAGGTCCCAGAAAACGTTAAAGTATTACCGTTTGACAAATTAAAGAAAATAGGTAAGGAACGTTTGTGTGCAAAAGGATACTACAACATATCTAAATATTTAAAGAATGATGCACCGTGGGTATGAAGCGCTCGCTGGTAGGCTATTTAAAGATATATATAATGATAAATAAACTGATATTGTCAGGAATTCGATGGGGAAACGACGAAAAGAGCTCGGGACGGTTTCCCAGATGTCGCAGGTTAGGTACGTCAATATCGTGCACAAATATACAGACATACAGACAAACAGACAAACTGAAAAACCATATATAAAGGATCCCTACGATATTTTTTTATATTTTCCATGTACAGAAATGAATCAGTGAACATTTTATTATATGTATAGATAACGATTTTTTATTTTAAATTTATTAAATTTAAATTAAATTTAAAATTAATTAAATTAAAATAAATAAAATAAATTTGTACTAATTTTAACAAGTAGTGAATGATTTCACAATCACAATTTGACCATTAATTAACCACAACTAGTTAACAAACCATGTTTATCAAAATTATATACAATAGGAATATTCTAATAAAATCATGTTATCATTGGTGATCAACAAAGATATAACCGATAACAAAACTATTATTAGTAAGTCTTTCTGTGATATAATCACAGTAAAGACGTAAAGGACGTAAAGAAAAATTACAAAGATGGAGATGAATATTGACAGTGTATTGTTTTGATTCCCTTTCATTATCCCAGGGACTCAAAATGTTCTTAAGTTAATACAATTCTAGAACTGTTCTTCTTATTACGTTTTTGGAATTTAAAGTTTTTATTTAATTAAATCTATGATTATTTAAAGGATATTATTAAGTGCTCTACAAAACCGCAAATTTAGAAAATGCAATTATTTTTCAATTATTTTGACTTTATTATCTCGTGGTGTAGCTTTGTCGTTCGTAAATATAACACCAACTAATAGAAAAACCATCGGGTAAATCTCTGATACTTTTTAAGATTTATTAATAAACTAATAAATTTCACTACTTATTTATAAATGCAATCGTTAGAATTGGGTTTGTTAATAAGTACATGATCTAAAGTACATTTGTAAACAATTATATTAATTTAATAATAATTGTTCTAGCTGTTTGTTTCAGAACTCTATTTTTTCAAGTTATAGTTAGTTATAGTAAGTTTTTTTTGCGAATTTAAATATTACAAACATTGTATGTTGAGCTTTTGTAATCATATTGCTTCACAGTTCACTATTCGATACTGAATTTCCATTCGTTATTAATGTTTATTGCAAGCGGATCAAAATATGTCGTTGCGTGAACACGGTCACTGCGTTTTATTTGAATAAAAGTTTTGTACTATGTGCAGTATTTCCAATTTCACATTTATTATTAAATATTTACTGATGCCAGTTAGTTTTTTCGCATGCAATACTGAGGGCGTTATGAGTTTGGCCTAATAAGTAATTAAAATCCTGGAAAAAAAGGAAATCCTGGTTAGTTTCTTTTCCTCCGCTTACTAATATGCTTAAATTCGGCGGGTGATCCTCCCTGATCTGAGGCCACCGATAAAAAACGCGGTAGACGCGATATCCGTCAGCACTACGACGCCGTTAACTTTACCGGCTTGAACGATGCCGGGATTTTTAATAATAAAAATATGTAGGTCTTTTTGTTTAATCAGTCGAAAAACTACGAGTATCATCGTCCTAACAAATTTCATCAAAATCTATCTGATTGTTTTTAAGTGATACGATATTAGTTGGTCTCTATAGCGTGTACTTAATAAGCAGGAATAACATCATACAAAAAATATTAAATGTGCAGACTTTGCTTCAATACTGTTTTATTATATGTACCTTCCTATATATAAACTCTACTCATAATGAGATGTAAATTAAAATAACCAGTAATGTACGACAATAGAATCCTCAAAAGCAGTAACTAGATGCAAGTTTTAATTGCAAAGTTTCAATTTAAGAGCGTATCTTGCGCACACAATACTGCTTTGAATGAATTGAAAAGTCGGGTGAGGCTAATGGAATTCCTCTTTTGCGTTTAATTATTAAGTACTTCTTGAAATAATTGGCTTTCTAAGTTCGATTCAAAGTTGATTTATTAATGCAAACAATCTTACAGTTGCACAAACTTTAAATGATCTTTTAAAACTGATTGCAAGGTTCCCGTTAAGGACTTATGTAACATCAAGAGCCTTATATGTAGTGGCATTTAAGTAAATGGCAGATTCAATTAATAATACCTATTCATACAATCATAAAATAAAATCTAAGATATATATGCAGTAGTGTAGTCACTATGTATTGTTTTTCTTGAATCACAGGAACTTAAAGGTTAAAATTAGTATTTTAACACTGGTAGGTTAAAGACTACCAATAAATACATGTAACCACTGAGAAAAATGCTTTTAAAACACCCCGCTAATTGTGTACTGGAAGCGGTCTTCTCACTGGAGTGACCTGGAGGTACATGGTTGAGTGCTTCTAGATATCTTAGATTAATGGTACTGAGTGTAAAGGTATTCTACTATCTACTAAGCATTATTACGTACATTATGTAAAAAGAAAATGAGCTTGAACTTGAATCACCCCATTCCATTCGTTTAAGAGATCCAGTAGCATTTGAATTGAGTATTTGAATTTTAGAAATATTTATAACAAAGAAACAACTAAAAAAGCAAATAAAATAAATATTATTGTTACACGTTAAGAATCATGTGTAACTAGAGACGGGGGGAGACTACATATTTTCTGATATATTATGTAAAATATTTTTCACATGTATTTTTTTATAGTTGAGTATTAAGCCCTTTTCTATTTTAGAAATAAATGAAGTCCTACCGGTTTCCTTGAATATGTGTCAAGAAATAACGGAAAACAGTTTCTTTAATGTTTATTAACAAAATAAAGATAGAGAAATACTCCCATCTGTTACGTAGTATTAAGATTGACTTTGTAATGATATGTACCAAAAACTTGATAATTTTTGGCATAAATGTAAACGCTACCTTAAAGCTTTTAACAGATGAGATATTTGATGTCGTAAGATACCTGCATGTATCGATACAAGCAAAGGTTTTTGGATTCCAGCTTCTGTATCACTGACTTTTTAAATTTGTTAAATATCATGTAGGTTTATTTATTCAAGAGCTGCAGTGGTGTTCTGTATACACACAATATTCTTTAAATATTATGGTAAAATTGGAGTACATATTTATAACATTATTTCAATTCGCATTTATTTTTCTGGTATTTTTTCAAAGATAGCTTTATCTATCATCTGTATATATTAGACAATAATCAGAAATGAGAAATATCCAGTTTTTACTATTATATAGCACAAGAACCAATAAAAGCTCAATATCCTAGAGAAGCCTGCTTTTATTTCGACCAAACACAACTAAGAACCATCTCGAAGGACTAAGCTTTCTATTAAAAACAAAAGGCTTTCAATTCCGTCGACTTGTTTGTCTGTTATGAGGCATTACACGTTGTTCTGAAATATTTGCATCTCCTTCGGCAAGTTGGTTGACTTAATTTCATATACGTGTATTTAAAATATAAAACAACAAATTAAAAAAAGGTAAAAAGTTAAGTTTCCTACTAAAACCGGCATTCTACCACAGGATACGACAAATTAATAAGGTTGCATATGCATGCACATGTTCATGTGCATGACCGGTGTGGTTTAGAGGAAGGTAATCGCTATCATTAAGTATAATAATATACTATGCTGACAACACTTTGCACATGTTATGAAACCTAAATGTATATTTATTCAGTAGCTTGTTTGCTTGTTTAAATTCAGTAGTTTGTTAAAATATTAGGTCTTTTGCAAGAGCTTAGTGGGAAACTTAGAATGTGTACTTATAATATTTTTATATTATAATGTGAAAATTTACATTTGACTCTTTTTTCCTATGATCGTCTTGTTTTCTAAAACCATTATTTATTTGTAAGAATACTGTGTTCATAAGATTAAAATCTACAACAAATAGTAATTTGAGACTTTTTTTAGATTGATCAGAGAGATTAGAGGGATGCGATTCCAGGATGTAAGACTGTGGATGGAATAAAGGGACGATGGCTGGAAGGGTAAGAGAGCTAACGGATGTATTGAAGATAAGAAGTATAAATGTGTGTTGTTTGCAAGAGACGAAGTGCAAGGGGAATAAAGCAAGAGAAATTTTTGAAGGATACAAGTTTTATTATTGTGGTGGTGATGGTAGAAGGAATGGTGTAGGTATAGGGCTAGATAGGGAACTGAAAGATTGTGTGATGGTTGCGAAAAAGATAAATGATAGACTTATAGCAGTAAAAGTAATAAAAAGAAATTTAGTTATAAACATAGTAAGCGCGTATATACCTCAACCAGGCTGTGACGATTTTTTTTTTTTTTTTTTTTATATGATCTAGGGCAATGCTTGACTACATTCCACCTGATGGTAAGTGGAATGTAGTCTTAGATGGTAAGTCGCATTGCCCTAGCAACCTATTCACTCTTCTCTTGAAGACACCCACATTATATTTGGCCGGAAATACCGACGCAGGCAAATTGTTCCAGTCCTTTGCTGTACGCACTAAAAATGAGGAAGCAAAGCGCTTCGTTCGGACAGGTGGAATGTCCACAACAAAAGGATGGATACCTGCCGTGCGTCGGGACGTCCGGTGATGGAAGGGGGACGGGGGAATTAACTCGTGTAATTCCTGCGCACACTCACCAAAATGTATCCTATAGAATACTGAGAGGCTAGCAATTTTACGCCTGTGTTCAAGGCTTTGGAGGTCGGCTTCGACCAATTCGGGATCGCCTATAAGCCTCTTTGCTCGCCTCTCAATTGAGTCCAGAACCGCAAGATGAGACTTTGCGGCACCAGCAAATATGTGTCCACAGTACTCTACACACGACCGGATCTGTGCTTTGTATAAAACAAGAAGCTGTCCCGGTGTAAAGTACTGCCGAACCTTCGCAAGAACGGCAAGCTTTGCTGCTGCTGCTCTTGCTCTGGACTCAATGAACCGACCAAAGTTGAGGTTCGAGGAAATCTCTAAGCCTAACAACTGAAGCCGGTCACTGTATTCCAAGGATACATTCTGGAAAGTAGGAGCCAAGGTGAAAGGGCTCCTTTTGGAGGTGAATAGACACGTCTGCGTTTTGGTGGCGTTGAACTCGACAAGATTGGCATTGCTCCATGCGGAGACTGCCTGAAGTTTGTCATTCAAACGTTGCACCATGGCTTCTCTTTCAGACTGTACTTGATCTCGACTAGCCCGAGTACTCGGCAGATATCTTTCTACAACTGTGCTGTCGTCTGCATACCCATAGATACCGGGCTTCAACAGATCATTAATGTGCAGCAAAAACAGAGTTGCAGAAAGAACGGACCCCTGAGGCACTCCGGCATTTATTGTCAAGGGTTCCGAGGAACACCCGTCGACAACTACTCGGAGAGATCTGTGGCTCAGAAAGTCCGTTACCCAGCCGATCAGACCAGGAGATATACCGTACGCTGAAAGCTTGCATATAAGGCTCGCATGCCAGACCCTGTCAAATGCCCTCGAGACGTCCAGAGAGACGGCGATCGCTTCTCCGTTCTTCTCGATGGCCTCGCCTAAAATGTGAGTAGCATACACTAGGAGGTCCCCAGTAGACCTATTACGGCGAAACCCGTACTGTCGGTCACTGAGGAGATCGTTACCTTCTAGGTATGCTAGTAGGCGCGAGTTCAATACACGCTCCATAATCTTACAGAGTATGGAGGTGATTGAAATCGGTCTGTAATTGACAGGGTCGGCACGGCTGCCTTTTTTGGGCACGGGTTGCACATTAGCAAGCTTCCAGGATTTCGGCACTATTCCAGTCATGAAAGAGAGGCGATACAGACGTGTCAGTATAGGAGACAACTCAGCTGCGCATGTCTTGAGCAGAATGGCTGGTATACCATCAGGACCACTGGCTTTATTCACATCTAAACGACACAATGTTCTCCATACCTCTTTGTTAGTGATGCGGATTTCAGGCATCGAAATACCGCAGTGAGGAAGATGTGCTGGAGAAGCATTGCCAGTGTCTAGATGCGAATTCTCAGCAAACAGAGAAGCAAATACATTCGCTTTCTCTGTTGCAGTGTGGGCCAGGGATCCATCAGGCTTCAGCAGAGCAGGCAGTGAGGGTTGGCAGAAGTTCGACTCGATCGCTTTGGCAAGAGACCAGAAAGCTCGACTGCCAGTTGGTCTGACAGAGAGCTTTTCGCCATTCTTAACGATCCGATCAAGACGAGCCTTCCGCAATGCCTTCTTGTAGGACTTGGCAGCTTGGTTAAAGGCTCTCTTCTTCAAACTTACATCCGGAGTTTTGCGGGTTCGAGCATCAGCCCAAATGAGATATGCCGAATGTTTTCGGTCTTGAGCATGACCACATTCGGCATTAAACCATGGGCGAGCTTTGCCACCGATGGGTACGTCAGCAAAAGGAATAAAATACTCCATTGCCTGATGCACCACATCGGTTATAGCATCCGCGCAACTCGACAGATCCAAAGAAGAGAAGCAGACCTGCCGCCAAGGATAAGACGCAAAAAAGTGTCGCATCTCATCCCAATCTGCTGACTTGTATTTCCATACTCGCCTAACACCAAGAGGTTCGAAAGCTGGTGGGGAATATGTAAACACAGATTTCACCAGACAGTGATCGGAGGTTCCCAAGGGGGAGGTGACTTCTACACGATACCTGTCCGGATCAGTTGTCAGCAGAAGGTCCAGGCAATTGGCTGTATGGCCTACCACATCTGGTACCCTTGTCGCTTGCTTCACCAGCTGAAAGAGGTCCAAGGACAACGCAAATTTCCGCGCTTCTCTTCCAGCATGGTCGGTCTTCTGGTACGGGAACAGCCAGTCCTGATGACAGGCATTAAAGTCCCCCAGAAAGACGAGCTGCGCCGAAGGGTACTGATACAGAGCCATATCTGCAGCCTCACTAAGATACTCAAATAAACGAGTTGTCTCCTGGTCACCGCTGTGCGAACGGTAGACACAGGAATACAGGATTTTTTCGTTTCCTGTGTCCACTAAAACCCATAGGGAAGAAGAAGTGGGGTCTTCAAGGTGACGGAGACGCTGAATACAGAGGTCGTTCCGCGCGTACATACTGACTCCGGCCCGTGAGCGAAAGTTGTGCTCCAACGAGTAACCGGGATAATCCAAGTATGTAGCGCTCAAAGGACATTGTATCTGCGTCTCCGTCAAAAAGAGCAAGTGCGGCTGCTCTGTCTCCAGGTGGTGGTGGACAGCTAAAAGATTTGAGTGCAAACCCCTTATATTAGTCAGGTGCACTTTGTATGAGGAGGAGTGCAACCGCTGTGTCAACTTGTTTCTTTTTTTAACCTTTTTCATAAAATAAAATAAATAAAAGTGAATAGGGATGGGAAATGGCAGTTGAACGAGGCGGTACGTATCGAACCCGACGTCGAAATTGGTGATGTCTTGCCACTGGGAGGCTAGTCTGGAGACTGCGGGGACGCCCGAACCCCCCCAGGGATCGCCATCGGGCCTCCTCGCCTGGTCGCCAACCAGCACGATGGAGCCACCCTGGGATTTTTCGCAGCTGGCGGGGCAGCCTTTCGTGGGTGGCTAACCCACTAATTGGGCCCCCAACTATCTGCGGGCGGCCAGCGGAAAGCCGTCGCTTCGGATCCCGCTACCCTCCTCGACTAGACACCCGACAAAACAAACACCAACTCGACGTCAACCGGTTCGCCAACGTACCGCAGCTGTTCAAACCCATTTCCCATAAACGGCTTCATCGAGCAACGTGCCGGAACACGACTATGTCGCTTTGCGGCACGACTTTGCCCGATGGGTGGTAACTTTGCCGGCGACCCGATGTTATGGTCTACCACCAAGGAAATGATGGTATGAAAGAGAAGTTTTGGCAGGATTTTTATTAAACTTGATAAGTATACCTGAGAATGAGGAATTGTATATAGGTGGGGACTTCAATGGCCATGTGGGACGGATGAGTGATGGGTATGAGAGAGTACATGGAGGATGGGGTTTTGGGAACCGGAACTATGAAGGAGAAGCATTGCTCGAAGCGGCTCTGGCATATGACTTGGCAATAGCAAATACATTCTTTGAGAAGAAAGACAAACACTTAATCACCTAAAAAAAGTGGAAACCATGCGACCCAAACAGATTTTTTTCTTCTCAAACGACCAAAGTTAAGCACATTAAAAAATTGCAAAATTTGTCCTGGAGTAGATCTAACATCGCAACACCGACTCCTAGTTTTAGATAACAAACTAACAGTCCAACTAGTTAAAAACAAAACCAGACCCCCAGCCAAAATAAAATGGCATTTGATGGAAGGAAAAGAGCTTGCAGAATCTTTTAGGACACAAATAGTAGATAAGATGTGAGACATGAAAGGTATGGAAGAAATGACAGGGAATGAATTTTATTATTTTTTTATGTTGAAGCAACCATATTCACATGCTCACTTGTTTCAAAATGTTGAATGATGTCTCTTCTCCGACCATCTGCAATGCTGAAATCACTAGAACAAACTCCGCAAAATATATAATTTTCGCCCCGGTTTTTTTAAGCAGGGGAATTCGGCAAAATATTCATACATTCATTTTACACTTTTGAAGATATTTTTTCTTCTTTGCTGGCGATTGGGCCATTATTGATAATGAAAAAGATACGATGTTCAAGTTATTTTTGTTCACGCACACGTTGTTCAAAAGAAAAATATAAACAAGGAACTTGTTGCCAACTTTCAAAAGGAAATAATGACATGCCATACACTAGCGATCCAAAGATCACTATCACTCGCTGAGCTATTAGCGCCATCTATTGAGAAATACAAGAAATTATTTGGCAATACCAAAAAACTTACTTATAACTTGAGATTTCTTTATAGTTATCACAAGTTATCTATATTTTTGAACATGCAGAAAAAAACGAAAGAAATGTATGAATATATGGGAAGTCTGGAGATTCTCCGAAAATACGGGAGTCTCCGTTTAAATACGGGAGAGTTAGCAAGTATGCATGTGCACTTAAATGTTTATTTTTTTTTTATATTTAAAATTTGCTAACTATAGTAATTTTAAATTATTTATAGTATGTAAGAAGAGCAAAAACATATGTTGATGAGAAGAAGAGAGAGAAGATTGTAATAAGAATATAGTTAGAAGTTCCCTTGTAAATATTATGCATGGGCGAGGTATTAAAAAGAGAAGGGATGCGAAAACGTTGATAGAATTTATTTGCCTGTCTCTTTTTTTGTGTAACTTTTTCGTTTCATCGATTTTCAAATCACAGCGATGCTAAAGAAGTTCTTACTTCAAAAATGTACGAAACGCGCCAGTTTTACGTTTTATTTTAAAAGTTATTAAGTAACTTTAGGTTACCAGTGGATTTTGGTAATTTAATTCGTCACTTAGTATTAACAAATTAAATAACCCAATGTCGTTGTTATACTTTTAATCAAAAATATTTATATTTTTATCCATATGTTACATATTATATGCTTTTATATGCATTCATAAAAAATATCATCTATAGAATGATGAATGATTTAAAAGGAAAATGAAAATGTAGAATAAAAGGCTACCATATATTTCTACAAAACAGCGATGCTGAGATAATGTACATGTCTAATATAAAGTGATATATCTCCAGAGTTGTTCACGCGTGTAGAATCGATACAAAAATGATAGATATGTTTCCAGTATACCTCCGAAACGTGTTGTTTGCAAAATTTTATAAATCTTTTAAAATATAAGATTTTAACTTTCCCGATCTTTGCCTTAACTTACAAATGTCCTGAAAATTCAATCTGTTTCATTTCTCCTCCTTTGCCAAAAAATTAAAATATATTCAATTAGATCTTATATGAAAGTATAGCATGGTACGGAGAGGTGTAGCCATTTACAAGTCTTTTAAATTTGTTAAGTTATAGGTTATAATACATATCATGAGGTGGTCCAAGTTTTTGTTATTGGTAGGTACTAAAAGGATTTTCGAGACTAATTGTGATATCTGTACATGTGTTAATGACTGAAGTTCTTCGAAACGGTAGGATCGATCGAGGATTTTTAGATCCGACTTGAACATGTGACCCTTCGATAATTTAGAATTAATTCAGATTGAATATCTATTTATTTATATATCTGGGTTCACAATTATTCAATGTGGTTATACAAAAAGTAATTAAACGAATTTATATATGTTCTATATAATACAAATTTCTCTGAAAATTATACATGTCGTGGATTTGCTATAATAAGTACCTCAATTGATATTGTTGTAACCGTAGGGTGTGAACGCCGTGACGTAACAAGTCACGTGATCGGAATCGTTTGGAGGGGCAAATGTTACATTTTTAATATTGGAGGGCAGTGAGTCGAAGGCAGAATTGATTAGAGATAGCGATACATTTCGGACCCTCCAAACGGGACCTATGGTTCACGCAACTTTGATGATTATATACCAACTAAGTAATTTGTGATTGCTGATTACCTACATATAATACAAACTTTTCTCATGCTCTGTACATCTTTATAGTTTAATTGATGAGACTTAAGCTACAAACCCGGTACCAGGAGGTCCTATCCAAGACAGTTGTGCTGCTAATCTATCTCAGTCGCCGTAATATAAATATGTACCTTGGAAAGAGTATTTTATTTTATATTTCCTCTAAAGATTTTCCTAATTAAAACAGATTTTTTTAACAGCACTCCACGTATAGTTACTCTATTGTTATATACTATAGCAAGTGGTATACTCAAATAGAAAAATGTCAAACCATATAAATAAAAAGTCAAAGACGACAGGAGCTGGCAGCCATTGTTAGGCACTGATATATTACTACGGTGGAAGGTCAAAAAGTTCTCGGAATGGAGGGGTTGGTGGGGGTAGGTTTCCTCATCTAGATAAACACTAGTTGAACATCTTATTAATGAGATGTTACTACTATATATATATATATATATATATAGCCAATATATATATATATATATATATACTATTAATATTTTAATACTATAAAAAATTGACGACGATGAAGAAGTGAAGTCTGCAATTTCGGCCTATTTTGACACCAAAGAGAAATCTTTTTTTTTCCAATGGTATAAACAAGGTATTTGAGAGATCTGATCTAAAAATCTAAAAATATTAGGGTTAAGGAAGAATATATTGAAAAAGAAAAATAGTTTGGTGTTTAATTTCAACGTCCTGCTCTCTCATTCCGCGAACTTTATGACCACCCTCGTACAACCAACACCGACGTTGCAAATAATTAATTATACGTATAGTATCATTAATTTATTTTACAAACGCTATTGGTATAATTTAATTATAATATAAAATTAAATATGGTAGATGTATATGATGTCGTTATTATTTTACATTATTTTGTTAATGTCACTACCATCCCAATAAAGACGATCATATATAGAATGCTTAATTCACCTAGGCGGACAGCGATACGGTAGTTCAGTTGGTAGAGCGAAAGGACGGTTTCCCAGTAGTCGCGGGTTCGAATCCCTGCCCGTATCGGTTTATTTTGCATTCTATATTTATATAAATTTAAATAAGCTTAACATGGCTATATATGTTTTAAGATATTTTCAAAATTCAGTATAAGTTTCTATAAAAACCTATAAGTTTCTATAAGTTTCTATATTCAATTTTTGGTTTTACGAAATTTTTATGGTTGTCGATTTATTTCAGGTTAAGGAAGATACAGCTAGTAATATTGAATATAATATGTGTAACGAATCAACAAGGAGAAAAATGTAATCTAAGTTTGAAGAAAGGAGTTGTTCCTCATATATTTTTGTGGCAAAAACATCAGCCGTATCGCGATACGGTAGCTCAGTTGGTAGAGGGACGGGACGGTTTCCCAGTAGTTGCGGGTTCGAATCCCTGTCCTTATCGGTTTATTTTTCATTCTTTATTTATATAAATTTAAGTTATACTGAACTTTTGTAAACTAGGTTAGTTTAATTTTAAACTCAATTTTTCCATTGTTCAATAGCTAATGCAACTTACTATAAATTTAAACTATTAAATTAAACTTATTATAAATAAAGTATACTTACGTTATATTGATCTTCATAACAAATTTAAGAAATACATTATCCCTTTTAATTACCATAGACCATTGTTTTTGTATTTTCGCATCTCTTGGAATATAAAAAACACTTTGTCGGGTGTTTTTCTAATACTTTTTTATTGCACTCCGGTACCATACGTTACTTGTAAGATGGTTTTTATCTTCTTCCATGACTTGTAAAGCACTTAAAACTTAAAATATGTATGAAGTAAATAAAAATTTCATAGTAAACATTGACTGGACGTATCATTGACGTATCATTTGACGCAGGCTCAAATTTACTCAATGTTTTAGTTTTCACTTTGAACAAATACTAGAATCTTTTAGAATATAGAGAGGTAGACCGTAAATGATTAATTTACGTCAAAAAAAAAGTAGTGTAGTAGTAGTAGTAGTTTGTAGTATACCTGGATAATATTAAATTGTAATATTTGAATTATATTTGACATTAATTAGCCATTATTGATTAAATGTGAAATTATTACTATTGTTATTTAATGAATCTTTATATAATTTTAGTGTTTGGTGTCAACTTATCTAACGAATGGGTTATACTGTAATGTTAGATTTAAGTTTTATGGTTCAATACATAAATCAATAAATTGTTTGGTTAATAAGTAATTGTATACAATAATAACGAATGAGTGTTATCTCTAAAAATGGTATCTTTTCTGGTAGATTTCTCTTTTTAAAGAAGTTCATCCAATGTTTTTGTTTTTCCTTTTCCAAATGTGGTATATAAAAATATAAATAATCATGATATCGTGTCCCTTGCAAAGAATCATTATTTTTCTTATTCAATTCAGCAAAGTAAGGGATTTTTGATCCTGCCCCGCATGTCCAATATAAACAATCTGATCGAATTTAGGAACCTCAATAGTATTTGAGTTTTATGTAATAATGTAACCAGAGAGATTATTCCAAATACTATTATAGGGGTCATATGGTTCGATAAAATAATATTGCTTTTAAATGGATTCTTACCTTACTGTAGTCATAGGTAGTTTGTTAAAATTTGTTTATTATTTAAATTGATACAAACAAAATGATGTACAAGTCAAATACTATATATTAAATTGATTGATTGATGAAAAGATAAAAATGATTGACAATAATAACTAATATTTCCTATCAAAAACCAGCAACTAATACACAGACAGACAGATACACTGGTCAAACTTATAACACCCCACTTTTTGGGTCGTGGGTTAAAAAACAAATAGATTTATAAATATACATACATATGTATATTTACAGATACACATACACAAATACACACACATTGAAATATCTTGCAATTCATTTTAAGTTGTTAGTACTTTAAAATAAATAATAAATAAAAACGAAATAAAGTAAACGTAAAGAGATCTGTATGCATTATTTTTAAATATTGAGACCTATATTAATGATTGTATACCTATATACCCATTATGATTTCTTACTGCTGTTGCATATTTAAGAAATATGATTTACACTTTCTTTTAAATGATAAAACACTTTCCAGGTCACGCACGGGTGGAGGAAAATTGTTCCAGCTGCTGGAAGAAATATATTTAAAACTTTCTCGGAAACCTTTATTGTAATTTTTTGCTTAAATTACCATATATTTTTTTTCATTTTGAATGTCTGTTTTGTAAACTAAAAGAAAATTATTAAAAAGTAATAATCACATGTTTGATTTATTAGAACTATGTGGTTCATAATAACTGCATTATATAATATAATACTATCTTTTCAATTTTCTTACCGCCGCTATGATTTCTTCAACTTGCCTTTGATAAGCTATTAATATACTTTTACTACAAGTAATAACTAAAAGTAATATTATAGTGAAACTTTGCAGTATAGATAAACATTGAAAAGATTTCTTTTCCCCGTCCCGATAAAGACGATCACGTATAGAATGCTTAATTCACCGAGACGGAAAGCGATACGGTGGTTCAATTGTTAGAGTGACGGGACGATTTCCCAGAGGACGCGGGTTCGAATCTATAATATAATATATATAATAGTAGGAATATTTAGAGGAAACTTATAGCCGGGAGGTGACTTGTATTCACATGCAGAGTAATTACATATAAAATAATTCAAAAAAACTGATAGAATTCCAATGAATAAATTAAAATTAAAATGGCTTATATATTGTTTCATGACTTTTTCTAATAAGTACAATAAAAAAATGATTTAAATGCAGGTGCAGATGCTATTGAAATAGTACTTTTTACCAAAAAGACAAATTATTAAACCCTTATTAACTAAGTTTATATTATCTTACGAGACATCACAAAAAATTGTGCATCTATTTTTATTACCAAATTATATTCTGTTCAAATCAAACAACGTTTGAAAGAGAAAAGAGGAGGCTGGTCTGCCTAGATTCTAATTTTATTATCGATTATGTTCGAGGAATTTTCGATCGCAATGAATTACCAAACCAAATTGCAACTAATTGCAGGGGAAGAGTGAGTGGAATTTAGGTTTGAAGTAGACACTTGCTTTTGTTCTAAATTATGTTGTTTTATTATGAAAAACTATTTAATAAGACTTACGGACCTTTTATGAATACTGATTATTATTATTCAATAAAACAGTATGGTCCCTTACATAATATCATGTCAATATTAATATGACGCTTAATATATATGACACTTTATGTTACACCAACTGTTGCCATTGTTTTTGTTCTGAACTATGGTCTCCACTAATAAGATATTTTTCTTTACATACGTTTTGGAAAAGTTCATTCTTGTTTTATTGTAATTATAGTTTTTTATAGATTTAATTGTTGTCTGTATCGTGTAAAAAAAAAGTAGAAATTATTTAATTATCAAAAATGGAAGCAAAAACACAAAAA
Source organism: Napeogenes sylphis (assembly GCA_959347405.1). Classification (NCBI taxonomy): domain Eukaryota; kingdom Metazoa; phylum Arthropoda; class Insecta; order Lepidoptera; family Nymphalidae; genus Napeogenes; species Napeogenes sylphis. The sequence goes on from OY365783.1 coordinate 2,277,516, forward strand.
TGACATTATGGTTTATCCAATGATAAGTTGTCTAGCTTTGTATCGTGATTTATACGCCAATTAATTTTAAGAGGTAACAATAAATTACAAAAAGAGCATTCCATTAGCCTCAACCGCTTTTTCCCTGAATTTATTTAAAGTTGTAATTTTGAATTTAAAGTTGCAGTTGAACTGACAGACTCAAACCATAGGGTTGTATAATAATTCTATGGTTCAAACTCAAACTATATTATTGCACTCTAATAATAATTATTGTTGTATTACTCTAGTTGAGCTCCGTATTTTATGGACTTTAGTTACATGGCTACTGCTAGGTTCTTCCAATCTTAAAATTTAGATAAATTTATTTAATGTGCTATTTAACAAATAAAACTTTGCGTACAGTAAAATATGTACAGATAAATGTACTTAAGCAAACTCACAATATCATATCAAAGACAAGCTAAGAATGATCTACAAAGATCAACCACAGAATCTTGACATTCATTGATGTTTTGATTCCATTTTATTACCCTTGTCTTTATATCTGATCTGATCTTGATTTGCTTACCAACATACGAATGTTTATATTGTATATAATACTTGTTTCTTTGTAACATTGTACATTGTATTCGGAGGGTATTGTAAGTATTGAACGTTTTGGTGTCGTAAAAAAATTGCCACGATAACATTAGAATTATACAAAATGTGCTCTGAGAAGTGAACAGATGTGTTCTTCTTCTTTATTACTAAAAAAAATCATGAATAAGACAGAAATATGAAATATATTTGGTCCTCTCATTTATATCCAACATGAATGACCATGTTATCGGCCATGAATGTTACACCTATAGTCATTTCAATGTCGTCGAATTCTGCCTGCCTCGGTCGACAGAGTGCCTCTCACTTTAAAATCTCTAGATTTGAAGTAATGTTGTTGTTGAATTAGTTTTTTTACACTTCTTTTCAATTTTATGCAAGATATGCCAGTCCTCCGCCATCCTCATCCAGCATCATTGGACCAGCGGGCTCAGGTGCGTCCTACGCTAAGCTTGCCAAGACGAGGTCTCTACTCTGCTCCAACTGCCATCGGCTCCGGCAAGCTATGTCTGTAACTTTAGTTCTCTCACGAATGCTCTCATCCTTTAGAAAGACCCCGAGCATAGTACGCTCCATTGCCCATTGAGTGACTTTGAACTTGCGGACCAATCTTACAGTCAGTGTCCATATCTCGGCTACATATGTTAGTATGGGTAGGACGATTTGCTCAAAAACTTTAATTTCTAAGCATTGCGGCTTTGTTGACTAAAAAACTTGACGTAACTTGCCGAATGCAACCCGGCCCAACTAAATCCTTCTGCTAGTTCCCTTATCAACGTTGTGGCGGCGGAGTTGGATAGTTTAACTGAAATATATATATTCCTGCGTAACCATGGGTAGGACACCATCTACGTATCAGTAGTGGCATGACATGGTTATTTAATAATTATATAATTTATAATTAATGTCAAGACCAACGCGTTGGAAGGACTCAATTAGACTGTTCAACATTCCAACAAGCTCCTCTAGAGACTCTGACAAGATGATCGAGTCTAGGGTCTTAAACAGATCCTCCATTGCGTTTGTAAACATTTTCGGGGATATAGATATAGGATATAGATTCTGAATCAAATATTGCTGATATTTTGACTAAATGATATGAATATGAAAGATGATATGCTGTCAAAAGGAGTGAATACTGAGATGACGAATGATAGAGCTGAGTGGAAGAAAATGACATGTTGTGTCTACCCCACATAGTGGGATAAGGGCAGGAAAGAAAGAGTTTCCAATTCCCGGTGCTTAGTTGCTATTGATATATAGCAGGTGTGCTGGTTGAATGGAAGTTAGACCTAATTTTCATCTTATCGAATGTATTTTTCCTTTGGGTTCATGAAGAGGTTAACGTTTGTTGTTGGGTTTAAAGTTGTCTTGTGATGAGCTGGATATTTCACTCTTCCTGTGATAAGTGTGATGTGATAGGTTGGGTCATCAATCAAATCGAATCATTCAATCAATTGTATACCTAGATTCAATGAATTCTAGTAGCTTGCGATTTTCGAAAGGATATTACACTTAGGTTTATATATTGTTGTTGTAAGTTTATCATATATTTCTCAATAATCTGAGCGAAGCACGGTAATCTTTTCCTTACGTATCACTTAGTTTATATACAGCTACTGGTGTCAATGTAATCTTCTTACTGTTAATATACAAAAAACAAGATACATAATTTTTAAGGCAAAAAATAAAAAAAAATCCAGACCACCCACCCTTGATGATTTTTAACGCCATCGTTAATAGAGCACTAACAGAAAAATATTTAGGCTTACTTTTAGACGAAAAACTTACATGGAAACCTCACACAGAAAATGTTAAAAACAAATTAATATCTCTAGCTGGCATGTTACGTCAATTGACTTTTTGTATTCCACATAAGACACGATATCTTGTTTACAATGCATTGGTGAAATCGAAACTAGACTACCTAATTGAGGTTTGGGGATCTGCGTCAAAAACTAACCTTAAAGAATTGCAGATCGCCCAAAACAAAATAATAAAAACCTTATTTAATTATGATAGAATGACACATACTCCATTATTATATAAAGAAACTAAACTCTTTAACCTAAAACAAACATACGTACAAAACATTTGCATCTTAATTCAAAAAATACTATCCGGGAGCATACGTACTGAAATTACCTTAACAAACAGAACATACACACACAGCCTAAGAAATACAAACAAAATAAAACAACCTATACCCAAGACTAAATTTGGCAAAAGAAACATTTTATCTGACGGGGTAACTTTATATAATAACTTATCTACTGAAATAAAGGAATGTTTGAGTATGCCACTATTTAAGAAAAAGTTAAAAGTATTTGTTTATGAGAATTTATATGACTAACTATTGTACCTACTTGTAGAGATTTCCTCCTATATATACAGACTAACAAACTTACAAATACACCTTAAGCCCTGGCTTTACCCCCTTTCATACCTTTTTTAAAAAAATACGAAAAAATCAAAACTTATTTTAAATCTTCATCTGTCGACTAAATAAATTTTTCTCTTAAATAATTTTTTTGGGTCATTGAAAAAAAAATATATAAATATAAATAAATTAAAAAAAAAATTGTGTGTCAGCTCCGACGCACGACTGGAGTTTACTCCTTAAGTATAATTGTCTAAACAGACGGAAAAAAAAATAAAAAAAGATTGATACCTTATAAAATATTATCTACACCCCTTTCTGCCATAGTTTATTTCGAAATACTTGCATTTCACTTTAGCCAAATATAATGATAAAGATTATAACTTCACAATAACAATGTTAATTATTGATAAATATAACAAAAACAGCAACATAAGTAAATTGACACTGATAGAAATAAACAAGCTCAATAACATATAGATATAGTCGCTTTGCAGCATATACATTACTCTATACACACATTTAATGTTTTCATTGATTTTATCAACATTCATGAGCATATTCGCTTTTATTAATACGATGAATATGTATGGTTCTGACTATGTTGTTAAGGCATCTTTTAATATTGATATTTTTTTATCAGTAATCATTAGCATATTAGCTTATATTAAAAATTTAATAACATAAAAATTAAAAATGTATCGTTCCTTACATGGAAATATAAGTCTTTACTTACATTACAAATAATAAATATTTTAGGTTTTAATTAATTATTTTCATTATTATTTTTTGTATTATGTTAAATTGCTTAGTAGTTCTTTATTATTTATTTCATATTGGAGTTTGTTCCCTTAGAATCAATTTACAAATAAGACAGTTTAAATGAAAAAAAAAACGTGCGACACTTGTCTGCCGCGGTAAAGCTATTGCATAGCATTTTTATCAACTATTGCAATTATAATTATTTATGTAGTATTTTTTTTATTGATGTTAATTCAAGTTTTTAAGCTATTGCATAGCTTCCATCGCGGGCTTTGAGTATGGAGACCGAATCCAGAAATTCCATAACGAAAATAACCTAACACACCAGTATTGTGTACTTATAATTTAAAAATAGCATAAGCGCCAAGTTGATAATATGTATTATGATCTTTATTCAATAATAATTAATGTTTATTTTAAAATAAATGTTTTACTGGTACAAATGAATTTCTTTCAAAAAGCCTTTTCATTTTAATGACTTTCTGTTATGGTTTTACAAAAGTCCAGAGTACAAGAATTTAACAATCGTAATTGAACTTTATTTAACTTATTTAACTGATTATATTTTAAATAGGAATAGAATAATTTCATAATATATAATCATGTCATAATAGGAATAGGTCTATAAAATATCGATGTATCGATATATCAATATTATTACTTAGAAATATCGATATTTATTACAAATTCATTATCATCATCATTTCTCTTATCGTAGCGGTAAAAGCTAATTCATTCACACTAAATCATTCAATATCTAGTTTTATAGAAATAGTTCATTGCCAAAATATATATTCTTTAATCATTTTTACCATTTTATGGTATGTATTTTAAAAAAGTTGAAACAAGAAGTGTTTCATCGAATTTATGCGGGAAAAATATAAAAGCAGCGGTAATACAACTAATTTAGCAACTCACTTAAAAAATAAATACCATCTTGCATGTCTAACATGACTTGCAATAATTATTTTAAATAAAGCCAATATGTCGAAATAACGATAATATTTTGAAATTCCAAACCCCAATATTGATGTTTTTTTAAATGTCGATATATAAAAGCCCTATAATGAGCCATTTATTCACTAAAAGAAAAAAAATGTTTTCTTATAGGTCACCGCGCACACGCAAGTTACACAGCTTGAATTAACATCAAAGGAAAAAACTTGAATTAATGTCAAAGAAAAAAAAACAACTACATAAATAAATAAAACATGCTATGTTTACCGCGGCTTTACATGCTTTACATGCTTTACATACTTTACCGCGGCAATCTCCGAGTGCCACACGTATTTTTTTTGCTTTTATATTAATTGAAGTTGAATATGGTGACTGATAAGAAAACAATTTTTTCCTTTTATAAAAAAAATTACCATGAGAAGTTGTCATTCCTATGTAATGTCATAAAAAGGTTAAGATTATCATTAGCTAAAAATATTTTCAACCTTAAATCTCACGAATAAATTTAATTACGTTTGTTAAACTATTAAGCAATAAATGTCGCTTACGCTATTTTTAAATGATATGTACGCAATACTCGGCCGAGCTAGATAGTAGGCGGAGTGGGGGTGTTAGGTTTTTTCGTTACGAAATTTCTTGATTCGGTCGCTGCGCTCCAATCCCGTGACAAAAGCTATGCAATAACTTAAAAATATTCGAAATAAATATCGACCACGATACCTGCATTTCAATATCAAAGTATCGATATATCGTACAAAAATGTATTAGTAATAAATATCGATATTTCTTAGTAATAATATCGATATTTCCATACATATTTTATCAACAGTCCTATTTAAAATGAGAAGTTTAACTGCTTTGTAATATCATAAAAAGGTTCATAATATCGGCTAAAACTATTTTCAACCTTATTTCTGTGAATAAAGAACAATTACGATTGTTAAGTACTTGTACTTAGGGTCCTTTGTAACACAATAACAGCAAGTTATTAAAATTAAAACCTTAATGAAAAAAGTATTTTTTCACAAGTATTACGCAGGATTACGCATGCGCAGTAACGCTGATACAACCTATGTCCCCTAGAGGCGAGTTGCTGAACTAAAGAGTTAAGCGTGATATTTCAAAAAGTCATTAAAAGTTCTGCTATTCAGCGATAGATGGCAAAACTAAAACCTATCACCTCTGTGCCGATCGGAGCGGGGTGTGTTAGGTTATTTTCGTTACGGAATTTCTGAATTCGGTCTCTGCGCTCAGGGCAGAAGATACAAGCTATGCAATAGATTAAAAACGCCAATACAACCAATGCTACCTAGAGGCGAGTTGCTAAACTAAAGAGACAAGCGTGATATTTCAAATCATTAAAAATTCTGCTATTCATCGATAGATGGCAAAACTAGTTGCGCACGATAGGATGCGCACCAAAAACGTAACGAGGTCATTCATTTAGTAGATTTTACTCCTCACATTTTTCTCATACCGGGCGCCTTATATCAAAAAACCAATTCTTAAGGAGTAAACTCCAACAAGTATTATGCAGGATTACGCATGCGCAGTAACGCTGATACAACCTATGCCCCCTAGAGGCGAGTTGGTGAACTAAAGAGACAAGCGTGATATTTCAAATCATTAAAAGTTCTGCTATTCATCGATAGGTGGCAAAACTAGCTGCGCACGATAGGTTGCGCACCAAAAACGTAACGAGGTCATCTTTCAGTGGATTTTACTCCTCATATTTTTCTCATACCGGGCGCCTTATATACAAAAATCGATTCTTAAGGAGTAAACTCCAAAAAATGTGTATTACGAACCTATGTTTTTAACACTTGCATCCTTAAAAACGACGCTCGTTCCAAACGCTTGTCAGATATTATTAATTCTTCTAACCTTAATCTTATCCCGTCCAAAGCCACTCTCTTTTTTCCAAATTGTTCTCCATCTCTCCTCGATATCTGCATTGTTTCCTCCTTACAGCATGCCGAAAGCTATGGTCAACTGCCAGCTGAGGCCTTCTCATATCATGATTTAATATTTCTATCATATAAAATCCATCCTCCTAAGGTTAAGCCATCTGTGGTTATGCATCGTAGTTTTAAACATTTTAACAAAAATGCGTTCATGCACGAGCTTAATAATATTGACTGGGATGCGATTTTTAATGCCAGGACGGTTGATGAAAAGTTAGAACTTTTTAATTCCTTCCTAACTAATCTTTTTGACCAACACGCTCCGTTCCGCCCCATTAAGCTAAAACATCTTCCTGCGCCATGGCTGACCCAGGATATTAAAAATCTTATGTTAAAACGCAACAAGTCCAAATCTAGATACAAATTAAATCCCACAGTTGACAATCTCAATAAGTACAAACAGATGCGTAACAATTGGTATGCAGAGATGCTCAGCGGTAGTACTTACATAGTACTCTCGTAAACAATAATACTGCTAGAAATTGGAGATTAATGAAATCACTTGGCATTGGTCGTCAAACCTCTCAAATTTCACCTAGTCTTGATCTAGAAGATATGAATGACTTTTTCACATCTTCAGTGTTAATAGACAGTAAGTCAAAACAATCTACTCTTAATCATCTTAGCTCTTTACCCGTCCCTAGTATTCCTTCCTTTTATTTTACTCCTGTTAGTGACGATCGAAGCAGATTTCACGTACATGAAATCAAATCTGACGCCACTGGCAGTGACGGAATTAACCGTAAAATGATTCTCATGATGCTTGACTCTTTTTTGCCAGTGTTGTCACATATTTTAAACTTCTCTCTTTCTTCCTTCGAATTTCCCCGTGCTTGGCGTAACGCTGTTATCATTCCATTACCTAAAATAAATAATCCAGTAGCTGTATCCCATTTTCGTCTAATTTCAATTCTTCCCTTCTTGTACAAAGTTCTAGAACGGATCGTTCATTCTCAATTAAATACCTTTATCTCCCAACACAATATTCTTTCCCAATTTCAGTCCGGCTTTCGAAAGGAGCATAGCACTGTTACGATCCTTGTAAAAGTTTGCGAAGACCTACGTCACAACATGGACAACAAGCAATTAAATAACACTTTCTCCCGGTCAACGCAGATCTCGGAAGTGAGTAGAAAAATATTTGCCACTTTCGGTTCTCTAAAACGCTGGAAACATCTTCTGTCATCAAAAACCAAAATAAGTTTAGTTCAATCTCTTTTAATTCCCCTTTTGGACTATGCAGATTGCTGTTATCCAGACGTAACAGAAGAGCAAATCAACAAGCTCCAGGTTACAAAATGTGTGCATAAAGTTTATTTCCAACCTTCGTAAATTTGATCATGTTTCCAAATTTCGTACGCAACTCAAATGGCTAACCATTAGACAACGCCGCAACTTACATATGCTATCCCTTTTATATGTTATCCTTTACAATCCTCTATCTCCCTGCTATTTAAAAGAACGATTCAGTTTTTTGGGTGCTGATGGGCCTAGTCAACTTGAGCTCAGATAAAGAAGCGATAATAAATTATTGCTCCCTACTGCTCACACTAAATACTATAACAAATCCTTCACGATGAAAGCAGTATTGCTCTGGAATATGCTTCCTTCAGATATTCGTAGCTTAAAATCCTTACATACATTTAAAATTCATTTATTTAATTATTATCTTTCCCAAGAGAAAATTATTTTCTTAGTATTGTCCATGCTCATTGTTTTGGTGTTTATATTGTAATAGTGTCATTATAGAAGTATTTTGCTCATGGTATTTATATTTATTTGGTATAAGTGATATATTATATATGGGTATATGTGTACCTATATGTATGTACGTGTATGTATTATATATACTATTTATTTATTATTTTATTTGTAATTTATGTATTTGTAAGTATTATAAGTAAACAGTTTATTACGGGCTTTAAGTTTTAGTATTATTTCACTATATATTTCTCCTCGATCGCACAATCCCGTATTCTCCTCTACTTAAGTTCTTTCACCTGAAGGTTGTCTGTCAGAGATTGCTCTTAGCAATAAGACCGCCTTTGCATACTATTTTTAAATGTTAGAACTCCGCTGATTATTGTAATTTTCTTTTATTTTTATTTTGTGTGCAATAAAGTGCTTATCTATCTATCTATCTATCTATCTATCTATCTATCTATCTATGTGTAATTGACCGCCAAGTATATTACATTTTAAGTCATGTATTTGTATTACTCTATAAGTGAATGTAAGTTCTTTGAGTAAAATAAACATCTTTATACAATTATTTCTCATACTCTATCACTTCTAGGTATATAATTTTGCTTTATTTAGCATAGAAACATATCCGCGTGATTACATCTAGTTATATGTTGACATAATTAAGAATTAGTAAGGAGAATTTGTGTCAGAGCATTTTTTATTTAGATTGGTAGCTAGTGCGAGAGTCAGAGACAAAAATTCTCTTGATGACCTCGGTAACATAAGGACAACATGGTAGATACTATTCTAATGTGAAACCCAGACTTTCAAGGGAGTAATTGTATGGATAACTGATATTATTTATAATTATAAAATATGCAATTGAAAAAGATCAATTTTATTTAATAGCTTGGAATTACTAAAAATTATAACTTTTGGTAGGTTGTTTTATAAAGGCGAATTAATTGCTTGTTTTACAAACAATGTTTTTAATTATATTATTATAAATGGACAACATTTATAACGTTCCTAAAAATTTTTAAAATTGTAGATACTGTTAAGACTTGTTTCAGTAATACACAGTACTTGCACTTCAATGTTTAATATCCAACCATTTGTAATAGAATGGGCGAGAGCAGCCCTTACAACTCGTTTTATAATATTTTAACACTATAATATTTAGGCGAGGGTAATTTACAATTTCATAACCAACTTACAGATGATATTATTTATACCTTATAATAAGTTCTAATAATTAATAATAGATTAAACATTATGTTAAAATATTCTATGCTTCTAATTCTTAAAACATTTAACAGTAAATACTAAATAATATTCCATAATTTCAATTGTGTAGGTGGCGCTACTGTTGAAACTTATGAACTAAAACATGTAAATTCCAATGTATTTACCATTTAAATTATTGTAAATAAATATGACTAACACTCGGCCTTTCCTGATTTGTAATCTTACGACCTCGTAATTGTATCATTAATTTCTTTAATTACCAACCATCATATATTAAATGACTAATTTCTAATTTAATAAACATTCTGGAAACCAGTAGACCAAATGGTCATCTGAATTCAGGATCTTACAATGTTATAGAGAAAAACAAATTATTAAAAATACAATGCATCAAGAAAAAAAACATCCAATTATACTTTTAATGTGCGAAATTACATAACATTTATATAACATATAACTTTACTATCGGCCGTTTTGACATCTTATTACGTCCTCGTAATATAATTTTTTTTTTTTTTTCATAAATACTCGTTAATATAATAATAATATATAATAATAATATATAATAATAATATATAATAATAATATATAATAATAGTATATAATAATAATATATAATAATAACATATAATAATAATCGTTTTTATCATAAATACTTGTTCTCTTTGCACCGGACAAACCAGGCTGCTTACAAAAAGCCAGATCAACGGACATGCCGATATGATCTGGTGCCCATGGACACACATCATCAACATGGGATAAATCTCATTTTTACTATTACCACCGGAACACACACAGATGGTATTTCTTATACTTTTACTACTACCACCGGAACACACACATGTGGTAGCTTATTCTTATTTTTATTTATTTATTATTTTTTTTTTTTATACCACGGGACATGCCCATTGATGGTATTTCTTATACTTTCACTACTACCACCGGAACACACACATGTGGTAGCTTATTCTTATTTTTATTTATTAATTTTTTTTTAATTTTTTTATACCACGGGACATGCCCATTGATGGTATTTCTTATACTTTCACTACTACCACCGGATCACACCAGTATGGTAGTTTATTCTTACTTTTTTTTATACCACGGGACGCACCCATTGATGATATTTCTTATACTTTTACTTACCACTTACTTACCACGGGACACCTACATGGTATTTCATACTTACCTTTACTATTGGACACACCAACATGGCATCAATTTCTTATTTTTACTACGGGACACACAAACATGTTATTACGTTATCATTTTTACACCAACATGGTACTTTACATTTATTTTTACCACGTAACACACCAACTTGATACGCAACAAATTATTCAATAATTTACTTATTAATATCATTGTTATGAACATATATTTAATTTTAACTTTTTAAAACTCCTTAGCAAATAAATCTTTAACTAATAATAGCAAAAACCAAGCCCATTTTGTTCGGCTATATTAATGATCAGACTACAGAGATATATGACTTTGAAATTCATACTATGCATGGGTTTTGTTGGAAGTAGCAGGTTGTTTTTACTTTGTATTACGTTTGTATTGTTATATTTGTTTAGTTTCTTTATATTTTTTTTAAATAAATATGAATTTTAAATGATGTGGTATCTTATCGAAACAGTTTTAAATTTTACATCTTAAGAAAATGTCCATTCACACGAATTTAGAAAATTTAAATACTTTAACGGTAGTTAATAAAGAAGCTACATTATTAACCATAACACGATTCAAAATTCACGACAATTGTAATATTTATTTATATTTCTCTATATTACTCTGGAATGACCTACCGTTGGAAATTCAAACTTCTAAATTTTCAAAAATCGTTTGAAGCAATATTATTTATCTACGCAATATATATTTTTATCATAAGTATGTATACCATATATTATATAGGTTATGTATTTTATTCAATTTATTTATATATACGGATATATGTATGTATATGTATGTGCGTATGTGTATATTTATATATAATCATTATTATTTAATAACTAATATAATTAAAAACGATAGTTTTTATTTTTATTGTGTCCTTGTGTATAAATTCTTATTCTCGTTGTAGTATGCTTGCACTGTCCTATGACTTTTAAAAAATATTCCTTACTCATCAAGGGTTGTCTGTAAGAGATCGCTTTTAAGCCATAAGACCGCCTTTGCACAAAAATTTCTTACTGTATCAACATCCTACTACTGTAATTTCTTGTAATAATTGTATGTGCAATAAGTTTTTAAAATAAAATAAATAATTTAAATATTTCTTTTTATTTAAGAAATTCTAATATATTGTTAGAGGTCGAGGTTACTTCTAGATAATTAGTAGGCATCAAGTGCTATAGAATTAAGTTCGCCAATTGTATAAATTTCTTTGTATAATAAAGATTTTATAAATAAATAAAAATAAATAAAATTTTTACATTTTTACATTATTTACTCTGTCCGTATCAATATTTAAAACGTTCTTAACTAAAAAATAATAATCATTAGTGGGAATAGAACATTTTTATAGTCCTCATTTTTATTTTGAAGATGTAACGATACTTTTCATACAATTGGAGAACATTATAAAACCAAGCATATTTCCTTAGAAGTTTACTATTTATATTATTATTTCCAATTGTTCTAATTTGCACTAAATCAATAACTAATGATTAACTAATTTATTTATAAAGCATTAAAACGTAAGTCTATTAAATTTTCAATCACTTGTTATAAAAGTGTTATTAATTTTATTCCGAGTTTGAAATCGTAATTTTGTACATTGTATACCTACATCTAGTTTACTATATAATCGAAACAATGAATGATACAATTATTCAAAACGTATTTTTTTTTGTTTTATTATTATTAATAAAACAAAAAAATATATTATTATTATTTCCTGATTGGACTTTCATGATGGACACGTATGAAAAGCATTACAAAATCCCTGGGGATGTTGGTGTTTCGTCATCCAGACCTGACTTATTCCTGTATTCGAAACATCTGAGGCGCGTGATACTTGTGGAGCTTACTGTTCCTTGGGAAACAAACATCCCAAAGGATCACACATCCAAGCTCAATAAGTATTACGAACTGACCAACGAACTGATCAGGAATAAATTTATAGTTAGTTTGTACGCGGTAGAAGTGGGAGCGAGAGGTATAACAGCAAAATCTCTCTATAGCCTACTTAAAGACCTTGGCCTTTCTAGAACAACCATCGGTTCATTTCTAGAACGTATTTCAAAGGCGGCATTAGTAGGTTCTTTCCAAATTTGGTTAGGTAGGGAGAGGAGTGTGGAGGGTGAAGGTGAGCGTTTTTGCGCATAAAAAAGGGGCCCCTTAAACCTACTCCTGGGTCGCAAGTCCCAGGCACTGCTTGCACTCCTCTCCCTGCAACGCGATGGGCCCGGCACCCGCACGGTGAATCCATGGAATGCTAAGAAGCTTCGTCTTATCTAAATTGACAGCCCGGAGAGACGGGATGACGCTGGAAAGACAGTTGACGCTGGAAAGACAGCTGGCAGCTGGGAAGACAGCAGACTGCTGGAAAGACAGCCGAGGGCGATGGCCTAGCAAGCCAAGCCCGGGAACGTCGATAAACGCTAAAAGTCCAAACAAGAAAAATACCCCTAGGACAGTCCGAGAGGAGGGGCGGAAGAACTGTCCACCGGTTGACAATAACGGCGAAAACGGCGCGATAACGGAACTGAAATGCCCTACGTGCGGGAAAAATTACAAAAGACGAGCCTGGTTTATTAAACATCTTAAAACACACAATGGTGCTGAAGTGCGGCAACCGTCGGTAAGATCTTCAGTTTTCACTGCGGATAGAGTTTACCCTCATATATCTCATGGTGAGCCATTGAATGCAAACTACCAGGAGTCCATGACCATCCGGACGCGTCTTAGCATTCCTAATATTAAACGATCGACCTGGAAAGTACATGACCAAAATATAGCGGCCCTGTTAGAGCACCCGGGCTCAAATCAGGTACTCGATGCGCAAGTAGAGACTTTCCAAAATACCATTTATGACTACTTCAATGAGCACTATCCACCTACGAATCGTTATGCTCACAAAAATAAAGAAAACGGTTTTAAATTGAAAATGAGGAGGAAAAAAAGAGACCTTATAAAGAAACTTCGTATAGCCAAAGCCTCAGGCGATAATCAACTTAGTCACCAACTGTCTAGGGCATTGCGATCAATTCTTAAACTTATCCAAGGCATAACAAACCAAATAACAAAAAATCGTGATAGCTTTGATCGGGCAAAACATGAAGTAGACTTTGATAAAAATCCTTTTAAATACTCAAAAAATATTTTCAAAGATCAAAAAGGTAAGCTTCTCTTGACCAACGAGCAAATCTTCGATCATTATAAAAGCACATACGAAGTGCCAGAAAACCGAAGACTATATGGGGATCCAAACGAACACAAACCTGAGACTCCTACTGAAGATTTTCATGCCAACCCACCAACCTTGGAGGAAATCAATAAAATAATTAAAATGAAACCATCTAAGTCAGCACCAGGTCCGGATGGTATCCCTTATATAGTTTACAAAAAATGTCCGTCGCTCCATAAACATCTTTTAAATATATTCGGTAAAATCTGGTCAAGAAAGCAAATACCGGTATCATTCGGAAAAGCCCTTTTTGTCCTCATTCCAAAAAACGACAATGTCAATAATCCTAAGGATACTAGACCGATAGCCCTAACAAATACAATTTCTAAAATATTTTTCTCTTTTTTACAAACAAAAATGACGCAATTCATGATTAACAATAGATATTTCAGGCCTAATCACCAGAAAGGGTTCTTGCCCGGAATTTCTGGATGCCTGGAACATAATACGTTAATATCGGAAAGCCTTAAAGATGCTAGAACTAGCGAGAGACAAATTACGGTTTGTTGGATAGACTTAGAGAACGCCTTTGGGTCGGTACGACATGAACTGATGATGTTCGCGCTTAAATGGTACAACTTTCCTACGGTAGTTCGCGACATTATTGCATCATATTATTCAAAATTAAAATTCTCTATAATTTTTAATGAAAACCACTCAAAACCACTTAATTATAACGTTGGTTTATTTCAGGGCTGTTGTATTTCTCCTATCATATTTAATATAGTTATTAATATTTTAATAGACAAATTAATTAAAAATGAAAAAAAGTGGGGTTATCGGTTTAAGTTCAACAACAAATACACAGAATCCATACTAGCTTTTGCAGATGATCTCGCGATACTGACACGTAATCCGAAACAATGTCAGGTACTTTTAAATGTAGTTGAGGATTTCTGTACGTGGACGGGCGGATTGAGGACAAAACCAAGTAAATGTTTTAGTCTGTGTCTGGGTAGACGGAATACCAAATATACCTCTTACGATCCGGGTCTTATAATAGGCGGTCAGTGCGTTAGTACGGTTACGGAAGCAGCTCCGTTTAAATTTTTAGGTAAAAAAATCGATTACCAAGGCCGTACTCCATCGTTGGAAGTAATAGTCGATAGCTTTTTAAATGATCTCGAAAAGGTAGACAACCAACCAATAAGTAACGTCAAAAAAGCTTGGATTTACGATAATTTTTTAACATCACGTCTAAATTGGCCTTTCCTCGTTTATGATCTTAATAAAACCCTTTTGTCAAAGTTAGATGCAAGCGTCATAAAGACATTGAAGTTATGGCTCGGGTTAGCGCACTCAGCGGACTCTTCAACCTTATTTAGAGACCGAAACAATTTTGGATTAAAATTAAAGAAACCATCGGAACTCTACAAACATCTAAGAGTTACCAAAAGACATATCATCGGAAAATCTAAGGATGATACTGTAACTTCTCTCCCAAAAGACAAAGTTGCCTCAGAGCTCGAGTCACGACTTCAATTCCATAAAAAATTTATGATAGGTGCTCAAACAAATAAAGTAGGGCTAGGATCAAGTAGGAAAGTTCAAGACATAGACATAACAAAATCTTTTATTCGACAAGACGAAAACGATAATTACCGACTCCACGCGATGAGCCTAGAAATTCAAAACGAATGGGTGACCATAGGAGATTTTTGTATTCCACTAGCTTTAAAGTGGCGCACCTTAATTTATGATTGGTCCCCAGCATTATTAAAATTCTATCTTAATGCATTCCAAATGACTCTCCCAGACCAAAGTAATTTAGTAAGATGGGGCAAAGCCACCGAAAAGTCTTGCAGCATCTGTGGGGAGGCAGTGGGAACTGCGAAACACCTATTAGTAGGGTGTAGGGTACTTCTAGATAAAGGTCAATACTCGCGTCGCCACGATAAGGTATTAGAAATTATACGGGAAGCGGTTAGTCTTTCAGTAGCAAGAGCGCGGAAGGGAATAACAACCACCAAACGATCTGTAGAATTCGTAAAAGAAGGCTCCTCCAAAAAATCAAAAGCGAAGCCTTATTCAATATTAGGCGCGGCTCCTGATTGGACTCTCATGATGGACACGTATGAAAAGCATTACAAAATCCCTGGGGATGTTGGTGTTTCGTCATCCAGACCTGACTTATTCCTGTATTCGAAACATCTGAGGCGCGTGATACTTGTGGAGCTTACTGTTCCTTGGGAAACAAACATCCCAAAGGATCACACATCCAAGCTCAATAAGTATTACGAACTGACCAACGAACTGATCAGGAATAAATTTATAGTTAGTTTGTACGCGGTAGAAGTGGGAGCGAGAGGTATAACAGCAAAATCTCTCTATAGCCTACTTAAAGACCTTGGCCTTTCTAGAACAACCATCGGTTCATTTCTAGAACGTATTTCAAAGGCGGCATTAGTAGGTTCTTTCCAAATTTGGTTAGGTAGGGAGAGGAGTGTGGAGGGTGAAGGTGAGCGTTTTTGCGCATAAAAAAGGGGCCCCTTAAACCTACTCCTGGGTCGCAAGTCCCAGGCACTGCTTGCACTCCTCTCCCTGCAACGCGATGGGCCCGGCACCCGCACGGTGAATCCATGGAATGCTAAGAAGCTTCGTCTTATCTAAATTGACAGCCCGGAGAGACGGGATGACGCTGGAAAGACAGTTGACGCTGGAAAGACAGCTGGCAGCTGGGAAGACAGCAGACTGCTGGAAAGACAGCCGAGGGCGATGGCCTAGCAAGCCAAGCCCGGGAACGTCGATAAACGCTAAAAGTCCAAACAAGAAAAATACCCCTAGGACAGTCCGAGAGGAGGGGCGGAAGAACTGTCCACCGGTTGACAATAACGGCGAAAACGGCGCGATAACGGAACTGAAATGCCCTACGTGCGGGAAAAATTACAAAAGACGAGCCTGGTTTATTAAACATCTTAAAACACACAATGGTGCTGAAGTGCGGCAACCGTCGGTAAGATCTTCAGTTTTCACTGCGGATAGAGTTTACCCTCATATATCTCATGGTGAGCCATTGAATGCAAACTACCAGGAGTCCATGACCATCCGGACGCGTCTTAGCATTCCTAATATTAAACGATCGACCTGGAAAGTACATGACCAAAATATAGCGGCCCTGTTAGAGCACCCGGGCTCAAATCAGGTACTCGATGCGCAAGTAGAGACTTTCCAAAATACCATTTATGACTACTTCAATGAGCACTATCCACCTACGAATCGTTATGCTCACAAAAATAAAGAAAACGGTTTTAAATTGAAAATGAGGAGGAAAAAAAGAGACCTTATAAAGAAACTTCGTATAGCCAAAGCCTCAGGCGATAATCAACTTAGTCACCAACTGTCTAGGGCATTGCGATCAATTCTTAAACTTATCCAAGGCATAACAAACCAAATAACAAAAAATCGTGATAGCTTTGATCGGGCAAAACATGAAGTAGACTTTGATAAAAATCCTTTTAAATACTCAAAAAATATTTTCAAAGATCAAAAAGGTAAGCTTCTCTTGACCAACGAGCAAATCTTCGATCATTATAAAAGCACATACGAAGTGCCAGAAAACCGAAGACTATATGGGGATCCAAACGAACACAAACCTGAGACTCCTACTGAAGATTTTCATGCCAACCCACCAACCTTGGAGGAAATCAATAAAATAATTAAAATGAAACCATCTAAGTCAGCACCAGGTCCGGATGGTATCCCTTATATAGTTTACAAAAAATGTCCGTCGCTCCATAAACATCTTTTAAATATATTCGGTAAAATCTGGTCAAGAAAGCAAATACCGGTATCATTCGGAAAAGCCCTTTTTGTCCTCATTCCAAAAAACGACAATGTCAATAATCCTAAGGATACTAGACCGATAGCCCTAACAAATACAATTTCTAAAATATTTTTCTCTTTTTTAGAAACAAAAATGACGCAATTCATGATTAACAATAGATATTTCAGGCCTAATCACCAGAAAGGGTTCTTGCCCGGAATTTCTGGATGCCTGAAACATAATACGTTAATATCGGAAAGCCTTAAAGATGCTAGAACTAGCGAGAGACAAATTACGGTTTGTTGGATAGACTTAGAGAACGCCTTTGGGTCGGTACGACATGAACTGATGATGTTCGCGCTTAAATGGTACAACTTTCCTACGGTAGTTCGCGACATTATTGCATCATATTATTCAAAATTAAAATTCTCTATAATTTTTAATGAAAACCACTCAAAACCACTTAATTATAACGTTGGTTTATTTCAGGGCTGTTGTATTTCTCCTATCATATTTAATATAGTTATTAATATTTTAATAGACAAATTAATTAAAAATGAAAAAAAGTGGGGTTATCGGTTTAAGTTCAACAACAAATACACAGAATCCATACTAGCTTTTGCAGATGATCTCGCGATACTGACACGTAATCCGAAACAATGTCAGGTACTTTTAAATGTAGTTGAGGATTTCTGTACGTGGACGGGCGGATTGAGGACAAAACCAAGTAAATGTTTTAGTCTGTGTCTGGGTAGACGGAATACCAAATATACCTCTTACGATCCGGGTCTTATAATAGGCGGTCAGTGCGTTAGTACGGTTACGGAAGCAGCTCCGTTTAAATTTTTAGGTAAAAAAATCGATTACCAAGGCCGTACTCCATCGTTGGAAGTAATAGTCGATAGCTTTTTAAATGATCTCAAACAGGTAGACAACCAACCAATAAGTAACGTCAAAAAAGCTTGGATTTACGATAATTTTTTAACATCACGTCTAAATTGGCCTTTCCTCGTTTATGATCTTAATAAAACCCTTTTGTCAAAGTTAGATGCAAGCGTCATAAAGACATTGAAGTTATGGCTCGGGTTAGCGCACTCAGCGGACTCTTCAACCTTATTTAGAGACCGAAACAATTTTGGATTAAAATTAAAGAAACCATCGGAACTCTACAAACATCTAAGAGTTACCAAAAGACATATCATCGGAAAATCTAAGGATGATACTGTAACTTCTCTCCCAAAAGACAAAGTTGCCTCAGAGCTCGAGTCACGACTTCAATTCCATAAAAAATTTATGATAGGTGCTCAAACAAATAAAGTAGGGCTAGGATCAAGTAGGAAAGTTCAAGACATAGACATAACAAAATCTTTTATTCGACAAGACGAAAACGATAATTACCGACTCCACGCGATGAGCCTAGAAATTCAAAACGAATGGGTGACCATAGGAGATTTTTGTATTCCACTAGCTTTAAAGTGGCGCACCTTAATTTATGATTGGTCCCCAGCATTATTAAAATTCTATCTTAATGCATTCCAAATGACTCTCCCAGACCAAAGTAGTTTAGTAAGATGGGGCAAAGCCACCGAAAAGTCTTGCAGCATCTGTGGGGAGGCAGTGGGAACTGCGAAGCACCTATTAGTAGGGTGTAGGGTACTTCTAGATAAAGGTCAATACTCGCGTCGCCACGATAAGGTATTAGAAATTATACGGGAAGCGGTTAGTCTTTCAGTAGCAAGAGCGCGGAAGGGAATAACAACCACCAAACGATCTGTAGAATTCGTAAAAGAAGGCTCCTCCAAAAAATCAAAAGCGAAGCCTTATTCAATATTAGGCGCGGCTCCTGATTGGACTCTCATGATGGACACGTATGAAAAGCATTACAAAATCCCTGGGGATGTTGGTGTTTCGTCATCCAGACCTGACTTATTCCTGTATTCGAAACATCTGAGGCGCGTGATACTTGTGAAGTTACTGTTCCTTGGGAAACAAACATCCCAAAGGATCACACATCCAAGCTCAATAAGTATTACGAACTGACCAACGAACTGATCAGGAATAAATTTATAGTTAGTTTGTACGCGGTAGAAGTGGGAGCGAGAGGTATAACAGCAAAATCTCTCTATAGCCTACTTAAAGACCTTGGCCTTTCTAGAACAACCATCGGTTCATTTCTAGAACGTATTTCAAAGGCGGCATTAGTAGGTTCTTTCCAAATTTGGTTAGGTAGGGAGAGGAGTGTGGAGGGTGAAGGTGAGCGTTTTTGCGCATAAAAAAGGGGCCCCTTAAACCTACTCCTGGGTCGCAAGTCCCAGGCACTGCTTGCACTCCTCTCCCTGCAACGCGATGGGCCCGGCACCCGCACGGTGAATCCATGGAATGCTAAGAAGCTTCGTCTGTCGTCTACAGTATAAATTATATAAAAGAATTCAACTGCATTAAATTTTACAAACGTTATACTGAAAATAATACGATTCTTGGAAATTTAGGGGGTTGGGGCTTGGAGTGCCGTGCCATATATAATATTACTTCTTATAGCCTAAGATACGACAATATATATTCGTTGCTAATTTTCTTATGTTTCTCTTGTCTAGAGTTCAAGTTACCAGAATCTTTAAGTCTAACGTGTTTATGTTTCATATTGCTAATAAGAATATTTAGGAGGCATGTTTTATAATAATTCTATTTTTAAGTAATAAACATCTATCATAATTTAAAAAATTATATATTTTTTAAAGTTCATCAATTTGAAATACCTAATTTGAACTGTCTGAACTGTCAATTATGGTATATTGTTTAGGCATGCAATTATTTCTTGTTTAGTAAAACTTTTACTGTGGATTTATATAATTCCTCGATTTGACAGTTCAAAAACGCATGTAAGATAATTCATCGTAGTTATTTCTTTTCTTCTTTAAAATACTATCGGAAATTAAATAATCGAGTGCCACGCATATCGTTTAAAGTTTCTTTTAATAGGGATTTAGAAGACCTAATTGCTTGCTTTTTTTTTTTTACAATTTAATACGAAATGTACGCGTTTACTGGTTTAGTTCAAAATCGATCTAAATGTTAAACCTATATTATCATCATTATGAAATAATTTATCGATTCTAACGAATTTATTTCGGAATACCTATTGCGTTTTACCTTTTCAATAATCGATTGAAATTTAAGATCATAAATTCGTACAGATACCTACTACTGAGAACTTAACACTCAGTAAATAATTTAAACCGTCAAATAAAAGATAATAGAAATATGTTTTAGTAATAAATACCAGTATCATTGCTTCATATTCATACGCGCGACATATTGTTTTATTGAATTAGTCTGTTTAGTTCGGGATTATATTTAGACAGTACCGGTTCAGATTTTAAACGTTTTTAAACTTTATTTCTACCCACCTAAAAATGGTCTTTTCAAAGCAAATTTGACTTATGAAAGTAACCAATGAAACTTTTCAAAACAGATATTATTGGGTTCCATAAAATTTAATTTCTCCACATGATATGGCATAACCCTATCCTCGTGGATAACCAAGTATCCAACTTGGTTTTAAAAACGAACGTCTATCGCAACCCGATGCTAAACTTACAATTCAAAGTTAAATATAAATATTTTAAGATCTATGGAGTAGTTTTAGCAAAACAAAACAAAATATAGTTGCAGAAGTAATAAAATAATATCGTGAATTCAAATCTTTACCTATTTAATAAATGTAAACATATCTAAATCTACCCCCTATAGCGTCAAAGCATTGGCTTATTATTTCCATACGGTCCTCAAGGCCATTTAGATCTGATCCTACCAAATTTATAGAGTTTAATATTTACCGAGTCATATTCATTTAAGTCTATCTATAAGATATTCTAGAATTTTAATTTCTCTGAAAGGAGACAAGTGTACATTTTAATTTATTTAAATTAAAATTATACTTCATCTATTAATATTGTGTATATCTACTATAGAAACAACTTACTATCTTAAACAAAAGGATCATTACGATTTGAAAATGGTTTTATGATGTTAAGTGCTTTTACTTTAAAAAAAAAAAAAATATATATATATATATATATATATATATATATATATATATATATATATATATATATATAAAATATCTAACGTTATTCCTTTTCTTTTTGTTTAATATTGGGTTTTATATTTTAATAATTTACGACTGATATATACTCTTTTTTTTAAGAAATCGTTCTTTAAATAACCTACATACATTTTGTAAACCGAATACTACCCCTTCATTGAGAGTGTTCACTTCTATGTCATATATAAAGATATTAAAGCCTAAATCGTAATCTAAAATACTAACATTACTTTTATATTGCAAGTCCCAACTACCGCGTCAGTTAAATAACTTAATAAAAGCAAAGAAAATAAAAATCGCGTCTCTAACCTACAACTGGGTCTTAAAAGCTTTGAAAGTTGGTATACGTAGTAATGTTAATCACATGGTCACTAAATTATTCAAAACTTTTCTAGGGCTAGTTTCTTATAATAAAGTTTATCTGTCACCTTATCGTTGTATTCAGGTCCATCGTTGTATAGTGCTGCTTGCTTGCACTGCCATCCCGCGATCAGGAAGAAAGTACTTGGTTGACCGCTTCTTCCAGTAGCTGTAGGTGATGTTGATATGTTGTTGATTTTCATAATACAGCAACGAGTTCCCTTCCATATTAGCAGTCAAGTAGTAGTTTAGAGTTTTCCATCTCCGACGTACGTCTTCACCAAAGGCTCCAAGCGATGTAAACATGTATGGAGAGATATTGTATTAGAACCACTGTAAAGTTTTGGTAAATATTCAGGCTCTTATTGTATTTCGCATATGATTGAACTATAACGGGATATGGTTAATAGTGAATATGATATATATGATGAATAGAATTCAATAGTATTGCTATTAACTTCAAGCTACAAAGTTATTAATATTCTATATTGAGCATGCTGCCAAATAACCAGCAAGATAATTAGCCTGCTAAGCAGATGGCAAAACGTTACCCACGTTAAGAAAAAAATAAATAAAATAAAAAACTTACGCACTTGCAATATTTTAAATCTACGACTCCTTGTCGCTTGAGGTTACTACAGCAACACTCGGAGGCCCAAATAGTAACTTTAACGTCGTCTCTTATTTTCGTGGCTTTTCAACGGCAGTGGCAGCACTCCATCTTCATCACCATTCTTAGACTTAACTTTAACGTCGTCTCTTATTTTCGTGGCTTTTCAACGGCAGTGGCAGCACTCCATCTTCATCAGCATTCTTGGACAGGATATCTTGCGAACGGTGTATATCGACACGTGGCGCGTAATACTACAGCGGTCGAACACTTCTGACTTGTTAAGACTTGTTTCAGTAATACACAGTACTTGCACTTCAATGTTTAATATCCAACCATTTGTAATAGAATGGGCGAGAGCAGCCCTTACAACTCGTTTTATAATATTTTAACACTATAATATTTAGGCGAGGGTAATTTACAATTTCATAACCAACTTACAGATGATATTATTTATACCTTATAATAAGTTCTAATAATTAATAATAGATTAAACATTATGTTAAAATATTCTATGCTTCTAATTCTTAAAACATTTAACAGTAAATACTAAATAATATTCCATAATTTCAATTGTGTAGGTGGCGCTACTGTTGAAACTTATGAACTAAAACATGAAAATTCCAATGTATTTACCATTTAAATTATTGTAAATAAATATGACTAACAATACATATAAAAACTTTTTGTCATAAAACATTTGGCTAATGAACTATGTACCTAAATGACCGCAACCTTTCGAATCGATTTATATATTATGTTCATTTATAATTTTTTAAAATCATTATTGTAAAAAAAAGGTTGAAAATATAAATGCAATTATTTAAATTATTTAAAAACTAACAAATATATTTTATGTTTTTGTAATAAGATATATTTGTAAAACTATTATTGAGTTGTATTGAACAAGTATCGCGGCTCAAAGCGAACTCCCACACTCCCTTTATGCATAAATATTATATATATGATATATTGATATAATATTATGATATGATAGTGTTACAAAATTGGTTACCCTCAACAATCTTTCTTTAATTTTTCGTCTCTCCTGTTCTTTCTCTTTTATTTCAGTTACTGAGTTAGAAGTTGAAAAACAGCTTAAATGTATATCCTCTACTGCTGTCGGTTGTTATGGTTTGTGCTCCAATATGTTAGTTAATATTTACCCTCATATCCTTCCCGTACTAACCTTCATTTAAAATTTTTCCTTATCATCTCAAACTTTTCCCTCGTCGTGGAAAAAGGCGAAGTCATTCCGCTTCCTTAATAATCCAATCCTTTAAGTTCGTCAGATTTTCCAATTTTCATATTACCCTAGTTATCTAAGGTCTTGGAACATATAGTCCATGAACAATTGGCTCGTTTTCTGCGTCACAATGATCTACTTAGCCTCTTTCAATCTGACTTCCGGCAGGGGCATAGTACAGTGACGACGGTAGTTAAAGTCTCCGATGATATTCGTTTTGCAATAGATTCTAAACTCCTTACTGTACTTGTTTTGCTGGACTTCAGTTGCGCATTTAATTCGGTAGATTTTGATTTGGTGATTGGTGTTCTTAGTGCCCTTAATTTTTCACCTTCAACTTTAAATTGGTTCGACTCTTACCTGCGTGGACGCTGTCAATTTGTTTTTATGAATGAAATAGATTATGAGTGGTGCAATATAGCGGGCGTTCCGCAGGGATGTGTCTTGTCCCCCTTACTTTTCTTTTTGTTTATCAACACAGTCACATCGGTGATTTCGTCTCATTTTCATTTGTACGCCGATGACCTGCAAATTTACCAACATTTTAGTGCTGCGGACATGTCACAAGCCTTGAATTTACTTAATGACGACCTTAGTGCAATTTGTTCTTGGGCAACTTCTTTTGGTCTCTTTATGAATCCACTTAAGTCTAAGACGATTATTGTAGGCAATAGACACATGCTTAAGTCCATAGATTACTCAGGTTGTCCCCCAATAGTTTATGACGGTACTCAGATTGCCTTGTCTTCAAATGTTACCAATTTAGGCGTTGTTTTTAGCTCGGATCTTTCCTGGAAAAATCATATAAATTACGTAAATACGAAAATTTACTTCACTTTTCATTCATTGCACTCTTTGAAAAATTTCCTCCCTATAAAGACCAAAATCTCGCTTGTCCAGACTCTCATGCTTCCTATTCTTGATTATGCTGATTCATGTTTTCTTGATGTTACTGAAGCTCCAAGAGGCTCCAAAATTCCTGTATTAGATTTATTTTTGGTCTTCGTAAGCATGACCATGCTTCTAATTTCAAGGCACAACTCAAATAGCTCCCTATCCGTCTTCGCATAAATACTCACATTTTATCCCTCCTTTATAACATCCTGTATAATCCTTTTGCTCCTATATATCTGCGTGAGCGTTTTGTTTTTTTGTATCCTAGTGAATCTCCTTGTCGGCTTGACCGTAGGTTTGTACTTCGTGTCCCGGTATCTCACACCCATTGTTACTCTAGGTCTTTTACCTGTCTTTCCGTGAAATTGTGGAATTCTCTCCCACTGGCGTAATCCCAGGTGCGTAATAGTCTTCCTTCCTCTTCCTGTTTTTAAAAAACTGTTGAAGGAGCATTATTTATCATTCATATAATATTATATCACACGTCATATTTTTTGGGTTGGCTGGAAGAAATCTCTGCACCTAGAAATAAGCTCACCTTTTGTGCATTTTTATCTGTTTCTTTTTTTTAATGTTTTGTGTGCAATAAAGTATTAAATAAATAAATAAATAAAATAAATATTTTTATATGTTCATGTAAGATATATTCAGATAAAAATTAGAAGGATAACTTCCTTCTTAAAATAAATTTAAACTAACATTAGTTTATTATCCCATACCGTGTTTTATTTTATAGTCTAAAATAAACGCCATTATGTACCAATTAATTTTGTTATATTTGATATGTAGAATTAATATATTTATATATAAATAATAACATCTTATCTAGCAAATGAAATAAATAATTTCGGTTCATTTTTCAATTTCTTATACTGAATGAATATCACAAAATAAAAGGGGATGATATGACATAACTTATAAGTTTACATTACTTTACTTCTTTTTTTAATAGTCGAATATATTTAATACTTTTTAATAACAGGATAAAATAATAAATTTTTATGCTTACTATATAACTTTATTATTTATTAATAATATCGCTTGTTAACATTAATTCATACAATAATTATAGAGACTATATTTTATTGATAGACGTTCTGAAAACTTTTTATGTCACGTATTCTAACCACTTTATATCCAATATGATAGCACTAAAAAAAACCAGACGGACTTTCTATATTCTATACTCGTTTTTCTGTTAATTAATAGAATTAACAAGTGCCAAAGTAACATTAGAAAAATGAAAAAGATTACAAAAATAAGAAATATATGTATGCATGTAATTCCATCATTATGGAAAAAGGTTTTTGTAAGAATTACTACCTTTAATATTTATACCGTTTTTATCGGCATTGTCATAATAATCTAAATGATTTCATATAATCTGGTTTCGACTTTGTTTTTTGTTGAGTCCGTTAAGACTCATTATTTTATCATTTTATAGTTTAGACCTTAAGAAGACTATGTTTTTTAATCAGCATATAGCAAAGTTATATTTTATAACGTTTCACTATAATTCACTTACTATTAGTATTAGTTAGTTTGGGTTAGACAGAACTCTTTTAAGGATATTTATGAAAATTCTCTCATTTTCAAGGTAAGATACTAAAATTATACGGTACATAAATATAAAATCATACATTTATTTATATTAACTATTCCTGTCTCAGAAGTAAAATAATAATTTAGTTTAGCAAATACATTTTTTTTATATTCGTTAGCTATTTATATTTTATAACATAAATTGATTGATGGATACAAAATGTAAAATATTCTTAAAGTAAAAAACTTCTAAAAACACTTTTGTAGTTTAAATTTAAATCGATACAATAATAACTTCACTGGTTAAAGTAAATTGTATTTTATATTTTTAGAGGTGTACAATTTATATTTGCCATAGCTATGTACACAACACAACATAACAAAACTTTTTGTACTGAAAGGACGCTCGACTGAAATCCGCAAAACTTTATAGACCAAAAGTCGTTAGGAGGCGACAGTAATATAAATATTGAAGTATTTTATCGTCTGATTTTGTTACTGATAACGAGTGCTAACATAACATTTCAATCACCTCCATACTCTGTAGGATTATGGAGTGTGTATTAAACTCGCGCCTTCTAGCAGGATGGTAACCATGTCCTCAGTGACCGACAGTACGGGTTTCGCTGAAATAGGTCCACTGGGGATCTTCTAGTGTATGCGACACACATATAAGGCGAGACCATCGAGAAAAACGGAGAAACGGTCACCGTCTCTCTGGACTTCTGGAGGGCATTTGACAGGCATGCATGCAGGCAATTATCTGGCATGCGAGCCTTATAAGCCAGCTTTAAGCGTACGGTATATCTCCTGATCTGATCTGCTGGGTAACGGACTTTCTGAGTCAGAGATCTCTCCGAGTAGTTGTCGACGAGTGTTCCTCGGTACCCTTGACAATAAATGAGGGATTGCCTAAGGTCCGTTCTTTCAGCAACCCTTTTTCTGCTGCACATTAACGATCTACTGTAGTCCGATATCAATGGGTATGCAGATGATAGCACAGTTGTAGAGAGATATCTGCCGAGTACACGGGCTAGTAGATATCAAGTCCAGTCTGAAAGAGAAGCCATGGTGCAACGTTTGAGTGACAAACTTCAAGCCGTCTCCGCATGGAGCAATGCCAATCTTGTCAAATTCAACGCCGCCACAACGAAGACGTGTATGTTCACCGCCAAAAGGAGCCCTTTCACCTTGTTCATACTTTCCAGAATATATCCTTGGAATACAGTGACCGGCTTCAGTTGTTAGGCTTAGAGATTTCCTCGAACCTCAACATTGGTCGGTTCATTGACTCCACAGCAAGAGCAGCAGCAGGAAAACCGTTCTTGCGAAAGGTTTGACAGTACTTTACACCGGAACAGCTACTTTTATTATACAAAGCACAGATCCAGTCGTGTGTGGAGTACTGTGGTCACATATTTGCTGGTATCGCAAAAACTCATCTTGCGGTTTTGGACTCAATTGAAAGGCGAGCAAAAAGGCTTATTGGCGACCCTGAATTGGTTGACACCAACCTCCACAGCCTTGAACACAGGCTTCGAATTGCTAGCCTCTCAGTATTCTATAGAATACATTTTGGTGAGTGTGCAACGGAATTACACGAGTTAATTCCCCCGTCCCCCTTCCATTATCGGACGATTCCGACACATGGCAGGTATCTATCCATAGCCTTTGGACATTCCCTCTGTCTGAACGAAGCGCTATGCCTCGTCTTTTTAGTGCGCACAGCGAAGGATTAGAACAGCTTGTCCTAATACAATGTGGGTGTCTTCAAGAGAAGAGTGAATAGGTTGCTAGTCTAATGTGAGTGAACACCTAAGATTACATTCCTCTTACCATCAAGTAGAATGTAGTCAAGCAATAACCTAGATTGTATAAAAAAAAGAACATCTTTTATGAATATTAATAAAACATTATTGGCGGATTTCTTCATTACAATACCATTAGTATAACGTGATAAATTTTGCCTAGTAAATTAATTACCAAAGAAAAAACAGTTACCTATATATATATATGACAGTTACCTATATATATATATGACATATATATGACAGTCAATGAAAAACAACATATTAAAGGTTTCGTCTCTATTTACTAGTGTTTAATTTTTGTAACATGTATTGAAAACTTCTTCATTTCAATTATAAATCTTTGTATGGTGGTTTCAATAATGTATGGTACATATCTAACTGTTCTTCTAATTACGAACCATTAATAAAAAAATATAAATTAAATTAAAATGTTTGTGGAATTCTATATATAGGTTTTAACAATAAATTCTAATATTTTACAAATTTTACTGTAGGAATACAAACTATTCAGCATTTATTACTGCAACAAGGAAATTGGGTCCTACAAATCTTCAACCAGTATGAAGGCAATCAACAACAGGTGAGTGAGCATAATCAGCAAGTTTGTGAACAGTAGGACCTAGTAAAGTGCAGTGTAGTGGGATATGAGACTCTTACAAGTAATCTCTGTTGCAAATATAGCTCTCCGGCATCCTACATACATAAAGCATCTACAATGCTAACTGCTACTCAACCGATAAACAAGTCTTATTAAATAGATCAGTAATTTATTCTCAAAATTTAGGGGCTGACTGTGGAGAAAGTCTTAATATTTCTTACTTACTTGCTTTTCAATTTTCTAGATCATTTTCTGAAAATGATAATAACTATATATATATTAACTAACAAGATAACAAATGTTATCATCCTGCAATAGTGATCATTTATTTCAAAATATCATGTTAATGTTAAGTTTAATGTTAAGCTTATTTAAATTCGGGAGGGTGGTGACATCTATTAGGCATCTTTCGAAAATCCACTGTCCCGATAAAGACGATCACATATGGAATGCCTAATTCACTGAGACGGACAGAGACTTATCTGTATGTGTTGGTTTCCTATAAACAGTATGTCCCAATGGCATAGACGTACATTGAAGTCAGCAGTGTGTGAACATACCTTAGACAAGCCCAATCATTATATAAGATTTAATAAGCCTAAAATCCTCGCTAAAGAACAACGTTACATTGCAAGAATGGTTCGTGAGGCTATAGAAAATGATGGTTGGGGATTATCTAACACCTGGGACCCACTTTTGAAAAATATAAAATCCCATGTCTGTGACCGCAATGTAAGACCTCAAGGTACTGTTAGTGCGTTTTGTTTGAATCCTGAACTGTTTACGCCCGGAAGCTTACAAACCGTTGGAGGTAGATGACTAATTAACTGACTTACTGACAGATACCTCAATCTCGTTTTACCGTGAACACGATTGCTGCAAAGCATTCGAAACGTCGCATTACATTTAAAAAGTAAATTCAAAATTTATTTCAATATACGCAAGTTAAATCCGTAAAAATAGTTTTATTTCAATGTATAGAACTCGTAAAAATCTTAGAAAACACTAAATATAAACATTTAAAGCCATGGCAAGCTTATTTAAATTTATATAAATATAGAATGAAAAATAAACCAAATATTTATATAAATAAATAGTCATCATTTGTTAATAAAACTCTTCAATCTTCTTGCGTGTTAACCAAATCTTTTCTTAAAGATATTTTTTGTTTAAAATTGGGACTAGTATTAAATTTAATAATATAGCTGACTTACCCATGGAGAAGAACATTGTTCAATAAAAAGTACAATTTGACATATCATAAGTGCAAAGTATGCCAATTTGAAATTAAAAAAAAAACGGCCAAAACGGCGAGTTAGACTCGCTCACGAAGGGTTCCGTAGCATTGTTTATAAAAACGGCATGAAAATACGTTTATTATGTGGGTCCCCTTAAATATTTATTTTCTTTTTATTTATACATTAGTAAAATTTTCTCATCTTAATATTCAAGCGCCTATTGCTGTTACCAAAAAAAAATACCAAAATTTATCTAACAAAAGACACGTTTGTTGCATGGGAGCCCCCTCAACATTTTTTTAAAATTCTGTTTTTAGTATTATTTCTTATATTCCCTACAGAAATACATCAGTTTTGAATAAGTCAACTGTCTAGCTATCACAGTTCATGAGATACAGCCTGAATACAGACAGACAGACAGACGGAAAACGAAGTCCAATCAAATACAACAGATGTTGTAAGTTTAACACATGTTAAACTCAGTTTATATTTATGACTGTCTGTGGCATCACAGCTCTCAAATGGATGAACCGATTAGGTTGTGGTTAAAGCCTTCAAGGTGGACTACCATAATTTATAAGCTACAAAGATATGTTTGATATATATAAAACAACCAACAACAAAAGACAGTTTTCTCAAAGATATTTAGTTGTCTTATTTAAACTAGTCACAGGATCGCAGGCAGTATTGAAGCTAATAATTATGATTTTTTGTTAAATATGTTGAATAATCGGGAAATATTAGGAATGTTTCAATTTTTTTTTTAAATTTTAATACAACCTAAAATAAAGACGTTAAATCTACTCTTGTTTTATCTTTAAAACGTCTATTATTACAATATCAATGTCAAACTGATAATAAAATGTCTACATGGGTCGTGTTTAAAAAAAATAATAATAGAATATTATTATTTGTAAGAGTAATAAAATAAAAGGGCAACCCAATTACACTGCATAAACTCACGTCAGTAGAAGTTTCTTAAAGGATGCATGCAGTTAACTTTTAAATAAATAAAGAATGAAAGTAAATAATGCTACCTTTGGGAAAAGATACTGACCATGT
Organism: Napeogenes sylphis; assembly: GCA_959347405.1. Classification (NCBI taxonomy): domain Eukaryota; kingdom Metazoa; phylum Arthropoda; class Insecta; order Lepidoptera; family Nymphalidae; genus Napeogenes; species Napeogenes sylphis. Next base: position 2,308,735 of record OY365783.1, read on the forward strand.
GCCAATTGATTGCCTCTGCTACGAGTATTGTATACCTATCAGTCTCGATGAAAAGTATTTTATGTATACCCGACAAAAACCCAAATATCAATGAAAGGCAATTTCATAAACAAATACAACACACACTACACAAATTATTTAAAAATTTATATCTGAGAATTACTCTGAATGTAAGTCTTTCCTTATAAATTTTATAAACTCTTTAAAATCATAAGACACATAAGAAATGTTAAAAACAAGCTATCAATCGATTCGTAAGTCAATTGATGATATTTCATTTTTAAAAAGCTAAAATTTATAGTTTCAAAAATTGTTTCCCGTTGGTCGAGGGGTTAGCGCAGACGCCTAACGTGTCACGGCGCAATGGGGTTCGGGTTCGATTCCCGGCGGAGACAGGCATTTATGTGATGAGCATAGATGTCTGTGTTTCTGGGTTTGGTCGTTTATTAAATATATTCTCAGTATTTATATGTGTATTTCTATGTATTGGTATCGTTGTCTAACACCCTTAACACAAACAAATAATTTGCTTACTTAGGGGTTAGATCAATGTGAGTAATTTATCCTGATATTATTATATTATTATTATTATTATATTTCTTAAGACTTGACAACTATGCAAAAAAATGTTTAAACATAAATGTGTAAAGGTAAAACATAAAACATACATTAATTTCACACGGTTTTACACTTTAATATTTAATAAAGTTATTGAGTCTTAATTGTTATGAAAATATGCAATAGCGAACGGTCACGTATTTAGTGTAGCAAAGTTGCTCCGCAAGCAAAATAGTTAAATAAAATTGAGAAAGTGGTAAAAAGTGCTTGGATCACAGTGATTTTCGATAGGGCTAAGTGCCAACTAAGTGAATGTGTATGTGAAAATTGTGAAAAAGTGTTTAGTGCAAAGAAAATTAGGAAAAACGGTAAAAATTTTAAATTTCAAAACTCCAACGCAAACGCTGCGTTATTTAAAGCGACGATTCAAATATTTTTTTTTATAACCTCTACCCTTGCTACTCAATAGCAATTGGATAAACTAATTGAATTATGTAAATATTTGATTCACAAAATCATCTTAGCAAATTAAATGCAAAAATGTAATTAAAAAGCTAAGATCCACAAAAATGTATATGTATAATCCTAAGCTAATTAGAATAAGCGTAACTAAAATAAGACAATTAATGATGAAAAATCGAAGTATGTTGTAAAGTATGTAAGTTGCAAAGTCATGATTGTTGTAAAATTGCTAAATACCGCTGATCTTAAAAACCTTTTGTCTCCAATAAAATAGAATTAAACAGCGGACATAAACAAAATACATAGATAATTTGCGGCAGCTATTTGAATATGGTCATCAACCTTAATACAATAAGTTACAAACAAAAGATAAGTCACCTAAGAAAAGTCAGTAAAATAGCTGCCGCAAGCTGAACACAAAACACGCTTAAAATACAATATTCACCCATTCCCTCACAATAAAACTAACAAAATGAAAAAAATATTTACCCGAACATAGATTCCCTTTCCGATGGGGAAGAAAATTGCGAAAAACCTTAAAAAAAAGGGAGTGTGGAAAAGTGTAAATTAAGAAAATTAAGGTCAATGGAATTATGAACAGGAGCAGGCTCCTTCCCTACGCCAAGAGATTTTAAGAAACGCCACATTCCTTGTGAGCTAGTATTCGAAATTTTGTCATGGATATAGCGGCTTTTAGCTATACGACAAAGCTTGTTGCAATTGTTACGAAGAACCTTATACTGAGCAAGATTGTCATCCGACGGATGCTTTTTACATCGCCTATTCGCTCTGTCTCGTGCAGCCATAGTCTTTCTAATGTCTTCAGACACCCAGGGGGGAAGGATTATGCTTCTTCCTATTTTTTTTAAGTGGTGCGTGACGATCAAAAAGATTTAAAATAGCAGAATTAAAAAAAGAAATTGCTGAGTCGACGTCACAAGCCTCCTCACAGTCTAACTCCTCCGCATTAATATTCTTAAAAGAACGGCGATAAAGAAACCCAGTCTTATTTTTGGGAGAGCGAACCAAATAAGATTAAAAAGCGAATCAAATAAGATAAAAAAGATCATGGTACGAGAAACACGAAGCAAGCTGCCTATGCACTATTACTTTACTAGGCTGAGATGTAATGATTAAGTCCAAAGAGATGGGTTACTATTTGGAGATTTATGCGTTGCAGACAAAGGAAGAATGGATAAGTTAAAAGAAGATACTAAATTACGAAGCTTGACAGACAAGTGTTAAAATCACCCAGTAGAAAAATGTCGGTATAAATAGGGCAGAATACGTGCAAAACATTATCTAAAGTAGGGAAGTAATCAATATGGAGTGAGGGACTGTATAACACTGCCAAAAGAATTTTGGAGTAATTAAGCATAATTTCCAAGAATAGATATTCCGCTGCTTCATTATAAAGACTTGGAGAGCAGGACAGGATTTTGTAAGGAATATTGGAACGCAAATTTATAGCAAACGCAAATATATAGCAAACGCAAATATATAGCAAATATATATATATGTGAATGGAAATTTCGTAGTATCAAAATAAAACTTACTAAAAGTGAAAAGAATTATAAGTATGTCATAGATAAGGTACATTCAAGTCTTATTATGATATTTTTAATGAAAACAATTATTGTTAATAAATTTATCATGCAAAACGTTATAATTTGACCCACAAGTTGGAAACTCTCATTCATTATGTTATAGTTAGTTAAATGTGTGTGTTACATGATATCGTGAGTGCGACCGCGTCGCAATGTACATGTGAGTAAATTATTACCGTATTTTACATGAGAGGTGTCCTGAAACGAAAGACACATAAACTGGGTGAGGTACGTTACACGACGTTGTAATTAACATCCAAAAATTATTGGATAGCCTTAAAAAATATAATTGTGAGGGCAATAAAAATGAGACTATTTATTACGAAAGTTAATAAAATCTTTTAATAAAAATACGGTTGGATATTGGGTGAGAGAAGCTATAAAGCTCTTTATTAATGGTTTAATCCACCCTTCTTTTTGTTACTTTACCTTATAGCAAGTGGGATAACATACAGAATACTTCCCTGGAGTAAGTAATCCTTTATCATGTATTAATAGGTAGAGCTACTAAAGCTAACTGTAGTACTAAAGTTGACTATAAAGTGTAGCTATAACGAGCACCATAAATACCTTTTTACTGCAATAATTATAATATAATCAATTTGAAAAAGTTCGTTTTACAAGTACTAATATTGGATTAGATTGGATATATCCTTGAATAGCTTAGATCCAGTAGAATAAGCAGTGGATGCAAGTAATTACCAGAGGCTTTCACCAAACGTTTGATCATAAGATAAGTGCTATGAAAAGATTTTTAATAAATATATTTATATTTTCTAGAGTGCAATAAGTTATTAAACTAAATATAATATTGTAATAAAATAATATGTACTAAATAAATTTTAATATTTATTATACTATACATTGTATTATATTATACATTGCTTTTTTATAATTTTGTAAGTAAGTAATGGTAATGTATATAATAGTAAAATTTAATAAAAAAACATCTGTCACTGCCTAAGAAACCTTGAACTAAAGATTCAAGTCAGAGAATAGCTAAGTATGATATTCGGTTTTTAAAATTAAATATAATGGTAAGAATACTATAGTACGTTCAGAGGATCCTACATCGTTGGTGGGATGAGGACGCATGCAGTGCACCCCTGCCTCCCCTTTGTGGGAAACACTCCCGATGGTTTATGATCTTTATTTAATATTATGTTTAAATATCTCTAAAGTAAATTTATCGTATTGAATGTTATTGTATTTGCATTGAAATAATATCAAATATTTATTGTTAAGTAAATGAGAGGATAATGAAAATAACTACGTTAAAAAAACCGACTTTAAAACTAAAAAGTAATAAATAATGAAAATTTAATATTTATTATATACTACCTATTATTTATATGTCCTATTTACTAAAAGATTTGAAGTCGGTACCAAGCCATTTAGTATTAGAAATCGGTTGAATACATTTCCGTAATTAATTATTTTTTTGTTTTTCTTCGTATCGATTCAAGCTAGTAATCATATGAAGATTGAGCTGCTTTTAATAATAACGTTTAATTGCTATTTATTATGTTTATTTATATTGTTATATTTGTATGTTTTATTGTATTAATTTGCTAGTATTCATTTAAGTGGTTAAATATAATTATCTGTTTAATGCTTGGCACCGACTTCTAACCTACTAGTAAATAGGACATATAAATAATAGGTAGTATATAATAAATATTAAATCTTCATTATTTCTTTCTTTTTAGTTTTAAAGCCGGTTTTTTTTAAAGTAGTTATTTTTATTTAATACTTTTTAGTTTATTGCTACATTATCAATTAGCCATGGGTAGACCTACAAAAGGTGCTGCGCGACTAAGACTGTTTATTGAAATCTATATTTTTAAAGGTGCTGCGCGCCTTAAAAAATATAGATCTCAGTAAAGAGTCTTAATCTTCATAGTCTTCTCAATAAAAAATCTCTTTGAAACACAATTTCACGTTCTATTTATATCACGTTATATTAATACATATTATAAGTAATATCTCAATTATTTATGCCAAAAGAAAAAAAAGGTGTTTCTTGTAACAGTCTTTATGCGAAGATTAGGTTATATATCAACATTTGGTATATTATCAGAATTGACCTATATAAATCCTTTATGGCCCATAAATAAATAAAAAGTAGCCAATACATTTATATTTTCGCACAACATTTCTGATATTTTCAATGAATTACTATCAACTACAAAAATATTTGTATTGTACGTAAAGCTTGTGATAGATAAATCAGATATTTTAAATTGTTATTTATGTTCTCTGATACGAATATAGCAAACTATAAATTTTAGGATTGCAAACGAATAAAAATGTAATCGGAACAAAACTAAATTACAATTTAGAGCAGATGCAACTGACCCTTAGTATGATTAGCAATATGTAGTGTAAAATTTTTAGAATAATTATCCAACGAAGTTTAAACATAAATATTTTAATTGCATGAATATGTCATAGTAACTTATTCAAAACCTGGTCTAATCGGCGATAACTACTATGTGTTTTGTATAATAACACATAAATAATAATATTATTTTAATTTGTTCTATTTTTCCATTCGTAAGCCTAACATTGCTTCCGCTATTGATCTAACACATCCGTATACATTCATAATAAACTCATTTTTTATATCTTTTCTATTGTAATAGTTATTGCTACAATCTTACCAATTTAGTATTGATAATGAGAAAGTCATAGAGATAGATATAAATATTGATAACCTTGCATAGGAAGAATCTATTGCATCTCACTGTCACAATTGTTCCACTTATTGTTCAATATTCAATGAAATTAAATTATGGATTCCTTTTACTATTGTCGTTCATTTAAGAAGATTAAAAAAAATAACTACGTTAAAAAAAACCGACTTTAAAACTAAAAAGTAATAAATAATGAAGATTCAATATTTATTATAAACTACCTATTATTTATATGTCTTATTTACTAAAAGGTTTGAAGTCGGTGCCAAGCCATTTAGTATTAGAAATCGGTTGAATAAATTTTCGTAATTATTTATTTTTTTGTTTTTCTTCGTATCGATTCAAGCTAGTAATCATATGAAGATTGAGCTGCTTTTAATAATAACGTTTAATTGGTATTTATTATGTTTATTTATATTGTTATAGTTGAATGTTTTATTGTATTCTGTGTTTGGGAAAATAAATAAATAAATAATAATAATAATAATTTACGTATCTTAATCATTAAAGTAGGTATTTCATTGTATTAATTTGCTCGTATTCATTTAAGTTGTTAAATATAATTATTTGTTAAATGCTTGGCACCGACTTCAAACCTATTAGTAAATAGGACATATAAATAATAGGTAGTATATAATAAATATTAAATCTTCAATATTTATTACTTTTTAGTTTTAAAGTCGGTTTTTTTAACGTAGTTATTTTCATTTAATACTTTTTAGTTTATTGCTACATTATCAATTAGCCATGGGTAGACCTACAAAAGGTGCTGCGCGCCTTAAAAAATATAGATCTCAAGAAACGGGAACGGATAAAAGTAGCCTTCTCAATAAAAAATCTCTTTGAAATACAATTTCACGTTCTTGTGAGACTATTAAAGACTTCACATATACAAAACAACAGATGTCATTACGTCAAACAGCACGTTTTGATTTACTTCCGGAAGAGTTAGTTCAAAATTTGGACTAAAATGCTCATAAAATAAAAACCCCTGGGCCTACCTGAATCAAATTTTTATGTGACCAATTCGAAACTATTCCGCATCGAACAAAAAAGGAATTATGTAAATCGGTTTAGAAACCGCGGAGAAATCGGTGTACATACATAAAAAAAAAACTCGGCCAAATTGAGAACTTCCTCCTTTTTGAAGAAGTCGGTTAAAAAAAGGAAACGGCATATTAATAAAACTATCTATACTAATATTATAAAGCTGAAGAGTTTGTTTGTTTGAACGCACTAATCTCTGGAACTACTGGCCCGAATTGAAAAAATCATTTTGTGTTGAATAGTCCGTTTATTGAGAAAGGCTATAGGGTATATGTCATCTCGCTGTGACTAATACGTCATATGTCATTACGTCTTTGTACGTAGTGGTGTATTACGAAAGGATTTTTAAATTCCTCCCTTAAAGATTTTAAATAGATAGATAGATGGATTTTGCAATTTTGTATGAAACTCGGCGGCAACACTAAAAACCGCGCGGACGAAGTTGCGGGCGACCTCTAGTAATTGATATTGTGTTAAATAGCGTGCACTTACAGAGCGGTTTGCCATCTAGCGTAAGATATTAACGACCTCGGGTTAATAAGGGTGATGATGTATTTTGGACACAAGAGTTGTTTTTAATAACTTGGTTAATTTTAAATAGCCGTAGAGCATAGCAGTCAGAGCTGCAACTTTCAATATTATCTTTTTTCAATATTATGAACTCGGTCTTTGGTAATGTACTTTTTTATCTCTGTCGGCTTTCCCTTTTACAACGCGACTGTTGTCTATTATTGAAACATTAGCTCAAAGAAGAAGTCCATAACTTCAAACTTAAGAATCTAAGTAACTATTAAGCATTAAAGGATGTTTCTTTTCAATGGTTGCATATATTGTTTCTTCCTGTTATTTTTTTCAATTCATATGATTATTAACTTAACAATTTATTCTTAAACGCTCTTGGCATTTAAAAATAAATGACTAAGTTTAAAAAGCTACACTCTAAGTTATATAGTTAACCCCCCGACTAAAAAGAGGAGCATTTTATTTTTGACCTGTCGATTTGATGGTTCTTAGCTATGATTGGTCGAAATAGAAACAGTCGTCTTCGAGATATTAACGTTTTATTGGTGAAAGGATCTTATGCAATAATTAGCTGTTCCCAACGGCTTCGCCCACGCTATGTAGGAAAAAAAGCTTAGTTATGTAGGCCAAAAGGTTTTTACACTTATTTATTCAGGTAAAGTACTTTATTAGGGATATGTATTGCCCGTGACTGCGTCCACGTAGACTGTAAAAAATATATTTATATGGCTTATGATCGTAGCCATAAAGAATCACGGGCAACAGCTAGTGATAATATAAATCCCTTCATCATGGTGTTATAAGTGATTGTAAACCATTTTAACTCTAAATGTTTATATTTATTAATATTCGTATATGTGAAATCTACCTACCTATATGAAAAAGTCTTGATCATGTTTCTTAATACATTTATAATTTATTACATTGTCGAAATTTTCACGCGGATCCTTATTTTTTTCTTAGCCTATTTAATTCAAACAAACAAACAATCAAATCTCCGATGATGATGGTTATAAAATATAGCTTTTGTTCATCAGGAATAATGTAGGATTCTAATGCTAAAATATTTTTTTAAATCGGTCCTGTAGTTTCGGAGTCTATTAAATTTAAACAAACAAACAAATCTTTCCTCTTAATAATATTAGGATAGATTTATAGAAATACTTAAACAACTGAAAATTTTGTGTGTCTGTAGGTTCATTTAGTACAATTCAGAAACCAGTAACATAGCTTTAAAAAGGAGAAAAGAATAAAAAAATAAAATTTAAAGAACCCCCGATACAAAAAGACCTCTAAAAAGAATAAAAATAATATTATTATGTATGTACCGTTTAATAAAAAAAGAAATTAAAATGCAAGTAAGTTACCAAGGCAAATAAAGAAATTACGATATCGAATCGTATAGTCTAAGTCCTCAATGATTAACTTCGTAAAATAGACACCATCGTCAACGTACGTACAACGGTCCCCCGACGTAACGACTTCGTTAAGTACATAATAACATTATTTTTATTATTTTTTAAAGGTATTTTTGTATCGGGGGTTTTTTAAATGTTTAATTTATAATAAAGGGTGGTCGTAACTGTAGCCACTTATAATCCAAAAAAGTGTATGCTAATATACTTCTGGCTTATTTAAAATAGTTTATGTAACATAATATTTAGTAAGTATAAAGTTACCTCAGATACATTCCTAAAACCTTCCTTCAAAATGTATTTTTGTTCTAGTTTAAGAGTCCATTTTCTCTAGGTCCGTTATTTATCGACTATATTGGATAGTAATCGACGCCACAGTTCAAGCTTGACACTATTATGCAAATACTGACGACAATGATTGTCTTGATCTGATAGAAATCTCTTGCATCAATGAATCGTCAAAGGCAAGTGAAGTCATGCTTCTGATACATATACAACAGACGATACAGGTACAGCATCTGTGATAAGATACGAGTTTATGCATTACTGTGAGTTTAATAGGAGTTTGTTAGTATTGGTGAATAATATGGGCTGTATTAATAATATACTTTTAGTATTTATGTAGAAATTTAATAAAAAAAATAATAATAATTCAAAGTAATTACAACATTTACATATTTCAATAATTTAACAACACGAAATCTAATTCTAAGGTTACAATGTTAAAACGAATTTACTAACAAAACGAAGACACAAAACGACCAATCAAGCACAGTAAGCAAGTATTAAAGGACTAGATAAGGTACTCAAAGACCACAAGACAATCACTATTCACACCAACAGAGCTTCCGCTCTCAAACGACTATGACACGATCTATACATATAATAAAATCGTCACTGAGCCATTCCTGTCCATGGAATTAAAAAAAAAAATCATCATAGGAGGGCTTTATAAGAGCAGGAGAACCCAAAACAATGGTTTTTCAGTTTGTCTGTTTGTCTGTATGTCTGTATGTCTGTATGCTTGTGCACGCTAATCTCAGAAACGGCTTGACCAATTTGAATGCGGTTTTCAGGAATTTATTATCACAGTCTTCACTTAACATTTAGTGTTTATTTCATCTAAATCGGTTAAGAAATAAAAGAGTTATGACTATTTATGTCAATGACGTAATAGGTACCTTGAAAATCTTATTCTATACACGTAATAAATCTGTAGAGGAGTAGTCTTTGTACATTAAAAATATTAACAAAAATATACCAGGATGTAATAACTAACAGAATCCATTTTCAGCATTTTTAAAATCTTTGTCTGTTTATCTGTTTGTCCTTTAGTTGTGCAAACAACACAAAAAAATATCAAAAATTCATACAGGGCGACCTTTATATAAGCAAGAGAACCAAAAACAATGTTTTTTTCATTTTGTCTGTTCGTCTGTATGTCTGTATGTTTGTGCACGCTAATCTCAGAAACGGATTAGTCGATTTGGATGCTGTTTTCAGGAATATATAGTCATGGGTTTCACTTTATATTTTGTTTTTTTTTAACAATAAAGAAAGTTAATAATATCTTATTGTCGTACCATTGCTTCTTACCGGTTTGAATGTTTATAGTTTTTACATACATTAGTAAGTACAAAGGGTATTTTTTACCAAAATCGAAAACTACGTGTACGAAGTCGCAGGCACAGCAACTTACATATTTTTTTTTGTTTGTCTATGCTGTTAGCCCTGTTGGCTAAAAAGGGGGGGGGGGGGGGGGGAACCAGTTACATATTATAAAGCAAAGTCGCTTTTCGCGTCTGTATGTCTGTATGTATGTATCTTTAAAACTACGCAAAGGATTTTTATGCAATTTTTTTTTAATAGATAGAGTGATGATGCAAGAGGAAGGTTTATATGTATTATAACGTGCTTAGTATATATCAGAGAACCACTGATAATTTCAAGATTTCTAATGCGAAGTCGTAAACAAACACTTTTGTTTGCGCTTACAATGCAAACGCTGGTTGAACTCCACACGATAGATCAAAATAATGTACTAAGTATTGTATACCTTAAAAGTTCTACAAGAAAAACCGCGATGGTATATGTTTATCTTTTAGGGATAACCCACAATAGCAAATTTTTATCCTTTACTTTTTACGAAAAATAATAGGTAATTTACGAAGCGATTTTAAGAAATATAGTTTTAATTCTTATCTAATTCAGTAACTTAAATACATTTTACATTTAATATGGAACAATATAGCCCCTTACAGCATGTAATTTCAATGAATATTTTCGAAGATATAACACATTTAAAATATAGGGTCTGGTTTAATGAAGGAACTGTGCAAACCGTCTCAAAAATGGCTTTTGTGAATGTTCAGTATTGAAAATGTTGTTAATTCAATGTTTATTATTTAAAATATATTTTTTTTTAATAAAACAAGACCTGCAAGTTGATGGTGAAAATAACGTCGATTATGTAGCTCAGAATGCCTCAAGTTTACATGGTAATATTTTGATTATGTTCAATGAAAATCTGTAAGTGTGATATATTATGGTTAGAATGGTTATTGAGTACCCTGTTTAAGAAGTAGTTACGTGTTAAGAAGTAAGAAATATTTTAGTTTAAGAAGTATTTTAGTTTGGACGTTCAAGTAAAAACAAGAGAGGTATAAAAATAATTACAGCACCTAATATTGTATCCTTATTAAAATCTCTAAATATTCTTTTGACAGTGAGCGATGTCTGCCGATATCGTAATTTTGATCGTATCAATTAAAATAAGTCATATAGAAGCCAATACAAGAAAGGGAGTTGGGAATTGTTTTATTTCGAATTTAAGGCGTGCGAAGCCGCGGGCAAAAGCTAGTAATTCATAAACCTAACACTTGTTTACTAATTTATAGGAGTTGATGCCTACTAATTATTAAGAAATACCCTCGACTCCTAACAATCTATTATTTTCGGGACAAAATGCAATGTAATCAATAAAATAAATAAATTGATGATGTTCTTTTAGGATCGATACTTTGTGAAATTATTTCGGAAATCACAGGTCAAAGTTAATAAACATGATGTCAGAAGAGAATACCTAAAATTAGGAACGTGGTTATTGTAACATCATTGGGGCCGTTACAATAAGACACATCCGACTCTGAGAGAATAACACTTATTTCGTTCAATGTGGGCGTTAGTACGGATGGACGTTGAACTTATCGCTTCTTTCTGTTTGGTTGATTCATATTACTATTTGCTTATAAAATTTTGTTTTGTTAAAAAATAATTACCATAGTTTTGTCTATCCTTAAACTCACTGTAATATTCTGAATAAATATTTTGTAAATTATCTGTTAAGTGAAAGTTTGTTAACAATTTAAGAATGTCAAAATCTAGTAGGGGGTGTCAAAACCTAAAATTATAAGTGAAACACTTGAACGTTCTTTGAGTCCTGGCTTACTCCAACAACTTGAAGCATTTGTTTCTTATTATTTACTTTACTTCATTTTATTATTTAAGTTCTACTAGTACAGCTATTATTGGCGCACACTCTTATCTCTCCTCCATCCTACCGATTATGTATAGCATGTCAACCCCAGCAACCCACCGGTTATAAAAGTTCAGTCGCCATTCCTCATCCAAGTTGCCTTATTATTTAATTATACCTCTGAATTACATATACAAAGCTGGTACTATAAGACTAATAAGATCGTTCGGCTACTGGTCATAGACAAGTCTAATCGCGACCACCCTACTACTTTTTATCAATAAAGATTCTGGAGCTGTAGCGATGCTCACCACCTTTATACTTTTGTGCACATACCACATAGGTACCTAGGAACGGAAAAGAGGCTCACTAAGAGTATCCAGCTGGTGTCAGTGCTGTAAGGCTCACTCACTTCCTAACATGCGGTCAGTCTGCTAGCTAACCCTGCATTATAGTTGAATAATCAGATAGAAGCTAGTACATCCATCTAACCTCTAAGCAGGCAACACCCCAAATTACAATGGCCCCCAAACCATAAGAACCTTACCGAACCGCTGATAAAAACATAAAAACCCCGAATCCAACACTAAAACTGGTACCCCGATGGTTCACATAGAGTTTATGATATTTTTTTTAACATCCGTTTATTAGTTGTTACTGATGTTTTGAACTGAGATCTATCGTCTTTATCGGGACAGTGGTGACATCTATTAGGCTTCTTTAGAAAATCCTGACACATATAGAATGCTTAATTCACCGAGACGGCCAGCGATACGGTAGCACAATTGGTAGAGCGATGGGACAGTTTCCCAGAGGTCGCGGGTTGGAATCCCTTCCCGTATCGGTTTATTTTTAGTTCTATATTTATATAAATTTCAATAATCTTAACATGGCTTTACATGTTCATAAATATTTTCAAAAACATAAATTATACTCCTTTGAAAAATAGGATCAAGAAAAGTTTATTCACTTTCATTACCCAATATTTGAACCAACTTATAACGGGTACGACGATGATGACGACGAGTACTATTACCATCGGTTTCATGCAAAAACGATTCTGCAAATAAACATACATAGTATACAGACCATTTAAGTTATCATATAGTTAAAATACGCATGTCCGGGATATTATTAAGAACGTTCAAAATTCTAATTTGAACTTCTGATTATTTCTTAATTTTTAAATATATAATATTATGCGGTAGAATACTTTATTTATGTTATTTTTGTAGATATTTCCTCTTCCCCACATAATTAACACATAGATCGTGTTAGGACACTGTAAAATGGCAATAAGTTTACTTACAATTTGATAAAACGCAGCTCTTTACTTTAAGTTGGTTACAGATCGTCCAGAAAACTCCCTGTATTTTATCACTGAAAACAGTAATATTTTCAAGAACAAGATAAATTAATAGTTTTATGAAAAATACTGTCAAGAATATTCTTGCTTAACCTATAAAAGTCAAAGACTTTTTAACGGCATGGAATTAATTGGTGTACTTCCTAAATTATAAGATAATTTCTAATTTTCTAAGGTTATTTAAGAATACGATTTTTTTTAGATGGAGATTTTTGAGAATTTATATTTTTAAATATTCTTGAATTTTAAAGTGTTCTCAGTTATCAGTTACGACTGTGACTCAAATAGTCCATATTATGAATACTTGTAATATTATTGATAATTTAGAAGAGTAGGTATTCGTAGAATTTATTGCTTTTACTTCTCCGGGGATGTACCTTTTGGAGCCAACTACAACTAGAATCTTACGTTTCATAAGAGAAATGTATACCTATTCAAAATAATATGGTGCTTTTGATTTTAAGTAACCTTTAAGATATGAAGTCGCTAATAATTATATTATGTAAAATTTGCTCTAAAATTAAATAAATATCTGTATTAAATGTAACAAACAAACAAAAAGTATTTTCTTAATTTTTACCTAGTGATTCCGAGTTATAAAGTATAGTCAAATAAGTTCAGAACAACCGAGTTTGGCATTGAATCAGAAACCTGCGGGTCTTCCACTGTCAACACGAACAGAGAAAATTATAAGCGAAATTGCGACATCCGTACAACGCTATCATACCGAAAATGATTAGTTGAGCTTGCTAAATCAAGAACATCGTTTGGGCGTATTTTAGTGTAAGAACAGCGTTTTGAAACCGAACTACTACTAGCTAAGATCTGCTTCTACGAAAACAATTTTGGAGCGCGTTTGAAGTTATTGTCTTTTCCAATAGATCTCATTTTCATTTTAGCTTAACGAATAATGTGCAGGGAAATTTTCATGAATTTGTAGTCTGGAGTCGAGACGTGTATACATGAAGATGACTTACATCGTAGTGATATTATTTTTAAATAAGTTATTATTTATAAATTTACGTGACTACTTTATTAAAAATCTAAATTACCTTCCTTACGATTTTTAGATTAATTTCAATATTTTTAAACACCATTTTCACTTATTTTGCCACCCTTTATTATTTTAAAATGTATACTGACTAATCGTTGATTCACCCTCAGCTAGATTATTATAAAAAATAAATAACATTTTACAAAGAAGGTATTATAGGGTAAATTTTTAGTCCAAGTTAAACGATCTTGTGAAAATATATCATGATTATTGCTGCGTTTTATTTTATTGAGTAATTATACATTTTTGATTAATCTATTGTTTATATTTTTTAATTAAAGATTTTAATAATTTGAAATTAAGTATTATTAACACAGATACTATACCAAAATTTTGAATATACACTTACAGTTCCAACTAGAACATATATCTTCAGTATTTAAAGTTTTAGTACAAATGTCTTAGACACCAGTACTATCTTAACGACTTGCTAGTGTTATTCGGTGAATTTAAATTGAACTTATCTATTAGCATTGAGGGTTGGCAAAGTTATTATTATTTTTAATTTAATACTTCAATACAAAAATTACTCTTTTCAGTATCTAAAATTACAGTTCCCAATGATCAGCTGATCTAATAAGTAATATAATTATATAAATATTTTATCTTTTAAGTTTCTAATAACAATTTAATGCAAAGTTAAAAAGACAGGAAGATAATATATTGAGATAGAAAAGAAATTACTTAAAGTTTCATATGAGCAGCTAAAATATTTGGATTTCTTTTTAGAAATGTGTATCCTAAGTAGCTTTTTTCTGCTAACTAATAAATTACCAAAACAATAAATCAGATCAACTCATTGATAAGATAACGAACTTGGTAGTTGACAGCCCTATCTTTGATCTGTAACAGTTTAATCGCTGTATAATCCCGAGAGGATTTTATTATATGATCCTTATAATTGTAGAAGTACCTCTCATTACTAAATTTAAGAAAACGTTATATGAAAAGTATTGCAATTGCTTTAACTAAGCAGAGGAGTGAGTTTAAAAGTGGTTTTTAGTATAAATGTTTATAAATTGTGTAAAAATATGAAAAGTAACAACACCAAAACAAAACTTCACTTGTCTTTGTTTTGTCAGGTTCCTTACCTGTCAGTATTGTAGGTGCGCATGGATCAATAAGGAAACACAAGGTTCATTGTTTTGTCCGGACCAAATTAGTCACATGCGCATGGCTTACAGCACCAGGGCCAACTAACTCGAATGTCAGCATCGTATGTGGCAATTAAAGTCAGCAAATTTGGATTTATTGCCTTAGTTCTACGCATCGTATCCTTGCAGAAACTTCTGTTCTACATCAGATGATTTAAATGGCTTTTGAGTATGGAATATTTTATTTGTAGTTTTTGAAAATCAACGTGGTTTAATTAGACCATAGCTTGCAATAACAAGGATCACAAAATCCCTGTAAGAACCCTGTAAAAAGCATCTAGTCAAAAACGGAAATGCTACCAAGCATAGGCAAATGCAGCGATTGCTTGGGATGTACAGACCAGTGAATTATTTTTTTAATTCACTGCAAGTACAACTTTGCCTTCACGTCCCTCAATAGAGACATAGCCAGGGTAAAGTCGGAGTACATCCCCAGAATAAGCAAGAGACTTACCAGCCTTCCTTCCTGAACTCGTGCGTATTGTTCCCTTTCCAAAGCTGTCAAAGGGAACTTCTGTAGACCATCTCTTCTCGTAAAATGCTTTTTTCCCTGGACATTCACAAGTCATGTGGGCCCGATAGAATTCCTTTTAATGTGCTGAAGACATGCTTCAGAGTTGGCAACGATTTTAACGCGTCTTTTTCGGCTCTCATACCATTCCGGCGTTCGTCCTGAACTGCTGAAGCAGCTTTAGTGCACCCAATCCATGAAAAAGATGACCGCTCGGATCCGTACAACTATCCGTCAAACTAAGTAAGGCTCAAGGACGTTCACTACTAAGTTAATTTCCTTTACAAATGTACTCGACGCATTTTAAATATTCAAGGTCCTATTATACTTTACAATATCATTATCAAATGATCAATAAACCCTTGAAATTTAAAATTAACATTACATTTTGTATTTTTTTCTTAAAATAATAACTCAGGAGACGAAATTAAAAGAAGTGGTAAGTGGAAGCTGAAATGTACCCAAACTAATGTTCAAAAGTCGAGATAACTTTTGAATTCTTTTATAATCTATGTGATGAGTAAGATTCGAGATGAGTTTAATAATTTATTTATTAAGTTTCTGATGTGTATTGACCTAGCCTGTGCACAAACTTTAACGAACAAAATTAATAATGTCTAAAGTAAAGGGGACACTGCGTTTGAATTTTCTTCACTGTATACATTGTACAAGTGTTCTTTAAATTTGTGTATGCCTGGATTCACCAAACTTACACTAAACTTTATTAAATACTGGATGTTGTTGTTTACATCCGAAGTCAGTTGTTCACGAAAATACTTTTTAACTACCGACTTGAAAAGTGGAGTGTTATTAGTTTGAACTGTTGATCTGTGTATCTGTGTATCAGTGTGTCTGTCTGTGGCAATATAGCGGCCGAACGCGTGGACGGATTTGAATGTGTTTTTTTTATCGAAAGCTTTGTTTGTCGAGATGGTTCGAAATAGAAACAGTCGCCTCCAAGATATTGACGTTTTATTGGTGAAAGGTTCTTATGCAATAATTAACTGTTTCCAGCGGCTTCGCCCGCGCTATGTAGGAAAAAAAGCCTTGTTATCAAGGCCAAAATGTTTTTACACTTATTTACTCAGGTAAAGTACTTTATTAGGGAAAGCCGTTGCCGGTGACTGCGTCCACGTAGACTGTAAAAAATATATTTATATGGCAATAGCAACGAGCAACAGCTAGTGATGATATATTTTATTTTTTAATTTTCACGCGGTACCCTAATTTTTTCTAATATTAAATATAACCTATGTTCATCAGAGGGATAATGGAGGATTCTAATGCTAAAAGATTTTTTTAAATCAGTCGAGTAGTTTTAGAGCCTATTCAATTCAAACAAACAATCAAATCTTTCCTCTTTATAATGTTAGGATAGATTAATAGAAATCCTTAAACAACCAAAATGTTCTGTGTCTGTAGGTTAATTTAGTACAATTAAGAAACCAATAACATAACTATAAAAAGCAGAAAAAAAATACCCAACAGTCCCCCGATGCAATGACTTCAATAAGTAGAAAATAATATTATTTTTATTCTTTTTAGAGGTCTTTTTGCATCGGGGGTCTTTTAAATTTTTTATAAAAAAGTTTTGCAACAGACTTCAAAAATTTTATCCTTACCAAAAGTATATTTTAAAGACATTTCATGTGTATATTCTCGGTTTTTTAAATAATTTGTTACCATGAAATGAATATGGTACGGAAGAAAGATATGAGAATAATGTGTGTAAACTTATAGCATCTTAGGTCCTACACGGACGAAGTGATTTAAATTCAGTTTTTATTTGTTTAAAAGGTTATTAGATTTAGAGTATTTAGTATAAGACTAGCTGTGTCTGCGACTTCGTGCGCATGGATTTCAATATCTATAAAGCGTATCCTTTTTACACACCAATGTATAAACATTTATGTTCAAACATAAATGTTTATATAAACTAATTTCATCTAACTCCGTCAAGTAGTTGTTGCGTGTGTTAGATTGTATAAAGTTATACAATTAAAGAACACTATTATAATATAGTATAAACTATTTAATCAAACTTCTTCACACTAGAAAATGATAATATATATAAATGCATTTACTATATAAGTTTAAAGAAAAGAAAGAATTAAATAAATAAATAATTTAATATTACAAAATGACTCCCGGTACATGAGTATAAAAAAACAGTGATAGAGTTATATATACTGTGTACGTATGTAGACACGATTACTAATAACTAAATACGATGAAATACCCACAAAAGATATTACATGCAGCATAAATACTGTAACTATAAAAATAACCTATCTTGCCAACTGCCCAATACAAATTACCTTTGATAGAGACTTACAGCTCTATTTATAACATAATAACATCGACAGAAGCGCCAACAGCAGCTTCTGGAGATTGGTCATTTTCACAACTTTAAACGTCATTAAATATTTTATAATAAAAAAATAATATTACAACCAACTTAAATGCCTAAACTTTTACTATTTTAACAATATCATTACATAGTATAAAGCAAAGTCGCTTCCCGCGTCAGACCCTGTGTCTGTATGTATGTATGCTTAGATCTTTAAAACTACACAATGGATTTTGATGAAGTTTTTTAATAGATAGAGAGATTCAAGAGGAAGGTTTATATGTATAATAACATGTTTAATATATAAGAGAACCACTGATAATTTCAAGATTTCTAATGCGAAGTCAAACACATTTTTAAGCGCTTACATAACAAACCCTGGCTGAACTCTACGAAATAGATCAAAATAATCTACTAAGTATTGTATACCTTAAAAAGTTCTACAAGAAAGTTTGCGATGGTATATGTTTATCTCTTAGGGATAACCCACAATAACCAATTTTTATCCTTTACTTTTTACGTGAAATAATGCTTTATTTTAAAAGTGATTCTAAGCAATACAGCATTAATCCTTATGTAATAAAGTACCCTTAATACATTAAACATTTAATATGGAACAATATAGCCTTTTGCAGCATGTAATTTAAATGATATTTTTGAACATATTACAGATTTAAAATATAAGGCCATCGCTGTTGCGGGCGGTACCGGTCGGCCGGCGCACTCTGGTATGGAACCGTGCAAACCGTCTCAAAAATGGCTTTTGTTGAAAATGATGTAATTGCACATAGCTAACTAAATGTCTAATATATTATATTATTTAAAATAGATTTTTTTTTTAGAAAACCAGACCTACAAGTTGATGGTCAAAATAACGTCGATTGTGTAGCTCAGAATTCCTCAAGTTTTAATGGTCATATTTTGATTATTTTCAGTAAAAATCTATAAGTGTGATATATAGTTAGAATCTGTTTAAAAAGTATTTAAATGGACGTTTAAGTAAAAACAAAAGACTTATAAAAAATACAGTATCTAATACTGTATCCTCATTAAAAACATTAAATAGACTTTTAACAGTGAGCGATGTCTGCTGATGTCGAAATTTTGATTTTATCACTTAAAAGAAGTTATACAGAAGTCAATGCTAACAAAAAGGGAAAGGAGAATAGTTTTATTACGAATTTAACGCTTGCGAAGCCGCGGGCTAAAGCTGGTAAGTAACTATGACATCTAGTTGGTACATAATTCAAAAATTTTATTTAATTTACCTACATACCAAATGAAAAATAACAATCTTATATGTATCAATATTACAATAATATATCATATGTAGAAGTATTTCTAGGTTATTTTTATTTTTTTTTTATGTTTAATAACAAATATTATTTTACAGTAGTCCGATGTCATAATTTTTATTGGAAAGACTTTTTTATATTATATTTTATTGTTTTTAGATCTATTGCCGTTATAAATGCCTTATATATTGTTTTAAATATTTTCCATGATCAGAACAGAAATCGATTAGTGACAATTTTATTACATGTATAGAAGAAGATATCATCCAAGAAAATATGTTCAGCTATTTGAACCATGAACAGGTATTTTCTAAATAACCTCATAACTTTAAAAAGATATGAGGTTATTTAGAAAATACCTAAAAAAAAACTTTAAAAAGATTGTGTGTTATTGCATAATCTTGGAATATAAATAAACGCTAATAAAAATTATAACTACAGATTTTTTTAACCAATTTTTAGGACAATCAAATAACGTTAGATAGTTGGAATCAACGTAGTATTTCGATTTGAATTTTTATTTATGTTTGAACGACTTCAATAGAAATAAATTGAAAATGTTTGTACAATTTGATATGAAGCAACAAACTGCGAAACAATTTTTTTTGTAAATGTGAAGTTCAATAACCATTAAAAAGTGAAATAAAAACACTATGATAAGTCAAAATTGTATTTCGTTTAAAAAAAATACACTTTGAAATAAATACTAACTTATTTGCAGGTATTTCTCTATTTGTTCATATTTTTAAGAGGAGTGTTTATTTTAGTATTTTTTTTTACTTTGTAATCTAATAATTATGTTAATACGAATAGTTATATATATATATATACATATAACTTCGAAAATTCTATTAGAATTCGAGTTTTAGCAGATACTATTCTAAATTAAGTTTGTTAGAGTAAATCTACTAATGGTTATCAGCTAAAACAAGCGGTGATGGGTCATAATTACCAAAAGCTTTTACCAAACCTAAATGTACATTTGAAGTTAATTAATTAATTTCGTAGAATATACTTTTAGGAATCATATAGAAATTTAATTAAAAAAAACGTATAATAAGAATTTAAAGTAATTACGACATCTACATATATCGCATAATATCGAATACAAATCTAATACAGTTTTAAAGCTAGATAAGATACTCAAAGATTACACACTCAATCACTATTCACACCTACAGAGCTTAATCGCTCTTTAATTAATAATTATAGCAAAACATTCCAATCAATTTTACCACCGCTTTAAAAATATCCTCGTCACCTAACAATATCTATAACATGTCACTGTTAATTATTCTGAATATAGCAGAAGTTTTATTATATTTTTATAAAAGTATATAAAAAAATGTCTATTGTATTTACATTTTTTTTTAGTACCTTCTAAATATGACTTCCTAAATTATTTAACTTAGTAAACATAGCAGCGATTTTAAAATATCAATTTCTTAAATGTATTGAATATGAATCATTTATTTTCCCCGTTTGTCGAGTGGTTAGGATAAACGCCTAACGTAACGATGTAATGGGGTTCGGGTTCGATTCCCGACAGTGACAGGCATGTATGTGATGAGCATAGGTGTCTGTTTTTCTGAGTTTGGTCGTTTATTAAATATATTCTCAGTATTTATAATGTGTCTTTCTATGTATTTGTATCGTTGTCTAACACCCTTAACACAAGCAAATAATTTGGTTACTTAGGGGTTAGATCAATGTGTGTAATTTGTCCTGTGATATTCATATTCATTCATTCATTTATAACTCTAAAGTGTTACTCATAAAAAAAAAGAAATAACTTATGTGGATGTATATAAATATAGAATGAAAAATAAACCGATACGGGCAGGAATTCGAACCCACGACTACTGGGAAACCGTCCCGTCGCTCTACCAACTGAGCTACCGTATCGCTGTCCGCCTCGGTGAATTAAGCATTCTATATGTGATCGTCTTTATCGGGACGGTGGTGAC
This sequence comes from Napeogenes sylphis, assembly GCA_959347405.1. Taxonomy (NCBI): domain Eukaryota; kingdom Metazoa; phylum Arthropoda; class Insecta; order Lepidoptera; family Nymphalidae; genus Napeogenes; species Napeogenes sylphis. The sequence continues at coordinate 2,330,214 of OY365783.1, forward strand.
ATCTATTAGGTTTCTTTCGAAAATCCTAACCAATGTTTCTAACTTTGCAGTATAGATAAACATTGAAAAGATGCCACTACCGAAATTAATGTTTGAAAATATCTATAAACATGTATAGCCATGTTAAGCTTATTTAAATTTATATAAATATAGAATGAAAAATAAACTGAGCTACCGTATCGCTGTCCGCCTCGGTAAATTAAGCATTCTATATGTCTTTATCGTCTTTATCTTTCTATCGTCTTTATCGGGACGGTCAAACAAACATTAATTTCAATGCTTAATTCACCGAGGCGGACAGCGATACGGTAGCTCAGTTGGTAGAGCGACGGGACGGTTTCCCAGTAGTCGCGGGTTCGAATCCCTGCCCGTATCGGTTTATTTTTCATTCTATATTTATATAAATTTAAATAAGCTTAACATGGCTATACATGTTTATAGATATTTTCTAACTTATGTGGTTTAAATATTTTATATCAATTAAGTATAACAAAAACATTGACCCTTATAATTAATTAAGTTAAACAAAATAAGGAAAATGTCTAAAATAATGCCAGCTAGACTCAGCGGTGGGTTACTTGAGATAACACTTTAATTTTAAATTATATATAAATATTAATATAAAAAAAAATCTTAGGCGCCACAGACAAATTACAAGCGAAGACATATGCATGATCCTCCTGCTTGTCAGTACTGGAGAATCACAGTCGAACACTTGTTCTTTATAAAACTTAAAATGGCAGTGTTGATTAGGCACTGCCCTAAAAAAATATAAATGTATAAATTAATTTTATATATCACCATATTATCGGGATTACACTATAGACGAGCTTCTTAAACTCAGCTAGTCAGGAAGCAGGATACAGATCAAACAGGACGACGCGTGACGCTCCAAAGATTCACGTCTACCCCCGCGAACCAATTATAAATTTAACCGTATCTTATAGATCTAGATAAAAATAACCTCCTTATGGAGGAAAAAGGCCTCGTAAGCTATAATATTACCCTATGACGATTCCAAGGGCCGAATCAGGACAAATAGAAATATTGTTCAAACAAACTTTAAAACTGCCCAAAAAGTGCCGGTAATAGGAATTATAATTATTCCATATTAATAAATTAGCCCTGCAATTAAACCATCTAATTAATTTAAGAAACAACGTTTCAAATGCGTTAATAAGATCACAAATAACTAAAACACTCACCGAAGGCTAATGAGATATTGGATTCGAAAGTGCTTCCGAAAGAAAAGACTCTAAAAGTCTCGACATTGAATTTTATAATTAAAGTATGCATAATAAGCAAACAATGAGGCTATGCACACGCCGCTTACACGAAATGTGGGTAAAATTGACAATAATCGGAAAAAAGACCAATATTTAAATAATTTAAGAACAATGCACTACTTATCTAAAGAAAGAAAAGCGTGTAATAAATTAATAACAATTAGTTATACTAATAAATATAACAATAAAACAACGTTGGCTGCAACTTAATTTCTGAAACAATGTGACAGCTACTTTTAAATAAATATCTAGCTATATGCTATCCTTAATAATGATTAATAAGTGAAATTTAAAATAGTAATTATAAATGAAATGTTTTTATTTTCAATATCATTTATGGAAACTTTAAAATTAGCTTAAGCTAAGCATTCTATATCTTAGCTAAGCATTCTATATTTCAAACAAAAAAAAAATGTCACAGACTAATTAAGAGTTTGTAATTAGCTGTCAACAGATAAATAATTTACCTTATCTAAAATTTTAACAGATAATAAGAAATCGATAATATTAACCCGGCGTTCGCATAGTTGGGTCTATTTGACCCGGGCTATTTTCAAATGCGCGTATTTCTAATGTTTTTGGTGCCACACTGCCATAGTCCTCAATAGCTGGAGCTAAGGGTCGTATCTTTCCACGGAATATCGATATTTAGTCGTATTGCAATCGCAGCGGTTTATAAACGCTTCTAAACATGACAAAGGGTAAATTTGACCCAACTATACACTTCGTGTAGTAATTTCGCGCCATTATAAAAAAGTATATTTATTTATTTTATTCGCATGACTTTTGAAATAACGGTTCTCGAAGAACGCGAACGACAGCGAATATTGAGTATCTTGGAGAAATCAGACTCCGATCATGAAAATTCAGAAACTGAAGATGTAGAAGTCCATTTGAGCATTGCAGCCAAACTAGTAATACCGACGAAAACGCATGTAAAATGAATAGTGATAATAAACCCCTGATTAAATTACAGAACAGAATCACAGTAGAATTTTGTCAGCACTTACGACAGCCAGGTACAATCTATTAATTTTATTGGAAGAGATACAATAAAATGGCCATAGATGCCTTTAGGCCTAAACATTCGATTTAGGGTTGAAAATTTTATAATATATATGTATATATAAATATGGCTTCAATAAATGCACATATATTTCTTAAGATATTTTAATTGTGCTGACGCCGGGTTAAAACTATAAATATTTAAATATCTACAGAATAATTTCTATGTAATAAAAGGATACTTAAAAATTTTGTTTAATAGACGAAGCTTCTTAGCATTCCATGGATTCACCGTGCGGGTGCCGGGCCCATCGCGTTGCAAGGAGAGGAGTGCAAGCAGTGCCTGGGACTTGCGACCCAGGAGTAGGTTTAAGGGGCCCCTTTATTATGCGCAAAAACGCTCACCTTCACCCTCCACACTCCTCTCCCTACCTAACCAAATTTGGAAAGAACCTACTAATGCCGCCTTTGAAGTACGTTCTAGAAATGAACCGATGCTTGTTCTAGAAAGGCCAAGATCTTTAAGTAGGCTATAGAGAGATTTTGCTGTTATACCTCTCGCTCCCACTTCTACCGCGTACAAACTAACTATAAATTTATTCCTGATCAGTTCGTTGGTTAGTTCGTAATACTTATTGAGCTTGAATGTGTGATCCCTTGGGATGTTTGTTTCCCAAGGAACAGTAAGCTCCACAAGTATCACGCGCCTCAGATGTTTCGAATACAGGAATAAGTCCGGTCTGGATGACGAAACACCAACATCCCCAGGGATTTTGTAATGCTTTTTATACGTGTCCATCATGAGAATCCAATCAGGAGCCGCGCCTAATATTGAATAAGGCTTCGCTTTTGATTTTTTGGAGGAGCCTTCTTTTACGAATTCTATAGATCGTTCGGTGGTTGTTATACCCTTCCGCGCTCTTGCTACTGAAAGACTAACCGCTTCCCGTATAATTTCTAATACCTTGTCGTGGCGACGCGAGTATTGACCTTTATCTAGAAGTACCCTACACCCTACTAATAGGTGTTTCGCGGTTCCTATTGCCTCCCCACAGATGTTGCAAGACTTTTCGGTGGCTTTGCCCCATCTTACTAAATTACTTTGATCTGGGAGAGTCATTTGGAATGCATTAAGATAGAATTTTAATAATGATGGGGACCAATCATAAATTAAGGTGCGCCACTTCAAAGCTAGTGGAATACAAAAATCTTCTATGGTCACCCATTCGTTTTGAATTTCTAGGCTCATCGCGTGGAGTCGGTAATTATCGTTATCGTCTTGTCGAATAAAAGATTTTGTTATGTCGATGTCTTGAACTTTCCTACTTGATCTTAGCCCTACTTTATTCGTTTGAGCACCTATCATAATTTTTTATGGAATTGAAGTCGTGACTCGAGCTCTGAGGCAACTTTGTCTTTTGGGAGAGAAGTTACAGTATCATCTTTAGATTTTCCGATGATATGTCTTTTGGTAACTCTTAGATGTTTGTAGAGCTCCGATGGTCTCTTTAATTTTAATCCAAAATTGTTTCGGTCTCTAAATAAGGTTGAAGAGTCCGCTGAGTGCGCTAACCCGAGCCATAACTTCAATGTCTTTATGACGCATATGTACCTGTCACTTACATCTAACTTTGACAAAAGGGTTTTATTTATATCATACACGAGGAAAGGCCAATTTAGACGTGATGTTAAAAAATTATCGTAAATCCAAGCTTTTTTGACGTTACTTATTGGTTGGTTGTCTACCTTTTTGAGATCATTTAAAAAGCTATCGACTATTACATCCAACGATGGAGTACGGCCTTGGTAATCGATTTTTTACCTAAAAATTTTAACGGAGCTGCTTCCGTAACCGTACTAACGCACTGACCGCCTATTATAAGACCCGGATCGTAATAGGTATATTTGGTATTCCGTCTACCCAGACACAGAATAAAACATTTACTTGATTTTGTCCTCAATCCGCCCGTCCACGTACAGAAATCCTCAACTACATTTAAAAGTACCTGACATTGTTTCGGATTACGTGTCAGTATCGCGAGATCATCTGCAAAAGCTAGTATGGATTCTGTGTATTTGTTGTTGAACTTAAACCGATAACCCCACTTTTTTTCATTTCTAATTAATTTGTCTATTAAAATGTTAATAACTATATTAAATATAATAGGAGAAATACAACAACCCTGAAATAAACCAACGTTATAATTAAGAGGTTTTGAATGTTTTTCATTAAAAATTATGGAGAATTTTAATTTTGAATAATATGATGCAAAAATGTCGCGAATTACCTTGGGAAAGTTATACCACTTAGGCGCGAACATCTTCAGTTCATGTCGTACCGACCCAAAGGCGTTCTCTAAGTCTATCCAACAAACCGTAATTTGTCACTCGCTAGTTCTAGCATCTTTAAGGCTTTCCGATATGCATCTTTAAGGCTTTCCGATATTAACGTATTATGTTCCAGGCATCCAGAAATTCCGGGCAAAAACCCTTTCTGGTGATTAGGCCTGAAATATCTATTGTTAATCATGAATTGCGTCATTTTTGTTTGTAAAAAAGAGAAAAATATTTTGGAAATTGTATTTGTTAGGGCTATTGGTCTAGTATCCTTAGGATTATTGACATTGTCACTAATTAAATTTATTTATTAATAATTAATAATTGACATTGATACTAATTAATTAAACTTAAATTAAACTAATTAATTAATAATTGACATTGATACTAATGAGGACAAAAAGGGCTTTTCCGAATGATACCGGTATTTGCTTTCTTGACCAGATTTTACCGAATATATTTAAAAGATGTTTATGGAGCGACGGACATTTTTTGTAAACTATATAAGGGATACCATCCGGACCTGGTGCTGACTTAGATGGTTTCATTTTTATTATTTTTTTGATTTCCTCCAAAGTTGGTGGGTTGGCTTGAAAATCTTCAGTAGGAGTCTCAGGTTTGTGTTCGTTGGGATCCCCATATAGTCTTTGGTTTTCTGGCACTTCGTATGTGCTTTTATAATGATCGAAAATTTGCTCGTTGGTCAAGAGAAGCTTACCTTTTTGATCTTTGAAAATGAATACTAAATGGTGTTATAAAAGCGAAATGATAAATAAATTTATACCCTTCATGCGTAGCAATATTACTTAGAAAAAGTAATAGGTTGTTACATTCATTGGATGATGTTAATCAATAACTGAAATTTCCATACAAACTCACGAGAAACTTTTTGCAAAATGATTTTGTTATTTGTAACTACCCTTTATTGTATTTACCCTTTATTGTATTTATTTAATGCCTACCGGCATTTTTTCCCAGCTAACCTCTTCGTATTCTGAAAAATTTTATTTATTGGTATTTGAAAAAAAAAACAACATAAAATGAAATAAGTAAATGAAGTCCACAACATATAATAAATATTACACATTATCAAATTATAAATAATTTACATAAAGATACGTAAATATATTACAATACTATACACCTGTTCATATATTTACTTATATATAAATAATATAAACTATTAATATAACATAATGCTTGTTAAAAGAATGTTAACTGATAATAAAGAATACAACCAGCTAACATGTTAATCATAATAAATTCAAAAAGTTTTCTATAACTGGCATTTTGAAGGTGCTCTTAATATCTATGGAAATTGGTGTCTTAGAAGAATTGAAAGTAATTAGCTTAGATTTGTGGAAGAAGTCGCTAGTATGGACCCAGCCTATATTTTTTTAAATTCATCCTCTTGGATCGTTGTGAAATAAAAAAGTGGGACAATTAGACTTTGCGTTTTTAGATGATGATGCCATAAAGGAAAAAGTTTCAGAAATGATGTTTTTATTCAACTTTTAAGTAGAGATTAAATAACTAGTTATGTTATAAGTTATGTTATGGAAAAAGTTTCAGAAATGATGTTTTTATTCAACTTTTAAGTAGAGATTAAATAACTAGTTATGTCGTTACTTACAGTAAATATGTCGTTGAAGCAAATTGTACTCTCTCGTGTTACTTACTTTACCAATCACCAAAACTATATTTCCTGACTTGTTTTGTGTTCGTGACTGCATAATGTGGTCTGCGAAAGACGGTCAAAACCAGAATGGCGGTACTCCGGCAGCCGGTACGGCGACTCATCGACCTCCCAAAAAAAGACGGCTACGATGTTCTACCCCGGGGAAACAATGCTACTAGCACAATATGATTGTAATGCTTGTCATATGTATCTATCATGAGAGTCCAATCAGGAGCCGCGCCTAAAATTAAATAAGGCTTCGCTTTTAATTTTTTGGAGGAGCCTGTTTTTACGAATTCTACACCCTAATAAATAAGATATTATTAGGTTAATAATAATATGCTAATGCTAAAAAAAAACCACAATTTATGCATACCTTCACACCACACTGGTTTTTTATCCAACTCTTTCACACTACACGCTATAAAACTCTGGAACGGCCTTCCTAATTCACTTCGACGAGCCCCCAATAGGGATCTTTTTAAGAAACGTGTCCGCAAATACCTTCTTGAGATGGTATAATTTTAGTTATTTTTAATTTCACTTTTTTAGCGTAGATGTGTATGTGTATATGTGCATATATGTGTATGTATCTAGTATAAATATGTTTATGTATAAGTATAAGTATGTGTATCTAGTATAAGTATATAAATCCGTCCATATGGATAAATATATAAATATAAGTATGTATGTATGTATATTATATTAGTAATTTGTATGTATTTATTGATATGTAGTATACGTTATTTCTATAGCATTGTTACATGTATTATTTTGTATTGTGTACGTGTAAGTAAGTAGTTTTATGGATATTCATTCCATTATTTTAATTGTTTTTTATTTTTTTAATACTGTGCCCCCTCATTTTTAGATTTCGGTTTACTATGTCGGTTGACTGGTAGAGAATGCTTTAGCATTAAGTCCGCCATTTGTACGTTTTTTTGTGTGCAATAAAGATTTTAAATAAAAAATAAATAAAATATTTTGTGTTTTAATTATGAGATATCATAAATTACTATTATTTTGTAGCTTAGTTCGCTAAAATTACCGTTAGTTTGTTGTACTGTTGGTATGTCAGACATGTAGATAATATACAAGATGACGTATAAAGAATAAAATCAAATCACTTTAAAGACTGATAAAAGCGAAGGATTCTATATTGACACAATATTTTTTAAGTTGCCGTTCATGTTACCCTCTCTACTTTAACAAATAAAGCCGTATTAAAAATACAATAATAAAAAAACACATCATTATTATATTCTATTTTTTTATTTAATCGAGAAAATGTACGATTTCAAGAACCTTAACAATGCTACATTTTGTTTTTCAGCAGGTATATTTACATTGACACTTTTACTTCTGTATTTCGGTTTAATATTAATTTGCACAGCTTAGTCAATTGGTAATTTATCTTTAATATGCGAAAAGCAAGGCTCTGCCTTGTGATCACATTTAATATTATGTTGGCTGATTAATATCACAGACATTTGTATGGGCAGTACTAGGACTTACTTAGTATATCACTTCTTTGTAAAGGTCACCAATTTTTTAAACACTACTTTTGATAGCTAACTCTGAAAAGACTTCATTAACCGATGTCAATCTTTGCCTTTTGACTATGCATAATCTCATTCTATCAGCTGGTGTTTTTGCCACAAAAATATATGAGGAACAACTCCTGTCTTCAAACTTAGATTACATTTATCTCCTTGTTGTTTCGTTATACATTTTATATTCAACATTATTAGTTGTATTTTCCTTAACCTGAAATAAATCGACAACCATAAAAATTTCGTAAAACCAAAAAAAGAGTACGGTTTTTATACAAAGTTATAATGAACCTTTGTAAGCTAGGTTAGGTTAATTTTAAACTCAAATTTTCTAACGTTCAATAACTAATGCAACTTACTATAAATTTAAACTATTAAATTAAACTTATTATAAATAAAGTATAAAGGAATTTCCAATAAAAAACACTATATCAGCTATAAAACAGTGAACCTACCAAAATATTTTTTGTACAGACACTTTGGCATAGATAAAATATACGGTAAATATTTATATATTTTTCTTTATACATTTGTATATATTTTTTCATAAATCCTAAGTTTTATTTTATTACATACATATATTTAAATTTTTGGAACGTATTGGAAGATCCTCATCGCGTGTGTGTGTGTGTGTGTGTGTGTGTGAAAGGGGGTTAGACGGTAAAAATTCTTACCAAAAGTTGGCACGACATGTTTTGCTATCTCTCTCTCTCTCTCTCTCTTATAGAAAGCAAGCGAGATATTTTTATTTCTATCATTATTATTTTTTGTATTATATTAAATTGCTTAGTAGTTCTTTATTATTTATTTGATATTGGAGTTTATTCTTCTAGAATCAATTTGCAAATAAAACAGTTTAAATGAAAATAACACCTGATACAAATTTGTGATCAAATATACTCGTAATGTTTTGTAACAACGCCATCTATTTATACCTTAGGGAAACATAACTAAACCTGTTATATAAACATATCTGTACAAAGTGAAAACGTTAGGTGGTGGGACAATAACTCATGGGTTTATTGATTAACCCTTTTTAATTTAGTTATTCATTTTATTTTTCATTTTTATAAATTATCGGCGAAATATCATACAATAATAGTATACAAATATTATTCATTAGCATATTAGTTTATATTAATAATTCAATACCTAAGAGGAAATTTAAGTCTTTATTTACCTACATTACAAATAATAAATATTTTAGGTTTAAATTAATTATTTTCATTTTTATTTTTTGTATTTTATTAAATTGCTTAGTAATTATTTTTTATTTATTTGATATTGGAGTTTGTTGCAATTTGTAACAACGCCATCTATTTTTACCTTAGCGAAACATAACTACATCTGTTATATAATCATAGTGAAAACGCTAGGTGGCGCGACAATAACTCGAGGGATTATTGATAACCACTTTTTAATTTAGTTATTTTTCTTTTATGTTTATAAAAAATATTAAAAGCTTTTAAGGTATTTTTTTAATTACAATTGCTTCAATAATTAATGGAAAGAAATTTCGTTCCATCCGAGTGTCCCTTGACCTCTTAGTTTTTTTAAATTCCTAACTTACCAAAGTTTATAAAAGAGTCACGAGGTTGATCTATAATACACCAACTCGTACTATTTTACAGACTACGTATTGTTTTAACATTTTACTTTTTTCTGTTTTATTTTCTAGGAAAGTATATATATCGCATATATACATCAGCATAGGTAAAAATATTATTCACAGTAAAATATAGATTCCAAGTGGAACATCAAACTGAACGAACTACATATATATACATTGGGGAATTAAAACAGAACAAATTCAATGCAGCTGCGCTGCACTTGTTCCTAGTGGTATAAACAAACCAAACAAACATCAGCCCACTCAGAACTCTACAATAAAATAACAAGTAGTCGTAGTCTTGAAACTCTCACTCGAGAAGCTTGAGGAGGACATATCTCTTGTATCTTAATTATATTCAATCTTAAATTGTTGATCATTTATTTTGGAATTTTGTAAACTCATTAAAATGAATCCTTAATATTAATATAATAATTTATAAGTATCGAAATCCCTGCTTACATTCTTTCGAGTTATATTACATTTTATCTCTCACCCTTTGGAGCTTCACAGGTCCATAGTGGGCTTCGTTAGATCCGTCTCGGAAATTTCTTAACACTCTTGATAGTCAGTCTATTGCAGACACACACTGTGCCTTTGCCTGATACCACAATGTGTGTTACAAGACCTTTCCTCTCTTCAAGGAGTGAGCTCAAACGTATAATAGTGAGCGCATATAAATTTGTTAATTCATTCATCACAACAGCAGTGTTGCTATGACTTATGCCATTACTTTGGAGACATTTTATTAATATAAAAAAAAATATACAATAAATATTCTTCTACACTCATGTGCTGTGACCTTTTGTCGACAATATCAAGTTGATTCGATTCGATAACCAAGTGTCTCAAGTGTCAAAGTGTATCGCTTAGTTTAATTATGCTCATTGAATATTAAAATATTTACATTTAGGATCAGAACATCTTATGTCACTACTTTGTCATCGATTGGTACTAACTTATTTCCATTTGATAATAAATCTTATTCCGAAAAGAAAAACTACACATATTTCTTAAAAAAAATGCAATTTTCAAATTACAATTTCTACTACAAGCATAATAACAATTGTTTATAAATAATAATATTTCAATAGCTTTATTACTGTTCTAATTTACAAAAGAAATAAAAAGCAAAACACTTTTTTGCTGCCCTGATTACTAATAAACAACAGCTTTAATACTATGTAAGCAGTTACTTCTAGTGGCTCTAATGTAAATTAAAAATTATATTGAACCTTATAAAAATATAAAATTATATTGGATCAGGAGAGAATTATAATGTTAATTATTTTGAATATAAACTTATTATTTACAAACAGCTGCAGTCGAGGTTACTGCACTTTAAGTAGACACCAATCTGATGATATCATATATTTTTTTTGCATCGGTGTTCTTACTTATCTGCAACATATGGTACCTGTAGATATGATTGCTATTTAAATATTACATCTGTTATAGTAGTGATTAGGATAATGATTGCTGTCTGTATTTGATTAATATTTTTGATATCATCTTAATACCAATGAACTGAAATCACAGAAAATAAGTCATTGACTTTAAGCGAAGACAGCTGCTTAAAATATGTCTTACTTCTAATGTAAAAAGAAAATCATATTTTTATAAAAATATTATGAAAAAACAAACGTGTAGTACAAAAATAGATTGTAATAAGTTTGTTTTATTTCAGTATATATTGAATAAGAGTATAATATTCGAAACCATTTATTTCATATTATTTTAATCGAGTAGCATAGCAATGAACTATTGTCTTTAGAAAAGAAAAAACAAAGTCTTTTAAAAGTTAAAAAACTGTAACCAACATACAGGTGAAATTATATGTTAACTATATATTATGAAAATAAATATTTTTATTACAAAAACTATACAGTTGTATTATATTAAGCTAAACTAGCTTTTGCCCGCAGCTTCGCACGCCTTAAATTCGTAGTAAAAAATTCCCACTTCCCTTTTTTTGTATTGGATTCTATATGATTTATTTTAATTGATACGATCAAAATTACGACATCGGCAGACATCGCTCACTTAAACGGCCATTTAAATACTTCTTAAACAGAGTATTTAATAACCATTATAACCATATATCACACTTATAGATTTTCATTGAACATAGTCATAGTTTTAAAGATACATACATACAGACGCGAAAAGCGACTTTGCTTTATAATATGTAACTTGCTGTGCCTGCGACTTCGTACGCGTAGTTTTCGATTTTGATAAAAAGTACCCTTTGTACTTACTAATGTATGTAAAAACTATAAACCTTCAAACAGGTAAGAAGCAATGGTACGACAATAAGAGATTATTAATTTCTTTATTTGTTAACCGATTGTTAAAAAAAAAACAAAATATAAAGTGAATCCCATGACTATATATTCCCAAAAACTGCATCCAAATCGATTAATCCGCTTCTGAGATTAGCGTGCACTAACATACAGACATTTAGACGAACAAAATGAAAAAACATTGTTTTGGGTTCTCTTGCTTATATAAATGTCCCCCTGTATGAATTTTTGATTTTTTTTTGTATTGTGTGCACAACTAAAAGATAAACAGATAAACAGACAAAGATTTTAAAAATGCTGAAAATGGATTCTGTTAGTTATAACTTTACATCCTGGAATATTTTTTTTTAATATTTTTAATGTACAAAGACTACTCCTCTACAGATTTATTACATGTATAGAATAAGATTTTCATGGTACCTATTACGTCATTGACATAAATATCCATAACTTTTTTATTTCTTAACCGATTTAGATGAAATTAACACTAAATGTTAAGTGAAGACTGTGATAATAAATTCCTGAAAACCGCATTCAAATTGGTTAAGCCGTTTCTGAGATTAGCGTGCACAACCATACAGACATACAGACATACAGACAAACAGATAAACTGAAAAACCATTGATTTGGGTTCTCCTGATCTTATAAAGCCCCCCTATGATGTTTTCTTTTTTTTTTAATTCCGTGTACAGGAATGGCTCAGTGACGATTTTATTATATGTATAGATTAAGCTAAATAAGAACACAAAAAGCCTAGAAAACTTTTTAGAAAACCCCACAAAATTTACCAAATTTTTTAACAAAACCAATATTTTTTACTATGAAAATAAAAAAATCAACAAATGTAAATCATCTTTACATATTATGGTACTAAGCTGAGCGCTGCGCCGTCATTTACGACTGTACTTAATGCACATATGCGTGGTTGGTGTCGTGCAAGAGAAGGATAATCGCTGACATAAATTACTATAAACTGCTTTGGAGACATTACAACTGAACTACCTCGACACTTTGCACGTGCTAATATACAGGCTGTGCTTATTTATATAAGAATAAAGATGGCTCTCCTTTTTTAAGTTTTAGAGCTAAACCCGCGATTTTTACAAGTCGCAGATGTGAGTACTAGTGTCATAACCAGTGTGCTAGATATATTTATATATTATGTGACTTTTTGTAACAACTAACACCTTTCTTGACCCTGTACACGAATATAATACTTAAGTAAAATGCGTATGCATGCTAAAATGCCTTTACTTATTCAGAGTTTTTAATTGATTTTTTTGGTTTGGGAAGTTAAGAACGTTATGTTCAGGCATTTTACTTGGGTCAAACAGATTTTAAGTGATTATATTATAGTAAGTGTTTGGCTAGTAAGGCTGGATATTAGGTAAATTGAAATCATTGTTTTTATTTCGCACTCCTAAATAATGTTTAGTACTTTAACCTATAATATAACTTTTTGCATGATATTGCAAAAACTTTAAGAATATTAATTAACTATTAAATTAAAGTCAGTACATGCAAATATATAGTAAGATTCACATATGAAAAACAAATTATATTGTTATATAAAAGTAATTAGAAAACTGCGACATACCGTAACATTTTTTAGGATTATATTTATTAAAAATACAACTCAAACCGGATAATGCCACATTTTACCTTAGTAGTCAAGAAGTCAGTAGATTGCCACGTCTGTGTTTCTCTATACGTACGTTTCTCTATATCACCGTTTATCTTGTCTTTTGCATGATTTGGTTATACGACAGGTTCTTTGATCCTGTGATAATTCTGGATACATATCCAGCAAAATATTTTGTGTATATTGTTAATGTGATGTATAATTATTTGATTTGTATACTATACTCATTAATATGTCAAATAATTAAATATGAAACAAACAATAAATAAATTAAACAAATGAACTTAACAAAGCGTTGTTCGACGTTAATAACGCAGGCAGCTTCATAAGAGGTAATGTACAGTAATCCTCCTCAATATTATGATGGGTTAATATATTTTTATAACCATTAAGTTGTATTTTCGTACCTAGAATTTGTATAAATGCATTTTTTTTTTATTTTCATTTTATATTATACACTAAGAGGATCCACATAATTTATATCTGTTCAAGGCTACCATCACTACTTTTTTGATTAATAGGCTAAGAGCGGTTTTATTTACTTTCCTTATTATTATAATTTCGTTAGGGAAAAATTATATATATCAAGCATAACATCGAATGTTACACGTTAAGATAGTTACATAATTTATATAGAAAGTTTGTAAGTTCGTTAAATTTTGCATTGTGTTTTGCAGCTTTGTTCGACGCAATTGTTAAGATCCCATTTTATATAAATATTCACTTTGGAACATAATACTAATGCCGGTTGCAGACCGAAAGCTAAGCTAAGTTAGTTTAGTTTAGCTCTCATAGCTGATGCAGTTTTTCATATCTGTGTGCACACTGCAAACTATGCACACAACATTAAAAACTGCGTTAGCTATGTAAGCTAAAACTATCTTAGCTTAGCTTTCGTTCGATGTAAAATTATCTAAAATTATTGGTTTAAAACATTGCCAATTATGTAAGGCAGTTAATTTTTTTACAGTCTATTCAGAACGTGCGACCTCTTTTTAAAACAAAATCTAAATCTTAAGCAATTATATATTATATATATAATATATTATCAGAATTGCGATATGAATCAATAGTCCTTATTCTGTTTTATCACTTCAAATAATATACTTTCAGCTATAAACTAAATCGGAGGTAATTTCATCATTTTGCTTTACTCCATTTAAGAAAGCTGATGATGCATTTTGGGTTATGCAACACAGTAACTATGCGAATATTGTGGAAGTTAGGAGACTTGAATTTCCTAGCATAACTTACAAAATAAGTGTTTATGTAATGTTTATTTTTGAGATGTGTTTTGCAAAATAAATTATTATTATTATTATTAATTACTATATATATGGATCTATATACACACAAAAAATATAGGTATAATACGTATATACACAATACTATACATTAGCAATTGATAGACAATAACTATACAAACGACTTTAAATATTGAAATATAAAATGATTTAGAATTTCAGAAATCAGTGGAAAATTGTTCAACAGAGAGGGAAAAACCAAAATAGCCTCTGTGTGCTGAGCAGATCGCGCTGGTTTAATACGATCATGGGCAACATAAGGCAACGTGTTAATGTTATAAAAAAAGAAAAAAAATTAACATAATAATAAACAAACGATTACCCAATGTTAAATCTACTGCAAAATGAACAAAACGGCACCTAAGAAGAGACCTTTTTGCACCGGCACCAGAACTACAGATTCAGGAACTAAAACATTAAACGCACAAATGCTGACAATCTGTTGACGTGACGTTAGGCCTGACAATTACAATAGGCCCATCCTGTGTCCAAGAGTTAGTGAATGATCCAAGATGTAGTCGAGCTGCCATAAAATGCTATGGCGTTACTTTGTCAGAAATTCTGAAATTGTTAACCGTCCAATTGGTCGAGTGGTTAGCGCAGCCGCCTAACGTATAGACGTTTAACTTTTAAATTTTTTTAGTGGGAATAATAGCTAGAAGGTATGAAAGCTTTTAATCACATTGATTTAAATACTTGTGCAATATTGTATTAAAATTTAATTAAAACTCTAGAGCACAATAAAAACATATGTTCTCTTATCCTATATCCGACCGAAAAGTTTGTCTATTAATTAATTAATTAATTAATTAATTTAAAAAAACCCCCGATACCAAAAGACTTCTAAAAAGAATGAAAATAATATTATTATGTACTTATTGAAGTCGTTACGTCGGGGGCCCGTTGTACGTACGTTGACGACGGTGTCTACGAAGTTAATCATTGAGGACTTAGACTTTACGATTCGATATCGTAATTTCTTTATTTGCCTTGTTAATTAATTCAATCACAGATGGACCGGTCAAATTTATAACACCCCTCTTTTTAGTCAGAGGTTAATAAAAATATAAACCATTACACAGTATAAAACAAAGTCGCTTCCCGCTTCTGCCCCTGAGTCTGTATGAATGCTTAGATCTTTATATCGACACAACGGATTTTGATGCAGTTTTTTAATTGATAGAGAAATTCAAGAGGAAAGTTTATGTGTATGCTTAATATGCTTAATATATTAGAGAACCACTGATAATTTCAAGATGTCTATTGCAAAGTCGTAAACAAACACATTGTTTTGCACTTATATTGTAAACGCTGGATGAACTCTACGAGATAGATCAAAATAATGTACTCAGTATTATTTACCTTAAAAAGTTCTACAAGAAAGTAAGTGGTGGTATATTTTTATCTCTTAGGGATAACCCACAATAGCCAAATTTTATCCTTTACTTTTTACGAGAAATAATGGTTTATTTAAAAAGTGTTTTTTAGCAATGCAGCATTAACCCTTATCTCATTAAGTAATTTAAATACATTTTACATTGAATGTTAAACAATATAGCTCTTTTCAGCATGTAATTTAAAGTAATATTTTCGTAGATATTACAGATTTAAATTTTAGGGACATCGCGATTGCGGCGGTACGATCTGCCGGCCCACTATGATATGAAACCGTGCAAACCGTCTCAAAAATTTCTGTTGTGAATGTTCAGTATTGAAAATTTTATTAATGCATATAGCTAACTGAATATCTAATACATACTGTTTAGCATTCAAAATAGATTTTTTTATTTTAATAAAACCAGACCTGCAAGTTCATGTTTAAAATAACGTCGATTGTGTAGCTCAAAATTCCTCAAGTTTACATGGTCATATTTTGAATATGGTTATATATTATGGTATTATATTATGGTTAGAATGGTTATTAAATATTCTGTTTATTAAAATGGACGTTTAATTACTTTATCTAATACTGTATCCGTATTAAAAACTTTAAATAGATTTTTGACAGTGAGCGATATCTGCCGATGTCGTAATTTTGATTGTATCACTTAAAACAAGTCATATAGAAGCTTTAAGGCGTGCGAAGCCGCGGGCAAAAGCTAGTATAATATATATTTATATAAATTTTCAACACTTTTTATATTTTCGTACTTTAATTCTTAGAGTAACTCAATTCCTAGTGCAATCATGGCGGATAAACACGTTTTAGAGCTTCCTTCAAGAAGTTCCGATTCAGAAAATGTTTTATTGGTCAAGTGAGATCCTACATTTTGCAATGTAAATAATTATGCTTCGAAGAGGTTGCATTTGTAATTCTTTACGTATTCCAATTGTATAATAATTTTGACTTTTGTACAGTCATTCTTGACCAGTTTTATATTTATTTACTTGGAGAAAAAATCAAGAGCAATCAATAATTTGTTAATATTAAACATTCTAAGTAACACATAATATGTTAAGAAATGTTATTTTTTTTTGTATTGACTTTGCAGTTAGCCAATTGGCCGTAACTGCGTCTCATTTGCAATGGTGCCTCGCCCTTGAAAAATACCGGGCCTGATGGGAATCATATACTTAATAAATTATACTTTTATTTTAAATGACCTCTGTTTTCGATTCGATTATTCAAATCGAGTAAGCCGTTCTTAAATTAGGATAAGCAAATGGAGGCAACCACTCCTTCGTCCACTAACAACGTTACTTTTAAATGTTATGAATATACGAAAAACGCAACATAATATATCCACCGGTTGACAATAACGGGGAAATCGGCGCAAAAACGGAATTGAAATGCCCTACGTCCGGTAAAAATTACAAAAGACGAGCCTGGTTTATTAAACATCTTAAAACACACAATGGTGCTGAAGTGCGTCAACCGTCGGTAAGATCTTCAGTTTTCACTGCTGATAGAGCTTACCCTCATATATCTCATGGTGAGCCATTGAATGAAATCTACCAGGAGTCCATGACCATCCGGACGCGTCTTAACATTCCTAATATTAAACAATCGACCTGGAAAGTACATGACCCTATAGCGGCCCTGTTAGAGCACCCGGGCTCAAATCAGGTACTCGATGCGAAGTAAAGACTTTCCAAAATACTATTTACTACAACTTTAATGGGCATTAGTCACCTACGAACCGTTATGCTCACAAAAATAAAGAAAACGGTTTTAAATTGAAAATGTGGAGGAAAAAAAGAGACCTTATAAAGAAACTTCGTATAGCCAAACCCTTAGGCGATAACTTGTAAATAACGACCAAACAATCCAGGACTCATAAAGGCCCTAGCCCCGTGTGCATTCACATGGGCCATCTAGGACCACCTGAACAGAACATCGACTGTGGGGGACATCAATGGTAATGCCTCCACCCCACAATCACGGCGAAACACGACGCGGGAACATGGAGAAGCGTAGCGGGTATCCGGATGTCGGCCGCATTGTACCAATGCGGCCCCAGCATGGCGGTAAGGTGTAATATGAAACAAAATACAAATAGTAAGTAAGAAGAAAAAAAAAAAAAAAAAAACTCACCGGTGTCCTCAGCCATCGTACCCGGAACTATCTGTAAATAATAGCATTAATAATTAGTATCTAAGAAATGTTATCTGTCAATAGTATTTGTATAATTGTATGTATCATAAGCTTGTGTGCCAAATGATGACACGTACGGTGTGGCCGAACCACAGGGTTCGACCCTCCACATATGTAAATAAAAAATTTAAATGTTAACGATTGTTGTACTGTCTCTAGTTATAAGCTGTAAACCTCAAAAACTATGAGTTCTGTATACATTTCCACACATCAAGGGTATGTTATAAATCGCAAAATCTTAAAATACCCACCCTGTAAATCAATACACCACAAATTTACACTGTAAACTGTATACTGTAAAATCTGTAAAACATACCTAATCAAATTTCTAAAAATTATAAATTCTTATTCAATTGTAATTTTAATTCCATAACTATTTATATTGTACTGCATTCACGTTTTGGATAATGAACTAAACCAATTCTAAATTATAAGTATTTGAAGCACATCCTAAAATTTTAAAAACGTAAAATGTAAATAGATTATTAGTAAGAAAATAATTGTAAGCTAATTAAACTAGCGACTATGCAAAAGAATTACTACTGTATAAAAATAGAATAGCCTGTATTATAAATGTATGTAGTGACCGAAATAATAATAACATGAAAAACACAATACGAATCACGGGAACCACTGTTAATTAAAACCTGTACAAAACCTCCAAGCGGCAGCTATTTTGAAGTATAATTACAAAAACTAAAAACAAATCTAAGATCACAAACGATGCAGAAACAAGAAATAAAGCGTATAAAAACACAATGTTTAACTAGATAAATATGATGATCACATATTTAAGCTTAATAAGTATTACGAACTGACCAACGAACTGTCCAGGAATAAATTTACAGTTAGTTTGTACTCGGTAGAAGTGGAAGCATCAGGGAGACATTCGGATATATAATAAATTATAGTAAATCAAGGATATTTCTTGTCTAATGGCCAAAAGCAATGAAACCCAATAAATAAATCTTTACTTATCATCGACACTTTTAACTTAAAATAACAAATGAACGGTACTTTTATGGTGTGCATTTAACACTATTAATTTTGCTACCTAGATTGAACATATTTACAAGTCTTTAATGTTATCATAATACTTTATTACAAATTCGTAAAACTTATTGGTTTATGTAAAAAAATATTACACGATACACGAGTATTTATATCACACAATATATTACTGAAAATAACAGCATGTTCGGAATAAAAAGCAATGGCCGTGTTTGCGAGAATGCTATATTTTAACCGTCATACAATACGTAATTGTTATTTGTGAAAAACCTATCGAATTGTAAATAATGTCGCAAATGTTTAAACATGACAATAATAAAAACAGAATATAAAACGAAATATTTCTTTCTTTGATGTATTTTGAAGCTAAGATCTCTACATCTCCGTCTAATTACAAAATTTGATAAAACATATTATCTATATTATATTTAGGATTTGTAAATATGTTATGTCTATTATATAATTTTAAAATATAAATAATAGCTTTAAAAATTTAATTAAAAACCCCCGATACAAGAAGACCTCTAAAAAGAATAAAAATAATATTATTATGTACTTATTGAAGTCGTAGTGCCCGGGGACCGTTGTATGTACGTTGACGATGGAGTCTATTTTACGAAGTATAGTATATATACGAATATTAATGAATATAAACATTTCGAGTTGAAATGATGTCTGAAGATCGTGGTCAGCATCAGGGTTGAATCTGGAGCAGATGATCTGCCTTCACCGGTATCTGTCAAGTGCATCTCTCATAACCTTGACGTACACGATTCCCTAATTTGATCGGTCCATCGTAATGGTGAGCGCCCGCGCATTCTTTTTCCTTCGGTGTTTCCAACCACGATTAGTTTTTCAAGGCTATCGTCACTTCTGCGCATAATGTATCCGAAATATGCCAACACGCGCTGTTGACATATAGTGGACAAACGAGTTTTTATTTGGAGCTGTGCTAGAATCGATAAATTGGTGCGTTTCGCAGTCCAGGGTATTTTTAGCATACGTCTCCAGAACCACATTTTGAATGCATCAATTCTGTGTTTTTCTCTTGCCAGGATAGTCCACGTCTCCACTCCATACAAGAAGATGGGGAAAATCAGTGCTCTGATCAATCGTATTTTGGTTTTCATACCAATACCTCTTTTCAATATGTTATTTAGACGGGTCATAGCTTCTTTACCCATCGCAGTTCGTCTTTTTACCTCGGAGACACAGCTACCATCGCTGCATATTTGGGAGCCCAGGTAAACATAGCGGTCAACGATATTGATATCAGGAATATTGCAGGCTGTATCTGATAGCTTTTCTGCTCGGTCCACTATTATCACTTTCGTCTTAGTTGTGTTCACTGCAAGTCCTATGCTTCTACTTTCTGCCTCAAGTCTCTGAAACAGCTCCTGCATGTCTTCCATGGATGTTGTCAGAAGAACGGTGTCATCAGCATATCGAAGATTTGATATTTTCCTTCCACCAATAGGAAAACCTTTTCCCCAGTTGTCAATGGTTTTCCGCATAATGTATTCTCCATATATGTTAAAAAATGTGGGGGACTAAATGCATCCTTGTCTCACTCCTTTCTTTGTTTGAAACATATTGGAGTAATCACGACCTTTTCTGATGAAGGAGTGGTTCCCAGTGTAAAGACTTGGAACAAGAGCAACGAGGTATTCCGGCGCTCCCATTTCGAGTAAAACTTCCCACAACTTATTCCACAGCACACAGTCAAATGCTTTAGCGTAATCAATAAAGCATAAGACCACGGGGCTGTTGAATTCCCTACTCTTCTTGATCATCTGGCGCACGTTAAGTATCTGTTCTCGCGTTCCTTTTCCTTTAACGAAACCTGCCTGCTCTTCGGGTATCTGTCAGCTTAAAAAGTGGTGAAGACGACGATTAATAACATGGAGGATAATCTTACTCGCATGGGATATTAAAGCAATGGCTCTGAAGTTCTTACAATCTCTTGCAGAGCTCTTTTTATGTAAGGGTATAAATACCGATTCCGTCCAGTCTCTTGGCCATCTTTCAGTTTTCCAGATGACATTACAGACATCGGTGATACCTTTGGTGCCTCGTTTGCCTATGTTTTTTAGTATTTCAGCTGTAATATCATCTTTACCCGGTGTTTTCTTGGTCTTAAGAGATTTAATCGCCTGGTCAATTTCTGATGGTAGAATATCAGGTACTTCTGCAGCCCAAGTAATTTTAGGGACGGTTGGCCCTTTGAAATCATATAGCTCTGCACAGTAGTTTTTCCAGCGCTTTAACACTACATCAATATTAGTAAATAGATTTCCGTCTTCTCCACTAATGGCACAGGTTCTGGGCTTACGTATTCAAGTCAGTTCTGTTACATTTTGAAAGAGGTGTCTAGATTCATTTTTCAGGGAGTGCTGTTCAAGATCGAGACAGATTTTGCTTATATAGTTGTCATAATCTTTTCGACAGTGTCGTTGGACAGTAGGCGGTTCAAATCTGCGTATCGCTCTTTGTCTTCGCTTAAAAATTTCCCGCGCTCTTTGAGTCGGCGTCTCTCGTTTATAATTTGGGCAGTTTCAGGTGTGATGAACTCTTTCATAGGGGGTTTTGTCAGCTTGTTATCCCTAGCTGTCTCCTCTATTATCCTCTTGAGATATTCCCATGTGTTCCCATTTTCCGATACATCTTTTGGAAGGTGTTCTATTATCTGATCAAAATCTTGTCTAAAACCATCGATGTTTATGTTGGTTATATATGGAACCTTGGGTTTCTGCATTCCCTTGAGACGTAACCGAATCGTAGTCACAAGGAGTTGGTGATCGGTGCCGCAATCAGCTCCCGGGAGAGTTTTAACGTTTGTAATTGAGCTTCTCCATCGTGTTCCTACTAGTATGTAGTCAATTTGATTTCTACATCTGTAGCCAGGTGATATCCAAGTATATAGTCTACGGATATGATGTTTGAAGCAGGTGTTAGTTATAGTGAAATTTTCTTCACAACAGAATTGTAACAGACGTTCGCCCTTATCATTACGTTCTCCGATTCCATGCTTACCCACAACACGACGAAAATGATCATCATTTTCGGTGTGTCCAACTTTGGCATTGAAGTCTCCTTAAGTACGCACGCACGCACTTATTTAGCGATGGCGGGACGATAAATGCCACTCCTCTTCTGCTATCTTGTTCTGGTCCCGAGAAATATATAGTGTTACCAAGGTCAGACGTTAGGTGACCTTGTCCTTTCCAGCGTGTTTCGCTTAATCCTAGTATATGAATGTCCTTTCTTTTTTTTTTTTTTTTTTTTTTTTTATACAAAACTAGGTTAATGCTTGACTACATTACACCTGATGGAAAGTGAAATGTAGTCTTAGGTGGTAAAGCGCATTAACCTAGCAGCCTATTCACTCTCCTCTTGAAGACACCCACATTATATTTTGCCGGAAATACCGACGCAGGCAGATTGTTCCAGTCCTTCGCTGTACGCACTAAAAAAGATGAAGCATAGCGCTTCGTTCGGACAGGTGGAGTGTCCACAACGTAGGGATGGATACCCGCCGTGCGTCGGGACGTCCGGCAAAGGAACGGGGATGGGGGAATTAGGTCGTGCAATTCCTGCGCACACTCACCAAAATGTATCCTATAGAATACTGAGAGGCTAGCAATTCTACGCCTGTGTTCAAGGCTGTGGAGTTTGGCGTCAACCAATTTAGGGTCGCCAATAAGCCTCTTTGCTCGCCTCTCAATTGAGTCCAGAACCGCAAGATGAGTCTTTGCGGCACCAGCAAATATATGGCCACAGTACTCTACACACGACCGGATCTGTGCTTTGTATAATACAAGAAGCTGTCCCGGTGTAAAGTACTGTCGCACCTTCGCAAGTACGGCAAGCTTTCCTGCAGCTGCTCTTGCTCTGGACTCAATGTACCGACCAAAGTTGAGGTTCGAGGAGATCTCTAAGCCTAACAACTGAAGCCAGTCACTGTATTCCAAGGATACATTCTGGAAAGTAGGAGCCAAGGTGAAGGGGCTCCTTTTGGCGGTGAACAAACACGTCTGCGTTTTGGTGGCGTTGAATTTGACAAGATTGGCATTGCCCCATGCGGAGACTGCCTGAAGTTTGTCATTCAAACGTTGCACCATGGCTTCTCTTTCAGACTGTACTTCATCTCTACTAGCCCGAGAACTTGGCAGATATCTTTCTACAACTGTGCTGTCGTCTGCATACCCATAGATACCGGGCTTCAGCAGATCGTTAATGTGCAGCAGAAAAAGAGTTGCAGAAAGAACGGACCCCTGAGGTACTCCGGCATTTATTGTCAAGGGTTCCGAAGAACACCCGTCGACAACAACACGGAGAGATCTCTGGCTTAAAAAGTCCGTTATCCAGCCAATCAGACCAGGAGATATACCGTACGCTGAAAGCTTGCTTAAAAGGCTCACATGCCAGACCCTGTCAAAAGCCTTCGAGACGTCCAGAGAGACGGCGACCGCTTCTCCGTTCCTCTCGATGGCTTCGCCTAAAATGTGTGTTGCGTACGCTAGAAGGTCCCCAGTGGACCTATTTCGGCGAAATCCGTACTGTCGGTCACTGAGGAGATCGTTACCTTCTACGTACGCTAGAAGCCGCGAGTTCAATACACGCTCCATAATCTTGCAGAGTATGGAGGTGATCGAAATGGGCCTATAATTGGCAGGATCGGCACGGCTGCCTTTTTTGGGCACGGGTTGCACGTTGGCAAGCTTCCAGGATTCCGGCACTTTTCCAGTCTTGAAAGAGAGGCGATACAGACGTGTCAATACAGGAGACAACTCACCTGCGCATGTCTTGAGCAGAATGGCTGGTATACCATCAGGACCACTGGCTTTATTCACATCTAAACGACACAATGTTCTCCATACCTCTTTGTTTGTGATGCGGATTTCAGGCATCGAAATACCGCAGTGAGGAAGATGTTCTGGAGAAGCATTGCCAGTGTCTAGATGCGAATTCTCAGCAAACAGAGAAGCAAATACATTCGCTTTCTCTGTTGCTGTGTGGGCCAGGGATCCATCAGGCTTCAGCAGAGCAGGCAGTGAGGGTTGGCAGAAGTTCGACTCGATCGCTTTGGCAAGAGACCAGAAAGCTCGACTGCCAGTTGGTCTGACAGAGAGCTTTTCGCCATTCTTAACGATCCGATCAAGACGAGCCTTCCGCAATGCCTTTTTATAGGACTTGGCAGCTTGGTTAAAGGCTCTCTTCTTTGTACTTACATCCGGAGTTTTGCGGCTTCGAGCATCAGCCCAAATGAGGTATGCCGAATGTTTACGGTCATGTGCATGACGACATTCGGCATTAAACCATGGGCGAGCTTTGCCACCGATGGGTACGTCAGCAAAAGGAATAAAATACTCCATTGCCTGATGCACCACATCGGTTATAGCATCCGCGCAACTCGACGGATCCAAAGAAGAGAAGCAGACCTGCCGCCAAGGATAAGACGCAAAAAAGTGCCGCATCTCATCCCAATCTGCTGACTTGTATTTCCATACTCGCCTAACACCATGTGGTTCGAAAGCTGGTGGGGAATATGTAAATACAGATTTCACCAGACAGTGATCGGAGGTTCCCAAGGGGGACGTGACCTCTACACGATACCTGTCCGGATCAGTTGTCAGCAGAAGGTCCAGGCAATTGGCTGTATGGCCTACCACATCTGGTACCCTTGTCGCTTGCCTCACCAGCTGAAAGAGGTCCAAGGACAACGCAAAGTTCCGCGCTTCTCTTCCAGCATGGTCGGTCTTCTGGTACGGGAACAGCCAGTCCTGATGACAGGCATTAAAGTCCCCCAGAAAGACGAGCTGCGCCGAAGGGTACTGATACAGAGCCATATCTGCAGCCTCACTGAGATACTCAAATAAACGAGTTGTCTCCTGGTCACCGCTGTGCGAACGGTAGACACAGGAATACAGGATTTTTTCGTTTCCTGTGTCCACTAAAACCCATAGGGAAGAAAAAGTGGGGTCTTCAAGGTGACGGAGACGCTGAACACAGAGGTCGTTCCGCGCGTACACACTGACTCCGGCCCGTGAGCGAAAGTTGTGCTCTAACGAGTAACCGGGATAATCCAAGTATGCAGCGCTCAAAGGACATTGTATCTGCGTCTCCGTCAAAAAGAGCAAGTGCGGCTGCTCTGTCTCCAGGTGGTGGTGGACAGCTAAAAGATTTGAGTGCAAACCCCTGATATTAGTAAGGTGCACTTTATATGAGGAGGAGTGCAACCGCTGTGTAAACTTGTTCTTTTTTCTTAACTTTTTCATAAAAAAAATAAATAAATATAAAAGTGAATAGGGATGGGAAATGGCAGTTGAACGAGACGGTACGTATCGAACCCGACGTCGAAATTGGTGATGTCTTGCCACTGGGAGGCTAGTCTGGAGACTGCGGGGACGCCCGAACCCCCCCAGGGATCGCCATCGGGCCTCCTCGTCTGGTCGCCAACCAGCACGATGGAGCCACCCTGGGACCCTTTCTACGCATTTCATTTTTCACAATATCCAGTTTACCAGGTTGGTATTTATAATCACTAATAACACTATGCTGAAGGGATTTATATTATCACTAGCTATTGCCCGTGACTCTTTATGACTACGATCATAAGCCATACAAATATATTTTTACAGTCTACGTGGACGCAGTCACGGGTAACAGCTATCCCTAATAAAATAATTTACATGAGTAAATAAGTGTAAAGACCTTTTGGCCTTCATAACAAGGCTTTTTTTCCTATAAAGCGCAGGCGAAATCGTTGTTAACAGCTAATTATTGCATAAGAACCTTAGAACCTTTCACTAATAAAACGTCAATATCTTAGAGCCGACTGGTTCTATTTCAACAAATCATAACTAAGAACCATCTCGACGAACATAGCTTTCGATTTAAAAAAACTGCATTCAAATCCGTCCACGCAATTGGCCGCAAATTTGCCACAGACAGACACACAGATACACAGATCGACAGGTTAAACTTATAACACCTCTTTTTAGTCCGGGGCTTAAAACGCTATATGATAAATCTGTTATGTTATACTTTATAAGAACTGTAGTAATCGTGTTACCTTTTTAGATATATTAATATTTTGTTTTTTATTTAAGTTTTTAACTGGTTTATAAGATATACATATAGGGATTAAAATATCGTACTCATTTTCCCTTCTCTATTCTCTAGTGATTCGAAATGTTATAATATTTTTAAAAACAACATATAGACCACGTTGTAACTTATTATAATACAATACAATTTTATTTAACAAATCAGGTAGTCAACTGAACAATTTTAACAAGATTTTAAAAGGATTGATGAAACAAAATTATTTATGAATAAAAAACTTAGGTCATTTAATGATGTACAGAGCCAATATATTGATTTTTTTCTTCCACACAATTGCTCTTTCTGCTACAAAAATTATATAACAAAAATAATTAAATAAATTCTCGTAAAGAAATAAGGACTAATTGCACTCAGGCATATGCTACGTCTACGATTTCGTGGATTTCGGTATTCTATTGTCCTATTTGATGTAATTTATTTAATTATTTATTGCAAAATCTCAAATTTATAATAAGACAATAAAAATCGAGTGTCTGTACATTAAATATTTTTCAAAAACTGATGGGGGCGATTAAAGACGAGTAACAGAAACCAAAAAACTATTTTTGAAATTTTTGTTTGTCTGTCACGTTATAACGTCGAAACTACTCAACGGATTTTAACGCTGTTTTCACAGGTGGATTATATATAATCTGGAGCGTTGTCAAAACTTTGTTTCGTCAAAATCCGTTAAGGTCAATTGAAAATTTACTTCAAGCACTGTTTCAAAACTTTTAAACAGAGTTGAATGCGGCTTACATAAACGTAGTTAATTTAGATAAAGCTAGAATTTCTACTTTGTTTTATCTGAATTTTAATAAAATAAAAATTGAATGTGAGCCCATTGTAAATTTAGATACATAAAATCTTAATAGATGGCGCTGACCTTTTTTAGAACTTTTTTAGAAAAAAAAATTGAAAAAAAACCTTACTCTAAATCTTATGATTTGGTATGCATTATTTCGTACTCATATACTTTATTACGTATAGCTGCATAATGTACTGGTTGTGTGTGTATGTGTGCGCGCGTGTATGCGTGCGCGTGTGTGCGTGTGTGCATGATTTGAGTGTGTTTGTTATAGTAGCAATGTAATGCTTATATGTATAAAATTGCCACGGGAATAGGATACTAAAGAATTAACTATAAGTCTATTATAGGTCTGGATAATTGTTGTTTTCACAGATTACGCGAAAAGCGATCTACACGCGGGCGGTGCCAGGGGCAACCACTAGTATACAATATAATGTACAAAAGCCGGCTTAGTGCCCAAAGACATTCTCTACCAGCTAACCTTAGAAAATACATGAGAGAATGTTGGTAGGCTTGCAAAAAGTACGAGAAAAAAACTAAAAATGAGAAAAGAAAAAAAATATTGTAAAACTATCTATATATGTATGTATATTTATTAGCTTTTAGTACATTTATCTGCAATATAAAACCGTTTATCTTAAAATATTTTTTTTTACTATGTTATTTTTAAGTTTTTAGTTTTTATTTCGACGACATATCATTTTTATCCACCCTAATGCCATACAGTTCTCGGCGCGCTTTTACTTTTTACCATAACTTGGGTGGTGTACCCCTAGCGACGTATCATTTTTAGCCGTCCTAACGCAGTAAACAGTCCTCGACAGGATACCAGATCTTGACTTGGGTGGGAGATTCATATTGTAATTTTGTATAGTATACTGTATTATATTTACCAAGCCCTTTGTTTTGATACCCATATTAATGGGATTGCAAACTACATTATCCGCAATTTTGTAGCAGTGGCCATCTTTGATTTTGATTTTGTATAGTGCACTAAGTTTTACTTGACAAGCCCTTTCATTTGACACCCATATTGATGAGATTGAAAAAAACTAAGTTGTCCGCCATCTTGTAGCGGCGGCCATCTTAGATTTACAATAATAATGAATATAGATAATTGTATTGTCACCAGAATAAAAGGCGTATACCAAATTTCAGATCAATCTGTTAACGGAAAGAGGGTTGAATTTCAATTACTAAATTTGACCCTTACAAACAAACGGGGTGAGCTAAATATAAAACATTTAAAAACCGTTTAAAAATAAGATATAAGTTGTTGATTTGACTAAAACAATTGAATATCTGAATAGAAGTTTAATTGATAAAATAAATGTAATATTGGATACAGATTTGACTAAGAATAAGAAGTATATAAATCGCAGCTCGGTTAAGAGAAGGTATTGTGAAATTGGGAGTGCAAGTTGTGTGGTGGTGATATTTTGATAAAAGTGTAACAGTTATAATAAACCACTGAGTTTTGTGATTGAGAGACTAAGTTGTGTAACAGAAATAGAATAATAAAGTGTAACAGTGATAGTAAAGAGTTTAAATAGTATTTTGTTTAAACAGTTTAATGTATTTGTGAGCAGTGCCAATAAGGTGTTTTATAGAATATAAAGACTGTCATTGCTGATTCTGTAAGAGAGATTCTGTAATACAAATGTTGTCATATCAACGCGCAAAGCATTTCTCAGAAATTTCTAAAAAATTTTCAGATAATAACTTTCACGCTATCCTTATATCAGGAAGCTGGATAAAACCAAATTTAGTCTCTACACTTCTTTTTTATACCATCTAGGTCAATGCTTGACTACATTTCACCTGATATAAAGTGAAGATGTAGTCATAGGTGATAAGACGCATTAAATTAGCAACCTTTTCTATTCACTCTTCTCTTGAAGACACCTACATTAATTTTGGCCAGAAATACCAACGCAGGCAAGCTGTTCCAATCCTTCACTGTACGAATTAAAAAAGACGAAGCGAAACGCTTCGTTCGGACAGAGGGAATGTACACAGCGTATGTAGAGATACCTGCCATGTGTCAGAACTGTCCGATAATGGAAGGGGGACGGGGGAATTAAGTCGTGTAATTCCTGCGCACACTCACCAAAATGTATTCTATAGAATACTAAGAGGCTAGCAATTCGATTTCTGTGTTCAAGGCTGTGGAGGTTGGCATAAACCAATTCAGGGTCGTCAATAAGCCTTTTTGCTCGCCTCTCAATTGAGTCCAGAACCGCAAGATGAGTCTTTGCGGCACCAGCAAATATGTGACCACAGTACTCCACACACGACTGGATCTATGCTTTGTATAATATAAGTAGCTGTCCCGGTGTAAAGTACTGTCGGACCTTCGCAAGAACGGCAATCTTTCCTGCTGCTGCTCTTGCTCTGAACTCAATGAATCGACCAAAGTTGAGGTTCGTGGAAATCTCTAAGCCTAACAACTGAAACCGGTCACTGTATTCCAAGGATACATTCTGGAAAGTAGGAGCCAAGATGAAAAGGCTCCTTTTGGCGGTGAACAGACACGTCTTCGTTTTGGTGGCGTTGAATTTGACAAGATTGTCATTGCTCCATGCGGAGACGCCCTGAAGTTTGTCACTCAAACGTTGCTCCATGGCTTCTCTTTTAGACTCTACTTGATTTCTACTAGCCCGAGTACTCGGTAGATATCTTTCTACAACTGTGCTGTCGTCTGCATTCCCGTAGATACCGGGCTTCAAAAGATTGTTAATGTGCAGCAAAAAAAGAGTTGCAGAAAGAACGGACCCCTGAGGCACTCCGGCGTTTATTGTCAAGGGTTCAGAGGAACACTCGTCGACAACTACTCGAAGAGATGTCTGGCTCAGAAAGTCCGTTACCCAGCCGATCGGACCAGGAGATATAAAGCTTGCTTATAAGGCTCGCATGCCAGATCCTCGAGACGTCCAGAGAGACGGCGACCGCTTCTCCGTTCTTCTCATGGCCTCGCTTAAAATGTATGTAGCATATTCTAGGAGGTCCCCAGTAGACCTATTACGGCAAAGACTCGTACTGTCGGTCACTGAGGAGATCGTTACCTTCTAGGTATGCTAAAAGGCGCGAGTTCAATACACACTCTATAATCTTACAGAGTATGGAGGTGATTAAAAACGGTCTGTAATTGATAGAATCGGCACAACTCTCTACTTTCTTCGTGGCTAAGTTTTGATTCGCTGGGATTGCACGGGTAAGGGTGGTAGCGGTGTTGCTATATATCTATATAATAATATATCCTACAAAATTATAGCTATTTCAAATTCCACCTATTCAGCCACAGCGGAATTAATATTTTTAAAAATTGATTTCAAAGAAGCTAAAGCCGTTTTACTGTCTGTCCTCTACAGATTTTTAGCAGAACTAGAATCATTTCTCGAATTAATTAGTTCAGAGGATAAACATTACATAGTTATGGGTGACTTTTATACCAACCTCTTGACTGGTTCCACTTCATACTCACTCACATCAAATCTGCACATGTAAACATAGAATCTCCTGACTCCTAGATTGACCTGATTCTTGTGTTGTGTAATAAAAAAGTTATCAAATACGGCCAATAGTCTGCTCCCTGCTTTTCAAACACGACCTAATATTTGTATGTTACTCCCTAAAATCTCTGAAACCGAAGCTTACGGTGTTGCAATGGCGGAGTTTTTCAAATTAAACCTAGAGGATTTTCAAAGTTACGCTTCAATAATTGACTGGTCGAATATTTTGACATTTTCTAATACAGCTGACATGGTTTAACATTTTAAGTCTAAAAGCTGCTATGAGAAAATGTGGCCGTGCCTTTCAAAATATTAAGATGAATCGATATGGGGTAAACTGGTGTCTTTATAAAAAAATAAGGAACAAATGCAATCAGATGGTAAGAGTAGCTAAATGCTATTTTATTCACTTAAATATTTCAAATTCTTCGACGGTTCTAACATAGAAGTTTCTTACCAACTTTGGTGTAGTTCATCTTAATTACAAACGAAAGTTGACTTTATTCTCCCCTGATGTTTTAAATCGTCATTTCTCATCTGTTGAATCTCTTAAAACAAATATAAAACGCAACACCATCACCTTCATATTTTATTAGTACCACCTTTTCTTTAGTATCTGAGGAAGAAATAAAAAAAAACTGTGCACTCCATAAAATCAAATGCTGTTGGTGGGGATGAAATAAGCCGCCATATGATCGTCACCTTACGGGACGGGATTGACGGGATTCTTCCAACTCTAACTCATATTATAAATATCTCACTATTCACCTGTTTATTTCCTTACACTTGACGTCAAACACACGTCATCCCCATTCCTAAAGTTCACAATCCTACTGCGCTTAAAGATTTGAGACCTATTTCTATATTACCCTATCTAAAAATCTAGAATCAACGGTATATAAACAATTATTTAATTTTGTCCATAACAATAAACTTCTTTCGAATTTCAATCTGGGTTTCATCCTGGCCATAGTACAAGCATTGCTCTCCTTAAAGTCGTGGAAGATGTCAGAGATGCGCTGGAGGGTGATCAATGAAGTGTGTTAGTACTCACTGATTTTTCCAACGCTTTTAACCCAGTTAATGACATGACCTCCTGATTGCATTCCTTTCACGCTTTAACATTTCTTCCAAGGAACTAAATTGTTTCTCAACCTATCTTCGTGGTCATCAGTATGCTGTTTGCAACGACACCACCTTGCCTCAAGGCGGTATACTCTCTCTACTTTTATTTTCATGACAAAAGACTTTAAAGCCTATATATATATAGGCTTTAAAGTCTTTTGTATATATATATATATATATATATATATATATCTACGGGTAAACAGACCGTCTCGCGCTGGAGATGTTGTTCCTCCCCCTCCCGTGTGGGAGCCTGCAGCTCTCCGCCAACTCCCACACCGCAAGTTCGTCCATGTGATCTATGAGGACACGGTGTCTACCAAGTGATCGCTATTACGACTGTCAAACAGTGACTTATTGTGTTTTAATTGCCGCAATCGACGACATATATATATAGATGCAGATTACAGTTAAATTTGTTTATATTGAGTGACTAATGAATTAATGCTAAAGTGAATGTCTTTTGATATTATTAAATTAAAGTGTATTGTAAATTGGATATAGCGTTTATCTGTCATGGACTCGTTACCACCCAACCAGAATGATGACGAGCCTATTGCCCCGCCATCTGAGAAACTCTCGTTAAAATGGCCTCCTATTATATATATTTTTTAATATTTTCCTTAAACATACATCAATCAAGGACAGTTTTATATATGTATAGACAGAATTTAACTTTCTTCTACTATAACAACTATACTTAAAATCCTTTTTATATTTTATACTAATAAATAATCCCGTAACTCAGAATTCAATTTAGAACGTTATTCTCCGAGTTGTAATGTAAATTAAAATCAACACAATAACAATAGTAAACATTAACGTTTGCGTTAGTTTAAATGAACTCAAGCACAAAGCACACATTGTTATTAACAATTGTATACTAGATACTAAAATATAATAAGACAATTATTAGTTTGTTTAAGTAATAACTAAAATCTACAATTTGAATCATTTTTAATATCTTTGATGCTTAATATTTAACTACTCTCAGATAATCCATGTCAAATCCTAGTGTCTGAACAATCAATCACAGCTTTTGTTAGTAGCTGACGGCTGACGACTTTTACAGCCGACAAAAGAAGGCAATGCACCTATTACCGTTTTATTAAATATGGAATTAAAAAACTACCTATCTAATGTTATTTAACATAATTCTAGTTTTATAGATAAATAATATATCTGTAAGCTGATCTCTGGGGTATAAAACCTTATAAAGGATATCCGAAAACCTATGGTTTCTAACCCTAGTGGCTACACTTTACCTAACTCTTTCATTTTCATAACTCAATAAAAATAAAATAGATTTTAGAATAGAATTGGTGGCAACTTTTATATTTTCTGGCTTTGCCTTTATAAATTAAGAGGCTACAAGTAGTGAGAGAGCCAAACACTCAAAACTTCAATAAAATGTAAGAAATCCCTACCTGAATCATGATTACCATTTATCCTACTCATTACTTATGTGGCTTTAATGGCATAGCAAATTGATAAACTTGCAACATACGATAGACATAACTACATATACAAATAAATATACATTATATAATCACCTCAATTTTACATAGATTTACTTATGTTTAAAAAAGGTACGTTGAATAGTTTATGTGAGAAAGATGTCAATAAATAAAGTAGAAGGATATTTTATAATAGAAATTAAAATAAAATAATAGTCACAATAATAAATTCAATTAATATATGGTATATAATAAATATAAATAAAGGGGACATAATGACCCTCGTGACCAACATGGGTCTGAGAATTAGTAACTTGCCGACTTTCGTAACTGAACCACGGGTAGAAGGCAAGCAAGATCCTGAAATATACAGAAATAAATTGCTGAGGTCGAAAAAAAACCTAGGTGTACCTTTGTTATATATTGCATAGCTTTATATATAAGAAGCATTTAGGTGTTCGAAATTTTTGGCATTTTAATAAAATATAGAGGGAACGATCGATTAAATCAAAATGTTATAATTACACCCTAATCTTGACGTAAGGTTCATAATAATCAGACATGATAATAATGATAATTTCATCTCAATACCAAGAATTTCTAACACCCCAATGCTTTTTTGGAGCAATAAAGACTTCCTGGGGGTTTGTTCTAAATCTCAGAGAAACTTTTTTACTACAGAAAGTAACTACTACAGGTTTAGATTGGGACCTTATCACACATCTATATGAGAACAATAAATTCAGATTCATTTGGTCACAGAAGTTGTTGTTAAAGATAACGCTACTCGAGATTATTTCTATCTCTTAGCAATTTTTTGGTACTCCATGAAATAGTACTCATACATTACATGAAATAGTATTCATACATATATTCTTATTTAAACCTGTATCCAATCGCTATAGCGTCTGTTATAACTTGGTTAAGTTAAAAAAATATATTTGAAAACAGCATAGGCTTTGAAAAGGCATAGCAGGCGTAGAAAAATCTTGGAGAGTGATTTTGTAGATCCTATTGTTCTTTGCGCTTAGTCAAAATTACCAATATAAGATTCATATATTTTAAATATGTCACACGTTGTTATTAAATTGACTTTGAAGATTCATATTTATTGCTTAAGATGGTGGTGGATTTTAGTCAATATATGAGATTTGCTAAGTAATATTGTTAGAAAATATTATTTAAATATACTAACACTTTAAAAAAAACCCCTCGATACAAAAAGACCTCTAAAAAGAATAAAAATAATATTATATTGTACTTATTGAATTCGGTGCGTCGGGTGACCGTTGAATAAAGGAAGAAATTAAAATGCAAGTAAATTAACACGGCAAATAAAGAAATTACGATGTCGAATCGTATAGTCTAAGTCCTCAATGATTAACTTCTTAAAATAGACTTTATCGTCAACGTACGTACAACGGCACTTTAATATTAAATTTTTATTTTATTTTTTCTGATTTTTAACCCCCGACTAAAAAATGGGGTGTTATAAGTTCGATCTGTCGATCTGTGTATCTGTGTATCTGTCTGTAGCAAATTTCCGGCCAAACGCGTGGACGGATTTGAATGCTGTTTCTTTTAATCGAAAGCTATGCTCGTCGAGATGGTTCTTATCCATGTATGATTGAAATAGAGATAGCCGTCTTCAAGATATTGACGTTTTATTCGTGGGGGGAGAGGTTCTTACGCAATAATTAGCTGTTTGCGGCCAAACGCATGAACGGATTTGAATGCGGTTTTGTTTAAACGAAAGCTATGCACGTCGAGATGTTTTTTACCTATGTTTGATTGAAATAAAAATAGCCGTCTTCAAGATATTGTCGTTTTACTTGTGCGGGGGAGAGGTTCTTATGCAATAATTAGCTGTTTGCGGCCAAACGCGTAGACGGATTTGAATGCGGTTTTGTTTAATCAAAAGCTACGCTCGTCGAAATTGTTCTTATCTATGTTTGTTTGGAACAGAAAAAGTCATCTCTAAGATATTGAAGTTTTATTCGTGCAGAGGAGAGGTTCTTATGAAATAATTAGCTGTTTGCGGCCAAACGCGTGGACGGATTTGAATGCGGTTTTGTTTAATCGAAAGCTATGCTCGTCGAGATGGTTCTTATGTTTGATTGAAATAGAAAAAGTCATCTCTAAGATATCGACGTTTTATTCGTGCGGGGGAGAGGTTCTTATGCAATAATTAGCAGTTCCCAGCGGCATCGCCCGCGCTATATAGGAAATGTATTAAATTATAAATTTATTAAGTAACAAAATTAAAGACTTTTTCATATGGGTAGGTAGATAGGTAGGTTTCATTTATACGAATATTAATAAATAAAAAAAACATTTAAAATAAAAAAGATTTACAATCACTAATAACACTATGATGAAGGGATTTATATTATCACTAGTTGTTGCCCGTGATTCTTATTGACTACGATTATAAGCCCTATATATATTTTTTTAAAGTCTACGTGGACGCAGTCACGGGCAACAGCTATCCCTAATAAAGTACTTTACCTCAGTTAGTAAGTGTAAAAACCTTTTGGCCTTCATAACAAGGTTTTTTTCCCTATATAGCAGGGGCGAAGCCGCTGGGAACAGCTAATTATTGCATAAGAACCTCTCCCCCGCACGAATAAAACGTCAATATCTTGGAGACGACTATTTCTTTTCTGACGTAACATAGATAAGAACCATCTCGACAAACATAGCTTTCGACTAAAAAAAAAAGCTTTCAAATCTGTCCACGCGTTTGGCCGCAAATTTGCCACAGACAGATACAAAGATACAAAGATACACAGATCGATAAGTCAAACTTATAACACCCTTATTTTTACTCTATATTATTAATTTCATTTTATACAAAAAAGAAACATTGTTCGTGGTCACTCAAAACTAAAATTCATTACTGTCTACAAATTTAGCACTTGTTAACTTCTTCCGAAATTTAGCATATTTTACTAAACTAAATTAAACTGAGAGATTTAAAGCTTCACTGTTACAAGGCACCATTCTTTTCGTCAAATTATTTGTATCTATCTTTTATAGTTCTGATTATGCTTATTTATGAATTATAACTGGTACTAACATAAAATAGTAATCCCCTATTTTTAAACACTTATCTCCTCATCTTTTTTCTTTATTATGAAATCACAAAAGTTATTTATTGACATTACGATTTCTATGCAGGTGATTTGCAGCTTTACTGTCTTGCATTCCTAAAGGATCTTACTGCTTCCATTCAAGAGCTTAATTGTGACCTCTACGTGATTAAAAAATGGGCCAAAGAGTACGCCTTCCTGTTAACCTTTAACTATGGATGTTCTTTTATGTCACACTTCCATTAACGTAAAGTCTCACAGCTATACACAATCGTGATTTTATAACAAGATACTTATATATACTTCTTGTTATTTTCATTATCTATATGACGGCGCAGCTAATGACATTTAATATGACGGCGCAGCTAATGACATTTAATATTCTCAGTCCTTGACGTCGGCAACAGGATGACATCTTGACAAATAAGAGCTGTCATTCTAGCGGAACGTCAGCCAAGTGGCAGCGGGGCGGCCATCTTACACTTTTGAGGTGGCAACCGCCGGCGCACCACGTTCACGACGAATCGCTAGTTACCGACGCAATCCTTATTCGTTATTATTCGTATTTATGCTTGTTTTATTATTAGTACTCTTAGAAAGTTAATTCAATGATTATTTTGTGAATCAAGAATTGCTAAGTGTAATTAAATAACATACAATCGTTTTAAGACTTTTTGTTAAATTACCCACATAAAATAACAAAGACAAAGAGTTACTTTCAAATATGGAGAATTCTGATAAGGGCTATCCTGATCCTATATCAGAAGTGGGATCGAATGAATATCGATCGGAGAACACACAATCAGCAGACGGTCTCGCAGCAACAAAATTCATGATGATCCAGAGTCAGATATTGAGGGCTGGTGTAATGTCACCGAGATGATAGTGCAAGAAAAACGTCTTGAGGGTGTGGATTTGCTTATGGCCCTGACGAAAGCGCTTAAGGGCCACGCTGCGACTTTCTTAACTAAAATAAACCTCAAAGAACTAAAATGGAGTGCTGTTAAAGAGACTTTGTTGGCAAGATTTGCTAAGCCCAAACTCATACAAGACCATTTTGATGACATTTTAAAATTTCAAATCAGTATTAAAGAAACCGCGTCCGAGTCTGCGTTGCGTTTATGGAACTTGATTGAACGTATACCAAAAGTTGAACTACCCGAAGAAGTTATTACAGGATTTGTAATATCTGTGTTATGCCAAAAGGACTATGTTATACGCAGAGAGTTGAATGCACATGTGATTGATACTCGCGCTCAATTATTTCGGATTCTTGGTG
The DNA here is from genome assembly GCA_959347405.1 of Napeogenes sylphis. Taxonomy (NCBI): domain Eukaryota; kingdom Metazoa; phylum Arthropoda; class Insecta; order Lepidoptera; family Nymphalidae; genus Napeogenes; species Napeogenes sylphis. The sequence continues at coordinate 2,367,920 of OY365783.1, forward strand.
GTATATCACTGAAACGACGGTCAGATGTTAGTTTTGGAAATCAATAACCTGACATAAAGCGGTCTCGGGTTGACCCGAGATTTCCTGGTAAGTGCCATTGGTGTGGGTTGTCTGGTCATAGACAAGCCGACTGTAGAAAACGAAAAGAAGATATCAACACTGCGAAAACCCAGGGTCAATCAAGCTCTGCACCTGCACGTAGTCAAGATAATGCAACTATTTCCTGTTACACGTGTGGGAAGCGTGGTCACGTTTCTACACTCTGTCCAGAAAAGAAGATCGGGGACAGGATTGAACGAAGGGAAGTCAATCTTTGCGAACTTACCCACATAAAATAACAAAGACAAAGAGTTATTGCAATATGGAGAATTCTGATAAGGGCTATCCTGATCCTATATGCTATATTTAAATTCCTTGCTTACAATAGTCGAAAATGACCCAAATAAAACGTGGCGCGATGAGTTAGGAAGTATTCAGTTAGCACTCAATAGTACAAAATCAGCTATAACTAAGTACTCACCAACGGAACTCATGTTTGGCATACGTGCAAACTCTTTAGGTATATCTAAAATATCATACTCTGATCAACACCATACTCCAATAGATTTAGAGTGTGTTCGAAAAAATGCCTCGGATAATATAACAAAGGCAGCGGCAGCTGACACTTTAAGAATTAATCGTGGTCGTTCCAACATTATACCATTCGCTCAGGGAGATTATGTTTTTATTAAAAATTGCGAAAGAAATCAAACGAAGTTAGATAGAAAGTTTAGGGGTCCGTTCGTTATAGCCTCCGTGTTGGGGAATGACCGATATGAACTTAAAAGTATAAGTGGTTCGCACCGCACTTACAAATACGCACATGAGTTTTTACGATCAGTACCTAAGGGGCACGCCGGGTTACTGGAAATCACTACGAGTCTATTGAATGATGACGAGGCCGAGACGGCGGCGGAAGATAGTCAACAAAATGATAAAAGTGATAACTTAGATATTAGAGATGAAACATTGGGTGTAGACTCCGACACTGTCTCGGCTAATTCCACCACCCTAACCGCCGCTTCGGATACGCTCAGTGTGTATTCTGATCCTGAAACGTTAGATGTACAATGTGAAGTCGAAATTCATTCTCAAGATTGTTCATAACTAATAGGTATGTATGCTCTACTCTGGTAAGTTTTATCTTAAATAGATAATGTATGGAACTGGTCGAAAGGACAGTGTAGTCCAGTCCATGTCGTTTTTACGGCTGGTCGAAGGGACACTCTCGTCCGGTCCATGTCCATTGGGGTTGTACATTTAGTTGGTCAAAGATATAGCGTCGTCCGGTCCTTGCCTGTGAGGCTGGTCGAAGGGACACACTTGTCAAATTTGAATTGTGTGAAATATGAGTTAAAAGACGTCATCCGGTCCTTTGCTGCAAAGGTCGAAGGGATACGTGCTATCAAAACATCATTTGTTCTGCTCTTATGATGCTCTACTTTTTGTCAGGTTGAACGAGCAGATAACCAAAGAATAAAATTGCCTGTTTCAGAATAACGCCCGAGGACGGTCGAATGTCAGTCCGGCCGTGACGGCGCAGCTAATGACATTTAATATGACGGCGCAGCTAATGACATTTAATATTCTCAGTCCTTGACGTCGGCAACAGGATGACATCTTGACAAATAAGAGCTGTCATTCTAGCGGAACGTCAGCCAAGTGGCAGCGGGGCGGCCATCTTACACTTTTGAGGTGGCAACCGCCGGCGCACCACGTTCACGACGAATCGCTAGTTACCGACGCAATCCTTATTCGTTATTATTCGTATTTATGCTTGTTTGATTATTAGTACTCTTAGAAAGTTAATTCAATGATTATTTTGTGAATCAAGAATTGCTAAGTGTAATTAAATAACATACAATCGTTTTAAGACTTTTTGTTAAATTACCCACATAAAATAACAAAGACAAAGAGTTACTTTCAAATATGGAGAATTCTGATAAGGGCTATCCTGATCCTATATATAGGTATCAAAGTAAACAAATATTAATGTTTTTTATCAAAATATATTTATTTATTTACTTAACTTAAGCAATTAAATATTCTAAGGCACTTACAGTCTTAATTTTGCCAGAGACCAATTAATGAAACAAAATCCATAGTCTCTAGTATTTTAAAAAATCAACTCAAATATCTTAATATGTAAAGTATACCAAACAAAGAAGATAAACTGTTTACTTCTCGAAACATAAGAAAAAAAATCTAACAAGGGTCCAACATATGAAACATTATTGGCAGTCATTGCACAACGTTTTGCAATATTGCAGGCAAATCACTTGCTTGCAACTTGAACAAACGTAGTTTGTCTTTCGTTTTAGCTTGTTGTGAACAAAGGCTGTATGTTTTTCCTTTTACAACACTAACTTTCATATAAGATGTCTGTTTTAGAGTTTAGAGGCGCATCTCGTCTTAAAACTTTTGCCAGGTTAGTGCAGACTAGAACTTAGAGCTCGTCTTTGCATATGAAGAACGAATAGAGTCTGTACTAATTTCTTCAGAAAATATCCTTTCTCGACTTCCTTGACCTAATGTAAAATGTGAGCATCAACACCACCAAGAGGACACCTTCTTGTTCCCTTGTGCTTGAATAAATTGAACACATTTTATCTATTTCATGCACTCCTCCCTTGGTGATGTTATAGTAGTGTATGATCTCAGGTTTCTTGGTAGTTTCATTGACTGAGTTTGTATATCTAATAGTTAATAACATACTGTATCAAAATAACATTAAACAAATAAAAATAAACTAAAATTTTTTGTATTGGATATATGGACGTGAGGTCCCACAGACCGGAATTGAAGTTTGATTCAAAATAACTTCAGAGATTTACAACCAATGACACCATCTCCCGCCTCAGCAGTCGTTTCGATACCAAAACCGAAACTATTGAGCACCTCAATAGTGAGAAGTGAGTGGAAGTAATTACACACGAAGTTTGCAAACTGATTAATCTTCTAAAATCCCGAGCCTTGATAATAGGCAGTCGGTAATTGCGCAACAAAATTAGCAGTATACTTTTACCAAAAAAAATCGATTCTACATCTTGACCACTGAATGAAAAATCAAAAACCTTGGTTTTATCATGGTATGTCATCACTCTAGGGCACTACAAACTGATGTAGTTAGTAGAAGAGTCCATTGTTCTCTTCGATCTCTGAGACAGTTGCAGTTATTTCCCTTCTTGACAAACTAAATAATCCTTGTATAATATCTTCTCCTACCACTTCTTGACTACGCCGACGACTGCTACTTAAATACATTTGAAGAGCTACTTGACAAACTTGATTTGTGCAGTCGTTTTATATACGGATTGCACAAATTTGATCACATATCTGAACTTCGACATCAGTTAAAATGACTCTCTATCTGCATTTCGACCGCCCCGTTGGTCGAGTAGTTAGCGCAGACGCTTAACTTATAGCGGCATAATTGGGCTCAGGTTCGATTTCTGACAGGGATACGCATGCATGTGATGGGCATAAATGTCTGTATTTCTGGGTTTGGTCGTTTATTAAATATGTTCGCAATACTTATAATTTGTAATTTTATTTATTTATTTATACTTTATTGTACAATATAAAATACAAGGGCCGGATTTAATGCTAAAGTATTTTCTACCAGTCAACCAACACAGCTTACAGAAAATAAAACAATGAGGGTACAAAATTAATGAACAGAATGGAAACACTTAAAGCTAAGAATATCAATGGTGCTATAATAAACTAGACTATAGGTAATATATAATAAATATATACGTATACAACAATAATTTAAACTAAATATTTATTCATATTGAATACCTAAATATATATATATACTTATTCCTGTATTCGAAACATCTGAGGCGCATGATACTTGTGGAGTTTACTGTTCCTTAGGAAAACTAGCATCCCAAGGGATCACACATTCAAGCTCAATAAGTAATAATAATAATAATAATAATAATACTCTTTATTGCACACCACATACAGAAACGTTACATATAAATTCTTTATAAGAGGTATTGGTAATACAACAAGGCGGTCTTATCGCTAAATAGCGATCTCTTCCAGACAACCTTATACTGGTGGGAAAGAAGAAAGAGAGTACAGAGTGGTGCATAATATATGTATCAAATTTAAATACATGTAAGATTTATTACACTTACAAATATAATTAAATATACATATTTATATGTAGTGATACTAAGAAATAAATATACATAAAATATCATGTTATAGTAAGGACAAGAGAAAAAGTAACAAATATTAATAACATATTTAGCATAGAAATATAATTATATATACATGTTTAGCATGGATTTAGGGACAAGGTTCGAGATAGTGATTTTTGACTAGCTTCTTGAAAGTAGTCAAGGATTTGACACGTCTGATGGCTACTGGCAGGGCATTCCAAAGCGAAACTGCTTGTATAGTAAAAGACTTTTTGAAGAAGGAAGAAGAATAAGGTGGTAAACGAAGAGTCAGATTTTCGGAGGACCTAAGTATCTGACTATGAGTACCTAGGAGTTCAAATTTATTTTTTAAATAGATTGGAGATGAAGTGTTGTACAACACACAGTGCAGAAGTGAGAGCGAGCGAGCACGGATAGGCAACCACTGAAGTTGAGACCGAAACTGAGATACATGATCATATGTGCGCAAGCCAAATATGAACCGAATACCGAGATTTTGAAGTCTCTCAAGCTTATTAAGTTGTGCCTCAGTTAGATCAGGATAGCTTGCATCGGCGTAGTCGAGTATAGAAAGAAGGAGAGATTGTGCTAACATAATTTTGGTAGGTATGGGAAGAAAATTTTGCAACCGTCGTAGTGAACAAAATGCAGCAAAGGATTTCCTACTAATCTCATTTATTTGATAGGTCCACGATAAAGTGTTGTCCATACGCAATCCAAGATTTTTTATATTGCGGCTATAAGATATTATGGCACCATCAAATAAAATCGGAGGCAGGTTTGTACTATCAAGTTTAGCGATCATGCTTGGGGATCCAATTATTATAGCCTGACACTTGGTTGCATTCACTTTTATGCCGTAAGATAAACTCCAGTTGAAAATAGAGCAAAGATCATTATTAAGTCGAGCAACAGCGCTAGACAGGTCTGTTAAAGTTGAATGAGAGTAAATTTGTAAATCTTCTGCATACATGTGATAGGGAGAAGAAATATTGTGAGTAATAGTATTAATAAAGATGGAGAATAGTAATGGTGACAACACGCCTCCCTGAGGGACACCGGCATTTACACTGCACCAAGAGGCAAATAATTGATCAATACGAATGCATTATCGGCGTCCACTCAGGTAACTACGAAACCAATCAATTACTAATGGAGATATATTAAGAGAGGCTAACAGACTAAGTATGATGTCAAAGTCAACGTTATTAAACGCATTACTAAAATCGAGCAAGGTCAATACTGTAAGTTGTTTATTATCCATTCCCATTCTAATGTCGTCAGTAACTTTGATTAATGCAGATGTAGTACTGTGGCCTCTTCGAAACCCAGACTGAAATGTATTTAACAAGTTATTTTTATCGATAAAGGAGTTGAATTGTTTAAATACTAATTTTTCCAAAATTTTTGAAAGGAGGGGTAAAATAGAAATAGGTCGGTAATCGGAGAAAGAGGAGGGGTGAGGTTTTTTAGGAAGGGGTATAATGTGGGCATCTTTCCATAAAGTAGGGAACTCACTTCAATATGGAATGATTAAGGATATGGGTTATCACGGGAATCAAGGTATCTAGAATAGGTACAATCATATTACGACTGATAGAATCGCTACCAACGGCATTAGAAGAAACGGACAATATGCCTCCCCTAACATCACATTCAGTAAATTGATCAAAAGTAAACGGTGGATAATCAGAAGTGGGAAGTGCTGCGATGGAATTTAGAGTATTAGTTTTTAAAATATTGTCCAAAGTATTACCTGTCCTGGAGAATGAAGTGATGAGACCTTCTAGATTGATATTATTAGAGGGAGCTTGTTTTGACGACTTCCCTACTCCTAGAGATTTAAGAAATTTCCATGTACGTACTGCGTCGCCGTTCTCGACATGTTTATGAATATGGCGTCGTTGTGCATCCCTACACAGTGTATTACAGCGATTTCTCAGGTTTTTATACTTTAAAAGATTTGTATCGGAGCTATTTGCTTTGTATTTAGATTTTGCAAGACATTTCTTGAGAATTAGCTCTTTTAAATCTTTTGTAAGCCACGGCGCAGGCAAGTGTTTAATCTTAACTGGTTTTATTGGAGCATGAATGTCATAAAGCTGGATTAACAACGTGTTGAATGTTTTAACTTTAGAGTCCAAATTTCCAGCAGTATAGACATTAGACCAGTTTATTTTGCGTGAATCGTCACATAGCTGAATAAGGTCCATACCCCCAAAATTACGCTGCAAAAGTATTTTATTCTTAGATTTAGGAGGATGTAGCATGTATGAAAGGTATATTAAATCATGGTGAGAGAAACCATCAGCGGCACACTGACCGTGATGGGAAATATATTCGGGAGAAGAAACGATCATAAGGTCTAGAAGAGTAGGTGAGCAGTTAGGAGGATTATGTGTAGCAGATAGTGGTAAAATATGTAGATTACAACTCTCAACTAAAGACAGAAGCTTATTAGCTCGGTTGTCACGCTTTAACAGACATATGTTAAAGTCACCCATTATAATAGAGTGACTATATAATGGAGTAATGTCCTCTAATAAACGTTCAAAAGAAGAGAAGTAATCTACATGGAGAGAAGGGCTATAGATTACACCGAGAAGAAGTTTGTGATGTGATAAGGTGATTTCAATTATCATGTGCTCGGCTGCATCAGCTGGTACGTATTACGAACTGACAAACGAACTGATCAGGAATAAATTTATAGTTAGTTTGTACGCGGTGGAAGTGGGAGCGAGAGGTATAACAGCAAAATCTCTCTATAGCCTACTTAAAGACCTTGGCCTTTCTAGAACAAGCATCGGTTCATTTCTAGAATGTATTTCAAAGGCGGTGTGGAGGACTTGTAGCGATAAAATAAATTTGCGAACTTTACTTTGAGAAAAATCAGTTTATTTTTAATTTTTACAATAATCGTAAGTATATTGATAGAGGTCTCAGGTCGAATAGCTAATAGTGCCAATCAGGGCAAGAGAATATGACGATATTTTCCACAACGCGGATTGGCCGCGGCTGCGGATGACGGGATGTTAAACCAATAGGATGCTCGCACATGCCCCCGGCCTTGGAAGCACCAACAGTTATTTAATCCATCAAGGTTTCAATAAATAGCGGACAAATGCGAGAGAAAGCGCGTTTTATAACTCCTGCACTCGTTTGTATTTCCGCCACTCTGGCGATTCCGTTCTTCCCTGGGATTGTGGATATGATTCTTCCCAAACTCCATTTTAGCGGCGGTATATGGTCCTCCTTCACGACCACGAGAGTGTTACGTTGAAGATCGGATTTGGATTCCGTCCATTTCGCTCGAACCTGCAGTTCAGAGATGTACTCCTTGCTCCACCTGTTCCAATAGTGTTGTCGCATCTGTTCCAACCTTTGGTAGCGTGTCAGTCGATGAACAGGAACATCGGTCAACTCCTCAGATTGTGGCGCTGTAAGGAGACGGCCAACCAGGAAATGGGCTGGAGACAAAGGAGTGAAGTCGGTAGGATCGGAAGACATGGGACTAATAGGTCGGGAGTTGAGGATGGCTTCTACCTGACATAATATCGTGCTAAATTCTTCAAAAGTCAAATGAGCGTTACCAACTACCCTTATCAAGTGATGTTTACATGATTTCACCCCAGCTTCCCACAACCCACCAAAATGAGGCGCATAAGGAGGAATAAAAGAGAACTTAATATCTTGACTACTCGCATATTCAATAATATCAGGGGAACAACTAGCCAGAAATTTTGAAAATTCATTTGCCGCGCCCACGAAATTCCTTCCATTATCAGACACAATTTTGGCAGGCTTGCCACGGCGAGCTATGAGTCTCTTAAGCGCAAGTAGATAAGCGTCGCTAGAAAGATCACTGACTAGTTCTAAGTGTACCGCACGAGTTACGAAGCAAACAAATAAACATATACATATAAGACTTTGTAAGCTTCGAGCCCCTGCCCTTACGATTTAAAATAAAGACGGGCCCTGCATAATCTACTCCGCAATGTAAAAATGGAAAGGTTGGTGTAATTCTTTCTGCTGGTAGATTACCCATGATTGGAGCTGGTGTTTTACCTCGTAGTCGAGTGTGAGAGATATATGTAATATTGATACATATAATATTGTTATTATATTGTACCTACATACAGATGTAGGTAAAATAAAGATATTATTATTTATGAAACTACATAATACCGTTGACAATAAATATGCGAAATATTGATGTAGCAATAGATTTAAGAGTTTAGACTTATTTAGAACTATATATCATTGTTATTACTAGTACATTATTAAAGTAGTAAAAGATATTGATTTGACGAACTATCGGAAGTAGCCTGAAGATATTAAATATATTGTATTTACATATCTTATTAGGTAAGCCGTAAATGTGTGAAAGATATAAGATTGTTATAAATATTCTAGACATTTAAAATGGTTATGTACTATTACATTGTTATTATGAGATAATTAATAATGTTTAGAGTTGTGAATATGACCAATCTCCAGAAGCTGCTGTTGGCGCTTCTGTCGATGTTATTATGTTATAAATATGGCTGTTAGCCTCTATTAAAGGTAATCTGTATTGGACAACTGGCAAGATAAGTGATTCTTATACTTACATTGTTTATAATATGTGTAATAACTATTGTGGGTATTTCACTGTATTAAGTTATTGATAATTGTGTCTAAATAATTACACAGTAATAACTATATTACTGTATTTATTATATTCATGTACCGGGAGTCATTTTGTTATATTAAATGATATATTTGTTTAGTTCTTTCTTTTCTTTAAACTTATCCAGATAATATTATCATATATATAGTAGGCAGAGCCTGATTAAATACTTTATAGTATATTATTTTAGTGGTTTTTAATTGTAGAATCTTATAATATCTAACAAGTGCATATAATGCACTGATGTACGATGCGCCTTGCGAGGCTCCTTCCTCCTAACGGCCAGTAAGACTCGCGAATATTATATAGTAAGGCCTGCGGTCCTGCGTGTTGTAGCTGTCTGTGTTCGTATCTAAACAATAGTTCGGAGAACCAGTGTTTTGATGATATTAAACATGGGTGTTTTTTAGTAAAACTAAAAGTAGTAGAATATTCTATTCGACCACCAACGCGTATAATTTTATTCTCATTTAAAATTAAATTCAATTTGCTCAAGTTACGTTTATTTCTTAAACTACCGTTTCTAACTAAAATATTGTATTCTTCCGGAAAAGATTCTTGTTGTGACATTATTACTAATTTTAACACGGACTCACTCAATTCATCTACCTCTAGCGGGCCGGAGCGCTTGTTGTCTTTATTGCGCGCATTATAAATAAAACGTAGAACATATGCACCGGCACGCCTCAGGCGATTAATCTGAGAAAATCGCGAAAACAAAAAATATGAATTACTAATTTCGCTAGATAATAACGAAGTAACATTTTGTATAGATTTAATTTCGGGTAAGTTCTCAGATATATCAAGGGTATGCGTATTATCATTAGTACTATTAAAATTTAATTCATGTAGAAATAGCCGCCCCTCCCATCATAGATTGGAGTCACACAGTGAACCCAAGTTCAAACCTCGCGACACCAAGTCAGCTGGATTATGTTTTCTACTTACATGGTTCCACGAGTGCGGCTCAGTTAAATTATGTATTTGCACAATTCTATTTTGAACATATGATTTTAGAGAAGATGGAGGCATGCGAAGCCAACCTAAAACGATTGTCGAATCCGTCCAAAACATAACGGAGTCAAATTGACATCGTAACGATTTAATAACTTTATCATATATTCTCGTACCAACTAGTGCACCGCATAACTCCAAACGCGGAATGGTGATAGGACTTGCAACCGGTGCAACCTTGCCTTTAGCGAATAACAACTTAACGTGCACGAATGACTCATCGTCAATGGTTCTAATGTAAGCACTCGCACCATACGCTACCTGCGACGCGTCTGTAAATATATGTAATTCTATGCGCGTATATTTGTTACACATTACATGACGCGGAATATGAATTTTATTTAATAATGTCAGATCACTGACAAACCGTTTCCATGTTTGGCTGATGTCATGAGGAGCAGGCTCATCCCAATCGAGTTTTAATAACCATAATCGTTGTATCAAGATTTTAGCCGTAGTTATGATTGGACTGAGTAAACCCAAAGGATCAAATATTTGAGCGGTGTCGGAGAATAGTGTATGTTTCGTAACGCTATCTGAACTATTCTTAATCTGTGTATGGAAATAAAAATAATCTTCACCATTATACCACCCTAGACCCAAGGTTTTGTTATGTATGTGCTCACCTAACGATAATTCTTTCGAAATATTATCTGTCATTGGAACATCAAAGTTAAAAATCCACTTACGTAATTTAAAACAACCTGACTGTAGAACCCGATCTGTTTCATTACAAAGGCGCATGAGTTCTGGGATTTCAGAAGCTCCAAATATTGCGTCATCCACATATAGATCCTCTCTGATTATCCTGGCAACATTTTCGTCACTGCATTCTTGCGCAAGTTGTTTCAAACATCGGCAACTCAAGAATGGCGCGGAAGCGGTGCCATATGTTACTGTGTTGAGCTGATATACCCCGAGCGGATCGCCAGGATTTTCACGCCATACAATGAGTTGCAGGTGCCGCTGCCGTTCATCAATGAGTACCTGCCTATACATCTTTTCGATGTCAGCGCATGCCACGTAACGATTCTCGCGAAATCGTAATAGGATACTTATTAAATCACCTTGTATTGGTGGACCAACTAATTGTAGACTATTCAATGATTTTCCGTTACTGGACTGTGCACTGGCATCGAACACTACCCTTAGTTTGGTAGTAGAGGAATGTTCCCGGAACACTCCGTGATGGGGCATAAAATAATATGGTGAGTTATAGGTTTCGATGCGTGTCATGTGACCTAACCGCAGATACTCATTCATAAATTCGGTATATAGCATTTTATAACTCTGATTGCGTAGCAGTCGTTTTTCTAGCGCATAAAACCGTTTTTCTGCTAAATGATAAGAGTCACCTAACGACTCAGGTGATTCTTTAAAAGGGATCTGTACACAGAATCGTCCGTCAAATTCCCGCGTAACTGTCTGCACAAAGTGATCTTCACATCTGCGTTCCTCATTAGATAGTGAATCGGATAATGAACTGATAGGTTTCTCCTCCAGTTCCCAGAAACTGCGCATTAAATTATCTAATGATTGTGTGAAATAACATCTAACTACTTGCGTATTTTGTTTAATAGAATATACAGAACCCGAAACTATCCATCCAAGTTTTGTATTTTGAAGATAAGGACCAGTAGGTAAACGACATCTACCGTCCTCCAATAAATCCCAAAACTTGTCTGCGCCTATCAAAATATCGATTTGATTGGATTCATAAAATTGTGGATCAGCTAATTGAACATTTTCGGGAATATTAAACTGTGTAACTTCAAATGGCATCAAAGGCAATGCCGATGTAATGTTTGGCAAAACAAAACATTGTAGTTGCGTAATATAGTTTATAAAGATGCGCGATTTAATTTTGACACTACATAATTGCGTAGATTGAGTGACAGAATTACCGATCCCTCGTATTTGTTGAGTGGACTGTATTATTGGCGTGTTTAATAAGTCGCATAAAGATTTCGTTATAAAACATCGCTCACTACCAGAGTCAAAAATGGCACGAACTACGTGATAATTATTATGAACATCCATAATCTCAATTAGCGCGGTTGACAACAGAACCGGTTTCATACCGGCTGATTTGTTTACCTGAGCCTTGTTCGCATGCATTATTGGAATTTGCATAGATAAGGAGGAGGCGTGTCTAATCGGTTCAGATGCCACTGGTGGGGGACGCGCCACAGTGGCCGCAGCGCTCGTCATCTCAGTGCTAGATTGAGACACGTGAAGGGTGACCGACTGGTTAGCTCCCTTATCTGTGCTAGTATGATTATTAGGGTGTACTAATGAGTTGTGTTTTTGATTACACATTCGACAAGGCCCAAACCTACATAAATCTAGAGTGTGGCCTGTACGTAAACAATTCATGCATAGCTTGTGGTCATTAATAACCTTAAGTTTTGAGTCTAAAGAGCTATTAATAAATCTTTGACACGAGTACAAAGGATGATCGCCATTACATGCAAAACATAACCGTTTAGTGAATGTACGAGTTCTTTCTGGTGGTTTATTGGTGGCAACATTGCAGTGAATTTTGTTTTGCGAGTTGTGTTTTTTATTATCGTTTTGACATGACTGGTTTTACTGTGTGACAACATGACTGGTTTTACTGTGTGACAATTGCAATGTTTCCAGCATGTCGGCGCGATTCTTTAGAAACCTAATCAGCTCATCAACCTTTATATGCGTATTAGATTCACTACCAGTAGTAAATAAAGTGCCCTTATACTGCTCCCACTCTCGCTCCGTGGTTTGATCTAGTTTAGACACAATTATATATATAACTAAAGTATCCCACGACTCTGTAGGCTCCCCGAGAACCTTTAGTGCGCGTAGATTTTTCAACACAGAGTCAATTAAACGTTTTATAAACACAGGTGACTCCCTAGATATAGTACTCATAGTAAACAGGGACTTAACATGACTATGAACTAAGAGTCTGTTATTATTGTAACGGTTTAACAATACTTCCCATGCAACTAAGTAGTTATCATTAGAAAACTCCAGAGAATTTATTGCCAGTTCTGCACTACCCTTTAGCGACGATTTTAAATAATGATATTTCTCAATATTACTCAGACTATCAGAGTTGTGAACTAAAGCTAAGAACGTGTCTCTGTACTCTAACCATTGCTCATATGAGCCATCGAACGTAGGCATAGAAAAAATGGGCAGCTTAATTGTTTTTAAATTGTGGTTACACTTAGAACTATCAGCATCGGAATTTTTGTTCATAATAAATTCAGCTTGCGACAATATTGTGTAATAATTGTCTTCAAACCACTCTCGCTGCGTCAATTGTTCCTCTAATTGTGCTTCAGAGACCGACTCTTCTATTTGTGTCTGAACTTCATTAAAATCCCTAAATAGGCTAGTAGCACCCCCAACACGTAGCTTTATGTCAATCAGTTTTTGATCCCCTAATGGCGCGTTATCTAATGCACTTATATAATAAGAAAATTTTGTAAATCTCCCTTTGATTATACCCCGCTTCCTAATTAAATTTTTAAGCTTTTCATTAGGGGGGGATTCTAGATCTAGACCCATTTTGGTGACTTGAGAAGCTGGAGTACTTACAGTTAAATGCTGCACTTAGGTGTGACGTACGGCGTTATAAGCTTGCGAAGCGTAGTTGGCACACAAAGGTAACAGGAATTCACTATTTTGCTCGTACTACTAGGAAAGGGGCAGGCCGTGTCCAGCTTCCACTTCCTGATTCTCGATTTGCGTCTGCTGCTAATTATATCAGCTCCGTTTGCGGCTCCACAGGTTTATTGCCTCCACTGGGTTTATTTTGCTGGTTCTCTGCTGTTAGCGCGTATCCGGCGTAGAAGGACCACATGTGGAGGACTTGTAGCGATAAAATAAATTTGCGAACTTTACTTTGAGAAAAATCAGTTTATTTTTAATTTTTACAATAATCGTAAGTATATTGATAGAGGTCTCAGGTCGAATAGCTAATAGTGCCAATCAGGGCAAGAGAATATGACGATATTTTCCACAACGCGGATTGGCCGCGGCTGCGGATGACGGGATGTTAAACCAATAGGATGCTCGCACAGGCGGCATTAGTAGGTTCTTTCCAAATTTGGTTAGGTAGGGAGAGGAGTGTGGAGGGTGAAGGTGAGCGTTTTGGCGCATAATAAAGGGGCCCCTTAAACCTACTCCCGGGTCGCAAGTCCCGGGCACTGCTTGCACTCTCTCCTTGCAACGCGATGGGCCCGGCACCCGCACGGTGAATCCATGGATTGCTAAGAAGCTTCGTCTTACATAACAATAAAATAAATGAAGTATATAAATTACTAATTCACCTTAAACAATAATTATATAAGTAATTATGTATGTGTATCGTTGTGTAACGCCCTTAATACAAAGCAAAAACAATTTGCTTACTAGCTTACTTAGTTTAGATAAAAAAAAATAAGGGTTTGATCAAAGTATGTAATTTAGCCTTTGATATTATTATTATTATTAATGCAGTATTCTGCGCGTTTAAAGCAACGCAAATCAGTCAAGCAAAATTCTGATTTAAATCTACGTGACCAAAGTATATTTATTAACGATCATGGTTCATGAAAGTTTAATTAAAATAAATTCATTATAAACGACTCTATTTAAAAAAAAGGCACGCTACTAAACTCTAAAAACGCATTTCCAATGATCGATCTCGATGTAAAATACTTAAGAATTTAATTAAAATTTCAAATATTTGCTAAATATAAAAAAAAAACCGAAACAGCTGAGATAGCACATAACATTATTCGTCAGCCAGCTGACTTCGCTGGGCTAGTATATAACATTAATCGAAAGCCAATACTCTAAATACGAAAAAAAACGAACAATGGGAATACCTTTACTGGACGGCCACCTCGCCCTCGGCAATTAATATTAAGTTTAGTACACTTCAGGTAGTCTAAGTAATAACTTGTTAATTAAACATCGTTTGAATAAAAAAAAACATCTTTTTTTAAAGCCTTTTACTGTGTAAAGAACTTCTATTAACGCAATACCAGGATACAAAATCTGCTTGATGGAAAATATTTAATTTAAGTAAGATCACTTTTTAAGCTAGTTCCAATATTTTAATTAATATGAAATTGTATGGACTACTCCAGCTAATTATTTCAAACACTATTGTCTCTTAAGATACTCTCAGAATACTCTACAGTATATTCACAGAAGAGCCGTATCTTAACAATACAAGCCGAGTTTGATTGTTTATTTTTGTGTCGCTTTTGTTTAAACTGCAAGATACATATAATGAATACAATCTCTTACTTTAGTATTATTGATTATTAAAATGCATTTTGTATGAAATCATAAAAACTCAGCCGCCTTCAATTTATTACAAAGATAGAAGCTGCCGTCTGACAACTTCGCAACACTCAAATATCACTAAACTTAGATTTTTTTGCCAGGGTTTACAAAGTTGTTTATTATTTGGTTGAGTTGTTATATTATTTATTTATTTATTTATTTAAAAAAAATTGCACATATCCTGCAAAGGCAAGCATTCTCTTCCAGCAAGCCCTCAAAAAAACAGTAAATACATCAAGGTGCATAACAAAACCAAAATAAAATAGTAGTCATATATAAAAATGAAAAAAAAAATACTAATCTACTAACAAAATTTTCTAAGGAATAATAGGATGAAACATAAAGTTAAATAAGAAATTTTTAAAAAGGAATAGCTTGAGATAACAAATGGTTTTTGACAAGGCATTTAAAAATATTGCTGTTAGGAGCTTTCCTAATGTCGGTAGGTAATGCATTCCAGAGTTTAATAGCTTGGGTAGTGAATGAGTTGAATTGAAAGTCAGTGCAACAGAGAGGCATTCGAAGTGTTAAATTTTCAGTGGAGCGAAGTTGACGGCTATGAGTATCACCAAGAAAATGAAAACGAGATTTTAAATAATTAGGAGAACATGGATCATATAAAAGAGAGTGCACAAAATTCTTAAACTTCGGCGATGTTTGACAGAAAGCCATTTAAGTTTAGAACGATAGTTGGAGATGTGATTGTATTTGCGAAGACCAAAAATAAAACGTATACAATTATTGAGAAGACGATCAAGTTTATTTAGCAGCGAAACGTTGATGTCAGAGTAACACACATCCGCATAGTCAATAATCGGTAATAATAAGGTCTGCACCAGAATATAAATATATAACTATTTATGTAACTACATAATACCATCGACAGAAGCGCGGACAGCTACTTTCTTTAAACATCATGAAATATCTTATCTATACATATAATAAAATTGTCACTGATCCATTCCTGTACATGGAATTAAAAAAAAAACATCATAGGGCAAGGCAACATTATAAGGGCAAGAGAACCCAAAACCATGGTTTTTCAGTTTGTCTGTTTGTCTATATGTCTGTATGTCTGTATGTTTGTGCACGCTAATCTCAGAAACGGCTTAACCAATTTGGATGCGGTTTTCAGGAATATATTATCACAGTCTTCACTTAACATTTACTGATTAATTAATTTAAATCCGTTAAGAAATAAAAAAGTTATGACAATTTATGTAAATGACGTAATAGGTACCATGAAAATCTTATTCTATACATGTAATAAGTCTGTAGAGGAGTAGTCTTTGTACATTGAAAATATTTAAAAAAATAAACAAGGATGTGAAGTAATAACTAACAGAATCCATTTTCAGCATTTCTTTAATCTTTGTCTGTTTATCGATTTTAGGTATGCACAAAAAACAAATAAAAGTTTTACTTTAAAAAAAATTTTTCAAAAATTCATACAGCATATAACCTTTATATAAGCACGAGAAAATCCGCGATGGTATATGTTTATCTCTTAGAGATAACCCACAATAGCAAATTTTTATCCTTTACATTTTACGAAAAATAATAAGTTATTTACGTAGCGATTTTAAGAAATAAAGCTTTAATCCTTATCTAATTTAGTAACTTAAATACATTTACCATTTAATATGGAACAATATAGCTCTTTACAGCATATAATTTAAATAAATATTTTCGGAGATTTTACAGATTTAAAATATACTGTCTTCGCGTTTGTGGCGGTACGGTCTACCGGCGCACTCTGGTATGGAACTGTGCAAACCGTCTCAAAAATGGCTTTTGTGAATGTTCAGTATTAAAAATTTTGTTGATACATATATATCTAATTAATTTTCTAATACATACTATGTAAAATAGAATATTCATATTTTTTAATATAACCAGACCTGGAAGTTGATGGTCAAAATAACGTCGATTGTGTAGCTCAGAATTCCTCAAGTTTACATTGTCATATGAAAATCTGTAAGTGTGATATATGGTTAAAATGTTTATTAAGTACTCTGTTTAAGAAGTATTTAAATGGACATTTATGTAAAAACAAGAGAGGTATAAAAATAATTACAGTACCAAATATTGTATCCTTATTAAAAACTTTAAATATACTTTTGACAGTGAGCGATGTCTGCCGATGTCGTAATTTTGATTGTATCAATTGAAATAAGTCATATAGAAGCCAATACAAAAAAAGGGAAGTTTGAATTGTTTTACTACGAATTAAAGGCGTGCGAAGCCGCGGGCAAAAGCTAGTAATAACAATATAATAATACAAAACCATTTTATATTCCTAAATATATTTAACAATCTTATTTTACACATTTATGGCTTAGAGAGTTATACATGTAAATATAATAATTTAATATTAAGGATAGCTTCTGATAGTTTGTTAAATGAATAACCCGTATTACTTTAGTAATATACCAATAACAATGATATAGACTTCTAAATACCTCTAAATTCTTAAATCTTTTATTATATCCATAAAAAAACTAAAAAACCTACTTTATAAAAAATATCTGTGATTAAAACTAATAAAATATATAAAAATAAACTAGAAATACTCCTACACGCAAAAACTACTTAAAACTTTGAAGGTTTACAGTTTATACATTGATGTGTACAAAGGGTACGTTTTATCGAAATCGAAATCTACGCGTACGAAGTCGCAGGCACAGCTGCTAGTATAATATAATGAAGAACTGTCACCATTTTATTTTCATTACCTCTTTTGTCCCTTTATCCTGTTTAAATATATATCTAAATTCGCTAGATCCACCTACATAAGAATAAATAGATAGATAATAGAATAAATAGCAGTCAGGTATATTTTTGTATGGATATATTATATATATTTAAATACTATGTAGAATCTAAAAAAATCTTGCGAAATTGATAAAATGTATAATGTTAGGACCTTGGATATCTTGGTAATCATTATTTTTAACCGACTTCAAAAAGGAGGAGATTCTCAATGTATATATATATATATGTTGCAGATCACGATAATTTAACGATAATTAGTAACTCAATTGATATCATTGTAACAGTGGGATGTGAACGCAGTGACATATTGAGTCACGTAATCGGAATCGTTTGGAGGGGCACCTGAGATCTTTTAAATATCCGAAAGCATCGAGACGAGATGGTTTTGATTAGTGTGAGCCATACAGTCCGGACCATCCAAACGGGACAGGTGGTACACGCAACTTTGATAATTGTATACCTACTAAGTAATTTGTGATATCTGATTACCTACATTTAATACAAGTATTGTCATATTGTGTCTGTGTGATTTAATTGGCCGAGACCTACGCCTCGCATCCTGTACCAGAAGATGTCATCAAAACCGAACAAGCCACTAATATACCTCAAATCTCCGACATACATATATATATATATATATGTCGGCGACCGGTTTCGCCGAGGTTTCTGAACCGATTTACGTAATTATTTTTTTTTTGATGCGGAATAGTCTCATAAAAATTTGATTGAATTTGATTTATGTTGGTAATAATATTACGCTCATTCATTGAACGAAGTCATTGTGAAAGTCTGACGCGCTGCTGCTAGCCGGTTCTCACGTTGCTGAGCAGACTCGGTTGCTGTATGGTTTTTTTTTTTTTTTGGTCTGTGGCAACACTGAGGTCAACAGCTGATTTGAATTGTTCCTAATAGTTTTATTAAGTAAAATTATTTATAGTGTATAATTTTAGCTAAATTCCCAATCAATTATTCAATTAAAGTGTATTGATACTAGTGTAATAAGAATTATAGTGTTTAAGTTATTCTTCAGTATTGTAAATCTCTAAGAAAGTGAAAAGTGACAGTTGATTGGTAACGTACAAACTTTAAATTTTCTAAAATAGATATATATTCTAGTTTTTAAGTGTTTTTAGTTCTTTTTTATTATATAACAACTGTCTCATTCAATTTCATATTAGTTTTGTTTCTGCAAATCTCAGTTTCTTTGTTTTGTCTCATTTATTGCAGAAACAAAGCAATATAGGCCCTTTGTTTGGTTTTGCACATTGGTACCTTATTTAATATTAAAATGATGACTCGTTCACGTGCCCTTTCACGCCAAGAGGAGAACAAACTCCAACTGGCATTACAAGAACTAAAAGTGAGTAAGGACTTGTGTGCCCAGCTAAACAATGAAAGAGATGCTAATGAGAGGGAACTATTAGATGTTTTAAAGAATAATGACAAATTAAAAATAGAACTTTCTAAGTTACATGTTAAATATAATGATGTTGAAGAGGAGCGTAACAGGCTACAGTTATTAGTGGCTAGGTTTGATGAGTGTGGTCTTGAGTATGAGCAGGCCCTTCGGCGTACCGACACCCTGGAGCTTGAGCTGAGAGATGCCCACCAACAAATCTTGGAACTGGAGGAGGCCGCTCAAAACTCAACTAACATTCACACTCACAGCTTGTATGAAGAGTTAATTGGCAGCGCTTCTCAGTTGGTCAACTCCCCAACTACTGCAACTAAAAACCCCTGTGTCACTATAGATTTAACAAATGACACATTGAACTCAGAAAGGCTAGGTAGCTGTAGCAATAAGAAATTAAAAAAATATATTAGAATTAATAGATATATTAAGAAAATCCAAAAATTAACTAAAAAGAACAAGTTTTTTACAAAATCAATTATTAATAAAAATATATTGTTAAAAAAAATTAACTTTTGTAATATAGAATTAGAAAATAGAAATAGGAGATATGAATCTGACACACAATTATTAGAAACACATTTAGCCCGTTTGCAGACTACTTTAAGAAGTGTTACAAAAAAATATGAAAACACACAAAACTTGCTAAGCGAACAAAAGTCAAAAGTAGAAGAACTTTTAAAAAAATCACAAAATTGTTTTTTAATGTATGAACTCACAGACTAACAGTTGTTCATGTGAGTGTAATAATAAGTTATTTTCTGTAAAACCAACATTGTCCTCCCCCGCTAAAATATTGTGTGACAAGGTTGATATCCCTGTTTCTAATAATAGTGACTCCCTCAAATTAACTCCTGTATATGATACTTATATGTTTAGCGATAATATTGGAAAAGGAATGGGATCTGTACTAAATTCTTATTTTGTAAAACAAAAAGTATTCAACAGCTGTTCACCTGACAATAATTTAATGAATATTACTAGACAAATAAAAAATTCAAGTAAACAATTTACTAAGTCAACAAATATAATAATTTTTGTAGGAAATAGAGATAATGTAAATCATTTGGAATTTAAAAAATGTTTTGAAACTATAAGTAACTTAGATGTCAATAAAATTGTCTGGTTTTCATAACCCTATAATCAAGGTTTGCCACAGGCCGAAAATAAAATTAGATATAAGATAAATTTACTGATATATAATTTATGTTTGTTTAATGACAAATTTCATGTGATTGACACTAACACTAATGTTAGTAACTTTTATAATTTGACTAATGGTAGGTATTACCTATCTCCATATATTAAAAGACAGGTAGCTTCATCGCTATTATATTATTTTACTATGACAGCCAATAATTTGGCTAAAATTGTTTCTATTGAACAACATTCAGTTACTTGTATAAGTAAAAATAGCTTGGAAATAAATCCAACTAGTAATAGTAGTATTAGTAGTAGTTTAAACTAGACATTAAGACAGTAGAGATATCCTCTAGCCAAATAATTAAGATATCAAATAATGATATTAATGATCATTATAGAAATACAAAAATTGTTAAAATAAATAATAAAAAACATAATATAAACTGTATCAACCTGGTGCATCAGAACATTCAGTGTATTAGAAATAAGGAATTAGAAATTGAATTGTTTTTAAATACTTTTAATATTAGTGTTTTTTGTGTCACTGAGCATTGGCTTAAGAATGATGAATTAATATTTAATTTCAATAACCACCAGGTTGGTAGTTCGTTCAACAGAGTTAATTCCATACATGGTGGCTCTTTAATTATTGTAAATAAACAGCTAAAATTCAAAGAACGCAAAGACATAGTGAGCCACTCTGTTGAGCGGACAACTGAACTTGCTTCAGTTGAATTAGAAGAGTTCATAATTGTAAATGTTTATAGGCCACCGTCATCTAACTTTGAACATTTTGAAAAGATTATGGATGAGGTATTGTATAAACTATCACATTCTAGTAAAAAGGTAATTATTTGTGGAGACTTCAATATTAATATTCTTGAACAAAATTCAATAAGTATAAAGTTTTTAAATTTGTTAAAATCTTAGAATCTTTTACACATGTTTATGGAGCCTACTAGAGTCACAACCACTAGCGCCACTTGTATTGATAACATTTTTACAAGTGTTATTCCAAATTTTAAATGTTTATTCAATACATTAGATTCTGACCACTATGGCCAATTTATTAAATTCAGTTGTAGCAAGAGAGAAAAATCAAAACAGAAAATAAGTTTTATACCAGTGACTGTAGAACGTATTGAACAAATTAAAAATGGATTAGTACGCTATTTGCCTTTGATGAAAAATTCAAACCCCAATATTATGTATAATGACTTTTTTAGTACTTTCACTAAATTATTTAACTTTATATTTACTCCTAAAACAGTGGTTGTTAATGATAAATTAGTGTTTAGTGATTGGGCATCTGCTGAGTTACACAAAAATAGAGAAAAATTATATAATATGTATGCGGAATTGATGTTTAATACTAGTAATGAGTTTAGGGATGAGGTAAAATTATTTTCCAAATCTTTTAAAAAACAATGTAAAATAGCAAAAAATCAACATATTCAAAATAAAATAGGAAATAGCATTAATAAAATAAAAACAACTTGGAAAATAATTAATGAGGAAACTGGAAGAGCTAAATCCCAGAGGATCGACTTTAAATTAAATATAGATAATAAATATGTCACATCTGACCTCGAGGTTGCTACTGCTTTTGAAACCTTTTTTACTAATATTCCAGTGACTACAACGTTATCTTTAAATTCTTCTACCGCTGCAGCTATGGGTTTACTTAGAGAGAATGTAGATCAATGTGTTAGTAGTTTTAAGTTTGAAAAAGTTAATGCTCAAGAAGTAATCAAAGTATTTAGATCAATTTGCGTTAAAAAGACTAGTGATCTTTGGGGGTTTTCTGTTGACATACTTAAGTCCATAATTGACATTGTAGCGCCAGACTTAGCATTAATATTTAATAATTGTTTAGAATATGGTATATTTCCTGATCTAATGAAACAAAGTAAAATAACTCCATTATTCAAATCCGGCTGTTCATTAGATCCTAGTAACTATAGGCCTATTTCAGTCTTACCCACTTTTAGTAAGATTTTTGAGAAAATAATTCTTAATCAACTTGTGGCATATTTCAGTAAAAACAATCTCTTACACAAAAACCAGTTTGGTTTCACTGCCGGTCGCTCTACAACAGATGCTGGTGTTGAGCTATTACTAAACATATTTGAAGCCTGGGAAGGATCACAGGATGCACTTGGCATTTTCTGTGATCTATCTAAGGCGTTTGACTGCGTTCAACATGAAATCCTTATAAAAAAGTTAGAACATTATGGAGTTAAAAATAAGTCCCTAGATTTAATTAGTTCATATCTTAATGATAGAATTCAAAAAGTTGATGTAAATGGAAAACGTTCCCCTGGTTCTTTGGTAAAAATAGGTGTGCCACAGGGCTCTATCTTAGGGCCTTTTTTGTTCCTCATTTACATAAATGACTTACCTCACCTAGTGAGGGAAAAACATGGGATAGTGTTGTTTGCTGATGATACTTCTCTTACTTTTAAAGTTAATAGACGGCAATCTGTTATTGACGATGTAAACAATGCTCTCTCAGATGTTGTACAATGGTTTAACGCCAATAATTTGTTGCTTAATAAAAAAAAGACAAAATGTGTCAAATTTAGTTTACCAAATGTTAAAAATGTTAGAACCAATGTACAATTAAATAATGAGGATTTGGACTTGGTCAAATCTACTACTTTCTTGGGCATTACTTTAGATGAAAAATTGCAATGGGGTCCTCATATATTCGATTTGTCAAGCAGACTAAGTTCTGCTGCATACGCGGTTAAAAAAATACGTCGATTAACAAATATGGAAACTGCTCGATTAGTATACTTTAGTTACTTTCATAGCTTAATGTCATACGGTATACTCTTATGGGGCAATGCGACTGACATTGATACCATATTTACGTTGCAGAAGAGGGCTGTTCGCGCAATATATAATATGAGACCAAGAGACTCTTTAAGAAACAAATTTAAAGAATTTAAAATTATGACTGTTTACAATCAATATATTTATGAAAATTTAATTTACGTTCATAAAAATATTTCAAAATTCAAGAAAAATTGTGATTTACATAAAATTAATACAAGAAATAAAAATAAACTCGCTATGCCCGGCACTAGGCTCCATAAAATAGGTAAATCCTTTAAGGGTAATTGTATACGTTTTTATAATAAGCTCCCAAATGAAGCCTTAAGCCTATCATTAAATAAATTTAAATTATATGTTAAAAATAATTTAATAAAAAAATCCTACTACAGTGTAAAGGATTACATCGACGACGGTATGGCCTGGGAATGAATCTGTATTGTATTACGAATAGCTAGTAATCTCCGCAATTTGTTTTTTGTTGTAAATTATTTTGCTTTATCGACCTTCTGCATCACACCGATTCCTTAGAAGTCACTACTTGCGGTAGCATCGGGAGTCGGGTTGCCTCCCTCCCTCAAATATGTGCGAAGGGGGTGATGGCTGGCTCTTGTGTTATGCTCGTGAACGGGTGCTGCTTGCGGTGACTGGTTGTGTGGCAGGCCGAAGATTTATATATATATATGTTTTTTCTGTTATTATTATTTAATTTTCGTTGCCTGAAATCATTAGGCTTCTTTTCCTATTGATTGCGACGGTTCTAGTTGTTCCAAATTTTCATTTAAGTTTGACGTTTGTGAAACAGTGATCACAATAACAAAAAATATATCCGGCTGAGTTTGTTGTGTGGTTCTTCTCAGACCAGGACGCGTTTGGAACCCTCATAGCTTTAACATTAAGATGGAAAGTGCTTTCTCAGAAGGGCTTATTACGATAAATCTAGTATCGTAATAGGCCCTCCTGACACTTCCATGTTGACGTACACAAGTGATCACTGATTATGATTCTAAGTGGAAAAGATATAAATAAATAAAATAAATAAATATATCACATCTAATCTATGAGTCCTCTGCTCAGTCGACTCGTTCTCTAAACGTTCATTAATGAGACCAAGTCTATGAGTCCTCTGCTCAGCTGACTCGTTGGCCAGACGCTCATTAATGAGGCCAAGTCTATTAGCTCTCTGCTCAAAATACTTTTTCGCAAGACGCTCTTGGATCAAGAGTTTCTTGACGTAATCGTGATTTCATGTATGCCTTCATGGCCAACCAACTTTTTTCACGATATTTAATAGTCTAGTCACAAGAACGCGAAATTGTGTTTCGAAGAGCATTGTGTTTATTTATTTATTTAATTCTTTATTGCACAAAAACTAAATAATGTACAAAAGGCCGGCTTAATGCCACTTAGACATTCTCTACCAGCCAACCTTAGGATGTACAGGAGAGGTGGTGGTAGGCGTACAAAAACAAAAAATAATAAATAAAAAGCATCACATAATACATATGATATATATTAATGCATAAATATTTATAATATTAATTATTTGAGAATTTAAAGTTCTTTAAAGTTTAATTTAAAGTTCTTTTTGCTGTGTGCTTAAACAACTCACGAGTTGGAGACCTCCTTACTTGTTCCGGTAATTCATTCCACAGTCTGACAGGAGCTACAGTAAATGATTTGGACAAGAAACCAGTACGATGACGAGGTGTATTAAGCAATAAACATTCACCGTTGAGCAGTAGACCGGGACACATGTCCCTTTTACCTGCTTCGCCTACTTGCGCCACCTACCTGGGCCGTCACGCTGACCGCCCAGACACCTGCGCCGACCACCTGCACCGACCGTTCGAACACCTGCGCCAGATTAAGATAACGGCCTCCATTGTGTGCAAGCCAGTGTTGTGATTGTGTTTGTGTGAGAGTCATGGCCGCAAACACACCTGCGGGCCGGCGAGCCTGCATAGGGGTCCAACAAGTCCGACGTCGCCCTAGTTAGAGTACGAAACGCAATTCAAAGACTT
Organism: Napeogenes sylphis; assembly: GCA_959347405.1. Taxonomy (NCBI): domain Eukaryota; kingdom Metazoa; phylum Arthropoda; class Insecta; order Lepidoptera; family Nymphalidae; genus Napeogenes; species Napeogenes sylphis. The sequence continues at coordinate 2,393,336 of OY365783.1, forward strand.
CGTCATAATAGCCTGCGTCGTGTAAGTACACAGTCGTTAGGGTATTAGGCACACCTCTGTCACCTACTGGCAGAGATTCGATAGGGTTCACGATAGGCACTCGCCTCAAATCTCCGGGCTCCACCATGGACCCCAAATCCGCGGCGGAACCCGAAGATCTGTCCAAGTCGCAGTTTTTTGGCTGGGTCCACGGAATTGCGCCTGAATTATGCCTACGATACTCTGTCTTGTTAGGCACTGAGTCTTCGTCCTCGACCTTGCACGCCGCGATCGCAGCCGAGAGCGCCTCCGACATGGAAGTCGAGGCCGCTAACTTTACGAAGGAGACGGCCTCGGAATCCGAGTTGGGGAGTTCGTCCCCTTCCTCGGACGCTGATGAGGACGAAGGTTTCACGACCGTGCAGCCCAAATCGGCCAAGAGGAAGGCGACGAAAGCGCTCTCCTCGAATCTCCCGCGAAAACGGGCCTCAAAACCCGCCAGTGTCCTGTGTCGCCCGTGCGTCCCTCGGGCCCGGGCCCGACCCGCGAACCCGCGCCGATCGCGCCCGATGCGCTCGCGTCCGCACCGCCGTTTACCGCGCCTTCAGCGCCCGCGGAGGCGCCTTCAGCGCCACGGAAGTCCCCCGCGCCGCCGCCGCTTTACATAAGGGACAAGTCTAAGTAGGACACTCTGTCCGCACTTATGACGGAGCACAAGCTCCATTTCACGTCCGCCAGAAATACCGCTGACGGTATCCGCGTACAAACCGCGTCTTCGTCGGACCACCGCGGTCTGACTCGTCTCCTCCGCGAACGTGGTTACGGATACCAACGCCGCTTAACGGTGGTCATCCGAGGGCTCCCCGTGGAGCTCACTACTGAACGGATTTTCGAGGACCTTAAGTCCCAATCCTTCCCCGTCATCTCGGTGCACCGCATGTACCGAGCGACCACTAGGGTCCCGTTCGATCCGGTACTCGTTCATCTCGAGCTTTCCCCGGAAGGAAAGCAAATTTTCAACGTTAAGGCAGTCTGCAAACTCTCCGGCCTTAGGGTCGAACCTCCAAGCGGTCGCGGTTTTCCTGGTCAGTGTCAGGTCAGCCATCAGTCGATCATACTAGCATCCGTCTATCTTTCTTCCAATAAAGCCTTAGTCTCAAGTCCTTACTCCAATTAGGTAACGCAACCATTCTGGCCGGCGACCTAAATTGCAAACATCCACGCTGGAACTCTACTGTCGCAAACAGTAGAGGAAATCTCCTTGATAGGCTATGTTACAAGGCTGGTCTCGACTTCGAGATCACCGCGCCTTTGAGTCCCACGCGATACTGTGACACAGACTACCGACATGACAAACCCGACGTGCTCGACATAGTACTCTTGAAGGGCGTGACACTCCAGTTACGTTCTATCGAGACGCTATCCGAGCTAGACTCTGACCATCGACCAGTCCTATTTCAGCTAGGACCTCCCCCCTCTAGGGAACCCGCGACAAAAACAATTATTAACTGGACGAAGCTTCGAGAGCAACTCCATTCCCCCGTATCAGCGCACCTCGACAAAATTCCTGACCAGCTTACATCGGTCGAGGACGCTGTTTCAGCCGCGACTAATTTCACAGAACATTTGGTAGACAGCATAGGAAAGTCCTCGAGGGAGGTCCGAGTGAACTTCGAGGGTTACCGAGCACTCCCTCCGGACATTAGACTTCTCATCACCCGTAAAAACGCCGCGATTAGAGCCCATGACCAATACCCGACAGATGACAACCGACGGAGGCTGCGCCGTCTCCAGAGGGAGTCGAGACAAGCTCTCGACGATTTCAGAGATAGCGGCTGGGATAGGGCGCTTGCGGCACTCTCTCCAACACACCAGGCATTCTGGCGGTTGCAGAGAGCGTTGAAGGCGAACACTGTCTCAGATATGCCTCCCTTGGTTGGGCCTAACTCCGCCATCGCGTTTGACGACCTTGACAAAGCTGAGTGCTTAGCCGACAGTCTAGAGAGCCAGTGCCGTCTGTCTGCTCAATCGGTTGATCGCGATCATGTCGAAATAGTCGACAAAGTCGACAAATCGGTCAATATAATGTGTTCTCAGCCACCGGTCGGTCCGCCAATCAAGGAAACGAACCTAGACGAGGTGAAGTCCATAGTTAGAGTGCTTCACGCCAAGAAGTCGCCAGGTCCCGATAGGATCACTAACAAAGAGATAAAGCTCCTTCCGCCTCCTCTAATTTACCTATTGGTTACCATTTTTAACGCTCTACTGGCCGGTTGCTCGTTTCCGGCCCAGTGGAAAGGGGCCATAGTAATAAGGTTCCATAAGCCGGGCAAACCCCGGCATCTGCCTAGTAGTTACCGTCCCATTAGTCTTCTTAGTTCCTTAGGGAAAGTATATGAGAGAATCATCCTCTGTAGACTTAGATCGGAAGTCGAGAGACTCAAAATCATCCCAAATGAGTAGTTCGGCTTTAGAGCCAACCATTCATGTTCCCATCAGGTGCAACGCCTCACGGAGCACATACTGATAGGGGCCACTGTGAGGGCCAGGAGCGCTCTTCCTCGATGTAGCTAAGGCGTTCGACAGGGTCTGGCACAATGGACTGGTGTACAAGCTATACCAGTTCAAGGTGTCGGACAGACTCGTACTCATCATACGGGACTACCTGCCGAATCGCTCCTTTCGCTACAGAGTGGAAAGCGTCTTGTCAACTCCCCGCCCCATCAGGGCGGGTGTCCCCCAAGGTTCAGTTCTCTCGTCCATCCTCTACTCCATCTACGCTAGCGATATTCCTAGGCCGCGATCTAAAGTGCACTTTGTCATGTACGCGGACGATACCGCGCTTTACACATCCTCTAAGGATCACTGGGAGATATACCAACGTCTCCAATCCGCGGTCGACGTCAACGTCTCCTCCCGCGAATCAAACTCTTTGATAGACCGATACTTTGGAAAGACGAGGCAAAATACCTAGGAGTAACGTTAGATAGAAAGTTAGTTATCACTGCGCATATTAGGACCGTTCGTAGCAGAGCGGTCTACATATTAGGTCGTTTATATCCGATGTTAGGCAAGCGAAATAAAATGTCCCTTCGCAATAAGGTGACACTTTACAAAGCTTGCATACGTTCCGTCATGTCCTATGCGAGTCCCGCTTTTGCGCACGCTAATCTGAAACCCCTTCAGGTGATTCAGAACAGGTTTACACGGATTGCAACCGGGGCGCCGTGGTTCGTACGCAACATCGATCTCCATAGAGACCTTCCGGCCATCGCTCAGTACTTCAAGGGGCTTTCCCAAAAGTACTTTGAACGTGCTGAGCGACACCCGAACCCACTGGTGGCTGACGCCGCAGAGTATAGACCACGTAAGACCACTTTAGTCAGAAAAAGAAGACCCAAATCGGTACTCGTTGACACCGACGACGCGTTCACAGTAGGTAATAACGTGTACGCGTAGGCATAAGCGACACCACACAACATACAGACACACACCGTCTATACCGGTATAGACGAGGTCCCAACTGAGTACGTGCTCCGTTGCTCCGGCGTTCTGCCGTCGGAGGACGCTAGTGTCCAAATTTCCTTAGCTTCCCTCCTGACTAACGACGCTCCGAGCCGAGGTCCGTGTCTCAATCAGAGACGCCCTCGGGACGTCGTTCCCCATGGGGGCCCATCTGGCCCCCCCTTGTAAGGGCGGGTCTCTTGACCCACCCGCTCCTCCGGTGACGCTGTAATAGCCAACAGGGCTAACAGCATAGACAGACATAAAAAAAAAAAAAAAAAAAAAAAGCAATAAATTTATTTATTTATTTATGTACCAAGATAAATATAAATGACAATGTATTTATAAAATAATTAATACATAGGATTTCATATCTCTTAGCAGAGATTTCTTCCAGAAACCCTTAATAAAAGTGGACATTGTGTTATTGAGGGTATAGGTACGTAAAAGCTTAAAAATTAAAATAATTTAAATTAAAATAAGCTAACACACTTAAATATAATAAATGTATTATATAACTATACATACATATATACATACTAAGTTATAATAAACATATATAATTACATACATAGATATATGTATACATACATACATACTTACAAATATATACATGCAAATACATACATGCAAATTGTTGGAAGTACGAAGCGATCTGTCATGTGTATGCGCTAAAAAGGAGAAATTACATTTTAAATAAACAGGAGTGGAAGGAATCAACAAAATAGAGTATAGTAGACACAGGGTTCTTAGATTTCTTCGTTTAGGAATGGGCAACCATTTTAGTTCTGACCTAAATTCAGTGATATGGTCAAACTTACGAATTCGAAGCGGATACAGGTGTTAAGCAGGCGGTCTAATTTATTTAGAAGTACTTCACTGGCGCTGACATAGCACACATCAGCATAGTCAAGACTAGGCAACAATAACAAATTAACCAACTGTAATTTAGCCCGAAGAGATAGAAAGTTTTTGAGCCTTAACAATGGGTAAAATGAGCTATAAAATATACGTAGAACTGTCACGTTAACTTGATGCTGTCAACTAAGAGAGCTGTCTAAAAACATTCTTAAATTTTTAACTTGCGAAGAAAAGGGTATTACAATGTTGTCATATATCACATTTGGTAATGAATGTTGGTCAGTTGGGCCAACTGGCGGTAGCTACCAATAATAATTGCTTGACATTTACTAGGGTTAACTTCTATTCCAAAATCATTAGACCAATGCAATATTCGCTGAAGAGCAGCGTTTACACAGTGAATAGCTCGGTCTATTAAATCTATTTCTGTATGCGTATAAAGCTGCAAGTTATCGGCTTAAAGGTGAGAATGATAATTTATAAAAAGAGAAAATAATAAGGGAGATAAAATACCGGCTTGAGGGACTCCAGCAACCACATCACACCAATCAGAGAAACCCTCAGTGTGAATGGCTTACTGGCGCCCTCAAAGATATGAGGAGAACCACCTAACAGAAGATCGCAAGATCATCAACGCAAGATCATCATGATCAACAGTTTCATAAGCGTTACTAAAGTCAATCAGTACAAGAATGGTAACACATTTGTATTCCATACCTTGACGAACATCTTCGGTAACCCTCAATAGAGCTATACTTGTATTTTTTCCAGTGCGGAAGTCTGATTGCAACGGGTCCAGCAAGTTATACTTTAAAAGGAATCGGGAAAGTTGGAAGTGAACAACGGATTCAATTATCTTGGATAAAAACGGTAATATTAAAATGGGCGGTAGTGAGAAGATAATGAAGGATTAGTAATCTTTGAAAGTGGCAGAAGTTGCGCTTTGCGCCACAGATGTAAAATTACCAGAGGAAAAGGAAAAGTTAATTATTTTGGACAAGGGATCGATAAGTGCGTCTATAATAAATTTTACGGAGACGACTACTTTTATCCCTTCATCATAGTGTTATTAGTGATTGTAAATCATTTTAACTTTAAATGTTTATATTTATAAATATTTGTACATACCTAAGTGAAAGGGTCTTGAATCATGTTACTTAACACATTTATAATTTATTACATTGTCGAAATTTTCACGCGGATCCTTATTTTTTTTCGTATTAAATATAACTTAAGTCATCATCAGAGAGATAAGTAGAATTCTAAAGGTAATAATATTTTATTAAATCGGTTCAGTAGTTTCGTTATTCAATTCAAACAAACAAACAATCAAATCTTTCCTCTTTATAATATTAGTGATAATGATAATGATTATGAAATATAGCCTATATTCATCACGGATAATGTGAGATTCTAATTCTAAAAGAATTTTTAAAATCGGTCCAGTAGTTTCGGAGCTTATTCAATTAACCAGTAACATAAATTTAAGAAACAGAAAAAAAAAAAAATTATAAAAACCCCAGATACAAACAGACCTCTAAAAATACTAAAAATATTATTATTATGTACTTATTGAAGTCGTTGCGTCGGAGGACCGTTGTGCGTACGTTGATGATGGTGTCTATTTTACGAAGTTAATCATTGAGGACTTAGACTATACGATTCGATATCGTTATTTCTTTATTTGCCTTGTTAACTTGCTGCATTTTCATTTCTCCCTTTATTAAACGGTCCCCCAACGCAACAACTTCAATAAGAACATAATAATATTATTTTTATTTTTTTGTATCGGGGGTTTTTCAAATTTAAATTAATTTTTTAGAGCTCTTTTTGTATTGGGGGTTTATTAAATTTTTAACTATTTTTTTAGGTTTGAAGTCGGTTTTTTTAACGTTGTTATTTTTTCAAATAATATTTTTTATCTATTTAATAATTCTGAGTTATAAATCATGTTTAGTTCGGACTAACCGCATAACCGAGACATGAAGGCAAATTTGGTTTAATAAATATCAATTCATACTGATTGCCAGGCCCGGTGAATTAATATTCGTCTGAAAACCGATGACATCCTTTGAACGTTTTAGCTCCATTGTTAAAACGAAGCCAAGGGTTTCAATATGAACCTACAAAACAAATACTTTATTTAAATGTTTAAAAATCGTTTTAAAAACATATTTTTTAATTATATATATAAATTACATTGAAATTATTTTTCATCTATTTTTTTAGGACAATATTATTGCTATTCATTTACAATTTTTATGTTATAAAGATTGTTATAATTTTAACAATTAAAATATAGGTAAATTTATATTGCTATATTATTAAAGGTTTAAAACGTACTTCTTAAGATATTGAACTCCTTTCATTACCCATATCCTTAACTACTTAATTTTGACTGGTGATTTTCCTATTGTATGCAATGGCAGTGATGTTATTCCCCTTCCTATATGATTCATCTTCTTTTTCCGACTACCGAGCAGCAATTTCCTTTTAACTATTTCCTTCCAGAGTATTACAAAAATTAGTCTACAAATACTTGAACTCCTTTATAAATAAAATAAACTCCTGCATATATTTTAATCTAGATTTCGACATCATTATCGTCATGGCATAATTTTAAATCCGTTGTCCCTCAGAGAGACGTATTATCACTACTTCTTTTCTTTTTTTTCCATTAAAGCAATAATTCATGATATTACTTTTCTTTATTTAATATATTAATGTTTATTTTATTTCTTGACCTTTACAACTTTAATGCAGCATTATAATGCCTTGGTATTCACCATCAATTTATTTAATTTATTATTATAAAATTGCAGCCATAATTATATAATGTGTTTGTATTGTAATATGTCAATACATTATGTAAAATATTTACTTTAACACACATATCTAAATTTTTCAATTCTTAGATTTTTTTTAATAATGAAAAAAGATAACTATATAATTACAATCAAAAGATTTTTTTTTTTAAATGACGTAATGCAAACTTTAATAATTACGATAAAAATAAAAAAAAGGTTTTAAATATGGGCTTAAAATTATAAATGATGATATTGAAAGAAACTGTATAGCAAGCTATGTTTGCTATGCTTTTTCAGCAATATATAGACAATCATAGAAAATAAGTAAATGTTTTTTTATACAATAGCCTAAGATAGATGTGAAATATAGATGGGCTTGACTTTAAGAAAGGAAATTACTTCTGATATTAGATATAGAATAATAAATATGTAAATCAAAACTAGCAACTAACATGTAAGATACGCCAAACACGAAAGAAACGTCTGCATATTAGTTTTCTAAATTTATGGGTAAGGGTAAAACATAAATATAAAACTTACGTTGCCTAACATTTTAAAAATATAAAATACAATAATTTTCAATAACAATTATGTTATAGATATTATATTATTCAAAATATATTTATTTAAGTAGGCATTTACAATCACCATTGTTAAGAACAAACTAGAATTTAGATTTTTTACATTAGGAAGTGTAAATGCGTGGAGCATTTAGTTTTGAATTCCACTGTTTACTTCGTCGGTATTATTGGCAAATGAGATACCATCAGCAAAAAGTACCATATCACAGAGATCTTTTACAAAAAAGGCCAAGTCTTTTAAAAAAAAAAGCGGCCATGAATAGTTCCTTGTGAAGAACACCCATTTTTAGGTGAAAACCGTCCGATTTACAATTATTTATATGAAGAATTTGAACTCTTTGATTTAAGTTAGAGCAAATAAGATCAAAGGCAGTACTAATCTCCCCGTCTAGCATATCCCTGATAGTCTCTGCGCTTGAGGCGACCGATTGTAAAAAGCTGAACTTATCTTCACAATGTCGTTTTCCAAGAAACAGGCATAGCTTTGTTATATTTTTTGAGAACTGATATGTTGATTTTCAAATTTTGTATGTATTCAATCCACAATAAATACTGTTTGGTGGAATGATGATAAGAAACCATTCTCCAAGAAAAAAATAAAATTTTAAAACCTGGCAGAGTACAGAGTGACGTTGCGGTTATTTATGCGCAATACTAGTGCTATATGTACTATATTATCTTATTTCCCAAAAGACACTGTACAGAATGGTCCGCGGTATGACTAATATTAAATAAATTATGATGGGCGAGTACGTATATAGATAGACGGAAGACAGGCATCTTCGTGACTTCGCCGACGCGCCATCCTCTCGACCGACTATATATTAAGGCGTCTTAACATGCAATATTCCCCAAATATCGTGAACAAGTTCACATACCTCGGCTCCATGTCCATGTCTTCCTTGGTGTTCCAAGGATTACATAGAAAATCGAATACAGACCGGCTGGCAAAAATGGAAAGAGCTGACGGGAGTGTTATGCGACTCAAAAATGCCGTGCGCTTAAATGGCAATGTATACAAGCGGGCAGTCCAACCAGCACTTTTGTACTGTTCTGAAAGTTGGCCGATGCATACGATACAAGAAGCGCGAAAACTGCATGAACAGAAATGCGAATGCTAAGATGACCCGGTGGCGTGACATTGATGGACAAAGTCAGGAACGAGTACATGCATGGGATTTTTAAGGTGGCACTTATACAAGATAAACTGTGCGAGGGTAGACTACGCAGGGTCGCATATTTATTGCGTATGGTTGACAAGCATATGACAAAGTCGACCTTAAATACTATGGACGCGAAAAGAGTCCTAGGACGCCCTACTATTTTATTTATTTTATTTTATTTATTTATTTTTTTATTTATTTATATCTTTTCCACTTAGAATCATAATCAGTGATCACTTGTGTACGTCAACATGGAAATGTCAGGAGGGCCTATTACGATACTAGATTTATCGTAATAAGCCCTTCTGAAAAAGCACTTTCCATCTTAATGTTAAAGCTATGAGGGTTCCAAACGCGTCCTGGTCTGAGAAGAACCACACAACAAACTCAGCCGGATATATTTTTTGTTATTGTGATCACTGTTTCACAAACGTCAAACTTAAGTGCAATTTTGGAACAACTAGAACTTTCGCAATCAATCTGAAAAGAAGCCTAATGATTTCAGGCAACGAAAATTAAATAATAATAACAGAAAAATTTATATATATATATATATATATATATATATATATATATATAAATCCTCGGCCTGCCACACAACCAGTCACCGCAAGCAGCACCCGTTCACGAGCATAACACAAGAGCCAGCCATCACCCCCTTCGCACATATTTGAGGGAGGGAGGCAACCCGACTCCCGATGCTACCGCAAGTAGTGACTTCTAAGGAATCGGTGTGATGCAGAAGGTCGATAAAGCAAAATTAATTTACAACAAAAAACAAATTGCGGAGATTACTAGCTATTCGCAATACAATACAGATTCATTCCCAGGCCATACCGTCGTCAATGTAATCCTTTACACTGTAGTAGGATTTTTTTATTAAATTATTTTTAACATATAATTTAAATTTATTTAATGACAGGCTTAAGGCTTCATTTGGGAGCTTATTATAAAAACGTATACAATTACCCTTAAAGGATTTACCTATTTTATGGAGCCTAGTGCCGGGCATAGCGAGTTTATTTTTATTTCTTGTATTAATTTTATGTAAATCACAATTTTTCTTGAACTTTGAAATATTTTTATGAACGTAAATTAAGTTTTCATAAATATATTGATTATAAACAGTCATAATTTTAAATTCTTTAAATTTGTTTCTTAAAGAGTCTCTTGGTCTCATATTATATATTGCGCGAACAGCTCTCTTCTGCAATGTAAATATGGTATCAATGTCAGCCGCATTGCCCCATAAGAGTATACCGTATGACATTAAGCTATGAAAGTAACTAAAGTAAACTAATCGAGCAGTTTCCATATTTGTTAATAGACGTATTTTTTTAACCGCGTATCCAGCAGAACTTAGTCTGCTTGACAAATCAAATATATGAGGACCCCATTGCAATTTTTCATCTAAAGTAATGCCCAAGAAAGTAGTAGATTTGACCAAGTCCAAATCCTCATTATTTAAATTGTACATTGGTTCTAACATTTTTAACATTTGGTAAACTAAATTTAACACATTTCGTCTTTTTATTATTGAGCAATAAATTATTAGCGTTAAACCATTGTACAACATCTGAGAGAGCATTGTTTACATCGTCAATAATAGATTGCCGTCTATTAACTTTAAAAGTAAAAGAAGTATCATCAGCAAACAACACTATCCCATGTTTTTCCCTCATTAGGTGAGGTAAGTCATTTATGTAAATGAGGAACAAGAAAGGCCCTAAGATAGAGCCCTGTGGCACACCTATTTTTACCAAAGAACCAGGGGAACGTTTTCCGTTTACATCAACTTTTTGAATTCTATCATTAAGATATGAACTAATTAAATCTAGGGACTTATTTCTAACTCCATAATGTTCTAACTTTTTTATAAGGATTTCATGTTGAACGCAATCAAACGCCTTAGATAGATCACAGAAAATGCCAAGTGCATCCTGTGATCCTTCCCAGGCTTCAAATATGTTTAGTAATAGCTCACCACCAGCATCTGTTGTAGAGCGACCGGCAGTGAAACCAAACTGGTTTTTGTGTAAGAGATTGTTTTTACTGAAATATGCCACAAGTTGATTAAGAATTATTTTCTCAAAAATCTTACTAAAAGTGGGTAAGACTGAAATAGGTCTATAGTTACTAGGATCTAATGAACAGCCGGATTTGAATAATGGAGTTATTTTACTTTGTTTCATTAGATCAGGAAATATACCATATTCTAAACAATTTTTGAAAATAATTTTAAACATGTATAGCCATGTTAAGCTTATTTAAATTTATATAAATATAGAATGTAAAAAACCGATACGGGCAGGGATTCGAACCCGCGACTACTGGGAAACCGTCCCGTCGCTCTACCAACTGAGCTACCGTATCGCTGTCCGTCTCGGTGAATTAAGCATTCTATATGTGATCGTCTTTATCGGGACGGTGGTGACATCTATTAGGTTTCTTTCGAAAATTCTAACCAATGTTTCTAACTTTGCAGTATAGATAAACACTGAAAAGATGCCACTACCGAAATCAATTTTTGATAATAATTTTAAACATGTATAGCCATGTTAAGCTTATTTAAATTTATATAAATATAGAATGTAAAAAACCGCAGTATAGATAAACACCGTCCCGATAAAGACGATCACATATAGAATGCTTAATTCACCGAGACGGACAACGATACGGTAGCTCAGTTGGTAGAGCGACGGGACGGTTTCCCAGTAGTCGCGGGTTCGAATCCCTGCCCGTATCTGTTTTTTACATTCTATATTTATATAAATTTCTAAACAATTATTAAATATTAATGCTAAGTCTGGCGCTACAATGTCAATTATAGACTTAAGTATGTCAACAGAAGACCCCCAAAGATCACTAGTCTTTTTAACGCTCATTGATCTAAATACTTTGATTACTTCCTGAGCATTAACTTTTTCAAACTTAAAACTGCTAACACATTGATCTACATTCTCTCTAAGTATCTAAGTAAACCCATAGCTGCAGCGGTAGAAGAATTTAAATATAACGTTGTAGTCACTGGAATATTAGTAAAAAAGGTTTCAAAAGCAGTAGCAACCTCGAGGTCAGACGTAACATATTTATTATCTATATTTAATTTAAAGTCGATCCTCTGGGATTTAGCTCTTCATTAGTTCAGTTTCCTCATTAATTATTTTCCAAGTTGTTTTTATTTTATTATTGCTATTTCCTATTTTATTTTTAATATGTTGATTTTTAGCTATTTTACATTGTTTTTTAAAAGATTTGGAAAATAATTTTACCTCATCCCTAAACTCATTACTAGTATTAAACATCAATTCCGCATACATATTATATAATTTTTCTCTATTTTTGTGTAACTCAGCAGATGCCCAATCACTAAACACTAATTTATCATTAACAACCACTGTTTTTGGAGTAAATATAAAGTTAAATAATTTAGTGAAAGTACTAAAAAAGTCGTTATACATAATATTGGGGTCTGAATTTTTCATCAAGGGCAAATAGCGTACTAAGCCATTTTTAATTTGTTCGATACGTTCTACAGTCACTGGTATAAAATTTAATTTCTGTTTTGACTTTTCTTTCTTGCTACAACTGAATTTAATAAATTGGCCATAGTGGTCAAAATCTAATGTATTGAATAAACATTTAAAATTTAGAATAACACTTGTAAAAATGTTATCAATACAAGTAGCACTAGTGGTTGTGACTCTAGTAGGCTCCATAAACATGTGTAAAAGATTATAAGATTTGAACAAATTTAAAAACTTTATACTTATTGAATTTTGTTCAAGAATATTAATATTGAAGTCTCCACAAATGATTACCTTTTTACTAGAATGTGATAGTTTATACAATACCTCATCCATAATCTTTTCAAAATGTTCAAAGTTAGATGACGGTGGCCTATAAACATTTACAATTATGAACTCTTCTAATTCAACTGAAGCAAGTTCAGTTGTCCGCTCAACAGAGTGGCTCACTATGTCCTTGCGTTCTTTGAATTTTATCTGTTTATTTAAAATAATTAAAGAGCCACCATGTATGGAATTAACTCTGTTGAACGAACTACCAACCTGGTGGTTATTGAAATTAAATATTAATTCATCATTCTTAAGCCAATGCTCAGTGACACAAAAAATATTAATATTAAAAGTATTTAAAAACAATTCAATTTCTAATTCCTTATTTCTAATACACTGAATGTTTTGATGCACCAGGTTGATACAGTTTATTTTATGGTTTTTATTATTTATTTTAACAATTTTTGTATTTCTATGATCATCATTAATATCATTATTTGATATCTTAATTATTTGGCTAGAGGATATCTCTACTGTCTTAATGTCTAGTTTAAACTACTACTAATACTACTATTACTAGTTGGATTTATTTCCAAGCTGTTTTTACTTATACAAGTAACTAAATGCAATAGAAACAATTTTAGCCAAATTATTGGCTGTGATAGTAAAATAATATAATAGCGAAGAAGCTACCTGTCTTTTAATATATGGAGATAGGTAATACGTAGGTATTAGTCAAATTATAAAAGTTACTAACATTAGTGTTAGTGTCAATCACATGAAATTTGTCATTATACAAACATAAATTATATATCAGTAAGTTTATCTTATATCTAATTTTATTTTCGGCCTGTGGCAAACCTTGATTATAGGGTAATGAAAACCAGACAATTTTATTAACATCTAAGTTACTTATAGTTTCAAAACATTTTTTAAATTCCAAATGATTTACATTATCTCTATTTCATACAAAAATTATTATATTAGTTGACTTAGTAAATTGTTTACTTGAATTCTTTATTTGTCTAGTAATATTTATTAAATTATTGTCTGGTGAACAGCTGTTGAATACATTTTGTTTTTCAAAATAAGAATTTAGTACAGATCCCATTCCTTTTCCAATATTATCGCTAAACATATAAGTATCATATACAGGAGTTAATTTGAGGGAGCCACTATTATTAGAAACAAACTACGTCCTACGACGTGGATCAGCACGTTAAGGAGCGACATGAAGATGATGGCGTAGACCCGGATATGTTTTGCGTCCCGGGACGTATCGTATCTTAAAGTCCCGAGACTTTTCGTAAATTTAGTTATCTCCAGTCCGGGTCTTTTGTATAGATTAAGAGTCGAAATTTTTACGGAGTCTTTATATTAAGAATACTGCTAAAGAAAAATGCAAGAGTAACATCGAAAAAAGAGTTTCAGTTGGGAAAAGCAACCCGAGAACAAATAAAATAGTATAGAACTACTGTATAAAGCCTGAAAAACAATTAAACCGATATCTGTTGGAAACAAAAGAGTTTTCTCTAAATCCGGTAGCATTATTACAACAATCAGAAACAAATGGTTGGACGAAGGTCAACCATTATAATTACCACGTTATAATTTTTTTTAAAACCTTTTTTTATTGATTCAGCAAAAAAGTTTTATTTAAATGTATGTAAACAGCCAGTAACAGAATTTATGGCTTGACCAGTTAGAATCCGGATTTCTTAATTAGCTTTTCGTATTTTTTCAATGCCACCATCATTAATGACGTGACAAAATTTTTATATTTCATCTGGTAGTTTATTTAAAATATATATCTTATTATCTGCAAGTCAGATCTTTTAAAAATATTTATATTTATCATTGGTTATTTCTCTTTTACCCAAATCTGAGAATAACATTGAAAGCGCCAGTTACATAAAAGCCTTTATCATTAACTTTTATACAACAAAATGAACGTATACTTCAATATTTCCATAAAAAAACTTTCCAATCAAACTATGTCCGCAAACCGCTAATACCGAAATGGAATAGTTTTTAGTTACAGCTCCTACCAAATGGTTAAAATCCAATTTTATTCTTTTTTACAAATCCTATCAGGGACAAACCACGATCTCGCTTTGATTGCAATCTAGATTCCAAATTTCACTCTCGTTAATATACACCAGAATCTAAACCAGATAGATGAATAAAGTGTGCAACTGTGTTTATTCAATTCTTGATAATATAGTTAGTTAGGTTATAGATAAAAATATCATAGGACAAAAAAAAGAAGTCTGTAGAGAAACCATTGGGAATTGATTATTTGTTTCACGACTTACAATTATTTTAAGAAAACTAATATACCATATAAATTATAATGAGTATAAAGCGTTCCTAATAATAACAAGGTGTTCCACGACTTATATGAATACTATGATATAAATTACATGTTTTTATTAATCACTAGGATACTTTCTTACATTTGAATTATAGTGAACAGCCAGGATTATTGATTCTACAACAAGCAGCATTAATTTGACCACATGAAAAACAAATGTGCCAAGTACTAAAATATAACACCTATAAATCAGGGCTATTGGCCCAGATTTTGTTTTTCCATTTAAACACAAACGCTAACTGGAATCTGAACACGCTTATATTAAAAGGAAAAAATGTTAGTAACGAGTGGTCTTTGTGGTACAAATACCATCTTCCCTGTTTTACCACCGGTGAATATTTTTGTTACAATAAAATGTTTTTATTTTGCTTTTCTGTAAATCAAATCAATAGAAGCATAATTAGCTCACCAATTTTAAGCTTTATATAATAGGCGGGCTGGACGCATGAGTTTACATTGACAGAGTTCAGACATACTATCGGATAGTTAATAATGTGCTCTTGATCAATCACCAAGTTTTTAAATTATTTAGTACTTCATTTCCTGTAACAAAATAATTTCCTAACAAAATAACAAAATAACTTCCTAATAAAATAATATAATGCATATTTCTTTTTTCTTTATCTAACCTGCTTTATTATTTTGGTTACTAATATCGTTATTTCAATTTGTGCCATTTATGCTGTGAAATCTGAGTTTACTTCACGTAAAATAAACGCATAATGTATTCTAAAATGTAAATAATATTTTCCATTACTTCTAACAAATCAACTTAATATTTTTCGTCTGACAGCAAAGCAATGAAACAGCATATACAGGTGTTTCATTGCTGTTTAAATCAGTGGTTGGAATTTTAATAGAGTAATATGCGATTTGCAATTTATAAGGTCAGACTTTACCAAGTTTCATTTAAATTGTTCCAGTAATTCTAATGTATTGTAATTATAGCCAAATTCGTTTTCTTTTGTGCTCCTGCTTGTAAATTTGAAAGTTTTTGGGGTTTGAAAAGTACTGCACATGTTAATTACTATAACTATTAGCTACATAAGTGTCATTAAATTCTGTAGAAACAGATAATTTAAAACTGGTTGAGTTCATGTAGCAATTAATATTTGCTTATAAATATTTAATGTACATATTATTATACCACTTCGTTACTATAAAATATTATTATATCATCAAAGTTTTGTTACTCGTAAAAACTTGTGGTTTTTAATATTTTATTGATTTAGTATACAAAAACATTGAACCTTATAATTAATAAAGTTACACAAAATAAGGAAAATGCTCAAAATAATGCCAGCTAGACTCAGCGGTGGGTTACTTGGGATAACACCTTAATTTTTAAATTATTTATAAAAAATACTAAAGTAGAAATCTTAGGCGCCACGGACAAATTACAAGCGAAGACATATGCATGACCCTCCTGCTTGTCAGTACTTGAGAATCACAGTCAAACACTTGTTCATTATAAAACTTTTAAAATGGCAGTGTTGATTAGGGCAGTGGTTTAAATTAATTTTGTATATCACTATATTATCGGGATTACACTATATACGAGCTTCTTACACTCAGCTAGTCAGGAAGCAGGATACAGAGCAAACAGGACGACGCGCGACGCTCCAAAGATTCACGTCTACCCCCGCGAACCAATTATAAATTTAACCGTATCTTCTAGATCTAGGGCATATAAAAATAACCTCCTTATGGAGAAAAAAGGCCTCCAAGGGCCGAATCAGGACAAATAGAAATATTGTTCCAACAAACTTTAAAACTGCCCGGGAAGTGCCGGCAATAGGAATTATAATTATTCCATATTAATAAATTAGCCCTGCAATTAAACCATCTAATTAATTTAAGAAACAAGGCTTCAAATGCGTTAATAAGATCAGACATAACTAAAACACTTACCGAAGACTAATGAGATATTTGATTCCGAAAGAAAAGACTCTCGACATTGAATTTTATAATCAAACTATGCATAATAAGCAAACAATGTGGCTATGCAAAGTTTAAAATATTCGCAGAATGTACTGATTTTTAAACAGGATAAAAATTAAAAATAAATGTATTGCAATACCCACACTTTATTTTTTACTAAATTATTTCACACAGCATAAGCATAAGCCAGTTTTTAATTCCAAAAACAAAACATCGGAATACCAAACACGAATCTCACATTCCACTTTTCTACGACTGGGCTTAGATTTCATCACGGAACGAAAACGAGTGTCAAGACGTCACATGTCCAACACACACCTCTTTTATTTCATGAAACATTTAGCAAATAATGTTATTTCGCTATTGTTAGGGTTTCTTTTCTTAACAGTAGTTTTCTTGTTGTTATAATATGTTATAGATATATCATGTGGCTGAGTACAAAAAGACAGACATAAAAAAATATATAAAAAGACTTGCACTTTGTATATAATGATTTTATATATATTTTATTATATATATTATAGGAACGTAGTTCCTTATTTATTTAATTAACAAGAAAAATAAGAAATATTTGTTTTATTTTTATACATAGTAAGTTAAGTTACAATAATAACTACAAATCTATTTCGGTCTTTAATAATTACTTTAGTATACTAAAAATTAAAAATATGCGCAACATTACTATTTTTAGTTATTTGGTTGAATGTTAATTATTTTAGAAGGAAATTCAATAAAAAAAAAAACAATTAAACAAAAGTATTTCAATAGTAAAAATCTTACCAAAATTTATAATTAAACATATTTGATGTATTTAAACCGAAATCGTATATAAGAAATGGGTCTGAACAGCTGAGTTGCGTTAGCAAACCGGTTTGACAAGGAGTTGGTGTTTGTTCTGTCGGGTGTCTAGTCGACGAGGGTAATGGGTTCCGAAGAGACGACTTTTCGCTGGCCACCCAAAGATAGTTTAGATAGCCAAAACTAGTGGGTAAATCACCCACGAAAAGCTGCCCCGCCATTGTGAAAAATCCCAAGGTGGGTCCATAGCGCTGGTTGGCGGAAAGATGAGGAGGCCTGATGGCAATCCGTGGGGGGGTTCGGGCGTCCCGCAGTCACCTCTAGCCTCCCAGTAGCATGACATCTCCACTAGCCTCCCAGTAGCATGACATCACCAACTTCTATTGATTTTTATATTTTTTTAATGAAAAAGCAATAGAACAAGCACAAGTTTGTACAGCGGTTGTATTCCTCCTTATTCAAAATGCACCTCACTAATAACAGGAGCTTGCAACCCATTATCCTACCTGTCCACCACCACCTTGATACAGAGCAGCCGTACTTGTTCTTTTTGACGGAGACGCAGATACAATGTCCTTTGGGCGCTACGCACATGGATGGATGGATGGATGGTATATACGCGCGGAACGACCTCCGTATCCAGCGTCTCCGTCACCTTGCAGACCCTACTTTTTCTTCACTATGAGTTTTAGTAGACACAGGAAATAAAAGAATCCTGTATTCCCGTGTCTACTGTTCGCACAGCGGTGACCAAGAAACAACTAAATTATCTCGGTAAGGCTGCTAATATGGCTCTACAACAGTATCCTTCAGCGCACCTTGTCTTTCCGGGACTTCCTATCCTTCAGCGCAGCTTGACTTTAATGCCTTTCATCAGGACTAGCTGTTCCCGTATCAGAAGACCGATCATGCTGGAAGAGAAGTGCGAATTTGCGTTGTCCTTAAACCTCTTTCAGGTGGTGAGGCAAATGATAAAGATACCAGATGTAGTAGGCCAATTGCCTGGACCGTCTGCTGACAACTGATCCGGACAGGTATTGTGTAGAGGTCAACTCCCCCCTGGGAACCTCGGACCACTTTTTAGTGAATTCTGTGCTTACATATTCCCCACCAGCTTACGAACTACATGGTGTTAGGCGAGTATGGAAATACAAGTCAGCAGATTGGAATGAGATATGACATTTTTTTTCTTCTTATTCTTAGCGGCAGGTCTGCTTCTCTTCTTTGGATCTGTCGAGTTGCACGGATGCCATAACCGGTGTAATGCATCAGACAATGGAGAATTTTGCTGACTTACCCATCGGTGGCAAAGCTCGCCCATGGTTCAATAACGTGGTTCAAGAACTTGGAATATCTTATTTGGGCTGATGCTCGAAACCACAAAGCTCTGGATTTAAATCTAAAGAAGAAAGCCTTTAACAAAGCTGCCAAGTACTGAAAAAAAGAATTACGAAAGGCTCGTCTCGATCAAATCGCTAAAAAATGGCGAAAATCTCTTTGTCCGACCAACTGGCAGTCGAGTTTTCTGGTGTCTTGCCAAAGCGATCCAATAGAACTTTTGACAAGCCTCAGTGCCTTCTCTGCTGAAGCCATATAGATCCCTAGCCCTTAAAGCAAGAGAGAAAACGAATGTATTTGCTTCTCTGTTTGATGATAATTCGCATCTGGCAATGCTTCTCCAGCACATCTTCCTCACTGTGGTATTTCGTATACTAGCCATTCTGCTCAAGACATGCGCAACTGAAATGTATCCTGTACTAACACGTCTGTATCGCCTGTCTTTCAAGACTGGAATAGTGCCGAAATCCTGGAAGCTTGCCAACATACAACCCGTGCCCAAAAAACGTAGTCTTGCCGATCCTGTCCATTACAGACCGATTTCAATCACCTCCATACTAGATTAGATTGTGGAGCGTGCATTGAGCGCGTGTGTGCGTGGTCGACGGGTGTTCCGTGGAACCCTTGTCTCAGGGGTCCATTCTTTCTGCAACTCTTTTTCTGCTGCACATTAACGATCTGTTGATTCCCGATATCTATGGGTATGCAGACGACAGCACAGTTGTAAAAAGATATCTGCTGAGTACTCGGGCTCATAGAGATCAAGTATAGTCTGAAAGAGTAGCCATGATGCAACGTTTGAATGAAAAACTTCATGCAGTCTCCGCTATGCCAATCTCGTCAATTTCAACGCTACCAAAACGCAGATGTGTCTTTTCACTGCCAAAAGGAGTCCTTTCACCTTGGCTCTTACTTGCTAGAAATATGTCCTTGGAATACAGTGACCGGCTTCAGTTGTTAGGTTTAGAGATTTCCTCGAACCTCAACTTTAGAAGGGTACATTGAGTCCAGAGCAAGAGCAGCTGCAGGAAATGTTGCCATTTTTGCGAAGGTCCGATAGTACTTTAAACCGGGATAGCTACTTGTGTTATACAAAGCACAGATCCGGTTGTGTTTGGACACATATTTGCTGGTGCCGCAAAGTCTCATCTTGTGGTTCTCGATTCTGACTCTTTACACTGAATAAGTTGTAGCCAACCTTCATAGCCTTGAACACAGGCGTAGAATTGCTAGTCTCTCAGTATTCTATAGAATACTTTTTTGGTGAGTTTGCGTAGGAATAGCACGATTTAAGTCCCCCGTTCCCCTTTCATCATTGGACGTTCCAACGCTCGGCTCGCGTGGATACCCATCCACCCTTACGTTGAGGACACGCCACCTGTTCGAACGAAGCGCTATAAATATGTATATACTATTGAATTGTACGTGATATTTTAAACCCAATTTAAAGTTCTGAAATCCTTGAAAATACGTCAAGTGACATTGAACTGTATTTATTATGAAGACAAGTGGAAATACGAATACCCTTTATAAGTGAAAACTGAAACAATCTGAGTTACGCAATCTTCAAGAATTCCGAAAAATTTCCTCTGCTCTGCCAAGTTTTTAGAGCCAAATTAATAAAAACACCGTTTAATTAACTTTTAAAATATAATTTTCAATGACTCATTATGTTTCTAAATTAATATTATGAATTTTAAATAGAGCCAACAGCTTAGAGAGTAATAAATCTGTACAAAGGTAGACTAAGACCGATTTAAACAATTTTGAAGTTATCACATAATCTGCCGCTGGTTTTTCTTTAAGTCTGAGCAACGTCTGTGATATGTGTGTAATATGTGATATGATACGTGTATGATATTTCACACAATAATACAAATATAATAATAATATGTAAATTTACAAGACATTAATCGGTTATTATACAAGTGCCCCTAAATATGTATTCGTAAGTTTCGAATATTCACCTAATTAAGATTTTAATAATAGGGAGACAATACACAATGGAGACTGACCTTAAAAATCTATATCCAGCAGATAGAATAGTTATTAATCTTCATATAACAGTACCAGTAACTTTGTACATAGTAACTTTAAGTTGGAATAAAAAAATATATATATTTTTTAATGTTTTGTACGTCAAAGTTGTTACAGATATAGGAAGTATCAATCGGTGGTCTGAGTAATGTTAAGTACGTGAAATATTTATTTATTTAATTATTTCATGTACCAGAAATTTCATAAACAACAAAATAAATTACATAAAAGTACACATAGGATAAGCTTATCCCTATAAAGAGATCTCTTCCAGCTACCCATGAGAGTTGGAAAAGAACATTTGTGAGGCGTTTTAACAATATATACAATACATACACTTACATACAATACAATACAATACAATACATACATACACTCATAAATAAATATTCATTAAAATATATAATGACAAATATAATAGCTATAATACATATATAATTAAAGAATATAGATCGCTTACATAAACTTACATAAACATAAAACTTAAGACAGTGACAGATAGTGTTGCTTTATTTTTTTTTTAAAGTAAGGACAGATCGGCTACTTGTAATGTCGTTAGGAAGTGAATTCCATAACCTCGCATCATTTACAGTAAAGGATTTGGAGAAAAAAGTAGTATTATAAGAGGGGTTATCAAAAGTTTTTACTTTGATGCAGGAGCGTTTGGGGCGACTATTAGGCAAGGATAGATGGAAACGTTCGTATAAATAAGGAGGTGAGGATTTTTTAAGAACGTTGTATAGCGTGGTCAATATATGCATATTCCGGCGAGGGCGGATGGGGAGCCACTTCAGTTGACGCCGAAAATCTGAAACGTGGTCAAATTTGCGTAAACCGAAGACAAATCGAATGCACAAGTTTTGAAGGCGGTCTAATTTATTGAGTAGCTCTTCAGAAGCATCCAGATAGCAAACGTCACCGTAGTCGAGGAGGGGTAACAAGAGGGATTGTGCTAGCAAGATTCTAGTCCGCAGAGGCAAGAAATTCTGCAAACGCCTGAGAGAGTGGAATGACATGTGAACTCGCTTACTAGTTTCATTGACTTGCGCTAACCAACATAAATATTTATCGAAAGTCAATCCCAGATTTTTAACCTCTTCAGAAAAAGTTATGACAGTGTTATGGTATATTACACTAGCAAGTTGGTTGAGGTGCAATTTATTAAGAAAAAATCTACTGCCGATTATAATTGCTTGTGATTTTTTCGGATTCACTTGGAGTCCAAAAGACTCTGCCCATTCTCTAATATTGTTCAAGTCATTATTTATTATTCCGATACTGTGGTTAATGTCATTAAGAGAGGAATGTCTATATAGTTGTAAATCGTCTGCATAAAGATGGTAGGGAGAAGATAATATTTTAGATAATTCATTTATAAAAATGGAAAAAAGTAAAGGGAATAAAATACCGCCCTGAGGAACACCAGCAGATAGATCAGCCCACTGAGAAGAGGAACCATCACAGCAGGTAATCTGTCGGCGACCATAAAGGTAAGTGTGAAACCAGTTAACCACGGGTGGAGATATGTTAAGGCTGCGCAAAACACCTAGTAGTATGTCGAAATCTACAGTATTAAAAGCATTGCTGAAATCAAGAAGGACGAGGATAGTTAGGTTTTTGTTAGATAAGTGAGGAAGTCGAAAAATGGTCATTTAGTAAATTTAAGTTAAAAGAATTATTAGAGGAAAGTAGAGATTTACCCACACCTAGTGACTTAAAAAGCCTCCACAGTTGTGAAGGTGTAGAATTATTAGCGCAGGAATAAATATAACGGCATTTCGCATCTCTACACATCCTGTTGCAGCGATTACGTAACTTCTTATAAGCAGCATGATTTTCGTTTGAAGGATATTTCTTATAGCGTGTCTTAGCTCTATTGCGTTTCTTCATAAAACATTTGATGTCGTCAGAAAGCCAAAGAGCTGGAAAGTGTTTTACTTTAATAAGTTTTAAAGGTGCGTGGGAATCGTATAAATTAATGATATTTGAATTAAAAATTTCAACTTTCGAGTCTACTGTTAAAGCTTCATACAAAATGGACCAATCAATATTGATGGCATCTTTATGTAAAAGATCCCAATTAATGGATTTAAAGTTACGTCGAAGAATAGTCTTGCCCTTGCGTCTAGGGGGAGTCAGATTGTAACGAAGAAATAAAAGATCGTGGTAAGAGAAAGGAGCAGTCAGCTGTCCATGGGCTAGCACGTTGTCAGAATTTGAAATAAAAATAAGGTCGAGGAGAGATGGTTTCTTGGAGAGATGGAGACTCTTTACTAGAGAACAATATAATATTACTTGCTGCTTATGTCAGTTTATATCTGTCGAAATATTGTATTACCTGGCATCGTGTTTAACATCACCAATAAATAAATTTCTATCTTAAAATGGTAATGTTATTTCTTGATTTCGGATGAAGTAAAAAGAGTTGAGTAATATGTGATATTAAGTTATTATGTAAATACTTAAAACTAAGAGAAATTAGTTTCTGCTTTGTAAAACATTGTAAAACTGTAAACAAAATATACTATCTCTTGTACACAAAATAAAAAAAATGTAGTATGTAGTTATCTCAAATTAACCAAGAGTAACTTTTTTTTGTTTGAATATAACTATAAATATGGACAGCCACGTTATACTTATTAAATTTGTATGAAAATAAAATGAAAGATAAACCGGTACGGATAGGCGTTCGAACCCGCGACAACTGTAAAACCGTCTTATCGAATTACCTAATGAACTACCGTAGTGTACCGTAGCTTTAGTGAATTAAGCATTTATTAATGACTACTCAAGTCCATTTACTACTAAATTAATCAAGTATTAATCAAGTTCACCACTAATATTATATTTTTCGTCTTTATATAGACGGTGGCGACATCTATTAGACATTTTTCTTCATTTCTTCTTTCTTTTTATTTTCTAAGTATGTAGCCGCATTTTTACCTAGATAGACGCATTTGATTATGCTTATGGCAAACTCGGCGATTAATCATAGTAAACTAGCAATATCAAAAGACTTCTAAAAGGAAAGTTGAAATTTTGGAATGTGGCAAGAAAAGAAGCTGTGAAAGATTTCAGCTCTTGTACATCGATTCTCTGAGAGCGGCTGACACCCTGGTCGTACCACCCATACATATCTACTGTTATTAATTAATTTTCAAATCTTGAAAATTATTTTACAAACTTTGAAAAGAACAATTGATAAGACTGAAACTGTGTATTATGTTGTAATAATGAGAAGTTATTGTAACTAGAGTCGTTCATGATTGCGGTGCACTGAGATAGCTGCGGATCTTAGCGTTCTGCAAGTTTTAATTGATCAATTTAACTTCAACTACCCCATTTGCAATTTCAGGGTTAACTACGATTTGAAATAACAAAAGTTATTTATATCGTCTATTTTTTGTAAGTTTCGAAAATTGTAGTTGGATAGTTAAATGTTATATATAACACATAAAAATACAAAGAATAGAACAAATGAAAGCTACACAGTAGAATTACATACAGTAATATTAAAATTAGTGATCCAAATAAGTATTATAATAGAGTATTGTCAAAGTCAAAAAACAAGTTTAACAATACCCATGTCATTTTATTTATATAATAAATAAGTCTACGAAGTTTGAAACTTTAATTTTGTATTTGAGAATTTGAATAAAATTTTCCTCATAGAAAGAGAAGAGGTAGGGCTGTATATGTGCTATTGAAACATACTTATACTAATAGGTTATTTTATATTTATAAGAATATATAAATATATGTATATTATAAGAATAAAATTCCATAATTTCTTAGATATTTATCTTAATGTACTTGATAGTTGACAACCCTAACCACGACCTGTAACTGTTCAATAGTTTCACACCGGAGAGAATTCCAGCGGCACTATTAATATAATAACCGTATCAATGCTCTCTAATTAACACGGACACTAGAAATGTTGATAATTTTCTGAATTGCTCTATATAATAGAAATATTAAATTTAAAAACATTTATAAAAGTTTTTGCGGTTGAGGAAATTTATCTTAAAAGACATTTTAATTAAATAGCACATTAAGTTTCCAATAATTTAAGGACAAAATGTTACAATAACGTATAATAAATCTTTGAAAAAATTGTTAACGATTAAATGGAATAAAAAATAAAAATATGAAAAATACACAATTTGCCACTTCATGAATAACAAAACCATTCACGTAATAAGTTTATAATTTCAATATGACTGCTATTATGTTAAATGCATCAGGTGTATCGTCAAAGAGTGTTATTTGGTGCTCTTGCAAATTGATTTGACAAAAAAAGGGAAATATATATATATATATATACATATATATATATATATATATATATATATATATATATATATATATATATATATATATATATATATATATATATATATATATATATATATATATATATATATATATATATATATATATATATATATATATATATATATATATATATATATATATATATATATATATATATATATATATATATATATATTTCCCTTTTTTTGTATGGGCTTCTTTACGACTTATTTTAAGTGATACAATCAGTAATAAATCGGCAGACATTGCTCACTGTCAAAGACATATAGAAGATATGTAATTTTTTTATACCTCTCTTGTATTTACTTAATCGTTAATACTTTTAAAACAGAGTACTTAACAACCATTCTAACCATATATCACACTTATAGATGTTTATGGAAAATTGAACAAAATATGACCATGTAAACTTGAGGTATTCTGAGCTACACAATTGACGTTACTTTGGTCATCAACTTGCAGGTCTAGTTTACTTAAAATAAAAAATCTATTTTGAATAATGTGTATTAGAGATTCAGTTATCTATATGCGTTAACAAAATTTTCTAATACTTCACATTCACAAAAGCCATTTTTGAGACGGTTTGCATGGTTCCATACCATAGTGCGCCGGCCGATCATAGAGCCGCAAACGCGATGACCTTATGTTTTAAATCTGTAATATCTTCGAAAATATTCAATTAAATTACATGACGTACAGGGTTATATTGTTTAATATTAAATGAAAATTGTATTTAACTTACTAAGTTAGATAAGGATTAAAGCTGTATTGCTCAGAATTGCTTCGTAAATAAGCCATTATTTCTCGTAAAAAGTAAAGAATAAAAATTGACTATTGTGGGTTATCCCTAACAGATAAACATTAAGAGATAAACGTTTCTTGTAGAACTTTTTAAGGTATACAATACTTAGTACATTATTTTGATCTATCTCGTAGAGTTTAGCCAGCGCTTACCATGTAAGCGTAAATCAGTGTGTTTGAAATCTAGAAATCTTTGAGGGTTTATAATTTTTACATACATTGGTATGTACAAAGGGTACGTTTTATTGAAATTGATATCTATGCGTACGAAGTCGCAGGCACAGATAGTTATAAATAAGATATGCTATTACTGTGATACTAAAGTAAGCATTTGGTTATTTTATAATAGGTAGATTATGTGTTTGTACTACAACAATTGTTTGAATATTATGTGTAAGTATATTCGGATCTTACTTCGCAGTTTGTGGTTTTATTTATTGAAGCATTGCCTATAACATGTTTTATAAAGCTATTATAAAACGTGTTACTATCGTTACATTGAATTTATATTTTTAATTTTTAACTTTTATTTGGTACAATAAATATTATAACGAACATTCTGTAAATAACAATTAACAAATAAATAGTCTAACTCTAATTATATGTTGATCTACAATAACAATTCAGTAACTTATAACGGTGTGCCAACAATAATAAAGCTGTTGTGGATTATCTGGAGATGAAGGTCCCTTACAACTATTCGAAATTGCTACGTTTGTTGTTACCCGTTACTAAAACGGAAAAGTTTCCAAACTTCTATCAACAAAGTGTATTGATTATTATTATCTCTGATTATGTCTCTGCTTACGCTTACATAAATAATAATATGATAATAATACACTTAAAAAAATGTTTTATAATATTTAATATTTTATTTATCTATATTTTACTTATCTATAATAATAATACAAGTAGAAAGATATTGCCAAATAACATCCTATTCATTAAAACGGACATGTATCAGGATATTTTATTTTGCAATAAGAACTTATAATGTTATTATATTTTGGTACAAGAAAAAATATAAACAAAATATAATTTAAATACTTAAGTTTAAATTAACGCTTTTGTTTCTACCAAACTTAGCCAAAGTTACTTAACAATTTCTTGACAGAGTCTCAACTTACTTTTAATGTCCTTGGTTCATTTTGCCGAAATCGACCTTTACACCAAAAAGCCATTAGAAGGGCTTACAAGTTAGCTTAAAATTTGTTAGCGAGCTTTTAAAATTATTCGATAAATATAAATTACTCATTAAGTTAACGAAGAAATCGCCTTAAAAATGTAAACTAAAATAATAAGAACAAAACATTTAGTAATATTTTTTCTAATACTTCACTATACCAAACTAGAAAAATATATAAACAAAGTTAAGATTTTACGTTATTAAGCCGGTGTAAATAACAGATTAAAAAGCTTGCATGACCGCGAGTGGGTAGTGAAGCGACGAGCGTAGGGCTGCGTTGTTGTGTCAAATACATTCGATGTCATCAAACTCCTT
Organism: Napeogenes sylphis; assembly: GCA_959347405.1. Classification (NCBI taxonomy): domain Eukaryota; kingdom Metazoa; phylum Arthropoda; class Insecta; order Lepidoptera; family Nymphalidae; genus Napeogenes; species Napeogenes sylphis. The sequence continues at coordinate 2,421,156 of OY365783.1, forward strand.
TGTAATTACTGAACTGATTTGATCCATTCTGGTTTTAATAGAATTTTGTGGTTCTAATGAGTTTTTATTTACAAAAAAAAGGTGATAGGTCATGTCCTTGAAAAACAGTCGATCAAAAATGATTTTCAATTGTTTGCATTGACGTAAGATAGCGTGCCCTTTCTGTTTACATTATCAGTAGCTAGTAACTAACTTTTGTTTACAGTAGCTGGACTCGAGTGAGACTTTTTTTTTAATATTTGATTTTAGTAGCAGCTGTTTGAAATTAGTTCATTTCACTTCAGATCTCATTTGCTTGACAGTCCGTCGGAATTAGCTATTAACTTAGTATAATACGAACGCAGAAAATAATAAATACAAATCACTAAGAATTTTTATTGACACAATAATAAACTTTTATGCATCTTATCTTATTGTATGAGAGTCCTGCAAAAAAAAAATATAAAGCAGTTTTAATTACTTGAGGAACGATGACGTTAATAAAAATGGATATATAAAAATGTTTATGTTCCTCCTTCGCTTGATACTCTTAAAAAAAAACTTATCTTCCAAAAAAAAAATTCCTTCAAAGTATGTTTAAAAATCTAATATTTTGTTTAATCTACTCAATGGCCCAAAATTTCACAGAAAATCAAAATAATATGATAATCAATGCTATTTATTACTTTTATCGACCTTATTTTTAAATTCACCCTATAATACATTTTTTAACCCCCGACTAAAAAGAGGGGTGTTATAAGTTTGACTTGTCGATCTGAGTATCTGTGTATCTGTCTGAGGCAATTTTGCGGCCAAACGCGTAAACGGATTTGGATGAAGTTTTTTTTAATCGAAAGCTATGTTCGTCGAAATAGTTCTTATTTTTTAACCCCCGACTAAAAAGAGGGGGGTTATAAGTTTGACCTGTCGATTTTTGTATCTATGTATCTGTGTATCTGTGTTTCTGTGTATCTGTGTATCTGTCTGTGGCAAATTACCGGCCAAACGCGTGTACGGGTTTGAATACAGTTTTTTTAATCGAAAGCTATGCTCGTCGAGATGGTTCTTATCTATGTTTGATTGAAATAGAAATAGTTGTTTTCAAGATATTAACCTTTTATTCGTGCGGGGGAGAGGTTCTTATGCAATAATTAGCTATTTGCGGTCAAACGCGTAAACGGATTTAAATGCGGTTTTGTTAAGTCGAAAGGTATGCACGACGAGATGTTTTTTATCCATATTTGATCGAAATAAAAACAGCTGTTTACAAGATATTGACGTTTTATTCGTGCGGGGGAGAGGTTCTTATACAATAATTAGCTGTTTGCGACCAAACGCGTAAACGGATTTGAATGCGGTTTTTTTATTCGAAAGCTATGCACGTCTAAATGTTTTTTATCTCTGTTTGATTGAAATAAAAATAGCCGTTTTCAAGATATTGACATTTTATTCGTGCGGAGGAGAGGTTCTTATGCAATAATTAGCTGTTTGCGTCCAAACGCGTGGACGGATTTGAATGCGGTTTTTTTTAATCGAAAGCTATGCTTGTCGAAATGTTTTTTATTTATGTTTGATTGAAATTAAAAAAACCGTTTTCAAGATATTGACGTTTTATTTGTGCGGGGGAGAGGTTCTTATGCAATAATTAGCTGTTTGCGTCCAAACGCGTGGACGGATTTGAATGCGGTTTTTTTTAATCAAAAGCTATGCTCGTCGAGATAATTCTTATTTATATTTGATTGAAATAGAAATAGTCATCTCTAAGATATTGACGTTTTATTCGTGCGGGGGAGAGGTTCTTATGCAATAATTAGCGGTTTCCAGCGGCGTCGCCCGCTCTACATAGGAAAAAAGCCTAGTTATGAAAGCCAAAAAGTTTTTACACTTACGTACTGAGGTAAAGTACTTTATTAGGGATAGCTGTTGCCCGTGACTGCGTCCACGTAGACTGTAAAAATATATTTATATGGCTTATGATCGTAGTCATAAAGAATCACGGGCAACAGCTAGAGATAATATAAATCCCTTCATCATAGTATTATTAATGATTGTAAATCATTTTAACTTTAAATGTTTATATTTATTAATATTCGTATATATGAAACCTACCTATCTACCTACCCATATGAAAAAGTCTTGAATCATGTTACTTAAAACATTTATAATTTATTACATTGTCGAAACTTTCACGTGGATCCTTATTTTATTAAATATTATATATATTTCTCCTATGAAATATAACCTTTGTACATCATTATATAGGATTCTAATGTTAAAGATTTTTTTAAACATCGGTCCCGTAGTTTCGGAGCCTATTAAACTCAAACAAACAAACAAATCTTTCCTAATTAAACAATTAAAAATTTTGTGTGTCTATAGGTTCATTTAGTACAATTCAGAAACTAGTTACATAACTTCAAAAAGTAGAAAAAAAAAAAATTTAAAATTTAAAAAACCCCCGATACAAAAAACCTCTAAAAAGAGTAAAAATAATATTATTATGTACTTAGTGAATTCGTTGCGTCGGGGGACCGTTTAATAAAGGAAGAAATTAAAATGCAAGTAAGTTAAGTTAACATTGGCAAATAAAGAAATTTAGATATCGAATCGTATAGTCTAAGTCCTCAATGATTAACTTCGTAATATATACACTATCAACGTACGTACAACGGTCCCCCGACGCAACGACTTCAATAAGTACATAAATATTATTTTTCTCTTTTTAGAGGTTTTATGTATCGGGGGTTTTTAATTTTTTAATTTAATTTTTGTTTGGTCTAAACATAAATTCCAAATCAAATTCAAAATATCTTTATTCAAGTAGGCATTTACACGCACTTTTGAATCGTCAATTACATTAAATTGGTCAGTATAGTCAGTCTGTGAGTAAGCTACCACCAGCTCGGAATGCATACATTTCGATCATCCAAAAATTCTTGAATTTTATAATAAGATTTATTTAATAATATACTTTTAATTTTAGACTTAAAACTAAGAAAAGGAAGATCCAAAATATCTTGTGGAACCTTATTATATATGCGTACACTGAAGCCCATGAAGGATTTGTTAACTTTTTGAAGTCGAAATTTAGGCGTTACGAGTTTATTTTTATTTCTTGTATTTATCGTATGTTTGTCGCTGTTTTTAGTATAATAGTTTCGGCAGCACTGCCCCATAATAAAATACCGTAAGATAAGATACTATGAAAATAACTAAAATAAACCAGTCGAGCCGTATTAACATCTGTTAATTGTCTTACTTTTTTAATTGCAAAGGCGGCAGAGCTGAATTTGCCAGCGAGTGTTGAGAGATGGGGGTTCCACTGGAGCTTTTTATCTTAAGTTACACCTAAGAAAATTGTTGAGTCAGTCAGTTCTAACACTTCATTCTTAAGAAGTAAACTAAAATTTTGACTTTTGACATTAGGAAGTGTAAATTCCATGCATTTAGTTTTTTTAGTATTTAAAACCAAATTATTAATTTCGAACCAATGAAGAACACGTGACAGAGCACTGTTTACTTTGTCATAATTAGCTTTATTACGAACAATATTGAAAATAAGCGAGGTATCATCAGTAAAAAGTACAATGTCACATAGTCCTTTTACATAAAAGGGCAAATCATTAATATAGAGTAAAAATAAAAAGGGGCCAAGAATAGATCCTTGTGGAACACCCATCTTTAGGTGAGAACCAGCCGATTTACAATTATTTACATCAACCGTCTCTCGTCAACTCTTTAATTTAGGTAAGAAGCAATAAGATCAAGCGCAGCACTACGCACCCCATAGTGGTTAAGTTTGCCTAGTAATGTTTGATGGTCTACGCAATCAAAGGCTTTAGTTAAATCACAAAACATCCCGATTGCATTCTGTGACTTCTCCTATGCATCGTAAATGTGCTTAAGAAGCGTGGTACCCGCATCAGTTGTTGATTTGCCTTTGGTGAAACCAATTTTTTTTTAGTACAAGTAAATTTTTGGGGGTTTTCATTTTTTTGATTGATTAGTATAGAAAAGTTTTGACCACAGTGGTCTGAACTTAAATTCGTCAGTATCGTCTCTTCATAAATGTTACAGCGACAGAACACATTATCAATACAAGTCGCGGAAACACTAGTAATGCGAGTAGGTTCAAAAAATACGTTCAATAAGTTAAGAGATTTAAACAAATTTAATAAACGTACACTAGACGAAGTTACTTGTAATATATCTACATTAAAGTCACCGCACACAAACACGGACTTGTTTTAATGACAAAGTTAAGTTAAAATATCCTCCATTTTGTTTTCAAATTCATCAAAATCACCTGAGTGGGGTCGGTACACGCATAAAATAATATGTTCATTGAGCTCAATGCAGGATAGTTCAATAATTCGCTCGACAGAGAGCGCCACTATGTCTGATCGTGACTTAAACACTACATAGTTACGAGCTAAGATAAGTGAGCCACCGCGAATAGCTTTCTAACTACAGAACAAACTTGACAATTTATAATTTTGTAATTTATAATATTGTTATTCTTTAACAACCAGTGCTCTGTATTATATTTAAGTATTTTCGATATTTTCAAAAATTAATTTCGGTAGTGGCATCTTTTCAATGTTTATCTATACTGCAAAGTTAGAAACATTGGTTAGGATTTTCGAAAGAAACCTAATAGATGTCACCACCGTCTCGATAAAAACGATCACATATAGAATGCTTAATTCACCGAGACGGGCAGCGATACGGTAGCTCAGTTGGTAGAGCGACGGGACGGTTTCCCAGTAGTCGCGGGTTCGAATCCCTGCCCGTATCGGTTTATTTTTCATTCTTTATTTATATAAATTTAAATAAGCTTAAAATGGCTATACATGTTTAAAGATATTTTCAAAAAATAAATAAAATAAATAAAAAGACATACAATTAGTTTCAAAGTTCTTATTAAAGTGTAATAAGTGATAAAAAATAACATTAGAATAGTTATAAAACGTTTAAAATGTTAAAAAGTATAGTTTTACAACGACAGTGTTCCGCCGATCAGCCGTTTACCCCCGAACTTGGCAACAAAAATAAATAAAGTAAATAAAACACATAGAATTCATTAGAAAGTTTTTTATTAAAGTGAAATTAGTGATAACAATAACTTTACAAAAGATATTATAAGTTTAAAGTGTAAAAAAAAAGTATATTTTAACAACCATAACAGTGTTTTGTTGAACAGCTGATTACCCCCGAACTAATTAGATGTGTATAATTGAATTAATAATTGTGGTAAAATAGTGATCTAGTGTTTTAAAACTTAACATCTTTATAAGAATTAAAAACGATATAATTTGATAAAAACAATAATTTATTAGTATAACCATTATCTTGCATATTAAATCTAGTGGCGACATCTGGTAACCGTCTCCGATATTATTTGGGTTCATTAGTGTTTATCGATTAGAGCTGCTTTAATTGCTAAGATGGCAAACAACTGTCGTCAATGTGGTAAATTCTTAAACTTAACAGATGGCGTTAGGTGTACAACTTGCTGCAATTACTATCACCGCACCTGTACTAATCTTAGCCCAAATGCCCGACTGACGTGTAAATGGAAATTCCGCATATGTAAAGAAAAGATGGTTGCAAGTCAGGATAAAGGTGTCTCTATTGCGGTAGGCGTTAGTGACACTGTTGTTGACTGAGATATTACTATCACTCCCACAGACTCCCTTACAAAAGAAATTAGGCTATTACGTACCGAAATAATTACTGTCAGCAAGGAAATGAACACATTCAGACAAGAAATATCGAAATTAAATAATAATATTTTAGAGTTTAACAACCGAATGGACAACATAGAAGAACGGTTGTCTTTACTGGAAAATAAGTCTTCATCAGAATGTAGTTTGAAGGCCTTTGAATATGTATGGACGAAGGGGGGGCGCATATTTGCAAGGTGAAATGCGGACGAATCTGTTTTTTTCAATTAAAACTGAAGAGGATATTGTTAAGGTTTTTGGTTAATATGTCGTTTGTGTTGCGTTTTCAATGTGCTATGTTTATTGTTTAAAATTTCTATGTTCTACACTATATGTCTGAAAATTGTAATTAATAATTTTATATATTCCCTATTTAGCGAGAAGAGAATGGTTACATCATACATGTTTATTAATTTTATGCATCTGAGACTGAAGCAGGGCTGTATATTTCCGAAATTTATGTCAGTTACTATTTTATATCTTTTTTACTTACAAATAATATATGGAACAATTCTTGTGCAATGTTTTGGTATTACTTTGACAATGCTCAGAGTCATGACTAATAACATTTTCATATTAAAATATACAGAAACAAAAATAATTAAAAATGATTCATAGTAAGAGAATAAAATTTGGCTTTTTAAATCCTGGTTCTCTGGGAAACAAACATGATGAATTAATTGTTGCCTTAGAGCGCCATGACGTAGATATTTTGGCTTTAAACGAGACATGGTTAAAAGAGGGCAAAGAGGGTTGTGCGCCGACCATATCGGGATATCGACTGTGCCACTTGGATTACATATAATATTAAACTCATGATGCGAAAGCGAGACGAGGCACAGTATAGGTTACGTAAAAATAATTCAGCCGCTCGCAATAAGTTCTATAAAGATTTGAAAAACGCAGTTGACATAGCAATTATTAACGAACGAAAGGCCTTTTTCAAAGTGTATATAAACAATAACGTGAAAAATCCTAAAGTTATGTGGAAAAATTTTAAATATTGTTTTAATGTAAATAACAAAAATTTTATTTTACCATCTCAATTTAATAATCCAAAATTAATAAATGATCACTTCCTTAACATTCCCGATAGTAACAATGTTTCACCGCTCAATATTATAGATTATAGGTCTCGGAGATATGGAAGCGAAAAATTTGCCCTCAAATACGTGGATGAAACAACTGTTTCTAAAATCTTACAAACCTTGAAATCAAATGCTATAGGTATAGATGATGTATCCTTAGAAATGATTAACATTACTTTGCCATCCACTCTCTCTGTCATTACAAATATTATTAATAAATCAATATTAACCAATACGTTTCCCGACTTCTGGCGGCAAGCTTTAGTTAGACCTATACCTAAAACAAAAAACCCTACAGATATCAAAGAGTTACGTCCCATTAGCATATTGCCCTGTATTTCTAAAGTTCTAGAGAAGGTAGTATGCAGACAGCTAAGTATATTTTTGGAAACAAATAATATTCTACCAGATAATCAATCTGGGTTTAGAAAGCAAAGAGGTACCTGCACAGCTTTAGCTCATGTTGTGGATGACATTCTCACTGCCCAGGACACTGGGAATGGAACAATCTAATTTTACTAGACTACTCTCGATCATTTGAAACAATAAATATCCTCTTATTATTATCTAAATTATATTATCTTATTCTTGGTGGTAGACCATAACATCCGGTCGCCGGCAAAGTTACCACCCATCGGGCAGAGTCGTGCCGCAAAGCGACCTAGTCGTGTTCCGGCACGTTGCTCGATGAAGCCGTTTATGGGAAATGGGTCTGAACAGTTGCGGTGCGTTGGCGAACCGGTTTGACGTCGGGTTGGTGTTTGTTTTGTCGGGTGTCTAGTCGAGGAGGGTAGCGGGATCCGAAGCGACGGCTTTCCGCTGGCCGCCCGCAGATAGTTGGGGGCCCAATTAGTGGGTTAGCCACCCACGAAAGGCTGCCCCGCCAGCTGCGAAAAATCCCAGGGTGGCTCCATCGTGCTGGTTGGCGACCAGTCGAGGAGGCCCGATGGCGATCCCTGGGGGGGTTCGGGCGTCCCCGCAGTCTCCAGACTAGTCTCCCAGTGGCAAGACATCACCAATTTCGACGTCGGGTTCGATATGTACCGCCTCGTTCAACTGCCATTTCCCATCCCTATTCACTTTTATATTTATTTTTTTATGAAAAAGTTAAAAAAAGAGAACAAGTTAAAGCAGCGGTTGCACTCCTCTTCATATAAAGTGCACCTCACTAATATAAGAGGTTTGCACTCAAATCTTTTAGCTGTCCACCACCACCTGGAGACAGAGCAGCCGCACTTGCTCTTTTTGACGGAGACGCAGATACAATGTCCTTTGAGCGCTGCATACTTGGATTATCCCGGTTACTCGTTAGAGCACAACTTTCGCTCACGGGCCGGAGTCAGTGTGTATGCGCGGAACGACCTCTGTATTCAGCGTCTCCGTCACCTTGAAGACCCCACTTTTTCTTCCCTATGGGTTTTAGTGGACACAGGAAACGAAAAAATCCTGTATTCCTGTGTCTACCGTTCGCACAGCGGTGACCAGGAGACAACTCGTTTATTTGAGTATCTCAGTGAGGCTGCAGATATGGCTCTGTATCATTACCCTTCGGTGCAGCTCGTCTTTCTGGGGGACTTTAATGCCTGTCATCAGGACTGGCTGTTCCCGTACCAGAAGACCGACCATGCTGGAAGAGAAGCGCGGAACTTTGCGTTGTCCTTGGACCTCTTTCAGCTGGTGAGGCAAGCGACAAGGGTACCAGATGTGGTAGGCCATACAGCCAATTGCCTGGACCTTCTGCTGACAACTAATCCGGACAGGTATCGTGTAGAGGTCACGTCCCCCTTGGGAACCTCCGATCACTGTCTGGTGAAATCTGTATTTACATATTCCCCACCAGCTTTCGAACCACATGGTGTTAGGCGAGTATGGAAATACAAGTCAGCAGATTGGGATGAGATGCGGCACTTTTTTGCGTCTTATCCTTGGCGGCAGGTCTGCTTCTCTTCTTTGGATCCGTCGAGTTGCGCGGAAGCTATAACTGATGTGGTGCATCAGGCAATGGAGTATTTTATTCCTTTTGCTGACGTACCCATCGGTGGCAAAGCTCGCCCATGGTTTAATGCCGAATGTCGTCATGCACATGACCGAAAACATTCGGCATACCTTATTTGGGCTGATGCTCGAAGCCGCAAAACTCCGGATGTAAGTATAAAGAAGAGAGCCTTTAACCAAGCTGCCAAGTCCTACAAAAAGGCTTTGCGGAAGGCTCGTCTCGATCGAATCGCTAAGAATGGCGAAAAGCTCTCTGCCAGACCAACTGGCAGTCGAGCTTTCTGGTCTCTTGCGAAAGCGATCGAGTCGAATTTCTGCCAACCCTCACTGCCTGCTCTGCTGAAGCCGGATGGTTCCCTGGCCCACACAGCAACAGAGAAAGCAAATGTATTTGCTTCTCTGTTTGCTGATAATTCGCATCTAGACACTGGCAATGCTTCTCCAGCACATCTTCCTCACTGCGGTATTTCGATGCCTGAAATCCGCATCACGAACAAAGAGGTATGGAGAACATTGTGTCGTTTAGATGTGAATAAAGCCAGTGGTCCTGATGGTATACCAGCCATTCTGCTCAAAACATGCGCAGCTGAGTTGTCTCCTGTACTGACACGTTTGTATCGTCTCTCTTTCATGACTGGAATAGTGCCGAAATCCTGGAAGCTTGCTAATGTGCAACCCGTGCCCAAAAAAGGCAGCCGTGCCGACCCTGTCAATTACAGACCGATTTCAATCACCTCCATACTCTGCAAGATTATGGAGCGTGTATTGAACTCGCGCCTACTAGCATACCTAGAAGGTAACGATCTCCTCAGTGACCGACAATACGGGTTTCGCCGTAATAGGTCTACTGGGGACCTCCTAGTGTATGCTACACACATTTTAGGCGAGGCCATCGAGAAGAACGGAGAAGCGGTCGCCGTCTCTCTGGACGTCTCGAAGGCTTTTGACAGGGTCTGGCATGCGAGCCTTATAAGCAAGCTTTCAGCGTACGGTATATCTCCTGGTCTGATCGGCTGGGTAACGGACTTTTTGAGCCAGAGATCTCTCCGAGTAGTTGTTGACGGGTGTTCCTCGGAACCCTTGAAAATAAATGCCGGAGTGCCTCAGGGGTCCGTTCTTTCTGCAACTCTTTTTTTGCTGCACATTAATGATCTGTTGAAGCCCGGTATCTATGGGTATGCAGACGACAGCACAGTTGTAGAAAGATATCTGCCGAGTACTCGGGCTAGTCGAGATCAAGTACAGTCTGAAAGAGAAGCCATGGTGCAACGTTTGAATGACAAACTTCAGGCAGTCTCCACATGGAGCAATGCCAATCATGTCAAGTTCAACGCCACCAAAACGCAGACGTGTCTGTTCACCGCCAAAAAGAGCCCTTTCACCTTGGCTCCTACTTTCCAGAATGTATCCTTGGAATACAGTGACCGGCTTCAGTTGTTAGGTTTAGAGATTTCCTCGAACCTCAACTTTGGTCGGTTCATTGAGTCCAGAGCAAGAGCAGCAGCAGCAAAGCTTGCCGTTCTTGCGAAGGTTCGGCAGTACTTTACACCGGGACAGCTTCTTATTCTATACAAAGCACAGATCCGGTCGTGTGTAGAGTACTGTGGCCACATATTTGCTGGTGCCGCAAAGTCTCATCTTGCGGTTCTGGACTCAATTGAGAGGCGAGCAAAGAGGCTTATCGGCGATCCCGAATTGGTCGAAGCCGACCTCCAAAGCCTTGAACACAGGCGTAAAATTGCTAGCCTCTCAGTATTCTATAGGATACATTTTGGTGAGTGTGCGCAGGAACTACACGACTTAGTTCCCCCGTCCCCGTTCCATCACCGGACGTCCCGACGCACGGCAGGTATCCATCCTTTTGTTGTGGACATTCCACCTGTCCGAACGAAGCGCTTTGCTTCCTCATTTTTAGTGCGTACAGCGAAGGACTGGAACAATTTGCCTGCGTCGGTATTTCCGACCAAATATAATGTGGGTGTCTTTAAGAGAAGAGTGAATAGGTTGCTAGGGCAATGCGCCTTACCATCTAAGACTACATTCCACTTACCATCAGGTGTACATTCCACCATTGCCAAGCATTGCCCTAGATCGTATAAAAAAAAAAAAAAAAAAAATACTACGGATTTGATCAATGTACGGTAAATTGGTTTTCAAGTTACTTAAACAATCGCAGACAATCTGCTGAAATACTACGTGAGGATGGAACTAGATTTAAATCTGAGTGGTCTAGCGTAGTTAGAGGCGTTCCACAGGGGTCGATTTTAGGACCTATCCTTTTTATTTTGTACACAGCAGACATAATTAAGTGCATTAAAGATTGCAAGTATCACATATACGCGGATGATCTACAAATGTACATATCGTTTAAACCGGAGGAAACGGATGATGCTGTCAAAAAATTAAATAGCGATCTGGATCGTTTAGGCAGTTGGTTTCAGTCTCATTCCCTAGTCCTTAACGCTTCTAAAACTAAGTACATGATGTTCGGAACCAAAAATAAAATTAATAAAATAGTTAACAAGAATCCCATCATAACGATCAAGGGAGAGAATATCGAACGCGTTAGGGAAGCAAGAAATCTTGGTATTTTAATGGACCAACAGTTGCGTTTCGAGAAGCACATATTAAATACCGCAAGTAACTGCTTCTATAGACTTAAGATTCTGTACCGCGTTCGTGACTCATTAAGTCCTGAATTACGAATCACACTTTGTAAGTCCCTAGTCTTGTAAAAATTAAATTATGGTGACACTGTAATAGGTCCCAGGCTGCTTGTAATTTCTAAAAATATTATTCAAAGAGTTCTAAACGCTTGCGCCCGATATTGCTTTAAAATACCGCCAAGATCCCATGTGACGCCAAATATAAACAGTATAAGATCATTAAAAATGGATTACCGGAGACAGCTACATTTTGCTACTATGCTCTTTGGAATTATAAAGTTTAAAATACCACCCTACCTTTATAGTAAGCTTCGCTGGGTACATGAAGATAATATTGAATATGCAAGAAGAAATACCGCATACAAACTAAAATTACACCGTTACAGTACTGCATCGTTCCGTGGTAGTTTTAAATATATGGCTACCAAATGCTGGAACGACCTGCCACCACCATTACGTGACCTGAAATCAATAAATAATTTTAAGTTAATAAAAATATCTATTTAACTAACTTAATTAAATAATAACAATATCTATTTAATATTCAAAAACATTTATAAAAAAAAAATATTAGATTAAAAGTTGTATATGTATGTTTGTGTGTGTATATATATATATATTTAAATGAATTACCTCAGTCCTTACGGTCACTATAACTTGGCGGTCCGGGGCCCCAGTCGTTATGTTAATTTCTTCATAGTTACTTGTAATAAAATCACAGATTCCAGTGAATCTAAAATGGATATAATATGTTTGGTACAGTCTTTTACTTTTTTACTTTTTAAGATGATTATTATAATTATATTATTTAGAATATACACAATTTACCTTATTTTTAATTGAATTATTATATATATATTTGTTTGTTTAATATGCAAATAACATGTACGTACAAGTATTGTAATATAGTTACCTGTTTCAGTCTCAGTCTTCAGATTGTAAGCATATTCGGTGGAGTAATATTGCTTCAGTAATAAATTTTGTTCTCGCGCCTACGTCACTTCACATACCGGGTTTCAGCTGAAAATCAGCGCTTTTTGTACGAGTATCATCCCGAACAAACAGCACATGCTAAGCTGAACGCCCATTCGGCGTTGTATACTATATAACACAATTATCAAACACATAATTAACATAATTATAAAAGTATAAAATTAAAAACTTTGGAACATCACACCGCGTCGCCTTCTACTCGTCCTCTTAAACCGGTTTTTCAGCGCCTACAACTCGCGCGCGTATTGCATACGGGGCGAAGGGGTGGGGGGACGTGTGTTGTGCATGTCAAGAGTATTTAGTTTAGTTATTGTTTTTATTATTATTTTGTTATTTCATTTAATGTAATGGTGTTTTTTTTTTTATATAATGTTTCTAAGATGTTTTTGGTTAGTTTAAAAAGAATAAAAATAATATTATTGTGTACTTATTGAATTCTTTGCGTCGGTGGACCGTTTAATAAACGAAGAAATTAAAATGCATGTAAGTTACCAAGGCAAATAAAGAAATTACGATATCGAATCGTATAGTCTAAGTCCTCAATGATTAACTTCGTAATAACACACTATCAACGTACGTACAGCGGTCCTCCGACGCAACGACTTCAATAAGTACATAATAATATTATTTTTATTCGTTTTATTATATACGAATTAAATTTCTATCTAATATGGTCATAATTTATAGGATTTTTATCAAAAACATCATATAAGATGCTTTGCACATCGGATTTTTTTCACATATTCACAAGAAAACACAATAATTGGTTTGAACTGTTATTACAATACGAGTAAATTCTAACACTGATTGGTGAAAAAAATTGGTGCTGTTTTAACTCTAATGAGTTAACATTCTATAATTTTAACTCTAAAGAACAAAAGATGATTTAGGCCGTTGATATGGCTCTGAACCCTACAGCGCAGCTCGTCTTTCTGAGGGACTTTAATGCCTGTCATCAGGAATGATTGTTCCCGTACCAGAAAACCGACTATGCTGGAAGAGAAGCGTTTAACTTTGCGTTGTTCTTGGACCTGTTTCAGCTGGTGAGGCAAGCGACAAGGGTACAGTTATGGTAGGCCATACAGCCAATTGCCTGGACCTTCTGCTGACAATTCATCCGGACAGGTATCGTGTAGAGGTCACCTTCTCCTTGGAAACCTCCGATCACTGTCTGGTGAAATCTGTGTTTACATATTCTCCACCAGCATGGGAATAAAAGTCAGCCGATTGAGATGAGCTGCGGCATTTTTTTTCTTCTTATCGGGACGGTGGTGACGTCTATTAGGTTTCTTCGAAAACCCTAACATTTAGTTTGGTTAGGATTTTCGAAAGAAACCTAATAGATGTCACAGAGATCTTTCCAAGTAGTTCTCGACGGGTGTTCCTCGGAACCGTTGACAATAAATGCCAGTGTGCCTCAGGGGTCCGTTTTTTCTGCAACTCTTTTTTTGCAGCACATTAACAATCTGTTGAAGCCCGGTATCTATGGGTATGCAGTTGACAGACCAGTTGTATAAAGATATGTGCCTAGTACTCGGGCTAGTATAAATCAAGTACAGTCTGAAAGAAAGGCCATGGTGCAGAGTTTGAGTGACAAACTTCAGGCAGTCTCCTCATGAAGCAATGCCAATCTCTTCAAATTCAACGCCACCAAAACGCAGACGTGTCTGTTCACCGCCAAAAGGAGCCCTTTCACCTTGGCTCCTACTTTCCAGAATGTATCCTTGGAATACAGTGACCGGCTTCAGTTGTTAGACTTAGAGATTTCCTCAATTTAGAAGCGAGCGAAGAGGCTTATAGGCGATCCCGAATTGGTCAAAGCCAACCTCCACAGCCTTGAACACAGGCGTAGAATTGCTAGCCTCTCTGATTTCTATGGGATACATTTTGGAAAGTGTGCGCAGGAATTACACGACTTAATTCCCCCAGTGCAGCCCCCTTCCATCACTGGACGTTCCGACGTACGGCAGGTATCCGTCCTTTTGTTGCGGACATGCCACCTGTCCAAACGAAGCGCTTTGCTTCGTCTTTTCGTACAGCGAAGAATTGGAACAGCTTGCCTACGTTGGTATTTTCGGGTCATACAATGTGGGTTTTCTTCAAGAGAAGAGTGAATAGGTAGCTAGGGTAATGCGCCTTACCACCTAAGAATACATTTCATTTACCAATTTTTATAAATATATATATATTCTTATATATATATATATATTTATAAAAGTTATTTAAAAAAATACTAGTTATATGGATTTGTACATATTTTCAGTCATTGCGATCGGTTATAGTTTGTTATGGTGGGGAGTGTAGACTAAAACTCTGGGAACAGCAAGTCTACATCAACCTGTTGTATTTTTACGTGTAATTAAATAATCTTATCATAATAAATAACGAACATAAATTACTTAAGTACCTAATTAAATATTATATTCATTATTATATCCTAATAAATAAGTGGGCATAATTAAATTTTTTTTAGAGTAGCAAACTGTTTAACTATTATTTTTATTATATTACAAGCTAAACTGTGGACCCCTTTTAACAGTTAGTATAATTAAGTTATAATTAACATACTCTGAATACATAAAACACTTTTCATATCCAACAATTCACTTATTAAGGTCGAGTAGCTTCATAATTAATTTCTTACAATCCGCTAATTAAAAGCTGACATTTAATAAATAATTTACGTTTAGATTTTTTAAAGTTCAGTTTCATACTGTTTCAGTACTATACTGTTTTTTTAAACAGTTTTGAGTATGGTACCTGTATAATTAATTATTTATATTATTTATATCTATGATCTCTCGACTGAGATATTAGGTTATAGATCGAGATCGACTAAGATATATTATAAGTGTTATCCTTGGCTAAGGACATTTTAAATATCTTTATTTAAGTAAGCATGTACACACACTTTTGATTCGTAATTAAAAAGGTGAGATTAATCAGTTCGTAAGAAAGCTACCATCAGCTCAGAATACTGTTCTGCTGAGAAGAGTTAGCCAAAAACATAGTTGCTCGTTGTAAATGAACATTTACAATGTTTGACGTAAACATTATAACATCAACCCTTTTTTTTTTTTTTTTTTTTTTTTTTTTTTTTTTTTTTTTTTTTTTTTTTACGTCTGGAATCCTCATGGATACACACCTCCATCCAGGGGAAGATGGAAGCGGTTATGTGAGACTCTTACTAACTAAACCAGACGGTCAACACCTCTCCGTCATAATGGAGCGATACGGGAACGCTTGCGCACACATCCGCGTTGCTCCGACGGAAGGCCGCGTGAGCGACCACCACCTCCATGGAGTGACGCGCCCGGTTGACTTGAGCACGTCCCACTCCGGTGGCCGGCTTGTTGAATCGCGAAGGGCTCCTCTGCCCTCCACCCAAGCCGGCCGAGCCAAATCAGGACTCCCTCGACGAAGAAGGTGTCCCGATCCGACTCAACCTCCCGGGGCCGGACCCCGTCCGAAAACGGTCGTGGTCCGAACCCGAAGCCGCCACCAGCGGCTGGTGTGCATCGCAGGCGACCCTCCGAAGAAGACCACCCCGACACACGGGGCCGGAAGAGGTAAACACATCTGCTCCGCATTTTAAACTGCCACCTGCAGACGACGCAGAATATGCGACCTCGACCGTCCCGCCACCCCGCCAACGAAGCCCTCCCTAGGAAGAGCTCCGCCGCCACCTCGCCCGGACTAATCATCGTCAAGCGCTATTGTACCTGACGATGACTATTCCGGGCCATCACCCTATCAGCGCAACGGCCTCCCCCTCAGCAAGGAATAGACCGCCACGTACCCCCCACACAACCGCGGGACCGCCCCACAGTCCACTCTGCGCACAGAGAAGTATCAAGGGCGACCCCGCTGCTGTCCCCGGTAGAGAGGGCCTGCGCCCTCCCACCCTCAGTGCCCAGGCCAAAAGGCCCGAGCCCACCCCGCAGACAGACCACCCCGAAAGGCAGCCTACCCGCCAGCCAGCCATGAACCGGGCACAAACCCCCATGGCCGACCCACCTCGCGCCGAGTATTAGCCAACGGCTAATGCAAACCCGAAGGATGACATTAACCGTTGTTGCCCAGGGAGCACCGGCCCGTACCGCTTCCGATGCCACCGGACGAATCCGAGCAACAAGGGAAACAGACGGGCACACGAGGAGGTTCTCGGCGATGACGCCCCCCATAACATCAACCCTGAAAATGAGTCAATAACCTAAGTTTCACACATTTTGATCAAGTATAACTCTTGAATGGTATAAGAAGATTTATTTAATAATATACTCTTAATTTTTTAATTAAAATGAAACCAGTTATTTTCTTGAACTTTATTATGCGTATACTCGAGTCCGTGAAGGACTATTTGTTAACATTATGTTTTTTGTTAGAATTGAGATTAGATTATGGCTATTTGTTGGTTGTGTTAAGTCATTACGTGATTATTTTTATTGCCATATATTTATAGTATGTCTGTCACTATTTTTTATACATGTATATAAATTTTAAGGTATATACATGTAAAGTATAATATGTTACTGATTATTTATTGAGAAGCAACTGTAAGAATACCATTTTTTTTTAATTTTATAGGAAATCTCTAGCTTTTATAAATTAAAATAAATATAGAATTAATTTCAGCACCGCTCTAATAATTTGCCATAAGAAAAAATACTAAAATAAACAAGTGGAGCCGTATTAACATCTCTTAATTGTTTTACTTTATTAATTGCAAAGACGGACGAGCTGAGATTATTCGTAGATTAGATTAGATTCCTGTCATCCTTCACACAATACTTTAGTCGATTAAGGTCTGTAAGATTTTTATAGTTGTAAAAGATGTCTGTGCCTATCTATACTTAGTTATATGAAAGAGAAAAGAGGTATTAATAAGTAATAACTCAATAAACTTTTAATTTGGAAATAGAAATATATCTTTTTAATGTCATAAGAATACACGTTGTACCGAATACAAGTACCTACCATAAAAAGTTAAACTTAGTCAATTTGGAAGTAAAAGATAATTTCCAGTACTTGAAACCATTTTTTTTTTATTTTTAGCCAGTATTTAAAATAAATATTTTATCCGATAAAAGTAAAACTAAAAATTATGACCAAAGATTCTTGATAAGTTATTTTTTTGTAAAGCCAGCTGGTTATACAAGCAAAAAATTGATTGCATTAGAAAATTATAAGAATATTAATTCAAATCTGGATTATTTTAAAGAAAACAAATAACTAAATTAATAATATGACAAAATGGTCCCCTAAACGTGAATTTAATAAAAACAAAAATAAAAAAAATCTAATTATTTAATACCCACAAAAAATATTAAATTGAATATAAATAATAAAGCCAATGTAATTAGAAAATAAAACTCATCCTGCCAGCTCTCCAGTTCAGACTCTTGAATAGCAGTTTGAAGTGGTATTGATAACAAAACAAAAAGCTACAGAAGCACCAATGGTAGTGTCTGGAGTATGATCCTATTCACAACTTTAGCCATCATAAAATGTCTAATAATAAGTAAAGAACGATTTTTAATTCCTATATTTATTTGTAACAGTGCTATTTTACACATTTGTTGTTTTCATAATAAAATATATCAGTAGTAACAATAAAATACAGTTTTAAATAATTAGAAATTCTTAAATCTAAATGTAACAACAATATTTCGCACATTTATTGTGGATAATGGAATGATATAATTATAAAATTAGTAGTATATTTACTGACAATAATGTAATAAATGCTTCCTGAACTCACTCGAATTCTTACAAACAACTGGAGATGTGATTAATTAAATGACTTAGGGGAACTTAAATTACTTAGAGAGGGATATAAACTTTTGATATTTATAAATAAGCTGGTTTATATTCCTACCAATTACTGAACATAGAACTAAGTAAAATATTGATAATATTTTTCTATTTCGTATTTTGTAAAGTGATCCCCAAGGGTCATTCTACCCCTTCAAATAGAAAGGGGTAGAATGACCCTTATAAACATATAGGAGAAAAACAATTGTTTTATTACGATTGTGTTAATAAAATCAGTGTTAATAAAATCAAACGTCAAACGTAAAATCAAATCAGTGTTAATAAGTTAGTTATTGAAACTTATAAAATTAAATGCTCGAGCTCTAACAGCTGAAGTTGATTCTAGGGCTCGTAAAGTGGGGCTGGGATGCCTTTGCTGAAATCCTTTAACCCAATCTTTACAAGCCCTGCACTTTGTAGAAAAAAAGCAGATGTTTTATAATGTTTGTTTCATCCAACTTTTACGCAAATTTAGGTATGTCATCAGCCGTAAATCTATACATATTTTTTTTACTATTAAAAATATGCTGAAAAAGTTCTTGTTCTTGTTTCTCCACAAATGTTTTTACCAAATTTCCAATTACTTTTACATCCCCCCCAAAAAGAAAGATTTTCCCCTTTGCTCGTCTTTTGGAGCCATAACAAGCACTGAAAAATATCTGATAGCGGTCATATATAGCATACCACTTTTCACAAAATCTAAGCATTCACCATGGAATTTTCGTTCTAGTTCTGCCGTAATACTTTCTAACATGGTTCGTTGGCATTGTACTTAATAAAGCAAAATTTTTATTAAATAAATATTTTGCCTATTATATTTAGTTGACGGAGATGGTAAAAATTTTTGAACAATTGAGGAGGTAAAATGATCCCCGGGAACATATTGCCCTTCATATAGAAGGATCATTTTGCCCCAAAACACCTTTCTAATAAGATTGTTCAAATATAACCTAATGTTTGCAATTAACGTCACACAATTGGCATAAAATTCTGGCACAAACATTTTTGCCACAAAATATAAACTACGTAAAAAGGTATATAACATTGGAAATGGGCTTACATATTTTATGCAGTGATTTTAAATTATTACTTGCATTTTTTTTCAAATACTTCTACTGCTATGAAACTTTACACTTGACTGCTTATACAGTCCCACGGCTAAGAAATTCACATGAAGTGGACAAGATGCCGCTATTTTTTCGATAAAAGAATCATTTTGCCCCGAGGAGTCATTATGTACCACCTTATCCTATTAACAGCTACTTAATTTCCTATTCGCGTTGATATAATTGCTGCAAAGCCTTCGAAACGTCAAATTAATTTTATTTGTTTATTTATTCTTAAAACTTATTGCACATACAATTATTACAAGAAATTACAATAGTAGGATGTTGATAAAGTAAGAAATTTTCGTGCAAAGGTGGTCTTATCACTTAAAAGCGATCTCTTACAGATAACCCTTGATGAATAATGAAAATTTGCGAGGTCATAGGATAGTGCAACACAATAAAACAGCTTATACAGAAATCAAACGAATTCAATAAACCCACTTATCTGGCGTTTCTTGACTATTCTAAAGCATTCGATAGTCTGAGACATGAACACATATGGCGAAGCCTTAAGCAGCAGGGGGTCCAGAACACTTACATTGTATTATTAAAGCATATTTACAAATCTAGTAGGGCCTGTATTAAACTAGAATATAAAGGTGATTCATTTCCAATCAATAAGGGCGTCCGTCAGGGTGATCCTCTTTCTCCAAAATTGTTTACTGCCGTCCTTGAATACATTTTCAGACAGTTAGACTGGGATCACTTAGGTTTAAACATAAATGGAGCTAGACTTTACCACCTGAGATTTGCTGATGACCTAGTACTTTTAGAAGAAAATCCAGCTGCAATAGAAGAAATGATGCCAAGACTAGCTACCAAAAGTAGAGAGGCTGGATTAAATATGAACGCAAATAAAACAAAATTAATGACAAACTCCAAAGAAGTTGACATAGTAGTGGATGGCAGTAAGATTGAATATGTTAAAGAATATGTTTACCTGGGCCAAATAATATCAACTTCTGACCAAATGTCAAAAGAAATAAACAAACGAGTAGCTCAAGGATGGAAAAAGTACTGGTCACTAAAGGAAATAATGAAAAGCAAGGAACAAGGGAACAATATAAAAAAGAAAACATTTGATGTGTGCATTCTGCCAGTCCTTACGTATGGATGTGAAACTTGGTCAGTAAATCTACAACACAGGGAAAAACTTGCAAGATGTCAACGTGCAATGGAAAGAAGCATGTTAGGTATAAAGAGAAGGGATAGAATCAGAAACACGGACATTAGAGTAAAAACTAAACTCACAGACATAGTAGCTCAAATAGACAAGCAAAAATGGAGATGGACTGGACACATGTTGCGTCACCCGATTGACAAGTGGAGTAAGCAGGTTACTGTTTGGCACCCAAAAGATGGCAAAAGAAACAGGGGTCGTCAAGTCAAGAGATGGGAAGATGACTTAAAGCTGACAGCTGGACCACTCTGGTCGAGAGTGGCCAGAGATAGGGTGCACTGGAAGGAATTGGAGGAGGCCTATGCCAAAAGGCACACCGAACTTAGGGATATTTTATAACTCTTTTTAAACTACTTACTCTGTTAAATTAATATTCTAAGTTCTGGAATAATAAAGGATAGTGCAAGCACACTACAACAAAAATAAGAATTTATACATAAGAACACAATAAAAATTAAAACTATCGTTTTTAATTATATAAGTAATTAAATAATAATTATTATATATAAATTTATAAATACATATAATAATATACATACATACATACGCACATACATATACATACATATATCCGTATATATAAATAAATAGAATAAAATAGATAACCTACATAATATATGGTATACATACTTATGATAAAAATAAATATTACGTAGATAAATAATATTGCTTCAACGATTTTTGAAAATTGACAGTGATTTAGAAGTTTGAATTTCTAACGGTAGGTCATTCCAGAGTAATATAGATTTGACGGTGTAAGAGTTGCTGTAAAAACGTTAAATATAAATTTATCGTTAAATTCAATTAAAATTAGATAATTACTCGCAAAATATTAAGAAAAAACGATTTATATGTATAATTGCATCTATAGTCTAAACTATTATTCTGTAGTATAAAATATATTACAAAAAAGTATCAAATACATTTCAATGCTGTAGTTAATGTTTATCGAGTACTATATTCTTTTAATTGGTCATAAATGAAGCTGAGAATTTTATGGTTTTGGCATAGTTGACCCGAGTTTATAGTTAACTTATATTCTGGCACCGAAATTCAACCACGCTACGGTTAGATAAAATTCCGCCCGTAGCTGTTTTTGGCTTCATATATCGAATTTTTATTTTTGTTTTGGAAATGTTTAGGAATTAATATCACATACATAATATTATTATTGAATTACTCTTAATTATATTATATAAGATAATCTGATTCACTATTTTTTAAACGATTGTGTCTTGTAATATATAATTATTACCGTAGGAAACTCCAGCTGCTTATAAAATAAACTGCAGTTACGGTAAGTTCCTACATAGGTTAAACAAAGCCTTCTATTTCGAAGAGAGCCAAAGAACATGTCGCTGACGTATAAAACCTCCAAAAAACAAATTAGCGATTTCGAACCTACATTGGATGCGGGTACCAACTATTGTATAGAATTTCACCGTACCATCGTTCTGTAGAGAGGTTCACAGAACGATACTTTTATTCTAGAGCTGTAAGTGAAGCGATTGAGATTAAGAAAAACAAAACTCTCAATCGCGAAGATGGAATTAAGTTACATCAATATATATATATAATAAAATTGTCACTGATCCATTCCTGTACATGGAATTAAAAAAAACACCATAGGGGGGCTTTATAAGACCAAGAAAACTCAAAACTATGGTTTGTCTGTTTGTCTGTTTGTCTGTATATCTGTATGTATGTATGTTTGTGCACGCTAATCTCAGAAACGGCTTCACCAATTTGAATGCGGTTTTCAGAAATATATTACCACAGTCTTCACTTAACATTTAGTGTTTCTTTCATCTAAATCGGTTAAGAAATAAAAAAGTTATGAGTTATGTCAATGACGTAATAGGTACCATGAAAATCTTATTCTATACATGTAATAAATCTGTAGAGGAGTAGTCTTTGTAAATTAAAAATATTTAAAAAAATATACCAGGATGTAAAGTAATAACTAACAGAATCCATTTTCAGAATTTTTAAAATCTTTGTCTGTTTATCTGTTTGTCTTTTTTTAAAATTTTCAAAAATTCATACAGGGGACCTTTATATAAGCAAGAGAACCCAAATGTTTTTTAATTTTGTTCGTCTAAATGTCTGTATGTTAGTTCACGCTAATCTCAGAAACAGATTAGTCGATTTGGATGCAGTTTTCGCGAATATATAGTCATGGGATTCACTTTATATTTTGTTTTTTTTTTAACAATCGATTAACAAATAAAGAAGTTAATAATCTCTTATTGTCGTACTATTGCTTCTTACCGGTTTGAAGGTTTATAGTTTTTAAATACATGAGTAAGTGCGAAGGGCACTTTTTATCAAAATCGAAAACTACGCGTACGAAGTCGCAGGCACAGCAAGCTACATTTTATAAAGCAAAGTCGCTTTTCGCGTCTGTATGTCTGTATGTATGTATCTTTAAAACTACGCAAAGGATTTTGATCCAGTTTTTTTTTTAATAGATAGAGTGAAGCAAGAGGAAAGTTTATATGTATTATAATATTCTTAATATATCAGAGAAACACTGATAATTTCAAGATTTCTAATGCGAAGTCGTAAACAAACACTTGTTTGCGCTTACAATGCAAACGCTGGTTGAACTCCACGAGATAGATTAAAATAATGTACTAAGTATTGTATACCTTAAAAAGTTCTACAAGAAAAACTGCGATGGTATATGTTTATCCCTTAGGGATAACCCACAATAGCAAATTTTTATCCTTTACTTTTTACGAAAAATAATAGGTAATTTACGAAGCAATTTTAAGAAATACAGCTTTAATTCTTATCTAATTGGGTAACTTAAATACATTTTACATTTAATATGGAACAATATAGCCCCTTACAGCATGTAATTTCAATAATTATTATTTTCGAAAATATTACAGATTTAAAATATAGGGTCTTCGCGTTTGCGGCGGTACGGTCTACCGGCGCACTCTGGAATGGAACCGTGTAAACCGTCGCAAAAATGGCTTTTGTAAATGTTCAGTATTGAAAATTTTGTTAATGCGTATAGCTAATTCAATGTTTATCATTTTAAATAGATTTTTTTTTTTAAATAAAACTAGACCTGCAAGTTGATGGTGAAAATAACGTCCATTATGTAGCTCAGAACTCCTCAAGTTTACATGGTAATATTTTGCTTATGTTCAATGAAAATCTGTAAGTGTGGTTATAATGGTTATTAAGTACTCTGTTTAAGAAGTATTTAAATTGACGTTTAAGTAAAAACAAGAGAGGTATAAAAATAATTACAGCACCTAATATTGTATCCTTATTAAAAACTTTAAATATACAGTGCGCCATGTCTGCGGATGTCGTAATTTTGTTCGTATCACTTAAAATAGGTCATATAGAAGCTAATACAAGAAAAGGGAAGTGGGAATTGTTTTACTACGAATTTGAGGCGTGCGAAGCCGCGGGCAAAAGCTAGTATATAAATAAAACTGGCCAAGTGTGAGGTGGACTCGCCTAGTTGGGGCCCAATTAGTGGGTTAGCCACCCACGAAAGGCTGCCCCGCCAGCTGCGAAAAATCCCAGGGTGGCTCCATCGTACTAGTTGGCGATCAGACGAGGAGGCCCGATGGCGATCCCTGGGGGAGTTCGGGCGTCCCCGCAGTCTCCAGACTAACCTCCCAGTGGCAGGACATCACCAATTTCGACGTCGGGTTAGATACGTACCGCCTCTTTCAACTGCCATTTCCCATCCCTATTATCTAATATGTTTTTTTTTATGAAGACAGTTAAAAAGAAGAAAATGTTTTTACAGCGGTTGCACTCCTCCTCATTTAAAGTTCACCTCACTAATATCAGGGGTTTGCATTCTAATATCCTAGCTGTCCATCACCACCTGGAGACAGAGCAGCCGCGCCTCTTCTTTTTGACAGAGACGCACATACAATATCCTTTGCGCGCTGCGCACCTGAATTATCCCAGATACACGTTAGAGCACAACTTTCGCTCACGTGCCGGAGTCAGTTTGCACGCGCGGAACAACCTCTGTATCCAGCGTCTCCGTCACCTTGAAGACCCCACTTTTTATTCCCTATGGGTTTTAGTAGACACAGGAAACGATAAAATCCTGTATTCCTGTGTCTACCGTTCGCACAGCGGTGACCAGGAGACTACTAGATTATTATTTGAGTATATGAGATATGGCTGTGCATCATTACCCTTCAGCGCAGCTGTTCTGTCTGGGGGACTTTAATGCTTGTCAAACTTTGCGTTGTTCTTGGACCTCTTTCAGATGGTGAGGCAAGCGACAAGAGTACCAGATGTGGTAGGCCATACAGCCAATTGCCTGGACTTTCTGCTGACAACTGATCCGGACAGGTATCATGTTGAGGTCACCTCCCCCTGTGGAACCTCCGATCACTGTCTGGTGAAATCTGTGTTTACATATTCTCCACCAGCTCTCGAACCACATGGTGTTAGGCGAGTATGGAAATATAAGTCGGCAGATTGGTATGAGATGCGGCACTTTTTTGTGTCTTATTCTTTGCGGCAGGTCTGCTTCTCTTCTTTGGATCCGTTGAGTTGCGCGGATGCTATAACCGATGTCGTGCATCAGGCAATGGAGTATTTTATTTCTTTTGCTGAAATTCCTGTCGGTCGCAAAGATCGCCCATGGTTAAATGCCGAATGTTGTCATGCTCAAGACCGAAAACATGCGGCATACCTCATTTGGGCTGATGCTCGAAGCCGCAAAACTCCGGATGTAAGTACAAAGAAGAGAGCCTTTAACCTAGCTGCCAAGTCCTATAAAAAGGCATTGCGCAAAGCTCGTCTCGATCGAATCGCTAAGAATAGCAAAAAGCTCTCTGTCAGACCAACTGGCAGTCGAGCTTTCTGGTCTCTTGCGAAAGCGATCGAGTCGAATTTCTGCCAACCCTGCAGAAACCGGATGGTCCCTGATACACACAGCAACAGAGAAAGCGAATGTATTTGCTTCTCTTTTTGCTGATAATTCGCATCTAGACACTGGCAATGCTTCTCCAGCACATCTTCCTCACTGCGGTATTTCGATGCCTGAAATCCGCATCACTAACAAAGAGGTATGGAGAACATTGTGTCGTTTAGTTGTGAATAAAGCCAGTAGTCCTGAAGGTATACCAGCCATTCTGCTCAAGACATGTGCAGCTGAGTTATCTCATGTTCTGACACGTCTGTATCGCTTCTCTTTCAAGACTGGAATAGTGCCGAAATACTGTAAGCTTGTCAACGTGCAACCCGTGCCCAAAAAAGGCAGCCGTGCCAATCCTGTCAATTACAGACCGATTTCAATCACCTCCATACTCTGCAAGATTATGGAGCGTGTTTTGAACTCGCGCCTTCTAGCATACCAGAATGGATGCAGAGAAGAAGCGGTCGCCATCTCTCTGGACGTCTCGAAGGCATTTGACAGGGTCTAGCATGCGAGCCTTATAAGCAAGCTTTCAGCGTACGGTATGTCTCCTGATCGGCTGGATAACAGACTTTTTGAGCCAGAGATCTCTCCGTGTTGTTGTCGACGGGTGTTCTTCGGAACCCTTGACAATAAATGCCGGAGTACCTCAGAGGTCCGTTCTTTCTGCAACTCTTTTCCTGCGGCACATTAACGATCTGTTAAAGGTATCTATGGGTGTGCAGACGACAGCACAGTTGTAGAAAGATATCTACCGAGTACTCGGGCTAGTAGAGATCAGTAGAGTCAGTCTGAAAGAGAAGCCATTGTGCAACGTTTGAATGACAAACTTCAGACAGTCTCCGCATGGAGCAATGCCAATCTCGTCAAATTCAACGCTACCAAAACGCAGACGTGTCTGTTCACCGCCAAAAGGAGCCCTTTCACCTTGACTCCTACTTTCCAGAATGTATCCTTGGAATACAGTGATCGGCTTCAGTTGTTAGGCTTAGAGATTTCCTCGAACCTCAACTTTGGTCTTTTCATTGAGTCCAGAGCAAGAGCAGCAGCAACAAAGCTTGCCGTTCTTGCGAGGGTTCGGCAGTACTTTGCACCGGGACAGATTTTTGTTTTATACGAAGCACTGATCCGGTCGTGTGTACTAGAGTACTAGATTACTGTGGTCACATATTTGCTGGTGCCGCAAAGTCTCATCTTGCGATTCTGGACTCAATTGAGCAAAGAGGCTTGTAGGCGATCCCGAATTGGTCGAAGCCGACCTCCACAGCCTTGAACACAGGCGTAGAATTGCTAGCCTCTCAGTATTCTATAGGATACATTTTAGTGAGTGTGCGCAGGAATTACACGATCTGACGCCCCCGGCCCCCTTCCATCATCGGACGTTTCGACGTACGGCAGGTATCCATCCTTTTGTTGTGGACATTCCACCTGTCCGAACGAAGCGCTTTGCTTCGTCTTTTTTACTGTACAGATTAGCACTGTACTTTACGTACAACAAAGGATTGGAACAACTTGCCTACGTCGGTATTTACGTATTTACTTCGGTACATTTAAGAGAAGAGTGAATAGGTTGCTAGGGTAATGCGCCTTACCACCTAAGACTACATTCCACTTATAATCAGGTGGAATGTAGTCAAGCATTGCCCTAGGGCCTAGAGTATATAAAAAAAGCATATATGTACCTACATCACCTGTGAAATTTTCTACTGTCTTACTACCATGATTTATGACATTTATACAGACCGGAGATAGACAGACAAAAAAAAAATCACCTTTAGTTGTAGGGGAGCTCCTCTTAAAGTAATATTATATTCTATTTTTAGTATTTGTTGTTGGCAATAGAAAAACGTCATCAGTGAAGTAAAATTTCAACTGCTTATCCAACAGGGTTCATAAGACACAGCCTGGAGATTACTAGATTTTTTGAGCTTTTTCTACATTTAAATTTTTTGTAATTCAGTTCATTGCATAGAAACTAAAAAGCGATAATCTTCTCGCATTTTTTCTTGTCGCATTTTTTTACATTTTTAAGACGTTTCTCCAAAATTTCCAAGATATGTACCTAAATGAAGAATACGTCACTGTTGACAAAATGTACGAAAGGTCAAGAAAGTCGAGAGTGGACATTTTCTTAACAAATTAGCACGAAGTATAGTCGTCGTAAAAGCTTAGGATTTTTAATTCAAATATACGGCTGTTGTTTTTGTTTTTGTGTTTGTAAATTTGTTTCTATTTTGGTCTGGGTGATTTCAGGTCTAGTCGAAAAACTTGGTTGGTATTTACTAGGAACTTACTAGGAACCCATTGGGGTTCATTTTCTTTATTTATTGGATCGAGGCTTATAATGAGGTGGGGATACCCTAAGAACTTGTTGTATTGTAGCATATTCATATTATATTAGGGTTGATTACAGTTAAAATTAAATTAAAAAAGCTGTGATAGTAGTGTCGACCGTTGTGCTACAGAAGCTGGCCTATTAGGGGTTGAAGGTAGGAAACCATTAAGCCGAAGATGATTAAATAAAAGGGGATGTATTGTGTAATTAAGGAAGAAAATGATAAATATTGATTAAATTCTTGGCCCTAAGGACTCTTTTACAAATAGCGGATGAGTCACATTTTTATATACAATTCGCGCTAAGTCTCTATTGTAGTAGTTTGAAATATTTGCACGAGAAATTAGTAACTAATTTCTGTTCTAGAAGAAAAAAGATTAATTCGGTTTGTTTTGAAATCTATACATATAATAAAATTGTCACTGATCCATTTCTGTACATGTAAAATATTAAAAAAAAAAACATCATATCAATAAAACAACATGAAAAATATCATTTTTTTTTTAATAAAACTAGACCTGCAAGTTGATGGTGAAAATAACATCGATTGTGTAGCTCAGAATTCCTCAAGTTTACATGGTCATATTTTGTTCAATATTCAATATTCAATAAACATCTATAAGTGTGATATATGGTTAGAATGGTTGTTAAGTACTCTGTTTAAAAAGTATTAATGTTTAAGTAAAAACAAGAAAGGTAAAAAAATAATTACAGCACCCAATATTGTATCCTTATTAAAAACTTTAAATATACTTTTGACAGTGAGCGATGTCTGCCGATATCGTAATTTTGATTGTATCACTTAAAATAAGTCATATAGAAGCCAATACAAAAAAAGAGAAGTGGGAATTTTCTTGGTGGTAGACCATAACATCCGGTCGCCGGCAAAGTTACCACCCATCGGGCAGAGTCGTGCCGTAAAGCGACCTAGTCGTGTTCCGGCACGTTGCTCGATGAAGCCGTTTATGGGAAATGGGTCTGAACAGTTGCGGTGCGTTGGCGAACCGGTCTGACGTCGGGTTGGTGTTTGTTTTGTCGGGTGTCTAGTCGAGGAGGGTAGCGGGATCCGAAGCGAGGGCTTTCCGCTGGCCGCCCGCAGATAGTTGGGGGCCCAATTAGTGGGATAGCCAACCACGAAAGGCTGCCCCGCCAGCTGTGAAAAATCCCAGGGTGGCTCCATCGTGCTGGTTGGCGACCAGACGAGGAGGCCCGATGGCGATCCCTGGGGGGGTTCGGGCGTCCCCGCAGTCTCCAGACTAGCCTCCCAGTGGCAAGACATCACCAATTTCGACGTCGGGTTCGATACGTACCGTCTCGTTCAACTGCCATTTCCCATCCCTATTCACTTTTATATTTATTTTTTTTTATGAAAAAGTTAGGAAAAAGGAACAAGGTTACACAGCGGTTGCACTCCTCCTCATATAAAGTGCACCTCACTAATATAAGGGGTTTGCACTCAAATCTTTTAGCTGTCCACCACCACCTGGAGACAGAGCAGCCGCACTTGCTCTTTTTGACGGAGACGCAGATACAATGTCCTTTGAGCGCTGCATACTTGGATTATCCCGGTTACTCGTTAGAGCACAACTTTCGCTCACGGGCCGGAGTCAGTGTGTACGCGCGGAACGACCTCTATGTCCAGCGTCTCCGTCACCTTGAAGACCCCACTTTTTCTTCCCTATGGGTTTTAGTGGACACAGGAAACGAAAAAATCCTGTATTCTACCGTTCGCACAGCGGTGACCAGGAGACAACTCGTTTATTTGAGTATCTCAGTGAGGCTGCAGATATGGCTCTGTATCAGTACCCTTCGGCGCAGCTCGTCTCTCTGGGGGATTTTAATGCCTGTCATCAGGACTGGCTGTTCCCGTACCAGAAGACCGACCATGCTGGAAGAGAAGCGCGGAACTTTGCGTTGTCCTTGGACCTCTTTCAGCTGGTGAGGCAAGCGACAAGGGTACCAGATGTGGTAGGCCATACAGCCAAATGCCTGGACCTTCTGCTGACAACTGATCCGGACAGGTATCGTGTAGAGGTCACGTCCCCCTTGGGAACCTCCGATCACTGTCTGGTGAAATCTGTATTTACATATTCCCCACCAGCTTTCGAACCACATGGTGTTAGGCGAGTATGGAAATACAAGTCAGCAGATTGGGATGAGATGCGGCACTTTTTTGCGTCTTATCCTTGGCGGCAGGTCTGCTTCTCTTCTTTGGATCCGTCGAGTTGCGCGGATGCTAAAACCGATGTGGTGCATCAGGCAATGGAGTATTTTATTCCTTTTGCTGACGTACCCATCGGTGGCAAAGCTCGCCCATGGTTTAATGCCGAATGTCGTCATGCACATGACCGAAAACATTCGGCATACCTCATTTGGGCTGATGCTCGAAGCCGCAAAACTCCGGATGTAAGTACAAAGAAGAGAGCCTTTAACCAAGCTGCCAAGTCCTATAAAAAGGCATTGCGGAAGGCTCGTCTTGATCGGATCGTTAAGAATGGCGAAAAGCTCTCTGTCAGACCAACTGGCAGTCGAGCTTTCTGGTGTCTTGCCAAAGCGATCGAGTCGAACTTCTGCCAACCCTCACTGCCTGCTCTGCTGAAGCCTGATGGATCCCTGGCCCACACTGCAACAGAGAAAGCGAATGTATTTGCTTCTCTGTTTGCTGAGAATTCGCATCTAGATACTGGCAATGCTTCTCCAGAACATCTTCCTCACTGCGGTATTTCGATGCCTGAAATCCGCATCACGAACAAAGAGGTATGGAGAACATTGTGTCGTTTAGATGTGAATAAAGCCAGTGGTCCTGATGGTATACCAGCCATTCTGCTCAAGACATGCGCAGGTGAGTTGTCTCCTGTATTGACACGACTGTATCGTCTCTCTTTCAAGACTGGAAAAGTGCCGGAATCCTGGAAGCTTGCCAACGTGCAACCCGTGCCCAAAAAAGGCAGCTGTGCCGATCCTGCCAATTATAGGCCCATTTCAATCACCTCCATACTCTGCAAGATTATGGAGCGTGTATTGAACTCGCGGCTTCTAGCGTACGTAGAAGGTAACGATCTCCTCAGTGACCGACAGTACGGATTTCGCCAAAATAGGTCCACTGGGGACCTTCTAGCGTACGCAACACACATTTTAGGCGAAGCCATCGAGAGGAACGGAGAAGCGGTCGCCGTCTCTCTGGACGTCTCGAAGGCTTTTGACAGGGTCTGGCATGTGAGCCTTTTAAGCAAGCTTTCAGCGTACGGTATATCTCCTGGTCTGATTGGCTGGATAACAGACTTTTTGAGCCAGAGATCTCTCCGTGTTGTTGTCGACGGGTGTTCTTCGGAACCCTTGACAATAAATGCCGGTGTACCTCAGGGGTCCGTTCTTTCTGCAACTCTTTTTCTGCTGCACATTAACGATCTGCTGAAGCCCGGTATCTATGGGTATGCAGACGACAGCACAGTTGTAGAAAGATATTTGCCAAGTTCTCGGGCTAGTAGAGATGAAGTACAATCTGAAAGAGAAGCCATGGTGCAACGTTTGAATGACAAACTTCAGGCAGTCTCCGCATGGGGCAATGCCAATCTTGTCAAATTCAACGCCACCAAAACGCAGACGTGTTTGTTCACCGCCAAAAGGAGCCCCTTCACCTTGGCTCCTACTTTCCAGAATGTATCCTTGGAATACAGTGACTGGCTTCAGTTGTTAGGCTTAGAGATCTCCTCGAACCTCAACTTTGGTCGGTACATTGAGTCCAGAGCAAGAACAGCTGCAGGAAAGCTTGCCGTACTTGCGAAGGTGCGACAGTACTTTACACCGGGACAGCTTCTTGTATTATACAAAGCACAGATCCGGTCGTGTGTAGAGTACTGTGGTCACATATTTGCTGGTGCCGCAAAGTCTCATCTTGCGGTTCTGGACTCAATTGAGAGGCGAGCAAAGAGGCTTATTGGCGACCCTAAATTGGTTGACGCCAAACTCCACAGCCTTGAACACAGGCGTAGAATTGCTAGCCTCTCAGTATTCTATAGGATACATTTTGGTGAGTGTGCGCAGGAATTGCACGACCTAATTCCCCCATCCCCGTTCCTTTGCCGGACGTCCCGACGCACGGCGGGTATCCATCCCTACGTTGTGGACACTCCACCTGTCCGAACGAAGCGCTATGCTTCATCTTTTTTAGTGCGTACAGCGAAGGACTGGAACAATCTGCCTGCGTCGGTATTTCCGGCAAAATATAATGTGGGTGTCTTCAAGAGGAGAGTGAATAGGCTGCTAGGTTAATGCGCTTTACCACCTAAGACTACATTTCACTTACCATCAGGTGGAATGTAGTCAAGCATTAACCTAGTTTTGTATAAAAAAAAAAATAAAAAAAAAAAAATTGTTTTACTACAAATTTAAGGCGTGCGAAGCCGCGGGCAAAAGCTAGTGTATAGAATAAGATTTGCATGGTACTTATTACGTGATTGACATAAATTGACATAACTTTTTTTTTTCTTAAGCGATTTACATAAAATAAACAGTGAAGACTGAGATAATATTTTTCTGAAAACTGCATTCAAATTGATTAAGCTGTTTCTAAGATTAGCGTGCACAAACATACAGACATACAAACAAACAGACAAACTTAAAAACTATTGTTTTGGGTTTTCTTGCTTTTATAAAGCCCCCCCATTGATGTTTTTTTTTAATTCCATGTACATGAATGGATCAGTAACAATTTTATTATATGTATATAAGATGTAATAAATCTGTAAATGAGTAGTGTTTATACATTGAAAATAAAAAAAAATATACCATGATATGAAGTGATAACTAACAGAATTCATTTTCAGCATTTTTAAATCAATAAAATCATTGTCTGTTTATCTGTTTGTCTTTTAGTTGTGCACACAAAACGAAAAAAAATATTTTAAAAAATTCCTTTATATAAGCAAAAGAACCCACAACAATGTTTTTTTCATTTTGTCTGTTCGTCTGTATGTCTGTATGTTTGTGCACGCTCATCTTAAAAACGGATTAATTTATTTGGATGCAGTTTTCGGGAATATATTTTCATGGGTTTCATTTTACTTTTTTTTTTAACAATCGGTTAACAAATAAAGAAGTTAATAATCTCTTATTGTCGTTCCATTGCTTCTTACCACTTTGAAGGTTTATAGTTTTTACATCCATTAGTAAGTACAAAGGAAAGTTTTCTCAAAATCGAAGTCTATGGGTATGAAGTCGCAGGCACAGCTAGTACATAATAATTATGACTTCGAGTTATTATTTCTTTAATATCTGACATAAGCGATTGGCTTTGATTATGACTTCGCCTGGAGGACTAGAAATTTAACTACGGAATTATTATGGTTATAGAAAACTTTCTTTACATGGATGACTGATCTCCATCACAATATGTGGTAAATTTAATTATTCACACACATAAACATAGTATTTTTTTTTGTACATTGTCTGATTTATAATCCACTGTCAGATTCAAGTTACTACTTTGTATTGAGGACCATAAATTTAACTACTAAATTATTTATGCATTTAATATATCTTCTTTATATACATTATAAACCAATAAAATATGTCGTTTCTTACTTAAAAAAATTACAGACTTTTATCTCATTATTATATATTACATTTCCTACCTGTTGCTTATATCTTATGTTTTTTTAAGAAATAGTTTTTTTTGTTGCTTTCGTGAGGGTATTTTTTTCGATTTAAGATAGTTAATTTAAAGAAAAACTCATTTTAGAAGGTTTTTAATATAAACATTAATCTTGTAATTTAATATCATTAAAAGTAAAAAGTGTACTTTATACCCTATAACTTCAGCAAATTAGATGTTTCCAGCGGCTTTACTTGTCTAGTATAGGTACAAACCGACGGTTACAAAAGGACGGTAGGTTTTTACACTTACTCGGGTGTAGTACTTTTTAAGAATTAATTATTCCCTATATTTTTTTTTTCTGTACCACTGGCAACCTGCTTGCGAAGTTTCACATTGATCGGTTGAGTAGTTAAGAATTGAAAGACATATAAACAAACTCATATTCTCTTTTAGTGTATTACTTAGGATAATAGAAAGCATTTAAAAATATTATAAAATGATAATCTCAATCTCAAATCTCCAATATAATAATAAGACAGTAAAAATCGAGTGTCTGTACATTCAATATTATTCCAAAAAACTCATAGGGGTCGCCCCTTAAAGACGAGTAACAGAAACCCAAATTAAATGATTTTTTGTCTGTCTGTCTATCTGTCTGGTACCTACATTTTAACGTCGAAACTACTCAACGGATTGGAACTTGGTTTTCACAAGTGCATTATATATAATCTGGAGCGCTATCAAAAACTTTGTTTCGTCAAAATCGGTTAAGGGAAAAAGTAGTTATGGTCAATTGAAAATTTACTTCAAGAACTGTTTCAAAACTTTTAAACAGAATTGAATGCGGTTTACATAAACGTATTTAATTTAGATAAAGCTAGAATTTTTACTTTGTTTTATCTGAATTTTTATAAAATAACATATTCAATATGTGCATATGCCCATTTCAAATTTAGTTACATAAAATCTAAATAGATGGCGCTAACTTTTTTTAGAGCTTGCTATGATTATGTTTTCGCATATGGTATAGCAGGTTGAAATGCTACAAAGAAATTATTTATTTGAACATAACTCATAAATATAATATTTGGTAAAAAATATTTCGTATTCCTGTTTTCAGTTTGATATCGTAGCGATGTAATGCCGATATGTATTAAGTATAAAGTAATAAAGAATTAACTAAAAGTGTATTATAGGTCTGGATAATTGTAGTTTCCACAGATTTCGCGAAAAGCGACCTACACGCGGGCGAAGCCGCGGGCAACAGCTAGTTACGAATATAATGATATAAAGTAGTCAATATATGAAAAGATTCCCCAGTCTATTTGTGTGTGTACCTCAGTACCTGCACGTATAACTAACATTTAAAATACATTTTTTGTTTTGGGAATTGTTAAACTTTTTTGTATAGATATCACGATTAACAGCTTACTAATAATACATGATTGAGATTCATACATCAAGATGAATTTCAGTTCATATGTTACAAAGCTCTTGTTATAATTCGTAGAACTGATTCAACATTATTTCATTTATGGTTACGCATTTTTGATTACTGAAAAGAATTATTTTATCCGGTTTTATGAATTTAAAATAATTGCCAATTTTACAAACAAAGATAAAATAGAATCTAGGTCATATATTGCAGAAGCCACATAAAAAGCATGCCAAATAATTCGAGTGTTTTAACATTATTTTATTTTGATTAAAATGAACATTAGCTCTGAAATGTGAAACACATTTAAATAACCTTGTATTATTTACAAACCTGTAATGCCAGAATGTCAATAAAAACCCAGGTTCCCTACATTATATTACCAAAGAAGACAACACGGTTCGAAATAAAGAATCCCCATTCAACGTAATTTGTACTCTAAAAAAAATATTTAAAGGTAAAAACACAACAAAACCTGTTTAGGAAGAGGAAAAAAACATATATTTATTAAGACAACACAACTTTTACATGTAGTTATAAAAAAAAAGAAATGATGTCATTAGAACAAAAATATAAAAAAAAACTCTATGTATATATATATATATATATATATATATATATATATATATATATATATATATATATATATATATATGTCGCGAATGGCGACGATGAATACACAATAAGTCAGTGTTTACAGTCATAATAGCGATCACTTGGTAGACGCCGTGACGTCACAGATCACGTGGACGGACTCCCGGTGTGGTAGTTGGCGGAGAGCTGCAGACTCCCACACGGGAGCGGAGAGGAAGAACATCTGCAGCGCGAGACGGTCTGTTGACTCGTAGATGCAGATTACAGTTAAATTTGTTTATATTGAGTGACTAATGAATTAATGCTAAAGTGATTGTGCTTTGATATTATTAAAGTGTATTGTAAATTGGATATAGTGTTTATCTGTCATGGACTCGTTACCACCCAACCAGAATGATGACGGGCCTATTGCCCCACCATCTGAGAAAGTCGCGACATATATATAAAGAAGGACATGAAAAACACAAACTTTTCATTAAGCTATGCAAACAAAAATTATTATTAATATTATTATTTTTATTATTATTATTTTTTTGGCATATATAGTTGTATGTGGTAAAAATAATAAAAATCATAATAATAATCGTAGTAAATACGTAATCAAAATACAGTAATGTCATGTATATATACAAATATAAGTGACTTTAAGCGTCTACCGCAAATCTATTTTAAAAACAAAGCTATCGATCATACAAACTGGTAAGTAAGTACATTAATAATATCAATTATAAGTATATTTTTTAGAAATTGTCTAAAAATTACAATTGTAATGAAGATACAAATCTAAATCAAAACAAGCACCACCAGTCATAATACAAAAAGGTTAAAAAAATTAAAGAATTAAATAGTAATGTTGTATATTTACTATAATGATATGAGGAAACTGGGGCTAATTATAGGTATAATGTGATGTAATATATATTATTAAAGTTAATTAAATTAATTAAAAATTTAATTAATATTTTTTATTTTTACATTATAACTTCAAGACAGAGTAACTTCATAGATAGATAGATATACAGATAAGTACTTTATTGCACACACAAAATAACAAAAAAAAACAAAATGCAGCGGAACTCTAACAATTAAGATAGTATGTTCTATTTCTAACAGCAATCTCTAACAGACAACCTTTAGGTAAAAGAACTTAAGATTGCTCTTTATTATAATGTTCATTGGTTACCGTAACTAACTTTTAGGATTTTTTGCTGCAATTTTTTTATTTTACTGGCAAACATAATAATCATTTGACGTTATTATTTTATTATTACAAGCTATAAAATTAAAAACAAAAAACGTATGAATTTCTATGTT
This sequence comes from Napeogenes sylphis, assembly GCA_959347405.1. NCBI lineage: Eukaryota > Metazoa > Arthropoda > Insecta > Lepidoptera > Nymphalidae > Napeogenes > Napeogenes sylphis. Next base: position 2,457,895 of record OY365783.1, read on the forward strand.
TTATTCGGGTTCCTTACTCATAGGATCACTTTGTTGTCCGTCCTTCTGTTTGTCAAGACCCTTTTTTACTATCCTTTTTTACTACGGTATTTCTATGGTCTACTCTACCTTAGAGTTGTGATAAAAACAAACTTGTAAGCAAACGCAATCTTAAGATACAGCTATGTTTTTATGATAAGTGTATGCCGCAAATGGCCTCAATTTTTTGAATCCGTTAGGAATTATCAATCAAAATGCACAGGGTTTCTTCACCTTAAACTCAGAATCTTTAAATTTGGTATTAAGCACCGTCTTATAGCACAAATAGAGGAAACCTTAAGAAAACCGTAAAAACCGTAAATTTAAGTTACATTATTAAAATCAAGATATTTTTTATAATTTTAAAGTTACTATCACTTTCCTCAAGAACGCGTAAAGATATTACACTTAAATTCATATCAAAACCTCAAGTCAATAATATCTTTAAGCTGTATAAAAATCAATCTTATTTGTCAACGCAATCAAAAGAAACAGCATTTTAAGCTGCATATATTCAAACCCTCAACTAGTCGTAAGGGAATTAAAACATAAAGGGTACTTATATAAATATAGAATGAAAAATAAACCGATACGGGCAGGGATTCGAACCCGCGACTACTGGGAAACCGTCCCGTCGCTCTACCAACTGAGCTACCGTATCGCTGTCCGCCTCGGTGGTAGTAAGGTGGTAGTAAGCGCGTAACAGAAAAACGTCATAATTTTCATTAATATTAAATAATCAAAACGTAATAAGTGAATCGACTGTTTCTGACGTATAATATTCTCATAGAAGAAACACATAAGTACCATAAAAAAACAGACAAATGTACACAATTCACTTTAAAAATAATAACTTTAGACTTCATAACATGTTGGATCGTCACTATATCACAAATAAAATTATTCTTCATCATGGTTTCTGCTGTTTCGAGTTGTTGTTCATTCTAGGTATAGCAAAACAGACCTTGTAAAGATCAGGACCCCAATGCTCCATTTCTCAGCCAAAACTCGTATTTCTTTTCATTCTTACTTCTTCTATTTCAGACAATCAATGTATTTTAAAACTATTATAAATTATATTTCATAATTTCTTCTTCATGTTATAATCTTGAATTTATTTATTAGTTTCAATAGCAAGTCCATAAAATCGTATTGTCCAGTATGTAATTACAATTATTATTTAATTATAAAACTCTAATCCGATAATTTTATTTTTGGTTAATGTAAATTGTGTTTTGTAATCCACATACTTGTCATTTTGATTATTTAGTATTTCCATAGCAACATGGTGTAAAAGAGATGAAGCTATACGAAAAAAACTGGCGCGTAACGTAAAAATGTCACCGTAACGAAAAAATGTTACACTAAATTTTATTCCAACCCCGATAAAGAAGTTTCACTTCAAAAAAAATAATTAAGAAAAGAACGACATATTGCGATAATTTTAACAGCTGCGTGTCTATTGTCCAGTAAAGGTAAGTTTATTTAAATTTTTATAAAAGATTTGAGCCTATGAAAATTTTATATAAATTTAAGGTAAATATAAACTCTGGAACATTTTGCGTTATAATTTTTAACTTGATGGTGCTAGTATTTTACTTTCGTTATTAATAAAAAAGGTTTACCCTACTTTATTAACAATTTAAGAAAGTGAAAAATATTCAACAATGTTTAAGATATTTATCAAAATACGCTTGTGAGGCAGCCTGGGAATAAATTCATCATTTCCTGCTATCGACTGCACTCTAGAATAACGCGGAAGATATATCACTTTATATCATACGTGTACATTATCGTAGCATCGCTGTATTGTATATGAGAGTAATTTATAACTATAGGATCAGATTTATGATAGCCCTTAGTTTTACGTTTGATATTCTTTATTTTTTCTTTATTTGATAATCAATAATATTTATGAGAAAAACGATTCACTGACTCATTCATTACGAGATTTTCAAGACTACAATGTCCGCTGGCTTCAAATATATCTCAAACCTATATTGAGAAATTCCATTTAAGAGGTAATAAAGGGTGAAATAATGATTTTTGTCAAATAAAATATCTCTAAAATTATTAACATATCATAATAATAAATAATCCCGATCGTACAGCTACTAATAAAACGAGTAAAGTTATTACATATATTATGCTAACTATCATTACCATCAAATTATTGTATAAAAAGAAAAGGGCACCTTAATCAATAACGTGTACAATACATACGGTACAATACATACGGTATTGTACTGTATACAATCAATAAGGTATGGCTACTACTGGTATTACTATTACTGTCATTGTTATTTTATAGTTACATTTAACTAACCTATTAATTTAGTATGTATATAGTTCATACCCTTAGTTGATAGTTCATACTTACTTACATTTTAATAACGTTTATATTAATTTACATTTGCATATAAATGATAAACAATAAAATAAAAGTATTTAAATAGAAAATCTTGATAAACTTAATGTTTGAAAATATCTTTAAACATGCATAGCCATGTTAAGCTTATTTAAATTTATAGAAATAAAGAATGAAAAATAAACCGATACGGGCAGGGATTCGAACCCGCGACTACTGGGAAACCGTCCCGGCGATCTACCAACTGAGCTACCGTATCGCTGTCCGTCTCGGTGAATTAAGCATTCTACATGTAATCGTCTTTATCGGGACGGTGGTGACATCTATTAGGTTTCTTCCGAAAATCCTAACCAATGTTTCTAACTTTGCAGTATAGAAAAACATTGAAAAGATGCCACTACCGAAATTAATGTTTGAAAATATCTTTAAACATGCCTAGCCATGTTAAGCTTATTTAAATTTATATAAATAATAATAAAGAATGAAAAATAATCGATAAAGACGATAAAGACGATTACATGTAGAATGCTTAATTCACCGAGACGGACAGCGATTCGGTAGCTCAGTTGGTAGAGCGACGGGACGGTTTCCCAGTAGTCGCGGGTTCGAATCCCTGCCGGTATCGATTTATTTTTCATTCTTTATTTATATAAATTGATAAACTTAATTTAATTTCATGACTGCATTTATTTTATATTTACTAATAACGTTTATATCCGATTTTGGTGTGAAATATCCGATGAGGCGGATCAGGCCATGTGTTAGCGGGTCGACGCGCACGCCCACGCAGATATATGTGTAATATGTATATTGTATATGATAACCCATCTATTGTGGAAGATTAAAAAGTATCCCACTGAGCTTAAAATATTAAAATTGAAATAAATTTATGTGTCCCGGGATCAATTAGTGAGCGGGTACAAAGAAAATATATCTTAAAGATTCTACAGTGATTGATGAATTAAGTGAGTTTTCACTAGGGATTCTTGATGATAAATATTAAATATGATAAATATTAAATTAGACAAAGATATATCTAGCATTAAGCTCTGCTATAAAATATTCAAGACTCGTCAAAAACCTTATCTAAATTGCGAATGATATTATTTGCTTTGATTTGCATGTCAACTTTTACAACGTTAGATTTAGCTTGGCCTATGCTTGATATCAGTCTAACAAAAGGTTTTGTTATGCTAGCCATGGTAGCCTTCATTAAATAAATAAAATTATGTATCAAAATAATTCCTGAATTAGACAACTTGTAATTGAAACTGGGAGCAGTTTTTAGCATATTTATACTGTGATACATCAAATATGTGTGGTAATCAAAAATGACATGAATTAACAGTGATCATTTATAAAAGTCAGAGCTCAATTTAAGTATAAGTTTGATATTTGTATAGAAACAGTTACTTTGTCTAATACAAATGAAAAAAAAAACAAATGTATTTTATTAGTCCAAATGTTTTGCAGATAAAATATTCTATATGATATCTATTCAAATAAGAGCGAGAATCGATAACAAACATTTGGCCGGCGTCGGATTGATTTGTGAAAGGTGGTTTATCTCTACATTCGTCTGTATCTGAATGTCAGCATGTGGAAGCATAATAGTATGTAACTGTAAGAACTTCTGACTAATTTTAGTATCACAATTGATACTAAAGTTAATATTTTACCCCATGAAAGTGTCTTCTACTATCATGTTACATTAATACACAGTTAAACTCATTGATAACAAAGTTATTAAAGTACTATGAATATCAACTATTTTTAGAATATCGTCAACAAGCTACTTACCTTTTTCACTCTCATACGAGGTGAATCCGTATTCCGAATAAAGATAGTGTTTCCAATCAAACTTTATGGTACCGCAGATACCCTCATCCTATATCCGACTTAGCGCTTTGTTCATCCATTTTACGGAGAACTGATTTTTTACTAGAAGATACTGGTAAATAATTTATTGTAGCTACTTTATTTTAGTAACTTTTTTTTTCTAGGGGCATTCTGCGTAAAACAGTTAGCAAAAAAGTGACCCGTTGTTTATAGTAGGCATATAATAAATGCATCTATTTTTTTATTTGCAGTTTACTTGTTGCATTAGCATTATCTATAAAATAGAACTGTGTAACGGTAGAGATTTCTGGATTTATTTTTCAAGTTGTAATAAATTTTAACCAAGAAATAAACGACAAGTTTCAATTTTTCTTTTTTTTTTATTTTCCAAACAAAATCCTAATTTAAAGTTTTTCGTAGTGTTAAACCGGAAGTAAATATTTAACTATTTTATTTTTATTAATTACAAAATTTTAATCTAGTGTATTTACATAAGTTACGGCCTTTCTATTTATTTTGTTTTTATCACATATTAATTTTAATTTCTAAATCTTTATAATTCAAATGTTATTTAGATATTATATCAGGCAAATTTTTTCTGTCAGGGAAATGATAATAAGACCTGGGCACACAATAAGCATAAGACTTGTTTTTATATTTTTTGTTTTCAGTGGCTAGAATACTTAACATCAGTTGTACATTCAATTTGGCCTTGAAAAAATATGTTCATAATCTACAAAAGTAAGTTATAAAGGTATTGAAGGAATCGGATCGGCTTGTAAAAATAATAAGAACGATGTCAGAGAATAAATAGAGTAAGAGGAAGTTTAAACGTAGCCTTAGTAATAAAAAAAAGAAACTATTATTGCTTGATATGTACATATACATACTTAGGAGAGATATGAAATTAGTGGCGAGTCATTTATTACTTTAAAATAGAGATGACTCGAGATAAGTAGAGATGAACAGAGTAGTATCAATTACTGCAGCGTCCCCACCGAAAGGTGTCTCCACGTTGCCGTCGTGGTGGGGCTTGCGTGCCTCTGTGATCTTCGAGGCTCTGCCGGTAGAGTTTCTCATGCCGGAAAGGCTTGAAGTGAGAGGCTAGACTAAGAGAGACACCAAGGGGTCGCTCCTGTTCGGTCGACCGACGAAGGAGCGGCTACCTCCGTCGCTGAGGTGCAGGCGCACCTTATTGGCGAGGATTCTCTCCTCGCGAGGAGAGAATTTCCGGCGGGTTCGCTGAGTCGGGTTGGCCGGACAGCGGACGGAGGCATGTCTAATGTCGCCGTCGGGGGGCTTGGCTTAAGTGCCCGGCCCCAGAGGAAGGACACCTCTAAGATAAAAAACCACCCAATTCCAAGTTTTGGAGCGCGGCGAGGGAATGGATGGCCGTTGGGAGTACGGTCGTTAGCGCTCTCCCCCCTGCTGGTACCTGCCGCCCCCAGCAGTATTTAGGCTTACTTGGGTACGAAGCTCTGCCCAGGTGGACATTTATTTCTTCACTACTCGTGGGATTTATATGGATACCAATAAAACTCAAAAAGCTGAGGTGAGGGAGAGGAGAGGAGAGGAAGAGGAAAGGACGAACGCGCTGTCGGATTCCGACAGCGTGTGCAGTTTTATGACTGTGGAGAGCGCGGCGAGCGATAACGCCAGAAACACGCGCAAACGTCGCTTGAGGGAGGGCTCGGGAGACCTGAGCGACACAGCGGTGCCGGCAGCCAAAGTTGGCGCCAAAAAAGGAAGAAGGGTTAGGCCCGCTTCTACCGGCCAATATGTCGGAGTCGGCGTATCCAGGCGTGAAGTTGCGGCTGCAGTGAAGGCCGCAGCAGCCGCCGACAAACTGGCGGAGGATGAGCGGCAGATTGCGGCTCTGACGGAGAGGGTGACGCTCAGGAAAGTCACTCGCTCGTCGGAGTCGTCGTCTGCCGTCCCTGAGGCAGAGGTCGAGGCAGGGGAACTCCCTGCCTGCGTTCTTAAGGAAAGGATGGCCGATGCGATTGCGGCCATTAGAAGGGTCGGCCGGGTCTCTAAAGGCCTTAGCGGCCGCTGCCAGAAGGCGCTGAAAGAGGCCACGGCCTCGATAGTGGACAGTGCTGAGGCCCTTTTGACCCGAAGTACTACGGAGGAAACGGCTTTGCTGCGGGCCCAGAATAAGAAGCTCGCGGCCCAAATGACGGAGCTCCGTAAGGAGCACGAAGAGCTTAAGGCGGAGATGGTCAATTTCCGCCGCGAGCACCTCAGGCGGGAGGTGGGCCTTCCGCATGTAGAGCCGCAACCGCAGTCGCAACCGCGTTCACCGCAGAAATCACAGGAAGCGGACGTAGTTCGCCTGATCCGTCAGGAAATGGCGAGCTTTAACGCTCGCTTCTCTGTGCTGGAGGGGAAAATTCTGCGTCCCCCCCTCGCTACAGATCGGCGCAGAACACCGGCGCCGACATACGCGGCCCAAGCCGCAGCGCCCCGTGCCGTCCAACCGGCACAAGCGCCCCGTACCGCCCAACCGGCACAAGCGGGACACAGGAGGGCTGCTAAAAAGGCAGGTGCGACCACTGCTCCGCCTGCACGGGCTTCTGCACCGTTAAGACCCGCCACTCAACCGGAAGCGGAGTGGACGGTTGTTGGCGCCGCCAAACAATCGAGGAAGGCGCGCCAGCGGGCCAGAAAGAAGGCCAAAGAGGAGCGGTCGGCGGCCAAACGCAAGGCCGTGAGGCTCACCACCCCCCGCTCCACAGCTGTGGTGCTGACCTTGCAGCCGGGGGCGGAAGAGCGTGGCTCCACGTATGCCAGGATCCTGGCGAAGGCGAAAGCCGAGATTTCGCTCAGCGATCTTGGCATAACGGGTCTAAGGTGCAAGACTACTGCCACCGGGGGTCGTCTCCTGGAGATCCCCGGCAGCACCAGTGGTCCCCAGGCTGACGCCCTCGCTGACAGGCTCAAAGCGTCGCTGGACCCGGAAGATGTCCGAGTGTCCAGGCCAACTAAGTGCGCAGATCTGCGCATTTCAGGCCTGGACGACTCCGTGACGCTGGAGGAGGTCGCCGCTGCCGTCGCAACGACCGGAGGATGCCCGCCGGATCAAATAAAGGCGGGCACGATACGCCGGGGTGTCTCCGGTCAAGGGACAATCCTGGTCAGGTGTCCCGTTGCGGCGGCAAAACAATTGGAGGGCAAAAGACTCCTGGTTGGATGGGTCTCGGCGCAGGTCGCGTTCCTACCGCCAAAGCCCTTCCGGTGCTACCGCTGCCTGGAAGGAGGACACGCAGGGGCACGGTGCACCGCTGGGGTAGACCGCAGCAATCTATGCTTCCGCTGCGGTCAGCCTGGTCACAATGCTGGCCCCTGCACTGCCGCGCCGCACTGCGTCATCTGTGCGGCAGCTGGCAAGCCAGCCGACCACCAGACCGGGTCAAAGGCCTGCGCCAGGCCCAAAACGCCGCAGAAGCATGCGAGGAGACAGCCGACTACGATCACGGCAACCAGCTCCTCGCAACCGGTACACCCGCCGGTTGCGGCAGAACAACTGCCGAGGGCTGGGGAGGGGGCGACGGCCATGGACACCTAGTAATGGCTCTACGTCGTCTCCTCCAAGCCAACGTAAACCACTGCGCCAGGGCTCAGGATCTCTTGCTCCAGAGCATGGCGCAGTGGTCGATCGATCTGGCTGTTGCCGCCGAGCCGTACTTTGTGCCACCCAGAGATGACTGGGTGTGCGACATGGGCCGCTCGGTGGCACTTATTGTGAGGTCTGGCGCCGACACCCTTCCCTTCGAGAACGTCACCCGAGGGCGGGGCTATGTCGCGGCAGTGTGGGGCAATCTCATGGTCGTGGGGGTGTACTTTCCCCCCAGCCTTTCTCTCGCCGACCTGGAGGACATTATTTTGGAGTTGGGCACGGTCGTCAGTCGTAGCCGTCCTCGTCCCGCGATCGTCTTCGGGGACTTCAATGCCAAATCCACGGCTTGGGGTTCCCCGGCCACGAACGTGCGGGGCGAGTTGGTGGAGGAATGGGCGGTCGAGCAGGGCCTGCTTCTCCTGAACCGGGGTTCCGTGCAGACGTGCGTGCGGCAGCGGGGCGGGTCCATAGTGGACCTGTCGTTCGCGAGTCCCGCTCTCGCGCGCACTGTCCAGGACTGGCACGTTCTGGAGGAGGTGGAGACGCTGTCCGATCATCGGTACATCCGATTTAGCGTCTCCGCCCAGACCTCGGTTGGGCCGGTCCAAGCGGCCCCGGTGGGCGTTGGTGACGGCCCGCGTTGGGCACTGAAGCGGCTGGACAGGGAGGCTCTCCTGGAGGCCTCCATCGTCAAGGCCTGGCTGGACTCTCCAGTCAGGCCGTCCGACATCGACGAGGAGGCGGAGTGGTTCCGGGAGAGCATGTCGCACATCTGTGATGCTGGCATGCCCCGAGTCCGGCCGCTACTTGCTAGGCGCCAGGTGTACTGGTGGTCGCAGACGATTGCGCAGCTGCGCATCGCGTGTGTGGAGGTGCGGCGCCAGTACGCCAGGTGCCGACGAAGAAGGAGTGTCCGCCGCCCCTTTACAGCGGCGGACGAGCAGGAAGAGGCGGAACTGTATGAACGCTACAAACAAGCGAAGAGCGACCTCCAGCTGGCCATCGTTCGGGCTAAGGCCCAGGCCAATGAGGAGATGCTGGAGACTCTGGACCGAGACCCGTGGGGACGCCCCTACCTCATGGTACGGGGCAAGCTGCGCCAGTGGGCTCCCCCGCTGTCCCGGAGTCTCCAGCCACAGCTGCTGGAGGAGGTGGTGTGTGCCTTGTTTCCGGCGAGGCCGGAGCACACGCCACCGGCTATGGTTCCGCCTCGCAATGTGCCCGACGCGGAAGACGACATTGACGACGACGTGCCCGAAGTGACCCGGGTAGAGTTGAGAGTGGCGATGGCTCGCATAAGGAACACCGCCCCAGGGCCCGACGGCATTCCAGGCCGCGCATGGTTCCTGGCTATGAGGGCTCTCGGGCCCCGACTAGAGGGGCTCTTAAGTGCATGTTTGGAGCGGGGCCAGTTTCCAAGCCGGTGGAAGACCGGGAAGCTGGTCTTGCTGAAGAAGGAGGGGCGCCCCGCAGACTCGCCGTCTGCGTACCGCCCCATCGTGTTGCTGGACGAGGTGTGCAAGATCTTCGAGCGAGTAATCGCCGATCGCCTCGTCCGGCACATGTCTGGGGTGGGTCCGGATTTGGCGGACAACCAGTTTGGTTTCCGCCAGGGGCGCTCCACGGTGGACGCCATCATGCGCGTGAGGGTCCTTGCGGAGGAGGCAGTCACCCGGGGTGAGGTGGTCTTGGCGGTGTCGCTCGACATCGCCAACGCCTTCAACACCTTGCCCTGGAGCACTATCAGGGAGGCACTCCGCTACCACGGGGTGCCGCGCTACCTCCAACGCATTGTCGGGGCCTATCTCTCCGAGAGAGCTGTCGTATACCCGGGTCGAGAAGGATGGGGTCGGCGGGAGACGTCGTGCGGTGTTCCACAGGGCTCGGTCCTGGGACCGCTGCTGTGGAACATCGGATACGACTGGGCTCTGCGCGGTGCGCTTGTGCACGGCGTCGGCGTCATTTGTTACGCCGACGACACGCTCGTCACAGCACGTGGGAAGTCGTACCGGCAGGCGGCCATACGCGCGACTGCTGGTGTCGCGCACGTCGTGCATAGGATCCGGCGGCTGGGCTTGGAGGTGGCATTGCACAAGTCCGAGGCCCTATGTTTTCATGGGCCGAGGATGAAGCCGCCTCCGGGTTCAGCAATCATAGTGGGAGGGGCCTCCATCGCTGTCGAGCCGACGATGAAGTATCTCGGACTCGTCCTCGACAGTCGGTGGAACTTCGGGCCGCACTTTACGCGGCTCGCCCCCCGGTTGTTGGGCGCCGCTTCTGCGCTTTCGCGCTTGCTGCCCAACCTCGGGGGACCTGGCTCCTCCTGCCGGAGGCTCTACATGGGGGTCGTACGGTCGATGGCGTTATACGCCGCGCCAGTCTGGGCGGACGCCCTGACGGCCCGTAATATCGCCGCGCTGCGGAGGCCGCAGCGCGCAATGGCCGTCAGGGCCATAAGGGGGTACCGTACGATCTCCTTTGAGGCGGCGGGCCTCCTAGCCGGATCAGCGCCCTGGGATCTCGACGCAAGGCTCCTCGCGTCGCTCTATTGGTGGCGCGCGGAGGCGGTCGAGCGGGGCGAGCGCCTGGTGCCTCGACAGATTGAGGCACGCAGGGCAGATCTCCGCCAGGTCCTAGTGGCGGAGTGGCAGACGCGCTTAGCGCAACCCACGGCGGGGCACGCCGCTGTAGCGGCGGTAAGGCCCATATTGGAGGAGTGGCTCAAGAGGAGCCACGGCGCCCTCAGCTTCCGGCTGACGCAGGTGCTGACCGGACACGGATGTTTCGGGAAGTACCTGTGTCGCATAGGCCGGGAGCAGACGTCCCAGTGCCATCATTGTGATGATTGCCGCGACGATACGGCGCTGCATACCTTGGCGGAATGCCCAGCTTGGGCTGAGCAGCGCCGTGACTTGGTCGCGGCCGTAGGTGCTGCGGGAACCCTCTCGCTTCCGGCTGTTGTCTCTACGATGGTCGGGAGCGAGTCGGGGTGGAGTGCCGTCGCCGCCTTTTGCGAGGCAGTAATGTCCGCTAAGGAGGCGGCGGAAAGGGAGAGAGAGGTCGCCTCCTCTCTACCCTCCCACAGCAGACGCACTGGGCGTCGTAGGGTGGCCGACTTTCGGCCACCGTAGGGCGCGGCCTGCGGACGACAGACTCGGGGCGTCTTGTCGTCCGACCAGCAGCAGGCCTCGAGGCGGCGGCGTCGTGTCCTTACGCGCGCCCCTCGAAGTGGAGTCCTGCAGCCGGGGTGTCGGCCGCAGTGGGTGACGTGGCCCGCCATGAATCGGCGGGCCGTGACGGGGCCCTCCTATCGTTTTGGAGGGCCAATACCCGTCGGGCGGGTGTGACGAATGCTTCGGTGATACCCGCCCCCCGACACATGGGTACGAGAAGGACACGGTTGGTTTTTTAGTCAGTAAGAGTCTGACAGTACCCTCGCCCTTCCCCAAGGGCGGGGGTCTCCATGAGGATTTTCCAACAAAAAAAAAAAATAAAAAATTACTGCAGCGTCGATGCATCTTTTAGCGGAGGCCCTTATTAAATGAAGTAAGGATGGAATTAATATAACAGATTTTGGTTTTGATATAAAAATAACAGAGTAATATAATAAGAATAAAGGATAAAATATGTACATTGTACGTACGCAAGTTCAACGGCTAACGGTTATTTTTGAAAATTCGTTTTATTTAAGTAAAATTTAATTTGTTTAGTTATTAATTACACAATCAATACTGTAATAGTATTTTTTTTTTGAATTAACACTTAAGCATAAATAGTTTCCAAAATCAGAATCAAACACATGATAAAGTTAAGAAAAGAAATGCATAACCAAATAATTTTATACTATTGACTTAACACAACCTGAGACAATATATACAGTCAGAAAACACTAATATGTATAATAATTATAAATAAAAAATCGAATATATGAAACATACATAATCGATCAAATCAATGAAAATTACAATTAAATGATATCATTAAAAAAAATACAATTCAATAAAATCAATCAGAATTACAATTAAATTACATATTCTTGTCATTAATTTTAAATTGATTAAAAGAGATAAAATATGACGATGTTTTTTTATTGTATTGTATTTAACAATTTATTGTAGTGGTTACAATTTCTATTAATAAATGAGTTTTTAGCATGTTTAGTCTCTTTTACGTCGACGGCAAAAGTGATTTTATGTCTGGCGTTATTATAACGTAGACATTTGAAATTCAATTTGGAAATCAAATATCGTGCGTCAATTTTATGGTTTATGATACAAGAACCTAAACCCTTTAAGTACATCGTCCAACAGCCGACATAGATATTGATAAATTTCTAATTTTAGAAAGAATATTTTTTCGATCATGTTACGTTCGATCTTACCAATATGATTACTTCAAACAGATGAAGCATTCTCTAAAATTGATTTTGAAAATTTGATGACGTAGGCGTAAAGCAAAATAATATAAAATAATATTTGTTAAAGAATGTTCTACTATTTTAATTTATAAGAAACTATAAAAAAAAATAATTTAAATACTTTAAAAAAGTTAATCTGACCATTAATATTGAAGTTAAATAAATACTAACTACAATAAAAAGAATGTAACCATTTATAATTACACGAGTGTTATTTATATTATAGTAAAAAAAATACCTTAAATAAAATCAAGAAATAAATCCGAGTTATATTCGAATATATTTTTATATATACTTATATCACACTAGGTCTCTTATAAAATATTTCGCCGTAGAGAAATAAAAAAAGTCAGAAACTACGTAGATCTCGTAAGGATCATAATATACTACAATAGGATTACTAACTTTTCGAAAACGACGAGTTTCTGAGCATAAAACTAATACGTGTTTCTCGAGACTGCGACATACTCATTTACTCAAGGAATAATAAATGTTTTGAATGTTTTACTAACTTAAATATTATTTACATAGGATTTTCCTAGACTCTCACGAATACTACACATAAAAATACAATTACATAATATATAAATGATTTTCTAACATTTTGAAACATCGGATTGAATTTAAAATGTAAAAGAAAGCATTTAATGATACTCGAGTTAAATCCGTAAATAAGTTAAGTGATATATATACTTTTTTTATTTTAAGAATGTAATATACGTTCAAAGAATATATATTTCTTCTTATGTTATCGTAAAGCGTATTTAAAATCTCACATACATAAATATAGATTATATACCTATAATATCTTGTTTCATTAATTACATTCTGGAAGTGATTGTCAAAGCTCTGTAACAACAAATTTGATGGTATACTTACGTTGCTACTTATTAAAATTAAATGTGTAGCAATAACAACAATATATCATAACTACCTTATCATTTGAAAATGAAATCAGCTAAATAAAATCAGGCAATCAGCCATATTTAAAATTATTGTAATACTAGCTGTGCCTGCGACTCCGTACGCGTACATTTCGATTTCGATAAAACGTACCCTTTGTTCATACCAATGGTACGAAGATATAACATTATTACTTTCCTTGTTTGTTGACCGACTTAAATTTAAAAGAAAACACTAAATGATAAGTGAAGCCTTTGCCACAACATAGCTACAATATATCCCCGAAAACTGCATCCAAACCGGTTAATCCGTTTCAGAGATTAGCGGGCACAAATATACAGACATAGATATACAGATATCTATATCTGTATTTCTATGTATGTGTAGATTATTGATTATTTAATAGTAAGTTAAAATCAATAGTCATCAATCAAGATCTGTTAAATTTATTAGTCTGTATTGAAAATGATAGCATAATATAAGTCGTAGTACATACCTACATGATACGCTAAACGTCAACATCAACAAAACAAGTTTTTAACGGTCAACGATCTTGAGCCTGCGTTGATAACAGATAAGGCATCTAGAGCAAATCTTTTGAAATGTGCAGAATAATGCAACTGATAACGTTTTAAAATGTCTATAAACCTGTATATTGGTTTAGCTTACATACATTTTAAATATATTATGATAAATAAATTAGAACGATTTTCCACAGGTTACTGTTTGAAATCGTTCTGCCATATCGATTTATTTATCTTTATATATATATTTCTTGTGTGCGTGTGTATGTCACTGAACTTCTCCTAAACGACTGGACCGATTTTTATAAAATTTTTTGAGTGTGTTCAAGGGGACTTGAGTATTGTTTAGATTCACAATTTGGTCCACTGTAAAATGGTTTTTTGTTTAATTTTTAATGTATAAGTAGGTGGTGATTTTGGAATGTTTCACATTGGTTCCGACGGACTGCGTTACCATGGCAATGTCAAATATTAAATAATATTATATTTTAATTATAGTCTGCCATGACAGTTGGCGTTGCGATAGAAATAAGAAAAATATTTTAGTACTAGCGGCCCGATACGTGCTTCGCTACGTAAAAAGTTAAATTAAAAAAAAATTGGAACAAATTCATTTATTCAAACTAAAAATCTTTATTTACATATTCATACGGTATCGATTGGTCGAATTATGATAAATGTACATGTAATGACGTTAAATATTGTGATAACTTTTAAATATATATATTTTTTAAAGTTTCAATTTTTTTAATTAAAGACGCGTGTACAAGACAACGTCTGTTGGGTCCGCTAGTCATTCTATATTTATTTAAAATCTAGATGGATAATGTTCCCTGCTTAAGCTTAATAATTTAACCGAATTATGTTTTATTTCTCAAAAAAGATATTGATTAAAAAAAGAGAAAGAAAGATCCATTATTCATTGAAGTGAATAGATAAGAAAATTATAATAGTCTAGAACGAGTTCTATAGAAAGTTTTTGTATTAATTTCATCGCGCAACAATGAAATTGCAATGTCGCTATCTGAAACCCACGTCGGATGGATAATGTACAAAGTTTTCTCTCCATGAATAATATATTGAAACATTCGCCTTTCATAAATTATAATAAAATACTGTTTGTATTTTTAAGAAATTTGTGTCATGTATTTTTTTTCATATATTTTAAAAATATAATAAGTATTATGTTATGTGTTTAAATTTAAAATAATATATTTTTTAATAATTTTAAATGGTCAACCTTATATAATATATGAATAGTGGTTAAATAAAAACTACTTTATGAGAAAGAACAGTATTATTTTATAATTATTTGAAATAAGTTTTTTTTATTTTCATATAGTGCACATATACTGCCACTGATTTCTATACTCTTCTTTCACAAATCTGCTGGAAGGGATTTCATTTTGAAATAAGCAGAGCTTTTGTACAAATCTATGTTAAAATAAGCTTATGTTATATTCTTTATATACAAAAATATTAGGTTATGTTATGTAATTATTTGTATAAAGATTATTTTAAATTCTTTTCAAGATTGGTAACATGTCTTAAAAACAAATTATATTGTTTTACCGGTGAAATATCCAAAAATATAATAGTTGTACTTTAGTGAGTAAGTTGATTTAAACAATAAGCTTCACCGTAATTGTAATAACATTGTCACTTGAAAGTGAACACTTAAAATATTATTGCAAAGATATTCAGTACAGTTATGTAATAGCCATCGTCTTTCTTTTCTCCAATAAAACAAACTGACCGCAGGGCAAATAACTTTTATCAAGGATCGCTAACTTCGAGAGTAAAGTTTCAAAGTCGGTTCTCTTATTGAGTACGTCAGCGTCGCAACTTTACTTCTTCAATATTCACTTTTGGACAGCTAATAAAGAGGTAAACCACAACAGTTAAGGGACAATTGAAATATTTTTTTAGAACAAACATTTTGTTTAACGTTAAGCTTTTTGAAAGAAGTTTAGGCAATTTTTTTTTTATTTTTATTAGACATCATTGCTTTATTCATTTAAGAAATAATAATAATTTGAGAGCTCCAGTGGTTATGTAAGTTAAATTCTTAAAGATCTTTGGAAATGGAATAACAAAACAATTTTCATAAAATCTATTCGGAAAAAGAAAATGTATTGTCAATATAAGAATGTGTTCCTATAAAAAGTATAAGAAAGATAAGAGATCTCATCTCAGAAAGAATAGAAAACTATGAAATTAATGTTATAATAATATTATTCCAAAAGACCACATTATAATAAAATATTAAAGTCGGAATGTATATAAGAATTACGAGGTCTGTAGGAGTTATAACATATTAAAAGCAATTTTTAACTTTCCGAGATAAGGAATTCGAGAACATAAAAACGATACGTGTTCTTAGAAGTACCGAGATAACATGAGAGTAAGACATTATTATATGAACATCTGACGTAAGCTCAGTTTTTTCATTCATTACATAGTTTTGACAAGATAATGTTTTAAATTTAATTTAAGATTTAAACTATTGACATCAAAGACATGATTTCAGAGGACTTTTACTTCACTGAAAGGAAAAGTTGTATCTCTTCGGCTAAGACTCGGTTACAGCAATATTTAATCTCTGTCAGCAAACCGTTATTGCTTTTTACTTTTCATCGTGAGACAATTTTCTTTGCTAAGAGACTGATGTGTCCTAACGTTTTCGACTACTTTAAATTCTGTGTGTTTTTTTTTGTTATTCTTAGATGTACATTGTTGTTATAACCTACTAAAAAATATATTTTTATCATCATTCTTTATATTTCATAATAGTTATGTAATTAGGAACCTAAATACAAAATGTATTTAGGTACTTAGTTACATAATCATAATTGTCAGTTAATATAGTATTTAACTTTACAGACAAAGCGCATTCCGAAAGTCAGAAAACTGACACAATGAGATTACTGAAACAATTTTAGAAGCTGTGAACTCCTTAAATTAAGTTAGCTAACGCTGGGTTTCAGGGATTTTTACCATTTATAGTCCCATTTACATTCCTGGGATACGGAACGATGATATTATCTGTTTCAAAAAATGCTTTATTTAGTTTAAATGTTTTTATCGTAGTCTGATTATTTATATAATATTTCATTCAGTGTTTTTAACAAATATTAAACATTATAAAAAAAGAAAATCTAGTATATCTCAGTCAGCGCTAGAAAATTGAAAAAAATATGTTACCGGTACATATAATTATGTTATAAAAAAATAAGTATAAAGATTAAAAAGCTTCGTAGGATTTAAGGGTTGTGTCAAAGCTGGTTAAATACATTTTATAACAAAATAAATGTAGTCATATTATGCATATAATATGATATTCTCCATACTTTACATGATAATAACTAATCATGAAATGAATATAAATGCCATAATTAAAGTGTCTCGTCCGTGTCGTCGGGAGTATACGAAGGCGCGCCTCGCATTACACCTCTCTATCATGATTTACCTTTTAATGGGCAAAAGGCACGCATACATGATTTAAATTAAATCTTTGTTGAAAGGATGTAGGATCTTTACCCAAAATCTATTAAATATGTCGATAAAAGCTTTCAGTAAAGAGATGATCGTAAAATTGTATTGGTGTTATCGTAAATCCTTTGATCGTTTTGGAATTGTCTTTAATACGTATTAGATTTAATATTAATGATTTAATATTTAAATTTCTTATGTTATCTTCATTTATTTATTCCTTTACTATACTATATATAGAATTATTTATATTATTAAGGGGCAAGTCTTCTTGCCACAGATTCTACGATTCTATTTAAATGCAACTACAACCACTATGGGTTGTTTATCTAGCTTTGAACGAAATAAACTCTCATTTAAAAATATATATATAAATTAGTACGTCTCAATATTTGTTTCTTACTTTACTTTGAAACGAAAAGAAAGTTTATTTTTATGTTAGTTATGTTAGAGTACATGTCGTTTTGCATTAGCATTATTGAACCTAAAATAACCTTGATTGTCAAAAAGTTTGAAGACTGAAAACATATATTTAACGACTTATATATCAATAATATATTTTTAACCGACTTCTTCAAAAAGGAGGAGGTTCTCAATTCAGCCGGTAAATATATTTTTTTAATTTTTATGTATGTATACCGATTTCTCCGAGGTTTCTGACCGATTTACATAATTCTTTTTTTTTGTTTGATTCGAAATAGATTCAAATTGGTCCGATAAAATTTTGATTCAGGTACGTCCATTAGTTTTTATTTTATGAGCATTTTTGTTAAAGTTTTGTACTAGCTCCTCCGGAAGGAAATCAAAACGTGCTGTGACTAATGACGTCTGTTGTTTTGGATATAATCATTTATATACATGGTACTTCAGCATATTGATTTATGGTCGTTATAATTTTACGTTCATTCATTTAACGAAGGCTTTGTGAAGTCCGACGCGCTGCTGCTAACCGGTTCTCATGTTGCTGAGCAGACTCGTTTGCTGTACGGTTTCCTATTACTTCTAATCTATGAGCCCTTTGCTCAGTCGATTCGTTTTCTAAACGCTCATTAATGAGACCAAGTCTATGAGTCCTCTGCTTAGCTGGCTCGTTGGCCAGACGCTCATTAATTAGGCCAAGTCTATTAGCTCTCTGCTCAAAATAATCATTTGCAAGACGTTCTTGAATCTTAACGAGTCTAATATTATGCTGATCAAGAGTTTCTTGTCGTAATTGTTATATCATATATATCTTCATGGCTAACCAACGTTTTACACGATCTTCAATAGTCTCATAAGAACGTGAAATTGTGAATGCTTATGAACGTGTAAACGTGTGCTTGAATCGATACGAAGAAAAACAAAAAAATAAATAATTATAAAAATTTATTCAACCGAATTCCTATACTAAATGGCTTGGCACCGAATTCCTATTAGTAAATAGGACATACAAAGAATAGGTAGTATATAATAATTATTAAATCTTCATTATTTTTTACTTTTTAGTTTTAAAGTCGGTTTTTTTAACGTAGTTATTTTTTTATATATATTTTAACTTTTATCCACGTTGCCCGTGCAATTTTCACATTTAGTGTGTATTTGTAACATTATACATCGAAATTAGAGATAATGTGCTCAAGATGGAATCTGTTAGTAATAGGTATCTTAAAAAACCTGTTAGTGGGTCGTCACAGATCACGATAATTAATAACTCAATTGATATTATTGTAACATTAGGGAACGCCGTGAACGCCGTGTCGCGACTCACGTGATGGGAATCGTTTGGAGGGGCACCTGAGACATTTTAAATATTCGGGAGCATCGAATTAAAGAGGAATTGATTAGTGAGAGCCTTACACTCCGGACTCCGCAAACGGGAGCGGTGGTTCAAGCAACTTTGATAATTATTTAGCTACTAAGTAATTTGTGGTATCTAATTACCTACGTTTATTACAATAATTATCAGTAAAGTGTCTGTGTAGTTTAATTGCCTGAGACCTACGCCACGGATTCTATACCATGACTGAGGATGACTCCATCAATAACGAACAAACCACTAATATAACTCTATCTCTGACATATACTGCGTTATTTGTAATTAATTGGCCACCTCTTGCAGGCAGCCTCTCTACACCAATCCCAACAACATTTTTTCTATGATTTTTTAAAACTAATAGTTTTAAAAACTGTAATTTTTCCATATAAAATTTATTTGTAGCATCTGAACAAGTATTAACTCTGAGCTTACGTATGGCACCCGGGCATTGACCGGGCAATGACTATCTTGGTATTATATTCCATAATATTATATTGTGTCGCTTTCATCGCTCGCCTGATGAATCTGCCCGTAGCGTCGTCCTCGCTGTCGGTAAAATATACACAGCACTTGGTATGACGCGACACTGCTAAAGCGCGTGGGAAACACTGTCGTGTAGTTGCATCTTACTTCGTATATGGTTAGAATAAGCGACTCTTCGTCTGATATATAACCCTTGTTAGACAATGTTGTCTTCTCTTCTTGTGTGTGTACTAAGTAGAGGGTATTGTGTTGGGATCAGTGTATTTTCAATCCTGTGTAATTTACCATTCTTAAGGACTGCACTAGATTCTTGCTGGACTAGATGTCGGAGTAGACCTCTTCTAAGGCATATGCGACATCTAAGGGATTTCGATGTGTGCACAGTAATTTCTGGCTGATGGACGTTACCAGTGTGGGACGGCAGTGCCTCATCTCGAATAGATATACTCTATCAATGTAAGGTAACTGGTTCACATCACTGACCTGAAATGGTTCATAAGAGCCTACCATCAAAAGATGATAGTTTTCAGACTCTTTTAATCTATTTACTAACATAGAGGCCATCTTACTCACTCGATTTTTGGCATCGTAGCCTATACGCCGAGAAATCTTCTCTCTTAGACCTTTGGCTCCCTGACCTCAGGTGTGTTTGTAACGATAATGTCCTTCTCTGCGTCGAAGTACGAAATTCGTTAGATGGCGTCATATATTTGCTTTGCCTATCCGCTTCATTTCCGCCTTATCCAACATAACTAAACCACTGGTCGCCGCTATGGGGACTGGTAGGTTTTGGTGTATGACGTGATTTAAGGTATTGGAGATTTTCCTCCCAGTCATTGTACACTACTTCCTTACCTGGTAGGGTTCTTGATACTTTCAACATAGACTCTACGGCCGTTGTGATGGCTTTCTTGAAGAATTGGATGTAAGGCTTGGTTTTGAGGTAGAGGCTTCGGTTTGCAGTTGTACTTTCGTCTTCTTCTGTAATCGTTTCGAATCACAATTTTATGCTAGTTCTGTGACTCCGTTGTTACCCGGGGGGTTGGTTGGTCCCAAAATGTGATGTAGCCTAAGGTATTGAAGGTTTTCCCCTCGGTCTTCGTACACTACCGCCTCGTAATGTATAGAGGCTTTTAAAAAACCAAACCTTTGTGATACTTCAGTCTTCGCTTCGTAAACTTTGCGCTTCATCTTCAGTAGTATATTCCATTACTTTAAATTAACCAATTTTAATATCCATAATTAGAAAATATAAATTCTTTTTTGAAAATAAGCGTTACACACAACGTTATTTATTGACAAAACCACCGCCAATGCGAAAAATAATTTCCAAAGATCTGAGCAGAGCTGGTGATAGAAGCTCAATGAGATATTATTTTTAAGAGTAAAACTTAAATTCAAAATTATATACATACATTACAGTAACTGGTAAATATTCTGAATAAATCTTTTAGTAGCCTGGCAGCGATCGCTTCGTACCCACGGTGCATCATCCTCTAAATATTTGAAAACATTTTAGTATCCTTTAGAACACAAGCGTTCTTCTTGTAGATTTGTATAAATTGCCACGTAAAAGATTTTCTCTCTTTTTTAATTCGAGTAAGAGTAGCGTGGGCTTATGTTTATTTTCTTCATATTTAAAATGTGTATATCACTATGTTTAGTAAAATTATGTAAATACTTAATATTTACAAAAAATAAGTACATTCCTTCTCTTAAACTTATCTCTTAAAGAATCCCTTGAAAGAATAACTTTAATTCGGCTAGGATTATCGAAAAAAATTTTTTTTTTTAAATTTATTTATGTACCAGGTTAAGTGATAAAAAAATGCAAAAGGAAAACTAAAAATACATGGCATAAACTTATCTCTAAAAAGAGATCTCTACCAGCTACCAGAGTGACACAGTTAATTTTAATGGGCAGAAATAGGTACACACTACATATATGATAAAACTGGATACAAATATAGATTTTAAGGAACATAAAATAAATATATAAATACATATTCCCATACACATATATATATATATATATATATATATATATATATATATATATATATATATATATATATATATATATATATATATATATTTACATATATATATATACATATATATAAATATATATGTTTATAATTGGGAGAGGTAATAAAGCTTTCATCTCTGTTTGGTTCGAAATTAATAATTTGGTCTTAAATACTAAAAAAACTAAATGCATGGAATTTACACTTCCTAATGTCAATAGTCAAATTTGTAGTTTACGCCTTAACAATGAAGTGTTAGAACTGACTGACTCAACAATTTTCTTAGGTATAACTTTAGATAAAAAGCTCCAGTGGAACCCCCATCTCTCAACTCTCGCTGGCAAACTCAGCTCTGCCGTCTTTGCAATTAAAAAAGTAAGACAATTAACAGATGTTAATACGGCTCGACTCGTTTATTTTAGTTATTTTCATAGTATTTTGTCTTACGGTATTTTATTATGGGGCAGTGCTGCCGAAATGAATTCTATATTTGTTTTACAAAAAAGAGCTATACGGGCTATTTGTAATCTAAGAGCTAGAGACTCCCTAAGAGATGTTTTTAAAGAAATCGGTATACTTACGGTTGCTTCTCAATACATTTTTAATAATATATTATATATACGTCAAAATTTAAATACTTATACTAAAAACAGCGACAGACATACGATAAATACAAGAAATAAAAATAAACTCGTAACGCCTAAATTTCGACTTCAAAAAGTTAACAAATCCTTCATGGGCTTCAGTGTACGCATATATAATAAGGTTCCACAAGATATTTTGGATCTTCCTTTTCATAGTTTTAAATCTAAAATTAAATGTATATTATTAAATAAATCTTATTATAAAATTCAAGAATTTTTGGATGATCGAAATGTATGGAACTTGGGTCGTTGACTCATTTGCAGGGTTGATGTTATAATGTATAAGTCAAACATTGTTTAATTTCATTTAAAAAGAGCAACTGTTGAGTTTCTGGCCAGCTCTTCTCAGCAGAACAGCATTCCGAGCTGGTGGTAGTTTACTCACAGACTGACTATACTGACCAATTTAATGTAATTGACGATTCAAAAGTGCGTGTAAATGCCTACTTGAATAAAGATATTTTGAATTTGAATTTGAATTTGAATTTGAAAGATAATGTAGGTGGGCTATTTTGAATATTATTAGGTAGTATTTATGGACGTCGTCTACGTTCCTGTCACTACTATAATACATACATAAAAACAAAACATATAAATGCGGGTAACTACAGCGTAACTCATGTTTTCAGGCTAACGGACTCCCTCAGGAATGACGTCCCAGCGTCGCAGGTTAAAGTTCTGTTTGTGTTAATATATTTTTCATTCTATATTTATTAGAGAATTTTAGTTTTTTTTTTGTATTTAAAACCTATTCTTCAAACTATTAAATTTAATGAAACAAATTGAAGAAAAAAAAATGCATACAAATATATAAAAGATTTTACTAATGTGAAAGAAATACTATATTTTAGATAAAAAGATTATAAATATTTCAAAAGTTCACAAAGACTTACTTAACACAGTAAACAACATATCTCCCAAAATATAATCAAAATTCAAAAGCTCTTGAATGAAATGTCACATAAAATTTGGATTATAATATTTGGGTTGTTTTTGAAGTCTTGGTAAAAAGGGTTAAATTTTACGAAATTTGCTTTCAGATTCATAATATTATAATCATTATTATAGGGAAAAGCATCTTAAACTTTAGGGATAAAACGAAAAAGGGGGGTTATCGTTAAAGGGTTAAATTAAACAAAAAAAAATCTTATTACGCTTAATGATAAAATTCCACATTAACTCTCCACACCCTTGTTAATTATAATATTTGAATCGCTTTTAAAAGTAACAAGCGCAAAGCGTACAAATTACGTAAAGACTACTACGTACAATCGCAAATTTAATAATTAGCATATCTGAGGGGTTTCTTAAGAAGGAACAAGAACAAAGTTTGGAAGGATGGCAACGCATTTGAACACAGACAAAAGCTGGTTTGAAACATTTCCACAGCCTTCAAAACAGTCGGTAAATCGCTATTTGAACACATATTCAATTATTATAAAATAAAATACGGATCCACATTTCTAAAAATATTTCGATGTGTTATGTTCATGTCAATGTTAAAAACACCTTAAATATTAAATACCTTGGCTTGTGGCTGGACTGTAACCTTTCGTAGTCAGTTTTTTCCTATTCCATTGGACCATGGGAAGGGACTGCTAAAACTAAGATGATAAAAGTAGAAAGACAAGAGTGAGCGGTTTCGAAAGTCTTCCAAAATAAATCTATCTTTTTTACTAAAAACTTGCTTTCTCAATATAAAAAGTGTTAATAGAGAGGTTTTATATTATTTATTAATGACACGCAATGTATATTATAAATATTGAATACTTATAATAATATAATGAAAATGTATCGTCTGTTATTTGAACCAACCTTCAAACTAACACTTATATCATCAAAGTAATTTAATTTAGTAAACCATAAAACATTCCATTTATATTAGAGTAAATATTTCAACGCACTTTTTTCTCAGTAAGTTATAACATTTATTTTAATTCTGCCATCGCAGACTAAAAATAAAATGATGTTATTTTTAAATATAATAGTTATTCGTTTCAATTTGTATTTATGACATAATATGTGGCATTTGTATCAACAGCTCTTAAATATTAAATCACTAATAAGCATTTCATGAATACAGTTAATGATTAAGTTGTCTAAATTTAGGTAAGTGTCAATGTTGGGAAGCTATTGCCGGGAACCTCCTTGTGGTGCTCCCAGGGCAACAACGGTTACTGAGACCTTCGGGTTCTCCCGTTGACTAATACCCGGCACGTTGGGGGTCGGTCATGGGAGTTCGTGCCCGGTCCATCGGCGGGTTCGGCAGGTAACGTTTCGGGGTGGCCTGCCCGCGAGGGGGGGAGGCTCGTGCCTCTTTCCATCGGCCTTCGTTGATGGAAAGTTGGCCTGGGCGTCGAGGGTGAGAGGGCGCAGGCCCTCTTTGCCGGGGCTAGCTGCGGGATCGGCCCTGGTACTTCTCTGATTAGCAGAGTGGACTGTGGAGTGGTCCCGATTCTTTATGGGGAGGGGTACGCGACGGTCTCTTTCTTGTTGAGGAAGAGGCCGTCTGTGTCGTTTAGGGGTCTGGATGTCTTTCTACCAAGTATTGACAGAATATTGCCTGGGGTGATCGTTGCTGAGTGCGATGCCACGGTTGCGCTTGGCGATGGTTAGCTTGGGTGTGGTGGGTTCCCGACTTGTCGGGTTCGACGTTGGGTCCTCTGCCTTGAGCGGGCCTTAGTGCGGCCCGGCGCGTGGTTTGCGGTTTGACCAGAGCCGCTGAGCTCGCTGGGTCATATCGAGAGTCTGCTCTTCTAGGGGGCCTGACTGGTAGTTTCCTCTTGGGGCGACTACCGCGGTGGGGCTGGACAAGGTCGATGATGGTCGAGTCGGGTTTTATATCTGATTCCCTGAGACCGAGTCCGGCCAGAAGGGGGTCTCGGCCCCCTTTAGACGTAGCAGGCTTGGGTGGGGGGAAGGGGATCTCTCCATAATCTTTCAAGCCTGCGAAAAAGGGATGGGTGCTCCCCGTTGTGGGTTGCACTCTCCGTGGATCACGTCGGGGCATCACGGTGAGTGCGGAAGCGATCCCGTGATGTCCCATTATGACGGCGGCGGCAACTGTCAGGTTTAGTGAATAGGAGCCTCACATAAGCACCTCCATCATCCCCTGGATGGAGGTGTGTATCCTGAGGATTCTTGACGTTAAAAAAAAAATAAAAAAGTGTCAATGAAATATTAGTGAAGTTCAGAAATCACGTCTCAAATTACAGTGTGAATAAATTTTGTTCAACAGGTTTTCTACAATTAAATCCTAGTTTCACTTAAAACAATACTAAACCTAGGTAAAATCGGTTAAGTCCCGCATGGCTTTAATAATTCCATTCGTCCATTATTAAGTGAGGTATCGGTTGAGGACTGACGCATCGTTTATAGGTGAGATTAACCATTGTTTACGAGTCAGATATATATCATAGAATATAATTACTGCAAATCGAGACAGAAAACTACTTATAATATCAAGAATAACGAAACAAAGATCATTACGAAATCACACCCAACCATTTTCATTAAATATTATATTTTTTGTACTTGTAGTGTAATCAAGAAAATGGACACGAAACTGAACATTTCATGACTAGGGTTGTCATTAAAAGATACAAAAAAATAAATTTAAGACTTTAATTCTCTTATGTTCTACTATATATATAATACGAGGAAACTTCTGGCGACCGTGACCAATAACATTTTTTGTGACCATAAAGACCTTTCTTGATCCTGCACACTACAATATGGAATTCCTTATGTACGCATGCTAAAATGCCTTTATTCGGAGTTTTAATTGATTAATTTAAAGATCAAGTAAAGGTCTAGAGTCACAAAATATGTCTTAAGTTTGTGTCCGTGAGTTACACATTCGAATGGTACCACACTTATATACCTCGAACGTTATGTTCAGGCATTTGGGTTCACTTGGGTCACTTGGGTCAAAGGTACATATCTTAAGTCATTATACTACAGTAAAGTTTTGCTGTATCCTCTTAATCAAATTAATTATGGAAAACATGTTCTAAAAATTGATATACTAACATAAAAAAACATATTCACAAATTATAGCAATGCTAGATAATAATATGCATTATTTAAATAACAATCATAACATAATGTGCGGTTATATAATCTTGATAGTAAGACATTTTTGTAAGCGTTGTCAACCCTAATCTAGTATGAATGACATTACACATGAATTTCATGTGAAAATAAATCTAGCGGTGTCAAGGTGTGGTTAAAAACAGTAATCATGCACGCATTTATAATTTCAGGTTTTATACCAGCTAGTTTGAGAATCGTGAATTATAAATCACAGATCATTGACGTGGACTTTTAATAATGATAAATGTTTTAAATATATATATATATATATATATATATATATATATATATATATATATATATATATATATATATATATATATATATATATATATATATATATATAAATAAAAAAATAAATTTATTTGTAAAACATATTTAAAATATGTTATCCTTATAATCAGTTTCTAATAATACTAAAAATGCTTTGAAAGCTTTTAGCAGTATTATTATTATCGGCCCATGTTTTCCCAGTAATTACGAATCCTTCCCTTATAAATTAAATTTTTATAACAACTGCTTTTTACAATAAATTAGAAACCTGTTATTATATATTCAGAATAAATGGTAATGAATGTATAAATAAATCCTACAATAGTACGATACAAATAATAATTTGTTTATTTCACCAAAAGGTAGGATTATTTGTTCTGTGGAAGCAACATAAGCTCCCGCAAACTTGTCAGCATTCAAGTTATAAATTATTGTTGATACTTAGTCATGTATTTAACTTGTTATAGAATCATACGGCTTTATTCTGAGAATTCATAAAATATAATATATTACATCTCTAATTTATGTTATCATGATTATATTTAGATTGAGACTCACCTTTTCAAGTTATTGGAACTGATTATTATATTTATGAATGTTTGTTCAAATATTCGCAATTTTTTTTTGTCTCTATATTTTAAAGTTGTACATGTAAATGTAAATAAGTAAATAAAACGTCTGTAATATGAACAACAAAAACATACTGACTACGAGCTACTAGTGGAGCTGGATTAGAAGATTAAAATACATAGCTGACTTTGAATCAGTTTTCTCTCTGGAACATCCTTTGGGGTTGAAAATAATCACATGGTTATTATTTATGACAGAAAAATAAAATTATATTTCGCGTTTATGCTTTACAAAGTTATAATTATAATAAAATAAAGTTATAATTATAATAACCCTATGAATAAAATGAAATGTATAGAGTTTTTTTTTTGTGTTTTGTACTCCTTAAAATAAGGTTAACATCTTTTAAATATATTTTAAAAATATTAACCTAATTTGATGGTAAAAAGACATAGTTTTAAAGATTTCATGTTAACTTCAATGACGCTTAATCTGATCCAACAATATTTTCAATAAAAATAGGCTCAGGATAATTTTGGTTTGGAATATTAAAGTAACATTAGTAATTGTCAAATTCAAAATTTTATATTTGTGATTTAGGACTGAGTAATATTTCAGTAAGCGCTTAATAAATATTGTACTTTGAAATATATTTATTATATTGTAAGTATTGTAATTACCAATTTAATTTAAGAGTGTAAAAAACTTATTCTAAGCCCTATTAAATCCTATCCCGACCTTCCTCTGCTGTTGTTGTAGTTCTAACTCTACCGATGTTCAATTAAAAAAATATACAAAAATATTTTATCAGTAATAACTAATGTTTACACACAATTTCGGTTTTTACTATTCAATCCAATGAGTAATATTTTTTAGTAAATAAATATCACCGCCAGGCATTGTTGATAATGTTTACCGACTTAATAGACGGCTGATAACTTTATCTGTATCGAGGAAACGGCCGATTTATAATATCATATGGGACGCTCTTCAATGAATTAAAGCATAATTGATAAGCTGTGTTAATGGATGGATTAGTTAATCAATTATAAGATTAACACTATCAGTAACTAAAATGCTAATATAATATTATTATAATATAAGTATTTTACACAAGTAGTAACAGAAAAAATAAAATAAATAAATCATTATGAGTGGTATGTTTGTTTTTTGCTAATACTAAAACTAACATATTGTTATTATAATTGGAATAATATTTCGAATAGCCCGTCTACGTCATCTCTCACACAAGTTTGTTTGCGATCCTGAATAAACAACATCGTTCCGGTCTTTATTTTGTTATTTTGATGCTTCGATCTAAATTGCCGTAGTTGAGATGTTGTTTTCTAATTATTACGACTATTTTCTGTTCTGGGTTTATTAAACAGTTAACGATGTTTTCTCTTTTTTCAAGTTACTAGGATAATAGTGGTGTCAATAGTATTAAAATTGGGTTTATTACAATAGCATTTACAAAATATTTATAAATTTAAAAAAAATTCTATACAAAAAGACTTCTAAAAAGGATAAAAATAATATAATTATTTACTAAGTCGTTGTGTCGGGGGACCATTGTACGTTGGTGATGGTGTCTATTTTACAAAGTTTTCGGAGCTAATGAATGAGGACCTAGACTATACGATTTGATATTATTATTTGGTTATTTGCCTTGATAGCTTACTCGTATTTCGATTTCTTCCTATATTTAGCGGACCCCCGACGCAACGACTTAAATAAGTATATAATAATACTATTTTTATTCTTTTTAGTTTTTTTGTAAAGGGGTTTTTAAGTTTGAATTTACTTTTTTTCTGCTTTTTAAAGTTATGATTAAATAAAGATTTATTTAAGGTACGTAGGAACGTACACACAAATTTTTACTTGTTGAGGTTTTCACTATTACACATAAGACTTTTCACTAGCAACAATAATAGCTTAATATCTTGGAGACGCCTGCTTTTATTTCGACCAAACATAGCTAAGAACCTTCTTGACGGACTAGGATTTATATTAAAAAAAAAAAAGTTCGTCTACTCGCTTAGCTGCTACGAGGGTGCAGACAGACACACGGATACACAGATATACAGTAGCACAAGTCAAACTTAGAACACCCTTTGTTTTGGGTCGGGGGTTAAGAAGAAATATTTCACTTAACAACAAGCATTCATATAAAAGCTAGGTTTTATGTATAACACGTAATTTAGGTATCTACAATCTTTAAGCTTATTATGTTATCATGTGAACAAGAACCAATTGCCGGCTATTGTGTTCTGATTATATTGTCAGTATTAGCAATATTGATAAATCATCTGTTGTTCCAATATCTCTAGGATTATCTACAGGGTATATATTGGATGGTCGTTATGTACATATTTCTAACACCTATTATATGTAGACATGATATATTATATATAATATTAGTTTGTTTGAATTACGATCTATATTCTTAGAAAAAGTTACTAATTTACTATGGTTATAACTCGTGATTCATTGACTCGCAATTATTATTCGGAGCCTCGCAAACCGCGTAACTCTAATAAATATAATGTATTACTGAAGGACTATAAATCTTTTTACATTTCATATATTTTTTTAATTTTCAAAATATTTTTTAGTCGTGGGGCCAAGTCAACTTTGTCTTTTTTATAACATTGAATAAGTCAAGTACTTATTTTATTACAGAGCTATGAATGTCGACCATTCTAAGCAGTTTTATGCGGTTTGATTTTTTGATTTTTTTTATTTCCACATAAACATATGACGACCTGTTAGCCTAGTGGTTAGTGGCCCTGACTGTCGAAGGTTATGGGTTCATATCCCACATAGTAAAATTCTGTGTGTGGTCCATAGATTGTTATTCCGAGTCTGAGTTTATTTTGTGTCGGTTATTTATGTTCTTGCAGCCACCTAAAGTACATGGTGTATTCATCTCTAATACTGTTGTTATTTTTTTAAGAAATTGAAACAAATAACAACAGAAATATTTTTCACAGATCGATCTCTTTCATTTTCATATTCAAATCTTATATTTAATTTTATTTTTTTGTATTTGAAATGGGCAATTATGAAATACCTATAATATTTTATTACATTAAACTAGTAAGAGCTGTCGCAATTTGGCTGTTGCTAATACTAGATGTATGGATAAAAAGTATTTGTTATAGTGCGTACCATTAGATATAGAAACCCTCTCAGGGTTCTAAGGTCCGATGTAAATCGTGTACTTTATTAAATTTGATTCTCTCACTTCTACTTTTTTTTTAATCTTACCCTTCCTCTAAAGTGATACAATAAAAAATAAATGTAAATGTAAATGATTATAAACATTAACAATTGAACCCTGGATGGTATATGATTTCGTTCCATAAAAATAAATGTAAAAATACTTCCAGGTATAAATTAATTTTAACATTAACGTTTTAAAAACTTCTTTAGAAATATTCTCAACTGTTTTATCATTTAACTGTTTATCTAAAGATGGCGGCTTCTATTAGAATGTTGTTTATAATTGACAATGAAGTATGTTATGTCTCTTGTGGCAGAACCGATTGTGGCTTATGCAAAATGTGCTTATTAATCAAGATACTGACAATTTTGGGTAAAGGTTCGTTAATTCAATACAATATTGGCGTTTGGGAATACCTTTGCTTGGTTTCTAGAAATTGGTGTGTTATGATTTTTAACCAAACTTGCAAATACATTTAAATTTACTATGTGTATATTTTGGTAACGACTTCAAACGTGTGTGCTACTAAGAGGTTTGCATGTCCAGATCAGCAATTTAATACTACTAATTGATTAAAAAACTTTTATCTTTTATCTTATAGAATTCGAAAAAACAAGCTTGATTATGTTTTTCTTTAGCATCATTATGTCATATTATGTCATATTATTATCATTTATATATACATGTATAATGAAATAATTGTTTTTAGCTAAAATGTCATTCAAAACCATTCGTTTTCTCAAAACTTGAACAATATATTATTTTAAGAAAATAGTAGAAGTATTATGATAGATTGTAACTAAAAAGACTTTCTAGGCCATTGACACTAATATGGAATAAGAAAAAAAAAAAAAAAACAAAGAATGTATTGCATACTTTTGGAGCTTTATTAGCTTTTTCAGATAAAGGAAACCAATATTTATTACGAGCAAGATATCACACTTGGATGTGTGCCATATAATCTCGGATCTATAACACGGTGTTTGTTTTTTGTCCAAAACATGCAATTGAACCTATCTTATATCAAAGACTATACAAGAATCGTATAAAGCATATACAATAATAATATTTTCAGTGAATTTTTGTTTTGGTAAATATTTTGAAGAAATACTCGGCAATTCTATTTTTACAGTAGAGTTATTACTCATAGAGCAGAGAAGAAATATCATACACCTATAACATTAATCTATACATATAATAAATTTGTCACTGATCCATTCATGTACATAGAATTAAAAAACAAAAAAAAACATCATAGGGGGACTTTATAAGAGCAAGAGAACCCAAAACAATGGTTTTTCAGTTTGTCTGTTTGTCAGACATACAGATGTCTATGTCTCTATGTCTGTATGTTTGTGCACGCTTATCTCGGCAACAGTTTAACCAATTTGAATGCGGTTTTCAGGAATATATTATCACAGTCTTCACTTAACATTTAATCTTTATTTTATCTAAATCAGTAAAGAAATAAAAAAGTTATGACAATTTATGTCAATCATGTAATATGTACCATCCAAATCTTATTCTATACTTGTAAGAAATCTGTAGAGTAGTAGTCTTTTCACATTATAAATATAAAAAAAATAAACCAAGATGTGAAGTGATAACTAACAGAATCCATTTTCAGCATTTTTAAAATCTTTGTCTGTTTATCTGTTTGTCTTTTAGTTGTGCACACACACAACACGGAAAAAAAAATATTCAAAACTTCATACAGCATATAACCTTATATAAGCAAGAGAAAATCCGCGATGGTATATGTTTATCTCTTAGGGATAACCCACAATAGCAAATTTTTATCCTTTACTTTTTACGAAAAATAATAGGTTATTTACGAAGCGATTTTAAGAAATACAGCTTTAATCCTTATCTAATTTAGTAACTTAAATACATTTTACATTTAATATGGAACAATATATCTCTTTACAGCATGTAATTTAAATAAATATTTTCGAAGATATTACAGATTTAAAATATAGGGTCTTCGCGTTTGCGGCGGTACGGTCTACCGGCGTACTCTGGTATGGAACCGTGCAAACCGTCTCAATAATGGCTTTTGTGTATGTTCAGTATTGAAAATTTTGTTAATGCATATAGCTAACTTAATGTTTATCATTTAAAATAGATTTTTTTTTAATAAAACTAGACCTGCAAGTTTATGGTGAAAATAACGTCGATTGTTTGTGTTTGTGTATTAAAAACTTTAAATATACTTTTGACAGTGAGCGATGTCTGCCGATGTCGTAATTTTGATTATGTCACTTAAAATAAGTCATATGGAAGCCAATACAAAAAAGGGAAGTGGGAATTTTTTTACTACGAATTTGAAGTGTGCGAAGCCGCGGGCAAAAGCTAGTTTAATAATAAATACTTTTTATTACATATCGCCCATACAGCTTATTTATACAAAATAAAATCTTAAAATTCTAAAATGATAAAGGTTGTAAAGCGGATTTCACTTTAATCTAGATATTACTAATAGCAATATCACAACATAGTATAAAACAAAGTCGCTTTCCGCGTCTGTCCTTGTGTCTGTATTTAATGTGGAGTATTAGATAAAGATTAAAGCTGTATTGCTTCTTGTGTGTGTGTTAAAGTAGAATTGCTTCTTAAATAAACCATTATATCTCGTAAAAATTAAAGGGTTAAAATTGGCTATTGTGGGTTATCCCTAAGAGATAAACATATACCATCGCTTACTCTCTTGTAGAACTTTTTAAGGTAATCAATACTTAGTACATTATTTTAATTTATCTCGTAAAGTTCAGCCAGCGTTTACAATGTAAGCGTAAATCAATGTGTATGAAATCTAGAAATTTTGAAATTATCGGTGGTTCTTTAATATATTAAGTATGTTATTATACATATAATCCTTCCTCTTGTATCACTCTATCTATTAAAAAAAGTGCATCAAAATCCGTTGTGTAGTTTTAAAGATCTAAGCATACATACAGACATAGGGACAGACGCGGAAAACGATTTTGCTTTATACTATGTAATGATGTGGCGGATATACAATAAATTTTGTTTACCTTTTGTTTTTTTATATCACTAAATCTGGTATATAAATGAATAAAATAAATCGTAATATAAATTTATATAAATATAGAATGAAAAATAAACCGATACGGGACGGGATTCGAACCCGCCACTACTAGGAAACCGTCCCTTCGCTCTACCAACTGAGCTACCGTATCGCTGTCCGTCCAGGTGAATTAAGCATTCTATATGTGATCGTCTTCTTAGGGACGGTGGTGACATTTATTAGGCTTCTTTCGAAAGCCCTAACCAATGTTCCTAACTTTGCAGTATAGATAAACATTGAAAAGATGCCACTACTGAAATTAATGTTTGAAAATATCTCTAAACATGTACTTATGTATACATATAATATGTAAACATATAGTTTGTATACATATGCATACAAATAAATATATGAATAAAATTTAAATCAAATAATAATAATCAATTAATATAAATATAGAACGAAAAATAAACATAAACCAACATTCATTTCGGTAGTGACATCTTTTCAATGTTTATAGATTAATATTGCAGTATAGATTGCAATGTTAGAATCATTGGGTAGGATTTTCGAAAAAAGCCTATTAGATGTCACCACCGTCCCAATAAAGACGATCACATATAGAATGTTTAATTCACCGAGACGGGCAGCGATACTCTAGCTCAACTGGTAGAGCGACGGGACGGTTTCCCATAGGTTGGAGGGTTGGAATCCCTGTCCTTATCGGTTTATTTTTAACCCCCGACTGAAAAGAGAAGTGTTATAAGTTTGACCTGTCGATCTGTGTATCTGTGTATCTGTCTGTGGCAAATTTGCGGCCAAACGCGTGAATAGATTTGAATGCGGTTGTTTTAATCGAAAACTATGGTTGTCGAGATGGTTCTTATGCATGTTTGGTTGAAATAGAAATAGTCGTCTCCAAGATATTGACGTTTTTTCGTGCGGGGGAGAGCTTCTTATGCAATAAT
Organism: Napeogenes sylphis; assembly: GCA_959347405.1. NCBI lineage: Eukaryota > Metazoa > Arthropoda > Insecta > Lepidoptera > Nymphalidae > Napeogenes > Napeogenes sylphis. The sequence goes on from OY365783.1 coordinate 2,492,184, forward strand.
TAGCTGTTCCCAGCGGCTTCGCCAGCGCTATATAGGAAAAAAAGCCTTGTTATGAAGGCCAAAAGGTTTTTACACCTATTTACTGAGGTAAAGTTCTTTATAAGGGATAAATATTGTCCGTGACTGCATCCACGTAGACTGTAAAAATATATTTATATGGCTTACGATCGTAGTCATAAAGAATCACGGGCAACCACTAGTGATAATATAAATCCCTTCATCATAGTGTTATTAGTGATTGTAAATCATTTTAACTCTAAATGTTTATATTTATTAATATTCGTATATATGAAACCTACCTATCTACCTAACGATATTGAATTATATACTACAAACATACTACTTATTGAACTCGTTGCGTCGGGGGACCGTTTAATAAAGGAAGAAATTAAAATGCAAGTAAGTTAACAAGGCAAAAAAAGAAATTACGATATCGAATCGTATAGTCTAAGTCCTCAATGATTAACTTCGTAATATACACACTATCAACGTACGTACAACGGTCCCCCGACGCAACGACTTCAATAAGTACATAATAATATTATTTTTATTCTTTTTAGAGGTCTTTTTGTATCGGGGGTTTTTCATTCTATATTTATATAAATTTAAATAAGCTTAACATGGCTATACATATTTACAGATATTTTGAAATCGTAATATATCTGAAAACGATAATATGGTTATTTCATATACAATAAAAATAATTCAATACTGTTTATCTGAATAAGGGAATAATATTAATACAAGACGCGTTTTTCTATGTAAAATAAGAATTTATTTCTGTATGGAAATTATATGAATTTAGACTACAGCCATGCTTCTTGATGTACAATTGATGGGCTGCATGTAGACGGCTTGTTGATCTAGTGGATAGTGGTTCTACTGTTGAACCAAAACTCGTAGGTCTCCCACACGGGATAGTTGTTTGTGTGATCCACAAATAGTTGTTACCTTTCTTTTCGTTTGTCGTCGTCCTAGGTCCACACTTTTGGGTCATTAGCATCGTATGTCTTCTTGTTATTTAAAATATAAAATGAGCTCAAGGGGAAACAACTTTCATCGCCAGAAGCGCATTCTGCGTTTGATTGGGCCTTTGAGGAAGTTCCTCTTGCAGAATGGAAATTGTGCATTGAAAATAGGTTTAAATGCATAACATTTTAAATTAAAAGTTCTCTAAAAATATGTGATAAAGAACATGTAACCTTTAAAGCATATTATTTTTCTCGCAGTTTTCTGAATGTCCTTGTTTTGTAACCCTCGACCCGAAAAAAGAGATGTTATAAGTTTGACATGTATTTGTATGTCTGTCTGTGGCATCGTAGCAGCCAAACGCGTGGACGGATTTGATAGCGGTTTTTTTTTATAATCGCCTCGTCAAAAAGCCTGGTCTGGTGAAGAAAGGAATATTGATATTAAATACTTAAACAGGTGAAAATAAGTGTGTTCGTAAGTAAATTTAGTACAATATAGATACCGATATTTGACATGTATCTGTATGTCTGTCTGTGGCATCGTAGCAGCCAAACGCGTGGACGGATTTGATAGCGGTTTTTTTTATAATCGCCTCGTCAAAAAGCCTGGTCTGGTGAAGAAACCAAAAACCGAGAATAGCTTAATAAAGGTATAAAACTAAATGCAAATAAATTACCAAGACAAATAGTAAAATAATGATATCAAATAGTTTTAATCTTCATTAATTATGCCGAAAACTTACTAAAATAGATAATACGTGGAACAACCCCCGATGCAACGACTTCAATAACTACATAATAATATAATTTTTATTTCTTTTAGAGGTCTTTAGTATCGGGGGTTTTTTTATCTATAATTTGATTCTTGATGTTAAACTGTATATTATCTTTATAACGTTAATAAACATTGATAAACCTTACCGCTTTTTAAATTAAGTTTTACAATTCGGACGGTAATAATTGTTACATTTACTTTTAATGACATAACATTTATGTATAATAATTGTAGGACGAACTTTTAATCTCGTACGTGATGTTAACAAAATATTTTATAAAAATGGGTCCAGTAGAAACGTCTTTATTGGCCGATGTCCATCTGTGACGGCACAATTTACTGCTAAGTGAATCGAATGTTATTTGCAACATAATTCTATAAAAATATATTATAATTCAGATTTTTCTTAAATACAATTAAAGGCAGGTTAGATCCGTAAAAAAAACTGTTTTATTTATATTTCATAATTCACTAATAATTTCTCATGTTATAGTAATTTATAGTAATTAGCTATCACTATTCAACACGCATTACGCATTTCAATTATATCCTTATCCTTTAAGGTTATTTATTCCCAAGAGATTGCTATTATATTTAAATAGGACTCAAATCGCAAGTTTACCCATCTAAATTGCCCTAAACGGCCTATACAACCTCTGGATGCCACAGACAATAAAAATTACCACACGAGTATTAGGCTTAGGTGGTATCCTGTTAGTGCTGTCGCGATTGTCGTTGAAATCTGACGCTCTCCTTTCAGTATTTTTCCGGCGTTCGAAGGGGTAGGGCGTGTTGTATGTTGCGAGAAAACTGAGGTTTTGCGATGTTTTGAGAAACTAATTGTTGAACTGTTTTGTGGTTAGTGAGCTGTGATCGTGTCCATGATGGTGACAGTAACGGGAATTATTTCATTTTTGTTTGCGTTTTTGTCCCTGATGGAAGGTGAGTGCCAGAACGTGACAGAAATTTAAAAATATAGCTTAAAATTTTTATTTATGTTTTTCTATCTTTCAAATGAATATTTTGCCAGAGTTTTCAAAATAACATTAATTTTAAATATCTTTGAAATAATTTATAATGGGGATCCTTTTTTCCCTTAACAATATTTATTTTATAAGTTAAATACAATTTGATGATCTTGTACTTTGAAAATAATGCGTTACGAAAGTTATTTGTCTTATATATTTTTATATGTATATGTTTATCTATTACGATACATATGTATGACTATGAAAATATAATATAGGTTTTTATTAATGTCATATATACGTCGCAGTTAAGTGTTAAACGGTGTATTACTTTTACTATTACACAATTTTATATATAATTAGAATTTAAATTGTTTAAATTTGTAGAAGATTAGTGCTGAAGGAAAAGTATTAATTAAAATGATACCTTAAATTACAACTAAGATGTTTTAATTTTTTTCTTTATTTTACTAATTCCAATATTGTATATAATTACTAAACAGTTTATACCAAAACATTTTATAACATGAAATATAAATGCAGTTAAATAAAAATAAATTAAATAAAAATAATAGTGATGGTTTATTTAAATGCAACAAACCCTTGTAGTAATACTCAGCTAATAAATAATCGTATTAAAATATCTATTTTGGTAACAATCTAAGAAGATTAGAATCAATACACTAAAATATTTTTATTATTTTCAAAGACAAAATAACTTAAATACCTTTTTATCTTTCTTTTTATAATATCTTATATCAGACTACTTACATAAATATAACGTGATTACAGTCTGATTATATAAACTGATTGTTTTCTTATTTTTGTTTAGTCTGCTAAGAACATAGTTTATGATTTTCGTAAAAATGTTTTTAACCCCTGGAAGAGAACAAAAAAACAATTTAAATACGTATTTCCATTCAGACATAAAGCAATAAAGAAATAATTCAAAGTGTACATCACAAAAAACAATTATAAATAAAAAGGTAGTTAATTTTTCCTTGTTTGTTTATTTGTTAAAACATTCTCAAACTTTGATAAGCTTATGTATTTAGCTCCAAATATTTTTAAAGTAGGTGGAAAATCATTACAATATTAAATATTTATAAAAATATATATTTATAAAATTTAACAGTAATGTTTAAAACCATTACGTAATATATATAATACTGTTAATAAATTAGCATAGTCTACTTCACGAGTCTAACTTCTACAACATTAAAGCTTTTAGTAATTATGTAAAGCCTGCGTCCTAAACATAAACAATGCGTACTAAAAATAATGAGTATTTATTAACTTCGATCATGTTTAAAAATATTGTATATTTAATTTTACGAGTTTATAAATATCTAAATCTAAATTGATTAATAAAAATCTTTTAATTACATTTTTAATTAACTAAGCTTTTAAGTGAAGTTAATACTTCATTATTCTTTTCTAATTAAATATTTACATCCAGATGATGTTTTCTTGGAATGCGTAAGATTTAAATATTTGTTTAGACAGCAAATAAATGTTGTGTTTGTCTTATTTAATTAAATTACAATTATATAAAAAAAAGGTTGATTATAAACATAATACACATATTTTACTATACTATTATTAATATTTGAAGTAGAATTATAAATATGTTTTTTTATTTTTATTTTATTTATTTCTTATTAATATTTAACATGTTTTCTTTAACTATTAGAAATAAATTAACCCAGATGAACTCACGTTAATTATATCGGATTTTTGCCCGACTCTTTAGGAACCCGTTCGTGCTTCTTATTCATGAGCTCGAAGCATGTTGAACTCGCGGTTTGAACTGATCAGTTCAGATTATTGCTTATTGATTTTTAATAAATACCGTGAGTACATTAATTTGTGAAATTGATTTAGTTAACTTTCTGTAAAAAAAAAAAACAATTCTCATTTGGGTTTTTACATTAGAACTATTACTGGCCGTTTGGCATTGAAGTACGTAATAATACTTATAAATTAAGTAGAATAAGTATTCTTTTATATTATCAGATAGGTTGGAAGTATTAGAAACCTGCCTGATTGAATGTATGGTGGGTTTTTATTTCGATTCATGACTTAATAATTTTAATTGAATAGGTTAAATGGTGAGTGGCCTAAAAATACACAAAGTTTTTAGGCGTATAGGATGCTAATGAATTAATTAATTGCTTAGATATATGCGGTTGTAAAGTTTTAAAATCTATAAAATCTATTACGAACTTTGTTCTAAAAACCTATATTCAATTATTATTTTATCCGTATCTATAATCTTAATCTACTGATTAAAATATAATTTAATTTTTCTTTAAGTTATGGTAAATTATACTTACATATGAAAAATTTACACCCGAAACCCTATGGTTTCGGGTGTAAATTTTTATACAGATAAACAGTATTATTAATACGCTACTTTAGTTTATAAAATCATTTGTTTTGTAATACGATGTTTAAATAATTTAATTAAGGATTAGCAGCAGCACAACGACTTTGTTGCTCTCCTGATCTTTCTATTTCTATTTTCATAATTATCTTAACTTAAAATTTTATCAAATTCATATAATATTTATATATATGTATTTCTCAACCTAATATTTTTAAGGAGTAAAAAGCATGCTATATATTAACATAAATAAAAATAATAAAATAATTACTACACTAAATTTAACTACAATCCCATTATTATCCCAGCATCCTAGTAATTCCAGTAATTAATTAATATCCGTAAAATTAAGAAAAATACAACCTTTTTTAAACAATCGTGTAATTTTGTGCATTGCAATGAATTCTGTTATTGTCTACACTCAAGCATTGGAAAACAAATTATTTTTATGTCACGAGATGTTTCCAAGAATATATATATCAAAACAAAAAAAAATAGATTCGGTATAACAATATGTGATAACACTAATTGTTTCATGTGGATCTAAAACCAAATCAATCAAAATCAAAATTAATATTTAACCACAAAATAATATATTCTAAATCCGTTCACTATATTTTTGCGCCTTGAGCTATTATGATTAGTGGCAAAAAATATTTACAACCATTCTTTTAAGTGCAGTATTCACAGTCATGTCATGTATGTTTTGGGTCTTAAATCACGGTATTATAAAAACAAACTAAGTGCGAGTCGGGCTCGCACACGAATGTTTCCCTATAGATACATATATACAAAAACGTCAAAATAATCGTACTCATTGTAGCCCCCTTAGTCCCCTTATACAATTATTTTATTTTTATATAATTACTTATTTTTAAAGTGAATGTAGAACTAAATATTACGTGAATATTTCAAGAGTCTATCTGTTCCCGTTATTAATAACGAGTAAAACCATAAAGTTTTTGTATGGGAGCCTTTCTCAAATATTAATATGATAGAGATAACAGAAATCACAGTTCGTAAGATACAGTCTGGAAACATACAAATGGATATTCCGACAGCGACGACTTAGTAATAGGGTTTTATTTTTACCCTTTGGGTGCGGAAACCTAAAAACAATGGCTTTGCCTTGTCAATATTGTTCCTTGCAATGGAAATGTATTGCCTTTTTTATTTAATCATAGTTTCAAAGCATATTAAACAAAAAATAATCACGAGCAAGACTCAAACTTGCGAGATCCGAGACCGATTCAAAGTTTTATTCTATACCTATTTAGTTAAAATATACGTCATCAGTAGGTATATGTTTACATATACCGTACCATCGCTCTATCAATTGAGCTACAGTATCGCCATCTGCTACAGTAAGTACAGTAAGTACAGTAAGTACAATACAATACAATACAATACAACAATACAATAAGTATAGTAATACAGTAAGCATTCTGTATGTGACCATCTTCATCGGGACGGTGCAGATGACATCTATTAGGCTTCTTTCAAAAATCCCAACCGTAGTTTCTATCTTTGCAGAATAGATTAATATTTAAAAGATACCACAATCCACAGTAATGTTTGAAAATATCCATAAACATGTACACCCATATTAAGCTTATTTAAATTTTAAATAAATATATAATGAAAGATAAATCAAATAATTTATTTTAATTTCAAAAAGGTTAACATGGAAATACATGTTAAGTGATATTTTTATAATATATATTTATTTATTTATTCTTTATTGCACAATTTTACAAGGTGAAAAGTGTAAACAGGCGCACTTAATGCCATTTGGCATTTTATACCTTAAGAGGTACAAGAATAACGGTTACAAAAAAAAAAAAACAAAACAAAACGAACTAATGAAACAAAATATATACTTATAATATATTAAATACTGTTAATTCTTTAATAAAAATAAAACTTCTAACTTTGCAATTGAATCTCACAAGAAAAATGCCGTAGAACAAATAGATGTTATGTATAGAAAATAAATCCCTTTTGATCAAAACTGAATAACTAAGTTTTTTGTATGGCATTATTTTTGGTTGGTTTCTAAGAAAGGAAGAAACATATACTTTATAAAATATGCTTTTACCAAGGCTCATCTTATAATGTATATGTTATATTTTTTTGTATTATACTATAAAGCTTAATGATACATTATAATAATTTACTTAAAAAATATTTAAATTCCAATTTTCAATCCTGGCTGTTTTCTTTCATTGCATTTTGCATTGCATATTCGGAATCGGCTAGTGCTGGTATCTTTCAAACAAATAATACAACGACTGCTTTGGACCGAATTTTCCTAATTTTAAATGCATATTTACAGAACCGTCGTAAAAGTTTTTTATTATCTATGAAAAATATTAGGATTTGTCTTCATCGCTGATATTGGAGTCGTTATTTTCTGTGTTTATTATATTTATTATCTTCAAGGAGAAGTTTCAATCTAACAATCTAATCATAAATGTAAGATCTTTTATTAAAAAAAACATAAATAATTAAGAGAATTTACTAAAGGCGTATAAATAGTTTGTGCCCTCTTGTTTGGAATGCAACGCGTGCTAACGCTTGAACCGCAGCATTAGCTTGAAAACAATCAAAATTTGGGAGAAGCTTTTTTATATTTGGCAGTAAAGTTCACTTACAATACTTTTATGTTGATTTTATATATATATTTTATATTAATCTCTGTGTTTTAATGTTATACATATTTTTTTACAAGGCTTCCTTAATTTCAAGATATACATCTTAAAATAGTATTACATCCTATGAAAGATAACTGAATAAACCAGTTTTGGAAAAAAATATTTAGGTTTAGCTTTTTTTATAATTACCACTAATATTGGCGATTAAAGAAAAATTAGAAGGAAATATGAAAACATTTCCAAGAGATTTCGACCGTTTATTCAAAACTTTAATCTTAAACAAACGTAGTTTTCTTGTGAGATATTTCCTGAGATGGCTGTATGTTATCACAAGAGGGACGTATATTAAAGGAATATGTAAAATTTGTGAACGCGTAGTGTACGCCTCTGGCGTTCATATGAAATAGAGGAAGTTAGAATTTTTCTGCGTTTCCAACAGTTTTAAGGAATACGGTTATTTTGCTTATACTTGCTCCCCTGCAGCTTTAATAGTCTGGAGTAAGCAATATTTCTAATACTTTTAAAGTACATTAAGAAATAAACATTAATATATTATATGGAATTAATAATTAAATAAATAAAATAGTAAGTCTAAGTCCTGCTTTTTATATTGTCTTTCTCAAAATGTATTTTCTTTTGTCCACTCAATTAAAATATTCTTTAAAATTTAGTTGACTGACTATGAAGTAATTACATAACGTGTTAATGAAAAGTATATAAAAAAATGTAGCTTTGTGTTTTTGGTTATTATTACATCACTGCTGATAAGTAATTTATTTTTAAAAAGTGTTATTTTAAGTATTTATTAAACTATTTATGGTTTTAATAAAGTAATTATTATTATGTAAGAGATGCTCAAAGTGTATTTATTTTGTAATAAAATAAAATATATATTATATCACCTTAACCGGTAATGATAATTTATATCATATGAAATAATACACTTATGAAATTTATTTATTTGTACTACATTCTTTTATTCTGTTAACATCATTTCATTTTGTTTTTTTAACCCCCGACTCAATAAGAGGGGTGTTATAAATTTGACCTGTCGTTCTGTGTATCTGTGTGTCCGTCTGTGGCAATGTAGAAGTCGAACACGCGGACAGATCGCGGTTTTTTTAATCGAAAGTTTTGTTTGTCAAGATTGTGCTTGGCTATGTTTGGTCAAAATAAAAACAGTCGTCTCCAGGATATTGAGGTTTTATTAGTGCAGGTGAAAGGTTCTTATGCAATATTGATGGAAATGCGTAATTGATAATTAAGTAAACATTTGTGTGTTCGTAGTTTCTCTTAGTCCAATAATGAAACCAGTAACATGACATTAAAACGCAAAAATAAATAAATTTATAAAACCCCCGATACAAAAAGACCTCAAAAAAGAATAAAGATAATATTATTATGTACTTATTGAAGTCGTTGCGTCGGGGAACCGTTTAATAAAGGAAGAAATGCAAGTAAGTTACCAAGGCAAATAAAGAAATTACGATATCGAATTATATAGTAGACTATACGATTCGATAAGCCCTCGTAACTTCGTAAAATACACACCATCGTCAACGTAGGTACAATGGTAGGTACAACGCAACGATTTCAATAAGTATATAATCATGTTTTTTTAATTCTTTTTAGAGGTCTTTTTTGTATCGGGGATTATTTTTATTCTTAATTATTTTTTTTTTAAATTATAAAAACTAATATGAATAGGTACGTAGACAAAAGAGTAGAAATAAAGATACTCAAAATTAAAAGAAAATTTAGAATTATAATAATGTTTTTTATTAAAATATTTATTTGAATAGTAGGTACTACTAATTATTCTAATGTTTATTTGAATAGTACTACTAACTATTTTGCCATAATTATTTTTGTTATTTTGATCTAACTAGAACTTAATGATAATGTACAGAACCATTCAAATAGCTACAGTGAAGCAACGTGTGCAGAATAGTTACTAAGTTGGTTATTGCCAGCTCTCTCTGTAAATAAACATGTTGTAAGTATGCAATATAATTTTATAATTACGATATTATAATGAAATCTATATAAATATATATAATTAAGCATGCATACATAACACTATTCTGTTACTGACTGGCTGACTGATTGACTATACTGAGAGTGTACTAATAGTGCTAGTGCTTCCCTTTGTAGGAAGCACTAAGTGTAAATTTCCCCGACAATCTCTAAAACATAAATAGTGACAAATATATAATATACATACATGTATAACATCAATAACATCACGCCTATAAATACCTTTAAGGTGTAATCACAACTAACCCTTACCATTTAGAGATGCACATATTAAATGTAATAACCACTTTTCGCCAGTTATATTACGAGCCTTAAAATTTTAATTGCAATACTTTTTACATGGCCTCATTGAGTTCATTAAAAATATAGCCGAATTACACATTTATGATACAAAATTCTTTTAATATTATTTATATAAAAAAAGATTATTAATAAATTTGTCTCATTTTACGTTATTTATAATCTGTGATATCATCGTTATAGCCTATGATATTTTTATCAAGTATAATATTGTAAATTGCATTTTCCTAAATACCGAACAGACATATTTTTTATGTTTCTAGCTTGTTTATTTAATAGGATTTTAAATTGTGTAGCACTTTTCTAAGTTGCAGTTTTTAAAGAGAAAACTCTGCATTTTTTTCCACCACTTCACTTTTAATTGCGTATTCGACTCTTTGTGACCAAAGCTTTATATTTATTACCTACTTTTGTAATTGATTAGTGCATGTTTAAGTATTTCATATTTTCTCACGATCATATCATTCGCTTTTTATCAAAAACTAAGCAACAAGAAAGTTTTATCCATCACTTTTGGGTATATAATATAACAATAATATAGCAGTCCTTTGTCGCTCCATAATGGATGCTGATTGGGACTATACGAATTTATTTTACCTTTGTCTGACTTTGACGTTCACCTATTTTTATCTTACCCTAAGTTATTCTGATTGTAACTGACACTATCGAACCAAACAATATTTATTACAAAAAGTAGTTCATGTAGTTTGAAAATTCATACAATATAGAAGAAATTATAGTTACTTTTTCGTTTTCAAAGTGACATGAATTAGCAAGCAACAGCGCAAGTTTGATTTTGTGACGTTATACTTTAGTTACAAATTCTTAGTATTGTAGGCTACTAATATGGAGCGTGTTTTATTTATATTTAAAAAGATATAAGTAAGCATCAGTAAGTAATTCATTAATACTGAAATTTTTACTTTTAGGTATAAATACCAAAAGAAGGAAGGTAACAAAATTTATATTAATATCTATAATATTAATAATAATAATAATCATTTGATTTATTCAAATATTAAAAAAATAATAATATTCGTTTAAATGAAGAATGAATCATAATTACGACTTAAAATTGCTAATAACTAGTTAATTAGTAGAGAACATATAACTAGTTAATAACAATATACATTATGTTCATTTGAAATATATATATTATATATACTATATATATGTACTATTTATCCACATCTTTTATAATACTATTACATTTACATTCAAGATAAGATTTTACTGTGAGAAAAGAGTTTAAAACATACTATCTCTGAGTTCCAGAAAAATGGTTAGATATGCAATATCAAGATGAAAAAGTTATTTAAAAAGAAATAAAGGTATTAAATGACAGTGACAGTTGACAGTAACAAGGTCGTTTTCTGAAAATCGCGCTCAAATTTTAAAAATAACATTATAATTCAGATAAAAGTAAAAATATTAAAATGTCAAGTCAATTATAGAAAGAAGAAGTGTATCCACTTAGTAAATCATCACAATCAAGAGATCCTCAAATAATTTAATAGAATCTCTAATTATATCATATTTTCGGAATAAAACTAATTTAAGTCATATTTACGTTCTCATTATAAAATTATATTGCAAGTAGTTTTCTGTCACATTTATTTATTTAAAACAAAACTAACTTTTTTAATAATCAATTGACCAGCGCTTATGTTATGCATCTTGGCTTATGTAGTTACTAATTAAATTTTGTTAAATCATATAATTTGCTTACTGAACAACATGATACAGGAAGTGAAATCAGTAATCAAATGATGTTTATAAAACAGGGTCTTTAGAAGATTTTCTCATATTAACTAAGTTTAATACTTGGAGGTAACCCTCAATTGATTTTCAATTCCAATTTATATTAGCTATGAAGTAAGTTTTAAACACTCAGCGATAATATTATTATACGTCTAATTTCTTGTACCTGTTTTAACGTGGGATAGAACTGTTTGTAATTATTAATCTCCTTCTAAGCGGCTTGATATATTTAAATATATACATTTGTTTTCGTACTAAATTTTAGCTTTACCATGTTTGTAAGATATTAGAAACATTTAAAATTTTCATTTATTTCTTCATATAAAACGTATAACATCAAATTGTTAGACTCAGTATCAGTTAATATTTAATTACATAATATTATGTTTAATATTAATTTCTGATGTCATTTTGAACTGTCCGATTGAATAATAAATAATATAAACGCTTGGTTTACATTTAAAAACGATCAAAAAAATTGTCAATCAGCATACAGAACAGATTGCAGCATTTTTAGTAACGTTAGGTTAGGGCCAATAAACAAGTCTTTACAAACTACATAAATTACGAATTTCAATATTTTTTATAGACTTCTCAATTATTATATAGGGTATCTTAATGTGAAAATTCAGGTTTTATTATTCAAGTCCCAGGTCTCATCTAATTTCGATATTAATAATCATCATCTAGAAGATATTAATTTTTAAAATGTTTTTAATTACAACCTTTAACAAAAAAAATATTAAAAAATATTTGAAATTATACACATGTAAAATAATGTCTACATTTTTATGAGAAATATAAAAGTAAATAAAAATTGGAAAGTATTCACTTAAGAAGTAAGGTCTTTTTTTAGTAGGCTGCAAGCCAAACAATATAAACTTTGCCAAAAACTACCGATACAAAAAGACCTCTAAAAAGAATAAAAATAATATTATTATGTACTTATTGAAGTCGTTGCGTCGGGGGACCGTTGATAGTGTGTATATTTTACGAAGTTAAGCATTGAGGACTTAGACTATACGATTCAATATTGTAATTTCTTTATTTGTTACTTGCATTTTAATTTCTTTCTTTATTAAACGGTCCCCCGACGCAACGAATTCAATAAGTACATAATAATATAATTTTTATTCTTTTTAGAGGTCTTTTTGTAGTTTACATTGCCACAGACAGACACACAGATACATAGATACATAGATACACAGATACACAAATCGACAGGTTAAACTTAAAACAACCCTGTTTTTAGTCGGGGGTAAAAAAATAAAGAATATTATAATAGCAATTACTTTTATATCTTCCACGTTTTTTCTCTGTAATATTTCACTGAAATATGAAAAAAGTGAGTAAAATGATTTTGACTGTTTCTGATCACAAGCAGGCAAGATTTTTAATTACTCGACTGCCAAAGGAAGGTTATTAATGAACTTAAAAAGAGTTTTAAATAACTTTGTGTGCCCATTTCCTAGAATAAATATGGTTCATTATATTATCTCAGAAAAAATATACGTAATTAAAATATTCATCGTTGAAAAGAGTACAGATACTTAAACGGATAGTATCTTATAATATTTTTAGGTCACAACTTATTTATAAAGGTTAAACAAAGCAACAATAAATACATAAAATATAACTTTTATATTCAATATTACTTATTCTTGGTAGTTTCCAAATTTCAATTGTCACATAACTTGTTACATCTACCTATTATCATTTTCAATTTATATTACTAACTCCTACACGGTTGCTCAGACTCGCGCTCATTTAAATGGAGTAATTAAATTAAATTTGCTTACTACTTGAAAAACTTTGTTCTTGTTTTATCCTTTAATAAGAAAAGATACAAGGAAACTTCTGTAACAATTCTTATGTCCTTATAATATGATATATTATTATTATAGCGATAATAAATATTAGATAAATTAACAAAGAAAGAATAAAAAATACAACACGTTTAACAACAAATGTAATGAGTTTTGCCGCAAACTGTACATAACTTTTTAACTATGTTTATATTATTTACTTATATTTCTAATAAATGTGAGAAATAGCTCAGTAATGACAAAAATATAAATTAAAAATTTAAGAAACTCCCGGTACAAAAAAAAACCTCTAAGGAGAATAAAAATAATATTATTATATACTTTTCAAAGTTGTTGCGTCGGAAGACCTTTGTCCGTACGTTGACGACGGTGTCTATTTTGCGAAGTCAATAATTGAGGACTTAGACTATACGATACGATACCGAAATTTCTTTATTTGCCTTTGTAACTTACTTGCATTTTAATTTCATCCCTTATTAAACGGTCCCCCGACGCAACGACTTTAATATACTTATAATAATATTATTTTTATTCTTTTTAGAAGTTTTTTTTGTATCGGGGGTTTTTTCTTAATTTTTAATTTTTTTTTTCGCTTTTTAAAGTTATGTTACTGTTTTCTTTATTTTACTAAATGAACCTACGGGCACACAAATTTTCAGTTGTTTAAGTATTTCTATCAGTCTATCCTAATATTATAAGAATAAAAAATTTATTGTCGAAAAGGTTCCGAAACTACTGGACCTATTAAAAAAACTGTTACTGTTTTCTAAGGTTTTTACGAGTACTACACATTGAAATATAACTCGCGTATATTAATTTAAATTTGAAATTTTCATTTTAAATCTAACCCGACGTTTCGAATGCTTTGCATAAAACAATCGTGTTCACGGTAAGATGTGATAGACGTGTCTGTCAGTAAGTCAATTAATTAGTCATCTACATTTTTTTTTTTTTTTTTTTTTTTATACAAAACTAGGTTAATGCTTGACTACATTCCACCTGATGGAAAGTGAAATGTAGTCTTAGGTGGTAAAGCGCATTAACCTAGCAGCCTATTCACTCTCCTCTTGAAGACACCCACATTATATTTTGCCGGAAATACCGACGCCGGCAGATTGTTCCAGTCCTTCGCTGTACGCACTAAAAAAGATGAAGCATAGCGCTTCGTTCGGACAGGTGGAATGTCCACAACAAAAGGATGAAAACCTGCCGTGCGTCGGGTCGTCCGGTGATGGAAGGGGGATGGGGGAATTAGGTCGTGCAATTCCTGCGCACACTCACCAAAATGTATCCTATAGAATACTGAGAGGCTGGCAATTCTACGCCTGTGTTCAAGGCTGTGGAGTTTGGCGTCAACCAATTTAGGGTCGCCAATAAGCCTCTTTGCTCGCCTCTCAATTGAGTCCAGAACCGCAAGATGAGTCTTTGCTGCACCAGCAAATATGTGGCCACAATACTCTACACACGACCGGATCTGTGCTTTGTATAATACAAGAAGCTGTCCCGGTGTAAAGTACTGTCGCACCTTCGCAAGTACGGCAAGCTTTCCTGCAGCTGCTCTTGCTCTGGACTCAATGTACCGACCAAAGTTGAGGTTCGAGGAGATCTCTAAGCCTAACAACTGAAGCCAGTCACTGTATTCCAAGGATACATTCTGGAAAGTAGGAGCCAAGGTGAAGGGGCTCCTTTTGGCGGTGAACAAACACGTCTGCGTTTTGGTGGCGTTGAATTTGACAAGATTGGCATTGCCCCATGCGGAGACTGCCTAAAGTTTGTCATTCAAACGTTGCACCATGGCTTCTCTTTCAGATTGTACTTCATCTCTACTAGCCCGAGAACTTGGCAGATATCTTTCTACAACTGTGCTGTCGTCTGCACACCCATAGATACCTTTAACAGATCGTTAATGTGCAGCAGGAAAAGAGTTGCAGAAAGAACGGACCTCTGAAGTACTCCGGCATTTATTGTCAAGGATTCCGAGGAACACCCATCGACAACTACTCGGAGAGATCTCTGGCTCAGAATGTTCGTTACCCAGCCGATCAGGAGACATACCGTACGCTGAAAGCTTGCTTATAAGGCTCACATGCCAGACCCTGTCAAAAGCCTTCGAGACGTCCAGAGAGACGGCGACCGCTTCTCCGTTCCTCTCGATGGCTTCGCCTAAAATGTGTGTTGCGTACGCTAGAAGGTCCCCAGTGGACCTATTTCGGCGAAATCCGTACTGTCGGTCACTGAGGAGATCGTTACCTTCTACGTAAGCTAGAAGCCGCGAGTTCAATACACGCTCCATAATCTTGCAGAGTATGGAGGTGATTGAAATGGGCCTATAATTGGCAGGATCGGCACGGCTGCCTTTTTTGGGCACGGGTTGCACGTTGGCAAGCTTCCAGGATTCCGGCACTTTTCCAGTCTTGAAAGAGAGGCGATACAGACGTGTCAATACAGGAGACAACTCACCTGCGCATGTCTTGAGCAGAATGGCTGGTATACCATCAGGACCACTAGCTTTATTCACATCTAAACGACACAATGTTCTCCATACCTCTTTGTTCGTGATGCGGATTTCAGGCATCGAAATACCGCAGTGAGGAAGATGTTCTGGAGAAGCATTGCCAGTGTCTAGATGCGAATTCTCAGCAAACAGAGAAGCAAGTACGTTCGCTTTCTCTGTTGCTGTGTGGGCCAGGGATCCATCCGGCTTCAGCAGAGCAGGCAGTGAGGGTTGGCAGAAGTTCGACTCGATCGCTTTGGCAAGAGACCAGAAAGCTCGACTGCCAGTTGGTCTGACAGAGAGCTTTTCGCCATTCTTAACGATCCGATCAAGACGAGCCTTCCGCAATGCCTTTTTATAGGACTTGGCAGCTTGGTTAAAGGCTCTCTTCTTTGTACTTACATCCGGAGTTTTGCGGCTTCGAGCATCAGCCCAAATGAGGTATGCCGAATGTTTTTGGTCATATGCATGACGACATTCGGCATTAAACCATGGGCGAGCTTTGCCACCGATGGGTACGTCAGCAAAAGGAATAAAATACTCCATTGCCTGATGCACCACAACGGTTATAGCATCCGCGCAACTCGACGGATCCAAAGAAGAGAAGCAGACCTGCCGCCCAGGATAAGACGCAAAAAAGTGCCGCATCTCATCCCAATCTGCTGACTTGTATTTCCATACTCGCCTAACACCATGTGGACCTCCAACGGTTAATTCACCGAGGCGAACAGCGATACGGTAGCTCAGTTGGTAGAGCGACGGGACGGTTTCCCAGTAGTCATGGGTTCGAATCCCTGCCGGTATCGGTTTATTTTTCATTCTATATTTATATAAATTTAAATAAGCTTAACATGGCTATACATGTTTAAAGATATTTTCAAACATTAATTACGGTAATGGCATCTTTTCAATGTTTATCTATACTGCAAAGTTGGAAACATTGGTTAGGATCTTCGAAGGAAACCTAATAGATGTCACCACCGTCCCGTTAAAGACGATCACATATAGAATGCTTAATTCACCTAGGCGGACAGTGATACGGTAGCTCAGTTGGTAGAGCGACGGCACGGTTATATAAATTTAAACACAGTGTCATATTAGTAAAATTATCAACTTCGTGATTTTTATGACAGACTTAGCGTTGACAATAGCACTATTTTATAAATTATTATTCAAATTCTTTAAAGTTATGATTAAAATATAACTGTTTTAATCTAACGTGGTTTCAAAATTTTTTTTACTTATTTGAAACTTATACTTATTTGAAACTAATAACAATGTTATGAAAGTGATGAGACATGACGCTTTAAATACTCACACCGTTAACGGCCTTACTTATATTTGAGGTTTAACAACTTCTGAAATTCGCTGTATTCTAGATTCTATTGATTTTACAAATATCAGAGAGCTTAGTATATACTAAAGAATAAAATTGCTTTTAACTCAATGCAATGAGTTGGAAAAGTAAATAATATGGTTATTCAAATACAACAGTCTAGGAGAAAAACTAAAATATTAAAAATAAGAGAAAATCCATTTGATATCTACAATGATGAAGAGTTTTGCGTAAAATATCGGTTTTCCAAAGACGTTGTCTTATTTTTAACCCCTGACTAAAAAGAGGGGTGTTATAAGATTGACCTGTCAATGTGTGTCTGTGTATTTGTGTATCTGTCTGTGGCAAATTTGCGGCCAAACGCGTGCACGGATTTGAATGCGGTTTTTTTTATCAAAAGCTATGCTTGTCGATATGGTTCTTATCCATGTGTAATTGAAATAGAAATAGTCGTCTCCAAGTCGGATATAGTATCTTAATGTTTAGGTATCCTTAGCAGAGATGTAAAATATACTCACCAGAACAAACTGTTTCACTCAACCATGAAAAAAGTAGAAGGCCACTAAGGATGGAACCATTGTTAAGGGAACAGAGATAAGAATGTATTTTTATTATCACAACAAAAATAGATTTGTCTATACTGACAGGGACACCAAAATGTAAATGGTAGCTTCAGCAGTGCTAAAATAATTAAAATAAATATATGAGATATTAAATTATATGTTTTTAATTTCTTATTATAAAATTACAATAAATCTGAAAACATAATTCTTGTATAGTATACATATACGAGTTATAGCATATTACGAGTAAGTACTATACAGAACACAAAAGAAAATGTTAGTAGAATGTTTTAATTAGATGTATTTCTCAAAAATGTTATTAAATTACAAAATGAAGTTTAAAAATAATGTAATTTCATCAAATTACAACATCACGATTTAAAAAAAAACATAATATCTTATCAGCTACTTGAGTCCACGGTTTTAGTTTCGCCTTATTTGTATTTGTATTTAAATTGTTATTTTCTTTAATAAGTAGGTACCTATTGTATTTTTCGCAAGTTTCTATACGACTTACGACGTTGCCGTTTTGTGTATTTGACATAATGATATAATAACTATGACATTGTTATAGTTACTATATCATTATGTCATAGTTATTATATCATAATGTCTATCATATGACATTGTTATAGTTAGTTTATCAGTAAAAAAATATTCTTACGTTATTTACAGCTTTAACCGAATTTAACATAGTTTAAGTATGATATAATCATTGCATAGTATTTTTTTATAAGTAACAGGGTAAATATATAATCCAATGTTGTCCTCTATATTATGTAAATTTATTTCTCCCAATTTGATTGATTATTTTTCAAGTGAAATATAAATTGATATTCACAATGACTTGGGTACGTGATGTGGATATAGCGACGACGACATCTCTTCGAAATACATTGTGTTGAGATAATACCTTAAAAATATATCAGCTTCAAAAGTATATTTATACACTTTAATATACTATATTAAAAGGGTCTTGCCTTTCAGATAAAAGCATATTGTTTTTCATATTGAATTAAACATTGATATTACTTAGTACTTACATATAAGCGTTTATTTATATATGTTTTTTTATTTATACCTTGTCTTGCCATAAATGTTGCAACAAAGATTTTTTTAAATTGCAAATAACTTTTATATATTTTACAGTGTGTTAGTTTAATACACAAATTTAAAACAATTAAACATATAAAAAGCTTATTCGAAGAGGTGTCCATTGGTTGCAATAGAGTCCTTGAAACGTTCATGTCAAAAATCAATAGAAGCACGCGCTCTTTCCATGGGGAAATTCTTTACCGCCAATCATATGGATGGCGCCAAGCTGTACTCTTTAAAACTGACCATAAATCATAATCCAGAGGATTAATATTGGGACTAGACGACGGCCAGTCTTTAGCTCTGATGAAGTCCGATACGTTCGCTTCCAACCAAGACTGCGTGGACCGAGCTTTATGACCCGGCGCCGAGTCTAGCTTGAAGGACCATACTTGGTTATTGAACATGGTGTTATTAAAGGGCTTAACTACCTTCTCAAGAATGTTATCTTGATGCACTGGTGACGATGTTTTGATACCTTCTTCACTAAAATAGGGCAAAGACACTCCTTCACAGCTAATACCCCACCAAACCCCACCAAACCATCACTGAAATCGGATAATGTCCACGTTGCACTCTGTCAATAATTGAGAAGCTTCCTTAGAGATTTGAGCATAAATACGGTTATTTTTTTTGTTAAAATGTTGCTCAATTGTAAAAAATCTCATCAACAAAATTTTTCTGTGACCTTTCTTTGCGTACCGCTTTAGTAGTTGTTTCGATTTTACCACCCTATTCATCTTTAATTTATCACTCAAGAAATGGCCAATGAGTCTCTAAAAAGCTACATACAAGTTCTAAGTCATCTCTTAAAATACGTGACATAGTTTTTGGTGCTATCTTCATTTCCCGAGAAAAAATCTTTTGCTTTCGGACAGGATTTCTTTGAATATTACTGCTTTGACCACCTTTTTCGTACGAACACTATGTGGACGGCCAGATCTTAGTCTATCACAAACAGAGGAAGTCTCATTGTACCTATTAATAGCCCGATACACAAACATTTGAGTAATAGCACGTGTATGTAGAGTTTTAAAAATTGCATTTGGTTCCATACCTACTTTGTGTAATGCAATCATAGCAATTCTGTTCTCTTTATCACCCCACTCCATTTTAATATCGCAAAATATTATACAATGTATTGGCGTAAAAAATTAAATTAAAAATTCTAAAAACCCGCGATATTAAAAGACCTCTAAAAAGATGTTTGAAAATATCTTTAAACATGTATAGCCATGTTAAGCTTATTTAAATTTATATAAATATAGAATGAAAAATAAACCGATACGGGCAGGGATTCGAACCCGCGACTACTGGGAAACCATCCCGTCGCTCTACCAACTGAGCTGCCGTATCGCTGTCCGTCTCGGTGAATTAAGCATTCTATATGTGATCGTCTTTATCGGGACGGTGGTGACATCTATTAGGTTTCTTTCGAAAATCCTAACCAATGTTTCTAACGGTAAACGGTAAACCTAATAGATGTCACCACCGTCCCGATAAAGACGATCGAACGACGACGAAAAGCCCCCGATACAAAAAGACCTCTAAAAAGAACACAAATAATATTATTATGTACTTTTTGAAGTCGTTGCGTCGGGGGACCGTTGCACGTTCGTTGACGATGATGTTCATTTTACGAAGTTAATTATTGAGGACTATACTATTCGATGTCGTAATTTCTTTATTTGCCTTGTTAACATACTTGCATCTTAATTTCTTCCTTTATTAAATGATCTCCCGACGCAACGAATTCAATAAGTACATAATAATATTATTTTTATTCTTCTTAGAGGGCTTTTTGTATCGGGGGTTTTTTTAAATAATATTTTTTTTCTGCTTTTTAAGTTATGTTACTGGTTTCTGAATTGTACTAAAAATTGTACAGACACACAAAATTTTCAATGGTTTAAGTATTTCTATTAATCTATTTTAATATTATAAAGAGGAAATATTTGTTTGTTTGTTTGAATTAAAAAGGCACCGAAACTACAGGACCGATTTAAAAAAATCTTATAGCATTAGAATCCTACATTATCCATGATGATCATTGGCTATATTTTATAATCATCATCATCATCATCATCATTATCATCACTAATTTATAAAGAGGAATGATTTGATTGTTTGTTTGTTTGAATTGAATAGGCTCCGAAACTACTGGACTATTTAATAAAATATTTTACCTTTAGAATCCTACGTACGAATACTACGTTAATACGAGAAATATATATATTATATTTAATAAAATAAGGATCCACGTGAAAGTTTCGACAGTGTAATAAATTATATGTATTAAATAACATGATTCCAGACTTTTTCATATGGGTAGGTAGTTAGGTAGGTTTTATATATAGAAATATTAAAAAATATATAAACATTTAGAGTTAAAATGATTTACAATCACTAATAACACTATGATGAAGGGATTTATATTATCACTAACTGTTGCCCGTGATTCTTTATGACTACGATCATAAACCATATAAATATATTTTTACAGTCTACGTGGACCCAGACACGGGCAACAGCTATTCCTAATAAAGTACTTTACCTGAGTGAGTAAGTGTAGAAACCTTTTGGCCTTCATAACAAGGCTTTCTTATTTATGTAAAGCGGGCGAAGCCGCTGGGAACAGCTAATTATTGCATAAGAACTTCTCCCCCGCACGAATAAAACGTCGATATTTTGGAGACAACTATTTCTATTTCGACCAACCATAGATAAGAACTAGAGCTATGTTTTGATCTCAAAATCTCGTCAGTCTCGACGAGCATAGCTTTCGATTAAAACAAACCGCATTCAAATCCGTCTAATCCGTCTAATCCGCGTTTGGCCGCAAATTAACCAGAGACAGATACACAGATACACAGATCGACAGTTCAAACTTATAACACCCCTCTTTTTAGTCGGGGGTTGAAAAAGAAATAAGTATTGGATTTAAGGTTCTCGTTAAAATAAAAATTCACCTTTATAAATTTTACACTTAAAGTGGTTTATTAGACCGTGAAAGTTTTATATGAAACTTCAATATCTTTTCAAGTGTGCCATTGAAATTAAGCCTTTCTACCTACTTTTAAACAAATGTTTATAAAGGGAAGTTTGGTAATAGAAATAAAAATAAATTTCCATTTAAACAAATTTAATAATAACAAAATCAATTCCATTAATTTAATAAGATTTGTGAATTAATACAATCTATTTATTTATTTAAACTTTATTGTACAAAATTATACAATTGGCGGACTTAATGCTAAAGCATTCTCTACCAGTCAACCGAAACATTATACAGAAAAATAAGAACTACAAGGGTACAATACAGAAAATAAAAAAAAATATAAAATTCAAAACTATGACTACGGATCTAAAAAATATAATACATATACAAACTAGAATATCATAAATTAACAAACTTAAACATATACCTTATTTACAAAATACTAAATATACTATGAACTATAATAAATACATAAACTACTACATATACAACATAATATCTGATAAATAATAAATCGCTACGCTATATACGACGGAAAATTTTAAGTCGTCTTCTCTAGAAGGTATCTACATAAACGTTTCTTGAACACCTGCTTACTAGGAGCACGCCGAAGATGATCAGGCAGGCCGTTCCAGAGTTTTATTGCGTTTACTGTGAAAGAGGAAGATAGAAAACCAGTATGGTGTAAAGGAATATATAAACTAAGGTTGGACGACGATCGAAGATTCAATTCGTGAGTGGTCCTCAGTAAATGAATTTTGGATTTCAGGTACCGAGGAGAAGATGGATCATTTAAGATGGAAAAAAGTTGACTTAAATTTCTCGAAATTCGTCTTTCACGGATGGGAAGCCATTTGAGCTTATTACGATACTCAGAGATGTGATCAAATTTACGTAAGCCAAAAATGAATCGAATACAACTGTTAAGAATACGATCTAATTTATTAAGATTGGTTTCAGAGATGTTAGAGTAGCATACATCGGCATAGTCAATAAGTGGAAGAATGAGTGTCTGCACTAACAGAGTTTTGGTCCGAATAGGTAAAAAGTTTTTATGTCGATAGAGAGAGCGTAGCGAATACGTCACTTTTCGACATAGCTCAACTATGTGAGAATTCCAGCTGAGTGTACTATCCATGAGAAGACCGAGATTTTTTATTGTTGTCAAAAAAGGAATATTCATATTATTATATTTAACTGGTACCACATTACTGCTTTTAAACTTATTCAAATTATGCTTGCTGCCTATAACTATTGCTTGACACTTTTTATGGTTGACGCTAATTCCGAAGTTATTACACCAGTCAAGAATATTATTTAGGTCTTTATTAATATCAGCAATTGCGGAATTTATACAATCAGGCTTGGTATGAGCATAGATTTGAAGATCGTCAGCATACAGATGATAAGAAGAAGATAGATTAATGGTAATAAAATTAATAAATAATGAGAATAGAAGAGGAGAAAGAATACCACCTTGTGGAACACCAGAAGTTAAGTTACACCAAGCAGATAAAGAATTATCAATGTAGACGGCTTGCTGGCGACCACGAAGGTAAGAAGAGAACCATTTCAGTTCCTTGGAAGAAATATGTAGATGTTTTAGGAGAGCGATGAGTATGTCATGACTAACTGCATTAAAAGCGTTAGAGAAATCAACAAGAACTAATACAGTTAGTAAGCCACCATCCATCGCTTCCCTGACATCTTCGGTGACTTTCAGAAGAGCTGTGCAAGTACTGTGACCCGGACGGAAACCCGATTGATGCTCACTAAGTAAATTGTTCTTGAAAATGAATTGAGAAAACTGCTTCTGAACAAGCAATTCCAGAACTTTGGAGAGGAATGGTAAAATAGAAATAGGACGATATTCATTACAGGATCTGGGATGAGGGACTTTTGGCAACGGAAGGACACGTGCGCTTCGCCATTGTTTTGGAAAATATCCGTTAGATAAGGACAAATTAATAATACACGAAAAGGCGGGAAGGATGATATCAAGTAAAGTCACAATCATAAAGCGGTTAATGTCATCATCACCAACAGCATTGGATTTAATACTAAGCACAGCTCTTTTTATTTCCTCCTCGGATACTGAAGAAAAAATGAACGGGACGTTATTACTGATCGGCATGGAAGATATAAATGAAATCGTTCGGGATTTAGTAACTGTATCAAGATCAGGAACAGTAGAAAAATGACGATTCAATTCATTTGAAGAGAAAGAGGAGATACCGGAGAAACTCTTAGAAGGCACAGCACCTAGAGTCCCCAGAAACTTCCATGTAAATGCCGAAGAAGAGTTTAACAGCTTATTATGAATAAATAGACGTTTAGCAGTTCTTACCATCTGATTGCAGCGATTTCTAACAATTTTGTAGTGGCACCAGTTAGTGTCACTGCGGTCCAGTTTAAATTTACGAAATGCTTGATCTCGTCTTCGCATGGCCGTCCGAACTGTTGAAGTAATCCATGGCGCAGGTTGGTGTTTCATTTTGACTGGTTTTATAGGAGAATGCTTATTAAATAGATTTAAAATGTTCTTATTGAAAAATGAAACCATCTCATCAATGTCTACCATGTCCCAGATGTCACTCCAATTAACATGAGAAGCATCTTTCAGTAGGCTATCAATATTTAATTTTGAAAAACTCCGCAAGTGCAATACGTAAGGATTTAGTTTAGGAGGTTTAAGGTTATAGGATATAAATAATAAATCGTGTCTGGAAAAGTTGGGAGCAGGTAACTGACCATGTTTTAAAACTTTTTCAAGAGAAGCAGTGACTATTAGATCAATCCAGGAGTCGGGGACATCAAGATTAAGGTGAGTAGGATTTAAAGGAAGAATGTGTAAGCTAAGGGACGCAAAGAGAGATTTTAATTTTTGAGAAGAAGGTGAGTCTAGCAAAAGATTTGTGTTAAAATCACCCATAACTATTTGATGTATGTACTCTGAGCTAATGTTTTCAAGAGCAGACTCTAAGTCGGAAAAATAATTAGTGGAAGGAGGACAGTAAACGACTCCAAGAACGGCTTTTACTCCTCGAATACTGACTTCTACAAATAAAAACTCTGTTGAAGCAGAATATTGCTGTTGCGAAGTATTCAAAATTTTGTAGGTTATTTCGTTTCGTAAATAAATGGCCACTCCACCACCTCGTTTACCAATGCGGTCACAGCGAATAAGTGTAAAACCAGGTAATGAGAAAGATGTGGAACAAAGATTAGGATTTAGCCAGGTTTCAGAGATAAGAATTGCGTGCAAATGAACATTCGAAAAGGAGTTAACTAATTCTGAATAATGTTGGGGTATGCTTTGAGCGTTTATGTGACAACAATTTAAGGAATTTTGATGTGGTGATAATTGAAAAGAAAGCTCATCAGTAAGACAGAGTGTTGACGTATCTGTAGAATCCAACGAGAGAAACGAGTCAGAGTCACAAACAGAGTAGTACGACTCGCTATCTGACATTTCAATAGCGTAATGCAATATAATATATATAAATAAATAAAATTAAAAAAAAAATAAAAAAAAACGAATAAATAATAAAAATAAAATAAAATAAAATATAACCATAAGATTTGTGTAATACAAATTATATAAAAAAAAAACCAACACACCCTGCCAGCAAATTCATAAAAACTATGACAATATAAAAAAATCAAAAATAATAAAGGTAAAATAGTTAAACAGTAAAAAAAACAAGCAATAATTTGAGCACAATTACGAAGCAAATAAAAATAAATGACACACCAGCCCAATAAAATATAAGCACAAAAAAAAAAAAAATAGACACGTGACTAATAATATAAGTTAATAAAACTTGATTCATCAAAAATATTAAAACACACTAAAGCGAAAGACAAAACTTAATATTAGGAATATAAAAAAAAAAAAAATAAAAACATAATCTCAAGCAAAGTTACTATGCAATAAAACCTAAAAAAAAGATATCAAATTAAACAAGGAATATAATATAAGCCGAATATAATATGTTTAAAATGAGATATTGTTAATGGCAATTTCGACATGATCTTGACAGCTGTCTATTTTGTCAATTGTCAAATGTCAACAAAAACAAATATGAAATAATGTAGGTACATTAAAGTATAACAATTAACTCGAATAATGTACTCACAGAAAGAAGTAATTACAACTTCTGGCAACTGCTAAAGTTCATATTTATAATATCATTTCAAATAAGAAGATAAGAAATTAAGTGATTAAAACAAAATAATGCCTCAAACTTTGAGCCTAAGAATTATGTTTCCATTGATATTTATAAACATTTTGGAAAATTAATACTGTGAATAGCCTCTGAAATAATCTTACATTAAAAACTTATAAGGCACAACAATAATACAAAGAGAAGATTAATAGCGTATAGTAAAAAACAAAATATAAAACAGCCAAAAAATTAATATTTAAAAAAAAAAAGCAATAATAATAATAATCATGCAAGAAAAACATAATGGAAAGCAAAGAAAAATATTTCAATTATTTCTTCTTACTAATCACCCTCTTAGAACGACCAAGCTCAGATTTTGATGCCGGTAAAGCAATATTTGCTGATGACTTTTCCAAATCTACTGCAATATTTGGAAATTCAAGGATGATAGCATCTAAATCCTTTTGTCCATATATACGCTTTAACAACCCAGAAGGTTGCTTAACAATTATTGATCCATTATGTGTCCACACATTCATCATACCAAGATGCCTGCGAGCTGACATAAACAAATCCTGTCGATACTTTGTCAGATATTCACTCAAAATATATGAGGTACCCTTGAAAGAAGCCTTTTTACTCCAAACAGTGGTCCTCATATTGAAATCTCTGAATTTAATTAAAATTGGTCTGCATCTATTTTCAGACATTTTACCCAAGCGTCTACAAATCTTAATAGAAGGAGTACTGTTATCTATTTTTAATTTATCACAGAAAATAGAAGCCACTGTATTAGTTATGTCCTCACTGGGTTTTTCAATAACGCCAGCCAACAAAAGAAACTTACTGCGATATCTTGTCTCAGAAGTATCAACCGTTTTCATAATTACTTCTATTTGCTGTTGGAGGAGAGATGAAATGTCCCAAATAGATATACTGTCTAAAAATAAGTAACTATTAGCTATTTATATATTTCCTTTTTTTGTCTAAAAAGTATATTAACGTAAAGATAATCAATTATCAAATCAAATTATATTATTAGTATGTAGCAGCAGTAGGGACGCTTAGCAGCATACTGCCTTAAAATGTCGCTACTCAATAAAACAGGATAGCTGTTATTATATTATGTAAAGAAGCATGTCTCAACCATCAAGATCCTCTAAATCTAGTCTTCAGCTGATACCTGAGAATAAGTCTAGAGAGGACATCATCACGAGGTATAATTATATTTTATGACTAACTGTGATCAGATCCTGCCAAGGTCCAATTGCCATTTCATTCTTGATCATCTAAGTCTTTATTTTGTTTCTCTGTAAATATAAACAGTATCGTAAAATTTTTATGTTATTTTTTTGGTCTCATGATAGATTTCAAAAACGAAAAATAATATTAACTAGCAGATAGCGTTAGACTTGAAAGTTTTTCTACGTTATTAGGATATTGAACATGCAACTAGGGTTTGCAATCTCGCAGTTTTTTTTTACAGCTGGAAATTTGCGGGAAATTTACCTTTCCAGCGGGATCCTGCTGGAAATCCCGCAAAAGTCTTATATGTAACCGCTCCATTGGTCGAATGGTTAGTGCAGACTTAGGCGTCTTGTCGTTTAGCGACGCAATGGGACTCGGGTTCGATTCCCGACAGGGACAAGTATTTATGTGATGATATCTGTATTTCTGGGTTTGGTAGTTTATTATATATAATCACAGTATATTTATCGGCGCGAAGGCTTTATAAAACAAAATCATGATCGTCGAAAGAGGAACATTGGATTATAATTTATTAGATTAACTATTTATTGCTTGTAATAGAATCAAATTATAGTGAGAAGTGATCAAAATACATTGTTAAAACAACAATTATGATGTTACTAGACTTGTTTATGCCTGTCGTCATTTTAGTATAAATACGGGCGGTCGACAGTCTGAGATTTAGTCTTGCTCGAGTCGTCGGACTGTGCGGATCTCTATAAGGATATTGTTACGCTGTCCGTTGAATAAACGAAGGTATAATTATTTGTGTAGTTTTATTTTGAAAACGTCATTATGAACCACCATCACGATGTCTACAATACAGTGACGGCAGTAATGCTGATGTCACATCTTTTAAAAACACTAACGGAGGTCTTCTCTCTGATATATATATATATATATATATATATATATATATATATATATATATATATATAAAGTTGTATATGTATATAAAGTTATATATATAGAAAGCTTGTTAACATGTCAACTAATAACGGATTTTGTGAGCCAGAGAGCCTTCCGAGTAGTGTTCGATGGGACATCCTCCTTCCAGCGAAGGACTGGAACAGCTTTCCTGCTTTAGTGTTTCGATCTGATTCTGACTTAAGTATTTTCAAAAGAAGAGTCAATAGGCTAGAAGCCTATTCGCTCTATTTACTATTTGGTCTACATTCCCACTTACCAATAGGTGGAATACAGGCATGCATTACCTTAAGCCATCCGTTTAGAAAAATATACTTTAACTTTTATATTCATGTACCTGCTTATAAAAACTGGTACATGAACATAAAATATTTTTTATGTGTTTTATTATTACCTAGCTATATGAGAACCATGTGAATAAAACATTATTCTCATACAAGTTCTTCGCAGTCATGAATATAGTTTTAGTTGTTATAATAATTCGGTTACTTTTGCGCTGGTGCGCTTCTTCCTACCATTCTCTCAAATACAATTAATAGTATAGTAGATTCTATGTGTACAATTTTTATAAACGTATTAAAAAATCTTTTTCACCTTAATTTAGGAAATTTAAGGTTTTTTAATTTAATTTCATTCATTTTATAACGATAGGTTGCTTATTTCCGCGATCTATTAAGTATTATCTGCATGACATAAAAAGTTACTAGATAAACATAAAACATAGGTAACATACAACCATGGCAAATCAATAAACTTGTCATATAATTAAAAGATTAATTTCAATGTTTAGAATAGTTTCGAACATTGTTCGAGTATTTCTCAACAACCAGCAGAACAAACTTAAGTAATAACATCAGTTCCTAGGAAACCCAATCGATTCAGAATTAGTTCTGAGTACTTAAATTATATATTGTTAAATATATTATTTATTTTTCTTTTACTGCACTGTATTTCTGGTAATTCACGAAATAATACCATCTGTCTTTTTGTCTAATAAACAAGTCCCCACTACTCTTACGACGCCGTAACCACGCAATATGTCCTTTTATTCAAATATCTACAAAACTAGCCCAACAGCATTACTATTTTCTTAATGGTTATTTGTACAATAAATTAAACAAATTACTAAATTTTCACTCAGCGAACAAAGAACAGTGCAAAAGAATATTATTTAAATGGCTGCTAGGACAGGATTTTTAAAGCACTGAAAATATCCTATATATAGCTTCTTAAGTACTTCTAAAAATAACAACTAATAATATCTAAAAATAATAACATACTAAGCCCATTTATCTTCACGTATAATAGTCACACGAGCACTGGTACCTACACACACACACACATCTACAGTTACACACACACACACACGCATGCACGCACACACACACACACACACACACACCTTTTTGTTTTGTTGTTACTTTGATTTTTCTTTATTATTCTCCTAGAATTAGTTATAATTTTAATTTGTTGTTTTCTATTATTCTCAATCATACATTTATATCTATTATTATATAATTTAAAGTAATATTCTCTGATTAGATACAGAGATGTATTATTCTCATTTTTTAAATGATGCTACCAAAATTTCAATTCTCTTACTTTTAAGGGTTCGGGAGCCTGGAGATCTGTAACACAGGTTCTGAACCTAGTACAAACTCCAGCTCTCGAGGAGGTATTTATGGATTGTAATTTTTATTTATTCTACTAATGCTGTACCTTTTCGAGAGAAATAAATGCTTTTTGTATTGTATTGTATTGTATTGTAAACAAATTCAAAGAGACACTTTGCATTTGTTTATTGAAAATAATTGTTATTTATTTGTATATGGGTATCTTTAATCACACGTCTATATATTATTTAAAAATGTAACTTAGCCAGGAAATGACGCCCAGCTTCAACATTGCATTACAGCTTAGCTATATGCAATGTTTTTATTCCGCAGCCCCACGAATAGCAGTGCTAAATGGAGATTTTTTTTTCTGTACAAAACAATTGTTACATAACGTATCTCTATTTTGTTACTTACATAGTATTCAGATGTAAATGAATGGTGTACTTAATAGAACATTTTGAATAATTTCAAACCAAAGTTTTATTTTTCCTTATTCTAAATTACTAAACGTAAAAAAATATTTGTTGCCGTGTTTTTGAATAAAAAATATATACTGTAGTGAAAAATAAAACCTTATGTGAATGGCCCAAATACTGGTATTTGGTAGTAGTGTAGGCCAAAAATCAGTAACTTTTGTCCCTTGCAAAGAGAAAATATTTGAATTGTATTTTAAATTAGATTTTTAATTCAAATAGACATAATTGCACTTATGAAACGCCGGACTCTAATTACATGGTTCTAAAGGGTACGTTAATGAAGATCTATTCATAACTAGACTGATGGATAGAAATACTCTTTAAACAATTTATTTAAAGATTACAATAAGTACTATTATTTCTATTAATTATAAGGCTAAAAAGAAAGAAATAAGTCGAGAGTTTGTAACGTAGGTAGAACGTCGTAGCGTTAGAGCTGTGAGACGTGACTTGCTAACTCAACTTTTTATAGATTTTACACTGCTTACATTGATTTATTAACGTCATAGTAGCTTGAATTTATATTTCTCTTTTTATAATATAATATTCATTTTTGGTTCATCATTATATCACAAATAAAAATATTCTTTATAATTTTTATTACTTATTTCCAGTAGTTGTTTATCATTTCATCTTATAGCAATGCAGATCGGGCACCAATACTAAACAGGCTATTCTAACCTATTATTTTTGCTTTCTGACTTATTTCATTTCAGGCAAAGCCTATTCATTCGATATATTTTAAGTGTTATATATTTTATCCCAGATGTTTTTTGTTCAGATGAATTCAGTCACAACTGGTCTTTAAATTAAATAAATAAACACAAAATAATAGAATAACTATTTTACTTAAGCTTTATAATTATGTTTAAAATAAACTATAATAAACCTAAAACATAACAATAGAATGTGCTAATTCCTTTAATTTGTTATTTTTCCTCACTTTATTAAAAACAACAAAGTTATGAAAGTTAGAAAGACCTATTATCAATTTCCAACGACTGCTTCTTAAACTAAATGATTCGATTTAATCTACTAGATAGTATCAAAACTTCGTCTGATCTTAAAACTTATTAGTCTACAATAAAATGACGTAATCAGTTTCTCATAATCATATTTTTGTTGCAATATGTCTCATCCATATGTTGAGAAATATTCAAAACGTATTAATGAAATGTTTATCTTAAGATTATGGTGAGATAGGCAGTTAATGTCAACTTGCACAATAGATAAACATAAAAACAAGTAAAACAAATAATACTACAAGCTACTATATATCCAGGTCTCATTACTGCAACTACACCCGTAATGAGGATAGGGTTCACTTTATTCTCACACTAATTGAGAGGTCACTGTCATTAGCCATTGATTCTAATACCAGGAGACTTTTATGTCTTATTACATGAATTTATAAATGTCTAGAAGTAATATTTTTACGATGTTATTCATTCATCACTGCGTCTTCGATCTATGTTATAATTTTATATTGCTTCTGTTGTCCAGTGTCACAACACCAACTAAACTAAACTACTTCCTACCTTATTTAATAATATTAGTATAGTGGTATAATTAGTATAGTGGTATAATTAGTCTACAAGTATAATTATAGTATAATCATAATTTTAGGATACTTATATTAACTTTCTTTATCACACATGTCATTTGTTACTGGTATTTTTTAAAATTATTTTTTAATTAAATCTACACTTTTGTATATAGCAATAAATATCTTAAATTGGTAAGTTAATAAATAATTAAATTGACCATCACCTAAATATATACATTTTAATGAACTAAATAAATAAACCTGCAATATGTCCAATATATTATTTGTGAGACGCCAATAGATTTACAACTAGCTAACTAGATATGTATTACTTCATCGCAGACTTTATGAACGTTTGTAATTAATTATTTGTTTCGACTAATTTTATATCTACGTCTTCGGTATATTCTTTTTTATTAATTTAGTGTAGTTTAAGTGAGCTTCATCCAAAAATTTTATTTTTTTTATGTTAGAAAACGTGTAATTTATTTCACGTGAAATAAGAAAACAAAGTCATGTTATTACCTACAAATGCAAATTTTACTTCAAATCATTTAATTACGGTATATTTATAAACTCTAAAAAATATTGTAAGATATGATTTGGTACAATATTATTCTCAAGAATTTGACAATTAAACACCAACTAACTCACGTTAATGCGAATAAAGTGAGTTTATCCAAGAACAAATTATATTAAAAGGGATATTTGTAAGCGTGTATATAATTGAGCCTATTTAAATGTAATGTTCTAGACAGCCCTTAACAGAATGATATGTGTGTAAATACTAACACTTATGCACGTATATAGTGCAATTGTGCAAATTATGATGTTCATATAAGATATATAAATGTTCTCAAAGGTCGATTATAACGTTACTGATACGGTCTAATATCAAATATATTTTAGTTATTTTTAGATATTGTTAATTTAATCCTTATGATAGCAATCTGGTTTTAAATTTTTGTTTAATACAAAATTAACTATCACAATCAGGCCATCCGATTTTTGTGTTTTTATAAATCACAGAGGTGTTGTCAATTCTAGTGACAGTAGTCGTCTTCTTCTTATTCCTCCTGTTGTCCTCACTATTTTGCGTATAGACGTTCTATTGGGTTCTCGGTTCCGGCAATTAGTCACTCTCCAGGGTATATTTGTACAATCAAAGATTTCAAAAGAAATCCAAAGATATGCTTACAACTTGATCTTCTTGACATCTTTGATGTGTTCATAATGTCATCGAATTGTTTTCTAATTGATGATTCACTCACGTTAGAGAAATAATTAAAAAACAATATTAATATTATAATATTTCAGGGTCTTGAGACAAATTCATGTTCTCCTTTTTTAATGCTTTTTTTATTCATATTTTTAATAGAATTTACTTTGATTATTTATTTTATATTTTAAAATACAAAAAAGAAATATTGTTAAATGAAAATAGTAATGTTCATTAATACATGTAGTTGAAAATAGGGTTATATGTCCCATATATTGACGTCTCGTAGACGTTAACAATATTACTCGTTTTCTGTACGTGAAAGTTCTTCGCTAACTTTATTAACACTGTTAAGGTTTTAATTATTATCTTATATATGCTTGGTCGCTTCTTCTTTCTTGGTCCTCTGAATAGTAAACTACGTCAAAATTTCACCACTTTGCTATAAGATTATTCAAATACGAAACATAATTCAGAATATATTGCGTACCTACCCTTGAATATATCTGACAGATATTTTGGTTATTCAACAAGACAGGAACTAGTTATCTTACGTTTGTTTATTTAATTAATCATGATTCTGATATCATCAAAAATAAAAAGTCCATTATTCTGTATTTGATTAAATATTTGTCGAACATATCAGATAGCATCCGCGACATCAACGGTTGGCATTTATAAAGCATATATTATTGTTGTATGTTTTTAGATATGTAATTTTACTTTTTAGTATTCATTAACCCCCGACTAAAAAGAAGGGTGTTATAAGTTTGACCTGTCGATCTGTGTATCTGTGTATCTGTCTGTGGCAAATTTCCGGCCAAACGCGTGGACAGATTTGAATGCGGTTTTTTTTTTAATCGAAAGCCATGCTCGTCGAGATGGTTCTTATCCATGTTTGATTGAAATAGTAATAGTCGTCTCCAAGATATTGACGTTTTATTCGTGAGGGGTCATCCCCCGGGTTCTTATGCAATAATTAGCTGTTCCTAGCGGTGTCGCCAAAAGGATGAAGGCCAAAAGGTTTTAACACGTATGTACGTACGTAAATGAGGTAAAGTACTTTATTAGGGATAGCTGTTGCCCGTGACTGCGTCCACGGAGACTGTAAAAATATATTTATATGGCTTATGATCGTAGTCATAAAGAATCACGGGCAACAGCTAGTGATAATAAAAATCAATTTATCATAGTGTTATTAGTAATTGTAAATCATTTTAATTCTAAATTTTTTTATTAATATTTATTTATTAATATTCGTATATATGAAACCTACCTACCCATATGAAAAAGTCTTGAATCATGTTACTTAATACATTTATAATTTATAACATTGTCGAAACTTTCACGTGGATCCTTATTTTATTAAATATAATATATATTTCTCTTAATAAATATAACCTATGTACATCATAATATAGGATTCTAATGCTTAAAGATTTTTTTAAAGATCGGTCCCGTAGTTTCGGAGCCTATTCAATTCAAAGAAACAAACAAATCTTTCCTACTTAAACAATTGTTTTTTTTTTTAGGTTCATTTAGTACAATTCAGAAATTAGTAACATAAGTTTAAAAAGCAGAAAAAAAAATTAAATTAAAATTTTTAAAAACCCCCGATACAAAAAGACCTCTAAAAAGAGTAAAAATATTATTTTTAAGTACTTATTGAACTCGTTGCGTCGGGGGACCGTTGAATAAAGGAAGAAATCAAAATGCAAGTAAGTTAACAAGGCAAATAAAGAAATTACGATATCGAATCGTATAGTCTAAGTTCTCAATGATTAACTTCGTAATATACACTATCAACGTACGTACAACGGTCTCCCGACGCAACGAGTTCAATAAGTACATAAAAATTATTATTTTTCCTCTTTTTAGAGGTCTTTTTGTATCGGGGGTTTTTTAAATTTTTAATTTAATTTTTATTTGTTATCAAACTAAACATGGTATATTTTTAAGGTTTTTTTTGTGTTATCCCTGTTTTTATTTTATTTTTATGTTCAATTATCGCAGACTAAACGAAGATAAAGAACATAAAGAAATATATTGCAGACATAAATGTGTACGTATTGTATAAAATTAAACATCTTTACAGAATTGGTTTACTTAAAATTTAAACATTCATTTTATTTTAATATAAATCAATATATTGTAAATTTGATTTAAACATTTTTTTTAAAGTTGTAAAGTTTTGTTAAATGTTAGAATAAAATAAATGCCAGTTTTGTATTTACATTATACTCTGATAATTTATTTTAATGATCAAAATCAGACCTAACTTTTTTCTGAACAAAATCAATTTGGATCAAATAATACTTATTAGAGAAGTTTCTTATCTAGATAATTGGATGCAGACTTTAAAGACCAGTTTTAATTACATTGTTGTTGAATAATGGTTTCCTCTTGGAAAACAGAAAATATTATATTTTCTTAAAAGATTGTTATTATCTGTGTCATGTATTAATTTATTCTATTATATATTGTTCACAAAAAAAAAATTACAATTCAAAACATAGTATCGATTTTTATTGTAACACTGTGCTACTTCTTTAAACTATATAACAGGCTAGATCTGTTTAATATAATACCGTATATACATAAAACTGTCACAGTGGTATATATATTGTTGAATTCAGACACAGAAATGGAATTCGAGAGTCCATTAGCCGTGTCAGTCGTGAAATAGCTTAGACGGCTATATAGTACTTCATATTAAGCAAATAGGAATAATGAAAACTGAGACTAGCAGCATGCAGCAGCATGAATGACAGCCTGCGGTGTGATTGCAAAATTGAATGCACTTGTTTTTATTATTCAAATACTTTTATCTTCATGTCATGTAACTTCTTGTGTCTTATTTTTTTAAATCCTATAAAGCATGACCTCCAACAAATAAAATGAAATTCGTATTTATAAATGTATAATGTCTGTGGTCTAAAAAAATTATAACGTGAGATAGTATTTATTATAAGCGATGATATTACAAAGTTGCAGCGTTCGTGTCTTTTTTGAATTCGAAGGAATTAATAGTACTTGGACATTCGAAAAGGAAGGGGGTTTTTAGGCGTCCGGTTCTTTTGCTCACCCATCTTTTACAAAATATACTGTAATAGCATCTTAAACCCTTTTTCTGAGAGAGGATGGTACTGCCCCCGACCAGTTAGCCCTATCTATGATATCTAGAAAAGTCTTTAGATCTAAGCTCTCCAATCTACTAAAACTCTTCTTAATTTGATGAATATTTTATATTAGATGCATTCAAACCTTTACAATTGTCGCCGAGAAAATGTCTTTCTTAGATCGGTAGATGCAACAAAAAATAATCAAAAATAATACTTATATCGCTTATGTTCTTAACCATAAAAAAACAGTTTACGTGAACGAAGTCACGGGCAACAGTTAGTAATAAATATAATCGTAAACATAACTTATCAATAATAATAAAATTAACTAAATATCGTGCATATTTAGTTAATTTTTGTTGTTTTTGTTATCTCACTAAACACAACAAAAAAATTGTACACAATAGTTATTATTTAAAATTTGGTGTTAAGTATATAGTATATTCTTCCGGTTTTATATATTTTTATTATTTTTTTAAATTTTTAGTTAGATGCAAATTAAATAAAACAAAACCTTACAAAAAATACAAAACAAACAGTATGTAGGTCAGTGTATTATCCGATTCTTTTACTTTATAGCAGAGTGGAGTTACTGTTCTTGTATATTTGTTTACAAACCGTGTTTCATTCATCGTCGCTCCATTAATCTGGTCTGCTGCTGATGTTTGAAACTAGACCAGAAGATTAATATACATTCTTATCGCCCACTCTTTTCAGAGGTCTCAGCGGACTATTTGTCATTTAATCTCGCGCGACATCAATCGAAAGGTACTAATGTCTAACTTTAATCTCTATGATATTTTTATAGAAAAAAGTTTGATGAAAATTTTTTAAAATGTCCTTATGATACTGCCTTTTGATGATGGTTTTCAACGTTTTGTCTACTTTTAATATCATTGAAAATAAGCTAAATATATAATATTAATATCCATATAGTATAAATGTATTAATGTTTCTTAGACATTGAAAAGATTATTTATTTTCTGTACGTCGAAGTAGTGTACATTGTCGATAAATTTATTAATATTATTAAGGTTCTAATAATAATAATCTTACTTTTGTGTTACGATGTTTAACAAAGACAGGCGTACAGTAATTTACAATAACATATTAATAATCTGCCTAACTTCAATTTATACAACGCCATACCTCAGTATTATGTTAATAATTGCTGTTTAGCATTTATTTAAGATGCTTTAGTATTATACTTAGGGTAGAGAAACTAAATTATTTATATGACTTTGGTATATATTAATATTGTATTTTTTCATAAATAATTATTTTGTTAACATATCAAGTCTTTGATTTCCGAAGTATTGTATTTTCAAGCTTTTCAACAAGGAATTGAGTACCTAAATTACATTGAGGTCAAAACATTTTCGATAAATTTTGGTTATTTGGGATAACATGCTGCGAGTACATAAGCCCACTTCAAACTTTCTTTTTGAATTAAGGTTTCTTTGATATTGTAAGTATACATAAAATGTTATAAATATAAGTAATATATCATTAAATGTTTTTAAATCTTATATTTTACCTAATCGTATAACATATATACTTTTGGTGAAAGTTTGTCATGTATGTGAATATTAATTTAAATTTCTGTAAAGGTTACTCTAAATTTGCAATGGTAATATTTTCACTGCAACTACATTATTATGTTAATCAATTTAATATCTTGTATCTACGTACCAACAATACATGCATATGTTTTAAAAGAATTCGGAAAGATTTTTTTTTTCTTTCCACACAAATACGACGTAGGCCAGCTTAAATATTTACCAGTCATAGTTATTGAACTTGTGATATGTTTTGAAATGATTTGAAAGTGCGAAGACCGTCGCAAAGTAGATAAATAAATATGTAAACAATGTGTTTTTTATTATTCCTTGAATTTCGAGTTTTTTATTACTAAAACAATTATAATTTAATTTGATTGAATTTTTAAATTCTACAGAATATAATAATTATGTATTTATGTATGTAAGTATTTTTTCGATTAATTTTATTTTGTTCAATATAATATTAGTAATTGATAAAAGTTTATTTAGAGATTATTACAAAGATTTTTATATTCTAAGGTTTATCAAATTAAAAAAACAATCAGTGAACTGAATTAGTTAAATGAAAATCCAGAAATCTGACTCAACTCCTTTCTTGAAAAAGTAATAAAGTCGATGAAATTCATTGTCTAGATAATTGGACGGCAGACATTGAAGACTTTTAATTATATAGTTTTATAAAAATAATTTCTCAGACAAATCTGCAATTTTTTTGAAAAGGTTAAAAAAATGAGTGTGTCTATGAAAAGTCTGTGTTCAAACTAATTATTCAGAAATAGTGCAAGAGTTAAAGAATTTTAACAAGGATATTTAATATTGTAGCCATTTGACGATCTTACCTTATATACTAACCACAAATTTACTCATAATAAAGATATATAGATATATATAGCACAAGCCCAGTATTGTAAAATGAAAGACAAGATTTTTTTTAAGTATAGTTTTTTAACTTATCATGTGCTTTATGATACAGTGTAGTGGGTTAATACTTATCTACCCCTATTTATAGCCGAATACGACAGAAGAAATGGAAGATAGTACTTACCTGCGAATAATACACTTGTTATATAAAAAACTATATATATTTAGGGCCTTACTTATAAACAAGGTTTAACAATTTAAACCAAATATAAATTCGGAATAGGGAAAATGCTTACTAATAAACTCTATGTAACTTAAACCTAGCACAATGTAGATTTAAAGTGCTAACAGATTTAAAATATCATTAAACCAACTCTCACCCTAGTTTAAGTTCGATATAACCATCGTAACCAAGCAACCAAATAACACTTCTTACTAACGTCGAAAATTCGCTATATTCTAGATTCTATTGAATTTACAAATATCAGAGTGCTTAGTATATACTAAAAAAATAAAAAAAGGCTTTTAACTCAATACAAGGAGTAGAAGAAGTAATAATACGGTTATTCCAATGCAACAGTCTAGGGGAAAAACTAAAATATTAAAAATATTGTTTGGTTTTGATTGATTGGTGGTGAAATAACAGTGGATAAACGGGGAGGTGACTAATTTTCACTGGTAGGTGTGGATTTTATATTGTAATTATACTTTTTCCTCTTTTTTCGTGTTTTTCAGTTAGTATGTGCATTCTTTTTTATTAGTCATTTTATAATTCTTATTAAATAAAACTAATAATTAATTATTATATTCACTACTGAGTTATAAAGTCATAATACGTCAACATTGAAAGTATCACAGTATATCAAAGAAAAAATATAATTTTTCGTTTTTTTAGGAAGTTTGTATATGAATTCCGAAGTTGCCGTTTTGTGCATTTGACATAATGATAGAATAGTTATAACAATGTTATACCGAATTTATTAGTAAGAAATTATTCTTACGTTATCCAAAGCTTAAACCGAATATAATTATTCATAGTTTAAATTCGATATAACCATTGCACAGTAGTTTTTTTATAAGTAAGGCCCTTAAGGTTTAGTCAACAGAAAATGTCTGTGATTTTCTTTTTATTTTCAGGAACAGTTTACAGTTTTTTATTGATTAAATTTTCAATGATACATAGAGAATAGAACACCTCATATTTTATGTTGCTACATTGTTCGATAAATCTTAAAGTCATAATATCAAAATAATTCACGAAATGTATTGCTTGCAAGTTGTTCACCTAAAAAACTTTGGTTATCGAGGTTTTACTGTATAAACACATACTTAAATATAGATACTTATTTCATTAAATTTTAGAAAATACAAGGTTAACCTCTTATTTTTTTTAAGCAATTTATCATTTTCATTTTTATCATGTGGTTTAATAATTTATTAATTTAGTATGAAAACATAGAAACATAGAATGTAAAACACCGATACGGGCAGGGATTCGAACCCGCGACTACTGGGAAACCGTCCCACTACGGTTTCCCAGTAGTCGCGGGTTCGAATCCCTGCCCGTATCGGTGTTTTACATTCTATATTTATATAAATTTAAATAAGCTTAACATGGCTATACATGTTTAAAATTATTTTCAAAAATAGAAACATAATTAATTATCTGTAGCAAAATGTGAGAATGTGTCAGATTGTGCCAGCTAGACTCAGCGGTGGGTTGGTAGGTGGGTTACTTGAGATAACACTAACTATTTAATTTCAAAGGTGCCAGTGACGTGGACAAGCGAAGACATTTGCATGATCGTTCTGCTTGTCAGCACTGGAGAATCACAGTCAAATACTTGTTAGTTATAATATTGGTTAAATGGAAGTGTTTATTAATGGTAAAAAATATTTTGTACATCACTATATTACCGGGATTTCAATAATGACTAGCTTCTTGTTCTCAGCTTGTCGAGAACCAGACCAAGAACTTTAATAACCTGTTTGGTCGGAGTATTATAGGTACAATACTTATAAATGAACGTATATTGTGATATATATTCATATTTGTGATCTTAACAACGTACAAAACTAGTCCTTTACAAAATATGCAAGTATAATTGAAAATAATATTCACGATGACTTGAGACATTGAGTCGAGCGCGACATCTATGTTAAATGATTTCATCGAGATAATGACTAAATTATAACATTAAGTCCTTTGGTATTAATAAGCTACTTAGGTTGGAAGTTACATAGTTGTAACTATGTACGCACTATATCGTTTTATGTTAGGATTTTAGTATTACTATTTTCTACAATCATTGCATATATTTTTTAAAATAAGAATTTACATGACAATTTATAACATGCCTCTTAATTAAATGTATGAGTTTTATAGGATTCCATATACAATTTCCATAATAGGATAAAAAAGAAACGTACTCAGCATACATATCTTTTTCTTTATAAATATACGGACGAATACTTTATCTCTTGTTTAAATAAAATTACAATATGATCCTTGGAAAATCTAAAATAATGTGAAATTGTACGAACTACCTAAAAACTTAAGAATTTTCGTAGTGAATAACTTTAATACGACTTTTAATAAGGTAGCGTTATGTAATGTTAAAGTTATTTATTATACAAATACAACTGTGTACAATAACTAATCTAATAAACATTTGCAAAATTTTTCATTAAAACAGTGTTTATAAATTGAAATAGGCAAGTATAAAATCAAGAGGTGGCTATTTGGATCATAATTATTTTTAATTTTGTAGATACTTCAATAAATATGTTCATAAAAGTTTAAATATGATTACTCTACTTGGTAAAAAGTAAATCCATTTTCACAGCATAACATTCAACATTCCTACGAGATGTTTGAACCTTGGCCCCAATCGTGAGATTTTAATTAAATGCAAACAAGAATGAAATCGTTTTACTTTAGTCATAACCATTATTGTAATTAAAATATAACATAATTGGCTTCATTATAATATTACACAAAAAATAACAATTGGCTGCAACTCGTATATGGATGTGCTCGAACGGTTAAATATATTTTTATCATAATATGAGAATAATGGGCAAAATATTAATTAAAAATTGTTGCGGAAAAAAGAGTGGGGCGCTGTGTGCCATATATCTTGTTTAATTTTTGAACTCGATTTTGACTTACTTTAGGTGG
This sequence comes from Napeogenes sylphis, assembly GCA_959347405.1. NCBI lineage: Eukaryota > Metazoa > Arthropoda > Insecta > Lepidoptera > Nymphalidae > Napeogenes > Napeogenes sylphis. The sequence goes on from OY365783.1 coordinate 2,534,275, forward strand.
TCAGATGCTATTGGAACATTAACAATTCTAAAAGACAATTGACTACAATAACTAAACTACTAACAAGGGGTAATATTTATTCATATTCGTTAAGATCACCAGATTTAATAATTTTTACACATACTTTCGAAATTATTAATTATATTCATTTCTGTACCGAGAGTAAATTTTATCTAAAAATTCATTTTTGGAAATATTCAATCACTACAATGACTTTAAGAATGCCACAACAGTAATAGCACGAAGCGCCCAACGCTTTATTCCGCAATAATTTTATTATATTTTGCCCACTATTCTCATATTATGAATTATTTCTTGCTTTTTAGTTCGATTAATTTTTTTAAAGCGTGTTTTTTAGTTTTTTTAACTATTATACTTTTTAATAATTCTTTTATGGTTTTTATACTTCTGTATCAAATTCGGCATAATTCTCATATATTTTTCAATTATATTAAAGAACTAGCTGTGCCTGCGACTTCGTACGCGTAGATTTCGATTTCGATAAAATGTACCCTTTGTACATTTGTATGTAAAAACTATAAACCTTCAAAGTTTCATCGAACTCAATTAAATAGTTTTAGTATACCTATAGGAGTATTTCCAGTTTATTTATGAATATTTCATTAAGTTTAATCGCTGGTAAATAGCAATGGTACGAAAAGAAGAGATTATAAACTTTTTAATTGTTATCAGATTGTTAAAAAAACAAAATGTAAAGTGGACCCCATTACAACATATTCCCGAAAACTGCATCCAAATCGTTTGATACGTTTCTGAGAGTAGTGTGCACAAACATACAAACATATACAGACATATAGACGACCAGACAAAAGAGAATAACCATTGTTTTGGGTTCTTTTGATTGCTTGAGTGACGCAATTTTTTTATGTATAAAAGTTATTTCAATTGGCTATATATTTTTACGTTTTACGTGCACAACTAAAACACAAACAGATGATCAGGTTTTTTAAATGCTAGGAATGGATTCTGTTAGTTATCAAATCCTGGTTATTTATTTTATAATATTTTCAATGTACAGAGTTATTACATGTATAGAAGAATATTTGCTTGGTACCTATTACGTGTTATATATAAATTGACATAACTTATTTATTTTTTAACCGATTAAGATGAAATAAACACTAAATGTTAAGTGAAGACTGTTACAATATATTGTTACAATATAATAAAAAAAATACTCTTTATAAAGCGTGTTAAAAATTTTACGGTTGGGTTGCTTTTTGTATACATAGTATCATCGCACAAAAAGGAGACTCTGAGAATACGATATGTTGCTTCATATATTCTATCTCATTCTTTCGCACGTGCAAGGCGCAAGCTACGGATATGTTTGTCTCTTTTTACTTGAAATTCGCTTATCCTGAGGATTCTGGCAAGTATAACGGGAAGAATTGATTAAATTATTGCATTGTCATCGGTCCTTGATAAGTATGCCAAAATTCAAATTAATCTGACATTTCAAAGTAGGTCAAAATCACGTTCAAACATGCCGTTACATACATACGTACAACTCAAGCTAATAAAAGCATGTTAAAATCCATCACAGTAAAGTTTTATTTATTATTCACATTTTGATCTTTAGTTTTTAACCCCCGACTAAAAAGAGGGGTATTATAAGTTTGACCTGTCGATCTGTGTAGATACACAGACTGTCTGTTGCAAATTTGCGGTCAAACGCGTGGACGGATTTGAATGTGGTTTTTTTTAATCGAAAGCTATGTTCATCGAGATGGTTCTTATCCATGTTTGATTGAAATAGAAATAGTTGTCTCTAAGATTTTGACGTTTTATTCCTAGCATTCCGAGGTAAAGTACTTTATTAGGGACTAGCTTTTGCCCGCGGCTTCGCACGCCTTAAATTCGTAGTAAAACAATTCCCACTTACCTTTTTTTGTATTGGCTTCTATATGACTATTTTAAGTGAAACAATCAAAATTACGACATAGGCAGACATCGCTCACTGTCAAAAATATATTTAAAGATACAACATGAAGTACTGTAATTATTTTTATACCTGTCTTGTTTTTACTTAAACGTCCATTTAAATACTTCTTAAACAGAGTACTTAATAACCATTCTAACCATATATCACACTTACAGATTTTCATTGAACATAATCAAAATATTACCATGTAAACTTGAAAAATTCTGAGCTACACAATCGAAGTTATTTTCACCATTAACTTGCAGGTCTAGTTTTATTAAAAAAAAACTATTTTAAATGATAAACGTTCAATTAGCTATATGCATTAACAAAATTTTTAATACTAAACATTCACAAAAGCTATTTTTGAGACGGTCTGCACGGTTCCATACCAGAGAGCGCCGGTAGACCGTACGGCCGCAAACGCGAAGACCCTATATTTTAATTCTGTAATATCTTCGAAAATATTCATTAAAATTATATCCTGTACGGGGCTATATTGTTACATATTAAATGTAAAATGTATTTAAGTTACTTAATTAGATACGGATTAAAGCTGTATTTCTTAAAATCGCTTCGTAAATTACCTATTATTTTTCGTAAAAAGTAAAGGATAAAAATTTGCTATTGTGGGTTATCCCTAAGAGATAAACATATACCATCGCAGATTTTCTTGTAAAACTTTTTAAGGTATACAATACTTAGTTTTTTTTTTATCTATCTCGTGGAGTTCAACCAGCTTTTGCATTGTAAGCGCTAACAAAAAGACAAGACAACGATACAAATACATAGAAATACACATATAAATACTGAGAATATATTTAATAAACGACCAAACCCAGAAACAGATATCTATGCTCATCACATAAATGCTTGTCTCCGCCGGGAATCGAACCCGAGCCCCATTGCGTCGTGACACGTTAGGCGTCTGCGCTAATCACTCGACCAACGGGGCGGTTGGTCGAGTGGTTAGCGCAGTTATTACTTTACATCCTAGTATATTTTTAAAATATTTTTAATGTACAAAGACTACTCCTCTACAGATTTATTACATGTATAGAATAAGATTTTCATGATACCTATTACGTCATTGACATAAATAGTCATAACTTTTTTATTTCTTAACCGGTTTAGATGAAATAAACACTAAATGTTAAGTGAAGACTGTAATAATATATTCCCGAAAACCGCATTCAAATTGGTTAAGCCGTTTCTGAGATTAGCGTGCACAAACATACAGACATACAGACATACAGACATACAGACAAACAGACAAACTGAAAAACCATTGTTTTGGGTTCTCTTGCTCTTATAAAGCCCCCCTATGATGATTTTTGGTTTTTTTTTTCCATGTACAGGAATTGCTCAGTGACGATTTTATTATATCTATAGATAGCTGTTGCCCATGACTGCGTCCACGTAGACTGTAAAAATATATTTATATGGCTTACGATCGTAGTCATAAATAATGGGCAACAGCTAGTGATAATATAAATCCCTTCATCATAGTGTTATTAGTAATTGTAAATCATTTTAACTCTAAATGTTTATATTTATTAATACTCGTATATATGAAACCTACCTATCTACCTACCCATATGAAAAAGTCTTGAATCATGTTACTTAATACATTTATAATTTATTACATTGTCGAAACTTTCACGTGGATCCTTATTATAATTAAATTTAATATATATATTTCTCGTATTAAATATAACCTTTGTACATCATAATGTAGGATTCTAGAGCTAAAAGATTTTTTAAAAATCGGTCCCGTAGTTTCGGAGCCTATTCAATTCAAACAAACAAACAAATCTTTCCGATTAATAAAGGAAGAAATTAAAATGCAAGTAAGTTAGCAAGGAATCAAAGAAATTACGATATCGAATCGTATAGTCCTCAATGATGAACTTCGTAATATACACACTATCAACGTACGTACAACGGTCCCCCGACGCAACGAGTTCAATAAGTACGTAATAATATTATTTTTATTCTTTTTAGAGGTCTTTTTGTATCGGGGGAATTTTAATTACTTCTTACATTATTATAACATTATTATAGATTTATTTAACTTTCCCTGTTATCGGAGAGTCAATAGAAGGTTTTTATTTATTTGATATAGTATATTTATTAAACAATTTTTTTTTTTCATAGAATTAAATTATTTATTACCATATAATATTATACTATATAATTCCATATAATATTATATTATAAAATACCACTATTGTTGTTAACTGTTTTATTAAATAAATTTAAATTCGTTTTTTTTTAATATATTACCTATTGAACTACAGTTAATAATAATTGTTTTAAGGTTTTGAAAAAAAATATACCTAAGAATGTTGTCCCATAATTCTTTAAATACCTAGCTTTCTTTGAAAAAAGTATTATGTAAGTGGTTGTCGTAATAGTTGACTTATAAATATATTTGAAGAAAAGAAGGTTGGTGGTAAGAAGTCGCTTTGCGAAAAAAGAGGAATTATGGAAATCTCATATCTTTCAGTTCCGATTAATAGATAGTCCTTTAGCCAATAGACAGTGCTTAGAAAAGAAATGAAAAGATCTGAGACTATGCAAAAAGAAAATAAACTAAAGAGCCTGTATAAAATAGCTTGATGTTTGTTAAATTTTACATGAAATTTGTTTGTATTGTCAATATTTAAATTATATAAATATTTTTTTTTAGTTCTCAAGTTCATTAATTAAGCAATATGTAACAAGGTTACGGTATAATTCAATTGCTATTCTGTTTCAATTAAATCCATTTGTCATATTTGTACTTTTTACATATTCTGGGTTTAAAATTAAGCAAAAAATGTTAACTCATCACTTGGATTATTAAGCAATCCGTTATATTTCAACGAAGGGTCGTGATTAAGACTTGACGTCGTTATTTTATCTTCTTTTATTATAGAAATGACATATTGATTTCCTGTATGACATCATTACAATTAACAAAGGTGGACCATTTGTTAAAAATCGAAACCTGATAAATCGTACCAAATGATCAGGAATTTTAAACTTATGTTAAATTAACGACTTTTCAAACCATGGTCCAAATTTTATCTAAATCAACTTTTAATTAGGTCCTTTGATAATTTATCGTACCATACTTTACGTTTATATCAAGAGGTTGAATAGAGATGGTCTATTATGCCACTGCTTCTAAACATTTTTATACATTTACATACGAAGGAATAGTTTTTAGAAGTACAACTAAAGTAGTTGTACTTGTACATTAGTCAATCAGAAATATCAACACAGAAATAACGGTAAAATATTTGTTATTATATTATATTAATGTTATGTCAAGTGATCACCAGATTATCCTATTTATATATTGCAAATTAACAAAAAGGATGAAACTTACAATAAAAAATATAAAATATATTATTTTTTAAATAAAATACCTTAACATTTGATGCTCGTGAATAAAAAAACCCTTCAAGTTTAAAAACTCACGAGTAATAAGTTGGCTGCTTATCTTTCATATAAAGAGGGTTTGAGGCTAAGATAATATACAGGCGTTATAGAATCTCGAAGATCCCATAATTTGGGTAACGCTCAATGTTATGGTGAAAACACGTAGAAAAATCTATTTTCTGGTACATTAGCCCAGACAATCTCGGGCCTTCTGGTATACTTTGTGTGAATATGTGCTCGAGTAAACCAAAAACAAACACTTTTTTAAGATTGAAATAATATTTAACGAGTACGAATATTTTTTAATAATTAATCTTGTAACCAATATTAAGAAATATTGACTACTAGAGCCATCTATGACAAATTAATGTATTTACAATCTATAGGAAAAAAATTAATGTATCTCTTATAAAACGACACACTACGTAACGTTTATTACGTTATGGGCTTAGCACAAAAAAAAATGGAAGTTAATCAATTACACTGTGTTGTTTCGTGTGAAAAATGTTGACGAATTCAATCACTAACATACCTAAGTTAAAAGGTTGAGAAAACCTTACTTGTGTCAGAAGACACAGCGTCAGCCATTATGTCAAGTTTTGGCTTCGGTTACAGCAGTTCAAATAACAGAAGATCCTAAAGCGAAGACTAAACTAGCTTACAGTCGACTCATCGCTTTATGTGCCTATCATATACGTAACTCATAATAATAACATAAGACAAATTACACAAATTGATCTAACCACTAACTAAGCAAATATTTGCTTGTGTTAAGGGTGTGTTGACAACGATACAAATACATAGAAATACGCATGATAAATACTGTGAATACATTTGATAAACCACCAAACTCAGAAATACAAACATCTATGCTCATCACATATATGCTTGTCCCTGTCGGGAATCGAAACCGAGCCCCGCTATACGTTAGGCGTCTGCGCTAACCACTCGACCAACGCGACGGGGCGGTTCAGAAGAATGAATATAAAGTATGAATCAAGTTGAAGAATATATTTGATGATATCGGCTATACAAACTCATAACGTTCGACTTGATAATAGTGACTCCGTGACTTAGTATGTAACTCAACAGTGTCACTGAAAATATGATGTATGTAATTTGAGGTACTTCAGAACCTATTGATTTATAGGATCTTTGACAAAGTATATAAAAATTGGTTTTGAATGCAACATTTCATAGGAGATCAAAAAACTTTGATATCAGATACCAATTTAGTAGAGAAGTTGTAGAAAATATTTTTATTAAAATTGATTACATGGAAACAGCTGAAATGCCAGCGGATTTTTTAATTACGAAGTTCACGTTCTCTAAAACATAAATATGTCACTGAAAACTAACTACAATTTCTCACAATTCAAATAATATACAATTGCTAACTTTTCAAATGAAAAACATTGTTTAAGCTCAATGTTAGAAACGCAAATTTTTGTTTCGATTGGTACTTGATAAGGGAGGCTCAATAGTAAATAACATATTCAACATAATTACTTCCCCAAGTGCTACGTATCTTGTTTTTATAGTATTTAAAATTCATTAATGTTTTCATGTAATTAAAGCAAGCTTCATATTTTGATTATTAATTCTATTGAGTGGTAGATGTAAAGTACGTTATTTCAACATAATATTAATAGCATTTGTAAGTATAAATATGGTATCTAACTTTTAAAAAATGCTTGTTTGTCTGAACACTTCGCTGATAAAAGTTTCTTTCACTTCACTACCGCTCTTTTTACGATGAATAAACTTTATATACTTTATATACTACTAAACTTTATATTCATCGAACTCTGAGCAAGCAGAGGAGAAGCATCTTATTGATATACGCTACACTCAAAATTCTTCTAATCGAAAAACATTGTAGACAAAAAAATATTAAAAATAAAAAAACCTAAAAGCAACCTTAGTTTTTCAATATGTTCTCGGATTTTGTCTTTATTAAAGTACTATTTGGAGTTTTGAAGTTGTTGAATAGGTGTTATGCCACATATCATCCGTTATATCATCGCAGCGCCGGAATACAAATATGTATCTAACTTGATTTATAAATGTGATATCTATGCCGATACAAAAATACCTCTAACAGTAATAAAAATAATATAATTATGTACTAATTATGTAATAATATTATTTTTATTCGTTTTAGAGGTATTTTGGTATCGGGGTTTTTTAAATATTTATTTTATTTTTTTTTCAGCTTTTTAAAGTTATGTTACTGGTTTCTGAATTGTACCCAATGAATCTACAGACACACAAAATGTTCAATTGTTTAAGTATTGCTATTAATCTAACCTAATATTATAAAGAGAAAAGATTTGTTTGTTTGTTTGAAATGAATAGGCTCAGAAACTACGAAACCGATTTTTATAAAATCTTTTAGCATTAGAATCCTGCATTATGATGTACAAAGGTTATATTTAATACGAGAAATATATATTATATTTAATAAAAAAAGGATCCACGTAAAGTTTCGACAATGTAATAAATTATAAATGTATTAAGTAACATGATTCACGACTTTATCATATAAGTAGGTAGGTAGGTAGGCACCATATATACGAATATTAATAAAAGTAAATATTTAAAGTTAAAATGATTTACAATCATTAATAATACTATGATGAAGGGATTTATATTATCTCTAGCTGTTGCCCGTGATTCTTTATGACTACGATCATAAGCCATACAAATATATTTTTACAGTCTACGTGGACGCAGTCCTGGGCAACAGCTATCCCTAATAAAGTACTTTACCTCAGTAAGTAAGTGTAAAAACCTTTTGGCCTTCATGACAAGGCTTTTTTTATATATAGCGCGGGCGAATCCGCTGGGAACAGCTAATTATTGCATAAGAACCTCTCCCACGCACGAATAAAACGTCAATATCTTGGAGGCGACTATTTCTGTTTCAATCAAACATAGATAGGAACCATCTCGACAAGCATAGCTTTCGATTGAAAAAAACTGCTTTCTAATCCGTCCACGCGTTTGGCCGCAAACATCTAATTATTGTATAAGAACCTCTCCCCTGCACAAATAAAACGTCAATATCTTGAAGACGGCTATTTATTTTTCAATCAAACATGGATAAAAACTATCTTGACAAGCATAGCTGTCGATTAAAAAAAAGGGCATTCAAATCCGTCTACGCGTTTGGCTGCAAACAGCTAATTATTGGATAAGAACTTCTCTCCCGCACAAATAAAACGTCAATATCTTGGAGACGACTATTTCAATCAAACATAAATAAGAACGATTTCAACGACCATAGCTTTAGATTAAAAAAAACCGCATTCAAATCCATCCTCGCGTTTGTTGATCTCAACAGGTCAAACTTATAACACCCCTCTTTTTAGTCGGGGGTTAAAAAACCAAATTATTATACCTTAAATTAATATTAATATAATCTGTTAGTTGGCTTATGTAATAGTAAGTAGCATAATAGTTATAATAAGCCTGATAATATAAACACATTATTACTACATTAATACCCCTGTCTTAATGTTGTGAGCGTTATGTTAAATCGTAATCCTCTTGCCATTTCTAGCTTAAGTTAAACAATAGATTGGTTATAAAGTTAATAAAAAAGAATTTCAATATTGATACATCAAGCTACCAAATGTTTTGATTTTATTTTTATTTAGTAGCTTATAAGCGATAAGTAAATAATAAAATATTCTAAATTATCAAGTACACTATATAATAACTATTTCCCACTGTATTGTTTACATGGAATGCAGAAAAAAACAAGTACATGAAACTGCTCTTGTATAGAAATGCACGGCTGTATAACGTACATAAAAAAACATTATCAGAACTGAATATAGTATTGCACTTTTTTTCCAAAATTTTCCGAGGTTTCATCTGAATCATCTAAAATATTTTTTTGCTTTAATGAACTTTATAGAGAACACAAAAGCATAACTCCCATTAGTTCGTTTTTCCAGATGTGTTCCGTTTTTTTTATAGCTTTCTAAGAAATTTTGCTCCTTCGGAATTGCAAGCAGGCCGGGGAAAATTAACTAATGTTTTCTTATTGTTTGTAAACTATTTTTCATCTTCATAGATGCTGGTTACTTTTATTTTGCTGTTCTTCATAATTCTTGTATGGTTAAATATTTATATATTTTGTTAAACTGAAAGCCATTGTCTTAAAAATATTGTTAAAATAAAATTTTAAAAAATCGTCTCTTAATCCACAATATTTATCAACAATATCAGTCTAAATTCAAAGTGTAATTCTGAAGTTTAAAGCATTATGAATGACTCACCGCCGTCAAAGAAGTGTCAGATATCAACTATCAAGACTAAAAATACTTCGCCTTACAACGTAAGTTGGCAATTTAAGTTTGTAAAATTAGACTCAAGTTGCCGTTCGCTAAAGGCTGGTTAAATGCTCTTTCCAAGAGGTTACTTTTCTGTGGTATAAGTAAAAAGATAACATATTTGCTAATCATTATAATTTAAAAACTAAACAAACTTTTTATTTAACACTCAGTAGAGCTTTAAATTTAAATATGTTAGTAACTTTTTTTTATCTATCATACCTTGATCTGTTAATCTTTTTTATTAAATTAAGTAAGAAAAATATGTATTCATAGTTATTCTATTTATAAATATAATTATATTGGAATAAAATACTTCCATATTTCCGTTGGTAAAAATTATATTATTATGTTTACAATACTTTCTTACCTAATAACCATTGTGCTAAAACAAAAAAGTAATTCAAGTCAAGCAACCTAAACTGCAATTTAATAGAATAGATTTAATCTCTTCTTTAAATATTGTTTCTCGAATATATTGTTTGTTACTACAGCTCTTTGTAATCGTATTCATTAAGACTTATTGTATGTAACTTAAGGTTAGGTTACGCTAAAAGCTTACCACTTAAAGCCCTACATTAAACAACTCACGAACGCTTTTAACTGTAATTTCTGTAATTTTGGTTGATTCTTGTCAATTCTTGTAAATTGCTACAATTTCTAAATTAAATTCATGATTATGTAATACATTACAATTTTCAATAACGTTTTATTTAAAAACGAAAGTGTTATAGCGTTTTATACTGCTTATTATCGATATGTTGTAGCAAAACTGTCGTCAAGTTATTTTATATACTATTGCAACTAAAATCACAAATGTACGGTGTCTTTACCTTTGGATATTACATAAAAACAAAAGCATCTTCGGCAGAACATTAAAGAAAAGGAATTTAAACAAATAATTTTAGGGAATAAAGTATTTGCTTTGTAAGATATTTATATTTCGTATTATGTATAAGTATAATACATGTAATTTACTTTTTCTTTTTTTTTTTTAACTGAAATCAAATCGCTTTATTAGTTAAGTAATCGTATAGCTCCCACAATACTTTCATCAATACTGAGTTAAAAGCGGACGCTAGTGGCAATAATATCTTTTATTTTTAGATACTATCAAATTCCACCTGTAGTTGTGGTATCACGATAAGAAATTAAGTAAATTCGGAGGTTGAATGATGATGTTAAATTATACTCTATATATGATGATGATGATGTTAAAATATACCATTAAACGATAAAAACAGCATTTACTTTATTCTCTGGGAAAAGGGAATACAGCTTATCTTTAAACCTTCAAATAGACTGTGGAGTCGATTTATGTTAAAAAATTTTGTTTAAACGAAATAATAAAAAACATTACTTAAAATTTGCACACTTTAAAAAATATTGGACATCTTTATCTTGTTTTATCTACTATGGTATTGAATTTTTTGAGAGTAAGTTTGGATTGGTTTAATATCAATTTTTGTACTAATTATACATTTTATAATTATATCGAGAAATTATATAATATATATATATATTTTGTTAAAATATTGAATCTTGCTTGTGGTCAGTCTATCAGTGGTCAGTTAAGCGAATATAATTAATCAAATAAGTTTCGATTGTCAACGGTTTGTCGGTGGTAAAGAGCTTGCATTTTTAATTATTTTCGAAATTGCTTTTTTTCAGCTGCATATCAATTTATTTCATTTAGATTTAAAAAAGAATTCAAAATATGAATTATTAATTTTGAAGTTTTTATTGCTCGACTTAAAATGATTATAAATTACTATTGAGGCACTTATATAATCGGATAGTTATTGTGAGTATTTTTAGATTAAATCTTAAAGCTCGCTGATCTTTTCTGAAATTCATTCATATATTAACCTGATATGTTTTTTTAACATCGATATGATTGTGTTACGACTAGATAAGTTTCCCCTCTGATGTACATTCATCGTTTCGTCTTTAAAACCTACTTAATGCCCTAATTTAGAGCTGATGAGGGATCTCATTTTTATACTTAAAATACTTAAGAACGTACTAACTGATCCCACACCGTCAATACAATATGTTGGATTTTATTTAAGCTTTAAGATGTTTTAAATTGTCTTGAAGTTACAAAGTGTTTCTTTGTGATTTATGAGGTAAACTGTCTGTACCAAGGTAACTGGTAGAAATCTTAAATTAAGAGTTAAATGATAAATTAGAGTTTTTGTACACTTTTTATGTTTTTTAGTAAATATATAAATTAAATAATATATAATATTATAACATTTGTGCCTGAAGGGTGGATAAAACTTATTTAAGGTAAATGGTTTCAACTTTGAGTAACATTAAGCTTATGATTTGAAGTTATATGTTTGTTAAATTAATATCTATTTCATTTATCATGAATATTTTACACATAAAAAGGTATGCTAAACAGATTACATGAAACTTAGAAAAACAATTGTACATTCGATTTTAAATTCCTAACCATGCATTTTCCAGAAATAAAAAACTGTAAATCGATACAATTTGATTTAAATTTATAACAAATAATACACCGTTAAGTTAGGACAACGTAAACGTAAATTGCAGTGTTTACGTTTCCCTGAATAACGTAAACACTGCTATTCCAGATATACGTATAACATAAAATTATATTGATTGTAACGAGATTGTTTATTTAAGTGGGTAGTGAACAAATGTGAATAGTAAATAGAAGTGGTAGACCTCAATAAATACTTGCTAGTCCAACAAAAGAATAATTCTGTTGCCAGTTCAAAAACACGAAAATTTTGAAGAAAATCATTTGTATGGAAATTTCGATTTTTTTTAAGTAGATGTTAAAGTAACCAAAAAATACTTTTATGCTATAAGACATTAAGGTAAGTGAATTTTATATTTTTATTGTTCTAGAGTTCAATTGGCATAACAAAAAGTGTTTATTTAATTTTAACTTTAAAATAATGATCATACTAAACAACCATATCTTTGTTTATTTTGTTAGTTTGTTTATTTACATGGTTACGGAAAGACTTGATGACTGATTTATATTAAATTAGGCGATTATTGAAATAATTAATTTATCAATAATTATTAGTGCTTACTAGTATATTTATTATTATTTACTCAGGTTCACTGTTCCAACCCTGTAAGAAAACAGAATTATCCGTATTAAAGAGTTTTGTAGAACCCATTTAAAATTACTATTAAATTTCATTAAATAAAATTTTATTTTTTGATTGCTTTACTTGGTCGGAACAATAAATTGACTCCGATGACTCAGACTTGAGTAGAGCTGTCGACAAAGACTCCGCAGGATTTTCATAAAAACATTATACAAGTCATTCTTTAATCCTAATTTATATAAATTCATTATAATATTTCATTATTAAACTACTCAACTTTTTTTTATTATTTTTATCTCATAATAATCTTATTTTCTCATTCATATTATAATAATCTTACTTTCGATTTTAGTACCATGACGTCATCCTAAAAGTAATATTACTTTGATAATGTTGCGATAAGAAGTTTTCACGACATTATTCTAAATCATTTGCTCTTTTACCAAAAAAAACATTATTAACTCGTACCATGATCTATTTTTTGACAACAGAAACATGAAAGTAATATTTCTTTTGTCTTATTTCGACAAAAAAAAAATTGTTACGTTTTCACGACGGATTTATGACAGACGAAGCTTCTTAGCACTCCATGAATTCACAGTGCGGGTGCCGGGTCCATCGGGTTGCAAGGAGAGGAGTGCAAACAGTGCCTGGAACTTGCGACCCATCAGTAGGTTTTAGGGGCCCCTTTATTATACGCAAAAACGCTCACCTTCACCCTCTACATTCCTCTCCCTACCTAACCAAATTTGGAAAGAACCTACTAATGCCGCCTTTGAAATATGTTCTAGAAATGAACCGGTGCTTGTTCTAGAAAGGCCAAGGTCTTTAAGTAGGTTATAGAGAGATTTTACTGTTATACTTCTCGCTCCCACTTCTATTGCGTACAATCTAACTATAAATTTATTCCTGATCAGTTCGTAGGTCAGTTCGTAATACTTATTGAGCTTGAATGTGTGATCCCTGGGGAAGTTTGTTTCCCAAGGAACAGTAAGCTCCACAAGTATCACTGGCCTCAGATGTTTAGAATACAGGAATAAGTCCGGTCTGGATGACGAAACACCAACATCCCCAGGAATTTTGTAATGCTTTTCATACGTGTCCGTCATGAGAGTCCAATCAGGAGCCACGCCTAAAATTGAATAAGCCTACGCTTTTGATTTTTTGGTGGTTGTTATAACCTTCCGCGCTCTTGCTACTGAAAGACTAACCGCTTCTCGTATAATTTCTAATACCTTACCGTGGCGACGCGAGTTCTGACCTTTATCTAGAAGTATCCTACACCCTACTAACAAGTGGCCTTTTCGGTGGTTTTGCCCCATCTTACTAAATTACTTTGATCGTGGAGAGTCATTTGGAATGCATTAAGATAGAATTTTAATAATGCTGGGGACCAATCATAAATTAAGGTGCGCCACTTCAAAGCTAGTGTAATACAAAAATTTCCTATGGTCACCCATTCGTTTGAAAAATATATATTTTTTTATTTTTTTCTTAATTTTTATATGTCCAATTTTATTACGTACCCATACTACGTGAGCTGTTTTTAAATATTTTTGGACACCTCTCCCCTCCGGTGACCACACATAGTATTTGCTAAGAATCCCCTCCCCCTCCTCTCCAACCACTCAAATTGTTACGTAGTTAATTTTTTTCTTTCTGAACAAATAACAATTCAAAACAAATAACAATTGTTGTTACTATTGGGACGGTATTTATTGTAGAAAAATGTATACACACGTAAAATATCGTTCAATCAGCTAACCTGTCGACATATGTGTGCGCTTGGAGGCGCTGTCCAACTGAGAGTTTAACAAGTACTAAACACTCCGCGCCATATTCAAATATAGTAAAAAAAGCGCGAGATTTCTCTCAATGAATTCGACTACGTGACAGAAGTCTGAGCCCCCACCCTCCCGCTCCTATGATTCAGAGTCATAATTTAAAGGCAGCCCCCCCAAATGTGTCACGTAGTATGGGTACGTTCCCTAAGTGGTATCAATTATTTTTGCATTTCTAAAACATAACTAGTTAACAATATATTTTAAATTAATATTTAATTAATATTTTTTTGATGTAAACAAAGCAAACAAAGCAAGTAGGTAGCAAGTTTTTAAAATAACGTAGTGGTAACATCTAAATAAATGGTATAGTTAAAAAAAATATTTTAATTATTTTAAACCAAAGTTTAAAATTTGTTTGGTTTTAATTAGTAATTGCATAAATTTATGTAAAACTAGCTGTGCCTGCGACTTCGTACACATATATTCAGATTTCGATAAAAGTTTCATCTAGTTCTAAGTTTCATCAAACTCCGGCAAGAAGTTTTGGGTGTAGGGGTATTTTTAGTTTATTTTTACATATATATATATTTTTAATCACAGATATTTTTTAATGAGTAGGTAGACCAATTATGGATTTTATTTATTGGAAAGTTTATTATAATTCCTTGACGGGAGGACTATTAATATGTACTATCAATACGTAAGTAAACAATATGTACTATCATTATATACTATCAATACGTACTATCTATATGTACTATCATTATATACTATCAATACATATAATAAAATTGTCTTTGTGGGTTCTCTTGCTCTGATTAAAGCCCCCCATTGTTTTTTTTTTATTAATTTCCATGAACGTATGTCTTGAAATCAAATTATTACTGTTTCCGCGACTTGAATTGATAAAGGGTTCTGTTGTTGTAACATTTATGAAGAGACAATAATGACGAATTTAAGTTCTAACTTTACAGACTTTATAGACAGATCAAAAATTTTCTCTATTAATTAATCATGAAAATGAAAAGCCCTAAAAATTTACTTGCAGACTGATTACAAAAACCAAATCCTTACTTTTAAGAATATTGTTGCGCAAAAACTGCATAAACTAGACATGAGCTATAGTAATCCCAATAATTTATATAATAAAAGTTTCGATTTTTTGTTACAATTCAATAATATTTTTAAACCAAAAACTATAACTAAATACCTAAAACTTAAATTTAGTGATTGGGCTACCCCGGGAATATACAAAAGTAGAGAAAAATTACATGATTTGTCTGGTGAGAGGCAACGGAATCATGATCCCGTGTTCTTAAGAAAAGATAAGAACTTCTCTAAAATATTAAAAAATGTTTGTAAATTTTAATTCAAATTCCTGTAACAGTCAAGTGGAATTTAAATTCTTCATCATTTACTGCAATCGCCGAATTGACGAATAACGTAAGAGTCAGTGACAAATGTGGCAAATTATCCTTAATTTTTAACAAATGTATTGAAACCGGTACATTTCCAGATTTAATGAATAGTAAAGTAGTTCCTTTGTTTAAAAGTTGCGATAGACTAGAACCGGGAAATTATAGGCCAATATCTATTTTGCTACCTTAAGTAAAATCTTCGAAAAAAATATTCCCAACCAAATTACAGAGTTCGTTTACAGCAATAAAATCATGCATAGTAAACAATTTGGTTTCGCCAAAGGCAAATCAACAACTAATGCGGGTGCCACGCTTCTTAAGCACATTTACGACAAATGGGAGAGGTCACAGAATGCGATCGGGGTGTTTTGTGATTTATCTAAAGCCTTTGATTGCGTAGACCATCCAACATTACTATGCCAACTTACCCACTATGGTGTGCGTAGTGCTGCGCTTGGTCTTATTGCCTCTTACCTAAGTCAAAGAGTTCAGACGGTCGATGTAAATAATTATAAATCGGCTGGTTCTCACCTAAAGATGGGTGTTACACAAGGATATATTTTTGGCCCCTTTTTAGTTTTACTCTATATTAATGATTTTCTCTTTTATGTAAAAGGAATATGTGACATTGTACATTTTGCTGATGATACCTCGAGTATTTTTAATGTTGATCGTAATAAGGCTAATTATGACAAAGTTAACTGTGCTCTGTCACGTGTTCTTCATAGGTTCGAAATTAATAATTTAGTCTTAAATACTAAGAAAACTAAGAAGTCAAAATTGTAGTTTATTCCTTAACAATGAAGTGTTAGAACTGACTGACTCGATAACTTTCTTAGGTATAACTTAAGATAGAAAACTCCAGTGGAACCCCCATCTCTCGTCACTCGCAAGCAAACTTAGCTCAGCCGTCTTTGCAATTAAAAAAGTAAGACAATTAACAGACGTTAATACAGTATATTGTCTTACGGTATTTTACTATGGGGCAGCGCTGCCGAAATTAATTCTTTATTTATTTTACAAAAACGAGCTATAAGGGCTATTTGTAACTTTAAAGCTATAGACTCCCTAAGAGATGTTTATAAAGAAATCGGTATTCTCTTTGACCGCCTCGTTGGTCAAAGTGGTTAGCGCAGACGCCTAACGTATAGCGACGCAATGGGGCTCGGGTTCGATCCCCGACAGGGACAGTCATGTGTGTGATGAACATATATGTCTGTATTTCTGGGTTTGGTCGTTTATTAAATATATTCTCAGTATTTATAATGTTTATTTCTATGTATTTGTATCGTTGTCTAACCCCCTAACACAAGCAAATAATTTGCTTACTTAGGGGTTAGATCAATTTGTGTAATGTGTCCTGTATTATTATTATTCTTACGGTCGCTTCTCAATACATTTTAATAACTTGCTATATATACGCCAAAATTTAAATGACTATAATAAAAACAACGACAGATATACGATCGATATAAGAAATAAAAATAAACTCGTAACTCCTAAATTTCGAATAGAAAAATTAACAAATTCTTTAAGGTCTTTAGTGTACGCATATATAATAAGGTTTAAATCTAAGGTTTATATCTAGTTTTAAATCTAAAATTCAAGAATTTTTAGTTGATCGAAATGGTGGAACTTGGGTCATTGACTCATTTGCAGAATTGATGTTATAATGTATAAGTCATACATATTTAAATTTCATTTAAAAAGAGCAATTGTTGAATTTCTGGATATAGATATAGATAGACTATCTGTTGCCAGCAACTACAACAGAAACAACTTTTTTTTTTTTTTTTTTTTATACAAAAACTAGGTTAATGCTTGACTACATTCCACCTGATGGTAAGTGAAATGTAGTCTTAGGTGGTAAAGCGCATTAACCCAGCAGCCTATTCACTCTCTTCTTGAAGACACCCACATTATATTTTGCCGGAAATACCGACGCAGGCAGATTGTTCCAGTCCTTCGCTGTACGCACTAAAAAAGATGAAGCATAGCGCTTCGTTCGGACAGGTGGATTGTCCACAACGTAGGGATGGATACCCGCCGTGCGTCGGGACGTCCGGCAAAGGAACGGGGATGGGGGAATTAGGTCGTGCAATTCCTGCACACACTCACCAAAATGTATCCTATAGAATACTGAGAGGCTAGCAATTCTACGCCTGTGTTCAAGGCTGTGGAGTTTGGCGTCAACCAATTTAGGGTCGCCAAGAAGCCTCTTTGCTCGCCTCTCAATTGAGTCCAGAACCGCAAGATGAGTCTTTGCAGCACCAGCAAATATGTGGCCACAGTACTCTACACACGACCGGATCTGTGCTTTGTATAATACAAGAAGCTGTCCCGGTGTAAGGTACTGTCGCACCTTCGCAAGTACGGCAAGCTTTCCTGCAGCTGCTCTTGCTCTGGACTCAATGTACCGACCAAAGTTGAGGTTCGAGGAGATCTCTAAGCCTAACAACTGAAGCCAGTCACTGTATTCCAAGGATACATTCTGGAAAGTAGGAGCCAAGGTGAAAGGGCTCCTTTTGGCGGTGAATAGACACGTCTGCGTTTTGGTGGCGTTGAACTTGACAAGATTGGCATTGCCCCATGCGGAGACTGCCTGAAGTTTGTCATTCAAACGTTGCACCATGGCTTCTCTTTCAGATTGTACTTCATCTCTACTAGCCTGAGAACTTGGCAGATATCTTTCTACAACTGTGCTGTCGTCTGCATACCCATAGATACCGGGCATCAGCAGATCGTTAATGTGCAGCAGAAAAAGAGTTGCAGAAAGAACGGACCCCCCAAAGGTACTCCGGCATTTATTGTCAAGGGTTCCGAAGAACACCCGTCGACAACAACACGGAGAGATCTCTGGCTCAAAAAGTCCGTTATCCAGCCAATCAGACCAGGAGATATACCGTACGCTGAAAGCTTGCTTAAAAGGCTCACATGCCAGACCCTGACAAAAGCCTTCGAGACGTCCAGAGAGACGGCGACCGCTTCTCCGTTCCTCTCGATGGCTTCGCCTAAAATGTGTGTTGCGTACGCTAGAAGGTCCCCAGTGGACCTATTTCGGCGAAATCCGTACTGTCCGTCACTGAGGAGATCGTTACCTTCTACGTACGCTAGAAGCCGCGAGTTCAATACACGCTCCATAATCTTGCAGAGTATGGAGGTGATTGAAATGGGCCTATAATTGGCAGGATCGGCACGGCTGCCTTTTTTGGGCACGGGTTGCACGTTGGCAAGCTTCCAGGATTCCGGCATTTTTCCAGTCTTGAAAGAGAGGCGATACAGACGTGTCAATACAGGAGACAACTCACCTGCGCATGTCTTGAGCAGAATGGCTGGTATACCATCAGGACCACTAGCTTTATTCACATCTAAACGACACAATGTTCTCCATACCTCTTTGTTCGTGATGCGGATTTCAGGCATCGAAATACCGCAGTGAGGAAGATGTTCTGGAGAAGCATTGCCAGTGTCTAGATGCGAATTCTCAGCAAACAGAGAAGCAAATACATTCACTTTCTCTGTTGCTGTGTGGGCCAGGGATCCATCAGGCTTCAGCAGAGCAGGCAGTGAGGGTTGGCAGAAGTTCAACTCGATCACTTTGGCAAGAGACCAGAAAGCTCGACTGCCAGTTGGTCTGACAGAGAGCTTTTCGCCATTCTTAACGATCCGATCAAGACGAGCCTTCCGCAATGCCTTTTTATAGGACTTGGCAGCTTGGTTAAAGGCTCTCTTCTTTGTACTTACATCCGGAGTTTTGCGACTTCGAGCATCAGCCCAAATAAGGTATGCCGAATGTTTTCGGTCATGTGCATGACGACATTCGGCATTAAACCATGGGCGAGCTTTGCCACCGATGGGTACGTCAGCAAAAGGAATAAAATACTCCATTGCCTGATGCACCACATCGGTTATAGCATTCGCGCAACTCGACGGATCCAAAGAAGAGAAGCAGACCTGCCGCCAAGGATAAGACGCAAAAAAGTGCCGCATCTCATCCCAATCTGCTGACTTGTATTTCCATACTCGCCTAACACCATGTGTTTCGAAAGCTGGTGGGGAATATGTAAATACAGATTTCACCAGACAGTGATCGGAGGTTCCCAAGGGGGACGTGACTTCTACACGATACCTGTCCGGATCAGTTGTCAACAGAAGGTCCAGGCAATTGGCTGTATGGCCTACCACATCTGGTACCCTTGTCGCTTGCCTCACCAGCTGAAAGAGGTCCAAGGACAACGCAAAGTTCCGCGCTTCTCTCCCAGCATGGTCGGTCTTCTGGTACGGGAACAGCCAGTCCTGATGACAGGCATTAAAGTCCCCCAGAAAGACGAGCTGCGCCGAAGGGTACTGATACAGAGCCATATCTGCAGCCTCACTGAGATACTCAAATAAACGAGTTGTCTCCTGGTCACCGCTGTGCGAACGGTAGACACAGGAATACAGGATTTTTCGTTTCCTGTGTCCACTAAAACCCATAGGGAAGAAAAAGTGGGGTCTTCAAGGTGACGGAGACGCTGAACACAGAGGTCGTTCCGCGCGTACACACTGACTCCGGCCCGTGAGCGAAAGTTGTGCTCTAACGAGTAACCGGGATAATCCAAGTATGCCGCGCTCAAAGGATATTGTATCTGCGTCTCCGTCAAAAAGAGCAAGTGCGGCTGCTCTGTCTCCAGGTGGTGGTGGACAGCTAAAAGATTTGAGTGCAAACCCCTGATATTAGTGAGGTGCACTTTATATGAGGAGGAGTGAAACCGCTGTGTAACCTTGTTCCTTTTTCTTAACTTTTTCATAAAAAATAAATAAATATAAAAGTGAATAGGGATGGGAAATGGCAGTTAAACGAGACGGTACGTATCGAACCCGACGTCGAAATTGGTGATGTCTTGCCACTGGGAGGCTAGTCTGGAGACTGCGGGGACGCCCGAACCCCCCCAGGGATCGCCATCGGGCCTCCTCGTCTGGTCGCCAACCAGCACGATGGAGCCACCCTGGGATTTTTGACAGCTGGCGGGGCAGCCTTTCGTGGTTGGCTATCCCACTAATTGGGCCCCCAACTATCTGCGGGCGGCCAGCGGAAAGCCGTCGCTTCGGATCCCGCTACCCTCCTCGACTAGACACCCGACAAAACAAACACCAACCCGACGTCAGACCGGTTCGCCAACGCACCGCAACTGTTCAGACCCATTTCCCATTAACGGCTTCATCGAGCAACGTGCCGGAACACGACTAGGTCGCTTTGCGGCACGACTCTGCCCGATGGGTGGTAACTTTGCCGGTGACCGGATGTTATGGTCTACCACCATGAAACTAACAACAACAACTACTACAAAAAAATAATAATAAAAAACCCCCGATACAAAAAGAGCTCTAAAAATAATAAATATAATATTATTATGTACTTATTGAATTTGTTGCGTCGGGGGACCGTTGTACGTACGTTGACGATGGTGTCTATTTTACGAAGCTAATCATTGAGGACTTGACTATACGATTCGATAGCGTAATTTCTTTATTTGTCTTGTTAACTTACTTGAATTTTAATTTCTTCCTTTATTAAACGGTCCCCCGACGCAAAGTATTTAATAAGTACATAATAATATTATTTTTATATTTCTTAGAGAGCTTTTTGTACGGAAGTTTTTTTTTCTGGTTTTTAAAATTATGTACAAGTTTCTGAATTGTACTAAATGTACCTACAGACACACAAAATTTTGAATTGTTTAAGTATTTCTATTAATCTATCCTAATATTATAAAGAGGAAAGATTTGTTTGTTTGTTTGAATTGAATAGGCTCCGAAACCACAGAACCGATTTAAAAAAACTCTTTTAGCATTAGAATCCTACATTATCCCTGATGAACATTGGCTATATTTTAAAATCATTATCATCATCATCATCACTAATATTATAAAGAGGAATGATTTGATTGTTTGTTTGTTTGTTTGTTTGAATTGAATAGGCTCCGAAACTACTGCACCGATTTAATAAAATATTTTACCTTTAGAATCCTACATTAGCCCTCTGATTTACAAAGGTTATATTTAATACGAGATATATATATCATATTTACTAAAATAAGGATACGCGTGAAAATTTCGACAGTGTTAAAAATTATAAATGTATTAAGTAACATGATTTAAAACTTTTTCATATGGGTAGGTAGATAGGTAGGTTTCATATATACAAATATTAATAAATATAAACATTTAAGTTAAAATTATTTACAATCACTAATAACACTATGATGAAGGAAATTATATTATCACTAGCTGTTGCCGGTGATTCTTTATGACTACGATCATAAGCCATATAAATATATTTTTACAGTCTACGTGGACGCAGTCACGGGCAACAGCTATCCCTAGTAAAGTACTTTACCTCAGTAAGTAAATGTAAAAACGTTTTGGCTTTGCGAAGCCGCTGGGAACAGCTAATTATTGCATAAGAACCTCTCCCCCGCACGAATAAAACGTCAATATCTTGGAGACGAATATTACTATTTCGACCAAACATAAATAAGAACTATCTCGACAAACATAGCTTTCAATTGAAAACTAACCGCATTCTAATCCGTCCACGCGTTTGGTCACAAATTTGCCACAGACAGACATACAGATACACCGATCGACAGGTCAAACTTATAACACTTCTCTTTTTAGTCGGGGGTTAAAAATATGATTTTTTTATCAAATATTATAATGATTACTATTTCCGCCTATTGTAGGAATAGAAAACCATTCGTTCATTTTCATCACTAAGCAGGAATAAAACAAAAATATTTTTTAAAGTTCATTGTATGAATCAAAGAAATATTATCGTTATGTTGTTACAAAATGTTTTAAAACTATGATAGTTTTTAAGAGTTAATGGTAGGCCCCAATAACAGTGATCACTTTTGTTTTTATTGTAACAACGGCTTTACACATGTCAACCTTAGTAGTGAGAACTATAGCTATCAATTTAATTTACTTCATTAAATATTTCTCAATAATTTGGCCATAAAGAATGGTAATTTTACCAAATTTATTGAAATTTAAGGTAACTTAGAAAAATAATAACTTTTCTGATATGTTACATCTGTATCTATAATTGTCTATTTTTTGTACAAATGAAACAATAGGAATAATATACTAGTAAATCACTTTATTTAATTAAAAAAAACAGTGTGTTTTGTGTTATGTTCATTCTATTTTAGTCATTATAAGCGAGGTTTTAGGAACAATTATTGTATAAAATATAAATTAGCGCAGTGCAGTCGTATCGCTTAACCTGCCGTTTGTAACCTCACGTTTTATATGATTTATTTTAGTTACATTTTAAACTGAGGCATTAGATGTGATTTACAATTTAAATTTAAATTTTATTGTATTCAGCAAAATTAAGTGCTAATTTTGTGTTATGATGATAAGTCTAAATATTATATAAAACCCTATTCTGATTTTTGTTATCGCATACCCTCTGACTTATGACTGTTATTATAGAATAGTACTTATATTCCTTGCGAGACTCATAGCTGTAAGTGGTTAAGCCCACGCGAGGGAATCCTTTAGTAACCTCTTACAATTTATATCGCCCAAATTTGGATTCGTCGACGCCGACAACAAACGTTAGGTTTGTGATCTTAAAATCACAGAATTTGAATTAACAAATCTTACCATTTTACATTAAAACGTTGTATTTCTAAATCCAATACAAATAAAAAAAATGTTTTAAGTCACTGTGCTCGTTATTCAAAATGGAAAGTTGAAATGCAAAATGTTTCAAGCGATACAATCAAGTTTTTGAGTAAAAGGTTACCTTAATACTTTTATGATTCTTAAAATAGACGTTGGTATAATGATATCAACGACTATTATAGAACATAAATCATAATTTATCCTTTTTATAATAAAAAATAATAACTGGGCGTCATTATTTAAAGTTACCACCTTCACCAAGATCTAAAATATTTTTGGCGGTTCAAACACTAATAAGTACTCACAAATTTGAAAGTTAACTCAAGGGACAGGTTACAAATATGTATGTATGTAATTCTTATTTGCAATAAATACACCTTTTTTTTTATCGCTGGAAAAATGCGTTTCCGCATCGTCACCCAGGCCAGGAAGACGATGGCCGGGCGGTATATGCGGCACCCGGCAGCATAGGAAACGCTGCCATTTTTAAGGCACCCCACTAAAAAACCAACGGCTGCCCTCATCGCTGCAATGGGACGCCACGGGATCGCTTTCGCACTCACCGTGATGCCCCGGCGGAACCCTCCCCGATACGGGTACCCCGGGCAACCAGTGTACCCCTACGTCATAAACCTGGTGCAATGGTGAGAGAGGTCACCCCCCCCTCTCACCTAGGCCTACGGCTGGGAAGGAATGGCCTGGACCTTTCTCCTTCGCAGCCTCCCCCGCTGAAGCTCGATGTGACATTGTTGCCATAGCCACAGCCGTCTCCGTGCTGGGCTCCGTGCTCGAGGGTTTTGCACTCGGTTTTGGCCTCGGTCCGCACAGACCGCGCACCACAACATTCCGGTACAAGTGTATGCCCGTAGCCACCCCGGCGGATCTCCCCCACAAGGAGGGCCTCGCCAGGGCAGTCAGTGATGCGACAAATCGCCTCCACTAGACTCTCCCTTGTGACCGAGTCGTCCAGGTCCTTTATTCGGACCTCTACCCGCTTAACGGGACGGACGGCATCAGCCAACCCACTCAGAGCCGGGCGAAGCTTCGCCGCCAGCTTCTCGGCCTGTTTCGGAGTACCGTTCGGTAACTCCAGGAGTCTGGCACCCCCCTGCGTCCGCCTAATGCGGAGCCCGTCTGAGAGACCAAGCTCCGAGAGGTTGACCCTCTCGGCGGCAGCCCTCAAAACCATGGCGTAGGTCATACCCTTGCCTACCGCGTAGCTCTGCAGTGTTAACAACACTGCAGGTGTTAACAACACTGCAGTAGTCCGCGGAGCCGGTAACTTGGGTAGACCTCGCCCCTGTTTCTTCCCTTTCTTTTTCTTTCCCTTCCCCCTTTTTCTCAAGTCGGTTCCCGCAACTGTTGGAGACGACTTCTTCTTCCCCTTTTTTCGGACAACAGTGGACGACGAGTTATCCCCAGCAACAACAGGCGCTGCTGGGGGTCGTGCGTCCGCCGGAGGTGCTCGCCGAATCACCGACGGCACGGACCCAGTCTTCAAGACCGGCGCTGAGGCGATCCGTGGCCGTGGGAGCGGTCGCCTCTCTCCGTCTTTCCGCCGCTAACGACGGTCGAAGACGGTCTTCGATCCCCCTCAGGCGAGCGTTCACCATAATCCCGACTGAGGTTATGATGGAGCTTCTAAGCTCCTCTAAGGAGTCCGCCTCCAATAAGGGCATCGAAACCGCGGCTGTGGCCGCCGACGCCCTCACCTCAGCGATCTCCTTTCTCACCGCATTTATCCCCTCATGGCGGCCACCTCGCGTTGAAGGCGAGCATTGTCCGCCCGAACGCGGGTCACCTCCTCCGGTTCCTTCCGATTGGTCAGGGCTGACATGACTTCCAACAAGCTTTTGGTAGCCTCCCTTAGGGCCCTGACCATCGTACCTTTTAGGTTTTTGACTTTGATAATCGCAGCAGCATGTTGTCCAGCGACGGCCCGGAGTTCTTCTATCCCTAAGCTGGACAAGTCCGGGTAGGCTGCACCTTCGACGAAAGATCTTCGTCGGATACCGGCGCGCGCCTGTCCGCACCTGCCCTTATCCCCCCACGGAAGGCTCGAGTGCTCAGTACGCGCTCAAACTCCTCGTCTTCCGCTTCAGGCCTCAGAGCGGTGAGATCGGCGATCTCACCGCTCTGTGGTTCTGACAGATCGTCAGAGTCTGTCAGAAGCACAACCTCCGTTACTTCATCACGCCTCGCTCCTATTTTATTTAGACTGGTCGGTGCGGTATCGACCAGTGCAGGGACTCCTGCACGCTAGCAGTACTTGCCCCCCCCAGAGTACGAGGGGCACACGACAGCAGCGGCCGTGCGGGATTGAACACCCGCCTGGGGACTCATTTTTGAATCGCTCATTACATGGTTGTTGGGCGCCCTCGTCCTTACACGGCCCTTCGGCAGACGCAGCACCTCCGGACCGACACAAAACAAAGAAAAGAGAGATAAAGAACACAACGAAGAAGAAAAGACAATACGACGACGACACAAACACATACCCCGACCCCCCCACGGAAGCCCCTCCACGGAAGAAGCGGGCCCCGTAATCCCCCCTGCCAGCCATGGACCGGGCACTGACACCCCCATGGCCGACCCTCAGCAGGGTAATTTATTATAGAGGTTTTCTTCCTCGCAGCCAGACGAACAAAGCAAGCTCCGTTTGTCCAGCTCTCGTTCCCGCTCAGTGCGGGCTTACGAGATCTTGTGGCCGTGCAATGCTCGCTCTGAAAAGCAAGCAGCCACATATGCTAGTAGCTGTCCGCGCCGGCCGAAGCCGGTGCCCCCCATATCTGGGGGGACCCCCCCTATCCGCAACCCGGGGGACGCGCCGGATGGCGGCACTAGCGACCGCACACTGGGCAATAAATACACCTAAACCATTAAACTTTATATGTATTTTAAATTATTATTTATTTATTACAAACTCAACATTTTAATAGTTTTAAATTATCATTCATGTAAAACATGAGAAGTGAATACTTATATATAATTAAAATAATAATTGTATATAATATATTATAAATATAATTACCTTTTAATGATTTATCTTAACATATAAATCCAATCAAACATTCAAATAAGGGTTGTGATTACAATTTATTTAAGTAATTTGGTCGAAGTAAATTGACGAGGTGAGCGACTTATTTAGATTAAGTGTTTAATAATTATTAATCTCAATATTACTTATTTCAATATTTTATAAACAGTAAAGAAAACTTATTTTATTAACGCTATGTTTAGATACTTCATTGTGCTGCTCTGGTACTTAATTAAAAGAATATAAACATTAAACAATAATTGTATTTGTAAAATAAAACTTTAGGTTTCCTTTCCATAAAGACAAATGATAAAAAAATATGTAGAGGAAATATTTAAGATGATTTCATGTGCAAATCATTGAAAATCATAAAATTTTTCGCTTTTTTTATTATTGTCATACATAGATTGGTACTTCACTTAAACCTGCAAAGAATCTAATTGAACAACTTTTTACCCCCAGATTAATTGATTCATAATTAATGCTTACTCAATATTGCTATTAAATATAATACTATTATTTATTTCAAACGTTAGATAAATATAATCGAAAAAAATTGAAATATATGCAAAAAGTGGTTTGGATTTTAAAAATATAAAGTTAATTTATTATTTCATATCGCAGTTACAAGAGTTGTTTTGAAAAAACGAGTGAGAAAACGTTTAAAATGAAAAAAAAAATACCATGGCCCATGATTCTCTTGGAGCAATATTAAAATCTGAGATACAAGTGATTTATGCACTACAAAGCCAGCGTAGCATAAATAACGTTTTTAGTATTTTATATTTCTGATAAAACAAAGTACGTATACTTTTTGAGCAATAAAAAATTATGCGAAAATTCTACAAGAACTATATATAACTCGTAAATAGTGAAATTGATATTTTCTACATTGATTAAAAAATGGTAAAATAATATTTTAAGTAAATAGAAGCCATTTATTTAAAAACATACGTTCATTGACTATTTATTTCAGTGGCAATAACTACACATAAGAGACGTGCTGCATAATATTCTTAGCTTACTAGTATATCGTAGTCAATCCAAAAGCTCTGTAACTGTAAAATATTTCGAGCAAGTTCATCAAAATATACATTGCAGTAGATATTGTCAATGTTTTGATGATTTTTAAATGTAATAATGCTGAAATAAAATAATCTACTACTTTTAACCCCCGACTAAAAATAGGGGTGTTATAAGTTTGACCTGTTGATCTGTGTATCAGTGTATCTGTCTGTGACAAATTTGCGGCCAAATGCGTAGACGGATTTCAATGCGATTTTTTTTTATCGAAAGCTATGTTCGTCAAGTTGGTTCTTATCCAAGATATTGACGTTTTATTCGTGCGGGGGAGACGTTTAGCGGCTTTGCCCACACTATATAGGAAAAAAAGCCTTGTTATGAAGGCCAAAAGGTTCTTACACTTACTTACTCAGGTCATTCAATCAATTCATTATATATGCCCAATGATACAAAAAAAATACAGTGCTTATTTAACCGCCCCGTTGGATGAGTGGTTAGCGCAGATGCCTAACGTATAGCGACGCAATGGGGTTCGGGTTCGATTTCCGACAGGAACAGACATGTATGTGATGAACATGTCTGTATTTCTGGGTTTGGTCGTTTATTAGATATATTGGCAGTATTTATAATGTGTATTTTTAAGTGTTTGTATAGTTGTCTAACACCCTCAAAACAAGCAAATAATTTGCTTACTTAGGTGTTAGATCAATGTGTTTAATTTGTCCTGTGATATAATTTTTTTATTTTATTTTTATAGGTTTTTTCATTGCAGATAACGATATTGCTAAAAACTTTAATATATAAGTTTGGGTCGGTCCATGTGATAAAAAGTGAAGACCTAGGAAGTTATCCTAGGATGTAAGAAATATCTAATTGAATTACAAAAAAAATAAATAAAAATCTATTGAAATAACTCTTTACTAATGGAAAAAAATGAGCAACTAGGCCACACAGGGGGGTCTTTATATCATTTTTTTTATAATAATCTTAAACAATTAAATAAAATAGCGAAGAATGTATAAATGTATAAATGTATAACTCACTAAAGTTAATATTTACGTAACGCATTTTCTATATCAATCTGATGCCTCCATAACTCCAAATTCATTTCAGAGCATTAGTATGTAAGAAAGTATAAAAAATAATTTGTTAATTTAGTCCTTGAAATGCTAATTTATGTCCAGTATTAAGAGGTCCCGTATAAAACCCTTCTCTCATACAAAACTTTCACTGCTTTTGTCACTCCCTTAGGAATTAAAGTTTAGGTCGAAAAGTAACTTTCGTGCAGATAAAGCTACCATTCGACCTAAACAGAATTAAATCTTAGAGATGGATTTATGATATATATAACCTTCTCCTATTCCAGTTATAAAAAAATGTACAAGAAATTAAAACAAAAACGTTTTTATGAAATGGAATTTAAAAATCCATTGTATGTTTTATTAAAAACCAAACATAAAATTTTCAGAATCCCAAAACTCCGAAAGACAAACAATTAGCGAAAATTTTAATTAGTTCTATTATTTTTGGTGTTATCCTATATTAATTCGTGCGAAGGTAATACATTTGTACTACTTAGTGTTTCTAAAAGTACCCTACAACATATAGCTCGGTGCACCTCTGGTAAATGAGGGCTACCTGCAGCTTATGATATTTTACAAATATTATTAAATTTAGAAAAAATAGGTAAGAGTACAGTGATTATGTGACTTGTAATAAAGGGGCTGACATAGAATGAATTACATATAGAATGAATTTAAATCGGTCTCTGTTTAATTAGTGCTTTACTGTTTAATATGACAATAAATATTATTATTGTAAAACAAAGAGTAGGTATATTAGTTTTATACACCACCGCGGTATACCAGAGTATTATTTATGAATTTAATAATTAATTCCCTTTATTCTAAAGTCAAATAATTTAATAAGAGGAGAACAATATAAAATTTTAATTAAGGAAATTATATTAACAAAAATAAATTAAACAAATCAGAACGAATGAAATAATAGAAGAAACCACTATAAATTTAAATATCAACAATGAAATAATAAGCTAAACGAGGACGGTGTTCATCATTTTAATATTCAAAATCATTTCTTTACAAGAAAATACAAATAATTTATAATAATTTCATATTACTAGAAAAAATACCAATAATTATAACAACGGACAAGTAGGTATCCATGAGGTTATTTGTCCGTTCATTTCCAATTTAGAGATTTAAAACAATACTTTTCTCTTTAAGCTGGCTGGTTTTCTATTTTTCTAAGAAAATAATTCAAAAGACATAGAATGCTATTCTCTGTCTATGACTTCGTAACGAACGACAAAATAAAAATGAACCTTTTATTTGGTTTGAATGTGCAAAACCTCGTTACAGAACTGCACTCATTAATAATTACCTATCGATAATTATCTGTGAATTTTAAACAATATTTCATTATGTTCGATTTAAAACAGAAAATATAAGTAATTATTAACTACATTACTGAATTATATTAACATATTTTTTTCTAATAGTAATATAGAAATAGTTCAAGGCTAACTTTAGATAACTTTTTTATATTCCTTTTTGTTAAATTTCTGTTTAAGAATTTTAACTACATACATTTTGTTGAAAAAAGTTTATATACAGGTTCGGCCTTATTAAAATTTTAAAACATCATACCATACAATTTTCATCGGCTGGATCCAGTGATCTATGCGAAATCATATGGTTGCTATCTAAAATAAACGTTTCGTCTTCTTAATTTAAAAATGTATTCATTGTCAATATTATAATATATAATTAGCCATGTTTACGGATCAAACACAACTGACCAAAGTAATTTGACTATTGTTTTTACTGTTTTGCTACACTAACTTACTCGTTGGAATTAGGAGTAACTTATATACGTTACAAAAGAAAGTTAAGCAATTAGCAAGGATTCCTATTTGGCACATTCAAACCCAAACAGGGTTCTAACTCATATCCTCGAGGAATGGAGTTTGAAATAATCGGATCAAAATTCGAACATAATTAAAGTAAGTATTGCCAGATATTAATAATAATCGTCATATTGTATCGTTACAGTTTTAAAAGAATATAATAAACCCATAAAGAAACTGTACCATTGTGTATTTCAGAAACATTTTGCCATTACTAAAATAATATTAAAAAAAGTAAAACAGTCTATTCGGCAATTTTCAAAAGTCCTATATTTGCAACTCCCAACAAAATCATCATCATGTTATGAATAATTATAATACCTATATCAATAAATGTAATGGCGTCAACTGTCATTCGATGACAAAAGCGCTAAGGTAACATAAGAAAAAATAATATATTTGTTAAGTTTTCTTTATTGTTCCAAAATGATGAGCACCTTTCGTACTTTTTCTTTCACATGTACTCTCTCCCGATAATAACAAAAAGAAGGAATTAGTAAGTTCAGTCCAGCCATTCACACGAGATACCGTGAACAATTCTTGTCGTTTATTCTTTTTTATATATTTAGAAATATTCAAAATAGTATAATACATAAATTCCATTTTTATTATAAGTGGTGTGTAATAATAGTTCATAATAAAGTAAAGTATAATAAAGTAAACTTGTTTATATAAAATGATTAAACTATCTGTAATATGTACGGCGATCAAATATTAATACCAGCTGTTAACAATCACATGTTTACTGTAATCAATGTCAAACGTTGTGCCGCAGGAACTATTATATATTTACATTGACAAAGTATGATAGATCATAGCTATGGATCAAGATAACATGCTTGTAGTATAGTTTGGTTCCTTATGTCGCAGTATGATATTCCTCTGTTTATCTCTTTATCTGTTTGTCTGTACAGTACACATCGTTTGAAAATTGTTGCATTGATTGATATTGAACAATTCTTTATTATATAATTACCTTTATTTATTTTGAACATGTTTAACATACCGGAACTATATTTAAGGTACTTAAATTTATCACCATAACTAGTAATATAAAAGAATTATCATTATTCTGAAATACCAAATAAAAGTACGAAATAAACCACACACGGTACAAAATATAAAAAATGTAATTACAAATTATGTAGAAGGAAATTATTAAAGTAGATTTAGTTGATGCGTCGGATTTCAATCTGTTAAAGAAAAACTATTATTTTCAGGGTAAACACAAATATTTTTTAGTACTTATAAACAAATAAAACTGGATTTTTTATAATTTGAATTTGAGTTTCCTTCAATTATAATTATTTTTCTTCAATTATTATGCATAATAAGTAAATCGTAATATAATACTATTTTACAATTGATATTCGAAACAAAATATATTACATATTGGGTTCCAAACCACCCATTTAGCAATTCCCATGAGAGGGCTTCCCAAATTTCGGTCGGATTGGGTTTAATTTATAAACCGTGAGTGAAAAACGACCTCGCACAATTTCAGAGAACGATTATAATGTTTTTCTAATAGTAGTTGTTACGCGCACAGAATATTTTTAAAATAATTGGTTAATTATTTTAACATTATGCTTATTAACAAATATGCTATATTAACACGATTTAATATATTTTTACCTCTGACTAAAAAGAAGGGTGTTATAAGTTTGATCTGTCGATTTGTGTATCTGTGTATCTGAGTATCTGTGTGTCTGAGTATCTGTGTGTCTGTCTGTGGGAATGTAGGGGCCAAACGCGTGAACGGATTTGAATGCGGTTTTTTTTAATCGAAAGCTATGTTCGTCGAGATGTTGGTTGGTCGAAATAGAAACAGTCGTGTTCAAGATATTGACGTTTTATTGGTGGAAGGTACTTATGCAACAATTAGCTGTTTCCAGCGGCTCTGCCCGCGCTATATTTTCGCTATGAAATTTTCTCGCGAATCCTTATTTTTTCTCATATTAAATATAACCTATGTTCATCAGAGGGATAAATTAGGATTCTAAAGGTAAAATATTTTATTCAATCGGTCCAGTAGTTTTGGAGCCTATTCAATTCAAACAAACAAACATCCTTCCTCTTTATAATATTAGTGATGACGATGATGATTATAAAATAAAGGCTCCTATGTTCGTCAGGGATAATGTAGGATTCTAATGCTAAAAGAGTTTTTTAAACCGGTCCAGTAGTTTCGGAGTTTATTCAATTCAAACAAACAAACAAATCTTTCCTCTTTATAATATTAGGATAGATTAATAGAAATACTTTAACTACTGAAAATTTGTGGGTCAGTAGGTATATTTAGCACAATTAAAAAAACTAGTAACATAACTTTAAAAAGCAGAAAAAAATATAAAAATAAAAAACCCCCGATACAAAAAGACCTCTAAAAAGAATAAAAATAACATTATTATGAACTTATTAAAGTCATTGCATCGGGGAACCGTTTAATAAAATAAGAAATTAAAATGCAAATAAGTTACCAAGTCAAACAAAGAAAATACGATATCGAATCGTATAGTCTAAGTCCTCAATGATTAACTTCGTAAAATAGACACCATCGTCAACGTACGTACAACGGTCCCCCGATGCAACGACTTCAATAAGTACATAATAATATCATTTTAATTTTTTTTAGAGGTCTGTTTGTATCGGGATTTTTTTTTAAATTTTTAATTTAATATTGAAGTTCTTGTTTTGTGCGATAACAAAAAGTTATTGAATGTTCCAAATTTTTGTTCATTTTTACATTAAAAATTAACAAAAATAACAGGGTATAATGTACGGTATATTTGGTCAGGGAAAATAACGCTTAACCATCCTTAATTTTGTCAAAATCGGTTCAGTAGTTTTACAGTAGTTATACAGAATTAGCACAGACATGCATAATCCAATAATAATTAACTATTGCTTAAATTAAATTTTGATTATTTTTAATTTTATATTTTGTATTTTATCAACCTACATAAATACCTATCAAAATGTTTCAAAATTCAATAGAGTTGAAGACTGACCGTCCTCTAGTTCTGATCTTTATACTTAAACATTAATTTTAATGAGTATGGTTTGCTTTAATTTATATGATAATTAAAAGTTGCTAAAATAAACTATTATTCTGGCAGTAAATAATTTTTAGATGGAGAGAGTGCCTGATATTAATAATGTTTTGTTCGTTGTGGCAGTATTTATGGCTAGATTATTTTTTATTTTTAAGTATTTTTAAGAGTTTTATAAGCATGATATTTGTTTCAGATAAAATATTTTTAATAAGCTGAATATCACATTAATAGTTGTAAATAAAAATATATTCCAGATATCTTTCCAAGCGTTATTGCGTGCGTGTCACATAATGGGAGCGTGAAGTGTACTTAATGGAAGAACGTACATATTTTTACGGTAGGCGTTTACGATGTCATAAACTCGAAATTATTTAGCTACTTTATGTACTTCAATTATGTAACAAAACTAAACGAAACCTAGGAGTAATAAAATAACTAATAATATACCGATGATTAAATATTAACCACTAAACAAAAAAGTTGGTTTATGTCCGACTGTATGTTTTGGATCTCTTTCTGATTTCGCCTGCTAATATAAAAAAACACCTTTTTGACTTATTTATCATATAGGGTTGATTTTTTCCTTATCATTTAAAAATTAAGATATTGCCAGTTAACTTGCATCTCGTCGATAAATAGCTTAATAATGCAATGTTGCAATATGTTAAAAAAACAAATCTAAATCTTATCTAGATACAAACATGTACTACTATACAATATTTCTAAGTTGTAGAAGTTACAGTTTATGAAATTACATGATAAGTCTGTTAGTATTATTTTTCTTTTAAAAAATACAGAGATAATGAAAAACTGATAAATAAAACAATCACATTTAAAATATAAGAAATGTCTTATGCTAGCTACTCTATGCGTTTTAAATAATGTATGAAACCATATTAAGTGAAGAAAATCTTTTTAGATATTTCTTACATCATTTTATCAAAAAATAAGGTATACAAAATTGTATTGTTTTTATAATATAAAGTGCACTTTAGTTGTATAGTTTATTATAACTTTAACCAAATAACTAGTTCCATCATGTTATTAGTTAATGGAATAAAGATTTCAGAGATTTTACTCCGCGTAATGGAACCATGTTATGAAATACAATTATTATGCTCTCCTATAATTTTATAACTAACGTTTACGATAATTAAGAAGAACAAACATTACACAGTCAAGTATTTGAGGAATTATTATATGTACAGTATTATAGTTTTAAATATTACATAAATTATAATTGATCGTAAGAACGAAGACAATTCAAGAATTATTTTTACAAACTAGTACGTACATTAATAAAGTGAAAAAATGTTGTATTTTATTTAAGTCTACATTTTTCTAACATTTAAATAAAAACT
Source organism: Napeogenes sylphis (assembly GCA_959347405.1). Lineage (NCBI taxonomy): Eukaryota > Metazoa > Arthropoda > Insecta > Lepidoptera > Nymphalidae > Napeogenes > Napeogenes sylphis. The sequence continues at coordinate 2,569,375 of OY365783.1, forward strand.
ATGATATGTTTTTCAATAACATGTCATAATGTTATTTATTTTCTTCGACTGAAATCCTTATCTTCCGTAAGCATTTTATGACCTAAAAATATTTTTCTTATAACAAATGTATGGAATACTTCTTTTTTCTTACAAAGTGCTTATTTGAAATATTATAATAAATAAATGAGATAACATTATTATAATATAAATATCGGATGATTCACGTAAATAAATCAGAACTTATGACTAATTTTAGCCTTTTGATTTTACAATGTTGAATTGTTAGTTTATGAAATATATACCTATACATATATACCAAAATTAATTTATCTCACTTGTTAATATTTATGAGTAACATATTTGTAAATAATATCAATTAAGTTATTCAAGTAGGTAATGATAAATGTGTTTTTAATTATTATACTTTTAAAATGAAAGGAATGCTTATAGATATCAAAAAATATTATTGACCATATCTTTATAATATTACTTTAATAATGTTAGAATCTAAACTTACTAACATTTGATTTGAAGGTTTCTCTAGTTTAAGGATAGGTAACTGCTTCCTTTGTTATTTATAACCATTTAATCTTGTATTAATTACTTAGAAATAAAAATCCTTAATAGAAAATGATTTTTAAATGTTTATAATGGTGTATAATTTATTAAGAAGTTCAATAAAAAAAAAACTTTATTTCTATACGATACTTTTTTCGATAAAATATTTTTGTTTTTATTGAAATTCCATGTTGGAATTATGTTTGTTAAATATTTAATAAGCAGAAGTTCCGAAGACCGTTTTTTTCGAACTTTCGCTTATATTTGAATGATTACTGTTCTTTAACTGATTGAGGTACGACTAGGGTGAAAAATAAAAACATGTTCATTTATCATAATATTATATGGATAGACACCTCCATGTCATCTTACCGTGAACACGATTGCTGCAAAGCATTCGATACTTCGGGTAAGATTTAAAATGTAAAAATAGTTTTATTTCAATATCATAATATTGTATCATAATACGGCAGGTCAATTAGTAGAGCGACGGGACGGTTTTCCAGAGGTTGTAGATTCGATTCCCTGCCCCTGTTATTAGAACTCTCTTACCGCAAAGAATCGCCAACGACGGTCGTTCTATTCTTTATAGCACTTTATGACACTGTTCACAAATACACTAAACTGTTTATCATTTAAACTCTCAATTATCACTGTTACACAACTTAGTCTCTCGATCACACACTCAGCGGTTTATTATAACTGTTACACTTTTATCACAATAGCACCACCACACAACTTGTACTCCCAATTTCACAATGCCTTCTCTTAACCGAGCTGCGATTTATATACTTCTTATTCTTAGTCAAATCAGTATCCAATATTACATTAATTTTATCAATTAAACTTCTATACAGACATTCAATTGTTTTAGTCAAATCAACAACTTATATCTTTATTTTTAGTCAAAATCAAACTACTACATGTATAAAAGCTAACACTATCGGTTTATTTTTCATTTTTTATATATTTAAATTTTAATAAGCTTAACATGGCTATACATGTCCAAAAAATATTTTCAAACACATCTTTTATTAGATATTAATATATCTAGTAGGATTTCAGTAATTTGTAGCATATATTTTATGCAACAGCTTCCATTAATAAGATCCAATTAATCAGGCCAACGTAACTACGCCACGTTGATAACCAATGTTATACTATTATATATGTAATATTATAGCTAGCTATGTGATGCAGTCATAAGGGCTGGTTTGAGGCAAGTGAGCCAAGGTTATCTTAATTTATCTTTCAAATTCTATAATAATATTAAACTTAATGTTAATCATAAATACAGCGTAATAGAAAGAAAATAATGTATTACTATGAAAGACAATATTTTCGGTTATATAGTTTTAAGTGTAAAATAACTATAAATGTAATATTTGTCAATATTGTAATATAAAAAGATAGTAAGGTTTCTGTTTATCTCCACAGATTTAACTAAAATTCATTCGATTTTGTGTATTACAAAAAATATTTTTAAAAATTATACAAGGTCTTTATCGCTAAGTAGCTTGAGTAGCAAGCTAGATATTTATTTGACCTCCTCTTCTTTCTCTAAGCGCTTTAATGCCTTTTTAGTATAAACCATTGTAATTCTGGATTCTTAGCTATAATATCAGCAGACTATAACAGTTACCTTTCTTATCCTACTATCATAATTTCTTAAAATATAATATTATTTAAAAATAAATATTTTCGACATAAAGAAGCTGTTTTAAATTTATCTAAATGAAGTAGCTATAGCAGGTAGTTACCTAAAATGTTTCACATTTTACTTGATGTACTTACTTTATAAGCGAGTAGTTGTTCCCAGCGGCTTCTCCTGCGCTATATAGGAAAAAAGGCCTTGTTTTGTAGGCTAAAAGGTTTTTACACTTACTTACTCAGGTAAAGTATTTTATTAAGGATAGCTGTCCACGTAGAATGTAACAAAATATATTTATATGGCTTATGATCGTAGTCATAAAGAGTCACGGGCAACAGCTAGTGATAATATAAATCCCTTTATCATAGTGATATTAGTGGTTGTAAATCATATTTATTAATTTATTTTTTTGGAAACCATACTATAATATATTACGAATATAACTAATTTTTATAATTAATTTATAATTAATTTTTTGGAAACCTATATATATATATATATATATATATATATATATATATATAGGTTTCCAAAAAATTAAATAACAAGAACCCTTATGAAAAAAATTTAGACAAACATTTTCGATACTTTAAAATACTCAGTAAAAAGTGTCATTATATTTAGCAATCAAGAACAGATAAACTGTGTGTACAACTGCTATGTCATTTTCAACGTTTTATATTTTATTTCAAATACATTTATTGCACTTATGAAAGGTCAAGCTCTACTAGCATGGTTTTAAAGGGTAGGTCCACAAATGAGATCTGGCAAGAAACTTCATGGACTCTTTAACTTATTTATAAAATTACAATTACGTATTGTATTGGTCATTGTAATCACAGTATTAACTTATATGTAAGAATAATTTAAAATTCAAAATAAAAGGTGGTACCGAAAAGAATACTATAATAATATAGCACGCCACTCTAGTAGTTAAATGATGCTCTCACATCTACAATACCTAAACTAAAGTATTCTATCTATATTTAATATAACCCGTAAAAACAATAGTAATTACTAATTAAACACCTGAGATTTTGAAATTAAAAACGATAACAAACTAAAACCCTATTCAAAACATGTTCAGAATTGTAATTGTTAACCAATTGGTAAATGTAAAACTTCCTTGTCCCCAGCATAGTCCTTATTGTAATCGATTGCCGAAAATGCTTTTTTGTTTGCATGAGTCAAAATTTATGATCTCTTGTTTTATGATTATATCTAGTATTAATATTGTCCAAAACGCGTTTTTTAAATATACAAAGTATTATTTATTAAATATATTTTCAGTATTTATAATGTGTATTTCTATGTATTTGTATCGTTGTCTAATACCCTTAACACAAGCAAGTAAATTGCTTACTTAGGGGTTAGATCAATGTGTGTAATTTGTCCTGTATTATTATTATTTTCCAAGATATACAGTAATGGAAACGTTAGTATCACAACATCTTGGAAAATTGTTTTAAAGTACTCTCGAGGACCCATTTTATAGTTATGTTATAGTTATCAGAGATAACTATCAGCTTGTTAAGGTCGTAAACTATGTACCATTAAACTATATACCTTATTATTAGCAATCACTATTCAGTCTAATAATCCTTTAAAGAATAAATAAATTTAACCCAAAGTTGCCATTGAAGTTTTGAGTCTTTCACATTTCTTTAATTGAAAAATCTTTATATTTCCACATTTCAAAAGACAAGAATTTCATGTAAGTGTTTTTTATAAATCTTCTATAGAAAATTATTGCGTCGTGTCACATAATAGGAATCTGAAGTGAACTCATTAAAAGAGCATACATATTTTCATTATAGGACCTTATAGCATTATAGTCTTGAATAGAAGCGAGCACTTCAAGCGAGCAACACCATATATAATGGTAAAGTAACCATACCTACATAGAGCTTTTTAAGTTAATGTTTTTCAACATAATATTTTTTATATGCATTGAAATTTGAATAAAGAAGTAAAATGATGTTTTTAAAATACCTGCGTCTGAGGTTGTAGGGTATAATGTAATATATATAACTGGCAAAAGTTAATTTATCTCCGATTTTAATTAAGGACAATATTGATATAATTCGTCTTAAGTTATAAAAAGAGACAAAAGCTAACGAAATTCGTTATGTAATTTTATATAAGTACCTAGTACAAACGTACTATCACATTTATTTTAACTGTAAGTTATTATAGTACCAGAAAAATAAAAAAAATAGACGATTTTAATAATTGTAATTTTATTATTACTCAAAATACAATTCAAAAATTCAATGTAATTTAAGAATAAATATGAAAATGTGAAATATGAAAATATGAAAATAAATGAATAAATAATAAAGTAACATGACTTTCAATTTAATGTTGTGTTTCCGCTTTGCTATATTTTGTTTCGACACCGTAGTATTCTTTTTAATCTCGAAAACGTTAAAGGTCTGTCATATATTTTACTAACAAGATACTACATTTCGAAACTATTGAAACGAGCTTACAAAACGAACTTCCTGCTCTCATTTGAATAAGCAAAAACGAGTTACAGCAGAGTTGCCCTCATTACGTTTTCAAATATGTTACTGAAATTCAGACCCCATTTAATATTTAAAATTGAAGATAACATTATTATATTTCCAATTATATGCTTTTTATACGAACAACCACAAACGCAAAACATTGATTGGCGAAAAAAAATCTACTTTCAGAGCCTCTTACAAGGTCCAATCGTAAGCTGAAACAAAATAGTGACCAAATAAAGTATGAAATAATAAAATCCAATTCGGCGAGTCCAACTCAACTACCAAATCAGATCGTATTAAAAAAAAAACATAATTTTCATGATTATTGGAAAACATATTACCAGTTTTCATAATGATTGTTGTTGATGAATTAGTACATTAAACTTATTCTCACAAAATTTTAAAACGTATCCAAAAACTACTGACACCATCATCGTCATCATCATCATCATCATCATCAACAACATTTTGATTATGCATCCGCTTCACAAATTAATATTATTTCAGTGTTATTTTATACATTTTAATCTCAAATATGAACTCCCAAGTATCGTCAAACGCCAAAAAGTGATTACAACACTACAATATATTTTTATATATAAAATTATTATTTATTATTATTTATCTTATTTATAAGTCTTGGGCCTATAGTAAATGATTCATATTTCTATTCGTCCTTAAAAAAATTAAACATGATTCAATGAATTTTGTTGTTGTTATTTCAAAAGTTTTAAAAATTTCCGTTTATTATATATTTAATTTAAATTTATTTAGGGTATATCTTTTGTCCTGATGATGATATTATTTTAAAATATTGTTATTTTATTAAACGTAAAGTAAAATATTGTTTATTGTGCATACGCACGCTTAAGTGATTAAAAATGGTTGGTAAAAAAAGTCTCCATTTACTATATCTCAACCTCATGATTAAAAATAGTAAAATCGATAATAACATGAAACACTCGAAGTTATTTAACGATAAAATATTCCAAAAACGTATGTCTCATGTCCTTCAAGACAAGTAAAAATGAGGAGGAAATATATTAAATTCGTATATTAAACCTAAAATTAATATTCATCCCGCGACAGCCCAGATGACGCTGTGTCAAACCCAGTTACTTCATCTTGAGGAAGTTAATTTATATTAATATTATAATAATTAACTAGACGACTCATGAAAATTTACTAGATATACTATAATAATTAAATATAAGTAGAAAAAATATTTGATCTTAAATATTATTAGGGTGATCTTCATGCTTAATAGCTTAAAAGGATGACAGAACTAATAAGCCAAAAAAAAAAATTAAAAATTAGATAACCCCCGATACAAAAAGAACTCTAAAAATAATAAATATAATTTTATTATGTACCTACTTATTAAAGTAGATGCGTCGGGGGACCGTAATTGTATGTACGTTGACGATTGTGTCTATTTTACGAAGTTAAGAGGGCTTAGACTATACGATTCGAAATCGTAATTTCTTTATCTACCTTGGTAACTTACTTGCATTTATTTTTTTTTCGTTTACTAAGCGATCTCCCGATGCAACGATTTCAATAAGTACATAATAATGTTATTTTTATTCCTTTTAGAGGTCTTTTTGGATTGTAGGGTTTTTTAAATTTTTATTTTATTTTTTGGTTTTTCAAAAGTTATGTTATTGGTTTCATTATTGTACGAAATAAACCTGCGGACACACAAATTTTCAGTTGTTTTATTACTATCAATATTGCAAAAGAAGCTTTCATTCAAACCAATAAAACCTCAATATCTTAGAGACGACTGTTTCTATTTTGACCAAACATAGCTAAGAATTATCTCGACCGCAGGCGAAAAAAAACCGCAATTAAATCCGTTCACGTTTTTGGCTGCTGCATTGCCACAGACAGACAAACAGATACACAGATACACAGATCGACAGGTCCAACTTATAACACCCCATTTTGAGAGAAGGGTTAATAAAAAAAATATTATATTAATTAGTAAATTAATTTTCTAGATCTGTCAGATGACAACAATCAAATATTGTATATGTCATATATACTTTAATCGCCCCGTTGGTCGAGTGGTTAGCGCAGACGCCTAACGTGTGACGGCGCAATGGGGCTCGGGTTCGATTCCCGGCGGAGACAGGCATTTATGTGATGAGCATAGATGTCTGTGTTTCTGGGTTTGGTCGTTTATTAAATATATTTTCAGTATTTATATATGTATTTCTATGTATTTGTATCGTTGTCTAACACCCTTAACACAAGCAAATAATTTGCTTACTTAGGGGTTAGATCAATAAGTGTAAAATTTGTCCTGATATTATTATACTATGTCCGTAATATAAATATTTATCAAATAATAAACTTATCATGTTGTACACGCCGTTGAGAGGAACGACATATGCCCTTAGGAGCCAAAGTAATAATAATACAGTTTTATGTTGGAGGAGTTATCCATTTTTACTGAAATTGTTTTCGGATAGAGTGTAATAGAACAAATTGATGAACAGAACGGAAGATTTTGTTAAGGGTTAATAAAAATAATTATTATATTATTATTCATTGCACACCACAATATAAATAAAACACATTTACAGGTAGAACATAATCATTATTACTTCTTTAAATGTTATTAAATATGGCCCTAATCTGATTATGGAAACCTAACCACTACTTACGTCAAAAGACCTCTAAAAAGAATAAAAATAATATTATTATGTACTTATTAAAGTCGTTGCGTCGAGGGACCGTCGTACGTACGTTGACGATGGTGTCTATTTTACGAAGTTAATCATTGAGGACTTAGACTATACGATTCGATATCATAATTTCCTTATTTGATTTGTTAACTTACTTGCATTTTAAATTCTTCCTTTATTAAACGGTCCCCCGACGGAACTAACTCAATAAGTACATAATAGTATTATTTTTATTCTTTTCAGAGGTGTTTTTGTATCGGTGGTTTTTTTAATTTTTGATTTAATTTATTTTGCTGCTTTTTAAAGTTATATTACTGGTTTCTAAATTCTACTAAATAAACCTACAAACACAAAATTTTCAATTAATTCAGTAAGAAAAATTTTTTTGTTTGCTTGAATTGAATAGGCTCCAAAACTACAGGACCGATTTAAAAAAATATATCTTTTAGCATTAGAATCCTATATTATGATATACAAATATATTTAATAAAATATATACAAAGGTTATATTTAATACGAGAAATATATAATATATTTAATAAAATATGGATTCACGTGAAAGTTTCGACAATGTAATAAATTATAAATGTATTAAGTAACATAATTCAAGACTTTTTCATATGGGTAGGTAGATGGTAGGTGTCATATATGCGAATGCGAATGCGAATTAATAAATATAAACATTTAGAGTTAAAATGATTTACAATCACTTATAACACTATGATGAAGGGATTTATATAATCACTAGCTGTTGCCCGTGATTCTTTATAAGCCATATCAATATATTTTTAGTCTTCGTGGACGCAGTCACGGGCAACAGCTTTCCCTAATAAAGTACTTTACCTGAGTAAGTGTAAAAATCTTTTGGTCTTCATAACAAGGCTTTTTTTCAAGGAAACAGCGGGGATCAGCTAATTATTGCATAAGAACCTCTTCCCCGCACGAATAAAATGTTAATATCTTGAAGACGACTATTTTTATTTTAATCAAACATAGATAAGAACCATCTCGACGAGCATACCTTTCGATTAAAAAAATCGCATTCAAATCCGTCCACGCGTTTGGCCGGAAATTTGCCACAGACAGATACACAGATACACAGATCGACAGGTCAAACTTATAACACCCCTCTTTTTAGTCGAGGGTTAAAAAGTTTAAACCTCATTTTCCAAAATTAAGAATACCAAGGACAACTATAAGCAGTTTTTGTTTTCTATCAAGGTTTATATAACTTGAATACGTAGTTCTGCTAGAATATGAAGCAGAATGTCAACAAAACTAAGTAAATGTAATGTTCTCACGTGATGAAAAGGAAACTATCAAACTACCTAATGTCAATTCCATATATAGTATTAGGTATATACGTTAAGTAATTATTATACATATTAAATATTTACAATTCAATGTAAAGTAGGTGGTACTATTAATAAAATACTAAATTATAATATTAAACACCGAATAGTATTTAAATTATCTGCATGGTATATCATATGGTTTATTGTTATTTTTTCATTGAACTCTTTTTCATCATTGTATGATTTCTATGGTTTATTGTTATTTTTTCTATGAAATGTTGTTATTTTTTTTAAAATAATCCAAATTTTAAAAGACACTGTCCATTCATCTATTTTATATCGCATTTCTTATTTTTGTGTATTATCAAAATTTTATAAATTATTAAAAAAATACATATTAATCGAAATGATAAAATACAGTGTTGGAAATCTCTTTTTTAGCGTTAAGTTACCGAAGGAGTAAAAACGGAACCCTATTACTAAGACTTCGCTGTCCGTCTATCCATCTGTCTTTCTCCAGGCTTTATCTCACCATTTGAAATTTTAAAATTTTAATAGGTCTGTGCGAGTCCGACTTGCAACTAGCCGGTTTTTCTATTTTTGATCGTAGATTGCCAATAAGATTTTCGTATTGTTGTACAGAATATAAACTTACAAGTATATCTTTGTTAATTATATTTTTTTTATCTAAATACAAAAAGTATAGAGGGTTAACTGTAATTAATATGCAGGCAGCCTCTCTACATCAACCCCAACAACATTTGTTCCACGACTTTTTACTAAACTTGACAAACAACAAAAAAAAACGATACAAAAACGATTAGCTCCTCGGTTATTTATTACTCCCTATTTTGTTAAGAGTACCAAAACCAACACCGCCCGGGTGCCATACCTATGCTTACAGATAATACTAGTTTAGATTTAACAAAAAAAAATGTGTAGGAAACCTTAAAATTTAAAACTATTAATTTTAAACAGCTACTTTTATTTACTATTTTAAGTTGCTACTTGTAAATGGAAGACGTATCGTTCGTGGACTGAGGAGTTAGTTGCCAAGGACCTGAACTCTAGGGTTCTAAGGAAAAAAAAAACAAAAAACAACCGCTCCTCTAGATTTTTTTAAACGGCAAATCGCTAGAGTTACTAAGTACCTAGTAAGATATCCGCCCGGAGCCGGATAGTTCTGTGGGCTCTCAAAAGCTGCTCTTAGCAACCTTTGCTAGTTTTGTCAACCGTTGTTGCACATTACTTCATATCTCACATGACATAAATACACCAATATACATAAAGCCAATCTTCTTAGCACTCTTGTAGCCTCAAACTCGACTATGGATGATCACGGCTATACCCCCAGTATCACTGTATTCTGGCAGAAATCCATACGATGGAATCTATCTACTTTAACTGTGATGATAGTTCCGAGGAGACCGTAAAACACGTGCTGTTGCAATGCCTAAAGAATGCTAAAACCAAGTATGAAGTTAAACAGATTTTAGAGTTGAAGAAGATATAGAATGATAGAAGCAAACAACATGGAACAATTAATGGCAAACGAAATAACAAGACCTCACTTCATGAAATATTGTATAAACGTATCTAAGAAGTCAATTAACAGAAATAAAGATAAATAAAAAAATCAATTGTAAAAAAAAAATAAAATATACATAAAATAAAAAAATATATATATAATAATATTGAAAAAATATATTTAAAAAAATACTAATGGAAAAAAAATGGCTTAATAATAATAACATGGAGCACGATACCTAATACGCCGAAGGGCGGCGACCATTGAGAGTAAAGGAGACAGCCTTACTTAGTTTTTAGTTTACCTTGGATATTTTGAAAGCCTTGAAACCTGTTTAACATGGGCCGCTTCTTTCGAAACTATCTTTTTATGGGCTTACCAAGAGTTTATGCAATTGTATCATCAGCTCTCTTACTAGGCTGACTATACAGATCATACTCGACAGATATTGCATATCAATGTTATGTTGGAAACAGAAAAATTACATTAAATTACATGTTATGTTGATGACTGCACCAAGAATTCTATGTATTCCGCCATTTGGAACTCTTGGAAAAACTTCGACAAGTGCCGAAAAAAAATATATTTTCTGTTGCCTGAGACCTACGCCATGAATCCTCTACCAGAAGCTCCAACCGATGAGGGACATGCTGCTGATATATCGCAATCACCGTCAAATATATATTCAATAGAGATTCAATCAATCATATATATAATCATATATTAAATAATAATAATATTAAAACATAATATAATTCTTTGAGATATCGATAAATAATAGGTTCTTTCACGAATCATTTCAAGAATTATTGCATACGTGTCATATAAAGCCAAAATGAAGTGTACGTACGTACGTAAGTGAAGTGGAGGAGCGTGCGGTAGGCTTTTATGACGTCATAAACTTGAATATTAGGCAAACGATGCCAAGAATTATATCACTCTATTATATTATATACTCTATTATATACTCATATATAAATATATATATATATATATATATATATATATATATATATATATATATATATATATATAGGCTATCAGTGGAACGTACGCGCTTCTGACGTATTTTTCGTAGTATTCAGTAAATATTTGTACAAAGTAGCTAAGAAAATTTGTTTAGTCGCTTTAATGTATGACACATAATCATATTGTGAAGAAATAGTAATGTGAGACAATACAAAATGTATTACCTACTGTTTAGTGATCACTACTTAAATGTGACAGCAATATGTCATAGACTCTGCTCTATCTCTCAAAAGATAACCGTAGAAAAGAATAATAAAAAGGACTGCTGGGCCCAAATTTCTACTTCCAACTTCACTATTCCTCCAGGATGGCCTTCGATATGCAACTAACAAAAGTGTGTTTCTCATTCACGACCCTGGTCGACGGTGACAGTGGTCTTTCCCAACATTTTGAATGCAGATTTTTTTGTTATTATAAACAAAGTAAACAAGTCAAGTTCGTATTTTATAAATATCTTACTTAAATAAAATTATTGTATAACATTTTAGGTTAGTATTGCAGAAATTTTCATTTACTTTATAAAAAGTTACAATGAAAAGATTACTTTAATCGTGTCTGCATTATTGGATTATACTGAGGTGGATGACTAGGCTTTATATTTAGTCTTTGAAATATTTCAAATTCAAATTCAACCTTAAATCAAATTCAAAATATCTTTATTCAAGTAGGCATTTACACGCACTTGTGAATCATCGTCAATTATTAGCCACTATCCTCGTATTTATCGGCAAATGGAGAATCTCTTATTCAAATTCTGATTATATATTTTGATAGTTAGATATATATTCCTCTCTAGACTTATTTATTTATTTATTTATTATTATGTTTATCTTATATTAAAGTAAATGATTATTTACCGCACCTTTACTAAGAACTTTTGTTTTGCTATGCGACCACCGACGTTAAACAATAAAATATTTGTAATTTTAATATGGGGTTGGAAGTGGGGTTTTATTTTTTTTGTCTTTGTGTGTTGTGTTCTAAATAAATAAAATTTAATATCAGTAAAAATAAAAATCCAATAATTAATTTGAAAAAGTTTTTTTTAGCTCGTGATTCATGTCTCACAATCAGATAAATCTGTCTATTAGATGGGCGGCACGTTGAGTTCCACCGTTAAAACTTTTACAAGAAAAGCGTTGAAAATTTAATTCAATGATACCTATTTAGTTACTCGATGTGAGATATTGAAGGTAGTTATTTAAAGAAGTTTTGACACTTGAGTAAAAATTTAGTTCACATATTGAAACAATAGCTAAAAAACTTAGATTGAAATGAATTTTATATAAACGATTAGGTACTCATCGGTATATTATGCTTTATGTAAGAATTTTTTAACAATTGGATCTAAATATTTTTTAAAAAGTGTTTATTAAATCATACAATTTAAAAGTTGAAGGTAACATTCAACTTCATTTCAAATTTATCTTAACTTTAATAACCTTGTATAAAATATGTATTTTCTGTTGTAAACGTACATATTCTTCAATAGCCTAGTTTTGTATGTCAGAGTGTGGTAATCCCCTCAGTAAATTAACTTTACCTCCTAAAATTTTCAATTTTATCTTCAAATTTTCCTCGCCACTATTCGTTTAGCTGCTACTTTCATGTTTTCCTGTTTAATTTATCCAAATATTGCGTATGTAACCTGGTTTGGAAGCAAATTGAGATTCTTTTCAAAAGTATTAAAAATATTACGTATTATTGCCACACATTTATCAACATTCATTTCGCAGTTGAATGATAACCTTTAGTTAGTAAAGGTAATACTTGTATATTTGATTTAATTAAAAATATTTGATATTACTTTACAAAAATAGAATTTTAGTTTCTTCTGCAGATTTAATAAATAAAGCCGCGCATATAATACGAGGCGTATGTATGTGTAGTTATAATGTTAAAAAATTGTATTTAATTTATTAAATAAATCAAAAGTAAATGTTTTTTAAGGCGTGCTTGTGGTTTGAACCATCGCACTTCATTGCAGGCCAGCAGCTAATTAACATATAAAAACATCTACCAACTTTTAGGTTGGCCTAATTAATATCATTAATCTTTAAATCTTTTCTTTATATAACGCGATACATCATTGAAATCACATCATATCACACGTGTAAAAACTGTATAAAAAAATAAATTCAAATGTTATTCGATACTTTAGGCGAAATTGTATTATTGTTATAAAATTTTATATACACAATATGTATCAACATAGTTCAATAAACTATTAACACCCACAATAACATAATTGTATAACTCAAAGTCATATTCTAGAAGCCAGATGAGTGATACGAATCAAGGAATAGTATTATGAAACCGTAATAGAGAACGTTACATGCTATTCCGGAGGTACGGTGAGCGGCGCTAGGACACATACAAAACTAAAGAATAAGGATTTCCTCCGGAGTAAAAAGTTGGTTAAGGTATAGCTAATCCAATATCTCTAAGATAATAAAACCTCGTGTCTATAACATTGCTAATTTATACGCCAGCTGGTCATTTGAAAAAGAAAAGAGATGTAAATACTAAATTATTTGCTCTCAGATAAAATTATAAGCCAACTGTAATCTAATATCTTTCGCTGGATTCTTGATTATTAGAGAACAAGTGGTAACTGTACACTCTTTGTCTGAGCCTGTTTTATGTATTGTTTGTAGTGACTTTTGTCCAAAGGTAACCTTCAACTATTGTCAAGAGTCACACTAGCGATACTTTGTATGCCACCGTTTATTGTTTTAGAACTGTGGTCAGTAGACAGTATTATCTATATAAAATTACAACTAGACTTTACCATAGGGGTCAATGAACTGACGTTTTGTTTCCGGTTATCTATTTTCATTTACAGAATGAGCAATAAATAAATAATAGTTAGAACACTAATAAACACGATTTATAAAAAATCTAAATATAAATATGAATAAAAGCAACATTAATTTAAACCAACATTAATTTCAGTAGTGACATCTTTTCAATGTTTATAGATTAGTATTGTATTGGAGTATAGATTGCTATGTTAGAATCATTGGGTAGGATTTTCGAAAGAAGCCTATTAGATGTCACTACCGTCCCAATAAAGTCGATCACATATAGAATGTTTAATTCACCGAGACGGGCAGCGATGCTGTAGGTCAACTGTTAGAGCGACGGGATGGTTTTCCACAGGTTGGAGGGTTGGAATCCCTGCCCGTATCGGTTTATTTTTAACCCCCGACTAAAAAGAGGGGTGTTATAACTTTGACCTGTCGATCTGTGTATCTGTGTATCTGTCTGTGGCAAATTTGCGGCCAAACGCGTGGATGGATTTGAATGCGGTTTTTTTTTTAATCGAAAGCTATGCTAGTTGAGATAGTTCTTATGTATATTTGACTGAAATAGAAATTAGTCGTTTCCAAGATATTGACGTTTGATTCGTGCGTGGGAGAGGTTCTTCTGCAATAATTAGCTATTCCCAGCGGCTTCGCCCTCGCTATATAGGAAAAAAAGCCTTGTTATGAAGGCCCAAAGGATTTTACACTTACTCACTCAGGTAAAGTACTTTATTAGGGATAGCTGTTGCTCGTGATTGCGTCCACGTAGACTGTTAAAATATATTTATATGGCTTATGATCGTATTCATAAAGAATCACGGGCAACAGCTAGTGATAATATAAATCCCTTCATGATAGTGTTATTAGTGATTGTAAATCATTTTAACTGTAAATGTTTATATTTATTAATATTCGTATATATGAAACCTACCTATCTACCTACCCATATGAAAAAGTCTTGAATCATGTTACTTAATACATTTATAATTTATTACATTGTCGAAACTTTCACGTGGATCCTTATTTTTTAAATATAATATATATACATCTCTCGTATTAAATATAACCTTTGTACATCATAATGCAGGATTCTAATGCTAAAAGATTTTATAAAAATCGGTTTCGTAGTTTCTGAGCCTATTCATTTCAAACAAACAAACAAATCTTTTCTCTTTATAATATTAGGATAGATTAATAGAAATACTTATACAATTGAAAATTTGTGAGTCTATAGGTTCATTAAATACAATTGAGAAACCAGTAACATAACCTTAAAAAGCAGAAAAAACATATATTAAATATTTAAAAAACGCCCGATACAAAAAGACCTCTAAAAAAAATAAAAATAATATTATTATGTACTTATTGAATTCGTTGTGTCGGGGGATCGTTTAATAAAGAAAGAAATTAAAATGCAAGTAAGTTAACAAGGCAAATAAAGAAATTACGATATTGAATCGTATATTCTAAGTCCTCAATGATTAACTTCGTAATATACACACTATCAACGTACGTACAACGGTCCCCCGACGCAACGAGTTCAATAAGTACATAATAATATTATTTTTATTCTTTTTAGAGGTCTTTTTGTAACGGAGGCTTTTTAAATTTTTAATATTTTTTTTTCTTTATATATTTATATTCATTTAAATAAGCTTTACATAACTATAAATATTTTTTGATATTTTCCAAAATAATAATAATACATTTGGATTAAGAAAAGTATAAATATAAATCATATAAATTTAATTGTAAAATAAAACGTGTGATGTATGGTGTCATAAATATTTATTTTTTCGACAAATATGAGAAGAACGATCATTTTGAAAATATGTTCAAAAGCACCCCACGCCTTTTTTACAATAAAATATTTTTTTTTGTTATTTATACTATTGCTTAATATAATTTACTGTTATTATTTTATTTATTTATTTTTTATTTTTTAGTTAGATATTTACAAAAAAGTTTTTATTAGTTTTCTAATTATTATTTATTTTTTTATAACATTTTATTTTTTATTTTCTTTATTTATTTTTGTAATTATGCATAACATTGCATTGTCATAGATCCGTGATAGATACGTAAAAATTCTGATTAATCCGACAATTCGAAGTTGGTTGAAATCATGTTCAAAGTTTCCGTTACAAACGTAGATACATCCGAAGTTAATAAAAGTGTATTATAAACATATAACCCATATTAAATTTTTTAACGATTATAATACGAGATATTTATTATGGTTCTAATTTCTAAACCTTTTTAACAACCATTTGATTTACCTAACGAAAGACTTTTGTATTTTTTCAAGGTGACTTTTAAAAACATTTAATGATCATACCCTCTCACCTATTACATGACACCACTAAAATTGAATTAATAAGAAGAGTTTCCAAGCGATGTTTTTGTTTTAGGAATAAATAAAATACATATTTGATTTGTACATTTCGGCATTAAAAAAAACACATAATTTAACTGGTACTACATAAGCATCAGGACAAATTACACACATTGATCTATCGTCTAAATAATCAAATTATTTGCTTGTGTTAAGGGTTTTAGACAACGATACAAATACATAGAAATACACATATAAATATTGAGAATATATTTAATAAACGACCAAATCCAGAAATACAGACATCTATGTTTATCACATAAATGCCTGTCTCTGCCGGGAATCGAACCCGAGTCCCATTGGCCGTGACACGTTAGGTGTCTGCGCTAACCACTCGCCCGACGGGGCGGGTGATAAAAATAATATGTCTAATAGTTCAGGATATTATTTTTCTTTTACAGGATAAATGTATAGTTTAATCAAAGTCTATCTCAAACTTTCAATCAAGGAAGCAGCAAATTATTCATAAACTACCAGAAAGTATACATGCTGTAGGCTACATTCTTCATTGTTATTTTCTGGATATGCAGTCATTGAAACAAAATATCGTAAATGGTACGTTTCGATACACAAAATGTGACAATAGTCAATTTATTTTTTACAGCAAAAAAAAATCTTTTATAAAAACATTTCATTTATTTTCGATTGTAATTTAATCATAAACTTTGTAAAAAGAGCATTAACTCAAAATAATTAAAAACATGGATAGATAGCTTCGTGGACTACCTTACATAAAGAAACTTATAACATTTAATATACAAATATATAAATTATGTATAATACAAATATACTTTTGTAAAAACCAGTACTTCACATATTAAATCAACTAAGGCATAAAAAATACAACGCTTTTCTAGAACGCGTAATGAAAATTGCTTTGTAGGTAAAGGTTTGTGGCGATTTATTAAAGTTGGCGGTACAGCATTCATCTCAAAAAGCATCTACGTATATTCATTTTAGAGTACAGAGATTTAAATGTGATAAAAAGAATAGCATTCATTTTGTATATTACCTGACCTATTTCTATTTGACACTGAAATTTATTATTTATTAGCGGTTTAAACCAAAAGCACCTTCAAAAGGTCAACAAATTTGAAGTTATAGAGGGGTTAATACAGTTCTATAACTGCTTTTATATTTGTTATAGATTAATTTTGTTGAAGATTTAAAAAAATGAAACAATTTTCAGAAATATAACATATATTTATAACAAAGTCATACAATATGTAACAATATGATGAATACAGGGAAAAAATAATCAAGGCTTCCATGAAACGAGCAAAGAAAAAAGAAGGGGTAGTAGACTAAATATATATATATATATATATAATAAATAATGAAAAAATATATTTATACGAAAATATACAGTATTATAGGTGTGTATAGTCCATTAGAGGTATTTAAAGGTTGTGCTTGTCTGATTACTATTGGTTATTACCAATTACAGTTAATACCTACAATCGCAGATTATTCCAAAGCATAATTGCTTGAATAGTTAAAAGCTTTTAGAAAAATCTAGAACAAAGACAAGGCAAACAGGGCAAACAAACAAACAAACAAACAGGGTGACTATCAAAAGACTTAATGAGCATAGAATTATAGAGAATATGATTACTCCCTTACATAAAGCGGAGAGTTTGTTTTGAACAACACACACCACAGAAGCAAGAAGGTATGTAGATTCTGCGGAAAAGTAATAGGCAACTACGTAAGTTCAGTATGAAATTCAGATACGTGGTCACGCTTGAGCAAGCCAAATATAAACAGTCTTGATGATGAATAAAAAACTTAATAATATTTTTTTTTATTTATGATAAAGTTTCGAAAACATCATGTTTCTTTTTATCGGTTTTTTTTCTTACATTATTTATTGAACAAGAGCATGCTAAACTATATCGTTATATTCCGAAATTATTGACTTTATGTCTGTCAGATATTTGACAAAATCAAATAAAATAGGTGTTAGGTTTATCTAATCAACAGACAGACTATAATCATGGGATCACATGCAAGATCGATTGTAATCTTGATCGAAAGCATTGATCTTTATCCTATACTATATACTTTCAAGCTTAAGATTGACTCCAGGTTTTGCTTAAGTCGAGCATCAGCGAGAAACAAATGTGCCAGAGTTGACTGGGAGCATCTTTGTTAACAATCTGCATACAGCACAGTGTTGTAACAGGAGAAGAAATAATTAAGAAAAGTAATGAGGACAACACGCCTCCCGGATGTATAACGCATCTTATATTACCACGATGACACAAATTAATCATTCGTTATTATTTAATAACCGATTAAGATATATAAAGAGAACTTGATTGAATCAGAAGGATTACAAAGTCTATGTTATGAAACGCGTTGCTAAAGTCAAGCGAGGTCAAATCTATCAGTTGTTTACCACCTAAATAAATTCGAATATAATCTATAACTTTAAATTATGTAGATGTCGGTCTGTGACCAGAAAGAAGAGAAAATTTAAATGACTTCAGGAGATTGTTTTTATTGAAAAGGGAGTTAAATTGTCTTTAGATTACATTTTCTAACGTTTTAGGTTCTAAAAGAAAATAGTAAATAAGTGGTTGTAATAATAATAAACAATAATTTAAATTTCTTTTAACAAAACGTAAAAAGTTTTTGCCAATCTCAAATACTAAATAGAATCGAAGTTACCTCATCCTTAATTCATTTATAATATTCTGTTTCTTTAGGATTTCCGATAACGTTAAAGAAGTCAAATATTTTCCAAATATTGCTAATGAAGCTTTTTGAATTTATTATGATCTGATCCGACACCTTTATAAATATATAATATTATGAGAATTTAATATTTATCATTTTGAGCACGAGTGCCGTAAGACGATTCTTTTATAAATATGTCATTTTTTTCACCGCAGTCTTCAGACTAGGCTCCCAGTGACATGACATCACCAATTTTGACGTCAGGTTGGATACGTACTGCTTCGTTCAAATGCCATTTCCCACCCTATTCACTTTTATATTTATTTTTTTATGAAAATACGCAGTGGTTGCACTCCTCCTCATACAAAGTGCACGTCACTAATATTAGGGGCTTGCACTCTACTCTTTTACCTGTCCGCCACCACCTGGAGACAGAGCAGCTGCACTTGTTCTTTTTGAAAGAGACGCAATGTCCTTTGAGCGCTGCGTTCTTGGATTATCCCGGTTACTCGTTAGAGCACAACTTTTTTTTTGCGTATTTTCATTAAATTTTTATTTCGTTTTATAACTAATTTACTAAAGATATGGTTTAGTAACATATAAGAATAATGTGTTTTTATATATAATATAATAATTCTATATTTACTGAAAAATGTCCTCTGTTTAAAAACGTTAAAAGTGTGACGTAAACATTGCTGAAGTCACAATATGTTGTCCTCATGTTGGTGCTTCATTATTGGCTCTTTAAAGGACACTCCTCAATATTCTCACTTGCTAAATTTATCTCGTAACGCTGTGATTGCCCAGATTCAAGCCAGTTTACCACCTTCGAACAAGGCAGGCGTATTCATATTGAAAATAGCATGTGTTCAAGAGTATAGGTTAACAATGAAAATACCATAGAAATGTTATTATTTTAGAATTTAAAATTTCATAAAAAATCTATAGACTATTGATAAACTTGTCTAAAATAAATTATCTTCATTATTTTAGCACTTTTACTATTATGATGGATAAATGTTAAATAAAAATGAAACTTGGGATGTAATTTTTTGAAAGAGTAAACTAATTAAAAACTTTTAATCTTTATGATTCTTATTATAAAATATGGGATCTCGTAGTTTATTATCCATTTTTGTTTACATAAGTTTAAACGAAATTGTGGAATGTTAATAATTTATCTTTGAAGATGGTTTTATCTAAAAATGTCAATTAATAATTTGATGAGATTATCTCGTTATCCTGATTAGGATCTCCAGGATTACTAATTACCTTTTGTGTCATTTCCCACGGATCAATTTAGTTCAAACTTTGTACACATATCAAGGACCGATAATAAATTAATAATTTGATGAGATATATAATATTAGATAGGCACGAAATAATATAAACTACATTCTTTATTCAAGGTGTTAAACTTATTATTAAATAGGGTAGAAAATTATCTTTCAAATTGTCGAACTAAATAAGTACAAAGTAGTGGATTATTTTTATATCTCAAAATTTTTTATGGCTTAAATTATGGATTTTATTATTTTCCAATACTAATATTTATTTCTCATTTACGAAATATATGAATATTTTCACCAAATAATATTACTATCTTAAAATAAAATTAAATAACAACTATGGTCTAAACCAATTTAAAAAATATTTTTTAACCCCCGACTAAAAAGAGGGGTGTTATAAGTTTGACCTGTCGATCTGTGTATCTGTGTATCTGTCTGTGGCAAATTTCCGGCCAAACGCGTGGACGGATTTGAATGCGGTTTTTTTTAATAGAAAGGTATGCTTGTCGAGATGGTTCTTATCTATGTTTGATTCAAATAGTAATAGTCGTCACCAAGATATTGACGTTTTATTCTCGCGGGGGAGAGGTTCTTATGCAATAATTAGCTGTTTGCGGCCAAACGCGTGGACGGATTTGAATGCGGTTTTGTTTAATCGAAAGCTATGCTCGTCGAAACGTTTCTGATCTATGTTTGATTAAAAAAGAAATAGTCGTCTTCAAGATATTGACGTTTTATTCGTGCGGGGGAGAGGTTCTTATGCAGTAATTAGCTGTTTGCGGCCAAACGCGTGGACGGATTTGAATGCGGTTTTGTTTATTCGAAATCTATGCTCGTCGAGATGTTTTTTATCTATGTTTGATTGAAATAGAAATAGTTGTCTTCACGATATTGGCGTTTTATTCGTGCGGGGAGAGGTTCTTATGCAATAATTAGCTGTTTGCGGCCAAACGCGTGGACGGATTTGAATACGGTTTTGTTTAATCGAAAGCTATGCTCGTCGAGATGGTTTTTATCCATGTTTGATTGAAATAAAAATAGTCGTCTTCAAGATATTGACGTTTTATTCGTGCGGGGAAGAGGTTCTTATGCAATAATTAGCTGTTCCTAGCGGTGTCGCCAAAAGGATGAAGGCCAAAAGGTTTTAACACTTACGTACTGAGGTAAAATACTTTATTAGGGATAGCTGTTGCCCGTGACTGCGTCCACGGAGACTGTAAAAATATATTTATATGGCTTATGATCGTAGTCATAAAGAATCACGGGCAACAGCTAGTGATAATAAAAATCCCTTCATCATAGTGTTACTAGTGATTGAAAATCATTTTAATTCTAAATGTTTATATTTATTAATATTAGTATATATGAAACCTACCTATCTACCTACCCATATGAAAAAGTCTTGAATCATGTTACTTAATACATTTATAATTTATTACATTGTCGAAACTTTCACGTGGATCCTTATTTTATTTAATATAATATATATTTCTCTTAATAAATATAACGTTTGTACATCATAATATAGGATTCTAATGCTAAAAGATTTTTTAAAAAATCGGTCCCGGAGTATCGGAGCCTATTCAATTCAAAGAAACAAACAAATCTTTCCTACTTAAACAATAGATTTTTTTTTTTAGGTTCATTTAGTACAATTCAGAAACTAGTTACATAAGTTTAAAAAGCAGAAAAAAAAATAAAATTTAAAATTTAAAAAACCCCCGATTCAAAAAGACCTCTAAAAAGAGTAAAAATAATATTTTGATGTACTTATTGAACTCGTTGCGTCGGGGGACCGTTTAATAAAGGAAGAAATTAAAATGCAATAAGTTAACAAGTCAAATAAAGAAATTACGATATCGAATCGTATAGTCTAAGTCCTCAATGATTAACTTCGTAATATATACACTGTCAACGTACGTACAACGGTCTCCCGATAAGATCACCGATAAGAATTGGCAAGGCGAGGCTAGAAGAATAATTATTTTAATTTTAGAATTCCTAAATTTAGAATTAGATAATTTAATATTAATAACAAAAATAATAAATTAATATATTAAAAATAATATAATACATTTCAGCAATCGCAGAAAAATATTAAATTTGCCAAATCAAAATCAAATCTAAGCAAAACAAAATGAGAGAATAAATTTTATTTTCCGTTAAATATTAATTGTAAGATTTAGGGCAACCTCGTTTTACTTTAACCCATTTATTTCTATAAACTACATAATAATGTAATGCAGAACCTTTTATTATCAAACTATATTTTTTGGCAAAGATTTAATATATTCAAATTAAAATTTAATAAGTTTGTGTCTTACATAAATTCCCTTGTCGTATAATATCCCCCTAACTTCTATTCTGACCTCGCCCTGGATATAATGTCCATTTTATTTTGGAAATAAAGTCTTTCGATGGACCTCAATTGCTTTAATGTTGGGTAACGTCCAACCCTAATTTTCTACTGCTAGCATTTTTGCAATCGTTAACGCTTTGAATTGTGAATTTCAGTACAAATGCAGGATTCATTTAAATTTTAGATTGACCAGACTTTTTGTTAGTTTTGTTTGTAATTATTCTTTCCCTTTACTTTAACTGTTGTTCTCATTTTTATTATCTGTATCTTTATATAAAACGCACTTCCAATTTTAGTTTCTAAATAAAGTCTTTATGTTTCGATACGTATTTTTAAGTCAATTATAGTATATTAAATTCATTTATTATATCTCATTGTTCATTACATATAATATGTTTTTGAACTGAAAAGGCAGGCTAATGTGCCATTGCCATTTCAAGACTTAAATTTTTCATTTATTTTGCGAAATAATTAAGCAATATCGTAGAATAACATAAATTTTTATAAATACAATTATAGTTAATGTTTACTTTTTATGTTAAAGTCGTATGTTATTAATGAATCACTACATATATATATATATATATATATACAGCTAGTATATATACAGCTAGTATATATATACATGTACTAGCTGTTGCTCGCGGCTCCACCCGCATGCAGGTCGCTATTCGCGAAATCTGTAGAAACTACAATTATGTTTAACTACAATTATGTTTATGTTAACTAAATGTTATGTTTTTGAGTAATGTTCAATTAAAGAATTTCTTTGTAGAAATTGAAACTGCTATACCATATGCCAAAAAATAATCATAGCGAGTTCAAAAAAAAATCAGCGCTATCTATTGAGATTTTATGTAACTAAATTTGAAGTGGGCATATGCTCATATTCAATTTGTTATTTGATTAAAATTCAGATGAAACAAAGTAGAAATTCTAGCCTTATATAAATTAAATACGTTTATGTAAATCGCATTCAAGTCTCTTTAAAAGTTTTGAAACAGTGCTTCAAGTTAATTTTCAATTGACCATAGCTTCTTTTTTCCTTTACCGATTTTGACGTAACAAAGTTTAAGCAACGCTCCAGAATATATATAATCCAAATGTGAAATCACGTTCAAACTCGTTGAGTATTTTTAACGTTATAACGTACCAGATATACAGACAAAAATTCCGAAAAATATGTTTTTGGTTTCTGTTACTCGGCTTTAATCGCCTCCTATCAGTTTGTTGGAAAAATATTGAATGTAGTGACACTCGATTTTTACTATCTTATTATATATATACATATAGCCCCTGGAATCGGGGCGGATATGAATAGTATAATTCGCATATTCGCATATTCGCATCCAGAGAACGGATGAAGCCGTGCCCCTGGCAGCGGTTGAAGTGTGCAGGCAGGAGCTCCAACGTGCTTTCGAGTGCTGAAGGGAGCGGCTCCAAGTATCACGGTGGATGCGCCAACGAGTCGTCAGTGGTATATTGCCTAATTATTGCCTAATTTCGAAAGTTCGCCCCACCGGCAGGAGTGCAATGTCACCTTCAAATTGACTCAGTTGCTTACGGGGCACGGGTGTTTCAGTGAATATCTAATAGAATCGAATAGAATGAGAACCGCCGGCGCATTATTATTATTAAAGGAGGGAACCAAATTCTGCTCAGCATAAACTAGAGGAGTGCCCTGCATAGGCCTCCGACAGACAGAGTTTGGTTGGGTGGATCTGACGGGACTTCTCTCCGCCAGTTTTAGTTGAGGTTTATTTTATATAATTATAATAACATTAACTGAGCGAAAAAATATATAGTTAATGGAAATTCATAATCTTTGTATCCAGTTTAAAATAAATAGGGGTCGTATGTAAAAATAAATCAAACAATGAAAAGTTATACAGAATAACAAATTAAAAATATACAGGGTTATTTTTAATTAGTTGAGCACCTTTTGCAGGCAGCCTCTCTACATCAATACCAACAACATTTGTTCTACGACTTTTAAAAAATCTTGATTTAATAACTCAGAATAAACGAACAAAAAAAATTTTTGCTCCCTCGATTATTTATTACTCTGTATTTTGTAAGCAGTCTAAAGTATAGGTCGCGGCAGGCTACCGAAAGTCAGAAACTTAAATGCGCGCGCCAGCTTTTTTCGTATAGCTTCATCTCTTTTACACCATGTTGCTATGGAAATACTAAATAATCAAAATGACAAGTATGTGGATTACAAAACACAGTTTACATTAACCAAAAATAAAATTATCGGATTAGAGTTTTATAATTAAATAATGAATTGTAATTACATACTGGACAATGCGATTTTATGGACTTGCTATTAAAACTAATAAATTAATTCAAGATTATAACATGAAGAAGAAATTATGAAATGTAATTTATAATATTTTTAAAATACATTGATTGTCTGAAATAGAAGAAGTAAGAATGAAAAGAAATACGAGTTTTGGCTGAGAAATGGACCATTGGGGTCCTGATCTTTACAAGGTCTGTTTTGCTATACCTAGAACGAACAGCAACTCGAAACAGCAGAAACCATGATGAAGAATAATTTTATTTGTGATATAGTGACGATCCAACATGTTAAGAAGCCTAAAGTTATTATTTTTAAAGTGGATTGTGTACATTTGTCTGTTTTTATGGTACTTACCTATGTGTTTCTTCTATGAGAATATTATACGTCAGAAACAGTCGATTCACTTCTTACGTTTTAATTAATTAATATTAATGAAAATTATGACGTTTTTCTGTTACGCGCCATCTTAAAGAAATTCATAAGTAACTTATTGTTTTATTGTCATGATATAAATATTAACAAACGAGATAAAATGATATGTATAAAGTAAGTTAAAGAGAAGTAATTGTTTTGTAAAAATAATATTTATTTGGTTTCGTTACAGTGCCCTTATTTCATAAACCAAATAAAAATATTGAGACATTCAACTTGTGGACAACTTCTATTGGAGATTTTGTTTTTTCATTAGATTCTTAAACAGTTAAACAATATGTGTTTAGACTATTGTAGAAAATATTTTAATAAATAAAAGTGGAAAACGATGCTATTTTTTATTACACCTTAGAAAATGATCAAGTTCTAACGTGCATAGCCGCCGCTGCGTCACCCCGCCACCCCGCCACCCCGCGCCCCGATACACGTGGCCTTGGCACATATTTTGACAAGTTGCGTGGCCTCTCTTTGCTCAAGTTTAATGCACGTTCAGAGGTAATAAATAAAATTTGTATGGGAAAAACTAAATTTTTAAAACTACTAATTTTAAAAAGTCGTAGAACAAATGTTGTTAGGATTGATGTAGAGGGGCTGCCTGCAAAAGGTGCTCAACTAATTACAAATAACCCTGTATATTCCACATCATTACAAACAGGTATTTTGTATTGTATTGTTTTGTATGTACCCACATACAAAAGATTTTACACAAAATACCTAAAATAAAAAAAAGGAAATAATAATAATACAAAATTAAAACAATTACAATTTTTAACGAAAAAAAAACAGAAAAAGTATTTCCTAGCATAAAAAAAATCTATTATTACCTACCTATTTCAAGAGTTTAAATATTTGATGCCACTAATTTAACTTATTAGTTTATTAAAGTATTTGAATTATTAGTATTATGAAAATGATATTTCTTATTATTTTTTTCTCAAAAGTTTATTTATTTCAAATCGAAACCCGCAATTAAAATAATACAGTAATTGCTGTTATAGGAGAAACATAAAATTTTCTTGGTCATATGTCAACGAGGGTTGTTGGTAATTTTATCGAACTCTATAATAATAGTTCTAAAAGAAAAAAAAATTGTTTCAAATTATTATTATTTTTTTTACTATCATCTCACTAGGATATCAACGTTTTAAATGAAATATAATAAAAGTAAAATTATTTAAGCATGAAGAACCTACTTTGTGAAGATATGTCAATTTTGTGGAATCTGGTACAAAATGTTTACAAATAATGGAAAAACCTAAACATTTGGGACTCGTATACATGGTGTCATTGAGCATCTGAATATAAATTACCCTCTCAGATATGTTTGTCCGGTGGCCATTGAATTTGAATGCCTTATTTCATGACCGCATAGCTATATTTTCTGAGTATCAACCGTTTCCCAGAGGTATAAACCTCATTATAGATAACTTTGAGTCTACAGATCAAGTTTGGATCGCCGCCCAGGCAGAATTTAATCAAAATTTTTGGAGTAACGGTATATATCGTTCTTTGTTCTCAAGTAACCTTCAGTCAAGGGTAAAAACTTCCCCAAAGACCAAATATTTAAACTATACATATATATACGTAGTCTGGCCATAAATACTGTTACAATTAAAAATGAAAAATTAAAACTTGAATTTGGAATCTGCCATTTTTATTCGATTGTTCATTATGTTTCCTCATTTTGGCGTCAATACATTGTACCGTATTTTGCTATATTAAAATGGAGTGGGGTGATAAAGATAACAGAATCGCTGTAATTGCATTGCACAAAGTAGGTATGAAGCCAAATAAAAATTTTACAATTCTCAATAAGTCGATTAAAAAAAATAGTTTATCATTGTTATTGTTTATAATAATTGAGTTTCTGTATCTAAATAATATTTGTTTGCTTTTAACATTTAAACTAGTTATTCCGCATGCGAGCGTGGGCGCATGTTTTCTTTTTATTTAACTTCTGGAATCAATTATGGATACATTCCCCCGCCCAAGGAAGTTGGAGGCGGTTATGAGAGACTTTCACCGACTGAACCGGACGGTTGACATTTGATAACGGGACAGCACGGGATCACTTGCGCATTCAGCGGACATACCACGAAGGGGTTATCCCGCAACGAGAGCCACCCTCCCTTATTCGCAGAATTGATAGATCGCTAAGGGCTTACAATACCTCCCATCCAAGGCTGCTACATCAGAAGGAGACCGAAACACCCTAGGCTAGCCAGACCTAGTCGCCTACGTCCAGCTTTCTCGATAGCAGCCGCCCAAGAGGAGACCATAGTTCAAACCAAGAAGAGCCGGCTCTCAAGCATGACCCAGCGGCAGCAGCAGTGCAGCAGATCCTCGCACATGTCTCCTTTTTTTTTTTTTTATCGTTGGAAAAATGCGTTACGCATCATCCCTGCGGCCAGGAAGGTGATGACCGAGGGGGTATGTGGGACTACCCGGCAGCATAGAGGACGCTGCCATTTTTAAGGCTACCCACTAAAAACCAACGGTTGACCTCATCGCCTTAGTGGGGCGTTACGGGATCGCTTTCGCACTCACTGTGACGCCCCTGCGAGGGGCCCCGATCAACTTAGGGACACCCTCACCTCGTAGGCCTATAGCGGGCGGGAGAGGTCACCCCCCTCTCCCGTCCAGGCACTACAGCTGGGGAAGGAGGCTGCGGGCGTAATCCCGCCTCCTTCAACCCAGCCTACCCCTACGGAGCGGTTCAGAGGAGGCTGCCTCTCTGTCCCGCTTCGCGGCCTCCTTCGCGGCATCACTTGCTCGCAGAAGGAGGCCATAGCGACCCAGGACCTCTCGTCGTCGAGCATCGCGGAAACAACGCTCGGCAACGAGAGTTCGCTGCCAACCACGGCCGTCAGCTCAGTACGCTGACGGTCCCAGGCTGCGCACTCCGCCAAGGTGTGACGAGCCGTGTCCACGGGCTCGTCACAGTGGTGGCAGGAGGGGGCCGCCTCTCTGCGCGCGATCTTGTGCAGGTACTCACCGAAGCACCCATGCCCCGTGAGCACCTGCACAAGACGGAACGTTAGAGTCCCGTGTCGCCGGCCGATCCAACGATCGAGATGGGGGGAAATAGCCCCCACCGTCGCAAGACCGGCCGACGTCGCACATGTCTCCTTACGTAACTTATTAAAACAACTAAGATGCTAGGAGTAAAATATTTTTTAAGTGTTAAGAAATGCAATAGCAAACAAAACCAGGGAGTATAAAATACATACAATAAGGTTTATGGATAAGTTATTTAATTATTACTAAAATGTTGAAACAAAGATCTGCACCGGCAAACGATTTACTACTTTTACTAGTAATTGAGGAGTTATGTCACCAAATATTAATTCCTCCTTCCCGAATGCCTGGCGTGTAATATGTTTGGGACATAAAGTCCATTAAAGTCTGCTACATTCCCAAGTGACTTATATTGTAGGGTCTACCGTCAAGCGATGAATTTATCTGTAAATAAACCTCCGATATTAATGTACTGTAAATGTTCAAGTGGTAAACATGTTCATTTTAAAGTAAATAATAAATAATAAAAAAAATAATTCTTCCTTAACAAGTAGCCCTTAGGTCTACCCTTGAATTTATCCTTCGTTATTTTATAGTCTTGAATGCTCAGTATTTTCTTTGTAGAACTATTTTTTTATTTATTTTATTTATTTATTTTAAAGGGAAACAAACAATTACATAAAACTTATAAATATAACAAATATGTAACACAGAAATTAGTAAAGTTTCCACTAAATGTAGAATTACATATAAAAACAAAAAAATAATTAAAAAAATTATATAAAGTTAAGTTACAAAAGGCTAAAAACGACATTAAAAAAATAAAAAATTCAAATATAAATATATCACCTTTATAATATGTATGTATTAAAAATATGTATATTACTTTATCTAAATGTAAATGACAATGATCTTATACATAACATCTCAATTGATTCTTATAAAAACCAATTTTATCATGAAAAATGTCTAAGTGACTATAAAATTTATTGTAATTCCTGCAACTACGGTTTAAAAAACCATTTTTAGCAAAATTTGATTTACAAATAGGTATATAAAATAATGAGTTACTTCTAGAACACAGTCTTGGGCATTTCAATTATACCTAGTTAAGAAGGAATGGCGTATCAATACGATTGCTAATAATTTGAAATAAAAGTAACTGATCTCTTAAGTTTCTACGAGAAGCCATGAAGGGAATAGAATTCGTAAGTAAATAGAACCCGTAATAAAATATCGTTGTTATTGTTTAGATTACAAAATGTATAATTTAAATGTTCAATGAACTTATCTCTCAATAGTTCTATGCTATTGATATAAACCTGATATTGAGGATTCCACACTGTAGAAGCATATTCCAAAATAGACTCTACGAATGTATTAAATAGTAGAACGAGGGTTGAAGGTTCTTTAAACTCTTTAACAATTCATAAAATAAAGCCAAGTAGATGTAATATAATGTATATGTTAAAAATACGTTAGTTTATAGTCAACAATTTCGGTAACTCGTGTAAGCGAAATATTTTCCAAAATGTAGTCAAATTATATTGGCTTCTTCTTCCTAGAAAAAGATATAATATTACATTTGCTTAAGTTAAGGTGAAGAAAGTTATCCTTACAGTACACACTACGTCGATCGAGATCCAGTTGTAAAACTAAACAATCACTGTAAGACTTTACAGGCGTAAAAATGTTCATGTCATCTGCATATAAAAATATTTTAGAGTTTCTGAAAGTGTCACTAATATCGTTAATAAAAATATTAAAAAGTAATGGCCCTAAATGGAAGCCCTGAGGAACGCCAGAAGTGACTGGCACAAATGTTGAACAAAAACCTTTTATAGAAACAGATTGACTTCGGTTTCTTAAATATGATTCAAGCCAACTAAGCAGATTACCATGAATACTAGCTAGAACTATTTTAAAAATTAATAGATCGTGAGAAATTTTATTAAATGCCTTAGAGTAATCAGTATAGACAGCATCAATCTGACTACCATTGTCCATAGCTACAACAATATGATGGGTAAACTCACAAAGTTTAGATTCCATGGATTTGGCTGCAAAAAATCAATGCTATTGTTCAATAATGATAGGTCTTAAAAAAGGATATATATTTTCAAAAATAATTTTCTCGAAGATCATGGCCAAGGTATTAAGTTTAGATATAGGTCTATAGTTTTTAACATCCTCCCTATCACCAGATTTATAAACCGGTGATACAAATGACTTTTTTCAGGCTATAGGGATCTTCCCAATTCTGAATGATTGATCAAATAATAAAAATAACTATCAGCTGGTGTTTTTGCCACAAAAATATATGAGGAACAACTCCTATTTCGAACTTAGATTACATTTTTCTCCTTGTTGTTTCGATATACATATTATATTCAATATTATTAGCTGTATCTTCCCTTGACATTAAATAATTCGACAACCATAAAAATTTCGTAAAACCAAAAAAATAATACGGTTTTTAAAGAAAGTTATACTGAACTTTTGTAAACTAGGTTAGGTTATTTGTAAACTCAATTTTTCTAATGTTCAAAGGCTAATGCAACTTACTATAAATTTAAACTATTAAATTAAACTTATTATAAACAAAATATACTTACGTTAAATTGATCTTCACAACAATATAAACACAATTTAAGACATATATTATTCCTTTTAATTACCATATACCATTGATTTTGTATTTTTGCATCTCTTGGAAAATAAAAAACACTTTTTCGGGTGTTTTTCTAATACTATTTTTGCACTCCGGTACTATAAAATACTTGTAAGATGGTTTTTATCTTCTTCCATGACTTGTAAAGCACTTAAAACTTAAAATATGTATGAAGTAAATAACTGATAATCACGTCACGCAGGGCGCGCGCAAAATGACGGCGTTGAACGGCTCAAATTTACTCAATGTTTTAATTTTCACTTTGAAAAAAAAACTAGAATCTTTTTAAGCATATTTATATTTTTTTTCTACTTTTGTATGATATTTCGCCAATAATTTATAATAAATGTAAATAAAATGAATAACTAAATTAAAAAGTGTTAATCAATAAACCCATGAATTATTGTTCCGCCACTTAGGAGTTTCACTTTGTACAGATATGTTTATATAACAGTCTATGTAGTTAATCGTCCCTAAGATATAAATAGATGGCGTTGCTACAAAACATTACGAGTATATTTGATCACAAATTTGTATTATTATTTCCATTTAAATTGTCTTATTTGCAAATTGATTCTAAAAGAACAAACTCTAATATCAAATAAATAATAAAGAACTACTAAGCAATTTAATATAATACAAAAAATAATGATGATAGCAATGAAAATATCTCGCTTGCTTTCTATAAGAGAGATATAGCAAAACATGCCGTGCCAACTTTTGGTAAGAATTTTTACCGTCTTGCCCCTTTTCTAGGAACTACGTTCCAATAATAATACTTTTATTGTACTCCATATTACAGAAAAATAAAATAATATATCGAAAACAATTTATAAAAGTACAATAAGGCGACCTTTTATATAAAACTATTCTAGCAACTTCCAAAAATTCATAAGACAACATTTCCATTGTACAAGATTTTACATTTCCTTCGCGGAGAAGATAAAGGCGGAACAAGTGTTATGTTTCAAAAGCAATAAGTCCTAGAGCTTATATCTATAATCTATCCATAAGTGACCGATTACGGTTTTCAACAAAAAAGAAAAATGTATACATAGAATAATATATAATTTTAATCAGGTGTCACGAGTCTACGCGACGTCCAACTTCTAGTCAAACCTTCAATCGTCATAAAGGGAGGAACAGCAGCACTAATTTGCTCAAGAGATATGCAGGGTGCTCCTTTATATTCCGTGAAGTGGTACCGAGGAAATCATGAGTTCTTTCGGTATACGCCCCTTGAAGAACCTGACACGAGGGTTTTTGGAATACCGGGCATTTATGTAGACGTAAGTTTTAATAATTTTTCAAGTATGATTTATTTCTACTTAATAGTTATTACAACATTATTTAAAAATAGGTTTTTAAATATTTTTCATCTTACTCTAACATCTTGCGTTACTTATTGGATCGTACTAAGAAGGTAAGGCACTAACAATAAATTGCAAAAATATTGTCTTTGAAACACACATTTATTGAGTAACCAAAGAAGTGATAGATACCTCTTGTTAAGAAAGTTTCTGTAATATGTTTTTATTTTCTTAGAAGTGACAAAGAAAGCGAAGAAAACTTAATGCGGTTGACGAACTCTGACAATATTTGTTCACCTTAGTTGTTTCTGAATTTCATGTGGTAAAGCTGGGGTAAAATTGAATGATTTGAGAGAGAGGGCAGTGATCATTGTTTTAATAAAGTGACATAGTTATGTGCATAAATTCAAAAATACTACTGGGTCATTAAGTTTGCATTAGACGAACTAATTCGCTTAATTTAAAGAAAAATAGTAAACCTAACTTTTTGCTCTTTAAAAACTTGTTCAGGTATAAAATGATGTAGAAAATATTGAGAATCTTTTTTTTTAAATATGTATGTGTTTAACATTTTATATATATGTATTATGAAGAGAAATATTTAATAATTTTAATTAGTATCTAATATAAATATCAAATTTGAATTGATTTATATTGTTAGTCAACGTACAAAATATATAATAAACTTATTAAATACGTACCATAAAAAACTTTTACATTTTATGATTCTAAACGTCGTGTAAAAGATTTTTTCCTAATCGACAGCTAACTTTTTACATAGAGAAGTATTATACGTATGTTTATTAAATATACCATAGC
The DNA here is from genome assembly GCA_959347405.1 of Napeogenes sylphis. NCBI lineage: Eukaryota > Metazoa > Arthropoda > Insecta > Lepidoptera > Nymphalidae > Napeogenes > Napeogenes sylphis. The sequence goes on from OY365783.1 coordinate 2,602,711, forward strand.
ATATAAATATTTATTTATATATTTAATATTTCCTATTAATAAATTAATTTTTTAACCATTTTGTACAAAATTTCCAAGTGAATTGCTTTTATGTACTCCTACAAACGTTTTTCCCTGCAGGTCTGTTTAAATTAGCTTGTAGAAAATCCCTGTTAGTATTAAGTGTGTTAAGTTCGCCTGTTCTACTCTTTTTTCATGCTTTAAATTATTTGATAAGGAATAGATAAATATATTAGTGATATTAACATTTTCACATAACATATTTTCAGATGAATCGTTCCAACGGAACACAAGTGCTTCTCCGTCGCTTAGAACTCGGGCTGGCTGGAAACTTTAGTTGCGAAGTCACTGCCGATTCACCGTCGTTTGCAACACAAATTACGACAAAATTTATTGATGTTATAGGTAAGACATGTACAAAACAACATATTTGTATTATAATTAATCTCAGAAACTACAGTTTTCTTTTTACTTAGGTATTTATTTTAGGACGTAGATAGGACTACGACGGAGTAAACCCTACTTTACTAAAATATTTCTTTTACTTTATATTCTATACCTATAAAAGAAAAAGTATGTATGTATGTATGTTCCGGATAAACTCCGAAACGGTTTGATAGATTTTTACCAAATTTTCAGAGAATCTTTAAATTCACCCAGCTGTTTATCCTGTAAAGTTTGGTGACAATCGGATCATTTTCTATTGAACTGTCAGTGACCGTTTTTTTTAAAGTGAAACTTTTATTATTACTTATATTGTTTTTTACATTACATTATATTATTATCACAATAACGTATTTTAAATTAGCATTGATTAATATTATTATGTAAAGTGTCAGTTCTGTAAACTTACTAGTGACAAGTGACAGCCACTTTATTTGTCAATATGACATTTGTCTTTATCAATCATAATAATTCTATGGAAAGTACAGACCTGCGTGTGTTAATTGAGTTGTACGTTTTTCTTTTCAATTTTATATTTTAATTTTTTCCACATTGTTTCTCATTTTTATTTTGCTTAATTTGATTCATGTTGTTGTAATGTACTGTTTATCACAATATGACTATGTAAACAGTTGGCTGATGGGAAGGTGATAAATTATTGTACTTTGGTATCTTATTAGATTAGCACAAGTGTAATTTATTTTTGTTTATTGTTATTTATTATTATTATTTATTATTATTATTTATTATCATTATTTATTATTATTCACATAATATTTATTTGTACACATGTCTGATAGCGATTCTTTACAGTCAAACGATGAATCATTTTATTCGCTGCATGACTCCAGTAGCTCCTTTAATAGTTGTGACTCTGTGAAGAGTGATAGGTTAACTTCATTGAGTGGGCAGTTGGATAGTGTATTTTCTGATCATTATAACTTTTTAAATATCTGCCATTTAAACTCTCAAAGTATTCCGAGTCACTATTCGGAACTAGAGGCTACTTTCGCACAGAGTATTTCTTTTCATGCGTTACTTATCTCCGAAACATGGCTTAAACCATAATTGCACTCCGCACTTTACCCATTACCTGGTTTTGTGCTCATAAGAAATGATAGGATAGACAAACGAGGGGGTGGCGTAGCCATATATTTGAAAGCATCAATTAGTTATAAAATATTCTTGGCTTCTCCTTCTCGTTATTCTTCCACCTGTGAGTACTTGTTTCTTGAGCTGGCATTAAACGGTGTTAAAGCACTTCTGGGAGTAGTATACTGTCCTCCAGCCACCGATTATCATACTGATTTAGAAGCAGCTTTGGATTACTTCTCGTCTAGTTATAATCATTTTGTAATAATGGGTGACTTCAATACTGATCTCTTAAAATCTTCCTCTCGTTCTTTTAGACTCCGTGAGATTATTGAGTCAGCCAATCTTTCAATTCTTCCTTTAAATGCAACTCATCACAATATTGACTGTGAAGACTCATTATTAGATCTTATAATCACTGGAGCCCCTGACTTGGCTAAGCAGGCTGGACAGCTATCTGCTCCTGGATTTTCACGACATGATCTTATTTATTTATCGTACAAATTGAGACCACCTAAACCTAAATCAACTGTTTTAAAAATTCGAAATTTTGCACGATTAAACTTAGATCATTTGAGGGGTGATGCTGAGAAACTTGATTTATCTCTGGTGAATGCAGAGTCTACTATGGACGACAAAGTATCTTTTCTCAACTTTGCTGTTCTCACACTGTATGACGCTCATGCACCAATACATGCTGTAAAATTAAAGCGACCTCCAGCGCCATGGATGAACGAGTCAACTCGCGCTGCTATGACTAGACGAGATCGTTTGTTTAGAGTTTTTAAAAAAACCCGGAATGAACATAGCTGGTCAGCTTATAAGATTGCGAGGAATCGGTGTAATCAGGTGATACGAATAGCTAAGCGCCGCTATATTCATGATAGTATTAGTAACTCATCTTCTCCTGAAATATGGAAGTTTCTTTACTCTATTGGCATATGCACACCATCCACCTTAGGTCATACTTCTCCTTTATCATTAGATCAGCTAAATAGTCACTTCGTCTCTGTCTCTCAGTTAAGCCCCACAATCCGTACTCAAACGCTAACTCATATTTCTTCAATACCGAGTCCTGATATACCATCTTTTGATTTCACACCTGTACAAGAGGATGAAATTAAAAAATGTATTTATTCTATTAAGTCTAATGCTGTTTGTTGTGACCATATAAGTAGATCTATGATACTTAATCTATTAGATTCCCTCTTACCTTTAATCTCTCATATTATAAATTTCTCAAAAAATGATCGTCTTGTCCCGATAAAGACGATCACATATAGAATGCTTAATTCACCGAAACGGACAGCGATACGGTAGCTCAGTTGGTAGAGCGACGGGACGGTTTCCCAGTAGTCGCGGGTTCGAATCCCTGCCCGTATCGGTTTTTTACATTCTATATTTATATAAATTTAAATAAGCTTAACATGGCTATACATGTTTAAAGGTATTTTCAAAAATTGATTTCGGTAGTGGCATCTTTTCAATGTTTATCTATACTGCAAAGTTAGAAACATTGGTTAGGATTTTCGAAAGAAACCTAATAGATGTCACCACCGTCCCGATAAAGACGATCACATATTATAGAATGCTTAATTCACCGAAACGGACAGCGATACGGTAGCTCAGTTGGTAGAGCGACGGGACGGTTTCCCAGTAGTCGCGGGTTCGAATCCCTGCCCGTATCGGTTTTTTACATTCTATATTTATATAAATTTAAATAAGCTTAACATGGCTATACATGTTTAAAGATATTTTCAAAAATATAAATTTCTCTTTAAATTCCGGCGATTATCCCAATACTTGGAAAAACGCTTTTGTACATCCGTTACCAAAAATCTCTCAACCCACTCTTCCTAACCATTACAGACCTATCTCCATATTGCCATTCCTTTCAAAAATCTTAGAAACCTGTGTATTTAAGCAAATCTCTTCTCATATATTTAAATATAATCTACTTAGTCGGTACCAGTCCGGGTTCCGCCCAGGTCACAGCACCAATACTGCTCTCATCAAAGTGTCCGATGACATTCGAGTTGGAATGGACAACAAGAAATTAACAGTGTTGGTGCTTGTCGATTTTTCAAACGCATTTAATACAGTTAATCACGAAATCCTTCTTGCTATACTATCTCTATTTAAATTCAGTCCATTAGTCGTAAAGTGGTTTAATTCTTATCTTTGCGGCCGCCAGCAATCAGTTTGCTCCGGGGATTCTTCCTCAGTGTGGGCTAACATACTTGCTGGTGTGCCGCAAGGCGGAATACTTTCTCCCATCTTGTTTTCTTTATTTATTAATACATTAATACCTAACTTCGACTGCTCGTACCACTTATATGCTGACGACCTTCAGCTTTATGTGCAAACAAGTATGGATGATCTTCCAAACGCCATTTGCACTATTAACCGAAACCTACGTCAATTGAGTCTATGGTCATCAAAATTTGGTATTTCCGTTAATCCCGAAAAATGTAAGGCTATGATCGTTGGTAGTACAAGACTGTTATTAAAAACTGATTTAGATAGTTTGCCAACAATTACATACAATGCAAATATCATACCACTATCGAATTCGGTAAGAAACCTGGGGTTGTATATGGACAATGGAATGAGTTGGCACCTGCACATTAAAGAAATTTGCCGTAAAGTCACTGCCACATTACAGACCTTATATCGGACTAAATATTTTCTCCCACTTAAGACGAAGGTAATGTTGGTTAACAGTCTTATTTTACCCATTATTGATTATGCAGATGTTTGCTACCCCGATTTAAGTAACGACCTACTCAATAAGTTAGAGCGCCTCCTTAATAACTGTATCCGTTACATCTTCGGTCTACGTAAGTACGATCACGTCTCTCACTTTCGCACTCAACTTAAATGGCTCACTATTCGTCAGAGGCGTAGCTCTAGAATACTTTGTCTCCTTTATTCAATCTTAAATGATCCAAATTCACCTTCTTATCTGAAGGAAAAATTCCAGTATCTCCATGTAACTCACGGCAAAATGCTTCGTTCATCTTCTAACCTTAAAACGATTATTCCACCGCACAGAAGTGATTTTTTTCACAAATCTTTCACAATTCAAGCTTCACTACTCTGGAACGAACTACCTGAAAAGATCAGAAAAGCGCCCACAAAGACTTCTTTTAAAAGACTTGTTAAAAAACATTTCTTGGAGTCATCTTGATAAATAATTCTAATTTCTATTATGTGTTATATAATGTTTATATAGGAAATTATATATGTTATGTGTGTATATGTATATATGTATATGTGTATGTTAATTATTATATTAATTATATTATTTTATACATGTATTTAATATCTATTGTTTATATTATTATATATATTGTTTATATTCTTATATATATATATTATTATGTTCATGCTATATTGTTTTATCATATATATAAAATTAAGAACTTATAAATAGATTTGTAGTAGCCTACCGCAATTTCTCGCCATTCGCAGGGGTTAACTGGTAGAGAATGCCAATAGGCATTAAGTTCGCCTTTTGTATTAGTCAATAAAGGGTAAATAAATAAATTAATTAATTAATTAAACTATCAAAGGTCAGTTATAACGTCATCATGACCCTATCCATGTACAAGCTAGAGAAACGAGTAGAAGAAAAGGAAATTCAGGTTGAATCATAATTATTATCGGGGTGGAGAGAGAGACCCCTGATAATTAATCCTACGGGGGCTATATCTTCTTATATTCTAAACAACGCTTTGGCTTTCGTAGGTTAAAAACGATAAAATTTGGTCGAAGGTTATCAAAGAATCGAACGAACGAAGGTTTTCATGGTGGTAGACCATAACATCGGGTCGCCGGCAAAGTTATCACCCATCGGGCAAAGTCGTGCCGCAAAGTGACCTAGTCGTGTTGCTCGATGAAGCCGTTTATGGGAAATGGGTCTGAACAGCTGCGGTGCGTTGGCGAACCGGTTTGACTTCGAGTTGGTGTTTGTTTTGTCGGGTGTCTAGTCGAGGAGGGTAGCGGGATCCGAAGCGACGGCTTTCCGCTGGCCACCCTACTATCTACTGAGACACCCGGCGGTAGATAGTTTGCAGCTGAACTACGGGTCAGCTGCTAAGATCAGGGTACTACGGGACCCCGGTACCTAAGCCCTCCGGCAGCGATGCATGTGCTTGCGTGTGTAAACTGCCGGATTACTGGTTTTAGTGTTGGACTCGTAGTGGTAATGTGGTTAGCTGCAGAGATTCGGCGCTGTTCGTCTGTTCGTCTGGGTCCCCACAGTTGTCGGGGGCTTGTCGGATCTTGTGCACAGCGAGAGGTGAATGACCAGCCTAAGGCGAAGGGCTGCTGCGGTCTTTTACTTCGGGGCTTGGAACGGTCCTTAAGCAGAGATCCTTTCGGGGGTCACTGCAGTTCGGGTAGCCCCCTGCTTAGAGGTTAGATGGATGTGCTAGCATCTATCCGGTCACCCGACTGTATTGTAGGGTAGGCTTGCGGCCTGACTGCCTGTCGGGAAGTGAGCGTGCCTTACAACTCCGGCGCCAGCTGGAAACTGGTAGTTAGCCTCTCTGACGTTTTCACCAAGTGAATTGCAAGTGTGAGAAATCACACAGGAAGTGAGCGTGCCTTACAGCTCCGGAACCTTTCATGGAGAAAAGGTAGCTTGGTGGTCTCGATTGTACTTGTCTATAACCGATAGCCTTGCGAGCTTACTAGTCTTATAGTGCCGTTGTCGGATGACTTCGGTGGTCAGACCTGCCGTATAAGGGTTAATGTGACAGGGGTGAACCTTGACCACATGAATAGCGGCTCAATCTTTATGACCAGAGGGTTGGTGAGGTTGAGATGCTATAAACATAAGTATTAGGACTGAAGGAGGCGAGGGCGGTTGGCCGCCCTCAGATAGTTGGGGACTCAATTAGTAGGTCAGCCACCCACGAAAGGCTGCCCCGCCATCCGATAAAAAAACCCAGGGTAGCTCCATCGTGCTAGTTGGCGACCAGACGAAGAGGTCCGATGACGATCCCTGGTGGGGTTCGGGAGTCCCCGCAGTCTCCAGACCAGCTTCCCAGTTTCGAGACATCAGCAATTTCAACGTCGGGCTCGATGTGTACCGCCTCGTTCAACTGCCATTTCCCATCCCTATTCACTTTTATTTATTTTTTTACGAAGAAAGTCAAAAAGAAGAAAGTGTTTTTACAGCAGTTGCATTCCTCCTTATTTAAAGTGCACCTCACTAATATCAGGGGTTTGCACTCTTATATCTTATGTACCTGGAGACAGAGCAGCCATACCCCTTTTTTTTGACTCAGACGCAGATACAATGTCACTTGAGCGCTGCGCACTTAGATTATACCGGTTACACGTTAGAGCACAACATTCGTACACATGCCGAAGTCTGTGTATACGCGCTGAACGACCTCTGTATCCAGCGTCTTCGTCACCTTGAAGACCCCACTTTTTCTTCTCTATGGGTTTAAGTAGACACAGGAAACGATAAAATCCTGTATTTCTGTGTCTACCGTTCGCTAAGCGGTGACCAGGAGACTACTAGGTAGATTATTTGAATATCTCGGTGAGGCTCCTGATATGGCTCTGCATCAGTACCCTTCAGCGCAGCTCGTCTTTCTGGAGAACTTTAATGCTTGTCATCAGTACTGACCATTCCCGTACCAGAAAACCGACCATGCTGGGAGAGGAGCGCGAAACTTTGCGTTGTCGTTGGAACTCTTTCAGCTGGAGAGGCAAGCGACAAGGGTACCAGATGTGGTAGGCCATACAACCTGGATCTTCTGCTGACAACTGATCAGGTCACCTCCCCCTTTGGAACCTCTGATCACGGTCTGGTAAAATCTGTGTTTACCTATTCCCCACGAACTTTCGAACCACATGGTGTTAGGCGAGTATGGAAATACAAGTCAGCAGTTTGGGATGAGATGCGGCTCTTTTTTGTGTCTTAGTCTTGGCGGCAGGTCTGCTTCTCTTCTTTGGATCTGTCGAGTTGCGCGGATGCTATAACCGATGTGGTGCATCAGACAATGGAGTATTTTATTCCTTTTGCTTACGTACCCATCGGTGGCAAAGCTCGCCCATGGTTTAATGCGGAATGTGGTCGTGCTGAAGACCGAAAACATTCGGCTTACCGCAAAACTCCGTATGTAAGGTTAAAGAAGAGTGCCTTTAACCAAGCTGCCAAATCCTACAAGAAGGCAGCTCTCTGTCACACCAACTGGGAGTCGACCTTTCTGGTCTCTTACTAAAGCGATCGATCGGATCCCTGGCCCATAAAGCAACAGAGAAAGCGAATGTATTTGCTTCTCTGTTTGATGATAATTCACATCTAAACACTGGCAATGCTTCTCTAGCACATCTTCCTCACTGCGGTAATTCGATGCCTGAAATCCGCATCACGAACAAAGATGTACAGAGAACATTGTGTCATTTAGATGAGAATAAAGCCAGCGGTCCTGATGGTATATCAGCCATTCTGCTCAAGACATGCGCAGCTGAGTTATCTCTTGTACTGACACGTCTGTATCTCTTTCAAGACTGGAATAGTGCCGAAATCCTGGAAGCTTGTCAACGTGCAACCGAGTGACCGAGTGACGAGAGTACGGGTTTCGCCGTAATAGGTGTACTGGGGACCTCCTAGTGTATGCTACACATATTTAAGGCAAAGCCATCGAAAAGAGCGGAGAAGCGGTCGCCATTTCTCTGGACGTCTCGAGGGCATTTGACAGTTTCTGGCATGCGGGCCTTATAAGCAAGCTTTCAGCGTACGGTATATCTCCTGGTCTGATCGGCTGGGTAACGGACTTTCTGAGCCAGAGATCTCTCCGAGTAGTTGTCGACGGGTGTTCCTCGGAACCCTTTACAATAAATGCCTGAGTACCTCAGGGGTCCGTTTTTTCTGCAACTCTTTTTCTGGTGCACATTAACGATCTGTTGAAGCCCGGTATCTGTGGGTATGCAGATGACAGCACAGTTGTAAAAAGATATCTGCCGAGTACTCAGGCTAATAGAGATCAAGTACAGTATGAAAGAGAAGCAATGGTACAACGTTTGAGTAACAAACCTCAGACAGTCTCCGCATGCAGCAATGCCAATCTTGTCAATTAATTCAACGCTACCAAAACGCAGACGTGTCTCTTCACCGAAAAAAGGAGCCTTTTCACTTTGGCTCCTTCTTTCTAAAATGTATCCTTGGAATATGGCAACCGGCTTCAGTTTTTAGGCTTAAAAATTTTCTCAAACCTCAACTTAGGTCGGTTCATTGAGTCCAGAGCAAGAACTGGAAAGCTAGAAGTTCTTGCGAAGGTCCGGCAATACTTTACATCGGGACAGTTACTTGTATTATACAAAGCATAGATCCGGTCGTGTGTGGAGTACTGTGGTCACATATTTGCTGGTGAAGCAAAAGTCTGATCTTGCGATTGTGGACTCAATTGAAGGCGAGCGAAGAGGCTTAGAGGCGATCCCGCATTGGTCGAAGCCGACCTCCAAAGCCTTGAACACAGGCGTAGAATTGCTAGCCTCTCAGTATTCTATAGGATACATTTTGGTGAGTTTGCCAGGAATTACTCAATCTAATTCCCCCGGCCCCCTTCCATCACCGGACGGCAGGTTGACGGCGGCCAACGGCGTACCCACGCATGGCAGGTATCCATCCATCCAGGTAGAATACGTAATACGTACTTTTGATTATTTCAGTTTACAAAATTTTGTTTGACAGCGAGCCTTGAGAAGATGACAAACAGCCTGAATTCTTTCTCGCTGTCTAAATGGAGAAACAAATTTGCGTTTTGGTGCCAGAGCTAGTCACATAATATTTTGCAATCGTAGTTTGGAAATTCTTGCAAACTACTTTAGAAGGTATCCGTGTCCGTTTCTGCACTGATGATAATCTTTTTAATTTGGCAAGACTTAAAGCAAACATGAAAGTATCGCTTTTCGTTGTTACTGAAATATAATAGTTTTAACCACACAAAAGTACCGTTGAAACTTTCGGTTTTGATGTCTTGCCCGCAAATCTGATCTGAAGATAAGTGTCAAAAATAATAAACATTCAGGTTTACGGGGCACTAACTTTTAAATTCAATAAGGATGGACCAAAGCTGGTAGTCAAATTTCTTTTTCTGGGGAGTACCATAAATTCCAAAAGTAACCTGGATGCAGAAATGAACGGCTGGATCGGTGCTGCAGTCGCAGTGTTAAGAAAGCACATCACTTTTTATTGGCTACAAAAATTCAGTATATACGGCGGTTGCTTTGCCTTATATCGTAAAATAAGTAAACGTGGACCTTGTACCGACGTATTATCCGCTTATTAAACCGATTGCACTTCAGACGTTTATGTAAGATACTTAAGATCCATTATTCAAATTATTAATACGAGCTAATGTGTTGGATCGTGGAGTCGCAAATGGCGAATCATATCTTCTCCTGTGAACCTAAAAATGTTAAACTCAGAAGAAGTATCGCATAGATCCTCCCTCTTTGTGGGAGAAATAGCCTGCCAAGCAAATATAGAGACAGACGCTGTAAAACAAATGTCCCCGATTTTGAAGTTCTACAGCTCTCTGAACTAGATGATAAAAGCAAAGGCTGAAAGCTCAACTAACAGTAGTCATTATATAATAATATATGAACGGTTTACTAACATGCTCATATGCTCGTGCATATGAACGCTTACAACGGGGATAAAATGGTCAACGTGGCGTAAAAGATTCTGGAGTACTCATTTAAACACTAATATATTTTTCTATTGCTTTATTAAGTTGAAGTAACACGTGGTTTATACACTGAGACAAAAACAAAAGTTGAAAATATGTAAATCAATGCTATAATTCGTTAGGAGATGTAAAAAAACATGCACAAAATCACTGTTCTGTTCATGTAGCATTCTATAGGAAGCGACTTAACGAATGCAATATGGGATTTTTAGTGTACGAAAAATTAACTTATTTACCACGGCTATTTTTGTATCTGTTTAGTTCCTAGTTTACTCTGTTTAGTGGAAAATATTTGATATATTTTGAATAAGTCAGAGTTGTAATTTTTTTAATTAAAAATAGCTCTTTTATGTTTTTTGAAATATCATTCAGCAAATAATTTGGTTCAGAAAGGATTTGATAAAACTCAACAACTGAAATTAAGGAGTGAGGCTTATTTATGTACAAACATATTTTAAATTATTTGCAAGGTTTCACGAAATTAATTCGGAATATGGACTCATTGTGTAATCATATTAAAATCTACAGAGTAATAAAATAACAAAGTAATTAATAAACTTATTTACTTATTTTCTAAAACATTCATCCAAATACCTATTCTATTAGCATATTTCAACAACGGTATTTAACAGCATTAAAAAAATAATAGATGAATAACTTTTTTAACTTTTAAAACATCTTAACTAGAGGTATGTATTTATAGATTGCAGGAAAGTTAGAGTCCACTTCTACTCAATTTTTAAATTTTAGTTTTTTCTTTTTAAATACCTAAGCAGTAAAGTCATTTCACTTAGAAAAAAAACTAAGAGGTGTGACGGGACACCCGGATTTAACGAAGTTCCTTTCGATTAATTATTGAAGGAATAGGGAATATGCATAAAATTTAAAATGGTCTGAGATACTTTTTTTTCGGATAATTATTATCATGTTTTTATAATAAAAAAAAAAAATATTTACTAATCATTTAAGGCCATAAAATAATTTGTGAAAAGTGTTACTGAGAAAAATAAATAATTTAAACCTATATTTTCGTGCTTAAAGATTTTATTAAATGATACGATTGTTTAGGACTTAGGTAATCATTTTCCACTTATATATAAGATGCTATAGAAGTATTATCAGCTGTGTTTTCAGTAAAAAAAAAATCTTTTTAAAACATAGTTTTACTGGTAAAGTAAAAACTATGTAGAATAGTTAGTTTTACTGGTAAAGTAAGAGTATTGTGTTTTGAATGAAGAAATGGTAATAATGCTACATTTTGTTTTTCAGCAGGTATATTTACATTGACACCTTTACTTCTGTACTTCGGTTTAATATTAACTTGCACAGCTTAGACACTTGGTAATTTATCTTTAATATGCGAAAAGCAAAGCTTTGCCTTGTGATCACATTTAATATTGTCTTGGGTGCTTAATATCACAGACAATTGTATGGGCAGTACTTACTTACTAACAAGACTTACTTACTATATCACTTCTTTGTAAAGGTCAACAATTTTTTTAAACACTATTTTTAATAGCTAACTGTGAAAAGGCTTCATTAACCGATGTCAATCTTTGCCTTTTGACTATGCACATTCTTATTCTATCAGCTGGTGTTTTTGCCACAAAAATATATGAGGAACAACTCCTTTCTTCAAACTTAGATTACATTTTTCTCTTTGTTGTTTCGTTATACATATTATATTCAATATTATTAGCTGTATCTTCTTTAACCTGAAATAAATCGACAACCATAACAATTTCGTAAAACCAAAAAAAGAATACGGTTTTTATAGTAATTTATACTGAACTTTTGTAAACTACGTTAGGTTAACAAAGTGTTTTCTAAGGTTTTCACGAGTACTACACATTGAAATAAATCCGTAAAAATAGTTTTATTTCAATAGGTTAGGTTAATTTTAAACTCAAATTTTTTAATGTTCAATAGCTACTTACTATAAATTTACACTATTAAATTAAACTTATTATAAATAAAATATACTTACGTTAAATTGATCTTCATAAAAATATAAAAACACAATTTAAGACATATATTATCCCTTTTAATTACCATAGACCATTGTTTTTGTATTTTCGCATCTCTTGGAATATAAAAAACACTTTGTTGGGTGTTATTCTAATACATTTTTTGCACTCCGGTACTTTACAATACTTGTAAGATGGTTTTTATCTTCTTCCATGACTTGTAATGCACTTAAAACTTAAAATATGTATGAAGTAAATAAAAAGTTGATAGTAAACATTGACTGGACGTGTCATTTGACGTCAACGACGTGACGTCGATGACGTGAGGGCGCGCGCAAAATGACGGCGTTTGAACGGCTCAAATTTACTCAATGTTCTAATATTCACTTTGAAAAAAAAACTAAAATCTTTTCAAGTCTATTTATATTTTTTTTCTAGAGATGTAGAGAGGTAAGTGATTATTTTACGTAAAAAAAAACATGAATATTACCTATTGTAATAAAAAAATATTAAATTATTAATATAAGATAATATGCTAATGAATAATATTTATATACTATTTTTGTATGATATTTCGCCGATAATTTATAATAAATGTAAATAAAATGAATAACTAAATTAAAAAGTGTTAAGCAATAAACAAATGAATTATTTTCCCGCCACCTAGCGGTTTCACTTTGTACAGATATGTTTATATAACAGATGTAGTTAATCGTCCCTAAGGTATAAATAGATAGCGTTGTTACAAAGCATTACGAGTGTATTTGATCACAAATTTGTGTTATTATTTTCAAATTCAAATGTTTTATTTGCAAATTGATTCTAAAGGAACAAACTCCAATATCAAATAAATAATAAAAAACTACTAGGCAATTTAATATAATACAAAAAATAATAATGATAGAAATAAAAATATCTCGCTTGCTTTCTGTAAGAGAGAGAGAGATAGCAAAACACTTTTGGTAAGAATTTTTACCGTCTAGCCCCCTTTCACAACGCACGATGAGGAACTACGTTCCAATAAGCAGTCAGACAGAGTTATCTGCACCTTGATCAGTTTCAAACTAAAAGCCTATGTTTTGTTAAATGTATACATATAATAAAATTGTAACTGCATTGCATGCATTTCAGTACATGGAAAATATTAAAAAAAAAACACCATAGGGGCCATGATAAAATACACTTATTGGTAAACTTAAATATACTAACTGTGGAGCTTTTAGCATGATTTGAATCAAATACTATTTTTTGCTTACTTGGAACGGTATTTACAAAAAGTTTGTTATAATAAAAGCTACTATTTTTTTACAATTATCAAAACCATATCTCTTAAATAAAATTTTATTTTAAGATAATTACACTATGATGGTCACTCATTTATACTCTTTTTCATAGAATGAACAGAATAATACAACAGTTTTTTTTTTCAACAAAAGTTCGTCAACACACACATTGGAAATATTTTTTTACAACCTTAAGTAATTATTAATAAATTTCATCGCATCATTGTCATCAAAAATAATGGTTCTTAACTTTTCAAAATTAATTACCCTTGAAATTTTACCTCACACAACTCATAATAAGAATAATAGATAATTATCGCTTTTTTTTTAATATGCAGTTAATATTCTATCTTAATAGATTAAAAATAAAACTATCTAGACCAATTTTTTCCTTAAAAACTCTAGTAAAACAAGCAGAAAGAGAATCAATAATTATTAATAATTATAAGCCAAAAATATGTTAATAAATAATATAGGAAAAAGCAATATAGGAAAAATATTTTATGCAATATCCAAGACATCCAAAGATACGTAAAATTACACTGTTCTTTGTGTCGCATGACAATTTGAAGACACTTACACTTCACCTAAGTTTGCTTAATTGTACTAACGATTCTCATTAAAATGAAAACCTTTGTCCCACTTTTCTAGTGCCACATATGACAGAAACACACATTGCAGTTTCGTTAACTTAACAGTTTTTAAAAATATATGAATTTATATGGAGTATATTAAGATCTTACTTTATTTATTTTTTATGTTTCACATAGAATTTTTATATTTCTAGATAAAATATAAGATAAGGATATTTGTTGAATAATATGATATAAATTAAGGACAAGTAAGTTATACCATATTATTCAATAATTTCATACGACTTGTAAAAGTGGTTGGTTTTGAATGAAAAAAGAAACTGAACTTTGAATACTTTTGTTCATAAAGTAAACAAAAAGATTTAATTGAATAAAGTTACATTGCTTAGTAGGTACGTTTACAATTTGAATTCCTTTTGTGTTTTTGATAAAGAATTAACACATAAACTTCGTCCTTTTTTATCATTATTTATTAAAAATTTCAATGACCATCACATATAATTTAATTATTTGATGTTATTGGATTGAAATGTCATTAAATGCCTAATCAGCTATTAATTAACCATTTAACATTAATTACTTAATAGGTGATTAGGCATTTAATGTTGATATTTGCGATTATTAATTTTGTTTTAAAAACAGAAAACTAAAATGTGCTTTAAAAACGTCTAATATGATTTGTATTTTTTTTGATAATACCCCTTTGTTTTCTCAATCTCAAATCCCTACTGTCACCAGTTTTCCTTTCAAGATATTAAAATTTATCCCCTATATTTTATGACTGTACATTTGAGAGCTATGTTCCACATATTGCTGGCATCTAGCGATTTAGTATCATTGGATACAGTATTGACCTATCATAAATCGTCAGTTGCTCTCGGTAACTGACGGTAGATCTAAGTTTAGGTATTATATACTGAGTTATAATTTTACACTAGACTATCGTCCGAAAGCAATCATTTTAGTTATGAAACAAATATCTTGACATCTTTTTATACATTAGTAATCTAATTTATCACACGTTTTTGTATTAACAAAATCAAACATTATATTATTATTTATTATTGTTTTTTAATAGGATTAAATTTTAAATGGAATCTTGACAACGGTCTACTGACTTTTTTGGCCTATTACTAACTGCAATTTAGTTTACTTTCAGTTATGTTTTAGAGTTGTATTGAAGCCAAAATCGAATCCCATTTCAAAGAGAAAGTACAATGAACACAGTTCATGATCGCTATGAATTATAGTTTCAATTCGAATTGCATTTCTAGGACATAACTGTTGTTCTATTATCAACTCTGCTCAGTAGCAATAACGGCAATTACTGGAATACAACAAAATACGATTTTTAATTTTGCGAAACTAATTTGACTAGAAACTAGTGTCTTAAAAAAAGTTTAAGGAAATATAAGATGAAATTGAACAAGCGAAGTACTTCACAAACGAGGGAACTAAACACAGGAGAAATGTGCATTTTGAAACTATAAGACAAGAAGCTAGTTAGTGCTAATAGGGCAATATTTCATTGTTGAAATTGTACAGCTTTAACAAATGCTACTTGCTCTTTACCTAAGCAATAAGTCTTGTTAATTGCGCTTGTTTATTTGATACTATCTTTGTCTATTATCTTTACTATTTTTTCATATAACTAGAAACTCGGCATAACAGTGTAAATATTTACCGATGCTAATTAATATTTTTTTTAATGGTTGCAATAAAAAAAATGTAGACAACTGTGTGATCGCATGAGAATAATTAAATATATAAACAGTTCAACTCAGTGAGATGTTAAAATATTATTTTTATTATTATTTATTATTTCATATATAATAAATAGTAATAATATAATGTTTTCAAAACTCTTTAAAATAAAATTTAAAAATAAAAGTAATCAATAGATTATGAAAGTAATAAATGTTTAAAATAAAAGTGATGAAACGATTAATTATCTAAACTTGGTTTTAAATTGGCATCGCTACATGGACCATTCCTGTGAAATTCTAAAATTTTATTGTCTTATCATTTCAGCTTTACCAACATCGTTACCCGTTCTTGTGACTGACAAAGACCGTTACCAGCCTGGTGAACTCTTACTGGCAAACTGCACCTCATCACCAGCTAGGCCTGCTGCAAATCTCACTATATTTGTGAATGAGGAGCCGGTGTGTAATGAGAAAACTATATTAAGATATGTTTTTTATTGACATGATGTAGGTATACAGTAATATCGGAAATGTTAGGTATAGATCTTACATTATAAATTATTCGGTTTTAATTTTCATATATTTGCTAATACTTTATCATATTTTTTATTTAATTTTGAAGAATTTTAAAGGAATTTGCTTTGTAAAGTTCAATATTTGTTATTCAATATTATTTTGTATTCATGATATTATGGAGGCAATTTTGATGCGAGATATGAGTGATCTTCCATATTAAACTTCAAGAGCAATTATTCAGTTCGGTCCTTAAAAGTTCGTTCTAGTTTCATACTTCACAGATTCGATTTAGTTATTTATATTTTAGTAATTCTTACTTTCAGTACTTCTACAGAAACTTCAACCATTTTTCTGATATATTTGAATGCTTAGAACGAAGAATTTAGTTCACTGTGGTTGATGCAGGGTTTTTTTTAATAAAAGTTATAACATTAAATACGTTTTATTTTTGTTAAATGTTCAGTAATATATTAATTGAATGCTAAATCCTTCACACTTGTAATTTGGAACGTTTGATATGGTAGGCACTATTTTGATAGAAAAATAATGAAATATAAAAATGTATAAACCAATTCTTATATCTTTTAAATTAAAAACGTTATCTACCAAACTACAATTTAAGTTAGGCATATAAAAAGAAATCTTTAATAAATGTACAAACTGTTAAAATTTAATATACCTTTATATTAATGACTTTAATAAAAATGATTTAGTCAAGTTGTTTTTGTTTGTTGTAGATGCAAATACAATTTAACGGAATTATCTCCGTATAATAACTATATTTTGATTTACATTTCAGATAAGGGCATCAGAAACCAGCTTTCAGTCTTCCGACGGCAACCTTCTAACTACAAAAGTTAATGTAAACTTGAAAATAACACCAGAACTATTTCCTGGAGGCAGATTAAGAGTTTCTTGCTACGCTGTTATTTATGACGTTTACAATGGATCAGCTAAATTGGACTTCTTGACACCAGAAACCGATCCTAGACCTGAAAGGAGTATGTTTATTTTATTATTTTTAAACTTTACAAATATAGATATTAACTTTGATATAAAAACAATAAAAAGCCATGTATAATTTTCATGTGATAAACATTTTATTTTTATAAATTAATTATCATCTTGTTTTCGCAACTATTAATGTATTACAATTAATGAAAATTAAAATGTTTATATCTTAACAATACTATTTATATTATACGATTATTATTAAATAGCAAATCAACTATCTTTTAATTGTTTTATATGAGATATAGATGCATCCATATAGATGCATCCATAGCAGAGTGGGACAGTAAATGGTGAAAAGTATATTAAGGCAGTCGACTATTCTACTCAACGCTCACGTAACAGGCATGCAGTTAAAATAGATAATTCACTTGAATCATCTATAATAGGGTGGTACGATTTAATATTATTTACATAAAATACAAAAACATATATACGCAATTTTATAATTTTCAGTCACTTTGGGAGGCGGGGCATCTTACCGCTTCGTCAATTGGTTGCTACTTCTCCTACTGATCTGTCTACCTTTAACGGTGACAGCAGAAGATTATGGATTAAATGAAGATTATTTTGATAACCCTGTACCAAGTTACGACGACGGGACTGAAAAAAACATTGTAATATCTCTTGTAGGAGGATAATTGTTTAATTATATTCTATGATAGCTAGTTAATGCAATAACGAATTTAGATTAAGAGATTTATTCAATTTGTTGATACTAAATTGGTTGTAAGATTATATGTGGCACAGAAAATAATGTTATTCTGTTTTAAGATAAGATATAAAAAAATATTATTATTAATTAATGTAATACTTATTGTAACACCAAAATATATTGAACAATAACAACGATGGTGTCGCAATGGACGAATGTGGGGTTAAGTATGGACGTCCCAACCAAAGATAAATAATAAGAGAGAATAATTACTAGGAATAGAAAAAAAACGACCTTTTTTTTAACATAACCACAATTTTGACACAATTATAAAAATCCAAACTTTGTTGGGTAGAAAATTTAAGATTATTTTGAGAAAATTAATAAACACTGTCATATATTATTATTTTCATTATTTATACATATACAGTACTAATTCTGTGCAACTGAAGTTAATTCTTAAAATAATAATATAGAATGTCACTAAAAATATAATAATAGTCTTCAAATTAAGCATTTAATCATATAATTAAAACAGCAAATAAAACACCTATAAATTTTAATTCTAGTTTTACTTATATTAATAAGTACATTTTTTAAACAATTGGTCTATTATACAAAACTGCACTGTTAATGTCTAAACTGTTTAATAAAATGTTAAAGAAAATTATGTATTTACTTTGCTTATTGTTGAAACTATTCACAACGCGAAATTGAAATACAATTTCAAATATTACAAGACGCAAGTAAAACTTACATTATCCGTTTGTTTCTAACTGAATTAAAGTAATTCATATTTAAGTACAGTACAAAAAGATATTTATTCTGCTGTATTCTTTGGAATTTGTGAATTGATTGATGTTCTAAGTGGATAACTTGCACTCTCTTAGTACACAAATAATGTAGTAATGGTCATTGCTGTAGTGGAAAATGTAGGTAAACATTTTTAGATCTAAGTCGATTTTGCATGTTGGTCACCTATTAAATATATAATATTCTAGACTATGTTGTCGGTGGTCGTCTCCATGAGCAAAATCTGAAAATCCGTCCCCGTCGCTGCTAACCATGTTATTGTGTCAGTACTCACCTTGATGCATTTACCATTTTCTTTGTCATCATCTTTCTCTAAACATAGGTAGCGTTATTATAGTGTAGGTAATAAATAACATTCATTTCCTTAACTTTTACAATATGGGTTAAATAATATTTCTTTAATAAATAAGTAACATTAAAATCTAATCAATTTACAAGCAACAATAATAACTATCATGTGTCCTATATGTGTTTGAACATAAACTGTTATCTTTTTGCCTCATTTCATACTCTCAGGGATGGAATATTTAAGAAGATAATTTTAGTTTTTGATAACGTTACTTATAACTATAACGTAAGTAATAGGAAGCTTTGTTTCTTGTTCCTAACAATAACAGTCCTAACTAGTAAATTAACCAGTGCTCTGTATCAGTAAGACAATTATTTTTATATTGATATAAGCACAAATTATACCAGGCATTAATGGATTTCGAATTTTATATTATTTAAAATTAAACAAGTAAATTTAAACGTCAAAAGTAAACAGATGTTTTTTAAGTTATACTCTCATGATTTTCTTTAACAGCCGCGATAGTAAGATTTGCCGTGGATTCTATTAGTGTAACAGTGATTTTGAATAAAACATTAAGTCTAGTTGCTAATATTAAGGGAAATAATTAAGAGCGTTTATCAAGTTTGCTATGCCTACATTTTTTTAATAGCTAAACGCATTTGAAAATGTTTTTTATTATTAACTTTTTTTTCATAACCAACCAAGAATTTTCTTTTTGGATTGTTCTGCTAGGCTAGCATCAATACTATAACATATATTTAATTTATTTACATTTTTATATATTATGTGTTGCATAGCAAATCAAAACCTTAACTCCTGCATTAATAGCAGAGTTTTATTGTGTTTGAAAGTTTTTTTTATTTAATTTAGATTATCTAGAATATTATGTATCTGCTTTCAATCCAGTAGAATTTGATATTTAGCTTGGCATCCTCTCCAGCTTTTTAATAACTCCATCTGCTATAAACTGGTTTCAAACATATCTCTATGAGCGACGGCAGTTTTAAAAGTATGTACGAGGAGAGTTCCTCTGATTGGATCGATCTTACTGCTAGGGTACCACAAGGCAGAGTATTATCTTCCTTACTTTTTTCAATATTCATAAACAAAGTTTCCAAAATAAAATATTCTCATTACCATCTCTATTCAGATAATTTACAGCGTTACGGACATTCTACCTTTTAAAAGCTAGAATGAAGGAGCTAGAAATGCCTTAAAAACATACGCTTTTGGGCAGACGAATACAGTCTTTTAGTTAACTCCGTCGCTCTACTAATTGATCGACCGTATCTACCATGTCCGTAGATACGGTAGCTCAATTGGTAGAGCGACGGGACGGTTTCCCAGAGGTCGCCGCGCCGGTTCGAATCCCTGCCCATATCGGTTTATTTTTCATTCTATATTTATATAAATATATGTATATGTTTATGAGTATGTATATGTTTGTATGTATTTGTATTTATTATAGCTTAGTATATATTTTATATTTAAGCTTGGGTTAATTTTAATTATTTTAGATTTTAAAGGAACGTAACCCTGAATAACAAATATCTATTTTAATTAAGGATCTCTGGAAGAAAATTCTTGTAAGAGATAATTTATTTTATGTATTATTAACATCATAAATACATTTTTATTTATATTTATCCGTAAATAAATAAAATATCAATTATACATATATTAATATATCTATTTTCCAAGTATAAAACTATTCCGTCCCACTTCGATTTTAAATGAATCACACTCGGAATTTTAATGCGAAGATTAGTAGTTTTAAATATTTATAAAAGTATTTTGTTTAATTGTATTTTACTGATTTCCTTAATATGTAAGTTTTTTTAAACATAAAAATTAATACTAAAAATTAAATTAGGAAAACCAGTGTCTAGTTATCTAATAATGATTCAAAAATTAACCACAATTTTAAATTTTTCTCAGCTATAGTATATCTAGGATGCAATATTTTGTATGAAAATGTATGAATAATGTGTTAATAAACTAACTTTTTAAGAAGGAGAAAGTTTGAAAAAATATATCTTAATACTTTAGAGTTTGGATCTATGATTGCTCTTTATGTAGATGTTTATCAAAGTAATTGTTTTGGTTCAGATCAATTTATACTTTCTTATAAAATCAGATTTTGAAAAAGTAAGGCTTTAATCTAAATATTTGATGATATTCATATAATATTATATTTATTTTTTTATAAGTCAGGAGTAAGTTATACTTTGAATTGAAATTCAATTTTCCAAGCTGTATTTAGATAATGTTTAGTTGTTTTATCTTAGATGGTCACTTCCTTATAAGCTGTTGTTGTTTTCTAATATTAATATTTTTCATATAAGGAAGCAACTTAGTTTTTGGGTTACAAAAACAATTCATAATTTTTGATGTTATTGAAACGATACCTTTCGTTATGCTTCCTTTCGTCTCTTGACTAATAGATTGTCGGCATAGGTATATATATATACATATATATCTAGGTATATATAAATAAGGTGTTGATTAAGTTACCAATATGTTTTACTCATAATTATTTTTAGGAGTATCAAATATAGCACAACTTTGGCGGTTTTTTTGTTCTGATAATCTCTTTTTTGTTCTACCACTTTTAATTTTCTTTTGAATTTTATTTATAGAATCAAAACCTCTTCGCGTGGGTTTTTAGATAATCTGGCCCTTAGATAATCATAGAGTTTTCATTTTTTTTGACCTGATGAGTTATAATAGTTAAGTTAGAAGAATATTTTTAATTTAGAAATGGGGCATTTCGATCACACAGTCTTTCAGTTGTGAATACTTATAAAGCATACCTGACGTTTAGTATTTTAAATGTCTTAAGGAGTTACTGGATGTTATATGTTTATTAAGCTCTATGTAATTGCTGTTTATAACTAGTTTCTTTGGATGTCGAATTACATTTATGGGCTCGTCTATAATAATGTAAAGGAATTATTTTATTATTAACAGTTTTATCTTCAGTTTACCTTCTTTACATTTCATAGTTCTTTTAATTAGTTATCATAGTTACACTAGTTTAATGTAATTTTCATGTTTAAAATTAAAGAAAATTATTTGTCAATCAGGATTGATGATGTTTATCATATAATTAATTTATTCACAAGTAAGCTTCTTTGGTACTCTTTGATATGGCTGAACCTTAATAACAAATAAGAAAATATTATAACTGGGTTTTTAGATGATAACCAATTATTTTAATATTTGTGACATTCTGAAAGTGTATAGAAATGACATTATAAGCATTTAAATAAAGTATTTCAAGCTTAAAACTATGAAATATGTATATCAGTGATCTAACTATCGCCATCTATGTAATGCTATGGCAATTAGCTCGACATACCTTTAACTATGTCTTTTTTGTTTGATTTCAGATGCACAAACATAAAATCCTCCTGATAGTAGTTTAGTGACAATCACAGTCGCTAAATTCATTTATGGTTGTTATCATTATATAAGTTCTAAAATGTATCCTGATAATAAGTTAAATGCTAATATTCCAAGAGATAACCTGCAAAGTAATGTTAAGAACGTGCAATTATGTTCACTGCTTTATTTTGTGTTATACTCAAAATATATATGTATTTTTTTAAGGAAGCATATCATTAGTAATAACTTAAAATAAAAGTCAATCGGCATACAATCTTTTCTCAACACTAGCTCAGTAGGATTGAAGCACCTATTATAAAATGGATTTAAAAAATAAGAGGATACAACTTTTTCATTTTCATAAAATAAAGCAGTACAAAATAAACAAAACAGACTCAGACAAATTTTTGATTTTTACATATATATGATATTAGCCTTTAACATACCTTAACTATTAAGGATCCATTTGATAAAAGTATGTTAGATAAAATAAATTACAGTATTTATAATGTGTAATAAATAATTAGTTGAAATTATTTTCGCAATCATATATGTATATAATATTTTCCACAAACCATTAAAATAGCAGCATGGATTTAAATCTTATCAACTATATTCCTGAATATTGCAAGTAAAATTTTAAACGATTGTATAAAACTACGGTACTTTATTCTGATTTCGTTGCTTTAAGTATCTAAGTTTATATTTTGATATATAAAATAAGAAACCATTTCCTCGTTTTGATGTTATAATATTTTTTAATAAAAACTTGTGCATATTTGTAAATACTTAATGTACTGTTAATACACTGAATTTTGAAACACCAATGAGCATTGTTTTATTAACTTCCGACTCAAAAGAAGGGGTGTTATAAGTTTGACCTGTCGATCTGTGTATCTGTGTATCTGTGTGTCTGTCTGTGGCAACGCAGCGGCCAAAACGCGTGGTCGGATTTAATTGAGGATCTTTTTAATCGAAAGCTTGGTTCCTTGATATGGTTCTTACATATGATCGGTCGAAATAGAAACAGTTGCCTCCAAGATATTGAGTTTTTATTGGTGCGGGTGAAAGGTTCTTATGCAATATTGATAAAAAAACTTCAACAAGTGATAATTTGTGTGCCCGTAGGTTCATTTAATACAATAAAAAACTAGTACCATAACTTTTAAAGACATAATAAAAACGCTCAATAATAGAAGAAATTAAAATGAAAGTAAGTTAGAAAGGCAAATAAAGAAATTACGATATCGAATCGTATAAGTAGTCGAAGTCCTCATTCATTAGCTCCGAAAATTTCGTAAAATAGACACCATCGTGTACGTACTGTTATAACTATCCCTTGCACCCTATAAAGCCTACTCATCATCTTACTAGTGTACTCATCATTTCCATCGCCTTAGCGTCCAGATATCCTGACGAGTAGCCAGTCAGTCCAATTCCAACTCCTATACCCGACGGTTGTCTTAAGAAAATCGAATTAGTTTTTTTTAAAAAGGCTCAACCCCTAAACCTTATAACATTTGGTGGCAGCGGTGGGATTTTGAAAAAAGGAAATCCCTAGTACCGTCTTCGAAGTGTTTTATTACCATTTAACGCCGAAAATTGTGCATAAACAACTGTGAATTTCTGTGAAATCCGTGAATTATTTTCCGAAGAAATACTAATATCCTGAGAACTGTTGGTGTTTTGCTGTTGCTGTTATCAGTGCTGTCGTCTTCGAGATCAGTCATAACGAGTGAGAATAAATAAACATTAATTAATCGAACCTATCTATCCTGCCTGAACGAGAGCGACAAGTAATGTTTACATTCGTTATCATCTTCTCAGTATTCAAGTAAGTTATTTTGGTCATTGCGTATATTTAATTTTAAATAATACTTGTATTTCATTAAACTTGTTAATTTATAATTGCAAAAGTGAATAGTTTTATATTATTTTAAAATAATTTCCGGTGAATTTGTATTTGTGTTTGTTTTTTTTTTATATTTTTGTAAAATATGTCTGAGAGTAGAGCTCAAAGTCCAAAACCTGAAATTACTGTAACGGACACAGAGGATGATGGATTTATCCCTCCACCTTCAGTCCCCACTACAAGGTCACTAGCCAAAAAGAAAGCTGGTGCGACCACCAAAATAGAACTTGACCTTTCCACATTATTAAAATTCATAAAACCTTTCGATGGTTGTAGAGAGACGTTAAATTCATTTTTAGTTAATTGCAACAACGCATATGATTTGGCCACAGATTCTCAAAAAGACGTATTATTTAAATATATTTTATGTCAATTGCAAGGAACAGCACAAACCGCTTGTTCTGTTAAAGAATTTACTAACTGGTTACAACTCAAAGAATTTCTTAAAACTCAATTTAGCAAAAGAAAACATTATGCACATCTTCTCACTGATCTCCAACAATGTAAACAACAGATTAACGAGTCCATCAGCCAGTACGCTTTGAGAATAGAGACATGTTTGTCCCAATTATTAACAGAGATTTCCATTTCCCACGGACATAAAAGCCGGGAGATGATTGGACGCACAGCAGCCATGGAAGAATTAGCTCTTCATCATTTCCAAATGGGATTGATACCCCGTATATCCAATATCGTCCGATGTAAATCACCTAAAACTCTTAATGAAGCCGTCAACATAGCTATTTCCGAAGAAAAGATTCAACAGTACCTATTTAAACAGCATCCTTCCAATTTACGTCCCGAAAGACCTGGCATGTCAAGGCCAAACTTGCCAAGGCTAAATTTACAGTTCATACGTCGTGATCAACCCCAAAATCAGCGCCCTTCATTTAACTCTAACCAAGCTAGACCAAATTTTAATCCTAATCGGTCTAATAATAATAATACGCTAGCTCCAATCTGTCGGTACTGTAAAGCACTAGGACATACCCTGGAACAGTGTCGTAAACGCGTATTCAATAACCAACGCTTCAGAAATTTCAACGAAAATCAAAATGTTAGAATTCCAATTCAGCCAATGTCTAATATTCATTTCATGTCCGAAGAGCCGAAATATGACGAACGCCCTGTTGAGAATAACGAAGTAAAAGAAGGTTATGATACTGAAGACACCGTATCAAAAAACGAATAGGTGTCTCGTCTCCGTGCCAAACGAGACCGCATGAATTTACAACCGGCACGGTAAAATTAAAATCGAATCCACCTTACAAGAATCTAAGTACTAAATCATCATTGGCATCGTTACATGATTTGCCAGTTTTTTCTATTCCCACGCAGCAATGTCTGCCAAAACTCTCTGTTTCCACTGTATCCATGGCCAATGCCTCCAATATAATGAATACGAATAATATTACTAAATCCACTGTATCCAATTCTAGTCCCGAAACGAAAGTTTTCGAAATCACCACAGATCCCACTAAAGTTCTACTCCCTCATATCCTTGTCAATTCCAACATATCTGAACTCCCATTATCGCTACTAGTCGATTCTGGTTCAGCAATTAGTTTAATTAAATCTTCTTGCATAAAAAGACCTGTTACATTAATTAATGAACAAATAGATTTAAAGGGGATTGAACCGGAAAAAGGTTCTACAAAAACTTGTGGTCACTTTTCTTTAAAATTACATTTATCTGATTCTCCAAATAAATATGTCAACCATAAATTTCATGTTATACAAAAAATACATCTTCCTTATGACGGAATTATAGGTACAGATATGCTTAATTCATTCGGTTGTAACATTAATTATACAACAAATAGACTTTATATTAACGGAATTCAAATACCAATACATTTTCATGAGCCAGTCTATACTATCCCTGCTAGATCCGAAATAATTATAGAATGCTCGGTTTCGAACCCCGAGCTGAAAGAAGGGCTTATATTAGACCAAACAAAGTTCAAAGACATCCTTATAGCCAAGTAAAAGTTAAAAATAATAACAGAGTAAACATATCTATCGTCAACATTTCCGAATCTCCTAAATCCCTTAATTCCAATTTATGTCTAACCCTCATCCCCATGGAATCCAACACTGTCACTCTTTCTAAATATAAATCATTAGAACATCCCATTAACACTGTACAATCTCATGATTCAATCACACGAACTCAAGAAGTTTTAAATCAACTCAGAACTTCACATTTAAATACTGAGGAAACTAATGCACTATACGAAATTTGTTCAAATCATTCCAACATCTTTTACTTACCTGGAGACCCCTTGTCCTTCACTAATACTCTAGAACACGAAATCAACACCACAAACAATGAACCAATCCATGTGAAATCCTATCGATTTCCAGAGTGCCATAAGCAAGAAGTTCAAAACCAAGTCAACAAAATGCTTAAAGAAGAAATTATTAAACCATCTATGTCCCCTTGGTCTGCTCCCATTTGGGTTGTCCCAAAGAAATTAGACGCTTCCGGGCAGCGAAAATGGAGAGTTGTAATTGATTATAGACGACTTAATGATGTCACGGTTGGGGATTCCTATCCAATACCTAATATAAATGAAATATTGGATCAACTTGGTAAATCGAAATACTTCTCAACACTTGACCTGGCATCTGGATTCCACCAAATTAAAATGGCATCTAAAGATGCAGCAAAAACTGCCTTTAATGTCCCGCAAGGACATTTCGAGTTTAACCGCATGCCCTTTGGACTGAAAAACGCGCCCTCAACCTTCCAAAGGCTGATGAACACTGTACTCACAGGCCTTCAAGGCACAAGATGTTTTGTGTATCTCGATGATATCGTAATATACTCATATGACCTTGATTCACACATCAAAAACCTTAAATTAATATTTAATCGTCTTCGAGAACACAACCTGAAACTCCAACCAGACAAATGTGAGTTCCTCCGAAAAGAAGTCTCCTACCTTGGTCACCTTATTACAGATAAAGGTGTGAAACCCGATCCTGAAAAGATTAAGGCTGTATCCAATTTTCCAGTTCCAAAATGTCCGAAAGACGTTAAATCATTCCTAGGACTTATGTCTTATTATAGGAAATTTATTCCCGATTTTTCAAAAATAGCAAAACCATTAACATCTCTACTAAAAAAAGATACCTCCTTTACTTGGCAAAATGAACATCAATTGTCTTTCGAAACTCTAAAATGTCGACTTATTTCACCTCCACTTCTTATTTATCCAGATTTCATGAAACAATTTGTACTTACCTGTGACGCTTCCAACTATGCTATTAGCGCAATCCTCTCACAAGGAAACCCTGGCAAAGAACAACCAATAGCCTATGCATCCCGAACCCTAAATAAAAATGAAGTTAATTGCAATACAACAGAAAAAGAATTATTAGCCATTTTGTTCGGGTGTAAAACTTTTCGCCCTTACCTTTATGGTCGCAAATTCCTGATAATCTCAGACCACAGACCTTTAAAATGGTTATTTAACCATAAAGATCCAGGAAGCAAACTCCAAAGATGGCGGCTGAAATTAGAGGAATACGATTACGATATTCAATACCGCAAAGGCAAATTAAACTCCGCTGCAGATGCGCTATCGAGATATCCTGTAAATCCTGTGTATCCCAAAAATAATACAAATCCTGTCCAAGAACAACAAAACTTAGAATCACCTGCTATATTAGATGATTTGCAGAGTCTTTTAGTGTCTCCACCTTCAAGCATTGAAATGGGCCTTCTAAGCCCTACAGCAGAACAAGAAGTATTAGACTACCTTGGTTCCATAAATAAAAGAACAAGTGACAATACTGAACCTGAACCACAACCTTCAACTAGTTGGCAAAACCCTCAAAACGTGGCTACGTCATCAAACTATAACACTGATAAATCTTTACCGTCTAAAAACTTATCCGATCCTCTTTACCCTTCGCCCTTGATGACCAGGACTCAAGAAAACAACCTACCTTCACCTACTAACCCTGAGCTTGAAATGATTCTGTCCCCTGAAATTCAGAATAAATCATCCGACGACACCTATAGTAAATTTCTAAAATCTCCTACACAGACATATAACACCATAATTCAAGAACATAACGAAAACTTATTAAAATGTACACAGAAGCTAATTATAATACCGACTTCAATTGACCTGGATGAATCTATGCCTTACGTACAAGAGGTACTTAATAACTGCCCTGAAAACATCCGCAATGATTTCTTAAAACTAGAAAGAGACTTATTCACTGCCTTACCTCTTACAGTCAATGATAAACACTATTTATTCCTATTTACAAAAGTACATCACTTTGATAACTTTTCCTATCCAGACATATTTAAATCAATGAAATTTGCCCGTGACCAAATAATGATGTCCTACCCAACAATAAATGACATCAGCATATCGGACTTTAAAAACCCCTTCGATAAACATTGTTTTGTAAAAATATATAATATACTAGGATATCTGTTCGACGGAACTAATATTTTAATCCATATATACCATAATAATATAATTTATCCTTCTCCTAGTGAGGTCCAAAAAATCCTAAAAGAAAATCATGACCTACCAACAGCAGGTCACTTAGGGAACTCAAGGATGTATAATCGCATACGTGAACGTTTTTATTGGAAAAATATGAAAGGTGATGTCGAAAGTTATATCCGAAAATGTCAGTCGTGTCAAACAAATAAAGCTTTACGAAGAACAAACCGAGCGCCTATGATAATAACTTCAACGTCAACAGTTCCTTTCGAAAAACTATCAATTGATATTGTAGGCCCTTTACCCGAAGCCGGAACTGCGAAACTAAGATTTATTTTAACAATGCAAGACGACCTTACTAAATTTTCTTTAGCATATCCCATCCGTTGTAATACTGCAGAAGAGTCAAGCGAATGTCTTGTACACTTCATGTCGTTATTCGGTATTCCCAAATTAATACTCACCGACCAAGGTACCAATTTCACAGCCGAATTATTTAAAAAGACGTGTGAATTCCTTAAAATAAAACAGTTGTGGTCATCCCCTTATCACCCACAGACACAAGGTGCTTTAGAAAGATCGCACTCAACGCTAAAAGAATACTTAAAAACATACGTTAACGAAAATCAAGATAATTGGCCTCGTTATGTATATACCGCAATGTTGGCCTACAACACTTCCATTCATTCTACAACACATTACTCTCCGTATGAATTATTATTCGGGCATAAACCTCGAATCCTAGACTCTTTGTATAATGATAACTCCACAGTAACCTACCCTGAATATGTCAAAATGCTTCAACACCGAATGAAACATTCACGTGAAAAGGCTCTCGAATTTATACACAACTCAAAATTAAGATCAAAAAATTATTACGATATACGTAGTCGTCCAATTATATACAAAGTTGGTGACTACGTAATGCTACGTAATCATCTTAGGTTACGAAAAGCTCTATCACCTGTCTGGAAAGGCCCATACAAGGTTGTGAAAATTCATGGCAATCACACCTTATCTCTTCTAATTAATAGACGCCATGTCAAACATCATTATGATGAAATAAAACCTGCGACAGTTAATGATGAACCTCGTTCTAGAAATCAAAACTATATATAGATATTAAGTTTACAATAATTAATCTTATACTTTTAAACCATAATTATACACCTTTTTTATAATCATCTTTAGTTACTATTATCTTTTAATATTAAGAATTAATATATAATGTTTTATAATATTTTTTTTTTAGAATTAATAAAGCTACATCAAATATAAGTCGGTAACTTCAATGTCTCCTTTCATTACAGCGTGTTGGCTGAAGGTCTCCCTGAATATGTTCATCCAATCACATCAAGTCCTGGAATCTATTTCGATTCAGTGGGTGAAATTAAAATTAATACCGGTCACCTAGACATAGTAACTCCATATGATATCTCTTATCTAAAACCTCACATTCAAAATATAAATTCTATAATAGATACAATGAAATTTATATGTGGTCAGTCACGAATAGATTTTATAAAAGCTATAAGATGCCATAACACATTAGAACCGCTCACTGTCCGATACCACGACATTATTTCCCAGTATGCCTCCATTGAACATCTAATGAGTCATAATAGGTTCAAGCGTGGTGCATGGATGGGTGCTATAGGCGTCCTCTCTAAAACCATCTTTGGTACTCTAAACGAAGATGACGCCATAAAATATGACAACGCCATACGAAATGTACAAGATAATGAGAAAAGGTTGAGTTCATTAGTAAAAGAAAATATATTAGTTACTATTTCCACTTTATCTAAATTTAATGAGAGTATATATAAAATAAAAAATAATGAAGCCAGACTTAACGAAGGTATTGACAATCTGTCATTGCAACTGAAAAACCTCTCTGTAGTTTCTGACGAATTAATTATAAAAACAAATATTCATTCAATATTGAATAGTTTGGAAGCCACTGTACTCTCATTATCATTTCAATTAGAAGACATAACAAATGCTATCATGTTCAGTAAACAAAACATTGTTCACCCGGCCGTATTACCACCCACGCAGTTATACCAAGAGATTGTCGACAATTATAAATATTTAACTGCAGGTGTTAAATTACCGATTGCTTTAGAAATAAGTAATATACACATATTAATGAACATCTCTAATGTTATTTGTTATAGCTTAAATAATAAGATTATTTTTATACTTAGGGTACCATTAGTCTCCCCTAAGGATTATAATGTTTATCATAATATAGCGTTACCTACCCCACACAATTCTGTAAAACCAGACTCATTTAGTTTTATAATACCCACGAGTAAATATATCGCAATGACCAAAGACAAATCAGAATATTGTAACCTTGAATCATTAAAAGAATGCAGAGTGATAAGCTCCCGTGAATTTATTTGTGACGTAATGACAGTGTTCTCCACTAGTGCTAATCCCAGCTGTGAAAGTGAATTAATTTCAAATGTGATAAGTGTACTACCAAAACAATGTGAAACAGACTTTATTTACGGTCATTTAGATTTATGGAAACAACTTAGCAATAATAATTGGATTTATGTACAATCTAAAAGTACTAAGTTTTATGTTGAAAGTTCGAATCAAACAAATATTGATTTTAATATTATTGGAACAGGCATTGTTTATATTCCAAATGATTGTTTTGCATATTGTAAAAGTACTAAATTAATTCCTAAATTTAAGAATATTAAAATTAATGTTAACATAATCCATTCGGATTTTAATATAATAAACGATTCCTGCTGTATTCTAAATAAGTTTAAAAGCGAGTTAAGTAGTGAACCCCGTATTAAATTACAAAATATCGATCTAGACCTTTTTACACCGGAAACCAAGTCAAAATTAAATTCCATTTCCGATAAGACAGACCAAATAATCAATCAACATCAAATAATCAAATACGAGACTCACTATTCAATTATTTTAATTTTGATTACTAGTATTATATTTCTGTATTGTATGATTAAATTGTATTTTTATATTAAATCACACAACCGTCATCCCTACCTATTTCCCTTATTTTCTCGCTCAACTTCAACTAATTTACCTGTGAATCAATTACCTAATCCCGATCCTGTCACTCCAGTTAAAATTAGTAAAACCTCCCAGAAACCAGATGACATTCCTTCTCCCAGTATTAGAAGAAATCTATAATATTCCGTTGCCTTCCTGAACTTTCAAGTTCAACCCCAAAGTTCAGTCTACTGTGGGGAGGTGTTATAACTATCCCTTGCACCCTATAAAGCCTACTCATCATCTTACTAGTGTACTCATCATTTCCATCGCCTTAGCGTCCAGATATCCTGACGAGTAGCCAGTCAGTCCAATTCCAACTCCTATACCCGACGGTTGTCTTAAGAAAATCGAATTAGTTTTTTTTAAAAAGGCTCAACCCCTAAACCTTATAACAGTACGTACAACGGTCCCCCACTCAATTACTTCCATAACTACATAATAATATTATTTATATTCTTTTTAAAGTTACTTCTTGTATCAGGGGTTTTTAATTTTTTTTTGAGTATTTATTTATAAAAAAATATCAAAAAGTTCTCTAAATACCTTTTTAAAATAATTAACTCTTAGGTCGCTAACTATTCTAATTCAGAAACTAATTTCATGAATGGAAAAAATAGTTTAAACCAAATAAGTTGCAGAAAATTTTGAATTTTTATATTTTTACTTAATTTTTGTGTTCGAGCTATATGTTTAAAGCTTTTAAATAAAAATTATTTAATATTACAAAGAAACAACAAAAAAAAAATGTTAGTTTCATATAAAAATGATAGCACAAAAATGTTAGCTAACCCAATTAAAAAGAAGATTACATAAAATTAAAAACAAAGATTCCAACAAAGTTTCTTCAGCAAATGCAAACATAAAAATATAGCTACGCAAGAACAAACTGCATGAACTAATTGTTCGCGTCCTCGCATAAATGAGAGAAGATTATGAAAGCAGTGCAATTAGGGCGCGCTAGAAAAATCAAATTAAACCTCTAATGAACAAACAAACCATGAGTTGGTCCCCCGTGAGGCAAACAGGCTAAGTATGGTTAGACACTTTAAAAATAAGACTAAGAGATAGTTTTTGTATTATATAATAGGAGAGTAATAATATCTTAGATATTAAAGTTGTTCTAGTATTTGAAATGTATCGTTATTTATAAATAGTAGCTAACTAGTTAATTTCCAATTATACAAAGATATTAATATTCTAAAATATTTTTTAACTTATTTTGTCTAAATGTCCATTTATATCCTAATTGTTAAAATTACAAGTACATTAGTATTGATCGTCTCTATATTATATTACTCTGTTTCACTTATCTAGAGCTTCCCGTCTCACAGTTTGTCGCAGCGGTTTCCTCTCCACTAGATATTGCGTGAATGCTTAGACGTGTTATAATTCTTATAATATATTTTATTAATAATAACAAATATTCTTACAATTTGACGATACAATGTTTGAGGTATATATAATACCGGGAAAATAATATGTTTCACATAAACATTATATTTTAATACATTGTAATACATTAAAAAAGTATTTATCTGTTGCTATGTGGGCAACCAAATTAAAAAGGGAACTCTTAGTGCATTTAGTAGAAACAAAAATTAAAATAATATGTTTTTGTTAAATAATTGTAAAAAAGCATTAATTTAAGACTTAATTTTGCTAGTGTCCTGTATTTGTCTACTTAGACCGAAATATAAGCTATCTATATCTCTAAATTTATACGCAACGCAACGACTTCAATATGTACATAATAATATTATTTTTATTCTTTTTAGAGGTTTTTTTGTATGGGGGGTTTTTAAAACTTTTAATTTAATTTTTAATTTGGAAAATAAGAATTTTCAGCGATGAAAAGCCTGACTGAACTGACTGAAAATAACTTAGATCAATTTTAAAATAAAAATGTAATTCATATCTGTCTGGTAGCCTTTTAGTCATAGATGCACAGATATACAAACATATAAGACAGACAAATATTACAATTACTGTAAAAATACGTTCTGTAAATTAAATATATTATGTCCCCCCTCGATTTTAATTTTTAGATTTTTTATGTACGTGAATGCTATAATAATATTTAATGAACGGGTGCTGCTTGCGGTGACTGGTTGTGTGGCAGGCCGAAGATTTATATATATATATTTTTTCTGTTATTATTATTTAATTTTCGTTGCCTGAAATCATTAGGCTTCTTTTCCGATTGATTGCGACGGTTCTAGTTGTTCTAAATTTGCATTTAAGTTTGACGTTTGTGAAACAGTGATCACAATAACAAAAAATATATCCGGCTGAGTTTGTTGTGTGGTTCTTCTCAGACCAGGACGCGTTTGGAACCCTCATAGCTTTAACATTAAGATGGAAAGTGCTTTTTCAGAAGGGCTTATTACGATAAATCTAGTATCGTAATAAGCCCTCCTGACACTTCCATGTTGACGTACACAAGTGATCACTGATTATGATTCTAAGTGGAAAAGATATAAATAAATAAATAAATAAATAAATAAATAAATAAATATTATGAGCGAGGTATAAAATTGCTCTAGTTGTTAAAATACAAATTATTAATCTTTATTGCCAATGTGTTTCATACAAAACATTGTTTCATTGTTAAAGCTACCACCAGGTTGAAAAAATAATTCCTACAAACCTGAGAGGAAAAGAAAATCTGTTTGTTGTGTTCTTTTTCTTTTTTTTTTTAAGTTAAACTTAAATTATAAATTACAATGATATATTACAGTAATGGGTAAATGCCCCGAAAAAAATATGTAGCCTGGCGTAGTGATGGCGCGTGCAGTGATCGCTTCATACCCAACATCCTCTTAATATTCGTTAACATTATAATATTTTAAGAACAAAAACTTTAGTTACTTTTTTTAATTGGTTAAACGGTAATATTCTACGAACGTTAGAAGTTAGTATACATTGTAGATTTGTATACACTACCCCATAAAAGATTTAGTCACTTTTTAAGTCAAGTAACAGTAGCGCGAACTTCTGTCTATTTTCCTCATATTTATACTGTGTAAATCACTGTGTTTAATAATATTATCAGTAATATTATGTACATACTTAAGATGTTACAAAATGTTTCTGCATACATTTATTTAAATATACCTCGTAACGAAACTCTACGCCCCAGATTGTAAATTGCACAGATAGCCCTCTTTGGTAAAATTTAAATGTTATTAATATCAGCAGCACTACCCTATAATATAAGACTTTATGCAATGAAGATAACTATAATAAACTAACTTGCCAGTGATCACTGAGGAATCTGATTTTTTAGCATCATACCCGACAGAGCTAAGTTTACTAACCAATCCACCTATATGCGGGCCCCATCGTAGCTTCCTCCACTACCATTACTTCCTCATACAGACGTACGTTAGTTTGTACCTGCTTATAATTAGAAGTTAAAATCAAGCAACAGGTTGTGCTAACTCTACACTAATGCATTGATTTATAGAGCCTTTTTTAATTCGTTACATATTACCTGGTGTAGTTTCACTTTAAAGAGGTGAAACTACACCAGTACATACTTTATATGTGAAGAGAGAAATTTGAGTTGTCGGCTTTGCTTTTACTAAAATCGTAGTTTAAAATATTCCAATAATCAGTTTTTCTCTACTCTTATGAATTCCTGGGATCGCTCATTCAGTAAACAATAAGTGATTTCAAAGTAAAAGTTTTAGAGGAAAATATTAATTTGAATTCATTATAAATTGGTTTGAAAAAAATGTCATAAAAAGTTTTGTGGAAAAATATAAATACAAGAAGTAGACTCAGTTATTCTAGCGGGACAATTAAAGACAGTAGGATTATTTTTGCAAAGAAAAAATATCTGTGTGTAATGTCACAATTCTACAAATATCCCTTTGATAAAAACAAATTATCAAAAGACAAAAACGTGACAGGCAAAGCATAATATTAGGTATGGTTAACGTCATTATCATCAACAGCATAAGATTTAACGGCAAGCCAACGCATTATTAATTTCTCTTCGGAGACTGTTAAATAAGTGAACTGAATGTTTTTAAGGATTACATGAAACATTCATTCAAATGGTTTAGAAATTTATTAATACTATCAAAATTAAGAAGAGTAAAAAAATGTATTTCAAGTCTTTCGAAGACCGAGGAGAAAAAAGAAAAACATGTTAGATAAAACAGCACCTACCTTCACTGAAAAGGCTTGATCTCGTCTACGCATTAATTGATTATTCTAGTTGTATTCATTAAAGCATTTATCAACATTGCACAGATACAATGTTGATAAATGTTTTGATTTATTTGATATGACAATTATTAAAATAAATTAGTAAAAAATAAAGACTATAACATATATTTATTTATAATTAATAACTAAAAATTAATGCGCTCCAGCAAATTTAACCTCTTCCTACCTCTCAAATTAATACTTCATGTGTGTATATATTTTATCCTATAACACATTTTTATTTCATACTATCGGTATTCCACCACTTTTTGAATGTATTCCCTTTTTTTTTCAACAGTCATTGTATTTTCACTCGACCATCTCTTGGTCTCTTCTATCACATCTGTATCTTCTAATCTGAAAAGTATTTTATTACTTACTTACCTACTCCTCATATATATTTAACATCTCATTTTAACGTTATAATTTCTGACATTATATCAATAACCTTGAAATGCACGCAGCGTTCTATTTTATATATACTCTCTATCTGTGATCCTGTACGTATATTTTTTTGCGAGAAATCTATTGGTTATTTAAGGTATGATTACAAAGATTACTTCACAGAGAGGTATCTTAACCTCTACTTTCATGTATCTTGTGGCATATCTATTACAAAATACCATTTAAGACTTTCGTTTCATATTTTCGTACGAATTTAATTGTGATGCATACACCAACTAATTTCAATTTAAACTTTTTTAATTCACTTTTAGCACAATTTTTCTGTCGCTTCTTTTAACACCTGTAAATCTCCACCATTTTTTTTTCCAGGTACCACAATAATAAATCTTATAGCTATGTCCCTCTTTATACATCCTATTTTTTTCCTCTTTAAGTATTTGTCCCTCTTCCTTTTCCAGGAATAGCATCTTACTTCGCACCCACCATTAATAATGCAACTATCATTGTTCATCACAAGAAACGGGTACTGCCATTGCAATTCTTCTGCGTGGGACGTCTTAACCCCATTTTCATATATTTTTTTCTTTTAATTATAACAATAGTGTTTTGGATTTCACAAAAGTTTTTGGATTGCTTGTAGGCCTGATCTCAACCTTTTTTTGAATGTGACTGTTGGTGGGATTTATGAAACTTTACGGAAATGTGATATATGTCCACTTGTATTTACAATATACCTTATTACAGTGTACAGGTTTGTGGAGCAGTATAATAATTTTCAAACCAGCTCCGTGCTTACAGAAGATGTAAGTCTCGCATCATGTAAGGTCAATGTGCATTGATGTTATATAACATCAATTATTATTATATTGCTGTATTGTACGTTAAAAAAATAGTAGAAACAAAACAAAAATTTAAGCAATTCTATTTGACATCTCCAAGAACATTTAAATAAAACGAACGTAGAATAAAACGCTTCAATAGTTATCTTATACAAATCCCGCTTTACCGGCTCCGTGATTGAGAAGTCTGGGATTGAGAGATTTATCCGGGGAAGATTTTCTTCCCGAGTAAATTTTCCCAGGAATAAAATACTCACTGCACTGTGCAACTCGCGGGCATTTAGTTTTAAATGTCTGGATTACAGTAGTGACAGATTTTGGATTGTTATATTATTCTGCTCGTCGAAATACCTATCCATGGTAAGACAAATTCGATACATTTTTGGAGATTCTAAGGTACGATACACTTATTAAATTGTGACTAGCTAGTTACATAGCTGTTTAAATGGAAAAAAGGTGCTTACTTTTTTTAATATCAAATTAATTAGAGTGTTAAATTAAAACTACGACTACAAAAAAAATAAAAATAAAAAAATAAAATAAAATAAAATAAAAAAAAAACTAATTAATTGTAGTCGCCTGATGATGATGTACGAAACCGGTCGCAAATAAAATTGTATCGCATATTTAAATAAAGTGGAACTTTGTACAAGCAAGTAAAAATTGTGTTTTAATCGTAATTAAAAATGCAGTTCCATCAAGAATTAACAATATATTCTATAAATTAGTTTTAGTTATTGTTATAACTCAAACAAATAAAATTTGGTTTGTTAATTAGTTATTTTCTTAATAATCATGGTTTATTCATAATAATCACGGTTGATTTATTATATTTATAGTTTTTAAATTAAACGGTAACGTATAACGGTTTAACGGTAACGGTAACGGTCAGTTAGGTTATCGAGTGGGCTTGCGAGTGGCGCCACAGTCATAGTGATTCACGATTCTATATATGGACTGCGGTCAGAGAGACCGGAGTTTCATTTGGTCGTTAGATTCTGCTCACACTCGGAAACTAACGTGACTTATTGTTTACAATTGATTACTTTATGAGTAACTAGCTGTGCCTGCAACTTCGAACGCTAGTATTTCGATTTCGATAAAACGTACCCTTTATACATACCAATGTATTTATAAACTAGGATCCGCCACAAAGCGCAACGGGAGTTGAGCTGAGCGCCTTCCCCCTTTTTTATGCTATTAAAGTGGGTCCATACCGCGCCCAAGGACTTTCAATGAAGTTGCTGGCACTGGAAAGGTTAAAAGTAATGATTGGCGCGCAGGTTTAGTTAAGCTTAAGTCTATGGGAGATTCAGTTTTTTGACCATATCTTTAAAACGAAACAATATTTTTTATTTTGTCTTTTGGAGTAGAAGCCCAATCACGTCCATGACATGCGTGCCAATTGTGGATAAAATTGCTCAAGTGGTTTTCCTGTGATGCTGCCTCAAAAAATTGATTCCCAAGCTTATGCTCAGCTCAATTAAATATTAATTTGAAACAGTTATGTATTATAAACTGGAAATATTGATATTAAAATGACCAAATGAACATAATCAAAATGGTGTCAGATGATTTTTATTTCGATTTCAGGGCAGAACTGTGCTGAATATTTATAAGAAATTTTATAACAAGCCAATTTACTATGATAACAACATTTTTGTATGAGATACCGCGATTCAAAAATACGATGGACATGCACAGCGACCTTTGTTGAGATCTAGAAGCTGTTAACTTAATTCTATGGGAGATTCAGTTTTTTGACCATATCTTTAAAACGAAACAATATTTTTTTATTCTGTTTTTTGGAGAACAAGCCCAGTCACGTGCTTGACATGATAATTTTGGTTAAAATTGATCAAATAGTTTACCTGTGATGTTGCCTCGAAAAATTGATTCCCAAACGGTTAAGAGCTTCGCTTACGCTCAGCTCAACTATAACCGTTTAAAGTGTCATCAAACACCGCAATGTGGTTATTGCGCATATTTCTATTTTATAATTTTTAATCACAGATATTTGTTTACAAAGTAGTGGTCCGATTGTACTTTTTTTTATTGGAAAGGATATTTTTCCTTGAAGGGAGGAACACTATTACAATTTTAGAAAAAAAGGTTTTACTGCAATACTACGAAAATAAGGGTATTAACTTCTTTATCTGACAACCGATTTAAAAAAAAAACATTAAATGTTAAGGGAATCCCGTTACAATATATTCCCGAAAACTGCATCTAAACTGGTAAATCCGTGTCTGAGATTAGCGTGCACAAACATATAGACATGTATATATAGACATACAAATATACAGACGAACACACAAAATTAAAAAACATTGTTTTGGGTTCTCTTGCCTTTATAAAGGTCCCGATTATGAATTTTGAAAAATATTTTCCGTGTACAGACAGCGTTAAGTGACAGTTTTTAACACCCGATTAAAAAAAGGGGTGTTATAAGTTTGACCTGTCGATCTGTGTATCTGTGTATCTGTCTGTGGCAAATTTGCGGCCAAATGCGTTGACCAATTTGAACGTGGTTTTTTTAATCGAAAGCTATGCTCGTCGAGATGGTTGTTATTCATGTTTGATTGAAAAAGAAATAGTCGTCTCCAAGATATTAACATTTTATTCGTGCGGGGGAGAGGTTCTTAAGCAATAATTAGCTATTTGCGGCCAAACGCGTGAACGGATTTGAATGCGGTTTCTTTTAATCGAAAGCTATGCTCGTCGAGATGGTTCTTATTTATGTTTCATTGAAATAGAAATATTCTTCTCCAAGATATTGACGTTTTATTCGTGCGGGGGAGAGGATCTTATGCATTAATTAGCTGTTCCCAGCAGCTTCGCCCGCGCTAAATAGGAAAAAAAGCCTAGTTATGAATTCCAAAAGGTTTTTACACTTACTTACCGAGGTAAAGTACTTTATTAGGGATAGCTGTTTCCCGTGACTGCGTCCACGTAGACTGTAAAAATATATTTATATGGCTTACAATCGTAGTCATAAAGAATCACAGGTAATAGCTAGTGATAATATAAATCCCCTCATCATAGTGTTATTAGTGATTGTAAGTCATTTTAACTCTAAATGTTTATATTTATTAATATTAGTATATATGAAACCTACCTATCTAGCTACCCATATGAAAAAGTCTTGAATCATGTTACTTAATACATTTACAATTTATTACATCGTCGATACTTTAATATATGTATATATATATTTATATATTTATATATTTATATATCTCGTATTAAATATAACCTTTGTACTTTATAATGTAGGATTCTAATACTAAAAGATTTTTTTAAAAATCGGTCCCGTAGTTTAGGAGCCTATTCAATTCAAACAAATAAACAAATCTTTCCTCTTTATAATATTAGGATAGATTAATAGAAATACTTAAACAATTGAAAATTTTGTGCGTCTGTAGGTTCATTTTGTACAATTCAGAAACCAATAACATAACTTTAAAAAGCAGAAAAAAAATAAATAAAAAAACCCCCGATACAAAAAGACCTGTAAAAAGAATAAAAATAATATTTGTATGTACTTATTGAAGTCGTTGCGTCGGGGGACCGTTGTACGTACGTTGATAGTGTATAGGTATATTACGTTGATAGTGTATAGGTTAATCAATCATTGAGGACTTCGACTTTACGATTCGATATCGTAATTTCTTTATTATTATTTTTTTTTTTATTTTCTTTATTTACGTGCATTTTAACTTCATCCTTTATTAAACGGGTTTTTTTTAATTTTTAGTATAATTACCTATACAGGGTTATTTGTAATTAGTTGAGCACCTTTTGCAGGCAGCCCCTCTACATCAATCCTAACAACATTTGTTCTACGACTTTTTAAAATTAATAGTTTTATAAATTTAGTTTTTCCCATACAAAATTTATTTATTGCCTCTAAACGTGCATTAAACTTGAGCAAAGAGAGGCCACGCAACTTGTCAAAATATGTGCCAAGGCCACGTGCATCGGGGCGCGGGGTGGCGGGATGACGCAGCGGCGGCTATGCACGTTAAAACTTGATCATTTTCTAAGATGTAATAAAAAATAGCATCGTTTTCCACTTTTATTTATTAAAATATTTTCTACAATAGTCGAAACACATATTTTTATATAATATCACTTTTACAAAATAAGCATTTATTATCTAATTACAATATTTACACCTATTAAAAAGGAATAAATTAATTAAAATATTGTCTAACTGTTTAAGAATCTAATGAAAAAACAAAATCTCCAATAGATGTGGTCCACAAGTTGAATGTCTCAATATTTTTATTTGGTTTATGAAATAAGGGCACTGTAACTTTTTCTGATCCTGCAAATATTTACGTTATTATTAAAAAGTTTCCCACATAGTAATAAGTACTACTTTTCTATGTTTAGAAAATTTGTAATACTTGATTACATTTATATTTATTTATATTCACTAAAAACATAACTAAACTATCACTGTAGTAATTTAAGAATACTTTAAAATGTATGCAACTAGTTTGATCCCAAAATTATTTTGAATACCTAGTAATTAATATAGCGTATTTTCTTTGAGAATTCGATAAGAAACCAAATAAATATTATTTTTACAAAACAATAACTTCTCTTTAACTTACTTTATACATATCATTTTATCTCGTTTGTTAATATTTATATCATGACAATAAAACAATAAGTTACTTACGAATTTCTTTACGAAGTTCCTAGAAATTGCAGTCAATCACAAATAGAAGCGTCGGTATACAGAAACAATCCAGGTAGTTAATATAAAATATCAGTAATAATACACACTTTCATCACCATAAATCTCACGAGACAAATGAAATATGAATTATCAAATAACAAAGATAATAATATCAAATTACAAATTACAATAACTTTCGAGTTTGGACACTTGGTACTGACACCAACTGTTGGTGTTACCATTAATTAAAAACATCACCGTAAAATAGTAACAGTATTTAAAATGGCTCCATCTTGTGATCCCAAGCATAAACTTCATTCAGTTAT
Organism: Napeogenes sylphis; assembly: GCA_959347405.1. Classification (NCBI taxonomy): domain Eukaryota; kingdom Metazoa; phylum Arthropoda; class Insecta; order Lepidoptera; family Nymphalidae; genus Napeogenes; species Napeogenes sylphis. The sequence continues at coordinate 2,645,091 of OY365783.1, forward strand.
CCGACAAAATAAAATATTAAGAAACACCAGGAGGAATAATAGGAAGTTTATTTAAATTATAAGTTTAATATTTGAGCTTATTTTTTCTAAGTTATAACACCATGCTCAGTTCATGGTGTTAAAACTTTGAATGAAGTTTTTGTTCGAGATCTAAAGATGGAGCTATTTTAAATATTGTTATTTAATATTTTACAGTGATGTTTTTTAAGTAATGGTAACACTAACTCTACAAAATTATTGTAATTTGACATTATTATTTTTGACAATGTGCGCAAAGCCTGCTATTGAATATTCCGGTGGTGGTTGGTGAACAGTTAATTTTTAGGTGTGGTCTTTGTGTTAGATGCGAAGGGGACACTTTGAACGGTATGTGCGTGATGTCTAACGGCATCCGCGAGATTTTAATTGAAGAGGTAATTTGGTAGTAGGTAGGTATCGCGACGTTCTTTGGTCTTAGCAAACTTACTTCTTTAAATTCATAAATTGAGGTGAAATGTAACAATCTGAATAAATTGTAAGATGTTATTAATTTCCTAGTAAATTTAATTTCAATTTGACCGGCTAAGAAAAAAGCGCGGGGAAGTTATAGTAGGTGTTGTACATTCGGGTATAAAATTGTTTAATTAAAAATAATAAAACTATCTTAGACACAATATTATTACAATATTATTCGAAATAAAACAAAAAAAAAGTTATAATAGTATTAGGTGCGTGGTACGTTACAAATTTCGTGCAGCGCTAGACTGCCGCGACCTATACTGACTGCTAGACTGCTTACAAAATACAGAGTAATAAATAATCGAGGAAGCAAAAATTTTTTTGTTTCGTTTATTCCGAGTTATTTATCAAGATTTTTTAAAAGTCGTAGAACAAATGTTGTTGGGATTAATGTAGAGAGACTGCCTGCAAAAGGTGCTCAACTAATTAAAAATAACCCTGTATAAAGAAGAATTATTTATATAAAGAAGAATTTCTGAAGTGCTGTAAATACATACATCTTTTAATAGTGTGAAGAGTGTGTAATGAATTTTTAAAACTAAATGTTACTCAGAGTGACGCTCAATTTCTATGTATAAAAGTTATTTACATTAGCCATATATTTTTTTCGTGTTGGGTGTACAGGTGCACAGTCAGAAGAAAAACAGATAAATAGACAAAATTTTCATAAATGTTAGAAATGGATTCTGCTAGTTATCCTTTCACATCCTGGCTATATTTTTAAAATATTTTAGATGTACAGAGACTACTTCTCTACAGATTTACATGGTACCTTTTACGTGACTGACATTTTTTTTATTATTTCTAAACCGATTTAGATGAAATAAACACTGAATATTAAGCGAAGAGTGTGACAATATATTCCGACGATATATTTGATATATTATAAACTGCAATCAAATTGTTTTAGTTGTTTCTGAGATTAGATGCACAAACATGCAGACAGACAAAATGAAAACCATTGTTTTAGTTCTCTTGTCCTTATAAAAGTCCCTATTAGGTTTTTAATTTTTTTTTTCAAGTACAGAAATCGCTCCGTTACAATTTTATTATAGATATGGATTTCCGATGTAGTAATAAAAAAATTTGAGTGTTAATATATAAAATTTACTTTAAAGTGGTATTTACTGTAGTTTTCATTGATTAGATTGCAAAAGCGTCCAAACATCCCAATGTTCTCTATTATTGTTATTTTATTATTTAAACATACTTTTAACAAATGTAACAAAGCTACTCAAATTTTAATAAAATATGTAGTAGAATATTATTTTAGTGAAATAAACAGTCCAATTTAGGAGAGAGTAGACCGACCCTCGCTCTTGTCTTCAAACTTCATATCGTAGAGAAGCCACAATTAACAATGCTAATGTATCTCTGCAAAGCCATTCTGAATTTCATACCTCACATACATATGGAAATTGAGTTTTACCGCTAAAAAAACGTCATGGAATTAAGTGAGAAGCTTGTTTACGAGAAACTTTTTTATTTAATTAAACACTTACACAATACATTATACAAAAACACGTTAAAACAAAGAAATTTTAAAGATTTTAGCATCTATGACTAAAACTTTGGCTTACGGTTTAAGGTGTCTGTTGATTCATGTTTCTTGGCTATCGTGGACATTAGAAAAATTTCACGAATAATGTAGGCACCAAAATATCTTAACTCTACTTGTAAACCTTAAACCCGAAATCAATTTTATTTTTTTTGAAAACTAATTTATTTTATGTGCTTTGAACTGTCTTGTCCTTACATTATTTGAAAGTTTCCGAGACATACTTTCTCGTCGCGAACCCTCTTTGCTCAGAGTTTGGAACTCTTCGTTAGTATTTTGTCGTCACAGCTAATTTATGTATTGTAAAGTTAAGAGCCTGCTTCAAGTTTTGCAAAACTAAGTTTATTCGTAAGAATTTGAATAATTCTACAAAGCGTATGTTGGAACGGAATATGCATTAACAGATCCAGTGTTGTGTTTTGTTTAGGAATAATTTAAGAAAATAAAATATTAATACCTATAATGGGTTTTCATAAAAAATATTATTTTTCGCGTTTTGCTTCACTATTATAGTACATCATATATTGATTGCTTCATATGGTAACCACAAATGCTGTCTTATTAATAGCATTATATAGTTAACATAATGTTGAATGTTACAATTTGTTGCAGCTCTTACGCTCTAGAGTCAAATGACTTGATTGGGGTACCTTGATTGGGGCACCTTCTACTTTTTTATTTATAAAAACATTATTCTACAAACAACTTAGCGCTAAAGCGGCCTCTAACAATCAACCAATAAAAAAATAACAGAAAAAATAAATTAAAAATTTCAAAAACCCTAATACAAAAACACCTCTAAAAATAATAAAAATAATATTTTTATTTACTTATTGAAGTTATTGCTTTGAGAGGCCGTTGGCGATGGTGTCTATTTTACGAAGTTAATCATTGAGGATTTAGACTATACAATTCGATATCGTAATTTCTTTATTTGCCTTGATAACTTACTTGCATTTTAATTTCTTCCTTTATTAAACGGTCCCCCGACGCAATGACTTCAATAAGTACATGATAATATTTTCTGATGAAAATAATAATTATATATATATTTTTATTTGTTTATTGGGAGCACGTCGAAGCAAATCAGGGATGTTGTTCCAGAGATTAATAGCGTTTACTGTGAAAGAGTTAGAAAGAAAACTAGTATAGTGTGATGGTACAAATAAACTAAGCTTAAAACCTGACCGGAGTTGTAAATCGTGAGATGGACTTAGAAGTTGAAATTTAGATTTCAAATAATGAGAAGACGTTGAATTATTAGAATGGAAAATGAGTGAAATAGACCTTCTCACCGGAAACAGTCGTGAAGTAAGCTACATTTCTTAACAAGATTTAGAGAACCGGAACGCCAAACAACCACCTTTCCCCTCTTTTTCTATTATCTGTCCCAATTTGAACGGATTTGCGGACGGATTTTATATATGCAAATATCCATAGGTGGCGTCAACACTTACCAACAGGTGGAATAACATCCGTTGGCCTCCCTGTACAATACTAAAAAAATACTCAATAATTAAAAACAATAAACAAAATAATATATTATAACAAAAATTTAAAAATGATAAACAGAGTATGTGAGAGCATCATAAAACTTACAACGACGTACTCAATTGTTCTAATCTTCTTTCTTTTACCACTTTTTGATATTAATTATTAATATGACTATTGAACTACTAACTGTTGAGCTAATTACTTTAAAAATTAAAATAATTAAATAATTCAAAACAGTATTCATTATTATAAATAAAGGTTATGATTCAGTTTCTTGCCAGTTTTACACTATGAACCTTCCCTTTGGAACCGGGTAACTAGAGTTCGAAAGTTTATTTATATAATTTTATAATTATATAGCATCATTGGAATAAAGATATAATAATATTTAATCAAACTCATTAATATTGTCAATTAGATTGGGTGAAGAATAATTATGTCCATTATATTTAAAAAAAAAGAATATTGTTAAAATTTTACCCATTTATCATGTCCGTAATATAAAAACATCTTATATATAAAATTCTCGTGTCACAATGTTAGTCTCTATACTCCTCCGAAACGGCTTGACCGATTCGTCTGAAATTTGGTAAGCATATTGGGTAGGTCTGAAAATCGGCTAACATCTATTTTTCACACCCCTAAATAATAAGGGTGGTCCACCCCTCATTTTTTTTTTTCATTTTTTTGTCAATTTTTTTTTTTTTTTTTTTATAATACAATATTCAAAAATACATACAACCCTAAGTTTTTGCCCTTCTATCACCAACCCCTATTTTTTAATAATTATTTTAGTAATTTAATTAATTTTAAAAATTTTCCGCGCTTTTACTCTGGATACTCATTGGCCAGACTATATCGGTGTAACTACCCAGTGAACAACGCGGAGTAGGGATGAGACCGAAGCCGGTCTCCTGTTTCTCTCACTCCCTCCACTGTTGTCGGCCATCATTAATGTTTATGTATCAAACTTAGTAGTGACGTTTAGAATTGTTATTTTTTTATGTCAGTGTAACTCTCATTATTAATTATAAATTAATACTACAGTGGACGCCGCTTATTGTGATCGCGGTTAATGTTATCAGCCGGCTATTGTTATTGAAAATAGTCGGTCTCAAATTTCTCCTTAAAAATACATTTAGCCGCTTATTGTTATCGATTTAGATACAAATGCTATTTATAGAAATATTTATTACTAAGGTAATCCTCATTCAAAAATCCTTTTGTTTCAGTTCTCCTCAAACTACCGATAGAGTCGAAGTAATCGTATCTGAGACAGTTTTTGAAACATTTTTTGAGAGTCATTTTTTGACGTTTAGAATTGTTATTTTTTTATGTCAGTGTAACTCTCATTATTAATTATAAATTAATACTACATAATAATAACTCTCTTAAATTAATCATACAATTAATTAATTAATAGTAAATTAATAATATAAGATAATATTAATAATATCTGTTAGTATTAATTATAACCTAAAAATACTCAACGCGTGTCAGGGGCTCCTACCAACAACGACTTTTGTGTTGTTGTAAGTATATTTTTTTTTATACTCAAATTGTTGTTAATAACAATATAATTACGATGTTTTTCACTCTAAAGTAATTTTGTTAGTTCTAATTATGTGTATTTTGTACAGCGAACAATGCCACAAAAACGCAAAGGGGCTAATTTGAGCCGTAATACAAGTGAAACCAGAAGCAAGAGAAATTTAAGATCCGAAAGAACTGAAGAAGAAATCCAGCAAGAAAATACTGATGCACGTGTGAGCATGGCGCAATTGCGTCAAGAACAATCTGAAGATACACGAGCTGAACGCAATAAAGTGATAAGATTACAACAACGACAATCACGCCGATTCACAACCAATAGACGCAGAACAAACAACCAGCAACGCCAACAGATACACCGAGCATTTACATATGATTCATTCCTGCGGCTAGCATTCCAGTATGAGCCTGATGTGGAATATTATGCCCATACAAAAGTGGTGATTGGTGCTATGGACAACGAATATTCAAATTGTCATGCTCTTAAATTTAAAAACGAGCCAGCTGGGATGTGTTGCGCGTAAGGAAAAGTTCAACTACATTGAAACACCACCGGAACCATTGAACGGTTTACTTATCGGCACGGATCCAGATTCTAACGTGTTCTTGAAGTCCATTCGAACATTCAATTCATGCTTTCAAATGACATCGTTCGGAGCAACAGAAATAGTTCGAAATACTAATTCACTTGGTCAACAATACAATTCTACATTTAAAATTAGAGGCCAAGTTTATCATAAAATAGGCTCATTACTGCCAATGCCAAACGAAGCACATATTTTTTTACAAATCTACTTTATGGGCGGCGAGGATTCCGGAAGCGCACTTGCCAATCGTGTGAATGCACGTTGTGACTATAACAACCTTGATTCATTTTTTGCCAAACGCATCGTGAGCGAACTGGACGCTTTACTGAATGAGCACAATGAATTGTTGAAAATATTCAAATCACACATGCATAAATTACAAAACGATAACCACGCTATTGTCATTAATCCTGATAAAACACCAGCTGGAGAGCATATTCGTAGATTTAATGCACCTGTTGTTGACGACGTTGCGGGAATCATGGTTGGCGATTGTACAGGCGCACGAGAAATTGTGGTTCGTAGAAGGAGTAATAATCTTCAGTTCATTGCTGATACACATCGTTCATATGATGCTCTCCAATATCCCCTAATGTTCTGGAAGGGACAAGACGGATACTGCATAAATATCAAACAACGAGATCCCGTATCAGGTACTTCATTCATTTTAAACTTGATTACTAATTAAAAAAAATATATATATTTATCGTAATTGATTTAATCTAATATTTAAAAATATATTATTACAGGAGCCGAAACAAACAAGAACGTTAGCTCGAAAGATTATTATGCGTACCGATTGATGATTCGACGCGGCCGGGACAACGTCATTCTACGATGTCGCGAGCTTTGTCAACAATTCATGGTCGACATGTACGCCAAGATAGAAGGCGAACGACTACGATACTTACGATATAATCAACTCAAGCTGCGTGCGGAAGAGTACATTCACTTGCGGGACGCTATTAACAACAACGCTGACGCTGCCGAAATTGGTAACTCTGTCATTCTACCATCATCGTATGTGGGCAGTCCACGTCATATGCAAGAATATTGCAGAAAGAGCAATTTTAGCGGCAAAAAATGTAGACGTTGACAATTTGAATCTGAAGATACAACAGTTATTGCCACGGAACTTGGAATCATATAAATCTATTGACACAGTTTGTGATGCGAGCGAAACTGTAAATTTTCCGACAGAGTTTTTGAACTCACTGGATTTGCCAGGTGTGCCACCGCATAATTTACAATTAAAGGTTGGATCTCCGATTATCATGCTTCGCAATTTGAACCCGCCACGGCTGTGCAACGGTACGCGATTGGTCATTCGAAAATTAATGAAGAACGTCATCGAAGCTAGCATTTTAAATGGAAAGTTGCGAGGTGAAAACATATTAATACCACGGATTCCTATAATACCTACGGATGTGCCAATTCAATTAAAACGTGTTCAGTTTCCAATTCGATTGGTATTTGCCATGACCATCAATAAATCCCAAGGCCAAACGATGTCGGTTTGTGGCTTAGATTTAAGCACGCCATGTTTTTCACAGGGACAGTTATACGTGGCATGCTCTCGAGTGGGTAAACCATCAAGTTTGTTTGTGTTAGCTAAAGATGGACTAACAAAAAATATTGTTCACGCTGTAGCATTAAGAGACTGATATTTTTTGATAGTGTTGCCGTTCTTATCGAATAATGATACGTATATATATATATATATATATATATATATATATATATATATATATATATTACTGAAATAAATTATAATGAATTATTAATAAATATAGTGATTGGCGTTTGTTATTTCTATATTCCCTTATCGTTCACAGCATTACACACCTATTTCGTGCATATACCACATCCTTACACACTTAAAATAGATTAGTTATTTTCTGTCGGCACTAGAAAGTACATAGAAATTATTTATATGGCAAAACAACGTTTGCCGGGTCAGCTAGTATATATATAATATATGTTAAGTATATCATAAGTATCAATAAAATACAATCTTTAGAAACATATGCGGCAAAGGACTGCGGAGACATTTTAGAAAAGTATAACTTTCCATAACTGTTTACTTTTTCATGACTAAAAGTTTCTGCCTTTTAGTACAACAAGTATGTTTACAAATATGAGCCAGATTATTTATATTAAAATGTAATAAAGTATTATATAATTTTGTCATCATCTTCTTAAGGACAAAAGCTATTTTCTAAGAAAAGAATGAAATAAAAAAGAGAGGAGTTTTTGTTAGTTCGGAAAATAGAAAAATAAGATGATTCTTAAAAATCAAATACACAAGTGATTTAAATACAAAAATAAATCTAGTTTTAGCAATGTCTAAAATGAGGGAAAAATTAAAACTATATGTAGTTGAATAAGGAATGAAAATTCTAATTTAAAACAAAATTATTGATTCCGCTTATTATGTTTATAATGATAACAATTAATACAAATTATAATAGCAAAATTCATATTGCTTACTTTAAATTTCCGATTTAGATAGAAGATATTTTTTAAGTTTCATTTTCTGTATAAGGGATACAAGAATCTTTTATCTCTATAGAAAATATGCACATAAACTTTATTTTGCCTGTTTAATCTTCTTTGACTAGGAATTGCAATCTGGAAAACGGATCTGGTAATCCGACGGATCCGGCATCATTATGGGTTTACCGGATCCTGTATCAACATACCTGATCCGGGGACCGGTTCCGGAGCTAACTATTTATGAATTAGTCATCACTCTTTTGTCTATTATGGAAAGATTTCATAAGTGAATTTGTGTAATGATAAAACTGTAATAAATCATGGTCCAATAAAAAAAAAATCATTGACAGTTTAAACTCATTTAAATTGACTATAGAGTCTCTACGCAGAATAATTTTTAACTTTAAATAAATACATAATGAAAAATCAACCGATACCGGCAGGGATTCGAATCTGCGACGTCGAACCGTCTCGTCGCTCTACCAAGAGTGACAAGAAGGCCACCGTATAGCTAACTTAGAAATTCAATTTTGCATAATCTGGTTTGAACGATTTAGAATTTTTAACTAACTATAGTAATTTTGTGATGAACCAATGCTCAGCTTTCTTACTTTATTATTATTATTATACTTTATTATTACAATATTTAAATCAGGCGATAAACACAAGGTTCATCGTGTGCTGGCGATCATTGATGGTGGTGGCCAGGTAGACGTCGTGTATACCGACTACTCTAAGGCTTTTGATAAAATTTCTCATAACATCATTGTAAGAAACTGGAGCAAGGTGGTATACACGGTGACCTACTTAGGTGGTTATCCTCTTATCTTCGTGACAGAAGTCAGGCAGTGACGGTGAAAAGCTTTTGTTCTTCATTTGCTCCTGTTTCATTTGGTGTACCACAAGGCTCTCACCTTGGTCCGTTACTATTTAATATTTATATAAACGATATTGGTAAAGCATTCAAGTACTCTAATATACATACATACATACATAACATAATATCGAATTATTATTTGCAGATGATTTGAAAGTTTTTAGAAGGGTGTCCGAGTTGTCGGATTGTTTGCTATTACAAGAAGATCTCAACAGTCTATGCAAGTACTGTGAGGATAATCAGCTATCTATTAATGTTAAAAGATGTAGTTTTATCTCATTTACACGTAAAAAAATCCGATTGCTTATGAGTATCATCTTAATGACCAAATTATTGATCACGTTTCTGAGGTTAGAGATCTGGGTATTTACCTAGATAGTAAATTGACATTTGGGTGTCATATAGACCGAATTGTTTCAATTGCTTATCGAATGCTTGGCTTTGTACTGAGGGTTGGTAAGGAATTTAAGGACTCTTACACACTTACTCTTCTATACAATAGTCTGGTGCGCTCTTTGTTGGAATTTGGGTCCTCTGTCTGGAGCCCTCAATACAAAACATATATTGATTCCATTGAAACTATTCAACTTAAATTCCTGAAATATTTGCAGTATAAGTTTTATCACTCGTGTCAGAGCAGGCCTAGGTGGACTCACTTGAGGTTCGTCGTATGCTGAAGGACCAAATTTTTCTATTTAACCTAGTAAATAATTTTATTGATAGCCCTTACTTACTAAGTTGTTTGACCTTCAATATCCCAAATATTCTTAAACGTAATAATAATCTTTTCTATTTACCCCGTACTAAAACTAAATATGCCCAAAACGAATTTATTCATCGTTCCTGTAGAATGTACAATAAAAAAAAAATATAATGTAGATATATTTTCATGTTCGCTTTCTAACTTTAAGTGTAATATTAATAAATTAATGAACCAATTTAGGTTAATTAAATGTAATATTTATGTACTTAAAAATTATTATCTTTTAACTATTATTTATTTTTTTACATTTTTTAAATTTTGAATTGCACAATTGAATATGTATAAGTTTGCATTTGTATTGTATCACTGATTTTGGATGTTTTAATTCGATGTTAAAGTTTGTTTCCATCTCTTTTTCTTCTTAAATGTATTACTAATTAGTGGAAACTTAATTGGTATATGTACTATCTTGTTGTTATTATTATTTTGTGTGATGTTGTACTGTTTGTTTCCCAAATACAAATAAATAAATAATGAATAAATTATTGAGGATTAGCTATTTGTTTCGACTTAGAAATTGATAAACTTCTATACACACTTTCAGCTTTTATAAATTATTGATGAGTTTAAAATGTTTCTATTACATTATTGGATGCAATTGATGAATCAGCTATCCGTTTTAATTTGAGAGAAAAAATAGGTTATAGTTATTCAAGAATCGTACTCTAAATACGCGATTTTATGGGTAATAGGTCCATTCAACAAAATCGGTTTGTTTTAAATCATTATTTTATTGTGAACTACTATATTATTACGTTACGTTATTAATAATCCATAAATTAATTCAGAAGAAGGATATTATCATAGTAAATTATAATTTAATTAGGTTCTTATTATTGACGACTAGCTGGAGAGATCAACTTAGCGAAGACTGATGTTAGACTGAGTTATTTGTCTGTTATTTTATATTATATTTGTTTGTTTGGACTTATACTGATCGATATTTTTTTATTGCCACCGATATCATATTTATAGAATTGTTTTGCAAGTCAATAAAATGAAATATACAATTTTCATGCATACTGTTAGTTTTAGTGCACTTACATTATTAAAAAAGATTTATTGACGACCATTCGAAAATGTTTTTTGTTTAAATTAAAATATTCGTTTTAGGTATGAACGCCTTTTTGTGGATTTATTTTTTTCACTGTTTTTTTTACAAATATATTTTGGCAAAGATCTCATATAACACATACAAAGAAGATCTATCAAGAGCTACACCTTATAACCCTCAAGGTAATTATTTTAATTAATTTCATAAGGACAATACACCGATTTGGAAATTTGATACGTTACTGATAGTATCTACAATACTTGTTGTAAATCAAATATTTACTTCGTTTTACAATTGTAGTCATAGATAAAACATGCCTTTTAAAGCCGGACACCGGTCCTTGTAGAGCTGAAATCGAAATGTACTATTATGAACCTGCTGAGAAAAAGTGTTTAACATTTTCCTGGGGCGGTTGTCAAGGAAATGGCAATAGATTTGATTCAAATAAAGAATGTATTGAAAATTGTTTAAGCATTCCTAATCAACCCAGTGAGTATCGTACTTATGTGTACTTGTATTATTAAAGACAATAATAATGTTATAATGAATAACAAAAGATAACTGTGTTAATATAAAAAAAATTATGTTGCTCTAACTATGGATAAATAAATCAATTTTCAAAGTGTAGACAAATGTTAGTATTTGCATTGAATTTTCATCTTTAGAAACAAGACCAAAGTGGTGTAGTTTAAACTTCGACTATGGATTTTGTTTCGGCGCTTTGAAGAGATGGTATTACGATCCCCTGTGGAAAGTCTGCAAGGAAAGGATTTACTCTGGATGCGGTGGTAACAAAAATAATTTCTACAATCGGGAAGAGGTATCTTATATAAATGTATAGAAATCATATCATATCATATATATATAATCATGCAAATACTATCTAAACTATACTAGTAACACTTTTGAGTACCTACGGTATATCTTAGGTACCGGTTAGTTAGTAATGTTTATTAAACCCTCAAGACTACTTAAATTTCCAAATCTTACTAAAATTATTCTAAAACGTAATGTGTTAATTTTACATAAGTAAATATATTTTTTAAGAAATTCAGCTGTATATAGTTATGTATAATATTTCTGTATATAATTATTGCAAAGCAAATATTTTCACACGTAAGTTAGGCAAGTTGTTAGATTCAAAAACATTTCATAATTAATATTATGATGATCTTTCTTATAGTGTGATACTGTGTGTCGGTTTGGTACGGGAGCTTTAACTGCCGCAACAAAACGTCAAGCTAGAATCAAGAAAGTACTCATTATTAACTCTTTGAACGCTACTTCTAAAAGAGGGAAGATTCAAACAATAGTGGCATCCACGTCTCCAGCAACATAATTTTTAAATATTTAAAAAAGCACATAAAATGTTTTATTTTAAAATATGATTCTACCATACTTAGTGCAGCATAAAAATGTTGTGGTCAAAGGAAATCATATTAAATAATGACCAAAGTGTATTCGATTTTTATTTGAGTATGAATGTTCACCTGACAACAATTTAATGAATATTAATAGACAATTTAGAATTCAAGTAAACAATTCACTAAGTCAACAAATATAATAATATTTGTGGGAAATAGAGATAATTTAAATCATTTGGAATTTAAAAAATGTTTTGAAACTATAAGTAACTTAAATGTCAATAAAATTGTCTGGTTTTCATTACCTTATAATCAAGGTTTGCCACAGGCCGAAAATAAAATTAGATATAAGATAAACTTATTGATGTATAATTTACGTTTGTATAATGACAAATTTCATGTATTTGACACTAACACTAATGTTAGTAACTTTTATAATTTGACTAATGGTAGGTATTATCTATCTCCATATATTAAAAGACAGGTAGCTTCATCGCTATTATATTATTTTACTATGACAGCCAATAATTTGGCTACAAATGTTTCTATTGAACAGCATTCAGTTACTTGTATAAGTAAAAACAGCTTGGAAATAAATCCAACTAGTAGACATTAAGACAGTAGAGATATCCTCTAGCCAAATAATTAAGATATCAAATAATGATATTAATGATCATTATAGAAATACAAAAATTGTTAAAGTAAATAATAAAAATAATAATATAAACTATATCAACCTGGTGCATCAGAACATTCAGTGTATAAGAAATAAGGAATTAGAAATGTAATTGTTTTTAAATACTTTTAATATTAATATTTTTTGTGTCACTGAGCATTGGCTTAAGAAAGATGAATTAATATTTAATTTCAATAACCACCAGGTTGGGAGTTCGTTCAACAGAGTTAATTCCATACATGGTGGATCTTTAATTATTTTAAATAAACAGATAAAATTCAAAGAACGCAAGGACATAGTGAGCCACTCTGTTGAGCGGACAACTGAACTTGCTTCAGTTGAATTAGAAGAATTCATAATTGTAAATGGTTATAGGCCACCGTCATTTAACTTTGAACATTTTGAAAAGATTATGGATGAGGTATGGTATAAACTATCACATTCTAGTAAAAAGGTAATCATTTGTGGAGACTTCAATATTAATATCCTTGAACAAAATTCAATAAGTATTAAGTTTTTAAATATGTTCAAATCTTATAATCTTTTACACATGTTTATGGAGCCTACTAGAATCACAACCACTAGTGCCACTTGTATTGATAACATTTTTACAAGCCTTATTTCAAATTTTAAATGTTTATTCAATACATTCGATTCTGACCACTATGGCCAATTTATTAAATTCAGTTGTTTCAAGAGAGAAAAATCAAAACAAAAAATAAGTTTTATACCAGTGACTGTAGAACGTATCAAACAAATTAAAAATGGCTTGGTACGCTATTTGCCCTTGATGAAAAATTCAAACCCCAATGTCATGTATAGTGACTTTTTCAGTGCTTTTATTAAATTGTTTAACTTTGTATTTACTCCAAAAACAGTGGTTGTTAATGATAAATTAGTGTTTACTGATTGGGCATCTGCTGAGTTACACAAAAATAGAGTAAAATTATATAATATGTATGCGGAATTTATGTTTAATACTAGTAATGAGTTTAGGGATGAGGTAAAATTATTTTCCAAATCTTTTAAAAAACAATGTAAAATAGCAAAAAATCAACATATTCAAAATAAAATAGGAAATAGCAACAATAAAATAAAAACAACTTGGAAAATAAATAATGAGGAAACTGGAAGAGTTAAATCCCAGAGGATCGACTTTAAATTAAATATAGATAATAAATATGTTACGTCTGACCTCGAGGTTGCTACTGCTTTTGAAACCTTTTTTACTAATATTCCAGTGACTACAACGTTATCTTTAAATTCTTCTACCGCTGCAGCTATGGGTTTACTTAGAGAGAATGTAGATCAATGTGTTAGCAGTTTTAAGTTTGAAAAAGTTAATGCTCAAGAAGTAATCAAATTATTTAGATCAATTAGCGTTAAAAAGACTAGTGATCTTTGGGGGTTTTCTGTTGACATACTTAAGTCCATAATTGACATTGTAGCGCCAGACTTAGCATTAATATTTAATAATTGTTTAGAATATGGAATATTTCCTGATCTAATGAAACAAAGTAAAATAACTCCATTATTCAAATCCGGCTGTTCATTAGATCCTAGTAACTATAGACCTATTTCAGTCTTACTCACTTTTAGTAAGATTTTTGAGAAAATAATTCTTAATCAACTTGTGGCATATTTCAGTAAAAACAATCTCTTACACAAAAACCAGTTTGGTTTCACTGCCGGTCGCTCTACAACAGATGCTGGTGTTGAGCTATTATTAAACATATTTGAAGCCTGGAAAGGATCACAGGATGCATTTGGCATTTTCTGTGATCTATCTAAGGCGTTTGACTGCGTTCAACATGAAATCCTTATAAAAAAGTTAGAACATTATGGAGTTAAAAACAAGTCCCTAGATTTAATTAGTTCATATCTTAATGATAGAATTCAAAAAGTTGTTGTAAATGGAAAACGTTCCCCTGGTTCTTTGGTAAAAATAGGTGTGCCACAGAGCTCTATCTTAGGGCCTTTCTTGTTCCTCATTTACATAAATGACTTACCTCACCTAGTGAGGGAAAAACATGGGATAGTGTTGTTTGCTGATGATACTTCTCTTACTTTTAAAGTTAATAGACGGCAATCTGTTATTGACGATGTAAACAATGCTCTCTCAGATGTTGTACAATGGTTTAACGCCAATAATTTGTTACTTAATAAAAAAAAGACGAAATGTGTCAAATTTAGTTTACCAAATGTTGAAAATGTTAGAACCAATGTACAATTAAATAACGAGGAATTGAACTCGGTCACATCTACTACTTTCTTGGGCATTACTTTAGATGAAAAATTGCAATGGGGTCCTCATATATTTGATTTGTCAAGCAGACTTAGTTCTGCTGCATACGCGGTTAAAAAAATACGTCGATTAACAAATATGGAAACTGCTCGATTTGTTTACTTTAGTTACTTTCATAGCTTAATGTCATACGGTATACTCTTATGGGGCAATGCGGCTGACATTGATACGGCAGAAGATAGCTGTTCGATCAAAATATAATATGAGACCAAGAGACTCTTTAAGAAACAAATTTAAAGAATTTAAAATTATGACTGTTTATAATCAATACATTTATGAAAATTTAATTTACGTTCATAAAAATATTTCAAAGTTCAAGAAAAATTGTGATTTACATAAAATTAATACAAGACATAAAAATAAACTTGCTATGCCCGGCACTAGGCTCCATAAAATAGGTAAATCCTTTAAGGGTAATTGTATACGTTTTTATAATAAGCTCCCAAATGAAGCCTTAAGCCTATCATTAAATAAATTTAAATTATATGTTAAAAATAATTTGATAAAAAAATCCTACTATAGTGTAAAGGATTACATCAACGACGGTACGGCCTGGTAATGAATTGTATTTTATTGCGAATAGCTAGTAATCTCCGCAATTTGTTTTTTGTTTTAAATTAATTTTGCTTCTGCATCTTACCGATTCCTTAGAAGTCACTACTTGCGCTAGCATCGGGAGTCGGGTTGCCTTCCTCCCTCAAATATCGCGAATATGGCTCTTGTGTTATGCTCGTGAACGGATGCTGCTTGCGGTGACTAGTTGCGTGGCAGGCCGAAATTTTTTGTATATATATATATATTTACTGTTATTATTATTTCATTTTCGTTGCCTGAAATCATTAGGTTTCATTTCCAATTGATTGCGAAAGTTCTAGTTGTTCCAAACTACATTTAAGATTGACGTTTGTGAAACAGTGATCACAACAACAAAAAATATATTCGGCTGAGTTTGTTGTGTGGTTCTTCTCAGACCAGGACGCGTTTGGAACCCTCATAGCTTTAACACTAAGATGGAAAGTGCTTTTATGGAAGGGCTTATTACGATAAATCTAGTATCGTAATAGGCCCTCCTGACACTTCCATGTTGACGTATACAAGTGATCACTGATTATGATTCTAAGTGGAAAAGATATAAATAAAATAAATAAAAATAAATAGAAATTCCTTAATTTCTGTTTCTTACTTCGGTTGATAATTTTAATATTTTGATTAAATATTAGCATATTTTTTGAAAGTCATTCAAACGCCGGAGTACCTACCGGGTATTCTGAAAATGTCATTATATAAAAATAATAATATTGTTTGAGTTCTGGATGATAATTTTGCGCTTAAAATACATATACATTTAAACTTATTTGATTTAAGTTATACCTGAATCAGAAGTTTCATCTAAAACTTCTTGAACATGGTCACACCTTACAAGATTTTATATTTATTAATCTCCATTCTCAATTAAATTTGGTTTTATTATCTGTCATATAGTAAATAGACTTTAATATAAATAAACCAGTATTGTAGTAATAAAACACGTAGCAAAGAATAGTAAGAGATTCATTTCTAAAGTGAGACGAGAAATCTGACTGCACGAAATAATTTGATACTTATGGATAAACCTAAGGTCTCAAGCGCGATTATTTCTCAATAGTTTAAAACTTAAGCATTGTAAAGCTACATTAGACATATTTTTTATTGACACCTGAAAAGAAAGTAATAAAGTAATGCAAATTGGAAGTTTACATTTATCGTTCTTCTTTCTTTAATTTTTTCTTACTTTATTTAATTCGGCCTAGTTCATCTTACTGACAAACCAAAGTTGACTATTGATCGTGATAAGTGAAAAAAATAAAAAGAACAGTGGACCACTACAAGTACTACAAGTACAAGTAAAAACTAATATATAAAAAAAAAGTGGATTTTATTCTTCCCTGATGTTTTAAATCTTAATTTTTGAATCTCTCAAACCAAATATAAAAAGCAACACCATCACCTTCATATCTTCTATGCCATTATGTGTCTACACACCCTTCTCATTTTTTTAGTATATAAGAAAAAAATAAAAAAATCTGTGCACTCCATAAAATCAAATGCTGTTGGTGAGGATGAAATAAACCGTCGTATGATGGTCACCTTAATTGACATGATTATTCCAACTCTAACTCATATTATAAATACTTCACCTATTTATTTCCTTTCACTTGGCGTATAACACACACTATCCCCATTCCTAAAGTCTACAATCCTACTGCGCTTAAAAATTTGAGACCTATTTTTGTCTTAAAACCTATCTAAAGTCCTCGAATCAACGGTACAATCAACGGTACAATCAACGGTTATCTAATTTTATCCATAACAATAAACTTGTTTCGAACTTTTAATCTGGGTTTCGTCCTGGCCATAGTACAAGTACTGTTCTTCTTAAAGTCATGGAAGATGTCCAAAATGCGATGGAGAGTGGTCAATTAACTGTGTTAGTACTCATTGATTTTTCCAACTGTTTTAACCCAGTTGACCGGGACATCCTGATTGCACTCCTTTTACGCTTTAACATTTTTCCATGGAACTAAATTGGTTTTCAACCTATCTTCGTGGTCGTCAGCAAACTGTTCACATCGACAACACAATGTCAGAGTTGTGTGACATAGCAGCAGGTATGCCACAAGGCGGTATACTCTCTCCACTTTTATTTCAATTATTTATTGATTTCATTACAAAAGACTTTAAAGCATCTTATCATCTGTATGCTGATGACCTTAAAATTAATGCACATGCTAAGCCTAACACTATTAATACGGCTAGACTATCGCGACCATCAATAAAGACTCGCAACACATCTATAATTGGTGCGTCCTGTTTGGTATTAAAGTTAATCCATTAAAATGCCAGGCAATAATTCTAGGCAGTCAACGACAGCTGTGCAAATTGGAATCAGTTGACCTTCCAATTCTTAGCTATAATAGTATACCCATTCCCTTTACGCAAACTGTCAAAAATCTTGGCCTACACATTGAGAGGACATTAATCTGGAATGCTCAAGTTATGGAGTTAAACCGTAAAGTTGTTACTTTCACTATGTGCATTATATCGACATAAAAACGTATTACCGATTCGAACTAAGACTCTGTTAGTGCAATCAATTATCCTTGCTCTCATTGACTATGCTGATGTTTGTTGCTCTAACATCTCCGAATGCAGCCTAAATAAATTGGATCGTCTTCTTAATAGTTGTATTTGTTTTATTTTCAGTCTCCGTAAATATGACCATATCTCTCAGTATCATTCAAAACTTCAAGGGCTTCCCATCCGCGAGCGAATATTTTCTAGATATTTGTGTCAATTGTTCTCTATTCTTAACAATCCTATATCTCCTCAGTATTTAAAATATAGTTTCAATTACTAGGAAGAACTCACGACCTTCATCTTCGCTCTCCCTCTAATCTTAATCTTTTTATTCCTTCGCATCATAACGGTTTTCTTTCAAGTTCTTTCATAGTACACGCTACAAAACTCTGAAACGTACTCCTGGCAAACCTAAGGCGTTCTCCTAGCAAAGTGACTTTCAAAAAATCTGTTCAGCAGGGCTATTCGCTAACTTTGACTTTTCTAATGAGCATCAAGCGCGAGATGCAAACCGAACCTTGAAGGTCACTAAGGCTGTCATCAAATTGGTATTATTACAGTGAGTGGTTATCAGTTTACGGTTTCTTTTATAGTACCATTTGACATGACTAGTTTCTATCGACTTAATGCTTCTAAATCAAAAATGACTTTAGAATAGTCAGTTTTATTTTATTTTGACAATTGCTGCTAACTATTTAGTGAAATATAAATAACAGACATTACTAAATTTTTTATAAAATTGAAAATAACTTTGTTACAGCCATCGCGTGAATAAACATTGTAAAAAAGACTTTACTGTATGAGCCACGTGGCGAATGATTGGCGTAGGAACCAAAGTTTTTCTTTGAAATGGCTATCATTTGCGTTTGTATTACGTGTCCGGATTAGGTTAATAAAAAAATTTTGGAATCTTTCAAATCTAACAAGGTTTTTAATGATGAGAAACAGGTCTCCAAACAGCAGATGATTAAGCATCACACTCTTTAAATAGTAGGAAAAAAATCATGGCCCAGCGAGGCCACACTTAAATAATTTTTCTAACCCTGTTTATTGCTTTTGTGTAGTATATTTTTTTTATTTTGAACTAGCTGTTCCTACGATTCCGATTTTGATAAAACGTACCCATTGTACTTACCAACGTATTTAAAAACCATAAACCTTCAAATGTTAAGCAGCAATGGCACGACAATAAAAGATTATGAACTTCTTTATTTGTTAACCGACTGTTAAATATATATATATATATATATATATATATATATATATATATATATATATATATATATATAAAGTATATATATTCACTTTATATATATATATAAAGTGAATATATATATTCACTTTATATATATATATATATATATATATATATAAAGTGAATCCCATGAGAATATATTCCCAAAAACTACATCCAAATCAATTAATCCGTTTCTGACATTAGCGTGCACAAGCATACAGACGAACAGACAAAATGAGAAAACATTGTTTTGGGTTCTCTTGCTTATATAAAGGTCCCCATGTATGAATTTTAAAAATATATTTTTTTCGTGTTGTTTAAAAGCTGAAAATGGATTCTGTTAGTTATCACTTCACATCCTGGTATGTTTTTTTTTATATTTTCAATATACAAAAACTACTTCTCTACATGGTACCTATTATGTGGTTGACATAAATCAACATAACTTTTTTATTTCTGAATCGATTTAGATAAAATAAAGACTACGTGTTAAATATTAAAATTAATTAATATTAAAATATATTTAAATATATTTCCGAAAACTGCATTTAAATTGGTTAAGCCGTTTTTGAGATTAGCGCGCACAAACATACAGACATACAGATATACAGACAAAATGAAAAACCGTTGTTTTGGGTTCTCTTGCCCCCAGAATGTTTTTTTTTAATATTTTCCATGTACAGAAATGGATGAGTGACAATTTTATTATATGTGTAGATTATATCGCAATATGATGAAAAAACAGATCACACAAACAAAACAGAAAACAAAAAACAAACTTCAAGAATAAAGAAGTATTTTTAAATCTTGACTAAACCACATAATCACGTATTTTGTTCACCGTTCGTATAATAAAACTCTTGAACTTAGTAAATACAGACATTGGAGGAAAAGTTAAAAAATACAGCACTCATTCCATGCTGGCTGCGGTGTTTAAATCAGCTGTTTTAATTCCCTCCATAATTAATGTAAAGATTATTAAAAAAAAACCGGGTGTGATTAAGACCACACATTGGAAGTGATAACTTTTATGACGCATTGATATGGATTACTTTTTACTTGTTCTTTATCCGATAAATTCAATAATAAAAATTAAAGTTGTTGCTTCAAAAAGAAAATTATTTTAAAATGTCTCTCTACACAGTGATAAATCTGTGACTAATAGTGGTTTCACAATAATGAAATATTTAAAAAGTAAGTTGAATGAATCATGGATTTATGTCTTATCAATAAAAAATATGAATAAATGAATAATAATCTTACCTCAAAGATCAAATCGATATTAATTAATCATTATTTATACAATAATAATTATTTATAAAATTATAATACTGATTATAACGATGATTTATAATTTATAATAATGTATCGAGTAATTATTACCTTAATAATTATATTACTTCATAATCATTTCATTATGAAGGAGTGAAGTAGATTAACGATAATTGGTAAACTTACGATAATAGGGAAATTTCCCCAAATTCATATAAAAACGTGAAGTCACATCCTAAAAAATCATATAACGTTCTCTTTATTTCTATTAAAAGTACGAAATGTACTAAAATGTTGAAAATAAGAATGATTCAAATTGTTTTTGTGGAAGACACCACAAGAATAAAAGACGCGAGATTTAACAGTTCAATAAAAGTTATCACTTCAATAAATAATCTTTGACAGATATGATAGCACAATAATCAATTATTTGGTGTTTGTGAATTACTAGTAATTTATTATGACATTATCTTTTTAAATGTGCTGCTAGATGATAAAAACAACACCTGCTTGAACACCTGCAAACAACACGTGCACCGCCGTTTATGGAAATTGTATATATTTTTTTATAGAATTACGAACTATAAAAGGATCAAAACGAATTAAAGACCCCGCCGTGTATTTATTATGGAACCACTCTTTGCATTTTATATCTCTTTTTTTTAATAATTCTATTTATAAATAATAAAGTAATATATGTTTCTCCAACTTTTATTACATTTTTTTATAATTTTGGTTTTCCCTACAACATTATTGTATGATTAATTACAAAAATAAATATCATTTTTAAAGATTCTCTTATTATTGTTACCTAAAGCAAAATATATCGGTTTATTTATATAACACAACTTTAATAGGATTAATGTTTTTAGTCAGTTAATTAAGGTATGGATGTTTTACTTACTTTTTATACATCACATAACTCTGAGTATATATAATACAAAAATATAATGTACATGTCACTTATTATTATTGCCCGTAAAAAGACATTTAAAAAAAATGTGGTGTTCGAATTCAAGATTGTTATTATACGATGATGTTGTAATATTTCATAATTTTAGTGGGATTTTCCAATTTAAGCCGAAAGAAGGCAATTATATCAAATATTTTACGTAAATAAGTATACAGATTTAAAAAAATGTTCTACAATAATTAACCTATACTTATTAGTTAAATTCATGTCAGGGTCATTATAGTACGAGTAGATATCAAATTGTGTTGAATAATTTGGACAGATTATAAAGTATAATATAGTTCACTGATGCATGTTTATATAGTATAATGAATAGTGGGAGTAGACACTCAAAATCAAAACAAACAATGTTTTTATCTTTCCATTTTTTTTAATTACCCGCTAAAAAGAAAAAAAAAATGATAAAAGGTATCACTTCGAATACCTCCAAAAGTATGTGTACAAAATTTTATAACGATCGGTTGAGTAGTTTTTGCTTGAAAGAGTAAAAAACAAGCTGACATTCGCATTTATAAGATTAGTAGTAGGATAAAGTTGTAACGGTTCATTCATAGCTTGTTTGTACAAAAAAAAATACTAATTGGGTTGTTACCAAAGTTATACCACATCCTGTGGTGTTATCCATAGTGTGCTGAGTGACCAGGGAGTAAAATGCGTTCATTCGTTCAAGTATAGTATGTCAGTCCTTCTCGCGTAATTGTTGAAGGATATTGACGTAAAGGTCTTGCCTTGATCGTAGAATTTAAGTAATTAGAATTATTAATATTGAAGTAAATATAATATATCCTACATGATTATAATTAACAGGTTTGCAACATTTGTTCACTAACTCATAAAATTAATAACTATTTCTTTTCTCATTGACGTAGCTTGATGTTACACAGCTTACAGTTTAACTTAACAAAGTCAATTATTAAACATTGTCAATTATTAAAAGTCTTACACAAATTTTACGAATACCTAGTTTCTTAGTTTTTCGCATTAAATGAATCAATCAAGCAAACAACATTTTCAACTTTGTTTTATTATTTCCGATAAGATTAATAAAGTCTAAAACCAACATCCTTATTCTGTACTATTTTCTTAATTTTTCAGGAGCATACATTTAAATAAAACTATTTAATAAAAATCGAACTCGCATATAATTAATAATAATACTAATAATCTTTTTTGGTCACATAACAATTCATACAATAAAAAGTTCATACATTAAAAAGTTTTTTCCTGCCTCTAACTTACTTAATTATAAATTACAACAATTTATGTCCTTAGGACTTCATTTACTTATTACTAATTTAAATATAAAAATAAAATAAAAAAAAGAAAAGCACTAATAATGTGATATTTTAACAAAATTAACAAAAATGAATGAATAAACATATCAAATGTTTTAAATTTAATATTTGATACGTGTGTTCAGTTCTTCTCTGTTTTGTAATATAAATACATCCAGTTTGCTGATGGTTATCATTTGACCGTATTTAAAAGATTCTCTGTATCATTATAACATAAGCATTTTAACCAGGCAAGTATTTTTTCTTTAGTGTATTGTTGTTAAGTGATCTAATGTTGAAAAGTGTGTTAATTTTATATAAATATTTAGAGCATGGTAATTGTACTGTTTTCGCCCCAAATTGGTTTTGATATAATTAGGTTTATATTATACATTATTCAGGTAATTTTAATGCGACGTTTCCAACGCCTTACGGCAATCGTGCTCACGGGAAGACGAGATGTGTGTCAGTAAGTCTAATAGTTAGACATCTACCTCTAGCTGTTTCAAAGTTGCCGAGCGTATAATTCAGGATGGTCGGATTGTAGTGGGGTCGGCCGCGGGATCGCTTTTGGTACTTCTCTGATAGCAGAGTTGACTGTGGAGTGGTCCCGTCGTTATGGGGGGGTGCGTTTTCAGCGGGGTAGGTTGGGAAGTAGAAGGGTTCAGCCCATTCCTTCCCAGCCATAGGCCTAGGTGAGAGGGGGGGCGACCTCTCTCGTCATTGCACGGTCTATGACGTAGGGGTACTTCGGTTGCCCGGGGTACCCTTATCAGGGAGGTTCCTCCGAGGCGTCGCGGTGAATGCTTACGCGATCCCGTGGCGTCTCATTGTAGCGATGAGGGCAACTGTTGGTTTTTTTAGTGGGGTACCTTAAAAATGGCAGCGTTTTCTATGCTGCCGGGTGCCGCACATATCACCCAGCCACCGCCTTCCTGGCTGGTGTAACGATGCGGAAACACATTTTTTCCAACGGAAAAAAAAGGATGCAAACAAAACCCACTAACGGTATCATGAGGTATCACAGTGCGGTCACAGATATGGGATTTTGCACATAAGGGTCCCAGGTGGCCAGATAATCTCTAACCATCTTCTCTGTTAAAATTAGAATGTTTTTTAATTTGAATATAGACAGACAGATGGAGAGACAGTTATCGAAGTTTTTGTATTATCTCTTTTTATCCTTTGGGTATAAAACACCAGAAAAATCGGTTTATATTCTCATTTTTTGTAAATTTTTATTTAAAGTTTTTTTAATTCTAAAGTACATATATTTTGAATAGATTTAAAACTTGTTCAACAGACTATTTGAATTTACAGTCAATCCTTATTTAAATATGGATGTCAGTGTGCATATTATCAAACAATAGCAAGAGATAGAGATAGTAAGACAAATTGCATCCAGTTTGTTGTAATGTTACCGTTATAGTCAATATATTCTTTTACAAAAAAACCTGCTGTCGCTAATAACCTTACTGACTTCATTTATTATATTTCTCGCGTAAATTTTCCTATTTAGTAAAATTATAGTACTTATTTTCCTTAATTTAAATTAAATTGTTTAACAAAATTTATTGATTTAAAGAGTTTATGTTTAGTCTTTAAAACATGTTTGACTGGGGTTAAGTTTTTAGATCATTAAATTAGAGTTTTAAATAAAATCATTAAGTCCTGTCTTGAGGGACTTCAATGATCATTATTCCTGTTGTCTTGGGTCATTTTCCATAAATTCCTTCAGAATACAGACCGTATTTGAGTTAAAGATACGATTAGTCTATACCAAATAATGGAGAAGTATAAGTAGTCTCCTGCATGTAGATGGCCACAGGTCCTCTTTGAATACCTATCCCCAGAATCCTAGAATTATCGGGTAACTTTCCTTGCCCCACTAAAGTTGACTGATCATGTATTACCATACATCATTCATCATCATCATGGGTTGATATTAAATGTAGGGCCCTTGTAAGGCCCACAACGCACAATATCAACTATGACATCTGGCATTACAAGAAAACATTAGATTGGAATGAAATGCAATTTTTTTTCATTCTATTCCTAGGAGCAGATTGTTTCTCTTACTACGATCTTAGAAACTGCAGTGCCGCTTAAGATAAAATATTACTGAAGGGAATAGATTCATTTAGTTCAAACTCTTTTTAACCAATTTGTGGCAAATTGCGACCCATACTTGCATGCGATGATTTGGTAAACAATTCATTTAGCTTTTTAATATAACAGCAATAACACTTGAAAAGTTTAATCTATGTAGTAAATAGATAGGTAATAGATTAGATTTATAATATTTTTGAGCATGGTTAAGGTTATTTTT
Organism: Napeogenes sylphis; assembly: GCA_959347405.1. NCBI lineage: Eukaryota > Metazoa > Arthropoda > Insecta > Lepidoptera > Nymphalidae > Napeogenes > Napeogenes sylphis. The sequence goes on from OY365783.1 coordinate 2,670,516, forward strand.
TATATTTTAAACATAATAGTTATATATATATATATATATATATATATATATATATATATATATATATATATATATATATATATATATATATATCAATTTCAAACTAACCAATAAATTGAATAATTTCTTTAGAATTTACAGGAATCAAAGCGTCCCTTCTAGTAACCCTAGTATCTTTATTATAGAGTGTTTGAACTGTTCGGCATTTTTCTATGACTTAATCCTTCCTTATTAATATAAGAGTAGTATTGTTATGAATAATACAAATGAAAGATTTACGTCAGTAGCAATGTAACTAAACTAAATATAAAAAATAAATTAAAAATTTAAAACAAATACAAACCGATACAAAAAACCTCTAAAAAGTGTGAAAATAAGATTATTATATACTTATTGACTGTTGTATCTACGTTGACGATGGAGTCTATTTTTCGAAGTTACGAGGACTTAGACTATACGATTCGATATCGTTACTTCTTTATTTGCCTTGGTACTTGCATTTTAATTTCTTCCTTTATTAAACGGTACTCTATTTCTAAGAACCATTTCAACGAACCAGGCTTTCGCTAAAAAAACCGCAATCAAATCCGTCCACGCGTTTGGCTGCTGCATTGCCACAGGCAGATACACAGATACACAGATACATAGATACACAGATACACAGATACATAGATACACAGATACACAGATACACAGATACACAGATACACAGATACACAGATACACAGATACATAGATACACAGATACACAGATACATAGATACACAGATACATAGATACACAGAAACATAGATACACAGATACATAGACACACAGATACATAGATACACAGATACATAGATACACAGATACATAGATACACAGATACACAGGTCAAACTTAAAACACCACTTTTTTTGGGTCGAGGGTTAATAATATTGTATAACATTCAAATAAATAAAATAAATACGGTCTCAAACATATGTTATCTATGTTTTATTTATTACTTAACAAAATGTTTTTCTTTACATTTGTCTCAATAAACACTATTCATGTTAGTTACATTAACAAAGAATTATATTTACATAAAAAAACAGCTGTTTTCTACAATCACAAAATAACATTGTCATTACACATAATTTTACTTATACACGCAATGACTATTGCATTGTCTTATATAAAACGTTACTTAAATTCAAATTCAAATTCAAATTCAAATTCAAAATATCTTTATTCAAGTAGTCATTTACACGCACTTTTGAATCGTCAATTACATTAAATTAATCAGTATAATCAATCTGTAAGTAAGCCACCACCAGCTCCGAATGCAGAATGCAGAACACTGCTGAGAAGAGGTGGCCAGAAACTCAACAGTTGCTCTTTTTAACCCCCGACTAAAAAGAGGGGTGTTATAAGTTTGACCTGTCGATCTGTGTATCAGTGTATCTGTCTGTGGCAAATTTGCGGCCAAACGCGTGGACGGATTTGAATGCGGTTTTTTTTAATCGAAAGCTATGTTTGTCGAGATGGTTTTTATTTATTTTTAGTTGAAATATAAATAGTCGTCTCCAAGATGTTGACTTTTATTCGTGCGGGGAAGAGGTTCTTATGCAATAATTAGCTGTTCCTAGCGGCTTCACCCGCGATATATAGGAAAAAAAGTCTAGTTATGAAGGCCAAAAGATTTTTACACTTACTTACTGAAGTAAAGTACTTTATTAAGGATAGCAGGTTGCCCGTGACTGCGTCCACGTAGCCTGTAAAAATATATGTATATGGCTTATGATCGTAGTCATAAAGAATCACGGGCAACAGCTAGTGATCATATAAATCCCTTCATCATAGTGTAATTAGTGATTGTAAGTCATTTTAACTCTAAATGTTTATTTTTATTAATATTCGTATATATGAAACCTACCTATCTACCTACCCATATGAAAAAGTCTTGAATCATGTTACTTAATACATTTATAATTTATTACATTGTCGAAACTTTAAAATATATATATATATATATATATTTCTCGTATTAAATATAACCTTTGTACATCATAATGTAGGATTCTAATGCTAAAAGATTTTAAAAAAATCGGTCCCGTAGTTTTGGAGCCTATTCATTGCAAACAAACAAACAAATCTTTCCTCTTTATAATATTAGGATAGATTAATAGAAATACTTCAACAATTGAAAATGTTGTGTGTCTTTAGGTTCATTTAGTACAATTCAGAAACCAGTAACATAACGTTAAAAAGCAGAAAAAAATTAAATAAAAAATTTAAATAAGCCCCGATTCAAAAAGACCTCTGAAAATAATAAAAATAATTTTATTATGTACTTATTGAATTCGTTGCGTCGGGGGACCGTTTAATAAAGGAAGAAATTAAAACGCAAGTAAGTTAAGAAGGCAAATAAAGAAATTAAGGTGTCGAATTTTATAGTCCTCAATGATTAGCTTCGTAATAAATACACTATCAACGTACGTAAAACGGTCCCCCGACGCAATAAGTACATAATAAAAAGATTTTTATTCTTTTTAGAGGTCTTTTTGTATCGGGGTTTTTTTTTTAATTTTAAATTTTATTTTTAAATGAAATTTTACCATGTTTGACTTATACATTATAACATCAATATAATAGTTATTTGCGTAATATCCATTCATATTATTTCATTATCGTTAAAGTGAGGAAGTTAATGTTCTGTACTCTCAGTGTACAATCACTTTAATATAATCCGATTGATGTTCGATAATTCAAATATATAATTATCCTAATGAGATCATGAGGCTCTTGCAATTGCGTCTGTCAAATTTCTATATAACAATTCGGATCTGAAATAATAAATTAAATATATTTTTAAAGTACCTTATCTAAGTGAACAGAATTAACAAATACATTTCACTACGGGAAGTATCATTTATTTTACTATTTTTGTTATATTTGACTTTTATTTTGTATTTATTTTATTATCTGTACAAAGCTCTCTTACCGTCCATTACTAACACTACTCATGAGATTAAAAACATATTTCGGGCAGATATCAGGGTGCATGTAGCGAGTGTGGAACAATGTGCCCTGACAGAAGCAATAAAGCATTGTCGTAAATGGGATATTCTCTGTTAGGACCTTCCTTTCGTAAAGTATCGTTGAAAAGAGCTAAAAATATTTAAAATTAAAATGATACAAAAGTATTATATTTTGGAATTTAAAATATTATGTAAATGTTCAAGCTAAAGTAAACTGTTAACTCAATATATAAATTAATACATAAATGTTAACTTAATATATAAAAGTTCAAGCTAAAGTAATATGCAATAATCAAATCAAAGAAAAACCAGTCTTTAATTTAGTTGAAATACCTTTAAAGCCCCTGTCAATGAAGCTATGGCGAACCCGAGGTTAGGTTTGAATATAAACGACAATCCTGCGAGGTAACCGGCTGGCAGCGCATACAATGCTGAGTCAAATCCTTGCTTATTACATAAGTAACATATGACTGCCTGCAATAGATTTATGAATAAAATATAATATATAATTACTATTGCCCAGCCAGTTGATATTGAGCCAATAGTTTACATTACCCATGCTTATTACGTACTTATATGGATAGGAATATCTCAGCGTGATAGAAAATTAGAGGGTAAAAACGTACTCTGTAAATACCAATATAGGAGCCGAAGAAGAGTGCCATATCAAAATGTCGCCATCGTACAATGGACAGAGCTTTCCTTGGTGAAGCTATTCTAGGTAACAACACTTTAGCTAATCGGAAAGCCAAACCGATGCCGAAGTATCTGAGACTACCCTAAAAAATATATAATACGTATAAAACATTGTTTAACTAATAAATTGTTCAACCATATGCGCATGTCATTGCTACTCATTTGATATAATACAAGTAATCATATATTATATACTTTTATTAATAGTAATTTTAATATTTGATCATATAGACTACTTTGATTTCATTATGAACATATTTATTTTTTCATATTTAAACAACACATACCGAAGCAATGTATTTAACACACGGTCCTGAATGAGGACATACATTTTTCGTCTCATCTGTTATTTTTCTCACTTTTTCTGGAGTAAACAGCCTTTAAGAGAAATAAATTATCAAAATACAAATTATGAAGATTTCTTTAATGTTCAAATACTCAAGTACTAAAAATATTAAAAGTTATCAATAATTCAGTCGACCGAGATACAACAGAATCATGGCAATTAAAATGTGAAGTTATGGTCTCATGGTGGAGTAGTTTTTATAAGTTCATTTATAACCATAAAAAATACCTCCACAGAAGAAACAGAGTAAGTTTATATTTCCTATATAAAATATTAAGATACTTACCATAACAATGGAGTACGTTTCTTTTTTTCTCCCTCTAATCGCATAAGATAAAAAAGTATGGCACTACCGATCATAAACAAAAACGTCTGCTTTGTTATAGTTATTGCAATTAATCCTGATCGTTCCGCGAATCGCATCCAGTATTCGATCAGCTGTAGAAAAAGATGCTAAATATAATAATAAATAAATTTATTGGTACGTTATATAAGATTAATAATATTAACGTTAAATACTCGTTGATATATATTAGGACATATCATAATGTATTAGATTATATCTTACCAAATTAAAAAATAAGTTAGTGACTAGTCCCCGTCTCTTAGGAGGCTCCAAAAGTATGGATATACCATTTAATGTACAGGGCAATAATAAATATGAGTAATAACTAAATTGTCCACCTAAAAGGTATCTGCAAAAACAATTATCTATATTTGAAAATATTTATAAATATGTGTAGCCTTGTTAAACTTATTTAAATTATTGTAAATATAGAATGGAAAATAAACCGATACGAGCAGGAATTCAAACCCGCGACCTCTGGTAAACCGTCCCGTCGCTCTACCAATAACGATACGTTAGCTTAATTGGTACAGCGATGGAACGTTTTCCCAGAGGTCGCGGGTTCGCCTCCTTGCTCGTCTCGGTTTATTTTTCATTGTATATTTACAATAACTTAATTATCTATATATGTAAATATAGATATTACAAATATATTATTATTTTTGTTTCCTTATAAAATTCGAATCTAAACTATATTCAAGAAATATATAAAAATATTTCAGTTAAATAGAATACATTACAGTCCAATAAACCACAACCAATATGAAATAGCAGGAAATCGGTTATGAAATATTATACAATGTCTATAGTGAAAACTAACAAAGGCAAGGAAGTGTATATTTTTATTGTGATTTTTTAGGATAATATATATACCTAACTGAAATTAGTCATTGAAAGTAAAAACAAATAAAAGGAAATCTGCTACTTTAAAATATTTCACGTTGACTTATATACATTTTATTTTTTGAATCTGCGGTTATACAAAACCCATAATATCGGAATCATGAGTTCAATGGTAGTTCGTAATATTTTTATTATCTTCTTCATATTTACTTGTAACATAAATTATTACTAGTGAATCATTAATCTTTTGTAAAATGCTAAGCAAGACTGCCAGAGAAGAAAAAAAATGTGTGTGTGTATTAGTGTACACATGTAAGAAATGAAACTTCTTTATGACATAATTTTTTGAAAAATGATTCACTAATTACAACTTTACAGGAATGGCTAATTAAGCTAAATTAGATAAAGTTTAAGTAAAAATAAAGATGGCGCGTAACAGAAAAACGTTACAAATTTTTAACATTGCTATAAAATTTCTCGCATCCGTCGATAAAAAAGTTTCACTTCAAATATGGCGCGTAACGGAAAAATGTGACTTACAAATAAAGATGGCGCGTAACAGAAAAACGTCATAATTTTTTGACATTGCTATAAAATTTTATCCCATCTGTCGATAAAGAAGTTTCACTTCAAAAAAGATGGCGCGTAACGGAAAAATGTGACGCGTAACGAAAAAATGTTACACTAAATTTTTTTCCAACCCCGATAAAGAAGTTTCACTTCAAAAATTATGCAATAAACTAACCTAAATAAGCAACTCAATGACACACAGGAACCGCTAACAATAGTGCCAAGAAGGGTTGATCGCACGTAGTATTCAGCAGCCTTCAACAACTCATTTTTCCTTAAAATTTTCTTTCCTTTCATTAAATTTTGCACCTGTGAAAATAATTTCCATTTAAATAATTCTTATTGTATATTATTATTTTGGATATTGTAAGTTATTAATCTGCACTATTATTTATTATCATGAGTTTTGCTCTATAAATCTTTCTGATTTATGTTTTTAGCTATTTATTTTCTTCTTTCTGATTTAGGAACAAAAATAAGTGGCACAGACTTCTCAACTCTCGAAAAATTCTTAGTTGCTGTTTACGGATAGGTTTAACTTTTGGTGCGATATTGGGAGATGAAATAAAATTAAGAAACTTTAAAAATAAATCCTAAACCATTCAATAAATTCGATAAAATTTGTCTAAATTAATATCGGATTTGGTAGCGACATACATTTGTATAGTCAAGGAGTGAGCGCTAAGAGTAGATAAGGTACTCGTTATACTGGCAATTTGTAACTAACAGGTAATACTTCATGTGATAATATTTATATACAGTAAGTAATAATGGAATCCTGCCTAGTTAACAATGTGGCTTTTCATTATCTTATAGTTAATGTACAATACATATATTAAGTTTATAAATAGGTAAGTTCGTTAACTACGTATATTGCCAACACATTTTGTAATTATGGTTATGTTATTCTTTTAAAAAAATAGTAACTATACAAGATTGTTATAAAAATCCGCCCGCGAATAAAGATATCATTATTTAAAAGGCTCATTTTGACATTTGTTTTCGTGTCGTAACTAGTGATGTAACGATATAACTCGGTAGCCGATACTCACGATAAATCGATTTAAGTTGCATGAGCATTTGATCGATTTGATCATGTATTGTAAAGTGCATTGGATTAAAATACTGATTAGAAAAAATAATTTAAACTCTGATATTGAAGATATTTTTAAGTGATACAATCTTATGAAGGTAACTTTTCTTTCAATTATTTTTTTTGTTACAATACCATTCATTTACTCAAAAAATAATAATAATCAGAGACTGTAAGTCTTCAGTCAAAGTAATTTTTTTATTTTAAATAATGAGCCCAAGTTGTCAGTGGAACTATCATCAACCGTATCCATAATTATTTCAATTTCAATTATATTGTCATTATTGACGTCTCTCTCATAGCATTCCTTTATTATTTCTCACGATTGTGTGAGTTTTGCACCGAAATGCATACAAAACATTTTTACTGACATTTTAACTATTTTATGATACTTCATAAAAATAGAGACTTACTGTCTGCTTAAACAGCAAATTTTAATTAAGAATATTACATAGTCAGACATTGTTCTTACCAAATGTACAATAAAGTAAAACTTAGCGCTTCCAATAAAAGAATTCTTATACGTGGTTACGGATGATGTTAAGCAATTTCTGTTCCATGGATGCAGCAGCACGCTGCAATGTAAATCTTGGCAGCATCTCTCAAAGAGATGTTTGCTGATTTCCGTCATTTTACCGGTACAAGAAAATCTGTAACAAATATGATAATTTGTATTTCTTGCATAGAAGAGATGTAGGGATCAAATGAACACCTCCGAAAAATATAAAACTGAAATAACAGATAATGGCCCTCGTGTATCAAAAAATTACAGATGGACTTCGACATATGGTAGAAACACTTTTTATCCTTTTTCTAGCCAAAATTACAAATAAACGGATAAACATCCAAAATGCGAACTTTTTTATTTACAATATTTGTATGATCACTATTATACAACATCGGGTAATTATTTAATATATATTCCTGCCATAAAAAGATTATAGTATAAATAAACTTCTATCTATGAGAAGTATTTTGTATTTCTACCTCCCTACCTAGTTCAAACAATTGTCTTTTATATTTTTTCTACAACCAACAATTATAAACTTACGCCTACACTACATTGGTAGTGTACAAAATCTCAAAATATCTTCACCTCTTTCTTACACAATAAATTATATTTCTAAAATATAGTTTTCATTATCCTATAGCTTCATTTTGATGGGAATCATTAAAACGTTTCTAATTTTTGCAGCTAGGTTTTAGAGAGTTTTAGAGTTAACATTTTTTCTAGAGAATTTAAGAAAACATAATAATTTAAAAATAAAAATAGATATAAATAATACAAAAATACATGATAATGTTAAAGTAGCAAACATGTATTGACCGATCTAGTATCTTTAGTTGAGTGGTTAGTGTGTGTAGTTTTCGTAGATTTTATATAAAAAACTTGAAAACTTAAAATCCTAAAATAGTTTAAAAACTTATATTCCAAAGAAATATGTATAACTTTAGATATATAGTTTTTTTTTTAGTAAATATTGCTTATTCAGCTAATAACAAAGTAAGTAGAGCTTATTCAGATAAATGATTAATAACTGTTTACAAATAATATTAAGCTATACGTACAAGGCGACCATACTAGATACAGCGGTATTACACTTTGACCGTTATAAACATGTCTAACGATTTAATTAAAATTCCATATCCAATAATTACAAAAAAAAATGTAATAGTTGGAACCAGAAGTTTAAAAATGTTGCCAATACGAACTATTGCAGTTTTTAAGTTTAAAAAACGTATAATATTTACATACATTATTCACTGCTACATCAATTCTAATGAAAATATCCAAACACTTTATCATGGAACATTATGATTCATGATACAATCATGGGTATCTTTTTCTTTTCGAAAAGATAAAGTATACATGACATTACCTTTTTGTTACAATAAAAAAATATAGGTATGTCCTTACTTATAATTATTTAAGTAACTTACAATGTTCAAAACTTTATGTCTTTATATTTATGTGATTGCTGTGGTTTATCTTGCTCGTTTAATTAAAATTGATTTATTATGATTGAGAAAATAAAAAAATAAATTAATAACAATAACACGCTTTGTTCAGTTAGTTATATTTATTTACATAACTTCTACAATTACATGAACAAATAAATTTAATATTTTATTGTAAAGACATATAAATAAAATAAAAATGGCTGTATTGTGAAGAGTTCCTGAAAGTTATACTCAGTTAACTCAGACCTAAATACTTCTAACTTGTAATTTTCATAAGATTATGAAAGCGTTTTTAAATAACATATGGTATTTAATAGCGTTGTTGTTTAGTAATATTAAATTATATAATAATTAAACAACTGCATAATAAAATTATCAAACTATTGATTTTCAATACAAAGTAACATAATTATAACCATCGCATGAATAAGTAATTTAAACAGAGTCGTATACAAATAATTTTTAAGCATTAATTAAAATGATTTAACTCTTTTATGACCTTTCAGTATCACAATGTCTGTCTTTTTTATTAGAAACTTAATTGTATGCATTTGCTTTTGTATCGAATGAAAATTACGTGTTGTAAAGTATTAAAAAAATATTTAAAAATCAAACGTAGAGTTGTGCTGTACTGCAAAAAAAAGTACTACTTCAGGGCTTCCTGTTTGTCCTCTAAGAGCCGTTTAGGGATACAAAACTGAATATACCTACTAATTTAAAAAGTGGAGGAAATTCTACAAAAATACTGTTCAGAAAAAAAATTAATTGTGGTCGCTGGCTGGTCCTATATATTTCTTTTAGACATTGTGTGCAATATGTCAAAAAAAAGAAAAGTTTTTCATTATATAGGTATTTACAAAAATAAAAAAAAAGAGTTTACATTACATACATTAAACTCTTTTTTTAAGTAATAACAAAAGTAAAATGATTGTAGTTTAGGAGGATGATTTGAATTGAACGTTGAACTTTTAGTTGTATATGTTGTAACATTGTTGCTTGAATAATTGTTTTTTATCGTTCAGCTGGATTAGAAAAATTAAACCTTTGATCTATGTAAAATCAATACATATTCTTTATACCTTTGTTACAATTTCACAATCATGCAAATACAAGGTTATGAAAAACAATAGATCTGCTGCAAATCGAAGTTTTGTCTATTAATAATGATGTTTTACTAAACCATTCTATATTTAAAGTGTTGTGCCATAAAATATATACATATTGCCTCCTATTAAAACACTAATATTTAAATTGGTATATCGTTTATTATTCAATTCTAATATTTAATAATAAAGAGTGTTTTTTTTAATAAGAACCAAGTCATTATAATATATTAAAAAAAAATCTTCATACCAATTTTCCATTTCCTCCTTTTTTGTCATATTCACTCGTTTATTTTCACTATATTTTCACACACAACTCCGTACATCAACGGTTGTAAGACAACTGAATTCTAAACAATTATACACAGTGTAATCATTATCGACAAGTGTGTCTTTAAGAGTATGCGTTGGCCCAACACCGTTATTAAAGGAATTTTAATATACATAGTAGAACGTATAAGATTTTAAAATATTATTTTTACTTTTATAAAACTCGTTGCAGTTACTATTATTTTTCACTATAGTATTCCAATGGACCACGTACATTGTACGTACGTTCACGATGGTGACTATTTTACGAAGTTAGTCATTGAGGACTTAGACTATATGATTCAATATCGTAATTTCTTTATTTGCCTTGGTAACTTACTAGCGATTTAATTTCTTTCTTTACTAAGTGGTTTCCCGACGCAACGACTTCAATAAGTACATAAAAATATTATTTTTATTTTTATTAGAAGTCTTTTCGTATCGGGCGTTTTTAAAAGTTTTAATTTTTTTTTCTGTGTTTTAAAATTATGTCACTGGTTTCTTAATTGTACTAAATGAACCTACAGACACACAAATTTTCAGTTGTTTAAGTATTTCTATTAATCTATCCTGATATTATAAAGAGAAAAGATTTGTTTGTTTGTTTAGATTGAATAATCTCTGAAATTACTGGACTGATTAAAAAAATCTTTTTGCATTAGACTCCGACATTATCCCTGATGACCATAGGCTATATTTTATAATAATCATCATCATCACTAATATTATAAAGAGGAAAGATTTAATTGTTTGTTTGTTTAATTGTTTGTTCAAGACTTTTTCATTTAGGTATAATACGAATATTAATAAATATAAACATTTAGAGTTAAAATGATTTACAATCACTAATAATATTATGATGAAGCTATTTATATTATCACTAGCTGTTGCCCGTGACTCTTTATGACTACGATCATAAGCCATATAAATATATTTTTTACAGCCTACGTGGACGCAGTCACGAGCAACAGCTATCCATATATATAATAAAATTGTCACTGATCCATTTCTGTACATAGAAAACATAAAAAAAACATCATACCTTTATAAGAGCAAGAGAACAATGTTTTTTTTCATTTTGTCTGTTCGTCTGTATGTCTGTATATGTCTGTATGTTTGTGCACGCTAATCTCAGAAACGGATTAGTTGATTTGGATAGAGTTTTCGGGAATATATTGTCATGGGATTCACTTTACATTTTGTTTTTTTTTTTAACAATCGGTTAACAAATAAAGAAGTTAATAAACTCTTATCTTAGTACCATTGCTGCCTTACCAGTGAATTAAAGTAAAAAAATATTCATAAATAAACTAGAAACTCCTACACGCAAAAAATACTTTATGAAGTTTGGTGAAACTTTGAAGGTTTATAGTTTTGACATACATTGGTAACTACAAAGGGTACGTTTTATCAAAATCGAAAACTACGAAGCAGGCACAGCTAGTCCCTAATAAAATAATTTACCGGAGTAAATAAGTGTAAAAACCATTTGGCCTACATAACAAGGTTTTTTTACCTGTATAGCGAGGGCGAAGCCATTGGGAACAGCTAATTATTTCATAAGAATTTTTCACCAATAAAACGTCAATATCTTGGAGACGACTGTTTCTATTTCGATCAATCATATTCAAATCCGTCCACGCGTTTGGCCGCTAGATTGTCACAGACAGACACATAGATATACAGATACAGAGATCGACAGGTCAAACTTATAACACCCCTCTTTTTCAAATTCAAATTCAACTTCAAATTCAAAATATCTTTATTCAAGTAGGCATTTACACGCACTTTTGAATCGTCAATTACATTAAATTGGTCAGTATAGTCAGTCTGTGAGTAAGCTACCACCAGCTCGGAATGCTGTTCTTTTTTTTTTTTTTTTTTTTTTTTTTATATAATCCAATTCTTCTGGCCAGCTCTTCTGCTGAGAAGAGCTGGCCAGAAACTCAACAGTTGCTCTTTTTAAATAAAATTTAACAATGTTTGACTTATAAATTATAACATCAACCCTGCAAATGAGTCAATTTTATTTATTTTATAAACTTAAACTTAAATGCAATTTTGGAACAACTAGAACCGTCGCAATCAATCGGAAAAGAAGCCCAATGATTTCAGGCAACGAAAATTAAATAATAATAACAGTAAATATATATAAATCTTCGGCCTGCCACACAACCAGTCACCGCAAGCAGTTTTAATCGGGGTTTAAAAAAGTAATATTTTCCTAATTCTGTTACTTACTAGTTTCCTTTCTATATATTCCACGTAATGTTCTGGGAAGATTCTCAAATATTTCAAACAAACGTAATCCACTTTAAAAACAAGACTTTATTTAATAAGATCGAATATGCTCACATTAAAGTTAAACTCCAAAATGGTGTCATTTTGATGTATCCTTTTTATATATAGTTTGTATTGTCTATAGGGAAATATTTTCATTTATTAAAATACATTGTTGTTCTATTCAGTGATTCACTGTTTATTTTTATAAATTGTAAAATGCGTTAAAATAATTTTATCCGACGTATTAACGTTTTCAGTAAACTTTCGTGAACCATGGTGATTATTAAATATGTATTTACCGTGAACCTTTCACGTGAGTTCACGCCACGGGTCCGCCGTGCTTCGAGCTCATGAATAGAAACCCCGAATGGGTTCGAAACTAGTCGGGCAAATTCAGATTAAAAATTACACGACTATAGCCGGGTAAATATATATTTAATCTGCATTTTATTCAAATATTATTGGATATTCTTAAATTTATAACCAAGTTATGTGTAAGAAATACAAGTGCAACAAATATATAAAAGATATTGTACAAAAAGTATGATCTAATGCAGGACCATCAACACAAATCACAGAAGTGATGATGATGATCTGTGATGATATATGATTATATTTTTATTACTTAATAACTTTCTACTGACCATGGGAGATAAGAATCAAGGATAATCGAGACTTTTAGATTAGTTAATTGACCTAAAAAAGGGAGCATTAGTTATAATTTAACACTCGTTTACTGATTCTGACTCATGATTGGTCATGATAAATTACCTATTGTCTCTATAGAGTAGTAATTACTAGTAAATAAATTTAATATATGTTTATTTTTTTTATTATATGTATATATATATACATTTTTTTAAATATATCATAAAATATAACGTATCCAAAAGATGACACAACGTCAGGTGACTGCGGTGGATTACTTTTTACATTTTTATCGATTGAATTAAGATTGTAATTGTTATTTGAAGAAAGGAAATGAAGTTTGTAACCATGGAAAAAGGAAACATCCTTTAGAGATACCGTATTATCACAATAGATGAACAAAAAACGGACATAAGTTTATTCCGATAAACCTTTTGTCTTGTTAAAGATTATTAGATTACGTGGATTGATCTTTCAACAGAAAACATTTGAACTCTAATCACATTTATGATTATCGAAAATGGTATACGAGTAATATTAGATTATAGGCGGTAAGGTAAACTTCCAAATTCATGTTGTTTTAAATTCAATATCCACAACCATAAGCTATCCACAAAGAAAAGAAGAAGTAATAATGAATGAAATGAAAAATAAATGTCAGTAGTGGGATCGTGGAGCAAGTGTTATATTTTTATTATGAAAATCAACAGTTTTGTGATTAGAATTAAGACATTTTGTACGCGATTTTCCATGAGTATAACGAGATCTTATTCTCTTATATAATTTGTTATACTTGAAGAAAAAGTGTAAATAGCAAGCTGCAGTTCCAGTGGTTATGTAATTGACATGATTCATTGGATTGATAACACAATTTAAACAATTCCAAATAAGGTTATCAGTTGTGCACTAAGTGCGTATCGTAATAATGTGTGTAGTTAGTACAGGACAAATTTTCATGTTGCGTCATTCCTTATCTCGTAGTATTTGTTTGAATGAAACTAACGTCAGGGTTTTGTAGCTATTGACACGTCAATATTGTTTATAATAATAGTTTCTCCATAAATTTATTGAAAAAACTTTATCCTTAACACATTTATTAGTTAAAAAATATTTTATGAGTTTGCTCTTAAAAATACGTTCTCTTCTTTTGTTAGAAATGTTTCAAGAACTGCAAATAGTATTTTTTTATAAGTAACTGGGTAAGAATATAAGAATTATCGTATGATAGTTTTAGAAAAAATAATGTAATAGTAGCCTAATAATACAGGCCTATTTAGTTTAGTAGAAGCGGTCTAAGTGCAGTACTAAATTGTAAAATGGGCGGTAAGTCCTTGATTTTCCGTATTAAAATTAAAAACTCACAATTTTCAAAAAAACAAAATTATTTGGATTTGTAATTAATATTATATTTCATGTATGTAAATAATGAGGACTAAATAAAGGAGAGTTCTAATATTATCATTGTTAAATACAAAGTTACCATCAACTTACATGTATTTTTAATACTGCACGAATAGAACCTAGCTGTAGTCCCTTGATTGCAACTCGTATAAGAGCTCCTTCAGCCTAGGACTAGTACCACCCTTGGACAGAACAATTCGAAAGGTAAGTGAGGAAACAAGATATCCAGCTGACTTCTTTTCCGTATTTCCTAACAATCCTCAATCTTTTCCGATTTGTGATTGATTTCAGTAAATTCATAAAATTCACAAAATTGAACAGCGCTAAATTAATTAATATAAAATTATTTATTAAATGTATGAGGTAGAAGATGGAACGTCCACTTGAACAACCACTTAATAAGTTAAATCGATATAAAAATTACTGTGCATTTGTTTTATCCACGTATTTTTCAAATTATACTATGATGAAATGAATCAAAAAAATATTAAAAATACATTTGTATATAGTCTTTGTAGTTCCTATTACACTATAAAAGCTTTTTAGGCTCATACTAACACCACATTACTTATTATGGATTTTTTCTTCATGGCATTGTGTGGAAAACGAGCAGACGATCAATTTAACAATTTAATGGTAAGTGACGCCGTCGTGCGTGATATCTGCAAAAGGATGTTTTGCATTTGCAAATTTGTCTATCTCCCCATTAGTAATAAGAATAGATGGAAGATACTTATGGGACATACGGAATAGGGAGATTTTTAGGTTTCTGGCTCTACTACACACTGTAAACCTTGCGTAGGAGATGATACCTAAGCGGAACCGAACCAATCTATTTACAAAATACACTCAAGTTAAAACAGCTAGGCTATACTACTTTTAAACGTTCTTGTATTTGTAATATATAATTTACATTTAATGAATCATAATATCATTCAGAATAGACATCGTTTCGGTATTAGATTCCTAGCCAATTTTCTCTGTACTTACTATCAGTATGCACACTTTGTTTCAGAGATCAACAAACAAGTACGTGCCTTTATCTTAGAATGAATTTTGCAAGTTCAATTTTGTAAGGTATAGTTAAAATCTTATATCGCATCAATCGATTCTGAGCCGTAACGAATACCATTTAGAGTCTATAATTCTTGACTTTAAATAAGTTCAGTTAGTTGTACTTCAAAAGGCATTTTTAAAAGGAAAAGTATAAAGCTAAATCATAAAAGTAGCAATACATTTTAATATTACGAGTAACAAGAAGTAATTACCATTAAAAAACTAGGTGTTTTAATAAGTAAAAAAAAACACTTCATACAGTAGTCAATTCAAATATAATTCACTAAGTATTATTTAATTCATGACATAGCAACTAAAACATCTTTATCATTTAAAATTATTCATATAGTCACAGTTTTTTTAGGAAAATAAAGTAAAAATATGAAGTCGATAAATTAAAAAATTAACAAACCCCCGATACAAAAAGACTACTAAAAAGAATAAAAATAATATTATTACGTACTTATTGAAGTCGTTGCGTCGGGGGACCGTTGTACGTGGTGTCTATTTCACTAAAGTTTTCTAAACTAAGTAAAGAGCACTAAGACTATACGATTTCATATCGTCATTCTTGGTAAATAACTTGCATTTTATTTCATTCTTTATTTAGCGGGACATAATAATATTATTTTATTCTTTTTAGAGATCTTTAATTATTATTATTTTTTTGCTTTTTGAAGTTATGTTATTGATTCTATATAATACCTAAAGTACCTATGAACACAGTAATATTAACTAGTAGAAGTATTTAATATCGATATTGCATAAGAATCTTTCATCAGCACCAATGAGACCTCAACATCTTGAAGACGGCTGCTTTTATTTCGACCAAACATAGCTAAGAATCACCTCGACAGACAAGGCTTTCGATTAAAAAAACCACAATCAAATCCGTTCACGCGTTTGGCTACTACGATTCCACAGACAAACACACAGAAACACAGGTCAAATTTATAACACCCTTCTTTTTGGGTCAGGGGTTAAAAAAAAATCGCTACAGTGACATAACAGACTTTATTAGAAGTGTTTTTTTTTGACGTAACAACGTCTTATAATTCGATGAAGCCCCCTGCACGCACCAAAAAACATGACGTATATGCGGCGTTACGGTAACGCCGTTACCTTCCTGCGATAGGAGGGAATGAGACAACTTTTATTTCGTTTAGCTTCATCTCTATTACACTATGTTGCAAATTGTATTCCTTAACGCATTTATTTTAACAAACTATAATATTTGATTAAAACAATATTCATCTTTTTATTGGCAGTTGGTTACTATGGAAATACTAAATAATAAAAATGAAAGTAACACAATTTACATAAACCAAAAATAAAATTATCGTATTAGAGTTTTATACTTAAATGTTATATACCGGACAATACGATTTTATGGACTTTCTATTGAAACTAATAAATAAATTCAAGATTGTTAGAATCTTGAATGAATATGAAGATGAAATTTTGAAATATAATTTATAATATTTAAAATACATCGATTGCCTGAAACAGAAAAAGTAAAAAAGAAAATAAATACGAGTTTTGGGTGAGAAATTGAGTATTGGGTTTCTGATCTTTGCAAGGTCTGTTTTACTATACCTAGGACGAACAACAACTCGAAACGGTAGAAACAATTATGAAGATAAATTTTATTTGTGATATAGTGACGATCCAAAGATGTTAAAAAGACTAAAGTTATTATTTTTAAAGTGGATTGTGTACATTTGTTAAAGCTTCAACATTTGTCAGTTTTTTTTCGATACTTATATGTTTGTTCTATGAGAATATTATACGTCACAAACAGTCGATTCACTTCTTATGTTTTAGCCTTTGAATTAATATTAATAAAAATATATTGATGATAAACCGTCATTGAATTAAAGAGGTGGCAGCACCACCTTGACCACAGTTGAACACTTTACCATTATATTTATAATATAATAAATGAGTAAAGTATGTTGAACGTAAACAATTTAGTTAATTAATTTAATCGTTTTTGTAAATGGAAATACCCTTGTAATTTTGAGAGTATCATATAATTGTGTGGGTTATCATATAATTGTGAAAGTATCACATGTGGTGTGGTTAGCTAGCCTAGACTTCTTTTGTAGTATTTATAGCTATTGTAGTTGCTGGCTCCCATAAATGCGTAAATTATAAACTAAAAGTAAATCTATCGCGAAAAACTAACTCAAAATAATAAAATTGGGCATATAAATAACATTCTAAATCCGTTTTGAAAAACAAACAATTTCTAAATGTTAAAATAAGACATAAAAGTAATATATTTTTATGTTTCTATTATCAAAAAATAGTTGGTACCAGTTAATAATGTTTTAGATGGTAAAAGAACGAATGAGTTAGAATGAAGTCATCAAGACTTCTGTTCTAATTGTATTTATGCGTACAAATAAATGTAACTTGATCAATTCCATTATGATTTCCATTTACCTCCTCCTCCATATCCATACAAAACATCTATCAAACAAATAAAATTAAAAAAATATTTTGAAAAATGCAACCAATTACATCAGTATTTTTTTATGACGTTGTCACGTTTAAGTTTCGAAATCTCGACTTTACAGACAACCACGCAACGGTTTTTTTATTAAACAACCAATCACAATACCTTATCTATCTGTCTCGTCTTTCCATATTATTAACATTAAGTAAATACAATTATTTGTTAGGAATAATGATATTCATGTGAATGTAATGTCAGAATCTGTTAAATTTACTCAAACATAAAAATCACAGCCTCGTATATAGTTTTTGCCAATTTTGAATATAAGGAGTTTAAATTTTTCACGACGGAGGCATATTTTAAACGTTGCTTAAAGAAAACACTTTGAGAAGACTTTAAGGCTTGCATGTCTTGTTTAATATCCATTTAAGGTCATTTAATTTAACACAAAATACTTTTGTTAAATAAATGCAATATAAGGTATAAATGGTACAAAAATATGTACTAGACCATTTAGACATTAGACAGGGCACTATGCCAATACAATTACGTCTGAAAGTGGACTGAGCTAAATAATAGCTTACGGTAGGTTACTTTTGCTATATTACTGCCAACTTTTGAATATTTTTTTCATATCGTAAATAAATCAAGTATCAAAACAAGTTATCAATAGTGGCCTCATTGTATACTTATTACTCATAAACTAAATACTAGGCGCGTCAACATGTATCTCATATTTGTATGAATGGACCTATTGTTATGGTTTTGTAAAATTCTCAATATATGTAATAATATTTATGAAACAGTCGACGTATGACATGTTAGGAAATTTGGACGATTGATTGACGACGCAAGTCTTGACGTACGAAAGATATTAGTTATAATTCTAAATGTTTTGATTACAATAACTTTTTATATAATAGACATTTAAGGTTGCATATTTTTTATATATTTGAGATTATTTTGATAAATAAACAACTCTGCCACTAGCAAAAATATTATGTGAAATATAATTCTATGTACGTATCATACATAGTTTGCTTCTAGATAGAGTTCTATTTATTATATTATTTTATTATTTCAATGTATCTAAAATAGAATTCTTAGAATTGATGTCATTCTTTATTATCTTTTATAATGCTGTCTTAGTGCTGTCACGTTAGCATCAAAAATAGGGGTAAGGTTACATTTATTCGCACCTTGCTAAAAATTGGCATGAATGTTGGGAACCCTATTATACACAATTTGTCAATTATCCACATCAATCTGAATTGTGGAAAAAAAATATTTAAGGTCAAATGTTGCAAAAATCGTTTTTTTGAGTTTTCCAGCTAAACGATAAGTTTTATAATAAAAATAGATGAGACAAAAATTATTTATCATGCAATTATCTATAATATATGTTATTACACTTTTTTTCCTAAGAATCACCATTTCGGAGATACAGCGATGCAAAATGTTTTTGAGGAGATGTAAAAGATCAGTTTTGAAATTATTTGAGACAAGATTTAGTTGATTGTGCTGACGTATTCAAAGAAAATACCTCGACGGAATTCGCTTTCTTCTTTCAATTTACGGAGCTCCAAAAAAAATTACGTGCTTAGATAAGTTTCAATGCTTATCTTTTCCAAAAAATATTTAATTGTATAAAAAGAAACAAATACAATTAGCTTGTCTTTCTCCACCTTCTGCTTCTGCTCATCAACATCTATTTCGGGTATTTTATGAAGTTCAAGTATGGCTTGGTAATAAACTAAACTCAGAAGACTGGGGTTGAGAGGTAATTGACAATATATTGGAATCAGTTCAGACTTTATTCCCTGCTGCACCGGAACAACTTCTCAATTATTTTTTTTGCAATTGCAAAACGGGGTGTAATGCTAAATGCGGCTGTAAAAAAGTTGGTTTGTTTTGTTCATTAGGATGTATCAGTTGTCGAGGCCAATCGTGCTCCAATGTTGAATCGCCAGTAGAAGAGGATTCTTACGATATTGGCGAGGAGACATCTGATTCATTGCTCTTTGAACATTTTATTTGTACCCAGCAGAAAGAAGAAGAAGAAGAAGAGTAAGACAGTATGGATTATGTTCCATTAGAAGAATATCGATCAGACGAATAATTTTCTCAATTTTCGTATTACTTACTCCGCTCTTGTTATTTATAATTGTACCATTTTCAATTTAATAAAATGGAATACGTGGAATAAACCTACCGGAGAAACCACGTAAAAAAAAAACGCGCCATGTACACTACCTCACTCGCGGGTGGCGCGGAAATGGGTGCATATTATGAAGAATACAACTTTTTCAACATTTTGCATCGCTGTATCTCCGAAATGGTGATTCTTAAGAAAAAAAGTGTAAGAACAATTTTTATAGATAGTTGCATGATAAATAATTTTTGTCTCACCTATTTTTATTATAAAACTTACCGTTTAGCTGTAAAACTCAAAAAAACGATTTTTGCAACATTTGACCTTGAATATTTCTTTTTCCACACTTCAGATTGATGTGGATAATTGACAAATAGAGTTCCCAACATTCATGCCAATTTTTAGCAAGGTGCGAATTAATGTAACCTTCAATGTCTATTTTGACCGAACTATCTGTTTTAATATCCATAAGACGAATATATTTTTCTTGTTGAAATATATATTATGACCTGTCAAAAGTATCCGTTGGTATCAACTGGTGATGATGGACAATATGTTTAAAGAGTTATATTAAACTGAGTAAAATATTTTATTTATAATTAATTTAATTATTATTAAGAATAATACAATATCATATACATACATATTAGTTAATCTTTTGTACAAGATTTTCTTAAAGAATTTTGTCTCTATTTATTAATATTTGCTTGTGAATTTCTTAAACATCCAGCTTCATGATAAAATTGAGACATCAGTGGCTCTATAGAAAATGATAAACTAACAAAGCTGACGATTCATGAAAACTCAATAGAGGAAACTGAAAGGCGAAAAATAAAGTTGCCATCATAAAGACCGAGTCCGAGAGAGATGTAAAAATTGTTATCGTTAATGCTGTCTTGTAAACGAATGCTCGCAGGCTGTCGTAAAAGTGTACATTCTTTAGAATTTACTCCAACGAAAGATTTGAGAGGATACGTTCATTGAGGCTTGCTAAAATACTTTGACAAATAATAAATTTAAATGGAATATCGCAATCAATCAAGAAAATTTATCGAATTCCACTTAACTACGCTCTAAATAATGCCAGAGATTTTTTATTAGTAATAAATAATCTAAAATACTGCTGTTATATTAAAATAATATTTACAATACCAATAATTTGCAAGCCGGATTGAGATAGGGATACGGTGATTTCAGTTTATTTAACTATTCAAACTTTACAAACCTTTTTGCAAAAACTTTCATTTGGATTATGAATATATCCGTGTTGCGCTGAAGTTTAGTTGCTGGGTTACATTATTCTTCTGTGCCTTACATATGACAAGACATAATATGAATCATACAATAAGAACCAAAATATATATAAAATTATGAAACAAAATAAAAAAATGTAAGAAAAATTATTTCCTTTATTAATTAATGTACCTATATTATTTAAATTTGGAGTAAACTCATAAATAAGTAAGCGATATTGGCTTAAATCTGAAATTTCCGATGAAATAGTAGCTTTTTAGTTAGCTGCTCATGTGTTTAGCTTTTTTGCTAACTTTAAGGCTCTCAAATCTTTACCGCCACTCTAACAGTTTGCTCTGGACCTCAAAGTTCATTAATAAGAATAATGCTATCAGCAAACAAAATAGACCAGAGACTTATATGTACGGTATCGAGGAATTCATTACCAATAGGAAGAAGTGCGGATTTAAACTGTTGAAGAAGAAAAGTTGAAGTGTCAACTGAGATACTAAAACTGTCGATGTTTCTGGAATTCGCTCTAACATGAGTTATAGCATATAGCAACTCTTCACATTTAACTGGCACAAAAATTTCATTCGGTGTTTATCCTAAGTACATTATGAAATACTCAGTCATACGTTTCCTCTAAATCCACTATCAACATATACAAGTTTTTGAGCAACGACTGTGTTTCTCATACATTTGGTGAAGAGCAAATATGACATTTATGATTCCTCGACCTGACATAAACCCTTACTAATTTTGAGTTATTTCACATTCTTTGAGCATTCATTTTATTAGTTTTGCCCCACCTTTTCATACCGTGGGATATGAGCTTTATTACTCGATATTTATTGAAGTCTTATTTATGATCCTAACTCTTAAAGATAGCTATTTGATTACTTGATTACTAGTGGAACATTCTTGAGAATCACCTTATATTGCAACAAATTATTAAAGAACAAAGTTAGTCACTTACATCTATCTCACTAAGTAGTTATTATCTGTCTCGTTTGTCAATTCTTTTTAATATAATAAGAATAGCCTCTGTGCCTTATGTCCATTGAAATCTTTTTCTACACACATCTCTCCATTGTCTCAGATATCCATCGAAAGCTTCCTAAAATTCTCTTCAATATGCTCATCAG
The DNA here is from genome assembly GCA_959347405.1 of Napeogenes sylphis. NCBI lineage: Eukaryota > Metazoa > Arthropoda > Insecta > Lepidoptera > Nymphalidae > Napeogenes > Napeogenes sylphis. Next base: position 2,693,168 of record OY365783.1, read on the forward strand.
CAACCACATTTAAAATCAAACGCTTTCAAATCACTTGCATAGACATTATTCCGTCGCTTATATTTTTTTAAATATAACATATTTTTTCATTTTGCTCTCTTATATTATTTTTTCATATTTACGTTTTCCATCTCTAGCGCAATAATAAATTTTGTATCCTTTACCATTTTTTTCACTTGAGCATCCTTTTATTATGTTTCTTACACACATGCCCCATTAATTGGATTTCTTTTTAATTCTAATCGCCGGGCAGTCTTATTCTCCTCTGCGATATTTTTTTAACCATTTGTCAAAAAAATATAACTTGTTTTTTTTCTATGGTTAATTATTAACATTATTGTCACAATTTTTGATAAAAATGGATTAAAAAAAAATTTTATGGATAAAAACCCGCTAAATCAAATAAACTTCACATTCATAAAAACAAATATATTAATAAAAAATATATAAAATTACTATATTACACAAAAGATGCGCATAAACTTAGTTACTTACGAACAATTTAAGTTCGTTTTGATAACAATACATATATATATATATATATATATATATTATATCACTACTAGATACAATCTACGAAACAATTTAAACAATTCTCTTACCAATTGAATTGGGTCAAAATCATTACGTAGGGAAAGAAGACATCCAAGATTTCTAATTGAAATCATCGTTAATAACAATCAAGTGACCTTCAACAATTAAATGCTTATATAGATAATAATCAATATATTTTCACTAGTGTATTTGTTATCTTATATTTAATATATTTCAAAAACAAATTAAGAATTTCATATATATTGAAGTAAGGAGTTTTATTAAAGTTAATTTTCGAACAAACAAATTTTATTTACTCAATGTCATATCCACAATAATTTTTAAAGTGAATAAAGAGCATCGTCATCAGATAAATGTCTTTCATGACTCATTAAAAATGGCCGGCCCACTAGACTTATTATTTGCTATATTCGAAAGTCTGGCTTTGTTTCTATTTGTTAAGGCTTTGTGGGAAACCCTTGCGAAGATTAATTCTGCTGGGATGTAAAAATGTTTGAATTTTTAAAAAGTACCATTTACATTGTTACGAAATACACGGTTCAAGATGTTTTTATGGTCTTCAATTTTAAATTATGCTTTGTAGATGAACAAAAAATTTAAAAGTATTTATTGTGGATAGTATATTCTGCAGTAATGAATCGTTTTTGTTTTCTTATTATTTACAACTTTGAAACAAAGATTTTATTCAATATTTTTTATTAGTATGAACCTAAATTGTAAAAAAACTAACTTTACTAACTATAGCTATAACCGTTAACATTTTAAACGGCGTAACGTAAACTGGTAACTAATTGTGAAATAAAATCGGTTTTGCACAAAGCTTTAAACTCGGCTTTAGTTTTAGTATGATTGCTTGTTTGAGTTTAAAGAGAGTAACTGATAAATAAAAGTTAGCTATGTGAAGTATAGTTTACAGAGTAGTGAAAATTTTATTGCCTAGTAAATGTTTGTTTATGTACGCTTTAAGCACAAAAAAAATATTATATAATCTTAGTTATTTAATAGTAGATAATCATTAATAAGATTATTTATTCACCAAACATATTCAATATTTTTGTATATTTTAATTGAGAATTATATTATCTTACTTTATGTATTTTGTATAGATTTGTAAGAATTTGGAATAATCCAACCACATCTCATTTATCAAGTTATTTATAAAGTTAAGCTGCATTTTTAATTTATTTTGTTATTTAGTAAATCCCTGTAATTTGATCTAAGGCCAGACTAGACCAGATCTCTACGCAGTATAATTAATCAGAAAAGAAGCAAAACGTTTATTGTGAATAAATTTAGACCCAAAATTTAATAATAATATAACTCAATTGTTACATTGCTATACCTAAATGCGGTACGGCCCGGCCCCGAACCGCTTATAAAGTATGTTGATAAAATATGGGCGGTGGGAACACTTCAGAAATAGGCCTGAGAATTATGTATTTCAAGTTATGAAAATAACAGTGATTCATTGTTTTGGACGAGTATTTTATGGTAAACTGCTTTAAAAAGTGACTTATTTGCTTAAACCTTTACGTTTCTTATTTACCTATCTATACTAATATTATAAAGAGGAAAGGTTTGATTATTTTTTTGTGTGTTTGAAATAAATAGGCTCCGAAACTACTGAACCGATTTCAAAAATTCTTTCACCGTTGGCAAGCTACACTATTCCCGAGTGACATAGGCTATGTTTCATTTTGGAAAAAAAATAGAATGTTTACTAAAACTTGAATATTTTAACGCAAGGTGTAAAAAAATAAACAAAAAACTGCGTGCGCTGCGAAAACGGTGAAAGTTACGCAAAAATGATGTTCTATGAAATTGTTTCTCTTTAAAAGTTCTAAAAGAAGTCCACTACAAGATATATCTAGCTTTTAGGGTTGACTCACTATAACCTTTTATATGGTAATGAAATTAGTTCTAAAATAATATACACTTTCGAAGGTGTTTTAATAATAACGATATTATTCCTTATCCAAATAAATTATTTAAATATCACAGGCACTTAATTATGAACAACATTGCTTTTGAAAGCATTTGATTTTAACCAATAAGTAAGGAGTTATTTTAGTTTTAAAATAATACACAATGGTCAAATACCACACGTACTTTGTTGTGCAGGGTGTGTGGCGCGTTGAGAGACAGCGATAAAATTTTTGAATGCGTTTTTTTCGATATTCATCGAAAATTACACATTAATACTTATTAAATAAAAAAAATCTTCGTTAATAATTTTTTAGTGGGGTTTTTTTTTCGTTGTTTTTTTTTTATTCTTCTAAAGTTTATTTATTAAATGCCATTGCAATTATGCATAAACAGTACCTATCGTAGTAAATCATATGTATTGTTTTAACTATTAATCTCAAATATATAATAATACAGTAAAAATCGAGTGTCTGTACATTAACTAAAAACTAGTAACAGAAACCAAAAAATAAATCTTGGAATTTTTGTCTGTCTGTCTGTCTGTCTGGTACGTTTAACGTCGAAACTACTCAACGGATTTGAACTCGGTTTTTACAAATAGATTATGTATAATCTGGAGCGTAAAACTTTGTTTCGTTAAAATCTGTTAAGGGTAAAAGAAGTTATGGTCAATTTAAAATTTACTTCAAGCATTGTTTCAAAACTTTTAAACAGAATTGAATGTGGTTTACATGAACGTATTTAATTAAGATAAAGCTAGAATTTCTACTTTGTTTTATATGAATTATAAAATAATTTAACAAATTGAATATTAGCATTTTAAATTTAGTCACATGAAATCTCAATAGATCGCGCTGACTTTTTTTACAACTCGCTATGATTATGTTTTCGCATTTGGTATAGCAGTTTTAAATTATACAAAGAAATTCTTAAATTGAACAGGTCTCAAAAACATAATATTTCGTATCCATATGTTTAATAATAAGGAAATAGGAACAATGTTTAATAAAAAGGATAAATAAGGAACTAAATATGAAAACTGCACTAGTACTGGACGTAAATATTTTTTAAATATTATTCGCAATCTGGTACTATTGCTTCATATATAGTGAAGCAATTAAAACTATTGGTCATTTAAAGTTTACTAGTGCAATCAATCTCTAATCGTCGTTGCAGTATAATATTTCCTATACAAAATTCAAAAATTCAATGTTCAAAATATCATTTATCAATTTATTCAAGTAGGCATTTACACGCACTTTTGAATTATCAATTACATTAAATAGGTCAGTAAAGTCAGTCTGTGACCACCTGTGAAGCTACCATCAGCTCGGAATGCTGTTCTGCTGAGAAGACATTGCAAAACTCAACAGTTGCTCTTTAAATTAAATTTAACAATGTTTGAGTTAAACATTATAACAACAGCCCTGCAGATTAGTCAATGACTCAAGTTCCACAAATCTCAATCAACCAAAAATTCTTGAATGTTTTAATAAGGTTTGTTTAATAATATACTTTTAATTTTAGAGCAATTTAAAAAATCCCCGATACAAAAAGACGTCTAAAAAGAATAAAAATAATACTATTATGTACTTATTGAAGTCGTTGCGTACGCGTCGGGGGAATAGTTTATATATTACGAAGTTAATCATTGAGGACTTAGAACTATACGATTCGATATCGTAATTTCTTATTTGCCTTGTTAACTTACTTGCATTTTAATTTCTTCCTTTACTAAACGGTCCCCCGACGCAACGAATTCAATAAGTACATAATAATATTATTTTTATTCTTTTTAGAGGTCTTTTTGTATCGGGGGTTTTAAAATGTTTAATTGATTTTTTTTTCTGCTTTTTAAAGTTATGTTACTAGTTTCTGAATTGTACTAAATGAACCTACAGACACACAAAATTTTCAATTGTTTAAGTGGGAAACATTTCTTGTTTGTTTGAATTGAATAGGCTACGGGACTACAGACTACAGGACCGATTTAAAAAATATCTTTTAGCAATAGAATCCTATATTATGATGTACAAAGGTTATATTTAATACGAGAAATATATATTATATTTAATAAAATAAGGATTCACGTGAAAGTTTCGACAATGTAATAAATTACAAATGTATTAATTAACTTAATTTTTTTTATGAGTAGGTAAATAGGTAGGTTTCATATATACAAATATTAATAAACATATAAACATTTAGAGTTAAAATGATTTACAATCACTTATAACACTATGATGAAGGGATTTATATTATCACTAGCTGTGCCCGTGATTCTTTATGACTACCATCATAAACCATATAAATATATTTTTACAGTCGACGTGGACGTAGTCACGGGCAACAGCTATCCCAAATATAGTACTTTACCTGAGTAAGTGTAAAAACCTTTTGGCCTTCATAACTAGGCTTTTTTTCCTAAATAGCGGGCGAAACAGCTGGGAACAGCTAATTATTGCATAAGAACCTCTCCCCCGCACGAATAAAACGTTAATATCTTGAAGACTACTATTTTTATATCAATCAATCATGAATAAAAAACATCTCGACGAGCATACCTTTCGATTAAAAAAAACCGCATTCAAATAGGTCCACGCGTTTGGCCGGAAATTTGCCACAGACAGATACACAGATCGACAGGTCAAACTTATGACACCCCTCTTTTTAGTCGGGGGCGAAGAATAAGAAAAGGAAGATGTAAGATATCTTGTGGAACTTTAATATATATACGTACACTGAAGCCCATGAAGGATTTCTTAACTTTTTGAAGTCGACATTTTGGCGTTACGAGCCTTTTTTTATTTCTTGTTTGCTCGTATGTCTGTCGCTGTTTTTAATATAAATATCTAAATTTTGGGGTATATATATAGTAAGTTATTAAAAATATATTGAGAAGCGACCTTAAGAATACCGATTTCTTTAAAAACAGCTCTTAGGGAGTCTCTAGCTTTTAAGTTACAAATAGCCCGTATGGCTCTTTTTTGTAAAATAAACATAGAATTAAATTCGGGAGCGCTGCCCCATAGAAAAATACCGTAATACAAAATACTGTGAAAATAACTAAAATAAACGAGTCGACGGCTGAGCTGAGTTTGACTGCGAGTGTCGAGAGATAAGGGGTTCCACTGGAGTTTTCTATCTAAAGTTACACCTAAGAAAGTTGTTGAGTCAGTTCTAACACTTCATTGTTAAGGAGTAAACTACAATTTTGACTTTTTACATTAGGAAGTGTAAATTCCATGCATTTAGTTTTCTTAGTATTTTAAACCAAATTATAAATTTCAAACCAATGAAGAAAACGTGACAGAGCACTATTTACTTTGTCAAAATTAGCTTTATTACGCTCAACTTTAAAAATAAGAAAGGTATCATCAGCAAAAGTACAATGTCACATAGTCCTCAAAGGGCAAATCATTAATAAAGAGTAAAAATAAAAAGGGGCCAAGAATAGATCCTTTTGAAACACCCATCTTTAGATGAGTGCCAGCCGATTTACAATTATTTACATAAACCGTCTAAACTCTTTGATTCAGGTAAGAGGCAATAAGATCAACATAGTAGATGCACTACGCACACCATAATGGATAAGTCTGCATAGTAATAGTAATCTATCCAATCAAAAGCCTTAGATAAATCACAATATACTCCGATTGCATTCTGTTACTTCTCCCATGCGTCGTTTACTAACTACTTTACTATTTTTCATTAAATCTGGGAAAGTACCGGTTTCAATACATTTGTTAAAAATTAAGGATAATTGTGGAGCAATATCATTTATCATAGTTATTAGTAATTTTACTGACATACTCCAAAGATCACCGGTTTTTTCATATTTAGGTTTCTAAAAGTTTTTTACAATTTCATATGATTTAACAGGTTTAAAAACAAAACATTTAATACTGACTCTTACGTTATTCAACAATTCGGCAATTGCAAATTTCAAATGGTGCAGAATTTAAATGACGCTTGACTGTTAAAGGAATTTCGTTAAAAAAAGTATCAAAAAAGCCGCCACATTTAAATCTGAATTTATTTCAATGTTATCATTTTTTATTTCTTAGTAAGTCCATTAGCAGCCTTAGTTTTTCCAGAAATATTAGATAAGAAAACCCAAGTTGCCTTTATTTTATTTTCTTAGTTTAAGATTTTATTTCTTATAGCTTTTACCCGCGGCTTCGCACGCCTTAAATTCGTAGTAAAACAATTCCCACATCCTTTTTTTTTGTATTGGTTTCTTTATGACTTATTTTAAGTAATGCAATCAAAATTACGAAATAAGGATACATATTAGGTGCTGTAATTTTTTTTTACCTATCTTGTTTTTACTTAAACGTCCATTTAAATACTTCTTAAACAGAGTACTTAATAACTATTCTAACCATATATCACACTTACAGATTTTCATTGAACATAATCGAAATATTACCATGTAAACTTGAGAAATTCTGAGTTACACAATCGACGTTATTTTCACCAGCAACTTGCAGGTCTAGTTTTATTTTAAAAAAATCTATTTTAAATGATAAACATTCAGTTAGCAATATGCATTAATAAAATTTCCAATACTGAACATTCACAAAAGCCATTTTTTGAGAAGGTTTGCACGGTTCCATACCAGAGTGCGCCGGTAGACCGTACCGCCGCAAACGCGAAGACCCTATATTTTGAATCAGTAATATCTTCGAAAATATTTTTTTAAATTACATGCTGTAAAGGACTATGTTGTTCCATATTAAATGTAAAATGTATTTAAGTTACTTAATTAGATAAGGATTAATGCTGTATTGCCTAAATTCGCATCGTAAATAAGCCATTATTTTTCGTAAAAAGTAAAGAATAAAAATTTGCTATTGTGGGTTATCCCTAATAGATAAACATGTACCATCGCGGATTTTCTTGTAGAACTATTTAAGGTATACAATACTTAGTATATTATTTTGATCTATCTCGTAGAGTCCAGCCAGCTTTTGCATTGTAAGCGCAAAACAATTTGTTTGTTTATGACTTCGCATTAGAAATCTTGACATGATCAGTGGTTCTCCGATATATTAAGCATGTTATCTATACATATAATAAAATTGTCACTGATCCATTCATGTACATGGAATTAAAAAAAAAATAATAAGTGGGCTTTATAAGAGCAAGAGAAGCCAAAACAATGGTTTTCCAGTTTGTCTGTATGTCTGTATGTCTGTATGTCTGTATGTCTGTATGTCTGTATGTCACCACCGTCCCGATAAAGACTATCACATATAGAATGCTTAATTCGCCGAGACGGACAGCGATACGGTGGCTCAGTTGGTAGAGCGACGGGACGGTTTCCCAGTGGTCGCGGGTTCGAATCCCTGCCCGTATCGGTTTATTTTTCATTCTATATTTATATAAATTTAAATAAACTTAACATGGCTATACATGTTTAAAGATATTTTCAAAAATTGATTTCGGTAGTGGCATCTTTTCAATGTTTATCTATACTGCAAAGTTAGAAACATTGGTTAGAATTTTCGAAAGAAGCCTAATAGATGTCACCACCGTCCCGATAAAGACGATCACATATAGAATGCTTAATTCGCCGAGACGGACAGCGATACGGTGGCTCAGTTGGTAGAGCGACGGGATGGTTTCCCAGTGGTCGCGGGTTCGAATCCCTGCCCGTATCGGTTTTTTTCATTCTATATTTATATAAATCTGTAGAGTAGTCTTTGTACATTAAAAATATTTTAAAAAATATACCAGGGTGTGAAGTATAAACTAACAGAATCCATTTTCAGCATTTTAAAAATCTTTGTCTATTTATCTGTTTGTCTTTTAGTTGTGCACACAACACGAAAAAAAATATTTAAGTTTTAGAAATTTCGTTATAGTTTTTGGCTTAAAAATATTATTACTTAAACTGTTGTTACTAAAACTCAAAAACGTTATTATATAAATTATTGGGATTATCATCCTTCATATCTAATTTACCCACTTGCTCAACAGAATTCTTTAATGTATGGATTCGGTTTTTTGTAATTAGTCTGCAAGTAAACTTTTCGGGCTTTTTATTTTCATGATTTTGCGAAAATTTTAAACCGCTGTGGTCTGAACTTAAATTCGTCATTACCGTTTCTTTATAAATGTTACAACTACAGAACACGTTATCAATACAAGTCGCGGAAACATTAGTAATGCGGGTAGGTTCAGAAAAGACGTTCAATTAATAATATCATTCAATCATTTACTAAACGTAAACTTCACGAAGTTACTTGTAATATATCTAGATTGAAATCACCGCACACTATCACGGACTTGTTTTTTTGACAAAGTTTAGTAAAAATTTCTTCCATTTTGTTTTCAAATTCAACAAGGTCACCAGAAAGGGGTCGGTACACGCATAAAATGTTCGACAGAGAGTGCCACTATGTCTGATTGAGACTTAAACATTACATCGTTACGAGCTAAGACAATTTAGTCTCCGCGAATAGCTTTCTCTCTACAGAACGAACTTGACAATTTATAATTTTGTACATTTATATATTGTTATTCTTATATTATTATATTTATATTGTTATTCTTTAACAACCAATGCTCTCTAATGCACAATAAACTAATGTTATATTTTGGAACAAACAGTACCACTTCCGATTTCTTGCCACCTAAGCCTTGTATATTTTGATCGATAATATTAAACAGCTTAGGCTTTGTCTTAAAATTTAGTTTAAAGTGGAACGCTTATGGTGTGTCAATACTACATTATTTAAATTAGATTTATTTTTCGTTATATCCCTTATATCGATTTTTTTTAATTAAATGCTACTATTGTAGCTTTTTGTTTTTTATAATATAGAGGCAGATACATTGTACCTTTTGTCATCCTAAAACTATTATAAATAAATTTATTTATATTAAAGTAAAAGTAAGCGCCACTATGACGGTATGTCAAATTATATAATTTCAAATTTAAGTTATATATGTTCTTGCTTTGTTTGTCCGAATAAAAAGATAAATACGGAAATGTAGAAATTACAAATTTACAATTATTTATATTACATAATTTCAATGTTTTTTCTATATTTTAAAAATGTCAATTTTCTTAATCGACAAACCATCTCCATGTAACAGTACAATAGTAATATTTTCAGTCAACTTTAAATCAAAGTTAATTATTTTATCCACATTGTACTTGTAATTGGCTCCAGGTGAGAATATATTATAAACTTTATTTAATTCACTACTTAAAAGAGACCTAAAGCCTTGACCTAATTGGTCTGAAAAACCAAAGTAATTATGTTTGACAGATACAGCAGAAGACTTATTAATTATTTGTTTTTTTCCCATAATATTTACATTTTACTACTATTTTCAATATGTATAGCCGAATCACCCAACACCTCAGAGTTTAGCTTAGAAACTACATTTAACTTTTCAGTTAAACAATTACAATTAACATAATTATTAGTTAAAGATTCAAACCGCTCTAAGTTATAACTACACCGGTAAACTAAATTTCCTGTGGCTTCAATATGTTCCTTTATTTGATTCTGAGAAGATTCATATATTTTACTTATTGATTGTAATGAAGAAGATAATTGGGATTTTGAAAATAAAAAAAAAATATTGATTTTTTTTATATATTTTAAAACTTTATCATAAATTATATTGATATGTTATGCGAAAAACTGAAAAAAAAGTTTTTTTTCAATTAATTATAAGCAATTAAAAGTGGATAAAATTTTAATAAAAATCACGTGACTATGAACGCGCCACGATTGGTCACCATATTTGTGACGTCATAATGTTCTAGCTATTTAATAACAGTACAGCGTTTACGGCTATTACATGTGACTTGATAATAACATTAAAAGTTTATTGCTAAAAAACGATTTGTTAATTAATTCCGTTTGGCTGTGTCACAAAGGATTTATAAAGGCAACGTCTGATAATATTCCTAATGTTGATATATTTATGATAACCAGTTTTTTAACAAATGATGTTCGGTTCAATTCTGCTGAAGTTCGAGGTGCCAAGGGGTAAAAAAATAATATAAATAAAAATATTTAAATATTTATCTTCCTTTTATATTAAATATAATTATTTATTTCATTAATTGTAGAGCATCACGTGAGAGTTACGGCGACAAAGCTATAGGTTATGTTCAACTTAGTCGTAAAAATAATATTTGTATCGTAAAAGGACGGGTTTGTCCAGAACATCGAGTTTAAGGTTTCTTTTAAGGTTCGACATTTTCAATATTAATTTGTGTATATATAACAATGACAACAGAATTAAATAGATCAAAACACTGTTAGTATTATCTCTGGATAAACTGCAATGAGTGAAAACAAACATTATAACGTCACATGCACTCGGGTTTGTTCGGGAGCTATCGGCGTGTCTTCGGTGCTGGATTAAAAAACTTATTTTAATTTTTATGTAACTTTTGAATTATTGCAAAATAAAAAAAAAATAGTTTTTTTATAAAACTTATATCTGATCTTTCTATTTATTGTAAAATTATTTTAAATTATTTTGTGCCTTTTATTTTTTAAATCATTTATTTTCTTTGCAGAAAACTTGTTACTAATGAGATTATTACATTTTTAATTAATTTCTTAACCTTCATATACTTTTTTAATTTGTTATGACTTGAAAAGTATATGGGGTGCACAATACTCGACCCATCTTTAGTTAAATCGATTATAGTAGTATTAACATCAATAAAATCTGATTGAGTAGGTTGTGAGTTGCATTCAACCAGCTCATCATATAAACTATAAGTTTGCTGACTTTCTACATTTAATTTGCAGGTTTCCAAGTCTGAAATAGATTTCCAAGTCTGCACCAAATCAGACTCAAGCTCTGAATTGCTTTCTAATGCCCTCTCATGCTCATCGCTGCACTGGTCAAATGCAGTCACTATATTTATTAACTGATCTCGCTGAGCCACAATATCCAAATAATTAGTATGTAGTTCAGCGAGCTTACCTTTAAATTCATTTTTTTTTACAATATTTTTAATTTCTTCTTCACTGTCCTCTCGTTCCTGAAGTAGCTTTTAGCACAAATCTTTAGAACATCTTAATTCTTCTAAAGCCATTTTTAATTTTGGCTCCACCTCCTTTGCAGAGGCTTTGAGAGTTGCAATTACTCTTTCCTTTGTTAAATCTGGGTACAAATAATCTCTTACATACAAATGGAACGGTTTCAAAGTGCTTATTTTATGTATATATGTAAAGTAATATATAAATAATGTTTTTGTATGACGCCAATGTTTTTGTCTTCAACTTCACTTCCAATTGGTCAAGTAAAGAGAGTTAATAACGGTACCAGAGTGAGTGTATAAAATGAGTAGTTTGTAGTTTTATGTAAGTAATTTATATTAAAAGTAAAACAAAATACTTCCCGGGATTAAAGAAATTTGAATTCGTCATCCGTTAGTTGACAGCTCGATATATTTCTCTGTTCTCTTCAAATTAAGCACTAAAATTCACTTGTTAATTCAATCATATTTATACTTTGTTTGTAAAGTTTTAAAACTTATTATTGCTTTAAAAGTGAATTACTCTTAAATTTAAGAAACACAAATTAAACGAAGATTTAAGGAACTGTTTATTTAAGTAACGTGCCATTGATTTCGTAAATTTTGCCGCTAAGCATAATATAGTTTTGGTTTTATTAGTATAATATTTATAGGTATTTATACTTCAGAACCGTTCAATTTAACAAAATTCATTAACTTAAATGAAAAATATAAAATCCTAGAACGCTTAAAATAATTATCATTTATAAAGCATTTACTTTAGTTTTCCTTAGATTAAAAGTATTCTTGAAAATATCATGAATTGAAAGCCATTTTATAAAAACAACAAAACAAAAATGATGAATTTGGGGCAATCGACTCAAGTGTGCCGCTGGCTAAACCGGTAGACCGATACTTTATAGTTTACCTTAGAATTGTTTGAGTTAAAAATAAACTCATCCGGTTTTTGTGAAAGCGCTTCAAGTTGGAAAAGACTTTGTTCAATCTTTCTGATTTCCGAAATTACATTATTCAAGTTTATTTGTAGTTGGCATTTTTTTTAAGTGTTCACAATATCTATATGAAATCTTAATATCAAATGAAAATAAACAGATACGGACAGGAATTCGTCCTCAATTGGCAGCAGTCAGGGTATCTAGATACTAGATTATAGTAAAGTATAGTTATCTAAATAATGTAGATGTTGAAAATACTGAGACGTCCTTAACTGATCATTTCGGTAGTTTATTTTTTGTATATAATAAAAACTTAGGTATATTTAATAATGTTAATATTTCTTGATTATGTAAAATTAATAAATGAATAAATAGACAAACACTATGCATCTTTATAAATTTAATATTGTTCATGGATTATAGCACAATCTACTTCTAGTTGAACCTAGATCCTTTTCCTATATAAAATTGAAATAATAGATAATTATGATATTAATTTATCATAAAACTACCTATTCATAATGTGTACACATTCGTATATGTATGTAAGCATGTACGTATGCGTGTGTGTAAATATATTTACATCTTTATTGTTATGTAGTTATAGTTAAGAATGTTGTTGTCTTTTTGGAGTTTACTACATAAGAATCGGTTTTTTGATATAAAGCGCCCGGTATGAGAAAAATGTGAGGAGTAAAATCTACTGAACGAATGACCTCGTTACGTTTTTGGTGCACATCCTATCGTGCGCAACTAGTTTTGCCATCTATCGATGAATAGCAGAACTTTTAATGACTTGAAATATCACGCTTGTCTCTTTAGTTCAGCAACTCGCCTCTAAGTAGCATTGGTTGTATCGGCGTTTTTAATCTATTGCATAGCTTCTATTGCGGGCCCTGAGCGTAGAGACCGAATCGAGAAATTCCGTGACGAAAATAACCTAACACATCCCACTCCGACCGGCATAGAGGTGATACGTTTTACTTTTGCCATCTATCGATGAATAGCAGAAATTTTAATGACTTTTAAAAATATCACGCTTGTCTCTTTAGTTCAGCAAATCGCCTCTAGGGGGCATTGGTTGTATCAGCGTTACTGCGCATGCGTAATCCTGGGTAATAATTGTACAAAGATACTTTTTTCATCAAGGCTTTTAATTTTAATGACTTGCTTTTATCGTGTTACAAAAAACCGTAAGTACAAGTACTTAACAATCGTGATTAATCTTTATTCCACAGAAATAAGGTTGAAAATAGTTTTAGCCGATATTATGAATCTTTTTATGAAATTACAAAGCAGTGAAACGTCTCATTTTAAATAGGACTGTTGATAAAATATGTATAGAAATATCGATATTTATTACTAATACATTTTTGAACGATATATCGATACTTTGATATTGAAATTCAGGTATCGTGATGTATATTTATTTTAAATAATTTTAAGTTATTGCATAGCTTTTATCGCGGGCTTGGAGCGCGGCGACCGAATCAAGAAATTCCGTAAAGAAAAAACCTAACACCCCCCACTCCGCCTACTATGTAGCTCGGCCGAGGATTGTGTATATTATTTAAAAATTGCGTAAGCGCCATGTTAATAATATGTATTATATACTTTATTGCTTCATATTTAAGGTTTAGTTTAGAATTTTACTGGTACAAAGGTTTATTTTTCTACAAGCCTTTTTATTCTGTTATAGTAAAAGAGAAGACCCTAAGTATAGGTACTTAACAAACGTAATTAAACTTTATTCGTGATATTTAAGGTTGAAAATATTTTTAACTAATGATAATATTAATCTTTTTATGACAGTAATAGGAATGACAACTTCTCATAGTATTTTTTTTAATAAAAAAAAAATGTTTTCTTATCGGTCACCACATTCAACTTCAATTAATATAAAAGCAAAAAAAATACGTGTGGCACTCGGCGACTGCCGCGGTAAAGCTATTGCATAGCATGTTTTATTTATTTATGTAGTTTGTTTTTTTTTCTTTGATATTAATTCAAGTTTTTTTCTTCGATGTCATGTTTGATGGGCTTTTGATATATCGACATTTTCTAATATATTAATATTGGGGCTTAGAATTTCGAAATTATATCGATATTTCGACATATTGGCTTTATTTAAAATTGGAAAGGTATTAGAAATTATACGGGAAGCGGTTAGTCTTTCAGTAGCAAGAGCGAGGAAGGGTATAACAAACACCAAATGATCTGTAGAATTCGTAAAAGAAGGCTCCTCCAAAAAATCAAAAGCGAAGCCTTATTCAATTTTAGGCGCGGCTCCTGATTGGATTCTCATGATGGACATGTATGAAAAGCATTATACAAAATCCCTGGGGATGTTGGTGTTTCGTCATCCAGACCGGACTTATTCCTGTATTCGAAACATCTGAGGCGCGTGATACTTGTGGAGCTTACTGTTCCTTGGGAAACAAACATACCAAGAGATCACACATTCAAGCTCAATAAATATTACGAACTGTCCAACGAACTGATCAGGAATAAATTTATAGTTAGTTTGTACGCGGTAGAAGTGGAAGCGAGAGGTATAACAGCAAAATCTCTCTATAGCCTACTTAGAGCCCTTGGCCTTTCTAGAACAAGCACCGGTTCATTTCTAGAACGGATTTCAAAGGCGGCATTAGTAGGTTCTTTCCAAATATGTTTTTTTTTTTTTTTTATCTAAATACAGTTGTTTTAGTGTGCGTTGACTGTAAGTGCTCAAAGCTGCTCGAATACAATAGCTCGCGCATCTGCTGAGCACTGCCAGTCGCGGCCTAACAGGGGTAATGAGTTTTTCAATATAAAGCTTTTATTGGGTTAATGCGGTAAATAAATTTGATGATTTGCAGTCGGCAAAGACGTTTTATGCGATTTGATACATTTTTTCCGTCTGGTGCCGGCAGCAGTGTTTGATGAGGGTGATAAGATGATGATGAGGATGAATAACAATGTTTAAAAAAAAAATACATTAACAATATAAATGTGCCTTTAAATCGGCTGGCTAGAAATTTAAACAAACATATTAGAAAATTTGAAATAAAAACAAAATAAGATAAAAAGTGGTAGTATGAGGAATTAACAAAACAAGAAAAAGTAAGAAAAATAATGGCAAAACTAGACAAATAACAAAATAAATGACTTTAGTAAAAATAAACTAATGTAAAGATGTATGAACTAAGTCAGCCCGGACTTATAACTTTAAAGGTAATTATGTACATCGGTAGAAGTGTTAGACAATAACAGAGTAGAAGACAGCGACAATTATATACATTATATGGTAAAAGGTGAAGAAAAGAGAAGGGTAAAAGCGTAAACAGTTAATAACGAATTTAACAATATAAAATTTATAAAGCATTAAAGGCTTTGAGGCGGTTAAGGATGGCGTCGGCAAGCTTGGAGTAGCATCTGATGGTATCCTTGTGCTTTAGGATTGGACCGAGGCGCCGTCGCACGGGCACAGGTCGTCTTCAGAGATCCGGAACCTGTGGAGGTATTGTTTAGCAAAACTGTGTCCTGTGAGTGTCTGTGTAAGTGTAAAAGTGATGTATGTGAGGGAGAATAACTGTTTAATGTGTGTAAGTGTAGGAAGGTGATGTTTGGTGTGCCGCCCTTGCGGCTCTTCGTCGTAGCGGGATTGCCAGACAGAGGCGTGGTGTGTTCGTGTAGAGTGTTTGAGGTATGAAATAGGAAAGTGTGAGTAATCCGGGGCCTTGTGGAGCTTGGCCGCCTTCTTGGCGGCGGTGTCGGCAGCCTCGTTTCCGACGATGCCGACATGGGCTTTTACCCACGCAAGCTCCAAGGTCCCGGGGGCGTGGTGTATAGTACTATGTGTCTGTGCTACCAGAGGGTGTGTATTGCTGCGGTTCTGAGTGGCGAGAATGGCGGCTCTCGAATCTGTGTCTATAATTGCGCTTGTGTGTATGCGGGAAGAGGCCCACTCGCAAGCTTTAAGGATGGCTAGAAGTTCAGCTTGGAAGACAGAACAGCTGCCTTGGAGCTTGAACTTCTTACTGACCGGGATTGGTCTTCGCCGTAAGCGACGAATGCCGCCCCCACAGTACCATCTTCCAGCTTCCTCCCTTCTGTAAAGATGTGGATTGTATCAGGGTGGCGCTTTGACTGGAACTCTCGGACCTCATCTTGGGTCCAGAGAGTGTGAGTGTTCGGCACATGTCTGTGGGCTGGGTGTAGGAGAAGGTGTGGAGGAGTAGGACGCTCCAGTGTGATGTCCGCCGGAAATAACGGTGACGTGCCCGAGAGGCGGGTGGCTTCAACCCCGTTCACCTCCTGTCCTGAACTTTGAGGTCCAGGGGGGTTAACTGGGCGAGCGCGAGGGCAGCAGAGGTGGACACTGTCCTAAAACCTCTGATCGCCCTGAGGGCGAAGGCTCGCTGCATACTCAGCAGCCTCTGCCTCACGCACTTCTTACCAGCCACGTGTCCCCAGACTCCGGCGGCGTATGTGATGATCGGATGGTTGGTTAGGTAGGGAGAGGAGTGTGGAGCGTTTTTGCGCATAATAAAGGGGCCTCTTAAACTTACTCCTGGGTCGCAAGTCCTAGGCACTGCTTGCACTTCTCTCCTTGGAACGCGATGGGCCCGGCACCCGCACGGTGAATCCATTGAATGCTAAGAAGCTTCGTCTCTCGTCTGTTATTGTAAGTAATGTTAGACATGCAAGAAGGTATTTATTTTTTAAGTGAGTTGCTAAATTAGTTGTACTCCGCGGCTTTCATATTTTTCCCGCATAAGTTCGATGAAACACCTCTTGTATCAACTTTTTTAAAATACATACCATAAAATAATAGAAATGATTAAAGAATATATATTTTGGCACTGAACTATTTCTATAAAATTAGATATTGAATGATTTAGTGTGAATGAATTAGCTTTTACCGCTACGATAAGAGGAATGATAATGAATTTGTAATAAATATCGATATTTCTAAGTAATAATATTGATATATCGATACATCGATATAGACCTATTCCTATTATGAAATGATTATATCATGAAATTATTCTATTTCTATTTAAAATATAATATTAAAAATATAAAATATTACAAAATTATTCTATCCCTAATAATAATTTTCTATATAATAATTTCTCATTTTAAATAGGACTATATAGTCCTATTTAATATAAATCATCAGTGCTATATAATATCATAAAAAGGTTAATAATATTAACAGCTTAAAATGTTTTCAACCTTAAGTCTCACACATAAAGTTCAATTACGATTGTTAAATTCCTGTACTCAGGATTTTTTGTAAAACCATAACAGAAAGTCATTAAAATGAAAAGGCTTGTTGAAAGAAATACATTTGTACAAGTAAAACATTTATTTTAAAATAAACATTAATTAGTAGGCAATAAAGTTCATAATACATATTATCAACTTGGCGCTTACGCTATTTTTAAATGATAGGTACACAATACTGGTGTGTTAGGTTATTTTCGTTTCGGAATTTCTGGATTCGGTCTCCAAGCTCAAAGCCCACGATAGAAGCTATGCAATAGCTTAAAAACTTGAATAAACATCAATAAAAAAAATACTACATAAATAATTATAATTGCAATAGTTGATAAAAATGCTATGCAATAGCTTTACCGCGGCAGACCCCGACTGCCGCACGTTTTTTTCATTTAAACTGTCTTATTTGAAAATTGATTTTAAGGGAACAAACTCCAATATCAAATAAATAAAAAAGAACTACTAAGCACTTTAACATAATACAAAAGATAATAATAAAAATAATTAATTAAAACCTAAAATATTTATTATTTGTAATTTAAGTAAAGACTTATATTTCCATGTAGGGAACGATACATTTTTAATTTTTATGTTAATAAATTATTAATACAAGCTAATATGCTAATGATTACTGATAAAAAAATATCAATATTAAAAGGTACCTTAACAACATACATAAATTTAAATAAGCTTAACATGGCTATACATGTTTATAGATATTTTCAAACATTAATTTTGGTAGTGGCATCATTTCAATGTTTATCTATGCTGCAAAGTTAGAAACATTGCTTAGGATTTTCGAAAGAAACCTAATAGATGTCACCACCGTCCCGATAAAGACGATCACATATACATACACACATATAGAATGCTTAATTCACCGAGACGGACAGCGATACGGTAGCTCAGATGGTGGAGCGACGGGAAGGTTTCCCAGTAGTCGCGGGTTCGAATCCCTGCCCGTGTCGGTTTATTTTTCATTTTATATTTATATAAATTTAAAACTTAGATCTATGTCATATTATATGTCAAAGAAATCTTATAAATAATGTGTTGAATAGAGCTTTATAAAATAAGGCGATTTAGTTTCAAATCAATGTTGATTTGAAGCTAAATTGATTGATTTGAAGCTAAATAAATGTTAATTTCGAAACATATTACGCCAACATATTTAGTCTATTATTACTAATCTATAAATATTTATTATAGTCAACATTTTTAAAACTTTAATCACAATATATTTTTAAGTCTCAAAACAATATTTTTAAACCACAAATCAGCATATTTATTCATCTAGGCAGCATCCACACGCAACGTGCATGTTAAAACCTATTTATGACAAACAAAAAAATGAAATGGTATTAGGATTTGAAGGGGAAGGTCTTTGAACACAATTAATCACAATTATCGTACATATTAAGCAAAATATGTAATTAATTTAAAATTTTATTATTTTGTTTATTCAAGATAGACAAATGAATACATTACAAATTTACAAATGAGGTACGTAGGGCAGATACTTTTTAATTTTATGACATTTATATTTATTATTTTTAATTATTAATAATTTTAAGTTTAATGTTATTACGCACTAATCGTTGTATGATATTTTTCTTAACACCGCCGGTTATACTAACACTCAAAATTAACTTACAATTTAGTCTCATCATCGCGTGGCGGTTATGATGTTAAATTGTATATGAATCGTTTGTACTTTTTACATTACGCCATCTGTTGAACACTAATTCAATCCAGTCAACAGATAAAACACCATCTGTTAGACATATTTGGATCTAACAGATTATTGAAAACAAATAATTATTTGCAATAAAATAATACTGCGACTTAAAATTGAGATGTTAGTTATCCTATCACTCAAGTCGGATCAAACTGCACACGGTGTGCAAAATTGATTAAAATCGATTAAGTAGTTTAGAAGTCCATCGCGGACAAACATCGTGACACTCAAATTATATATAAAAGATATTATTTCAAATTTTATTGTATTAGAAAAAAAGCAGATTTTTTAAATAAAAAAAGGATTCCCCTTATAAAATAAAATGATAACTTAGTAAATAAGTAATTTTGCTAAAACTGCTTACATCTTTTATTTAGATTATTTTAAAATATATATCCGATCTTAAACCTTGAAAAATTATACCAATGTCAAAAACATTTTTAAAGTACAAATGTTTTTGATATTTGTACAATTTGTATAATTTTCCTACCCTGGCTTATTGTATATTTTTATCTGGCTTATAAATGTATAAGATTATTTATTTAGTAAAATGTTAAATTTGATAATTTGTCCTTATTTAAGAAATAATTTTAATGCTCACAGTGTTGTAATTGGTTCGTTCTAATCAACAAAAACGTAACAAAATTATCATTGATTGTATTTGTACTTGCAGTAACATTCCTCTTGATTTCTTATGATGTCTATTGTAACAGGATAATATATGGGGAGGAACGATTGGCGATCAATCAATATTATTATCGTCCGAGGTCTTTAGGGGCTGTTGGTGACAGAAATTGATAAAGCCATTGCAAGGGAAAATTACGAAAAAATCGTTTGTGTTATTTGGATATATATATATATATACATATATATATATATATATATATATATATATATATATATATATATATATAATATATATATATATATATATATATATATATATATATATTCATAATATGAACCAATATTATGAATAGTGGTTGAAAAAACTGGGAATGGCGAACCGTGTAACCTGTAAAAATAAAAAAAATATGATCATCCCTATATTATATGATAGGACGTGCCTTTGGCGTAAACCAGTTTACGTAATTCTTTGAGATGATAATATTCGAGAGCGCTTTTTTGTGGTGATTAATATTAACGTAGAAAGCTATGTGTTTGAATGTTAATGTGAACATGTACCAAAATTATAATTGATAACACGCATTAAAAATTGAAAAACGTAATTAAATAAATTTATAACTGGCGTTTTGATTGTTGAGTATATGGTAAAAGATCAATTTAAAGAAATGTTAGGCCTTCTTATTTTAATAAGAAATATTTTATTTTGTTTGATTTTTAATTATAATTTGAACATTATGTTATTTTATCACAAAATAATATTAAGTAGCATCTTTGCTACCAGCTGGAAACTATCCTTTTCAAAAAATATATCTTATTAATCAGCACATTAATACAAACATCATTTTTGGCCTTATAGGACACCAATAAAAAGTTTTTAACAGTTTTTATAATAATAATATCAGGATCAATTACACACATTCATCTAACTCCTAAGCAAATTATTTGGTTGTGTTAAGGGTGTGTTGACAACGATACAAATACATAGAAATAAACATTATAAATACTGCGAATATATTTAATAAACGACCAAACCCAGAAATACAGACATCTATGCTCATCACATATATGCCTGTCTCTGTCGGGAATCAAACTCAAGCCCCATTGCGCCGCTACACGTTAGGCGTCTGCACGCTATCCTAACTACTCGACCAACGCGACGGGCCAAATTTATACATATTATGATTTGAATTGACTTTGTATAGGGTAAAACTATATATAATTTATATCATAACTTAAAAATAACGGTTAAGCTATTTGGTACGTTTAACAAAAACATAGGAAACAAGGAAACAGTTTTTAATGTTTTATATATATGTTATACGTCTACAAAGCAATATTTTGGTAGTGAATGAGATGGAATCTGAGTGAGGTCGAGAGTAAAATGTACCCACCATCGCTCAAAGTCACTCTCTAATTTATCACAAGATATCTCGATCCTTAAGATATTTTGTTCAAAATTATACCAAATACACAATGAGCATTTTGAATCTTTATAACTAATATTTAATAATGAGATTAATGATTCAAATCAAAATTTATCAATTTTAAATCAAGTTCTAAGTCACTGATATAAGCAAGAACATTTACGTACTGCTCATAATACAACTGATTCAAAGTACATATCACTTAACCCAGTACTGAACATAACACATTGCGGAAGATGGATTATGATAAACGAACCTCACTTCAATTACGTCCCATACTTATCTCAGTCCTTGTAGAGAAAATCCTTAAACTGAAATATATACCTTTATAATGTATTTCGATTGTTGATATTCTTATGTTAAATCAAGATTTACTTCGCGTGTTATATGTAATTGATACTAAACAATATATTCGAGCAATAACGAATAGTATTATTTCCGAGATATAACAAATTTGTGGATTTCTACATAAACAAATAAACCTTACAATATTATTTGTGAAAATAATTAAAATTTTCTAAACAATCTTCTTTCTATCTTTTAAGACGGAGGAGTTAGCGACGTAAAGACAAAATTTTATATTGAGACAGAACGCAGTAAGAAAACAGTAAGATTTTTAGGTTTAGCTACTTCATCTAAGTTGGGGTTATAATATTAAAAAATTCGTGAAGTGATTTTTAATTTATTCTTAGTTGTATTCACAACCAAATAAGTGAAATATTTTTACGGATTTAACTCGCGTATATTGCATTAAATCTTAAATTTACATTTTAAATCTAACCCGACGTTTCGAATGCTTTGCAGCAATCGTGTTCACGTTAAGACGAGATGGAGGTGTCTGTCATTAAGTCAGTTAATTAGTCATCTACCTCCAACGTTTTCTAAGCTTCCGGGCGTACAGTTCAGGATTCACACAAAACGCACTAACAGTATCTTGAGGTTTTACAGTGCGGTCACAGACATGGGTTTTTATATTTTTCAAAAGTGGGTCCCAGGTGTTAGATAATCCCGAACCATCTTCTCTATTAAAATTAGGATGTTTTTTAATTTCAATAACTTCACGAACCATTCTTGGAATGTAACGTTGTTCTTTAGCGAGGATTTTAGGTTTATCAAATCTTATATAATGATTGGGCTTGTCTATGGTATGTTCACACACAGCTGACTTCGATGTACGCCTTTGTTTGTAATCCGAGATGTGTTCCCTAACTCTTTTATCGATGCTCCTCTTTGTTTGACCTATGTATGACAAGCCACAATCGCAGTCAAGTTTATATACTCCAGCACATTGTAAGGGAATATTACTTTTGATAGGTCTCAAGAATTGGCTCACTTTCCTTAGAGGTTTGTAGATAGTTTCCTTCCTTTCATATATGGTAGTACGGCCGGTTGACGCTCAACTGTTGTCAACTGTGAATTGTGATTGTGTGTGTTAAAATGTAAATTTAAAATTTAATTTAATATACGCGAGTTAAATACCTAAAAATAGTTTTATGTCAATGTGTAGTACTTGAGAAAATCTTAGAAAATACTATGTGAACCAGTACGAACTGGAAACATCAAATCAAATCCGCCGGTTGGAGTACCTGAAGACCAAGCATGTAACACTTTTAACATCTCTAAACTTCTTAAAAAGATGCCGAGATCATTTCCTTGTACCAGTATGTATGTATAGGTAATTGTATACGTTTTTCTAATAAGCTCCCAAATGAAGCCTTAAGCCTATCATTAAATAAATTTAAATTATATGTTAAAAATAATTTGATAAAAAAATCCTACTATAGTGTAAAGGATTACATCAACGACGGTATGGCCTGGGAATGAATTGTATTTTATTGCGAATAGCTAGTAATCTCCGCAATTTGTTTTTTGTTGTAAATTAATTTTGCTTTATCGACCTGCTGCATCACACCGATTGCTTAGAAGTCACTACTTGCGGTAGCATCGGGAGTCGGGTTGCCTTCCTCCCTCAAATATGGCGAAGGGAGTGATGGCTGGCTCTTGTGTTATGCTCGTGAACGGGTGCTGCTTGCGGTGACTGGTTGTGTGGCAGGCCCCGGCAAGCGGAGTAAAATGTCCCTTCGCAATAAGGTGACACTTTACAAAGATTGCATACGTTCCGTCATGTCCTATGCGAGTCCCGCTTTTGCGCACGC
The DNA here is from genome assembly GCA_959347405.1 of Napeogenes sylphis. Classification (NCBI taxonomy): domain Eukaryota; kingdom Metazoa; phylum Arthropoda; class Insecta; order Lepidoptera; family Nymphalidae; genus Napeogenes; species Napeogenes sylphis. The sequence goes on from OY365783.1 coordinate 2,716,819, forward strand.
TAATCTGAAACCCCTTCAGGTGATTCAGAACAGGTTTACACGGATTGCAACCGGGGCGCCGTGGTTCGTACGCAACATCGATCTCCATAGAGATTTAGACCTTCCGACCATCGCTCAGTACTTCAAGGGGCTTTCCCAAAAGTACTTTGAACGTGCTGAGCGACACCCGAACCCACTGGTGGCTGACGCCGCAGAGTATAGACCACGTAAGACTACTTTAGTCAGAAAAAGAAGACCCAAGTCGGTACTCGTTGACCCCGACGACGCGTTCACAGTAGGTAATAACGTGTACGCGTAGGCATAATTGACACCACACAACATACAGACACACACCGTCTGTACCGGTATAGACGAGGTCCCAACTGAGTAAGTGCTCCGTTGCTCCGGCGTTCTGCCGTCGGAGGACGCTAGTGTCCAAATTTCCTTAGCTTCCCTCCTGGTTAACGACGCCCCGAGCCGAGGTCCGTGTCTCAATCTGAGACGCCCTCGGGACGTCGTTCCCCATGGGGGCCCATCAGGCCCCCCCTTTTTAAGGGTGGGTCTCCTGACCCACCCGCTCCCCCGGTGACGCTGTAATAGCCAACAGGGCTAACAGCATAGACAGACAAAAAATAAAGTGGCAGGCCGAAGATTTTTTTTTAAATATATATATATTTATATTTTACTATATATATTTTACTGTTATTATTATTTCCTTTTCGTTGCCTGAAATCATTAGGCTTCATTTCACATTGATTGCGACGGTTCTAGTTGTTCCAAAACTACATTTAAGATTGACGTTTGTGAAACAGTGATCACAACAACAAAAAATATATCCGGCTGAGTTTGTTGTGTGGTTCTTCTCAGACCAGGACGCGTTTGGAACCCTCATAGCTTTAACACTAAGATGGAAAGTGCTTTTACAGAAGGGCTTATTACGATAAATCTAGTATCGTAACAGGCCCTCCTGACACTTCCATGTTGATGTACACAAGTGATCACTGATTATGATTTTATGTGGAAAAGATATAAATAAATAAATAAATAATAAACTATAAGAGATATACTGCTTTGGATTATTTATACATTCGTATTTTTAAAATACGAATTGATTTGAATAAAGAATAAATATTATCGATATTTCTTTGCAGATTATCTGCAAACGCACGGCTGTTTTGTCTCTGTTAACGAAATGTTTATAAATATTGCTCATCTTTCATTTTTATGGACCATTAATATTACAAAGCTTGGATTTTTCTGTTAATAACAATAACACCTTTTCAAATGTAAATACTTTTTCAATATTTAGGTTATCTACATCTTTATATATATATATATATTTCTTGTGTGCGTGTGTATGTCACTGAACTCCTCCTAAACGACTGGACCGATTTTTATGAAATTCTTTGAGTGTGTTCAATGGGACTTGAGAATTGTTTAGATTCACAATTTGGTGCACTGAAAAATGGTTTTTTGATTAATTTTTAATGTGTAAGTAGGTGGTGATTTTGGAATGTTTCACATTGGTTCCGACGGACTGCGTTGCCATGGCAATGTCAAATATTAAATAATATTCTATTTTAATTATAGTCTGCCCTGACAGTTGGCGTTGCGATAGAAATAAGAAAAATATTTTAGTACTAGCGGCCCGATACGTGCTTCGCTAAGTAAAAAGTGAAATTTAAAAAAAAATATTGATACAAATTCATTTATTCAAACAAAAAATCTTTATTTACATATTCATACGGTATCGATTGGTCTAATTAGTAAAAATGTACATGTAATGACGTTAGACGTTGTAATAACTTTTTAATTTTTTTTTTTTTAAAGTCCGACAACGTCGGTCGGGTCCGCTAGTATTATATAAATGTTTAATTCGATTATTCGTTAAGACTGATTTCTTTTTGTATTTCTCAATATTTAATTATTCAATTTCAAAATTCAAATTTCAACCGCCTCGTTGGTCGAGTAGTAAGCGCAGACGCCTAACGTATAGCGGCGTAAAGGGGTTTTGGTTCGGTTCCTGAAAGGGACAGGCATGTATGTATCATAGTTACATTGCAAAGACATATCGTTTCAGGCGCTATTAACAAACCGCAAATGATGACATACTCGCACATATCCCGTTAGCTAAAGTTCCCTTCGTAACCTTAATGCGCACCATAATGAGTGACTCCAGTCTCGTGCCACTGACGATGCAAGGAAATGCAAGAAGTATTTGACTTTTCGACGGCGAATAGTTAATTCCAATTGATTGAGATGCCTGCTCATCCGCTGGACGTAAGTACGTGAGGCCATTGACTAACCATTGGCTGGTAAAAAATGTTGGGGCGCTCACCAGTCCATTTATAAAGATCTTTGAATCCGAGATTTTTCAACAGAATTCATGTATATTTCTATGATATATGTTTTAAGGTCTTGTGCTATCCTCGCACAGAATTCAGAAACTAAGACGAAATATAACTAAGACATCAAGCCAGTACTTTTACGTTTTTTATTGCAAAATCTCTAAACGTATCAAATTTGTTGAAGTTTACAGTATCAGTAGAATATACCTTATATTATAAGGAATAACAGTTGTACGATCGGGTGACTATACATTTTCTTACTTAGATTATAATGAATCAATGCCCCAGGGAAACAAGATCTTGATTATGTGACCGAATGTGGTCTCTACAATCAGCTTACGTACGTACGTTTACGTTTTAAGAGATGAGATTTTTTTAATTTAGTAGTAAAAATTACCAGTATAAGGGAAGTTTTTATGTACCGTGATGACATACATTACCATCAATTTATCAATGATAAATCTTGGCTTTCAGAATATGGCTAGTAAATTATCAGTACCTACGTATTTAAATGCAACATTAATTAGATTTAATAGAGAATGTTGCAATTCATTATATATTACCTCAGACGAAGCTTCTTAGCAATCCATGGATTCACCGTGCGGGTGCCGGGCCCATCGCGTTGCAAGGAGAGGAGTGCAAGCAGTGCCTGGGACTTGCGACCCAGGAGTAGGTTTAAGGGGCCCCTTTATTATGCGCAAAAACGCTCACCTTCACCCTCCACACTCCTCTCCCTACCCAACCAAATTTGGAAAGAACCTACTAATGCCGCCTTTGAAGTACGTTCTAGAAATGAACCGATGCTTGTTCTAGAAAGGCCAAGATCTTTAAGTAGGCTATAGAGAGATTTTGCTGTTATACCTCTCGCTCCCACTTCTACCGCGTACAAACTAACTATAAATTTATTCCTGATCAGTTCGTTGGTTAGTTCGTAATACTTATTGAGCTTGAATGTGTGATCCCTTGGGATGTTTGTTTCCCAAGGAACAGTAAGCTCCACAAGTATCACGCGCCTCAGATGTTTCGAATACAGGAATAAGTCCGGTCTGGATGACGAAACACCAACATCCCCAGGGATTTTGTAATGCTTTTCATACGTGTCCATCATGAGAATCCAATCAGGAGCCGCGCCTAATATTGAATAAGGCTTCGCTTTTGATTTTTTGGAGGAGCCTTCTTTTACGAATTCTATAGATCGTTCGGTGGTTGTTATACCCTTCCGCGCTCTTGCTACTGAAAGACTAACCGCTTCCCGTATAATTTCTAATACCTTGTCGTGGCGACGTGAGTATTGACCTTTATCTAGAAGTACCCTACACCCCACTAATAGGTGTTTTGCGGTTCCTATTGCCTCCCCACAGATGTTGCAAGACTTTTCGGTGGCTTTGCCCCATCTTACTAAATTACTTTGATCTGGGAGAGTCATTTGGAATGCATTAAGATAGAATTTTAATAATGCTGGGGACCAATCATAAATTAAGGTGCGCCACTTCAAAGCTAGTGGAATACAAAAATCTCCTATGGTCACCCATTCGTTTTGAATTTCTAGGCTCATCGCGTGGAGTCGGTAATTATCGTTTTCGTCTTGTCGAATAAAAGATTTTGTTATGTCTATGTCTTGAACTTTCCTACTTGATCCTAGCCCTACTTTATTTGTTTGAGCGCCTATCATAAACTTTTTATGGAATTGAAGTCGTGACTCGAGCTCTGAGGCAACTTTGTCTTTTGGGAGAGAAGTTACAGTATCATCTTTAGATTTTCCGATGATATGTCTTTTGGTAACTCTTAGATGTTTGTAGAGCTCCGATGGTTTCTTTAATTTTAATCCAAAGTTGTTACGGTCTCTAAATAAGGTTGAAGAGTCCGCTGAGTGCGCTAACCCGAGCCATAACTTCAATGTCTTTATGACGCTTGCATCTAACTTTGACAAAAGGGTTTTATTTATATCATACACGAGGAAAGGCCAATTTAGACGTGATGTTAAATAATTATCGTAAATCCAAGCTTTTTTGACGTTACTTATTGGTTGGTTGTCTACCTTTTTGAGATCGTTTAAAAAGCTATCGACTATTACATCCAACGATGGAGTACGGCCTTGGTAATCGATTTTTTTACCTAAAAATTTAAACGGAGCTGCTTCCGTAACCGTACTAACGCACTGACCGCCTATTATAAGACCCGGATCGTAAGAGGTATATTTGGTATTCCGTCTACCCAGACACAGACTAAAACATTTACTTGGTTTTGTCCTCAATCCGCCCGTCCACGTACAGAAATCCTCAACTACATTTAAAAGTACCTGACATTGTTTCGGATTACGTGTCAGTATCGCGAGATCATCTGCAAAAGCTAGTATGGATTCTGTATATTTGTTGTTGAACTTAAACCGATAGCCCCACTTTTTTTCATTTCTAATTAATTTATTAATATATTACTATTATTATCCAGAAAATAATTAAAAAGATAAATATAAAACCTAATAAAAACATTACTCTTAACATTTTCCTCTTTAACAACTTAGATAAGAGATGTAATTGACACAAGCGATTCATTTATCAAGATCCATCTTCCGTAGTGTTGTGTTCACTTCGGCTCAGTGCTGGGTTAAGTGCAATTTACTGAGAAACACATATGTGTTAAAAGCAATATATTGGTACTCTTATCTGTAACGAATAATATAATTTAAACAAAGTCGTATTTTTTATATATCATATTCATTGACAAATTATAACCTGTCTATAATTCTTCTAGAAAGTTATTAAACAATTTAATTTTCATTATATTTCATGAAAGAGGTGGAATTATAGATGTATGTAATAACTGTTTATACTGCTTATTATATATTTGTTATACTATGCTTAAAAATACCTGCGAGCGATATCTGACACATTCTACTCTATCCAAAGTCAGACGCTCGCTCGTTCAAGTATTAGATATAGCATAACTTTTGGTTTAAATTTTATTTATTCGTTAACAAGAAGTAACACATTGTGCTATGATTATGTAGTTTTATTTATTATTTCTATTTATTTTTATATTTTAAGAAGATACCAATAAAGAAAAATCTCTCTTAAATTTTTTCTAAATATTGACCAAATACATGAAAAATATATATCACATTATAATGCGTAATGTTAATATACGTTACATTATACGAAAATAACGAAGTAAAAAGAATAAAGGTCTAATAACAAGAATGACTACTCATAATCAGACTTATTTTAATAACTAGCTTTCCGCTCGCGGCTTCGCTCGCGTTGAATTCGGTTATATCGCGCGACATTATAAGGAGTAGCCTATAGTCTTTCCCAAGGTCTAGAATATTTGTCAAAATTCAACAATATAATCTTACATGATTTTATGTTTGACAATAAAGAACTTCCATACAAACTTTCATTCCCTATTTCAACCCCTTTTACCATTTTTTTCGCAATAAAAAGTATTCTCTGTCCTTTCTTAAGTTTCGTTTTATCTTCATACTGAATTTCATCAAAATCGGTTCAGTGGTTTAGGCGTGAAAGCGTAACAGACAGACCGAAAGACAAAGTTACTTTCGCATTAATAATATTATAGTAGAGAATCCCAAGTAAGAACGATCTTCATCCATCTGATAACCAGGTAAACCAGGTAAACAAATAAAATATGTTTGTGAACGTGTACCGATAGGGTTGCCATAGAAAAAGTTCATAGTTATGATTAATTAAAATTATAATAAATTATATTTTTTATAGTAGACTGTCTTGGTTGCTAAAAAAACCATAGTCTAATTGAAAGTTTACAACATCTGCTATATGCAGTTGATCGGTTGCCTATGTTTACCTGGTAGCCAAGTTTAAACAGGTAAATTGATATTGGTGATTGCGCTCATCTGCTTACCGCAATGAAAAAAATTGATTGCGGATAGACTAGGCTAGTGTTGCTTGTGAAAATCTGTTCATAGATAATGGTAGCCAGGCTTTGAAATGTCAGAAATTGAAGCTAGTAAATATGTATGGTATGAAACATTGTACTAAAGTAAATGACGCAAGATATCAAATTTTCCTGAATTTTATTTTGCTATAGAACATAGTGTGAAGTTCCCTAAAAAAGTCAGAAGTTTTGACTCAATGTAACCCACTCTGTAATTTATTTATTCAAGGTGTTAGGTTTATGTGAATGTTAAAGAAAAATCCTAAAAATCTCTTACAGACACAAATTTCCTAGGACTGTTCCTTGTCTTACTTATATAATATAAACCTTTAAAATTCATAATGACAAATATTTTTGATTCAGATAAACGGATCAAAATTTTTATTTATTTATTTTTGACCTTCAGTTAGTTAATGATCTGAAAAAGAATGTGGTTATATTAAATTTCCGATAACTGTAAGCACAAAAATATGGATATATATTTAAGGTAGGTAAGAGCAAACTTAGTTTAAAATATATAATGAAACATTGTAATCCCTATTTCCTATATTTGATTTGTGTTTATTTATTCAATAACTTATTGAATCTATTTTACGTTAAAAAGTTACTTTTCAATTTAACCATTAACCAATAGAAGTTTTAACTAGGTCAAACTAGTGCTTTACTTGCAATGTTAACTAATTAAATATATCTTATTTTTAAGAGGATTTGTAGAGCCTTTGAAACTACAAAAATAAATACGTTAAAAAAAGGACTTCAAGACTAAAAGTAATAAATAATGAAGATTTAATATTAATTATTTACTACTTATTTTTTATGTCCTATTTACTTATAGGTTTGAATACTTATATATATATATATATATATATATATATATATATATATATATATATATATATATATATATATATATATATATATTGGCCGAATTAAGAACCTCCTTCTTTTTGAAGTCGGTTAAAAATAGCCATTACAAGATTTCTGACGGATATCTTCTAATAATGAAAACGTTAATGGAGCGGATTAGACCGCAATAAATACATCATAAATAAAACCTATTAGGTTTTAACGTTATCATCGATAATGTAATAAATAACATATTATTATGTATTTAGAAAAAATATGAAAAATGGTTCTCATTTTTCTCAGTGATATATCGACATAATTAATCATGTTAAAATGATCGCAGTTTTTATGTATTCCGCATTCCTTGTTTTTTCTAAAAATCAGAAATCAAATTGTTAGTTCATTTTTATTTGAATAAATAAAATTTAGGAAATATAAAAGTAATCAAATAAAAAACTAATGTTAACCGATATAATGCTATATATAGTAATAGTAACTTTTTGATGTTATCAAATCTTCAGAATAAATTTTCTTGAACGTTTAGTCTGTTTGCCGGTGATTTCCATCTTTGAAATTGATTGATTTTCTTAGAAAAAACATAATAATGTGGTAGTAATTGTTTATTGCCCAAATAAATAGTATCTAATAGAAAAGATTTTTTTTGTATGCTAGGTACCTACGTTAAAAGAATAATACATTTAAACTAGGACGTTGCGAGGAAGTGAAAAAAATAGATACTCTTTAATAAATACCTAGTTTTGCCATAAATATTGTAAAAAATATTATTTTCTAATTACAAATAACATTTATTACTTTTACAATGGAATACACAAATATAAAACAGTTAAAAATATAAAAGCTTATTCGTAGTGCCCATTGGCTACAATACAGTCCTTTAGACGTTGAGGCTAGTTATCAACAGAAGCACGCGCTCTTTCCATGCCAATAGTATGGCTTGTTTTAGGGACTCTAGAAGTATAATGGCATTTAGAGCAAGCTGTACTCTCTAAAACTGACCATATATCATATTCCAGCGGATTAAGATCGGGGCTAGACGACGGCCACTCAACAGCCCAGATGAAGTCCGAGATGTTCGTTTCCAACCAAAACCGAGCTTTAGGACCGGGCGCTGAGTCTTGCTGAAAGGACCATATTTGGTTATTAAACATGGTGCTATTAAGAGGTTTAACTACCTTCTCAAGAATAGTATCTTGATTTGGGTGGTCCAAAATACTTTTTTTTCATTTGATACCATGACATTATATCCCAAATCTGGTAAAGTTTGAGCTCTTGATAGATGATTTGGGTTGGCGATTTGTAAATTTTTATTTCCTTTTTAAATAGCATAGGAATAATTTTTATTTTCTTTGAATTGTTTATGCATATGAATGGATAGCTGTCGAGTAAAAACAAAAACTTATTCTTGTAGAGAATTTGACGATCTACAAAAAAAAATTGCTAGGTTGATTTCTTTAAAAATTATTAGAAGTTTAATTCCAATTCATAATTGTAAAAAATCGTATTTACAAAGTTTTTAGCTTTATTATTAAATAATGTTTCTGTGCGATATAAAATCTCTTGCTTTCGGACAGGATTTCTTCGAATTCTTTCCCTTACTGCTTTGGTACGGACACTACGTGGACGACCAGATCTTTCTTTGTCACAAACAAAGGAAGACTCATTGTATCTATTAATAGACACCCGGCACACAAATATTTGGTTAATACCAAGTATATGGAGAGTTTTAAAAATTTCACTTGGCTCTAAACCTACTTTGTGTAATGCAATTACAGCGATTTTGACCTCTTGATCACTTCACTCCATTTTAATATTGCAAATTATTGTACTATGTATTAGCGTCAAAATGAGAAAACACAATGAACAATGGTATAAAAATGACAGATTCCAAATTCCAATGTAATATTTTTTTATTTTTAATTGTTACAGCATTTATGGCCCGACTAAGTATTAAATAAACCCTGACTATCGAATCATCACTTTGAACATGGGTTCAGTGGACGGTATGGACCAGAAATCACTTGTTCACTTGTCAAATGGCCTTTTTGTAAAGACAACAAAAGCCCGGTAATCACAACAGTTTTCACAAAATATTTTTCAAGCAATTAACGTACTATTAGAAATATTATGTGATTACATATTAGGTGATTACAAATGAAATTGGGGTTTTCTATGAAATGAATAAAAAGTCGAATATCTATAAATATAGTAAAATTTTCACTGATCGAAAACTATACATCTATACTAATATTATAAAGAGGAAATGTTAGATTATTTGTTTGTTTGTTTGAAATGAATAGGCTCTGAAACTACTGAACCGATTTCAAAAATTCTTTCACCGTTGGCAAGCTACACTATTCCCGAGTGACATAGGCTATGTTTCATTTTGGAAAAAAAATAGAATGTTTACTAAAACTTGAATATTTTAACGCAAGGTGTAAAAAAATAAACAAAAAACTGCGTGCGCTGCGAAAACGGTGAAAGTTACGCAAAAATGATGTTCTATGAAATTGTTCCCCTTTAAAAGTTATAAAAAGAAATCCGCGACAACATATATCTAGCTTTTAAGGTTGACTCACTATAACCTTTTATATGGTTATGAAATTAGTTCTAAAATAATATACACTTTCAAAGGTGTTTTAATAATAACGATATTATTCCTTATCCAAATAAATTATTTAAATATCACAGGCACTTAATTATGAACAACATTGCTTTTGAAAGCATTTGATTTTAACCAATAAGTAAGGAGTTATTTTAGTTTTAAAATAATACACAATGGTCAAATACCACACGTACTTTGATGTGCAGGGTGCGTGGCGCGTTGCAAGGTAGCATGCCGTGGTCGGCTCCTTACGGAACGGTTGTGGACAGCGAGAAAATTTTTGAATGCGTTTTTTTCGATATTCATCGAAAATTACACATTAATACTTATTAAATAAAAAAAATCTTCGTTAATAATTTTTTAGTATGGTAATTTTTTTGGTGTTTTTTTTGTTTATTCTTCTAAAGTTTATTTATTAAATGCCAATGCAATTATGCCTAATCAGTATCGTAGTAAATCATATGTATTGTTTTAACTATTAATCTCAAATATATAATAAGACAGTAAAAATCGAGTGTCAGTACATTAACTAAAAACGAGTAACAGAAACCAAAAAATAAATCTTGGAATTTTAGTCTGTCTGTCTGTCTATCTGTCTGGTACATTTAAAGTCGAAACTACTCAACGAATTTGAACGCGATTTTTACAAGTAGATTACGGAAACTATCTGGAGCGTATAACTTTGTTTCGTTAAAATCTGTTAAGGGTGAAAAAAGTTATGGTCAATTTAAAATTTACTTTAAGCATTGTTTCAAAATTTTTAAACAGAATTGAATGCGGTTTACATGAACGTATTTAATTAAGATAAAGCTAGAATTTCTACTTTGTTTTATCTGAATTGTAAAATAATTTAACAAATTGAATATTATCATTTTAAATTTACTCACGTGAAATCTCAATAGATCGCGCTGACTTTTTTTACAACTAGCTATGATTATGTTTTCGCATTTGGTATAGCAGTTTGAAATTCTACAAAGAAATTCTTAAATTGAACATGTCTCAAAAACATAATATTTCGTATCCATATGCTTTAATACGTATAGCTGAACAATGTCCTGGTCGTGTGTGTGTGTGTTGTGTGATGTGGATGTATGTTATTATTTTCAGTTTGATATCGTAACAATGTAATGCCTATATATATAAAATTTCCACGGGAATAGGATACTACAGAATTAACTTTAAGTCTATTATAGGTCTGCATAATTGTAGTTTCCACAGATTACGTTAAAAACGACCTAAACGCGGGCGGAGCCGCGGGCAACAGCTAGTAGAAAATATTTTAAAAAATCATCGTGGGATTTGATGATTTGCATGAAGTTTTCGGGAATATATTGTCATGGGATTCACTTTACATTTTGTGTTTTATTATGAAGTCTAAAAGATATAGAACTTTATTTATTTTTTTTTAGTGTTACTTTAAACTTGTACATTATGTAAATGAGGTAGATATAGTTATTTTGAAGTTGGTTTTAATTTTTTTTTATAATATATTTAATTAATCAAAGTATGAACCATTGATTTCTATTCTATTTTTGAGATCTTATAGGTAATTCATTGATCCCTTTACTAAAAAAACCAGTCGAACAGGAAGCAATAAAATCTTTGAAGATGATGTGGTCCACCAGACGCATACAAGTTTATGAAATTTTGAATTTGGAATTCCTTATCAAAGAGGAGAAATTTATGATTAAAATGTACGGAAAACGCCAATTTTATATTTAAGGACCTAATATATTAATATTTATATATACATATAAGCAATGCGATACGCAGGACACCACATTTTAACGGAGTTTAAATTGACCACAACATTATAAAAATGATTTAGCTGATGAGCATGCTGGAAAATAGCAAATATTAAATTAAAGTGTTTTGCTCGCTATTTTAATGTCATGTATATTTATAGATTTTAATTCAAACGAGGTTGGAAGATGTAAAAATTTGGATTTTATAAAGAAAACCATTTCATTAAACTACGCCGAATTTAAATTTTCTGACCAATCCAATTTATTCATCGAACAGATTATTATTTATATTTTCTAAAAACTCCACAAAGGTTATCTAGTTATGTATTTTAGGAGGAAATATATATTTTCTTATTTGGATTACAAGGAATCAATGTCCCTTTTGTCCCTAGCGTGCAGGATCTCAATTATGCGACCGAACGTGCTCTTTGCGTAAATAAGTTAGCGTAATTCTTTTAATAATTGATAGCTTCAGGTTATTTTATGATACTATGTGAAACAAATAAGATAAAATTACATATGTGATTATATTCAATATGCTTATGATCAAATATTATATAATATTAGGATCATTAAGAAATATATAATATAACTAGCTGTTGCCCGCGGCTCCGCCCGCGTGTAGGTCGCTTTTCGCGTAATCTGTGGAAACTACAATTATCCAGACCTATAATAGACTTATAGTTAATTCTATAGTATCCTATTCCCGTGGAAATTTTATATATATAGGCATTACATTGCTAACTACATTGCATTTTGAAAATGAAATATAGCCTATGTCACTCGGGAATAGTGTAGCTTGCTAACGGTGAAAGAATTTTTGAAATCGGTCCAGTAGTTTCGGAGCCTATTCATTTCAAACATACAAAAAAATAATCAAACCTTTCCTCTTTATAATATTAGTATAGATAATATATAATAAAATAAATAAATATATACATTTGTAAATTATTTGTAGAAAAACTAAAGCCAAAAAATAAAGAGCAATAGTAAACTGAAATAGTAACATCCACACGAAATCGTTTTTCTTAGCCTTAATTTTCAATGAAACCATTATCGTAAGTGGATTTGTGAAGAACTTCGGGAGCTGCTATAGCTATGACGAGTACGTTTATCACGGTTGAATAATCGTGAAAGCCTGGAGACTGAACGTTTGTTGGACATCGCTTATATTCAAGCAAATTCAAAATATTACCTTCCTTTTGAGACTACAGCAATAATATATAAAAAATCCATTTGGCTGGATGTTATGATCAATAGAATAATAATCAGAGAAACACTTTAGCAGTAAATCATGCTAAAGTGTTTCTCTGTAATAGATGGACATGATTAAAGATGCTTATATATGTCACTTTATAGACAAATATAAAATAAAAACATAGTCAAAATCATCCCGAATCATCATAGTAAAAGTTATGCAAATCACTTATATTTTTAATGAATTAATACATTATAGATGGAGTTTAATATTATTTACCTCAGAATCAGATAATCATAAAAAAGAGAAAATGGTTGTTGTTTTATTGTAATTTATTATTAAGGTCCTATTTGACCCGAAATAGCTGACGGCTTATCTTTGCCTTCATTGAGACCATTGGGACAGTTCAAACCCTACATAAAGTCAAATATTTAAGTAAAATTATTAAATATTTATTTATAAGCTTATACCTATGTGTTACTGTTTGTAATTTTGATTTAAATTTAAATTTAAAAATTCACTGGGTGGGCTATATTTATATGCACATTTGAAACATGTGGAAGTAACAATAAGTGGCGTCGAAATAAAAGTGTAAATGTTATTTTGTTCATGATTTATTTAAAGTAATAAACATTTATTGTTTTTTTTATGAAATAGCAAAGATGTGCTCCGCCACGTCGTTGGTAATCCTGCAATCGACAAATTAACATTGGAAAACTTGCTGACATATGCTATCGTGTCTATCTTTTCGTGGATATTTTCTTTTAATTGGAATATGGTCATCGGGCTATTAATGTACACTCTTATCTTCAGATATCTACACAAAAAAAACGAACAGGTAAGAGCAATCTTCAGCAAATAGAAAATATAAAGTTGGCTCTTCCTATATGCCCGTTGGTGTGGCATGCTTTATTATCAGGAAGTGGTAAGGTCTTAAAGCCGACCAGAGTGCCCTTTGATATCCTAAGAGAGTTTGTTTTATTAGCCCTTCTGATATGGGTTCGAGGCGGTACATATCACTTCTTTCTTTCAGTGACCACCACAAAACTATATGGATACCCCACCTGTAATACTTATAGTCCACCTATTTTAGAGATATAAAAACACTATTTCCAGGTTTGATGCTGGTTTGAGCAATTGTTGCACCTGTATTTTCTCGTCCCGGCATAAAAGGCATCAGGGTTTAAATAATCTCATTTTCTTCATGCAGACATTTTGAGACAACTTTTTTCACTACTTTGTGAAAATAACCCTCATTGTTCGTGAAGAATTGTACTGTACCTCGCTAATACTCTTTAAACTAGTACACCTTCCGCCAAATCCGTTCATTTATCTTTAGTTTGTGGGAAATGGGTCTGAACAGCTGCGGTATGTTGGCGAACGGTCGACGTCCAGTTGGTGTTTGTTTTGTCGGGTGTCTAGTCGAGGAGGGTAGCGGGATCCGAAGCGACAGCTTTCCGCTGGCCGCCCGCAGATCGTTGGGTGCCTAATTAGTGGGTTAGCCAACCACGAAAGCCTGCCCCACCAGCTATAAAAAATCCCAGGGTGTCTCCATCGTGCTGGTTGGCGACCAGATGAGGAGGCCCGATGGCGATCCCTGGGGGGGTTCGGGCGTCCCCGCAGTCTCCAGACTAGCCTCCCAGTGGCAAGACATCACCAATTTCGACGTCGGGTTCGATACGTACCGCTTCGTTCAACTGGCATTTCCCATCCCTATTCTCTTTTATTTTATTTTTTTTATGAAGATATTTAAATAGAAGAAAATGTTTTTACAGTGGTTGCACTCCTCCTCATTTAAAGTGCAACTCACTAATATCAGGGGTTTGCACTCTAATATTCTACTTATCCACCACCATCTTGGGGCAGAGCAGCCACACTTGCGCTTTTTGACGGAGACGCAGATACAATGTCCCTTGAGCGCTGCGCACTTAGATTATACCGGTTACACGTTAGAGCACAACTTTCGCTCACATGCCAGAGTCTGCGTGTATGCGCGGAACGACCTCTGTACCCAGCGTCTCCGTCACCTTGAAGACCCCACTTTTTCTTCCCTTTGGGTTTTAGTGGACACAGAAAACGAAAAAATCCTGTATTCCTGTGTCTACCGTTCGCATAATGGTGACCAGGCGACCACTCTATTATTTAACGAAGCGCTTTGCTTCCTCATTTTTAGTACGTACAGCTAAGGACTGAAACAATGTGCCTGCGTCGGTATTTCCGACCAAATATAATGTGGGTGTCTTCAAGAGAAGAGTGAATAAGTTGCTAGGGCAATGCGCCTTACCACCTAAGACTACATTCAACTTACCATCAGGTGGAATGTAGTCAAGCATTGCCCTAGATTATATATAAAAAAAAAAGTATAGGGATACTAGGTTAGTAAAGCCATTATCATCAAGTTCAGAGCGTTCAAAATTATTTCAATTTAATATCATAACCATCTGAAATCCGAAACCTTTTCTTTTTTCTCTCTTTTATAATTTGATTGAGTTATTTTAAGAATTTAGGATCGTCTCTCATATTAATTATACAAATTATTATATGATTTGTTACAAGCGGACAGCACTTTCTTTTATCTCTCATTATCCATCTCTAATCGCATTTTTTCTGCTTTTAAGCGAGAAAGAAGGAAATAATGCTAAATATTAATAAAAAGGGAATAATAGTGTCATTTCCTAAAAAAGTATCCTCGAACTTTTTATATGCGCTTTTCTTTTCTTTTACTAACCCTTATACCTTTTAGTTATCTTACTATATATTTCTTATTAAGGCAACGCTCTCAGTCCGCCTACTTGCTCTGGGAGGACTTATTATCAAAATAAGATTTCAATGAATGTCACAGCTTTAAAGAACTCCAGTCACGTGATATGGTAGCTTTGGACATAATATTTATCTTTAAAATTCCTACGCCTCGTTAAGATCAAAAACAAGCTCATTTTATTTTTAATATTAATATCAATTAAGTTGTAAATTAACTATTTCATTTTAGATAGTTTGGAAAATAACAACACCTCAAATCACTAATCCATATTCATTCTAAATTCATGGTATCAATGATCTTTTATTCAAATAAGCCGTGGATTTGGTAATGAATATTCGGCCAAAATGAGAACGGCATTGGACGTTTGTAATACATGCATTGAAAGGCTTAATTTTGCATTCAGGGACAGAAACGACTAAAGTACCAATGATAGACAAGTAAATGTATTGTCAGAACGTTTCAGTATGCTAATAAAGTAAACATTTAATGAAGTATTTTTTAAAAATAAAACATAAAAGTATTATGCGTGACATTTAAATAATGACTTTACTTGTCGGTTTTTGCTTAAAATCAAATAAAATTCAATTTGTGTATATTACCATGGGATGTTCTTAATTATAAAATGCACTTGATATTCATAGCAGACTTACCATCGAAGTTGGTAGCTTGAACTACTGTCACTTGAGAGGCAACTATTACACTTAAGCGAAATTCGCATTATTGGAGTTAATCATTCAATTTATCAAGATCCATCATCCACTACATATTGAGTAAGGCTTGGCTTAAGTACTGCTTCCTAAAATATCGGTGTAGTCGTAGAAAATTATAAACATTTAAAAACTCATTAGATATTAGTTTTTAAATGTTTAGGTGTTTATTTAGTTTTCATATTACCATTATATATGACGGCGCCTTGTTAGCGCCATATTTTGAGAGATACGTCGGAACGAGATTTGACAATTGTCAGTCTGGCGAAACGTCGTGTTGATGGTCAGCGCGGTCATGTTGAACAAGACTTTTTGGAACGTCAATGGCGAGCGCATTTGCGACGAATCGTTTTTGTTCCGAGTAATCTTTTGCCTATTTGTTTCAAAACTAATTAAAAGTGATTGGCTATGTGATTCCCTAATTACTAGTGAATAGATTTTAGTGTATTTCTGTAAGGGAGACTATTTGTGAATTAAATAACTTTTGATTGTGACATTGGTGATTCTTTCTGTTTCTATCTACATTAGAATTTATTTAAGACATGGTTGATTCTGATGATGAAGGTCAACCACTTATATATATATTTATATTTATATATGATGTAGATAATGGTTTGAAATTGCGTTTTCGAAAATAACGAAATTCTTTATTCAAATCACAATTATTATCTATTCTAAACAGATTAACTTACCTTTTTTTTTTTTTTTTTTTTTTTAACGTCAGTAATCCTCATGGATACACACCTCCATCAAGGGGATGATGGAGGTGGTTATGTGAGACTCCTACTCACTAAACCTGACGGTTGCCGCCGCCGTCATAATGGGACACCACGGGATCGCTTTCGCACTCACCGCGATGCCCCGACGTGATCCACGGAGAGGGCACCCCGCAACGAGGAGCACCCATCCCTTTTTCGCAGGCTTGATAGATCGTGGAGGGATCCCCTTCCCCCCACCCAAGCCTGCTGCCTCTGAAGGGGGCCGAGACCCCCTTCTAGCTGGACTCAGTCTCAGAATCGAGCCAGTTGGACAGACCGACTCGACCATTGACCGTGTCCAGCTCCGCCGCCGATTATCTCCCCGAGAGGAGACCACCGGTCAGACCCCCTGGAAGAGCACACTCCCATAAGACCCAGTGATGCGCAGACAGCATCACTGCAACACACTGGAGTCGAACGTGAGTCCGCTCACGTAGGGGGCCCAACGTCGAACCCGACAGGCCTTTACCGCCGGCCACGGTGATCAGCCGAGACCAGCAAGAAAAAGGCATAAGTCGGGAACCCACCACGCCCAGACCAACCGTCACCAAGCGCAACCGTGGCGTCGCGCTCGGCAACGATTAATCCAGGCAACGCCTCGGACCGTCTCCCCACCAAGCACCCTCTCTAAAGTGCTTGGTGGAAAGAGGTCCAGACCCTAATCGCGGACCCCCCCACACAGCCGCGGAACCACTCCACAGTCCACTCTGCTATCAGAGAAGTACCAGGAGTAATTCCGCAGCCGACCCCGGCAAAGAGGGCCTGCGCCCTCCCACCCTCAACGCCCAGGCCAACTTTCCAAAGTGATCAAACGATGGAAAGACGCCCGAGCCCCCCCGCAGACAGACCACCCCGAAAGGCAGCCTGCCCGCCAGCCAGCCATGAACCGGGCACAAACCCCCATGGCCGACCCCCACCGCGCCGAGTATTAGCCAACGGCTAATGCAAACCCGAAGGATCACATTAACCGTTGTTGCCCAGGGAGCACCGGCCCGTACCGCTTCCGATGCCACCGGACGAATAATAATAATAATAATAATAATAATAATATCAGGACAAATTACACACATTGATCTAACCCCTAAATAAGCAAATTATTTGCTTGTGTTAAGGGTGTTAGACAACGATACAAATACATAGAAATACACATATAAATACTGAGAATATATTTAATAAACGACCAAACCCAGAAACACACACATCTATTGCTCATCACATAAATGCCTGTCTCCGCCGGGAATCGAACCCGAGCCCCATTGCGCCGTGACACGTTAGGCGTCTGCGCTAACCACTCGACCAACGGGGCGGTTCCGAGCAACAAGGGAAACAGACGGGCACACGAGGAGGTTCCCGGCGACGGCCCCCCAGATTAACTTACCTGAAATAACAAAAAACAACATTTAAAGCCCGTACTTCTAGTTTAGTTTACATACTTTCTTTTAACGCTACTGGTATTAACGTTACTGTTATTTCTTTTAACGTTATTGATGGTTTCACGTTTCTTATAAGGGGATAACCTAGCTTTAACACTCCCAGTCGGTGTTACGTCCATGACATTACATCTACTACAGATAATAAATGCATAAAGAAAAAGAAAGACACTTAGTGTTGTGATATTCTTTACATCTCCTATCGTCGGAGAGAACAAATCATAATGATTGTTTGATTAAATGCTAACCATTACTGGATATAACTTTGTAACATGGTAGAAATTTTATTCTGCCCTCTTATGTCCAGCATCAACTTCATAGTTTTAATTTGAAAGCTCAGGATTTTGTATGTTCCAATCCTTAATCCTTAATACCTTATTTAGACGGTTTCCGTTTTTTACATATACTCTATCACCCACTTCGAATTTGTATTCTTCTCGTTTTAGATCATATATTTTTTTATTATAGTTGTGAGATTTGATTGAGATTAATGCCGTCTTATATCTATCTTCAACTTTCAGCGGAATCTACCAAAATGCTGAATTTATATCAAAAGTGGAGTAATACTCACAGTTTACAGTCTTTATCATCAAGTCTTCAATCAAGGGGAATGTCTTCAATCAAGGGCTGTGATTGAGGGAGGGATACTAAATTAATAAATTATTTAAACCACAAAGTTATCTCTATCTTTCTTTTTTTTTACGAGTAACATGCTCTCTGTAACAAAGATTATCCAAGGATAATTAATTGGCGCCGGCGGGGTCGTGGATGAAGGGCTAGCCGTACCCACGACTCCGCCAATAAGGCGAGGAAGGAGCGCCGCGGGGTTTTTAGTGGGTACACCGTTTTCGGGAGTCCCACACACGCCCCTCGCTACCCCCGCGAGGGGTACGGTGCGTAAGGCATTTTCCCCGCGGAAACAAAAAAAAAAAAAAAAAAAAAAAAAAAGGATAATTAATTGGCTAGGATAGAGGTGTGGTTTACCATTGCGATACCTACTTCTTTTTTCTTGTAAACAGTGTGCTCTAATGCGTTTTCAGGATTTTTGGTGATAATAATATCAAGGAAAGTTAAAATAATATTTGACTGTTATTCCATTTTTAATTGTAATTTAAAATAAATGAAATTAAGGTGTTCTAGAAATGCAGATGTTTGATTTCTAGGTAATATTGCAAAGGTGTCATCTAAGTAACGTTTAAAGATCTTTGACATAGGCGCTACGGAGAACAGGACCCCCATCTCCAAAGGCTCCATGTAGATGTCAGCAACAACAACGAGAGACCGGGGAACCCATTTTGCCACTCCATGAACTTAGGTATACATAGAATTCATCCTTCCACATCAAGAGGCGAGTTGTTAGACAATATTTAAGTAATTCTACACATTCTACAGGCATTTTGTCATCCTCCAGCTTTCTATTAACAACTTTAATGCAGTCAAAATCACTAGAAGGCTCGTAAATAGTGAATAGTGAATTATGACAAGTTCCTACTAAGAAATACATGTTAGTAGGAACTAATCATAAAATTTCATTAAGATTGTTTTCAGGCCATCCAAATTATATAATAGATAAATATTACATTCGCACCATAATACAGTTTCGCAAGCTTGTATTAGTTTAAACTTTCATTCTTTGCGGAATTTCAAAGATGACAAGACTAGCACTCGACGTCATGTATTTCATTTACGGCCATCCTTCAGTCGTTGAGTTACGAAGTATTTTATTTGAGTGCTGTGATGCAAAATAACGATGGAAGGTTTTTAAAGATTTAATATTTTAAATAAATGTCAAAGCTTTCATAATCTCTGACGTATAAATACTTAACATCGATCTGAATTTTCTTTTGTAGCTTAAATATTTTTTATGTAAACATGTTTTAAACATGGTATATTACAAAACTTGTAATTGAAACAAGGATTTTAAACCATATTGTGTATATATGTGCGTTATTACATATTATTTTAAATAAAAATTTAATTAAATATGTTTTTTTATATTATATATTAATTATACATTGATAGGAAGAAATATTTATATGGCAATTAAGAATGATATTAATCGTGTGTAATTGAAAATTGAAATCAGATAAATCGTAAAATATGAATACTCTATAAAAATGTCGTTCATGTTAATATGATTATATTTCTAAAATGTATAAATATTTAAAAATTTATTAATTGACTGAGATCTTCTAACTTTTCTTGGTGGTAGACCATAACATCGGGTCGCCGGCAAAGTTACCACCCATTGGGCAAAGTCGTGCCGCAAAGCGACCTAGTCGTGTTCCGGCACGTTGCTCGATGAAGCCGTTAATGGGAAATGGGTCTGAACAGCTGCGGTGCGTTGGCGAACCGGTTTGACGTCGAGTTGGGGTGTTTGTTTTGTCGGGTGTCTAGTCGAGGAGGGTAGCGGGATTCGAAGCAACGGCTTTCCGCTGGCCGCCCGCAGATAGTTGGGGGCCCAATAAGTGGGTTAGCCACCCACGAAAGGCTGCCCCGCCAGCTGCGAAAAATCCCAAGGTGGCTCCATCGTGCTGGTTGGCGACCAGATGAGGAGGCCCGATGGCGATCCCTGGGGGGGTTCGGGCATCCCCGCAGTCTCCAGACTAGCCTCCCAGTGGCAAGACATCACCAATTTCGACGTCGGGTTCGATACGTACCGCCTCGTTCAACTGCCATTTCCCATCCCTATTCACTTTTATTTTATTTTTTTTATGAGTAAAGTTAAAAAGAAGAAAATGTTTTTACAGCGGTTCCACTCCTCCTCATTTAAAGTGCACCTCACTAATATCAGGGGTTTGCACTCTAATATCCTAGCTGTCCATCACCACCTGGAGACAGAGCAGCTGCACCTCTTCTTTTTGACGGAGACGCAGATACAATGTCCTTTGAGCGCTGCGCACCTGCATTATCCCAGGAGACAACTAGATTATTTGAGTATCTCGGTGAGGCTGCTGATATGGCTTTGCATCAGTACCCTTCAGCGCAGCTTGTTTTTCTGGGGGACTTTAATGCTTGTCATCAAGACTGGCTGTTCCCGTACCAGAAAACCGACCATGCTGGAAGAGAAGCGCGGAACTTTGCGTTGTCCTTGGACCTCTTTCAGCTGGTGAGGCAAGCGACAAGGGTGCCAGATGTGGTAGGCCATACAGCCAATTGCCTGGACCTTCTGCTGACAACTGATCCGGACAGGTATCGTGTTGAGGTCACCTCCCCCTTTTGAACCTCCGATCACTGTCTGGTGAAATCTGTGTTTACATATTCCCCACCAGCTCTCGAACCACATGGTGTTAAGCGAGTATGGAAATACAAGTCAGCAGATTGGGATGAGATGCGGCACTTCTTTGCATCTTATCCTTGGCGGCAGGTCTGCTTCTCTTCTTTGAATCCGTCGAGTTGCGCGGATGCTATAACCGATGTGGTGCATCAGACAATGGAATATTTTATTCCTTTTGCTGAAGTTCCCGTCGGTGGCAAAGCTCGCCCATGGTTTAATGCCGAATGTGGTCATGCTCAAGACTGAAAACATTCGGCATACCTCATTTGGGCTGATGCTCGAAGCCGCAAAACTCCGGATGTAAGTACAAAGAAGAGAGCCTTTAACCTAGCTGCCAAGTCCTACAAAAAGGCATTGCGGAAGGCTCGTCTCGATCGAATCGCTAAGAATGGCGAAAAGCTCTCTGTCAAACCAACTGGCAGTCGAGCTTTCTGGTCTCTTGCCAAAGCGATCGAGTCGAATTTCTGCCAACCCTCACTGCCTGCTCTGCTGAAGCCGGATGGATCCCTGGCCCATACAGCAACAGAGAAAGCGAATGTATTTGCTTCTCTGTTTGCTGATAATTCGCATCTAGATACTGGCAATGCTTCTCCAGCACATCTTCCTCACTGCGGTATTTCGATGCCTGAAATCCGCATCACTAACAAAGAGGTATGAAGAACATTGTGTCGTTTAGATGTGAATAAAGCCAGTGGTCCTGATGGTATACCAGCCATTCTGCTCAAGACATGTGCAGCTGAGTTGTCTCCTGTACTGACACGTCTGTATCGCCTCTCTTTCAAGACTGGAATAGTGCCGAAATCCTGAAAGCTTGCCAACGTGCAACCCGTGCCCAAAAAAGGCAGCCGTGCTGATCCTGTCAACTACAGACCGATTTCAATCACCTCCATACTCTGCAAGATTATGGAGCGTGTATTGAACTCGCGCCTTCTAGCATACCTAGACGGTAACGATCTCCTCAGTGACCGACAGTACGGGTTTCGCCGTAATAGGTCTACTGGGGACCTCCTAGTGTATGCTACACACATTCTAGGCGAGGCCATCGAGAAGAACGGAGAAGCGGTCGCCGTCTCTCTGGACGTCTCGAGGGCATTTGACAGGGTCTGGCATGCGAGCCTTATAAGCAAGCTTTCAGCGTACGGTATATCTCCTGGTCTGATCGGCTGGGTAACGGACTTTCTGAGCCAGAGATCTCTCCGAGTAGTTGTCGATGGGTGTTCCTCGGAATCCTTGACAATAAATGCCGGAGTGCCTCAGGGGTCCGTTCTTTCTGCAACTCTTTTTCTGCTGCACATTAACGATCTGTTGAAGCCCGGTATCTATGGGTACGCAGACGACAGCACAGTTGTAGAAAGATATCTGCCGAGTACTCGGGCTAGTCGAGATCAAGTACAGTCTGAAAGAGAAGCCATGGTGCAGCGTTTGAATGACAAACTTCAGGCAGTCTCGGCATGGAGCAATGCCAATCTTGTCAAATTCAACGCCACCAAAACGCAGACGTGTCTGTTCACGTTCAGACGTTGGCTCCTACTTTCCAGAATGTATCCTTGGAATACAGTGACCGGCTTCAGTTGTTAGGCTTAGAGATTTCCTCGAACCTCAACTTTGGTCGGTTCATTGAGTCCAGAGCAAGAGCAGCAGCAGCAAAGCTTGCCATACTTGCGAAGGTTCGGCAGTACTTTACACCGGGACAGCTTCTTGTTTTATACAAAGCACAGATCCGGTCGTGTGTAGAGTACTGTGGCCACATATTTGCTGGTGCCGCAAAGTCTCATCTTGCGGTTCTGGACTCAATTGAGCGGCGAGCAATGAGGCTCATAGGAGATCCCGAGTTGGTCGAAGCCGACCTCCAAAGCCTTGAACACAGGCGTAGAATTGCTAGCCTCTCAGTATTCTATAGGATACATTTTGGTGAGTGTGCGCAGGAATTACACGATCTAATTCCCCCGGCCCCCTTCCATCATCGGACTTTCCGACGCACGGCAGGAATCCATCCTTTTGTTGTGGACATTCCACCTGTCCGAACGAAGCGCTTTGCTTCGTCTTTTTTACTGCGTACAGCAAAAGGATTGGAACAGCTTGCCTGCGTCGGTATTTCCGAAAGAATACAATGTGGTTAAATTCAAGAGAAGAGTGAATAGGCTGCTAGGGTAATGCGCCTTACCACCTTAGACTACATTCTACTTACCATCAGGTGGAATGTAGTCAAGCATTGCCCTAGATTATATAAAAAAAAAAAAAAAAACTTTGATTTTTTGGTTACTAAATTGTGGTAAAAAAACCGTTGCGTTGTTGTGTGTTAAGTCGCTTTACTGACGATAGTGAACGTGACAACGTCATAAAAAAATACTGATGGAATAGTTGCATTTTTCAAAAGAAATTTTTAATTTTATTTGTTTGATAGATGTTTTGTATGAATATAGAGGAGGAGGTAAATGGAAATCATAATGGAATTGATCAAGTTACATTTATTTGTACGCATAAATACAATTAGAACAGAAGTCTTGATGACTTCATTCTAACTCATTCGTTCTTTTACCATCTAAAGCATTATTAACTGGTACCATGAACTATTTTTGGATTATAGAAACATAAAAGTATATTACTTTTATGTCTTATTTTGAAATTTAGAAATCGTTTGTTTTTCAAAACGGATTTAGAATGTAATAATGTTTATATGCCCAATTTTATTATTTTGAGTTAGTTTTTCGCGACAGATTTACTTATTATTACTTTATAATTTACGTTTTTATTTTAGTCAGCAACTCCAATAGGCATAAATACTACGAAAAAAGTCTAGGCTAGCTAACCACACCACATGTAATTATATGATACTCTAAAAATTACAAGGGCTTTAAAGGGTATTTTCATTTACAAAAACGATTTGTAAAATCATTTCTGTCTTTTAGTTAGTCTAAATTGATTAACTATTATATTATGATTATTTTTACTGTTTACGTTCAACACACCTAACTCATTTATTATATTATAAATATAATGGTATAGTGTTTAGCTCAGCGCTACCTCTTTAATTCAAAGACGGTTTATCATCAATATATTTTTATTTATATTAATTAAAAGGCTAAAACGTAAGAAGTGAATCGACTGTTGATAGAATAAATGTTGATGCTTCAACAAATGTACACAATCTACTTTAAAAATAATAACTTTAGCCTTCTTACCATGTTTGGATCGTCACTATATCACAAATAAAATTATACTTCATAATTGTTTCTGCCGTTTCGAGTTGTTGTTCATCCTATAGCAAAACAGACCTTGCAAAGATCAGGAACCCAATGTTCAATTTCTCTCCCAAAACTAGTACTTCTTCTTTTCTTTCTTACTTCGGCTGGCGCTTCCATCTGTGTCGTTGTAGTTTTGGTTTGAAAATGGTCTCATTTGAAAGGGGTTGGTCTCCCCTTTCTTTTAATACTATTCCCAGCCCGAGCAAATGCGTAGTTTATTTTAAATATATTTTTTCGTGTAATATTAGCACAAAAACACAATGTTTAAACAACATTTCATATCTATGCAATATATTTATCAATTATGCAATATATCATTAATATAAAAAATAAAATACTGATATATTATCTTAATATATATAAATTATGTCACGTTGTTTGTCCGCGATGGACTCCTAAACTACTTGACCGATTTTAATCAAATTTGCACACCGTGTGCAGTTTGATCCAACTTGAAACATAGGATAACTTACATCTTTATTTTTAGTCGCAATATTATTTTATTGCAAATTATTTCTTTACAGATATTTGTGAATCAAATCAGTTTAACAGATGGCGTTGTATCTGTTGACTGGATTGAGTTAGTGTTCAATAGATGTCGTAATGTTAAAAGTACCAATTTTTCATATACAATTTAACATCATAACCAACACGCGATGCTAAGAATAAATTAATATAGCCCGCCACGTATTACTTAGACTGAAGTATATATAAACTCATATTATAATGAACATAATACTGTCAAATTATACCTGCTTCTTCGTTGAATCTATTTATGTGAGACGGGTCAACCAAAAATATTGTGCACCGATTAGTGCAAAATTAAATTAAAAATTAAATTATTAATAATTTAATAAAATAATTAATATTGTTTTCAAAAATTTAAATTCATAAATTTGTAGTGCATTCATTTGTTACCATCTTAAATAAAATAATAATAATTAAATTACAAATTAAATACCTCAACTGTACGATAATTTTCATCAATCATGTTCAAAGACCTCTTTCAAATCCCAATCCGGTGAATTTTTAGACCGGTTTTAACGTTTTCGGCTTCTTTGGTAAATAATAATTACATTGTTGCAACCACCCTATTGGTCAAGTAGTGGAGCGCAGACGCCTAACGTATAGCGGTATAGTGTCGTATAGTATAGCGTGATGTAGCCAAAAAAATTGAAATACTCGAACCGAATATATTCAGCATCAAAACCGAATAGTTTGGCCGCATAGGAATTGCGAAAAAGATGACAAATACACCGAATACCGAATACTTACCAAATATTCGGCGCATCACTAATAATTGTTATATTATTGTATCAAGGGTTAGGTAATGGTAGTAGAAAATCAGTCATAGAGGTCGCCATGTTCTTTACAAATTGCATCTATGTAAAAAAACAAACCAAACCCCTCTTTTACCCTCTTAACCTCTCTTTTAACCAAAAAGAGGGGTATTATAAGTTTGACCTGTAGATTTGTCTATCTGTGTGTCTGTCTGTGGATATGTAGCGGCCAAATATGGAAACGGATTTGAATCCGTTTTTTTTAATCTAAAGCTTGGTTTGTCGAGATGGTTCTTAGCTATGTTTGGTCGAAATAGAAGCAGTCGCCCCCAAAATTTTATTGGTGCTGGCGAAAGGTTTTTATACAATATTGATAGTAAAAACCTATACAGGGGAAATTAGTACAATAAGTACCCATTTGTGAATCAAAAAATGCTGCTTCATAAATGTTTTCATTTTTTGAACCATCCGTATAAATCGAGTAAAAATTAATATATTGATGGTTTATTTATTTAAAGCAGATGTCCCTTAAGTTATGAACATTATAACAACGTTTAGGTTTAGACATAGGGCTCAAACCAGGTTTAATAAACAATGATAAGTCCATATTGCTAACCCAAGTATCTAGGGAAAACATAACAAATTTATTAGTACAATAAATAGGTATACTATTAAAAGCGTTGTGTATTGTAACTAAGAGAAGTTTTTTTTGTTTGTCCAGTAACTTCTTTCAGTAAGACCATTTAATTTTTTAATAATTTTCATAATAGGAAATTTATTAGACTTCATTTTTAAATAAAATTTACCTGCTAGATATCGACGACGCACTGATAAAGGACATAATTGAAGTTCAGACTTCATTACATGGCTCGGAGTACTTTTGATAAAACCACCAATCAAACGTAGATATATATTTTGTAATCGATCTAGTTTAATTAAATGTGAATCGGCACTGTTATCAAATAAGAAGCTAGCATAATCCGTTCGGCTACGAACAAGAGATATAAAAAATTGTCTTAATTGTAAAGGATGTATACCCCATCCAGGTCCTACTAAAACTTTGAAAGTATTTGTAAACTTAACTATTTTATTACAAATTTCATTAACGTGCTTCTTCCAACGAAGGCCTCTATCTAGCCACATGCCTTACGTTGTCTACTACTTCTAACGATACACCTTTAAGTTGAACATTGATAATTTGTTGACGAAATCCTCTATTAAACAAACAAATATTACTTTTCCATGGAGATATGTCTAAGCCTATATTTGTTAATATAATGTCAATTGAAGTAGGAGCAGTCTGGATTTGGCATTGTCCTTCCTGAGTTGATTTACATTGTACATATATAACAAAATCATCTGCATATTAAGAAATATGAACACTATTTTTGTAATTTCATACATATCTCCGAGGTAATAATATTAAATAACAATAGAGAGAGCGGATCTCCTTGAGCTAAACCATTGCCTGTATAACGACAATAAAAACTGTTACCTACTTTAATTTCATGTACTCTTTCATGATGGAAATTCCATAAATATTTACAAATGAGGGACCACAAGACATCAAGAAGAAACAAGAAGATTATCCAAAATCATTATCAATGAAACATTTTTAACATTATTATAAGCACTATAAATATCCAAAAAGCAAATCATAGTCGATTTACCCTCTGAAAATCCAGTCTGAATCACAGAAACTACACAGCTCAGGCTTTCAAGAGATGATCTACCCTTGCCAAAACCAACCATGTATGAAGAAAATGTCTTACTTCTCTCTAAAAACCATTCTAATCTAATACATAAAATGTTATGAAAAATTTTACAGACACAGAATATTAGTGTTATAGTTCTGAGAGATAAAGGATCATTAGCGGTCCGCCCGGGTTTGGGTATGGGTATAATACAAATATCACGCCATTGGGATGGGATAAAACTCTGTGAAAAAAAAATCGTTATATAATCTTAGCAGCACACGTTTACCTACATCAGGCATGTTTTTATCATAGAATATGATATATCATCACAGCCAGGAGATGTATCCTTTAGTTTAATACATATTTCCAGTCCCTGGATAGAGATCTCACATTCTAAGGCTGAATTATTTTTAAAAATAGTAGGAAATTGAGGAGTTGTATAATCAGGGATTAAGGAATTTAATAAGTTTTTAGAATTTTGTGGGTCAACATAGCATCTTTGAGAATTATAACCTTTGATCTATTTCATTTTATACCACATGTCACCGGAGGTGATTGTTTCATCAACCGAAGAACAAAAATTATGCCAGCTTCCACTACTTGCTTGACGAATAAGTTTTTGAGAGGGGTGAATTCTTTGCTTAAGAATATCTAAATTTGGAGGAGTTGGATTTTTTCTACTTGTTGCCAAAGCCAATCGGCGACGAGCTACTGCAAGAGATAGAGAATTTGTCCAATATGTCTTAGGAGTAAATTTTGAAAAAGGATTTTGATTTAACTTAAAAACTGGTATATACATTAGAGCTGCTTCGTTCAAAGTCTTAATGAATTCATTATAAGTATTTTGAAGGTAAATGGAATGATTAAAATTTTTGTTTTTTTTTTCTAAGAACCTAGTATAAGAAGTCCAGTCAGCCTTGCGAAAGTTCCTTTTAATAATTGGAGGTAACTGGGAGGTACACATTGTTGTAGCTTTAATTATCAAATGATCACTACCTAAATTTTCGTTCAAAACCATCCAATTAAATTGAAGTGCCATGTCTAAAGACGCAAGTAAAATATCGGGGGAAGATTGTTGTAAGATGTTGTTCACTAATCGAATACGTGTATGCATACCGTTATTTAAAGTAATAAAATTACTATCTATTAGGTCATCATAAACTAAATTGCCTCTGTAGTCAGTTTTGTATGGCCAATTGACGTGATGTGCATTAAAATCACCTAAAATTACAGTATTGGATGGGAATAATGAAAAAAGTTCGATCCAATCTTGATATGTTGTAATAATTCTTGATGGACAGTATAAGGAAATTATATGTTTAATAGGTTCGCAGTTAAAAAGCTTAACACATACAAACTCGATGCCGTTATTATTTAAGTACACAATTCTACGTTGTGATTTAATAGATTTATGTACAAGGACAGCTACACCACCGTACGCGTCATCACGGTCAGAACAATAAATATCATAACAACCTACTTTTAAGTTACAACCTGGTTCAAGCCAAGTTTCATTAAGGGCAGCAATATGGACTTTTTCTTGACATAAAATTTCGGAAAAGGCAACTAACTTCGGTCTAATACTTTGGGTATTCCATTGCAAAATATTAAGCTTAATTAAAGAGTTAGCCATCAGTACGAGTAACAAAGATAAACACTTTTTTAATCCATGACGACTCTGAGATATAATTAACCGAAACTAACATTAACCATTCAAGATACAACTAAATCACAGAATTAATTTTCGATGAAATACTGGCATTTCGAAGAAATATAACCTTCAAACGGGAACACAGTTCACTAAAAGGAGGGTGTGAATCCTTTTGATTCACTTCGTCCTCCATGCGATCCGGCTGAACGTTTTCATTTTCAATAAAGCTCCAATTATCCTCAAGTGGGCGACTTTTCTTCTTTGGAGTTTTAGACTCCGCTCTAAAAGACTGATAAGAAGATTCAGTGTGAACAGAATTAATTTGTACCGCTTCAGCGTAAGATCTGCGAGGACTCCTCTCTGAACTAGTTGTTTTATTTACAGAATTATTCTTAAGCGATGGGAACTGATCTCTGTTGTTAATAGACGGCTGTTGTTGAGTTTGAATAGTCTTTTCTGACGCATTATAATATTCCAAAGCCTTTCTATATGTATAATTCATATCAGACATTATCTATCTAATCTTCGTTTCTTTTTTATATATTGGACACGATTTACTTAAAGATAAATGATCACCACCACAATTCACACAAGAAAAAGTCTCGGTATCACAATTGTCATGATGTCCACCACACTTAGGGCAGATGATAGTTTTTCCAGGACACATTTTGCAAATGTGACCAAATTTCCAACATAGAGAGCATTGTGAGACTTGATGTATATTACCTAGAACTTTGATATTGATGTCAACAAATAATAACAAAAATAACAAATTACGGTAAATCATTACCACTAAAACAAAGCCTTATTGTTTCGCTCTGACACCAACCTCCTCCATCTCTATTACGACGATTTAAACGAATTAATGATAACAGTTTTGCGGGGGAGGGGGGAGGGGGGAATGACAGATTTTCAAGGATTTCATTATATGAAAGGTTGAGGTCGACATTTTTAATAATACCATAACAAGCAGATACTTCCTTGGCTTTCTGGAACGTCCATCCTTTCTGTATTGGAGTCGGACTCATTCTCGAATTCTAATCGGATTTTAAATGGGCTTAAATATTTTATGTGGTAAATATTTAATATACAATTTTTTTTAAGAAGGCGTGCTAAGGCAAATTGTTTAGGAAACGGTCCTTTGAAGAAATGTAAACCTCATTTTTTTCGGTTTCTGAAGAATTTAAACTACCTAGTACATTTAATCTTCTTGTATAATTTAACCTCTGACCAACCCTCGTCTACTTCACTACTACTACGTTCAAGATATCTTTTCTCCACTCTTCTCAACTCCTCTTCATTTTCACTACATATATCTTCGGCATCCATATCAATATTATTCAAAGGGAGACGTACAATCTTTTAAAGCAAAGGTGATCGACCTTCCAATAACTCATTAGTATTGTCATCAGCCATTGTAAAAACAGCCGTGCAACCGCGTTATTACGCGGTTGCACGGCGGCGCACGACTAAATTTCGTAATATCGCGTAAACAAATGTAATTGAATATAAAAACCGGTTCAGCGTTAACACAAACATGACCTCGCAAGCGAATGCCGCCACGGAACTGGAGTGTTTTTGTAAATCCGGAGGCGTGGAAGGAGGGCTTCAGTTCAGTGTTAAGCAGAGGTAAAAGGGCTGGCTATCCTGAAGCGCCAAAGACGTCATTGAAGTTTTAATTACCTACATTTTAGGTTAGTTTTTACGAAACTTAAAATCGGAATATCTCAAAAACTAAACATTTTCTCACAATATAAATGGTGGCAGAGGATAAGAGTTCGAATCCCCTTTCCATCCCTCCCTCCCTCCTTTCTACTCCAACGACACAAATGGAAAGTCTTACCCTTACTTCTTCTATTTCAGGCATTCGATGTATTTTAAATATTATAAATTATATTTCATAATTTCATCTTCATGGTATAATTTTAAATTTATTAATTAGTTTCAATAGCAAGTCTATAAAATCGTATTTTCCGGTATATAACTACATTTCATTATTTAATCGTAAAACTCTAATACGATAATTTTCTTTTTGTCTTCTTCTTCTTCTTTATTTTAAAATGGCTTTTGGTTGCGACTACAGTGCACAAAATATTTTGCCAAGGTCAAGTAGGAATTTTATTTTTATTTTATGTAAATTGTATTCCTGTCATCTTGATTATTTAGTATTTCTACATCCAACTGCCAATCCACTCGAAACGTTTCTTTTTAGCAGGTGATAATAACATTATGAATAATAATAGATAAATGGTGCGTTATTATTTTTAATTTCTATATGGGAGGCTTTGTAAGAGCAAGAGAACCCAAAACAATGGTTTTTCAGTTTGTCTGTTTGTCTACAGACATACATACATACATACATACAGACATACATGTCTGTATGTCTGTATGTCTGTATGTCTGTATGTCTGTATGTCTGTATGTCTGTATGTCTGTATGTCTGTATGTCTGTATGTCTGTATGTATGTATGTCTGTATGTCTGTTTGTCTGTTTGTCTGTATGTCTGTATGTCTGTATGTATGTCTGTATGTCTGTTTGTCTGTTTGTCTGTTTGTCTGTATGTCTATATGTCTGTATGTCTGTATGTATGTATGTCTGTATGTCTGTTTGTCTGTTTGTCTGTATGTCTATATGTCTGTATGTCTGTATGTATGTATGTCTGTATGTCTGTTTGTCTGTTTGTCTGTTTGTCTGTTTGTCTGTTTGTCTGTTTGTCTGTATGTCTGTATGTATGTATGTCTGTATGTCTGTTTGTCTGTTTGTCTGTTTGTCTGTTTGTCTGTTTGTCTGTTTGTCTGTTTGTCTGTATGTCTGTATGTCTGTATGTCTGTATGTGCACGCTAATCTCAGAAACGGCTTAATCAATTTGAATGCGGTTTTCAGGAATACATTATTATAGTTAACATTTAGTGTTTATTTCATCTAAATCGGTTAAGAAATAAAAAAGTTATGTCAATCACGTCATAAGTACCATGCAAATTTTAATCTATACATGTAATAAATCTGTAGAGGAGTAGTCTTTGTACATTGAAAATATTAAAAAATATATAGCCAGGATGTGAAGTGATAAGTAACTAAATCCTTTACCACCATTTTAAAAATGTTTATCTGTTTATTTATAACCCCGGAAGAACGTCAAGCACGGCTAACTGCCGATCGCGAGGCCCATGCTCTATCGCCTGAGTCTGAGACTTTTACTGACAGGGAAACTCGCTTAAACTCTCAAATTGTTCGAACTCTGCAATCTAGAGAGTTGGAAAGCAGTTTAAAACGTGCTTCACGATTAACAACTGATCGTGAACGACCAATCACCAATTATAATAGAAGACTTGGAAAGTGGAGTCGAAAGGAGTGAGCCGAGTGAGCCGAGTGGAGTAGTGGTTTATGAATTCGCCCAGAATTGATTACGCTGATTTCTCTTATATAAGGTGATTGGTCATATGTTGTAAATTTTGTAATGCTCTAAACTGGAGAAAGGAGCCCAATGGAATATGCTGCTCAGAAAGAAAAGTACTTATTCAAAACATATCAGAGGCCCCTGACCTCATATAAGCGATGAGCATCCCCAGTCTAAACATTTTTTAGACTACGTTCGTTCATATAACATTGCTTTCCAAATGACATCCTTTGGAGCCAAACAAATTACAGAGGGACCATTTATGCCGACTTACAAAGTACAAGGCCAAGTTTATCACCTTATTGGATTTTTGCTTCCCCAAAACAAGCCAAAATTTCTCCAAATTTATTTCATTTCAAATTATATTGAACAAGCTAATACAAGGAATCAAATCTTTCCTCAATTAAATAACAACGTTATATCTCAACTACAGAATATGTTGCATCAAGTAAATCCGTAC
This sequence comes from Napeogenes sylphis, assembly GCA_959347405.1. Classification (NCBI taxonomy): domain Eukaryota; kingdom Metazoa; phylum Arthropoda; class Insecta; order Lepidoptera; family Nymphalidae; genus Napeogenes; species Napeogenes sylphis. The sequence continues at coordinate 2,750,131 of OY365783.1, forward strand.
GTCAGAAGTTTCAAAGCCGCATTAGAATCTATGCCACAGGGCCAAAATAACAATTAAAAAGTTATAATAAAGGCTAATAGAAGTTCTGTCGCAGAACACCCTGGGAGATACAATGCACCTATTGCAGACGAAGTAGCTGTGATCTTAGTTGATCGGGAATTTGATAGACGTGATATTATATTACGTAGTCACAATGATCATTTACATTTACAATGTATTTACGAAACCCATAGAGCTTACGATGCACTGCAATATCCTTTAATGTTTTGCTATGTTCAGGATGGGTACAATTTCGGTCTCTACCAAGTTAATCCAATTACAAGAATAACAAACTATAATAAAAAAATATCAGCCCTTCAGTTTTATTCCTATCAAATACAAAAAAGGCAAAATTGTTTTAATTATTTGCAACGATTTCGGAATTGTTTTCTCAATTCATCGTAGACATGTATGCAAAAATAGAATCAGAAAGGTTAGTATACATACGTACTAACCAGACCCGTTTACGTGCCGAGGATTACGTGCACTTGCGCGACGCAATGATAACAATGTGGAAAACATGGGACGATTAATGATTTTACCGTCAAGCTTTACCGGAGGACCACATTACATGTTTAAACAAACGCAAGATGCTTTCTGTTATGTCCGTAAGTACGGTCGCCCTGACCTTTTCATTACTTTTACTACAAACCCAAAGTGGATTGAAATTACACAAGAACTTCTTCCCGGTCAAGCATCTTATGAAAGGCATGACATAATAGCCCGGGTTTTTCACCTCAAACTAAAGCTAATGATCGACCTATTAACTAAAAAAAAGCTTTTTGGATCATTTCTTTGTTATAGGTACAGCGTTGAGTGGCAGAAACGAGGTTTGCCACATGCTCACATACTGCTGTGGTTAGAGGAAAAAAATAGGGCTGATGCTGTAGATACGGTTATAAGTGCTGAATTTCCGGATAAGACAGAAGATCCTATGCTACATAAGATTTCGTGTTAATATATTTTATGGATTTAACCTGTTAACTAAATAATTACAAATATTGTGAAAGAACCTTTTTGGACGGCGAATAAATAAAGCATATCTGAATAAAAAAAATAAATTAAAATGCACTAGCATTGTTAAAATATACAGCACAGCTTCTAAAATATTTATATTTGAAGAGAAATGTTGGCCATTTGTTCATGTGGCATGTTGTTCCTAAACAACTAATATGTTATTTATTATTATATTTATTAAACATGGCATAACTTGTGCATTATGGTTAATAGTGTGATTTCATATAATGTAAAACCTATAAAAACATATTTTTTAATATTTATTTCCATTAATAGTCTGTTTTTCAATTGTATTATTTTTAACCCCCGACCCAAAAGAGACGCCCCTCTTATATGTTTAACCTTTGTGTCGGTGTATATGTGGTGAAAGGTTCTTATGAAAACTGATAAAAGACCTAAACAAGTGAAAATGAGTGTATTTGTAGTTTAATTTAGTACAATATAGAAACCAGTAACATAACTTTAAAAAACATAAGACAAAATAAAATTTATAAAAAAAGAATCCCCGAAACAAAAAAAACTCTAAAACGCTTAAAAATAATATAAAAATATACTTTTTGAAGTTGTTGCGACAGGGGACCACTAAATAGAGGAAGAAATCAAAATGCAAGTGAGTTACCAAAGTAAATAAGTTTATTAACTTCAAAACTTAGTAAAATAGCTATACGATTCGATATCGTAATTTCTTTATTTACCTTGGGTAGGTTACCAAGTTGCATTTTAATTGCTCCTTTATTAAACGGTCCCCCGACGCAATGACTTCAATAAGTACATAATAATATTATTTTAATTCCTTTTGAGAGGTCTTTTTGTATCGGGGGTTTTAAGATTTTTTTCTCTTTTTTAAAGTTATGTTACTGGTCTCTGAATTGTACTAAATGAACCTACAGACACACAAATTTTCAATTGTTTAAGTATTTCTATTAATCTATCTTAATATTATAAACAGGAAATATTTGTTTATTTGTTTGAATTGAATAGGCTCTGACACTACTGCACCAATTTAATACAATATTTTACCTTTAGAAAGCTTTTTTTTTTTTTTTTTTTTTTTTTCTTTTTTTTTATCGTTGGAAAAATGCGTTAGGCATCATCCCTGCGGCCAGGAAGGTGATGACCGAGGGGGTATGTGGGACTACCCGGCAGCATAGAAGACGCTGCCATTTTTAAGGCTACCCACTAAAAAACCAACGGTTGACCTCATCGCCTTAGTGGGGCGTCACGGGATCGCTTTCGCACTCACCGTGACGCCCCGGCTACCTTTAGAAACCTACATTAACCCTCTGATGAACATAGCTTATGTTTAATACGAGAAAAAAATGAGAATCCGCCTTTAAAACTCGCCAATGTAATAAATTATAAACGTATTACATAACATGATTCAAGACTTTTTCATATTGGTACAAATATTAATAAATATAAACAATTAGTGTTAAAATGATTTACAATCACTAATAACCCAATAGTGAAGGAATTGGTATTATCAGTAGCTGTTGCCCGTCGCTCTTTATGACTACGATCATAAGCCATATAAATATATTGTTTACAGTCTACGTAGACGCCAGTCACGGAAAACAGTTATCTAAATAAAGTGCTTAATAAAGCGACCTAATAAAGTACTTTACCTAAGTAAATAAGTCTAAAAACCTTTTGGCATACATAACAAGACTTTTTTCCTATATGTAAAATATTTGAGGAAATAAAAGACGTACGTTACTTAGGACACGTATAATACGACTGACGGCATACAGTTGTACTTAAACTAAGGAATTTACTTACTGTATACATTACACTATAGATCGCGGGAAAAGCCGCTGGGAACAGCTAATAATTGAATAAGAACCTTTCACCAATAAAACGTCAATGTCTTGGAGACGACTGTTTCTATTTCGACCAATCATAGCTAAGAACCATCTCGACAAACAGCTTTCGATTAAAAAAACTGCATTTATAACCGTCCACGCGTTAAGCCTTTTTATAGCCACAGACAGACACACAGATACACAGATCGACAGGTCAAACTTATAGCATCCCTCTTTTTAGTGGGGAATTAGAAAAAAAGACCTTTCACCAAACTGCACAGTCCTACAAAAAGATATTACTGACGGTTTGAATCGCGAAAAATGGCGAAAAGCTCTCTATCAGACCAACTGGAAGACGATTATTCTGGTCTCTTGCCAAAGTGATCGAGTCGAACTTCAGCCAACCCTCACTGTCTGTTTTGCTGAAACCGGCTGGATCCGTGTCCCACACAGCGACAGAGAAAGCGAATGTATTTGATTCTCTGTTTGCTGATAATTCAACTCTATACACTGGCAATGCTTTTTAAGCACATCTTTCTCAATGCGGTATTTTGATGCCTGAATATCGAATTACGAACAAAGAGATATGGAAAGCATTGTGTCGTTTAGACGTGAATAAAGCCAGTGGTCCTGGCAGTATACCAGCCATTCTTCATTCATTACCGCCCCGTTGGTCGAGTGGTTAGCGCAGACGCCTAACGTGTCACGGCAATGGGGCTCGGGTTCGATTCCCGGCGGAGACAGGCATTTATGTGATGAGCATAGATGTCTGTGTTTCTGGGTTTGGTCGTTTATTAAATATATTTTCAGTATTTATATGTGTATTTCTATGTATTTGTATCGTTGTCTAACACCCTTAACACAAGCAAATAATTTGCTTACTTAGGGGTTAGATCAATGTGTGTAATTTGTCCTGATATTATTATATTATTATTCTGCTCAAGATATGAGCACCTGAGTTCTCTCCTGTACTGACACATCTGTATCGCCTCTCTTTCAAGACCGGAATAGTGCCAAAATCCTGGAAGCTTGCCAACGTGCAACCCGTGCCCAAAAAAGGCAGCCTTCAATTTCAAATTTCAATCACCTCCATACTCTGCAAGATCATGGAGCGTGTATTGAACTCGCAGCTCCTAGCATACATAGAAGTTAATGATCTCCACAGTGACCGACAGTACGGGTTTCGCCGAAATAGGTACACTGGGGACCTTTTAGCGTGCGCTACACACATTTTAGTCGAGGCCATCGAAAGGAACGGAGAAGCGGTCGCCGTCTCTCTGGACATCTCGAAGGCATTTGACAGAGATCTCTCCGTGTAGCTGTTGACGGGTGTTCTTCGGAACCCTTGACAATAAATGCCGGAGTACCTCAGGGGTCCGTTCTTTCTGCAACTCTTTCTCTGCTGCACATTAACGATCTGTTGAAGCCCGGTATCCATGGGTATGCAGACGATAGCACAGTTGTAGAACGATATCTACCAAGTTCTCGAGCTAGTAGAGATGAAGTACAATCTGAAAGAGAAGCCATGGTGCAACGTTTGAATGACAAACTTCAGGCAGTCTCCACATGGGCCAATGCCAATCTTGTCAAATTCAACGCCACCAAAATGCAGACGTGTTTGTTCACCGCCAAAAGGAGCTCTTTCACCTTGGCTCCTCTTTTCCAGAATGTATCCTTGGAATACAGTGACCGGCTTCAATTACTAGGCTTTGAGATCTCCTCGAACCTCAACTTTGGTCGGTACATTGAGTCCAGAGCAAAAGCAGCTGCAGGAAAGCTTGCCATACTTGCGAAGGTGCAACAGTACCTTACACCGGGACAGCTTCTTGTTTTATACAAAGCACAGATCCGGTCGTGTGTAGAGTACTGTGGCCACATATTTGCTGGTGACGCAAAGACGCATCTTGTGGTTCTGGACTCAATTGAGAGGCGAGCAAAGAGGCTTATTGGTGACCCTAAATTGGTTGACGCTAACCTCCACAGCCTTGAACAAAGGCGTAGAATTGATAGCCTCTCAGTATTCTATAGGATACATATTGGTGAGTGTGCGTAGGAATTACACGATTTAATTCCCCCATCCCCGTTCCATTACCGGACGTTCCGATGCACGGCAGTTATCCATCCCTACGTTGTGGACATTCCACTGGTCCGAACGAAGCGCTATGCTTCGTCTTTTTTAGTGTGTACAGCGAAGGATTGGCACAATCTGCCTAGTTCGGTATTTCCGGCCAAATATTAAGATTATAGGATTATAAGATTTATTGAACATACAGAGAATAAATCACAAAAATATTTACTTCGTAAACGGCTACACTAGCAATACACTGTGTCGCAGCCATTTACGCCCACTCCGGGACATGGTGCATGTAATATGTTCCAAAATTATACAAGCATACAACTAAAATTAAGCAAATGTTTCAAGTAATTGAAAATAACATTATTATTGAATGTGCGATCATATACAATATTCAGCAACAATAGTGAATTAAAATAATAATGTCAATAATAATTAAAAATAAATATTAAATAATTTAAAAACAAATATGTCATCAAAATTTAAATATATAAAGTTAATAGTATTCAGTTAATAATATAATAATAATAGTGTGTGTGTGTGTGTGTGCGTGCGTGCGTGCGTGCGTGCGTGTGTGTGCGTGTGTGTGCGTGTGTGTGTGTGTGTGTGTGTGTGTGTGAGTGTGTGCTTTTGCGTGTGTGCGTTTGCTTGTGAGCATATATATCAGTCCTACATAAGTGCTTCTGATTCGTCATATGAGAGGTTCTTAAGGTAGTTATTAATTTTCTTTTTGCAATTCCAGTATGTTAGTGGATATATATTTAATATTATGTGTAATTTATTGTATATGGAGGAGGAAAGGTATTCATAATGCCGTCTAGATAGTGCATAATGACATAATTGGACTTCACAAATTCGTCTAGAGCGACGAGTAAAAGTCCTACTGTTTACGAAAAGTAATGTTTGGTGTTTTCGTAAGATTAGCTGTTTAATAAACAACTGCCTAACAGATAGCACATTGGCAGTTCTATATAATTCTGAGGTAGGAAAAAGGATAGGTTTCGAAAGCATAACTTTGAGTACAGTTCTTTGAGCTCTCTCTAGTCAAAGAAGGCGAGATTTTCCAGATCCTCCCCAGGATGAAAGAATAGATTGAACCAGAGAAAAGTAAACTGTTGTAAGGATGTTTTGATCAGCAACAGCTCTCAGTTTTTAAAAATGAATATTAATTTTCTGACCCTAACAACAGTTGTATCTATCTGATCCTTCCACGTTAGTAAATGATCTATATGGACTCCCAGAAACTTTACTGTAAATGCTCGGGTTAGTTCAGCACAAGAGCAGCTGGCGTTTGCAGATGAACAACGGTGAGCTTTGATTGAAAAGGTTTGATTCGGCAGGTTTTGTGAACTTGCAGAAAAGGCGATAAACATAGACTTGTCTGAGTTAAGTGTCAGCATGTTTTTTTTCATCCAATGAACTACTTGACACATAGCTGATTCAGCTAAATTACGTGCCTCTTTCCAAAATTCAGCCCTAAGAAGAAGCACGGTGTCATCCGCATAGGCTAGGATCTTACATTGTTTTAAGGAGAGCTGGAACAGGTCATTTACGTAGATAATAAACAACGTAGGACTCAAGACACTACCTTGAGGGACACCACAAGTGATCGGTAGAGCATGGCTGACATATGGACGAATATGAACCCGTTGCTTACGATCACTAAGGTAACTTTTAAATATTTGGAGGACTTTCCCACGCACACCTATATTCCCAAGCTTATTTAAGAGAATGGGTATAGAGACAGTGTCAAAGGCTTTAGTAAGATCTAAAAAGATACCGATCTCGTTTAAGCTTGGACTCTTCATTGTTTATGATGGTGTTAGTCAGCGATAGAACAGCATCTTCTGTTGATTCTTTACGGAAACCAAACTGATTGTTGGAAAGGATGTTAAAGTGATCAAGAAATTTTATAAGTCTGTTGTTAAGAATTTTTTCAAGAACTTTGGAAAGTGTCGACAATACAGATATAGGTCTATAGCTATTGACACTATCTCTATCACGACCCTTATATATGGGGTGAATTATGCCTTCCTTGAATACTAAAGGAAAGGATTCAGTAGTAAAACATAAATTAAAGACATGTGTTATAACCGGGGCTAGAGCACAACGGGCAGCTTTCAACAAAGAAGAAATAATGTTATCCCAACCAACAGCACAGTTTTTGAGTCCTAGTATTATACGGTTAACTTCTTCTATATCAGTTTCTATTAAAGCCATTGAGTTGACTATACAATTATCGGAGGTGGAGGAAATAATATCGTTTCTGTACGAGTTATCAAATGTCGAAGTTAATTTTGCACCAATGCCACTAATATAGTTCAGGATTTGCACCTAGCTGTAAAAGTGGATTTGCAGTGGTTAATTCGTTGCTTAAAGAGATAACATTTTTAATGACCTTCCATGTGGCCCTGGGGTTATTTTTTGCTCTTTGAAATTCCTCCTTCTCAAAAGCTACCTTTCCGGATTTCAAGAGATCCCTGCAATGGTTTCTGTATCTAGTATACGTTAATTTAGCTTCAAAGTTATTAGGACTCTTTTTGTAATTTTTGTGCAAGCGGTCTCGGTTTCTAACACAACGCAAAAGACCTGGTGTCATCCAAGGCTTAATAATACGTCGCTTACTAGGAATAGTTACCACTCGGGAGTGTGACTTTATAATATCAACTATAATCTTTACCAGAGCATCGGCTGCTACTTCAGCGTCAGTCATGGACATAATTGAGGAGAAGTTAAAATTAGTAAGGTCCTTAACACAAGCACTCTCATCTGTAATTGTTTTAGTGCAGGTACCTTTATTTTGTTTTATTTTGCAACTGCTACATAACATAACGGGAGAGTGATCCGTGACAGATGAGTCAATCACCAGAACTATTGAGGGTCTATTTGTTTTTAGCAAGACATGATCGAGGCAACTGTCATTCCTGGGTGGAAATACATGGGCGGGGAGCATTGCGTGCATAGCTGCAGTTGTTAAGTAGGTATCTGCATTTCGGTTTCCATTTCCAGGAATAATGTTAATGTTTATGTCACCTACTAGGGCGACATTTTTAAAACTCAGTCAACTCAGACATTGGCTTTATCAGTGTACACGTTAGGCCGGACCGGACAAAAGCCACTACTCCGTCGTTTTGATTTGTAAACGTGCTTTTAAAAGAAGTGTAACCCGGTAATGCTGAAAGACAGTGACTTTTACTCAGCCAACATTCACTAAGTACGAGCACGTCAAAAACTATGTTAATTCTGTTTAGCAGTATAAGAAACTCACTAAAATTACAACTAATACTTCTAATGTTAATATGCAAAACTAAAAATGAGTCACACATACCTCCAAGGTATTCCCTGCATTTTTAAGGTGCACAACAATGAGACTGGGAGATACTCTTTCAATATCGTTATACGTTAATATAGAACTATTCATTTGGTGTGGGAAAAAAGAACAAATGTTAATAGTATTCTACAATCTGATCCGTTGAGCACCACCCTTTGACCCAAACAAAACAATGCAAGAAAAGTTTGAATAATAAGATAATCAGCCTTTACCTTTCTGACGATGATAAAATAAGCTAATGTGTGTGAGAGTGTGAAGTGTATATTAGTAAAAGTGTATGTATATAATGTGAAGAACGATATTGAAACTATGAGTATAAAATTTGTATTATCACAACAGAAAACAAATAGAAACATAGGCAGACACTTTCTAAAAAACAATCATAAATAAACGTCTGTCTTTAAGTTTGCAAGGTCAATCTCGCTTCTAATAGGTACAGCTGTAGAGCCTTCTTTCTTCCGAAGAAATATTTTGCCATTTGATACCCAAGAAAATTCAAAGTTGTTTGATCTAGCATATTCCTTAGTTAAATACAATAGCCGTTTCATTTTAGGTGATAAATTTTCGGAGACAAAGACGGGTTTGCGTGGGCCATTGAGTTTTAGAGATTCCGTGTTTAATTTATTTGTTTTATTAGCTTTGTTGTACTCTTTATATCTCCGTAGAATAGGTTCCTTAGTAAGAACACTTGTAAAATCCACTATTATAGTTTTATCCAAGGAATCTCTCTTGCTAACGCGAAAGACATCCTTTACGCAAAGCTGTTCATTTTGTATATTGAGAGTCTTTGCCAAGGTGGAGACATGTTTTAGAAGGACTTGTTTTGACTGTCCTGATGAATATGGGATATTTTTAATTTCAATAGAGGAGGCTTGCTTATGGCGTTCTAAGTTTTCTAGTTTTTCTTCTAGACCTTGAATATATTGTAGGTCATTACAACGGTCATTCTCATTTTTTTTTATTTGTGACTGAATGCTCTCAAATTTGCTCGCAATAAAGTCAGCAGTGTTTTGAACACTAATATTTTGTGTTCTAATTTCTTCAATTGCCATCGAGATCTTTTCCATTTTAGTATCTTGAGCTAATTGATGTGCTTTCATTTCCTCAAACATCAGTTTCATTTCGGACATAAACTCATTTAGCTGAGTTTCATTGCACTCAGTACGTTTCCGCTTAATACGTTGAGTAACGTTGAGGATATCACGATTAGGATCCTCTGCGGAGTTTGGTTTATTACTAATGAGTTCAGACGAGCAGTGTTGTGTTTTTTGCAATACTGAAGTATTCTGGACTTTGAGCTTGCTCGCTGGTTCATTTGTAGGAAGCACGCTAGGCGAGGTGGGGGTGTACGACGGAGTGGCATTTCTTGTCTTTAATATTTTAACTTATCACTACACTCATTCACTTACAACAGATTTAATACCCACTTAAATAGCAATTTTAAAAACGGTCGGTTGGCTGTCGGCATACAATGTATGAAGTACCAGGCGCACATAGAAGTGTCACTTACCGCTGAGCGATAACTTCATGTAGGGCGGCGCTTAAATGAGTAAGTAAACATACGCTAATGAAGAGCTGAGGCCGGCGGATGCAAGTTCAACTGACCGTTAGCAACGATGGGCGGCGCTTGCGCAGTTAACGCATACGATAAGTGTTGGCTTCCTCAAAAAGGGGCGGTACTTAATTCCCTCTTGACAAGAATATTCGTAGAAAGTCGTCTGGCACAATAGAATTTCACTTAACTTATGCACTCCTATTATTTATTTCGAATTAATGTTAATAAAGCAATTTATAATGAAAGTTGTAGCAGTTTAACACACTCGTTTTCGAGGTCCGGGAGGAAGGGGAAAATATTATGTGGGTGTCTTCAAGAGGAGAGTGAATAGGTTGCTAGGTTAATGCGCGTTACCACCTAAGACTACATTTCACTTACCATCAGGTGGAATGTAGTCAAGCATTAACCTAGTTTTGTATAAAAAAAAAATAATGAAAGCAGGAGGGACTCATAGCGAGACTGACAGACCAAAAGTTTGATATTTTGGAAAAGTCCAATGAAAAAATCTCAAAGGAAAAGATAACATATATAATTATCTATATAATAAACATTATATAACACATAATAAAAATTAGAATTATTTATCAAGATGACTCTAAGAAATGTCTTTTATCCAGTCTTTTAAAAGAAGTCTTTGTGGGCGCTTTTCTGATCTTTTCAGGTAGTTCGTTCCAGAGTAGTGAAGCTTGAATTATGAAAGATTTGTGAAAGAAATAACTTCTATGCGGTGGAATAACCGTTTTAAGGTTTGAAGATGAACGAAGCATTTTGCCGTGGAGATACTGGAATTTTTCCTTCAGATAAGAAGGTAAATTTGGATCATTTAAGATTGAATAAAGGAGACAAAGTATTCTAGAGCTACGCCTCTGACGAATAGTGAGCCATTTAAGTTGAGTGCGAAAGTAAGAGACGTGATCGTACTTACACAGACCGAAGATGTAACGGATACAGTTATTGAGGAGGCGCTCTAACTTATTGAGTTTGTCGTTACTTAAATCGGGGTAGCAAACATCTGCATAATCAATAATGGGTAAAATAAGACTGTTAACCAACATTACCTTCGTCTCAAGTGGGAGAAAATATTTAGTCCGATATAAGGTCTGTAATGTGGCAGTGACTTTACGGCAAATTTCTTTAATGTGCAGATGCCAACTCATTCCATTGTCCATATATAACCCCAGGTTTCTTACCGAATTCGATAGTGGCATGATATTTGTATTGTATGTAATTGTTGGAAAACTATCTAAATCAGTTTTGACTTACAGTCTTGTGCTACCAACAATCATAGCCTTACATTTTTCGGGATTAACGGAAATACCAAATTTTGATGACCATAGACTCAATTGACATAGGTTTCGATTAATAGTGCAAATGGCGTTTGGAAGATCATCCATTCTTGTTTGCACATAAATCTGAAGGTCATCAGCATTGTACGAGAAGTCAAAGTTAGGTATTAATGTATTAATAAATAAAGAGAACAAGATGGGAGAAAGTACTGCGCCTTGCGGCACACCAGTAAGTATGTTAGCTCACACTGCGGAGGAATCCCCGGAGCATATATATATATATGTATAATCAACAGATCTAAAATGGATACAAACAGCACGAGACAGATAAATCTGGGCTTATTTGGCTTATTTGGCTTTCACCCACGGTGGGGTTTTTGTAGATAAAAAACATAGATAAGAAGTAACTTATTTCTACATGAAATGAAAGGATTTTTTATTTAATTTATTTATTGTTTGACCTTTATAACCTTTGACTTATTAAACAGACATTCCAAACCAAGAGACTTTTATGACAGGAAATTCACTAAACATTTATTACATATAAAGAAAATGTGAATAAACTATACGAAATTATTAATAATACCTGCCCTAAAAAAGTAATAATAATATAATAATATCAGGACAAATTACACACATTGATATGCAATTGTAATGCTATAGTAAATAATGGAAAAAAAGATCGTGGACCTGAACTCCTATATGCACCCGAACAAACAAATCATTATTAAGAATCCCCAAGCAAGCAGTCAGACAATCGATTGTTATAAGGACGACAAAGTTATGGACGTCTTACCAATTTATGTATGTATGTCCTACCCAAGTTCCGATTAAAACGAGTCCCTAAAGGAGTCAACTTATTGCAGGGTAAGACGAATTTTGCTGACCGTTCACGTGTCAAAGCCCCCAGAGATAAAACTTGTAAGCTTGGACGATGGACCTAGACTATTACTATACAAAGTTGAATCGCTCATGCTTACTACTCAACAAAAATTTTTTTGAATATGTTAACCTTGACTGTTGAGAGTATAAAAGAAAATTTTTAATGACTCAATTAAAAACATCTTCAAAACACTCCTAATAATGACAGTGAGACTCTTTGAACTCCAAACCTGAATTAAAACGTAACGAATCAAATCAATTAAGGTGTTTAGAACCAAATCGTGTTAAAAGAGGTGTTGTAAGTCAAAGTCAAAGTCAAAAATTCTTTATTCCATGAAAATGTTTTATATTTATTTGAACACGTCAAAATAAACAAATAATGCAAAAAATAGCAATATAATAATCAAATAAAAAAAAAAAAATAAATATATTAATTTAACATTTTAACTTGTAAGTCCACTTCTTTTTAATCTAGTAATGGAAGGTCCATCACCAAACAAATAGAAGCCCCACTTCCTATATGCCGACGATATATTGCTAATCGCCAATACAGCAAGTGAACTGCATTATTTATTACATTGGTGGGTCAATACGCTAGAAGCAGCAGGCCTCAAAGTCAGTAGATCTAAAAATGAGTATCTACAATGTCGATTCAGTAAATAAGTGGTAATTTGCATGCCGTGTACTACCCTGACTTTGAACCGGTGCCGAAAGTAACGAACTTTAAGTACCTGGGATCAGTTATCTCGGAGGACGGAAATATAGAAGATGTGGCACATAGGATAAATATAGGGTGGCAAAAGTGGCGCTTACTAACTGGAGTACTTTGTGACAATCATATCCCTATTCGCGCAAAAGGAAAAGTGTACAGAATGGCTGTTCGACCAGCGATGCTTTACGGTACGGAATGTTGGCCTGTCAAAGAGACCAACGTGCAAAAACTACACACAGCGGAAATGAAGATGCTTACATGGGCGAGAGGAGTCACTCGGCTAGATAAAATCAGAAACGAGTACATTCGCGGCAGCTTTAAGGTGGCTCCCGAAAAACTTACGGAAAACCATCTGAGGTGATTTGGGGATGTGCACCGCAGAGACGAGGATTATGTAGTTAATAGAGCCCTGAACCTGCCTGAGAAAAGCGGGGTAGAGGACGCCCTTCGTCAACATGGTGGACCAGTATGACCAAACTTATGGATAAGAATAATATACCTGACCCGACAACCCTTGATAGAACTTCGTGGCGCAACATAACTAGGACAGCCGACCCCATATAAAGTGGGAAAGAGCAAGGAACAAGAAGACCATTTTAACTTGTAAAAAAGAAGCCCGTTCAATTAGTAGAGCTCATGAGAAGATCCAGGCAAAGAAACTCATGGCCACTCTTTTCAACTGCCAATTACAGATTTTTTATGAGATAAGTTTACAATAGTTTAGTCCCAAGCTTTATTATCATTTATGTAATCCTTAATTGTTAGTAGGCCTTATCTCGCAGCTTCTGCTTTACATGCGATTTAAATTTGAATGTAAAAGTTTTTGAATTTCTGGCGGGACTTTATTATAAAAATAGACACATTGTACATAAAATGACTTATGAATCTTTGCCAGCCTGCTGTGTATTGGAGCAAGTTTGTCTTTATTTCTTGTATTTACTGAGTGCACATGACTATTCTTTTAAAATTTTTCTAAGTTTTTGTGAACGTACATTAAATTATCTAATATAGTATATTGACACGGCAAAGTTAAAATTTTAATTTTCTTAAATATTTTTCTTAAGGAGTGCCTTTTAGGCAGATCATAGATTCCCCGAATAGCCCTCTTCTGTAATATGAAAATAGTTTGAATATCAGCTGCGTATCCTCATAAAAGTAAACTATAAACATCACGCTGTGGAAGTAGCTGAAATAAACAAGCAAAAGCTGCCGAGCTAAGTCTATTCTAGAGTTTAGTAATATGTAAAGCCCATTGAAGTTTTTTCATCTAAGGTAATGCCTAAAAATACCGTGCTGTTCGCAATATCTAAATTTTCACTATCTTACAGTACACTGTAATTTGTAATTCTAGGTAATTTGGGTTAACTGGGTTTGATTTTTTATCCATAGTTCAATCTGTGATAAAATGTGGATTTTTGAACATTTATATCTAAATAACCGTTTGAGGTATGTTTATAAAATTAGCACCACATATTATGTATCTCGCAAGTTTCAATATAAATAAATAAAAAATAAATAGTTTTTAAGTTATAAGGTAGTCAAAAGTAGCTCCAAATAGTTCGAGTAATATTACACACAGTGTGGCTCACTAGTTCTGTTACCTTGAACTTGTATTGACACACTACCGCGTGTCTAAATGTCAGACCAAAATGAATTATTTATTCGACTAGTTAAAATATTTTATTACCAAATTATAGATTTAGATTTCAGGTTATACTATAATGTTCCCTCAAGAGTAGTTTCTTAAATATAATCTCTATGAAATCCTACATAAAAACCGATTAATTGTGATAAAACAAAGGGTCATATGTTAAAATTTATGCATATACTATGTGGTGCAGCAAATCATAACGAGGGTTTATTTCTATTCATCTCAATTTAAACATTAAGTTTAAATTTAAAATCTACAACAACTCTAGGGTTTTCAAGATAAAATATCCGATGGAAGGCATATTGGCATTATAGTTATATTTTATAAGTATATAATGATTAATTTATAGTTTGAACTTACATCGAAATTGTGAAAATTTTAACTAAAAGTATATATCAATTCCCAAACAGACAGTATAAGTTCTTAAAATAAGTATGGCAAAAGGTATTGAGAATGCGTGTGACACTATTTCTTTTAGAAGTAAATATAAAAATTATTATAAATACAACAAAAACGAGCTCTATGATTATCAGCAACTAGATACTTATATGGCATAATGAATATTCATTGTTTAATTACCACATTAAAAACAACGTCTAATGCAAATATTAAGAGCTAATAAAACAATAAACTATAAAGAGTATAAACGTACACAAATTATCATTAATTTTAGTAATTGGTAATCAGGTAATTTTTAATGTTCCAAAATTTAAATAATTAAAAAAATAAGAACATCTTCCCAATAAACTGATTTATGATTAATAACATTATTTATGATAGTATTAAAACTTAATAGGATTTTATTTATGATGTTATTATTGTCGTTTCATAGTCCAAGATGCCGAGACTAAATACTCCGAATTTATTAGACGCTAAATGATGTCCAACAAAACATTTATGGACACAATTGATCAACCGTGAAAACTTGGACTTGTAATAGCTTTGGCAGTTTCCAAATCTCTTTATAAACCCTCTTACGTTAATGGTCTTATTGAAAAATTATTAAGACCAACAACAACAAATATAATTTTATTATATAAATTTCTTAGACGTTTTTAGAAGTTTAGACATATAGGTTTTAATAGTATACAATTTTGGACGTATAAAGTTTGGTCGATAAATACAGCTGGTATGGTCTGGCTCAAACGGGGTATTACCACCTTCGCAGACAAAAACATCGTTAAGACGCTATTTTTGACTATGAACACTCACTTTTTTCATACCTTTCCTTCTTTCCTTCACTCGCCCGATTTTCTATTCATCTCAATTTAAACATTAAGTTTAAATTTAAAATCTACAACAACTCTAGGGTTTTCAAGATAAAATATCCGATGGAAGGCATATTGGCTTTAAGATTGTCAATGCTTTTGAATTTATATTTTAAAACTTTTAGGGGAGACTGATTGCTAGTTTGCCTGTTCCATGTTGAATGATCCACAGATTGTTGTTTCGAGCCTGGGTTATCTTTGTGCCCTGTATTTCTATATTTATAAGAGCCAACGCGACACAGAGATTATTTCTCTAATGTTTTTTAAATAGAAGAAAAACAGAAAAAATTGCTACATATGATAATATTGATATATTATAATATAACAATTTAAAGAACACAGTAGGGGTATAACAATACAGTTAAAACTTTGAATTAACCGATAAAATTGATTAAAAGATAATTCATATATACCGATATGGTTACATACATGTATTTTTCTCGATATTATATATCTTCTATAATTTATTTATTTCGTTTTAATAATATTATGTAAAATATTTCATAAAATATTTTCCTTATGTTTCTATATATATATGAAATTGTCTGAGCGTTTTCATAATTGAATATATTCTATTCATATATTATTTGTATGTTTTATTCCCTCGAGACTATAAGCCATCTTGAAACAGTGCTTAGAACAATTTTATTACAAAAACAAACGAAAAAACGCGTAAAGATGTGAAAGAAAAATACACTCAGATTTTAAGAAAAGCCATTAAGTAATAATACTATTACTTAGTATTTTTATAATCTATATCTTTTTCACGCGGGTCCTTATTTTTTCTCGTATTAAATAAAATCTATGTTCATCAGAGGGATAATGTAGGATTCTAAAGGTAAAATATTTTATTAAATTGGTCCAGTAGTTTCGGAGCCTATTGAATTCAAACAAACAATCAAATCTTTTGTCTTTATAATATTAGTGATGATGATGATGATGATGATGACGTTGATGATTATAAAATATAACCAATGTTCATCAGAGATAATGTCGGATACTAATGCTAAAAGATTTTTTTAAATCGGTCCTTTAGTTTTGGAGCCTATTCAATTCAAACAAGCAAACAAATCTTTCCTCTTTATAATATTAAGATAGATTAATAGAAATACTTAAATAATTGAAAATTTTGTGTATCAATAGGTTCATTTAGTACAATTCAGCAACCAGTTACACAACTTTAAATAACATAAAAAAAAAATAAAAAAACCCCTTATACAAAATGACCTCCAAAAAGAATAAAAATAATATTAATATGTACTTATTGAATGCGTTCGTCGGGGGATCGTTTAATAAAGGAAGAAATTAAAATGCAAGAAAGTTAACAAGGCAAATAAAAAATTACGATATCGAATCGTATAGTCTAAGTCCTCAATGATTAACTTCGTAAAATAGACACCATCGTCAACGTACGTACAACGGTCCCCCGACGTAACAACTTCAATAGAAGTACATAATTATACTATTTTTATTCTATTTAGAGGTGTTTTTGTATCGGGGGTTTTTTAAATTTTCAATTTAATTTTTTCATTCTATATTTTATATAAATTTTAATATACTTAACATGGCTATACATGTTTATAAATATTTTCAAACATTAAGATCTAAATCAGAAAATATGCTTATTGGAAATGTTTTTTAATAGTCATTTCAAGCATTTTACCTAAAACCATAATAGATATGAAACAATGATTTAATATAACTAATTATATCTTTCCTATAGATATTTCTTGAACACCAGACAAGACAAAATATACTTACTATTTCACTTACTTATTTTCACTCTCTACATACCTACTTAATTACTATTTTAAATATTATATTACAATATATATTATATCTGGAACACAGGAAGGTGTATTATTTTTAAATAAAACAAACATCTGCCTTTTTAATACGGGTTGAGACAGGTTACTTAATACTAGGATTAAAGTGCCCGAATAGACATTATGGAGGCAAAGCTACGCCATCGGCCATTTTGGGTCAAAGAGGATCTCAATTAGCTTTTGGTCTAGAATAATTTATTCCTGTGACAGAAATTGTACTTCAATGTATTAGAGTATAAAATTTACATAATGTTTATTGTGAAAATGAATTACTATTGATTCGAACCGAAAAAAAGGCATAGTATTTTCATGAATTTAAATCATTTTTATTCTTAATTTAGTTTTCTGTTTCTCAAATAAACAATTGCTACCATAAATAAATAAGAACCGCCACTTTGTGCTGCGGGAGTTGTGATGAGTCCCTTTCCTTTTTTAATCTACTAAATTTAGCAAAAATTTTGTATTTAACATTGATGCAAGCGCGTGACGATTTAACATGGGAACTCGAGGAGACAAATTTCTTTTTAATATAACTTTTTTCTAGTTGAAATTTTTAAGTTCTGTTTTTTAGGCACCATCTCTAATAAAAGTTCTAACACCCTGGTAAAAATAAAAAAATATCTGTTCAAAGGTTTCGAAGCTAGCGCGGTCGCAAAACAGCGAAATGTAAGGTTAAGGGCTTCGCTTTCGCTCAGCTCAATAAT
Organism: Napeogenes sylphis; assembly: GCA_959347405.1. Lineage (NCBI taxonomy): Eukaryota > Metazoa > Arthropoda > Insecta > Lepidoptera > Nymphalidae > Napeogenes > Napeogenes sylphis. The sequence continues at coordinate 2,768,278 of OY365783.1, forward strand.
CGGCGATACAGAGAATTAATATAAGAAAACAAATTAATTGAACAATATGTTATAAAGTATAAATTTTACAAATTTCTTATGGAATCGTGGTTCGTTAAATGTAGATATGAGAATTTATTATGTCTTACATTTACGACACATTTTGAGTAATTTTGTTGTTCTATTTCGAAGGAAGGGAGTACAGATAACTGATTTTATGGATTATTATGTGATAATATTGTTGAGTAGATCAATAATAAAATGTATGGAAATGTTATTATGATGATATAAAATTTAGTGATTATAAAGTTGTTTTGTTGTATTACAAGTTAAATTTTCATGGCGTGAATGCAAAACGCTTTTGAACCTCGTTAAAACTTGTTTCGGCAGATTATAAAACGTGGAATAACTTTTACAATACAATAACTTTTTGTTCTAAATAAAACTTTACCCAATTAATAACCTTACGGCAAAAATAATAATGTACTAATATTCACAGGCAATTTAAATACTCATATAATATATAATTATGCAAAAATCTTATCTACATTTTTACTTCATCAATAATGGCGGTACTTTATATTTAGCTTTAGTAATAGGTTTAATTATGTTAATCTTTCCTGTTATAAGGAAAATGTATTTTCTAGAGTATTTTTATTTCCATTATTTCTTACCTTCCTTAACGAGCGGATGAGCGTAAATCTAATCCACACCTTCTTTTAATATCGTTTATTATTTTAAGGAACAAAAAAAAAGACCTATGAAGTTTTATCTTCAGTTGACCTAGAAATTTTATAAAAATATATTTTTTAAATTAATATAAGCTTAAAAATAAGTCTAAGTAAATAATAAATTGGTTATTTTGAACGATTGTCGAATTAGTGTACAGCTGTAAACAGTGCTATAAAACCCAATATTTGAATGGTAGAGAATGTCATTAAAACAACAGTTTTATGTTTAAAAATGTCTAGTAAGTTATAGTACCTATTCAAATAATTCCTTTGAATCGTAAAACCAAATATATAACGTTTCACACATTTTTTTTCTCAGTCTATTGCACTTAGCCCACTGAACACAACACACTACAGAAGATTGATCTTGATAAATGAACCGCTCGCTTCAACTACTTTCAATTCTTATCTAAACTGTTTAAAAGGAAAACGTTAAACTAAATATACCTTTAGTAAGTTTTATGGCTTGTAGTAATTCTTCAATTTATCATTTATCTTATGATTATGATGATACCGTAATACTGGCCCAGGAAAATATAAAGCATTACATTTGAATAAGTGTAACAATGTTATCATGCTTATAGATATATTTATATGTTTAATTTAAATTCTAAATGAATAAAGAAAGATAAACCGATACGCGCAAGGATTCAAACCCGTGACGTCTGGAAAATCGTCCCGGAATACCGCAAAATATTTGATTTGATTTAAAATTATCACAATGCTAAAAATTGCTAAAGATTTCAAAAGCAGATTTATAGATAGAATCCAGGTCTGTATTTATGACTATACATCATATTATCTATTTATTTAACTCATGCCAAAAATAAAAATCATTTCCTAAATGTCCTAAATTTTCCCTTTTAAAGTCATTGGCTTTATCAATTTCTGTCACCAACAGCCTCCAAAGACTTGGGGCAATAATAATATTGATTGATCGCCAACCGTTCCTACGCAAATATTATCCTGTTACAATGGACATCACAGGAGATCAAAAAAAAATATTGTATATAATCGAAGTATTTATTTTTTAATCTCGCTGGACTATGTGGATTAAAAGTTTTTATAATATTAATATCACTTTCTTTTTTAATAAAATATCATTGTTTTATATGAATGAAGACAATATTACCATATAATATTGCAGACATAATTATATTAACATGTAAAAAAGCACAGTCTTTTTAAAAATCCTTCTATGGTATAGTGTTTATTATTTTTCACACAATCTACAATCGGTCCAGAAATGTTTGCAAAAATTGTGAGTAGAAGCTATTAGAATTGTGGGAAAGTTTCTTTATTTGCTCAGCCATCTCGAGATTTCCCAAAAAGGTTTCACAGATTATCCTTTTTTATTTTTATATTTTATGATATATTTTATATATGCTTTTATTTGTTTTATAAACTTGTAACTTATTTTGCAAACTTTATACAGAAAACTTTAAAAATAGTTAAAATTTTTAAAAATATGTTTTTAATATGGTATACAGTAATCAATTAAATCACAGATTATTTTCTATTCGAAACCCGTTTGTTTTTATTATGTTGTTGCTGGAGCAAACTCATTTTCCTTTACAGGAATGTTTCTAAACACCGTTCAGTAACCGAAGACTCACCCGTTAAGAGAGCACTTAAAAGAAGTCGAGTATCAAATTACGAAGAGAAAACTTAACTGTAGTTTCATTAACTGCACGGAAAGGAGTAATGGATGAATAAAAACAAGGTCCCTTAAATAGACAAAAATGGCATTTACAATAACCCTAATCTGTCGTTAATATTCGAACTTACTAACAACAATGAATTATTAGTCTGTCTCTAGACAAATTAAGGCGTAGCTTAATTAATGAAGATAGGTTTTGATGTTACATATACTATTTTAAGATATGTTTGCTGATATTATGTAAGACTTAAAAAAAATGTTAAAAAATCTATTTATTTAAAATTTACAAAATTGTTAACTTTACTAATAATCGATCGAATTCGAACCCACTACTACTGGGAAACTGAGCTACCGTATCTCAAACGTTACAAATAATTCAAATGTTTTTATTTAAATTTCTTATCATGTATTTTATATTTGTATTTTTAAATAAGGGTTTATTTAAGATAATATTCTACTGAGTGTAAGACTTACATTTTGTTCCTATGATTAAACTGTTATTTGTAAAATTATATAAAATAAAAAAAAACTCAAGGGACACCCGGATATAACGAAGTTCCTTTCGATTAATAATTGAAGGAATAGGGAATATGCATAAACTTTAAAATGGTCTCAAATATTTTTTTTCCAAAACGCGCCATCATTGGTCGAAAGGGAATGTGACGACATTTGACACGCCATTTAAATTATCGGCGTCGTAGTTCATACTGTGGTATTAGTGTTACTGAGAAAAATAAATAATTTAAATCTTTATTTTCGTGCTTAAAGGTTTTATTATATGATACGATTGTTTAGGTAATAATTTTCCACTTCACTTGACGCAGATAAATAACTTTGTTGATAATCAGCAGATATAGAAGATATAAGATGCTATAGAAATATTATCATCTGTGTTTTCAGTAAACAATTTTCTTTTTAAAACATAGTTTTACTGGTAAAGTAAAACTATGTAAAATAGTTAGTTTTACTGGTAAAGTAAAAGTATTGTGTGTTGAATGAGGAAATGGTAACAATGCAACATTTTGTTTTTCAGCAGGTATATTTACATTGACACCTTTACTTCTGTACTTCGGTTTAATATTAACTTGCACAGCTTAGTCACTTGGTAATTTATCTTTAATATGCGAAAAGCAAGGCTCTGCCTTGTGATCACATTTAATATTGTCTTGGCTGCTAATATCATTTGATAACAGACATTTGTATGGGCAGTACTAGGACTTACTTACTTTCACTTCTTTGTAAAGGTCATAATTTTTTTAAACACTACTTTTGATAGATATCTCTAAAAAGGCTTCATTAACCGATGTCAATCTTTGCCTTTTGACTACGCACATTCTCATTCTCTCAGCTGGTGTTTTTGCCAAAAAAATATACGAGGAACAACTCCTTTCTTCAAACTTTGATTACATTTTTCTCCTTGTTGTTTCCATATTATACATATTATATTCAATATTATTAGCTGTATCTTCTTTAACCTGAAATAAATCGACAACCATAAAAATTTCGTTAAACCAAAAAAAGAATATGGTTTTTATCGAAAGTTATACTGAACTTTTGTAAACTAGGTTAGGTTAATTTTAAACTCAAATTTTCTAATGTTGAATAGCTAATGCAACTTACTATAAATTTAAACTATTAAATTAAACTTATTATAAATAAAGTAAACTTACGTTAAATTGATCTTCACAACAATAAAAACACAATTTAAGACATATATTACCCCTTTTAATGACCATAGACCATTGTTTTTGTATTTTCAATTAATCTTCACTTTGAAAAAAAAAAACTAGAATCTTTCCAAGCCTATTTATATTATTTTCTAAGATATACAGAGGTAAATGATTAAGTTACGTCAAAAAAAAAACAAGATGGGTATATAACATGATGGGTATATAATAATTTAATATTATTTTATTACAATGGGTAATAACCCATTGTAATAAAATAATATTAAATTATTAATATAGGTAATTACGCTTAAGAATAATATTTGTATATTATATTTGTATGATATTTCGCAGATAATTTATAATAAATGTAAATAAAATGAATAACTACATTAAAAAGTGTTAATCAATAAACCCATGAATTATTGTTCCTCCACCTAGCGGTTTCACTTTGTAAAGATATGTTTATATAACAGATGTGGTTATGTTTCCTTAAGGTATAAATAGATGGCGTTGTTACAAAACATGTTGTTGTTGTTGTTTTTTCTTGTTTATGTATATGTGCGAGTTACGTACACATACTCCATGAGGATTGCTGATATTCACATTCCCTCCATGTGAATAAAATGTGTATTGTGTCATCGCGACAGAATGCATAGTTGCAATTTAATTATAATATAAGCCTTAATTATTAATAAAATATTGTCATTATTATTTGTACTTACATCGAGTAGGTCAGATTCTTGTATTAGTTAATAAGTACGTAATTGTAATTCTTTTAATTAAAGTTAGTTTAAATCAGTTTTGGTTTTTTTTCAACTCTCCGTCTGTAGCTAACGTAATTGGCGCAGTCGGTAGGATACTAGAATAGGGACTATTAGGTCATCGCTAGTATCCTGAATCTACGGACCAGCTGCAGCACCGGGAGACGAATCCAAACTTCGATTCACGGGAAGAAACCAGAAATGAAATTTATGTGAGTACATTTGAACCATTCTCGTGTTGCTCTTTTCCTAGTTATTATTCGTTTCCAAAATTTATTATCCTAGAGTTTATAGTCATCGGGAATCTGCATCGCAGCAGGCCCGTAATAGTCCGGGAGCCAGTGACAGATTTTCATGACCAATTTCCTCCCGAGTGAAAATTTGTAAAATGCAATAGGAAGTTGTTTTATGAAGCTTCGCGATCGTCAGCTGCGACTCCGGTGGTGGAGAAGGCAGTGGCAGCCTCCGACGCACGAAGAAAAAAAAATTTTTTTAGTCATTTCCTCCCATTCTAAAATTTCTTGAATAATAGTTTATCTAATATCTTGAAGGGAAAATAAAGTCAGCTGACCATAACATGGTGGATTATACGTCAGCTGGCCGCCCGAATATGAAAAAAAATAAAAAAAATCAATGATTTCCTCTCAACTAAAAATTAATCTGGTGATAGTTTATATGTTACTGTGAACGAAAATTAACATCGGCTTGCTGTATCTCAGTGGAAAGTTCGTCAGCTGGTTACCTGAAATGTGTAATGTACCTGCATTTATCACTTACTGAATCTTATCAGCTGACGACTTTTCCCTTTACTTACAGCTAGCTGATTTGTTTTATTATTTACTAGAGTATATTAACTATTCTCTTATAAATTTTCATCCAGGAGGAAATCACTTTTCTCTATTTATCTCCTTTTCTTATACAAATTAAAGTTATACATGAGCCCTTTTTACATTGTAGCTAGATTGTAGATTCAAATTACCCTCTCCAGATTTTATGCTATAGCAGAGCGTCAAACACACTAACGAGAGGGTAAGTTGAAATTATAATGTGACTCGAATAGAAAGTGAGAGATTCCATGTTTAACAATTCAATGTAAGAAAAAGTATAATTTAGTGTAATGCATTATTTGCCTCATGTATTCCAAGTAGGGAATTACACTATTGAGAACTTCTACAGTAAGCATATACATTATATATATGGGTGTTTCTCTACTAACGGGAAAATTGATGTCCCAAGCAATTTGCACATTGTTTTGGATATTTTTTATTTAAGAAAATATCTAAAACTATAGTACATTTCAGTATCTTTGAGGCTACCTACTTGTTGACCATATGAATGTTTTATATCTTTTTTTCTTTTAATCCCAACCTGTCAAAACACAGTCCCCTGGCGCGTTCCCATCCCAGAATCTTCACTTTAAATCCAATTTTAAAATAATATTTAAGTGCGTGTAACAAATTTAAAGTATATTATAAAATTAAATATACTGAAAATGATATATGTTGAACAAACACTACGTAAATGTAATAATAATTATTCGAAATTACCGCCTGAATGTTGTCCTAAATATTTGAACACAATCCTCTGGTTAATTTGAAAAAATAAAACAAAATTATATAGTCTATGATAACGACTCAATTTTCTGTTGAATGAATCGCTGACAGTGTGAAGTCTTCTAAAAATGAAAACTTCTAAAATTTTAAACAGCAGAGTAATCTTCCAGCCTTTTATAGACTTGAAAATCGCTTGTTATTAGCTTTCATTGTATATATTTAAAACCCTATTTTAAAACAAAAAGTGAGCAGGACAAATTTCATGCAAAACTTTTCCGTTAGTAGAGATACACCCATATATAATTTTTACTTAAGCAATAAGTGTATATGTGCGCTGTTAGCAAAAGTAATAATAATATAAATTACAAATAATTAATTTTTAATTAATTAATTAATTAATTATTAATTATATATGGTCGCAGCGGAGGGTGCAAAAGGAAATAAGACATACTTAAAATTAATGTATTTTATAATTAAATTACATTCTATATGATTCTAAAACTGCGCCGATGCGAATCAAGTCAAAGCGAGAGCGAAAATGAATAACCGTTGTTAGTATTTTTATTCATTATATTAAAATAAAATTTCATTAATTTATAAAATTATGCTTCAATAAATTATTAATTAATTAAACTTTAGTTATAACTATATTTCCTTCATTATTAAACTGCATATTTATTATCAACATACTCAAATCAAATATACTGCCAAACAACCAGAGAAAAGTGATTTCCTCCTGGATGAAAATTTATAAGAGAATAGTTAATATACTCTAGTAAATAATAAAACAAATCAGCTAGCTGTAAGTAAAGGGAAAAGTCGTCAGCTGATAAGATTCAGTAAGTGATAAATGCAGCTACGTTACACATTTCAAGTAACCAGCTGACGAACTTTCCACTGAGATACAGCAAGCTGATGTTAATTTTCGTTCACAGTAACATATAAACTATCACCAGATTAATTTTTAGTTGAGAGGAAATCATTGAATTTTTTTTCATATTCGGGAGGCCAGCTGACGTATAATCCACCATGTTATGGTCAGCTGACTTAATTTTCCAATCAAGGTATTAGATAAACTATTATTCAAGAAATTTTAGAATGGGAGGAAATGACTAAAAAAATTTTTTTTTTCTTCGTGCGTGGGAGGCTGCCACTGCCTTCTCCACCACCGGAGTCGCAGCTGACGATCGTGAAGCTTCATAACACAACTTCCTATTGCATTTTACAAATTTTCACTCGGTAGGAAATTCATGATGAAAATTGGTCGCTGGCTCCCGGACTATAAGCGTACTTTAGATATTAATAGGAATTTAGATAATAATTATATATTATCTAATTCAATTAGTAGTAATATATATTTAAATATGGTTCAAGATCCAGATAACATTTATAAAATCCTTAGGATCGTGCCCGAATTTGACGGGAACCCTAACGTACTGACTAGATTTATTAATATTTGTGACCAAATTATAACGCAATATTTAAATAACTCGCCCGGCAGTGAATTATCTAATTTGTGTTTATTAAACGGCATTTTAAATAAAATAACTGGAACCGCCGCTGCTACCATCAACTCTAACGGTATTCCAGATAGTTGGTTAGGTATTAGAACATCTTTAATAAATAATTTTTCTGATCAACGTGACGAAACAGCCTTATACAACGACCTCTCATTAGCCGTGCAAGGAAATAAGACACCTCAGGAATTTTATAGCCATTGTCAAACGCTATTCAGTACGATAATTACTTATGTTGAATTACATGAAACTTTATTAACTACAATTGAGGCTAAGCGTGATTTATATAAAAAAGTGACTAAGCAGGCATTTGTACGTGGCTTAAAGGAGCCCTTAGGGTCACGAATCCGGTGTATGCGCCCGGATACTATTGAAAAAGCCCTTGAAAACGTTCAAGAGGAACTAAATGTTACATACTTGCAGCAACGTACAGATGGACTGAAACAATCATCTTCTAACAAGCACATGGTACATCCCCTGACATTTACTAACCCTCGACCTCATAGTTTTCAATCTTCAACCCCTAATTGGCCAGCCTCTGTAGCACAACGGCCAATAGAACCATCACAGCTTTTTAAATTTAATTTTAACCATAATCAACCTTATTACAGTACGCCCATGCATTCTAGAACAAGACAGATGTTTAGCGCACCCCCACCGAACTATAACCCGCGTAGTAATATTTTCCGCTTACCACCTAGAAATATTTTTAATCAAAATCCTGTACCAAATGAGTGGAATTCAAAGTTTTAATCCTAAACCCATGCCTCATACCTTAATGACTGGACATGACTGGCGTAAATCGGGTAACCCGCCACCAACAAATTACTTGAAAGCTCGCGAAATGAACATGAATGAATGTTTATCATATGACGATATGTACTATAGTTACCCAGAGTAGTATTACGAACCAGACTACAATAATTATACCGAACAAGAAGACTATGACAGTAATTACAATCCGAACTTTTGTAATAATAATACTATTACTTATTATGAAACGGACAATGACCAGTTAAGTAAGGAAAATGAACCTAAATCGGATTCTAGTTGCCTACTTCAAAACCAGGATTTTGGACTGGACCAGAAATCACCCAGACCAAAATAGAATTAAATTTACAGACACAAAGAAAACTCCCAAACATTCAAATAAAAAATCCCCCACTTAAACTTTTAATAGATACCGGTGCATACCAATCTTTTATAAGTCCTATCGCTGTTAAAAATATTTCTCTAATTTTCCCTTAAATTATGATCCCTTTAAAGTTACCAATGTATATACCACCAGAAGAAATGAATATTCTATTACCTTATCTTGCTTTGAGGAATTTACAGACACAGAAAATATCAAATTATTTATCTATAAGTTTCATGACTATTTTGACGGATTATTAGGACTAGATCTATTAACGAAATGGGAAGCAAAAATAGACTTAAAAGACCGAAATTTGATTACTCCTACTAGCTCAAATCCTATTAGCATGTATAATTCTTGTAATGTTAATCTTTACGAGGATATCATACCATCAGGTACTTCAAAACTTATTCGTATCCCTATAAATTCCCAGGATGGACAAGTGTTTATAAAAGAACAATTAATTTGTAACTGTATTTTGCATGAGTGTGTGTCTAACGTGACTAACAACCGAGGATACGTAGAAGTAGAGAATCCGACACCAAATGACATAATACTATCGTTAAACGAACTGACAAGTGCCGACTTATTTAATATTGAGTACGAGTGCACTCAATATAAGAACCGTGGACAAGACGTTATATCACGATTACGTACCGAACATTTAAATAATGAAGAAAAAGCTAATCTTACACGACTTTGCTCAAAATACTCAGATGTTTTTTATATTGAAGGTGAACATTTAACCTTTACTAACAAGATTAAACATCGTATCAAGACCACTGACGAGGTCCCTGTACATGGTAAAAATTATCGTTACCCCTTTATACATCGACAAGAAGTTAGGGACCAAATAACTAAAATGTTAGATCAGGGTATTATACGACCATCCGACTCTGCTTGGAGTTCACCCATATGGGTAGTGCTGAAAAGGGCGACGTTTCAGGTAAGCAAAAATGGCGTTTAGTAGTCGATTATCGTAAATTAAATGAGAAAACTATAGATGATAAGTACCCGATTCCTAATATTAACGATGTACTTGACAAACTAGGGAAGTGTCAATATTTTACAACCCTGGATTTAGCGAGTGGGTTTTACCAGGTGGAAATGGAGCCACAGGACATATGTAAAACCGGATTCAATGTAGAACATGGTCATTTTGAATTTCTTCGTATGCTTATGGGTTTGAAAAATTCACCATCTACTTTAAGAGAGTTATGGACAATGTCCTACGAGGCCTTCAGAATGAATTATGTTTAGTTTATTTAGACGATATAATAGTATTTAGCACATCCCTACAAGAACACATGAACAATTTGGAAAAAGTTTTTCAACGACTTCGCGAGTCCAACTTTAAAATTCAATTAAATAAATCAGAATTTTTAAAACTAGAAACAGACTATCTTGGACATATTATCAGTTGAGATGGTATAAAGCCAAACCCTGATAAAATTTCAGCTATTAAAGGCTATCCTATCCCAAAAATCGCTAAAGAAATAAAACAATTTTTAGGCCTTCTCGGTTACTACCGAAAGTTTATTCCAGACTTTGCCCGTATTACTAAACCGTTAACACAATGTTTAAAAAAGGGTAAAAAGATTTTATTCGATCAGGAATACACTAATTGTTTTGAGAAATGTAAAACGCTCTTAACAAACTACTACTAACAAACTAAATTTACGTACATACGCTCTTAACAAACTAAATTTACTAGAGAATTAATCTTTACAGTCATAAATGACGTTAAAAGGAAACCGACAGTTACAAAGCCATTTGATAATCATACCCGAACATCCATACAATGTTAGAATCTAACTTAGAAGAAGACGTGGTTAATGCTATAAAAGAATACATAAACCCAAAAATTAAAACCGCTATTCTCATAAATCCACCCTTGGTAATGTATTCAATAATCGCCATAATACAAGATAAATTTAAAAGTTCATCAATGAACCTCGTTTTAGCAAAATCCGAAAATGAAAATATAAGGGAATATTTACAACAACAAGAAATTATTTCTCATTACCACAATGGTAAAACAAACCACCGAGGAGTAAATGAATGTTATTTAGCTTTATCCCGGAAATATTATTGGCCGAAAATGAAAGATCAAATTTACAATATGCGAATGTACAATATGCGGACAAGCTAAGTATGATAGAAATCCTATAAGACCCCAATTTAACATTGTACCTCCAGCTAACAAACCCTTTGAAATTATTCATATAGATTTATTAACAATACATAGTGAGAAATACTTAACTTTTATAGACGTTTTTACAAAATATGGCCAAGCCTATCATCTACGAGACGGAACAGGTGTTAGCATTATACAAGCAATATTAAAATATTTTACTCACCATGGTGTACCCCTTACTATTATAACTGACAACGGAACGGAATTCACAAACCAATTATTTTCCGAATTTACAAGATTACATAAAATTAACCATCATAAAATCCTAGCTCACTCACCTAATGGCAATGGAAATATGGAACGATTCCATTCAACAATACTAGAACATTTTCGACTTTTAAAACTACAACGTCCAGACGAACCATTAATTAATCTTATGCCATATGCTCTCATAGCTTATAATAGTTCAATACACAGCTTTACTAAATGTAGACCCTTTGACTAATTAAATGGACATTTTGACCCGAGAGACTGTCATGACCTGGATTTCACCCAACATTTACTACAACAATATGTAATTAATCATAAAGATAACATGAAAAGAGTATATGAAATCATTAATAGTTCTTCACTTGAAAATCGTAGTGCCTTAATAAATAATAGGAATAAAAATCGTGAACCTGAAATCTTATATGCACCTGAACAACAAATTTTTATTAGAAACCCTCTGGCAAGCCCTCAGAAAGTTGCACCACGTTATACGCAAGATAAAGTTATAACTGATCTACCAATCCATATATACACCTCCAAAAAACGTGGCCCTGTAGCTAAATCCCGATTAAAACGAATCCCTAAAGGAGCTAACTTGTTACAGGACAATACTAGTTCTGCTGACCATCCACGCGACGAACCCACTAGAAACAAAACTTGAAAGCTTGGACGACGGACCTGGACTATTACCATACAAACTTGGACTGATCAGACTTACCACTCATTACCATACCTTTCTACAATATATTAAACTAGACTGTGTAGAAGATAAAGTAGAACTTTTAATGACTCAATTGAATAGCCTTCAAAAACTTTTTAGTAATGAAACATATCTACTCTTTGAACTTCAAATAAATTATCTTACTGAAAAGCTTGTTAAAGTTTCAAATCAATTAAAAACTTTTAAACCAAATCGTGTAAGAAGAGGTCTTGTAGACGGTTTGTGTTCCGTTATCAAAAGTATAACAGGAAACTTAAATTATAAGGATGCATTAAAATATAATCATGCAATAAAAGTGTTAGAAAATAATGAAAATAAGATAGCTTCCGAATTTAATAACCATATAAGCTTAAGTAAAGAATGGATGTCAAAACAAAGTGAAGTAATTATTCACTTAGTTGAAAATTAAGTTAAAATTAATAATACATTACAGCTCATTTTAAATTCATATGCATACAAGGATAATATTTTACTAAAATACGCCAAATTCGCCCAACTTTTAGTGATAGTAGGAGAAAATATAGAAGATCTAATGGCCGAATTAATTAGGATTGAAAATATTTTAGCATTTATTCATACGTCAAGTACGCATCATTCTATGAAAGAGATAAGTGTTAATGATAGATAAGTTAAGGAAAATATATAATAAGGACCAAATTATAGATTTAGAGTTAAGGGAATACTATGATACCATAAAGCTGCATGCTACTATACAGAAAATAAAATAGTCATAATTTTTAAGTTTCCAATAGTCTCTGCAGATATCTACGATCTCTATAAGCTCTCTATTGTTCCTAATAAAATCCAAAACGTCCTTATACCCCCATATCCTTTCATAGCAATTAACGAGAAATCATTCTTGTACATGGAGACAGAATGTCCGAAGCTCAAATACTGGTACCTTTGTAAAATAAAAGTGAATCAGCGTATTTGTACAGAACCTGACTGCGTGCAGCAGCTTATTACTCATCAAGTCTTAAACGAAAACTGCAAATACACAACAGTTACTTTAGCAAAAGAAGCAATGGAAAAACTGGATGATCAACATTATGTCTTTTCCTTTCCTTATATCACTAAAATACAACTAGTTTGTGAAAGGGAAGAATTTACATCACTTCAGGGTAGCTTTTTAATTATCATTCCTGTGAAATGCTACATAAAAACCACCGAATTCACTATTGTGAACGATAGTGATGAAACAAAGGGGCAGCCGCTGAAATTGATGCAAATACCATTCGGAGCAGCAAACCATACGGAGATTCCTACTCATCTCAATTTAAACTCAATAAATTTACAAGAACTCTACGGTATTCAAGACAAGATAATTTACAGAAAAACCTTTACAACTAGAGAAAATAATGCAGATACACTTTACCACACTACGATACCTTTCTACGTCTTTATGTTAGGTGCATGTGCACTTATTATTGTGCTTGGATATCATCGTTATAAATTACTGAGCAAAAGAAAAGTTAACAAAACTACTGCTTCACCGATCACTTTATCTACTTCAAGTGATAACATCGATGAAAAACTGGAAGAAGAAGGGACATCAGCACCGCGTAAAAAGATGCCAGCAACATTTTATCTCAATGTTCTAAAATAGTTGCTGATCTGAGGATGGAGAAGTTACGTACACATACTCCATGAGGATTGCTGATATTCACATTCCCTCCATGTGAATAAAATGTGTATTGTGTCATCGCGACAGAATGCATAGTTGCAATTTAATTATAATATAAGCCTTAATTATTAATAAAATATTGTCATTATTATTTGTACTTACATCGAGTAGGTCAGATTCTTGTATTAGTTAATAAGTACGTAATTGTAATTCTTTTAATTAAAGTTAGTTTAAATCAGTTTTAGTTTTTTTTCAACTCTCCGTCTGTAGCTAACGTAATTTGCGTATGTATGTGTATATATGTATAAGTATGTACGTGTATGTATATACATATATAAATTAAATTTATGTTTAACTTTAAAAATATCATTGCGTGTATCATATCATAATATAATGTTATCTAAATATAATGTAAACAATGTAATGTACAGCATAATATAATAAGTCAAAAATAATTCAGAATTATTTTAAGTCGCTTTTCTAGATTTTTAATTTTCTTTTATATTTCTGGTTTTAATTTATAACTGTTTTATTTTCTAAATGTTCTGGGGTGGCATAAATTACCTGCCACACAGGTTAAATCCTAATGCAGGTAATTTTTAATATACCATGTATCTAGTCTTAAGATTCCTTGAAATAAAACATTATTATTATATTAAAACATTAAGAGTATGTTTGATCACAAATTTGGATTATTGTTTTCATTTAAACTGTCTTATTTGCAAATTGATTCTAAAAGAACAAACTCCATCATATCCAAACTCCATCATCATATCAAATAAATAATAAAGAAGTACTAAGCAATTTAATATAATATAAAAAATAATATTGATTGAAATGAAAATATCTCGCCTGCTTTCTATAAGAAAGAGAGAGATAGCAAAACATGTCGTGCCAACTTTTGGTAAGAATTTTTACTGTCTAGCCCCCTTTCACAACGCGCGATAAGGAACTACGTTCCAATAATTTAGATTTAATATATAAAGTTAATTGTTTTTCAACTGTACCCTACACTTAGTGCAAGTACTATAGGAGATAATAAACTCAACTTTACAGACTTAGTTAAATGATAAAGATAAGAGATTAGAAATGATAGTATCTAGATTAAACTATTAAGTAAATCGAGAAAATGGCAAAGTTCACTTTGAGCGTTGATGAAGTATAAATTAACATTATTAGATATTCTAGCTACGTGGTTTAAAAATAGTAAATTTAATCAAATATTTAAATTTTATCAAATATTTTTAAAATTATATATTTTCTACGATTGTTTGAGGAATTCTTATATTTGATGTTATTTAAAAAAATAAAGATATAGTCTGTCTTATACGTGCGAAATCTGTCTGACTGTCTGATACGCTTTCACGGCTAAACCACCGATTACACGATTTACATGGAATTAGGAATGCAAACAGTTATACACTCAGGGTCTAAAACAGGCTACTTTAAAAAAAATCTAAAGTTTGCATAAAAAATCTAAACCACTCTTAGTCTTATTTCCATGAATTTTCATAGGGATTCCTATTTTATTTAAAAACAAGACCTAAGTTGCAGATATAGGGAATGAAATTTTTGTTTGAATAATCTGAACCGTTCAATAACCTGGGATTAAACAACAACAAGCAAACAAAAATGCTAAAAACAACAAGGCTATAGTCTTTAAATGTGGTTTTCTAATGCAAGCAAGCAAGCAGCTTTTTGAGGTTTAAATTTAAAACTGATCTAGTTATATACATATATAATATTTTTTTTATCCATCTATTGGGTAAATCTTATGATGATAATGATGATGATGATTACTCCGACCGATTTCGGCCATGGCGACCACTTCGAACCTTTAATAATGTCGACGCTGATGCGCACGTATATGGCTATTGTAGCCAATTTTGGCAGCAAACTCCCGCACACAGTGTGGGCACGTGAGCTTACCAATGATATAATTATAATTCATGGCCACGGAAGGACGGGCCTTCAACTCATTGCGTTTAGCGTCGAGGTCTGCTTTACGCTGCTCCTCGAAGTCGCGGATACGCCTCCTTATAAGACCGCGCCATTCTGGCCGTTGTGCTGCCAGACCCTTAAATTGAGAGGGCTCGATGTTGTACTTTTTCATGTGTCTTTTCTGAACATCTTTGTATCGGAGGAGTTGACCGCCATGCCTTCGCTTGCCCTCCTCTAGCTCAGAATAAAAGACGCGCTTCTCTACTCTCTCCTCCGCCATCCAGAAAACGTGGCCGCACCACTGAAGTTACCGATACATTAAATGGGCTTCCATGCCATTGGCTCGTCTTAGAACTTCGGTCGGACTATCTGATCTTCATGATGGTGCGAAGGCATTTGCGGTGGAATTGATTAAGAGTGCGTATGTGGTGGCGATTCACACACCAGGTCTCAGAGGAGTACAGAAAGTTTGGCAGCACAATTGCCATATATACAGAGATTTTTGTGGCTAGTTTAAGGTCGTGTGAGCAGAAAACTTTTGAGTGCAGCTTCCCATATGTAGCAGCTGCCGCACTGATTCTGCTATTGATCTCAGCCATAAGGTCACATTTAGCTGTTATAGTGTTTCCCATATAACGAAACTTGTCAACCTGTTTCAGTATATAGAAAGAAAGAAAGAAAGAAAGAAACTTTTATTCAAGCGTTGTAAATACGAACAAAAAAAAACCAAAAAAATTAATAAAATAAACTAACCAAAAACATCTTAGAAACATTATATAAACAAAAAAAAAAACACCCAAACATTAAATGAAATAACAAAATAATAATAAAAACAATAACTAAACAAAATACTCTTGACATGCACAACACACGTCCCCCACCCTCTCGCCCCGCATGCAATACGCGCGCGAGTTGTAGGCGCTGAAAAACCAGTTTTAGAGGACGAGTAGAAGGCGACGCGGTGTTTTATGGTGCATTAGCATCAATTTTAATAACATAGTAAGAAAGTTTTTAATGTTATACGGATAACTGTGTTATATAATAAACAACGCCGAATGGGCGTTCAGCTCAGCATGTGCTGTTTGTTCGGGATGGTACTCGTACAAAAAGCGCTGATTTTCAGCTGAAACCCGTCACCAAGCTTAATTGTCAGTGTCTCATGGCAATGTGTATCTAGGGAAATCACTTCAGTCTTTTTGACGCTAATCTTTAGGCCGAATTTGCAGCATGCTTAGTGAAAACTGGACATCAAATGTTGCAGGCCATCTGGGGATTCCGAGAGAAAGCACAAGTCATCGGCATACATAATTTCAGTAATTGGCGCATTCGAGACTTTGGTACGCGCCTTAAGTCTAGCCAAATTGAAAAGACTGCCATCTGTGCGAAAACGGATTCGAATTCCTTCGGAAACAGTGTTTAGGACCTCCTTAGCTACTACCGCAAAGTATAACGTAAACAGTGTGGGTACTAGTACACACCCTTGCTTCACCCCACAGGTGACAGGGAAGAAAACAGACCCTTCACCATCTACAGAGACACAGCACTGCATATCGTCATGCAGGAGTTTAGGAGGCGCAGAAACTTCTCCGTGCACCCTAGCTTTTCTAGCACTATCCAGAGAGCTTCATGAGGCACACTATCAAATGCTTTCTCTAAATCAACAAAACAGAGGTACAGTTGACGATGTTGTTCTCTACATTTTTCCTGCAGTTGGTGCACGGAAAAAATAGCTTCACAAGTGCCTCGGTCAGGTCAGAAGCCAAACTGGGTTTCGGGCAAGATCTTTTCTGACAGATCCTTCAGGCGGTTTAATAGGACTCTTGCGAAGGTTTTTCCAGGGACCGACAGTAACGAAATTCGGCGATATGAGTTGCAGTCACTACGGTTGCCCTTGTTCTTGTAGAGGGCACTGATGCGGGACACTTTAAACTCTTTCGGGACTCTCTCTTACTCCCACATTCGAACAAAAATTTTCCATACCGTCGTGTGCAGCCCCGTAATGCCATATTTTAGTCCTTCACCCGGTATAAGATCAATACCAATCGCCCGATTATTATACTGCTGTTTGATGGCAGTTACGACCTCGTCACACAATAGGGGCTCGTCCAGCTCGGTGGCTAAGGGAAGTTGAAGCAATAGACTGATATTATGCAGATCAGCTGATCGATCTACTTTAAGCAGGCAGTTAAAATGTTCCGCCCAACGTTCCAGTACATCCTCCTTGCTGGTCAGGAGGTGTATATGGTTTAGAGACCTTATAGGTACTATTGCTTGATGAGACGCCCCTATCAGCTTTCGCACCTCGCAATAAAACTCCTCAAGCTGATTTGTATCTGCAAGGCACTACATTTGACAAGCTTTGTCCCGCCACCACTTGTTTTTTATTTGCCGAGACAGTCTGCGCAATTCTTGGTAACTCTCTTTGACCGCCGCAACACTTTTACCTCTTCGATGATGATGTCGCAAGAGATCTCGATGTGTGTCGAATGCTGCTTTGAGAACTTCGCTATTGTAATCAAACCAGTCTTCGCTACGCCGATCTTTCGTACCCAAAATAGCGGAAGCGGCTTCCATGAGATGACATGATAAAGTTTTCCAAGCATTACTGACATCACCTGTCTCATTTACTAGCAACGGTATTTCAGATGTAATTTTAACTTATTTTGCCCTCATCTCGTGATTTTTCAACCTATCTATGTTTAAACACGCAAGCTTTTTCATTGAGGATCTACGACGTTGACGGACGTGGAGTCGCAGTCTTGTGACAATAAGTTAGTGGTCAGGCCAGCAGTGAGCACCACGCATGACGCGGGTGATTTGAACTTGACCGATGTCTCTTTGCCGCATAATAGCATAATCGATCAAATGCCAGTGCTTAGATCGCGGGTGCATCCACGTCTTCTTATGTTTAGCGGCAAGTCTGAACATAATAATAATAATAATAATAAATATTCTTTATTGCACACCCAGATAAAACAATAACAAAAAATGAAAATAAAACACAAAAAATGTACAAATTTGGCGGCCTTATTGCTACAGAGCAATCTCTTCCAGGCAACCAATTAATTAGAAGAATAATGAGACGTAGTGTGGGTGTTGTTTGAATAGTAAAAATATAAAATCAAAAAGAAAGCATTACATACACATATTTACATATATACACACATACGAATATACATACAAACAAATATATACATACATACACGCATATACATACATACACACTCACAAATAAAATATACATACTTATGCAAATAAACAAATAACAATACAGACGACAAACACGCTATAAATTTAAAAAGTGAACTTTAAGGCAGCGCTTAAACGAATCGCATGACTGTGCACGTTTAACGTTAAGAGGAAGATCATTCCACAGTCTTATGGTCTGCACAGTGAAGGAATCGGAGTAAAAAGAAGATAAATGGGAAGGAACTTTAAGGATAAGGTTTTGATTGGAACGGAGAGATCGGTTGTGTGTGCTACTCAAGAACTCAAAACGTTCTTTTAAGTAGGACGGAGTGGAAGAATTGAACAGTAGACAGTATAGAAGGCTAAGCATATGAATATTCCTGCGAAAACGAATCGGAAGCCACTTGAGTTTTTTACGAAAGTGAGAAATATGGTCATATTTGCGAAGACCAAATATGAACCTTATGCAGAGGTTTTGAAGACGCTCAAGTTTATTTAACTGATCCTCTCTTAAATCAGGATAGCAGGCATCAGCATAGTCTAAAATTGGAAAGAGTAAAGATTGAGCTAAAACAACTTTGGTAGTGATTGGGAGAAAATTACGTAATCTTCTCATGGATCCCACGGCTGCAAACATCTTTCTGCTCACCTCACTAATCTGCGAATTCCAAGATAAAGTTTGGTCGAATATGATCCCAAGATTTTTAACTCTTGTGCTATACGGAATAACTTCGCCTTCAAAACTAATATGAGGTAGCTGATAATCGGAAATACGTGCGATCAGCCTAGAACTACCAATGATAATAACCTGAGTTTTAGATGCATTTACTTTAAGGCCAAAACACTTGCTCCAATTTGAGATACGCGCCAGATCTTGATTTACTTGAAATATGGTATTAGTAAGGTCATCAAGACTTGACTGGCGGTAAATTTGAAGATCGTCTGCATACAGGTGGTAGAAAGAATTGATATGAGAGCAAATAGTGTTTATAAACACTGAAAATAATAAAGGAGACAACACGCCACCTTGCGGAACACCAGCACTGACCGCGCTCCAGTCAGAGTACAGGTCATTTAACCGTACACGTTGCCGACGTCCACGCAAGTAACATTGAAACCAGTCAATTGCCGATGGAGATATGTTAAGGCTACCCAATACCGCGAGTAAGATATCAAAGTCCACAGTATTAAACGCATTGCTGAAGTCCAGCAACGTCAATACTGTGACTTGACGGTTTTCCATGCCTGACCTGACATCCTCGGTAATTTTAACCAAGGCCGTAGTCGTACTATGACCGGGACGGAAACCGGACTGGAATTTACTAAGGAGACTATTTTTGGTTAAAAAGGTGCTCAGTTGGAAGTGTACTAGTCTCTCAAGGATTTTTGATAGAAAGGGAAGGATGGAAATAGGACGAAAATCTGAGGAACAAGAAGGGTTAGCTTTTTTTGGAAGAGGAACAATAAAGGCATCTTTCCAACAGGAAGGGAATTTACACATTGTAATGGAATTATTAAATAAGGAAGTAATAGTAGGGATCAATATATCTAGGATAGGAATGATCATTTTATGACTAATGGCATCAGATCCGACTGCATCAGAACTCACGGACAGAATAGTTTTCTTAACATCACATTCGGAAAAATGACTTAAACTAAATATTGGAGTATTTGGAGTTGGAAGAGATGAAAGATTGCTAAGAGTGCGAGATTTAATAGCACCATCCAAAGGTGTTGACATGGAGAAATGTTGGTTAATATTATTAAGATCGGAATGGGAAATGTTTTGAGTATTTTGTTTACTTCGACCAACTCCTAGAGATTTAAGAAAGTTCCAGACTTTAATTGAATCCTTCTCGTCAATAACAGATCTATAAATATGGCGTCGTTGATTATCTCTACAGAGCCTGTTGCAGCGATTACGAATTTTGATATATTTTGCCTTGTTTTCCTCACTAGGTTCATTTTTATTCTTAGCTTTAGCTGTAACCTTTTTTTGCTGAAGCTTTTTTATATCATCAGTTAGCCAGGGAGCAGGAAGATGTCTCATGCGCACGGGTCGGATAGGAGCATGAGCGTCATAAAGATTACTTAAATGAGAGTTAAAAATACACACTTGCTCATCCAGAGTACGTGGAGTAAGTACTTCAGACCAATCAATAACAGAGGCGTCAGTACGCAGTTGAGCTAAGTCCATACTACCAAAGTTGCGCTGAAAAAGAGTTTTTGGTTTTAATTTCGGAGGTTTAATCTTATAAGATAAATAAAGAAGATCATGATAGGAAAAAGCCAGTGCAGAGCATTGGCCATGCTTTCCTACATGTTCAGAAGAGGAAACTAGTACTAGATCTAAAAGAGAGGGGTTACAGTTAGGGGCATGATGAGTAGACGATAGAGGGAGAATATGCAAGTTAATAGCATTGGCAATAGAATTAAGTCGAGCGGATCTGTGGTCTTTTTTAAGTAAACAAGTGTTAAAGTCTCCCATTATAATAGTATGGTTATAAGAAGGACAAAGTTGTTCCAGAAGATTTTCAAAAGAAGAGAAATAGTCAATATGGAGGTTAGGACTATAATAGACACCGAGGAGAACTTTGGAGTGTGAAAGTGTAAGTTCAATAAATAGATGTTCAGGACCCGCATTCTGAGTTTGTGAGACATTTACAATACAAAAAGGAATGTGAGAGCGCAAATAAATTGCAACTCCACCGCCTCCTCGCCCAATGCGGTCATTACGTATCAAGTAATATCCTGGAAGGGAGTAGGCTATTGAAGGTAGACAGGGTTTAAGCCAAGATTCAGAAATTAATATTGCATGAATATTATTAGAAGCAAAGGAAGATAGCAGGTCAGGGAAATGAGCAGGAATACTCTGGGCGTTAATATGAACTATGTTAAAATTTTTGGGACAGTCCATGAAATAAGAAACAAGACTGTCGCTCAATGAAGGGATACTTTGAAAACTGTCACCAGAGTTCAACACATCAGAGGATGAAGAAATAGAGAGAAAAGATTCGTCGTTTGAGTCATCGTCATTTGACATTACAATAAAATATATGATAAAGTATAATAATAAATAATATAAAAACACAAAATAAAAATACTATGTTTTAAAAATAAGATTAGATAAAAAAATATATATATATAACAAAATTAAATGTAATATAAATTACATACCTACCAGTAAAAAAAAATCTAAATAAGCACTAATTAACAAATTTTACTATGTCACCTTCATTTGAACAGCTTATACAAATTAATAAAATAAAATAAAAGGGCTCAATATTTAACAAAAAATAAACTAAGTTAGAAATCGAAAACACAGAAAAATATATATGTATTTAAAACAGCATACGTGCGATAAGCATAACTATTGAGCCAATTCCTGGAGTCCAAGTCAAAAAGTTTCTTTTATAAACTGTGTAATGTTAATATAAATGACATTTGACAATCGTCTCAAATAATATTAATGTCTAATAACATTTATAACTACATATTATTTATTAACTAAAGTATTAATGTATAAAATTATTATTACTAACTATAAAGGAGCTGAGTATATATAAAATAATAATAATTACGGTATAAATCAAACAGAAAATCCATGAAGGTGACAAATAGAAACAAATACTCACTTACAAACACAGAAAAACACTATTTTTTTATTAGTCTTTTAGATCTCTGGAATGATCTGCCGTCCGTCTTGCTGGCATCGATAGTCTTCGTCATTGGCTTCGGAGAAGATTTAGAGAGATTGTTGAGCTCAGACATATACTCAACTTTGTGTCGAGTACCATCCGGCAACAAAATATGTATGAGGCCACCCCGAGACCAGCATTTATCAACGCCAAAGCGTTGTCTGGCTTCCATAAACGTAATGTGTCTGGTTTTTGTCAAGAACTCCGACTGGGTAAAGCCAGAACCTTTAAGCCTAGTTTTGGCAAACCAAACCTTGTCTCTAACAGTGACATCTAAAAATGTTATTAAAATAGGCCTTGGTTTTTCACCTGGAGAACGCCCCAAGCGTTGAGAAGATTTAATGCTTGCAGTGGAAAAATTTGGCAAGTCAAGATGAGCAGCAAAAAGACTAGTTACCCGAGCTGTAGTTTCTTCAGACTTGTCTTCGGGGACTCCATGCAACAGGATCATCTTGCGCCTTCTTCTCATTTCTTGCCTGTCCATTTCTTTGCCAATAAATTCAACTTGGCATTGCAAAGTTTGAATTGCACTTAAAATGAAAGTTCTGAAGGCCGTGAATTCCGAAGAAAGTGTTGAAGATGAAGTTGGAGATGACGTGCTTTTTAGATTATGCTGAAACTCACTCATTTTGCTGTGAAACATATCAGTCATCGCAGCAAGAGATTCCTTAATTGATTCCATTGTGCAGAGATGTAACGGTGATTGTGTTTGAATATAAGTTCTATCGTGCAGTGATAATAGTAGGAAATTTATTAAGACTGGTTGGTAGTGATCTTCACAGACTCATATTAAGGTAAATAAACTATAAAATATTGTAATATATACTTAAAAATAAAATTAAATTTACGAGATGTTGAAAAACGATGTTCACTTATTCACAACTACCCACCAAAAAAAAAAAAACATAGTGTTTGTTATCGCTAGATGGTATTGAGCACAAAGACTAAGTAGCAACTGACCATTGCTGTTCATGTTGCCAACTCCGTGTCGCCCCAGAACCCCAGGCCAAGCCTCATAGTCCCGACCAACTCTGGCATTGAAATCGCCCAGCAATATAATTTGCTCTCTGGCATTTTTGCTGTTAAGGCATTGAGGTAAATCCTCATAGAATTTGTCCTTAATGTCATCAAACTTGTCTAGCGTTGGAGCATAGACACTGATGACATTAAGGTAGTTGTCTTTGTATATGTGAAGGCGCAGTGTGGTAACGCGGTCCGAGATGTCTGCAGGACATTCTTGCAGTCTCTTTGCTAGATGATTTTTGATGGCAAACCCTACCCCTGAACGATGTGTTTCGCTGAGTGCAGCCACATTCACGTTATAGCGATGGAGTTCACGAGCTACTATGGCGGTTTTGCGTTCAGGGCAGGCGTTGCCATCTCGATTAATGAGAGTTCTCACGTTCCATGCGCCAAATGTCATAATAGATGGATTTATGCATTTTTTATTTATTTTGTTATTTCGACCACGAGTTAAATGATGCGATGGCAGCCGTGGTAACTAACACCTTACAGGTAGGGACAAGCATTTTTTAGGCCACCTTTTCTAGGCCCCTCCTCGGCTGAGCAAGGAGAGCAGTGCCTCCCTGAATAGGGAGCCCCGATTAGCAATGCAAAAGCGACCACGGCGTTTACACACACCTCTGAGACCGCCTATGTGCAGGAATCAGACAAAGCCCAGCTTGGACCACGCCAGACCTCTCTACTTCAACCCATCGCCATAGGACTTAACGACATCGGAGTCCAAATTAGGGAGTGATCAGTTGCTCAGGATATTTTCAAGTGCGCAGACGTTTGCGGAAACGCAAGCGCACGCACTTAGTCCTCCTCCTCCACGATTCAGTGGAACGGAAAACCGCTACGACTGAAGGAGAGGTCAGATGCAGTATCTGGCTGACGGTAACTACACGGGCCGTCACCCTTGGCTATCCACCTCGCCTTGCTGAGTTGCCGTGTCCGCCAAGCCCTTTTGCATTATCTGCATTGGGTTGCCTTTCTCGCCGATACAGACTTTGTACTGCTAAGCAGGAGGGAGCTGCTTGTGTTGGACCCAGGAGGGGATGGATGGGAATGGACATTGTGGAACAGAGAAAGGAAAACTGTTAAAAGGATACTACTTTCTGCAAGATAGAAAGAAACAATAGAGGCTCGGGAAGCCGGGGTCGCGTACCCGTATACCACATCACAACTTTCGGTCCAGAAAGTGTGATGGGTACCCCTGACTGATGGTAAATCTTATATCATATACATAAAAGATTTTTATATAAATTAGAGTTAATAAATATCTTCTAAAAGTACATGCTAAGAAAGTAAAAAATATATAATTGTAAAAAAAAATAATATGTAAATTTCCATTGAAATAATTTCAAATAATTTGCCATGAATCATTTATAATACGTATAAATTTTAGTTATAAAGGAAATGATATATTATACTCGTATACAGGACAATATCGGGTGGAAACTATTTTCAGCAAATGAAAATAGAAATAGGAATTATAATCTTAAATACCATAAAACAGAATATTATCAATATTAATTATATTATAAGAATACAAATTTTAAGACCCTTTAAGAGAAAATAAATTGAACTTTACAAAACTCTTTTCAAATTTACTCAACCACAACAAGCTTGAAAAAGGATGTCATTTCGGAAATCAAAAAGGGTGAACAAAGCCTTTTCCAAGTTGAGGCGCTTTCACAATAATCGGATGAGTTTATTTTTAGCTCAAACAATTCTAAGCTAAGCTATACAGTATCGGTCCACCGTTTCAGCTGACGGAAAATATGAGTCAAATTTTTACTTTTATTTTTTTCTGCAATCTAATATGTTTTCAAAGCTTCGTGAATTATTAAAATGTTCTAAAAAGGGTTAAAACAAATGTTTATATGTGTATACATCATTATGTAATAAAATTGCTTCGAATCTGTGATATTTGTAGTTAAATTAACACCATCTCCACGTTCAATATTCAAAACCATAACCTACTTACTTTTGCTATTTAAATTACCGTTAGCATCTAGAAAAGAAGCTTGCCAAGAATTATTTAAAGTGAATAACAGGCTCAGGAAGACTGCAAGGATTAGGTAGTTAATAATAAAAATACATATTATACAGATAGAAAAGTAGTTTTAAACTATAGCAAGTAGAATTTAACTCGCATAAAGAATTATATAAGGAATTAAAGTAGCTGGAATGGAAGTTTGCCAATGTCGGCCATATGCTTGGGTTAGTTGCCTCAATTTCAATTTTTGAGTGAATAAAGATGCTTTGTTCACGGCTTAAAGGTCATTGTATTTATGCACCGCTTTTGAATTATTATAATTGAATTTGTACCCTTTATGTCCTATGAGTTTTAGTTTTATGTTATATTATTGTTTAGTTTTATGTTAATATGTTATATTATTGTTTTCATAAATAAAAATATTTTACTGATCTTATTTAATTTCATTTTATCAATTCTTGCATTGTTGTAGAAAATGTAACGTACTCAAGTATAAAGTCGGCAAGTAAATAATAGACTGTGTCTTCCACAATTAGTAGTTCATGCTGCAGTGCTCCCATTTGAATGACCAATGACGTTTAACGACTCTATAATTTAGCTTCACCATGTCTTACAGTTAGGTACAAAGTTTTATCTTAGGACAAAATATAACAAAGTTGTATATTGTTACGAATATAATTATGTCCGACTATTATAATAATATCAGGACAAATTACACACATTGATCTAACCCCTAAGTAAGCAAATTATTTGCTTGTGTTAAGGGTGTTAGACAACGATACAAATACATAGAAATACATAGAATTAAAAATTAATAAGTACACAATAAACCTATTAAGTAATGACTAAATTATAACTTACTACTAAAAAAAGAATATTCATTGGATTATAATGAGGACAAACTTAGGAATTATTCATCATCACTAAGTTCATCCTCAGAAGAATCCTCTATACAATAATCTTCAGTATTAATATTTACAGTATTTACATTTTTTACGCGTCACAGTTACCGTCACATGTTCATCCGGTGGCAAACAAGCTTTCTTGGCCTTACGAAGACTATGAAATGATGGAAATTCCTGATGTCCAGCCAGCATACTCCACTTCCTCGTCTGTTTCTAGGCGTGACTAATAGACTTAGAGTCTATATAATACGCAAGTGCCTCATCACTTGTAAGGTACCTTTGCTGCTTGAGGTCACTCGACTTTCGTTCACTGAACTTTTCAGGACTCTCACTAACTTCTCGAATTAGTTTTGCGACGTTGCGTTTGCCTGATTGACGAGACGCTATTTCAGCAGCAACCAAAAGCTCCTCAGAGCTTCGTAACTGAACCAAATCATCGACACGTCGCCGTTTGGTTTTGGCACTTGCGTTTGCCAGGTCCACTGGCGGTCTCCCGGGACCAGGCAGTGAATGTGATGACGGTGATGCTTCTGCAAGGTCATAAGACACATTAAACTGTAAGTCTTCACCTTCTAGCCACTTAGCATTACAAGCTAAGAAACGATCCCGTATTCGGCTAGAATTCTCCCATTTCTCCGAAAGTTTCGAAGAAAAACGGGAAATTATAGTCTTGATGTCCTTCACAGATGCTTCAGTTAGGCCACTGAGGTCATGTTCTTGTAAAACAAACATGAAAAGGGCCTTATTTCGGTCACTTTTTGTATGTTTCACCCATTCTTCGAAAATATGCATTTTTGAGACTGTAAAACTGCTACCTGAAAAAAAATTAATAACAGCTTTTGAGCAAAAAAGGTGCAAAAAAATGGTTTTATTATAATTTAGAAAAATGTGTCTATCAACTGAAAAAAATTCAGACCGGGGATACGAGGGGATTTTTAGTAATAGTCTTTTGAATTTGAATTTCCGACGACTAAAAGGAAAACGCAATTTGCGACGCTCAGATTCTAATTTAGTATGAATATTATTTTATTGTAACTAAATAAAAAAAATGTACATACCCTTAGTAATAGAATCCGTCACTAAAATTTACCACAACTACTAAAATAACCTTGGGAGATGCAATCGTGTCAGTATCAAAAATGCGAATAATATTATGCATTTAACCCAATTGTCTTATATACTACCCTCATTAACGATGTTATGTATGACTTATGCCAAAACAATAGTTGTTGGTGTAATTACCAACTAATACCCTAATTACCCCCACTAATATTTCTAGGAAATCTTAATGTTGTTTTTGTCCAGCTAGCTTGTTCTAGACGACACACTGTGCGTCGGTCGAGTGGTTATATTATAAAGTAGCTATTCATATATTTTAATGTTCATATATTTTAATTTTGTTGTAAATATCTAGTTATCTCAAATATATAATAAGACAGTTAAAATTGAGTGTTTGTACGTTAAATATTTTTCCAAAAAACTGATAGGGGCGATTAAAGACGAGTAACAAAAACCAAAAAAAAACATTTTTTTTTAATTTTTGTCTGTCAGTCTGTCTGTCTGGTACGTTATAACGTCGAAACTACTGAACGAATTTAACGCAGTTTTCACAAGTGGATTACATATAATCTGGAACTTTGTCAAAACTTTGTTTTGTCAAAATTGGTTAATTTAGATAAAGCTAGAATTTCTACTTTGTTTTATGTGAATTTTAATATGCCCATTTTAAATTTAGTTACATAAAATCTTAATAGATGGCACTGACTTTTTTTAGAACTCTCTATGATTATGTTTTCGCATATGGTATACCAGTTTGAAATTCTACAAAGAAATTCTTTAACATGAACATTACTCAAAAACATAATAATTGGTAAAAATTATTTCGTATTCATATTTGTTGTAAATAACAAAATATAGATAGGCACACTAACGCCTCTTCAGGCAATTATGTCAACTAACTGTATTTAAGTAAGATTCGTTCTTTGCTTCAAATAAAGATTTACTCGTTCGCCGATCTCGTGCAAGATAAGTCGTTTCATTTATTATCACAGGTTATGGGCCCAGATCCATATACAAGTTAGTGAATGTGTTTATTGTTAGAATAATTAGTGAATGCAATGAACAATAGACTAATCGATTTTTATCAGATTTGTGTGTAATCAGTAAAAATCAAATTATTTCTTCTCGTGCGCGTCTTTGCACGTGGTGCGTGGCTGTCATGGCGTCAAGCACAAACTATCTTGTAAGCGTACCGAAGTTGAAAGGGCGTGAGAACTTTAGTGAATGGTGTTTCGCTGCGGAGAATTTCCTGGTTTTAGAGGGTATGGTTGGCTGTATTAAACCTGAGCCCAATCATCCGCCAGTAGCTGCAGATGATGCGAAAACCAAGGCCAAGCTAATTTTAACGATTGACCCGGCTCTTTATGTTCACATTAGAAGCGTCAGAACATCGAAAGAATTGTGGGATAAATTGAAGATGTTGTTCGATGACTCGGGATTTACTAGAAAAATAAGTCTTCTGAGAAATTTAATATCTATTCGATTTGAAAATTGCACTTCGATGATGTCATATGTAACACAAATAGTTGAAGCTGGTCAAAAATTACAAGGTACGGGATTTGGGATTAACGACGAGTGGATTGGATCTATCATGTTGGCTGGTCTAACTGAAAAATATATGCCCATGATAATGGCCATCGAAAATTCCGGCGTGGTAATTACAACCGACGCCATTAAAGGGAAGTTGATGGACATGGATCCGGAAATGAGTGATGTCAATAATGCATTCGCATGTTTCCGCAAGAATCATTCAAATACAAATCATGGAACGAATGGAAAGATTACACAGTCTATGGTAAAGAAAGATGGCGGGAAGTCACAATTGTCATCTTCCAAAGGAAAATCAAATGTCAGATGCTACAATTGTAAACAACAGGGGCACTATAGAAATCAATGCAATTTTAAAGATAAATCATCTAGTAATTGCGAAAATAAATCATCAAAAACAAGTAATGCGTTCAATGCCGTGTTTTTAAATACAATATTTGACAAAAGTGACTGGTATATCGACTCTGGCGCAAGTTCACATTTAACTAGCAATAGAGATTGGATGATCGACGTGAATTATTCTGGATTCGCGAAAGAGATTATAATTGCAGATCAGAAAAAGATCCCAGTGATATGTTGCGGTAACATAAAGATAACAACATCAACAGAAGATAGTGATTATGACATTATTGTTGAAAATGTGTTATATGTTCCCAAGTTATCTACTAACCTGTTGTCAGTAAGCCAGTTGATAAAGCAGGGCAACAAGGTTCATTTTACAAGTAAAGGATGCGAGATACTTAATAAGCAGGACATTCTAGTAGCTACTGCTTTACTCATAAATGGAGTATACAAATTAAACACCCCATTCCTTATGGTAGCAGCAGTAACAGAGTCTGCAGAAGTTTGGCATCGTAGATTGGGACATGCTAACAGTTATAATATGAATAAAATGCAGGATGCTGTAGAAGGAGTCATTTTTACAGAAAAGGCCAACATCAATAAGTCAAACTGTATAGTGTGTTGCGAAGGTAAGCAAAGTAGGTTGCCTTTTGCTCATGAAGGGAACAGGAGTACTAAATTACTGGAGGTGGTACACAGTGACATAAGTGGCCCGATGGAAAATATATCAATAGGAGGATCTAGATATTTTCTTATTTTCGTAGATGACTACAGCCGCATGACATATGTTTATTTTCTAAAAAATAAAACTGAGACCTTAAAGTATTTTCAAGAATATAAAGCTAAAGTTGAGAATTCTACATCAAACAGTATTAAAATTCTGAGAAGCGACAATGGTAGAGAGTTCTGTAATAGAGATTTTAGTGATTATTTAAAGAAAATGGGTATAATTCATCAAAAGACGAACCCCTACACTCCTGAACAAAATGGGCTTTGTGAGCGCATGAATAGAACCCTTATAGAGAAAGCCAGGTGTCTGTTGTTTGATGCAGGACTTGATAAGGAGTTCTGGGCAGAAGCCATTAACACTGCTGTTTATTTACAAAATAGGATTGTAAAAAGTGGTTTGAATCATCGTACACCATTTGAATTATGGACAGGTGCCAAGCCAAACCTCAGCCATATAAGAATTTTTGGTAGTACTGTCATGAAGCACATACCGAAGGAGAAAAGACATAAATGGGACAAGAAATCTGAACATTCCATACTGGTTGGCTACCCTGAAGATGTTAAAGGATATAGACTATATAACCCTTCAACAAAGGCTATTATAACAAGTCGAGATGTCATTGTTATAAAAGAAAAATTGTCTCATCAAGAAAGTATGTTAGAAGTACAAGAGATAGATGACAAACCAGCAAAAAATAGGTCACATCAATCCTCAGTTGGATCTTCAGAGCTCTCAGACCAAAGTGAGGAGGATTCATTTGTTTCTGTAGATATTAAAAATAGCATGGATGAAACCTATGTCCCAGATGAAGAGGTATCTGAAGAAGAGTTGCAATCAAATACCATAAAAAAGATATTACCACAACGGCAAAAGCAAAAACCAGATAGGTATGGATTAATGTGCTCAGAAGAGCATAATAAATATCTCAGTGATGAACTGTCTTATGAAGAAGCTCTGCAAGGACCAGAGAAGGAGCAATGGGAGCTGGCAGTTCAAGAAGAGCTGAATAGCTTTAAAGATAACAATGCTTGGGATGTTGTTGATATACCGGCAAATGGCAATATCATTAAATGCAAATGGGTATTAAAGAAAAAGTGTGATAGTGATAGTAATGTCCGCTATCGAGCCAGGCTTGTGGCTAAAGGTTGTTCACAAAAATATGGTATAGACTATAGTGAAACATTTTCTCCAGTAGTGCGACATACAACACTTAGGTTATTGTTTGCATTGTCAGTGCAGTTGAATCTTAATGTGACACATCTTGATGTGAAAACAGCTTTCCTTAATAGTGATCTGTCTGAGATTTTATATATGCAGAAACCTTTAGGTTATGTCTGTCCAATCAATAAAGTTTTAAAGTTAAATAAGGCTATATATGGACTGAAACAGGCATCACGAGCATGGCATAAAAAAGTAGATAGTAGTATGTTATCAAATGGTTATATAAAATCTAAAATAGAACCTTGTTTATATATAAAATGTATTGGTAGTAGTAAAACTATTGTGACATTGTATGTCGATGATTTTTTTGTTTTTTCAAATGACAAAACTGAAACTGATTATCTTAAGAATGTTTTAAGTAAGTGTTTTGTATTAAAAGACTTAGGAATTGTAAAAGAATGTCTTGGCATGTCAGTTGTGTTTGATAAACAAAATAGTACTGTTTCTTTGAGTCAAGAGAAATATATTAATAAATTATTGTCTAAGTTTAACATGGTTGATAGTAAAACTGCAAATACTCCAAATTCGTTCTTTGCTTCAAATAAAGATTTACTCGTTCGCCGATCTCGTGCAAGATAAGTCGTTTTATTTATTATCACAATATTTATTACACGTATCTGAATAATGTTTTGGCTGTGTGTGTGTGTATGTTTATGTATGTTATTATTTTCAGTTTGATATCGTAGCCTATATGTATAAAATTGCCACGGGAATAGAATACTATAGCATTAACTATAAGTCTATTGTAGGTCTTGATAATTGTAGAAATAATTACTTTTATTTTTTTAGTCTAGTGTCGCGTCTGGTTGAATTATGATTATAATTTTGTATTTTATGTATAATTGGTATGGTTATCGATCATTCATTATAACAGAAAATTTCCGTGATTTTCACAGTGAAACACAAAAAATATTACAGTCATGTTACTATACAAATACGACTATAGAATAAATGTAAACAACGATAGTCATGTAGGTACATTGAAAATATAAAATATCACGAATGGTGTATTTTTCAGAGATAAGACGTATATTTACAGTTTTTTGTATTTGTGTGTCTCTGTGTGTAGGCAGACATGACGAGAACAATGCTGGATAGATTTTAAATACATTTGGTGTGGTTATAGCTTTTTAGCTACTAGTAATAGGTTTGGACTATAATAGTACAATAATATTCGGAGGGCCGAAGGGCAGATAAGGTAACTGGCAAGAATAGTACTTAAGAAATTGGCATATGTTTTTATTACTAACTTAAATTCATCAATGTGTAGCAATTATAACACTTATTTTAAGAGTATACAGTTTATTTTTTTTTTATAAAACTTATTGAGATGATTAGTAATTATAAATATATATTATTTTTAATGTTTATCCAATAGTAGATTAGATTGGCCTGAAATATGAGTTTAAATCTATGAAATATTGAATTAAAAAAACTTGGAATACACAATTCTTAGGCACGTTTCTGAAGTATTCCCAGTGCTCATATTTTAACAGCATATTTTATAAGCGGTCCGCGGTCTGCCCGTACCGCATTTACGTCTGTCAGTGAAACCGTTTAGTAATTTTATTATTGAATTCTCGAACTGGAACTCTTTGTCATACATTTTTAAGCTCTTTTAGTATATATATTATTGAAGGACAAAGAAATGGGATAAATCTGACAACTATAAAACCTTATAAAACAGTATATATATATATGCAAAATTGATGGACTTACCTAATATAATATGTTACAATATAATGTAAAGGTACATAAGAAATAGTCATGAGTAATAGGTACATAACCGCCCCGTTGGTCGAGTGGTTAGCGCAGACGCCTAAAGTGTCACGGCGCAATGGGGCTCGGGTTCGATTCCCGGCGGAGACAGGCATTTATGTGATGAGCATAGATGTCTGTGTTTCTGGGTTTGGTCGTTTATTATATATATTCTCAGTATTTATATGTGTATTTCTATGTATTTGTATCGTTGTCTAACACCCTTAACACAAGCAAATAATTTTCTTACTTAGGGGTTAGATCAATATGTGTAATTTGTCCTGATATTATTATTATTATTAATAGGTACATAAGTAATAGTAATAATATAAAAGCATAATAGAGGCCGAGGATAGCGCAGAAGTATCTCTAGTAGTAGTAATTTTGACTTCGTTATTTTGGACTAGTTTAGAATTTTATCTTCACTAATTATTAAGAAAGAAAGACCAAATATTAAGAACATTGACCAAATTTGGTCCTTGTAATATTCCGCCTTACAATTAAGGAAATGTTGAGCTTCATTTAAATAAATAGAAGGTTGAGGCAGATAGTGAGTTTATCCTCCAGCATTTAATTCTTCTTTTATAACCTCATAACTTCTAGTAACAAGGATATACCTATATATATATATATATATCAGTCTTCTTATATATATACTTGTTTTTGCTAAAGTAATTCTTGCAAGTATAGTTGTAAGTTAGTCTGCTATAGTATATTGCAATTTATCACACAACGTGATGTCCGATTCATTTTCTCGCTTAATTATAGTTTACCAAATTGTAAGCTTAATATTTAAAACTTTTATGCTTAATGAAATAAGTTAAAAAAAGCAAAATTTTAGCAAATGACGTCAAACGTTTCATTTATCACCATCCGTCATTCGTTGAGTAAGTACTTAACTCTGTTGTAAAATAACGGTGGAGTGTTTTAAGATTGAATTATGTTACAATGCAGGTTAATAACTTATATTATTATTATTAATATATTAGTATTATATATTAGTATTAATTTCGATTCGTAATTTTTATTGTATTGAAAAAAAATCTTTTATTATTTCGAATCTTATTTCATAAGAAAACATTATAGTTCCTTCATTGATT
Source organism: Napeogenes sylphis (assembly GCA_959347405.1). NCBI lineage: Eukaryota > Metazoa > Arthropoda > Insecta > Lepidoptera > Nymphalidae > Napeogenes > Napeogenes sylphis. Next base: position 2,802,531 of record OY365783.1, read on the forward strand.
GTTAAGAAATAAAATTAATGTTCCTTATATACATTTTTAATAATACAATAATATTAATAATAATATACTATAATATTAAGCCATGCCAGAGAGCTACAAATTAAGTGTTATTTTTTACTTTTTTATAGATTTTTTCCATTTGATATTTGATAATATAGACACCTGATTTAAATGCAGATATATATAAAAAGTGTGCCTTTCCTCAAATCAATCAATGGATGGTCTAATTAAAGTGAACAGAATCAAATATTTTTTGGTATTTAAGTAACAGCAAGAGTATGGACACTTATAAATTTGACAACCAACGAATAGATGCAATCAAACTTAAGGTGTAAACTACCCAAGTTCTAAGTGCAGAGTGTCGTAAATCAAGGTAACAGAGTATGAAAAGTTTGTCGGATCGATGTTGTGACGTAAAAGTCCAGCCGGGATTGAAGGTTTATTATTTGTAAAGTGAATTAATAAACTAAACTTTTTTTTTCTTATTACTTTAATTTAATCGAATGTCTTGTTAGAAAGGTTAAGTGTTTTTTTAATTAAAATACATTGAATAATTTGTTTTATTTTTCATATTTAAATTATAACTCCAGTAACTGCATCAATCAATCCAATTTAAAACAGAATCACTTAATATCTTTTAGTTAGTCCAGTCCTGCAAATAGTTTTTGTTATATAAACATGTTCCCAATTTTAATATTTTGATGCAAAGAAAAAAAGTAGTTACACAGGTACCTTTATTATTTTATAGTTTAAAATGTATATAAACATTATATATTATATAACTGAGGAATAAACAGATTTTTTCTACTACATACCTTTATCTATCTATCACTATAATATGTCCTTAAATATACATACATTATTGTTTTACAATACATACTTTTAAATTACAATAAACTTGCGATCAATTCTTAAACTTATCCAAGGCATAACAAATCAAATAACAAAAAATCGTGATAGCTTTGATCGGGCAAAACATGAAGTAGACTTTGATAAAAATCCTTTTAAATACTCAAAAAACATTTTCAAAGATCAAAAAGGTAAGCTTCTCTTGACCAACGAGCAAATTTTCGATCATTATAAAAGCACATACGAAGTGCCAGAAAACCAAAGAGTATATGGGGATCCCAACGAACACAAACCTGAGACTCCTACTGAAGATTTTCAAGCCAACCCACCAACTTTGGAGGAAATCAATAAAATAATAAAAATGAAACCATCTAAGTCAGCACCAGGTCCGGATGGTATCCCTTATATAGTTTACAAAAAATGTCCGTCGCTCCATAAACATCTTTTAAATATATTCGGTAAAATCTGGTCAAGAAAGCAAATACCGGTATCATTCGGAAGCCCTTTTTGTCCTCATTCCGAAAAACGACAATGTCAATAATCCTAAGGATACTAGACCAATAGCCCTAACAAATACAATTTCCAAAATATTTTTCTCTTTTTTACAAACAAAAATGACGCAATTCATGATTAACAATAGATATTTCAGGCCTAATCACCAGAAAGGGTTTTTGCCCGGAATTTCTGGATGCCTGGAACATAATACGTTAATATCGGAAAGCCTTAAAGATGCTAGAACTAGCGAGAGACAAATTACGGTTTGTTGGATAGACTTAGAGAACGCCTTTGGGTTGGTACGACATGAACTGGTGATGTTCGCGCTTAAATGGTATAACTTTCCTACGGTAATTCGCGACATTATTGCATCATATTATTCAAAATTAAAATTCTCCATAATTTTTAATGAAAACCATTCAAAACCACTTAATTATAACGTTGGTTTATTTCAGGGTTGTTGTATTTCTCCTGTTATATTTAATACAGTTATTAACATTTTAATAGACAAATTAATTAGAAATGAAAAAAAATGGGGTTATCGGTTTAAGTTCAACAACAAATACACAGAATCCATACTAGCTTTTGCAGATGATCTCGCGATACTGACACGTAATCCGAAACAATGTCAGGTACTTTTAAATGTAGTTGAGGATTTCTGTACGTGGACGGGCGGATTGAGGACAAAACCAAGTAAATGTTTTAGTCTGTGTCTGGGTAGACGGAATACCAAATATACCTCTTACGATCCGGGTCTTATAATAGGCGGTCAGTGCGTTAGTACGGTTACGGAAGCAGCTCCGTTTAAATTTTTAGGTAAAAAAATCGATTACCAAAGCCGTACTCCATCGCTGGATGTAATAGTCGATAGCTTTTTAAACGATCTCAAAAAGGTAGACAACCAACCAATAAGTAACGTCAAAAAATCTTGGATTTACGATAATTTTTTAACATCACGTCTAAATTGGCCTTTCCTCGTTTATTATATTAATAAAACCCTTTTGTCAAAGTTAGATGCAAGCGTCATAAAGACATTGAAGTTATGGCTCGGGTTAGCGCACTCAGCGGACTCTTCGATCTTATTTAGAGACCGAAACAATTTTGGATCAAAATTAAAGGGACCATCGGAGCTCTACAAACATCTAAGAGTTACCAAAAGACATATCATCGGAAAATCTAAAGATGATACTGTAACTTCTCTCCCAAAAGACAAAGTTGCCTCAGAGCTCGAGTCACGACTTCAATTCCATAAAAAGTTTATGATAGGTGATCAAACGAATAAATTAGGGCTAGGATCAAGTAGGAAAGTTCAAGACATCGACATAACAAAATCTTTTATTCGACAAGACGAAAACGATAATTACCGACTCCACGCGATGAGCCTAGAAATTCAAAACGAATGGGTGACCATAGGAGATTTTTGTATTCCACTAGCTTTGAAGTGGCGCACCTTAATTTATGATTGGTCCCCATCATTATTAAAATTCTATCTTAATGCATTCTAAATGACTCTCCCAGATCAAAGTAATTTAGTAAGATGGGGCAAAGCCACCGAAAAGTCTTGCAACATCTGTGGGGAGGCAATAGGAACCGCGAAACACCTATTAGTAGGGTGTAGGGTACTTCTAGATAAAGGTCTATACTCGCATCGCCACGACAAGGTATTAAAAATTGTGCGGGAAGCGGTTAGTCTTTCAGTAGCAAGAGCGTGTTATATTATAGGAAGGGTATAACAACCACCCAACGATCTGTAGAATTCGTAAAAGAAGGCTCCTCCAAAAAATCAAAAGCGAAGCCTTATTCAATATTAGGCGCGGCTCCTGGTTGAACTCTCATGATGGACACGTATGAAAAGCATTACAAAATCCCTGGAGATGTTGGTGTTTCGTCATCCAGACCGGACTTATTCCTGTATTCGAAACATCTGAGGCGCGTGATACTTGTGGAGCTTACTGTACCTTGGGAAACAAACATCCCAAGGGATCACACATTCAAGCTCAATAAGTATTACGAACTGACCAACGAACTGATCAGGAATAAATTTATAGTTAGTTTGTACGCGGTAGAAGTGGGAGCGAGAGGTATAACAGCGAAATCTCTCTATAGCCTACTTAAAGACCTTGGCCTTTCTAGAACAAGGATCGGTTCATTTCTAGAACGTATTTCAAAGGCGGCATTAGTAGGTTCTTTCCAAATTTGGTTAGGTAGGGAGAGGAGTGTGGAGGCTGAAGGTGAGCGTTTTTGCGCATAATAAAGGGGCCCCTTAAACCTACTCCTGGGTCGCAAGTCCCAGGCACTGCTTGCACTCCTCTCCTTGCAACGTGATGGGCCCGGCACCCGCACGGTGAATCCATGGAATGCTAAGAAGCTTTGTCTGTCATATTAATAAAAAAACATAAAAAGCAATCTTTCTTTGCTATATCAGATTATTTACCTTTGAATTTAAAAAAAACGGATATTTATGAAATATATTAATTCGTCTGGATACCAGACAAGTAGATTCGGCGTTAATGTAAGCAGCGAAAATATTATTTTCAACTTTAACGATAACAATAGCTTACAGCAAACAAAATTAGAATAATGTACACACAGCACACAACAAAAAGTCTCGTCGACACTGAACTGAATTCTTGACTTTTTTTTACAAAGCGGGTCACTGGATCTGTCAAAGTCCCTTGCCTATTCATCGTGTGATAAATACTTTCGCTGTATGAAAACGGATGACTACCTTTTATAAAGATGATGTAACTGTATTTTTTGCAATTTGTGTGTGATTTATGTTTATATTTTAGAATCTGCTTTTTTGAATAAAATCAATAATGATATAAACTTATTCATTATGATTGATCATATTGGTTTGATATAATGATTAGTTGTTGATGTTATGCTACTATTTCTAAAATGTATTTTTTGCTGAGTTATATAGGTTTAGGTAATATTTTTACTCCTGAACCAAAAAGAGGGGTGTTATATGTTTAACGTGTGTGTCTGTCTGTATATTTGTATCTGTGTATCTGTCTGTGGCATCAAGCAGCAAAGGGAATGGATTTGATAGCGGTTTTTTTTTATGGAAGCCTGATCCGTGGTTCTCAGCTATGGTTTTGTTGAAATAAAAGGAGTTGTCTCCAAGATATTAAAAACCTAAACAAGTGAAAAATAGTGTGTTCGTAGGTTTATTTAGTACAATATTGAAACCGGTGAGATAACATTAAAAGCAGAAAAAAAAAGTTTAAAAGAACCCCCGACACAAATAGTCTTCTAAAAAGATAAAAATATTATAATTATATAATTATTTAAGTCGTTGCTTCGGGGGACCGCTAAATAAAGGAAGAAATCAAAATGAAAGTAGGTTACAAAGGCAAATAACGGAATAACAATCAAATCGTATAGTCTAAGCCCTCATTCATTAGCTCCGTAAACTTCGTAAAATAGACACCATCGCCAACGTTCGTACAATGGTCCCCGACGCAACGACTTCAATGAGTACATAATAATATTTATTTTTATACTTTTTAGAGATATTTTTGTATCGGGCCTTTTTTATTTAATTTAAGTTTATGTTATGTTTATAAGAATACAATATATATATAATATAAAAAGATTTAGTCTTTTGAACATTAACCATATTTTTTTTTATAAATAAAGTGGTTAATCAAATGATATCTATTTTTTTGGTATGTCTGTTTATTCGCATATTACGTGCAAATTACTGATCAGGTTGTAATGAAATATTTTGTAACGATACCTCATTTATTTACTTCACATATTTGAAAGGTTTTGCTTTATATTTTACAACGAACCACCAAGATGTGGTATGAATTTCTTTGGGCGGTGTTTCCAGATCGATAATACGTGCTTCAGAAAGAGCACCTTGCTCCTCAAGGCAAGACTGGGAAGGCTCTTACGAATCCTCTGATATTGCAAGAATCCACGGGCGGCGATGATCGATTATTTATCTGTCCATATTCCTTGTATTATCTTCAGATTCATCAAATCATAATCATATATACATAATAGTAAGTATGTCACATAATTTACATTCAAGAATTTAATTTATGTTATTCGATTCGTTATGAAGCAACATTACAAATAATTACCCAAACAAAGATCATGTAATTGATATATTAAAATATTTTAAACACCTATCTATGTAACAGTTTTTTATTTTGATAATAAAATGTTTTAAAATTTTAACTTATATTATAACAATTTAGTCGTTCATAAAATAAGTGAATAATAGGTACAAAAATAAGCTAAAGTTCATTATAAGTTTTGTTTATTTGCCGATTAAGGGGTTTTTATTTAATAGTTAATTGCATTAATAATAATAAAATTATTAAAATATAGTTAAGTGATGTTCTAATTATTTCCAAGGATACGAAAATTATAGTCGACAAAATAGCCGTTCTTCTTTGCGTGCAGATTAAGCGCTTTAGTGATATCCTTTATTTTATCGAAAACTTGTGTTAGTGTGAGATTAGTGATGGTCCTCTTTGTCTCTCGAGGCATTACTTTATATCGATCCTTTTGACGCAGCGCTTTTTTGATATATTGTGGCATATCTAGAAAGCCAGATAAAGTGGAAAATTATATTACAGAAAATCAATGAAGCTTAAATTATCAACTATGAAAAACAAAAAGGTTTAAGAACGATATTTTCCGGAAAACAATTTACTAACTTTTTGTTTGGAAAAGGAATAACTTACTTCGATAAAATAATTCAAAAATAAACTTAGTAAGGGCAAATTAAATTCTTAGAAATATTCTTTATAAAGAATAAAATGTTTCATAATTAATGTTATTAATCCAATCGTTGAAAATAATGGGTTTAATAATTTAACTATCAGAATAATAAGAGAATATTCTGTAATTACAACAATCTTATATATATATATATATATATATATATATTACCTTTTAATGTTTGTATCTTATCACAAAGGTCTGTTAATTAATTAAATCAGATTTATCAACTTCATTTCTTTTTCCTGTACATGGTAACCGTCTAATCGTTCCTAAGGAGGAAACTCTTAGGGATGATCTTAAAGCAAGGTAGATGATAAATATCCTTTTCTCGTCATATTGTCTATGCCGTTTGTGATTTTGGCTTTAATAGCTTTTAGGGGGGGATTAGAAAAATAAATATATCTATGACAATTATGAGATGTTTTCATAGAATGAAATATATATACAAATATATATACAATTTACTTGAATATAATTGTAACAATGCTTATGTCAATAAATTTGTTCTTAAAAACATTTTATAGATAGCATATAACGTTTTACGTTTTATTTAAAAAATATAAGAAAATATAAATTAGCAACATTATACCTCCGTTTTGTGAATATTGATACTGCGACCAGACTGCCGTGATCGCAAACAGCGCCAATACGACACTTGTTAACATGCTTGGAAACCAAACAACGATTTTGTTTTCACAACTACGTATTATGAAGTACAGTGTAACTTTTTAAATGTAGATTATTACAATTTACTACATAATGTTTTTCTTAGTTGTTAACTAATGCTAAAGCTAAAGCTGGTGATTGTTATACAATACCTAGGTATTAATAGATAAATAAAACTAAAGTAGCTATATATATATGTATATGATATCATAAAATCATGTTTTGTTAATATAACTATCTTAATTATATGACTTTGATTTGTTTTAGATTAATACACAATATAAGATTAAAAAACAATTTATAGAAAAAAAAAGCCCTAAGAGTAATACTCTTAGAGCTTTTATTTTCAGAATATAAAAACAATATAGAATATAACAATAAAAACCATAAACTAAACCTAATCGGCATGTTTTATTAAATGCTCTCTCTATTACAAAGTAACCTACTCTATTATCAAATAGCTTTTACCTACAATTGAAAACAATTATTGCTAACCAAACATTCAATTCCATATTCAGGACACGCTACCATACTTTCTTTGCTTTATTAATTAGTTGGTAGGTACTCGAATTGCATTTCGCTGACTTTTAATCTTCTATTTTGTTTTTCTGCGCTTTATGACTAACGATGAAAAGTGTTCGGATTAATTATGTATTGTATCGATTGAATTTTGTTTTGATATCAAAATTATTAATATATGGATAATTTAGTGAGACCAAAAATCCAGCCACACAATGTCTAATAATGTAATAATCTGAGTTTACCCACGTTTTGTTAAGAATATTTTTTTTTATAAATCTGAACAGTCTTTTAAAATTAACAGCAGAAAACCAAAATATTTTTAAGAATACTTTAGTTAAAATTTAGAAGACGAAACTCCCATGAGTTACAGAGAATACAGCATTGTATAAAATTGAAGGAGGTATCGTAGTTAAGTTATATAAAATTTAGGGTAAATATTATCCAGAACGGTTAACAAATAATATTTGATTAAAATACCAAGATTTGACAATAAAAATCCCTGTCAACAGTGAAATCTTGAGTTATTTAACAAAGCGGGACGCAAGCGATCTGTCAAAGTCCCCTGGGTATTCATGGTGTGATAAATACCTTCGCTACGTGACAACGGATAGGTACCCACCGGTTGTAAACATTTCAAGTCGAGTTTTCACAAATCATGTAATAGTTGTTATTATTTACATTAGGTCAATTATTCAGAATTCATGGAATAATTGTAATTACTTTCCTGCCTCTTAATGTTTTAATTATCTCGTGTTCAAGTGCTGAGGTCAATAAATTAGTGTTTTTTTTTACTTAAATGTCCAATAAGAATGTATAAATATCACTTACTATGTAATATGTCGCAGCTTTAAGCTGACATCAAAAAAATAAACCAACCAATATAACACTGTCACAATATTTATACAATCACTAAGTCCACACAAAATATGCATAAAGGTCACTATTAATAAAAGTCAGACTTATAAGGGATAAAGCCACTGAAAGACCTCAGAGGAACGACCGACTTGATATGGCTGGCAATCGATCAAACGCTTCAAAACTACAGGGATATCAAAATGTAGTTACCATTGTCCCGGCTGATAAAATATGAGCCATGACGTTGACAAATCGAGCAGCAAGGAACGACGTTCATAAGTCAAGCAATTGGTACCACAATGTTCTCCGTGTGGATTTTGTAACATTCGGATACCACTTTTGTGACAATTGTTGTTAAACTTATTGTGAGTCCGTTGTTAAACACAAAATTAAAAGATTTTTATTTTATTAAACCTCACGCCGTAAAATAGTTGGAACTTGTTTATTTTTAGTTGTATGTAAAAAATTAAATAATATTAATATCAAAACACATTTAAATTTCCTTATACCTTCTTCTGTATCTTAATAGCAAAATTAATTCCATGGAATTATCTAGACTTTTTATATATTTTTTAAAATAATGCAGTATAATCTTTTTCAATCTATTTCAAATTAACATTTAAATTATGAAAACGAAAAACAACCAATACTACGTACTGATCAATATTTAATGTTTAATCATTATTTTAAATGAGAAGAGGTTTAAAACACATAGAATGCTATATGAATTGGTTTTGTTTTAGAACAAGAATTAAATTAAAAAATATAATCTTCAAAGAACTGATAATTGAAATTTAAAATATTTAATTAAAAAGTCAGTGAGTCGCACTATTTTTCTATTTAACTGGTTAAGTTTATCTAGTTACAGTACAGTACCTTAGTTACAGTTACAATATCTGCAGAATAAAACTGAAGTCATACAACCATTAGTCATCAACTTAAAGATTTTAATCGGTAGTATTTAATAGACCTGGAAAATTCCGGGGGCTAAGCCCCCGCGAGTTTCCATTTTGTGACTAATATCCTTCTTGACCCTGTACATAAATAAAACACTTAAGTAAAATACGTAATTTTTAACAATATGGAATTCCCTACGTATGCATGCTTAATGCCTTTACTTATTCGGGGTTTTTAATTTATTAATTAAAAGGTCAAAAAAGGGTCACAAAATGTCTTAAGTTTATGTCCGTGAGCTACACATTCAAATGGACACTTATATACCTCGAGCGTAATATTGTTATGTTCAGGCATCTTACTTGAGTCAAAGGTCATCATTATAGTCTAGTAAGAATAAGAATGTTTTGAGAATATATATTATTTATTTAATTACTTAACTTTTTAACAAGTTCTTACAAGAGGAAGTGATTCCAGAGCAATGGTGCAACAGTTCACTGGTACACATCTTTAAAAACAAACTGTAAAGAACTATAACAACTCTTTAGTTATTACAGTTCTGTAAAGCACCTTATGGTCCGGGAGCCAGCGACCAAATTTCATCATGAATTTCCTCCCGAGTGAAAATTTGTAAACTGCAATAGAAAGTTGTGTTATGAAGCTCCGCGGTCGTCAGCTGCTGCTCTGGTGGTGGAGAAGGCAGTGGCAGCCTCCCACGCACGAATAAAAAAAAAGTTTTTTTAATGATTTCCTCCCATTCTAAAATTTCTTGAATAATAGTTTATCTAATATCTTGAAGGGAAGATAAAGTCAGCTGACCATAACATGGTGGATTATACGTCAGCTGGCCGCTCGAATATGAAAAAAAATAAAAAAAATTCAATGATTTCCTCTCAACTAAAAATTAATCTGGTGATAGTTTATACGTCACTGTGAATGAAAATCAACATCAGCTTGCTGTATCTCAGTGGAAAGTTTGTCAGCTGGTTACTTGAAATGTGTAATGTAGCAGCATTTATCACCTACTGAATCTTATCAGCTGACGACTTTTCCCTTTACTTACAGCTAGCTGATTTGTTTTATTATTTACTAGAGTATATTAACTATTCTCTTATAAATTTTCATCCAGGAGGAAATCATATTTCTCTGGTTGTTTGGCAGTATATTTGATTTGAGTATGTTGATAATAAATATGCAGTTTAATAATGAAGGAAATATAGTTATAACTAAAGTTTAATTAATCAATAATTTATTGAAGCATAATTTTATAAATTAATAAAATTTTATTTTAATATAATGAATAAAAATACTAACAACGGTTATTCATTTTCGCTCTCGCTTTGACTTGAGTCGTATCGGCGCAGTTTTAGAATCATATAGAATATAGTTTAATTATAAAATACATTAATTTTAAGTATGTCTTATTTCCTTTTGCACCCTCCGCTGCGACCATATATAATTAATCATTAATTATTAATTAAATGAATTAATTAATAATTAATTATTTGTAACTTATATTATTATTACTTTTGATAACAGAGCACATATACCGTTATTGCTTAACTAAAAATTATATATATATAATGTATATGCTTACTGTAGAAGTTCTCAATAGTGTAATTCCCTAGTTGGAATACATGAGGCAAATAATACACTAAATTATACTTTTTCTTACATTGAATTGTTAAAAAATTATAATCGAAATAGTAGAAAGAAATAACATTCTATCCATATCTTTACGTTAATGTTGAAGGTGTCTCTTCTGATATCGTTCTTATTTTCCGATATTTTTGCGGCAAAGCAGTATAACGTCGATAACACTCACTGTGATACAATTAAAAATGGTTAGGCTGTGTAGGAAGCACATTATTTTGACCGGTTAGATTATTAACTTTTCGTATTGTTAATATAGATCTACACTTATTTAAATTATCTTCACTAAATAATTTTGAATGAACATTAGTTTTTTTACTAAAGACGCAATAAGGTACCACGTTAGACATTTTTATTTTTAATTATCCGTTACTATAATAACACTATGTTCGACTGACCAACTTAAACATGGAATCTTTCACTTTCTTTTCGAGTCACATTATAATTTCAACTTACCCTCTTGTTAGTATGTTTTACGCTCTTTATATAACATAAAATCTGGAGGGGGTAATTTGAATCTACAATCTAGCTACAATGTAAAAAGGGCTCATGTATTACTTTAATTTGTATAAGAAAAAGAGATAAATAGAGAAAAGTGATTTCCTCCTGGATGAAAATTTATAAGAGAATAGTTAATATACTCTAGTAAATAAAAAAACAAATCAGCTAGCTGTAAGTAAAGGGAAAAGTCGTCAGCTGATAAGATTCAGTAGGTGATAAATGCTGCTACATTACACATTTCAAATAACCAGCTGACGAACTTTCCACTGAGATACAGCAAGCTGATGTTGATTTTCATTCACAGTGACATGTAAACTATCACCAGATTAATTTTTAGTTGAGAGGAAATCATTGAAATTTTTTTATTTTTTTTCATATTCGAGCGGCCAGCTGACGTATAATCCACCATGTTATGGTCAGCTGACTTTATTTTCCCTTCAAGATATTAGATAAACTATTCAATTCAAGAAATTTTAGAATGGGGGGAAATCATTAAAAAATTTTTTTTTTCTTCGTGCGTGGGAGGCTGCCACTGCCTTCTCCACCACCGGAGTCGCAGCTGACGATCGCGAAGCTTCATAACACAACTTCCTATTGCATTTTACAAATTTTCACTTGGGAGGAAATTGGTCATGAAAATCTGTCACTGGCTCCCGGACTATTATATATATACCTGTCTGCGATTTCGTACGCGCAGATTTAGATTTAGATAAATTGTACCCTTTGTACTTACCAATATATATAAAAACTATAAACCTTCAGAGTTTCATCAAACTCAATGAAGTACTTTTTGCGTATAGGAGTATTTTTAATATATTTGAGCAATGGTACAAAAAAAGAAAATTATTAACTTCTGTATTTGTTAACCGATTGTGAAAAAAAAACAAAATGGTAAGTGAAGCTCATTCCAATATATTCCCGAAAATTTCGTCGAAACTGGTTAATCCGTTTCTGAGATTAGCGTGCACAAACATAAAGACATTATATATATATTGACACACAAACCTACAGAAGAACAGACCAAATAAAAAACATTGTTTTCGGATCTCTTGCCTATATAAAGGTCCCCCAAAGATTTTTTGAAAATATTTTCCATGTACAGACAGCGATTAATTTATATGTATAAGGATAAATTTCTGGAACACTTTAAATACATACATCTACAGGATTTTCGAAAGAAATGTAATAGATGTCCCCACCGTCCCGATAAAGACGATTACATATAGAATGCTTAATTCACCGTGACTGACAGCGATACGGTAGCTCAGTTGGTAGAGCGACTGGACGGTTTCCCAGCAGTCGCGGGTTCGAATCCCTGCCCGTATCGGTTTATTTTTCATTCTCTATTTATATAAATTTAAATAAGCTTAACATGGCTATACATGTTTAAAGATATTTTCAAACATACATACATATTTTTATAGAGTGAAGTATGTGCAGTTAAAGTTAAAAACTGAATGTTACTCAGAGTGACGTTCAATTTCTTTGTATAAAAGATATTTACATTAGTCATATATTTTTTTTTGTGTTGCGTGTACAACTAAAAGAGAAACAGATAAACAGTCAACATTTCCAAAAATGTTAGAAATGGATTCTGTTAGTTATCCCTTAACACCCTGGATATATATATTTTTTAATATTTTCAATGTACAGATACTATACTCTTCTATAGATTTATTACATGTAATATGTAATATAATAAATCTGTAGAAAAGTGTCTATACATAGAAGAAGAAGATTTGCATGATACTTATTATGTGATTGACATAAATTGACAATTAAATTAAATAATTTTATTTTTTATTTGTTAGCCGATTTAAATAAAATTTATATTAAGTGAAGAAACAATACATTTCTAAAAACTGAATCCAATTTCGTTTAACCGTTTCTAAGATTAGCGGATTAGCGTGCACACGTACAGGCAGACAGACGTATAGAAATTACTATTATAATATATATTAGTAGTATTATATATTCCAAGGGGATACAAATTTAGGCTTGTTTTGGCCTATGATAAAGGTCGACACTATTGTGTAAAGAACGAAGTGCCAGAAAAGAGTAATGTTCAATACGAACATCAAGTACTATAGTAAATAAAAAAGAAATAATGTACTTCTTACTTTCCGAACTATTTAAGTTAAAAACCCTAATTCTTAAAGCTTGAATAGCTTTTCTTGCTAATCTACTTTCATCCAATTAACACTATATTCAATTAATCGATGACCTACTTCGATACTTTTATACCGCTTCCTTGTACCTACGGCAAAATTAATTACGTATGAACAGTGATGGCACCCTACCTAAAAAAAACATAGGCTTATACAATTCTTCCAAGGAAAATCTTATTAATCGATCAGAAGAAAAACAATATTGCTGTGGTGATGTTCTACTGCAATCAGATTTAACATAAAAAAATTATAATGGTTCACAATAACAAATGTATTATTTTTTTTACATTAATTATAACATATGGTACTAATATCACAATATACATAAATAATTATAACTTGAGCAGTATTTTTTCCAAAAGCAATGATATATAAAAATCTACAAATACAGATAGTTTTCAATATTGAAAAATCCAGGCACAAAGTAAACTAACAATTTATTCAGTTGAGCAATAAAATTTAGAAATCCCTTTAGAAAATTGTTTGTGACCGGAAGTTCTCTTGATTGAAATAAGGCAAAACGAAACAATACAGCTAACTTAATGGGAGAGCAGTACTAAATTTCTCGGGGTTCACTATAAGTGGTTGTCCTACCCTATATCTGCACATCAAAAACACAGTTTATAGCCATTACTTAAAGTCCAGATTTGTTTAGCCGGTTGTATATACAAAGTGATATTCTGTGTATTATGGACTCTGAGTTACCCGACATTGTTGATAAGGGTCGCAGTTCCTAAGGAAACAGAGCCTATCGCGCTTTAGTTTTATAAAGCTTTAGGTACAATATACGTAATTGATTTTGTGTTTAAATGTGTTCTACGATAATATTTATGATTAAATGTCATACAACATTAAGATAAAAATCTTAATGCATAAAAAATATAATTTTATTGATAGTTGATATAAATTTATAGAATGGTTTAGTCCTAATATGTTTTATAAATTTATTTTCTACATTTGGATTATTCAAGTAATTGTTAGTTTGAGAAATTAAAAAATGTTTCTTAACTCTGTTTTGTGATAGGATTATTTCATCTTACTACAGTACACAATAGGTTCTCAGTAGTAAATGAAGTTTACAAGAACGGATTAGGACCCAAATTAGATCATATTTCACAAGTCAGTTATCGATCCTATAGACCATAGGCCGCTTTTGTTTTTGTTATTTATTGATGAAAACAAATTTTATTTACAAATAGACATATCACTTTCGATTTTCGAATATACCTACTATAAAATATCTTATTGTAAAGAATTCATCAAAATACTATCATGATTATGTAAGCAAAAATAGTTACCTATGTATTAAAACATAATTAACATTATCAATCGGCTTCTTTAATTATTACATCTATGGATATTTTTCGATATTTAAAATCCTTTATTTTTTAACAAAAAAAAGGAAACATGGCAACAATCCACAACGTTGGGAATCCAAGACAGTGATGTATGGATGCAATTGCTGTTGTACAAATTGGCCATCACGCACAATGTAACAAGGTGTAATAATAATTATTTTCATTCCTTGATTTTTTTCGTTTTGGGAAATATATAGTGGGTTGTTTTAAATCTGTATACATATTTAAGAGGTTACCGTTCACTTCTTTCTGTGTGTCCATGCTAAATAAGATATCCTAAATAACCCAATCCTCCAGATTCACGGTACTCCATTTCTAAGGCCAAGATTACAATCTTACTGTGGAAACATGATTAACAATGTAATTTTTGAAAACTAACTCTGTTAGTCTATTATTTATCAAGTATATTTTGCTTTGCTTTTTCATTTCAAGCGTAGCAAAATTTAATTAATACTAATTAAGTGACTCTGCATTCCAAAATAAAAGTACTTTTACATATTTAGTTTTATTTTTTTATTTTAAAACGAAAATTTGTTTTCTTGTACCAACAGTTGAAATCCCTTTCAACTGGCTCATAATTTAAAAATGACTGCAATAAGTTCATAATAAAACATCGAATATATTATAAACTCACCATTTAATATTTTATATTGCTTTAAAAATAAACTAACAGTAAAAATAACAAAAACACAGGCTTTTTTTCTAAACACCAGCAGCAAAAGTAGTTAAAAAAAGAAAAATCTTAGAGTAAAGTCTTAAGTTTACTTTGAGAAAATTTCGACACAGACGTGTTTGAAAACTAAGGACCTTTGCGTAAACCTAAACACTCATTTGACGAACAAAGTGGTTCAACAAAGGCCGAGAATGAAAGAAAAACCTTACCAATTAGTACTGAAGAGTAAGCCTATGGGAGCTAATTAGGTAATTAACGTACAGCTTGCATGTGAAAAAATCTGTCAAATACCTCATGTGAAGACAAGGTATAGTATTATTGACAATTAGTTAGTTATATGTGTTTATTGTGCATCTATGTCTGAGACTTTTAATTAGTATTTTAAAGATTTAAATGTAGCAATTGTAATTATATAAACTAACCCGGTCAATGTTGGTGAATGAGGAATTTAAACTTTAATAATAAATATTTTTATAATTATAGCTTGGTCTCATATGTTATTTCGATAATTGTAATTTTTCACTTGAAACTAAAAACATTGTTCTTATCTAAGAAAATAATGAAGTTCTTTAGACACTTTCGCCTGGCTGAGCTGGGCTGAATTTTGTAAATACTTGCCTAAAACGGGCAAAAAATGCCAAAACTTTATCCCCAGTGGTTTTTGCTGTGCTTTGGTAGATGCAAGCCAGTCAGTCAGCCAGCTCTTGGTTTTTATATTTTCTAATTTAAATACATTTTAGGTTGCTTCCATAACCTAACGAGCAGAAGATCCCATGAGTCAAAACTCATGGGATCTTCTGCTCGTCTCATATAGCCATGCACAGACAAGTGACATGACCTAGATCTGTAAAGCCATGAGCTTTTATGCTATTATATTACTACCTCGCAACGTATCCATATTACTACATTTAACTTTATTATATGATGAATAGACTAATAAAGTGCATCAGAAGCACTTCATTAAAAGATATCTTATTATTAACCTTCCGTATGTAGCCGTGTATACACTAACAAGGTTTGTTACTCCAGGTTATCTATGTTGTTTACTTAAGAGCAATCAAATCGCTTTAAATTATAAAAAAATACTATATGAACAAAGGAACAAGAACATAAATAACAAAAAAAACAGATGTTGCATGCAATTTTATAATTATTGATCCTTATTTATTTTATGGTTAACGTGTATTTATATATTTTAAATTTACTTTGATAATTTCAAGTAAAAATTATATTATTTATTTATGTTTTTAAATTAATCAATGGATTCAAGTAACAAACTCCTAAAAGAACCTGTCGTTTATTAAGTTCTATTAAAAATTCACCGGTCTCCAATAAAGCATTACAAATTCAAGTTTCAAAGAGAATTATAAATATGCTTTATTGCCGTAACCTGCAATCTGTTAGCTAAATTTAATACACCAAAAAGCAATAGAGTTACTAAATTATTGACCTGATGGATCATTGCGGGTAAGATGTTAGTTAGCACAATGTTTGCCAAAACTCGTTACAAACTTCATTATGACTATAGACTTAAATTCTGTGGCTTGACCGATGTCTTGAACAAATGTTTGTGAAGGTTCTAAGGAAATTTGTATTTATATTTAAGTGCATGACTGTGTTATAAGTACATATATGGATTTTTAATAATTGAATAATTCAATATAATATTAGAACAAATGAAATTAGTGTTTTGTATTGCAGAAACAAACAGTCGAATATTTTTAATTTTAATGTATTTAATAAATAAAAGTATAAACCATTGTTTTATATGCACTTTTGCCATATTATAGGTATTTTTTATCACAGGTAATGATAAGATTTAAAATCCCTCCATTATTGTGCCGGTTCAGTAATGTAACACAGCAATCGACGCGCGTTTGCCGGTTTGCGTCAATTCATGAGTTACCAACCTTTCAAGCCTTTTAATCTTCCCAATTTGTTTCAAGTGGATTAAACCAGTATCACTAACATCACTAACATCACAGCCTGTAGCTAACTCGGACGTGGTTTGCCATGGATCCGCTTCTACAATAACCCTCAATTCTTTATTATCAACTTGGGGCTTCGGCCATCTACGGGGGTTGTTCTGCAGGTTGAAATTTTCAGAACGAAAACGTTGGAACCAAATATGAACTGTATTTTCTTTGCAACACGACTGCCATACACATCATTCAACCTTCGAGTCGTTTTCGCAGCCCTCGCGCCACAGTGGCACTCGTACCCATAGATAATGCGATATTTTAAGTTTTGCGTTTTTTAAACTGAGTAACGCAAACAGAAAAAAAAACAAAATAAAAAAACAAATGGATGATGAACAACGAACCAAAAATAAATGTGTAAATAGCTGTAAAAATTTGAAGTTGCAATTCCTTAGAAAGAGAGAATTCTGTGATTAAAGTGGCCAGTACGAAAAACGCCAATTTCATATGTAAGGACCTCATCATTATTCTGAAGAAAAACGATTATTTTTATTTAGAATACTTAATTTTTGGTATATACACGTCGTTTTCTACTATTTCAAGTCTTTTTATAATAATGATTGTTAATATACATGGTATAGATATATATATATATATATATATATATATATATATATATATATATATATATATATATATATATATATATATATATATATATATATATTTATTTGTTTAAAAACTAATAAAAAGTAAGTATTGATATTAACATTCCTTTATATCCTCGAACGGAAAGATTGGGAGACATTCCGTCGATGTAAATAGATCTAAAGATAAGCCTTAAAATATGGCACCAATTTCCTTCGTAGAAGGTTGAACGGAAAAGGCGTTTCTCTTTTTTATAGACTGAAATATTCTGAGACCGTTCTAAAATAGTTATAAATAAAACGAATCACTACAGTCACGACTGTTCAAATCTTATTATATTGACTGTCCTGTGTAAAGACGGGTTGTCTCGGATGAATTTTCTTATTTTAGCCTCTAATTTGATAATATTGTTCATCCAAATAAAATATTTGTATATAAAATTTGGTACCGTGATATAAAATTACCATAATTGAATCCGCAGCATCTACAGCTAATTTCAAATTAATTTTGCAACGTTCATGAAAATTAGTAATTAAAATGTTAATAGTGGTCAAACACTGGGAAACCTGTGCATGCGAACTGAACAGACACGGTGCTTAAAATATTTTTAAATTTCGCATTTACGAAAGTTTTACAGATGCATGGAATTTAATTCTAATAATCTGCATTGTACAAACTACGTTTTTACAGATAATTCATACAGATAAATACGAGCACATATGATAAATGTTTGAAAATATCTATAAACATGTTAAGCTAAGTTAAGCTTATTTAATTTATATAAATATAGAATGAAAAATAAACTGATACTGGCAGGGATTCGAAACCGCGACTACTTCGTAACCGTCCCGTCGCTCTATCAACTGAGCTACCGTATCGCTCTCCGGCTCGGTGAATTAAGCATTCTATATGTTTTCGTCTTTATCGGGACGGTGGTGACATCTATTAGGTTTCTTTCGATAATTATTTTTCACTTAAGTTTTTTCGATAATTAAGTATTCACAATATCATATGAACTTCATTACAACCAGGCCACCCATACACTAAGTCCATCACTTTATAATACAAGCAACCTTTTCATTTCCTATGTAACCCCAGTGGCATATCCAATAGAAACTTTCGTAACTTCGTAATAACCTTTTATCTTAGTAAGCTGGATATCTGACCGAGGTAAAAACCAATCTGAATCGGATATTGTTTAACCCAAAATTCACTGAATACCTGTTTATCCTTGTATAAGCATTAATAATGTTGTATATGGACTGGTAATTTATCAAAGATTTTCTGTTCTAAGTGATTTAGTTTTTTCCGGATATGATATTAATATTCTTGTTTTTATAAGTGTCGTTATTACCAAATAACTTATTCGTTATATACCTACTTATTCGTTAAAAGATATTAGGTATAAAGGTACAAATTCTCAAAATATTTAAGCTTTCAAAACTTATTCGTAGATATTTTTAACGTGAGTAATAATAACAATTTAAAATGTTACCAACAATATATTTGAACAAGTACTATCCAACTGTCGTTATTCTTATTATTAAGGGGAAGAGGGGGGTGGCTGTCAAGACGTCAATCTCTTTCACTTTATACTTTTATATATCATCATTTAAAAAGGAGTTATTACACTAAAATAAGAAACAATATCAATAAAGTATATATTATAGTGAGGGCCTTCCGTCACTATAATATATACTTTATTGATAGCCTTTGACAGACCTTAATGATTTATGGCATTTGATATAAGGTGAATAGAAAAGTGTAATCAATAATACATATATAATATATTGTACAGTACAATACTTAGCTTAAGAAACTGAAAATATCATTATTTGTAGTTAGTAAACAGGTGTAGACTTAACTTTAATTTGGTAGTTGTTCTTATTTTAGGTGATTAGGTTAATGGATTGCTAATGACCCTCTCTGCGGTCTATTATTTGGAAGACATTTTTAAATTCTTTTATTTTCTTGCTATTCATAAGAAGATTGATTTACACGTCGTTTGAATTATAAATGATGATTTTTATGGAAGATTTTTTGAATAAAAAAGCAAGATCTTACAAAAAATATTATACTCAATTATATTTAGGTTAATAATAAATAAAATTACTCATACTAATAATTAAAAATACCATTCAAAGTAAATAAGTACTCACATTTAACGTGAAATCTAGAAAGTTCCAAGTTTGTATTGCAATGAGGTGCATAAAATAGTTTTATGGCCAGGCAGATAGCCGCCGCATCCTGCGATGCACTTTCAAATAAACGAGTTCACATGGTTACACTGTTTAATAAAAGAAATACGAAAATAGGGCAAAAAATGTATTTTTTTTTAAAACTTTTATTGTTACACATTGTTATTATTTCGTTATTCTCTTGTTTATGTATTTATCAATGTTTTTACCATTTTGGAATGAAGATTTAACGTACCTAATATTTACATACATAACATAATCATGAACTTTTTGTAACTCAGAAAACTTCCTAGCCATCATCAATACATGCTCGTAGAACGAAGTTGGTCACAAATATCTCTAGGGTTATTCCAAGAAAACTTTGGTTCTTCCAATTTTCCATTGACATTCGCCCAAATAAAATTACGAGTTGTTACTTGTTACAAAACGTCAATCAAGCTCCATTCAGTCCATGTAACTTGGGAGTCTACAAAGAAAGTGTCAGTTTTGACGCGGGAAAACGAAATCGCGGTACCCTTTGCAAGGTTTCTACGAATTGTGACTCAAATTTATTTTTATATTATATTGTTTATTATTATATATTGTTTCTATATACAATAAAACTTTTTTTTTTATTTTCCCACGTTATTGAGCTATCATATATTGTTGTTTTAAACAAACTGAGAGTATGAAAAAATCAGTATAAATTTTTTCGTTTCTTTGACTATATGAGGTTTTCGCCGAATAATATACAACTCTATACAAATTATAACTTCAGATGTAGTTATATTAAATACTACCTTTTGCCCGCGGCTGAGCACGCCTTAAATTCGTAATAAAACAATTCCCCTTTCCCTCTTTATATGACTTGTTTTAAGTGATACAATAAAAATTACGACATCGGCAGACAATCAATTTAAAGTTTTTACAATATTAGAACTGTATTTTATTTATACCTTTATTGTTTTTACTTGAAGTCCATTTAAATACTTTTTAAATAGAGTACTTAATAACCATTCTAACCATATATCACACTTATAGATTTTCATTGAAGATAATCAAAATATGACCACGTAAACTTGAGGCATTGTGAGCTACACAATCGACGTTATTGTGACCATCAACTTGAAGGTCTGGTTTTATTAAAAAAAAAAATCTATTTTACATGCTAAATAGTATGTATTAGACATAAGTTAACATAATGTATATAGCATTAAAAAAAATGTAATATTGAACATTCATTTTTTTTAACATTCATTTTTGAGACGGTTAGCACGGTTCCATACCAGAGTGCGCCGGTATACCGCTGCAAACGCGATGTCCTATATTTTAAATCTGTAATATCTTCGAGAATATTCATTTAAATAACATGCTGTAAAGGCTATATTGTTCTATATTAAATGTAAAATGTATTTAAGGCACTTAATAAGATTACCATCGCGGTCTTTCTTGTAGTATTTTAAGGTATACAATATTATACATTTATGTTATTATACATTTAAACCCTCCTCTTGTATTACTCTATCTATCAAAAAAAACTTCATCAAAATCTGATGCGCAGTTTTAAAGAGCTAAGCATACATACAGACATAGGGACAGAAGCGGAAAGCGACTTTGCTTTATACTATGTAATGAAGTATAAGTATTGATTTCAAACTGAAAAGTTCGAATGAAAACATCAGAAAGCAAAAACAATCATGGCAAAATAGTATTAGATATTTAATTTGTAAAACTTGCCACAAACTCACGGTACTCAAGAATAAAGAAAACACTAAAGAAAAACTACTTATATTATATAAAATATGGACTCATCAGAATTTCAAAAAATTAAAATAATAAAAATATATATATATTATATTTATAAAATGACTTAACAATTGATTTTGGAGCGTAGTTCCTTATAGCCGCTTGCGGGTGTATCGATGGTAGAAACCGTCACATAATACAATATTACAGTATGCTTTTCCGGTGTGTGTGAGAGCAGGCCAATAAAGTATCGCGATTAGTGTGTATTTGTTTCAATTGAGAAACTATTTATTAATTTCATAACAGTCTTATTACACCGTTTTTAATTTATAAACGGTCTTCCTATTATTTGGCTCCTTTTACATTATTAGGTTTGAAAGTGTAAAATGAAATGCACATAAAATTGAATCAGTGTGTTAGTGAAAAGCATATCAAATTTCATTCTACATGTGGACCTATGACTGTAGTTTGTTCTTTTGATTTGTCATATCAATTTAAAAAAAATGTATTCGATAGTAAAGTATGTAAGGTCGGTCGGTGTAGCTGTAGACAGGTGTCTACTGCTAGCGTTATAAAAAAATGTTTAATAGCAGTCTTTACCATTATGACACATTAAACACAATTGGCATACCATTTACCAGACTACTCGGGTCTTGAAGAAAATATCTTGAATACACTTCACCTCGTTTATTTTCCAAATGTTACACTTTTATTGCAGTGCGAACAATACTTTATTGCTCTTTATCTGAACTGTATAACGAGCGGAATAGATTACTGGCAACATTTCGTGGCTTTGCTTGCGAATAGCGTATAATTATACTAACGCCTCGTTTGAAATGTGAAAGTTCTTACTTTTGAAGTATTGAATATGCTTTTGTTATTTACTCACACTAGATTTTCTTAATAGGTTTTTACTTAGAATATGTACATTTCCGACAAATATTTATTTTAACATTTGAAGATATTTGTTGATGTAGGTGTATCAACAAATATCTTTAGAAACAAAGGTGTGTTTTCTGTTACCGCATAAAATAATATGTTCAAATAAAAAAATAATACTTATTTTACTATTACAATCTTATGTAATTTTATTGAAAGGTAATGAAGAAACTATTTTATTTTTAACCGACTTCTTCAAAAAGGAGGAGGTTCTCAATTTGGTTGGGTTTTTTTTTTATGTATGTACACCGATTTCTCCGCGGTTTCTGAACCGATTTACTGAATTTTTTTTTGTTTGATGCGGAATACTTACGAATTGGTCCCATAAAAATTTGATTCTACCTGAATCAAATTTTTTTTCCCACCGACTTCAAACCTTTTAGTAAATAGGACATATAAATAATAGGTAGTATATAATAAATATTAAATCTTTATTATTTATTCCTTTTTTTAACGTAGTTATTTTTATTAATATCTAGAATCGTATGTTATATAACTTTTTGGTAATATTATTATTAGTCCATACTATTAGTCTAAGTACAAAATGGCCTCTGTCCGAAAATTAAATTAAACTCGTTCAAATATTTATAGTAGAATAAACAAATATGCTCACGTTAATTTCGTAAGCCAAATAAATCAAATTTCAGTGTTTAGAAAGTTTGTTTGCATTCTTTTAATGAGATTACGATCTCGTTACATACGTAATAAGGTTCTTTAACGAAAGAAAATAGCACTGAAGATTTGTTCTCAGTTAATGAACAACTAACATCAAAAATAGTAAATACATTGGTCATATTATTTATAAAACTTTTTAGGAAGAACAATAGAAAAAAAATCATATTTAGATCTTATCAAAGTATCAAATATGCCAACAAGTTATTTAAAATACCTACATGAAATTAATACTTTGACTGATATCTAGATCATATAATCATAAGAATTGTAGATATTCAGATATCCCGATATGGAAATTCCTAAAGCTACAGCCAACTGTATTTCAATTCCAGTCGTTGCTCGCTTCACAAATACTCGAATAACGCTATAAATCTAGTAAATGTACATTTAAATGCAGTGGAGATGGGACTTGTATGATTAAATGGCAATTCTTGAATGATGCTTTTTAAGTTATTTGATATGAATATTTTTGAAGATTATTTAAAAAGGTTTGAAGTAATATTAATATTATAATGTTGGTAATAATAAATATATTTATTCTTGAAAAACATATGGAAAAACGAAATTAGTGGAATAGTGCATATCATAATAGGGTATTGCAAAATCGAATACCTTTAAATTCATTCTCAAATTTTCTCTGTACAAGGGTGCTGCAATTTTTTGAAGAATATCGGGCGATGGTCAGCTCCTACAATAAACAAGACAGACCGTCTGCTCGGTGCCTCCTCTAAAAAACATGTACTATGGTATTAAATTATATATTTCGTTTTTTTAACTTGATGTTTCAATAATGACAAGATTGACAAATGTCGAATTTGGATCCATCCCTTTAATGTATAAGTATTATAATAATAGAATAAATAAACTAAAAATATTCCGAGTTATCGTATTTTAAGTAAAACGAGTGTTGAAGATAGTTAAGGCTACATATAAGCACTTTGTAATTGCATTTAAAACCCAAAATTACTTTATATATATCTCTATTTAAGTACTAAACTACAAAAGACTTTTTAAACTTTAGTCCTTTACAAAATACATTATTTTTTACAGGACAGTTTAAAGATTTCGCAGTTTAAAGTGACCTTGAGTATTAAATTAGCTAGTATCAAAAATGTTATATAATATACTGATTCATTTTTATCTTCAAAAATTAAATTATTTACCTTAATGACTATAAATTTGGTGAGAAGTGAAGAATTCTGAGCATAATGTAATAATCAATAATCTATTCTTTCCAACATTGTCAAATACTACTGTTAAAATTTACACAAATAGATGGAATTAATACTTATGAGAGAATAATCATTATGTTGATGGTTCAATAATTATATCGTTTCCAATTTTAAAATGCCAATATCGAAATTTCCAAGAAGATTGAATCAAAACTCTTATAGTTCTGTGTTTTCGAACGAAACTTAGCAACAATTGAATTGGTCTTACCGGATGACACTTTCAAAAGACGTTGAGAAAAGCCAAATCTTTTTGTTTCCGTGGTATTGACTCCTAGTGAAACAAAGATTTAGTGGAGCGCTATAAAACACAAAATATGTACACGTATTGGGAAGCACAAATAATAAACTCGGCTACCAAATCGAGTGGCTTGAGTTATGTGAAAACTTGCTCGATACCAATGTTTGGAATCACCGATGTACAGTTAGTTATAAAATATTATATCTTTAGATTTAACTTGACTTTTAAATAAAGAAATATGCTATAATAAAATACCTCCAATTTATTTTAAAATCTAACAAAACAAGGGAAAAGCACAACCATGAATTACAATATTATACTTTGTTCGTGTACTTAATTACTTTTTAGGTATTGAGTAATATATATGAATAGATTAATAAATGAATAAATTTAAAATTGATTGGTTTACGAAGCTTGAAAATATTAAAGTACGGGGCATCACCTCATTAAATTTACTTAATATTTACTAAACCAACTGCTACAAACAGCCACATCCAGTAATACAATTATCGTAACATGGAACATTTGCCACCATAAATAATAAGTAAGCGACCGGAGGCGCCGCGGATCCGAACAAAAAGTAACAAACAGATCTCTTAAATAAAGAAAACATGGACATATGTTAACATCTGTCGGTGAGCACGAGCCGGTACTGACTTGATTTGATCCACTTGTCTTGTGAGATATTTTTTATATATATTATATTAAAAATTAAATAAACTTTAATTCGTAATATAATATTCTGTAAAAACTATTTATTTTTGTCATTGGTACTCAATAAATATTTGTTTGAATGTAAGTTTGGAGTTCTTAAGAAAATCATATTGATGCCAATTAAAACGGTTCTAATAGTTTATGTTAAAAATAAATACCCAACGATATATGTACAGATATTAAGACATTAGTGTAACGCATTGAATTTTTATATATTTCTTTTATAAATCTCACAATTGCATTTTTATGTGTTGTGAAGCAAAACTTTTTGATTATTTTCGCGTATCAATCAATATATTATTAATTTGCTTATGTATAATTGTTTTTATTTTTGTAACATACATATTGAACTTATTACATCTTGAAATACGTATATATCCTTGTACCATAAACCGAAACTAAAATAGGATCTACCGTGGCAAGTACCCTTTGAATATTTAAAATGACGGTATTAGATCTCGAGGTAGACAGTTTAAAAATATTATTTGATATTGCGTTACGAACAATAATAAAATTAAGTTTAAAAATATTATTCGATATTGCTATACAAACAATAATAAAATAACTAAATTCCATAGTAGCAAATGTTTTATCTATAAAGCGGAACAAATCTACAATCGCACAGACATGCATACGAGAAAAACAAATAACTTCAAGATATCGTTCGTTTAAGACTTTCCTTTATATCCGTATTGTTTTAAAAACAAAGAGACAAGGTTATCCCGGGGGCAGGGCCCAATTAAATAATGTTCCAGCAATATAGCCCTGCAACGTTTTGGACATGTTGCCGTTTACAAATAAAGCCTTTTGAATATAGTAATCTCTGTCAATCTATTATATACATAAAAATTATTTAAATAAATAAATATATAAGAACTTTGTTAGCTTAATTAAAATACACTTTATGATATAACATCGTAAAAATGTTTTACCTTTGTTATTTTATTATTAGGTACATAGCAATAAATTTGAAATCATTAAATTGTTGGGTAACTAACAAATCAAGCATCTATAAAAAATTTATAGGTTATTTAAGATTTGTTTCGCTAATAAATACCAAATCGTTAAAAGTTCGTATTTATAGAACAATGAAGGATGGAGTTGTAAAATGTTCACTTTTATTCCTGTGTCCTATTTAAATTAATCATTCACTAAATTACGCTATTTATTGACTTTTAATGAAAGAAACATGCGTTGTAATAGATAGGCACCCTTTAACAAAGTTTATTGATTTGTATTGTATGTGAAATAAAAGTGTTAACCGTTTTCAATTAAATGTAGGAAGCTGATATTCTACGCATAAAAGCACCCGACTTAACAAAATTTAATACGAGCCAACTAATGTCACCTTTGGAATAGAGCCCAAAATGAGCGGATAATACTTTAAGAAATTCCTAGATCTTTAAGTAGATTATTGATCGAGCGCATTTTTATATATATATATATTTTTTCTGCTATTTCTAAAGCGTACTAATTAATTATACTGATTAACTATAAAGCTATTTTTGGCCAGTTCTACAAGTATTAAGCGTTTTAAACGTGTAAAGAAAATAAGTATGTTCAGTTTAGATGACGAAATAGAAATAGTATCATGAGAGTTGAATTAGAAGCCGATAAAGTGAATTTTATATTTTTTCGATTTTTATGAAACAATCATAAATTCTACGTATTGTTTGTTAGTTATCACATCTTTTTGGGATCTATGATTTTTAATATGTTACCATGGTGAGGCTTGTATTGACTTCTACATAATATATTGACCAATCCTGAAATAGGGTTATTTTAAAGCCACTGAAAAACAAATCCTGCAATAATCACTCACTCATTTTGCATTTCTAGGCTCATAATAAACAGTTTCGTATATTTTATCGGATAAAAGATTTTGTTATGTTATATGAATACATAACACATTTTTTTTAATGGAATGAGTGTCGTTGCCTGGGGCAATTGTATCTTTTGGTAGAGATGATAATATGTGCGTGTCTTTTTGCAACCCTTAGGTACTTTAGAAATCGGGGATTGCTTTAAGTTTTGCCCAAAACTTATTTGGTCACCAAATAATGTTAAAGTGT
Source organism: Napeogenes sylphis (assembly GCA_959347405.1). Lineage (NCBI taxonomy): Eukaryota > Metazoa > Arthropoda > Insecta > Lepidoptera > Nymphalidae > Napeogenes > Napeogenes sylphis. The sequence continues at coordinate 2,830,271 of OY365783.1, forward strand.
TCATCACACACGTCAACGCAAGCCATAACTTTAATAACTTTATGAACCAAACCGTAACTTTGGATTAGCTTTACCAGTTTTATACTAATATTTTATTTAATGTTATCTTAGCATTCTAGTGGGCAGTGCTTGAACTTGAATAACTTTAACATTTAAGTTTCCAGTTTCTAGTTTTAGGATTTAATATATCTTTTACACAATATTTGAGAAATTTATTTACAAGAATATTATTTAGTTTGTTATAGATTAAGATAAATATTTTATTTTAAATTGCATTTTTTTTGTTTTTTTTTATTGAAGTTCGGGGTACTTTACTTCGTTATAGTTATGACAAATTATTATTATTATTATTATTTTAATTTTTTTTTTATTTTTATTTACATATGTAATTCCAACATTGAAAAGTAGTAGTAGAGTAAAAGTAGTGGAATAAAGATTCTGTAGTAATTTTCAAAAACTCATTTTAAAAGTTAGTTTATTTAAATAATGACGTAAGTGAAAATAGAATGATGCTTATTTCACAAATAAGAAGATATATACATACTATTATAAGACATAAAATAAATATTAGAAGATATCTTTGAAGATATATCGAAATGTATGTTTCGATGCATTGCTTTGCTTTGTTTGCATGCATCATCCCGGGAACTACTGATAATTTTTTTTTAATAAAGAATACAAAAATCCTGATTAATGATCAGGATTTTTCTATTCTTTATTTAAAAAAAATTCAAGTGGCTGCAGATTTGTGTGCCTATATCGGGATGGAATCTTTCGCTGTATTTTAAAATGTCAAAAGATGCATTATGCCGGTAACTAATTTCTTATAGGATAAATTTGGAAACCAAATAAATCAGAGTCTACAGACAAATTGAGGTATTTTACGTGAAATCTATATATAGAGATAAATATATAATTAAGGCAAGTTCAAAAGGTTCGAAAATATCTGATACTAGTGTAAGATAAGGTGATTATAGTAATAAGACAATAAGACAAAATGTTTGCGACTTTCAGTTTTTACTTGCTTTTTACAAAAAAGGTAAAGTGCACAATATAGGTACATATTGAAAATAATTGGCATTAGGATGAAATGATCTGGTTAAGCTGGTTTTTTTGTATTTTTTTATTAATTTCTAGTGTAATGAAATACAACATTAATGATTTTTTAAGGAAAGTTTCAATTTAAAACAAAATTTTGATTACACCATTTTTAGAATATTTTATCAACTACGTACCGATACCTACGACGTCTTTACAACAGATAATTAATAAGATATAGAAAAAGTCAAACATATTTTGATATTATTAAAATTTGATATTTACTTAAATCTTATCAAATACTGGATTTAAAACATGTATCGACAGTCTTAACTGTCCTTGTGTAATCGTCCTTAAGCAGCAAATGAAGACATTTTTAAACGTCCCCCTGTTCCTTGAACGCAATTGCTTCACATTAATCACTATTTATTTCTGTTTTTACACTTTAAATATACTGCAAACTATAAAGCTACAAGAAGTTGGGAGGAAGCATTTTAAAAATTTAATTAGATATATGTTATAAAGATAAATAAAGACAATTACAGTATTTTGTAAATGTAGGTCCAAATCTCACATATCAATGGTTTATAGAAAACCCTTACCTACAGAAATATAAAAATAATCAAGACAAGTAAAACATTATTAACGACTTTTGATTACTTATAAATATTTTACTATTATATTTAACGTTACTTCATCTATTAGAAATGGTAGTTAATTTATAAAAGGGTTCAAGGATAAGATAAAATAAGTTTATAGTCTAAGAAACTTAAAATATAATTATTGAACTTTTAATAACAAAAGACAGATCAATAAAATCAAAGCGAACTAAATCACGTCTTATAACCGCCTTAGCTATTAAGGAATTTTCGATAGGCGTCTAAAAGGGACAGTTAATTTCTTGTGACATAAATAAAAACGAGGGGAATGCCTTGCTTGGAAAAAAACAAACATCTCAAAGCGGGAATACAAACAACGTATGTTAACATCTGTCGTGGCACGAGAGTACATTTCGGTGGTGAAGTTATTATGTTAATAAATAAAGGTTATTTGTGCGTGCTAAATCTGTTAAAAAGATTATACACCTATTCATGTGTTAATTTTATTAGTGAATAAGTAAGGGACGAATATTTTTTTACTTATTGAATTACGTTGAATGATGTTCATAAGTAATATTCGCTAACAAAATAAAGTCTGCTTTTTAAAAAACATTTCTTGTGTTGCTTTTTAATTGATACAAATGAGAATATGAATACGGACCAAATTTTAACTCCTTTTCATTTTTCAATTAACTTGATTTATGAAATTTAAATTTTGTGCACGTCTGTCCGGAATGCTTGAAATTCTATACGCCAGTGTTGATTGCAGTTAATTATAAATTCGTCTCCCTCGCATTGTCTCAGCTATTTTTGGTATTCTCTTACGCTAAGTATGTGATTTAACTGTGAACCATATTATATTGAAATAAAGTCTACATTATTTCATTATTTTATATATATTCTGTTCTTTTATTTTATCCATTCCTAAATAAAATCAAAATCAGTTTCTAAAGATCTTACTTCCGTTAATAAAATACTATGTTTTCGGTCTTTGTCCGGTTTGAACCATGAATCATTCTCCTTTGATATTCTCTGTCTTGTCTTTGCCTGTCCTAATTTATTGTGTCAGACGAAAGGATTGAATCAATCTTATAAAATACTAAATATTTATTATTCAATATATGTTGTTGATTTTTACATTAATGTAAGTTGAATAGTGAAGCCTAGTTAAAGTATTATTGCACCTGTTTTTAGAAAGTTAATTGCAATAACTGACTTATTGATTGAATTAATTTGCAATAACCAACTGACTTGCAATTGCTGACTGTAAAGAAAACGATGATTATTTTTAAAATGCGAAAAAAATCGATAGTAGCGTAGCGAAAATGGTAACAAGTTTCAATGGTTTGGATATACCAGTGAGCAATAAGATAACAAAAATTGAAGAAGGCACAAACAACCTGTGGTTATATGCAAGTATGTTTTTTTCAGTAAGTTATAAGGCTCTATTACTTCAGGATCTCTTATACTTTTATTTTACCACAATTTCAGTCTGATATCCCCTTCTCTTCAAAAGCGTCAAAGCGTCTATAATCCTATGGTAATAATGGGGATCTCCATCGGCTACCACTTACCATCAAATGATCCGTGTGGTAGTTTGCCCTTTTAAAACGATAAGTAATATTAGACTTACATTTTTAATTAAATGAATACAATAAAAAATTATTTCCGTTATGAATACTTAAAATCTTATAAAGGTTAAAAATAGATAAAGCACCTTTATGCCAAAATAATCACATAATGTCATGCTATTTAACAAAACGGTTAATTTTAACATGTTAAGATATACACGCCTAAATCAATATTATGTGACCCTTGCGAGACCTTTCATATAAATATTTACGTTTAATTTTAAGAGGATATTCATATAAAGGTGATAAATTAATTTTATGCAAACCCATTCTGTATTACAAAGACCGTAGTTACCACTGGGAGGATTGTTTATTTACATCCAGAACTAGATTTAAATTGCTAACGTAATTATTTTTTGAAATAATCGTTTTTAAATTAAAAACCATTAGTATCTTTAGTTATTTGTTTTATTATAATATTATGTATTAACTTTATGAGTAATAAAATCATTCTCTCTACAATTTTAATAATATCTTCAACGATAAGAAACGTTAATAATATTAACACTTTTTAAACCAATAATCATTTGAGAAAGAAACACCAATGAATGAATAAAAATGAAGAAAAATGTATAAATCATTTGTTTTTATTTTTATTAAACTTCACGTTCATAATTTTTAAGATTCTATATGAAAATCGGTTACAGTATAAAACATGCTTTTGACACAGACTCATGTCATATTGGTATTTAGATAAAACACATTGGCTAGTAACTAAACAGTGCTAAATGATTTCTATATGTTGAATACCCACTTAATGTATTATAAGCCTTCTTTGATCTCCGGCTCTCAATGTCTTCAATCAACAATTCCCTTTTAACCATGTTAGAATATGTGTGTGTTCAAACACTTTAAAATTGACTATTTTAGTACAGTATTGATCTAGTTTATATTGCTAAAATAATCACAATAAAAAAACACAACAAACAATAAAAACGGCTTTTGATACGGCTATAATTGTTTTAATTTTCGTTTATGCATCCTTTTAGCCTAATTATTTAAAACATGTTAATATTAAAACAACTTCTACAAAAAAGACTACAAGTAAAAAAATAAATAGTCCTAATATGTATAGTACAAGAGGTATATTAATCAATAACTTAAGCAGTAAATAATTATCATACGACTGTAAAATTATAACTATCTGAATTCCAAGTAATGGTCGTAAAGAAACTACACTGCGTTTTGCTTTAAATAACATTTATTTTCCACTAAATAATGTATATTACAACGCTTTCATTCTGTTAATTGCACGTATGCTCTCCAAATGAGCACGCTCTATTAAAATGTAATCAAAATTCATGAATTTTTAAGTCGTTAATTATAAAGGATTTAACACATATTATAATTACAAATAGTTGATCCTTCGTATGCAAATAGATTAAAATTTTACCAACCATGGTATAAATATAATCTCATTCAGATTTATGTATATTTTAATTGCTTCTTCATAAGATTTTAGCGCTAGATTTCAATGGACCTCCGATAGAAAATGTCTTCCATCCCTCTCGAAACTATTAACAACCCTCCCGGAGTTATCTTCTTTCTCTGTTTGACAGACACTCTGCTGGCATAGGATAGATCCCTTATGTAAGTCAGTGCTTTCGGACAAGTCGTCGCGAGCAGTCGCGTACGACTCCTGGAACCAACCGCACGAAAAATGCCGAACCGTGATTCCAACGAACGCGTAACGGCCTAATTTTTTTTGTGAATTCCGCAAAATTGAATGAGTTAGCGGAAAATTATGGTGATCTAAATAGTGTTACGTTCTATTGTGTTTAACGGAAATGGGATGCCAAAGCGATTTCTTCTAAAGTTGCGCGCCAGTATTAAAGAAGATTTATCTTCGTAAACACGATATATTTTTGGTTAATTTTAGAAGCTTCCAGTGTATTATGTCGGATATAATCCTCGTACCGCTCCAACTAAAATTCCGAAACGATTTATGTTAAATGGGTTCTTAAGTAAATAAAAATAGAACACTAAGAGCTTATAATATATGACGTGACATTAATTTTAACAGTCGAAAGTGTCACTTTGTTATTTGTCAACGAGTTTATTAAGAACTTAAATAAACGTTGACAGATTTAGTAGAAACAGGTAGGGTTGTTAAAACGGATTAGTTGAGACATGATGGTTTCGAGTAATTAAGAAAGCTGATGAGTTATACGTGTTTTTGATGTAAATGCTCACTAATAAGGTCTTAATTAATTTACAAAAATATAGTGATAATGAAGAGAAGAAGAGTGTAACATAACATTAAAGTGTATATTAAAAGAACTAGAAACATAAGTAATATGGCTGCTGAGCTGAAAAGGGTAAAATGGCATTCCTACATCTTGAATGCTCTACTTCTGTTCGTTACGTTGATTTACGGTAAGTTGAATAAAAATATTTTGTATTCATGTATAGGTAGTATCGTGGTTATCACAATAAGCTAAAAAAACATCTAACATAAATTAATACTTTACAGAAAAAAAAAGTTAAATCATTTTTTAAATTTTAACTCTTTCTTTATTTATAGCAACATTGTAGTAATATTGTTTTCTATAATCGCCTATATTTCTTCTCTTGGGATAAAATTTGTTCCAGCTAAATATAACATTAAAAATATCGCCTTCTTCATAAAGATTTTTATGAACTATGATTTTTTATAACATATGACTCTATCTTTAAAAAAAATTAGAGTGGAGCTAAAGATATTAGGAACATAATAAACTTAAAGGTGTCAGTTAGTAAGCATAATATTGTTTTTTAAGTATTTGACATTTTCCTTTTATTATATACAATTGATGTGGTATTTGTAAATAATGTATAATCGTCTCGTTTATTTAGTGACTCACATCTAGTAATTGTAATTAAAAATGCTTCAATCCAAGATCACACAATGTCTTATGGAAATTTCAGTTTGAGATAATAACTTCTTTGGCAAGAATTGTACCCTCATTGATATAGGGTTGCCCCAAACATTGTACAATGAAACATGTTGATAAAAAGGCGTGCATATAGTACACTATAGAGAGGTGCACTATAGAGAGGTGCACCTCTATAATTATTTTTAAGATAAATAAAGGTGAACGATGATTACTTGTTGGTTTGTACTGGTCGAAGTTTCTTGGATAATCCTAACTAATTATCCAAATGACTTCGATTCTATGATGAACTATATTTATCAAGAACAACCTCTACAACAAATTATAATAAAAATGTTTTATTTTATGTGCCTATTTAAGATACCTTTAATATTTCTCACTTAGACGATTTTATAATATCATCGAAGACACATTTTCAACGTAAATTTTATCTTCTCCATTCCGCCATCTCAGCTTTTTACGATTCTTAGAGCTAAAAGGCTTACTGGACCTGAAGTTGGAAACTCTTCAGATAAATTGTTACAGCTAGAAATCTAAATATCATATTAAAAATATTGCCTTCTGAATAAAGGTTTCTTTGGACTCTAATTTTTTAAATTACCTAATTAATGTTTTTTGGTTCGGAACTAGATAGTCCCGTTTTAGACAATAGATATTGCTAAGTAATAATTTACAAAGACGTATGAAATACTATTTAAAATAGCTATTATTCCTGTAAGTTAAAATTAATAGCACACGCTTTTTATTAAATTATGTATAGCTTGTCATCCCAAAATACCTAGTATCTAATTAAAATGTTTCATGTTTTATGCATTGAAAAAAAAATAACATTGTGAAACATAAGAAATTTCGAGGCACGTTTTCAGTATTGCGGCTTTCTCATTAGAGCATTCGTTGTGCTCACTTAATAGACTAAAGTACATATGTTTGACCAGTCTTTTCATAAATGTCGGAAATTAATTAAACTTCTCTATTATCATAGAAGTTTTATATCTTTCAGTTTTATTTTTAATGATTACCTAGGACATGAAATGAGTTCTATGATTACACAAGGAAATAAACCTCTTTCATATATATTTTTATAAATTTTAAAATAATGAAACAGAAAACTGATTTTTGATACTGATAACAAAATAATCTTCTTAATATAAAATTCTAGCACGTAGCAAGTGATGAAATATTTCTAAAAACTCTGGACCTGAAGTTATATATATCTTTATATATATATTTCTTGTGTGCGTGTGTATGTCACTGAACTCCTAAACGACTGGACCGAATTTTATGAAATTCTTTGTGTGTATTCAAGGGGACTTAAGAATTGTTTAGATTCACAATTTGGTCCAATGGAAAATGGTTTTTTGATTAATTTTTAATGTGTAAGTAGGTGGTGATTTTGGAATGTTTCATATTGGTTCCGACGGACTGCGTTACCATGGCAATTTCAAATAATAAATAATATTATATTTTAATTATAGTCTGCCCTGACAGTTGGCGTTGCGATAGAAATAAGAAAAATATTTTAGTACTAGCGGCCCGATACGTGCTTCGCTACGTAAAAAGTGAAATTTAAAAAAAAAATATTGGAACAAATTCATTTATTCAAACAAAAAATCTTTATTTACATATTCATACGGTATCGATTGGTCGAATTATGATAAATGTACATGTAATGGCGTTAGATATTGTGATAACTCATTAATATTTTTTTTTAAAGTTTGATTTTTTGTAATTAAAGACGCGTGTACAAGACAACGTCTGTCGGGTCCGCTAGTATATAATAAAGCTAGTATATATATAATACAGTGAATAAAATGTCCTTATGGGTTGTTTTGCTGTGGGATGTAAAATAATTATAACAAGTATCAATTAATGTCATTTATATTATACTTCATTTTCCCCGTAACAGTACCCTTAAATTTTAATTCAGAAAAAGTTTTATATTCTCTTGAAACGTTATTATTAGGACAAACAATTTACTAATATAACTCTGGAAACTATTGGTCCACGAATGCTTTACTCAGTAATCTTATGAAAAAGGATATTATAATCTATGCTTGACTGACTGCTCTTTTCCTAGAAACCGTCTTCAAGATCCAAGATCCATATGAAATATGACAATCATAAAGTTTTCTCTGTTGTCTTCCTTCTAATATTTACCTAAATATTGTTAATTATAAAAAAGTAAAATTACTTCATCCAATTACACTACTATCGAAGATATTTACTTTTTAAATAAGTTATTTGTGTAATGTTTGAATAGTTTCAAAATATCATCGAAAAATTTATATAGAGAGAGCTGTTAGCACCGAATAGTAGTATCTATCGTAGTAATAGTAGGACAGTTTAGATTGTTGAAATTACTAGAACTTTTTAATTATTAGAACCATTTTATTTTATTATCTAGTTGTTGTTATCATGTCAATTGAGCGTGTCCAAATTATATAATCATTATGATTTTAAAAATATTTGATATAAAATCATGTACAAGATTTCTCAGAAATAACAAAGAGCTCTTGGTGATGTTTTATCTCTTTAACGAAGGTATTTAAAGATCAAAAATTAATAAGCTGATAAAATAATAATTTTTCGAGAATATAATAAATACAAAAGAGCAGTCAATGGGCTGCTATAAAGTAATTTATAAGCCAAGTAAACTTGGAACAAATTTAGTAGCATTTGGCGTCGTGTATGAGCCAAGCCGCCAAGCGTTTTTTATAGTTTTCCGATATAAAGTCAATAGCTAATACTGGGTATAGGGATGTTTGGTTTGCTTGTTCGGTAAGCAAGTTGCTCTTTAGTCGTGATTTACTTTTAACCTCGTCTAAATACTGGGATTCGGGTATTATAACATAACATTGAAACTAATAATAAACTAGAAAAAAGGTTTTAAAAAAATTAGCAAGGTTTTAGATTATCTTTACTTAGATTAGATTAGACACTACGTATCTAGAGATTAGACAATACGTGATAGGTTTTCTATCATATAAGTCATCCAAGAAAAATAAAATAACAAATGTAGTGAAATTAAAGCAATCGCTCCAAAACGACTATTATTCTAATGTGCAAGCTCAAGTTTCGTAACAATTCCAAGTATTATAATTTTGTTTCCTTGTTGATTACTTAACTTGGTGACAGTTTAGACGAATAAATCCTCTGATTTTATTTTTTTTATTTCTTACTAGCCATATAATAAAGAAATAAAACAAATATTCTGGTACAACGATTCAAGGCATAAATTACTAATTGATGCTGATGTTACTTTCTTCTTAGGTGAAATACAATCTTAAGATATCAGTAAATCCCTTAAGATATCAGTAAAAATATCCGAGTTATGGGATTGAACGGGTAGGCTCGATTATTATACTGATGCAGATCGATTCTTTTATTGTAGTTAGTTATAAATCAAATTAATTTAGACCAGAAACAAGATGAGAAATATAAGCGGTTGTACGAGCTTTGAATTCAGGTAAGGATCCTGTCCTTATTCAATTTTTTTTTTAAACTTTTTTAACAGTATATATTAAAAATCAATGCATAGAAATCCTTATATAAAAAGGCGTATATTATTTTACGATTGCAAAAGATCACGTTGTGGAAGTTTTCTGATTTGCCCCTTTATGTGATGCGAGGCATCTGCTTGGCATAAGTTTTGCTTGTCATCCTATTTGTAACTTGACGCACATTGAATAACTTCTAGCATATATCGAGATGATGCATGAGCCAATTCTCGTAGGTATATACTTTCAAGAACTGCAAGTATCTTTTTCGAGATTCAATAAATTGCTAAAGAGTCGAATAACCTAAGGCTAAGAAATTTTAAAAATTAAATTATTTTATTTATACTAACTCATATTAAAATTCAAGCGTAATGTGAGAGTTTAACATATATAAGTACGATATAACAGTGACTAACATGATATTTTAACACAAATCATCTTATTGGTTAAGCAGTATTTATCGGTTTAATACAAGCAAGTATTGTAATTTTCAACCCAATACTAAGTATAGTATTGGGTTGTATCCAGTGGGATATTGTTATTTTGACTTTATATTATTAAAATATTAATAGTGGGATTAATAAGTGGGATCACTTCGCCGGGATTAATTTAAAGATATATTAATTTGAAACACATAATAAAAACTACATGGCGTTATAACTGACCTCAAATACTTAAATGTAAAAAACAATAACATATAAGTAGTAAAAAACTTCGACTGATAGTTCCAAAAAAATATGCTCCTAATGCCTCCAAACTTTACAGGATTCCCCGCTGGGTAAATCTTAAGATTCTCTGAAAATCGGTCTAACTGTTTTGGAGTCTATAACGAACATAAAAGTACATACATACAATATCTTTTTTTACTTATATTTAGATTATACTTTTATTATTTTTATTTAGATGTAATATAATAATAGTTAAAATATGATTTTATCTATATTTACGAATTGATCCGTCTTATTACATAAAAGACACTTAATGAAACCTAATCAAGAAAAAAGGATATTAAATATGAAATACTAAAAAGCGTAAAACACGATTCATTCTAACGCTAAATGCAAATAAGACCTTTTAATTAAAAATATTACAATACTAATGGCGTTTGCTCCGATTCTTTATCTAAATTGTATTTTGTGAATGAAGTATGGGAAAAATATAGATAAAAACATTGAAATTGTTCGCTGGGGATCGTTTATGTATTCTTTTGTCTCTTAATTAATTTATTATAATCATTTAGCTTTTGATCACGAACTCCTACAGTGGACAAATCATATTTATATTTTTTTTATATATCCTATTTAACAATATTTGTGTGTTTGTCACTAACTCATTCATAAAAGGAGCCTTAACTCATAATGTTTAGTTTCTATACCCAGTTATATAATATATATTATTATTAATATATATTTGTTACACATACATAATAGTCTACTATGCTTATAATATAATATATATACCTAGTCTTGCCATAAATATTGTAACAAAGAAAAAAAATATATTTAATTGCAAATAACATTTATTACTTTAACAGTGTGTTAGTTTAATACACAACTATAAAACAATTAAAATATAAAAAGCTTATTTGCAGTCCACGTGGTGTTTAGAGCAAGATGTACTTTCTAAAACTGCCATAAATCATAATCCAGCGGATTAAGATCGAGACTAGACGACGGTCAGTCTTCAGCTCTGATGAAGTCACAGAGACGTTTGCTTCAAACCAAGACTGCGTGGACCGAACTTTATGACCCGGCGACCCCCTTGCTGGAAGGACCATACTTGGTTATTAAACATTCTGTTGTTAAGGGGGTTAACTACCTTCTCAAGAATGTTATCTTGATACACATATGAATGTTGAATGTTATCTTGATATACAAATATGGCTCAGTCACTTCTTCATAGCTAACACCTCACCAAACCCTTACTGATGTCGGACAATTCCCACGTTGCACTCTGTCGACTAATTGGGAAGCTTCCTTAGAGCTTTGAGTATAAATACGGTCATTTTGTTTGTTAAAATGTTGATCAATTGCTAGAATGTTCTCATCCGTAAACAAAATTTTGCTGTCTTTTGATTTCAGACAGGATTTCTTCGAATTCTTTCCCTTACTCCTTTGACCACATTTTTCGTGCGAACACTAAGTGGACGGCCAGATCTTTCTCTATCAAAAACAGAGGAAGTCTCATTGTACCTATTAATAGCCCGGTACACAAACATTTGACTAATACCAAGTGTATGGAGAGTTTTAAAAATTGCATTTGGCTCACAGCGATTCTGTCCTCTTTATTTATTTATTTATTTAAAAAAAATTGCACACATCTTGCAAAGGCAAGCATAATGCCACAAGCATTCTCTTCCAGCATACCCTCAAATCAACAGTAAGTACATCAAGGTGCATAACAAACCCAAAATAAAATAGTAGTTATATATAAAAAAAATGAGATATAAAAAAAATACTACTAATCTAATCTTTATCATCCCACTCCATTTTAATAATGCCCAATATTGAACAAAGTATTAGCGCCAATATGAGAAAACACAATGAAAAATCGTATAAAAATGACAAATTCCAAATTCAAATGTAATATTTTTTTATTATAATTGTAACAGTATTTATGGCCTGACTAAGTATACCTACATTCTGTTTCAGTATGTATAATTTTGTATTAAAAGTTTTGTAACATTAAATGATCTCGGAAGAATACTAGGAGATACCACAAAGCGCTTCCTATCCTTTACTAAACTTTCCTGGCACAGAAAGTTTGATTGAATTTTAAATATAAAGTGCTACAATATCGTCACGAACTCTTATAAGGATCATTTATTTAAGTCAACTTTGCTCAATATTTTGTGTGACACATACATACTATCTAGTAGTAAGCTAGTTAGAGGAGAGATGATGAAGAGAGGATCTCAAGGGTTCCAGGTTCAACCCTTGCTCTTTTGATTAACCTTTAAACGATGTATAAAAGATCACCATTTAATATAAGAAGGTTGAAAGTTTCGTTTAATTATTTATATTTTATGTGATAATATTAAAATTATTTGATTGTAAAATTACCCGCTACACAGATAGTAGGACTGTAGTTGTCACTTGCATACGTTAAATAAGTTACGAGTGTGTCCAATTAATTATGATATTACGCGCGTTAACACAATGTTTGGTCAAAACTGATAAATTTAATCTAAATAGCCTTTCTGATACCATATTTCATATATTTATTAATCGGTTAAATTGGTGTAGTAGTTACATTAAAAAAGTCTATAATTTTTTAGGATTTTAAGCATTAAGAACTTTTTGATACACGTCTTTTATACGTATTTAATATATTTAATATATAGATATTTAATTTAAAATATTTCTTTTTAATGTGGGCCGTCGAAGGATTTTGAAATCTATATCTATACTTATAATAAAATTGTCACTGATCTATTTCTGTACATGAAAAATATTTTGAAAAAAATCATAATGGGCGCCTTTATAAGAGCAAGAGAACCAAAAACAATGGTTTTTAATTTTGTCTGTATGGCTGTATGACTGTATGTTTGTGCACGCTAATCTCAGAAACGGCTTAACCAATTTGAATGCAGTTTTCAGGAATATATTATCACAGTATTAACTTAACATTTAGAATTTATTTTATCTAAATCGGTTAAGAAATTAAAAAGTTATGTAAATGTATGTCAATCACGTAATAGAACCATGCAAATCTTATTCTATACATTTAATACATCTGTAGAGGAGTAGTCTTTGTACATTGAAAATATTTAAAAAAATATACCAGGATGTGAAGTAATAACCAACAGAATCCATTTTCAGGATTTTTAAAATCTTTGTCTGTTTATCTTTTAGTTGTGCACACAACACGAAAAATATAAATATTTTTTTAAATTTATACAGAGGGACCTTTATATAAACAAGAGAACCCAAACAATTTTTTTTTAATTTTGACTCTTGGTCTGTATGTTTGTGAACGCTAATCTCGGAAACGGATGAATCGATTTGGATGCACTTTTCGGTCATATATTGTCATGAGATTCACTTTATATTTTGTTTTTTTTTAATAATCAGTTAACAAATAAAGAAGTTAATAATTTCTTATTGTCGTACCATTGCTGCTTACCAGTCTGAAGCTTATAGTTTTTACATACATTGGTAAGTAGAAAGGTTACGTTTCATCAAAATCGAAATCTACGCATACGAAGTCGCAGGCACAGCTAGTGTTAAATAAAATCCATATACATATTTAAAATATTGACATGCATATATTTTCTAAAATGTAAGTAAAAATTAATATATTGTACGTCGTGCCCTATAAGCATGCTATAACTGTAGCACTGTTTTTTTACTACAATATAAATATATATTTGTTTATAAAATATATTAAATTATAATTTTGATTAATTTTATAATTTAGTTTCATATATTTGTTGAGAACACATTACCAGAGAAGGTTTAAACTATTTGTTTCTATTTAAGCTTTCATTTATGATTTAGAAAGCTGTAGCGAGACCTTAAAGGGTAAACAAAAAGCTTATAGAAGTGTTTGTAAAAAACAATTGAGATACAATCCTTTGTTCCCGACGTGCCAAATCTTAAAAGACCTTTACTAAGCTAGCATACTCTATACAAGTCGCTTGGCGTTGGGTGGACACAAAAAGACTTCTGCCTTTAAGATAACCCAGTTTCATGACAGGCTCCATTTGCTTACAACAAACGCTAAAAATAAAAGTGAAGATTGTTACAATTGTAAATAGAGATCTAGTTTCACTTAAAAAAATATAGTTTGGTGAGAAATGACATGTTATTTTTTGGTTCTCAAGTAAAATATTCTACAAGATAAAATGAAACGAACACTAGAACTATACATTTGTGAAAATATATATAAATATAATGATGTGTATTCATATATGTCTATTATTTCATCTTGATTTTTTTTACGCAAGAACTAAAACAAAATACAGTAAAACAATTTATACTATTTATCAACAATTACTGTTACTGTTACAGGTACTGTTTAATAAAAACCTTTCCTAGCTCTATATCATGTTCATTTTATATGCTTTTGCGATGTTTATCTAAAATTATATTTTAAGGTTAATATCTCTCAGGTGGATTACTTGATATAGCATATATAGAGACAGGTATATAGATTTTTAGTAAGGTATTCAGTGTTCTGTTACCTATCAAATCCGGACAATAAAATTTGTAACGATCATTTGTCGAACGCGGTGGTTCAATTCAACTCGACTCAAATAAAAAAAATAATGCTGTGATTCCGGGCAGTAATTTTCAACAAACATTATAACAAATTTAAAATCATTTTAAAGCTGATTACTAAGTTCAGTTGTAACGGTTTAATTTAAAACGTTCGCTGTCCATTAAATTTAATTAGGTCAAAGCCCATTACGCCGTTCAAAGGCAAACGTACTTCCGTAAACACTTATATCTTTTTGATGATTCTTTAATAGATATAAAAATCCAAACAGTCCAAGTGTTATCATAATATGTGCATTTAAGAAAATAAATACTGTTTATAACCAACTGCTACATTTTTAAAATTTAATAAATAAAAGATGCAAAAATTTAGCTACAGCATTACAACAAGCAATTGAGATTTGCTTAGCTTAGTGAAATATAAATCATAATTCCCCATTATTCGAGAGGATTCCCCCTGCGATAAATATTTATAATATACTATGTTTTCCGCTAATCCGATACCATTTGAGTTGGTCCATAGTGGTTTAAGATACTTATTTGGTTTGATAGTACGTGTTCGCCAGCTAGTAAAATATTGTTAACCTCACTTTTCTATCTTAACTCATAAAATATCCTGTCAGAAGGCAATGTTAATATAATATTGTCTCGTATTTTCCATACGGAATAAAACTGTACCATAAACATACAGCGTTGTATAGAACAAAATAAAGATGAATGTATGTTAATACATTCATTCATTCCATGACCTATATTACAAAAAAAACTTACCAAGTAACGGCCTCCGGTATAAAAGAACATTTCATTATGCATTTCGTAAAATTTTTGAAGAATAATGAGCGTAACACATTTTCCATATAAAAGTAAAATATTTGATGCTTGTAGCACGCACTTCAGAAACAAGGGTAATCCCAACAAGGTATTCATGTATTACTCAAGATGTTATTGAATACAGTCGGATTAATACGCTCTTCGGTGTCATGAGGGTTATCTGTTATTGTCGACTTAGCTTAACAAGGATCAACGTGTTATATCTAGAATAGGGAAAGGATACCGTCTAGAAGCCCAATAGAACTCTATTACCTTACATAATCGTCATATATATATAATGCACGTTACTAATAGCTTTTAACCGTTATATTTTTATATAACAATAACTAACAATAATTCATATTATCAAAGTTACTAACATAATATTAACATATGAGTCATTCTATTTGAAAACATACATAAACATGTATAGCCATATTATATACATATATATAATAAGCTTATTAAAATTTAATTGAACCACCATCCCGATAAAGATATACTGTATACTTAATTCACTGCAACGGATAGCGATACGGTAGCTTAATTGGTAGAGCGACGACATGATTTTCCAGAGGTCGCGGGTTCGAACTCCTACCCGTATCGTTTTATTTTTATAATATATTTATTTAAAATATAAGTTATTCATTGTAAATAAGAAAATGTCTGTTTCTTCGTCTTTACGTAACAATTCCATGATATTTTATGTTTTTACGTCGTACTTTTCATAACAGGGTGTTTTATGTAAAGTAAGTAAATTAAATTAAATTAACTAAAATTGTAGACAAACGGCTCACTTAAAATTCATCATAGTAGACGGTAATATTATTTTCTTTGAAAATGTTTATGTGATGAGGAGTTTCAATGCCTTTTAATATATTAATGATTAAAAAAATAATAAAGGAATGTAAGTAATTCAATTGATAATATTAATTTAAAACCATGTTACGTTCAAATTCATTGTATATATTGTCCTGATTGGACTCTCATGATGGACACGTATGAAAAACATTACAAAATCTTTCGTCATCCAGACCGGACTTATTCCTGTATTCTAAACATCTGAGGCCAGTGATACTTGTGGAGCTTACTGTTCCCTGGGAAACAAACATCCCCAGGGATCACACATTCAAGCTTAATAAGTATTACGATCTGAGGAACGAACTGTCCAGGAATAAATTTATAGTTTGTACGCGGTAGAAGTGGGAGCAAGAGATATAGCAGCAAAATCTCTCTATAACCTACTTAAAGACCTTGGCCTTTCTAGAACAAGCACCGGTTCATTTCTAGAACGTATTTCAAAGGCGGCATTAGTAGTTTATTTCCAAATTTGGTTAGGTAGGGAGAGGAGTGTGGAGGGTGAAGGCGAGCGCTTTTGCGTATAATAACGGGGCCCCTTAAACCAACTCCTGGGTCGCAAGTCCCAGGCACTGCTTGCACTCCTCTCCTTGCAACGCGATGGGCCCGGCACCCGCACGGTGAATCCATGGAATGCTAAGAAGCTTCGTCTTATCTTTTAAGCTTTGTAATTCAATTAAAATCTTTTGATGCTTAATTTTAGTTCATTTACGTACTTATAACTTTATAAAATACTATTATATATATGATTAAAAATCACCAATTGTAAGCAGATGTAAAAATAATCAAATGTGAAGTGGGTAACTACTTCGTGTTACTTGGTCTAAAATATTGTTAACATTGTAAGCTGCCCAACGTATAACGACCCAGTTTCTGCTCACAAAATATATTTGAGAGCCACAATAATATTATTTAATAAAACTAACAGCTTACTGTCAGACTTGGACTTCTGCTGTATTTATTAAAATAATTTGATAGTCTTGCAAACGTTGAAGTACATAAATGTCAATTAGGTTTTATGTACCTACTGCTTATAGTGTACGATACTATCAAATGTTGATAACCGAGATCACCAATCATCTCGTCAATCTACCTGTGTACCTAGATTATTATTATTATTACTATATTATTAATATTTTTTAAAGGTGGAAGAATTTTTATTAATCCGCCGGTAACAGTATATATTGATCAACTATTTCAATTATTAATATTATATTTTGCTGATGTTATTATTTTGTATATTTTTATATTCTAGGCTTCATGTGAAAGAAACATGTGAATAACTCTATATGCAGCTAGAGATAAAAAATGCTAGTTTGTCCGGAAATAATATTAACTACGTCTAAAAACTAAAATATTATTTAACTACATGCTTATTTTATCATATTTTGATAACATTTACAAAATAAAAGTAATATATTATATTATAAAATAAGTAATTCAAAAGATATACATTTATAAAATAAGTAATTCAAAAACTCGAGTTTATGAATTGCTTTACTGTATGAATTACTTTATAAAATGTTTTCTTCATAAAAACTCTCAAATAAAACTGCAAATAATATTTTATAATATAATAATTGTAATACAGTTTTTTAGACATTGTATTTAAAAAAATTGTTTATAGTTTGAGTTTATATTTAAAATGTGTTTTTGTACCTACTACATGTAATCAAGTATAACTATTTTACAGTTATATTCGATTTTTAAATTATTTAATTCCATTAGATGTTCTCATATAAATTACATTTTAAGTTTTACATATTATCAATATCCCTAAAAATAATTTAAATTTCATAAATTATTTAAATATCATTGTGAGTAAAGACTCAGTTGTATACATATTCATTATAATATAAGCATAGTTTACTTGTAATGCTTTGGTATAAATATTTAGACCCAGACTAACTGTCGCAGCTCGTTGTAGGAACTCTTACTCAAGTAGAGGCTCTCGTCTTGTTTGCTTTTCACAGTGGTCTTGCAAATATAAGTAGTTTATTACAAAAATATATATTATATACTTTGCTATTAGTGTGAAAACTAATTTCTTAGAAAAATCTTATAAATTATAATTTATTTATTAAATTTATTCTTTGGAAAAGTACGCATGTGTACACAATTTCTCAGAATCTAAACATAGGTAAGAATTATATAGTAATTATAAAATCGCTGTCACAGTTAGTCCCTATATTCTAATCACATACTCCCATGTGCTCATTGCTCGCCTCTTTTTGATGTAACCTAGGTACCTACTAAAAATAAACTAAACTCGACAGGTTTAAGTCAGCGGTTTAGGCTGCGCGATAATAGATTAGTAACTCAGAACAAGTCATTATATAATTATTAAAGTAATAGAAATGAAACGGTTCGAATTTATTAAAAAGGATTTCAATAATCTTTGGGTACGCACTCTTTTAATATTTCCAGCTTCATAAAAGATTTCAAACTTTTTTGTAGTCAAATTGCTAAAGGCAAAAATGAAAATCGTTTATTAGAA
This sequence comes from Napeogenes sylphis, assembly GCA_959347405.1. Classification (NCBI taxonomy): domain Eukaryota; kingdom Metazoa; phylum Arthropoda; class Insecta; order Lepidoptera; family Nymphalidae; genus Napeogenes; species Napeogenes sylphis. Next base: position 2,849,293 of record OY365783.1, read on the forward strand.
CTGACTACGGGTTCAAAGGAAATTAGCTCTTCTTTTGATCTTTAATTCCACCGAAAGCCACGTGTCCTTAAGGCTGAATGAACGAAACATATTTTTGTAAATTCTTTTGTTGAAAAAATAAGGTGCCTTCGTAATAATGTTATTGACACAAGGTTATAATAATTTATTTATGTCCACTAAATGTTGTTACGGTGTTGATAAATAACACTATATGATAAAAATAAATGTTTGAGTAACCTTTAATTCCTATAACTCCAATATTAATAACATGTATGTCCTTTGAAAGTAAAACGAACCTATCAAGTTACGCCGATTCTATTATTATCATAATAATACTACTATAAATATAATATAACTACTGGAAAGTTGGGTGACACTAAGGAATTTGCCTCTAATATCCAAAAATTCCTAACTTTATTAAGAGCTCTAAGTATTTCGGGGCCAAAACAAATATATTTTTTCTAAATATTTTAGCTTATCATCCTCCCCACCCCCCATGGCATTATCTACTTCAGCTCTTTAAATGTAGGAGTTAAAAAATATATAAATATTATACATTTCTATTAAGATGTGCTGCTGCATGTAATGTGTGTGCTGCATGTAATGTGCTGCTGATTGTCAAAGTTGACTTAAATACCATACCAACGAAAATTACTTTTTAATTTATTCTATCAAATAATAATAATAATCTCCAGCAGAGATATTTTATTGTATAAATTCCCGAAACATATATAAGTATGTAAATAATGGTGTATCACTTCGTCGAAGGATTCCACTTTCGATGGAATAAATGGAAATAGTTTCTTTAATAGTTCCTTTCTCTAAAACTTATCAAAGGGGGATGAAGATGTAGTTTTTCGCACAAGTTTAGCCAAGTTCAAACTAGTTAGTGTGAAAGCGTTGAACCCAGAAGCTGCAAACTTAATTTATGTTCCTATTAGCAGGGTTAGTTTGATTTCGGAATAATACCTTATAACAATGGAATATGTTCTATACATACTAAATTATAATTTAGCACTATAACTCGAGTAGTCTCAAATGTACATTAGTTCAAGTGTATAATGTATCCAAACCGAACGTCAACAGTCCAGCACTCATTAGTAACCTCAGAACTGATTGCGTGCTTGTGTGCTGGTTTGATTAACTATTGACGTTTGAGCACACTTGAGCCAACGTCCCGGTGACATGCGGTGAGTCAACAACGTCTTGCAACCTTATCTAGACGTTAGAAGACTATGAATTTGAGACGTCATAAATATATACGACATGTGTACAGTTTTTTTTAATTATTATTATTTATCAAAAAATATATAGTACATAATATGTAGTTATATTATTATTATTTTAAATAGTCTTCTTATTGAATAGAAGCTTTACATAATGTTTGTTATTTGAAAATAAACATTCTATCCTCCAATTTTACTACATTCTAAATATATTGTTCTTTGCTTTCTTAAAAGTGGTCAAGGATAAAAATGTCGAGATAGGTAAATAAGAAATAATAATAAGAATTCGATAAATAGCTGTTGTTGTGATGTGGATGTGGGTGCCAGAAGATAGTTACTGAAAATTTAACAAATGACTGTCTCAATATTTTTAAAATTAATTTAATCTCGATTTATGAAAGCATTTCTAGATATATAGAATTAATTTAGCTTAAGTTTTCGGTCATACTATACAGTTCGGAGAAAATGGGACATAAGAGGTGACATAATATAGTACTGACTTTTTTCGTAAATAAATAAATGTATACATTTGTTAAAAATATTACTAAAGTTATCTTTTGAGACATTTTTGGTCTACGGGTTTAATTGTATTCTCTATATAAATATTTCGAGTTTTCTATATATATTTTTTTTAGTTTTAGTCTAATTGGTTAATATTATGACGTGTTAATATTTGTGTTTTATTCAACCAGCTTTCATCTCACAAAACATCTAATATATCTACAAAATGTCGTCTCGGATTTGCAAGCAACTTGCTTTTTGGTGGCTCCGGGTAAACTTCAGTGTTTATCCATCGCTTAGCTAACTTCAGTTTGAAACATACAAATGTAATCGTAAAGCGCTAATCTTGTATTAGTCAAACGGGTCACAGGAAACTCTGGTATACCTAAGGAAGGAATTCTCAATTTATGAAAACTAGACAACAGTAACTGTCTAGTTCATCACGATAGTGATGTAAATTTGTTGTTTGTAGATTTTCCCGGACTTAAATTATTCAAACCTACTTACTGCCAAAAAGGAATTTAGCTGTAGAAATTTAGTATATTAAATTAATTATACATATTTTTAAATGTCTAGAGCTATTATAATATCACTACACTTTTATTAATGCTCTAAATTAAAATTAATTAACGTAACTTAAATTGTTACTATTATTAAGATATAAAACAATAATAATTTATCTGTAAAATGTTTTAATAAACCAGGAAATTTTTGATTTATATTTTATTTCTACTTGAAAAAATAAAAAAAAACATTCAAAGTATTCTCGGAAATCTTCTTAAATACAACAAAGAGAACACATTGAGATAAGTCGAAAATATTGACTAAACATCTAAATGATATTTGCATTACGTATATTTGGCGAGCAAACGTAATCACTGAAGCCAAACAAGGTTACCTTTCAAGGGTATGAAGATATAAAAAATTGAAGACCAAATAAAATAGATACGAGATCTGGCTCGTATAATGATGTTTCTGTATTTGAGAGATAAAAACAATATTTTCTATTTATTGTTTTTATAAATACCAGTTACACAATTCAATGTTCCAGGTAAGATAAAGGTAATAAAGTGTTTTCTTTAAGATCAATCAATCATCAATCAAGCAGATGATAAAATGTTACATTTAGATGTATGGAATTTATATCATTCCAATATTCAATGAAAGATTAACAAACTAATCCATACATTTAATTTATCGGAAACTCATAAATCTTTTACTGATCTTTTGGAAGAAAAGAGATTTACATTCTATTTCGGGAAATTTATGTTCGTATCCATGATTCAATTAGATTATTACTGTAGCTTCATATAACATACTAGCAGAAAATACCCAATATCATCTAGTTTTATTGAAAGATATTGGCTCATGTAATGAAAAGGGAATAAAGAATTATCCGTTTCAATGGGTTGGCGATTTCTTGTTTTATTGAAAAAAATATTTATTTGGGTGTCCTATTGATGCTTTAGCTTATCTTTGAGATCATTTACCATTTTATCTCAATTTTGATATCTTATTAATCCATGAATAAATCTATATTTCTCGTTAACTAATTATGTAATTTATAGTTAAATTATACCAAGGATTCCAAAGAACAAAATAAATCTCAAATATACAAAACGATTTAAAATATGAATTTGCGGAATTTATTTTATTATATTCCCATTGCTATTTTAGATTTATTTACTAAATACATTATATGGACATCAAGAGTAAAGAAATTCTAAAACCAAATCTTCAAACGCAAAATTCAAACTTCAAACAGGAAATCAATGAAAACTAACTAATTGAAATTTCTAACAAATTATAAACCATAAAAAATGTACAGCCAAGGATCAAAGCACGTTGAATGGGTTCTGATAAAATGGGTGATGCATCCGACAGCGGTGTTTGCTAGTAAGTGTTCGCGCACTACTCCTATCAAATTCCCCTCACGTCTTTCCTGTTAATGTTGCTAATAATATCCTTATATTAGGTGTATGCGTCTCTCATAAATTCAATTAATTGAAAGAACAGCGTACCTAAAATTAATAATTTATGGTATGTAATAACGTACTCACCAATGGTTTATTTGTTACAGAGATTTCTTATTTGACGATAATTTTTGCACGTAAATTTTTAAGGTATTTGAACGAGAACTCTTTGTAGAGATTAGTTATTCAGTATACTTCATGTTTATTCTTTAAATTAAGTTTTAATATTATTATATTGTATATATATATACAATGTGTCCCTAAATTCAACGTCAAGCACGCACCAGGGATGCCCAAAGGTATTCCTAATTTTGAAAATCAGGGAAAAAATCGGTATCCATTTAAAAAATATATATCAATAAAATAAAATATAAAAATGTAATATAATATTATACGTAAAATATAGCCATGCAATTTGAACAAATTCAGATCGATATAACTTATTATATTATCCAAAGACCTCGGAGGGGAAAATCTGAAAGATTATTCCGGGCGAAACGAAATCCCATCATACACGTTCTTCGTTGCCAAGTGATTGTGGATTAATTTTAACCAATAGCACATAATCCGAGTCTTGAACAAGATAAAGATACGAGAACGACGTACTTTGCAACTAAACAACGTCTGATTTTATCCAATGATCATGGTAATACCATGTTTCTCTGTTGCCAAGTGATTTGAAATGTATTTAATCCATTTATATTACCTATAGTTCTCGGAGTAGAAATATTTTAACCAAAAATTTCTTTTTGAATAATTTTTAGTATGTGAATGGAGATTCGTCGCATAACATTATGTAAAACATTTGATATAATAGTTTTACACTCAGAACGTTATGTTTACGTTGTCTATTTAAAAATCAAAATCATAGTGTTTTTTCCTTTATAAACGTTGAAATAAAATTGAAACAATAATATTATAATAATTTTATTACTTATTCTTTGTTTATTTCGTATAACATATTATTAGATGTTGAAAGTATTTAATCTATCTGTAGTCTGTACTATGAGTCACAATAAAACATGCTCCTTCTTTCTATGACCACATAATTAAAATAAAATTAATTACATTAAAATGTGTCGCTTGTATATGAAACATTTACGAGTATAGTAGGTAGTAACAAACATTTTATGCGATCATTTAAGTACCAAGCCATAAACAATAACCGGCTATAGCCAAGCTGTTAAAATGCCGGCTGCCGTTATTGAATATCCAGCAATCACAAAGGCTATGTCGTTGTTGTCATATTATTGATTTTAATGCATGATGCATTAATGTTGTAAAGCCTCATATTAAAACCAATATAGACCAAGTATAAAAAATATTGCTTATTATCAAAAATTCATTTACACTAAGTTCTACTTGTAATCTAGATTTTGGTTCAACCATGCTCGTATAAGAACATATTATTAACAAAAAAACATGAAAGACACAAAAAAACTGATAATTTATTACATTAAAATATTATACATATAATATAAAAATACTTCAAATATTTCCAAAAAGACGATTCTCATAAAAATCACAATAGAGTTATGTTTTCCTAACATTCTTGTGTTTAAATTTCGTCAAACTGACATTTCCTTGGTAGAGTTATTTAATAAGTAGAAGAAATTTCACTAAAACGTGGCTTTGAGGATCAAAATACTGCATTCATTTGTTCACATACATTTGATGTATGAGTCCAGAAATGCTTTTGGGACTTATTAACGCATTCCACTCTGATTCACGTTTGTGTTAAAGATGTACAGGACAAAGGAGGTAGGCGGATGAAACTAAATTAAATTTAAAATTTAAAAGGAATATCTAGCAATCGTTACCATTTAAATATATCATAAATAAGATTAAATATGTTATCAAGCTTGGTGGAATAAAAATTAAAATTAATGTTCGAAATAACTAAAACTCAGTTTATTTTTAGAATGTTTCAAACTAATTAATAATTAATTACTTTCCTAAAACTTTAGCGCTCAATTCTATATTAAACTATAATTTTACAAAATTGAGGATCATTATCATTAACTTGCAACTTAGACCACGCGGATGAGTTCTCTTTTTAGTTGCATTTTCGAAATGTTTTCGAGAGTTAAAAAGATTTCAAATGATTTGTGGCTGTGTATTTTTGGCTAACAAAGCTGTAAAATATTTTTATCATTTAAAAGAAGTACTCTTATTACTTTTAATACACTTAAAATGGTCATTTTTTTGTATGTCTTTGTTGTTAGTAAAGAGTCAAAATAATATGTTTGTAAATTCTATTCTGCCAACCATAAAACATTAGTCGGAAGAAACTAATAGGACCTATCCCCATCCAAATTGAATAAATTTAAAAAGCAGACAGATAAATATAAATAAATAGAAAATGACAAATATATCTATGAGCAGGGGTTTGAACCCGCGACCTCGAGGAAACTGTTCTCTCGCTTTACGAATTGATTAACTATATCACTACCCACTTCGATGAATTTAGTATTCTATATAATATAATTGTCATTATTGGGACCCTGGCAACATTTATTAGTTTTTTTCCTACTAATAAATACTAAACTAGTAGTTGAAAAATGCAAAGTTTTAAAAGAAATTTTGTTCAACTGGTATCTTATTGTTTCTCTTGGTTGATATGTATTGATACCCAGTGACAATACTTGTTATTACTTACTAGTCGCTCAGAAACTGACGAGGAGCAATATTTATTTATGTTGCAAGTAAAGAGTTCGAGATAATGTTGAATATCCGCTTATTCGTTCTAGCTTATGGCTAAACATGTTTAAAGTTATTAAAGAATTATTAGAAATAAGTAAATAACTAACATTATCGTTTAACAATTAATTGTAACATATAATTTTTAAAATTATTAACATATATATTATTGTTTATTTTAATTAAATTGGTATACTTTTAGTTGATTCAAATTGCAAGGCATGTTTAATATTGTATACCTAATACATGAGTTCATGTATTAGGTATACAATATACTAATACATGAGTTCATGTTTTCAACCGCAAATGTTTTCAAACGCGTCGTACGGCGTTTGATGGTAAAGGTGGTTCTCTTCACATAATCGGAACAAATAAACAATTACAGAAACAATCTTCAGTTAATTCTTCGAATTCAGAACTAATGTTTGTCGGTTAAGCGACATAGTAGCTTGTCTTCGGTTGAAATGAATTCTTTAATGAACTTAGTATCTTAGTTTATAAATATCATATTTACATATATATATCCAGTATATACGATATTCCAGCAGTTGTAAGTTCGAGTCCTACATATGTTGGTGAATTTTTCATTAAAAATTACAAATTAGCAAAAACGCTAATCCCTCAAATGCACACTAATATTATAAAAATACTTGTTTGTTACTTTTATCTTACAGTGACACCATCTCCTTAAATTAAAATCAATTGCCCCCTTTAGAAAGATTATCCTGAGAGAACAGATAGTCTGGATTGGATGTTTTTTTGTTTGTTTTGTTATTGTGGACAAAGTTATTATAAAGAAAGGTTTGTGGAAAATCCACCCGAAATACGGCATTTTTTTTTGTATTATATAAAAACATAATATAAAATTATTATTATTATAAAAGAAAACTCAATTCTTTACATGATTTTTGATAGGTCTAACTAAATGGCTTACAATCAACGCTCAGTCTAAATCCTAATATGACATATCCTAAATTATACTAGATTAGGATATGTCATATTTTTTTTATTTAGGTACCTTACATTTATTGTTAAGCGCACTTCTCAATTTTTAATTATTAATTAATAAAAGTAAATATTTTTTCACCTGAGTGAAGCCAGGCCAGGATAGATACTTTAACGTAATTTAATTTCAATGTCCTAATCAATCAATCTTCACAAACACACAATCAGCTTTGAGATTGCTAATGAGAGTCAGACTATGACGTCTGGTTTGATCAAGATGTAAAGCACCTGATGACTGTGTCTAGGTATGTCATAACGAGAATAATTATACAAAACGAGATACCGTATGAGTTGTTTACAGATTTATGTTTAATTTAGCTTGCAAGTAAAAAAACTATCTACATACCTCTGCCAGTCTGATAATGTGAATGGGTTTTAAATATTTTATCAGTCAAGAATGTTTGAAAATATTTATAAACGTGTATAGGCATGTGAAGCTTACTTAAATTTATATAAATATAGAATGAAAAATAAACCGATACGGACAGGGATTCGAACCCGCGACTACTGGGAAACCATCCCGTCGCTCTACAAACTGAGCTACCGTATCGCTGTCCGCCTCGGTGAATTAAATATTCTATATGTGATCGTCTTTATCGGGACGGTGGTGACATCTATTAGGTTTCTTTCAAAAATTCTAACCAATGATGATTAATATAATATAGATATAATAAGTATTAGTAATAATTTATTACTAATACTTATTATATCTTAGTCGCAAAAACACACCTCATGTCAATTTATATTTTTATAAAACGTTTATTAGGTAATACATTTACGCTGAATCAAAAAATTGCGTATTTACGTTTTATCCCTAATATTTATTTAATGTAAGAATTGAAATACTTATTTCTTTGTGATTTAGAAGACACAAATATAGCACACAAAACTTACATAATAATTACAATAGTTTAAAATATTTATCTGTAAATTCTTTCAAACTTTTTGAATGATTTTTATAAATATAGAATGAAAAATAAACCGACACGGGTAGGGATTTGAACCCGCTACTACTGGGAAACCGTCCCGTCGCTCTACCGTATCGCTGTCCACCTGGGTGAATTAAGCAAAAAACGAAAACTCGTATCCATATCAGACCGCTAATTTGCGGTCTTTAAAAATCGAAAAGCAAAAACCACTACCTTTTTGATTTTGATTTTGTCCTGTTAACTTGAATTCGGTCCATTTTTTTAATAAAAGGCTTTTACAATGCTTTTGTGTTTAAGTGATTAATACTGATTTAATATTATTCAAAACTTAAATCGAACCTAATGCATTATATGAATAACTTCGACTCCCATTATTTCAACATTTTACATTTTTATTTAAAACTAGCTGTGCCTGCAACTTCGTACGCAAACAATTCGGTTTCGATAAAACCTACCACATTTCATCAAACTCCGGCAAGTAGTTTTTTGCGTAAGTAGTAGTTGTAGGAGTATTTCTAGTTTATTTTTATATATTTTTTGTTTAAAAAGTCATAAGTAAATAAAAGAAATAATAAAAAAAAAGATTAAAAAATCACATATAGTATTTGTTTGCTTTCAATAAAGTATATTATTATTCCCTAAGGGAACCACTATTTCAATTTTACGGTAGGAAAATAAGAAATATTTAACTTCTTTATTTGTTAACCGATTTAAATAGAAACAAACACTAAATGTAAAGTGAAGCCCATGACATTATATTCCCGAAAACTTTATGCAAACCGGTTAATCCGTTTTTATAAGATTAGCGTGCACTAACATACAGACATATATATAAAGACGAACAAACAAAATGAAAAAACTTTGTATTGGGTTCTCTTGATTATATAAAGAACCATTGAATTTTTAAAATTTTGAAAATATTTTCCATTATGTATTTTTAAAAATATTTTCCATGTACAGACCGTCAGTTCAGTAATCAGTTCCAGTTTTAGTATATGCTAGAGATACATTTCTGGAACACTTTAAATACATACAACTTTTGATAGAGTAAAGATTGTGCAATTAAAAACTAAATGTTATTCAGAGTCTAATATCTATGTATAAAAGATATTTACATTAGCCATATATATTTTTTGTATTGCGTGTACAACTAAAAGAGAAACAGATAAACAAGCAAAAATTTCAAAAATGTTAGAAATGGATTTTGTTAATTATCCCTTAACATCCTGGTATATATTTTTGAAATATTTTCAAAGTACAGAGACTACTCCTCTACAGATTTATTGTATGTATAGATATAGAAGAATAAGATTTAGATGGTACCTGTTACGTGATTAACACAAATTGACCTTAACTTTTTATTTCTTAACCGATTTAAGCGAAATAAATTTTTAAATGTTAAATGAAAACTGTGAAAATATATTCCTGAATTTTTTTTAAAATATTTGTAAGAATTAAATATATTTAGAATCATAGGCTGATACATATGGGCGCAAATCACAATGTAGGTAACGATTAAATTGTTGTAAAAATTCAATAATTGTTTATAATTAGTGTTTAAATAATTATTTGTAATCATAAAACTGTTATTTCTCTAACTTCAATCTCTTATAAGACATTGGATTGACTGTTTGACTTATTTGTTAACATTGTATATGCAGTTTTTTGTTTAATCGTACTGTGTGCATATTGCTGCTAATGCTATCAAAGAAAAACGCATTAAGATTTATTTTAACTCCAAAATTCATTATATTATTAAATAACCAACCTTTATTTAATTTGCATCCTACGTGGTGCGCCATCTGTTAAAGATTTATGTAAGCTAGTAAGGAATGGAGTTTATAATCTTAAAATAAATGAATTTAAATCATTTAGAGTTGTATAACTTTCATTAAAATATGAATTAAGAACATTGAACTATATTTTAAGATTTAATCTTGAGTAATTTAAATTATTTGTTTTAAAATAAGTTTTGATTACGATAACCGTGACTAACCGTTATTATGATATTAATTCTGTTTTTATTACTATTCGTACGAAAATAAACTCACTACGCTTTCTTCTACGTGAATTTTCATTGTAATGGATAGTGAATCCGAAACCCCTGGCGCCGACATACACGTATACATGAGTTTATTCAAAATCTACCAAAGAAGAGAATTTGGTCAAAAACCAATGGTTTATATAAATAAATCCAGTTACCTTGATTTAAAACAAATATTCTATTCTCATTTATATGGAGAAAGAACAAGGTAATATGATTTCAAAAATTGTTAATACTCGTATGTTAAACGAGTGAGAAGGCTTGTTCCAATTACAATCTGTGGCCCATTTAAGTAAAATTGTGAGCATATCTTTCACATGGCAATTTTGTTTTTACTCATTTTATAGTTTTATATTTTCAATAAGAAAATAACACTATATAATGATGTCTTTTTTGCATCCCTTGTAGTTACTGTAAGAGAATATTTCAACACAGACAGCAGAATAAATATACGGTCGCGTATTTCTCCTTTAAAAATTGCTATTAATTAAAAACGATGCATATGGTAACATTTCTATGCTCTTAAAAATAAATCTTTTGTTAAACGAGTAAATAAATAGTCAATAAAATCATAGAACACTTCACGCTTATGCAATCTTCTATCGTGAGTCAAGAAAACGAATGTTTTACGTAAAAGTTTCCACTTATATTTCTAAAGGCACTGTCAATAGCAGCTGCTTATAACTTGGACTTTCCGCTTTCAAAGGAAAATATCGTGTAAAATATTCATAGGAGATAAGTTAGAATATTTAGTCGCTCGTTACAATCCCTAAGAACTTGGTTGTCTTTATTTAGTTAAGGGTAATATTTTTATAGTTTCAAGATGTAATGAAAAAATCTGGTAAGTTAAGTTAAAAATAATATGACGAGGGTCTCGAAATATGATTATTAATTATACTTAGATTACTAATATTACAAGTATACAATTAACATATTATATAATAATATGTAGAATGAAAAAAAAAAAAAAAAAATGGTTACAATAAATCGTACAAATTCATAATATTAAGTTTATTTATTCATTATCCTTGAAATGTATTTTAGTTTATTTTGCGGTTTTTAATAACTTTTGCTTGTTGCATCTTAAAAGAATAACTGTTATGTAAAAAAATAATAATAAAACAAACCACGGGTAAAGATCCGTATCTTAATTTACATCTTGTGTAACTATATAAGTATAGGAATAAATAAAAATAAAGCAATTGAAATAACTCAGTTGATTACGTGCGTCTTTCAGGTAAGCCAATTCTCTGAGGAATCCTAACAGCCTTTTACGCTAACAAATAGCAGCCACCTTAGTAAACACTGACTTAATTTAAATAATATTTTGGAAAGCGGTAATGACAAAATTGAACTCTAAGAATTTTTATTAATGCAGTTATGTCTTTAAAATGTATGAATTAGTCTTTATGAATTAGGTTTTCTTTTTGTGGCACAAAAATTGGCGATAAATATTAAAATAAACCTTTAATATAGCAAATTTGTTATAATTCTAAGCTATATATCATAGAATGCATATTTTTTTAGATACAGGGTTTTTTTATTCTTTTTGTTAGCGGCTTCGCGTACGTCAAAATAGATCCATATTTATAGACTCGATGGGCAACAGAGAAGCATCAATAAATATCAAAAGGCTTATCCAAATAAATATAGATACCAATACATAGTCGTGGCAAACCTTTTTCAGGCAGACAAATTGTTTGTTACAAGAAAGAGTAAACTTATGGAGGTTGGAAGTACATTCGAAACGAGATAATATACTTGACGGTCATATACTTGTAAAAATAACGTTTATAAATTTGTTATAATAAATTTAGAATGAAAAAATAAACCAATGTGATTGGATGAAAAAGAAAACGTCAAATACGTCCTACACGGGACAGTTTCACAGAGGTTGTTGGTCCGAATCCCTACCTCCATCGGTAATTTTTTCATTATACATCTATTAAAAAAGTGTAATCTTGACATTAGTATACTCGATTAAAGATATTTTCAAAACGCATTTTAATATTAAAATATATAAGAAAAGTATATAAAAGATAAAATTATCACTGCAATGCAATTTCATCTAACGGGAAGTGAGGCAGACAGTGGTGCTCTCATCCTGAAGTATTTGAAATAAATGTGTAAGAAAAAGTCACTCGCTTAATGATAACTTCTTTTATATCCATCTGTAATGCCTTTATTATCTAAATAAGGTGTTTTAATATTTACAGATCATTTAAATAACTTCGATTATTTCAGTTCATAAATGGATGTGGAGTTGAATCTCAGAAAAATTATAAACTTTTGTTTAGATGAAAAAGATTCATCCATAAATTAAATTTTGTAATAGAGAAACAAAGAAATTAATTAAAAATGTTTTCTCACTAACATTACACTTCAATTACAGTAATCTGAATCTCAAAGGAACTGACGTCCAATTAAATTAAAAAAAAACAAATACTTTTTTACTTTTTTCAAAAGATCCTTATAAAACTCTAATTGCACTTCAAACTAGACTTTTCTCATGTTGATTAATATAATATGAATGATGATTATTTCGACGCATAGAACCGTGAAAGGAAAAAAACGAAAACATCTAATATTAAAAAAGGTTATATTCACATTTAAAATTATAAACCCACTAACAATTAGAGAAGACAAATTAAAACATAAAGCAGTACCGAAAAGGATAATGATACTTGAACCTGTTTGAAACATCCACGTACAGTTAGCAGGCATTGTATGATATCAAATAGCGCACGATATACGGAATATACGGATGCATGATCAAAAGCTATTGCTTTGACTATAGAGACGTGTAAACGTGGTTAGCACGCCATCTATACCGCAGAAGTATTGATATTACTATAAATATATATGATATATGAATTTGATGTTAAGTAAATGAACGAACCAAAAAACAAAATTCGAATTCAATTAATAATTATAAACATTTAATATCTGAATAGATTAATTTACAAGTGAGATTTTCGTTCCTAGGAAAATAATTTATATAAGTTTAAGATATGTATAATATCTTGTAGTATATTTAGAGGCGCTATATATCTGGCTACTCATTTCAGAATTCATTTTACAAAGAAAAAAACATGAAGAAATTGAGTTTAAGGAATATTAATGTTTATTACATGTTAATTGTGATTAAGAAATCTCTATTAATGCTGATGTAAATTAATCGTATTCATAATAATGAATATGAATAACATTTGCCCATTCTATTTGTATAGAGATTTGAATACGGAGATCATACTTAAGAAAAACATTCTCACTAAAGCTCTCTTTCTAAAGAAATTACCTCGTTCTGACTACAATCACGTATCTTAGGAAACGTCGGAATATAAATTTAATTAATTAATCAGGGAATAAGGAATGTCACGTCTTAATATTGTTTTCTGAATTAAGAACCTTGTCGATGAGATTTGTTATAGTGCAAGATAAAAAATAACTACAGAAACATGTATTTCTACTAGCTAGCATAATAACGATTATACTTTTTTTTTTAATCGTTGGAAAAATGCGTTACGCACCATGCTTACGGTCAGGAAGGTGATGGCCGAGGGGTTATGTGGGACTACCCGGCAGCATAGAAGACGCTGCCATTTTTAAGGCTACCCACTAAAAAACCAATGGTTGACCTCATCGCCTTAGTAGTACGCCACGGGATCGCTTTCGCACTCACCGTGACGCCCCGGCGAACTACTATACTACCTTAACTTACCTTTTGTGAGAATATAAAACGGGACTTTTTGAGCCGACCCATGTAGGAGTTGGAGTCTAATGCACTTTGAATTAAACACAGTCTTTAATACTAACTCAATCGGTTGCTTGTCATGATTCTAATTAGTCGTTATATCCTAAAAAAATATATAATAATAAAATCAATGCATATTGATTTTTTATTTTTGTTTTATTTGATTAAGCAAAACATTTTTAAAACACTCTACTTTAAGTGATTAAATATTAATTAAATCTTTGTCTTGATATTTTTATATCGCCTAAACGGAGATAAATATTTTAGACGTTATCTTATTTACTACTTGTTTTATGATTTTTATGAAGGATTATAATATTAAAGAAAAATACATTGTAATTTGGCTTATTAATAAATTGTTTAGTTTTCACAAACAACACCAAGATAAAAATTGTTGCTTCTGTACGAACTTAGACAATAAATCTTTTTTTAAATGTGCCTTCGAAACAAGATACAAAACTTTTAATTAATTCGAGGCCCAATTTTCAGTTTTGTCGAAAAAATGTTTCTGCCAAAATAAAATTACAAAATAAAATAATTTCAAATTGTCTTTAAAAGAAGTTATCTTATTTATGTAACTATTTCATTAATTACTTTAAAAAAACCTTGAACATATTTTTTTTTACCTTTTAACTTGAATGAATATTGAAAGTACAACATTTTTAAATGGATGCGTAAAAGCCAAATAAAGTCATATAAAAACTAAAGTTATTGAAAATATCAATATGGATATTTTGATAAAGCTTTTATGTATTGAAAAAATATAAAGCACTTGAAGCCTAGAAATAAAAAAAAAATTACAAATACATATTTCTATGAACAAAAACCCAAAAAGAGTAGTTACTATAAAAGTACATGGTTTTAATAAAAAAAAACTTTAATAATAACAAATAAAAATCAATTCATATTATCTATATATATATAGAAGGATGTTTGTATATATGAAATCGATGAACTCAGAAACTATTGGACCGATGATTATGAAAATTGGTATGTATATGTATTTTTCCACGGAGAAGGTTTATATGGTATGCCCATTGATGTAACTCGCCACCAGGCGGCGCTGTCAAATATAGACTTCCGCCCCGTTCAACCGATTGTCATAAAAGTTGGTATGACCATGTATGTTTCCTCGAAGAAAACGAATATGCTATGTCCATTGATGTAACTCGCCACCAGGCGGCGCTGTCAAATATCAACTTCCGCCCCGGTCAACCGATTGTCATAAAAATTGGTATGACCATGTATTTTTCCTCGAAGAAAACGAATATGCTATGCCCATTGATGTAACTCGTCACCAGGTAAAGTAAGGGTTAGCCCAGCGAAGCGGGCTGGGTTCGCTAGTATAAGCATATAACTGAATATTTTAGGGTAGGATACAAAAGTATTTTTGAATTCAGAGTATTCCATATAACAATTTCAATTTATTATTGTATTAAATAACTCTTATTATTTTTCTCTCATTTTAATAACATCGAAACGGAAGTTATTATTATTCTTACAACAATTGATATTATTATAGCCTGATAATTTGTTTTCATTAACTACGCATTACATAGATTTATAAATATCTATCTTATCTTAATACCACGGCCCCTTTTAACAGGTACCTTTAAAATTGCAACACATAATTACTCTTTGATTGATACAAAAATGTGAGAATTAAATTTATAGTGTTGAAGGAATAATTTTTTTAAGAAAGCGCATTTAAAAAATTAAGAAGTAATGACTATTATTTACTACACTTTTTATTTTTTAAGAAATAAACACAAAAACTGTTAAGACTAAAGAAGAGAAAAACCCTATTACTAAGACCTCACTGTCCGTCTGTACGTCTGCCTGTCTCCAGGCTACAGCCTCTACAAACTTTCATAGACCGCCCCGTTGGTCGAGTGGTTAGCGCAGCTGCCTGTGTGTCACGTGTCACGGCGCAACGGGGATCGGGTTCGATTCCCGGCAGAGACAGGCATTTATGTGATAAGCATATATATCTGTGTTTCTGGATTTGGTCGTTTATTAAATATATTCTTAGTATTTATATGTGTATTTCTATGTATTTGTATCGTTGTCTAACACTCTTTACACAAGCAAATAATTAATTTGCTTACTTAAGGGTTAGATCGATGTTTGTAATTTGTCCTGATATTATTATTATTATTATTATTATTATACATGATGTATTTCTGTTGGTGCTTCAACAACATATACCAAAAACAGAATACTGTTATTCTGTGAAATTTCAAGCGCCAACACAGGTAAAAACACAAAAAAATCACTAAAAATTTAGTTATAAAATCAATTTAATAATAAACAAATTAAATAAACGAAAAGAAAATAAATATTTGACGGAGGTTCCCATATAAAAGACGTGATTTTTATGCCGTTTTTTATATACAATGTTACGGAATCCTTTGTCCGCGAGTCCAACGCACAATCTGCCGGTTTATTTATTATTAACCATATTTTAGCACATAAACTTTTTAATCACTCTAACAGTACTAATGCAGGAGGTATTTCAATCATGCTACAAGGAACTCTGAAAAATATATTCGATATTCTGTGAAATTATATTCTGTTAAATGACACCTTCACCAATTGACACTAAAGTCGTAATTAATATTAAAGACATTTTGTCTTTTATTTTTTATTTTGACGTTTGTTTGGAAAAGATGTTCGATCTCGATTTGTATATAACACAATTATTTATAAAAAAAATATTTTTGTTTGATATTTATTGTAATATTTACAAATAATACGCAATACGCATTACAGAGTAGTTTGACTATCAGCAAAATAGACTTTCTGAAATTGACGTAACTTCTCAATAATTTTCAAATTATAGCTTTTTTTATACAATTAACTGAGCGAGTACTTCGAAAGCAAGAAAAATATACTAGAAATATTGATATTGCAACAGCAGGTCCACTGCCAATAACATTATTGAAATAAAGTAATGGTTATTGCCTTCTTATTGGCCATTGAAGAGGTTAATATCTTCTGTTTTATATCTGATTTATGTTTGATATTAATATTAATATTAATATTAATATTAATAAATACTGCCACTTTCTTGATACTATTTATGACATTTACGTATGTTTTGTTATAAATTTAGACTTTGACATTATAAATCACAATATTATCTTGAACATTATGTAATATATTATCAGTTTATAAGCATTATATATACTCACTTGTTTGCTATTTAATCTCTAAGTACAATTTCTGAAAATAAATTATGAGTTTGTTTATTACATTGAACAATCAATTACTCTTAAAATAACTACAAGCTCGATTGTGAGTATTTTTTTTTGTTTTTAAGCTGTTTGTGTCAAACAATTAGGTACACTGTTATTGCCAATGCCATCATCAATTTATGGCTCTATTCGTTTTCAAATCTTCTTATTTTCCTAGTTAATTCTGCGCTACAAAAAGGAAATTGCTAGCCCACTCATCAGCTTTTTAAAACAAGCTTCACTGGCAGCATTCCAATACATCGACATTCGAATGCTCTGCTTCCTTATTCTTCCTCAAAGAACCTTCTTCTAGGATATCGATTCTCTTTAGCTTTGCCAAATGTATCCTTACAGTTGGGTTACTTTTTGCTATTTAAAGTTTGCGCTTTACATTTCTTCCGTGATTGTTGTTTAACTTTAAATTTTCCTGAGTTGTTTATTGTCTCCTTATCTTATCCGCATAAACTCACATGTAAATTTATAAAAAAATAATAATTTTAACAATATAATACATTGGACATCCAGTTTTTATTGTAATAAACTCATTCATAGAATATAATTTTAATAAACCCGAATTCAAATTAGAAAATATAATCTCACATCACCCCATGAGAACTGATATTTAATAAATACCATTAAAACATTAGAAATAACTTTGTTTAAATATATTTTAGATGCTGCAAATTACAAAGTAATATAAAAGTATTGTTTGAGTCTTTTCAATTAACGTAAAGAAGTTTTAGTTTTTCAACATATTTTTTACTTCTGGAAGATATAACATAATTTCGAATTTGATGAGTCTTGACCCGAGAAAATTGTAATAGAAATTCCCTTAATTAGGTACCCTTATCCTGACCGACGAGAACAATTTAATTTAATCTCTTAAGGGTGGTTGAAATGTATGTAATGAACTTTATTAAAATATATTATTTCAAGTAAATGAGTAATTTGTAAACTTTAATTCGTTATACTTTAAAAACAAGTATTATAATGCAATATTTACTTTTAAATGCACTATAGAAACTCAATTTAACATTTCCTAACAGACCAAAATTCTAAACATTAGGATATTTTCTACAATAACTTGGCAATTAGCATTATTATATGTAATCATAACCTTACCAGGGTTAATGCTTAGACATAATTACCTGCTATAACCAGGTAGGTCGTGTTATTATATACGCTTATCTTGTTTATAAACTAAACACAATCATCTATTGTTCACAGAAGCTGGAGGCCTCCGTACAACGGAACTACATATAATGCCTCGGGTGGTTCAGAGAGGGAGGAATGTCACTATGGCGTGTATGTACCAGGTTCATCAAAGTGAAATATACTCGGTAAAGTGGTACAGGGAGACGCAAGAGTTCTATAGATATTCTCCTTTAGAATCACCGACAACACGGGTCACGCCTGCTAATGGGATTAAAGTTGATGTAAGTATAAAACATTTAGAAAAAATCTTTTGTTTGTAAGAAACGAAGTGAGAATTAAGAAAAAGATAACCAGTTTTAAATGTTACATAAAAGTAACTTAAAAATTTGTAGGCAAATTCAAAATTAAGATTATTTAGAAATGACTGTAAGTGTCAGTATGGCATCAAATTTTATATATATGTACTTGTTTGTATATACTTGGATGATATTTCACGTTATTGATTTTCGTTATTGTTTATTTAATTCAAATTAAAGTTCAATTTAAATTATATCAAGAAGAACAATTTTTGTTTATTTCTGCAGAGGCTGAATTCAAATGAAACGCACGTAGTACTAGTGCGTGTCACACCGACCCTGAGTGGAAATTATAGTTGTGAAGTAATTCAGAACGCTCACACCTTCCCACACTACACCGCCAGTGCCAGACTTGATGTTGTTGGTAAGTAGTTTCAACACATAATAAACTAAAACTCATAGAATTATTAGTATTACTCTCCAGTAATTACTCTACAATTTTATTTTTTAAATATTTATAGCCGTATTATCATTTTACTATTATAACTTTCATTTTCAAATATTTTCGTAGTTTTATAAATACCCTTCTTCTTTTAATCGTAATCTTATCCGTGATGATTAATGTTATTTGATTAAAAACCCATATATAAGAGATATGCTATACAAAATTATTTAAAAGTTTGAATATAGCTATATTTTTTTTTCAACTGTATTTAGAATATCGATTCAAATTATGATAATTGTAACTTTTTCAAACAATTTCTAAGTGCTATACACACCTTAGCACCCTGGCAACCTATCTTAAGTTACTGGTAGAAATTGTTGCTTTGTAGTTTGGAAGCTTTGTAGCTAGAAGTGGTCAATAGTATTCCGAAAATATAATCTAGATCGGACTTTTGCTATTAAAGTTTGTAAAAGCTTTTTGCTGTCCGGTAACCGATTTAATTCACTTCAAATCTCTATGGAGTTATTATACATTAATTTAATGTCGTTAGACTTTTTTGTTCTAATGGTTGCTATACGTTAATGAAAGATAATTGTGGTTCTTGTGTACCTGCTCGTAGATTTCAATTAAAACAGAATAATTTCAGGAGCTGTAGCAAACTTAATTTACTTTAATAAGTGCCTCCATAGTTCTATATAACTTAAGATGGAACCCGCAAAGTTTTGGACGGCCTTTACTACACATCCGAAATATAATTATTACTCAGTAATAAAATTATATTTATTTTAAACTATGTAAGTGATGATCGGAATGATATAAACTGTAGAGCGCTACAATCATATTTTAAGTATCAATAAAATTCATATGCAGTGGATTGCAAATTGATCCCACATATCGTGTATTTTTGGATAATGCGTGTTCTTTTAATACATCATTTGAATGCAAATTCTGCAAAGTGATTGAAATTCGTCAGAGACTAAAATAAATGCAAAACCGCAGAAGCTGTTACCACTTTTATTTATATTTTAAAAACTGCATTTTATTTTCCTGCGGTATTTTACGAAATCTATTTTGTCAATTCAAAACTGAAAGCAAATTGGGAATAAACAAATTTAACTTCAGTCTGAATACAGGATGACTTCAATTAAAACTACTGACTATGTTTGAGCACTTATATCAACTAGTTTATCAAATATAATTAGATTTAAGGAACTAACATTCACTAATCGTGATGTTTGCATGTAAACTGTAAATCAGTAGTAGTTATGTTCTAGCAAGTATAAAATAAAGTAAAAATATATATTTATTTGCAATGTTACTATATATTATTATAACCTACATTTTATAAATAAATAGCTTCATTTTATTCACGAATTAGCATATAAATAAAAATGACATAAATTCACAAAATCTACCCAAATCAATTTCCAACAGAAAATACACGTCATTTCTAATGCCCATAATTGTGTATACGACCTTACATTTGTATTGAAAGTTTCGTACGGGTTGTATTTATGACTTTGTTTTGCGTACCGAGCCAATAAGTTTGGGAATAAGTGCTCAGTTTCAGCCAGATAAAGCCACTAACCTTCGAAACACGCGATTTTGGCCTTTATCGTAGCAGTAATGACATTTTTACGAGACTTTGATTCAGATAGGAGTATACTTCGTAATGATACGAAGTTGTTTGAAAATTTCAGTCCAAATATTTTGTACTCAAAATTTGTTTATCAATCTGTTTATTTTTTAACTGATTTGATTAAAAGACTTTATAATCTAGATTTTCAAAATGATTAATAATCAATGCTTGAGGTATAAATTATAACAACTTTACTATTTAACTTAACAGTCATAATATTTTGTTACTTATATATACAATTTACAAGTAACTCTGTATATATACCAAAACGGAAAAATTTAAAGTTGCATTGTAATGTTTTTGTCTGTAATGTCCAAACGGCTGTTAAATATCATAGATTTATTATACATAGAGTAGGGATAGTATTATACATAGAGTAGGGGTAAGCCTATACAGACACATTTTACGTACGTACGTATCTGTCTCTCATTCTTGCATCTGTGATTAGACCAAGATTAGTATTGGTCTCTCTTCTTACCTCTTTTATATTTGTTAGACACTGTCTATGTCACTCATATGCCAGTCCATGGCTCCCCTACTTAATAATTATATGCAAATTAAACAACAATTTATCAATTTATTAAATATAAAGTACATTGTAATTCTGCATTCTTTAATTCTTGAGCAAAAAATATATATTAAAGGTCTTTCATATTTTTACCACATTAATATTTTAATTTTAAGATCATTTTCGATTTTTCTATGGAAATGCTAAAATTAATATAAATATTCAAAAAATATACCACTGTCATAGGATTTTTGTTTTGATAGAAAAAAAAAACAAAGTAAAAGACTTTTAAAGGGTTACAGAAAAATATAAAGAAAACCTTAACCTCTTACGCTTGTCGCAAAACATAAAGCCTGGAAAAACTATATAAAAGTTCACCATATAAATATCGGGCACGATCAGAAATGGTACCGCGATACTGTACAGAGGCAAATGCCAGTTCTTTTGAAACGTGACCTCAAGCACATACAATGTATGAAATATAGGAATAATTATTTCATTTGAAATTTATTTCTGTTTTATAGCGTATTTCCATATACTCAAAAATGATATTTTACCCTTTCACTGACAGCATAATCAGAATATAAAGGTACTCAAAATAATCAAAGCAACAAAACACTTTTGTAACTATGACAAGAATTGCTTTGACATCCGACCATTTACATAACACTAACACAAAGTGTGGAAACGCTGTCCCATTTACAACTCAAAGTGAATCCACCTTTTCGCTCTCCAAAGAAATATCACCTAATGAATTCCATTAAAAATACAGCCTGCCCTAACGCAAGCGCTATCGGTAATTTCTTTTATTTTGTCCAAATTTCGCGGTGCCTATAACAATACGCGTAAGGGCTATAATCGCATAAAAATACATCGTTTCATCTTTAACACTATACGGTTTTTGGGTCGGAACATTACTCTTTGCATTTCATTTAACTTTGCGATAAACGAATTTTTATTGCTCTTGTTTTTCCGGCAACATTTGGCTTTAAATGCCAAACGTAAAGTGGTTTTTATAGAATATAACATTTTAAACAGGCAGGGACCGTCCAATACAGTGACTGTTACGATCTCCTTTTTTTTTGACACTACACCTATTTTTTTTATTTTCATTATCATCTTTTTTAATACTAGCAGATATTAATAAAGATACTAATACACTACTAATAATACAAATGTTTAAAAGTAAATACTTGTTATTTTTGGCCTATGTTTTTTAACAAATCTTCAGCTTTTTTGTAGTCAAGATTTCTCAAAAACTTTAATAGCAACTTTTTCGCCCCATTTACTGACTTTTCTTTTAATTTACAATGTTTCACAACGGCATTGTACACATATGCTCTGACATAATCACGAAAACGATAAGCAAAACTATATTTTAAGAGTTGAATAGGTAATTTGTGAACTCTCTTTTTAATGAATTCTGCGTAGTTATCAGCTCTAATAATTTTATGGACGGACAGTGTAATTTTGAAAATAAAAAGTTGTCTAACACTCAAGTTTGCACTATCCTTAAAAACGGCTTCCGTTGGATATCTCCGGGTTTTTTCAACATCAATTTCAATACGGAGCACTGAACTCTTATGATAAATGTTGAGGCTGTACTGCCCCAACATGTGATACAAACATTTAACAGTGATTGACATAAGGCAAAATATACGGACATCAGCATGTCAGGAGTAGCCACATCCCGGAAATTCCTCATGATATCAATAACCTTGCGCATATGGCCGGAGAGTACATAAATGTGGCTTTTGAACTTTAGGTTTTCATCCAGAATAACACCAAGGTACGTCACGATTTCGAATCTAGTTAAAGCTTCACAGGCATACGTAGTAGAGTTGCAGGTTGCCTTGTGAACTTTGAGCTTATGTTGCTGAGGAAGTTGTTTTATAAAACAAAGGTATACTGATTTTTTTTTGCGTTAGGAGTAAAAGATTTTTCAGTAACCATCTAGAAAGCGCACCTTTACTAAAATCAGCCTTTTTAAAGGCAATGTTATCCCAACTTAATTTGTAAAATAAAATAGCGGTATCATCCGCGTAGCACACAATATCCGAATCTTCAACCTGTACATCGTGGATATCATTAATATGCAAATTAAAGAGTGTAGGACCTAAAATGCTACCCTAAAGTACCCCAAAACTAACTGCATGAATGCTACTAGCAAAATTGCCAACCCTTACACACTGCTTTTGCAATTGCTTATATAACAAGAGAACTCAAAACGGAAGGATTGACGCATACAGTAGTGGTGAACTTTCTGTGTACTTCGGTGTTCCACAGGGAAGCGTTATGTGTCGTACTCTGTTTTTAATTTTTATTAATGATCTGTGTCATTCGAAGATTCGAAACTCTAGGGTTGTGTCTTTTGCTGACGATACTGCTTTAACATTTGTAGCCGATACATGGCCTGAACTCAAAGCTAAGGCATAACTTGCGCCTTATCACTTAAAGCTCACGTTAGCTGCAATAGGCTAAAGCCATTTTGCGATTGTCCTACAATAGAGTCGGTTAATGGGGTGAGATACTTATGTGTTATGGTAGATAAACATTTAAATTTCAAGACTTACATTGGTCTATTAACATGTAGAATTTGTAAATTATCACAGTCAGGCATTTATGTGATGAGCATAGATGTCTGTGTTTCTGGGTTTGGTCGTTTATTAAATATATTCTGAGTATTAATATATGTGTATTTCTATATATATATTTGTATCGTTGTCTAATACCCTTAACACGAGCAAATAATTTGCTTACTTAGGGGTTGGATCAATAAATATTGTAATTTGTCCTGATATTATTAGATATTATTATTAAAACCGCACATAAAGGCCTACTCAAGGTAGTTATATTTTGACTAATAACTTTCCCCACTACTCAGTTGTATGATGAATTAAACATCCTCAATGTTTGCCAGAATTTTAAACTTTAAACTATCCTTTTACAGCACTATAAAACCCCATATGTAAACACAACAAGCGGCGTAGAAACGTGATTTGTTCTCTTCCACGAACACGGTATATTTTTAGGAAAAGATTCTTTTACGTAAGTAAGTAAGTAGTAGTGTAAGTTGATAACTTACACACATAAGTACCATGTACACAAACACACACACACTCAGATACACTTTCACATAAACACACACACACACACACACACACACACACACACACACACCCTCATACAGTAAAAATATGCTATTCTTAGTAAAGTCTAAAAATTAATTACTAAATTATATTGTAAAACATCTTAAATAAATTTGTACAAAATTATATTGTAACACCCATGCAAGGGGAAAGGACTGTTACTCCTTAATACAGATTATTTTATAACCTAACTAGGAGTACATAACTTCACCCATATAAAATTAAATTTGAAACTGTATATTTATAATAAATAAATAAATTAATAAACTTGGAACCGCCACAATGCGTTGCGCTGCGAGTTGAGCTGAGCGCCCTTCCCCTTTTTTATGCTACTAAAGTCGGTCCATACCGCGCCCAAGGACTTCCAAAGAAGTTGCTAACACCGAAAAATTTCAGAGTAACCAGGATGTGAACGGATAATTAACACAATCTTTTCCTAACATTTTTGAATTTTTGGTCAGTTTATCTATTTCTTATTTAGTTGTGCACGCAACACGAAAAAATATGTGGCCAATGTAAATAACTAGAATAACATTTAATTTTACTTTCATTGCACACTCGTCACTCTATCAAAAGATATAAGTATTTAAATTATTTAAGAAATGTATATCTATATATAATAAAACTGTAACTGATCGCTGTCGGTACATGGAAAATATTTTCAAAAATTCACAATGCTGGAATCTTTATATAAGTAACCAAAAACAATGGTTTTTCATTTTTTCTGTTCGTTTGTATGTTTGTATGTCTGTACATCTGTATGTATGTTTGTGCCCCTAATCTCAGAAACGAATTGCAGATGCAGTTTCGGGAATATGTTATCATAGGCTTCACGTTACATATATTTTTTTTCATATAAAGAGAGAAAATAATACGAAATCGGACTACCTACTCTGTTTAAAATGATCTGTGATTAAATACACAAAAAAGATAAAAACTAAAAAATAAAAAACTCGTACACGCAAAAACTACTTGACGGAGTTTGATGAAACCTTAAAGGTTTATAGTTTAAACATGGGTATGCACAAATGGTACCTTTTATAGAAATCGAAATCTAAGTATACGAAGTCGCAGGCACAGCGAGGCGGTAAATAAATAAAGAAGTTAATAATCTCTTTATTTCGTTCCGTAATGGTAAGACATTTTTGCAAAATTGAAATAGTAGTCCTTCCCCGGGGGAATAATAGTACTTTCCTTTTCAATAAAAAAAAAATAAAAAAAATATAACAATAAACTGGAAATACTATTTGTCGGTGTTTGATGAAACTTTGAAGGCTTATAGTTTATACATCCGTATTTACAAAGGGTACGTTTTATCGAAATCTCAGATAGTTATAAGTATTTTGGTCATACTTAATACTCCCAACGACGGGCTAGAAAGCCAGGGGAATTCAGGGGAATGTTATAGTTTAAGCACCTATATTACTTGCCTTTTCTTAATCAATCTTAATAAAAACCATATAGATATTTTTTTACAACTTTACATTTAATATTTTATGTTGTAGAAATTTTTATATAAAAAAGAATATTAAAGATTTTTTTTATTTATTGTAGCTACAAATTGGACCATAACGTGGTTCGTTGTAGTTGGTAGCTTAGAAAAAATCCATAACACCATTAAGTATTAAAAAAGAACAAAATACAACCACACTACATAAATTTAACCTTTAAGTATTGTTATCTAACAATATTTTTTATTTAAAATTATATGTATAAATCATATATTTCATTTTCACCATTTATATAATATATTAAAACAACTGAAGAAAACGAAATAATTAAATAAGTTTTTAGAATAAAAACTAACACAAAATTATTATTATACAACTAATTAATCCAGTTTGAGTATTAAGATTCACTAGACCTTTGTGATCTGTTGTTACAAAAAGAAAAGGTTACAGGACCTTGTCCTAAATAACTTCTTGGTTGAGGAAATTAATATACCACGCTGAAATGCTTTTAGTTGAACGTAAGACCGAGTTCTTGTAGGATTAGTGGCTGTTCTTTGGTTTGTTGTCTGATTACCAAGTCAAGTTATATTTTTCAATACATTTTTCATTCTACAGAAATATTTATTAGAATATAAAAAATAAATATTTTTTAAATGAGATAGCGAAGGATCATTTGTCTAAAATTATAATCGTAAATAAATATAAAATACTATAAATGACATCCTATTCAACAGGTATCGGTGGTCTTCGAGCAATTGAACTAAAGATATCACCACCAGTGGTCCAGAGAGGATCAGATGTAATTCTGGCATGTCTTTATGAGTTGACGGAGGCTCCTCTGTACTCAGTGAAGTGGTATAGAGGGCGACACGAGTTCTACCGTTATTCGCCTACTGAGACACCGGCTACGAAAATATTCCCATTTGCTGGAATTAATGTTGACGTATGTATATTTTACTATAAATTCTAATACTTGTTAAAGTTACTTTTATATTATATATATGTATATATATATATACGATAATAATCTGAAAGTGTTCACGAAACTACGTTATATGCACATATTATTGGACTATTTAAAATAAAATATTCTAATAGTTTAACCCTCTCTGAATCTTGAGAGAGAAATTCAATTTGTATTTAAAATTAGATTAAAATAATCTTAGAAAAATAAATATCATTCGTATTTC
Source organism: Napeogenes sylphis (assembly GCA_959347405.1). Taxonomy (NCBI): domain Eukaryota; kingdom Metazoa; phylum Arthropoda; class Insecta; order Lepidoptera; family Nymphalidae; genus Napeogenes; species Napeogenes sylphis. Next base: position 2,876,494 of record OY365783.1, read on the forward strand.
TTTCTAAATGAACATAACATTTGTAATAACGATCTCTTTTTTTTGTGTTATTATCTTTTTTGTATTCCTCATAAATTTTTTATAAACAACGATGTCGACAATAAACCGTAATTCAGAGCAAGTCCCTGATTCATTATAATAATAGTACATTGAAAATAATTAATGTCACCCTGATACGAACTAACATTTATCATATACGTCATATTAACCATTTACTAACATTTTCCTTTAGAGTAAATAAATTCTTAAATGTATCCAGACGATAGTCTAAGGTGTTAGAAAAAGAGGTTATACTTGATAATTAGAAAACTTAGTAGTTCATTTTAATGTAGTAATACATGTACTGTAACAAAAATATACTCTGAAATTTAAAATGTTAATTCAACTGTATTTAAACTAGTGTATCAAGTGTGTGTGCGTGTTTTTTTTAATGATATTATTATGAGTAATAACGTTGACAGCTTTATTATGGTGTGAACATCATAATGTAACAAAATTTACTATAGTTATTTACTAAAATATTTGGTTTCCGCTCTCGCTACTGCTTGTTACTTAAAACATTGTCCAAGACACACAAAGCACATTTGCTTCAACGCGTCGGAACGTTATTCAGTAATAGACCTTAATTGTTTTGTTAAGCTCCTTTGTTGCACTGACATTTTGAATTTAACAATTAATTGGAATTCCGATTCAAATATGATACATTTAAAATTATTCAAACCCTCTGTCAAGATTCAAAACCGTTCAAACATTGTTTATATGCAAATCCCAAAATACGCTAGTTGAATGAATTGATTCTAGCTTTAGAATTGAAATAGCATTAAAACTCTTATTGATGATAAACCTTAATTTTTTTAACTATATTATTTTTAATTAATCTACTATGTATTCTGTATAATGTCCCTTAATTAAAATTGCCTTTATAGTTTCATTCTATTATTTTTTCATTCATTCACTAACTCACTGTAACTTTTTCAAAATTAAAATTAATACAACATACATTATCAGTAAGTAATATGAGAGCGGCGCGGCGGTGGGTTAAAGAATCTAAAGATTTAAATGACGTAACTTTATTATCAGTAAATATAGTTTTTAACAGTTTCAACCTCATCGTTTAAAGTCACATGTTTATTTACTATGTTTAATTTAAAGTCGAACTTCTGAGATTTAGCGGTTTCAGTTTATTAATTATTTTCCAAGTTGTTGTTTTTTCGTATTATATGATAAAATATTATTTTTTGTGATAAAATATAAAACAAAAATAAAAAAGAAGTACAATAGGCGGCCTTATCGCCAAAGAATAATCCCTTCCAGGCAACTTTTGGTTAGAGGACATAAATAAGCGTGGAGTATTAAAAAAAAACGATGTACATACATAGATAATTTAATGGTAATTAATAATATAATAAATATATAAAACAAATAATATTACTATTTTAAAAATTATATTGACGACTTAGAAAGAAACCTTGTCAAAAAAAATAGGGTTTTAGGAAGAGATAAGTAAATCAATATAGTTTGGTTTAAGGATATGAGCATTCCTGCGAATACTAATAGAGAGCCCACTTGAGCACAAAGATGGGAAACATGTTCATATTTGTGCAGACCAAAAATGAATCGGATACATAAATTCTTTAGGCTCTCAAGTTTGGAATACTCCTCACTTATGTCAAGATAGTATGTATCGGCATTATTGGCTGACCTAGGTTACGCGAGCATCCCGTCAAAAATACCGGTCCAATGTGTCACATCTTACAAAGGATTTATTGTATGGGATACTGATATTATTTAATACTAAATCAGTCAATTCAAAAATAGAAATCTTAGGCATCGAATTAGAGGCACTTAGAATACGAATATCTTACAGAAACTCTTTACTACCGTCCATTGGTGGTCAATGTTCCTTTTCTTAAGATAAGAAATAAAGAATAGTTATAGGACGGTATTCAAAAAAGGATTATTCTTTTCTTTTTTTCAGATAATGGTATACTTTGTGCTTCCATAACTTTGGAAACTGTTGATATTAACGGAATGTAGTTGATATAATTATTCTCTATTTCTATGTAACTCCGCTGGTGCCCAGCGACTAAATAATAATGCATCAATAACAAACACCGATGAAGGTGTAAGCACTGAGTTAAATAGTTTTATAAAAGTTTTAAAAACCGCACAATGTAAGTCGAACACGAAAGGTTCCTTACCATTGCTTATGAAAAACGTCAAAAAAAATAACAATTTTGCTATAGCACCCTTCTATATTTATTTTCTTTAAATTAAATTATTTGTTTTTAAAGGGAATATGTAGCTAGATATTTCGTAAATATTTCAAAAATTTACTTGCAGCCGTAATTAAAACCAAGTAAAAAAATCACGTTAGTTGTATGGGAGTCCCTCCTAATATTTACTTTATTTAAATGTTTACTTTTAAAATGAATTTATAACTTTTTAATATTCTGTATATATTTTACGTATCTACTTGTTACCGTTATTAATTTCGAACAATTTAATCATGTTAGTGTATGAGAGCTCCCTTAAAAAAGCCTTGTTATTTCGGCCAAAAGGTTTTTATACTTACTTACTGAGATAAAGTACTTTATAAGGGATAGCTGTTTCCTGTGACTGCGTCCACGTAGACTGTAAAAAATATATGGCTTATGATCACAGTCATAAAGAGTCACGGGCAACACCTAGTGATAAAATAAATCCCTTCATCATAGTGTTATTAGTGATTTTAAATCATTTTAATCCTAAATGTTTATATTTATTAATATTCGTATGTACCTATATGAAGAAGTCTTGAATTATGTTACTTAAACATTTATAATTTATTACATTGTCGAAAAATCGAAAATAGAAACCATCATAATATAGAAACCATCGTCAACGTATGCAGAACGGTCCCCCGACGCAACGATTTCAATAAGTACATAATAATATTATTTTTATTCTTTTTAGAGTTCGTTTTGTATTGCGGGTTTTTTAAATTTATAATTTAATTTCTAAAATTATATATATGGTCTGCACTATGCAGTTACTAATACAGAGTATAGACCACAGTGGTCTGAATCAAATGGTTTCATTAAAAATTTAAAAAAATTTATAGTATTTGTAACAGTTGGCACTATTGGCAGTGTTTCTATTAGGATCCATAAACTCATTAATATATATATAGTATTGAAATTAAATATAACAATCCTTATTTTTTATATATGGAATTGATGTTAAATTTCTTTTAAAAGGAGCAATTAACAGATTGTGTTAGTTTTCGTTTGGATTCACTTCGAGAAGAACTGCGTGATTATCTAAACATATAACAAAATAAAATACTAATAGAAATAGTAATTTCTGTACATGGAAAATATATAAAAAAAACATATTGTTGGGCCTTTTTAAGAGCAAGAGAACCCAAAACAATGGTTTTCATTTTGTCTGTTTGACTGTATGCTTGTGCACGCTAACCTCAAAAACGGCTTAACCAATTGAGATGCAGTTTTCTGGAATGTATTTTATCTTCCCTTAACATTTAGTGTTTATTTAATTTAAATCAGTTAATAAATAAAAAATGTATGTAAATTTAACTCTTAACTTTCATTGCTTACTCTTCATTCTATCAACAAAAGTACGTATTTAAAGTGTACCAGAAAATTTTCTTTATATATTATATAATAAAACTGTAACTAATCGCTGTCTGTACATGGAAAATATTATCAAAAAATCATAATGGTTGAACTTTATATAACCACGAGAACCCAAAGCAATTTTTCATTTTGTCTGTTCGTCTTTATATTTGTGTCTATATGTATGTTGGTGCACTCTAACCTAAGAAACGAATTAACCGGTTTGGGCTGCACTTTAATTTTAGTGTTTTTCTTAATGAAATCGGTTAAGAAATAAAGAAATTAATAATCCCTTATTTTCGTATCATTGCGGTAAGACATTTTTTCAAAATTGGAATAGTGGTCCTCCCCTCAGGGAATAATAATATTAATAAATTATTTTTGTTTGACCGTTTAAATTTTCAACTTTAAATGGGTACGTCTTATAAAAAATTAAATCTATGTGTAGCAAATTGCAGGCACAGCTAGTTATTGAAATAAAATTTCACGAATGTATTTTTTCACTTCCATTCATAAATTTTATGTTATTCTACATATTAATTCATACCACCCGGACATTATAAAAGAGTAAAATGACCCTAAAGGTTATTATGTAGATTATGACATAGGAGCAGCTAACGGTTGAATTTATGAACATCTACGAGATACTAGAAATATATATTTTTTCTTATAAAAATTATCAGGTGGTCACTTCGAACGCACGTTCACATTTTATAGATTTACACAAGATATTTTTGATATTTAATTACTGATATTATTTAGAATACTTATTTGGAAGAAACGAGAAATAACAACTCACCGTTGTTATGAGGCGAATGTAGTCTCAATTTTTCATTTAACCTTTTCTGGGATGTTGACGAGTTAATTGAACATAATTGAATTAATGCTTAAAGAGTAAGCGGGGAGTATTATGATTTAACTTTTTAATTTGCGCTTAATTTCCTTCAAGGGGATTTTTAATGAGAGATATCTTAATCAAAATTAATTTGATAGATAATATTTTCTGACTTTATTGTGGCTGGATTTCAGAGGTTCTAAGTATATAAGATTTAAAAGATTCTCATAACGCTACCTTCAAGTGTTCACATCCAGTTTAGCAGTGAACAAAATGAAGAAATGTGGTTAGATTGAAAAAGAACTTTATGGAAGAATCTATTTTAATCTATAAAATACAACACATACATTCATTCCGTAAAAATTATAATCGTTTTTTTTTTCAAAAAGCAATTTGATGACAACGCTGATTTAAATAAATTTATAGACAGACCATTTTAATTAAATATCTTAATTATATAAACTTTTAAAAGACATTGAAAATTTAAGGTTATGAAGCTTCTTGTATATTAAAACCATTATCTGTTCCTTAGCTGGCAAGATCTAATCAAAGTCAAGTGGTACTGACACGTGTAAGTTTCGGACTGTCAGGAAACTTCAGCTGCGAGGTCACCGCGGATGCCCCATCGTTCGCCACCTCTATCGTATCTAACACCATGGATGTTGTTGGTGGGTCTTATTAATATAATTATTCATATTCTTGTACACATATGTTTGTGTCACATATAATATTACTTTATTTGAATTTTTTACGAGCTTAAATAAAGTCTAGGATTTGTCGCCTTACACTATAACTTTGACTTTGACTATTCAAATTATTTTTATTATTATGGCTTGTTTATTTTTTGTCAAATAAATATTATTCAATGTATATTAGTAATATCGATTTAAATTACAAACATTTTAGGCACTTTTTAAATATAAATATAAAATTTCTCAAACTGGTTATGATGGTAAATATTTATTATAATTTTTACCAATTAGTTCTACCACCAACATCGCCAACAATTCATACCAGCCAACACTACTACATGCCTGGTGATGTGCTTCGAGGAAACTGCTCTTCCGGTCCCAGCCGACCGCCCTCTGAACTTACCTTTTACATTAATGATTTACCTGTGAGTATATAATTAATACATATTATAAGAGTAATATATTTTATTAAGTGCATTCAATCTTATCAAGTGCTTGTTATTCATATTATTTTTATACTTCATTAATAAAATGGTATCTATATGAAAATATTTTCATATTTTACACTTTGATAGTTTATGGTATTTATACATAACAAAAATATATTTAACATTTAAAGTGTGTTTTATTTTTTTGTAAGAATAAATTTTATGCAGAAAACGTAAACCATTAATCGCGATCGTAAAATATTCGATTTGTCCTTGTCGATTCCAACTTTTCCGCTTAAACCGGTTGCATAATTTTACACAAATCCAACTTACTTCAGAAACTCATTCATTATAACTTCTTACAACATCAACATTTAATTAACACTTTATTCATGGCAGAACAAAATACTTTCCTAGGTGTATAAGTTTTAATGCTTCTGAAGCTGGTTTCCCAGCAAATTTTGATGCTGCGGGTTTCACGTTCCGGTCCTGAGTTTGCTTATTGTTCTTGTTAGGATTTGCAGCGGACTGTTTCTCTGCGACACTTCCACACATTTCTAGAGAATTCCGTTGGAAATTAAAAGAGGAACAATAGCATTGCCCGTCCGTTCCGCGGTCGTCTTGAAGTAAACAGCTGATTGTTCAAAACTTATGGAAAATGTTCGGCGACCTTGCATAAAGGAACTATTATTACTTTGAGTATTTTTAATTGTGTAATTCTTCTTTAAATATTTTTAATTATGTAATTCTTAACGCTGTAATTAAAACTGAGATCTTTCTTTTAAAATCTGTTTGTTGCCACAGATTAAAAATATTACAGCATTTGTTTAAGTGTAAATTAGAACTATTAATATTGTTTTATTTAATTATGAAACTAATTTTCAAATCTACAATATTATAGATTGATATAATTGCGTCAATTTGCAATTTGCAATTTGCAATTCTGTTATATAATTTACTTGATTAATTGATTTTCAGCTAACTTAAATGTTAGATTAAAAAAATACAGTTAGTCTTTTTGTCTATAAATATAATATACATATAAATAACTATAATAATCGACACGTTTCGTGATAATCTAAAACCAATGGTCCTGAAAGAAAATAATCATCGTATTATTTATTGTTATTTCGGCAACTTGGTTATCCTGTAAGTTGCACCTTTTTTCCATAGTTTTGATGGCGTATTAATTCTGTACGAATGCTTTGATAATGTCGCCAGATACTCCCTCAGAGGATGCTAGTAGGCGTTTTTCTAAATCTTGTTATTCATCGCTTTCGCTTTCATCACTTGTAATGACCATCTCTCTCAAAGATAAAACTGTTCAACCAAACGGGGATTTGTTCAGAGAGCTCGTAAAGCATACCACAAGTTATCGCTCAACGATCCTTTAAGGCCTCTTGCCGCAGTTTCCGCTGAAGCTTAGAGTTAAAAAGATACGAGGTAAAACAAGGAAGAACACCTGGATAATGATCTTCCTGGCGTTGGAACACCCCAGTCACAGGGTCACAAAATAGTTTACCTGCCTTGAAGACTTTAGCCCCGCTCTCATGGAGAAACACCTTATAGAGTAGAAACACCTTTTTGGATAAAGTTACACGTGAGTGTTTAAGGAAATAAATGGGCGACCTTACGCAAAAGGAAGCCTTCAATACAAAAAGAAAGACAAAGTACGACAAATTCCCGATCTCTTTTTCAAAATAGAACCTAAACTGTAGTAGGAAACAGTTTCCAAATGGTAAAGAAAGGATTTATATCAAAAGAACGTTGTATTTATTTAAAATATAGTCTAGCAAGTATAATCCAAGAAGGGTAGACCCAAGCTCCCTGGATCAACAAAATACTCAAAGTAGCAGGTCGAGACTGGATGAGAGATACGAAAGTTCTGTCTTAAGACGAAAGATATGGAGGCATTTGGAGAATGCCTATACAAGTAAGGGGCCATAATGGTTATATATAATTTAATGTAACCTTTTTTATATGTATTGTAATATGTATGTTTTGAAAATAAAAGACTTATTATTATAGTGCGACATGCCATACTGGCTAACATCGTTATTCTCAAGTGTGTATAGAAGTATGTTTATCTGGGAAAAAAGATTCCTTTCATTAAAAATTGAAATTTCAAAGAAGTAGACGAAAGTATAGAAACCAATCACCTGGAAAAAGTACTGCACTTAAAATGATATATATTTAAATCTCAGACCAGATCCACCGCTAAAAAGCACAGTCATGGATATAGTAAAACTACTAAGTATCTCTTATGATCGCCTTATGGTTTATTTGTTACGTTATACGTTTATTTCAAAAACTAGAAACCAAATACAGACCAGCCAAAGAAAATCGGAAAAAAGTTACCTACACATAAAAACAGAGTTAAAAAAGAGACTATTCGAACGATAATAAATGTCATCTTAACTCTTCATTGCAAAGAAAAAAAGTCTGGCCACGCCACAAGGAATTTTAATAAAGCTTTATTATTATTATTATCATAGTCTGGTATGCAAGTGCAAAAGTAGTTTCGAGTAAACCCAAATACAAAATATTTGTGACATTTTCTTTTAACCATAACCTGAAGAAAGAGATAAATTAAAATATTAGTTAGTATTTATAAAATTATTACCTCTTTCACTTAACATTTAAATAAGTCTAATACCACTATATTAGGTAATGATTTCGGACTGCAATGCGACTCGATAACATTACATCTGTGTTGTGTATGAGGCTTTATCTATTATATCTAGGCTTTAGATATAATGATCAATAAATAGATTGCGAACCCGTGTTTCAAATCAAATCAATCTTAATAACTAATCGTAGTAACATAATAACGTCTTTCTGTTAATTAATGAAAAAAAATGTTTTTGAAAAAGGTATCGGTTAAAATGATCAAAAATTTTTCATTATAAATATTTTGAAATATATTTAAAGATGGGAAATATGATAATTATTGTTTTAAAATAAAATTCACGTAAATAAAACGAAACTGCTGTTTCGCCCCTAGTAAAGCCTTAAAGGTGCCCTTCAAAATGATTATCCGATTTTTTTATAATAAAAATAATGTAGTCTTTCGTTAATATAAGAATCTTATTATATACATACCTTTAATAAAATTGTCACTGATCCATTTCTGTACACGGAAAATATAAAAAAAAACATCATAGTGGGCCTTTATAAGAGCGAGAGAACCAAAAACAATGGTTTTTCAGTTTGTCTGTTTGTCTGTATGTCTGTATGTCTGTATGTTTGTGCACGCTAATCTCAGACACGACTTAACCAATTTGAATGCGGTTTTCAGTAATATACTAGCCAGTCTTTACGTTGCATTAAGTGTTTATTTTATCTAAATCGGTTAATAAATAAAAAAGTTATGTCAATTTATGTCAATCACGTAATAGGTACCATGCAAATCTTATAATTTACATATAATAAATCTGTAGAGACTGTTTAATGTAAGGACTACTCGTCTTTGTACATTGAAAATATTTAAACAAATATACCAGGATATGAAGTAATAATTAAAAGAATATGTTTTCCTCATTTTTAAAATCTCTGTCTGTTTATCTGTTTGTCTTTAGTTGTGGCCACATAACGAAAAAAAAAATATTTAGTCTATATATCTAATTAAATAAGCAAAAGAACTCAAAATCATGGTTTTTTATTTTGTCTGTATGTTTGTATGTTTGTGCACACTAATCTCTAAGAGGTGATAATTAAATTTTAGAAATATTTGTTAAAAAGGATTGACTAAAATAACACATAAAATGACCCTCAATGAAATACATTATGAGTCATGTATAACTACAGATACGGGATAAAAATTAAAATATCTTTATTTATTTTCTGATATATTACGTAAATTATTTAGGGTTTTTTCTCACACATTTTTGGTTGAGTATGTCTTCTTAGTTAAAATATTTTTTATGCTTAAATATATTATAAATTATACGAAAAAAATGTACCTAAACTCCTCCCGATTTCGTAAAATACGTGACGGAAAATCGTTTTTTCAATATTAAAAATTACGATATTACAGTATTTTTTCTGAGGACACTAAAGATTAAGAAACATTCTATGTGTTACAATTATTGGTTTCAATACATTAAGTTTGATTTTGTACCATTATGTACATTATGGCATTATGGCATTAGCCCATAATTATCAACGGTAATCCGTAAAAGCACCCTTAATAATATAACCTGGACACATTGCCGTTTATTCATTTATCTATAGTGGGACAAAATTATTATATGATGAATATAACAACATGAAATCTTCAAAGCAGATTTGTGTAATGAACCTTAATAATAAGATTTTATCTCAATCTCTTTCTAGACGGCTTAGATGAATTTTCAAAACAATATTATGAATTATTAATATTTATACATAAATGTCATTAAATTCTTAGATGGGGATATTAACTTTTGTATTGTATAATTATTATTAAATGTGTGATATTTGTCAATTAAATCTTTGTCAGGTAACACCTGGTATGTACCAAGTTCAGCCAGCTACAGAAGGGCTTTTCTGGTCAGAGTTGTACGTACAGATCCAACTGTGGCCTGCCCATTATGAGCGAGGAGCACCGATACTACGCTGCGAGGCCAAAGTTACTGACCTCTACAGAGACAATGCAGCAGTAGCGCTGTATTCCGCAAATAGCGACCCTAAGATTGAGAGAGGTAATATTGTTTTATTTTAGTCAATAAGTCTGTAATTCGTCGTTACTGATGGACGTTTATGTTGGAAAGAGGTGCCATGAGGATTGGAATATACACATATCTTTTCAAAATAATCCTTTTTTTTTTATTTAAAATTATTATTTTTTTATTATCATATAATATTAACTAATAATCATAATATATGTTATATGTAAAAGAAAAAGAATATTCTATCATGCGGTTGACATTAGTATGAAATTTAAATTATATACTCCGTAAAATCCCGGTGCTTTTCGTTTTAAATTTAAGTTAAATCTAACACACAATGAATCTTTGATTTCTGTTAGAATATTAATTTTATTATACTGTTCACATCCCCTTTTCTCTTATATGACTAAAATGTATTTTACAATTCAGACTAATTCCAAGTACATTCCGTATTCAAATTGGAATTATAACCCTAAGAACCAAAGCTGTAAAATCAAGTCAAAAGCTGCAGTTACTTTAATATTACTATTGTTTTATTTCAACAGTCCCATAGTACTTAGAGGTATTAAGGTTTAAATGAAAACCATAATTACTATAGCCGTTTCCAAGAAATCCTGGGTTGACCTATATTTAAGAGTTAATTGTTAAAATTATGTACCACTGAATTTTTAACTTCATATCATTTTATTTTTGCGACAGTAATTTTAATTAATTTTGTAACAATAACATGAGTATGTTATAGGTAGGTATACATCATCATTAATATGGAATAATTTAAACCTTATATCGTGATTTAATAGTTTAAATGTTAGGTAAATATAAATTTCACATGTGGAGTCAAAGTTCCTTTAATTTGTATATACTTTATATAAACTGAAAACAATCCACATTTTTCAAATAGTTAATTCCTAAGGGTAATTAATGGCTTACTACTCAAATCAATTCATACAACACATACACATACATTTCTTGAGATATGTGATACAATCCTGTAGCAATAAACAGGAAGTCATAGTAATAATATTACAGCAACCAAAGAGGTCATTGAGAGGAATTATTGCCCTTCGCCTCATTTGCGAAGACAATTTCCTCTGAGCACAAAGAATGATTGTTGAGAATAAGTTTTGCTTTGACGCATGTCACTTTGTTTATACAGTGAAGTGATTGTTGTGAAAATATTTTATATTTAGTTTGTAAAGTCAAGTTTCTAGGCAATTTGTAAGGCATAGGATTGGGGTTTCAATGCCTTCTTTATTCTTGTTTGATTGATACTTGGTTACCATGAAACTCAATTATATATAAATATCGCACAATTTATTTTATATTTATATCACTCTTTTATAAATTTTAACCCAAATAAATATGTTTAAAAAAAATATATAACATTATAAATAATTTGAATGTTGACAGTGTTTTATCGGCATAAATTATTTGTTAAAATTTTTGTTTGTTCGTAAAAGTAACTTTAATTTGGTCAGAAATACCGCATTTGAAGTCCGCATATATCTTGTATCTATGCGGTACAACTTTTAAAACTTTCGAAATTCGGCTGCATCTCAAATTCAACATAAATGTTATTATTTTTTTTGTTGCAGTGACGTCACCCGGTTCCGGAGCCAAACTTCGCGCGTGCCAATTCCTTCTCCTACTCCACATTATTGTGTGGGCTAACAATACATAGGCATAGCCATCGTATGTGTACAAAATGAATCATTGAAGTTACAAAATGAAATGGAGCGTTAAAGAGAATATTAAATCAACCAATCTAATTATAAGTAACGCTAATTAAATCTGATTGGTCAATTCAAGTAAATTCTATTTCATTTTATCACTTCAAATAATTATTATAGATATAATATAGATATGGCATCTAGATGTATCCAATTCTGGTCAAAAGGTGAATTATAAATAGTTAATTATACCTAAATGAGCTAATTATACCAAAGAATGTAAAGACTAAGGATATTGTTGATTTAATACAAATTATATGTCAAATTGCGTGTTTTTATTTTAGTAACATACCTAATAGCTAGAATAAATAAAAAAATACCACACACCTTATTGATTTAATTGAAAATATTATTATTAACATCAATAATTCGAAAAAATAAATGGACGTTATAGTAACGACTAAAACAAACGCAATAAACCTTACGTTTAAAGTAAAGTCGATGCGACGTAAGAAATAATGTCACGTCCGGTGTCAGACTATCAGACATGACAGAGCAGAGTGACAATTTACACACATGTCGGACACCTGCTTGGAGAAAGGACTGGTAGATTTAATAAATCATATCTTAATAACAATTACTGTATCAAAAAAAATATATATTTATTACAAGGATATCCGTTTATAAAATAATGAATTGTATTATTGTTATAATTCATTAATATAATTCAATTGTTATATTGGAATATAATAAAAAAATATATGCGACTTGGTGGTAAACGTGTAGGTAAGGATGGTATGTTATGCGTTGAGATTTCATGCATGCTTCGTGTTATGGACATCTGCATATTATACATTGTTACGGATAAAAGAAACTGAAAAAGGGACGAAAAAAGGTGGGTGTTGTTTGGTCTCTCACACGCCAAAAGTGATAATACTTTATTAATCATTTCACACACATTCATTTTGTTACTGTTGAAATAATTGTACTACACCGTGGGTCTAGCCAGCCCGTATATGAGATGCAGTGACAACGGCTAGGCTCTAACTACTACAAAACAGTACGTTCTTTGTATGAGTTTTTTACTACTATTACTACTATTTACTATTACTTTTTACTACTAGTATGCCTGGTTTATGTTGTATTTATTTACTACTTTTTTAATATTACTTTAAAAGCTGATACACATTGGTTTATATTTCAACTGCGAATGAACATCCAGTGTATTCGATGGAAATGTGATTAAAAAGTTCATTTGCAAGGCAAATTTATTGCGTTGAGAGCAAACACTAGCATCTCATATTTACATATGATTAGTAACGATTTTAGTATTATTTAATAGTTATATACATATATATCACTCTTAAATAATGCTAATATATAAACATATACATATAACTATTAAATAATATAGATGTATATTATATAGTTATGCTAATATATATATATATATTAGCATAACTATATAATAGTGACATAGTTTTATTTTTCTTGTACGTTGTGTTGTGTTTCTTGAATTTTTTCAATTTGATTTTACATAAATTCTTTACTAATAATAATAGCACATTCAAGCTCAATAAGTATTACGAACTGACCAACAAACTGATCAGGAATAAATTTATAGTTAGTTTGTGCGCGGTAGAAGTGGGAGCGAGAGGTATAACAGCAAAATCTCTCTATAGCCTACTTAAAGACCTTGGCCTTTCTAGAACAAGCATCGGTTCATTTCTAGAACGTATTTCAAAGGCGGCATTAGTAGGTTCTTTCCAAATTTGGTTAGGTAGGGAGAGGAGTGTGGAGGGTGAAGGTGAGCGTTTTTGCGCATAATAAAGGGGCCCCTTAAACCTACTCCCGGGTAGCAAGTCCCAGGCACTGCTTGCACTCCTCTCCTTGCAACGCGATGGGCCCGGCACCCGCACGGTGAATGCATGGATTGCTAAGAAGCTTCGTCTGGCTCAAATGATGTTCGTTACTAGACCCTTGAAAAGGAAAAATGGATGAAGGTAAATAAAAAAATATATCGTGATTTGAAAAATTCAAAAGAATTGACTTATAATTATATACCTAATATTTAATTATTATTATATACTTTATATTATTAAAGTTTATAGTAAAGTAACAAATATATATAAATAAAATGGCTATTGATACTTTTAAATATAAAAGCAATACAGTTATAATATATAAGTTTAAATCTCACAAAATCCTTTTATATTGCATACAATATATAACATTACATAATTGCAATTTGCGGTTATTATAAATTGAAAAGTTACCGTCATTAGCATTATTACTAATGGAATATATTTAATTAATTATAAATAAAGAATTAATTGTACATTTGTTACACTATGCATTCCATTGATTGCAACAACTTAACAACACCTACATTCGAGTTCTTTAAGACTTCGGTAGAATTAATATTTATAAATAGATCATAGATATATTTTAGATTTTAATAAGACATTTTGAGTAATAATCTATATTACTTTGTAAGCCAAATCGATAAGCTATAATTTAATGGCCATTACTCCATGTGCTGTAACACAATGATTGGTTCATTATCATTACAAAGCTTAGACTGGTAAGATCGAATTCTCGATAATTAGTGCTGAATTAATGATATTATTACACCTAGGTTTCGACCACCTGAGTATTCGGTTACTAGTGAACAATACTTTAATATCCATATTTATTTTATATCTAAATACAAAAACAACTGCTGATCATGCCTAGTGGAAATAACACTTTGAAAATATCCGATTCATTGTTTAGTAAACCACAAACCTACATGAGTTTTATTCTAATTGTAAAAATTGTATCTAATTCTGCTAATTGTAAATACTTCTGGAAAATAATTAAAAAAAGGAAAGTTTATCCGACCATATCGTTTCATTTTTAGTCAAGAAAAAGGAGAATAATTTTAAAGTATTGTGTCCCGGGTGATTTCGATATTACATTGCCCTCTTAAATGACTATTTGTGGCCTAAAATGGATCGCAAAATGGCTTTTATAGGTGGACAGGTTAGATGGAATTCCGTCCATTAATCGCCTATTTTTGGATGAGAAATTAAATTATTCGCACAAAATGTTGGTAACAAATCCAAAATGAATGAGTGTTATTGGAAATCTGTCGAATTTGTTTTGCATTTGAAATGTTCCGGTGAATTTGATAAACGGACCCATTTTCCTTATTATCCTTTCACGTGTGCCGAAAGAGAAAATAATACTTGATTTATGAATCTGATGCGTTTTAGAGTGGAATTTTCCGAACTGATTTAATATTTGATCTTTTATTTGAGTTATCAGTCCTACTGATTCAAAATAAAGTGATTCTTCGTAAATTTAATTTACTCGCGTAACATGTATTCATAATATATGTGCTTATATTGATTCATAATTCTTTTGTTACTGAACTTCTGTATTAAATATATACATATAATCAATATGTTATAACAGAATATTCCTAAAAAAAAGAAAAAAGATATATTTACCTGTGACAATTAATAATACCTGTTTCGAAAGGCCAAACTTATCGTAAATATTTGCAGTTAAGATTCCGGATTTAAAGTTAAATTAAAAACTTTCTTGTTTTTTCCGGACGCTGCTATTTAAAACGAAGCTCGAGTTTTCGTATTGGAAACACGTCAAGCGTAGCGCGTCGCCATGTTTTTCTTGTTGTTTTCTTACCCACTACGGGAAACTTCTGGAATCCTCCGTTGAAGTTTCTAGCTAGCTTTTGCGCGCGGGTTTTCTGAAGTTTTTATCTATGTTGTTAAAGTGCAAATGTGTCTAAACTTTATATAAATAGTTTCAAAATAAATTTAAGAGTACTTCATGCATATTTTAAATTGACATCCTCAAAACGACAGAATAAATATTTCTTAAACGAACAAGCTTTTAAGTATTTTATTGTAACAACAATACGAACAAATTGAAAAATAAAGAATTATGTAGAAATGAAAATAAAACATCACAGTCTAGGAAACGCATTTAACACTGAACTAGAAAACATAGGAAACAGGAAGACTGAATGATTGAGTCCCAAATGAAAGAAGATGAAAATGTTGGATTGGGTCTTAAAAGTTTGGTGTTTTAATACGATAAGGTAAATTTTATGTTGAAAATCCAACACAAAAAGGACATTACGGAAATAGCATATACATGTTTTTTCAACAACGCGGTGCAAAAACACTTTTCTCTTAAACCGAATTTAATCGGAGTTCTGTAAACTTGCAAAAAGTTTTGAATAATAAACAATATTCTCTTAAACTTTACACATTAAAATCGGTTTATTATTCACGGAACGAGTTCGACCGTTTATAGCATTAAGGATGCAAGCCTCGTTGGCGGACGTGTTTCAATTATATGTTATGTTCAAATTTAAACATAAACATGGACAGATAACGCTGAAAAACAAAGGTTTTTGTGACAACGTTTATTTTAAATGGGCTTTTATGGGAGGGACTTGTGCAATCATCTTTTTAGGTCGCCCAGTGCATTTTTGGTTCCAACATTTTTTATATTTATGACAATGGCCCTCTCTTTACCACAAATAGTTAACAAGAGATGACTTTAGCAAACACAATTAGACTTTAAATATCTTCTATAAAAGGTCTCACTGTTATACTGAATTTATTTATTGTAATTTTAGTCTTTGTTTCGTATTTTCTCTATTAGTTAAATTGAGGACTTAATTGCAATAAATGATTATTATAACAATTAAATATTATAAATAATAATAAGCAAGTAAACTTTTTTCAGGAACTTCTGTTAGTTGTAGCAAAAGGAATAAAATAGGTTTAATAAATGCTATTTTTGAAGTCAATTCTAACCCCTCTAAACAAATAACCAGAAAACATATACTGAAAATACAAAGAATAAGCGGAGAGCTGTAAAATATTATGAGGAAAATAAAAAAAATGTCTAGACAAAACTCTAATGATATTCTAAGAAATTAAAAATTGCTTAATGTTTCAGAAAGTTATATTTATTCTTTGCCAATTTAAAATAAAATATTCACAAACGTTTCAATTGTCACTGAAGCTTTTCGAAAGTTTTTTTTCATAACATTTTAACTTTTGTTACAATATTTAAGGTACCTATATGATAAGTAGCAAAAATACTGTTTCATTTTTGTCATACAAATTATTATATTCGCCCAAATACGTAACATGAATCTGTTCATTATAAAAGACCTAAATTACATATCCTGTTATTCAACTGAGTAATGAATAGAACCTTTCCCGGAGTCCCAGGAGAAATGTAATTTTTTCGCATATAAATCTAATTTAATAATAACTTGGTGAATGTTTTTATGTATATAATATAAAACATATATGTACTTATAAAATATATATATATTGTTACTTGTTATTATTAATTAATATCATTATATTTTAAAAAAAGGTTCTTTCGTTGTTCCTTGGTATTTTAAAACTAAGTCATTGATATGACTAATTGTATAATTAATTGTATTATATAGACAGACATACATTTTATTTATATGTCGGCGATCGGAGGTATATTGGTGGCTTGTTCGGTCTTGATGAAGTCTTCTGGTACAGGATCCGAAGCGTAGGTCTCAGGCAATTAAACCACACAGACACAATATGACAATTACTTGTATTAAATGAAGGTAATCACAAATTACATAGTAGGTATACAATTATCAGAGTTGCGTGAACTACCGATCCCGTTGGGGGGGTCCGGACTGTAAGGCTCACACTAATGAATAATCCTCTCGTCTCGATGCTCTCGGATATTTAAAATGTCTCCGGTGCCCCTCCAAACGATTCCGATCACGTGACTCAATACGTCACGGCGTTCACACCCCACTGTTACAATGATATCAATTGAGTTACTAATTATCGTTAAAATATCGTGATCTGCGACACGGCCATACTGACAAGTCACACGCCCTCGTGTGCATATGTATCTGAAATCCAAACAATATACAACTGTAGATATTACTTCGCTCGGCCTTACTGACCACATAAAAAAAATTCATGAATCATTCTAAAATCGATAGTTATAATAACTAAAGCCGTTACATAGAACATAACTCAATCAAAGTCATTCCATGGGTTACGACTAATTGGAGTCAAGATAGACATCCCGTATTGGAGTCAAGATAGACATCCCAAACTAGAGTCAAGTCAAGATCAACATTCAAAACTTCGGAGTCAATATAGATATCCTAGGGTGTCGAGTCAAGATAGAAAACCATCATTGGCGTCAAGTCAAGATAGACAACCTGCACTGGCGTCAAGTCAAGATAGACAACCTGCACTGGCGTCAAGATAGACAACCATCATTGGCGTCAAGTCAAGATAGACAACCTGCACTAGCGTCAAGTCAAGATAGACAACCTGCACTGGCGTCAAGTCAAGATAGACAACCTGCACTGGCGTCAAGTCAAGATAGACAACCTGCACTGGCGTCAAGTCAAGATAGACAACCATCATTGGCGTCAAGTCAAGATAGACAACCATCATTGGCGTCAAGTCAAGATAGACAACCATCATTGGCGTCAAGTCAAGATAGACAACCATCATTGGCGTCAAGTCAAGATAGACAACCCGCATTGGCGTCAAGTCAAGATAGACAACCATCATTGGCGTCAAGTCAAGATAGACAACCCGCATAGGCGTCAAGTCAAGATAGAGATAGACAACCATCATTAGCGTCAAGTCTCTCCTAGATCTCGTGGTTCCTACTTAATTTAACCTGTGGTACGGTTAGAATTTAATGATCTTAAAGTATAACGATATTCCTTGAAAAGTCCCTTTATATTTTGGATCTAACTTAGTCTGTTAATATTTCTCATATACGGTTACATTTGTAATAATAAATAGTGAAAATAGAATTCAAAAGCGCCTATCCATATTCTTAACAGCCTGACTTAAATCTAAACAATCACTATAATAAAGTTGAACATCACAATCAGAATTCTGTATCAAAATAAAAGACCACTAAACTAAATAAAGCGCCACTTTTCATTACATTTTAAACCAAAAATGTATTCTAAAAACATAATAAAACACAAAAGCATGAATCTTATTCGTCACATATGGCTTTTCACTAAGCCCTACCAACAAACCTCCTGTTTGTTTCATGGCATTGCTTTTAATGCCGAGTCCCACGGACTCCCAATTGAACTAAGATTCATTACTATCACTTTTACTCAATCGCTTTTACTACAAGCACTACTTAAAGTGGTAATTAACCCTCTGGCATCGCTATATATCAAAAACACAGGTTTTTTTTTACTTTACCTATCAAAAGCTCTAAAGGAGAAACTTTTGCAACCCTCGTCATTGTACAATTTGTCGCGGGTTGAACTTTATCTATGGCATCTTGCCCCGTTCGAATATTGCTAGTCTCTGTTGCGGAAAACATTTACAAGACGTAAAAAAAATAGTTCTTGCTTTTGCTAAATTAACTAACCGCTTTATTTTACAGCATTTACGGGGCCTTGATCGGCAATAATACGCATTTACAATATACGATTAATTAATAATTGTAAGTTCGCCCGTGATTACTACACATGTAGGTAAACAAGAAATAAAATATTCCGAAAATTGAATTAGTTTTTTTGTTTTAAGTCTTGACTGGTCTTAACCGGTTGAATCTTTAGAGCTATCACGTTACCATTGTTTACCGAATTTAAAACAAAGTTATTTAAAACAAAAGTTTAAAACATTGTTTTCAACGTTTAAAACAAACACTCACGTTTACAGAAATCCGGGATAAAATAATTTCACGCCTTATCATAATACGTAACAAAATGACGTTAAGTTAAAGTGAATTAATTATCAGTAAAAATTAAAAAAAACAAGATCGTGAGGGTTGATTGCTAATCTCAATACTAGTTATCTCAATAACAATAATGAAGTGCTTACCACTATATTTAATCGCTTAATTTTCTTTAACTAGCGAGTATGTAGCGCAAAAAAATGGATGTAAATCGAAACGAATCACCTTTATGCTGTGACGTGATCGATGGTGGATAAATTGCGCAGACATCAACGCGTTGCTCGCACCGCACTATACCAGCACCGCTGCCATAGCAGTCATCGCCACGAAAGCAGTCACCACCATCAGCACCATCAGCACCATCAGCACCATCCGCACCATCAGCGCCATCCGCGCCGCGCCATTACCGCCATTTGCGCCGCGCCATCACCGCCATACGCGCCGCGCCATTACCGCCATTCGCGCCGCGTTGTCACCGCCATAATTTCTCATTTCCTTCTTTCTTCATTAGCAACGATTCTTTCTTTCGTAGAATTCTTCCAACGGTTTGTCATATAATCTAATAAACGACTTGCATAAGCGATTAAATAGGTATTTTCACTCGATTTTCTTGATATGTGGGTAGATCTCAATTAAAACGTTATAAGGTAACATAAACGTTTCTCTTCATAATTGATTGATTGATTTACAACCATTGATTATCAACTATTGATTGATTATATTCATTCTTGAACTTCTTTGTTATTATCTTGTAGTGTGCGTTTCAAATAATAAAATCACTTCATTATTTGCTTGACGTGATTTTTATCTTCATTAAACTTATCTCGCGGGTAGTTGGTGGTTTTGATGCCCGAGTGAATCCCACTTCTGATGTCGGCGATCGGAGGTATATTGGTGGCTTGTTCGGTCTTGATGGAGTCTTCTGGTACAGGATCCGAAGCGTAGGTCTCAGGCAATTAAACCACACAGACACAATATGACAATTACTTGTATTAAATGAAGGTAATCACAAATTACATAGTAGGTATACAATTATCAGAGTTGCGTGAACTACCGATCCCGTTGGGGGGGTCCGGACTGTAAGGCTCACACTAATGAATAATCCTCTCGTCTCGATGCTCTCGGATATTTAAAATGATTCCGGTGCCCCTCCAAACGATTCCGATCACGTGACTCAATACGTCACGGCGTTCACACCCCACTGTTACAATGATATCAATTGAGTTACTAATATCGTGATCTGCGACATATATGTATTTTTTATTTTTTAACCTTCATCCATGGACACATCCCTAGTTCATTTTTTTACTTTTAATTTATATTAGTTACGTTCTTATCATTGAAATTTGAGGAAATTGCTAAAAGTAGTTTATTAGTAGAAATCCTAAAAACTATGTTAACCCTTTGTAGCGCCGTGTGACATTTATGTCACAAACCAATACTTTGCTAATTAAAATTAAAATATTATTTCTAATCCATTTCATCTCACTGTAACTTTTCTGTCACAAACCAATATATCAACTAAGCTTAATACAAATGATGTAGACAGCTTTAGTGCCGTGTGATAGCACTTGATTGTCGAACGAGCGGTCTAAACTGCTAATTTGCTTTTTACAAATAAATAAAAATCTGTAAAAAATAGAAGAACGGGATAAATACTGTGTCCTTTCAAAAATATACAAGGTAAGTGCATATGCTATGCAATGTATTGTTTGTTTTTATGAATCTGTCTGCCTTCGATGAGTAAGACTGTCTGGTTTCTTTGTACCAGAACTGTCACATTGCTTAACGTGGGTATTTTTTTATTATGAAGCGGCTCCTAACATGGTTTGTTGGCCTCTATTTTTTAAATCTATTTTTGACCTCTTCGTATTGTCTTTTGACTGAAATGAACTAAGAAAGTGATGATGGTGTGGAAGATGGTGATCAGTGTTTCAGATTCCGATTATCGAGCTGAGGATGAGATGGAACAAGAGCAGTTTTCTGACGATAACATTTTTATCGTCAGAAGTAAGTTGATGAAATGAGATTTGAAGAGATCATTCGTCGCTTTGAAGACCGGCAACCTGATCCGTCTCCATCTACTTATGTTGTGCCATCTTGATCACAAAAAACTTAATCTGTGGTACAATCTACAAAGCCACTAGAACTTTACACCTGCGATGGAAAAAAAACCTGTTTTTGAATGAAAACAGGAACCGAATACAATAAGAATACGATCCTGATTTAATTGTCATTGTTTTTTAAAGATTCAATCGATTTTATAGAAACCCAAACTAATTCATACATTGGACAAATGAATCCGGATAATAATTTACAGGTTTGCACTACAAATTTCCAGCAATTTATTGGCATAGTGTATATTATACCTTTGGTTCAGTTACCTCGACTTACCCATCATTTTAGAAGCACCATTGGAACTCCTTTTATCCTATACTAGCAATATTTCTTTGATTCAAGAAATAGTGCCGGTAAAGATGTTTGAAAAGATTCGGGATTCAATACATTTTAACAACAATTCTCAAAACTGGCTCCGCGAACATCCGGAAGTCGACAGACGGTTCAAACTTAGAGCAATTGTACAAGAACTCTTTTATCATTTATTGAACTTAACTATGTCAAACGCGTGGCTTATTTACAAGAGAATTCATAAAGCAGAATGACTTCTAGGAAAACATTTTAAACAGGCTGTTTTGCGACTCGAGGTTGCTACTACTTTGTGTTACCTAAGTATACCTTCGAACATATAGAACCATCGATTTATCAAATACGAATTTTAATCAAAACGATACAAATATGCAGCACAACTTGTTCCTCCAGTAGCAATCAGTCAGTAGCAGACTGGCCTGTTTAGATAGAAACGAGAATACGGAGCAAATTTTCTAAATGCTGTTGTATCTCTCAAACAATGTGCAAGAAGAAGGCAAGGCATTGCTTTGTCCTACAATATAAACACAACAAATGTTTCAAATTATTTTACTTAAGTTAAGTTACCCTTTAGTATGCATTGTGATGACAATCATTTCATACTCCCTTTTAATTAGATTAGATGAATAAAAAAATATATAATTTTCCCGAAACATGTGTATTTTTATTTCTTTCAATAAACGTTTATCACTGCTTAATTTTAAAACTCGATATCTGGCCCTACAGAAGGTTAAACAGTTATTGTTTTTTTTTTTTATAAATTAATAGGTAAGTATGCCACATTAATAATAACATGATTATAATAAATAAATATATCTAGCTCCTTGAATACTCATCTCAACTATATTTTTTTTATTAACGTTAATCAATACAATAACCAAAACACTGTTGTAGCAGCCTACTTTTTTATTTTTTCGCTCAGCTTCCACGATGGCTAAATTGTCTTTTACGGCCAGTACATTTTATATTTTAAATATTTCAACAAATTAATATTGCAAAACTGCTGTTGTCTGTTAATTGTTACTTGAAATAAAAATTTTGATTCTCTGTAATTATTTGGGTAATGATGAACATATCGCGTGTATTATATTTAATACTATACTAAGTATTGCAATTATTATTCTCTATAATTTTTAATGAAAACCATTCAAAACCACTTAATTATAACGTTGTTTTATTTCAGGGCTGTTGTATTTCTCCTATTATATTGAATATAGTTATTAATATTTTAATAGACAAATTAATTAAAAATGAAAAAAAGTGGGGTTGTCGGTTTAAGTTCAACAACAATACCAAATATACCTCTTATGATCCGGGTCTTATAATAGGCGGTCAGTGCGTTAGTACGGTTACGGAAGCAGCTCCGTTTAAATTTTTAGGTAAAAAAATCGATTACCAAGGCCGTACTTCATCGTTGGATGTAATAGTCGATAGCTTTTTAAATGATCTCAAAAAGGTAGACAACCAACCAATAAGTAACGTCAAAAAATCTTGGATTTACGAAAATTTTTTAACATCACGTCTAAATTGGCCTTTCCTGGTTTATGATATTAATAAAACCCTTTTTGTCAAAGTTAGATGCAAGCGTCATAAAGACATTGAAGTTATGGCTCGGGTTAGCGCACTCAGCGGACTCTTCAACCTTATTTAGAGGCCGAAACAATTTTGGATTAAAATTAAAGAAACCATTGGAGCTCTACAAACATCTAAGAGTTACCAAAAGACATAACATCGGAAAATCTAAAGATGATACTGTAACTTCTCTCCTAAAAGACAAAGTTTCCTCAGAGCTCGAGTCACGACTTCAATTCCATAAAAAATTTATGATAGGTGTTCAAACGAATAAAGTAGGGCTAGGATCAAGTAGGAAAGTTCAAGACATAGACATAACAAAATCTTTTATTCGACAAGACGAAAACGATAATTACCGAGTCCACGCGATGAGCCTAGAAATTCAAAACGAATGGGTGACCATAGGAGATTTTTGTATTCCACTAGCTTTGAAGTGGCGCACCTTAATTTATGATTGGTCCCCAGCATTATTAAAATTCTATCTTAATGCATTCCAAATGACTCTCCCAGATTAAAGTAATTTAGTAAGATGCGGCAAAGCCACCGAAAAGTCTTGCAACATTTGTGGGGAGGCAATAGGAACCGCGAAACACCTATTAGTAGGATGTAGGGTACTTCTAGATAAAGGTCAATATTCGCGTCGCCACGACAATGTATTAGAAATTATACGAGAAGCAGTTAGTCTTTCAGTAGCAAGAGCGCGGAAGGGTAAAACAACCACCATACGATCTGTAGAATTCGTAAAAGAAGGCTCCTTCAAAAAATCAAAAGCGAAGCCTTATTCAATATTAGGCGCGGCTCCTGATTGGATTCTCATGAATGACACGTATGAAAAGCATTACAAAATCCCTGGGGATGTTGGTGTTTCGTCATCCAGACCGGACTTATTCCTGTATTCGAAACATCTGAGGCGCGTGATACTTGTGGATCTTACTGTTCCTTGGGAAACAAACATACCAAATCTTTAGTTAGTTTGTACGCGGTAGAAGTGGGAGCGAGAGGTATAACAGCAAAATCTCTCTATAGCCTACTTAAAGACCTTGGCCTTTCTAGAACAAGCATCGGTTCATTTCTAGAACGTATCTAAGGTGGCATTAGTAGGTTCTTTCCAAATTTGGTTAGATAGGGAGAGGAGTATGGAGGGTGAAGGTGAGCCTTTTTGCGCATAATAAAGGGGCCCCTTAAACCTACTCCCGTGTTGCAAGTCCCAGGCACTTGCACTCCTCTCCTTGCAACGCGATGGGCCCGGCACCCGCACGGTGAATCCATGGATTGCTAAGAAGCTCCGTCGTCTATTAATTAATGTATTATTGAATAATTATTTAACATATTTTTTCAGAATTGCTGCATTTTATCAAACTTTAAAATATAAATTAAAAACTAAACTTTAAAATATAAATGCAAAACTAAATTAAAAAAAGGCAGAACATTAAAGAGAGTGTTATAAAATATCTTTCGTGATATACATGAAAAGGTACTCATAGTATTGAAGTTCTATTTAATTGTCTAATTTTTGATCTGTTGAAGCCCGGTATCTGTGGGTATGAGTACTGTGGTCACATATGTACTGGTGAGACAAAAGTCTTATCTTGCGATTCTGGACTCAGTTGAGAGGCGAGCAAAGAGCCTTACAGGCGGCCTTGAACTGGTTGAAGCCAACCCCCACAGCCTTGAACACAGGCGTAGAATTGCTAGCCTCGCAGTATTATATTCTATGGGATACATCTTGGTGACAGTGCGCAGAATTACACGATTTAATTCCCCCATCTCCCTTCCATCACGGGACGAACAAACGAAGGAAGCGTTTTGCTTCATCTTTTTTAATTCGTACAGCGAAGGAATGGAATAGCTTGCCTGCGTCGGTATTGCCGGCCAAATACAATGTAAGTGTACTCAAGAGGAGAGTGAATACGTTGCTAAGTTTATGCTCCTTACAACCTATGGCTACATCTCTTTTTACCCTCTTTACATAAGGTGGAATGTAGTCAAGTATTAACCTAGAGAGTATAAATAGATATATATATCAGTAAGGGGAACAATATTATTCTTTTATACTATTAAGGGGAAGTATGTTTTTACAATTAACTTTCGTAAACCATGATGTTTATTAAATGTATATTTACCCGGCTATGTTCTTGTAAATTTATTCAAATTTTGTCCGACTAATTTGTCACCCATTCGCGGTTCTTATTCATGTACTTAGTTCAAAACATAAAACTAGTCGGGAAAAATACTGATTAACTTAGGAGAAGAATATAATTTTTTCGTGCCTTGTAAATGGAAACAGTAAACGACCGCAAGGCTTGTTACCACTTAAGGGAATCTCGGAAGAACTCTTACAGTTTGAAAATATCGTCTCGGTGCAGTCTAACATTTAAATTTTTAGACAATTTTATATTACCATTTTATATTTGAAGTTTATAAAGTTTTCAAATTTTA
This sequence comes from Napeogenes sylphis, assembly GCA_959347405.1. Classification (NCBI taxonomy): domain Eukaryota; kingdom Metazoa; phylum Arthropoda; class Insecta; order Lepidoptera; family Nymphalidae; genus Napeogenes; species Napeogenes sylphis. The sequence continues at coordinate 2,902,581 of OY365783.1, forward strand.
GCAAGAAAAAAAATTGAATTGTTACCTAATAAGAAATGTATTTTAAAAACCTTGCTTTCGGCTGACCCATTTATAAATTATATAAAAAATATGGTACATTGACATTTGACACATACTATTTTGAAAGATTGTTTGCAGGTAACTGAACAGGATAAGATAGGAACTGAGCAGGATATTTAACTTATTAGAAATAGATAAGAAAATTACAGAGAAAAAATAGTTATTACAAAATGTTTTTAATAAAACGGCCTAAGAAAGTCTTTAAATAAATCTACCAATACCTATAATAACTTATAAAACCGAACTATCTCAAAAAAAAAATCAAATAAAGGAAAATACAATAAAACGTTATACTTTATGCAACTCATTCCAAAAGTATTGGACCGCATCAAATTTCAGTTTTCCGTGTCTAAATTCATCTGTTTCTTTCACCGAAATAATCCGAATGCAATGACGGTATCCTAATTACTAGTTCTTAGCTAAATGAAATCCCCTCACGAAAACTACTCACGCGATATTTCTATGTTCTTTTATGTACAAGACATTTTCATATTTATACCCTATATACTGCTAGCATTTTTGTCTAATATACGTAATTACGTACATATACGTAAATACGTACATATACATTTATATATAATTATATACATTTTTTTAAAATTTTGGGTTAAAAGTCGTTTAATGAGTGTTTTGTTTTAGACTTTTTTTATCACAAATCAAATATCACGATTTGCGGAATTTATAAGTAGTAAAAAAACGAGCAGAACGAAAAAAAATAATAAAACTGAATGGTTAAGATATTTATGATAACTTTTGCTGAAAAAACTTGCGATTATTATTGAAATTTTAGATTTTTTTATTGAAATAAGTGTTTTTTATATTTATTGTTATTTCTTATCAAAAATGGTTGACAAGGCGACCAGAGCCTATAAATTATTGTGCTGCTTAAAAAAGGTTGTTCAAAGATAAATGTACCTCAAAAAATATGCCTCTTGTAGCAAATGCTAGCCGTTTGAGCCTCCAAGAACTTGGCATTAATACCAAAAGACTCCGATTCATTAGAAGAGCAGGTTAGGGGTAAAAGCACAAAATCACGATCTGAAGGTTTTTTGGTGAGTTAGGTGATGAAAAATCGCAAGGTCTCAAGATCTTAAAAAGGGTCTTGAAGAAGCGAAGGAATTAAACGTAGCTTGTTGCGGTCGGGAAAAGGCTGATTAACTCTTTTTTTACTGTTTACGTTCAACACACTTAACTCATTTATTATATTATAAATACTAGCTGTGCCTGCGACTTCGTACGCGTAGATTTCGTTTTGGATAAAATGTACCTTTTGTACTTACCAATGTATGAAAAACTATATACCTTCAAGCTGGTAAGCATCAATGGTACGTCAATAAGAGATTATTAACTTCTTTATTTGTTAACCGATCGTTAAATCAAAAAAAAAAATAAAGTGAATCCCATGACAATTTAGTCCCGAAAACTGCATTCAAATTGATTCATACGTTTCTGAGATTAACGTGCACAAACATACAGACATACACGAACGAACGAACAGACAAACAGACAAAATAAAAAACATTATTTTAGGTTCTCTTGCTTATATAAAGGTCCCCCCCCTGTATGAATTTTTGAAAATATTTTTTTCGGGTTGTGTGCACAACTAAAAGACAAACAGATAAACAGACAAAGTTTTTTAAAATGCTGAAAATAGATTTCTTTAGTCATCACTTTACTTCATGGTATATTATTTTAATTGTTTTTAATGTACGAAAACTTTAAGTACAAAAAAAGGAACAAGGTTACACAGCGGTTGCACTCCTTCTCATACAAAGTGCACCTCACTAATATCAGGGGCTTGCACTCTAATCTTTTAGCTGTCCACCACTACCTGGAGACAGAGCAGCCGCACTTGATCTTTTTGACGGAGACGCAGATACAATCTCCTTTGAGCGCTGCATACTTCGGATTATCCCGGTTACTCGTTGGAGTACAAATTTCGCCCACGGGCCGGAGTCAGTGTGTACGTGCGAAACGACCTCTGTATCTAGCGTCTCCGTCACCTTAAAGACCCCACTTTTTCTTCTCTATGGGTTTTAGTGGACACAGGAAACGAAGAAAATCCTGTATTCCTGTGTCTACCGTTCGCTCAGTGGTGACAAGGAGCCAACTCGATTATTTGAGTATATCAGTGAGGCTGCAGATATGGCTCTGTATCAGTACCCTTCGGCGCAGCTCGTCTTTCTGGGGGATTTAAATGTCATCAGGACTGGTTGTTCCGGTACCAGAAGAACGACCATGCTGGAAGAGAAGCGCGGAACTTTGCGTTGTCCTTGGACCTCTTTCAGCTGGTGAGGCAAGCAACGAGGGTACCAGATATAGAAGGCCATACAGCCAATTTCCTGGACCTTCTGCTGACAACTGATCCGGACAGGTATCGTGTAGAGGTCACCTCCCTCTTGGGAACCTCCGATCACTGTCTTGTGAAATCTGTGTTAACATATGAGGAATATGCTAATATCAGCGGAATATGCGAATATCAGCTCTCGAACCACATGGTGTTAGGCGAGTAAGGAAATACAAGTTAGCAAATTGGGATTAGATGCGGCACTTTTTTGCGTCTTATCCCTGGTGGCAGGTCTACTTCTCTTATTTGGATCTGTCGAGTTGCGCGGATGCTATAACCTGCTGCACATTAACAATCTGCTGAAGGCCGGTATCTATGGGTATGCAGACGACAGCACAGTTGTAGAAAGATATCTGCCAAATACTCGGGCTAGTAGAGATGAAGTACAATCTGAAAGAGAAACCATGGTGCATCGTTTGAATGACAAACTTCAGGCAGTCTCCGCATTGGGCAATGCCATTCTTGTCAAATTCAACGCCACCAAAACACAGACGTGTTTGTTAACCGTCAAAAAGTGCCTTTTCACCTTGGCTCTTACTTTCCAGAATGTATCCTTGGAATACGGAGACTGGCTTCAGTTGTTAGGCTTAGAGATCTCCTTGAACCTCAACTTTGGCCGGTACATTGAGTCCAGAGCAAGAGCAATTGCAGGAAAGCTTGCCGTTCTTGCGAAGGTCCGACAGTACTTTACACCGGGACAGCTACTTGTGTTATACAAAGCACAGATCCGGTCGTGTGTAGAGTACTGGGGCCACATATTTGTTGGTGCCGCAAAGACTTATATTGCGGTTCTGGACTCAATTGAGAGGCGAGCAAAGAGGCTTATAGGCGATCCCGAATTGGTCGAAGCCAACCTCCAAAGCCTTGAACACAGGTGTAGAATTGAAACATTGAAATCTTGAAAAGATGACACTACCGAAATTAATGTATCGGTTTATTTTTCATTCTATATTTATATAAATTTAAATAAGCTTAACATGGCTATACATGTTTATAGATATTTTCAAACATTAATTTCGGTAGTGGCATCTTTTCAATGTTTATCTATACTGCAAAGTTAAAAACATTTGTTAGGATTTTCGAAAGAAACCTAATAGATGTCACCACCGTTCCGATAAAGACGATCACATATAGAATGCTTAATTGACCGAGACGGACAGCGATACGGTAGCTCAGTTGGTAGAGCGACGGGACGGTTTCCCAGTAGTGGCGGGTTCGGGTCCCTGCCCTTATCGGTTTATTTTTGGTGGGTTATTATTTTTAATTTCTAGATGGTATCAAAAGGTATCAATTTTAAAACTAACCAAGTAAGCTTCGTTTATACAAGCTTATTAATATACCAAGTATAAAAAAGATGAATATTTTATTAATCAAATATTATTTATTTTAGTAAGTTAAGTTAAGGAATACAATTTGCAACATAGTGTAAAAGAGATGAAGCTATACGAAATAAAAGTGATGTCTCATTCCCTCCTATTGCAGGCAAGTTAACGGCGTTACCGTAACGCCGCATATACGTCATGTTTTTTGTTGCGTGCAACCGGCTTCATCGAATTATAAGACGTTGTCACGTCAATTACCGTAACGCCGCATACGTCATGTTTTTTCGGTGCGTGCAGCCGGCTTCATCAAATTATAAGACGTTATCACGTCAAACTTTTGAAATAATAGTAAGGATGTTTTTTATTTATTTTACTTGGGTAAATAGTTTAAGAACATCATTCACACAAATTTTAGATAACTTTGTAAAACAATGAAGAATAATAATACTAAAAAATAAACACATCAATACTAAAGAATAATGCTAAAATAAGTAATATAAATTAGTAAAGAATAAAAATATAATCAATACGTACACTATTTCTGCTTATTGAACTATCTTTTCGCTGGTCGCTTCAATGAATGAAGCATTCTATATGCATTTGTATTTATCGGGAGAAACATGGCATCCGTTATGCTTCTTTCGAAAATCATAATGATTATACTACTGCACTATAAAATTACATTAAAAAGATTGCTAAAACGGAAATTAGTCTAAAGTAGTAAAACATCAATATTTTATAAATTTACATGGTCGAAATTAAAACAAATAGCTAAAAAGCTGAATGCACATTAAAATAATGACAAGTAAGGTCAATTCGAATGGTTAATATTAACACAAATTACTAAACCGGGACTCTAAATCAAAATTTCAAATGATGCCAGACCGACGAGGGTTCTAGCATGAAATCGCATTCATCAAAACTTGTGAATTAGCTCCCTTTACTAATTAAACCTGTCGGTTGTTAACTTCGCCGACCTCCCCAGGGTTCGGATCTTGCGTAAATATTGAGTTGGAATAAAACTTTTATTATTATGCCTTTATAGGCGCCTAATATCCCTTTGTATAACAAAGTTGATTTAGAATTTAAACTCACTTGACTTATTTTGACTAAGAAGTTTTGAAACTTAGCATTTTTTTTAATATTATTTTATTGTACACAATTGTAAAATAATCAAAAAATTTAATTATTAAGTTATCAAGTTTCACTATTAAATGTCAGAAAAAAGTTAGATAATTTATAATATATATATAATTCCAGGTCAATATATAATTTATATTAATCTATTGTTCAGTAACTAACTGATGACGGTATATTTTTCGAGATAAATTCAAATCTTTAAATATAAGGTATAAAACGACTTCTTTAAACAATGTCTCACTAATATTATAAATTGTAAATGATAAAACCAATAGATGAGTGATCTCTTACCATGTTAACATATTGCGTAGAGATTCATGGAGTGGTATTATGAGTCACTACCACTAACAAGAAAATAACATTGTTCGATTGTACAATAGATGACTTCTCTGCTATCATCTACATAAAACTCAACAATTATCCTCATAGGGTGCCCCGGAAATATCGTTTCGCATCAATCGGCTTATGATAATAGAAACACAATCAATTCCATACTTAATTAATATTAACTGTCAAAAGATGGAGCAGATGATGTGACGGGCCAATAGTGCTAGGGAATAATTCTATAAAATATCCTATCGAAAAGTGTATTTTTCGTATACCATGTAAATGTGTGTTTTTTACATTTTTTTGTCTATATGGCTAGTTGCCCATACGGTACTAGATCACTATATACAGAATGCACATATTGGGCATTATTTTATTTTTTTAACTTCTAATGTTCTGTTTTTTTCATCAGACTGAATAAAATTTTCCTTAAATAAACAAGTGCTAAGTCGATTTACATTAAAAATTTATTAAAACAAAATTTTCATCATAAAAACACTGTTTGTACGATTTTTATATCTGTATTATACTTAATAAATATTTTAAAAATATATATGTTTAAATATTATGAACCAATACGCATAAAATGTTTCAACCATTTGAATATTAAACCAAACCCGAGACTCCCTGTTCACTTTACTCTGATATCTTATCCTAGCAGTAGCGGTCGTATAGTCACGTAGAGCTGCCATAATCTTTTACTATTATATTAATATTATGCTCTTTTAGCAGTTTGTCTTAACATCGTGGCCTTTAGTAACTTTGCATAAACGCCAACGACCTTTTTAAAAATAATGTTTCTACTTTTTAATTTCTATTTATTTTTCTCAGTTTGAAAGTTAAAGGTTAGTTTAGGTAGTTTATAGGTTAAATAATTACCGGTGTTGTGAGAAGTAATGCAGTAATGAGAATTAGGAGAGGATAATAACTAAATCATTCATCATTAATTGTCAAGTTAGTTAAAAGCGATTAAAACTGTAATTTAATAAACTACTCAGGAAAAAATGTTTTATTAAATTATTCTATATATTTTATAAACAAGTATATTCTTTAAGTTATTTAAATGTTTCTCACTGACCTCGTTACGATGTCATCGAAACTACAACTCCACTGCCTTGAAATATGGAATACATTTTCCTGCCCTCAATTATTATACACACATAAACATTTGAAATTATGTGCACATAGATTTTGAACGTTTAATTTTGACTAAAGTATTTGTTTACATTAAATTTCTATTATTTATATAAGTTTTATTTCATTTATTTTTGAATTTAACATGAAATATTACTAGTATCAAATTGTATGTATTTTTTCAAAAGGATGGGTAGATATATGAAGAGGAAAGAAAACTAAATAATTACATGTAAACCATTAACATGTTTTAATTAAATATTTAATCAATGTATTGATTTGTTTTTTTCTATTTCTGTGTAATATTAATACAGATAATGATTTATTGAAAAACTAAAAAATGTTGCAAGTTTCTTGATACTATAAAGGATCATTTTTGAAGTGAACATTCATTACCTTCTACGACCAAAAGGTCTCTAAAATCTGATAAAAATCTCATCAAGATTTCGGTCTCAGCTCAAAGGATGGAACACACGAAACCTAGTTACCGACTAAAGCACGCCTGAGGTCTTTAGTTATTCCACATGCGATCTTATCTATAAGAACAAAGTGCTCTCGGCTAAGCGTGAATTGTATTTTATTAGTTTTAAAGCGTTCGCTCTATTATGGTTATGTACAGGTATATCTATTAAGAATTTAAATAAATATCTTTTATAGCACGTAGTACAATTTTAAATTAAATTGAACTCCAAATTAAATTTCCTACATCCTCAAATAAACAGCGATAATATTATATTATTATTATTATTTGTTATTAGTGCTTTTAATTAAACAGTCTGTGGAATATCTTAAAGTAAAAGAACAGTATCACAGTTAAACAAATGAAATTATTTTAATAGGACCTTAAACTTTTTATCGCGCCAATCGAAATGACTATAAAATAGAACTAAATATTCACGGAATTTGTATAAATATATATAAGAGATAACTAAGCAGATTGAGAGAAGATATTCACTGGGCCTCAGATAATAAATATATGTCTTTCTATTATTATAATATATACATTCCAGATATATTTATTTGCTTCTGTATTAAATTATCATGTTCATCAGTACAAATTAGTTCAATAATATAAATTTTATTTTATACTTAAATATTATAATATACTTTAAAAGAACCAAATGTTTACTCGATTTTCAAATAAACTGAAAACTTTAAACAAGCAAATAGTAGCTGGATTTTGCAGTTTCTTAAAATAGTTTCACTATTATGGACTGCAATAAACTTTTTACTTAATAAAGGTCTTATTAGAGTTTCAGGTATAAACGTTGAACTCATAATCAAACTAATAAGCACTAAAGATAAAATCCTATAAAACTATCCGACAACTTCGGAATCCTGCTTTAATATTTTATGCGAACTTCGAAACAGAGCAAGATTTTCTCGGAAAAGCTTTAAGTTTGTCTCCACTGTGAATACAATAATTCTAAACTATTAAAAATCGTTAAAATAATGAACAAATTATATTTACTTCAGTAATTTTTTTGTATTTATTTAAAAATACAATTAATATAATTTACATTATGAAATTTTAATCAGTGGTAAACCAACACTAAAATCTTATAATAAAATGTAAGTCGCCATAAACCCACAAATATTAAAGAAGTGTAAAAGTAAAAAAACAATGAATTGAGGCAATGCAAAGGAGTAGGTAAAGTATGAAAATTAAATTGTTTCGGAATAACTATACTAATGGAAACAAATCTTTTCGTGTCGTCAGCGTCATGGCTATTAATCCAAATTGAGATGCATTTGCGAGTACTTATAGAAAATATTACGTAATATTCATCTACACAAATAAGAAAATGGTTGAGATTGTAATAATAACAACTTCGTAGTATCTACTAAGTTTCAAAATATATAATTAATTACAATTAGCGTTATTTATAATTCATTTCAAATATATTACATATTCTTTATTATTAATTTAAGCGCATATATAAAATTCCTAATACGAAAACTCTATTTTATTTTTAGAGTTTCATTTTCAGAATTCAAATTGAAATAAAATTTCTTCACTTAAGTTGAATAGTACACAGTCTAAATGAACTAGCAGTCTTTTGAAAGTAAATATTTAGCAATAGTTGAATAAATTTTAAATTAACTACTTTTTAGCTATATGCAGAACTCCTTAAAGTTTAAATTTTCTTAGTTAAACCTTAAGATATAAATAATTTTATAATTAAACAATGTATGAGGTACATACCATCTGATTCCATTTGAATGTTACTTATTTTTTTAATAAACGCCTTATTAATATGATTAACCTTTACAGTATTTAAACATAATTAAATCTATAATAGATTTTTAACAACCGTTAACGAAAAGCCAATCTTCTTGGTCATAAAACTACTTGAAAATAATTTTGTTTTTTATTAGGTTTAGATAAGTGTTATTTAAAAATCATAATTTAATGTGTATGATATATTTGAGTACACTAATTTTATATAATAGATTCACTCAATTACTACTCTTAGTATAAATGTGCAAGCTCAGAATAGACGATTTTTTTTTTAAGAAGCGTTGCTTCTAATAACTTATTTATTTCTTTCATGAACCTGTATGTTTATAAAAGAAGGGCAAGATGCTTTTTAGGACAATGATTTTACAAATGTTTTTAAACTTATAACTTAATTAACCATATAAATCGCAATTTATCTAGTCTAAAAGCTATTATTTAAAGTTTAAAGTTACTACTAGTTTTACCGCCCCGTTGGTCGAGTGGTTAGCGCAGACGCCTAACGTGTCACGGCGCAACGGGGCTCGGGTTCGATTCCTGGCAGAGCACAGGCATTTATGTGATGAGCATAGATGTCTGTGTTTCTGGGTTTGGTCGTTTATTAAATATATTCTCAGTATTTATATGTGTATTTCTATGTATTAGTATCGTTGTCTAACACCCTTAACACAAGCAAATAATTTGCTTACAAGTTAGATCAATGTGTGTAATTTGTCCCGATATTATTATTATTATTATTATTATCATTTATTTCATATTAATCTTATTATTTACATTTATACATATAACATTAAAAAAAAAACAACATTATAAATATAAATATAAAAAACAGTATCCCGCCGACGTGGGCCTCACAACCAGTCCGTCGGTGGTTAGGGCGACAGCGAAAGAAACTTCCTCACAATGCGTGCCGTACCCAAAACTGCTGCTCTTTGCATCCGACCCTTGATCCAGTTTTTTAGTGAGAGCCTCTTGAGATGGTAATCGAGACTCTTCGCTATAAGACCATTGACGGAAACTACCATCGGGACAATTATTGTTGAGTCAACATCCCACATGTCGGTAATCTCGTGAGCTAAGTCCAAGTATTTTGACAGTTTGTCCTTCTCAGCTTTCACAAGATTAGCGTCACACGGGACACTGATATCAACAAGAAATGCCCGGCGCTCTAACCGATCTACCAGCACGATATCAGGCTTATTGGCTACAATAGTCCTGTCCGTTATGATAGATCGGTCCCAATAGAGCTTAGCATGACCATTTTCCAAAACTGGCTCCGGTGAGTACTTATAATATGGCACTTCAAAAGGTACCAGACCGTATTGAAGAGCAAGTTCTTGGTGGATAATCTTGGCTACTTGGTTGTGCCTGTGCAAATACTCTCCATTGGCAAGACGACAACAACCGGAAATAACATGTCTGATGGATTCCCCAGGTTGGTGGCACGCACGACATATATCAACAGTGCCATCCTTTATTATGTATTTCCGATAGTTGTTCGTCTTGACAACTTCGTCAGCAATTGCACAAGCAAAACCTTCGGTTTCTCCAAAGAGATCACCGAATCGTAGCCAAGCCACGGACGCCAGAAGGTCTACATCAGGCCCATAGAGTGCCTGGTGGAACCGTCCATGAAGCTCCTTACTCTTCCATATATTTATACGGTCGTCAGTGCTAAGTACTACCGGTTTATGCCAGTTGTCTTTGGCTAAGGAGAGCGGTGTGAGGCCTTTATCTACTGCAACAATGTCCCGATGCATTCCACACTCAGCATGAAGGAAATATTCTCTAAGATTGCATACCTCACGGTTGTGTAAGTTTTTGGCATTAAGGAAGCCGCGACCCCCACACTTCCGTGGAATATACAATCTCATCACTGATGAGCGCGGATGATGCATGCGATACATTGTCAATAGTTTTCGGGCCTTTCGGTCCAGGGCATCTAATTCGGTCTGAGTCCACCTTAATATGCCGAAAGTATACATGAGCAGGGGCATTACCCAACTGTTGAATGCACGCACTTTGTTACCTCCTGACAAAAGACTTTTTAGGACTTTTGTCAAGCGGTTAAAGAAGCGTTCCTTCACTAGCTGTTTAATGTCCCCACTTAGTATGCCTAAGCATTCCGACATACCAAGGTATTTGTAGGATTCGGTTTCAGAGAGGGATCTGAGGGACATTGTCTCCGAGAGTTGTAAATATTCGCAATTTACAACTCGGCCATTCTGCACATGTGCAACCGCGCATTTATCTACACCAAACTCCATCCTAATGTCATTACTAAACGTTTGCGTAACGCTTAGTAATGATACCAGATCTGCTTTATTTGGTGCAAATAATTTGAGATCGTCCATGTACAAAAGATGTGAAATGATCTCACCCCCTCTGCGAAAGCGAAATCCCAGTTTTGAATCCCTAAGCAACGTGCTTAAGGGGTTCAAAGCCAGGCAAAACCACAAAGGACTCAAGCTATCACCCTGGAAAATACCTCGCTCAATCCTTACAGGTTCGGAAGTAAGAAGACTTCCTCCGCCCCCTGGAAGACAAAGGACCGTTGTCCATTGCCTCATACATGAATCAAGAAAAGCGCATAGATCTGTGTCAATCTTATACACTTCTAGTACTTTTCTCAACCATGTATGAGGCACCGAATCATAGGCCTTTTTATAATCAATCCAGGCGGCGGAGAGACCCTTCTTACCTCGGCGAACCTTTTCATTAATGGCCATGTCAATAAGGAGGAGCTCCTTAGTACCACGAGACCCAATCTTACATCCATTTTGAGCGGGATCTAAAATGCTGTTTGCATACAAATGTGTGTTTAATTTTGAAGTCAAAATGGATGTAAGAAGCTTATAAATTGTTGGTAAGCACGTGATAGGTCGAAAATTCTTTGGATCCGTGATACTACCAGACTTGTGGAGCAGAAAGGTGATTCCTGTCGTCATAAAAGATGGTAGGGATCCGGACACGATGGCTTCCTGGAATTGCCCAGCCAAACGTTCGTGTGAAGACCGCAGCCATTTGAGCCAAAAGTTATGTAATCCGTCCGGCCCAGGACTTTTCCAGTTATGGGTCGAACGGATCGCATCCCTGACATTGTCTGGGCTTATAAATATAGTCCCCATTGGCTGCAGGTGTTCACACGCGCGCTCAATAACACGCATCCAGCCACCATCGTTGTGGTTAATAGGCACCGACCAAATATTTTTCCAAAATGTGAACATTTCTTCCATATTTGGTAACTGCTCATCAATCACACTCGTAGCAGATTCCTCCCAGCTTCTATAAACCTTTCTTTGGTCACTTTGGAATATGCGATTCTGCTTATACCTATTTACACGTTGTTTATAACGACGGATACGATTTGCCCACGCACAAACTTTCTGCTTCAGGTAGTCTATACGTTCTGTTACATAAGCCATGTAATCCTGAGGTCTAATGCCAGTACCGGCAAAGGCCTGTGTAACATAACGCATGACTCTCGGCCGGATGTTTCCCGATCTGAAGCAGATTAACTTGCCAATAATGACCCTAGCTGCGCTGATACGCCGTTCAATCCTCATCTGCCATGCGGGTGTGTCCTCAGTGGACCGCACCACCCTATCAGGCTCAGGAAATCTGACACGGGCGGAGCGGCACGCTGCAACAGCTGCACAATAAAGAATTGAATGGGTATCAGTGAGACTATTGCTAGAACGAAGATAAGAGTCTAGCATGCAGTCTAGAGCCATTACTAGCGACATATTACGTCTATGCGTGGGAAAACGGGGTAACCGTGGCCTGTCGCGGGCTGGTATGTCTTTAAATTCCAAAATCGCATCCTCCAAAGTCCTCCTTAATTGCTCATTATCTTGGGTACTTACGGTTGTAATCTCAACGCCCCCCACATCAGCATCTCCAACCACTAACCCTGCCACCGAAGGAGCAGACGATAACTGGGCTCGCGAATGGATGCTTTCGGTGGTGGATGCAGAGACTGTCACCTCGGAGCGAAGCCGGTCAAGTGCGGAGTCATCCAACGCACGATTACGTTGAATAAACCGCACCTGATCCGATAGTCGTTGGGCCGAAACGGTCAACTCTGGTTCAAGGGCCTGAAACAAAGACAGCAAACGGGTTCGCCACGCAGTGAGGTTAGTGCCACCCTCTGTCGCCCTATAGTACGCTCGCATGACATTTTCGTTCATATTTTGCGTCCATTTCATGCGGCGCACTGCACCACCGACGGCGGGGGCCGAACGCGGGGCGGATGCCCCAGTAGGCCCCAAGCGCGGCAGCGGTGGCCTCCCACGGCGCGGCGCTGGTGCTCGGCGCGGCGCTGGAGGCGGCAGCTCGTCGTCACTGCTCGACGCGATTTCCTCAGGAGGAGTTGCGTACTCCTCCTCTGATGTCGTGGAGCTGCTCGGTGCGACGGGCTGCGGTGGTTGGCGTGCGTTGACGTTTTTACTCCTGGTTATCATCTTATCATCGAGTGCCAATTGTCCCAGTTCTCTTATTTTTACTTATTTTTGGTTGTTCGTTTTTGTAACATTTTTGTTTGTATTGGTTTTTTCTTTTTATTTTTCATGTTGCATTAGTGAATTATTAATTTTAAATATTGTAAAAACTTGATTTTTGTTATTAAATATTTTTTCCAAAAATTGACAATTAAAAACGTGACAACTCGTGGCAATTACCAAGGAGTATTTTTTATTATTATTAATTGTTCGAAATCAGCCATAGATAACTGAATACTGATAAAAAAATAAAGTAATCGCATTTTTTATATTAATTAATAGAAAAATAATCAATAATTCTTTACTGATATTTATTGGATGAACAATAATAATAATAATAAAACAGTTTATAGTCATTTAGATAGTTACAGTTTTAGACATATATCAAAAAAAGAGTTGAACACATTATACATGACCCTCGAAGGCAATGGGAGCTGACTCAGCTACTTGTATACCAGGACCGAGGTCTTGGAAAACGCTGGTTTTCAGCCAGTCCTCAAGACTTAATGTGGGAGGAAAAATGGTCCATCTCCCAACTTCTAAATGATTACAATTAGCCAATGTTGCCAATTATAATAAAAAATAATAAAAAAATTAAAAAACCTCCGAAACAAAAAGACCTTTAAAAATAATAAAAATAATATTATTATGTACTTATAAGTCGTTGTCGTTGCGTTCTAAGTCGTCTAAGTCGTTGCGTTGAGAGACCGTTTTACATACGTTGACAATGGTGTCTATTTTACGAAGTTAATCATTGAGCACTTAGAATTTAGACTATACGCTTTGATATTATTATTTTTTTATTTGCCTTGGTAACTTACTTGCATTTTAATTTCTTCTTTTACTAAACCGGGGCCATCCTCAACGTACGTGCAACGGTCCCCCGACGCAATGACTTCAATAAGTACATAATAATATTATTTTTGGAACGTAGTTCCTTATCGCGCATTGTGAAAGGGGGCTAGACGGTAAATATTCTTACCAAAAGTTGGCACGACATGTTTTGATATCTCTCTCTCTCTCTCTTATAGAAAGCAAGCGCGATATTTTCATTTCATCATTATTATTTTTTGTATTATATTAAATTGCTTAGTAGTTATTTATTATTTACTTGATATTGGAGTTTGTTTTTTTAGAACCAATTTGCAAATAACAATAATAATAAGACAGTTTAAATGACAATAATAATACAAATTTGTGATCAAATATACTAGTAATGTTTTGTAAAAACGCCATCTATTTATACCTTAGGGAAACAACCACATCTGTTATATAAACATATCTGTACAAAGTGAAGCCGCTAGGTGGCGGGACAATAACTCATAGGTTTGTTGATTAACACTTTTTAATTTAGTTATTCATTTTATTTACATTTATTATAAATTATCGGCAAAATATCGTACAAAAATAATATACAAATATTATTCATTAGCATAATAGCTTATATTAATAATTTAATATTTTTTTATTACCATAGGTAATATTCATGTTTTTTTTCACGAAAATAATCATTTACCTCTCTATATCCTAGAAAAAAAAATATAAATAGGCTTGAAAAGATTCTAGTTTTTTTTTCAAAGTGAAAATTAAGAGAAAATACAAAAACAATGGTCTATGGTCTTTAAAAGGGATAATATATGTCTTAAATTGTGTTTATATTGTTGTGAAGATCAATTTAACATAAGTTTACTTTATTTATGATAAGTTTAATTTAATAGTTTAAATTTATAGTAAGTTGCATTAGCTATTGAACATTAGAACATTTGAGTTTAAAATTAACCTAACCTAGTTTACAAAAGTTCAGTATAACTTTCTATAAAAACCGTATTCTTTTTTTGGTTTAACGAAATTTTTATTGCTTTTGATTTATTTCTTGACACCTCTTAGTTTTTTTATTTTTTTTCTGCTTTTTAAAGTTATGTTACTGGTTTTTTAATTGTACTAAATGAACCTACAGATATACAAATGTTCGGTTGTTTAAATATTTCTATTAATCAATCCTAATATTATAAAGAGAAAAGATTTGTTTGAATTGAATGGGCTCGGAAACTACTGGACCGATTAAAAAAAATATTTTAGCATTAGAATCCTATATTATCCCCGATAAACGTAGGTTATTTTTTATCGTCATCATCATCGTCACTAATATTATAAAGAGGAAAGATTTGATTGTTTGTTTGTTTGAATTGAATAGGCTCCGAAATTACTGGACCGATTTAATAAAATATTTTACCTTTAGAGTCCTACATCCTTTAGAGTCCTACAGTCCTCTGATGAACATAGATTATATTTAATACAATAAAAATTAAAGATCCGCTTGAAAATTTCGAATGTATTAAGTAACATCATTCAAGACTTTTTCAGGTATATACGAATATTCAAAAATATAAACATTTAGGATTAAAATGATTTACAATTACCAAAAATACTATGATGAAGGGATTTATACTATCACCAGCTGTTGCCCGTGATTCTTTATGACTACGATCATAAGCCATATAAATATATATTTACATTCTACGTGGACACAGTCACGGGCAACAGCTATACCTATTAAAGTACTTTACCTGAGTAAATAAGTGTAAAAACCTTTTGGCCTACATAACAAGGCTTTTTTTTCTATATAGCGCGGGCGAAGCCTCTGGGAACAGCTAATTATTGCATAAGAACCTTTCACCAATACGTTAATATCTTGGAGACGACTGTTTATATTTCGATCAATCATAACTAAGTACCATCTCGCCGAACATAGCTTTCGATTTAAAAAACCGCATTCAAATCCGTTTACGCGTTTGGCCGCTACATTGCCACAGACAGACACACAGATACACAGATCGACAGGTCAAACTTATAACACCCCTCTTTTTAGTTTGAGGTTAAAAAAAGATTAAAAATAAACAAACAAGCCATGTTTAAGCTAAAATCATTCCATTGAAATTACATATACAATATCTGCACAGGTTACAATAGATATAAAATACTGATGCGATAAATTAAAAAAAATAATAAAAACAGCAGCAACTCAGTAACACTAATAAGCATATGTGTGTACGAATGTATGTGTGCAGGGGTAAAATTAGAGCAACTTCAAGACAGGGTCTGCTTTAATATTGTCAAAAGTCTTTTAGTTTCAGGCTTTTATAGTATGCGTGTCTTACGTTTCCTACAGCATGCTGTTTGATAAGTAAGGTAGCTTTATATTTAGCTTTAAAATAATTTGTAATACATTTTTTTCTCAGAGGAGGGGTTAAATCATTCCATATTTTCGCTGCCTTAAAGCTATCCATATTTTAAACCTTGCCGACTTATGATTCTGGATTTTTAAAAGATTTTGGACGCCCATACGGCGGCTCCTTAAACTCTGCTCGTCGAGCCATAACAATTTTTCAAATAAGTACTCTGGGTTTTTTGTTTCATTATTACTCCATTATGCTTGCACTTTATGTGAACAGTGCAAGCATAATGGAGTTCCCTTCCAGTCGCCATGTTAAGAAGTCCCTTATTGTTAAGATACGAAATTAAGTGTTCCCTCTTTGAAACATTGTAACAGAATCTGACACAGACATTTTGAATCCGTTGAATAGATCTTGCCGGATGGATAGGTGGTCAAGAACTTTTCACTTAATTTAAGTTCTTACATTTTTTTGCATTAATTTCAATAAGTATATATGTTGACATTATTGGCTACAATTGCTAATTAATTATTAAATAAAAAAACAATATTCGGATTTACGTTAAAGATGTTAAAATTCTTATTGTAAAATTTTAGATAACTTTTGAATTATTCTTAGAAAAAAGAATAATTCAAGAGTTTTTTAGTAGATACATTTTCTGTCTAGAAAACTTGTCTACTAAATCTTATCAGAATTCATACTGCTTTAAAGTTATCAAAGACTTTCAAGTTAATAGGCTAAAGTTGTTTATACCAGTCATTTTATATGTTCATAGAAATAATTACTTTTAAATAACTTTAGACAGAAAATAAACTCATTACGTTATTCATGAAAATATTAAATCTCAAATTATACTTTCGTTATAGTTATTCTAAAAACAACAATATTAAGAGGACCTTATTAGGAATAAAGGTTAAAAGAATATTTAAATATTTGACAGCAAAATGGCTGATTTACATTATACCGATCTTAGTAAAGAAAAATATTTATTTAAAGGCATAAAACATTAGCGAAACGCTTTAGGATCTTGACAAATATGATCACTTTAAAATTCATAAGTTTAAACATTACCGCAAATGCAAAAAAACCTTCTATATCAGTAAAGTTTTCGTGTTTCGGGAGTACTTGTGTGTTTACTTGCGAAGTTTGAATTAATAACACAAATAGATAACTTTGCGTAACGGAATAGTTTCGAATGAATAATTTATGTTACAGTTTTATCGTTTGGAAACACGTGATTTACGGATCTCGTTTATCTTCTAAAATAGTAAATATTTGGAATGTTTAATTTATTTTGTAGCATGAAGTTGTGTAAATGACTGTATAATAGAATTAATCATAGTATAAATAGGAAATATATATACAGCAAATATCAAATGATAAAAAATAGTAACGTATCTTTCTAACTTGAATATGAATGCATACTTACTCGTTTTTCATGAGAAATGACAAAATGGCAGAGTTTTATCGTCATGTTATAGAAACGTCGACTTTATTTACAACTTCCTTCCAGGTCGTAACACAGTATCGTCGTAACAAAGTATTTTTATTGTTTATTGCTTTCACGATCGTTCACAGGTCTGACTGTAAATTTGCCACATGCTAAACATTACTGAGTAAGTGTCCTTTAGATGCCATTACTAAGAACTACTTCAAGAGTTAAGTACATTCGAATGCTAGCTTACTTACTGTCATATATTAAAAATACCTATATATGAAGCTCAAGAAAACTATATTCCTTGATAGAAAAAAATATAGTGCTTCAAAAAAGTATAGAAGGATAAATGTATAAAAGAGATAATATGGTATTTCGTATAAGCCACGGTTTAAATGTTTTATTATATTTTTATTTTTGTGTTAAGCTCGTACAGAATCCAGATAGATACTTATAGCAAATTCATATAAGTAAAATCGATATCTCAATTAACTAGGCAATGTTCGCACTATGTTGACGTAATCTCAAGCGAAGTTCCAAACTTCGCTACAATGGCTTTCCGATACAGGGTCGTTATTACCGTGTTATTCATTGGGGTAGTTTCATTCGTGTAATGGGCTATATTTAAAGATTTATTTGGTAAATTCACAAAACAACTATCGAGAATAACAACAGATTTTGATTTGTTATTCAACTTTTTTTTAATTAGAGTTTTGAGTTACTTTTCAATAGAATAATATGGAGCTACTAAGCTACAGCCAGAAAAAGCTTAGTAATTAATAAACATATTAATTATTGTTACTATATGATTCTATTATTTTAGAGTTATTCTCTAAATCATTTCATTTAACATGTCGAGTCTTAAGGTTCTAGAATAGCAATGTTCCATTTCCCTAACAGATATCCTTAAGTTATAGTATTAAAAAATGACCTCTATGAGCTATGTTACTAAACTGGATGACGATGAGTGGTTTCTTGATTAACCATAAAAATAAAAAGTAATGAATTCTATAAAAAAAATAAATACAATTATAATAATTCGTTTTAACGACATTATTACTATAAAAAATACACAGTCTAATGGTTTAAGGCCACTCGCACTCTACATTTACAATCTTTAAGGCACCACGGACGGAACGTTTGTGTTATAAAAGCCAGGTTATAAAATTTTAACTATTTCCTTATTAAGGCTAGATGCCTTTTTCTTATATTAAATAAAATTAAATATTTTGTGAATAAAATTTACAAAACATATTAAATGATTAGATATTTTAGTATATTAAGTAATTCATGTTCAATAGTTAAATGAATAAAAAGTAGTACTTACTTGTACGAATAAAATACTGACAAAAAATCTATACCATGGTTATCTTTTATTAAAATTATGGTTTTCATTTGTTGGAGTTTAAAATGAGAAAATGCTATCCCTCAAATTTCTATAACAAATAACCGGCTGTTACGTAAATAATTGGACTTTAGTTCAAAAGTGGTTTCAATTTGTCATTGTCAAATACTAAAACGCATATAAACAGCTCGACGATAAACTGTTAAACAGTATTAAATTGCTTTACTATTTAATTTGTTTATCCAATATTTGTGATAAGCCTCATAAGTCTGTTATTAATAAAAATAATTATAGCACTAATTAAAATTTTTCTCAATTTTTGTATTGAATAGGTTTTCTACACCACGATTAAGTGAACAATAAGATAATTCCATTCAGAATCATAATAATAGCTTCTCATACCTATTCATTACTCACATACCGAAACGGTTACGTTTGCTTTCATTTCAAATCCGCCAATAACAGAGCCGATGCTCAAACACGCTATCGAAGTTTTTCATGGCTTTACGTATATAAAGCAGTTGGATAATGAAGTCTTTGGGGAGTCCGTTGCTACTGAGAAGACCGGTGGTGGCGAGGGCCGGACTCAAGTCTCGCTGATAAAACCTGTAATTAATTAATTAGTTGGTAGAGTGGTTCTGTACAGTTCAGTGTTCGGAAGGTTTCAGATGAATATCATATATATATGGTATTAAAACACTCTTCTTCATCAAGTAGCAAGATTGACTTCCTTTTTATTGTTTAATTTTTTTTACGATAAATAAAACTGAAAACACAATAGTATTCAAAAGTAATTAATTAATCAGTGTCACCCAATGACAGAATAATATTATAAAATGTCGTCTATGTTCTATGCCAAATTTTATTCTGTGACTAGGTAGTCAAACAAATATAAATACAAATCCCTACGTAAAATTCATTTTAAAAATATTTATAAATTAAACTCTGCCTACGAAATATATATGGCATAGAAAATAACTTTGGTAGCATACTCCGGTTTAGATATTATTAATAATGTGTCGAAGGATAATTTAAAACCAATTAGCGTATCACTGTCGGGTGTCGGACTCTTTATATTATGTTCTGCTGATTTTTTTCTTGTATTAGATTGACCACTTTTCTGGTACTTGTGTCATAATCTCTATTCTCTGACATTTAATAGTTATTTTAAATGAATATATTTGGTAATTAAAACTTAGATTGACGTCACATAACATTGTGCTCGATTCAAAACACAAGATTCAATAATGGGAACATAACACTTAATAAAGTGTTTTATAATTTATAAATATAACATTTGACTATAAAACAAATAATATAGTATGTAATTCTATACTATTTGACTGTTTTTTTTTTATAATTTTGAACATCATAATCTGTATATTATAATTTAAGTATAAAGATAATACGATTAACTTCTTTTTTAAATATGATATTATTTTTAATATGTAATATATTCCCTTACGGTAGCTAAATAAACCCAAGCTGTAAATCTTTTCACACACTCGTAAAAGTCCTCTTTACGATACGTTTACTGTTACGCAACCACAATATAAGTAGAATGTTAAAGACCATCGAGGTAATTAAGAATGTACTTAGATTATGTTTATGAATGACTTTATTACATGTATTAGTATAATGCATACTGTTTTAGACTTGGAACGACAAAAGCCAGATAAACTTCTTAAGTTCAAGAATCTTTTCTACGTTTATTTTATTTGAATTGCATTATATCAATTGTCTTGCTGCAAACGATAATATTTTATACATCTCTAGATCTTTTCCGGTGGTTACTCGTGGGAATAGCATTATTATGTCAGAATATTATATTATTTATATTGTAAGATTACTCACCTTTGAGATTAATATTATATAATATTTTGTATTAGTTACAGGTTTTAATAGTACAATATATTTGGCTAGTATAATAAGTTTATCCCTGAGAAATATGTCAGACATGCATTCTGGAGAACCAAATCTAATCCGATTTGAAACCAAGTACAAGACTTGAAGTAATTTTACTAAATTGCTTTCTTTTACTTTAAAACCACTTGTAAGATTAAAGTAACAACACAAAAGCATTGTTACAAATACCATAAAAGAGTCGTAAAAGTAAGAAATCTATTAATCGCATACGACATATAACATAGTTGCAGTTTTTAAAACACGAAATCTACCTACGTATATAGATAGCTTCTAGAGATGGTTTTCTCCACTCAGATAGAATTACGTCTAATATTCGAAAATGTCACAATAAACCATATCAGTTTCTTTTTTACTTACAATTTTAAATTGCTAAAACAAGTTAAACTAATTTTGAAATAAAATAAAATATTTGGAGTAAACTCTGACTGTTTCAGAATATTTTAATTTAATTTTAATCTTTAAGTAAGTTACAGAGCTTATTTAGCTATATTAGCTTATTCCTTATTTTTTTAGTAAAACAAGAAAGAAAACTCCTCAGAAAGAGCAGTACTCGACTTGCAACCTATGGTTTCGATGATGCAACGATGGAATCCCAAAAATATAAAATCCGACACATATTAATTAAATTTTAATTTCTTATTTACTTGGAGTTTATTTATTTTTATTCTAAACGATTCTTACAGTTGTATAATATTATTGCTAGTAAATAATTTCTCTAATGTTATATTCACCGACGGTGAGGATAGTTATTTTTTAACCCCCAACTAAAAAGAGGGGTGTTATAAGTTTGACCTGTCGATCTGTGTATCTGTGTGTCTGTCTGTGCGAAATTTGCGGTCAAACGTGTGGACGGATTTGAATGCGATTTTTTTTTATCGATAGCTATGTTTGTCGAGATGGTTCTTATCCATGTGTGGTTGAAATAGAAATAGTCGTCTCCAAGATATTGACGTTTTATTCGTGCGGGGGAGAGGTTCTTCTGCAAAAATTAGCTATTCCCAGCGCTAGATACGAAAAAAGCCTTGTTATGAAGGTTAAGAGGTTTTTACACATACTTACTCAGGTAAAGTACTATATTAGGGATAGCTGTTGCCCGTGACTGCGTCCACGTAGACTTTAAAAATTTATTTATATGGTTTATGATCGTAGTCATAAAGAATCACAGGCAACAGCTAGTGATAATATAAATCCCTTCATCATAGTGTTATTAGTAATTGTAAATCATTTTAATTCTAAATGTTTATATTTATTAATATTCGTATATATGCAACCTACCTATTTACCTACCCATGTAAAAAAGTCTTGAATCATGTTACTTAATAGATTTATAATTTATAACACTATCGAAACTTCACGCGAATCCTTAATTTATAAAATATAAATACATATAATTCTCGTATTAAATATAACCTTTGTACATACATCAGAGGGATAATGTAGGATTCTAAAGGTAAAATATTTTATTAAATCGGTCCAGTTATTTCGGAGTCTATTCAATTCAAACAAACAATCAAATCTTACTTGTTTAAAATATTCGTGATGATGATGATGATAATTATAAAATATAGCCAATGCTCATCGGGGATAATATAGGATTCTAATGCTAAAAGATTTTTTTAAAAATCGGTCCCGTAGTTTCGGAATCTATTCAAACAAACAAAAACAAATCTTTTCTACTTAAACAATTGAAAATTATGAGTGTTTGTAGGTTAATTTAGTACAATTCAGAAACTAGTAACATAACTTTAAAAAGCAGAGAAAAAAATAAAATTTTAAAAAACCCCCGATACAAAAAGACCTCTAAAAAGAACAAAAATAACATTATTATGTACTTCTTGAATTCGTTTCATCGGGGGACCGTTTAATAAAGGAAGAAATTAAAATGCAAGTAAGTTAACAAGGCAAATAAAGAAATTACGATATCGAATCGAATCGAATCTAAGTCCTCAATGATTAACTTCGTAAAATAGACACCATCGTCAACGTACGTACAACGGTCCTCCGACTCAACGAATTCAATAAGTACATAATAATATTATTTTTATTCTTTTTAGAGATCTTTTTGTATCGGGGGTTTTTTAAATTTTTAATATTAAGTTTAGTGTTTCGAGCATTATTTCTTCTGTTCTATGATAATCTATTTAATTTCCAGCTAGTATGGTTTTATTTGGATCTTTTAATTGGAATTGAAGTTTTAATATTAAAAACGTGTTTTGTTCCATAATATTTACTCTTTAAAGTGAATCATTATAAAGGGCAATAATTGTTTTTATCTTTTGTCTGAGCATAGGTTGAAAAATATTTAGATAATTTACTTAGCTAGGTTTCTATATATATATATATATGTTTTTAACACGCTTTTATTAGTTTCACGTGTATGTTTGCTTGTTTGTTTGTTTGTTTGCTTGTAACCGACTTTTTCAAATGCGATTTTATCTCATTTCTCACGGATCGATTTTGCTCAAACTTTGTACACATATCATGGACCGATAGTAAATTAATAATTAATAGTAAGTTAAGTTTCGGAACAAACTCTCCGATTCTTAGCACTCACATGGCATAATAGATAGTTAAAACTGTTTTCGCTCGAGTCGACCCTTCCTTTATTGTTGGTACACTGCGTAACTTTGTATCTATAGCTAATAAGGTAGAAATTTTTGTTATAATTATTAAACTTTTCTTATTATATTATTTGAAAAATTCATAACCGAAAACCAGTTGATTCTTGAATCAATCTGCTTTTTGAATTATTCTTTAAAATTATAAATATTATATTTTTCATATAAACATTTTTTCGTTCTTTTATATAATAAAAAATATATGAGAAGTATGCCAAAATTTGATACAGAAGTATAAAAACTATAAAGTAAATATAGTTTAAAAAAACTAAAGAACAAGCTTTAAAAATGAATCAAACTAAAAAGTAAAGAATAATTCGTTATATGACAATGAATAATGGACAAAATATAATAAAAGTATTATGGAAAAAAACGTGTTCCTTTTTTGGCGTTTTTAAAGTCATTGTAGTGATTGAATAATTTCAAAAATGAATTTTTAAATAATATTTACTCATTTTTTTTAAATAAATATAATTTTTAATTTCGAATTAATAGCTTCTTCATGATTTACGGACATTAACCGATACGGTATACTTTCTTAGACCGCACACGTGCCTAATTTGTGTTATTCTCACTCAAAGAACCTGTAAAAAAATGTAAATTCCGGTGATCTTAACGAGGATAAAGATTTATTCTTACATAGATATTGTACTGCCAATTGTCTTTAAGAATTTTTGAATCTTCCAATAGTATCTGACCACCTATAGTAAGTCAAAATCAAATTCACGAATGAAACCAGAGATATGGCACAAAGCGCCCCTCTCTTTTTTTACACAAGAATTTTATATTTTTCCCTTTATTCATTCTCATATTACGAATTATATATTACTTTTTAGTTCGATTCATTTTAAAGCACATATTTAATTTTCCGACATTGATGGTCACCAGTGTAAATACACATAATATCTTCCGTATATAGATACTGAATTCTGTGTCTTATAAGAAATACAATATATCCTATGATATATTGTATTTCTTATAAGACAAAGAATTGATTCAGTACAAGTGAGTCACGCTCTAATTAATAACAATAAAGAGGTTTGTATTGTAAGTACGTTTGCTTTCAACTAAGATTTAGTAAACATGTATTGTTTGCTTGTTGTTTGAATGTAAAGACAATATTAACTATAATCGTATTACATATTATGTTCTTTGTAAGAGACGCGTATGAATTAAATTGAATTCCTACATAAATTATCCGAATGGAATATATGAAAACCACAAAAGAGTTCTTCAAAAAGTCTCCTATTTCCTAAGACAGTTTTATCAGTGATAGTTTCGGTATATATGTAAAAGAGCGGTAGACGTATGTTCATAACACCCTTCACGATTCGTCCTAAGTGACTTTCGATGAAACATATTGCGGTCGACCTTTCCGAGGGTTGGGTGGTTTTAACATTTTTTCTAACAAATTCAGTTTCTTGTAACTATATTGCCTTCATTTGAGCGTAAAGTATTACTTGAATAAATAATAATATACATTTTATGAAGAAGTATTGTGTTATTCAAAATTTTCTTTTAAGGGTCTTTATGAAAAACTAACTATTAAATTTAGCGTTGAGCATGGTCATATTAATTTGAAAATCAATCAAGAAATAATATATGTAATTTTAATTGTGTATGAATAAACAAAAACGTTTCCACACTAAACTAAATAATATAGCAGAGTAACTGTAACAAATAGTTTCTTTTTATTTTCATTAGCGCTAGATTTGAGCTGATTTTCGTCGGTTGTTGAGTTTTTTACTGGACCGGAGTCCATTGGGCCTACCCGTTGGACTCTGCTTATGCAGCAACCATTGGTAAAGTACGGATATGACTTCAATTTAAAATATAATTTCTAATGTTTGTTGAGCATCTTTATAGTTTTAAGTTTCTATAATTATAAGTTTTTACGATTTCAATTTAATACATTTTTAAGTTTCGGTTACTAATCATTATTCTATTATTTGAGATGATTAAAATTTTCTACTCTAATTTTATTAAAAACTTGATATTAAAACTTCCTAATAAATAATATTTTATTCCAAAATGCATTAATCATGTTTATTTTAATAATAAAATACTTTATTATTAAGCAAGTTTATAAAATAAAAGCATTAAATATTATCACTGAATACTTTGAAATATATTCATAAATATATTATATATAAAGATCCCCACAAAGCATACAGAAACAATGCACCCTCGAGACAAGTGGATCGTTAACGTTGAAAATCATCGATATTATTCTCTGCAACCAAATGCAGATCTGCCCCACTTTATATGTGGCGTGGAAGATACGATTATGATACGATTTATTAATAAAATGGGCAGTTAATACTAATGACAGTAGTGCCAGTAGTAATCACTTCATAAAACTTAAAACATGTTACATTTAATTGCAAATGTACTGTGAAATAGAATTAGTATTATTTTGTTTAAACTATTTTTAGATTAAATCAATAATGATGGGTACTAAAATATAATATCATAGAATTCATAAACCCAGGAAAAATGCAATGGACATAAATATAATTCGGACCCAAGAAGTGATATAGTGTTAATATATTTATCGGTGATGTTAAATAGCCATTAAGTGTGAACACTAAGATTTTTTCGCTTTCAATGCGAGCTATTCTTTTTAAACTCAATAAAGACTTTTATTCCATCTAAAACTCAATTGGTATTTTATTTGAACTATGTCAATTTTTAAAATATGAGGAATCTGAGATTGAAGTTAAGGCTAATATAAAGCAAGTGCTGAGAATTTAATAAGTTTTTTAAAACATAACTTCTGTATATCTGTATTTATGTAAATACATCTACTATATTTAGTGTTAGAAAATGTAATGTGCAAACATAAAGAACTGGTATGAAACCCAGATATAATTTCTGGGACTGGTTTCGAAATAAAATGACTTAAAAAAAACATTTTGCAATGAAACTTATGGAAACAGTCGAAATACAAATTATGTATTCTTAACGGCTTAAAAAACGTAAATACTCAAAAGCAAGCTATCGGATGGCCACTGAATAAAACGGCCATTTAAAAAAGTACCATAGAGATTAACCGACTCATTTAAAATGATTCAAGGCTCTCGCCGCGCTTGCCAAATACTCTTGTTTCCTACAATAACGGGAAGTATTATTCTGGTTTTTATGTTTTTTTTTTATAAAATCAATATACCTGTAAAAAGAAGTAGTAATTTAATTTATTAAAAAAATATAACAAAACATTACATCATTACCATTTTTAAAGAATTGTTGAACGGCTTTCGAAAAAAAAATAGTTATTATGTTTGTATAATATAAAAAAAATATGTATATGGATCTATACTAAATATGATAGATTAAAAAAATATAATGCAATTTAAACCATAATAAACTTTTCAGAATACTTCTGTTAGAAGTCGCTAAATTCCACCGAATGCATAAATAACGCGCTTAATTGAGAGTGAAATCACGCTGCAGTTTTGATGAACCACTTGCCTATTTATAATTCACATTGATGTTCTCTATGATGACACTAGCTATCTAATTCTACATTAAGTAATCATATTTAGTACATTGCAACAAAATAATGGACGAAGATATTAACTACCCGTACATATTTTATGTCTTTATTATAGGTAGAGTATATTTCATCTTTCAAACTACCCCTCATGTAACAAAAGACGGTTATTATATTACCCACCTGCAATACAGAAGCCGAAGGAATTCTATATTTGAAATCTTGTTCCAGACCTGCGAAGTATTTGGGGCAACAAGGCCAACCGTTTGCCTCCAGAAAGTAATATTCGATAAAACAATTTGTCGTGCGGCCGTTCCACACATCTGCGACATGAGTGATTTTCCTTCCGATAAACTCGTATTTGTATTTTCTTTTATTAATGCTGACTTTTGAGTTACTTGGGCAAACCTTTTAAGATAAAGCCACTTCCACTTTTAATGGAAAATTATCAATGTTCTATCTTTGGCTATAGCCACGTATCCACTCCAGAAAACAATGTATCTAGCAATGAGAACATATTTTTGTACTTTTTTTTATATTTATGACCCTTAACTTTTTATTACTTTATCTATAGAAAAATATAATTTATTTTGTGTTTATTTTATATGATTCTTTATATCTTCAAAAAATAGAATTTATTAATAATGTAGATGTATAAATAAATAAATTATAACTGTTAAGTATCGCTTAAACTTAATACTTGAACTTGCTCACGTAATACTTAAGGGTAAATATAATTTTCAAAACAAATAAGTAAAAATAAAAATAACAAATATCGACATCTAAATTAATTATAGCCTAACTAAACCATCTAGAAAGTTAAATATGAAAAAAAAAAAGATTTTCAACTTAACGAAATGAAATTCTTTAAAAAGCTGAAAGGAAAGTGTAAAAAAGGACGTTAATCGGTAAAGTTAAACGAGTCCTTGTCAACGGCTTAAGGCGAGTTGAGTGATTTTCGAACTTCGGCAAAATTCAGTTTGTGACTGCGATTAATGACACGAGTCAAATTCAAAGTCGTACAGTCGTGAACGTAATTTTAATAGACTTTCTTGTCAATAGAGTTTAATACAAAATAGTAAGAATATGCAAGATTATGTGTACATAATTGGATATAAAATATATTTCAATATTGAGCTTTAAATAAAATATTATTAACTTATAAATTAAATATTGAATTAAAGCATCGGATATCATTTATTATAAAATGTAAGTAAGATACGATACAATTTTATTTTAATATTTGCGAGATTGAATTTTCAGATCGTACTTGATGGAAATAAAAATGTATTCTGTTTTTATTTGAACATTTTATTTTTATATAAATACAAGTTATTATATATAATATACAATATAATAGTTGTATATACTTGACAATGCATTGATACAGAAGTTGCAGTCATAAATTGAAGCTCATTCCGTAAATTCTTTTGAATAGTAACATGACATGTAAAACTTTTATTTTCAACCATCTAATAACAATGTGATTCAAATGTTTGAAATAAATTGGGTAATGTTTATTTAAATTTATATAAATCTAGAATGAAAAATAAACCTATACGGGCAGCGATTCGAATCCGCGACTACTGGGAAACCGTCCCGTCGCTCTACCAACTGAGCTACCGTATCGCTGTCCGCCTCGGTGAATTAAGCATTCTATATGTGATCGTCTTTATCGGGTCTTTCTAACCATTTATTATTTTAGTAATTAGATATGTTGAATCTAATAAATTGTTGGTAAGAGCTTTTATTTTATTTAAGCCCGATTATCGACAGTTTAGGTGCTTATTGAGTACATAAAAGCGTAGCCTAGTTTTGTAACTATAAAATAAAAATAAAAATAAAAATAGCCTTTATTTCTACTACATATTATTGCAACTTAATTATATCTAACTAACTATATTATATTATA
Source organism: Napeogenes sylphis (assembly GCA_959347405.1). Lineage (NCBI taxonomy): Eukaryota > Metazoa > Arthropoda > Insecta > Lepidoptera > Nymphalidae > Napeogenes > Napeogenes sylphis. The sequence continues at coordinate 2,931,551 of OY365783.1, forward strand.
CTAACTATATTATGCTATTCTAACTAACTATATATATAACTAACTATTTTAAGAGTAAATCTTAGATAATACTAGTAGTAGTCGCCTCTTCGGCGTAGGCCTCTCCTAAACCTTTCCATTTATCGCGTTCTCTTGCCTCACGCATCCATAATGGTCCACTTCTGTGGTTAAAGTTTTGTAACTACGTAATGATAAAAAAAACATTGTTCTAATAAGTACTTACACATACTTCAAAATAATTGACCTTTATTATAATATCAACTAAAAATAACTAATAATAGTTGCCCGCATGACAAAATAATATTATTTAACTACTTTTGCAAAGTATGCATGTTGCGCCATTTACTACAACTACGCTGTTTATCGTAGCCTTTAGGAATAAATACTTTTATAGATGCACTTATCATGTCAAAACCTTAAAGTTTGCTATAACTTAAGTGAATTCACGTAAAGTAAAAGCAACGCTTCACAAGCCACAAGCGGTAAATCACTTGAAGAGGGAATTTGTCTCGTCAATTTATGCTCTAAGAATAAATCTAAGGTTAAGGATGGTGGTCTAATAAAATGCGGCCAAAGATTATATCTTGTGATATGTTTTATGTATTTAATTGATATGTCAAATTGCAAATGAGGACCTCCAAGAACATTGACGATATTCCAAAGATCACTTATTAGGGTGGCCATTCTATGTTCATTTTAAATTTTAGAATGAAGTAGTTTTTTTTACACTTCTGTCTTATAACTAATCCATGAATAAGGAATAAAGTTTTTTTTTCTATACATTCCTAAATTATTCCTATTTGTTTGTGGTAACAAACTAAATACTAGTCTTAAATATAACATAGAAAAATATTAAATAGTCACTTCTACAATTTCCTCTTTGAGATGAGGCGCCAACTGTGTGTGAATTTCGACATTTCATTATGAACGAGGGAATCTTTTGGCGCGCCCTGTGATTCAGATTTCTCGTGGTTTTTGTTTTTTCACCTATTGCCTCTAGCTATATATGTACACTTATCCTTATTATGGTATACGGTAACGGATGACTTGTTACATTGAATGTATTTATAAGGTTCCGACATTAATTAATTTACTCTAACGTATAATTGAATTACAATTAGTTAGTCTACTCGTCATTAATAATCCACATAGATTTTAATATATGTTTTCTTTTTGTTAAAATAATAAGATATATTATTTTGTTAAGAAATAAATATAGTTTTTAACCGTATTATATAACCGTGACAGAGTGTTTCCAATGAAGGGAAAACCTTTTCAGACGTCTACAATCGTATTCTTCCATACATTACTGTTTCCTCTGAATCTTTTTAACCAAAACCACGAGTGCGTAAAAGGATATTTGAAAATTCACCTGCCGTAGACATCACGCACACAGACACCACGCACACAGACACCACGCACACATACATCACGCGTCACGATGAAATTTTTCTTTTCGAGAATAATGTTAAATTCTTTATATGAAAAAACATACAACCTGTTTCAAAACTGCCTTTTTATATTTTTATAAATTAATATTTTGTTAAAATTTACATTGAGTAATGGATTTTTGACACGTATCTAGCATTCAGGTTTTTAAATAAATTGTGCTTTAAATTGAATGTGGAAATAATGGATTTAATACTTAGTGACTCATTGAAATAGATTTAATTCTATAAATCATTCTGTAAAGTATCTGCACACTTCACACACAATCTCCGGGGACGGAACTTAACATTTTGGAAGGCACCATAATCCTTACAAAATTCAGGCTTTTTTTTTGTAATTTAATAGTTAAATTAATTACTTAAAACTTGTTGCTTCTAGACATGTGTAAACTAGTAAACAAGTCATTACCAAAAATAAGGATCTGAAGGGTATTTTTTTTTAAATGTTTAATAATTTAAAATCTTATTATAAGAAACAATTTCATCAGTAATTTTGTATATGGTTTAAAAATATTTGATGCTACATACGCTCGTGTAATACCAAGAACATTTTATTTTAACACGTTCATATCATCAGGTTATAAATTGTCCTCGGACACGCTTGCCACTCACGTTTGGACGATTCAAAAGGGACAAAAAACATGGCAACTAAATGGAGCAGAAAGTTTTAAAATTTACAAAAAAAGTTACGCTTTGATGGAGACATGAGAGGTGTTACTGTGTTTCTAGTTCAAATTCTCCTCAATTAGTTTTTAATGCGACTCGATTTATTCCAAATAAGTCAATTCCGGAGAATTATTTTTCTCTTGTATTGCTTTTATTATAATAAAGATGCAAACTAAACTTTACGCAACAAAAACACAAATACGCTAATCATACGATAATCGTGAATTCGTAAGTTTTAATTAATTAATGTTGTCGCTATAATTAGGGAACGGGTTTGGTACGTTTAGACTTGACGACTAATTGGCTAAAAAGTCAAAATTTATATCAGGCGAATACTCTCTTTAACGACGTATAAATAGAAGCGAAGATAACGTGCTTTAGGAGTCCTTAAGGTCGTTAATCAATGGTGTCTGCGGTTAAGTAGCAATAGTAATTTATAGCTCAGTCTCTTGCCAAATTAGATTGGAAGCAGCTTTAAGTGAAATTGTCTAAATATTTATGTACGACTAACGAAGCAGTTCGGGAATAAACTTAAAAAGAATTAGATTTTTTAAATTTATGGATATCATTAGGAGCATTAAAATAAAAAATAATAATCAATAAGACCCGGAATTATTGATAACGAATTTATATTTAATAATTGTATATAGAGCCTCAAAGAGTAACAAGGACCAAACAATGCCAGGATAAAAGGAAACCCATATCATTATTTTTTTCCCGCTGGAGTTTTATATTCAACAGGGACGATTATACCACCTTTTAATAATTTATTCCTTAATATTCCTTATATATTATACACAAAAAATGTTTCATTCGGATAAAAATAATATTTATTTTATATTTATATATATTTAAGCTACACTCAAGTTTAAGTTTTATAACTATTATTATTTTTTATATCTTTACACAAATACACCGATTAACCACAAAGTGAGTATCTAAATAAATCAAGAACATTATTCCGTTCCTCAAAACACCTGCACACCAAAACAATCAAAGGGTTAATCACCTTCAATGAAACAAATGGCATTGTTATTATTTTTACTTTTTGGATCAATTGAAACCACCTGTGGTTATAAATCTTCGTGCTCGAGAATGTTGTTAGATACTGAGTCAACATGGGGCTTGGAGGAAGCAATTTTGCGGTGTACACATATATACTTTTTGGTTTTATGGGATGGGTGTCTGGACAGGATTATTATGAAGGTAAGGTTCAATATAGACCATAGATAACTTAATTCATAAAAATATTGTCTACATATTAAGTACAATATATTTTACAATTATATAATAAGTATAATATTTTTTATAATTGTTGATCAATAAAAATCAGTTAATAAAATAAACCGTGGTGGCCGTGTTTGTTTGTCCAATTCGATGAAAACTCTTTTAAATACTCCAATAACTTTAATTTCAATAAGCTTCAATAACTTTATATTACTTAGAGAATTTAGTGCAAGTCCAAACAATAATTGCAATCATTTTTTTCGTATAACTTTGGTAATATTAACACTACAAATAGTCATAATTATAGATTAATAGTTCCTCTATGCGAACTAATCTATACATGTTGCTTCCACGTCACCACTTTTAAGATGTTGTAAATTAAAGTATTAGTTTATTATTTTATCCGTTTAGAGTAAGAACTATTTCAGCTCTTGTAAATATAAGGGACCACATAATTAGTAGTGGCGTGATTATTAATATGTACTTGTTTTAATTATATACCGCGCCTTAATTGCATTCTAATTTGTTCTTACATTTCAAACATCACTCTAACTTAATGGGTCAATACTAATCACTTTTTTTAATGGATAACTTACAAGGTAAGCTATTTGTAAAGGGTAAATTAAAACAGTATCCATGAACATAGTTAAAAAATCCAGAACTATACAACAAAAGTATGAAAATTCATAGAAGCCATTTATGGATAATTTAAATAAAAAACTCTGAAATTGACCTATTTCTGCAAGGCATTTTTCTGCATTGTTTTCTATTTACATTATTTATCTAAAATGATCAAATTGTAGTTAAGTTAGATCAAATTGATAAATAATAATATTGTATAAAATGAAGGAATATTGTTCTTTAGGCCATGTTATTTAAATTTCAATAACACTTAACTATTCTATATTTAAATCTATTTATATATTGTTCTGTTTTACAATAAAAATATATGTAAATGGAAAAGATTTATTTTTGACAAGTAATTTTGTTTTTATTTCAGAACGACATAGATATGAACTGAGAACACAAATGGGTCTTTCTTCTATACCAAAGCAATTCGAGGTAAAAGGTAAAAATGCTGTCGCCATATTCAACAAAAATATTGTAGAAATAGAAGAATTAGCGGCTAAACAAAACCTCTCTGTCATTTACAAAGTCAAAGTTGATACCGTAATTAAAAACAAACACAGAACCCAACACAAAGGAAAAGCAAATAAGAAATCAAAAAAGTACAATGTTCCATTGAAAAAGAAAAATATGAAGCTCTCCAGTTTCGAGATGATATTAAGAAAACATGCCAATGATATTGGAATGAACCATTACTCAGATGACGTCACAACTACAGAGAAACAAAAGATTATTTACACGACGAAACCAATATGGGCTGGAAAATATAAGCCAATAGTCGGCGCAGTAAAAACAAATTATGTAAAAATTGTTAGACCAGTAAGAAATAAGATAATAACGTTAGAAACCTAATTTATTTAATGCAATAATTTGTTGTAATTTTTTGATATTTTTATAATATATATTTTTTACACTTGATTATCTTTTTTACGAAGACGATACCAGAAGTACCTCTTACAGTAGTTTCTTTATATTAACTTGAAACTTATCAAAGAAACGCCAGAAATAAACAAACGAATAGGAGAGTTTTAAAGAAATTGAACTGCAATTATAAGAAAACGAAACCTTGTTAAATTTAATGTGGACAAATATCTTGCCGATCCATTGTTATCAATTTTATATTTCTTCAATTAATTCCCTTTTTTGAATATCCAAATATTCAAAAGTTAAACAATTCATTTGGGTCTAGCTTTTAGCTTACACTTCATGATAATTTAAGTCATTGTAATTGCTTATTATATTTTTTATTTAAATTTTATTATTGCTTATAAGTATTATGTTCTATACCATGAACTAAATGACGCTTGTAAAACCCATTTCAGACACAACACCAAACCATTTTTTAAATAAAATGCTGAAGTACATTCACATCACATTCTATAAAATTCAAATACACAAGTTAGCGTTATGTTGTTAAAGTATCCTCTGGCATTGAAACCTGAAACATCGATATTGTAACAAAGACAAAAAATTCGTCGCAAAAACAAAAAAGAAGGAAAAAATCTAAAAACAAACGTAAAAAATTAATGATATTAAGCAAAGTGTTGATAATATTTGTGACACTTTATCAAACATAAACGTCTATGAGTATAACTAAATAAGTGTATCTACGTACCAAGCCTGAGCATGCTAAGTTATGTAAATTTGATCAACCGCAACGGATCGTTTGTATTACAATTACAAATGAATGAATACTAAGTAACCGATTCTCTGCATTTGTGGCGAGAAACTTGAGGAATAATGTTGTTCAAACACCTGCAATAGTATTTTATAAGCATTGTTTTGTGCACTTCATATATGGATATAAAAAATATACAATCAGAAATATAAGAAAGAAATGGATAACTATGATATCTATATTTTATCTCACTGGCATATCGAAACCATTGCACACTTGTCGTCTTAGGTAGTAGGTACGTGCAAATGAAACCTTTTTTATGAAATTCTTTGATGATTGCCATTTTGCTTTTGCTAATAAAATAATTCAATGGACTTAAAAATAATTTAGATCCTTTGGGATAATCAAAACTCTAAGGAGTTGTAATAAGGGTTGACAGTTATTTATGTGTTGTTGTAGTTATTTTTTCGGAAGTAAAATAATTGGTGGGAAGACCATATAATTTTATATGATTACAGTAAAATTAAACTTTACGAGATATATTACCATCTATCTTTGGTTTACTGTAAATTTGATACATTCATTAAATTTAAAGTAAACCAAAGAGTTCTGTCAAAAATGTTAATAATCACATACAAGCATTTCACGAAAACAGCATAAAAACAAAAATTATAAAAACCCGAAAAATATAAGTTTAATTGAAGACTTATATTCCGCCTCGCCGCGGACGGGAGTGCCACAAAGAGCCCCCGGGGCATACAAGGCTGCATAAAATGAAATATGGTCTTTTCAGGTAAACCCTTTGCATATTTTGATGGTTATTTTAATAAATAATATTATCGTTAATTATAATTTAATTATTATATAGACATAAAATACAATTAAAAGAAAATCATTGAGTTTTAAAGGAACTTTATTCATTTAAATTAATAAATATAAATTATTACATTTCTCCACGCGATATTTTTAAATAAAGTGTTAAAGATTTTTCCTAAACGATAGCAACATTTTCTATATACAGTAATATTATATGTATGTAATATGTATAAAATATATAATTACATATACATAGATAAATATAATGAATTATATCTAGTTATTATATAAATATATAATTTTAAAGTCCTTTTTTTTCTGCAGGGCTAAAGACTTTCTTCCATGTATCTACCACCTTCTCAGCAGCCAACCGTCGCACTGATAGAAAACACCTGTTATCATTAAGCCTAAAGATAGCAACTGCACTGTGTGCAGCAAAAGACTTAAATACTTATTTATTTATTTATTCTTTGTTACATAATTAAAAATTGTGTAACAAAGTTGTTGTTTTATTGAAAACATTACAATACGACTATACCAGTTATCACCCAGTTACTAATTTTAGATCATAATTACAAGTTTTAATGTTTATGAGGGTTCAGACTAACACCTCTGTGCATAAATATTTTTGTTGATTATTCTTCTAAGTCACGCAAGAATCAATTCACTAATTATAAGGTAGTTGTCATTCAAAAGTATGTGCTACAATTACATAATAATCAGACAATATGATATTCTAAAAATAATTAAAAAAAGGTATTTTATTTATTGTTGGGTTTGTTATATTTTTTATATTTATGTTTTTCTTTCTTTTAATTCCTAATATAATCAAATATATATATTAGTAATAGTAGTAGTAATATATATATTTAGCAAATAAGTTGCAAGTATCACAGTTAAGCACAGATATTATGAAGTTAAAATCAAATTTAACGATAGAGCAAACTTGAGCTAACTTGAGCTAACAATTTGTAACTTGGTCCCCGACGCATCGGCCTGAATATGTGTTGATTGTGCATAGGATCGGATGAAGCGACAAATTGTAGATGGTTCTGTAGATTAAGCGGTTAGTGATAATACATTTACTACATATTACGTTCCTGCAATATTAACAGAGGCGTTCAAGAGATCTTAAAACAACAACTTTAGTAATCATAAATCTGTTATAAAAATAGGCTACTTAATATATTTTCTTATTACTTACTTAGATAAAAATAAATAAGACAATGTTTTTATTTTGAAATATCAAATATAAAGAAAACATGTTGAAAGAGTCTGTATAAAATTTAAATATAAATATATAGAATAATTTGCTGTCGCGATACTTGTGGACTACCTATATCTATTTATCTTACTACTATTAATTGAAAAATTGCTCAAACACTCTTTTCTACTTTTTTGGATATCAATACTAGTGCATATCAACTTGGAATACTGATTGGTATAATAAAAATGACTATGCTTTATGATAATACATATTATGATTAAAACTAAAAAGGAATAATATTTTCATTAATCGCTTAGAGAACCCCAAATCAAACTCGATATCCATATTTACCAAGCACAAGGACGCCTGATTCCGCAACATGTGAAGTTCTCGATTTAATTTATAAACTTGTTTGCCTCACTCTTATCGAATATCAAAGTTTCTACAAGTCGAAATTAAAAGCAACACGGTTCAATTTTGGATTAATCATATTCTAAAGTAAAGACTTTCATAAATTTATGTAGCTTTATTAAAATATATTATTTCTATGTTTTAAGAACGTTGATTTATTATTTCATAACTTAGGTATCCACAGTAAATATTATTTTCTTTCTGAATGTTTTATTTTTAATTTCAAACAGAATAATTTTAAATATAAAAATAGCTATAAAAAGTCAGAAAATCTAGTGAAAAATTATTTATCATCACCCAAAAGTAAAATATATTTGGTATAAGTCACGAATTAAGGAATAATTTTTAAATTCAATCTTTGTACAAATATTTTCTGTTAAAGCTCAATATTATTTAAAGAGCTCTTCTATTATTAAAATATTAATAAGGTAGATTTAATTGTAAATTAAGAATATGATGGGGATGACATGTTCAAGAAGGATCAAAATTTCATTAAAATAAAAAAAAAAATACTAAGAAATTTCTAACTTCCGTAATGTGTCATTATGCAATGCCTATAAATCATTATTTTCTCTTCATCTTTAGTGCTTTGAATTTATTTATATATTAAAACTGGAAGAAGGTGTACTTGGCTACATTATTGAAGTTATCATTTATTTATATGAGTAATTTCAATTATACATTGCATACTATAATAATCTTAATTCGCGAAAAATATAATCAATACGGGCAGGGATTCAAACTTGAGCCCTCTTTGAAACCGTTCCTTCACTCTAATCATTGAACTACCGTGTCGATACTCTTTTCGGTGATATCTATTTGTTTTTCGAAAATCCTAACCATTGTCTCTAACTTTGTAATATAGATAACATTGAAAACATTGAAAAGATACCAGAACTAATATTAATGTTTGTCATTGTTAAATATTTATTTCGTTAAATAAATAATAGGTTTATTTACTTTTAGTAGGTACTCTAGTAGGTACTTTTGGTAGGTATTTAACAATTTGTCATTTTTATGATATAACTAATCCCGATAGCGAAAAGTATAACTCCGAACCACTCAATGTTGATTTAGGCCACATTCATGAATGAATAATATAAACTGCTGCTTGGAAAATCTCGGCCATCAAAAATGTAGAATATATTACTATATTCACTAATGTACTACTGTAAATATATGTTCTAAGTGTAGAATCTATTAAAACTGTACAAACTATAGTATATAACACACACACACACACACACACATATATATTTATATATATTATTATATTATATTATTATATTTATATATGTGTGTGTGTTATATAATACTCTTTAAATAAAATAAATATCTAAAGTGTTAAAAAAAGCAAATAAAATCGGTGTATTTAAATAAATCACTTGAGTGTAATGTTCTTTTTTAATTATCCAATATTATTGAATATAGAATCAAATTTCCCTATCATTTAAATATAATAGAAACAGTTAAGCAAGTTTCTTAAGTGAGCAGTCGCGGGTCTGCCGCATCGTAGAAACTCGCCCAAAGTTAGTTTGAACCTAAAACTACTACTATCACTAATAATTTCACAATAAAACTTTTAAACACACTTTTGTCTAAATAAGCCATAAAGCGTCAAAATAACAAGACATGAAAAAATATACAAAATATTAAAATAAAAATAACTACGTTAAAAAAACCGACTTTAAAACTAAAAAGTAATAAATAATGAAGACTTAATATTTAGTATATACTACCTATTATTTATATGTCCTATTTACTAATTTGAAGTCGGTGCCAAGCCATTTAGTATTAGAATTCGGTTGAATACATTTTTGTAATTATTTATTTTTTTGTTTTTTTTCGTATCGATTCAAGCTAGTAATCATATTAAGATCTAATTGTTCTTTATTTACGTATCTTAATTTTTGAAGTAGGTATTTCATAATTCACATGTCCATTTAGTTTAAGAATCCTGTTAAATACATTTTCATAATTTTGGTTTGTTTTTTCACTATTCTCGGTGTTGATTGCGCTGCTTATAATAATAACATTTAATTACTATTTATTATGTTTATTTACGTATCTTAATCATTAAAGTAGGCATTTCATTGTATTAATTTGCTCTTATTCATTTAAGTGGTTAAATATTATTATTTGTTTAATGCTTGGCACCGACTTCAAATTTATTAGTAAATAGGACATATAAATAATATGTAGTATATATAATAAATATTATTATCTTCTTTATTTTTTACTTTTTAGTTTTAAAGTCTGTTTTTTTTAACGTAGTTATTTTTATTTAATACTTTTTAGTTTATTGCTACATTATCAACTAGCCATGGGTAGACCTACAAAAGGTGCTGCGCGCCTTAAAAACTACAGTTCTCAAGAAACGGGAACGGATAACAGTAGTTTTCTCCGTAAAAAATGTCTTCGAAATACAATTTCACGTTCTTGTGAGACTATTAAAGACTTCACATATCCAAAACAACAGATGTCATTAGTCACAGCACGTTGTGATTTCCTTCCGAAGGAGCAAGTTCAAAACTTGGACAAAAATGCTCATAAAATAAAAAATAATAGGCCTACCTGAATCAGAGGCTAGCGTTTCTATTTGAGTTGTAAGAGTTTTGGTTTGAAAATGATATCATTTGAAAGGGGTTGGTCTCCCCTTTCTTTTAATACTATTCCCAGCCCGAGAAAATGCGTAGTTTCTTTTTTATATGTTTTTTTGTGTGAAATAAACTTACCGTGTTTTCACCAATATTAGCACAAAAACACAATGTTTAACACAAGAACACTTCACATCTATGCAATATATTTATCCATTATTTATATGATATTAAATTTTTCATTTTAATTTAACAAGAAAAACACAATTCGTAACAACTTTGTTGTTTTAGATTCCCTAATGTTAAATGGCGGCAACTTGACATATGACGTTTGTGATTTAAAATGCTTTTTGAAATAATTAATATTTATATTACTTTTTTTGTCAAAACTGACTCTGTTAACCCCGACTCCACGTTGTCTTGTCTGTCCTACCCCTAGAGTGTTTTTGTAAATCCGGAGGCGCGGAAGGAGGGCAGCCCCCACCCGCCGTAACACTGAGTTCGCCACTTCGGCTTGTTGCTACGGCCAGCCTCAGTAGCTACGGCTCGATTGGGTTTCAGTTCAGTATTACGCAAGGGTGAAGGGGCTGGCCATCCTGAAGCGCCGGAGACGTCACAGAAGTCTTAATTACTTACATTTTAGGTTAGTTTTTACGAAACTTCAAATCGAAATATCTCCAAAACTAAACACTTTCTCACAATAAAAATGGTGTCAGGGGATAAGGCTTCGACCCCTCTTTTCTCCCTATCCCCCTCTCCCTTCTATTCTTACAACTCAATTGGAAAGTGTTACCGAATCAAATTTTATGGGACCAATACGAAACTATTCCGCATCAAACAAAAAAAGAATTACGTAAATCGGTTCAGAAACCTCGGAGAAACCGGTGTACATACATAAAAAAAATATATAATATATATACCGGCCGAATTGAGAACCTCCTCCTTTTTGAAGAAGTCGGTTAATGAACATTTTTCAAGAGGTAAAAGCTAGATATTACGTATTACTCATATTTTGTTTATAAAATACAAGAAGTTATAATAATAATAAAAATTAAATTTTATTTATATCTTTCTTAGGCATAACAACATATGTGAAGATTTTCTTTAAGCATAACCCCACAAACCCCTTTTTTCCCGATGTGATATTCAACCCAAAAATCTCCGACCTTACACAAGAACCAATCAGAATATTAATCCTTCACAGATATCTCAGACTATATTACAAGCCACCATCGCTGTAAGTTAATTAACTTGTTTTCCTCAAAAGTTAAAATTTTCAAACTAATATGGACTTTACGGTGTGGGAAAAAGGTTAAATATTGTTAAATAGTCAATTGAATGTGTATATGGTTCTTTTTTATCTCATAGCTACTATATATACCATTGTAAATTAAATATAAAATATTATAACAGTAGTTTTCAAAAAACATACAGTATTAAAACAACCAAATAAATACGATTAAGTGAAAATTACTTAGATCAGCATAATGACTAATTTAGTATTTAACTAACTATCTATACATATAATAAAATTGTCACTGAGCCATTCCTGTACATGGAATCAAAAAAAAAAAACATCATAGGGGGGCTTTATAAGAGCAAGAGAACCCAAAACAATGTTTTTTTCAGTTTGTCTGTTTGTCTGTATGTCTGTATGTTTGTGCACGCTAATCTCAGAAACGGCTTAACCAATTTGAATGCGGTTTTCGGAAATATATTATTACAGTCTTCACTTAACATTTAATTTTTTTTTTTTAATTTATTTATGTACCAGGTTAAGTGATAAAAAACAATGCAAAAGGAAAACTAAAAATACATGGGATAAACTTATCTCTAATAAGAGATCTCTACCAGCTACCCGTGAGAGTGACACAGTTAATTTTAATGGGCAGAAATAGGTACACACTACATATATGATAAAACTGGATACAAATATATATTTTGAAGAACATAAAATAAATATATAAATACATATTCCCATACATATATATATATATATATATATATATATATATATATATATATATATATATATATATATATATATATATATATATATATATATATATATATATATATAAATATATATATACATACATACAAATAAATATATAAATATTTATATTTATAATTAGGAGAGGTAATAAAGCTTTAATCTTTGTTTAAAAGATAATGTAGATGGGCTATTTTGAATATGATTGGGTAGAGTATTCCATAAACGTGCTGCATGTATGGTAAACGATTTAGAAAATAAAGAGGAATTATAGTAAGGCACATTAAAGGTTTTAGCTGTAACACAGGAACGTTTAGGACGGCTGCTTGGTAAAGACAAATGGAATCTTTCGTACAAGTAAGAGGGAGCTAAATTTGCAAGGATGTTGTACAGCGTGGTTAAAACATGCATATTCCGGCGAAGGCGAATTGGGAGCCACTTAAGTTGACGTCTAAAGTCTGTAACGTGATCAAACTTGCGCAATCCGAAAATAAAGCGAATGCACAAGTTTTGAAGGCGGTCTAATTTATTGAGCAGCTCCTCATTAGCATCCAGGTAGCAAACGTCGGCATAGTCAAGAAGGGGAAGTAAGAGGGAGTTGGCTAATAAAATTTTGCATTTCAAGGGAAGGAAATTCTGCAGACGCTTGAGCGAGTGGATTGAAAAATGCACTCGACGACTCATTTCATTGACTTGCGTAGTCCACGATAAGTGTTTATCTATCGTCAGTCCCAAATTTTTTACATCTTCAGAAAAAGGAATAACAGAATTATTATACATCACGTTAGAGAGCTGGTTAAGATCTACTTTATTTCGCAAATATTTACTACCAATAAGAATGGCTTGAGACTTTATAGGATTAACTATTAGGCCAAATGACTCAGTCCATTCTTTAATTAAATTAAGGTCCTTGTTTATGTCCTTAATGGTAACATCGATGTCTTTTAAAGAGGTATGTCTGTAAAGTTGTAAATCGTCTGCGTAGATGGAAGTGAGAAGATATTATTTTGGTCAATTCATTAATAAAAATGGAAAAGAGTAAGGGAGATAAAACGCCGCCCTGAGGGACGCCGGCAGAGAGAACAGCCCAATCGGATTGTGAGTCATCAGAGCATGTTATCTGACGACGACCGTACAGGTAACTATGAAACCAGTTAATCACGGGTGGAGATATGTTAAGACTGCGAAGAACACCAAGCAATATGTCGAAATCTACTGAATTAAAAGCATTGCTCAAGTCAAGAAGGACAAGAACGGTTAGTCTATGATTATCCATAGCAAACCTAATGTCTTCTGTGACTTTCAGCAAAGCTGTAGTTGTACTATGAGCGGTGCGGAAACCCGACTGAAAAGGACTAAGGAGGTTATTATGATTTAGGAAACTTGATAATTGTTTAAATACTGCTTTTTCAAGGACTTTAGAAAGGAAAGGTAAAATAGAAATTGGACGAAACTGTGAGGGAGAACTAGGATTACTTATTTTAGGTAGTGGCATGACATGTGCATATTTCCAGATTGATGGAAAGGAATTGGCTGTTAATGAGAAATTAAGGATATGTGTTATAACAAACAATATTATGTCGAGAATAGGAACTAACATGTCACGGCTAACATTATCACTACCCATTGCTTTAGAACTTATGTTCAAAATTGCTGCCTTAACATCACACTCCGTGATTTTAGAAAAAGAAAAGCTGTCACAGATAGGTGAGGTGGTCGTATTTAATTTATTTTAGATTGAGGTTTTTAACGAATCTGGGAGGTTAGATGATGAAGATGAGAAAAATTGATTGAGTGCGTTCAAGTCTAATAAATGGTTAGAAGTGGGCTGAGACTTGCCTACACCTAGTAACTTGAATAGACTCCACAATTGTGGAGGCGTAGAATTATTAGCACAGGAGTAAATTAGCGGCGTTTAGCATCTCTACACATTCTATTACAACGATTTCGTAACTTTTTATATACGGCAAAACGTTCATCAGAAGTTCATCCTTCTTGAAACCTGACTTAGCTTTATTACGTTTTGTCATCATTTTTTTTATTTCAGCGGTAAGCCAAGGTGCAGGAAAATGTTTGACTTTAATTTTTTTGAAAGGTGCGTGTCATACAATTTAATAATAGAAGTGTTAAAAATATCAATCTTGGTGTCTACATTTAAAGCTATAAATAATTTAGACCAATCAATTAGTGCAGCATCGTGGCGCAAGAGCTCCCAATTAATAGCTTTAAAGTTGCGTCGCAGAATTACCTTACCTTTGCGTTTAGGGGTAGAAAGATTGTACTGGAGGAATAAAAGATCGTGATAGGAAAACGGTGCAGTAAGCTGCCCATGTGCTAGTATGTTTTGGGGGTTTGATACCATTAGGTCAATTAGAGACGGATCAGCATTGGGTGAAAAATGAGTTTCAGAAAGAGGGAGAATAGAAACATTATAGGAATCAAGTAAAGATGTAAGTCTCTTAGATCTATAATTGTTTTTGATTAGACACGTATTAAGGTCGCCCATGATAATAATATGATCGTAAGAGGGAGAAAAATAATCAAGTAGAATATCAAAATTATTAAAATAATCAACTGTGGGAGAGGGGCTGTATAAAACGCCAAGGAGCAATTTATTATGTTGAAGTACAACCTCAAGGAGAAGATATTCCAAGTTGCCGCAATTTGTAGAAGGAGATAGACTGACGGTCTGAAAGGATATGTTGTCTTTCAGATAGATACACACCCCACCGCCCCTTTTTTCAAGACGATCATTTCGTATCAAGGTAAAATTAGGCAGACAGTAAAGAGAGGAAGACAGAGACGGCTTAAGCCACGATTCGGAAACAAGAATACAGTCGACTTGCACGTTACTAAAAGTTGCTAAGATATCAGAGTAGTGGGCCGGAATACTTTGTGCGTTTATATGAGCGATGTTAAAGGTGTCAGATTGATTAGAGAAAATAGATTTAAGCCTGGAATCAAGTAAATTAAAATCATTATCTGACAGAGGGTCACTAGTACAGATCATAAAGCCATTAGAGGAGGGAGAAGATAAGCAAAATATATTATCAAAATCAAAATCTGAGTTAGACATAATGGAAATGTTAAATAAGATATATAAATATATTATAACTAAAAAAAAAAAAAAATTGAATAAATAAGAAATAACTTTTTAAAATAACTATGTAAAATAAAAAATATATATTTTATTTTACACTCACTGGCGTAGTGGGAAAGCATTTATCCAAATGAATGGATAATAATTACAGAAAATTAACACAATGACATTAAAAATTATAACAAATATAACTGTGATCCGGTTTTTGAACGCTTATCGATTGACAGTAAATGTTCGTGACTCTTACCATTCACTAGTCAAGCAAAGTTAAATAGTGTTGTCAATTGTCAAAATGACAATTACATTTCTAAATAACATATAAAGTACACACAAATTATTTAGCAATGCAATAGATATTACACAATAATGGGTAAAGTTAAAAGTGAAAATAATAAGAAAACACGACTAATAATATAACTGCAAACCGGACAAAAAAAAAACTAATTTAAATTGAAAAGCCAAGAATGTATGGTGATTACAGAGAATAATATCAAATAAATAATTATAAATTTAGTGTTTATTATATCTAAATCGGTTAAGAAATAAAAAAGTTATGACTATTTATGTCAATGACGTAATAGGTACCATAAAAATCTTATTCTATACATGTAATAAATCTGTAGAGGAGTAGTCTCTGTACATTAAAAATATTTAAAAAAATTACCAGGATGTAAAGTAATAACTAACAGAATCCATTTTCAGCATTTTTAAAATCTTTGTCTGTTTATCTGTTTGTCTTTTTGTTTGCGATTCCAATGCAAACGCTGGTTGAACTCCACGAGATAAATCAAAATAATGTTCTAAGTATTGTATACCTTAAAAAGTTCTACAAGAAAATCTGCGATGGTATATGTTTATCTCTTAGGGATAACCCACAATAGTAAATTTTTATCCTTTACATTTTAAGAAAAATAATAGGTAATTTACGAAGCGATTTTAAGAAATACAGCTTTAATCCTTATCTAATTAAGTAACTTAAATAAATTTTACATTTAATATGGAACAATTTATAGCCCCTTACAGCATATAATTTTAATGAATATTTTCGAAGATATTACAGATTTAAAATATAGGGTCTTCGCGTTTGCGGTTTACGTTTATCATTTAAAATAGATTTTTTAAATAAAACTAGACCTGCAAGTTGATCGTGAAAATAACTTCGATTGTGTAGCTCAGAATTTTTCAAGTTTACATGATAATATTTTAATTATGTTCAATGAAAATCTGTAAGTGTGATATATGGTTAGAATGGTTATCAAGTACTCTGTTTAAGAAGTATTTAAATGGACGTTTAAGTAAAAACAAGAGAGGTAAAAATTATTTACAGTACCTAATATTGTATCCTTATTAAAAACTTTAAATATACTTTTGAAAGTGAGCGATGTCTGCCGATGTCGTAATTTTGATTGTTTCACTTAAAATAAGTCATATAGAAGCCAATACAAAAAAAGGGAAGTGGGAATTGTTTTACTACGAATTTAAGGCAAGCGAAGCCGCGGGCAAAAGCTAGTACTATATAAGAATGACCAATGATTTTATTCGTATATCCAATGACAATAATATTAGTATAAGATTCCACACGGAAGCATTGTTCTTTGTAGTATTATAAAAAGCATAGCACGTTGAAAGTTAAAGTTGCAAATTAATAAATATTTGAAAATAAGTATTAAATTTACCTAACCTGGGTTAGGTAGTATTAGAACTCTCTTACTGCAAAGAATCACCAATGACAGTCTTTCTATTCCCTTTGAAACACTTTATGACACTGCTTACAAAGACACTAAACTGTGTGCTATTGATATTTAAACTCTTTACTATCACTGTTACAGTTCTGTTACACAACTTAGTTTCTCAATCAGACACTGCCTTCTCTTATCTGTTGTCTGTGTAGTCCGAAAGGCATTTAAAAATTCACCGATGTTGCTGGCCACTGATTTTTTTTTGGAATATTAATTAAAATGACTAAAAAGGATTAAGTCTTCCTATCGAATTTATTTCTCTAGTTTTAGTTATTCATAAAATGCCTCTAATGTATTGATGTTTTTAAAACAATGATGATTGTAAATACACAAAAATATTATTTTTTAACCACGTTTTTATTACTTTCACGTGTATGTTCGCTTGTTTGTTTGTAACCGACTTTTTCAAATACGATTTTATCTCATTTCGATTTACGATTTTGTTCAAACTTTGTACATATATCAAGTATCGATAGTAAATTAATCATTTGTTTAAATTTCTCATTATCCTGTTTTCAGTATGGTTTTCAGTAGTTTAATTTGTTGTTGTGAAATAAAAAAAAATGATTTTATTATATTAAGATGATAATAAGTATCCGAAAAAAAAGTATTTGAGACCATTTTAAATTTTATGCATATTCTCTATTCCTTCAATAATTAATCGAAAGGAACTTCGTTCCATCCGGGTGTCCCTTGACACCTCTTAGTTTTTATTTACTAATCATTTAAGGTCATAAAATAATTTGTAAAAAGTGTAAATTAAGGGAGCGAAATTCAAACTTCCAAAACGCACCACCATTGGTCGAAACGAAATGTGACGTCATTTGACACGCCATTCAAATTATCGGCGTCGAAGTTCATACTGTGGTATTAGTGTTACTGAGAAAAATAAATAATTTAAACTTATATTTTCGTGCTTAAAGGTTTTATTAAATGATACGATTGTTTAGGTAATCATTTTCCACTTCTCTTGACTCAAATAAATAACTTTAATGATAATCAGCAGATATAGAAGATATAAGATGCTATAGAAGTATTATCAGCTGTGTTTTCAGTAAACAATTTTCTTTTTTAAAACATAGTTTAACTGGTAAAGTAAAACTATGTAAAATAGTTAGTTTTACTGGGAATGTAAAAGTATTGTGTGTTGAATGAGGAAATGGTAATAATGGTAAATTTTGTTTTTCAGCAGGTATATTTACATTGACACCTTTACTTCTGGACTTCGGTTTAATATTAACTTGCACAGATTAGTCACTTGGTAATTTATCTTTAATATGCGAAAAGCAAGGCTCTGCTTTGTGATTACATTTGATATTGTCTTGGCTGATTAATATCATAGACATTTGTATGGGAATTACTAGGACTTACTTAGTATATCACTTCTTTGTAAAGGTCACCAATTTTTTTAAACACTACTTTTGATAGCTAACTCTGAAAAGGCTTCATTAACCGATGTCAATCTTTGCCTTTTGACTATGCATATTTTGATTCTATCAGCTGGTGTTTTTGCAACAAAAATATATGAGGAACTACTCCTTTCTTCAAACTTAGATTGAATTTTTCTCCTTGTTGTTTCGTTATACATATTATATTCAATATCTTCCTTAACCTGAAATAAATTGACAACCATAAAAATTTCGTAAAATCAAAAAAGAATACAGTTTTTATAGAAAGTTATAATGAACTTTTGTAAACTAGGTTAGGTTAATTTTAAACTCAAATTTTCTAATGTTCAATAGCTAATGCAATTTACTATAAATTTAAACTATTAAATTAAACTTATCATAAATAAAGTATACTTACGTTAAATTGATCTTCACAACAATATAAAGTTTTAATTATCATAGACCATTGTTTTTTGTATTTTCGCATCTCTTGGAACATAAAAAACACTTTGTCGGGTGTTTTTCTAATACTAATTTTGCACTCCGGTACTATACAATACTTGTAAGAATGTTTTTATCTTCTTCCTTGACTTGTAAAGCACTTAAAACTTAAAATATGTAAGAAGTAAATAAAAAGTTCATAGTAAACATTGTCTGGACGTGTCATTTGACGTCACGCAGGGCACGCACAAAATGATGCGTTTGAACGGCTCAAACTTACTCAATGTTTTAATTTTCAATTTGAAAAAAACTAGAATCTTTTCAAGCCTATTTATATTTTTTTCTACAAAATAGAGAGGTACATCATTAATCATTACTTTAATCAAAAAAAAAATAGAATATTTCCTATTGTAATAAAATATATGTCGGAGGTACAGATCTTCTTGAACTTGAGTCTTGGGTATTATCCATTGAAATTAGTAACTATCTAATTATCTTTGTACAACGAAACGTGAGGCAGTTTCTAAGCACTTGTTCTCAGCTCGAGGTCCGAATTATCTGAGAGGTCTGACCATGATGATTACCCCTTTTATCGGAATCAAACCGACTGAGTTTAGACTCTGCCGAAGTGCGCCAACTTCACACTTGTGTTTCGATGTCATCTGATGTCCTGTACTCATGACATAACCGACACGGCCATCCTACAGGACACACGTCTCTGTGTGTTAATCTGTAACAAAATGTATCTCGCAAAGTATCACAAAACTCGGTCACTTCTTAACCAAGTCAATTATGAGGTCTCAAGTTTTTAAAACTAAAGTAAAGAAACATGATAGCAATAGACTTTCCTATAGCTATACTATTAAAATCAGAGAAATCAGAGCATGACTGACTATAAACTATTTAATCGTAAACGAAACCAGACATCAAGTTCTACATGTGATTCTCGATTATCTAGTAACCTTCAGTTACTCAGTAATCTACTTGCACATCCCCACAGGATTGCCAAGCCCTCTCCAAGGACTCTATGATTTCTTTTGAAATCCCAACTTAAACCAGAGTTGACTGCCTACCGCGTACTCAGGGACTACTGTTTCCAGTAGATACCGGTTTCTATCGAGCTACGGCTACGAATCAACTTCCAAGTCAGTTCAATCACCATGTAAACTTAATTTTTATTACATTCAGTTCCATGAAGTAATTCCTCATTTAATTCATCAATTTCATCGGTAATACTCTGATTCTCTGGCACAGACACATTATGACAATTCTTGTATTAAATGTAGGTAATCAATTATCACAAATTACTTAGTAGGTATTACCACAGTTACGTGAACTACCGATCCCGTTTGGGGGTCCGAACTGTAAGGCTCTCACTAATCAATTCCTCCTCGACTCAATGCTCCCGAATATTTAAAATGTCTCCGGTGCCCCTCCAAACGATTACGATCACGTGACGCGTTACGTCACGATGCTCACACCCCACTGTTACTATGATATCAATTGAGTTACTAATTATCGTTAAATTATCGTGATCTACGACACGTCCATACTCACAAGTCACACGCCCTCGTGTGCATGTATTACCACCATCAACTGACGATAACTATACCACCTCCATAGAGTGACGATAACCATGCCACCTCCATAAGTGACGATAACCTTGCCACCTCCATCGAGTGACAATAACCATGCCACCTCCATCGAGTGACGATAACATTACCACCTGCATCGAATGACGATAACCTTATCACCTGCATCGAATGACGATAACCATGCACACCTCATTCCAGTGACGATAACCTTACCACCTGCATCGAGTAGCTATTAGATTCGTGGTGGTCCTCGGATGTAGGGTCTGTAATGAAACAAATAACTCCAAGGATAACTTGCTCGGCTATTCTGCCAATAAAACCAGTAAATGTAACGTCTCAGTTTTTTACTCTATATACACTCTTACCATAAGGTGCGCACTACACCTTATTTACAAGAGTTAAAAACTACTCTGATCATTAAATCCATCACTTTACTTTACAAAATCAATCATGATTTTACCAGACTTGCGTACCCAACTCGATACCTTTGCAATATGATACAGTCCATCGATCATATACAAACAACTACCATGAACCAGTCCTTCGGTCATACAAAACACAAAACAGACCCATCGCCTACACGTGTTACACCACACCTGAGGTGTGGTCAACAAGTATGAGTAGGCAAGTATCTGTGGTGAATTCAATATCACTTTGCTCAAATAAAACATTTAGTTCCTGAGGGACCTTGTATGATGCTTCGGCTTCTTTATGCTGTGACGTATCCAATGGTGGATAAATTGCGCAGACCTCAACGCGTTGCTCGCACCGTACTATACCAGATCCGCTGCCATAGCTG
Source organism: Napeogenes sylphis (assembly GCA_959347405.1). Classification (NCBI taxonomy): domain Eukaryota; kingdom Metazoa; phylum Arthropoda; class Insecta; order Lepidoptera; family Nymphalidae; genus Napeogenes; species Napeogenes sylphis. Next base: position 2,953,223 of record OY365783.1, read on the forward strand.
CCATCGCCACGACCGCCGTCACCACCATCAGCAACCTCGGCACCATCAGCGCCATCCGCGCTGCGCCGTCGTAGCCGTCCGCGCTGCGCCGTCGTAGCCGTCCGCGCTGCGCCGTCGTAGCCGTTCGCGCTGCGCCGTCGTAGCCGTCCGCGCTGCGCCGTCGTAGCCGTCCGCGCTGCGCCATCACCGCCAGTCACGCCGCCGTGCCGTAACAGCCATCTGCTCCGTGCCATCACCGCCACCTGCGCCGCGCCATTACCGCCGTTCGCGCCGCGTCGTCACCGACATAATTTCTTATTTCTTTTCTTTGTTCATCAGCAGCGATTTTTTCTTTCATAAAAACTTCACTAGATTTGTGATGTGGGTAGATTTTCAATTTTGATGTTTCGAGATAACATAAATTTATTTTGATTGATTGATTTACAACCATTGATTATCAACTATTGATTGATTGTATTGATTCTGGAACTTCTTTGTTATTATCTTGTACTGTGCGTTTCAAATAATAAAATAACTTCATTTTTTGCTTGACAAGATTTTGTAGCTTCAAAAAAACTTATCTCGAGGGTAGTTGGTGGTTTTGATGCCCGAGTGAATCCCACTTCTGATGTCGGAGGTACAGATCTTCTTGAACTTGAGTCTTGGGTATTATCCATTGAAATTAGTAACTATCTAATTATCTTTGTACAACGAAACGTGAGGCAGTTTCTAAGCACTTGTTCTCAGCTCGAGGTCCGAATTATCTGAGAGGTCTGACCATGATGATTACCCCTTTTATCGGAATCAAACCGACTGAGTTTAGACTCTGCCGAAGTGCGCCAACTTCACACTTGTGTTTCGATGTCATCTGATGTCCTGTACTCATGACATAACCGACATATATTAAATTATTAATATAAGCTAATATGTTAATAAATAATATTTGTATACTATTTTTTCATGATATTTCGCCGATAATTTATAAGAAATGTAAATAAAATGAATAACTAAATTAAAAAGTGTTAATCAATAAACCCATGAATTATTGTCCCGCCATCTAGCGGTTTCACTTTGTACAGGTATGTTTATATAACAGATGTAGTTATGTTTCCTTCCCTATTGAAGTCGTTACGTACGTCGCGACGTAACGACTTCAATAAGTACATAATAATATTATCCTTTTTTGACGTCATCTAATATCGGGGTTTATTTTTTTTTCTGTTTTTTTTTTTAATTATTTCACTTTTTTCAATGTTGTACTAAATTAACCTACGAATACACTAATTTCCCCTGTTTAGGTTTTTACTACCAATATTGTATAAAAACCTTTCGCCAGAACCAATAAAATTTTGGGGACGACTGCTTCTATTTCGACCAAACATAGCTAAGAACCATCTTGACAAATCAAGCTTTCGATTAGAAAAAACTGCATTCAAATCCGTTTAAGTATTTTGCCGCTACGTATCCTAATAATGAGGTGAACCGCTATGTTTTTTTACATAGATTCAATTTGTAAAGAATATGGCGACCTCTATGACTGATTTTCCACTACCATTACCTAACCCATGATACAGTAATATATTAATTATTAGTGATGAGCCGAATATTTGGTAAGTATTCGGTATTCGGTGTATTTGTCATCTTTTTCGCAATTCTTATTCGGCCGAACTATTCGGTTTTGATGCCGAATATATTCGGTTCGAGTATTTTTAGATTTTTGGCTACACCACGCTATGTTATACAACACTATACCGCTATACGTTAGGCCTCTGCGCTCCACTACTTGACCAACAGGGTGGTTGCAACAATGAAATTATTATTTACCAAAGAAGACGCAAACGTTAAAACCGGTCTAAAAATTCACCGGATTGAAATTTGAAAGAGGTCTTTGAACACGATTGATCAAAATTATCGTACAGTTGAGGTATTTAATTTTAAATTTAATTATTATTATTTTATTTAAGATGGTAATATGGTATATTATTTAAATGAGTACACTACAAATTTATAAATAAGCTATGGTAGGGCAGATAGTTTTGAATTTTTGAAAATAATATTTGTTATTTTAAATTATTAATAATTTAATTTTTAATTTAATTTTACACTAATCGGTGCACAATATTTTTGGTTGACCTGTCTCACATATCTAGAGTATAATTTGACTGTATTATGTTCATTTTAATATAAGTTTATATATACTTCAGTCTAAGTAATACGTGGCGGGCCATATTAACACTAAAAACTCATAATTTATTCTCAGCATCGCGTGTTGGTTATGATGTTAAATTGTATATGAAACATTTGTACTTTTAACATTATGCCATCTGTTGAACACTAACTCAATCCAGTCAACAGATGCAACGCCATCTGTTAAACTTGTTTGGATTCACAGATAATTGTAAAGAAATAATTTGCAATAAAATAATATTGCGACTTAAAATTAAGATGTAAGTTATTCTATGTTTTAAATTGGACCAAACTGCACACGGTGTGCAAATTTGATTAAAATCGGTTAAGTAGTTTAGGAGTCCATCGCGGACAAACAACGTGACACGTAATTTATATACATATATTAAGAAGAACATTGACCGATGGACAACTTTTAATTTTTTTAAAAATATTTTTTTCATGTATCATCTTGACTTCGTAGAAGGGCCGATTATCATCTATTTATAAGAATAAGAGGCATCTGATAGGGCTGACAGTCAGTCTGCATAACGACGATCTTGGTGTTACGTAAGTATGTAAATTGATGTGTTAAGTAATACGCTACCGTAATAATGATAAATGATGTTAAAAGTGAGAACTAGTGAACCTATTAAAATCAAAATAAATTTTGAAGGGAAATATATAATAATAATATAGGAAACCAAAAGTATCTGATACCATATAGAAAGTTCCTTATTTAATTTTTAAACTTGTTTGCTTTACTCTTATCGAACATGAAAGTTTCTTGAAGTTGGAATTAAAGGCTCCGTTTTAGGAGCATTGTTTCATTTTGCATTGATCCTGTTTCGAAGTCCGCTGTAAAGTAAGGTAATTATAATGTTAATTAGTCTCTTAGAATTCTATAAATAAAGAAACTGTAAAATTTCTTTCAAAAAAAGTACTTTTTGTTGGAAGCTGCTACTTGTTGGTGTGAAGATGGACAATATTTATTTAGATTTGCCCACATTGTAATAACAAGGTGGGCAAATCAGTTATCCAAATCTTTGTACGCCATAAGAACTCAGTGCATCTTCTATGACAACATGGTTGAGCCAGAACATCTTGGTTCATCCGTTATATCAGACCATGTATGTATCAAGGGAACTGATACATACATGGTGATGGAACTGAACTTACAAATTTTGGATATCACAATGTTTTTGTACTTACTGTAATAAAATTTCTTATGTATATATTTAATACCTACCCATATTCTTGGGAGTAAATATTAGAAAACATATTCAGGCAACAGGAAATTGATTGATTTTGCCTTAAAATTAAAAAAAAACCTTAAAATTTACGATAGAGGTAATTCTATATAATTTATATATATACTAATATATGAAAAATATTAGGCCAAAGTTAGCTAGAAGAGAAACAGTAAGGGGAGAGAATGGCTAAAATGGGTTATAAGTCAGTCAAACACATACTTGGCGGCAACTTACTAGGGGCGGGCTAGGGAACTTGGTTGAGGCCGTTAATTTGCTCAATCTCAGTCTTTATGATCACCAAATTCCTATAGTCTTCTATATACTCTAGCGATTAATTTATAGTACTTTGTAAATAATAATACAACCAGATAAATAGTCTTAGCTTTTCAGCTTCTCTCATATCAAAAATGAGTATACTGATCAATGATAATTGTTAGCTTCTTCCAAATTCATTAAACTGATCTGAAAACACATCTCATGTAAAGATAATCAAATGTTTCTTTTAATTATTACAGACCTGCTAGGCGTGTATGCCCCACTTTAATGCTTCGAATGCTCAATACTTCATAACCTTCAAGCTAATGCCGTTTTATGCAGATTTGTAGTCTCTCCGTCGGTCTTCTACGTAATCCCTGAATATGATAAATATAAAACATGTTTATTTTTTGTATTAGATTTAAAAAAAAAAACATTTAAAAGTACGAGAGGTGAAGATTTTCTTATTTACCTAATAATCTATCCTAAAATTTTCACTTTTCTTCTGTATAGATCCTAACCATTATGATTTTGAATTCTTCCGCCACAATAGGAAAATCGAAATATTGTAAACATTTAAATTGGAATAAACAAATTTGCAATTCCTCGTGAATACATGTGACTTAAAATTTATCATATAAACTTTGGTTTTATTCAAATAATAATAATATTCACAGTAACTGGAAAAATCACAATTCACATGCAAATCTGCGATAAGCTTTGTAGTTTTACTAAATAAATAAATAGTGAACAAATAACCGCCAATGTTAAGAAGATCTCTTAAAATTAAAAACTTTGTCAGTGTAATACAAATAATCCTGGATGGCACAACTAATTTACATATACTTCGAACGTCCATACGTTACACACTACGTATATTAGAGTTATTTAAATATTTTTTACGGAATTATTCAGTTTATATACAATTTTGCATCGTTAAAGCTAAATAATATTTCTTTTTTCTTTACCTTCGCTAGAAGTCCAAAAATATTTAGCGTTTGAGTGGTAAGTTGGCTCAGATTTATAAGCACGGATAAGTTCATAATGAGAGGGATAAAACTACATTCATTAACTCTTTCTATGTTTTTCTTATAATCTTTCTTAAGTAAATATCTTTATATAAAAATAGTATTTTTCTGCATATTTGTGTTTTTTATATGTGTATGTTATCGACCGCTTAGTGACATACAAACCAACTTGAAACTTATATATACTTACATTCAGTGAAAAAAGTTTCGGGAATGGATTATTTGTTTATGGTTCCAAATTCAATGTTTTGTTTTTTTGTTGTTGTTATTAGATTGGCACAACTGTTTTACATTTTGGCGCGGAATTTTAGTTGCATTTGTTATTTATGAATGAATGAATGAATTTCATAATGAAAAAGTATCGAACAGAGAGTTTATAGTAAATTTTGCATCGCCAATGGAATTTCGTGTTCGGAGTCCCTGAAAATGTTACAGAAGGCTTACGGTGAATCCTCACCAAAAAACCTCAAGCTTATGATTATTACAAAGCTTTCAAAAATGGTTGAGATGTGGTAGAAGATTTGCCTCCCTTTGGTAGGTCATGAATGTCTACAACTGAAGTTAACATCGCAAAAGAGAAGGAAATACTGTCTAAAAATCTTCATTCAACTTCAAGAGAGAGAGCCGCCAAACTTTTTGTAACTCACGAGTCAATCTGTACAATTTTCAATTAATCATTTGGGTATGAAACATGTTGCTGCTCGGCTAGCAGCTAATAGTATGGAGGTGATTGAAATAGGTCTATGATTGGCAGGATCGGCACGGCTGCCTTTTTTGGATACGGGTTGCACGTTGGCAAGCTTGGAAGCTAGCCAATCCTGGAGGATTACGGCACTATTCCAGTCTTGAAAGAGAAGAGACACAGACGTGTCAATACAAGAGACAACCCAGCTGCGCATGTCTTGTGCAGAATGGTTGGTATACCATCAGGACCACTGCCTTTATTCACATCGTAACGACACAATGCTGTCCTTACCTCTTTGTTAGTGATGTGGATTTCAAGCATCGAAATACCGCAGTGAGGAAGATGTTCTGGAGAAGCATTGCCAGTGTCTAGATGCGAATTCTCAGCAAACAGAGAAGCAAATTTATTCGCTTTTTCTGTCGCTTTATGGGCCAGGAATCCATTCGGCTTCAGCAGAGCAGGCAGTAAGGTTTGGCAAAAGTTCGACTCGATCGCTTTTGCTCCACCAGACCAGAAAGATCGACTGCCAGTTGGTCTGACAGAGAGCTTTTCGCCATTCCTAGCGATTCGATCGAGACGAGCCATCCGCGATGCTATTTTCTAGGACTTGGCAGCTTGGTTAAAGGTTCTCTTCTTTGAACTTACATCCGGAGTTTTGCAGCTTCAAGCATCAGCCCAAATGAGATATGCAGAATGTTCTAGGTCTTCAGCATGATGACCACATTCGGCATTAAACCATGGGCGAGCTTTGCCACTGCTGGGTACGTCAGCAAACGGAATTCTCCATTGCCTGATGTACCACATCGGTTATAATATTCGAGCAACTCGACGGATCTAAAGAAGAGTAGCAGGCCTGCCGCCAAGGATAAGACATAAAAAAGTGCCGCATCTCATCCCAATATACTGACTTGTATTTCCATACTCTCCTAACATAAATAAAAGCTGGTGGGGAATATATAAATACAAATTTCACCAAACAAATATCGGAGGTTCCCAACATGGAGGTAACCTCTACACGATAGTGAGGTGCACTTTGAATGAGGAGGAGTGCAACCGCAATGGATACTTGTTCTTTTTATTGTGCTTTTTTTATGAAAAAAGTATAAAATTGAATAAGATGGGAAATGGCAGTTGAATAGGCCGGTACGTATAGAGTCCGACGTCGAAATTGGTGGTCGACGTCGAAACATATACGGCTTCATCGAGCAACGTACCGGAACACGACTAGGCACGACTAGGTCGCTTTGCGGCACGATTTTGCCCGATGGGTGGTAACCTTGATGGCGACCCGGTGTTATGGTCTACCACCTAGAAAAACCTATAAAGCCATGTATAAACTATAAACCTTTAAAGTTTCATCAACTCCGTCAAGTAATTCGTGCGTGTATGAGTATTTCTAGTTTATATATTCCTGAAAAACTTCATTAGCCATATATTTTTTTCGTAATGAGTGCACATCTAAAATAGAAACAGATAAACATACAATAGTTTAAAAATGTTAGAAATGGATTTTGTTAATTATCCGTTCACATCCTGGCTGTATATTTTCTACTGCTTTACAGATTTATTACATATATAGAAGAATATTTGCTTGGTACCTATTCTATCATTGATATAAATTGACATAACTTTTTTATATATCTTTTATATTTAAATGAAATAAACACTAAATGTTAAGTAAAGCCTGTGAAAATATATTTTTTAAAAGTGCATCCAAATTTTGGGTTCTCTTGCTCTTATAAAGGCCCCCATTATGTTTATTTAATATTTTCCATGTACAGAAATCGATCAGTGACAACTGTATTATATGTATAGAGTACATTTTATATTACAGAGAGTAAAGAGCTAACAGGCCACCTGAGGTGGAAGTTTTACTGTTACGAATGATTATTTAAAACTTAAGGAAAGCTGAACCATAGTTCCGATTGTGTTTCTTGATTATACCTTTAATTAATATGTTGTATTAACATTTAGTTATGGAACGATATTGCTAATTCGAGTTTTAAATGAACTATTTAATAAATTAAAGTTATAAAATTTTTACTTAAAAAATTAAATATTGCTTACATGTGTATTAATAAATATAAAATTATAATATAGAAGTGTAGTACTCTAGTTTGAAACGAAAAATATGCGCACAATAAAGGAAGTAGATTAATGTATTTATTCCTCAGGGATATCTAAAACCATATTCCACGACAGTAAGGCAGAGTAGGTTAATTAACTTCCCCGTCCCCATAAATCACATTCGATTTCTAGTTTAAGCTTAACTATTATGACCCTTATTACGTAAGATCAAGATTGAAAATTGTTTGGAAAAAATATGTGGATTGTATCAGTTTTCAACTAACACAGGTGCTGATATCAAGATAGTCTAATACTAAAAACTAATAACAAGATAGTCTAATACTAAATTAACATAGCATTAACAATATTTAAAATAATACGCATTTCCGGTTACCTTAATAGAATTAAAAAAACAACTACAATATAGACAAATATTATGTAAAGATTTAGCAGCCTGCAAAAATGTGTTATCATTATCATCACACGGAAGAATTTATATTTTCCATTTTGAATCGCTACCAGAGATGTGATTGATATTATTATTAAAACTTTATTGTAATAATATAAACTTTGTTACTTAATGAGTCCAAGATTGTATATAAAAATTGTAAAGCAAAAAGCATACCAATATCATAAAACTTTTAAAATTTGTTTGTAAGAGATAATTTTCCAAATTAATCATCCGATTAAAAATCTTATAATGGTACCTCAAGGACGTAGCTATATACTGTTCCGGAAAGATAAAGTTTATTGTAAAGACCTTATAATTAGATCAAGAAATGGAAATAATGTTTAAATACGAGTTTTTCTTTAAATTTGAAATAACTCTAAGGTGACTATAATTATGACAAATTCAGTAATTATTAAAACACTGCTGTAAATTTATATAAATATAGAATGAAAAATAAACCGAAACGGACAGGGATTCGAACCTGCGATTACTGGGAAACCGTCCCGTCGCTAATAGATAGCTAATACCCGTAGCAAATACCTAATAGATGTCACCACCGTCCCGATAAAGACGATCACATATAGAATGCTTAATTCACCGCGGCGGACAGCTATACGGTAGCTCAGTTGGTAGAGCGACACGACGGTTTCCAAGTAGTCGCGGGTTCGAATCCCTGCCCGTATCGGTTTATTTTTCATTCTACATTTATATAAATTTAAATAAGCTTAACATGGCTATACATGTTTAAAGATATTTTCAAACACTACTGTAAAGCTACGTCCGCACAGGTAGGGAGCATACTTAGCGCTTGAAGCCTAACGAAACACTTAGCAAATAGCTTTGTAAAACTAACGTTGTAAAATGTATACGAACGACCGCACTATTTCCCTACGCCTAACTTGTCGCTTAGTGACAATCGAAGTAAACAAACTTGTTGGTTTTTCTTTTCGTCCCTAGTCTTTAGGCGCTAAGCAAGCCGCCAGTCTGTAGACGTTCAAGACAGAGAAGCTACATGGCAATCCACGTACCATAAATTGTGAGCTAATCCTTGACGGTCGCCATTAGGTCATAAAGATTACGTCCAACATAATTTATATGCTGTTAGCTCTTGAGTGTGATTTATGTAAAATTACCTTCTTGGACACATACTATTTTAAGTTAGGAACCTTTTTTTTTATATGCATTCAAATTTATACAGTCTTAAAAGTTATATCACAATTTATACCGTAAGACATACCGTTTATAATCCTTTGCCAATTCGTTTTTATGATTGCTTGAGGTTAAATAAGTATAATCCGAATATAACTTATTCAACTTATAATCTATCGGTAATATGATGTAGGAGAATGGGAGGAAAGCTTATAAGTTATCAATCAGGTAATAATAGATCTTAGATTAAATTTCTTTAATCTACAATATCTATACAACATCTAATTAAATAGAACGAGGAGAAACCCTATAGGTAGATTACAGATTAAAGGTCTTAAAACCATACTTTTCTTATAACGTGGACTATTTATTTCTTCACGCATCAAAAAAAAACACTAAACGGATTTTAAGAAAATTGAATATGGTTATAATTTATTGTCAAGATCTATTTAAGCATAGAAAATGGTCCTATTTATTTAATGTCAGTCTATGACTACGTTTTTTCCTGTTTTATACCCCAAAAGTATTTTTACTGAGTATATAATTGCATGAAAGGAAATCATTTAATTTTCTTTGTTTTTTATAAATCTAACTATAAGGCTGAGCTGAAGATACCACCTATAAGTATTGCATTCTTCAAGAAATAAATATTAAACCTTGAATGAAATGAAAGCACCCTATATCTAAATAACATTCACTCAACACTCAACAATTCTAACTTTGGTTACAACAATTAGTCGTCGACTAAACCTAGTTGGGCGATTGTCACTGTGAAATAAAGTTACCGTTCCATCCTCTCACACTAACACTCAACCAATATATTTGTGCATCCCACGGCATCCTTAATTTAATAGCGACAAAGTTGAATATAATTTTAGGTATTTGCTCAAAATACTTGTTTATTCTCTTCCAGGCTTAAAGGATTTTGGAGTTAACTTTGATTCTAAATAGAAACGATTTCACTTTGGTAAAAGGAAAGTTTATAGGAAGCATTCGATCGGTAATAGTTTGAATTAATGCCTTCAGCGCTTTCAATAGTTATAAATTAAATATAACAGATTAGTATGCTTGTGGTTTTGTTTTAAAACCAAAACTTTTATTTTTTATCTAAGGAGAACAATCTAATTATTTATACAATGATAAATAATATGTCTGTATGTTTGAAATTTGCTATAAGTAGGATTAGTTGTCTTATACTCACATTTATGTTGCTCTAAAAATATACCTCAACGACACTTAAGTCCTTCTGATAACGAATAATAATAATAATTTATGACAACCTAATGAGCCTCAACATAAAATAAATACACCCAGAAAGTATAAGATAGTATGAGATTCATAAATAAACCAAAGAACATTGAAATGAAGATTTTTTTTACATCTTATATGATTGCTACAACCAACAGTCAAGAAATAAAAATCCTCTGACAATATCGAAGAATTTTCGACATTTGTAAAAATGAACTAACCAATTAAAATAAGATGCAGATATTTCACTATAGGAAACATACATAGAGACAAAATTAAATTTAATCATCATTGAAAATTATTATTATTATTATTAAAAGAACATTCCACATTTAAATATCTAAATAAAAATAAAATTTTATTCAGAAACAGGAACATCGCGCTTTGTAAAATCTTCTTATGCTATTTTAGGTAGTATTGGTAGAGTGGTTAGCGCAGACTCCTAACTAATAGCGGGCATACAAACATAATGGGGCTCGGGTTCGATTCCCGACAAGGACCTGCATGTATCTAATGAGCATAGATATCTGTATTTCTGGGTTTGGACGTTTATTTAATACTAGCTTTTGCCCGCGGCTTTGCACGCCTTAAATTCGTAGTAAAACAATTCCCACTTCCCTTTTTTTGTATTGGCTTCTATATGACTTATTTTTAGTGATACGATCAAAATTACGACATCGGCAGACATCGCTCACTTTCAAAAGTATATTTTAAGTTTTTAATAAGGATACAATATTAGGTGCTGCAATTATTTTTATACCTCTCTTGTTTTTACTTAAACATCCATTTAAATACTTCTTAAACAGAGTACTTAATAACCATTCTAACCATATATACATATCACAGTTACAGATTTTCATTGAACAAAATCAAAATATTACCATGTAAACTTGAAGAATTCTGAGCTACATAATGGACGTTATCAACTTGCAGGTCTAGTTTTATTTAAAAAAAATATCTATTTTAAATGATAAACATTGAATTAGCTATATGCATTAATAAAATTTTCAATACTGAACATTCACAAAAGCCATTTTTGAGACGGTTTGCACGGTTCCATTCCAAAGTGCGCCAGTAGACCGTACCGCCGCAAACACGAAGACCCTATATTTTAAATCTGTAATATCTTCGAAAATATTCATTGAAATTACATGCTGTAAGGGGCTATATTGTTCCATATTTAATGTTAAATGTATTTGAGTTACTCAATTAGATAAGGATTAAAGCTATATTTCTTAAAATCGCTTCGTAAATTACCTATTATTTTTCGTAAAAAGTAAAGGATAACAATTTGCTATTGTGGGTATTGTGGTATCCCTAAGAGATACACATATACCATCGCGGTTTTCTTGTAGAACTTTTTAAGGTATACAATACTTAGTACATTATTTTGATCTATGTCGTGGAGTTCAACCAGCGTTTGCATTGTAAGTTTTGTTCACGATTTCGCATTAGAAATCTTGAAATTATCAGTGGTTCTCTGACATACTAAGCATGTTATAATATATATAAACCTTCCTCTTGCATCACTCTATCTATTAAAAAAAACTGCATCAAAATCCTTTGCGTAGTTTTAAAGATACATACATACAGACATAAAGACGCGAAAAGCGACTTTGCTTTATAATATGTAACTTGCTGTGCTTGCGACTTCGTACGCGTAGTTTTCGATTTTGATAAAAAGTACCCTTTGAACTTACTTATGTATGTAAAAACTATAAACCTTCAAACCGGTAAGAAGCAATGTTACGACAATAAGAGATTATTAACTTCTTCATTTGTTAACCGATTGTTAAAAAAAAACAAAATATAAAGTGAATCCCATGACTATATATTCCCGAAAACTGCATCCAAATCGACTAATCCGTTTCTGAGATTAGCGTGCACAAACATACAGACATACAGACAAACAGACAAACTGAAAAACCATTGTTTTGGGTTCTCCTGCTCGTATAAAGCCCCCTAGCCCTATGATGTTTTTTTTTTTAATTCCATGTACAGGAATGGCTCAGTGAGGATTTTATTATATGTATAGATATCCGGAGTACTTATAATGTGTATTTCTAAATATTTGTATCGTTTTCTAACACCCTTAACACAAGCAAAAAATTTGCTTACTTAGGGGTTAGATCAATGTGTGTAATTTGTCCGGTGATATTATTATAATAATTGTTGGAATACTGCTTATAATATAAATAAAATTTGAATAAAATTTGAAATAGTCATTAACGTTTACTACAGAAGTCTACAGTACTACAAAAGTCATTAACGTTTACTACAGAACTACATAACCTTTTATTATTAGATTTTTATCCTAAATATAAATATCTCATAGGGTAATCAGCCTAGTAGTAGAGTAATTTATGTCTTCTGAAAGTATTATATAAATTTTAGATAGTGAATTTCACATGATGACTACTGTTAAATCAAATATTTTTTTTTCCTGAAGAAATTGTACCTAGTACTTTTCAGAGTCTCATTAATCATGTATTACGCGTATTTACATATCTTGATGAAATTATGACACCTACGTGTTAACAAGAGTATATCTATAAATTACAAAAATTAAAAATATAATAATACACATCCGAATTTATTATAAAACAAGTTAAATACTTAGTTCATGATCTTACTGACCAAGGTTCGATGACCTGTTGGTGTATTAGTTAGTGATCCTGAGTCCTGACTGTTAAGCCAAAAGAGCCAGGACTGAAAACGAAGTCAAGCAAACAATAATAAAACAAGCATTTATATAAAACTATAAATAACAAAGGAAGTGTCGATAAGAAAGTTTGCGTGTTATGATATTTGTGATTCAATTAGGTTCGTATCGCAAGATTTATGCACTGAAATTGCTTTCATAGGTTCATATCAAATTACATTGCTTGTTATTGAACATAAAACCGCTTCTACCTATCATTTCCATTCTTTTTATGGGTTAGATTACATATAATGTTGGTGTTATGCCGGAAAGCTTTTTTAAGAATTTATGTTTCAGAATATAAAGTACTTACACTAAGTAATTTATTTATTGGACTTTTTATAGTTATATAAAATACAAAAAATAGTAGGTAGAATATTTTTTTAATTCAAAAATATAAGATACAGAATAATTTATTACTTACCGCTTATTCTGAAAAACCATTACATTATTAAATATTCAATGAAAAATGAACCTGCTGTTTATAAGCCTCTTACTGGTATCATTTTTGTGTTTAATTATGAAATTAATATTGAACTTAACTTAAGCTGCTGGTAAGTTATACAAGTATTCAGCCATGGCCACAGTGGAAACAAGAGGGGGCGAACAAAGAGATAAACAGGAATAAAACCCTCATCCACTAGACAAGAGTATTGTTCTTAGAAGTTTAAACAGATGTTTATTGATAAGATGACTTAAAACTTACTGGTTAAGTCAAATAAAAAAAAATATCTTAATCAGATAGACAGATACAAATAAACGCGTAGAATATTTAACAACCCCTCCTTTTTTCTATCCGAGCTTAGGCGTTGAACCAAATATATGTCATTTAAATTTTGAAAACTACAAGCCTATAAAAATATTTGTAGGTATATTTGAAAATTGATTAACCTATTAAAAATCAAATGGTTAATAGTTTGAGGTTATATCACTGGGACAGTCGTACAGAAAAATACAAAACATGAGCAAATAAATACAGATAATAATTATTGGTAAAAATATATAGAAATATTGGTATATTAAACATTCAATATACTTATATTATTTACTTTCGCCGATTGGTGCGGCCGCTCTCAATTTCGTTTAGTTACGCTCTCTTTACATAAAATTTGCATTTTCGATCTCTACCCTAGGTAACTTTCTAAGAGATTATATGAGGCTTGGGGGTATTTATGTGTTACTTAGTAAATTGTTCGAAGTCAAGAAATCTTCAATAATGTTTAAAAGGTTTTTTTTTTACATTTAATACGAGTGACATAATCATTCAAATTTTAGTCAATAAGCCTGTCAGTTAATTAAATATTCCGATACAAATTTATTTAAGGAAAAATAATTTTATTTTTAAGCATAACTAATTTTACAGTAGATAGCCAAATAGATTGTTACTTATGCTATATCTTAGGGTCTCAATTGTAAATATTATACAACAGTTGTAGGGTTCTAAAATTTATGATAGTATAAAGTCACCTTCGCCTTAAACAAAAAGAAGAAATATAAGGATAGGAAAGAAAAAAAAATAAAAGATGTAGAAAAACAAAGAAGTCCGAAGACGATTTCACTTGAAGTTAAAGAAGGCAGTTTGACAAATTCTCTGAATTTTCAGTGTTCCTGGGCAAAAGTCCTATAATATTTACTTTGGAATCAGTCCGTACCTATATAAGCTACATTTATATTAGTAATTATTAAAACCAAACTTTATGGATTGAATAAGTTCATTAGATCTTTTTAAACAACGGGTTAAAATTAATATCAAAGATTAAATGCAAAGTTAATTTCATATATTTGAGTAACATATTCAATAACAATAACAAAAATAATTGTATTTAAATATGTACTATTTACAGACATCTAGAAAATGATTTTACTTTTTGAAAAGTTAATATTTAATTTAATTAGAATAAGATTCATTAGCTATTACATTCAATTTGTGTTAATCTTATAAAACAGTGTTATTGAATCAAGAAATAAAATGTTCGTTGAAAGAAAACGTTAAATAGTATAAATTTTCATATTCAATATTGGCATAATACCTCTTTCCAGAAAACAAAGGCAAATGATTAATCGTTCCGTCGTGGTAGTAGTCAATAATATTACTATTAATTCTGAGAGCACTGCTAGTGATTTGAACAGTATTAATAGTATTTCAGTTTTTTTATGAGTTAGTAAAATAAGGTAACACTTTAGTTAAGTTAGTTTAATCTAGGCTTACTAATAAAATATGTAGGCAAGATATAAATATTAATCATCAAAACGCATTCAAAAAGCTAACCCACAACTTTATGACCTAAACGACACTGTCAAGGATTAGCTTGCAATTTATTATACCTGGACAGCTATTTCGCTTTGTTAGGTTACAGCGAGCAGCCTCTAAACTTAGATAAGTGTATGTGACACGACGTGTCCAACTGGTCTTTGTTTAAATACTATGAATTTATACCTGCAATTTCCAAATACGACAGATGACATGCTTATTTTATTAATGTCAGAATTATTAGGAACATTCGCAACATTTCTATTTTCTTTAGGCCATGTACGAGTATCTTCACCAACATAATTATATCATCCCTATAATATCTATTATCCTCTCTTTCGAGTTTTCCATTTAAGACAATGTTTGAATAATTTATATCATTTGTTACAAAGGTTTTTGTAACTGTATTAATGTCTTTAAAATAAAGAGTCTTTATGTAATATATTTGATATTTTTAAACAATAGTAATGATCACTTTATTAAAAAAACAAAAACCATTTTAGTCACTGTAAAATTTTACAAGTAATTTGATGCAATAATCTATATATATAAAGAAGGATGTTTGTATATATGAAATCGATGAACTCAGAAACTATTAGACCGATGATTATGAAAATTGGTATGTATATGTATTTTTCCACGGAGAAGGTTTATATGGTATGCCCATTGATGTATCTCGCCACCAGGCGGCGCTGTCAAATATAGACTTCCGCCCCGTTCAACCGATTTTCATAAAAGTTGGTATGACCATGTATGTTTCCTCGAAGAAAACGAATATGCTATGCCCATTGATGTAACTCGCCACCAGGTAAAGTAAGGGTTAGCCCAGCGAAGCGGGCTGGGTTCGCTTGTATTTCATAAAATAGCAATCGTGTTATTAAATTTGGTAAGTAAAAGAATAAATTTATAATGAAGACTCCTGAAATTTTATTATCTTTATATATATATACATATCTATACTATCTTTATATATATACATATATATACATATATATACATATATATACATATATATATATATATGTGTGTGTGTATATCAAACCACAACGTTTTTCTTTAAAAGATATTTTTCTGTTATATTGTATTATATATTGTATTATTTTTTAAGATAATATATTGTATTCCAGGTAAATATAAATTTAAAACAGAAGTCTTGCATTAAAGAAAACTTTAAATATTTTAATATATCAACGAAAATTTATAAATATTACTTTCATCATAAATTCAAAGATTAATCCACTTTCTGGTTACTCGCATCACATCATTCATAAATAATAACTATTCTGTATATGTTGCCGCCGTTAAAAAACTGATATATATATTTTTTTCACAAATACAGAATTCAATAAATTGTACAACTATTAATCATTTAAATAGTTAATTAGCACCATTACCATAAACCATTTTTAAAATATGTTAATTTGAAAAACAAAAGGAAGAATAAAATAATTATTAACCAAAACGTTAAATATTACAAAATGACGTAAGTCTGTTTGGTTAGGACCTTGCGACCAAAACGTTTCATTGTAAAATTAATATAAAACAGATTTAACTTTTGGCAAAGTTCGATACCGCAGAGCCGCTGCTCACTGAGATAACTGATAAAAATATATTTCAATTTTAAACTCTTCATATTTGTTTATATATTTTTGGAAAATTGAGATCAAAAAAATTAATCTTATTTGTGGTTTCAATAAATATTTTTGTTTTCTAAATAAAAATATACATTTTTTTAATGTAGGTAAGTGAATGATTCCTTTAAAATAATGGAACTTAAATCTTTTTGACGTTTATTTACTGGATGAAAAGCAATAAATTCTTGGCTGATCACGTCTCTGCAAAAGACATATTACCATGTGCTTACATAATAAATATATGATTCTGACCTAAACATACAAAAACTGGTTTAGAGATAGGCTTTCTTTGCTTTCTTAGTCCTTCTGGATTTAATTTAAAATTAAAAGTGAAATTAAAATATTACTTATATAAAAATATTTTCATCGCATATTATAAGAAAAATAAACCCCTGGGACAAAAATTTTTGTTTCTATTCAAACCGCATATAAGTATGACGCTAAAGTCTTGTCTGTTGATATGTTTTTGATTTCATAACTTAATTTTTTTTATAAATCTCAATCAAAAACAGGTTATAAACGAATAATTGTTTTTGTAGATGGTAGGTATGTGCTGGCTGTGCGACTTCGAACGCATAGATTTCGATTTCGATATAACGAACCCGCTCAAAGTTGCATCAATCACCGGCCAGTAGTTTTTGCGTGTAGTATTATATAGTATATTATATAGTAGTATTTTTAGTTTATTTTTAAATATTTTTAAATCACAGATATTTTTTTACAGAGGAGGTATGCCGTATTTTCGTATTTTTTTCCATTGGCAAGGGTGTTTTCTTTCCTTGAGGGGTCACTAGTTACATTTAATATGTCTAACCACAATAGTACGAAAATAATAGATTCTTAAATTCTCTATTTGTTAACCGATTTTATAAATATAAAAACACTAAATGTAAAGTGAAGTCCATGACAATACATTCCCGAAAACTTCATTGAAACCGGTTAACTCGTTTCTGATATTAGCGTGCAAAATCATATAGACATGCAAACATACAGATGAAAAGACGAAATTTCAAAATATTGTTTTGGATTTCCTTGTTTATATAAAGGTTAACGGCGGCTGGATCGTGACGGTGGTCTGCCGGCTATCGGACGGTAGTACAAAGTCGTACATGATACGAATCGCGCACGCGTCTTACGCGCGTCCGGCCCGGCGCAAGCTTGCGCCGTTAGCCCTAGTCCTGCCCGAGTGCGGACCTGAGCGCGGTGCTGCTGTTGTCGCAGCCGTCCTGTCTCGGACTGTGCGCGCATCCGTCTGCGATGATTCATTTTCGGGCACTCGCAGGACCCGTCTTGAAACACGGACCAAGGAGTCTAGCATGTGTGCGAGTCATTGAAATTTTTATACACAAAACTGAAAGGCGCAACGAAAGTGAAGGCATGCGCTTGTCGCGCGCTCAGGGAGGATGGAGCGTCGGTCCACATCGGCCTCTCGCACTCCCGAGGCGTCTCGTTTCCAATCCGTGAATGCAGGCGCGCTCTGAGCACAGATGCTGGGACCCGAAAGATGGTGAACTATGCCTGGTCAGGTCGAAGTCAGGGGAAACCCTGATGGAGGACCGTAGCGATTCTGACGTGCAAATCGATCGTCGGAACTGGTTATAGGGGCGAAAGACTAATCGAACCATCTAGTAGCTGGTTCCGTCCGAAGTTTCCCTCAGGATAGCTGGCGTCGATAATTAACAGTCCCATCCGGTAAAGCGAATGATTAGAGGCATTGGGGCCGAAACGACCTCAACCTATTCTCAAACTTTAAATGGGTGAGAACTCCGACTTACTCGAACGATGAAGTCGGAGATCTGATGACGGTGCCAAGTGGGCCAATTTTGGTAAGCAGAACTGGCGCTGTGGGATGAACCAAACGTAGTGTTAAGGCGCCTAAAAAACGCTCATGGGACACCATGAAAGGCGTTGGTCGCTCATGACAGCAGGACGGTAGCCATGGAAGTCGGAATCCGCTAAGGAGTGTGCAACGACTCACCTGCCGAAGCAACCAGCCCTGAAAATGGATGGCGCTGAAGCGTTTTGCCTATACACTACCGTTACCGGCACGTGCGACGTTGTACGTTTGCGTCATTAAGCCGTAAGGAGTAGGACGTGCGCGGCGGAGAGCGCAGAAGGGTCTGGGCGTGAGCCCGCCTGGAGCCTCCGTCGGTGCAGATCTTGGTGGTAGTAGCAAATACTCCAGCGAGGCCCTGGAGGACTGACGTGGAGAAGGGTTTCGCGTGAACAGTAGTTGCTCGCGAGTCAGTCGATCCTAAGCTCAAGGAGAGATCTTATGTCGATGTGGCGTGTTTTTTTATGTAACATATATATTGTATAAATATATATACAAATGAGAAACAACGCCCTTTGAGCGAAAGGGAATCCGGTTCCTATTCCGGAACCCGGCAGCGGAACCGTTTCAATAATCGTTCCCTCGTTTTAAAGCGAGTGTTCGACGGGGTAACCCAAAGTGGCCTGAAGACGCCGCCGAGGGGTCCGGGAAGAGTTTTCTTTTCTGCCTGAGCGTTCGAGTTCCATGGAATCCTATAGAAGGGAGATATGGTTCGGAACGCGAAGAGCACCGCATTTGCGGCGGTGTCCGGATACTCTCTGCGGACCTTGAAAATTCAGGTGAGGGATGTACGTGGAGATGTCGCGCCGGTTCGTACCCATATCCGCAGCAGGTCTCCAAGGTGAAGAGCCTCTAGTCGATAGAATAATGTAGGTAAGGGAAGTCGGCAAATTGGATCCGTAACTTCGGAATAAGGATTGGCTCTGAGGACCGGGGCGTGTCGGGTTTGGACGGGAAGCGGATGCGGCCGGTGCCGGGCCTGGTCGATACTCGTAAGTCTCTTTCGGGGGGCGGACGGGCGGAATCCGGACCCGCGTTCCGGCCTTCCGCGGATCTTCCTAGCCGTAAGGTCGCGTCTGTTTCGTCTCGTGCGCGATAGGCGCGGTCCTGTACGACCGCCGTTCAACGGTCAGCTCAGAACTGGCACGGACAAGGGGAATCCGACTGTCTAATTAAAACAAAGCATTGCGATGGCCCTCGCGGGTGTTGACGCAATGTGATTTCTGCCCAGTGCTCTGAATGTCAACGTGAAGAAATTCAAGCAAGCGCGGGTAAACGTAGGACCTTCTGGCGTTTACCCATAAAACTGGGGGAAGATACCCAATCCCAGTCCATTGGTCTGGGTAAAGGATTCGACCTCTAGTACATGCACCTGAAAGGGAGAGGTTTCGTTTCGGCGGTCCTCGACGGTTACTCATCAACGTAGCGATCGAAAGATTGCTGACATGAGCTCTGAGGGGTGGGGGGATCGTCCCTGCGAGTTGGTTACCGCAGCTCCCCACAACTGATGTCGGACTCTCAGGGGCGTGGAAGCACGAGATGCCGATAGGACTTGGCTGGGGATCCGTTTCTGTTCATGCGACAGCAACGCTTTTCAGGTCGAGGGGGGATGGCTGCCTGCCTAGGGAGGCCGTCCCTATCCTCGCTCTCGGCCCGGATGCGTTCCCAATTTATTGGGGGCGCTAAGGTCGGGGGGGCTGCCATCGAGCCCATCGGTGCAATCTGAGTCGTGGTACTGATCTTCTGAGCTCCCTACGTTTGAAGGGCGGGATTATCCGGGTGTACGCAGACCCTAGGTAACGTGCATTGTAATGGGAAACTCCACGGTTTCTGCCCTAAGTCTAGCGTGATAAGGTGGGTCGGAAATCGCCTCCGACGTTGGCGAGGTGTGGTGCGCCTAACGGCGCACGCGGGGGGCCTGTGCGGCCCCCCACACCCCCCGCACGGCGGTTGTAACTATGACTCTCTGAAGGTAGCCAAATGCCTCGTCATCTAATTAGTGACGCGCATGAATGGATTAACGAGATTCCCGCTGTCCAGCGATTGCAGCGATTGCATTGGGTAGATAGTTTGCAGCTGAACTACGGGTCAGCTGCTAAGATCAGGGTACTACGGGACGCCGGTACCTAAGCCCTCCGGCAGCGATGCATGCGCTTGCGTGTGTAAACTGCCGGGTTACCGGTTTTGGTGTTGGATTCGTAGTGGTAATGTGGTTAGCTGCAGAGATTCGGCGCTGTTCGTCTGGGTCCCCACAGTTGTCGGGGGCTCGTCGGATCTTGTGCGCAGCGAGAGGTGATTGACCAGCCTAAGGCGAAGGGCTGCTGCGGTCTTTTACTTCGGGGCTTGGAACGGTCCTTAAGCAGAGATCCTTTCGGGGGTCACTGCAGTTCGGGTAGCCCCCTGCTTAGAGGTTAGATGGATGTGCTAGCATCTATCCGGTCACCCGACTGTCACGTAGGGTAGGCTTGCGGCCTGACTGCCTGTCGGGAAGTGAGCGTGCCTTACAGCTCCGGCACCAGCTGGACACTGGTAGTTAGCCTCTCTGACGTTCTTAGCAAGTGAATTGCAAGTGCGAGAAATCACACGGGAAGTGAGCGTGCCTTACAGCTCCGGAACCTTTCATGGAGAAAAGGTAGCTTGGTGGTCGCGATTGGACTTGTCTATGACCGATAGCCTTGCGAGCTTACTAGTCTTATAGTGCCGTTGTCGGATGACTTCGGAGGTCAGACCTGCCGTATAAGGGTCCATGTGACAGGGGTAAACCTTGACCCACATGAATAGCGGCTCAATACTTTATAACCAAGTGGGTTGACAAGTTTGAGATGCTATAAACATAATCAATAGGACAGAAGGAGGCGAGGGTGGTGTCCCTATCTACTCCCTTCGGGGGCTTGGTTTTGTGTCGTCACGCCAAGTTTACATGCGATCTTATGCGATTTATGCGATATACATGCGATATATATGCGATTTTAATGCGATTTATGGCTTGACTGTTTTTTAACCGTTTCTAACCGTAAAAAGTGAATTTAAAATCTATAGAGAGATAGACTCTTTTAAAAGACATTACGCCGTTCGGTGGCGCTTCTTAATTTAAAAGTGTATCGTTATAATGAACAATGAATAGTGACACCAAATCAAGTCAGCTCTGCAGACCTCCCCGCGGTCGAAGGGGGGCAACGACGCCTAGGCTAGGCAGCTTGCTGTCCAATAAGACACCTAGGCGCGGCTAACGTGCAGTGAATAAACTTTGGTAGATAAGGACTATAGCGGGTAATCTTGTTATACCCATTCTACAAGTGTTTGTGTTAAAAATAAATATAAATAAATAAATAAAAATGGCAGAAAGCGTGGGACTTTTTGACGCCATCGAAAAATTGAGAAAGACAATTTTACTATTAAGTGGCACCTCTCCTGCCAAGTTAAACAAAACGGACACTAAAGTGCTGTTAGACAATTTAGCCGGAATTACGGCTCGTGCGAATGACCTAGTCATAGAAAATAACGTGTTAAAAGAGCGTAACAACTTGGAAAATACAGTGAAAAATATATTTCTGCAATGCAGTCAAAATAACGCCAAAGCTATAGGAGAAGGATAAAAAGAAAGCGAAACGTGGTCTAGCGTCGTCAAGAAAGTGAAACCTAAAAAGCTTCCAAGTGTTGTTTGGAAGCCGCAGAACATAGTCACCGTGAAGAGTACAGGTGAGAAATCACCTGACGAAATAATCAAAATAATTAAAGAAAATGTCAATCCGGCATCCGACAAATTACATATTAAAAACATGCGAAAAGTTAAAAGTGGAGCAGTCATCTTGGAAACAGCCTCCAATATTGAAGTGCAAAGCCTTAAAACCAACGAAAAACTGAGCAAGGCTGGTCTTACAATTGAAATGCCAAAAAGGAAATTGCCGAGAATTATAATTTACGGAGTAGACTCCGAATTAACTAAAGAAAAAATTGCCGAAAACATATTCAACCAAAACATCGAAGATGAAACAATCATTGAACGAAATGAGTTCCTAGAGGAATTTAAAATTGTGCAAATAAACAAAACCAAAAGGACCAAAAATGTCAACTGTATCGTCGAGGTATCTCCAAGGGTACGCGATTTCCTATTCAATAAGAAAAGAGCATTTATAGATTGGTGATCGTGCCATGTCACAGATTTCATAATGGCCACAAGGTGCTATAAATGCAATGCATATGGTCATGTTAAAAAATACTGCCGGGAAGAAACCGACATATGCGGCCACTGTGCCGAGACAGGGCATACATTTGAAAAGTGCACTAAGAAAAATGAACCAGCATCCTGCAGCAACTGCAAAAAAGTGAAAAAACCGCACAATCATAGTGTCAGAGATAAAAACTGTGCTGCATATAAATATGCAGTGAGTAAACTAATCAAAAGCACCGAATATACAGATCCAAAAAACTAGTTAACATCATCATGTCAAACATTTCTATGCAAATATCAATACCCAATATGCCTAGCTTAGAGTTTAGTAACAACAATCATGTACCAGTATATATAGCCCAAGTTAACATGGATAGATCCCGACACGTCACAGACGAAATCCGCCACATCTGCACTTCGAAAAAAATTGATATACTATGTATTCAAGAACCATATAACAGCAAGAACGTAATCACCGGGTTCGCCCATTACACCAAAATAATAACAGCGAGCAGTAGAAACGAGCAAGCATATGCAGCCATCGCAATCTTTAATAGCGAAATCGAAATACTCAAGATGAACCACCTATCAAACGCATTCCACCATTACCATACCCCATTATGATTTTTTTATATTATATTTTTTTTATATTTTTTTATATTTTCCTGGTACAGACAGCGATCAGTTACAGTTTTATTACATGTAAAAAGATTTCTGGAACACTTTAAATACATATATTTTTTGATAAAGTGAAGAGTCTGCACTGAAAGTTAACCTAAACCTAAATGTTATTAAGAGTGATACTCTATTTTCATTAGCCATATATTTTTTTCGTGTTGCGTGTACAATTAAAAAAGAAACAAGTACACAGAAAAAAAAATGAAAATTTTTTGAAATGGATACTGTTAGTTATCACCCTTCACATTCTGGGTATATATATTTGCATGGTACATATTATTTGACATAAACTGACGCAACCTTTTTTTTAACCAATTTAAATGAAGTAAACACTAAAAGTTAATAATAATAATATATTTTAGTATTATTAACTTTTAGTGTTTACTTCATTAAAAAAAAACAATAGAAAACAAAATAACAGTACGTATAAATAAACGTTATGGGTATACAATACGGCGGTCTTATTACTATGTAGCGATCTATTCCAGACAACTATATACTTGTAGGTGAGATATAAAGAGAAAAGTAATGCATAATAATACATATAAAATATATATACGTACATAAACCTATATCATGTATTACCTACATATAACAAATCCTAAACAAATATATTTAAGTATATATAGAATTTAAATACGTATAATAATATCATGAATAAAGAAAAAGTAATCAATACCTACTTAAAAAGAAGTAGAAAAAGGAAGAAAAGACAAGAAAAGGAAGAACTAGTACAGTAAAATATAATAATTTAATATATAACATTTAATATATAAAAGCGATAATTATATTCAAATGATAGAATTTAGTTCTTCTACTGTTCTGTTCTGTGCAGAACAAAGGCGAAGACAATGATCTTTGACCAATCCCTTATATTTAGCCAAAGACTGTGCTTGTCTGACAACTAATGGTAATGTTTTCCAAAGCAAAATTGCTTGAACAGTAAAAAAAAAATTTAAATGCGAGCGAGTGAGACGGTAAACGGAGAGTGAGGTTGTCAGAAGACCTAAGAATTTTACTATGAGCAACTAAAAATTGAAATTTTTCTTTTGAATAAAGTAAAAAGGATGGAAAGAACAACACACAGTACAGAAGCGAGAAGGCGAAAGCGAATATGTAACCATTTGAGTTTAGTACGGAATTCAGAAACGTGGTCATACTTGCATAAGCAAAATATGGTTCCGAATACTAAGGTTTCGTAGTTTCAGCTATGCCTCAGTGAGATCGGGATAACTTGCATCGGCGTAGTCCAGGATAGAAAGAAGGAGAGATTGGGCTACCACAACTTTGGTTGCAATGGGACGAAAATTTTGCAAACGTCGCAGTGAACCCATAGCAGCAAAGGATTTCCAGCTAACCTGATTTATTTGGTAAGACCATAATAGAGTGCTGACTGAATTCCCAGATGTTTTACTTTGTGGTTGTAAGGTATAGTAACGCCATCAAATAAAATAGGCGGAAAGTTCGGCCAATCAACTCTAGCAATCATGCTTGGCGATCCGATGACTATAGCCTGGCATTTGTTTGCATTGATCTTAATCCCAAACGATATACTCCAGCTCAAGATTGATTCCAAGTCTTGATTGAGGCGAGCAACAGCGAGAGGTAATTTTGCCAGAGTTGACTGGGAATCAATTTGTAAATCGTCAGAATACATGTGATAGGAAGAAGAAATATTGTGAGTAATTGTATTAATGAAAATAGAGAATAATAATGGTGACAACACGTCTCCCTGAGGGACACCGGATTTCACATTACACCAAGACCAAAAACATACGTCAATGCGAATGGGCTGCCGGCGTCCATACTGATGTTATAAGAAACTAAAAAACTCAGCAGGGTATCAAAGTCCACGTTATTGAAAGCATTGCTAAAGTCAATCCCATTCGAATGTCATCGGTAACCTTAATTAACGTAGATGTAGTACTGTAGCTAGTACAAAATCCAGGTTGAAATTAATTCAAGACTTTGTTTTGATTAAGGAAAAAGTTCAATTGCTTGGAGATAAATTTTTATAATACTTAAGAAAGAAGTGACAAAGTAAAAATAGGTCGGTAGTCAAAAAACGAGGATGGATTGGTCTTTTTAGGAAGGGGAACAACTTCAGCGTCTTGCCACAAAGTAAGAAAATCACCCGTTGAAATCGAATAGTTAAGGATATGGGTAATTAAAGAAATCACAGTGTCAATTATAGGAACAATCATTTTTTGACTAATGCAATCGCCTCCAATGGCATTCGATGAAATGGATAATATATTTCTCTTAACATCACATTCAGAAAATTTATTGAAAGTGAACGGTGGGAAGTCAGGAGTCGGAATTTTTGAGATATATTTATTAACCCTTGTGTTGATATCCAAATTATTGCCTGATGTAAAGAAATAAGTATTTAAACCTTCAAGATTATTGGATATGACTTTATTTTGTGTTTTTTTCGTATACTAAAGATTGAAGAAATTTCCATATATATGCTGTGTCGCCGTTATCGACGGATTTGTGGATATGGCGTCGTTGTGCATCCCTACACAATGTATTACAGCGATTGATTTCGTGTTTTCTTACACTTGAGACGTTTTGTGTCAAATCTATTTGTGTACTTTTTTTGCTTGACATTTCTTTAATATGAGAGATTTTAAATTATCTGTTAGCTACGGCGCTGGTAGATGCTTCATTTTAACTTACTTAATAGGTGCGTAAATATTATACAGTTGGATTAAGAATGAATTGAATAAATTAACTTTTGCGCCAATGCTTTCGGCAGTAAAAACATCAGTCCAATCCATATTGCATGCATAATCACAAAGGCAAGTCAGGTCCATTCCAGCAAAGTTACGCTGCAGAAGCAGCTTATTTTTAGTTTTTGGAGGGCGTAGCATGTTCGAAAGAAAAATCAGGTCATGGTGGGAGAAACTACCGGCGGCATATTAACCGTAGGTGGAAATCAATTCTGGAGATAATACAATCATAAGATCGAGGAGAGTTGGGATACAATTAGGTAAGATAAGGGTAGCGAAAAGCGGTATAATATGTAAGTTACAGCTTTTAAACAAGGACAAAAGTTTATTAGCTCGGAAATAGTTCTAAAGTAAACATGTGTTGAATTCCCCCGTTATGATAGAATGGCTATATAATGGGGTTATATCATCTAGTAAACTTTTATAGGAATAGAAGTAATCTACATGGAGAGAAGAGCTGTAAAAAATACCAAGAAGTACTTTGGAATGGAACAGAGAAATTTCTAAAACTAAATGCTCGGCCGCGTCAGTTAAGGGAGGCTTAGTAGAACAATTGATATGAAATAAATTGAATGAAATGAAAATAAGTTGCACCAAAGTGCTGACGTGCTAACAAAGAGGCGTCATGTCTGGGTTTTGTAAGAAATTCCGACAGCGTTATTACGGGAATACCTTGTACCTTATACCTAATATCTAATACCTTATACCTTATACATTTCAGACATGTTTTGTCAGCCCAGCACTTGTCTCCACACTTGGTTTGATAAAATTTTACAAGTATGGCTCTAGTTTTGCTCCTACTTGAAGATACGAGGCGATGACAACGATTTATATCACCCTGAGATCCTGTAGCTTAAGTTTTTCTGAGCAATTATTTAAAACACTTTCTTATCTTCACTGACACCATGGATCAGTAGAATTTTTTTACGGGACCTCGTTTCAAGTTCATCATGATGTCGTGAGAGAATATTAATCTGCAGCTTCAGGCTCTCCAAGGCTGACAAGACAAAGGTTCTAAAGGAACTGTTAATTTATATTAGAAGAGGAACTTGCTTCTGGTGTTGCTACTTTCAAATCTCTTTGAAAGTCATTCATGCGAGAGTTAAAAACTGCACTTAATTACTCCATGGTCTTTTTTATTGACTCCATTTTGTTGTGAAGAATGATGTATCAAAAAAAATTGTGGTAAAAAAAATAAATTTGAAGCAATTATTGTGTATAAATAAAATTGGTAGATATTTACCTTCATATGCACATATTAAGTTTCTCTTTATAACAGATTTATATAATTAATAAAATAAATTTTATTTTACCCACTTGAGAAAAGTTACAATATATTCCTGAAAACTGCATTCAAATTGGTTAAGCTTTTTCTGAGATTAGTGTGCACAAATATCAGTATGTCTGTACATATAGACATACAGACAAACATACAAAATGAAAAACTATTATTTTGAGTTCTCTTGCTCTTATAAAGGCTCCCAATATGTTTTTTTTTATATCCCATGTACAGTTTTCGATCAGTTACAATTTGATTATATGTATAGATCAGCTTTGCCTTCGTAAACGTAGATTTCGATTTTGATAAAAAGTAGTCTTTGCACCCTTACCAAAACCAATGTATGTAAAAAATATAAACCTTCAAAGTTTCATTAAACTCAATCAAATAGTTTTTACGTCTCAATCAAGAAGTATTTCTAGTTTATGTATTGTTAGTCATATTTATTTATAATAATTTAAATGGTAAATACATTGGAATTTACATGTTATAGTTCATAAGTTTGAACAGTAGCGCCACCTACGCAATTAATTATGGAATGTTATTTAGTATTTACTGTTAAATGCTTAAGAATTAGAAGCATAGGACATTTTAACATAATGTTTAATCTTTTATTAATTATTAGAACTTATTGTAAGGTATAAATGTTAGCATCTGTAAGTTGGTTATGAAATTGTAAACTACCCTCACCTAGATATTATAGTGTTAAAATAATATAAAACGAGTTGTGAGAGCTGCTCTCGCCCATTCTATTACAAATAGTTAGATATTAAACATGAAAGTGCAAGTACTGTGTATTACTGAAACAAGTCTTAACAAGTCAGAAGTGTTCGATCGCTGTAGTATTACGCGCCACGTGTCGATATTCACCGTTCGTAAGATATCCTCTCTAAGAATGCTAATAATTACACACTCTTCAGTCTACCAAAAGGTGTTTGTATTTAAAGTGCTTCGGAAATCTATATTTATATACATATAATAAAACTGTAACTAATAGCTGTCTGAACTTGTAAAATATTTTCAAAAAGTACTAATTGAGGACCATTATTGAGCAAGAGAACCCAAAACAATGGTTTTGCGTTTGTCTGTCTGTCTGTATGTTTGGGCACGCTAATCTCAGAAACGGCTTAGTCAATTTGGATGCGATTTTTAGGAATATATTATCACAGTCTTTATCTAACATTTAGGGTCCATTTCATCTAAATAGGTTAAGAAATAAAAAAGTTAATAACCTGTTATTGTCGTACGATTGCTGCTACCAGATGTAAGGTTTATAGTTTTTACATACATTGGAAAGTACAATAATATAGTAAAACGTACCCTACGTTTTATCAAAATCGAAATCTACGCGTACGAAGTCGCAAGCACAGCTAGTATAGAATAAGATTTGCAAGGTACCTATTACATTATTGACATAACTTGTTTATTTATTAATTGATTTAGATAAAATAAACACTAAATATTAAGTAAGGAACGTAACAATATATTTCTGAAAACTGCATTCAAATTGGTTAAGCCGTTTCTGAGATTAGCGTGAACAAACAGACAAAATGCAAAACCATTCTTTTGGGTTCTCTTGCTCTTATAAAGGTGCCCAATTACGTTTTTTTTTTTATTCTCCATGTACATAAATCGATCAGTAACACTTTTATTATATGTATAGATTTATATAATTATTTATTATACTTCGCATTCTCTTACCATATGCCAATCAGTAACTAAATCAATAGTAACTTAAACGCTCTTGAAGGCTTTTTGTAATCTGATAGGCTTGTTCGTAAACATTGTAGTCATCGCAGTTTACTGAGTGTCAGATCATGATAGCCAACTCTTGAGATAAAATAATTTATAGTCGATATTTTATTTTGGCAAAGTAAAGTCAAATATCAACGACATTTATTTAAAAAGCTATTATGGTTCATGTAGAAATATGATTCGTGTTTTTATACGGTTTTTGTTATTTTAGCGACAGATATAATAATTATAAAAAAATATTTAAAACATATTTATATAAATTTTAGAATTCATTTTACAATAAACATTTTGATAAAAACCGGCCAAATGCGAGTCGGACTCGCGTACGAAGGGTTCCCTACTATCATCTAAATATAATAGAAAATCACGTTTATTGTAGTTTGGTAAAATCTATTGCTCAATTCGAAATTGTATCCATAAAAGGCTATGGTAACTAAATAGTGCACAGTACGTGCCAGCATTTAAGTCAATATTGCTATTAATTATAATATACTAAATTAAATATTAATACATTAATATTTTACCCCCCTTTTAATATATACTTTATTGTTATATAATTATTTATTGTAAAAGGTAATATACAAGTAAATCATCATCATCCTCCTACCCTGTTCCCATTATTTGGGGTCGGCGCAGTATGTATTTTTCTTCCATTCATCTCTATCAGCCGTCAACTCCTCACCCACGCCTTTCAAACACATGTCATTCATCACACAATCCATCCATCTCTTTTTGGGCCGTCCTCTACCTTTGTATCCTTCCACACGCAGATCTAAAACTCTTTTCACAACCTGTCTTTCGTCCCTCCGCATTACTTGTCCATACCATGCTAATCGTCTTCCTCTCATCTTATCGGTCACTGGTGCTACTTTCATGCTTCCTCTTATATACTCATTTCGTATCTTGTCCATTCTCTTAACTCCACACATCCATCGCAACATCCGCATTTCATTTGCATGCAATCTCCTTTCATCCTTTTTCTTAACAGGCCAGCATTCCGATCCATACATGACGACAGGTCTGATAATATATACAAGTAAATATACTGTGAAAATTTGTTGAAGCGTCTACCTGTTACCGTTTTTAATATGGAGCAAAAAACACGTTTACGGTATATATATATATATATATATATATATATATATATATATATATATTTGTTTTTAGTATTTGTTGTTATAGCGGCAACGGAAATACATCACTTCTGAAAATTTCAGCTTTCTAACTATCACGGGTTATGAGATACAGCCTGGAGACAGACAGACAGACCGACAGACAGACAGACCGACAGACAGACAGACAGACGAACAGACAGCGGAGTCTTAATAATAGGGTCCCGTTTTACCCTTTGGCTACGGAACCCTAAAAAAATTACGTGTTTCCGTTTATGAAAACATTAAATGTTTGCATTTTAATTATTTTATGGTAAAAATAATAAGGTACTTCCTTTAAGCAAGAAGGTCTTAAGAATCTTTCGTTACTTCGATAAATATGAAAAAAAAAAACTGCAATTACCATACCATTTTCGCTTAAAATTCGCAAGTGAGGAGCTATCTAGCTACGATAATCGCTGGTATTAGCCATTTATAAAGCAAAGTATACATTTTAGCTACCGGTAGGTATTTATTTTTGATTACTTTATTAATTCGCATAAATAAATATATACAGGTATATACCCGGATTGCTTTTTATTTGTAAAATAATACATTTATTTCGTTGCAGATATTTAGTTATCGATCTTATTAAATAAATATTAAAATAATGATATTATTCTTAAATATATATATATATACATACATATATATATATATATATATATATATATATATATATATATATATATTGGTTACATTTCTTTTTAATTTAATATTAGAAATCTTGAAAAAGTTAATTGAAAAAATAATAATAAGAATTTAAAATAATTGAAAAATTTACACATTTTACATAATTTAAGCATCTTCACCCAGGCCAGGAAGGCGATGGCCGGGCGGTATGTGCGGCACCCGGCGACTGTCATTTTTAAGGCACCCCACTAAAAAACCAACGGCTGCCCACGTCGCTACAATGGGACGCCACGGGATCGCTTTCGCACTCACCGTGATGCCTCGGCGGAACTCCTCCATATAGGGGTACCCCGGGCAACCAGTGTACCCCTACCTCATAGATCTAGTGCAATGGCGAGAAAGGTCGCCCCCCCTCTCACCTAGGCCTACGGCAAAGAATATGACAGCCTAGTCCAAGTGATGATTTCACAGATTTTACTATTGTTAGATTACATTATTGTTAAACGACTTTTTTTATAATAATTAACCCCCCACTAAAAAGAGGGGTGTTATAAGTTTGACCTGTCGATCTGTGTATCTGTCTGTGGCAAATTTGCGGCCAAACGCGTGTACGGATTCGAATGCGGTTTTTTTTAATCGAAAGCTATGCTCGTCGAGATGGTTCTTATTTAAATTTTATTGAAATAGAAATAGTCTTCTCCAAGATATTGACGTTTTATTCGTGCGGGGGAGAGGATCTTATGCAATAATTACCTGTTTGCGGCCAAACGCGTGTACAGATTTGAATGCGGTTTTTTTAATCGGAAGCTATGCTCGTTGAGATGGTTCTTATCTATGTTGCGTCGGGAGAACGTTTTATAAAAGAAGAAATTAAAATGCAAGTAAGTTTACAAGGCAAGTAAAGAAATTACGTTATCGGTTCGTATAGTCTAAGTTCTCAATGATTAACTTCGTAATATACACACTATCAACGTACGTACAACGGTCTCCCGACGCAACGAATACAATAAGTACATAATAATATTATTTTTATTCTGTTTAGAGGTCTTTTTGTATCGGGGGTTTTTTTCTTAATGTTTGGATTCGTTTCAATATTTTGATGATGGAATTATTATTTTAACTCAAATAAGAAGAACCAATAAGGTGTAATTATTTAAGTCATTGTTTTATTAACTTAAATATTACTATTTAGAATTGTTATATTAAATAATTGTTATTTTCGTATGCTTAAAGTAGTTTATTTGACTAAGATTATTATTTATGTGACTAAGATTATTATTTATGTGGCTTACGACTGTAGTCATAAAGAGTCACGGGCAACAGCTAGTGATAATATAAATCCCTTCACCATAGTGTTATTAGTGACTGTAAATCATTTTAACTCTAAATGTTTATATTTATTAATATTCGTATATATGAAACCTACCTATCTACCTACCCATATGAAAAAGTCCTGAATCATGTTACTTAATACATTTATAATTTATTACATTGTCGAAACTTTCACGTGGATCCTTATTTTATTAAATATAATATATATTTCTTGTATTAAACATTACCTTTGTACATCATTATATAGGATTCTAATGCTAAAAGATTTTTTTAAAAATCGGTCCCGTAGTTTCGGAGCGAACAAACAAACAAATCTTTCCTACTTAAACAATTGAAAATTTTGTGTCTGTAGGTTCATTTAATACAATTCAGAAACTAATAACATAACTTTAAAAAGCAGAAAAAAATAAATTAAAAATTTAAAAATCCCCCGATACAAAAAGACCTCTAAAAAGAATAAAAATAATATTATTAGGTACTTATTGAATTCGTTGCACCGGGGGACCGTTTAATAAAGGATGAAATTAAAATGCAAGTAAGTTAACAAGGCAAATAAAGAAATTACGATATCAAATCGTATAGTCTAAGTTCTTAATTATTAACTTCGTAATATATACACTATCAACGTACGTACAACGGTCCTCCGACGCAACGACTTCAATAAGTACATAATAATATTATTATTTTTATTCTGTTTAGAGGTCTTTATGTATCAGGGGTTTTTTAAATTTTTAATTTAATTTTTTAGTAAATACTTGAATAAACTAGAAAAGTGGGAACTACAATTAAAACCAATATTTAATATCGTGTTTATATACTTAAAATTATTCATTTACGAGTAGTTGTTATTTTTGTACGTTTAAAGTAGATGATTTGACTATGATCATTGTTTATGTGAAAAGGGAGTTAATAAAGAAGGGTATATAAACTGCAGTTAGGACTATATTCGGGAGAGACGCTGCTGTATGGTAACCAAGGAAGGGTTAAATACAAGTAAATAAAAGTGAAGTGTGCATAGTAAAATCTGTAAAACAATACAATTGGACATGGCCGGTAACCTAACAAGAGCTTCCGCTCTCAAACGAGTATGACACAATAATCCATAAACCTAACAATTGTTTACTACTTTATAGGAGTTGATGCTTACTAATTATTTTGTAATACTCTCGACTCCTAACATTACCTTATTAATAGTACCAGTCTTCAATTTCTACCCTGTATTGTACCCTGTAAAATAAAACTAAAAAGTTTTTTATTTCACATTTAAAGGATCAGGCTCTAGTTGTATTTTTCCTTGAAGAAGAACCGGGAATAAACTGAACAAATATAAATCATATATTTTAAAAGTGTGGGACCTGATAAGACTTCACTTAATATTCTCGCCTTAGAAAAGTCACACCAGTGCATTTGTTGTAAATAGTAAAACACACCTATTTTGAGTCTTATAAAGTAACTAGTCTTGGATTTATTTAAAAAGTAATACGAAAAGTTTGCGAATATTGAAAATATTGTTTATTGAGGTCATTTCATTGTTTTTAATATACAAATTCATACATAAGTAGTATTTATTCCCTTGTTAATCAGAAATTGAAATTCGCTTTAAATAGTTTTTTGCGTTTGTTATAAAATGTATGGTATATTATTAATAAACTGTATCATAACATATATATCATACATACTACATTTAAACAAAATTATTCCACGAACTCGCATGACAAATACATAGAAACTGTATTATTTAGTATTCGTTCATTTGTAATTGTAATACAAAACGACCGTAGTAGTTTATCAAATGTACATTATTTAACAAGTTTTAGTTACATATAATATGGAGACTTATGTAACATATAAATTATAAGTTTCTTATTTTTTCTTTAATATTTCATAAACATATTTTTTAGCTGTCGATTGGTGGATTGTAAAAGATTTATTTGTTTTTTTATTATTAGATATTGAACTTTTACATACCAATGAAGTCCTGAATGATTATATAATATAAAGAGAAACTTAAATTTCATTGTACTAATTATTAATCAAGTACAAAACCAATAACACAAAATATTTCAGGAAACAGTTAAAAATAAAACTAAAAAGATTTTATGGTAATTTTTATATCGACTCTTGGTTGTCAGGAACGTTGCGTGAGTTATAAGGTGTTTTTTTTTTTTTATTTTTATAAGATAAAAGGTACACCTATTTGACCTTTTTTATTATTTAGTTGAATTGTGATGTGGCTAAAATATTAAATTAAATCTATTTCAGAAGAGATGAGCAATGTGAACAGTGGCGGGTAAATTATATATTTTAGTTTAAATTTTTAATTACTTTTATTAGACAATATCTTACAACACTAAAGTAACACTAAGCACACCACTAATTTCCACGCGTCCGGGGAAAGACAGGCACTCAGGCGATGAGGTTGACCGTTGGTTGTTTTAGTGATCAGCCTTCAAAATGGTAGCGTCCTCTATGCTGCCCGGTAGTCCCACATACCCCCTTGGCTATCACCATCCTGGCCAGCGGGACGATGCGTAACGCATTTTTTCCAACGTTACAAAAAAAAAAAGAACATTCACAAGATATAAAGGTGCAGTCCCAGCCCGCGCTATCATCTAGACTTTGTCGTAGCACTAAGTTAACCGAATGATACCTCGCGTGAATTGTGCCTTGCTTCGTTAGAGTTTCTACTAATGACTGTCTCCATCTTATTTGAATATTCGTAATTCTCACATATGAACACAATTTGGTCAGACAAGATAAGATAAGTACGTACGCAATTATTCATTAAAAGCTTGATAGATTGAGCTTGAGCTCGGATTGATCCTATTACGTTTGACGGAGAATAATATTGTTGCCAGTGATTTTTCGCAAGAAATATTTGATAATAGATTTATAGTTTAGCACAGAGATAGTTAAAACAATTAAAAAAGGGATGGTGCTGTTTTAGTTGGTCTAAACAAACATATTAGCTAACAGCTAATGGACAATTGTCATGGGAGCGCTGTTTTGAGAATCTATAAATAATTATCGAAATTAAAATAATTATTCTTCATAAATTGAAGATTTTAACACTGTACTAAGTAATGTAAACTGGAATGTATTATTGTAATGTTTAAAACTAAAGAAGCAATTGATGTTCTTTTATATATCTCTTAAAAGTAACCGAAAACTTTATTCTAATTAGTAGTCATTCTTTAACACTTTTTTGCAAGAAAAACATATATTTTACACATTTCATATTAGACATGATGCTTAATAACGAGTTAGTTATTCGAGTTGGCTCTAAGGACGTATTCTTAAATAATATTGTTGAACTACGTTCAACGTGTAGCATTCTTGAGTCTTAGAAAATACTACATATTTGCTTATTCTTACTACATATCATAGATCAAAGGTTCTCCATATTTTTTTAAATACAATCATAAACTCCTTTAGGGAAGAACCCCTTTAAACATAAACACAAATACTCATTCTTATAATGTGAGCAATGGCTCCAATTCCACACAAGCTATTTCAACATTCCGCTAAAAAATGACGCTTACAAAATCTTTCCATTTCTTATAGTTAAGTTCTTTATATAACAGTGTCAAGAAGCCACAATGTATTGCTTATTCGCTACTTAATGAACTACCAATTGAAATTGAAAATTGCTATCTCTTTTGTATCATAAATTAATTTAAATGTTTCGAAATGTCAAAAGAGATAGTAGTTGATGTCAGATGTCAGTCTGCTCAAAAAAAAAGGTAAAATAGCCAAGTTCTTGGCTATGTCCAAAAAAAGAATAGCTCAGAAGCGACCTGTCTTTTAAATCTACGAATAAGTTAATATTTAATAAGTCAAAAAAAAAATATTTTATTTATTTTATAAGTCAAAAATAAAGACTTATTAACTTGATTGTTAGTATCAATTAAATGAATCTTTTCATTATGTCCTGATATGGTGTGAAGTGTATGAAGTGTATGTGAATATTTTCTACTTCTGGCAAATATAAAATTAATACATTAACTTAATCTTCTTATTATTTTCCTAATCTTTAAAGAATTCTAGTTTCTTTCGAAAGAGGACAAGCTAGAATGCTCTTATAGAAACCTTAACTAAATCCTGAATTTCCAAAATTTTTACATATTTGAATCTGTACACGACTACATTCAATATATGGTGATCATCTCATGACTCCGCACCCAGTACAATTAAAAGATTCATATTCGCCCACCTTAAAACTGAACTAAACTAAAAACATGTAGAGGTACATGGCCAGATCGAAGACTCAAAGCCATCACAACCTTTTGTCTACTCATTTTACTCTCTTTCAACCAGAAGGAACGATGAAAAGTTGGCTGAATTACCTTATACTATATATCTTTCGTTAAAGATCTTATATCAAAATATTCTAACCAAGGTTCTATGAACGAAAATCTTACTGATGGAATAATCTCAGTATACTACGAAGGACAATTTAAAAGTACACCACAACAAACTACAAACAAGAGATAAAAAATGTCGTCTTAATTGTAAAGGATGTTTACCCAATCCAGGCTTCACTAAAACTTTGAAAATATTTATAAACTTGACTACTTTATTAAAAATTGTATTAAAGCAATAAACAAATTTTACTTTTTGATAGAGATATGTCTGCAATCAATTCACACTTTTACGAATTAAACTCAGTCTT
Source organism: Napeogenes sylphis (assembly GCA_959347405.1). Taxonomy (NCBI): domain Eukaryota; kingdom Metazoa; phylum Arthropoda; class Insecta; order Lepidoptera; family Nymphalidae; genus Napeogenes; species Napeogenes sylphis. The sequence goes on from OY365783.1 coordinate 2,990,330, forward strand.
GTCAACTTTATATTATCTTTATTGTATAATCATCACTTGTCTAAATTAACTTTGGTCACTTGCCAGAACATAGAAATATGTTCACAAACTTGTGTGTGTTAAATGAATATTGCTATTGCTTTTATACCATTCATATACCCCTATTCCGTTTCAAGTTCTAAACAGAATGACATTTTTTACTATTTCCGGAAGTCAAACCAGAACTACTAAAATTTTAAACATTCTCCAAGTAATTAACAAAACCTTAGCATATTTTATAATACATTAAATAATAATAATTGTTATTGTAATTTGTTCAATTTCAAAATATAACAATACCATTTAACAGTGTATTCACAACTTATTTTAAGAATGTTCATTACATTTCTATCTATAAAATAAACAATATTCCTTTAGAAATAAGACACAAACTTTTACAAGTTAACATGTCTAAGGCTATATTTGTTAACGTAAGGTTAATTGAATTAAGGAGCAGCCTAGGTTTGGTATTGTCCTTCCTGAATAAATTTACATTGTACGTATACCGCATCTCTGGTTGGGTGGTTAGCACAGATGTCTGTATGTCTTGGTTTATTAACACATTCGCATTATTTATAACTATCGAAATACAGTAGACATGTTTTGGTAGTTATAATTTTAAAGTAAAATTTATTTTGTTAACCATTATCTTGTTAACATTATCTGTACCTATTGAGTCATCTTTATTATCAAATACCTGTGCCTGTGACTTCGTACGCCTGGATTCCGATTTTGATAAAACTTACCCTTTGTACTCACCAATGTATGTAAAAACTATGTAATTAAGTAGTTTTTGCGTGTAGGAGTATTTCCTGCATGCAGCAATGGTATGAATATAAAAGATTATTAACTACTTTATTTGTTAACTGATTGTTGAAATAAAATTATATGTTAAGTGAATCCCATGACAATATCTTCCTGAAAACTGCATCCAACTCGATTAATCCGTTTCTGAGATTAGCGTGCACAAACATACAGACATATACAGACATACAGACAAAATGGAAAATCATTGTTTTGGGATCTCTTGCTTATATAAAGGTTCCCCATTACTATTTTTTTATAATATTTTATATGTACAGACAGCGATCAGTTACAGTTTTATTAGACAGACGACAAAGTTCCTTAGCTCATGTTCCATGGATTCACCAAGCGGGTGCCGGGTCCATCACGTTGCAAGGAGAGGAGTGCAAAACAGTGCCTGGGACTTGCGACCCAGGAGTAGGTTTAAGGGGCCCATTTATTATGCGCAAAAAAAAAATTGGAAAGAACTATCCAATGCCGCCTTTGAAATACGTTCTAGAAATGAACCGGTGCTTGTTCTAGAAAGGCCAAGGCCTTTAAGTAGGTTATAGAGAGATTTAGCTATTATACCTCTCGCTCCCACTTCTACCGCGTACAAACTAACTATAAATTTATTACTGGACAGTTTGTTGGGCAGTTCGTAATACTTATTAAGCTTGAATGTGTGATCCCTGGGGATGTTTGTTTCCCAGGGAACAGTGAGCTCCACAAGTATCACCCGCCTCAGGTGTTTAGAATACAGGAATAAGTCCGGTCTGGATGACGAAACACCAACATCCCCAGGGATTTTGTAATGTTTTTGATACATGTACATCATGAAAGTCCAATCAGGAACCGCGTCTAAAATTGAATAAGACTTCGGGATTGATTTTTTGGAGCAGCCTTCTTTTACGAATTCTACAGATCATTTGGTGGTGGTTTGGTGGTGCTACTGAAAGACTATCCGCTTCCCTTATAATTTCTAATACCTTATCGTGGCGACGCGAGTATTGACCTTTATCTAGATTTACCCTAAACCCTACTAATAAGTGTTTTGCGGTTCCTACTGCCTCCCCACAGATGTTGCAAGACTTTTCGGTAGCTTTGCCCCATCTTACTAAATTACTTTGATCTGAATCACCACTAAAAGACAAACAGATAAACTGAGAAAAAAAATGAAAATGTATTCTGTTAGTTATCACTTCACATCCTGGTATATATTTTTAAATATTTTCAATGTACAAAGACTACTCCTTTATTTAGAAATAAAAAAGTTATGACTATTTATGTCAATCACGTAATAGATACCATGCAAATCTTATTCTATTTTACTAAGTCAACAAATATAATAATTTTTGTAGGAAATAGAGATAATGTAAATCATTTGGAATTTAAAAAATGTTTTGAAACTATAAGTAACTTAGATGTCAATAAAATTGTCTGGTTTTCATTACCCTATAATCAAGGTTTGCCACAGGCCGAAAATAAAATTAGATATAAGATAAATTTACTGATATATAATTTATGTTTGTATAATGACAAATTTCATGTGATTGACACTAACACTAATGTTAGTAACTTTTATAATTTGACTAAGGGTAGGTATTACCTATCTCCATATATTAAAAGACAGGTAGCTTCATCGCTATTATATTATTTTACTATGACAGCCAATAATTTGGCTAAAATTGTTTCTTTTGAACAACATTCAGTTACTTGTATAAGTAAAAACAGCTTGGAAATAAATCCAACTAGTATTAGTAGTATTAGTAGTAGTTTAAACTAGACATTAAGACAGTAGAGATATCCTCTAGCCAAATAATTAAGATATCAAATAATGATATTAATGATCATTATAGAAATACAAAAATTGTTAAAATAAATAATAAAAAACATAATATAAACTGTATCAACCTGGTGCATCAGAACATTCAGTGTATTAGAAATAAGGAATTAGAAATTGAATTGTTTTTAAATACTTTTAATATTAGTGTTTTTTGTGTCACTGAGCATTGGCTTAAGAATGATGAATTAATATTTAATTTCAATAACCACCAGGTTGGTAGTTCGTTCAACAGAGTTAATTCCATACATGGTGGCTCTTTAATTATTTTAAATAAACAGCTAAAATTCAAAGAACGCAAGGACATAGTGAGCCACTCTGTTGAGCGGACAACTGAACTTGCTTCAGTTGAATTAGAAGAGTTCATAATTGTAAATGTTTATAGGCCACCGTCATCTAACTTTGAACATTTTGAAAAGATTATGGATGAGGTATTGTATAAACTATCACATTCTAGTAAAAAGGTAATCATTTGTGGAGACTTCAATATTAATATTCTTGAACAAAATTCAATAAGTATAAAGTTTTTAAATTTGTTCAAATCTTATAATCTTTTACACATGTTTATGGAGCCTAATAGAGTCACAACCACTAGTGCCACTTGTATTGATAACATTTTTACAAATGTTATTCCAAATTTTAAATGTTTATTCAATACATTAGATTCTGACCACTATGGCCAATTTATTAAATTCAGTTGTAGCAAGAGAGAAAAATCAAAACAGAAAATAAGTTTTATACCAGTGACTGTAGAACGTATCGAACAAATTAAAAATGGGTTAGTACGCTATTTGCCTTTGATGAAAAATTCAAACCCCAATATGATGTATAATGACTTTTTTAGTACTTTCACTAAATTATTTAACTTTATATTTACTCCTAAAACAGTGGTTGTTAATGATAAATTAGTGTTTAGTGATTGGGCATCTGCTGAGTTACACAAAAATAGAGAAAAATTATATAATATGTATGCGGAATTGATGTTTAATACTAGTAATGAGTTTAGGGATGAGGTAAAATTATTTTCCAAATCTTTTAAAAAACAATGTAAAATAGCAAAAAATCAACATATTCAAAATAAAATAGGAAATAGCATTAATAAAATAAAAACAACTTGGAATATAATTAATGAGGAAACTGGAAGAGCTAAATCCCAGAGGATCGACTTTAAATTAAATATAGATAATAAATATGTCACGTCTGACCTCGAGGTTGCTACTGCTTTTGAAACCTTTTTTACTAATATTCCAGTGACTACAACGTTATCTTTAAATTCTTCTACCGCTGCAGCTATGGGTTTACTTAGAGAGAATGTAGATCAATGTGTTAGTAGTTTTAAGTTTGAAAAAGTTAATGCTCAAGAAGTAATCAAAGTATTTAGATCAATTTGCGTTAAAAAGACTAGTGATCTTTGGGGGTTTTCTGTTGACATACTTAAGTCCATAATTGACATTGTAGCGCCAGACTTAGCATTAATATTTAATAATTGTTTAGAATATGGTATATTTCCTGATCTAATGAAACAAAGTAAAATAACTCCATTATTCAAATCCGGCTGTTCATTAGATCCTAGTAACTATAGACCTATTTCAGTCTTACCCACTTTTAGTAAGATTTTTGAGAAAATAATTCTTAATCAACTTGTGGCATATTTCAGTAAAAACAATCTCTTACACAAAAACCAGTTTGGTTTCACTGCCGGTCGCTCTACAACAGATGCTGGTGTTGAGCTATTACTAAACATATTTGAAGCCTGGGAAGGAACACAGGATGCACTTGGCATTTTCTGTGATCTATCTAAGGCGTTTGACTGCGTTCAACATGAAATCCTTATAAAAAAGTTAGAACATTATGGAGTTAAAAATAAGTCCCTAGATTTAATTAGTTCATATCTTAATGATAGAATCCAAAAAGTTGATGTAAATGGAAAACGTTCCCCTGGTTCTTTGGTAAAAATAGGTGTGCCACAGGGCTCTATCTTAGGGCTTTTCTTGTTCCTCATTTACATAAATGACTTACCTCACCTAGTGAGGGAAAAACATGGGATAGTATTGTTTGCTGATGATACTTCTCTTACTTTTAAAGTTAATAGACGGCAATCTGTTATTGACGATGTAAACAATGCTCTCTCAGATGTTGTACAATGGTTTAACGCCAATAATTTGTTGCTTAATAAAAAAAAGACAAAATGTGTCAAATTTAGTTTACCAAATGTTAAAAATGTTAGAACCAATGTACAATTAAATAATGAGGACTTGGACTTGGTCAAATCTACTACTTTCTTGGGCATTACTTTAGATGAAAAATTGCAATGGGGTCCTCATATATTCGATTTGTCAAGCAGACTAAGTTCTGCTGCATACGCGGTTAAAAAAATACGTCGATTAACAAATATGGAAACTGCTCGATTAGTATACTTTAGTTACTTTCATAGCTTAATGTCATACGGTATACTCTTATGGGGCAATGCGACTGACATTGATACCATATTTACATTGCAGAAGAGGGCTGTTCGCGCAATATATAATATGAGACCAAGACACTCTTTAAGAAACAAATTTAAAGAATTTAAAATTATGACTGTTTACAATCAATATATTTATGAAAATTTAATTTACGTTCATAAAAATATTTCAAAATTCAAGAAAAATTGTGATTTACATAAAATTAATACAAGACAAAAAAATAAACTCGCTATGCCCGGCACTAGGCTCCATAAAATAGGTAAATCCTTTAAGGGTAATTGTATACGTTTTTATAATAAGCTCCCAAATGAAGCCTTAAGCCTATCATTAAATAAATTTAAATTATATGTTAAAAATAATTTAATAAAAAAATCCTACTATAGTGTAAAGGATTACATCGACGACGGTATGGCCTGGGAATGAATCTGTATTGTATTGCGAATAGCTAGTAATCTCCGCAATTTGTTTTTTGTTGTAAATTATTTTGCTTTATCGACCTTCTGCATCACACCGATTCCTTAGAAGTCACTACTTGCGGTAGCATCGGGAGTCGGGTTGCCTCCCTCCCTCAAATATGTGCGAAGGGGGTGATGGCTGGCTCTTGTGTTATGCTCGTGAACGGGTGCTGCTTGCGGTGACTGGTTGTGTGGCAGGCCGAAGATTTATATATATATGTTTTTTCTGTTATTATTATTTAATTTTCGTTGCCTGAAATCATTAGGCTTCTTTTCCTATTGATTGCGACGGTTCTAGTTGTTCCAAATTTGCATTTAAGTTTGACGTTTGTGAAACAGTGATCACAATAACAAAAAATATATCCGGCTGAGTTTGTTGTGTGGTTCTTCTCAGACCAGGACGCGTTTGGAACCCTCATAGCTTTAACATTAAGATGGAAAGTGCTTTCTCAGAAGGGCTTATTACGATAAATCTAGTATCGTAATAGGCCCTCCTGACACTTCCATGTTGACGTACACAAGTGATCACTGATTATGATTCTAAGTGGAAAAGATATAAATAAATAAATAAATAAATATACATGTAATAAATCTGTAGAGGGGTAGTCTTTGTACATTGAAAATATAAAAAATATATAAGGATGTGAAGTGATAACTAACAGAATCCATTTTCACCATTTTTAAAATTTTTGTCTGTTTGTCTAAATACTACACATAGTAATAAAACCATTTTTAAAAAACTAACTAGGTTATAATAAAGTTTTAAATTTAAACCGACTCGACGTTTTGAATAATTTGCCGGAAATTACCAATATAAATAACTTTTATACATAAAAATTGAGCGTCATTCATTGCACACTCTTCACTGTTTCAAAAGATGTATGTGTTTAACGTGTTCTATAAATTTATTTTTATACATATAAATAAACTGTAACTGATCGCTGTGTGTACATGATTTTTTTTCTTAATATTAAAATTATTCTTTATTTTATTTCTAGTTTATAAATAAACTAGAAATACTCCAACACGCAAAAACCACTTGGCGGAGTTCGATGAAACATTGAACGGGAACGTTTTATCGAAATTGGAATCTGTGCGTACGAAGTCGGAGGCACAGCTTGTTACTAATAAATACAATAAAAATAATTATCAACAGACGAGCCGTAGAAATGCATGTAAAGTAAAATAATTCCCCAAATAAATAAAGAATTTAATATTAGGTATAAGTCGGTAAATATAATTGCAATCTAGTTTAATGTAGTTCCAATAATTTTGTCAACCAACATAATTTATGTTTACCTCAAACATCGTTCCATATTTGTTTTATTGATTGCGTGAGTAATGAATAAAATTAACTTGGTCATAAATATTGAACCAAATCGACTGTGAAACAACACACATATATGAATAATATGTTTGGAGGAAAAATTCATATTTTCCTTATTTTTGCTCATTATTATCAAAAATCATAAATTTTATACCATAACCAATTTTATTTTTGTAAAAGATGCTCCAGATAATGAAAATATTATCAAAAAAGTTATTGCTTAAATAGATATTGTGTTTAGTAATGGTCAAATTCATAATTTTTTAAATTCAAATAAGAATACACTTTACTTATAAAACGTCGTTATATTTGCAAGGTTGCAAAGGTCCATGGAAAAGAAATGATAATAAATCACCCCTAGCTACAATATCAGTTACTTTAGGATTCAATATAGCATTACACTTTAGTTTAATATAAAAATATATTCCTTATTAATATATATAAATAACCCCAACAAATTATGTACCACATTTATTATTTAACAAATTACCGAAAAATAATAGGCAGTTATGTATTGTTTGAAAATATCTAAAACATGTATAGCCATATTAAGCTTATTTAAATTTATATAAATATATAATGAAAAATAAACCGATACGGACAGGGATTCGAACCCGTGACTATCGGGAAACATTGTTTAGAATTTTCGAAAAAAACCTAATAGTTCTCTCCACCGTCCCGATTAAGATGATCACATATAGAATGCTTAATTCACCGAGGCGGACAGCGATACAGTAGCTCAGTTGGTAGAGCGACGCGACGGGACGGTTTTCCAGTAGTCGAGGGTTTTTTAGTTAAACAAGTTAAAAAAGTAGTCGAGAGTTTATTTTTTATTCTATATTTTTATATTTTTATATTTTTCTATATAAACATTTATGCATTATTAAAATGTTCTATATATATATATATTTCTTTATATTAATTTTTACTTCTTCCACGAATACGTCGCCCGTGCACTTTTCGAATTTAGTCTGTATTTGGCAGATTAATTGTTGAATTTTGAGATAACTTGCTCAAAAAGGAATCTACAGGTATCTTAAAAAACTATATAAATGAGTTCCTTGCACAGTAATTACATATATTTATATATATTAGTACTTCATTTATTTATTTACCATATATACAATGTTATAATATGAAGTAATTAGGTATTTGATATATAATAAAGATTTTATTATTCAAAGTTAGCATACATACATTTATTATATTTTTTGATTAACGCTTTCTACTAAAACACTATTGTGGTGGCCTACTATTCTTGTTATTTTTTTCACTCATCACGAGCAAGGTTTCCACGATAGCAAAGTTTCTGTTTCTTATAGCCTTGCTATCTTGGTATTTTCTATACTTCTATACAAATATTATAAAGAGGAAAGGTTTGATTTTTTGTTTGTTTGTTTGAAATGAATAGGCTCCGAAACTACTGGACCGATTTTAAACATTCTTTTACCGTTGGCAAGCTACACTATTCTCGAGTGACATACGTTATGGCTAGGCTCATTATAAATTATTTTCTATGTTGTATGGTATTTTTCTGTTGTTTTTTTTTTTGTTTATTCTTCTAAAGTTTATTTATTAAATGCCAATGCAACCTTAGAATTTTGGTCTGTCTCAAAAACATAATATTTCGAATCCATATGCTTTAATACGTCTATCTGAACAATGTCCTGGTCGTGTGTGTGTGTGTTGTGTGATGTGGATGTATGTTATTATTTTCCGTTTGATATCGTAGCAATGTAATGCGACGTAAATATAAAATTTCCAAAGGAATAGGATACTATAGAATTAACTATAAGTCTATTATAGGTCTGGATAATTGTTTTTTCCACAGATTACGCGGAAAGCGACCTACACGCGGGCGGAGCCGCTGGCAACAGCAAGAATTCTATAATGTTGTATTGTGTCGCCTTCATCGTTCGCCTGATAAATCCGCCCGACGCATCGTCCTCGCTGTCGATAAAATACACACCGCTCTCGTGTTAAAATATTCTATAACATTAAAATATAACCCGAAAATATTTGGTTAGAACACCAATGTAGTCTCACATATTTTTTTTTAAAAAGTAGGAAAAATAATTCTGAGTTATTAAGTATTCAGTGCCGCCTAGCGCGTCTTGGAATATGAGAGGTTGCACAAGAGCATTGCCGGCCTTTGAGAAGGTAGTAGGCAATATTTTTAAAGTCGTAGTCGAAGAAACTTCATTCCACATCTTGATGGTTGATGATAGAAATTATTTTGAGAATAGCACTGTTGAAGAATTTTTTGCATCATGGTATACTGAACAAAATAAATACTTAAATACAAGTATTTTTTATAATATTTTTACAATAGTAATCTTAAAAAAATACCTAGTAATAATTAATTATAAGACCAATAAGTATTTAATTGAACTTTGTGAATCGGTGAAGTTAGAAGTCATATGACATCACCGTGACTTATCAGACGTGATTTCGGGTACCAACCACTGAAATATTGTTAATTATTGTTCATGGTGAGTTTTGGATAGTATTTGATATCTAGGGTCTGATCATATACAATGATTGCAATTTCGAACACTCCTCCCTAATTCACACTCTGGAACGCCGGCGAGCCCTGGTATTCCTTCATATGCCCTAACAGTCCCACAGTCGGTCCCTAACAGTCCTGGAGCAGCGTGAGAGGCATGTTCCTTTTTTCATCCCTTATCATTATTTCATATGCTTAAAGCAGTCTAATTAGTTTATAAAGTTTTTATCTGGAATGTTGGTATTTATGGCAGCTTTATTGCTAGGAGGTCCTCTGCAGTATGCCATGCTCAGGCCAGTGTATGCCATTTTCTCCTTAGTGGTCATTCTTGTTCAAAGGCATTACTATACTATTACTAAGGTATGTTTCTTTAAATTTCGCTAGCTAACTTAACAAGCTCGCTCAGCTCAGTTGCAGCATATTGATGCCATGTCGGAGACACTATCTTACACTCTGCTCATTTGTGTAGTCCGTTACAGTGGCTGGACTTCTCTGGACTTCTCCACAGCGTCTTTACAGAGTCGTTAATTGTGCTCACATTCCAGGCATGATGATCATTGCGGTATAGATCTTTGATCCTTAGAAGTTGCAGATCTATATGTTAGCAACTTTGGTGGGGTATTGACAAATATATTTTGCCTTAATTATTAGTCTAATCTAGTAAAAACATTGGAAGCTGTAGGACACTTGATAACATTTCATTACAAAAAACAGAAACAATTGTTACCCAGATATCCAGGTGTATAGGTACCAAAGTCAAGATAGTCCAACATAGTGTAGGAATCTAAGCATGGCTTACACAACACACCTAATGCTATTTTATTTAAACTGAGTGGCGCAAGCACTCTTGCTCTAATGCAATCCAATTCAAATAGACCCTCCTTAAGAATTTACCGAAATCGCCATACATTTTTTTAAAGTTCCTTGCAACACATCCCATTACACAATCCCTTGATAGGCACCTAACAAACTCAAACAACACCAACGACAACGGCCCTAACGGCTTAAAATACGAAAACATACAATAAATAGACAATAAAGTTCACCAAGCACATGAACGATCCCAGCCAAACCCTCATGAACATAATATACCCTATTTACTTTCACTATTTGCATATAAATTTCTGTCATGAGTTTAAATGTGGTAAAATATTTTAATGCTTTTAAATTTCATCTTCTGTCCTTAGGGGTTAATTTTACAAAAACTTTGAAACCCGTGTATCATAATTTCTAGCTTATTTATTTTGATTTAATTATTCATTTTAAAGTGAAAATATAATTAAATAGTCTGTGAATATTTCAAGATTTACCGAAGAAATCGAAGAAAATTAATAACAATTGTAGTATGGGAGCCCCCTTTAAATATTTATTTAATTTTATTTTTAGTAATTATTGTTTTACCGGCAATAAAAATACATTATCTATGAAATATCAGCTTTCGAGTTATCAGGGTTCTCGAGATAGCCTGGAGACAGACAGGCGGACAACAAATTCTTAGTAATAGGGTTCCTTTTTATTTGGGTACGGAACCATAAAAAAATTAATACATTTTTAAGAATGTCATAAAATATACAACAATTTTAATCTTCAAATAATAATCGGTACACCTTAATAATATGTATTGGTTGATTGATTGATTGATACGCTCACCCAGTTTATTCTTTGTGTTAGATTTTTGATATCTACGCTTTGTAAATTTTATAGAGATTTTATAAGGCTTGAAAGTACTTATGCGTTACTGCGAAATAAATTTATTTGAAAGGATATTTCAGAGGATTTTAGACGTTTTATGGAGGTGACACCATTATTCAGCTCTAGGTCAATAAACTTGTTGATAATCTAACTTTTTTTCTAGAGAATTCTTTGTATAGAGTCGGGTCATATTTTTATTCAATATCTGGATTACTTTTATGTGGGCAGATGCCCGCAGTGTATAGTCTTTAGTATTATAAAAACTAATCTTGCACATAGTTGAATATACTCGTAACACTTTACTTTTTACTGTAACATATTAGTATTATTAAATGTATTCGTTTTTAACTTTATTTTGTATAAATGATGTGGTTTCTGCGACGCTGGTTAAGTACGGGCAGGTGGTTGTTGAACAAGGTATTCTAGACATGCTGCAGCTCGCCCTCTAGGTGTTCAGAGGTCACAGATGTGTTGTGCTCTCTGAAACAAAGATTTGCGAACGGTAGCTAACTGACTAGGGTGGTGGTGTGATTTACCATTGAGGTACTTATCTTATGGATGGGTTTCCTATAAACTGTGTATCCCAATGTATTGTCAGGATTCTTAATAAGAATATCAAGGAAAGCTAAAGTATTATTTGACTGCAATTCCATTGTAAATTGTATTTTATTGTTAATGGAATGAAGGTGTTTTAGAAATGCAGATGTTTGGTTCATAGGTAGTATGGTGAAGGTATCATCTATGTATCGTTTAAAGATCTTCGGCACAGCCGGTGCAGAGGACAAGCCTCTCGCCTCGTAGTGCTTCATGTAGATATCGGCAATAACGGGAGAGGCCGGGGAACCCATTGCCACTCCATCGACTTGTACACAGAATTCGTCCTTCCACATCAAGTAGCCAGATGTTAAACATCTTCAGCTTCAGTAATTCTGCATATTCTGCAGGCATGTTGTTATCTTCTAGCTTTCTCTTGAGAATTTCAATGCAGTCAATCACTGGTAAATAGTGACTATACATCGAAATTAACCATAATGTAATTGTTATTTAATTTTACTTGTTGAATATCACTAACAAACTAGTAAGAATCCTTGACGTGAGCTTTTGTATGTCCCCGGAGTGGTGTTAGGATCCTAGCAACGTGTTTAACCAGTTTATATGTTGGTGTATCAATCTGACTGACAATGAGACGTAGTGGGACTTTCTGTTTATGTATTTTTGGGTAACCCATACAATTTTGGTGGTTTTGAACATCATTGATTTTTTATCTAGATTTAATATAAGACTGTATTTGTGATCGGCGTTTTGTTTTAAACATAATAAGTGACTTCAGCGTTATTCACTAGAGAGATTTGTTTGTAAAAATATAGATTAGTAGGTAAAAATATATTCACGCCTTGATGCCGTATGTCTATCTCTTACTATTGTTTGATAGTGTGCATATTTGTGTCCTTGTTAACGATTATTGTACAAACTTATAACTCTTGCCTATAGGTTGTTATAATTAGTATAATACATATATATATATATATATATATATATATATATATATATATATATATATATATGTATATATATATATATATATATATATATATATATATATATATATATGTATATATATATATATATATATATATATATATATACTAATTACTATTTTACTCACCACCACCGCACCACCGCACCGGAACCAGGCGGCCTAGTCAATGGAGAGTTTCAAAATTGCATTTGGCTCCATACCAACTTTGTGTAATAATTGTGTAATAAAAAAAAAATCATCTGTTATACCAAGGGCCGGGGAGTACAGTGGATATCTTAGATATTCTAATTGAAGCTAATTTGGTTGCCGTCTGTCGTGCAGTTTGTAGTCTAGCGTTGTCGTGAAGCATCAGTGGTATGGAGCGTTTGATCAGCTTAGGTTGTTTAGCAGCTAGCTTGTTCATCATGGTTTGCAGTTGCTGACAATAGTAATCTTTTGACCGTTCACGGGGCTTCTTCTGCAGGTCGCAATTTCCCGAACGGAAAACAAACTGTGTTTTCTTTTGCAACACGACCGTCATATTAATCCTTCTGGTTGTTTCCGCAGCACTGGTGTCACGGTGGAACTCGTACTCGTAAATAATGCTATATATTAAGTTTTTCATTTTGTAAGTTGAGTAACACAAACAGAAAAAACAGAAGAAAAAAAACAAATGAATGTCGGTCACCGAAACAAAAATACATGAAATACATGAAACAAATAAATAAAAAAATAAATTTTGAATTCGTTACCAAAGAAGGAGGAGAAATTTGTGATTACAATGACCAGTACGAAAAACGCCAATTTCTTATGTAAGGACCTAATAGTATCTGTAATTCCGTATATAACTAACGGTTTTTCATAAGTATATATATATGTGATATCTATTTGAATATTTTGATACAAAAAGAACCCCTCTTTTCAAACTATACAACAAATTCCATAACATCTACAGTATAAGTATCGTAAAGTACATGTAGGTCAAGGCATAGAACGGCTAAATATTATATCAACAGTAATTGAATAAATGTAATAATAAATAATTCACAATTAAATAAAATATATTCGCCTACGAACGTATATTATTTATACAAAAGATTTTTGTTCCTGTCAAAAATTTATGTCTCTGGACACGTTTCTTATTTGCTATATCAAGACATCACATGTCGGTACCGATATATGCGAGGGATACATAAAAATGAGATGAAACCCTAATCTTTTAAGCATACACTGGGCCAATGGAAAACACAAAATTTTTCGCTGACCAAGTCTGTGCAAAGAGCATCATTTTCGTATGTGTACATAATAAATTCATGATTCTCACCTAAATCAACAGTGATATATTTCCTTTATACGGCTAAGTAAAACCACTAAAATAAAAGTATCTGAATTGCGTTGAAAGTAATATATTTCAAGAATGTATAATTTCGAGTTTAATACAGTAAAGATAAACTGATGCTAAAATAATAATTCGACAAGCAACCAAAAATCGTATTAAATAAAAATTGCTACTTCTTTTTAACCCTTACCAAAAGATAAAGGTGTGTCAAAAATAATTTCGTTATTACTCTAATACATCTTTATGAAAAATCCCATAACAATTTAAAAAGTATAGTAATTTAATAAGTATGTATTTTCATTCACTATTCGTTGATCAAACTCGTAACTGTTTTGCAGTTTTTTATTAATTCAATTAATATTTTGATTAATAACTTTTAGTAAGTAAGATCAATAGTAATGTTGAAACAGAACTTGTTTCTTATAGAGAAAGTGAGTGTAGGGAGCGGGTAACTTTTTCTTCTTCAGTGAAATCGAAATAGACAAAGTAAATAATTCGGATCTCTGTACTAGTGAGATGTATCGATTTTAAATTGAATTTACACACACAACAGCAATCTCAAAGATTCAACAAAATTCGGAGATGTTAGCGTCTCTACAGCAGGTATTGAATGGATTTTACGATTTATTTTTGATTAGAAAGTTCTTATTCCAAATCAAAGTTTTTCTAGTTCATAATAATATTTATTATAACATGATATTGCCATAAAATATTGTCATAAAAGGAGTTATGAATGCATAAGAAAATAAATAAAAATAAATGCGCTTATAACATTAAGTTAGTTCTTTACTTAATCCATTTCTATTCTGAAAAAGACATGATGATAGGTCTATTATAAATTTATTGTAATATTTACTACTTATATACCAATTATCGATGTAAGTATATTACTATTAATAATAATAAGCGAATATATAAAAAAGGATGTTTTAATCAAGAATCGAATCCTAAAATGTTATAATTAAAGAGTTAATAAGCGGGAGAATCTTTAATTAATGTACTCTCATACAATCAAACAGCGAAGCTTATAAATATAATAGAAAAACAAACTAACAAACATTTTTAGTAAAGCGTCAAGTAAAATAAATGCAGGGTATAAAATGTCCAGGGCCGGGTCTGAAAGAAACAAATAACTTGCGAAAGAATAACACGGTAGCAAAACTAAATTCCCAACATCTGCTGGCCTGGGAAAACCTTCATACATAGATATCATTATTCTGGATGTTATGTTTTGTATTATTTTTAATAAAAAATCTAGTAAAAGTATTAAAATAACTAAATGATCAAAAAGATAAAATATTTTGTCATTTAATTCACTAGTTACCTACTATGATTTATTCTCACTTCTTTTTATTTTTTCTTGATAGAAAACCAAAACATTACAATATATCGGTAAGTAAACATAGAATTGAAAATAATTCATCCAGCAGTATTTGAACCTACGACCTTTCGGAAACCATCAAAACAATAAAATTTGACAGCTAAACAATGCTAATGTAAAATTAATTAAGCAAGATAATCACAAATATTAAAAAATATATATTTTTACTTTTGACATGTTCTTTTAAATTAGGCTACCAACATATCTGTGTGAAATATATAGTTTCAAAAAGCCATATCTATTTTCCTATACCAATGAAAAGAGGTATTGAAACGCTATAAATTAGCCTGCTTATCTCACTGACCATTCGCACCACATGCTCGAGGATTACTAGAAAGGTCTTTTATTTCACTATATGCTAGTCCGGTTTAACTGTACACACATTCACAGATTTTTGTGTGAAAATAAAAGATAAAATATAAAATATATATTTTTCATATATTTCACAATTAACACGAGAATGAATCCTCTTCGGTCCTCAGAATAAAATGTTTGTCATGATATAATAAAAAATGTGAGAAAATTAATGTATACGAAAAAATACTTATTTAAACACTGGCCGTAAATTTGACGAAATTTATTCTATAAGCAATTCGCTGGGTACATAAACGCGAACGCCTGAATTTCAGTGGAATGTTGACTGTCACTTGACGGCATTTCGAAAGCAAACACAATTAGCATTTTTGACGCCCCGATACGAAGCCAATATTTAAACGTGTATTGAATCAAATTAACGCTTGCTCCTTAAAAGATTTTATATTATGAAGTGAATCGTTGATTGTTGTATCGTTAACAGACAGACATAATAAACTATTTGTTTTAACTGAGCACGTTAGAAATACATCATAAATAAAAAACTAAATAATAATAGTAACAAAACAGTAAATACAATAAAATTAAACATTCATAATTGCAATGATATATAGATATATAAATAACGTTAAAAAAATGCAACATTAATATGCGACATCATCTCGGTCGTTGACAAGACAGTTGCTCACGACTCAAACTCCTCTTGAATACGAATAAAAGCTTTTTGGTACATCTTTTATTAACATATACGTTTTATACCAGGACAATGATATTTTTTTTTTATTAATTTAAAGAGATTTCTATTTTGTTCTATGAAAGTTTATAGTAAAAAATGCAAAACATTGATTGAAACTTCAATAATACATACTGCGCACTTAAAAAAATTGTCATGTATGGTTTAACTATTTCTGGAAATAAAATGTATATATTATGGTCCTTCATTGTTGATTTAAGTCGAATTCAATAGGGGGGCGAACGCCGGGAACCTCCTCATGATGCTCCCTGGGCAACAACGGTTACTGAAAACCTTCGGGTTCTCCCGTTGGCTAAAACCCGGCGCGTTGGGGGTTGGTCATGGGGGTTTGTGCCCGGTCCATGGCTGGCCAGGGCGGGTAACCTTTCGGGGTGGCCTGTCCGCGGGGGGGGGCTCGGGCCTCTTTCCATCGTTTGATCACGTTGGAAAGTTGGCCTGGGCGTTGAAGGTGGGAGGGCGCAGGCCATCTTTGCCGGGGTCGGCTGCGGAATTGCTTCTGGTACTTCTCTGATAGCAGAGTGGACTGTGGAGTGGTTCCGTGGCTGTGTGGGGGGGTCCGCAGCGGTCGCTTTCTTGCTGAGGGAGAGGCTGCCTGCGGCGGTTAGGGTCTGGACCTCTTTCCACCAAGCACTTTAGAGAGGGTGCTTGGTGGGGAGACGGTCCGAGACGTTGCCTGGATTAATCGTTGCCGAGTGCGACGCCACGGTTGCGCTTGGTGATGGTTAGTCTGGGCGTGGTGGGTTCCCGACTTATGCTTTTTTCTTGCTGGTCTCGGCTGATCACCGTGGCCGGCAGTAAAGGCCTGTCGGGTTCGACATTGGGCCTCCTACGTGAGCGGACTCACGTTCGACTTCAATGTGTTGCAGTGAGGCTGACTGCGAATCTCTGGGTCTTATGGGAGTGTGCTCTTCCAGGGGATCTGACCGGAGGTGTGATCGGAGATCTCCTCTCGGGGAGGTCTCTTCTCCATCTTGGTGGTAGACCATAACATCTTGGTGGTAGACCATAACATCGGGTCGCCGGCAAAGTTACCACCCATCGGGCAAAGTCGTGCCGCAAAGCGACCTAGTCGTGTTCCGGCGTGTTGCTCGATGAAGCCGTTTATGGGAAATGGGTTCAGACTCATTTCCCATAAACAGCTGCGGTACGTTGGCGAACCGGTTGACGTCGAGTTGATGTTTGTTTTGTCGGGTGTCTAGTCGAGGAGGGTAGCGGGATCCGAAGCGACGGATTTCAGCTGGCCGCCCGCAGCTACTATCTACTGAGATACCCGGCGGTAGATAGTTTGCAGCTGAACTACGGGTCAGCTGCTAAGATCAGGGTACTACGGGACCCCGGTACCTAAGCCCTCCGGCAGCGATGCATGCGCTTGCGTGTGTAAACTGCCGGGTTACCGGTTTTGGTGTTGGATTCGTAGTGGTAATGTGGTTAGCCGCAGAGATTCGGCGCTGTTCGTCTGGGTCCCCACAGTTGTCGGGGGCTCGTCGGATCTTGTGCGCAGAGAGAGGTGATTGACCAGCCTAAGGCGAAGGCCTGCTGCGGTCTTTTACTTCGGGGCTTGGAACGGTCCTTAAGCAGAGATCCTTTCGGGGGTCACTGCAGTTCGGGTAGCCCCCTGCTTAGAGGTTAGATGGATGTGCTAGCATCTATCCGGTCACCCGACTGTCACGTAGGGTAGGCTTGCGGCCTGACTGCCTGTCGGGAAGTGAGCGTGCCTTACAGCTCCGACACCAGCTGGACACTGGTAGTTAGCCTCTCTGACGTTCTTAGCAAGTGAATTGCAAGTGCGAGAAATCACACGAGAAGTGAGCGTGCCTTACAGCTCCGGAACCTTTCATGGAGAAAAGGTAGCTTGCTGGTCGCGATTGGAATTGTCTATGACCGATAGCCTTGCGAGCTTACTAGTCTTATAGTGCCGTTGTCGGATGACTTCGGAGGTCAGACCTGCCGTATAAGGGTCCATGTGACAGGGGTAAACCTTGACCACATGAATAGCGGCTCAATCCTTTATAACCAGAGGGTTGACAAGGTTGAGATGCTGTGTATATAGTCAATAGGACAGAAGGAGGCGAGGGCGGTTGACCGCCCGCAGATAGTTGGGGGCCCAATTAGTAGTTTAGCCACCCACGAAAGGCTGCCCCGCCAGCTGCGAAAATTTCCAGGGTGGTTCCATCGTACTGGCTGGCGACCAGACGAGGAGGCCCGATGGCGATCCCTGGGGGGGTTCGGGCGTCCCCGCAGTCTCCAGACTAGCCTCCCAGTAACAAGACATCACCAACTTCGACGTCGAATTCGATACGTACCGCCTCGTTCAACTGCCATTTCCCATCCCTATTCACTTTTATATTTATTTATTTTTTAAGAAAAAGTTAAAAAAAAGAAACAAGGATACACAGCGGTTGCACTCCTCCTCATATAAAGTGCACCTTACTAATATAAGGGGTTTGCACTCAAATCTTTTAGCTGTCCACCACCACCTGGAGACAGAGCACCCGCACTTGCTCTTTTTGACGGAGACGCAGATTCAATGTCCTTTGAGCGCTACATACTTGGATTATCCTGGTTACTCGTTAGAGCACAACTTTCACTCACGGGCCGGAGTCAGTGTGTACGCGCGGAACGACCTCTGTATTCAGCGTCTCCGTCACCTTGAAGACCCCACTTTTTCTTCCCTATGGGTTTTAGTGGACACAGGAAACGAAAAAATGTGTATTCCTGTGTCTACCGTTCGCACAGCGGTGACCAGGAGACAACTCGTTTATTTGAGTATCTCAGTGAGGCTGCAGATATGGCTCTGCATCAGTTCCCTTCGGCGCAGCTCGTCTTTCTGGGGGACTTTAATGCCTGTCATCAGGATTGGATGTTCCCGTACCAGAAGACCGACCATGCTGGAAGAAAAGCGCGGAACTTTGCGTTGTCTTAGGACCTCTTTCAGCTGGTGAAGCAAGCGACAAAGGTACCAGATGTGGTAGGCCATACAGCCGATTGCCTGGAACTTCTGCTGACAACTGATCCGGACAGGTACCGTGTAGAAGTCACATCCCCCTTGGGAACCTCCGATCGCTGTCTGGTGAAATCTGTGTTTACATATTCCCCACCAGCTTTCGAACCTCATGGTGTTAGACGAGTATGGAAATACAAGTCAGCAGATTGGGATGAGATGCGACACTTTTTTGCGTCTTATCCTTGGCGGCAGGTCTGCTTCTCTTCTTTGGATCCGTCGAGTTGCGCGGATGCTATAACCGATGTGGTGCACCAGGCAATGGAGTATTTTATTCCTTTTGCTAAAGTACCCATCGGTGGCAAAGCTCGCCCATGGTTTAATGCCGAATGTGGTCATGCTCAAGACCGAAAACATTCGACATATCTCATATGGGCTAATGATCGAACCCGCAAAACTCCGGATGTAAGTTCGAAGAAGAGAGCCTTTAACCAAGCTGCCAAGTCCTACAAAAAGGCATTGCGGAAGGCTCGTCTCGATCGAATCGCTAAGAATGGCGAAAAGCTCTCTGTCAGACCAACTGGCAGTCGAGCTTTCTGGTCTCTTGCGAAAGCGATCGAGTCGAATTTCTGCCAACCCTCACTGCCTGCTCTGCTGAAGCCGGATGGATCCCTAGCCCACACAGCAACAGAGAAAGCAAATGTATTTGCTTCTCTGTTTGCTGATAATTCGCATCTAGACACTGGCAATGCCTCTCCAGCACATTTTCCTCACTGCGGTATTTCGATGCCTGAAATCCGCATCACTAACAAAGAGGTTTGGAGAACATTGTGTCGTTTAGATGTGAATAAAGCCAGTGGTCCTGATGGTATACCAGCCATTCTGCTCAAGACATGCGCAGCTGAGTTGTCTCCTGTACTGACACGTCTGTATCGTCTCTCTTTCATGACTGGAATAGTGCCGAAATCCTGGAAGCTTGCTAATGTGCAACCCGTGCCAAAAAAGGCAGCCGTGCCGACCCCGTAAATTACAGACCGATTTCAATCACCTCCATACTCTGCAAGATTATGGAGCCTGTATTGAACTCGCGCCTACTAGCATACCTAGAAGGTAACGATCTCCTCAGTGACCGACAGTACGGGTTTCGCCGTAATAGGTCTACTGGGGACCTCCTAGTGTATGCTACACACATATTAGGCGAGGCCATCGAGAAGAACGGAGAAGCGGTGGCCGTCCCTCTGGACGTCTCGAGGGCATTTGACAGGGTCTGGCATGCGAACCTTATAAGCAAGCTTTCAGCGTACGGTATATCTCCTGGTCTGATCGGCTGGGTAACGGACTTTTTGAGCCAGAGGTCTCTCCGAGTAGTTGTTGACGGGTGTTCCTCGGAACCCTTGACAATAAATGCCGGAGTGCCTCAGGGGTCCGTTCTTTCTGCAACTCTTTTTCTGCTGCACATTAATGATCTGTTGAAGCCCGGTATCTATGGGTATGCAGACGACAGCACAGTTGTAGAAAGATATCTGCCGAGTAGTCGGGCTAGTCGAGATCAAGTACAGTCTGAAAGAGAAGTCATGATGCAACGTTTGAATGACAAACTTCAGGCAGTCTCCGCATGGAGCAATGCCAATCTTGTCAAGTTCAACGCCATCAAAACGCAGACATGTCTGTTCACCGCTAAAAAGAGCCCTTTCACCTTTTCTCCTACTTTCCAGAATGTATCCTTGGAATACAGTGACCGGCTTTAGTTGTTAGGTTTAGAGATTTCCTCGAACCTCAACTTTGGTCGGTTCATTGAGTCCAGAGCAAGAGCAGCAACAGCAAAGCTTGCCGTTCTTGCGAAAGTTCGGCAGTACTTTACACCGGGACAGCTTCTTGTTTTATACAAAGTACAGATCCGGTCGTGTGTAGAGTACTGTGGACACATATTTGCTGGTGCCGCAAAGTCTCATCTTGCGGCTCTGGACTCAATTGAGAGGCGAGCAAAGAGGCTTATAGGTGATCCCGAATTGGTCGAAGCCGACCTGCAAAGCCTTGAACACAGGCGTAAAATTGCTAGCCTCTCAGTATTCTATAGGATACATTTTGGTTAGTGTGCGCAGAAATTACACGAGTTAATTCCCCCGTCCCCCTTCCATCACCGGACGTCCCGACGCACGGCAGGTATCCATCCTTTTGTTGTGGACATTCCACCTGTCCGAACGAAGCGCTTTGCTTCCTCATTTTTAGTGCGTACAGCGAAGGACTGGAACAATTTGCCTGCGTCGGTATTTCCGGCGACATATAATGTGGGTGTCTTTAAGAGAAGAGTGAATAGATTGCTAGGGCAATGCGACTTACCATCTAAGACTACATTCCACTTACCATCAGGTGGAATGTAGTCAAGCATTGCCCTAGATAATATAAAAAAAAATAAATAAAAAAAATAAAAAAATAACCGGCGGCGGAGCTGGACACGGTCAATGGTCGAGTCGGTCTGTCCAACCGGTTCGATTCTCAGACTGAGTCCAGCTAGAAGGGGGTCTCGGCCCTCTTCAGAGGCAGCAGGCTTGGGTGGGGGGAAGGAGATCCCTCCACGATCTATCAAGCCTGCGAAAAAGGGATGGGTGCTTCTCGTTGCGGGGTACTCCTCGTTGCGGGGTGCCCTCTCCGTGGATCACGTCGGGGCATCGCGGTGAGTGCGAAAGCGATCCCGTGGTGTCCCATTATGACGGCGGCGGCAACCGTCAGGTTTAGTGAGTAGGAGTCTCACATAACCACCTCCATGATCTCTTTGATGGAGGTGTGTATCCATGAGGATTTCTGACGGTAAAAAAAAAAGGTCGAATTCATAAATATATTATGTTAACGTATGAAAATGATATGATTGTAAGGAAACATCGTTAGCGAAGGTTTTAGAATATATTCAATATGTAAGACGAATGGTTAGCGATATCCGATTTATTATTACAGAATTAATATTAAAGAATCCATTTGGGCACACTTATCGCAAATGCGAATGAAACTGTATTTCCTAAAAAATATTTTTTACATAACTTATAATAAAACATTAATACCTGTAACTAATTTTGTTTTGCATAACGCTCATAATAACAGTCACGCAGAACAGAACGAAAAGTCAAATTTTATAGATTACAGAAATGTATCGCACATCGTCTCAAAATAATTGACTTTGGGCTTCTGTGGTCAGTGTTAATACGAAAATAATAACGGCTTTGCACTTACCAATCGGTGCAAAGTTCAATCAACTATTGTACTAGTGCTGTAAAACAAGAGTATCTTTAAATAAGTATGCAGGTACACGCAGTACGGGAACGTGTAATGATTTTAGTGCGTCCGCAGCAGCCTACTGCTAACTGAGAAGTGAAGTGTTGGGCCGCTGGCGCACCTACCAGCTACGTCACCATTGGATACCAACATTAACTTCATCGAGCGTCACTAGGTTTCACTGGCGTTCCGGAAGCTCCCATTTCCGACTTATACATATATATTTATTTATTTATTTATTTAGTCTTTATTGCCTAAAATAGTACAATAGGCGGACTTAATACTTAAAAGCATTCTCTACCAGTCAACCCGAGAATACAGTGCAAACATAGAGTAAGGCGCTTAAAATATAAAACATAAATACAGGAAAGAGAAACATTAGAATAAATTAAATAAAACTTATATGCATATAACACATTGCACATAATGTATATAATAAATCATAAATACTTGTTTTCCATAAATCAATACACTTACACAAATACATACCTTATACATACATAAATATATATATATATATATATATATATATAGGTATATATTAATTTACATATATATATATATGTAAATTAATATATACCATATATACCAATCCTATAACAATATTGAAATAAATTAATTAAAACAAAATACAGTTATGCATTATATTTATTTCACATACACATATATTATTTGTGTAAAAATATATTTCATGGATATAATTATTGGTATTGGCTTATTGGTAATAGAATCCATACTGTCTCATATACCATTATAAGACCCTAAAAAGTTTAAAAGCTTTTGAAACCACTCGAATGAGCAACTCAATCTTGCTACTGTGTCCTAAATTGTAACTTTCAGCGACCATCTCAAAGCGCCCACTTTCCAACTTCGCTTGTACTGGCCTTGTGCATTAAGAGTCACGTTACGATAACGTCGTTTTAAAGTCATCCTGTTACATTCATTGAAAATATTTTAGAGTTATGACAGAAAACCTTCACAGGAGATTTCCTTTTATTAGATTACAATATATTATTTTTATATAATTTCCTCCAATTTTGGTTGTACTGATATAAAAGACAAATGCAAAAGACAATCTCTATAATAACCAGTTTTAGTTTTTTATTCATTTATTCGACACCATCAAATATCTTTCAGTCAATTGATTGAATTTATCGGTGGAATCCAGAGCGTGAGTTTGCAGTATTGCTGTTCAAACTATGACTTGATTTTACAATGAAACCGCTCAAGTAATAGTGATATAATATTGAATATCTATTTGATTGCAAACTGTTTCACAATTTTGTATTCAATTTTCAATCAAATTATTTATGTTAAGACGAGACCCAAAAGAAATCTGACATTTATTTTAATATAATAATCTTAACTACAAGTATTATGTCGACAATTATTGTGAAAATTGGACTTTTTGGACATTGTCCATTGAAATGAAAGTAATCTATTCAAACAAATGGACCAACGAACACAGGTTAATTGAAAACTGATGAATTCCAGTTTGTCTCGAGCGGACGCCAATCGTTTTATGTAACATCGTTCGCTTCAATTCCAATTTATTAAACTTTTGGCTCAATTTCAATGTTAATGAAACGTTAACCCTTATTGATTAACCCTTCTTTTAATTTAACAGCTAAACAGTGGAAGGTACATATAGTTCTAAGTGAATCAAAATATATATATCATACAATATTTTAAAGGCATGTTCAATGAAACGTAGCTTATTTCTGAATTTGTTTTTTATTTTTTTACTGAAATTAAGTAAATAGAATCTATTAAAAGTAACCTAAAATAAGAGTCTTAGACTAGTTATAAGAGTCAGGTTTATGAAAAACAAGGTAGTAAAATTTAGTTTTTGTAATATTTATCATGTTTTTTTTAAAAAACCTCGTTCTACCTTGATAATCTTTTGTGTTATAATTCTACCAGTATCCCATACTCACCGTTCCAATTGTGACAATATTCCACTAGAGTTTAACTATAAATAAATTTGTCATCTTTATATAGTACAATTTGTGATTTGCATTGAAGCCTTTCCTCGCCGGGCTACCATGATGACAGCTGACAGATGGATTAACAAGCCAATTATATAGAGGATTTTCATGATTGTGAGTTTTGTTTATTATTCTTAATTTGAATTATGGTATTATTAGATTTGTTATCCTTTATAACTCGTTTATTTTTTTAATATATGTTATATATAATGTTTGTCTCTTTACAGATCTACATAGGTTTTATTACAAAATACAATATATTGAAGGGTATTACATAAAGCAAAACGCCTTGTTAGATGCCTAATAGAAATTCCCCTCGCGCTCGCTAGAGCCCAATATCATAGAAATAAGAGAACACTTTTATTCGAGCGATAAACGACTCCGATGTAGTTGTTGCTATTATACTGAATACATTCATCCTCAAATCATAAACTTTTGTTTTATTTTGGGATATATGTTTATTTGAACGTTAACATATTACTGTTACAGTTCCTTAATATGTTGGTATTTGTATATCATAATACCATTTTCATATATTTAGCCATTTGGTAGCATACTTTTAGGACGGTTATATAAGTTACATATATTTCTTTCTTATGAGTAACCTTTCGAAGAGAAAAGAGGGGTGTTATAAGTTTGACCTGTCGATGTGTATAGTTGTATGTCTATCTGTGGTAATGTAGCAGCCAAACGCGTTTACGGATTTGATTGCGGTATTTTTAATCGAAAGCCTGGTTCATCAAGATGGTTTTTAATTATATTTGGTCGAAAAAGAAACAATTGTTTCCAAGGTATTGAGCTTTTATTGGTGCGGGTGAAAGGTCCTGTAATGTAGATGGAAATACTTAAGCAATTGAAAATTTGTGTGTCCATAGGTTCATTTAGTACAACAATGAATCCAGTAACATAACTTTAAAAAGAAAAAAATAAATAAAAATTAAAAAACTTCTGATACAAAAAAACCTCTGAAAGCAATATTATTAAGTATTTTTTGAAGCCGTTGCGTCGGGGGACTACTAAAAGTAAAAGAAGAAATTAAAAAGCAAGTAAGTAAAAAGGCAAATTAGGAATTACGATATCGAATCGTATAGTCCAAGCCCTCGTAACTTCGTAAAATAGACACCATAGTCAACGTACGTACAACGGTCCCCCGAAGCAACGACTTCGATAAGTACATAATAATATTATTTTTATTCTTTTTACAGGTTATTTTTGTATCGGGTTTTATAAATTTTTAATATATTTTTTTACAACTAAAGCTTATTTTGCATTTATATTATTAAAAAAATCAAGAATAACCAATAACCAACAGACTGACATACAGATACACAGATCGACAGGTCAAACTTAAACACCCCTCTTTTTAGTCGGAGGTTAAAAAGGTCAACCCATAAGTGCCACAAATTTCTTCACGGTTGAAGCTATCATCCATCTATGGAACACCTTGCCCCTACCCGTAATATGTACAAAATCTCAGGTAACATTTAAAAGGAAAGTCAAGGAAATCTATTTTGATTCACTTTCATAACCCCTTTTTTTCACAAAGCTTGTTTTCAAGTCGTAAATAATATAAACTTTATTTTAAATATTAGTATTATTGATGTGTATATACATTATGTATGCGTTATGGTATATTTTAGTGTATATTATATATTACTGCTTGGTATTATATTATTTATATATGTATATTCAAAATTGCTTTTTAAAAAACCTAAGTCCACGCTAATATTACATATCCTCAATCCAAATGTTGCCTGGAAGGGATTGCTCTTCAGCAATATTATAACGTATTTTTTGGTCTGTGTTTATATGTTTGTAATTTTTATATCTTTATACAATAAAGAATATCATTTCATATCATATTTTTAATTATAATTGAATAAACTTTTAGATAAGTACTTACTTGGTTAAAGAAATTAGGTCCTCATCTACGACTTCAAAGAAAGTTGCTAATCTTGTAAGAACCATGTGAGTAGCTCATTAATTTTAATTACATGCTTAGCATGGCACGAGACCTCTGTAAACGTTTTTAATGTTAAGAACACGGAAATAATTAACTTCTTGTTTAGAATAATTGAGTTTGCATGGTTATATTATTATTTTATGCTTTTTATTATTATATCTTAGCTATATTCATAATCAATAACCTGAGAAACTGTTGCAAATTATTTAATAATTGTATATTAATATAAATGTAAAAATATAAATTATAAGTGAAAGATTTGTATAAAAATAATGATACCTAAACTAATTAGCAAAAAACGGTTTTTATTGAATTTACCAGACGATTGATTTCAGTAAAGCACAATTATCTCGCTGTCAAACAGTACAGCTAATTTGTCATGGAAACTACGAATGCACAATTAATATCCATTACCTCTGACATCGACATCAATGGAAATATGTTACATACAAATCAGATGACTTTATGAAATGATATGATGAAAATCACTAAAATCGTAAATCGAACTTGACATAAGCTTATATACTGTGAGCAGCCATTACTTCAGAGATAACATTTCAAATCGTATCCACGACTCAAAAGGAAACAGAGTGGTATATTTACAATTTTTGCATAAGAATTGAGTTGAAATGTTCAACGTTTGCGTTCAGTTATGCGAATACACTAACGGCACTAGTTTCATGGTTGTCTTTTTGATATAAAGCTAACGGGTGAAAGATATCTCGAATTTTGAATCTATTTCATTGGTTTACTGCCGTGTATTTACTTATTATAAAAAAAATCAAGACTTGAGCTTCATAAGTTTAAATCGTAATTGGCTTATTGATGACCCAGATTTTGTTAATAAATAAATTAAAGTACTACACATTAAAATAACACTATGTCTACAGATTTAAGTCGCGTATAATTAATAAAATTTTAAATTTACATTTTAAACTTAACCCGGCGTTTTTAATGCTTTGCAGCAATCGTGTTCTCGGTAAAAGGAGATGGAGTTGTCTGTCAGCAAGTCAGTTAATTAGTCATCTACCTCCAACGGTTTCGAACGGTTCGTGAGACTTTTGAAATTAAAAAAAACATCCTAATTTTAATCGAGTAGATGGTTGAAGTTTATCTAACTCCTGGGACCCACTCTTGAAAAATATATAAACCCATGTCTGTGACCACACTGTAAGACACCAAAATAGTGTTAGTGCGTTTTGTGTGAATCCTGAACTGTACGCCCGGAAACTTAAAAATCGTTGGAGGTAGATAACTCATTAACTGACTTACTTACAGACACCAAACACGATTGCTGCAAAGCATTCGAAACATCGGGTTAAATTTAAAATTTAAACTTAAAATTTTATTAATTATACGCGAGTTTAATCCGTAAAAATAGTTTTATTTCAAGTACTATTTTTCAAAACATGCTTATGTAACAGTATAATTCTTCTAAAAAAAAGGATATTTTAAAATAAAACAAAGTCTTTTATCCGGCGACTTAAGTTGTACTCAATTTTAATAGTTTTCCGCTTAGCCATTAAGTGCTTATCTTGCTATTGACTTTCGGCGTGCAGCCAAGATTTTAAGTTTAAGCTTATTTTAAATAAAACAAGCCAAGCTTGTTACTAGCGTATTTTATTGTGAAATAAAATAAATAAATTAAATTTTAGGAAACTTTTTGTCCATATTTTTAACAAAACCTCACTGTGTTATTACAGCATCCACAAAAGGTTTTATGTTTACAACTTAATGATAGACTAACTATAGTATAGAAATGTTGTCTAATAAAAGTTGTAGAAGCCAATGGAATGCTTCCACAGAGACCGTTTTGTTCGAGCGTTAGATTTGCGGTTTGAACTCATCGGAGTTAAACTGTTGTGGTACTACTAAGTGTATCCTAACTTTTACTACATCTCATGGGTATATGAGGGTGCAAAAATAATATTTAATTAATTAAAGTTTCGCTGCAATAGTAATAGTTGTGGAAGAAACTTCCAAAACTCGCTTGAGGCAATATAAAACGACTAAGTGGATTGTAGTTGTGAATGAAATTGTTTAACAGCTTAAGTAATAAAACATCTCACTTGACCTAATAACATAGCATTAATTTATATAAATGTTCCTAATGTCAGAGAGCCTTATTTTTTACGATCGTGTCGCCTCCGGAGTTATATTCAATTAGCATTAGTGAATACATTATGTTGTAAGAAAGACTTGAGTAGTAAATTAAGTTACGTCGTTTATTGCAACTAGGTCAGGTTCTGAATCACGTATGTTTACAACATTTTTACATTGATATGCCCAGTGACCATGTTTTTCTTATTGTTTGAAAAAACGAACTGACAGTGTTTTGTATTAACATTTCCTTAAAATATATTCGTTAAAATTTCCTAAAAATATATTCATTCATGTAATTAAATATTTGTCGCAAATAAATTTTCTAAGTAAATAAGTGGACTTTTCCTATTCAATCGAGATTTATCGGCTATGTCACAATTCAATGAAATACTTGCTTATAACAGAAACTTATAGTTATGAAATTCGATGGCTTATACAGAAAATTGTAATTCATATAAAGGTAATTACATCCTTCGGCCTCTGTAATAAATTTGGTCGCTGCTTTGCACTTGTCCTGCAGACAGATAATCCGCGGTCGCAATATTTGACACGGGCGCGAAAACAAACATGGCCACGGCTATTAAGAGTGTTTGTTTAGGCCGCGTTACACATTATCACCACGTTATTTTTTGTTGACTCGTCCTTTAAATTGGCGGTGTGTTTGCAGCTTACGGTTTTACTGAGATAAATGAAAGTTGGGTCGTGGTATGTAGGAGTTATATATAAAAATAATTGTCTCTGGAACATATTGTGTACTAATAAGAATTACCTACTTGTATTTTCCGTATATTTCTCAAAGATAAGAAAGATCCAACATTTTCTTATCCATTTAATTAACCGTTTTCGACGTTGTCTTTCCGCTTTATTAAGAAACTATAGAAAATTCAGTTATGATCCAAACATTAAGAGAGTCCATCGCTAACTTCATCATTAAGTATATTAAATTACATTTAGCTACCCACTTCGAGTAAAGGGAATTCAATTTAACAATTACTTGAAGGAGTGTTGGTCAGTGGTCCCGCTAACGAGGTTATATGAGGAAGAATCGAGAGCCAACTGTCAACGAGCTGTTTTTTTACATAAGTACTTACTCTGTTACTCTTTTGGTATACTCTTTTAATAAAGGGTTCAGATTAAGTATTTGACAAATCAACAGAAGTTTAAGTTGATAAAAAAAGTGTTTTACAATAATATTCGAAGGTATAAAAAATTCCATTACAACATAAAAACCTTTTTAATATAACCTGAGTCATCTTTGCGAAACTCAGCTGAATTTTAAATGAGCCTAACCCATATGATATATGATAATCGTAGCGTTCTCGCTATATCATGTTCCATATTAAGGCCCATTACGACCTAATCTATTACAACTAACGTTATACGAGGGTTATTGATTGTATTAGAGAGAATATTACTGATGTTCCGATTTTATACCTCTGGCCTTTTTTGTTACAAGAACAATACCATGTTTATTTAGTAAGAGATGTAATAGTTTACACTCATGTAATACATTTATGTAATAGTTTACATTAAACATTATAAATGTTTGTAATAAGTACCTTTAAGTTTAAGTTAAGAGAAGAGTGAATAGGTTGTTAGGGTAATGCGCCTTACCACCTAAGACTACATTCCACTTACCATCAGGTGGAATGTAGTCAAGCATTACCCTAGATCGTATAAAAAAAAGAGTGGCAAGATATCCGCTATCTAGTGCACAAACATTGTGGGCGATCTCCAAAGCTACTCTTCGCAATTTCTGCTATCCCTTCCATCGTTGAACATGCGCAATGAGTCCCTGCTCGCATAGCAAAAGAAAAACTGATCTTCTTGGTACTGTTTTTTACTCAAACCAGGCCGGATGTCATTTCTTCAATCGTACTCCGAACATATGCTCCTGAATTTTCCTGTATTCAAGCGTCTATTTTGGTACTCCTTTTTAATAGGCGTGGTCAAGAACTTATGGAAGACCCCTCCTCTCCTCCTTGTCCATCTGATCCCTATACAAGGCAACAAATTTAACCCATATAACTGCAAGTCTATTGCCATTAACTCCCTGCTTTCCAAAATAATGGTGTAATATAAACCGCCAGCTCCTGACTTACCTTGATGATCACCAGTTAATTAATAACCGACAATACGGTTTTTGGCCATATCGTTCAAAAATTTTCTGGTATAACTAACATACACGCACTGATGGGTGGCTGGCTTTGAAAGTGAGATAGAGGAAGTCTGGCAGTTAGTTTCGATACATCGTAAGCCTTTGATCGTCTATGGCACACGGAGCCTCTTTTGAAGTTTCCTTTCTATGGGCTTTCCAAGCGCTTATGCAAGTACATGCTTTTTAATTACAGCATACAGGTCGTTATTGACGGATTTTATAAGAACCCCAAGTCCTGCTGGAGTTCTTCAGGGCTGCGTGTCACTGCAACGTCTTCTGTATATCAATGAATTCGATACACAACATAAATTTTTATGCAGATGACAACACTGGGGGGTGCTGTATATCTCGGCAGTGCAGGACATTTTTGGATAAACGTGCACGAGTGCTGAAAGAAACTTGTGTCTTCTGTTGAGCCTTCAGAAGATTTTAAAATAGGATGAAGTAAACCTTGTTCAGTTTAATCCCGAAAAGATACAAGATTGAGCGTTTACCAAAGATCCAAAACCCTAAAAAATCGCTAAAGGTTTGGTTCTTTGTCGTTGCGGAGGCATATCGCATTTTTATGCGTATTCTGCCGCATTTGTCATGGTGAGAATTCCGAAGAGTTATTTAACCTTGTTCCTGACGCCTATTTGAACTATCGCACTAAAAGTCACCACCAAAAATTTAATTTCTATCACCTGGATGTATGACGTTCCTCAACAGAGCGGTGTAGTGGTGTCGTGTAGATTTTAGGAGAATTGTCTATATCATTTAAATAATGGTAGTTAAAAATTATACAATGTGATAATTGATTAGAGGCACGTCACAATTCTGTAGGTAGATGCGTAGATCTTACTACATAGATACCTTTACATAAAAGAAAGAATACTCTGTTTTGTTTTTGCCATATCACATCAGTCTACGAGTTTTGTATTGTATACTCAAAGATCGTAAAAACTTTGATGACGCAGGACAGGATCCTTTATATGTGCTGATGTTAGCTACATAAAAATATATATTTGATATTATGTAACAGTAGAATATGAATATCATATAAGATATATGTAACGTGAGAATGATTACTGTGATATCAATAAGAGATATATTTTACATAAAAATTCTGTAATCCATATATATTAGATTAATGTGCAAGTTACGTAGTAGGTAAGATCTAGTTTTGAAATATGTTTCTTTTAGTCTAAACCAAACCAGTAATAATGTTGCGCTGATTACAGCGCTTAATACATAACTAGTGCACTTAACAAAACACAGTAAAATTCAGTTTCGTGGCAATTATTTAGTTCAATTTCCTCGATAGTTTTCAAATCTTTTATAATAATGACAAAAGTTTATGTAATTCAGTCTTACTGATGGCAGGTGCTTTCTATTTCATAAATAGGTATTTACTTTTCTATATCTTTTACAGTTGTCGGTTTAACTTAACTTTGTCTGAGATTCTTCTCAGTAAATCTGTATTACTTGTAAATGCTTTCAATATTTTTCCAGAATTTTTACATCAAAACAAGTACACCTATTACGTATATTTCAATTTTCTATTTTGTACATACATACATACGTTTGTTCCTTGTTATAGGTAAGCTGGTAAAGTCTCCCCTATCTAAGATATAAATAAGTGTGTGTATTTATACATATATGTGTACAATATATGTGTATATTATTATAGCATACATAGAATATGTATACTTAGAATTACAAGATGGCATTGAATTTCTTCAAGTATGTTAAAAAGTAAACTCGCCACATGTCGTCACATGCCTATACGTTTATAATTCAATCATAGGCATCATCAAAAAGTTACGTAATTTTCACGGTGAATCGTGCATGGAGCAATACATTTTTTTGTTACCAATGGCGTTTTCTTTCAAAGTAACTCTTATTATTCTACTCCAACTTAGGATTTTATTGTATGACAAATTTATCTATATTTATAAACATTTATGTTGTACTCACCTACCAGGATATTTATCAAATTCTTCATTTATTAATTGTATATTATTATTATTTACATTTTAATAATTTTTACATTGTGTATAGACTTGAACGAAAGTGGTATAAAATTACTATTTGCAATGTCATCACTTTATAATCTCAGCTTTTTATTGTTAAATGTCTTTCATTACTAAATAAATACAATTCAACACGACTATGACGTACCGCATATACCTAAGGGTAAAAAGAATCTTATCATTCGCTGTAGAATAACCTTAACATACTAAATGGTTATAAAACGCTATTACCACTCACTAAATGGGAAAACATTTACATATCATATTAAAACAAGCAATACAATTGTTTGCTAAATACAAATATACTTTTAATAGGTTTATAAGAGTCGCCAGTACGACGAGTAGACATAATTGTATTTTTTTAACAGCAACTTTTTTAAGTATTATATCTTAAAATAATTATCTAAACACGTCAAACACAATCCGTTGTGAATCCGTCCGAATAAGGATAACCAGAAACGAGAAGTTATAAAGCTTAATTCCATTGTATGAACTGCTACTATTGTACTACTAATGAGTAAAAAAAGTCCAAAATTATAAAATGTCTATGTAAGTAGTTGGGCTAACATATATAAGTATCATTTCTGCTGCAATTATATAAAAAAAATATGCTTATACAACTACATTTCTATTCGCCATTTTCATAAAAAAATATATAAAATTTATCACTGATAGTACACTTAAACAAAACTATTATGACTTAGACTGTCCTAAACCAGAAGAGGAAATTAAACACCATTAAAGAATGAAAATAGGCAATTCCTTACAAATACTCATTTTAATTTTATGCCCGTGATCATATAAACCATTAAAAAGATGACTATTTAACTGGCTTGCTAACAAATAGCTACATACTACTTACCCATAATTCTTACCCTGTACACGAAACGCCAGGTTGAATTTTAAATGTAAATTAAATTATAAGCAAGTTAAATCCTTAAAAAATGTTACAAAATACTACCCAAAAGCTTGGTTTTTAAAAACAAAACATGAACATGAAAAAAAATGAACACTAGAGGATAACACTTTTCCAATTGATATATAAAGAACTAACAAGAAAAGACTAATTGAATTGGTACATAGATTTCAAATAAAAATTCATAATTCCATAGCCACCATAAAGTTGCAAACTTTCGGCGGTGAATCATCCATGCTTCAACACATAAACTTGCTACCACTCGTGGTTTTCTCTCCAAGTAACTTTCGTTTTTCCGCTTCGACTTACATATGTATAGAATAAGAAATATTTATTTACTTCAAAACTTTTGGCTTATTTATACTATTCTATATGTTTGAAAAAAATATTAAATAATCATATAAAAATGAATAGTCGTTATACTAAGACTGGAGTTATAAAGTAAAATATAACAGTCTGTTTATTTATATTAACAGTAGACTTAACTACACTCAGTGATGAAAAAAAAACCTCCATTGATGTGAAGAAGAAAAGTTCTGGATTGAAAAAATATGTGACGGCGTTTAGTGTATCTTTAAATCCTGTTACAGAACTAACACAACTGTGTATAGGCAGCAATATTTAGATTGTTTAGGTTCTTTTTAAAGGGTATGTATGTAAGTGTCGGTGTACGTAGCTGTTCTATACATTTTAGTTATTAAGGGGCATTCTATCGTCCATTTCACCACCATGTTTCAAAATAGTATACTTAGTTTACTTTCCACCGTAAACATCACTTTTTTATAAGCACCATAAAGGTATTATTTTAAATCTTAAATGTGTTCTTCAGTACATAGTATAAAGCAAAGTCGCTTCCCGCGTCTATCCCGTGTCTGTCCCTTGTGTATGTATGTATGCATAGATCTTAAAACTACACAACGGATTTTGGTGCAGTTTTTTTTAATAGATAGAGAGATTAAAGAGGAGGGTTTTTATGTATAATAACATGCTAAATATATTAGAGAACCATTGATCATTTCAAAATTTCTAATGCGAAGTCGTAAACAAACACATTGTTTTGCACTTACAATGCAAACGTTGACTAAACTCTACGAGATAGATAAAATATTATACTAGGTATTGTATAACTTAAAAAGTTCTACAAGAAAGTCCGCGATGGTATATGTTTATCTCTTAGGGATAACCCACAATAGCCAATGTTTACCCTTTTCTTTTTACGAGAAATAATGGCTTATTTACGAAGCGATGTTAATTTTAAACGATAAAATTTTAATACGGCATTAATCGTTATCTAATTAAGTAACTTAAATAAATTTAACATTTCATATGGAATAATGTAGTCCTAAACAGCAGGTAATTTAAATGAATATTTCCGAAGATATTATACATTTAAAAAATAGGGACATCGCGTTTGCGGCGGTACGGTTGGCCGGCGCACTATGTTATGGAACCGTGCAAACCGTCTTAAAAATGGCTTTTGTTAATGTTAATCGTTGAAAATTTTATTAATGCATTTAGCTAACTGAATGTCATCCTTAATAAATATATATTTTTGACCTTGAGGGAAGTCTGGCGATGTCAACATTTTGATTGTATCTCTGACACAAGTCATATAGAAGCCAATACAAAAAAAGGGAAAGGGGAATTGTTTCACTACGAATTTAAGGCTTATGAAGCAGCGGGCAAATGCTTGTTATTTATAATAGCGAAAGAAATCATCAACTAGATGACGCCAACATTATCGAGGATCGAGACGAAAAAATCCAGGTGTTCAAACCACTCCTTGAAATGCTTGCTATCACTGGAAAGATAGAATATACTATATATATATGTTAATTTGAATTATTATATAATAATTGTATGGATTGTATTGTATTATTAATTATATAATTATTGTATGGAGGCACATAACTTATGAAACAACGACTGAAATAATAATTACAATCATTTGCTAAAATGTAAAGCAAGGATTTTTCTTAAATATTTTGATTTAAAAACGAACCAAACGATCCTTTTTACGTCGGTACTCAGAAAAATTATAAATATCTACGTTACTTATAAACTTGAAACATTAAAACAGTTTACGCGAAAGCTGATTTACCTACTGTAGAAAATTAGGACTAAATTATTTCAGGAAGATTTTTTTTTTTACATTACTACAGGAGCTTCAGAGAACTTTTTGTGCCAATTAAAGACACGACACAAAGACAAGGACACAAGGGACACGCAAGTCTAAAATTAGTAACCAACAAAATTTTTAATACTTGGATCAGCTTTTACCCAAAATACTGTTTAAAATTTTGAGCTATATGGATTTGAATAAATTATTAATACGCAATAATGTAAGTTTACCGTAATGATTTTTTTTTATTCCAATATTTTTTTCACCATAATTTTAATATGTTGGTAAATTTATTTAAACCCTTTATTGATAAATAGTCTGAACTGTGAACTCTCATTCTTATTTCGTATCCAAATATATATATTATAACCACATTAGAAAAATATTTTCTTGATAACAAACATTTCAACCGATTCTCGAGTTAAAAGCACTCAAAAGAAACATATTATGTCTTTTAATATACAAAAATTTAATATTTATCATTAATCACGGCAGTAGCTTGTCCTATACATGTTTAGCTAATTGCATTCACTCCGACTGTAAGTAATTCAGCATAAATATGATTACAAAGTCAAATAATAATTGCTATGTGGTACGGTAATGGAAGTGAATAATTGTATTAGAATAATATTGAATCTGTATTAAATTATTTCCTTCTGTAGCATTTTTATGTTAAATACAGGTTTAATTTACACAGTTAGTAAGTCATAAAATACAATAACAAGAGTTAAATATTAATTCGTAGCTTAAATAACAACCTTTAAAAAAATATATAACAGACAGAATACTTATCGTATTCTTTACAGTAAATAAAAATATAATAATACTAATAGAGTATTATAACCCTGACGCAATAACGAAGACTACATCGCTGTAGGGAGAATGGGTCCGTAATTTTGGTCCTGGGAACTTTCATATCCATAAGTAATAAGCCGTTAGCCTCACTTGTCTATGCTTCTATATACGATATATCCCGGGGCTATTTTACGAGCCGATATCTTGTATGGGAAAGCAACACAAATCATACCACTAAAATTACCTGCTATCATAGCCGGTAAAGTAAAGTTATAGTTTAGATGACATGTTGATTTCGAAATTAAAATGAACGTTATAAAATATCATCTGACAAAATAGTAATAGATTACAAATGATGTTGAAGGCTATTTTGGCTATTTTCAGGTTGATTTCACTCCATTTAATAACATTGGCTCGTATTGTATCAGGAACAAAGGAAGATAAAGGCCTAATCGCCGGTTAAATTTATTTCTATATACCCCTTACATCTAAAGGGATAGAACACTGGGCTTTCGAAGGGAATGATATGGAAAATATTTGAGTTTATTTAAAGACCTTTGTGGTTTTTATAAACGATTAATTTGTGCCAGAGTGAATAATGCTACAAATGCTAATAATTACTATTGGCTTTAGCTACTGAATCAGTTGTTTTGCATTTTATGGAACTGTTAGTAATCTGACGTATTAAATACATCTTCATTCAAAGCAAGAGCACATTATGTTTTATATGTTCTAAGTTGTACAATAAGGAACTTATTCAAATCCTTTCGAACACTATAAAAGCCTTGGAAACTTTTGTAAATAATTATCAACATCCGCCTGGAATAGGGAGAAAATTAATACCTACTACATATTTCTTAGAGCAGTCTTATTAGTCTTTTTGCTTACAGCTATTTGTTTTCTTCTGCTTCGGAGTAAACAATGCGTTGCTTCATTACTTTTTCTAATATAGCTTTTGTATGAAAAGCTTTGTAGTAGGCTTTAGAAAGCCTAAGGGTCTCCATGGCTGCTACTAAGTTAGCCAGTTTCAACATTCTTGTTATCTTAAAAATTTACTAATATATTTCTTAAATATTGTCATTCGATGAAGCGAACAAATCCCTAATGAGATATATAATCATAATTCAAGCGACCTTTCGACAGGTTTTCCGCTTAGACAAGTCACATATTTGATATTTGGAAAAAATGCTAAAAGTAAATACTATAGTCATAAGAGTATGACTAAAAGAAAGTTGATGGATCATTTCATCAATTTGATATTAAAATATTAATAAAACAACCGAAGTTTCAAGTGTTCTTTAGGATAATTTTATATCATCAAACTAATAATATTAATAGTTTTTCTTTTCTTTTTTTTAGTACGAAACTAAATTTCAATTTAGTTTTGTTGTTATTTTTAATATCATATTAAATAAATGACACAAATTTAGAAAAATAATTATACAAATAAAAAAAATAATTTAGTACCCAAAATTTCACTGATATAGTAAAACTACCAACTTTTCAAAATGAAATATGTATACACAAATGGCGGCTCACGCTCAAAGTAACTTTTATTTATAACTTTTGATATAGAGAGTAAATGTATATTACGGTTGAAACTTCTTACACATTTTTATTGAGCTCAAAAAAATGACAAAAGTAGGAAGCAAAATGGTCCACATTCCACTCCAATCAATGGACTTATACTAGACATGCCAGGTCACAGATGTTGTGCAACGTTTCTGGCAATGATCAGATCACTCCAAGGGAGAGACGTCAGTTACCCAGTAGTTTTCGCGATGTATATACCAGCAGAAGATTTGCGGGCAAATGAATACCCGCGAGAAAAATGGTTAGAAGTCTTAAACCTATTGAGGTAAGGTAACTGTTGGTAAGTCAAGTACAAACAGGTTTTCCCGACCACTTGATGATACGATTGTACGAAGAGATGTTTAGGGAGGGATTTGCCGGCTTTAATTAAGCTACTACATTCCGAGAGGCTCCTCTATTTCTTATAAACCTATTTGAAGGTCCTCTATGATATTCAAGAAAAGGATTGGAGTCTGGGTGCCGGTGCTTGACACTCAGAAATGCAAAACACAGGGGCACTGGGCCTCCCTCGATCATGTTTGTTTTCTGCAGTGTAATACGATGGTGGTGAAATCTGCCCATTTGTGCAACTGTCCGGAGATTTTTTTTGATTCAAGTTTACTCCTTATTTAGGAGATTTTTTGATTCAAGTTTACTCCTTGTCAAATCTTTGGATATTTTATTATTAACTAAATGTTGCCCGCGACCCCGTTTGCGTAGGCTATGATAATAATATTAATATGGTTTATATACTTTTCTATTCATATGCTCTGTAACTTTGACTACAATATATTCAAACTAAAATCTGCATCTGATTAAGCAAATTTCTAGCGCTTTTAGTCAGACTCGAAAATTATTACTTACACGACAATAATATCAATTGGATGGAGCATTGCAACATATCACCTGCATTTGGTAGTTGAGTAAAGACAATTTAACATAAATAAGTTAATAAAATAACACATGTGAGTATATTACAATACCATCACTCAATATTATTTTTATAATATATTGAAATTTTGAATAAATAGGGAATAAAAAAGAGATCAACACGGACAGAACTCATACTCGTGACCTTAGGAACACGGTGCCGGGAGTAAAATATATTACCTACGTCTTTAATGATTCTATCATATATATCTGAGATAGATGTTATGTACATTATACCAAACTAATATTATTGATAGAATTTCGTTATTTATGGCAACGCCAAGGCCGTCATGAAAACTTATTTGAAAGATAACATTTACATACATACATATATATATGTATGTATATATACATATATATATATATGTATGTATATACATTTCGGAGACAAATCGTCAGCTATTTTAAGAAAAAGTATGTTTCTAATTTGAGGATTTGGATAGAAGTTAAAATGCAGCGATAAAACTTACATGAGACTTAATTTATGTTTTTTATATTATAAGACAAACAACAAAACAAAATATAAAATTAAAAAGTGGCTGTTTTAAGCACATTTAAAATATCTAAAACAAAACTCATGATAGCTTGACTTATATTTTATTGCATGAATGATTCGTCTATTTCCTTAGTTTAATTAAAACTCGACACTTTGAAAGGAAGCCATGGGGCTTTTCAATACTACTATATTATTGAGCTAGAAGTTCAGTGAACTTATAGAAATTAAATCCTCATTGTTGCAAGGCAATACATAATTCGGACTTAACATGAAACATAACATTTTATAAAATTTTATTAACTAATTACAAATATCTATACATATAATAAAATTGTCACTGATCGATTCATGTACATGGAATTAAAAAAAAAAACATCATAGGGGGCTTCATAAGAGCAAGAGAACCCAAAACAATGGTTTTTCAGTTTGTCTGTTTGTCCGTATGTCTTTATGTTTGTGCAAGCTAATCTCAGAAACGACTTAACCAATTTGGATGCGGTTTCCAGGAATATATTATCACAGTCTTCACTTAATATTTAGTGTTATTTCATTTAAATCGGTTAAGAAATAAAAAAGTTATGACAATTTATGTCAATGACGTAATAGGTACCATGAAAATCTAATTCTATACATGTAATAAATCTTTAGAGAGTAGTCTTTGTAGATTGAAAATATTAAAAAAAATATACCAGCATGTGAAGTAATAAGTAACAGAATCCATTTTCAGCATTTTAAAAATCTTTGTCTGTTTATCTGTTTGTCAATGTAAACGCTTATTAGGTTATTTACGAATCGATATAAATAATAGGTAATTTACGAATCGATTTTAAAACATACAGCTTTAATCCTTATCTAATTAAGTAACTTAAATACATTTTACATTTAATATGGAACAATATAGCCCTTTACAGTATGTAATTTAAATAAATATTTTCGAAGATATTATAGATTTAAAACCTCTTACGATCCGGGTCTTATAATAGGCGGTCAGTGCGTTAGTACGGTTACGGAAGCAGCTCCGTTTAAATTTTTAGGTAAAAAAATCGATTACCAAGGCCGTACTCCATCGTTGGATGTAATAGTCGATAGCTTTTTAAACGATCTCAAAAAGGTAGACAACCAACCAATAAGTAACGTCAAAAAAGCTTGGATTTCGATAATTTTTTAACATCACGTCTAAATTGGCCTTTTCTCGTTTATAATATTAATAAAACCCTTTCTTTTTTTTTTCAAAGTTAGATGCAAGCGTCATAAAGACATTGAAGTTATGGCTCGGGTTAGCGCACTCAGCGGACTCTTCAACCTTATTTAGAGACCGAAACAATTTTGGATTAAAATTAAAGAAACCATCGGAGCTCTACAAACATCTAAGAGTTACCAAAAGACATATCATCGGAAAATCTAAAGACGATACTGTAACTTCTCTCCCAAAAGACAAAGTTGCCTCAGACCTCGAGTCACGGCTTCAATTCCATAAAAAATTTATGATAGGTGCTCAAACAAATAAAGTAGGGCTAGGATCAAGTAGGAAAGTTCAAGACATAGACATAACAAAATCTTTTATTCGACAAGACGAAAACGATAATTACCGACTCCACGCGATGAGCCTAGAAATTCAAAACGAATGGGTGACCATTGGAGATTTTTGTATTCCACTAGCTTTGAAGTGGCGCACCTTAATTTATGATTGGTCCCCAGCATTATTAAAATTCTATCTTAATGCATTCCAAATGACTCTCCCAGATCAAAGTAATTTAGTAAGATGGGGCAAAGCCACCGAAAAGTCTTGCAACATCTGTGGGGAGGCAATAGGAACCGCGAAACACCTATTAGTAGGGTGTAGGGTACTTCTAGATAAAGGTCAATACTCGCGTCGCCACGATAAGGTATTAGAAATTATACGGGAAGCGGTTAGTCTTTCAGTAGCAAGAGCGCGGAAGGGTATAACAACCACCAAATGATCTGTAGAATTCGTAAAAGAAGACTCCTCCAAAAAATCAAAAGCGAAGCCTTATTCAATATTAGGCGCGGCTCCTGATTGGACTCTCATGATGGACACGTATGAAAAGCATTACAAAATCCCTGGGGATGTTGGTGTTTCGTCATCCAGACCTGACTTATTCCTGTATTCGAAACATCTGAGGCGCGTGATACTTGTGGAACTTACTGTTCCTTGGGAAACAAACATCCCAAAGGATCACACATCCAAGCTCAATAAGTATTACGAACTGACCAACGAACTGATCAGGAATAAATTTATAGTTAGTTTGTACGCGGTAGAAGTGGGAGCGAGAGGTATAACAGCAAAATCTCTCTATAGCCTACTTAAAGACCTTGGCCTTTCTAGAACAAGCATCGGTTCATTTCTAGAACGTATCTCAAAGGCGGAATTAGTAGGTTCTTTCCAAATTTGTTTAGGTAGGGAGAGGAGTG
The DNA here is from genome assembly GCA_959347405.1 of Napeogenes sylphis. Lineage (NCBI taxonomy): Eukaryota > Metazoa > Arthropoda > Insecta > Lepidoptera > Nymphalidae > Napeogenes > Napeogenes sylphis. Next base: position 3,032,420 of record OY365783.1, read on the forward strand.
TGGAGGGTGAAGGTGAGCGTTTTTGCGCATAATAAAGGGGCCCCTTAAACCTACTCCTGGGTCGCAAGTCCCAGGCACTACTTGCACTCCTCTCCTTGCAACGCGATGGGCCCGGCACCCGCACGGTGAATCCATGGAATGCTAAGAAGCTTCGTCTCTCTCTAGGGTCTTCGCGTTTGGGGCGGTATGGTCTACCGGCGTACTCTGGTATGGAACCGTGCAAACCGTCTCAAAAATGGCTTTTGTATATGTTCAGTATTGAACATTTTGTTAATGCATATAGCTAACTGAATGTTTATCATTTAAAATAGATTTTTTTTTAAATAAAACTAGACCTGCAAGTTGATGGTGAAAATAACGTCGTTTGTGTAGCTCAGAATTCCTCAAGTTTACATAGTCATATTTTGATTATGTTCAATGAAAATCTGTAAGTGTGATATATGGTTAGAATGGTTATTAAGTACTCTGTTTAAAAAGTATTTAAATGGACGTTTAAGTAAAAACAAGAGAGGTATAAAAATAATTACAGTACCTACCTAATAATACCTAATATTGTATCTTTATTCAAAACTTTAAATATACTTTTGACAGTGAGCGATATCTGCCGACGCGATGTCGTAATTTTGATGGTGTCACTTAAAAAAAGTCATATAGAAGCCAATACAATAAAAGGGAAGTGGGAATTTTTTTACTACGAATTTGAGGAGTGCGAAGCCGCGGGCAAAAGCTAGTAGTAAATAATAAAACACATTCTCTATGGTATTTATTTTTTTTAAACATACTTACATCGACACAAATTGGCAATAATTATTTTTTAATTAAGTAGTTTCGCTGATAAGCAACGTACTTATCTTTATTGTCCTTCATTCACATTATATATCAAAACCCGCAAGTACACAAGGTGACATCATCTAACATGAAAGAACAAGACTTGTCAATCCGCTGTGGGCTACGAAATGCTATTTGTTTTACCAAGTACCGCAAGTCCTATAGTCACTCAAAACTATACCAGACAGTTTATAATACAGGACCTAACAATACTGTATTGTAGTGCAATAGACTCATCACGTTTCGTTAACATCATCAAGGGGTAAGAGAAGCTAATAGAACGTTAAGTCCATCGTTAATTTTGCCCGTCCCTGCTACGATGCTCTATCATTTTTTTCGCCTGCTAACTGCCACCTGCTGCTTTTACTCACATTTCCTCACACATTTTCAGAATTCAATACATTATTATTTTCCGTTTATTTATAGTGAAACTATACATGTAGATAATTGAATACTCTTGTGTAAGCACCTAATAACATAGAATGGGTTTACAAAATCAGGTAGTAATCACTCTGTGGTGAAGATGTGGAATAATCGTTGTACGCCAACAGGAAATATTTATGTCCTATGATATGATTATTATTATGATTACAATACGATTAGAGATTTACAAAAAAAGCCGTTGTTAAAAAATATAGCAACAAAATAAATAAAATAGAAAGCAGAAAGACGACACAAATATTTTGATTAACTCCAGTATTCATAAATAACTCTGTAGACAATAACATTGCCTACATCGTTGAACCGAGAATGGGTCCTTAATTTCGCTCGTGACAACTTCCATATCCATAAGTAATAAGCCGTTAGGCTCACTTGTCTAAGGTTCTATACATTATGATATAGCCCGGGGGCTATTTTACGATCCAATGTCTTATATGGGGGATATACAAATCCTACCAGAACAATTACCGGCTATGGTTACTCATTTAAGTTACATATTTATTGTATAGAAACAATACGTGAAGTGTTGATTTCGAAATGAAAATAGATATTACGTCTTGGCATAAAAATAATAGAAAATTTAATAAAGTGGAAAATCAGCGTAAAGTAGTTATTAAAGCTAAAAATGAGAGTTTAAGATGTCCAAAGGATCTTCCTTTGTTCCCGTATATCTAAATATCCTCCATTTTGTGATTTCTCATGAATGTCAACGCATTTGTAAGTCCTGTTTTCTGCTTACCATCAAGTGGACCGTGTACTTGTTTGCCATCCAATTACATACTGTAAAAATACTCGTACTTAACCAATTATTGTTTATTGTAAACTGTATGCTATAGTATTTTTGTTCTCAAAAGCTAGATTTAATAGGTCTTATGGTATTTTTAAATATAAAAAAGTTTATTGTAAAAAATATATATACCAAAAATCTAGTTAATAAGCTTCGAACTGTAATGAGTGGCCTTTGAGGTAGGACATAAAACCTTTATAAACGCATGACTCTTCTATTCTCAATAACCAGCGTTGAAAATAGAAAAAATAGAATTAGAACAAATATTAGAATTTTATATTTGTTTTTAAATGTCAAACCCTTTTTTATAATCATTTACTTCTTCAATAATAAATAGCATCCAAGATTATGCAAAAATAATTTTATTGTTTTTAAATTGTTTTGACGTAAAAAACACATCGGCGTGTGGACAAGTGAAGCCGAGATTTACATACAATTGTACAAATTCATGTAAATATCTTTTGAAAGCACAGAGAATAGCTCTTACATTTTGTTGCACGGATTCACCGGGAGTCACCGGGTTCACTTCTTTAAATTCCTATCCAAGACTCCGTAAAGAAGTTATGGTCTTTTCAATAGTACTACGTCACTGACCTAGCATTTCAGTAAGTTTACAGAATTTAGTGTCCTAATGTCGAAAATATTTGGGATCTAACAATAAATTTTAGGATTTTACAAAATAATAAAAATAAATAACGATTGCAATTGCAGGTATAAAAAAATGCTAAAGCTGTATTGGATAAATACCTGTACCTATATTGGATACACCTGAACTAAAGTAATTCAGTATAAATGGCTCTGCGTGTGCTTACAAAGTCAAATAGTAATTGTTCCGTGGTCAGACAATAGAACTGAATAATAATTGGATTACAACAATTAACACCATCTGGTTTAGTTCCGTTTCTGCTTTAATTTTAATGCTCTTTGGATGAATTCATTTAGTCAATATATAATTAGTTTATGCTCTTCTAGGATTAATACTAAAATGTCACAAATTGGTTTAGATTTTAATAACTTCATCAATAATATTATTAAACAAAATGGTTCCACTGTTACAATTGTTTCTGAAAGGAGTCTAAATCTTACCTTTAAATTTGACTTATATATTTATATTATTTAATTAAATTTATGTTATTTTTAAATCGGGGATCTCTCGGGAAAGAACAAACTAGGATTTCGTGTCGTCTAGTAACTGCTTATGTCAGCAGTTAGAAGTCGTAGCTAAACTTCTTACAATCTAAAGATACGAAAATTGTGTAAATTTATTTTTAAAATGTTACATTCTCGTAACTCTGAACTAAATAGGATAAGATATCTTGAACAAAATGTGTTTTGAAGTTACCTCTCAAAATTATTATTCATTCCTCATCCGCACAGATTAAATTATAAAAACTACTAAAACTGCTATTTGGTATTATTACAGGTGTATAAATATTTAAAATATAGAATGAACTATTTATCAAAACGAACAATAAATCCGTATAGCTATGGTGAGGGCTTTAACAAAAGATAATACATATTTCAAATAATTTATTTTTTATAAAACTAGAAAGTCTATAACTTAATTTACGTCATTTTAATTTTCTTTCTTAACACAATTTAAAAGCTTATCATACGAAGCCATAAAAAGTAATGAGGCAACGCATTGTTTACACTGAAGCAGTAGACAGCAAATAGCTTTAAGCAAGAAGAGTAATAAGACTGCTCTAAGAAATATCTAACATAAAAGATGTGATATTAATATTCTCCAGGCTATGTAAATAATTATTTACAAAAGTTTTAATCTTCAAGGCCTTTGTCTTGTATTAAAAAGGATTGGCTATTTTTCACATCTTTTGTAACTTAGAATAATAGGTAATTTTCTTTTGCTTTGCATAATAGGGTCCAATTGGGTCAGTCTTTATAGTTTGTTTAAATGTGAAGAATATATATATTAGTGACTACATTTTATCATAATAAATATGATATTATTTTTTTTGTAATTTGATATTTTTTAACCTAAACCCGATGGAATTCATTAACATTTTTAGTCATAAGCCTTTAGAAGTAAGTTATGTTTAAATGTAGTCTTTATCTTCTTGTGACTATAATATAATATGAGATATTAATGTTTTTAAATAGAATACTAAATATAAATAAGTTGAAAGTTTTAAAGCTCAGCGCCCTTTTCCTAATCCATTATGGTCTTATCTTTAATGTAATTTAGGTTTGAATTCAGAAATCAACACATTATCTTAACTATGTAATGTGTTTACTGAGTTTCTTACTATACCTTTATTTTTTTATAAATGATATTGATTTTGAATGAATTATATGAATTCCATAATATTTTTGTCTCTTTATTGCAATTCAAATTTTTCCGGTCCAGTAGTTAGCCTATTCAATTCAAACAAACAAACAAGTTCATTCTATAAACAGTTTAATAAACAGGTTCATTTAGTTCAATAAAGAAACCAGTAACATAACTATAAAAAGCAGAAAAAAATAAAAAATAAATTTAAAAACCTCCGATACAAACGACCTCTAAAAAGAATAAAAATAATATTATTATGTACTTATTAAAGTCGTTGCATCGGGAGACCGTTTAATAAAGGAATATATTAAAATGAACAAAGGCTAATAAAGAAATTACGAAATCGAATCGTATAGTCAAGTCCTTAATGATTCACTCCGTAAAATAGACACCATCGTCAACGTACGTACGTACAACGGTCCCCCGATGCAACGACTACAATAAGTACAAAATAATATTATTTTTATTCTTTTTAGAGGTCTTTTTGTATCGGGGGTTTTTTTTAATTTTAATTAAAATGTTTTTTGTCAGTTATTTAACTTTATCAATAATTCACAATGTGTTCTTGAAAACATAAGTACTTCTAAAAATACACATGCGAGCCAAAGTGAATATAGTATAAAATATATAATAAAAAACAAGATGGTGGAAGGGTTTGGTGGGTTTTGATAGCAGTTTTGTAAGAAACATAAATGTTATAAGATTCAATCATGGGAAACGCAAAGTCAAGATTTATGGATAAGTGTAGTGCTGAATTACGTGCCAATATCAATATTAGTTATATACCCTAACTACTCAACATCAATACTCTGGTCTCTTTTACACAAAACGTTGAGCGTATAATTATAAACGAGCAATTACCAACTATAGTCATCGGAGATTTCAATATTCCATCTATGAAATGGACAGTTAATGCAGATAGTAACTCCATTAATGTTATTCCAAGTAACAAAAATCCAATTATAAATCTTATTAATGATTTTATTGCTCTAACCCGATTGGCTCAATATAACTACGTAAACAACGGCAATGGCAAAATACTTGATCTTGTTTTTAATAGTTTATGCAACTTTGATATTTCAAATTACTACGTTCAATAAAACGTAGTAATTTTTCCGTTTGCTAAATAAATAATTATAACCCACCCTTAGATATAAATTTACCATATGATTTGATAAAAATGACATTTTACTCTCTTCTAATACAATAATAAAATATAATTATAGAAACGCTAACTACTAATTGATCAATGAACAATTTACTGAACTAAAGTGGAACGATCTGTCTAATACATGTGATAACGTAAATGAAATGACAGGAATATTTGACTTGGAGTTGCGAAAAATAATTGAAAAATATATATCAAAGAAAAAATTAAAAAATAAAGAATCATTTCCAGTTTGGTACTCTAAAAATTTGATCAAAATATTAGCGGAAAAGGATAGATAGATACTATTATTTACCCTTTACAAAAACATAAAAATCCGTTGGATGAGGTTCAATTCAAAATATTACGAGATAAATGCGAAGTTCTTATCAATTTGAACTAAAAAATATATAAAGAGTCAGTAGAAAATAATATAAAGTCAAACCCTAAATATTTTTATTCATATTAAAAAAAAGCGCTGTAGTCAATGTGACTATTCCGGTACAATGACATTGAAAAATTGTACTTTTACTAATGGCTCTGCCGCAAATTGATTTGTAATCAATTTGCCGCACACTTCTCAGATACAAATTCAATATCACAAAATATTACTAAATTGCAATCGGCTAATTACTCTAATGTAGCAAGTAGTTCAGAAATAGGCAGTATAAATATAAGTCGGAATGATATTTTAAAACAACTCAAAAAACTTAATGTGAATAAAGTTCGTTTCCCTGATAATATCCCACCTACATTTGTAAAAAAATTGTGCTATTTGTTTGGCAGAACCCTTATTTTTCATATTTAAAATATCATTAGTTGCAGGTTACTTCCCGAGCATTTAGAAAAAGGCCAGAGTAGTACCAGTCTTTAAAAGTGGAGATAGAAAAGATATAACGAAATATAAGCCAATATCTATTTTACCAGTTTTTTCTAAAGTCTTTGAATCACTGATTTGTCCAATATTAACGTGGTATTTGAAAACCAATATAATAAAAAATCAACATGGTTTTATCAAACAACGGTCTACTATGACAAATTTAGCATTATTTATAGACGATTTATCAAAAGCACCGGATAATGGCAATGAAATTGATTGTATTTATACTGCGTAACTATAGCTAAGGCATTTGATGTAGTCGATCACTTTATTTTATTAGATAAAGTTAAGGGGAACGGCATTTGTGGAAATATTATTAATTGGTTCGAATCCTACTTAATAAATGCTGACATGAATGTTGTTATCGGCGGATACCAGTCACAAACATTTATTGCAACATCAGGGGTACCGCAAGGTTCCATTCTTGGCCCTGCTCTATTTGGAAGATTCATAAATGACATAGTCAACTGCTTCTAATTTTGTAAATTTTAACTATATTCTGACGATCTTAAAATGTAAGGAGTGGTATTGAATATAAATGATTCTATTAAAATACAACAAAACTTAGATAAGCTGTCGGTATGGTGTGAAAATAAAATTTTAAAACTAAATCATCTAAAATGCTAATGTAGAAAAATTGAAAATATTACGTTTAATTATAGAATAAATTATATTTTAAAAAATATGAACCAAATTGATGATCTTGGGATAACGCTAGATTATAAATTAAGTTTTATGCCATAGATAATATTATTAAAAAAACATTCAAGGTTTTGGGTTTTATCATTAGAAATACAAAGGAATTTAAGCAACCGTCTACCAAACTTGCATTATGTAATTCAATAGTACGGATCAGGCTAGAATATAGCTCTGTCGCATGGAACCCATACTACCAAACATACAAGGACAGAATAGAAATGGTCCAAAAACAATTTTTACGTAACCTAACCTTCAAACATAACATCTTCGAAATGGATAAACCATATATTGATCTTCTAAAATCTAACGTTATATAAAAATACATCACTGTTTAATCGTAGAAATTTACTTGATATCTGTTTGATCCATAAAATTATAAATGGACACATTGATAGCTCGGCTCTTTTGCATAGAGTAAGTTTATAAATACCAAAACATAATACAAGATCTATTATTAAAAATAAAGAAACTTTTAAGCCACGGAAGACAAGGACAAACTTGGGTTGGAACGCTTCTATTAACAGAATAGTACTAGCCTATAATAACATTAAAAAAATATATAAATTAGATATTTTTTGTCAGTCATTCTCACTATTTAAGCAAATACTTAAAAAATAATTGATGGCTTTAGGTTACCGCAAATCTTCTTATAACTAAGGATTAGATTTATTTAGTTCCTAAGTTTCTACTATTTTGTAATCTGTTTTTACTTAATATACGGACAAAGAATTTTTTTTTTTTATAAATGCTGAGTTAGCCTTTAAGTAGTTATACAATGTTAATAAGTTAAGAAAATTAATGTTTTGTGTTACTTAGAGTAAGAAAATAAATATTATATAAACGTTGGATTCCTTCTTAATAAATAAATAAATAGATGAAACCATAATATATTATTTATAAGATGATCATATCATTTTTAATATAACAGGAACAAGTGTAAGTTTTTACGGCAATCATGTTAAAGAAATAAATTATAAAACAGTGCAATATGTAACTCACATAATTAATTTTGAGAGCTAACTTTAAAACACATTTTGTGAAAGAAATCTTCTCCAATTTAGTTCAGAGTTTTACGAGAATGCAAAATTTAACAATTGAATTTACACAGGAATCTTTGGAATGTAAAAAGTTAAGATACGACTTCTAGCTGCTGACATAAGTAGTAACTAGACGACATAGACGACACGAAATCCTAAATTGTTCTTTAGCGTGGGAAGGCCGACTTTAACTATTCAGTACTAGCTGTTGCCAGGGACATTTTATTACATTATTCGCTAGTTTAGTTACTGGTATTTGGTTATATGAAAAGGTGTTAAATATTTTCGGTCGAAAAAATATATAATCGATTCTTTTACCGTACAGAGCTGTACTTTACAAAACTTGTCACTTTTATATAAATAACCTTTGCATCAGCGCACGACTTTGACGGATTAGTTTTCTGAATAATCCTAAACGTGTTCTTTTCCCATATTTTTAAAATGAACGTAAGCCACCTATCACCTCAACCCATACGTCATTATTTCAACATTGATTTATGACAAAAAGTACATGCAGTTTAAGTGGACTGTGAAATATGGAACTTGAACCTTTATTACCATATATCTACGTCCGGACTTAAGTATTACATTTCCTTCCAGTACCTCACGTTTGGTCAGTAAATTCACTTTGGACACTTCCGATGTTTCATGTAACATATGACCGAATTCGAATTGTTAAATTTACTTACTTAATAATTGATAATAATTAAAATATATATATATATATATATATATATATATATATATATATATATATATATATATATATATATATATATATATATATACATATATATATATATATATATATATATATATATATATATATATATATATATATATATATATAGTTACATAAAAAATAATAATTCGTGAAATCCCTAAAGTATACTGTATAGTCCTAAAATTAAACGAATAATATAATGTCAAAAAATCAATTTTTAACTGATTTCACAAAACAAAAACTGTTACGTTTTCTTGGACACTGAAGTTAATCGGAAGACTTTAGTGTAAGGAATCATTTCTACACCGGTGATACCACTGTTATTATTGCTTAGAGAAGCAGAAAACCTTATTACTTAATTATATCAAAACTTCAATGCATTTTAGAACAAAATCATTATAACAACATATCTAGCTATCTATATCTAGATATCCGCACTAACTAGTGCAGACAAATATCAAGATTGCTTAACTTTGCTAAGACCTGAAAATACACCTCCAATTAGTTGTCTGTTGTAAAGAAACGAAATTCATCTTCCCTAACAAAACAAGTAATTTCGTTCCAATATTTTTTGACGTCCGTATTTTCCCGTTGAGAATACTCCTGTATTACGTTTACGATAAAGATTTATAACCCTTATAATTAAGTAAATCAAATAGTGCATTTAATATAAGTGAGGCTTATCGTAAAGATATTATGCAATTTTATTAAGTATGTGGTTCTACTTCTATAGTATTTAAACGAAATAGAATTAGTATTAACCGAAGAAGAATTATAATGTCATAGATTACCTTTAGTATTGTTAGCTTTTCAGGTTTTAAATCTGTCCATCAAAATTCAGGCCTCGCAACTTCTGAAACTGAGGTAATGAAACCATAAGTAGAAAGGTAGCAAGTATACATTTTATCTTCGATGTAGCTTGGGCACCGACACAAGTTACAACAAAGCAAATAAATCAAAGATGACTAGCGGCGAAAACAGGACACGTAAACTCAGCTTCAACAGCTTTGATTTAGTTGTTACACATGCGAATAATTTAAACACTTAAATTCAGATAAGGTAACTACGCAATGTTTGTGAGTTTGTTATCAAGTGGACTCGATAATGAATAACTTCTAGTAAATATTCATATGATTGGACTGTATAATTTGAAATAAGGTCAAACGGAACCTAGTTGTTTTTTGAAAAATATAATCGATGTTACACATAAAAAAAATGGTCTAGAAAGTTTCAGTCAATAGACCACTAATAAATTACACACCGTTCAAGAAATTTGTTATTATAACATCTCAAAAATTAGAAGAATACCGTACAATAACAACAGTTTAAAACCTTCTTAATGAATAGATCAGGCTAGTACTGTTAATTGAATATCACACTTTAAAACTTTCAAAATAAAGAAACAACACAACAAATTTCAAAAACATGTAATAATTTACCTATCATGTTCATTTTCAAAAACTACTGATGGAAGTACTTATTTATAAAATAAATCATTTATTAGTTAGTTGTGAAGAATTTATAGACTTGGATGGAAAATCACTTAATAAAAAAATATCGCTACGTCTGAAAATATCGATCAAGAAGCAGACCTAATACAAAATATTGGTTATTTAGCTCAGAATAAGGACTTGCAATTAACACGTTTTTGGAAGTTGTTATCACAATGTGTTCAAAGAGAAGCAATCCTGTGACAGTAACGAACGAACGACTAAATATCTAAAAGGCTCTCCCTAATTTTTACTTAATTAATTGGCTATACCGTAGCACAAAGTGCTCTTAAGAACGCAAACTATTAGGTAATCTCATATTGTGACAAGTATACTAACATTTTATGTCAGAATTATATGCATTAAGTAACACAATAAAACATGAAAATAACAGCGTATATAAGGGAAAAAACCTACCGCCTATTTTTGCGTTATTTATGATTGTGTGGTTAAACTTTTAACCACACACTTATGTATGTGACGTATTTACCATTACAACTACAGGTAAATAATTTTTAACACTACAGTATCAATGTTATGTTTTGTATTAATATCCGGTATCCATTTTGAGTCAAGTGTTCTCTTTCTACAGGAAGTCAGCTGTAATTGCCTTTCCTTAGGTTGCTTATCCTTTAAATAACAATCTTAACTTTGTGTGTTTCACAGGCGAAAGTTCTTCATTAGAGCGTAATTTTACGCCGTGTGCAAGTCCACATTACGTAGTCCGTAAACTGTGGTGAGAAATATTTAAAGTATTATATATCTTAAAAGAGTTATAAACCCTCTGTAAAAAAAGTGGAACCAAGACAGTTTCAAAAATTCAAAATCCCCAAAAAGGTGGATGCTGTCCATCGGTGTCTTCAGATAGCAAAGACATTGATTCGTCGAATAGACGAGATTCAAGCCGATGCAGACGTAAGTAAAACAAAGATAGAAAACGTGAAACCTTGAGTTATGCACATCCCAAATCCATATTAACCTCGACTCAAAGCCTTGAGTTTTTTAGTATAACCTGGGAAACAAAACAAAACGCAAAGTATTTGTCGGGTCAGATGTGCCTATTGTTACGACGAAACTTCTACTACAGCTCAATCGAGCGAAGTATTCGCTCAACCATTATGAAACAATAACGGGGAGAGTCAATTTTGCAACATTTGTAACTCAGAGAGATCGACATTACTGTCGGACGTAGTACTACTACAGAAAAATCTCATCCTAAAAACCTCGTACCAATTCTGAAGTCCTTTTGACAACGAAAACATCGAATATAGTTAGGTTTCACAGTTCGGAAAAATGAAAATTCTAGGTTTTTGGAAAAAGAAAAAGCCCAATGGAACGCCACCAAAAAAAAAAATTCCTCGTGTTTGCAACTATTTAGCAAGAACAGAATCAGTTACAAAATCCTCAGAAACCGTAGTATTCTCTATAAACAAAGAATGGGGAGCAAGGTCTCTGAAGCTACTTAAACAAAGTAGACAGCTCCTAAAACTGTTTGACGAATTGAACGTTCACCATTTTACTTTCACCGAAGCATCGTTGCTTCCGTTTTCAAAATGTTGGGATTACAAAAAATAGAACTTTTAGCATTGAAAAGGGCTCATGAAGTATTAAACGAAAGCTATACACGATTAAGAGGCTCACCAGTACGACACATTTTGTCAACAGTGAACTTTAAAACCAAAAACAAACAAACAAGATTGGTTGTTGTCATCCCCGAGTTGAATTATTTATTTATTTTTATCTTTTCTGCTTTGAATCATTATCAGTGATCAATTGTGTACGTCAAAATGAAACTGTCAGGAGGGCCTACTCCGATACCAGATTTATCGTAATAAGGCCTTCTGTAAAAGCATTTTCTAACTTTCTATTCTGGATATAAAATATAAAATTACCGTTTAAATGGTTAATGGACTATTTTTAATAAATAAATCTATAAATTGGTTTCAATGATATCTCTTTGTTACTTTGGTGCTCTTAGTTTCAGAAAGGGCACTTGGTTTCAGAAAACCTTTCCTTATTTATTTTCTTTTTATCAGGGCCGCATTTCAGTTCCACTGCGTTTTTAATGATCCGCAATATTCACTAGGTAAAAAGGTTAAATTAAGAAAATAAATTATTTATATCATGTTTCGCATGTTTGTATGTACAAATATTACTGTATTATAGGATATTAGAAATTAGAATTAATAATCAAACATGTCCGTTTATACATATTATTGACTCGAATAACACTATAATAATGTTGTTTATACACCGATATCCAAACAATACAAAATTTCCATGGATGTGACAATCAATGCCTATTCAGGTAGGCCATTGTTTTTTGAAAACAAGGGACATATTTTGCACTAAATTTCTGCTCAGGAAATTAATTAACCGGTTGTATTGAAAATCATGAACGCGTGAACATAATATGTAAATGCACATTTTAAATGATTTGATGGTATTATACTTAATATTATTATGACTTAGACGTCTTAATTCACATAAAGAAGACATTATGTTAGAGCTACAGAAAAACACTTGGTCGATGATTACTTTTTTTTTTCCTGAGTAAAAAAAACAAGTTTATAATACATTTTATCTACGTCTACGATATATTTATTGGAGATCCTCCATAATTTTGATTACTTTTTAGGGAATTAAATAAGATTTAAAAAAAATATATTGCATATAAATGCTTTTTCTGATTATGATCATGATCGGCTACATCTATTATATAAATAGTTATCTTTATATTATATACTTTCATAGTTATATGGATTCATTGCCATCATTGTATTTAAGAGATATAAGAATAAAGAGTATATGGTATATAGAAAAGATAAAGAGGCAAGACAAAGTCCAGCGTCTGTTTTTCGCCCACAAAAGCGTAGAAGGTAATTTGAAAACGATTTTATCAAACCATTATTTAACAGCTTTGTACAAAGTTCACTAAATTAAAATAAATTTATAATTTTCACCAGAAATTATATTGATTTTACCAAAATGGCAAAATTGGAAGTAATTCAATATGAAATATTTATATGTCAGATGCTTACTTAGTGAATCGGTTGAGTGAATGACAGAGATCAATCACGGTGAACTATTCTCGTTATCGCTAATTCGTAGACGATGTAGAAACATACGATTCGCTAAAGATCGCTACGTATTTGTCTCTGTAATAGCGGCATTACTTTCGTCTTGCTTGAGAACAGATTGTTGGAATTAATACTCCTCTATTGTATATCCTTTTATCACTTCGAGCGCTAAGAATTCTTAAATATGATATCAAAATTATTTTTATATTCTATTTATGTCTAAAGTAATTGTGGAAAAGATATTTTTATGAAAATCGTGAAAAAAATAAAATAGATCTTTTATTATCACTGGCAGTTTATAACTTACTTATATCATTGTCTCTCTGTAATAAAGTTTTAAAAGAAGAGAAAAAGCACAAAAAACATTTTGTAAAGCCGACCAATAGATCTAAGGTCGTAAACTTGATTCGAACAGTCTGATTGGGGACAGCGGTGTTTAGCGACACCTCATAAATAATTCTAAAGAGATATCTTAACGTCTTTGATTTCTCGAGTAACATTAAATGTACAAAAGTATACGTGATAAGCATGCAGATTTTAAATGAAACATGTTTTTAAAACGTTTTACTTTTGATAGTAATTATCGTCCAAACCATGTGATATATTTTATCTTGAAAATAATATATAACTAACCTTAAATAACCTTAATATATGTTTACTTTCATATTAAGCCAACCAACTTTTATTAAAATCCGTCTTGTACTTTTATTATATTATTATTGTATCGCATAGTAGTTTTTGTTCTTTCCCTTTCAAGTTACATAATTTTTCGAAGTAAAAGTATTCTTAATATTTAACGGTATATTAACTTACATACTAGTACCTAAATATAACATTTACTAAATAAAAATAAGGTATGCATCTTGCTCTTTTCTGTCCAATTGATTCTATTGATATTTACAAAATCTTCATATTTTTGCCACATTTGAATGTAATGAATAAATTTATTTATTTATTTATTTAATATTTATGTACACACAGAATACATATGAGATAAACTTATTCAAACAAACAATCGTACAAAGGCACTGCTTATTTCAAAATGAAATTTCTTGCAGCAGACCTGTGAAAGGAGAGTACAACAATGAATAATACTAAGTGTGCGCACCATATGACAATATAAAAAATAAAATAAAACTAATAAAAAAATAATAATAACAAAACACAAAAATAAGTTTTAAAGTGAGCAAAAGCAATTACAAATGATTACAAAAATTCTATCTAAAAAAATAATAATAATAATTAATAAATAATAACATAAAAATATAAGCATACAAACTCTAAATATAAATCTACATGGACAGATAATGTTCAATCACTCGTTTTTTAAAGATAGATACAGTTTTAGATGATCTTATAGCGTATGGAATTGTGTTCCACAACCTCACTGCTTGAACCGTGAAAGAATGAGAGTAAATTTTACTTTTATTTATGGGGAATTTAAGATTTGTACGAAGGTGCGGCCTACAAGGAGATTCAGAATCATGAACAAAAGAGAAGCGTTGGCGCAAATAATCTGGGAAGGTTGGATTGTAGAGAATATTGTAAAGAAGACATAAAATGCGAGTATTTCTGCGAAAGCGAATTGGTAGCCATTTGAGCTGTTTTCGAAAATCAGAAACATGGTCAAACTTTTTTAATCCAAAAATAAAACGGATACAGAGATTTTGTAGACGTTCAAGTTTATTGAGAAGTTCCTCCGTGGCATCCAAGTAACAGGTATCTGCGTATTCGATAATGGGTTGAATGAGAGTTTGAGTAAGAGATATCTTAGTTTTTAAAGGCAAAAAGTTTTGTAGACACTTCAGTGAATGAAATGCATAATGCACCTTGCGGCTTACCTCATTAACTTGGGAATCCCAAGACAATGAAGAGTTCATAATGATTCCTAAGTTTTTGACAGAATTAGAGTATTTAATCAGAGTATCATTAAGAAATAAAGGAGCAAGAAAAGGTAACGAGTTCAATTGATGTCGCGTGCATAAAACTAGCGCCTGAGTTTTAACCGGATTAAGTACTAGTCCATAAGATCTAGACCAACAATTAATCTGTTCAAGATCTAAATTAATTGCAGCTATAGCCTGGTCAGCATCAGCTATAGCAAAATGCCGGTACAGCTGCAAGTCGTCAGCATAGAGGTGGAAATTAGAAGAAATTACTTTAGTGACAGAGTTGATAAAAATTGAAAAGAGTAACGGGGAAAGGACCCCACCTTGAGGCACACCAGTTGTGAGATGAGCCCAGTTAGAAAAGGATGAGTCCAGGCAAACACACTGTGAGCGACCTCGTAGGTAAGAATCAAACCAAGTAATTGTGGAAGAAGAAAAATTCATGGATTTTAATATAGCAAGGAGAATATCAAAGTCAACAGAATTGAAAGCTCTGCTGAAATCCAGTAGTACTAAAATAGTAACATACTTTTTTTCCATAGCCAAGCGTATGTCTTCTGTAACCTTCAAAAGAGCAGTTCCCTTACTATGTCCAGGACGAAAACCAGACTGGTAGGGGGTGAGAAAAGAATTAGAAAAAACGTAAGAAGATAACTGGTGATGCACAATATGTTCAAGAACTTTAGAGAGAAAAGGTAAAATAGATATTGGTCGAAAATGAGAGATACAAGTTGGATTCGAAATTTTAGGAAGTGGAATGACATGTGCCATTTTCCAAGTCGAAGGAAATGTCGAACTCGAAAAAGAATAGTTAAAAATATGCGTTAATACTGGAAGGGTAATGGGGAGAATAGATGTAATCATTTTGGAGCAAAGCTGATCATTACCCATTGCGTTAGATGAAATAGAGAGTATAGCGGTCTTAACATCAAGTTCACTAACAACACCTAAACTGAATTGAGAACAGTTCGGTGCTGGCAAGTCAGACAAGTTGCGAAGAGTATCCGCCTTGCCAGTCAGAGCAGATATCGGAGGAATAGAGAAATGGTCATTAAGTGCATCTAAATCAACATCTTTGCAAGCACTGACTGGCATTTTTCCGATACCAATGGACTTTAAAAATTTCCATGTCTTGCTAGTATTTCTATTAACGAGGGAATCGTGGTAAAAGCATTTTTTGGCGTCTCTGCATAAACGATTGCAGCGGTTGCGTAGGAATTTAAATGCCTCTAGATTTTGTTCAGATGGAGAGCGTTTATACCTCCTTTTAGCTCTATCCCTTTTTGACATCATATCTTTTATTTCATTTGTAAGCCATGGTGCAGGAATGCGTTTTATTTTAAGACGTTTTACAGGAGCATGACAATCAAAAAGTTTGGTTATTATTAAATTAAAAGCATTTACTTTTGAGTTAACACAAGAAGTATCATAAATATTACTCCAATCGATATTACTAGCGTCCCGCTGTAATGAAACCCAGTCTATGTTCTTATAACTACGAAAGCTCCGAAAATGTGGAATACGCTTAGGTGGTCTAATGCGATATGACATGAAGATTAAATCGTGATAAGAAAAAGAAGTTGTATATTGACCATGTGTAAGAACATGATGAGGTGAAGAAACAATCAATAGATCTAAAAGTGAAGGGTTGCAATTTGGAAAGTGATGAGTAGCCGAGGTGGGAAGGAGGTTAAGATTAAATGAAGTTATAAGAGATTGAAGTTTATGAGTACGGGAATCATTCTTAAGAATACACGTATTGAAATCGCCCATAATAATTATATCATCATAATTAGGACACAATTCGTTTAACAGATGTTCCAGGCTACCAAAATAATCTATAGTAAGATTCGGACTGTAAAATACTGCTAGAAGAATCTTGGTATGTCGTAATGTCAATTCAATAAAAAGATACTCCTCTGAATTAGATAATGCTGAGGAAGATATTTTTACAATTTTATAAGGAATATCAGCACGCAGATAAATAGCTACACCGCCTCCACCTTTGCCTATTCTATCATTACGGATAAGAACAAAGCCAGGCAGAGCAAATTGAACGGACGGAAGGGAGGGTTTGAGAAATGACTCAGAAATTAATAAAGCATCAAGATGATCACTGCCAGATGGATGCCAGAAGATCGGAGTGATGTGCAGGAATACTCTGGGCATTGACATGAGCTATATTAAGATTGTGAGGATACTTTGTTGAAAGAGATGAAATAAATTCTTTCAAAGACAGAATGTTAGACGTAGCACTATCTGCGCTCACATAACTACTGGCATGTGACGAGCATGAGAAAAAACTGTCATTTAAGTCAAGATTACTATCCATGATTTACTAATAAAAATATATATGTATTACAATACAATACGCAAACAAAAACAAAAAAAAAAAAACTAGATTAAATTAAATAAAAGTTATTAAAAAAAAATACAGGTATAGTGAGACAATAAATGTAAATTTAAGGAAACTATGAAAACAAAACTAAAGAATATATACTATATTAATAAAAGCAATAATAAAGTATATATATAATCATAAAAGCTGCCAAACTCACCAATCTTCAGTGGAATGAAAAAAAAAAACAAAGCACTTACTACTTAACAAAAATATAAGAGAAAATAATAATAATAATAATAATTAAACACATACAACTATAGCAAACGCAATAAATAATTTAAAATACTTAAAACTAAACATTAAGCAAATTACAGAAGACTAACTACTCCAACCAAAATAAAAACCAATAAAAAAAAAAATAATCAATTTTAAAACAAAACATCGAAATAAACACTACTATTATTTAATATTAAAAAAAAAAAAAGAAAAGTATATGTATATGTATTTTAATTAAAAAATAACATATTGAACTTTATAAAATATACATATATTTACATAAATATACATAGCACATTTCAAATTTTACAAGCATAGAATTGTCTTGTCTTATCTATTGTAACAAACTCATAGCTAAAACGGAACGCAATTGTCATTGTCACTTTTGATTGAAGTCGTACTGTTATGACTTATGATGTCAGGTTGGATACTTAGAAGTTAGAAGAATTATGTAGACATCAACTTAACAATAGCAATATTTACACAAACTAAACAACCTTAAGATATTTTAAAGTACCGTCTTGTGGTTATATTATAAATAATATAATGATATACTAGCGGCTTAGTGACGTAAGCATCAGGAAATTATGATGACCTACATAATTATGTAGGTAACTAATTAGTTACGAAGCCGGGTTCTTTTAACTAATTTAGATGGTATTGAATCAGTTGGACTAATATTTTTATCTACACGCCTGGAAGTCGCAGTGTCAGTCGATACAGATGGAAATCTATTCATATGCTTTTGTAGTTCAGTCATGCTATCAACTTTATTACGTGTCTTATCGGGAAGAAGTAGTAGTATTTTGCCCTCTGATGACCAACAGTTTTTAACACCAAAATGTCTACGAGCAGCAACAAAGACTTGATGTCTAGTTTTTGTTAGAAATTCTGATATAGTAATGCCTGTGCCTTTTAAGGATGTTTTATTGTCCCAAACAAGATGCCGATGCTCCATTGTATTAAATCTTATCAACACTGGTCTAATTTTAAGTTGAGAAGAACCGAGACGGTGACAACTCTCTATACATTCAGTTCTAGTATCAGATAATTTCATATCATCACATAGCACTTTCAGAACAACTTTTCTTAAATCCTCATTCTCATTTTCAGGCAAACCATGTAATAATAGAATATTTCTACGTAATGCTGTTTCATGCTTATCAACAGTAGCAGATATATATTCAATTTGCATTTTAAACTTAGAAAGCGCTTGCCAAACAAAGGACTTAAAGTCAGAGAACTCACGGGACAGTGTTGTAACATCAGGATGTCTACTTGTAGCACCAGTGGCTTTATGCAACTTATCTTCAAAGTCACACATGCGAGCAGTGAATAATTTCTCCAATTCTTCCATGTTACTTGTAGGATTCATGTTTATATTTAGTTATAGAAGTGATTTAAGGGGATATTATTAATAATTTGTAGGAAAGTAAATTACACTGATAGAAAGGTGGGTTTAACAGATTAACTATTTCATTGAAATTATTAAAAAAAATACTAATAAAATAAATTAAATTTTAAGAAAACAGCACACACAAAAATTTCGTGTTAACGCAAGTACGTCTACCCTCAATCTATATCTATAATAAATTTAAATTATACAAACAAATTTATTTTGAAGGAGAACGGTAAGACGTTACTATTTTCATATAACAAAGTTATAGACAATAAAAATTCCTTATTTACAAGAAGAAACAAATTACAACAATCACTTGAAAAATTAATTTACATAACAACACACCAACATTTATTCATAGTTAAATTTAAATTTCTTTTTATTTACTCTTCTAAATATATATATAAAAAAGCAAAGAAAATGTAGTATTATCATTTAAATATCGATAAATAACAGCTTGTTAACTTCGACTAATTCATGGTTCGAATAACATTCCATGTTGTTTGTACATCAATTTTCAAACAATACAGAATTTCGATGGTTGCGAAAATCAACGTCTATTCACGTAGAACCATTGTGTTTTTGTAAACAAGGGCCAGGTTTTAAACTAAATTTGAGAACGAGAAATTAGTTTAACGGTTCCATTGACACGTTATGTTTAATTCACTTTATTGTATATAAAGTAAATCGCTTAGAGTTAAAAATTACAGATGCCTTGATAACTTTTCATAAAAGTTTTAATAGATATAAAATGAAAAACTCGCTAAAGTCTCGTATGCACTGATCACACAGATCATGAACGCTGATAGCCTATATTTCTTGGCAAAATCTTATGATTGGATTCCACCAAGCATCCACAAATTCAGCTTGAAGATCATTGTAAAAAGTCCGAGGTTATGTCGCGAGGCACTAACCTTTTAAGCTAAGCGAGGATGTGCTGAAACAGGTGAATAAGTTCCGTTATGTGGGGAATACTATAACATCCAAGTATTACCTTAATACTGATATTAATTGCAGAAACATAAGTGGAACTACAGCTTCTGGCAAACTGCGATACAAGGTAAAATAAATATTTATTTTATTTTTATTTTTAGTATTTATTACAGTAGTAATACATTTGTGAAAATTTCAACTCCCCGTTTACCTATTTTATTTCAACTGTCTAGCGATCACGGATCATACGGAGGGCAAAAACTTAGTAATAGGTTTCCGTTTATAACCTTTTGGGTACGAACCCTAAAAATCAAGAATTCCATTATATTTTGCTTAGCTTCAAAATATTTAAGATATCTCAAACCAATAGGTATTCGAAATATTACGAAGTAGATCACATAAACTTTTATAATTGGAGTTAATTTTGACTGTTCTTCTACCTAGCAAAAGGTAACGTTTAATTATATTAATAAAAATCTGAAAAAATTGTTAAAGATATGGCCCGTTGGCGATCTCTGGGGGGGTTCGGACGTCCCCGCAGTCTCCAGACTAGGCTCCCAGTGGCATGACATCACCAATTTCGACGTCGGGTTCAATATGTACCGCCTCGTTCAACTACCATTTCCCATCATATTCACTTTTATATTATTTTTATTATGATAAAGTACAAAAAAAGGAACATAGTTACACAGCGGTAGCAGGCTTCCTTATACAAAGTGTACCTCACTAATATCAGGGGCTTTTACCTGTGACAAAGCAGCCGCACTTGCTCTCTTTGACGGAGACGCAGATACAATGTCCTTTGGGAGCTGCGCACTTGGATTAACCCGGTTACTCGTTAGAGCACAACTTTCTGCTTATGGGCTGGAGTCTGTGTAGGTACGTCACCTTGAAAACCGCACTTTTTCTTCACTTTAGGTTTTAGTAGACACAGGAAATGTATTCCTGTGTCTACCCTTCGCACAGCGGCCACCAGGAGACAACTCGATTATTTGTGAATCTCATTGAGGCTGCTGATATGGCTCTGCATCAGTACCCTTCCGTGCAGCTCGTGTTTTAGGGGACTTTAATGCCGGTCATCAGGATTAGCTGTTCCCTTACCGGAAGACCGACCATCCTGGAAGAGAACCGCGGAACTTGCGTTGTCCTTGGACCTCTTTCAGCTGGTGAGGCAATCGACGAGGGGACCTTCTGCTGACAACCTCCGATTACTGTCAGGTAATATTTGTATTTACATATTCCCCAACAGCTTTTGAACTACATGGTGTTAGGCGAGTATGGAAATACAAGTCAGCAGATTGGAAGAAGATGATGCGGCATTTTTTTGCGTCTTATCCTTGGCGGCAGGTCTGCTTCTCTTCTTTGGATCCGTCGAGTTATGCGGATGCTATAACGGATGTGGTGCATCAGGCAATGGAGTATTTTATTCCTTTTGCTGTCGTACCCATCGGTGACAAAGCTTGCCCGTGGTTTAATGGCAAATGTGGTCATGCTCAAGACCTAAAACCTTCAGCATACCTCATTTGGGCTGATGCTCGAAGCCGCAAAACTCCGGAAATAAGTTCAAAGAACCATTAACCAGGCTGATAAGTTCTACAAAAAGGCATCGCGGAAGGCTCGGAACGACGCGCTATGCTTCGTCTTTTCAGTGCGTACAGCGAAGGACTGGAACAACTTACCTGCATCGGTATTTCCGGGCAAATACAATGTGGGTGTCTTCAAGAGAAGAGTGAAAAGGTTGCTAGGTTAATGCGCCTTACTATCTATGACTACATCTCCACTCTCCATTAGATGGAATGTAGTCAAGCATTAAGCTAGTTTTGTATAAACAAAAAATAAAAAAAAATAAAACACTCATTTAACACATTTAATTTTGTTTATTCAAAAAATAAGTGAATGGTTAGTTGAATGATGAATATAATTATAAAATTATATTCATCTGTTCAAAGTTGTTTAAAATAATGCCAAAAGAAGTCTTTAATTGTTCAATTCTAATAACATAGCTTTCTATTTTACTAGGCGTAATTTAATTAGTTGAACGGAAGTTTCGTTAAACGCTACCGCACTGTCAGGAACATTAATTGCAAAATGAATCACACTGTAATAAGACTGGAACCTGAGTGACATTACAAGCAGCAGTCCTGATATATTGCCCTTCTTCAAGATAACTTTGTGTGTAGGACTTACACGTGTCATGGAATTAGATAATGTCAAACTTTGATTAGAATCTGCTATAAACGGGTACAGGACTGTATAATTTAACTTCAAGTAATGTATACATTGCTATTCCCGGCGATTCCATACTCGTGGATTACAAAAGGGAATTACTGATTCTGTGAGCGAACAGGTCATAATGTTATAGAGACTATTAATGTTGCGCATGTATATAATTTTTTGTACTTGTGTTTGTGATTCAATTCCTTCTAAACGTTTGAGGAATGATTTTAAAGTAATTTGGAGTAGGGTGGGTGTTTGCATGGTTGACATGAATTAGCTACCAGTTCCAGTTTTTCTATTAATTTTACAATGTTTTTATTCATTTGTTATATATTTAAACTCTATATATGGTTTAGTTATATAGGGTTTAAATTTATTTTCACACAAGTTAGTGTTAGTGTTAGTGCGTTTTGTGTGAATCCTGAACTGTACGCCTGGAAGCTTAAAAAACGTTGGAGGTAGATGACTAATTAACTGACTTACTGACAGACACCTCCATCTCGTCTTACCGTGAACACGATTGCTGCAAAGCATTCGAAACGTCGGGTTAGGTTTAAAATGTAAATTTAAAATTTAATTCAATATACGCGTGTTAAATCCGTAAAATATTTTTATTTTAATGTGTATTTCTCGTGAAAGCCTTAGAAAACACTAATATAACATTGATCACATTAAAATAAAACGGAACGCTAATACAAAAATTTGATGTTATCCCTTTTATTGTAAATCGCTACCAAATGGGGCCTAATTTTGTAGACCAGGACAACGTCTCCAGGATTTTCAGTAATATGGATAAATTAACAAATCGAAAATATTTTTTAATTTCATTGCTATTTTTGGAGATCAGACCGTTAAAAAAACTAACCTACTTTACACAAACATATTTAATTCAATTACCTCGATAAATTGACATCGAGTTTTCAATATAAGAGTAATAGTCTAGCACACAATAGAACTATATTTTCTCACAAATCTATAAAAATGTATTCTTTACAAAATAAAACTAAAAAAAAGTTAAATACAACCAGTGGTAAGTAAAAAGATTAATAAGAGCTTTCAAAGACATTTCTAATGAATGGACGTTTAATTTTTTCTTCATAACATAAATAAAAGGTTTCACTTTTATAATTATATTTTGAGCTCAATAAGGATCGGCCTTTTTTAATTTTTAATAAATAAAAAATGATTTTTTATATTATACTTATCAATAAGGGTATTGACATAAAATTTCTTTTAACATATTTCTTAGAAAAAAAATATTAAAGCCAAGTTTTTCCATATAAAAGTATAATGTGAACTCTGTGTTAAATTAATAGCACATAAAATCTGGTTTCTATAAATCACCTTATATATTTTCCATGTGATTTCCCTCAAAAACCTTGTGACGTATCCTTTTAGCTGTAATGTGTATGGAGATGTATTTAACCGGCGATAAAGCCTTTATCTTCCTTTGTTCCTGATACAATACGAGCTAATGCTATTAAATGGAGTGAAATCGACCTTAAGGTACCCAAGTGAAATCAACGGGTCACGATATCTGAATAGAACTTTATTATTAAATTGATGGTAGAATAATTTTAAAATGTTTATTTTTACAAGTACAACAATTTTAAAATGTTTATTTCAGAATAAATTTCCAAAATTTCCTTAGGAAAATAGACATTACTAGAAAATGAGTAAAATTTTTGAGATTTAAAATAACAAACTTAAGTTCAAAAGTTTCGAATGCCAAAAAATAATCCTCTGATGAAATAGTCTGCTAAATAAGTCTTTAACGTTGTATATATAAAAATTTACAATACACTTTAATACAAATTTTTGTTTTTCACAATATGTATATTGTCTTTAATATCTAATCATTCTTAATTAATAATCATACAGATTATACGACATAAAAAAGTATTCTTTTTACAAATAGAAACTTTTTTTGCTACCTTTATAAAATTGTTTTTATTTTATTGGATAAAAACGTATTCATGTACATAAATCATATATAAATAATACATAAGATTATATGGAAAATTCATCAACACAAGTAAAACGCCATCAACAAGTCAGTATCCCGGGAGTCACAGGTTTGAATTCTTTCCATGTTAATGATCTTACCTGTTTTTTTATTGACCTTGATATAATACAAAACTATAGGTGTCATCCGAATAAAAATAAAAGAAAAAAAATATTTCAAATAAAAATTTTAATTATTATTATAAATAAATTAAAATCTCCATAAAAAAAACGAAAAAAATGAAATAAAAAGTGTTTTGCGGTAAAAACATTACCGATTTTAAATTGAACCAATTCACAAACATTGCTGCTGGCCTTTTCTAGATAAATAGAGGCATTACGTGGACAAATGCACAACGATTTAGGTTCTGTACTTTGTAAAGATTATTATATAGCGGTCTATTAGTTTGTTTGTGATCGTAATGACCACATACATCTACACTAACGATATAAGCAGATCACGTTTATATAATACATAAATGTTTCTAATTTTTTTTTAGAAACTATTTTTTTTTCTAAATAAACATTATTTTTATAGATTGGATCGAACATTGGAAATAATCATTGGAGGAGATATCTTTATAGCGATAACAAAATCCAATGTGTACATTTTTGTTCATATTTTGTTGTTTGTAAAACTCTGGTACATGAAATAAGTAAAGAAATAAAATAAATAAATAAATAAAATGAAAAAAAAATACTAAATCTCCGATACAAAATACCTTTAAAAAGGATAAAAAAATAATCTAATTATAAAAGTCGTTGCGTCAGGAGACCATTGTACGTGCGTTGACGATGGCGTCTGTTTAGGTTTTTACTACCAATCTTGCAAAAGAACTTTTCACCAGCACCAATAACAACTCAATATCTTGAAGACCGCTGATTTGGTCTGATTATGTTTGGTCGAAATACGACCAAACATCATACAAACATAAGAACCATCAAGACGAACCAGGCTTCCTATTAAAAAAAAACCGCCACTCGTTTGACTCCTACGACACTACAGACAGACACACAGATACACATATACACACGTTACGCTTATAACACCCCTCTTTTTGGGTCGGGGCTTAAAAACATCGATACGGACGACCGAACGAACGACCTGTGGGAATTTCAATCAATTGAGACTGTTCAAGTCATTAATATATTGTCTTTATTTTTCTAGTTTTATCCTTTATGGATAAAACAAAAACTGGTAATTTCTTGTTGTAAGATAATTATTGGCAGCGATGCATCGGTCATACATTCGGAATTTTACTCCAAAACTCAGGACTCGGTTTGTCACTTTATAGTGACTGTAGTAGTAGTGTGCTTTCGACTATAATATGTATGTTTTATAGCTTTCAATATTGGTTTCAAAAAATTATACATATATAAAAATTCAGCTTCTGTATCTTTTTGTAAACAAAACTTAAAAAGCATCAATGAATTGAATTGAAATTTTCCAGCAACGTTGCCTTTCGGTGCTAGAGTGTTTTATATACTTTTATTCCAAAGTTCCCACGGGAACGGGAATTGGAAGCCTTTCTCATGGTTTAAAAAAAATATTTATTTCTTACCAATAACTAAGTTACATTTTTTACTCACACATACAAATTCACTAAGTCTGGACTGAGATGACGTATATTTTGTATTTCTGAATTTTACATTAAACCCCTAACAATAAAGTTAAAAGCTTATTGAGTTTAGTCTCAATGGAATAAAACTGTCATATGTTGCATGATGCAATATCAAATTGGATTAGAGCGCACTGCGATAAATATTGTTTCTTATGAACTCAATATTGCTTATCATTATAAAATAGACCTAGGTGTCAAATTAACAGAAATAACTTTAATAGATACCTTATCTTAGTGTATTATAAATCAATCATGGTCTATTAAGGGATTAAGGAATTTATTTCACAAATGGAAAAATGTATAATATTAAATACAATCTAATTGTTATATTCGATAAATGATAAGCTTTCTTTTAGGCACTTCACAAAGGTACAACAGTTAAGTAATGTCAATCGGAATTTAAAATTTCACTGTTTCTTTGCGTTTCAATTTAATTCAGCCACCCAGGCCCATACTGAAAATACAGGTAGGTACTTACGCTAAACCACTTTATAGCTATAACGTAACCTATCTCCGTATAGTTTAATTTAGAATGGTTTTAGAAAAAAAAATCGCTCAAGTTTCATCACAATTCAGTTAATGGTTTTGAAATGCTTAAAGGACCAATCATATATTAGCAGAATATGTCTTCGATATTATAAATACTGCAATTGTCACAATCATTATCTATAGATGTCTCTAAAACTAGTAATAAAAATATTTGTTACTAAAATTTAATAAAAAATGATTTCCTTTTAATATTTTGATCTGCAGCACACTTCAAAAAGAGACTTCAATGCTCTGTATTCAGAATGAATACGCCCAATATAAAATGCCAGACTCTCAGCGCTCGTAGATCACATAAAGGTTTATAGATGAGCTCGCCGCCCATAACAAAATAGCTTGTATGTATTTTAAAGATCCAGTTGCTGTTGCAGAAATTGTACGTTCTTTTGTATTTGAAGTTGAAATTTATATATAAAATATTATATACAATATGTACAATATAAATTGTAACCAGATCAGCCTTGTTTCAACCCTAAGAGTCAATTGGTAAAGAATGCCAGTAAGTCCGTCCATTGTAGTTCTTTGTTAGGTTAATAACAAAAAGTTCAAAAAAATAAAAATATCATAAAAAATAACAATAACACAAAACAATTCAGAATACTTCAAAAAGACAACGGAGTATCGCATATTTTAACGTATTGGTATCAAAAAAGAAAGACAAAAGTATAACAAAGTAACAATGTGGATATAAACAACATAACATTTCGCCGTGTTTGTACTATCCATGCAGACTGTTTCTGTTAACGTACGAATCAGTCCCCATCCAGTCGTTCTCACCTTCGACAAGTTTCTATTGTGTAGAAAACAACATTTCTATAGTTTTCCAACAAAAGGTTGAGTCATGTATCTTATTATAATTTGAATAATTGTGGAAATCTCCTGTGCATTGAAACTGTAACGTCAAGTGACTCACTCTTGCTCGTCACTTTTTCTTTGCCTGCAAAGAAAAATATTTAAATTAGTCAAGAAATTAGTAATAGAATGCCAAAATATATATAGTAAGTCTGATCAAAAATACTATTACAATTAAAAAAAACAATATTATATGTTAATCTGTCATTTTTCGATTTCAGTTTTTCAGTTTCGTTTCAATCGGTGTTAAATATAATATAATAATAATATAATTTTATAATGGAGTGGGGTAATAAAGAAAGCCGAAATGCTATCATAACTATATACAACGTATGGATCCAAATGTAGTTTTGGAAATGCTCTTTTCTCTTGGTATGTTAAATGTCGTTTTATTTGTGACAGTAAAATTAATAAAAGAGTATAAATAATTTGGAGTTCTTAAAACCATCCATATGATTAGCTGCGATTTTTTTTTCTTCGAGAGATTGTAACGTGTATTCATGACAAAACTAGATTTTACATTTTTTAAACTACAAGGTTTAGTTTTGTTTATTTGTACCCCCAGATATTTATTTTCTTTATATTTGTTTTGTACATTTAAAGATGGTAGTGGAACAAAGAAGCAATTTTTTTTTGTTAGTGACGTATTATCAAATAACAAGCACAAAGTTACTTGAAGTACTTTTTTAACATTCGTGATGTTAAATAGACTGTCTGTAAAAGCGCAAACTTCGGGAGTGTAATTACTATATTCATATAAAAAGATAGAATCTCTACCAGTTCTATATCTGTGTAATTTACTATACTTAGAGAGACTACTAAAATCTAATAAAATACACGATGTTAACGAGTGCCGTGAGAAGGACTTTCAAAAGGGTTAGATATTTTTTTCTATATAGCTCTAGCTGATGCTTCAGAACGAATAAAAATATGACAAAATAAGTACCATTTATTAACTACTACTACAAAAAAATAAGAAAATGTTTTTGACGCCTATGTTAGTGGTAGTTTTAAATATAATATATATTTAAAACTACCACTAACAAAAGAAAAGATTATATAATATATAATCTTTTAAAATATTTTTGCTGTGCAACAAAAATATTTTAAAAGAATAAAAAAATAGCCCTAGCTATCATCTTTGCTAAATAAAGACTTAATTGGTATTATTGTTTATTCCTCATTATTTCCTCCTATGATTATAACATACATAACATAACATACAAGGCATTAAATTTCCTATAATCGTTTTGTATAATAGTTCATTGCTAATATATTGTTAGTATATTGTTAGTATATTGTTAGTATATTGTTAGTATATTGTTAGTTTAGTTCTAGAATTTTCTCTAATATGTTAGAACATTAGGAAACCAGGATATCAGTATTTAAGATTTGGAATTGTGGTGAGGATTTTAGTTCCAAAAGAACACTACTAACTAACTAACTAACATACTGCTTTTAATCACTTTGCATTAGACGCAGTTATATCATAAATATCATTTGTACGTTACCATCGAAGTTCCACTGATAAAATGCGTTTAACACAACTTAAGTTTGATCTTTCTTGACTAACTCGCTAGTTTTGGAATAGCCAGATGATTTTTCCTTTTTCCACATTAAATTAGTATTATCTTCTTACGCCTATTCCTGATAATAATTTTCCACCCCAGTGAATGACATCAATATTTCAGGCATATTATACTGAAAATTTGGTTTTATAGATTTTATTTATTTATTTATGTACCAAGATAAATATAAATGATTATATATTTATGAAATAATTAATACACAGGATAACTTATCTCTTAGCAGAGATTTCTTCCAGAAACCCTTAACAAAAGTAGATAATCTGTTATTGAGGGTATAGGTACGTAAAAGCTTAAAAATTTAAATAATTTAAATTAACATAAGCTAACACACTTAAATATAAAAAATATATATTATATATCTATACATATATATATATATATATATACTAAGTTATAATAAATATATATAATTACACATATACATAAATGTATATATACATACTCATAAATATATAATTACATGCAAAGATATACCGATAATCACAATATATTTTTCAAGAAAATCTTAAAGTGAGAGTAAATAATTCTTCAACCTAAACTTAAAGGAAGCGATAGAAGGCCAGTCTTTATAAATGTGATTAGGAATTGAGTTCCAGAGTTGCGCAGCACGAACAGTGAAGGATTTGCGATAGAATATAGTATTGTACCGTGGTACATCAAGAAATTTTAATGAAAGACAGGAACGTTCTGGTAAATTCCTGGGTGGACTTAATTGAAAACGATCTCGCAAGTAAGAAGGAGAAGATTTTTGAAGCACTCTATAGAAAAGCGTTAACATGCATATTCCGGCGGATTCGGATCGGGAGCCATTTCAACTTTTGGCGGTACTCTGAAATGTGTTCAAATTTGCGCAATCCATAGATGAAAAGGATTCACACAATCTGAAGTCGCTCTAACTTGCCAAGCAGCTCATCAGTTGCATCTAGATAACAAACGTCCGCGTAATCAAGGAGAGGAATCAAAAGAGATTGCACTAGCATAATTTTAGTTTTAACGGGAAGGAAATTTTGAAGGCGTTTGAGGGAGTGCAAGGAATGATAGAGGCGCCTGCTTACATCTTTTAGCTCAGGCTATCCAGGTGAAATTGCAATCTATAGTCAATCCCACATTTTTCACCGTGTCCAAATACTGCAACGGAGTTTTATTATAAACTATATGAGGCAAGTTCGTCATATTTAAATTATTGCGTAGTTGTTTGCTAATAATTATTATAGCATGCGATTTATTAGGGTTAACTAAAAGGCCATATTCGTGTGCGTATGTTATCAAGATCTTTATTAACAGATTTGATACACTGGTCTAGCTTTGAGAAGGTGGAATGTCTGTAAAGCTCTAAATCGTCTGCATAGAGATGGTAGTAAGAAGTATTATTTTGGAGACTTCGTTTATGAATATAGAGAAGAGTAAGGAAGATAATACGCCGCCTTGTGGTACCCCAGCAGAAAGATCAGTCCAATCAGAGGAACTCTCATCGGACTTCACAACCTGCCGACGCCCGTAAAGATATGATCGAAACCAGTTTACAAAGGATCTAGATATTGAGAAGCTGGAGAGGACGCCAAGCAAAATATCAAAGTCTACTGAATTAAAAGCATTACTAAAGTCAAGAAGAACTACTATAGTAAGCTGTTTCCTATCCATTGCGTAACGGATATAATCAGTGACCTTGAGCAATACTGCTCCAGTGCAATGGTGAGGACGGAAAATGGATTAAAAAGTACTTAAGAGATTATTTCTAAGAATGAATTCTGAGAGTTGCTTGTAGACAGCATTTTCTAAAAGTTTTGAAATGGTAGGGAGTATATAGGTCGATAATGAGAAGGTAAAGTAGGATTTTTAATTTTCGGTAAGGGAATAACGTGGGCAGCCTTCCAAGCCGAGGGAAATGAATAGGTTCTAAGGAAAAAAAATTAAATGAATGTTATTATTGGTAATAGAACTTCGATTAAGGGAATAAGCATGTATCTATTAATGTCATCATTCCCTACGGCTGTAGAGGAGATTGATAACAATGACTTCTTGACATCTCCCTCCGTTAATTCCTGGAAGACAAAGGAAAAATCACAAATAGGTGGGGTGCAATTTTTCAGTTGTTGCAGAGTTTTGAACTTTTGTTCCTTAGAAAGAGCTATGGGCGGAGTAGTGAAATGTGTTTTAAGTAAATTTAAATCAATAGTATGATTGGAAGTATCGCGATTTTTACCCACACCCAGATTTTAAGAAGTTCCACATTTGTGTACCTTGGAGATTGTGTATAGAAGAAAAAATATGACGGCGTTTTGCATCTCTACACATTCTATTGCAGTGATTACGTAGCTTTCTGTAATTGTCAAACTGTTCTTGTGATGGATATTTTTTGTAATTTTTTTTAGCTTTATCCCGTTTGGCCATAAATGATTTAATTGTTGGAGAAAGCCAGGGTGCGGGAGCATATCGAACTCTTATCCGTTTTACAGGTGCGTGGATATCATACAACTTAATAAGTTCTGCATTAAAAAAATGACTATCTCATCAATACAATTAAAATCAAACAGCACAGATCAATTTACACTACATGCGTCAGATATAAGATTTGAAGAGTTAATATTTTTGAGACTTCTACGAAAAATAAACTTATGTTTACGTTTAAAAAAAGGTAAATTATAGGAAAGAAATAAGAGGTCATGAAAAGAAAAAGCTGCTGTGAGATGACCATTAGTTAATACATTTTCTGATTTGGAAATAAGAATAAGAACAAGAAGTGATGGCTTAGTATTAGGTGCAAAATGAGTTTCAGAGATTAAAGGAAGAAATCAATGATTTAAATTTTTGAGCTCTATGATCACCTTTAACTAGACAAGTGTTTAAGTCACCCATTAAAATAATGTTATAATAGGAAGTAGATAATATGTCGAGAAGGAACTCTAAAGTAGTAAAATAATTAACATGAAGAGAAGGGCAATAAAGAACGCCAACTAAAAGTTTGGTATGACGAGCTATAATTTCGATGAAAATATATTCTAAAGTAGGTTCATCTGAAGGATTTTATTGCTTAACTATGTAAAAGGAAATATTTTCACGAAGATATAAGCAGACACCTCCACCTCTTTTAGAAATTATGTCGTTGCGTATTAGAGTAAAGTTGAGAATATTGTAGAAAGAGGTGGCAAGAGAGGGTTTCAGCCAGGACTCAGAGACGAGAATACAATCCACATGAACGTTGTTAAAAGATGCAAGAAGATCAGAGTAGTGAGCCGAAATTTTACTATATTTTTTCTAATATCTACACATTTAATCCATTCAGCATTGAATGAATGTATTTCTATATAAAAGAATAATCACAGCTTAGATCTAATGTTTCTACTAAAGTCTGAAGTATATACTAGGTAATTGAATAAACATTATTATTATTATTTGTGTTTAAATAATATAAAA
Source organism: Napeogenes sylphis (assembly GCA_959347405.1). Classification (NCBI taxonomy): domain Eukaryota; kingdom Metazoa; phylum Arthropoda; class Insecta; order Lepidoptera; family Nymphalidae; genus Napeogenes; species Napeogenes sylphis. The sequence continues at coordinate 3,064,908 of OY365783.1, forward strand.
CTTTAAAGATTTTAATCTTCGAAGCAGATCTAAGCAAGTTTACACTTTATCACTCTTTGATGATGTTAAAAATAAAACATTAGAAAAACAATGCAGTAATATTAAACGAGAGCAATTTGTATAATTATGGGAAGAGATATATTCCATCGAAAGAGTACATGTCTGATTATTTCAAATTCAAAATATATTTATTCCAGTAGGCATTTATATTCACTTTTGCATCGTCAATTAGTAGATTAAAAAGGTCAGTATAGGCCGTCCGTGAGTAAGCTACCACCAGCTAGCTGTACTAAGATTAGATAGATAGGAGGAGTACCTACGTAGAACTTTTTTTATACTGTTGTTACTAAACTGTTTAATAACACTTTAATAATTTAAATAATGCCTTATTTATGGTAGTAAGAAAATTATAATGTGACTTTGTATCTGTCAAGAGCAAAAAAGTATTTATTTGATTTAAATTCAGCGATAACTACCCTAGAGCGTTCCCGCAGGGGGATTGGTGTCTAATTAGAAGCAAAATAAAAAGTTTTTCACTTATAGCAATAAATGATACAGCTGAAAGAGCTGATCAGTTTTCATTTGTTTAATCAATGTAAATGTAGAACTATAGCAAGTTTTCCTACTCTGTGTGCATAATATAAGAAGAAGATCATAGACTTATTTTTTTATTGTTAGTATTATAAAAAAGCTATTTTTTTTTCGAAGCACTGAAATGAAGATAAAATTTTATCTATACATATAATAAAATCGATCGATTTCTGTACATGGATAATAAACTCGGCGTCACAAAAATCGCACCTCTATGTTTTTTTCAGTAAATCGCTCCTAGAATCTAGCACATGAGTACTACGTATGAAAAAAATATATCATTCTAAAGTGCACTTCAATACCTTTATATTAATTACCTGTATCATTAAAAAAACAATTACCATTTCTAACCAGGGACCAATCAAAAAAATGTTTAAAAAAATGCTCACTTAAGGAGCACTACTTGTGCTACCTTATAAGGGTATAAAAGCTCATGTAAAGGTAAAAAATGGGTCAGTCGCTACCCAGACTTCAGAGTGAACACACCGGTACAACATACGCAAGAGAACAGTACCTGAAGATGGATACAACCCCTGATAAAGCCGCTCAAATCATTGCGCTATTGCAATCAGGACTGCGACAGGTTGACGTTGCTCGACAGTTGAACCTTAGCCGATTCTCAGTTCGACGAATATACCAACGGTTCCTTGAGACTGGTGGCTATACTCGAAGACGTGGATCCGGAAGAAAACGCTGCACGTCAGAAAGAGACGACCGCTTCGTTGTTTCCACATCCTTGCGGCACCGCTTCAGCAATGCTGTTGAGTTGCAACAAGAGCTCCGATCAGCTTGCAGAACGTCTGTGAGTGTTTCTACGATTAGAAGAAGACTGAAAGAAAAGGAATTGAGAGCTCACAGACCTGCTAGGGGCCCAAAATTGACCGTGCAGCATCGAAGAGAGCGGTTACGATTTGCCCAGGAGCATGTCAACTGGACGAGTGAACAGTGGAAAGCCGTTCTCTTCACCGATGAGACATGTCTTTTCTAAAGACACACAGTATGTCTTTTCTGCAACGACAGACGCAGAAGAGTATACCGAAGACGAGGAGAGCGAGGAGGCGAGAGAGGAGGCGGCGAATACCGAGGTGGTTCCTGTATGTTCTGGGGTGGCATATCCGTCGAAGGGAAAACGGAGCTTGTGTGCGTCTCTCGGACTGGTGGTGGTCGCGGGCAAGGGTCGCTGAATGCTCGGCGGTACATAACGGAGATCTTACAAGACCATGTGGTTCCGTATGCTGGTTTTGTTGGCGATGGGTTCATGTTAATGCATGATATCGCCCGTTGCCACACTGCGTTTGCTGTGCGGGACTATTTGGAAGAGGTTGAGATCCCTGTTATGCAGTGGCCAGCACGAAATCCAGACCTGAACCCGATCGAGCATCTCTGGGACGATGTAAAGAGGCACTTACGAGCACGAGATTCTGCTCCCACCACTCTACAAGAGCTCCAGGATGCCGTGAAAGACGTATGGGACAACATACCCCAAGCAAGAGTGGTGACCCTCGTGAGCTCCATGAAGGATCGGCTGGAAGCTACCATCATAGCAAGGGGTGGAAACACTAGATTTTAAGGCCTTATTTGTAATTTTTTATGATGTTGTTAATTTTATTTTTTGTCACTTTGTCATGTTTTAAGTTTTTTGTTATTAAAGAATTAAAATGCATACACATGTTTTTTTTATTTTCTAATAGGCAATTGAATTACCTTTCCAATGATATCCTACAATCATATCCTTACAATTCACAAAGTTTGAGTAAAATTATTTTGAAGTTGCTTTTTTAAAAAGTGCGATTTTTGTGACGCCGAGTGTATTTAAAAAAACTTAATGTGGGGGCCTTTATAAGAGCAAGAGAACCCAAAACAAAGATTTTTGATTTTATCTGCTTTTGCACGTTAATCTCAGAAACGGCTGAATCAATTTTGATACAATTTTCAGAAATATATTGTTACACTCTTCACTTAACATTTAGTGTTTATTTCATTGAAATCGGTTAAGAAATAAAAAAGTTATGTCAATTTATACCAATCACGAACTTTTCAAATCTATAGAGGAGTAGTCTTTGTGCATTGAATATATTTAAAAAAAATATATCGCCGGGATGTGAAGGGATAACTAACAACAAAAATTGGTACAGCGACGGGACGGTTTCCCAGAGGTCATGGGTTTGAATCCCTGCTCGTTTCGGTTTATTTTTCATTATATATTTATATCAATTTAAATAAAGAAGTTAATAATCTCTTGTTTTCATACTATATCGGTAAGAAAGTTCAAAATTTAAACAGTGGTTTTCTCTATAGGGAATAATAGAATCATTTCCAAAAAAAAATACGAAATTGGACTACCTCCTCTCTAAAAAAAACATCTGGAATTAAAAATATAAAAGTATAAAAATAAACTAGAAATACTCCTAACGAAAAACCTACTTGCCGGAATTGGATAAAAGTTTGACCGGGTACGATTTATCGAAATCGAAATCATGCGTACGAAGTCGCAGGCACAGCTAGTATTTAAATTAACTTGTCTAATTTTTAAACTATATGGAAATACGAATAACAATAATAATTATAATAAATATGTAATAATAATTGGAATAATAAGGTCTGTATTTCAATATCATTTATTTTATTGAGATATATATATATTATAAAGTGACATAATATGTATATAGAGATATTTTTTTAAATACAATTACCATTTCATTTGAAAGTTTACTGTTTTATGCCAATGTCTTACAACGAATAAAATACAATGTATGCGCGGAAGGCGGCATCGTTCTTGTGAATCATAAATAACTACATAAAACCAGACTAGACCAGACCAGAAACACAGACAAAAGAGTAATCGTCCACAAAGCAAGTTTGTCGTATTCCCATACCCACAACTCTGTAGCATCCGACCATTGCATTTCGTTCCACACAAAGACACAATTTCAATTTGACCAGAACATATGAAATGCACCTTTACTGCTATGGAAATATCAGTCAGATCATCCGCAACGAAATTCTGAGGTGCCATGTACTTCCAAATTTATAACAGTCACTAGCTTAACAATTCTCAATCTTATTGTCCTAAAAATAATGTGCGGTTGTCAACTTATACCATTGGTTCCAATTCTGTCGCTCACTTTCTGTCAAGCCGTTTAAATGGTACAAATTGCCATTAATAGCATCATCGCGTTTTACAGCCGGCGAATGGTAAAGCACCTGTATTTTTATTTAAATTTAAAGTATCATGAAGTAACATTACAATATAATGTATTTATCAAAGAATATTTACGTATTTTAGGTAAAGGTTAAGGTTCCAAGAAATATTTAAAATTATTATATCTCTTTTGTATTTTTAGTCTTTATAATTGTAAGATATTTTAAGGTAAGTATGTTTAAGTACGATAAATTCTAATACAATATACTCGTCTTCCCAAGGAGGAAGTCGCTTCTACCGCTCTGGCCAATGCCCACATATCTTATGACATCCTTAACCGTAGTTTTTTCTCTCAGAAAGCGCTTTTGGGCGCCTCGAAACTTTCCTCTCTCTTTACGGTTGGGTTTTATTATGTACTTATTTCCCAAGACAGCTACACTGACAAAATCAATAAAATATATAGCACAATTCGTCAGAAAAAAATATAAATAACTATTTTGTGTGTGTTTAATAAATCTGTTTAATAGTGTTAATTATACGATTCAAATATACTTTACAGATTATATTGTATGTCCAATAAACTAATAAAAAAAGCAATCATATGCCTCTTATTTAAGGTGTAGTCGGTACTCTTTATGTTGGCACTCCATTGAATAGTCCTAGAGTGTGACATCGATAGCAGTTATAAAAGCTCAGAGCCACGTCGAGCAATCACTTACATTGTCGCTCTAAGAGCAGAGTGCCGCGTGTAGAAACTGCAATATGTACTAGAAGCTTGGGGCAAATTTTGTAATTTTTTTACTTTTAATTTAAGCAAAATTTTAATTGTTTTTTTATATATATTTTTTTTCCATGCACATCTACTTATTATCTAATCTTTCTTACCACTGTTTGTAATTTGGCAATGGAGAAAAACAATGAAAACAAAATATCAAACGAAATTAATATTTAAAATTGTCTTCGATATTTTCCGATATTATTCGTACAACTGTCGTAAAGCGAATATGGTATCTATTCAAAAAGCCATTTCATTCCAACATTCATTTTAAGATTTCTCTCATACTATCCATTTAAATCTATAATTTTACTTACCATTACCTTATTCAATTCTTTTTCCCATTCTTCGTTATGAAGCATATATCACTTAATTTTAGGCGGCAGCTTGTACTTAGTGGTGTCTACTGTGTGTTTAATCTCCGGAAAAAGTAGATAACCTTTGTTTCAAAACTAATGTTTCACCAGATATGAGAGAGATTTTGATTCTTCTATAAAAAGAGCAGTCAATCTTGATATTATTTTGTATGTTGCCGCTATTGTATGTAATCAAGTGTAATCTCGTTTTTCAGATCAGACTTTAACTATAGCAAGGTCATAATCAGAAGCAGTTTGCATTAGCCTCTCATAGTTCTCCCTCATAGTTGCGATTAACTCCAACTCCCATACTAGCAGTCTGGTAAATTTCCACAAACTCGCACTAGAAAACATTATTAAAAGATTTAATTATATTTAGTTAGTTATATTGGGTAATATGTGCGATTATAACTACAATATTTTATATGTAGCAAAAGCATTGCTACCTCAACTTATTTCTGGTATATGCTGAGATTGCTAAATCTTTTTTACCTTATAACAAATATTTTTTATACATACAATAATACGTTTTAGGTACATGTGTTTTTCACTGTGTACTTCTAAACGATTGCTACTGCTTAAACGATTTGTCTAATTTCTTTATATAAGTTAAAGTAATCTTAATAGCTTACAATCACAATTAATACGATAAAGAACGATATAATATAATATCTCGATTGATGCTTACATTATTCCTAACGTTTTTATCATCTGTAAGTTCGAAGTTATTTTTAAAAATATATTTAATGTATCTAAATATCATAACACTGAGACTTTTATTCTAAAAACATTGCAAACATTCATATTTAAATATTCTCTTGGATGTAGAAGGTTAAAATAACAACAAAGCTGTTGAGATTACTGCAAATAATGAATTGTCCGTAAAGCAACATCGCTGAGGGGTCATGCGGTCATATGGAGTCAGGTTACAGAAAAGGGTTGTTACTTTCGAGTTTCTTTTTTATTATTATATGACATGTTGTTTTTTGTAAGTTTAGATTTTTTCTCCTTTTTGAAGTGAATGGTAGTAAAAATATATATATATATATTGATGTTTTTTACTGAATTTCTGATACATACAATCAATATTTTAATCTGCATGACTTAAACAATACAAAACCATTGGTATATTTTTTATACAAAATAATCATACAAATAAAAGACTCATTACTGTGATAGACAACCTTATTTGTCCCTATAAAGGGACGCTCAGTTGTATAGCGCACGGTCTAGTTGAGCTAACGGTTACTTTATATTGAGGCATTCATGCTCATCTGCAGTAATCCTGCACTACATATTAAAACGTGGGGTTTATACCTCTTAAATCTTTTTAATCAAACTATTATGTCATATTACTTTAAATAAAAAAATAGCCAATTTAAGTAAAGTAGCCAGTTTTAAAAACAAAGTGCCCACATAAATATTATAAAATGTTGTCTAAATTTTCTTTATGGATATATAGCGTTTTGAATGTTATTTTATTTTTCTAAGTTTTGTATGTGTTATTAATCGAGAAATTTAGTATTAACCAAGAACTTTTATATCAACTTCACAGTGCCAGTCCACTCATAATAAAATAAAGAAACATTTTAACAGCGAACCCCATTAAGATAAATGCTCCCTCCTTCTTCAACCTTCTTCCTTTCATGTGTGAAATGCGATATTGAGATAGTAGGTACAATGTATCTTAATTGCATCATATCTTAAATTATATTTTCAACGAGAACGTTCTACAATTTATTTTCTTTAAATTAACAATAGCGGGGACAAGTTAGTTTGAGTTACATATTTTCAATAAGAATGTATTGTGCGCTATTATTTTGATCTAAACAGGTATGTATTTTATAAGAAAAAAAAAACCGAAATACTTTGCATATTTCGGAGAAGATCCCGTCAAAATCGATAATATATAAGATAATCGATAAAAACCACAACAATATAAACAACCGGAATGTGCCACATATATTCGAGATTATACCTATTTTGTATTGTAATGTACAACACAATGAAGAGTTAGTATGATATAAATATATCTATTATAGTACCCAATATAAAAAGTATCAAATTATACTAAGAGAAGTTTTTACTTTTTTATAAGTAAAATGTTATTAAGATTTTTTACATATGTTTTTATTATAGTTATAAATGAACCAAACACTGATGAACCAGGATGAATAATGTAATATGTTACGCATCTTTAAATATTATAAGAAGTTGTAAAGCCATTCCCGAAACTGAACCGAACTAAGGTAAGTGGCTCTCCACTTGAAGTCGATCCCTTATAATAGGTGTGACGAATCAGTTTAAACTGTCGGTGAAACAAATCAGCAGACATCTGCAACATAAGGAGGACTGCAAACATTAATAATAATCTTTATTGCACACCACATAAAGATACGATAGCAATAAACGAGTTGGTGTCTTTCAGGAATAGGCTTAATAAACCTACCCAGTCCCAATTATCTCTCTTTATTCCTTTATCCCTTCATAGTTATAGAGAGAAAAAAAGTACTCTGCTATACTGCTATGCATGATTTGTTCACGTCTATTTCCTGTGAGAGTGTGATCTTGTCCAGCAAATCCGTATATAAGCAACAATTCAATGGACAACAACTCGAATTTAGGGTATTTGAAAATCCACTCAACCCAATAAACCGAAACAAAATATTCTACTTTTAACCCCCGACTAAAAAGAGGGGTGTTATAAGTTTGACCTGTCGATCTGTGTATCTGTGTAACTGTCTGTGGCAAATTTGCGGCCAAACGCGAGGACGGATTTAAATGCGGTTTTTTTTAATGGATAGCTATGTTCGTCGAGATGGTTCTTATCCATGTTTGGTCGAAATAAAGATAGTCGTCTCTAAGATATTTGACGTTTTATTCGTGCGGGGGAGGTTCTTATGCAATAATTATTGTTCCCATTATTGAGCTTCGCCCGCGCTGTATAGGAAAAAAGTCTTGTTATGAAAGCCAAAAGGTTTTTACACTTACTCAGGTAAAGTACTTTAATAGGGATAGCTGTTGCCCGTAACTGCGTCCACATAGACTTTAAAAAATATATTTATACGGATTATGATCATAGTCATAAAGAATCACGGGCAACAGCTAGTGATAATATAAATCCCTTCATCATAGTGTTATTAGTAATTGTAAATTATTTTAATTAAAAATTTTTATATTTATTAATATTCGTATACATGAAACCTACCTATCTACCTACCCGTATGAAAAAATCTTAAATCATGTTACTTAATACATTTATAATTTATTACATTGTCGACTTTCATGCGGATCCTTATTTTATTAAATATTATATATATATATATATATATATATATATATATATATATATATATATATATATATATATATATATATATATATATTAAATCGGTTTAGTAGTTTCGGAGCCTATTCAATTCAAACAAACAATCAAATCTTTCCTCCTTATAATATTAATGATGATAATGATGATAATTATAAAATATAGCCAATTTTCTTCAAGGATAATGTAGGATTCTAATGCTAAAAGATTTTTTTAAATCGGTCCTGTAGTTTCGGAGCCTATTCAATTCAAACAAACAAAGAAATCTTTCCTGTTTATAATATTAGTGATGATGATGATGATGATGATGATTATAAAATATAGCCAGTGTTCATCAGGGATCATTATCCTAAGTCCATTATTTTTGTTCTTTTTGTAGGTCTTTTTGGATAGGGGGTTTTTAAGAAGGTAGATGTCCCTTCGCCAAAATCAAAAGAAAAATAATCAACCATAAGATTTTAAATAAATATAGAATGAAAGGTAGAGGTTCCAAACTACGGCCTCGGGGAAACCATCCAGTATCTTTACTAATTACCTATAATGTCAAGATTGTTCATAAATATTAGGTTTACAAAATAGTGTATTTTGGTTATGTTTGTAATTTAAACAAATATTAAATTCACAAAAAAAAACTATGAATTAAAAAAGGGAGATGTTTACGCACGTCGTTTGATATAGTATTCACACATATCCAGTATTTTTAGCCGATTGACAATTACCCGATTGACAATAAAAATCTGGGTAGATTTAGTCCGAAGAAAATCAACCGTTTAAATGGTTTTTTCAGGTAACTGTTTGCCAATCTTAATTGTCCTTTAACAATTTCAAATGAATTGAAAGACGCAATGAGGGGACTTTATGTGATTGGGAATTCGTATTATTGCGTAGTCGGGTTTATTTAAATGAGGGTGTAGATACTATCCTAAATGGTAAGATAAAAGAAGTATATTATTGATTTTGGTTTTACTGTCTAGCTTATTCTTCTGTACATTTAGATAATTATAATATGGATAAAATATTCTGCAAAAAAAAAACAAAAAAAACAGTCAACTGTATATTATAAAGATTTATATTAAGTAATATTTGACTTATTATTTTTAACTTCTTCAAAAAGGAGGAGGTTCTCAATTCGGCCGGTATATATATATATATATGTCTATTTATATATACACTATTTCTCCACGGTTTCTGAACCGATTTACGTAATTCTTTTTTTAATTTTATATAAATATAGAATGTAAAAAACCGATACGGGCAGGGATTCGAACCCGCGACTACTGGGAAACCGTCCCGTCGCTCTACCAACTGAGCTACCGTAACGCTGTCCGTCTCGGTGAATTAAGCATACTATATGTGATCGTCTTTATCGGGACGGTGGTGACATCTATTAGGTTTCTTTCGAAAATCCTAACCAATGTTTCTAAATTTGCAGTATAGATAAACATTGAAAAGATGCCACTACCGAAATCAATTTTTGAAAATATCTTTAAACATGTATAGCCATGTTAAGCTTATTTGAGAGTTGAGATCTAGAAACTGTTAGCTTAAGTCAATACTTAAGCTAACAGTTTCTAGATCTCAACAGAGGTCGCTGTGCATGTCCATCGTATTTAAATACATAGGTATCTAAAGATGACCATATCTTTAAAACGAAACAATATTTTTTTATTCTGTTTTTTATAGAACAAGCCCAGTCACGTCTTTAACATGCGTGCCAATTTTGGTTACAATTGGTCAAGTGGTTTTCCTGTAATGTTGCCTCAAAAATTGATTCCCAAAACGGTTAAGAGCTTCGCTTACGCTCAGCTCAAAATTTTTAAATTTCTCAAAATTCATTTTCATTCCTCATTAAAATGAGTTTTTCTAGTAAAAGGATACATTAATATCCTTTTTTGCACCTTAAGAACTTTGAGTAATGAAAACGTAAAGTGAAATAAAAAATAAAGCTTTATATTTTTCTCTTTTGATAAAAAACTTAATTTTATGGCAACTTATTAGGTTGCTAAAATATTGTCAAATAATAAAGTCATGATATATTAATCGGTTTAATCTTTAATTTAAAATCTAACGTCATTTCCATTTCCCATATCGGTAAAAGATACGCTTTCCATTACCAGATTACGTCGCGCTAAATTGTAAAGGCACTATAATTAATGAAAACATGTAATTTTACAGAAACCTATAATAAGAATATTAATATATACATACCTTGATTTATAAATACTTGCACCAAAAAATGTCAATACCTTTTAGAAGGTACTCAAGCTTATTCTAAACCAGGTTTATAGACATGGTGAAATGAAGATATATTATCTAACTATAACATTAGTTTAACTGAAATCCTCCTACACTAAGCCTATTAACGCTGCTAAGCAGTGTACAAAGTACGTTGTGTCTTCACTTAAAATTGTTATTTATCGACTAGTAGGAAATATAAATTGATAGACTTTTAAGCCGTTTATAAGAAAATCTAAATCTTCATCAGTATACAATAAATACGGAATTTTCATTAAAAAAAATTACACAATAACTAATTTGTACTATATTTTAAAGTAAAACTTTTATTACATCGTCTCAAACTTTTTCGTCTGTGTGTTGCATGTCGCGTGACGGTCGGCCGCGGAGTAGGATAAAGTGTTTTTACTAGATACATTGAAAAAATCGAATGTAAGTCACTGTTCACGTATTTTAGTTACCATAAAATATTGGTTACATTTATAAACTGTGAAATTCATGATGAAGATGGAATTGATAATAGAATGATTGAAAATAATTGAAAAACGGATCAAAATGACTCAACGATTATAAAATATTGTTTTCAGTGTTTTAATATGTGTATATCATCTAAATAATTGTTAAGTATTATGTATGTCGTACTCTAAGACACAGAGTTCAATAAAAATATTAGTTGGAGACCTAGTCTACTTTTATCATTTCCCATTATCATTCCCATTTTCTAAGTATAAAATTAAGATTGATGAAGCAATTTTTATACCCTTAATGGAATATTATTCCGAAAATTTTTAGTTAAATGTCTATAATGTGAAAAAAAGTTTCACTTTTACGGTGGTTTCATAAAACCACACAAGTTTTTTTTTTGTACTATTCTATACTCAAAACTATAGAACTTATAGAACTACTACTACAATTTGTTTTGTTATAGGTAGGTAATTGTGTTATAATTATGTGATAAAAAGACTTTCTAAAAACTCACCCCAATTCTATGGTGAGAAATGCGCTGAAAGGAAGAATGACTCGCAAGTAGCAAGTTGGTATCGGTTACCTTAGTGGATACCTGGCTAATATTTGAACAAAAGTTTATCCATCAGATTTTGTAGTAATAGTTTACAATCAGCGCAGCAAGTAAAAATGGCCCAAAAGTGATGCCGAGACATTTGTTTCATGGCAAAACAATAAAATACCGCCTAAAAGGCAGAAAAAAAACAATCCTTGACCGCCCCGTTGCTCGAGTGGTTAGCGCAGACGCCTAACGTGTTACAACACAATGGGGCTCGGATTCGATTCCCGGCGGAGACAGGCATTTATATGATGAGCATAGATGTCTGTGTTTCTGGGTTTGGTCGTTTATTAAATATATTCTCAGTATTTATATGTGTATTTCTATGTATTTGTATCGTTGTCTAACACCCTTAACACAAGCAAATAATTTGCTTATTTAGGGGTTAGACCAATGTATGTAATTAGTCCTGATATTATTATTATTATATTATTATTATACACTATATAGTGACCATTCATACAACAAATTTATATTTACGATGCCTACGCACTACAAATTAGACATCCTAAACAGTGAACAAACAAAACAAGAACACGTTACAGTTACAAAGTACCCAAGCCTGAAACAATTTGTGTGTTCGGAGTTATAGATGTCACACATAACACATAACACATAACAGCATTAAAGTCTACTCTTAATAAAACTGATAGCAATTTATATAAAATGATGAATAAATCTGACCATATCATCAAGCAAATGCTAAGTGATTTCCCAACTCAAAAAGCAATGCGATGCGGTCACCTTATAAAAATAAATAATCACATTATACTTGTACTTTTAAGCTTAAATGTGAAAGAGCATAATGAGTTGCACTACGAGGTACTTTGTTTGTTGCAGCTTGAGTAGTCATTCCAAAACACCCACCTAATAAGAGAAGCTCCTATCGTTAAGACTTGTACAACCTGATTAGGGTCTCGGGATGCCTGGATCTAGTTTACCTGTTCACTGAACTCTTAATAACAAACACAAGAGAATGAAAACGTTGTGTTGAACGTCTTGTATGATTGACATTGGGCATCTTTCAGGGCATTATACGACTGGAATAAATTTGTAGCTTGGCTTAGCTTCACCTTTACTAACGAGTCTACTTCCTCGTACCAGATCCCAATGTCATTGACGTTAGCATCGAAGTTGGAAATTAAAGATTGATTAGATCTTACCGGCATATTTATAAATCGTATCGCATTAATGATGCGGCAGTCAATCGAGACGTTTCGGTGAGGATACGTCTATAAGAAACTGCCACATCCTGACTCACCTTTAAAAAAAAAGCGATATTGCCAGTTATTTTTTTTTTTTTTTTTTTATGGTCTAGGGCAATGCTTGACTACATTCCACCTGATGGTAAGTGGAATGTAATCTTAGATGGTAAGGCGCATTGCCCTAGCAACCTATTCACTCTTCTCTTGAAAACACGCACATTATATTTGGCCGGAAATACCGACGCAGGCAGAATGTTCCAGTCCTTCGCTGTACGCACTAAAAAAGATGAAGCATAGCGCTTCGTTCGGACAGGTGGAGTGTCCACAAGGTAGAGATGGATACCCGCCGTGCGTCGGGACGTCCGGCAAAGGAACGGGGATGGGGGAATTAGGTCGTGCAATTCCTGCGCACACTCACCAAAATGTATCCTATAGAATGCTGAGAGGCTAGCAATTTTACGCCTGTGTTAAAGGCTTTGGAGGTCGGCTTCGACCAATTCGGGATCGCCTATAAGCCTCTTTGCTCGCCTCTCAATTGAGTCCAGAACCGCAAGATGAGACTTTGCGGCACCAGCAAATATGTGACCACAGTACTCTACACACGACCGGATCTGTGCTTTGTATAGAACAAGAAGCTGTCCCGCTGTAAAGTACTGCCTAACCTTCGCAAGAACGGCAAGCTTTGCTGCTGCTGCTCTTGCTCTGGACTCAATGAACCGACCAAAGTTGAGGTTCGAGGAAATCTCTAAACCTAACAACTGAAGCCGGTCACTGTATTCCAAGGATACATTCTGGAAAGTAGGAGCCAAGGTGAAAGGTCTCTTTTTGGCGGTGATCAGACACGTCTGCGTTTTGGTGGCGTGCAACTTGACAAGATTGGCATTGCTCCATGCGGAGACTGCCTGAAGTTTATCATTCAAACGTTGCACCAAGGCTTCTCTTTCAGACTATACTTGATCTCGACTACCCCGACTACTCGGCAGATAACTTTCTACAACTGAGCTGTCGTCTGCATACCCATAGATACCGGGCTTCAACAGATCATTAATGTGCAGCAGAAAAAGAGTTGCAGAAAGAACGGACCCCTGAGGCACTCCGGCATTTATTGTCAAGGGTTCCGAGGAACACCCGTCAACAACTACTTGGAGAGATCTCTGGCTCAAAAAGTCCGTTACCCAGCCGAGCAGACCAGGAGATATACCGTACGCTGAAAGTTTGCTTATAAGGCTCGCATGCCAGACCCTGTCAAATGCCCTCGAGACGTCCAGAGAGACGACGACCGCTTCTCCGTTCATCTCGATGGCCTCGCCTAAAATGTGCGTAGCATACACTAGGAGGTCCCCAGTAGACCTATAACGACGAAACCCGTAATGTCGGTGACTGAGGAGATTGTTACCTTCTAGATATGCTAGTAGGCGCGAGTTCAATACACGCTCCATAATCTTGCAGAGTATGGAGGTGATTGAAATCGGTCTCTAATTGACAGGGTCGGCACGACTGCCTTTTTTGGGCACGGGTTGCACATTAGCAAGCTTCCATGATTTCGGCACTATTCCAGTCATGAAAAAGAGACGATACAGACGTGTCAGTACAGGAGACAACTTAGCTGCGCATGTCTTGAGCAGAATGGCTGCTATACCATCAGGACCACTGGCTTTATTCACATCTAAACGACATAATGTTCTCCATACCTCTTTGTTAGTGATGCGGATTTCGGGCATCGAATTACCGCAGTGAGGAAGATGTGCTGGAGAAGCATTGCCAGTGTCTAGATGCGAATTATCAGCAAACAGAGAAGCAAATACATTGGCTTTCTCTGTTTCTGTGTGGGCCAGGGATCCATCCGGCTTCAGCAGAGCAGGCAGTGAGGGTTGGCAGAAATTTGACTCGATCGCTTTGGCAAGAGACCAGAAAGCTCGACTGCCAGTTGGTCTGACAGAGAGCTTTTCGCCATTCTTAGCGATTCGATCGAGACGAGCCATCCGCAATGCCTTTTTGTAGGACTTGGCAGCTTGGTTAAAGGTTCTCTTCTTCGAACTTACATCCGGAGTTTTGCGGGTTCGAGCATCAGCCCAAATGAGCTATGCCGAATCTTTTCGGTCTTGAGCATGACCACATTCGGCATTAAACAATGGGCGAGCTTTGCCACCGATGGGTACTTCAGCAAAAGGAATAAAATACTTCATTGCCTGATGCACCACATCGGTTATAACATCCGCGCAACTCGACGGATCCAAAGAAGAGAAGCAAACCTGCCACCAAGGATAAGACGCAAAGAAGTGCCGCATCTTATCTCAATCTGCTGATTTGTATTTCTATACTCGCCTAACGCCATGTGGTTCGAGAGCTGGTGAGGAAAATTTAAACACACATTTCACCAGACAGTAATCGGAGGTTCCCAACGGGGAGGTGACCTCTACACGATACCTGTCCGAATCTGTTGTCAGCAAAAGGTCCAGGCAATGGGCAAACTGCGCCGAAGGGTACTGATACAGAGCCATATCTGCAGCCTCACTGAAATACTCAAATAAACGAGTTGTCTCCTGGTCACCGCTGTGCGAACGATAGACACAGGAATACAGGATTTTTTCGTTTCCTGTGGCCACTAAAACCCATAGGGTAGAAAAAGTGGGGTCTTCAAGGTGTCGGAGACGCTGAATACAGAGGTCATTCCGCGCGTACACACTGACTCCGGCCCGTGAGCGAAAGTTGTGCTCTAACGAGTAACCGGGATAATCCAAGTATGTAGCGCTCATGGGACATTGAATCTGCGTCTCCGTCAAAAAGAGCAAGTGCGGCTGCTCTGTCTCCAGGTGGTGGTGGACAGCTAAAAGATTTGAGTGCAAACCCCTTATATTAGTAAGGTGCACTTTAAATGAGGAGGAGTGCAACCGCTGTGTCAACTTGTACCTTTTTTTTAACTTTTTCATAATAAAAAAAAAATAAAAGCGAATAGGGATGGGAAATGGCAGTTGAACGAGGCGGTACGTATCGAACTCGACGTCGAAGTTGGTTAAGTTATGCCACTAGGAGGCTAACCTGGAGACTGCGGGGACGCCCGAACCCCCCCAGGGATCGCCATCGGGCCTCCCCGTCTGGTCGCCAACCAGCACGATGGAACCACGGAACTACCCTGGAAATTTTCGCAGCTGGCGGGGCAGCCTTTCGTGGGTGGCTAAACCACTAATTGGGCCCCCAACTATCTACGGGCGGCCAGCTGAAATCCGTCGCTTCGGATCCCGCTACCCTCCTCGACTAGACACCCGACAAAACAAACACCAACTCGACGTCAACCGGTTCGCCAACGTACCGCAGCTGTTCAGACCCATTTCCCATAAACGGCTTCATCGAGCAACGTGCCGGAACACAACTAGGTCGCTTTGCGGCACGACTTTGCCCGATGGGTGGTAACTTTGCCGGCGACCTGATGTTATGGTCTACCACCAAGTTATTGATTAGTTGGGCTAATGAATAACTGTTAGCGGACAATCTTCTGGTGTACCTGACACCGGATTTGCTGGTGTATCAGACACTCAAGTGGGCGGTTGAATATTAGTTAACCAAATATTATTCAGAATAAAAATGGTAAAAATACGAAATAACAAAATTAAATAATGATGACATAACAAACATAACCATGTTTGATTTGTTTAATCCGACATCATTTCAGTGGTCAAACAGACAAGGTAATTTGGCCGGGGCTGGGCCATTAACATTTTTAGCATTAATAAATTTAGAGTTAATAGATAGCTAATTAGAATGATAAACCGAACCATATTCAGGTTATTAGGCACATCGCGGGGTAACACTTCAATGGTATCGATAGCACTTAGCTTTCGTATAATTATATCCCGCGTAAATTGCTACCTATCAGTACTAACGGAACGAAAATATGTAAATGAACTCAAACCATGTTTTCCGCGTTAACGAGAAGTATTGTATGTTAGCTGTGTTATGCTTAAATAAAATTTTCAATAAATAAAACATGCCACGTCTTACTGTGTATTTTTTACAGAAAAATTCTTAAACGATTAACAAAATAACCTACATTCTATTATAATTATCAAAATGTGTTGGTAAACGTTGCTTGGAAGGGAGAGATTACTTATCAAATCTTGTAAATGTTTATTTCATCAACGTTTCCATCAAAAACAAACACACATTAACTCGCGACAAAAGCTACGCAAAAGCATTCAACTTGTCTTTGGATTTAGTTTTGACTTTTTAACGCATACTAACTAAGTATATTTAGATCATAACTTCCGAATAATAAAATCTTGCCTCGAAGAATAACTGTAATAAAATTTATTGCAGTTGTATCGTAAAGAATTTTTATGTAATTTTAAGTACGAGAAGTTCATCATTTTACGGCTTACTTCATATAGCTCCAGTTTTCCTATTGGTTTTGCTTGATATGAATATATATGTTATTTTATTATATTGTAATATCTTTTAGTCTTATACATCTTTGTAATCTGTTATTATTATCCTATGATAACACAGTGTACACACAGTAACACACAGTAACACACAGTACAATCATACAATAATAATTATAGTAGGTACTATAAGTACTATAGTATTAAATAAATATATATAGTAATATATACATAAGAACTAAGTAAACAGTAAATTTTTCATCCAAAATCTATATTATTACTCTTCCGAGATCATCTCAGTTTCAAATCATAAGAAATATCTACTATAATCTTACATACATCACAAATTATGAGTAACAAATTTGTTAACACAAGTGCGACATGCCATTTAGTCGCCACATCATAAAATGGCTGCCGCTTGACATCAATAGAAGTTATAAGAGCTGAAAGCAAGGATGTCCAATAACTTACATTGTCGGTGTAAGCGCAGAGTGGCGGTCAATTGCTGCATGTAGAAACTGCAATTGCGAAATTTAGAGCTTGGTGCAAGTGTATTTTAATAATATATTAAATAATTAATAAAGGAACTACATTTCTATTTTTACGCCAGCGTTTTATGCAACAACGTCAATATAATTAAGTTCATATACATTTTAAGGTTATTAATTTAAACTAAATTAACATCAAACATTATAAGTCCTTAATATGTCATTATTATAATTCAGTAATATGCGTATTAACTGGACATATATTATGAATTAAATTAGGTAAACGATAATTGCTATAGTTTCTTATTTACCACGTCTATTTTATAAAATAGACTCAACATCGAAACACCAGGGCGTTTACATCGTAAAGCGAGCGCTTTATAGCTCACAGAGTTTCGACAATCCTATCTCCTTTGATGTCGACTTCGTTGCCGCAGAACATGGACACATACTCAATGAATTTCAAAAGTAATTAACGTAATCTAGAACGCTAGGATAATTTTCAAAACTATGTTTTTAATTGATGTTAATGTTGTTAATTGATTGACAAAATGATTTCGTAAGCTCCTGTGTCTGTTAATTTCAAAGTGCGTGTATATATAAGTAATATTCGTTATATATCTAAGATGTTACACATAAAAGCCACCTGTAATCAAATTCGAAATTAACCCCTATATATATATCTTACATTTTGATTATTATATTGCGTTAAATGCGACATCAGAAATTCGATGAATCTCAAACATTTCGTCGTAGAAACGGATTAATTGAAAGACTAACAGAATGAGTCAGAAAGTCTTGAGTTTGATTTTATTGAGATCTTAATATAAATAGAATTGATATATTCTTTTGATGTATCCAAGCGATAAAAAAAAACAAAAAATTAGAGTTTGTTTAATTTTTCTGACATATTTATCAATACAAACAAACAGACGCAAGTTGTTATGAAATACCGAATATTAAACATTGGGGAGTTGAAAGGAAGGCAGGTATGTATGTATGTAGGTGTATTTTGATGGTGTGGTTTAATGTTTTTTTTTCTTTAGCACATTAATCTACTAATTACTTCAATATTTTTTTTGGGTTTCCTTTTATGGACACAAAGAAAAATGTTATAAAGTTATCCAAGCAAATAACTAACTAATAATATCAAATCGTATAGTCTAAGTCCTCATTAACACGTTCACTGCGACATCATAATTAAAAAACTTTCAGCTGGTGCGTTAGGGATCTAAAAGATCTCGAAACTAGTTTATCCCCGGGTGCGTTGGGGACCTAATCAGTCCCCTAAAAGTACAATTCTGAAAATAATTTATATCTTCAACAAAAACAATGACATATACTTAAAAATTTCATGGGTCAAAGATAGTCTACTTTTCTATATTTTGCTAGGTTCGCACGCAGTTATGACATAAGAATAAGCCACAAATCCAAATCAAAAATTAGACATCGATTGTATCTCGTTCCGCAACCAGAGATAGAGCAATATGTGAAGTGACTAGTGATGGGAATTAAATAAAATGTCATTTGTCGATAGAAAAAGTTTTTTTACGAATTAATTATTTATTGTAAACTATAAAAAATGTTTATCATTAAAACATGGTACGCACATTGAATCTTTACATTGTGCGCAAATCGTAATGATTTGCGCACAATAAAAATTTGATCATAAAAATCGATTGACTTTTTACACTTTTTCGTTTTAAGGTAACTCATTGTTTATCAAAACAAAACAATTAGAAAATATAAACACGTTGATTTATTTACGCGAAGTTATTTTCAAAGCGTGCACGCGTCCCCTCACATCGATACTTGAACAACACTAAAACGAGACACGCAGCGCCCGCAACGCCCCCCCACCCGCTCTTGCGTCTACGAGGCCTATAATTCCACGAGTATTAAAATATCCCCTAACGCAAGTAATGAAAAAATTATAGTACTGTGCGTTAGGGACCTAATCCATCCCTAATTTTTTTTATTATGTCTATAAACTCACCTTCAAGTAGGATACAAATGTGTATATTTGTCTTCCTCATACATAAAGAACTTTGCAAGTTAGAGCCCCCCGCAAGGAGTGAAACAACAGCATTTCAGTCCCCGCACAATACGAAAGTCCCGCAAGACATCTTATAGACCTCGTAACGCAGTGAACGTGTTAAGTAGCTCCGAAAACTTCATAAAATAGACACCATCATAATATGTACCTACAATGTAACAATCCAACGGACGCAACTTCAATAAGTAATAAACATATTTTTATCCTTTTTAGAGGTCTTTTTGTATCGGGGTTTTTTTACATTTTTAATTTATTTTTTATCCAACTTAAATATCTAGTTGTATCTATATTATAGAGAATTCAAGATTTAAACTCGTTCGGAAAATTACTTTATTTTTAATATTTATATGGGATTGATTTTCTTGCAAAACCTATCTTTTTAATTATTTTATAAATCATATCTTATAGTTAAAAGATTAGGTTCATTAATATAATAAATATAAAAATAATGCCACTAGAAGATTACCACCTAAAGTATCGTCATAAATACCTACTGTAGGACTCTGAGAAAGAGATAAAAATATTCAAGTATTCACAACAACTGCTACAATAAAAAGTTAGAGTTTTTGTTATAAGCATTACCAAGGTGATAACTTCCATGTTTTTTTTCCAAAATCAAGAAAATGTTTACGAATTTCACAGAAACTCAGGGCAAGAAGTAAGTATATTGTGTTGCTTAGCTTTGTAAATAAAATAAAGAAACAAAGTACAAAAAATAGAAAAAACTAGTAGTTTTGTCTTTACTAATCAGTATGATTTCCTGTCAAATAAATCCGACGAACTCTGGAAACTAAAACATTTGGAGAGTGCAAACAAAGGAAAAGTGGTAAACATATAGAAAGATATTGGAAAAGCAAATGGAAAATTTCGAAATATTGAATGATCGAATGAGCTTTGCGAACCTAAAATAAATACCGACAAAACCTTGAACATTAACGGATATTATCTATCTGTACCATCTAAAATCAAAATGTGATTATAGTAATGGTACCTACTACAATAGTCAACTTAACGGCAGTTCATAGCAAAAAAATAGATACAAAATGTATAACAGAAAAGAACAAGAACATGCACTTTACAAAAGATCTACAGTACATGTAGTTATACGTATGTGCGTGTATGGGAAAACTTCAATTTTTAAACTATTAATTAAAAAAATCGTCGACCAAATATTGTAAACAGACTGCCTGCAAGAAGTGGCCCATAAATTAAAATAACATTGTACATATGTTCGAGCGGAAAGGTCTTCAATTCCGAAATAACTTTAGGTAGGTACTTGACCACAGTTACGATGGTTGTTTTTTACAAAACAATCAACATGTATTTGAGGCGATCAAAACAGTTGTCTGGTTAGAGGGAAGGAGCACGTATTTCAGCAAGTGCGGTTTTGATTTTCTAATAACATTATTCTACAATAAATCATTTACAAAATATCCATCAACTATTACTTATAATCAAATCAAATAATTAATTATCGCGCTATATATTTAATAATACGAAGTATTCATATATTTTATTCTTGTTAAATTATACTCAGTCTGGCCATAAATAATGTTAGAATTAAAAATAAAAAACATTACATTTGAATTTGGAATCTGTCATTTTGATTCGATTGTTCATTGTGTTTTCTCATTTTGGCGCCAATACATTGTACATTATTTTGAGATAATAAATTTAAGTGGGGTGACAGAGAGAACCGAATCGCTGTGATTGCATTACACAAAAAAGGTATGAAGCCAAATACAATTTTTAAAACTCTCCATACACTTGGTATTAGTCAAATGTTTGTGTACCGGGATATTAATAGGTATAATGAGACTTCCTGTGTTTTTGACAGAGAAAGATCTGGCCGTCCACTTAGTGTTCGTTCGGTTCACGCAGTCTTGGTTGGAAGCGAACGTCTCGGACTTCATCGGGGCTAAAGACTGACCGTCGTCTAGTCCCGATCTTAATCCGTTGGATTATGATTTATGGTCAGTTTTAGAGAGTCCCTAAAACTATTCACACAATTGATAGTGAAGACTTTTCCCATAAAAAGAGCTCGTGCTTCTATTGATAACTGGCCTCAACATTTAAAGGACTGTATTGCAGCCAATGGACACCACTTCAAATAAGCTTTTTATATTTCTAATTGTTTTATATCTTTGTATTGAACTAACACACTGTAAAAATAAAAAAAAAGTTATTTGCAATATTTTTTTTTCCATGCTACAATATATATTGCAAGACTAGGTATATGTAAAGCAGTTGAAAATGAAATGCATTTTTTATCTATACGAATGCAAAGGCAAAACTTAAAAACTAGTTATTGACGTTAAGATTACGTTGAAGCATAAACACTATTATTAAAAAAACATACACTAACTCACAAAACATACACATGAGCGTGTGTATGCTCATTTGAAAACTAATTACAATTAAAACTATTTGTAAAACAGAAACTATAACGATAAAATCATATTATATTTAAATCCTAAGACACGAATTTTAGCCTTATTTGAGGATTGATTATTTGTAAGAAATTGAATAATTAAAGCATTTTTACAATAAAAACAATATTTATTAGTAAGTACATAATTTTTTCATTAATTTGTTGTAACCGCCCACGGAAATTTGGCATATACTAAATGTTGCAGACGGGTTAGTGACATGTGAGAAACAGGAATAGGACCCAGGATGATGAAAGAACTGGGCATCGCACGCGAATACCTAACCTAATGTTGGATCACGAATGTCCAGCAGAGAAAAAGGCTTGTAACTTATAAGATTTAATATACAGTTATACAGAAAATAAATAGGTATAATATGAGTTTTGTGATCACGAGAGCAAGCTAACGGGACGCTCGCTCTGCTTAACTTTGTCTTATTATGTAATTGATTTAGTTCGCTCTGTCGCCCTCCAGAACAAACAATAGATATGAAGAACTAGACCATGGCGCCACTTATCTATCTTTCATAATGAAGTGTTTACTTTTTCAAACTAAACTAAGTAATTACTGTAAAAAAACATTTGATCCCGTATAAAGGACCATAAGACCTTTAGTAATGTTTTGTATTAAACTGCAATATTGTAATTCCATTTAATTATAATGTAGTTTATGGACGACTAATATTTTTCTGGTACCATTTTCTTGTATATCGAATTATTTGCCAAAGCGTTTTTAACTGAAAATGTATTTTTATACAAAAAACGCCTCGTTTAATCAGACATAATGTAGCTTTGGACTTATCAGAATCAGTTCGGTAGCTTAAGAGCTGACCGAAACACACTAATAAAAACTCTATCTCTTTAAAATATTTATATATTTATAAAGTTACGCAGAATCTACCGAGGGCAAGTTAAATTGTTATTTGTAGAGATTTGTGGCATTGCATATACATCTAATTTAATAACAATCTAATCTCATATACTTATATCCAGATATTTTTATATGAAAAATATTTTTGTATGACTCATCCGATTGCAATGAATCTTAGTGAATGGTTGTCCACCAGGCAAGTTTTCTAAATTAGTAAAACCATTTTACTTTGATTTTCTAAGCCATTTATTGAATAACACTGAAACGCAGTCGCGTACTTAAAAGAGTTCGTAGTAACCAACATAATAATATTATATTAATATGTATTATATAATAATACCATATTATATATGAATATTAAATAGACAGAAAGGTAGGTAACTTACGTATGTAATTGAGTTTCATATGACATTAGCATATCCAACACGACTCCAGTAAGTACACGGTTATTCTAAAATATTCATTTTATAGACGGCTTGAATGAAAGACGAACACAATGAATCAGGATTACGAATAGAGAATGGAATACCTATGTAGCTGCAGAACAGAATATTCTTTGTTTAAATACTTTTTCAACTATTGTTTCTTACTTTCAATACTTACCTAGAACATAAAAAAGTAGATATAGTTCTATTATTTAAAGTACTCGGTTTTTAATTGAGACATTAGATTTCCCGGTATAAAAAACAATCTACACACACATAATGAATACAAATATATGTATACATTTCAGTAGCGCCTTTCAGGATCTAAAAAAACACTATCTAGTCAGATTTACCTACCTACAAAAATAAACAATAGTTTACAAAACTAAAAAAACACGCTTTTATTGCTAACCGAACTAAAAACTAGAAAATATTTTTTAATTACAAAGAGTATAAAATTACAGTAGTAGAAGATCGAACAATTAATCATAGTGAATCGCCTTAATATAAAATTATAATAAAATTTAAGTTATTAACAGAATAATTCAATTCTGAGTAAAAATCGTGGGGTGCATTTTACTGTGATTCATAACTATCCTCTCATAGATAGTTGCTAATAGAATGATTGTAATACCTTAAATATCGAGCACCCCACGCTTTTTACTCAGAATTGAATTATTCTGTTAATAACTTAAATTTTATTATAATTTTATATTAAGGCGATTCACTATGATTAATTGTTCGATCTTCTACTACTGTAATTTTATACTCTTTGTAATTAAAAAATATTTTCTAGTTTTTAGTTCGGTTAGCAATAAAAGCGTGTTTTTTTAGTTTTTTAAACTATTGTTTATTTTTTATTTTTTAGTCTGTGACAAACTCATAAATTGGGAAATCATTTCATTACTTAGATTTTTTTAGAAAGAATCACTCAGTGGAACCTGAGAAACGGCTACCACATCCAAGGAAGGCAGCGGCGCGCAAATTACCCACTCCCGAAAGGAAGAGGTACCGCAGGATATACAAACAGAATTAAAATGCTATCAAACTTTTTCCCATGTATATAGTTAATTGGATCAGATCGCAGATCGCGAACTAGCTCTATCTCTCTTATTCTCCCACAGAGGATTTACGAAAGAATTTATTAATCCTGGTGGTCCTAATAAGGATAATGGGAAACTTTTATTTTTTTTTATACAAAAAAATAAAAATAAAAAAAAACTTTTATCAAATTATTGCATTGTCATCGGTCCTTGATACGTGTGCAAAGTTTCAATTTAATCGGATCGCTGGAACCTGGTGAAAATTAAGCTCGAAGATTCCGTTACAATCATACATACATACATACATACAACCCAAGCTAATAAAAGCGTGTTAAAAAGGTGACATTTATATATTGTTACATGTAAATAATATATAAAAGTACGAATCTTGTAAAATATTACAATAGTATCCCATGACACAGCTATTTTTTGTCACTAGATGTCATTTTACGTAATAATTCTTTGACCTGTATATGACCTAGGTGTGTGTTATGTGAAATTAAGGTTATGATTTGTGAAAACGATGGTAGTTGGACGCAACAATAAATGTCAATAAAAAAATCCTTATTCATTTAAGCCCTGAATAAACCATATACGAGTTAGCAATAATAACAAAGAATATATAATAGACTGAATAGTTACCGTGTATATAACTGTATATAATAGGAGTATGCACATTGAAATCGGAACGTGGACAATGCCGACCACTTCTAATGAAATAAAGTAACGTCAGCGCGCCCCATTGCGAGACCTACATGCGATGAATGCATACTACGATCTTGCCTTTATCTGTGGAAATCGATATTCAGATAGCAGTCATTTCAGGCCATATTTGTTCGTTATTGTGAGATTTTCAATATTTCATAATTTTTAATTAAGTCCCTTATTTACTAAACTAATTTATTTACTACCAACCAGCTACGTTAAAAATTTAATTGTTAATAATATCACTGTGATGTGGCTGATCTTCGAAACATTTGAACCTATTACGATAATATTATGGTATTCCACAAACGTAACTGTGTCGTATATGATTGAGTTTATATTATTTGTCATTATTTAAAGTTTTGTGGGTCGAGTCACAGGGGCTTAGGTAGTATATTATAAAGAAATTAATTTATTTAAGTATTTATTTTTAAATATATCTTTTTAATATTTTAGGAAATAAGTGCTTAGGTGCATGCATCAGCTAAAGTCATTCTTTTTTTATTTTCTTTAGTAAGGTATGCAATACATTTTACTTTACAACATCTTTTAAAATCTACAGGCATGAATATTTTAAAGAGCTTTAATATGAATGGATACCTGCGTGTATCATCAATTTCGATCGGTTGGAAGTTCATTCAAGTGTAATGTTGTTTAACAGACACTGTTCTGTTTTTTTCTAGGTATAGGTATACGAGATAAACCTACTATTGTAATTCAAGTGACATAAGATATTATTTCAAAAATGCTTATTGAAATTAAAGATCCCTATTAAATAAAAAAAAACATGTTATGGGTTTTTTTTTAATGTAAAAAAAATATATGGATATGTGCCTATGTAGACTATGTACTAATATTATAAATCTCGTAGGTTTGCGAGAACTGTTAATTCATTAAATACTAGAAGTTATAGGTTTTACTTTAGATTAGGGTTTAGTAAAATCCGCCGGGATGTTGCGATGAGTACGAAAGCGATCCCACTCACCTCACACACACCTCCACCCCCAAACTATTACACTCTTGGCCGACTTGGGTAACCATAAAGAGGAAAAAAAAGGCTAATCCTTTTTCCATTCCATTATATTGTAATAATTTATTTATTATTTATTTATTTATTTATTATATATGACACACGTAACAGTTTGCGGCCAATATGGTTTAAAATATTCTGCACAATAATAAATATCAAGCCGCTCACCAAAAAAATTAGTGTGTTCTTCATGAACAAAAAATAAAAAGTGTTACTTATAACTATGATAAAAATTTTAAATTCACAATAGTTACAACGGATATTCACAAATATAATAAAGCTGGCTTAGTGACTAATATGCTCTAAAAATAAAGTAACAAGAAATCCCAATAAAATAAAAATATTAAAGAGTAAAATGTATGAAAGCAGCAACAGGAATTAACAATTTAACAAATAAAAAAAATAAAAATAGAAATAAAAAAGTGGCAACCTTAATAAAAACAAGTGCAAACTGTCTACTCCGAACCAGAGTTTGAAACAACACACCGAATTACTTTTCTTTTAAAAATATTAGGATGATAATCAAAAATATCCAAATCTGGAAATTTTAACACAATGCTATCATAGATTCTACACATTCTGACCAGCGGGTTGTAATAAGATGTGTTGTTTTTAAACACATTCAACCTGAACACTCTCGAAGACCTACATCGATACTGGGTGTTAATATTAATGTGTGATAAGAGATCAGAACAATCAATTTGGGAATGAATAATTTTATGTAATGTAGTTAAGAAAACCATATCACGTCTCAAGTAAAGAGGAATAACCTTGAAGTATGTAGATCTCTCTGAGTACCCATTCAGAGTACGGGAAAAGCCAAATCTCCAACTTAAGACTCTGAGACAATGTTTTTGAATTGCCTCAATGCGGTTGGAATGGACATTATAATAAGGAGACCAAATTCCAATCTACTCCTTACGAAACTATAATATAAATTTAATGTTGTTTGTATGTTTTTAAATTCTCTCGTATTTCTTATAATGAAACCTAACAACATTCTGGATTTCTTTATGACGTAGTTGTAATGCTCCTTAAATGTTAACTTTTTATCAATGTATATTCCAAGATCCTTTATACAATCCTTCCTTTCCAAGATATGATTATTAATTTGGTAATCAAAGTTGATTTGGAGTTTCTTAGTCGTGAAAGATACGATACAACATTTGTCCTCATTTAAAGAAAAGAGATTGTCATTGCTCCATTGTGATATAGTATTGAGATCATTTTGAAGATCCAAACAATCTTTTTTATCACTGACGGTTTTGAAAATCTTCAAATCATCAGCGTAAAGTAAGCATTTATTATTTATTACTTTTATGAGATCGTTGACGAATATAATGAAAAATAGTGGCCCCAAATGAGAGCCTTGAGGAACACCTGATGTAATCCGCACTGCTGATGACATGAAACCCTTCAATGTAACTATTTGGGAGCGTTTGGACAAATATGATTTTATCCAACGTAGCAGATCGCCGTGTATCCCAAAAGAAGCGAGTTTATGGCACAGTAAATTGTGATTTATTCTATCGAATGCCTTGGAAAAATCCGTGTAAACTGAGTCGACTTGCTGAGTCTTAGTAAAAGCGCTACATATATAGTTCTTAAAAACTAATAGATTACTGATCGTTGATCGATTCCTTACAAAACCGTGTTGTTCTTCATCTATCGCTATCTTAACGTGGTTGTAGATGGTATCGTAGATTAGTTTTTCAAAAATTTTTGCAACACACGATAATATGCTTATAGGACGATAACTCTCACATTTTGTACTATCGCCTGACTTAAAAATGGGAACTATATGCGCGATTTTCCATTTTTTGGGAAAAGTGCCTGATAGGAGTGATTTATTAAATAAAATTACAAGCGGACTGGACAACTCATCCATAAATGTTTTTACAAACAAAGGAGGTAATCCGTCAGGACCTGCACCTTTTTTAGAATCTAGTTGCCGGATTTTGCAAATAATATCGTTACGACTGATGTGCACGGTATGCAAAGAAGAATTATAATTTCTTTGTAATAATGAGGGAATGCTAATCGGAAACATGTTCTGATATACAGAACCGAAAAAGTCTGAAAATAATTCGCATATGTCGTGCCCATTGACTGCATTTTGAGAATTATAAGTCATATTTGAAGGCATACTATTGACGGATTTTTTGTTATTAAAAAACTTATAAAACAACTGAGGGTTTCGAGATAAAGATTCTTCGGTTTTATATATGTAATTTTTATAGCATTGACTAATCAACCTTTTACTTCTAGATCTTAGCGTACTAAAACTATCGTAATCTCTAGGATTCGCATATTTTTTAAAGAGGGTGTGAAATTTTTGTTTTTCCTGCAAGCATTTGATTAGAGAAGGACTGTACCAGTTAGGATAGGACTTTCGATTACTTTTAAGAGGTGTATAACGAGATATTATTTTATAAAGTATATCATAAAAAAGATCAACTGCATCGTCAACCGCAAGGCCATCCAATAATTCATTCCATTCTAAATTACTTAGTTCCTTCTTGATATTTTCTGTATCGCATTTGAAATAGTTAAAATATTTACATTTGTTATTCTTTAAGTCCTTCTCAATTACATTATGTTTTATGGTGATTAATATGGGAGGATGATGCATATCAATATGAACTAGTGGCTCGGGCGATGAGATGTTGTGAATCAAATTGGATGAAGTATTAGACAGTATTAAATCTAGCAACCGCATATTCTTATTTAGAATATTATTAAATTGGAAAAGGTTACAAGTTGCCATTATATCAGAAAGCAATATAGATTTAGAGTCTTGAGGATTAGAAGGGGCCATTACAAGATTATGTGCATTAGTCGACCATGTTAAATTAGGAGTGTTAAAGTCTCCAATTAATAAAAAGTAATTGTTTTCATTTGCATTATATTGCTCTATGATTTTGGTACAGTTATCATAAAATTCACTTAAAGAAGCTGCACTTAAGTATGGTGGTAGATAACAAATACATAAGTGTACCTTAAGCAGTATATTATTATTTTTAATTTCGATAGTTACCCACAGATCCTCAAAACAGCTCTCCCACGATAATTGTCTAGTAGCAATTATATGTTTCTTTAGAGCGACTAAAACGCCACCACCCCTTTTTTTAAAGCTATTTGTACTACAACGGTCTCTGCGGTGAACTATATATCTTTCATCAAATATTTCTTGCGAAAAAACCCCAGCATCGATATTAGTCTCCGTAATACAGATAACATCATAATCAGAATTTAGTATATTTAAGTAAAGATCTTTAGTTTTATATCTCAAACCATTTACATTTTGATAATAAACTTCCATATTTATAAAATAATACACAATGTCTTAAAAAGAAGCAACAAAAATATATCTTAAAGATTATCCAGGCTACTCATGTTTCTAATCAAAATAGCTGGGCTGCCTTCATTTTTTCTTACGTAAATGTTTCCATTTCTTATCCAGACAAATTGGTATGACTTTTCCTTTTTAACTCTTCTGGTGGCTGCAAAAAGTTGTTTACTCTCCGGTGATAAATGTTCCACAACATAAATTGCAGAAGAGTCTCCAGTAATACCAATAGATTTAGAGTTTAATGGGCCACGTGACTTGTTAAAACGATGCGCTGCTGACAAAATGTTATGGCGATGACGAGAAGAGGATAGTGTGACCGAAATGTTCCGTGGTCTTTGTGACTTAGGATCAAACTTAGCTACTCTTCTTATCATATTTATATCAGTGTCTGACACAGAATATCCAATCGCTTCACATGTTTGCCTAAAAATATGTAAAACATTTTCATTCTTCCTCTCGGGAACCAATTGAATTTCTAGATTTAAATTCCTCGACTGTTTTTGAAGCATTTGAACCTGTTTGTTCAAAATCACCAACCCTTTTTCTAGCTCATTAGATTTTTTAGACATCTCGTTAATTTCTTTATCTTTTATAGATAGTTCGAGTTTCAAATCATTTTGAGTTGCTGCCAAAAAATCTGTAGTTTTAGTGAAATCATCTTTAAGCCGTTCCATAAAAGATCTTAACTCATTTTGAACCATGCATTTAATATCCTCATGTAAAGAGTTTTTAAATTTTATAATAAAAGATTCGAATTTAGTATCCAGTTTCTGTTCAAGCATTATTTCCAGACGTTCAATTGTATTATCTTCGATTTGCGTGGTGGTTTTGACGGCAGTTTTAGAACGCGATGCTACGTTAAGGCCTTCGATTGAGGATGTTTGTTTCATGACTGCCGCATTTCGCTTTGAAGGTGAATCAGAATAATCACCACCTCGGCGTTTTGCACTTAGACAGATAGGACACTTCCATAATTTAGCATCATCTTGTGACAATTCATTCTGCAATACACACGCCTTGTGGTATATCTTTGAACAAAGAATGCACTTTACAAAAGGTTTAGCCGATGATAAAGTTTTGCGGCACCCATAGCAGGTTTGATGGTTTTCACTATTGCCCGCCATAATTAAATCAGTAAAAGTATAAACGATTTTGTAAGAGGTTCAAACAAAAACAAAAAAAGAAAAAAAAATAATAATAATAAGAGAAAAATGTCAGCACAATGTCAGGATCGAACCGAGAACCGATTTATTGAGAATATTATAGGCGTAACTCATTAGGCAATACACCAAATTGATGTAATCGAAATTAGCCGTACATATTGTTAACGAAACACTGCAGTTTTGTCTTGGTGTTCGCTAATTGGTTCTCAATAAGTTGCGGTCGTTCACCTTTGCACTACACACTGCACTTGAACATGGCCGATTTAACTGATTTTAACTTATCACTTATTTTATTTGTTCAAATATTACCTTTTAGTTTAAAGTTCTGGTAATCTGTTTAGCTCAACTTTAGCAGATATAATACTTGTTACTTATTATCCACTTTTTAATTAGCAAGTACCACTTTTCATATCAATTTTTAGCTATTGTTATAGGAGCACACAAAAACACGTCCACACGTCCACAATTACGACGACTTACCCATTATTGCATTATTATTATTGCTAAATAGTCGACGAGTAAAGGTGATTCAATATACTCTGAGTTAAAGTACGTAACTGCATTATGTAGGTATCATGATTTTGTTTTTTGCTTAAAAATATAATACATATTTTAAAAACAATACTGTCCAAATGTTATAAAAGGGTAGAAAAAACGTTTACTCAGTCTGAATAAAAATCTTATTATAATTGTACAGCCTTCAGAGATACAAAATATTTTTTAACAATTGTAAAGCAATAACAAAACGCAAACGTCAAAAAAGACAAAGTTAATATTGTTTCAAGACGCAAAATGTCATATGTCAATGTGTATATTGTACATTGTTTCCAAATAAACTTATTTTTTCATAGTTTCGTGCTTGTTAATTAATTTATTTAGTGTTGTGTTTTTGCTGCATATAATATTCCTATAGAACTATCAAGAAATAACGTTTATATTTTTATATTACACCTATAATTTGGGTTATTTTCAGGCTTGCACAACAAAGAAACAAATTAGCTGTTTTTGTTTTAGTTTATACCACTTAATCACTGTTAAAATGGATTACGTTACTACCTTAAAGATTCTTGTGATTGGTGAGAGTGGTGTTGGAAAGTCTAGGTGAATATTACTTTTTATTTTCATAAGTCAGGATAAACAACTAATTTAAAATGATACAATTAAGTCGTAATTCAACGATAAGGCAGTAAATTGTGAATCTTGGCCATAATTTAACGAATACACAACATCATATGAGCTTACAATCCACTATTATTGGAATTTGATATAATCACTTAGTTTCTAACACCTTCATCTATATAAAAATCTAAACAACAAAATTATTTTGATTTTGTCTTCATTTACTATAATATGAATAATATTAACATTTCAAGCATACTTTATATATTTTGAATAGTTTTACATTTATAATTTTAAATTAAAATTAATTAAAATCAACTGTTAATGAACATATAAATTGATTGAAGGTTTTATTTTCTACCATGATTGTCCTGTTCCAACTAAAAGACCTTGCATATTTTAGCATTATCCTGGCTTTTACAACCGGAGACTATCATTCGACTTTTCCTGCTACAATCGGGGTAGATTACAAATGCAAAGTTATGGAAGTCAATGGCTTAAAAGTGAAATTAGGTATCTGGGATACTGCTGGTCAGGAGAGATATCGAACTCTGACTAACAGCTTCTACAGGTATGAGTAATATAACGGAAAAACTATGTTTTATAATGTTTTATCCTTTCGAATATAATAATATTAATTATTTTACCTATTCCATCCTCCCCCCTCTCTCATCTGGTTGTTGGTACAATGTTTAAACATTAGTGCGCTGCTATGGAATGTAATCTATTCCTTGATATTTAAGTCCCAATTTGTTTTGATCTTCAGTCAGTCCTTTATATCCTCTTATTTATGTAAAAATCTTTTCCACCTAAGTAATTTGATATTGTAGAGAAGCCCATGGAGCAATATTAGTATATGATGTATCAGAACCAAAGACTCTTCAGAAGTTGAATGAATGGGTAGAAGAGTTACAAGTGTATTCCACTAAGAAGAATATTGTTTGTTTAGTTGTTGGCAATAAAATTGACAAGGTATGTTTTATTATAAAATTTGATGTAGTTTCTATCATTGACATATTTTTGAACAAGAGATATGATTAAATTAATTAAATAATGCTTGTAACAAGTCAATAATACATTTGTTAGGAGAACTATTACTATGGTAATGTATATATGTTTTTCAGAGTTATATATTTGAGTTCTGCTGGTTTTAATAATTTTTTCATTAAATATAAAAAAACAGGAAAAACCTTAATCAGATTGTCACATAGTATTTTGGAGTGTATTTGTATTTTTTTGTGGGTATTTTAATCCAAAATGTACTCTGAATAATAGTAACTTACTTAATTTTAGCCTCGAGCTGTATCTAGAGAAGCAGGACAAGCTTTTGCACAAAAACACCGAATGTTGTTCATAGAAAGTAGTGCTAAGACTCAAGAAGGTATCAATCTAGCCTTTGAAGAGTTGGTACAAAAAGTAAGAATTTTTGTATTATTTTATATTCACTCAGATTAAACTTATTTTAAATGTTTATGGTTATTAGGTTGTCAAACATTTATTTTTTGTCTGCGTCATACTAACTATATATAATATTATCTGTATTTTACTATATATATTGTCTATACTGTATATATTTATATTCCTATTTATTGTCTATACTGTATATATTTAAATCTATTTACCAATATTTTTATTAACTTTATGTCAAAAAAAATTAACATGTGAAAATGTGTTATTTTTTATTGCCATAATTTTAATAAAAAACAACTTTACGTCCTCATTAAAAATCTTATTCCCCAATGATGTTAAGAAATTTACATCTTTTTGTATCTTACCTTTCATAGATCATAGAAACCCCAGGACTCTGGGAGTCAAGTGGATCATCCTCAAACATCCGCATATCTAATGGGGATCAGCCACAACAAGAGGAATCATCTTGCTATAACTATTCTTGTTCTATTTAATAATGATACTTTATTGGTTGGCATCAATCTGTTTGTTATTCTTGTTTTGGGTTAAAATATATAATTTAATAACATTTACTGTGCTTTTAATTCCAGTTTATGTACAATGTATTCATATTTAACTGATTTATTGACAACTGTTATACTGATTTTGGACACATGATTCCTTTTTACTCTGTGTGAATTAAAAGAGACTGAAATCTGTTGGAGATTAAAAATATTATGTTTCTAGGGATTAACATAAACGTAAATAATTTCTTTTTAACAGTACAATGACATTAAATAAAAATAAACAGATACAGCCAACCTTTTTTGATGTGATATTTTATAAAGTATGCTTGTACATATTAAACATTGTAATAAATATCAGCCACTCACAATCTATATCTAATAAGCAAATTAAAAGATTTGTGAAAATTGCAATATTTTTTTAGAAAATTATAATATCTTACTTGTATAAATAATACTTCTTTTAACACTATGTGCTAAATCTGTTATATCCTTTCACGTTTCTTGATATTTAAGCGATATTTATTGTGTGATAGGACCAAAATATGCAAATAAAGTGCTATTTAGTAAATGTATGTATGTTTTATTTCTTATTAAATGAATAAAAAAAATATTTTAAACCTTACCTCTAAAAAGAGTAAAAATAATGTTTTTATGTACTTATTGAAGTCTTTGCGTCGGGAGACCGTTGTACGTACGTTGATAGTGTATATATTACGAAGTTAATCATTGAGGACTTAGACTATACGATTCGATATCGTAATTTCTTTATTTGCCTTGTTAACTTACTTGCATTTTAATTTCTTCCTTTATTAAACGGTCCCCCGACGCAACGAGTTCGATAAGTACATAAAAATATTATTTTTACTCTTTTTAGAGGTCTTTTTGTATCGGGGGTTTTTTTTAATTTTATTTTTTTTCTGCTTTTTAAACTTATGTTACTAATTTCTGAATTGTACTAAATAAACCTAAAAAAAATGCTATTGTTTAAGTAGGAAAGATTTGTTTGTTTCTTTGAATTGAATAGGCTCCGAAACTACGGGACCGATTTAAAAAAAAAATCTTTTAGAATTAGAATCCTATATTATGATGTACATAGGTTATATTTATTAAGAGAAATATATATTACCTATATTTAATAAAATAAGGATCCACGTGAAAGTTTCGACAATGTAATAAATTATAAATGTATTTAAGTAACATGATTCAAGACTTTTTCATATGGGTAGGTAGGTAGGTTTCATATTTACGAATATTAATAAATATAAGCATTTAGAATTAAAATTATTTACAATCACTAATAACACTATGATGAAGGGATTTTTATTATCACTAGCTGTTGCCCGTGATTCTTTATGACTACGATCATAAGCCATATAAATATATTTGTACAGACTCCGTGGACGCAGTCACGGGAAACAGCTATCCCTAATAAAGTACTTTACCTCAGTACGTAAGTGTTAAAACCTTTTGGCCTTCAACTTTTTGGCGACACCGCTAGGAACAGCTAATTATTGCATAAGAAACTCTTCCCCGCACGAATAAAACGTCAATATCTTGAAGACGACTATTTTTATTTAAATCAAACATGAATAAGAACCATCTCGATGAGCATAGCTTTCGATTAAACAAAACCGCATTCAAATCCGTCCACGCGTTTGGCCGCAAACAGCTAATTATTGCATAAGAACCTCTCCCCCGCACGAATAAAACGTCAATATCTTGGAGACGACTATTTCTATTTTGACCAAACATGTATAAGAACCATCTCGACGAACATAACTTTTGAAAAAAAAACCACATTCAAATCCGTCCACGCGTTTGGCCGCAAATTTGCCACAGACAGACACACAGATACAAAGATACACAGATCGAAAGATAAAACTTATAACACCCCTCTTTTTATTCTGGGGTTAAAAATAATGATAATGGAAAAAAATGTACTACTTAATTTTTAATTTAAAAATATTAGAATGAACATGGATTACGATAAACTATAGATTTGCCATACTAGTAAAGTACTTACAATACAATAGATACAAATATTATGTAATAGGTACATTCTTTTAGGTAGTTTTACCGCCTTATTGTTTATGTTATTTATGTTGTTTTTTTTCGGGTTGACTATTAGATATTGTATTGTTGCATTAAGTCCGCTTATTTAAAATTTTTTGGTTTGGGCAATAATGAAAAAATAAAAAAATAATATCTCAGTCTATGGTTACTAGAAAAAGTTGTAAGTTAACAATATCATTACTATTAAGGTAATAAATTTTCATATTGTAAATAAAAATATGAATAGGTAAATTTATTCATTATACCTCTAATGTTTATTGCAGAATATTAACAATGGTAGGTTAGGTTAGTTACTGACATAACTCTAAAACTTAATGTGGGCCAAAATCTTGCCTAATTGTTCCTTTGATCAAATCAATCCAAATCTATCTCCAGATTCTTGGTAGAAGCGGTACTTAATAACGTACCTAATCATTTTCGTATAGGTAGAAACCATAGTAGATTAACATGCTTATATAACAAATGCCTGAATCTCAGTGTATATTAAGGCAATCCTAAATCAAACTAACTGCCATAATTTGGCCGTGTTCACTTAACATCTCTTACCCGGACTAATTCCAGCGTCGGTCATTTATCACGGGGACTGGACAAATGCCCTTCAAGGAGGTCTGCCCTCAATGGCCCTGCGAAGGAGTCCCCGCTAATGAGACCTCATCACTCAAGAAGCTGGGATAAGCGTTGACAAATAAAAGCAGAGCTCTGATTTACGGTTGTTTAGTTTGAACCATATATAATCTGTGCGTAAACAACCCTGAGTCTTGGCGGGAAGATTTGTTTTTTGTGTATTATTTAATGGTAATATGTGTTTTGGATGGCTGTTTTTGCTTTAGTTTTAGAAAATGATGTAATTATATTTACGTATCACCCATCATAAATTGTTAAACATTTTAAATAAACATAAGCAGAATAGAAAATAAATCGATACAGGTAGGAAATCAAAAATCTGGGATACCGTCCCGTCGCGTCGCTCTAGCGTACTAGGAAAGTCTGGATATAAACGTGATAGTATTTACGAGTACCTAACTTTTGTACGAATTATCCTTTTTACTTATTCAGTGTTAACGCATACCTTTTTTTCAAGGTGATAATAACGATATTATGATTACCTTGGTGTTTTATTATTTCAATTACGTCGTAGGTCTGTAGCAAGACCCAAACAATGAGAAACATAAGAAACTACATTTTGGATCCTTGTATAAATTGGTTTAAGCAAATTAAAGTTTTATACGCATACCTTCAATTGATAACCAGAAATCAAAGTAGGTAAGTAATATGTACCTAAATAGTGTTATGTTTGTATCTGGCCTCTATTATTTATAAATGTATGATACCTTAAAATCTCAAAATTATTCATGTAAGTGTAACTTTCATTCCTAATTAATTTATTTACCTAGCTCTCCAAAGTGGAATTTGAAAACTGGACCTACCTA
Organism: Napeogenes sylphis; assembly: GCA_959347405.1. Lineage (NCBI taxonomy): Eukaryota > Metazoa > Arthropoda > Insecta > Lepidoptera > Nymphalidae > Napeogenes > Napeogenes sylphis. The sequence continues at coordinate 3,102,078 of OY365783.1, forward strand.
CAGCTTAGGTATATTAGTTGAGATTCGACGATAATGAATATTTAGAACAAATTAAGTATATTAAAAAAAACAAAACTTAGTGTATTTTGATGTTAAGTGCTTTTAGTGAAGAAAATTGAAATCAGTGTCTTCTCTATGTTTCTACATGAACTCAGTAGTTGGCTTACTGTTGTTGTTACTGTACACTATACTGCATTACCCTTTATACCAAAGCAAAACAAAATTAAATGTCATGACTTGTTATCTCACAACCTAATTCGTCGAAATCAAAGCAGACGGATACTGAAATTCCGCCAACAGTTTCGACAAGCGTTTATCTTATCAAAATAGCGCGAAAACGCTCGTGAAACGATATTTGGAAATAGACTGCTGGTATTAATACGTGCTCAAATCGCCCTCGGAATGGATACGCGAAAATCAAGTTATTTGGATAGTCAACATATGCATTAAATTTACGCCCTTTAGTACTAAGCAATAAAGGCCCTTTTAGTATATAATATCACTTTGGAGATATCTCTGTTCCTGTATGGAGAGATTTTGTATAAATATGGAAATGACGCATGAAACGAGTGAAATTAGACGTTCTGTCATGTAAATTGATTCTTTAAATTGATTATTGTGCGTCGAACGTGGAATCGTAGGAAAATATTCGATAAATTAAATTTATTCAAATATTCTCAACCACATCACTCGACTTTCAGTTTACTACAACAACTTTAGAGAGCAAAACTGAATTTATGGTTTTGTCGACAGCTTTTACTAGTTTTAATAGGGAAAAATAAATGGAATTAATGCAGTAAATATAACGAGTTGAATGCGATATGCACTTTTGGAGAGGGCCCGTATTAGTTTATCCTCCTCCTAGTTTCATATAAAGTTATACCTAGGTACCCTCAAAACTACTAACTACTCTGTAGCTCGAGTTTTACAAAGAAATTGTACAAACTGCAGCGATGTAAGAATGACGGAAAGTATTTGCAATGCAAATCCCAGAAAGGCAAGATAAGAGAGACATTCCATTACTGCTAACAGGATATTATGTAAGGGCTGAAGGAATATTTCTATTTGTAAGATATGAAACTAGGTAGGAACTTTCTTTTGAATCGTGTACTGGGCATGAATAAATTCAAGAGGATTTTTTATAAATGGATCTTCGGTAATTCGGTAATGGTCTCACGACTTAAATCAATACTATTAAAACCTGCTACAGGAAGGTACCTACTTATGTCGTTAACCGCTAATGCTTAAATTTGGACAGCCATTTATTGGTAGGTATAATAATGTTGCCTTAGTTTTTTTTTTTTTTTTTTTTTTTTTTATATAATCTAGGGCAATGCTTGACTACATTCCACCTGATGGTAAGTGGAATGTAGTCTAAGGTGGTAAGGCGCATTACCCTAGCAGCCTATTCACTCTTCTCTTGAATTTAACCAGTCTTAGTGCTGTCTGTACCTAATCATGAAACTGCTTCATCTGAAAATACAATATTATTAAGAATAACCATGTGGGTTACTAACAATTTACTAACATAGATGAAAAGTGGAATACTATTACTATTATATATATATATATTTACCAAAACTAGGTTGATGCTTGACTACATTCCACATGTCCATCAGGTGGAATGTAGTAAAGCATTAATATCATCATCATCAGTCATGAAATAGCGACGCAGGCAAATTGTTTCAGTCTTTTACGTACTGAAAAGACGAAGCATAGCGCTTCGTTCGGTCAGGTGGAGTGTCCAAAGCGTAAGGATGGATACCTGCCGGGCGTCGAGACGTCCGATGATGGAACGGGGACGGGGGAATTAAATCGTGTAATTCCTGCGCACACTCACCAAAATGTATCATATAGAATACTGAGAAGCTAGCAATTCTATGTCTGTGTTCAAGGCTGTGGAGGTTGGCGTCAACCAATTCAGAGCCGCCAATGATCCTCTTTGTTTGCCTCTCAATTGAGTCCAGAACCGTAAGATGAGTCTTTGTGGCACCAGCAAAGTGTGGTTACAACTACTCAACACACGACCGGATCTGTGCTTTGTATAATACAAGTAGCTGTCCCGATGTAAAGTACTGTCGGACCTTCGCAAGAATGGCAAACTTTCCTGCAGCTGCTCTTGCTCTGGACTCAATGAACCGACCAAAGTTGAGGTTCGAGGAAATCTCTAAACCTAACAACTGAAGCCGGTCACTGTATTCCAAGGATATATTCTGGAAAGTACGAGCCAAGGTGAAAGTGCTCTTTTTCGCGGTGATCAGACACGTCTGGTTTTGGTGGTGTTGAACTTGACAAGATTGGCATTGCTTTTGCATTGATTGGCGTTTTGCATTGATTGGCGTTGCACAATATCTTCTCTTTCAGTTTGTACTTCATCTCTACTAGCCCGAGAACTTGGCAGATATCTTTCTACAACTGTGCTGTCGTCTGCATACCCATAGATACCGGGCTTTAGCAGATCGTTAATGTGCAGCAGAAAAAGAGTTGCAGAAAGAACGGACCCCTGAGGCACTCCGGCATTTATTGTCGAGGGTTCCGAAGAACACCCGTCGACAACTACACGGAGAGAACTCTGGCTCAGAAAGTCCGTTATCCAACCAATCAGACCAGAAAATATACCGTACGCTGAAAGCTTGCTTAAAAGGCTCACATGCCAGACCCTGTCAAAAGTCTTCGAGACGTCCAGAGAGACGGCGACAACTTCTCCGTTCCTCTCGATGGCCTCGCCTAAAACGTGTATAGCGCACGCTAGAATGTCCCCAGTGGAACTATTTCGGCGAAACCCGTACTGTCGGTCACTGAGGAGATCGTTACCTTCTAGGTACGCTAGAAGCCGCGAGTTCAATACACGCTCCATAATCTTGTAGAGTCTGGAGGTGATTGAAATCGGTCTGTAATTGACAGGATCGGCACGGCTGCCTTTTTGGGCACGGGTTGCACATTAGCAAGCTTCCAGGATTTGGACACTATACTGGTATACCATCAGGACCTCTGGCTTTATTCACATCTAAACGACTGTCTGTTGTCAGCAAAAGGTCCAGGCAATTGGCTATATGGCCTACCAAATCTGGTACCCTTGTCGCTTGCCTCACCATCTAAAAGAGGTCCAAGGACAACACAAGTTCCGAGCTTCTATTCCAGGTTAGTCGGTTTTCTGGTACGGGAACAGCCAGTCCTGATGACAAGCATGAAAGTCCCCCAGAAAGACGAGCTGCGCTGAAGGGTACCGGATAGGGTAGGGTAAAATGGTGATACCATGCCACTGGGAGCCTAGTCTTGAGACTGCGGAGACGCCCGAATCCCCCCAGAGATCGCTATCGGGCCTCCTTATTTGGTCGCCAACCAGCACAATGGAGCGACATTGGGTTTTTACACATCTGGCGGGGCAGCTTTTCATGGGTGACTGACCCACTTGTCGGGCCTCCAACTATCTGCGGGCGGCCACCGCCCTCGCCTTCTTCAGTCCTAATACTTATGTTTATAGCATCTCAACCCCACCAACCCCCCGGTTATAAAGGTTGAGGTTGAGTTGTAGCTATTCATGTGGTCCAGATTTATCCCTGTCACATGGACCCTTATACGGTAGCTCTGACCTCCGAAGTCGTCCGACAACGGCACTATAAGACTAGTAAGCTCGCAAGGCTATCGGTCATAGACAAGTCCAATCGCGACCACCAAGCTACCTTTTCTCCATGAAAAGTTCCGGTGCTGTAAGGCACGCTCACTTCTCGTGTAATTTGTTACACTTGCAAATCACTTGATGAGAACGTCAGAGAGGCTAACTACCAGTCTCCAGCTGGCGCCGGAGCTATAAGGCACGCTCATTTCCCGACAGGCAGTCAGGTCGCAAGCTCCCCTACGATACACTACCACCAAACCTTAAACGTTTAGTATTTTCTTCGAGATTCACTTAAATAGCATTATTTTAAACAGATATATCGCGTAGGTAGGATTGGATTTTCATTTAAACTTTAGCGTCAATGTTTGATTGCGATTGTACTTATGCCTCGATCAGAGCTCATATTGATTAATTTCTTTGGAAAATGTCCTTTAGGTTTTTTTTCTGTCTCTAAATTATATGCTTTTGTTATTTTCAAATAATGTCTGGTGGCGGCATATCAGATTTCTGTACAAGGTGTTTTTTTCTTTAAAAGTTAAAAATAATACGTATAATCAATGTATAAATAATAGTTTTTTTCTAATACACTATTATAATTACAACCCATGTAATTTAAGGAAAAGTCTTATATTCATGACTTCAGTTTCTGAAACATTTACTTACCTACCTAGGTACATTTATTGGAGGTTTCCAATCTTTGCTCCTTCTCCGTCCTTTGGAATACTTATAAATGTTTATCTTAAATATAGTTTAAAGTGTTTCATTTTAAGCGGTAAAACGAGAAAATAAGTTATTTAATTTAGCATCACAATCTGGTACAAACCGAGTAAAATCAAATAAAGAGAGAAAGAAACTCCTTCCGTAGCCGACGTCGCGATAATTTACGATTTCATTTAAAGCCATACCATACTTAATAGAAAGGTCGAAAACTAGCTTTCGTTACTCAAATCTATAATTATTTTTGAGTAGGTCTTTTTAAAATAATTATTTAATAATAATTTAGACTAAAAAAACTAATTAACTAAATGAACTACAGTACTGAAATTACTAATGTTTATTTTAATGCTATATAATTTCGTGAATTTCTAATCCTTCTAGCTTTTCTAAATCGTGATATGTAAGCGCGCTTTAAGCACAGATCCGGTCGTGTGTGAAGTACTGTGGTCACATATTTGTTGGTGGCGCAAAGTCTCATCTTGCGGTTCTGGACTTAATAAAGAGGAAAGCAAAGAGGCTTATAGGCGAACCTGAATTACTTGAAGTAAACCTCCACAGACTTGAACACACACAGAAACTGATACATTTTGGTGAGTGCGCACAGGAATTACACGAGTTAATTACCCCACCTCCCTTTCCATCACCAGACGTTCCGATGCAAGGCAGGTATCCATCCTTACGTTGTGGACACTCCACCTGCCCGAACGAAGCGCTATACTTCGTCTTTTTTAGTGCGTACAGCAAAGGACTGCGACAGCTTGCCTGCGTCGGTATTTCCGTCCGAATATAATGTGGGTGTCTTCAAGAGAAGTGTAAATAGGTTACTAGGTTAATGAACCTTACCACCTAGTACTATATTTCCACTTTCCACCAGATGGAATACAGTCAAGCATTAACCTAGATTGTATAAAAAAAAATTAAAAGTACCTAAATGAAAATATTTTGGTTTACTCGGATGCTTTGATTTTTCTTCTAGTGCGAAAGTTTCGACAGAATCGATTTAATTTAATTTATTTTTATATGTAAGTACCACAAAAATGACAACACAGATTATAGTAGTAAAGCTTTTTATATAATATTAAGTAGTGTAATAAGTAGTAATATACTTTATTTATTTTGTTTTGTTATAAAAATATATAAAATAAATAAGAAAGTACTGGAAATTTATTTCATTAAAATTTAAAACATTCGTACACAGTTAAACTACAATTAACAGGCAGTTAAAAGTACATATTAAGTTTAATTACAGCTTTATTATACATACCTAGATGGCAAATATCATCAAGCAAAATTAAACTTCAAGGTTGGTACCTAAACTACGTTTTGATGACGTAAATTTTATCGATTATAAAACACGACCTGATCTTTCAAAATATAATTCAAACTATAATACGTCAAAATAATTTACTTTGCACAAAAATCCCATAATCAAAAGTAAGTTGACGCCAGGGATATCTATATAAATGTTAATTCTATTCCGAAATACCAACAAAATTACCTATGCATGAAACAACAAAGCATTTCATTTAGTTTCTGGCCCAAGCAAACTATAATGATTATTCATGCTATTAATAAGACTTTAAAATAATTTTGATTTTAGTATTAATTTTTATTCACAGATTGTCTCCTCCAATTTTTAAAATTAATAATTGTGTCTAATAGGCAACCCTTCGAAGCTTAAAATAACAATATATAGACTATATTATTATATTACGTTACAAATGTAAATTTCCATTGCTGTTTCCTTGTTTAAGATTCTGTGAAATAAGTTAAATGTGAATTAAATAAATTCATAAGATATTTAAAAAGCCATTCAGGAAACCATGCATTTATTTTTTTTAATTATCACAGGAAAGATATTAACACTATACAAAGGATAATAACTCAGGACGACAAAGAGATAAAGTTATAAAAAAATAAATGAACATAATTAAGACAAGTTATAGATATTAAATTGTAGTAACATTATTTATATTTGGCATGCATACATACATAGTATAAACATCAAGCTAAATATAAACCGAATACTAAGATTTTATAGTCTCTCGCAAGTTTATTAAATTAGTCCAAAGTTAGATTACGATAACTCGTTTCGACATAGTCGGCCATGAAATGGTCGTGCGTTTATATCTAAATTTTTAATAGACAGAGAATGTAAGTAATGAGCCCATATTAGCCGATTTCTTTTTGTTTCATTTAAGTGGGTATTTTTAAATGAAGGTTTGTCTAAATGTATTCCTAAGTTTTAAGGTAAATGAAATAGTAGCTCTATCCAATACCAGTGAAAGTAAATTAGAAGATAACCTTAAGCGATCAATCCACGTGAACCAAAGATGATAACTTAACACTTTATCTTTAGTATCATTGACTTTAATACTGTATAATGATCCACAAGCTAGAATCGAGGTTAGTGATCTTATTCATTCTTTAAATAGCACAAGGTACATAAGTTTCAGGGGTGACTTTGACTGTATTTGTTAATTATATAATTAAACCTAGTATTTTATAAGACTTTCACGAGTACCACACATTGAAATAAAACTATTTTTATGGATTTAACTCGCATGTTATTAATGACATTTTAAATTTACATATTAAATTCCCTAACTCTTCTACCGATGCTCCTCTTTGTTTGACCTATGTATGACAAGCCACAATCGCTGTCAAATTTATATACTCCAGCAAAATGTAAAGGAATATTAGTTTTAATAGGTTTCAAGAATTGGCTCACTTTCCTTTGACGTTTGTAGGTAGTTCTTATAGATTTTTTTAAAGATATTTGCGATTCTGTTGGAAACTCTTTTCACTTTGGTAGTAGGGCTGGTTGATGCTCAACTGTGAGTGGCTTGGCTCGCCCTCTAGGAGTTCAGCGTCACAGATGTGTTGTGCTCTCTGAAACAAAGATTTGCCAACGGTAGCTAACTGGCTAGGGTGGTGGTGTGATCAGCGGGGGAGGCTGCGAAGGAGAAGGTGAAAGGGAGGGCCGATCTCTCTTGCCATTGCACTAAGTCTATGACGTAGGGGTACACTGGTTGCCCGGGGTACCCTTATCGGGGGGGGGTTCCGCCGGGGCGTCACGGTGAGTGCGAAAGCGATCCCGTGGCATCCCATTGTAGCGATGAGGGCAGCAGTTGGTTTTTTAGTGGGGTGCCTTAAAAATGGCAGCGTTTCCTATGCTGCCGGGTGCCGCACATACCGCCCGGTCATCGCCTTCCTGGCCTGGGTGACGATGCGGAAACGCATTTTTACAACAAAAAAAAAATAAAAAAAACGGGTGGTGGTGTGATGTACCATTGAGGTACCTATCTGTATGTGTGTGTTTCCTATAAACAGTATGTCCTAATGTGTTGTCAGCATTCTTGATGATAAGAATATCAAGGAAAGCTAAAATGTTATTTGCTTAATCTATAATTAGTTGTACGTATTTTTATAGGTACGTACTAAATATGGAGAATAAACATATTTTTACCTCGCCCTTTTGCAAATCCTTCAAAGATCTGTGTAATATGAGAAGTATTTAAAACAATTTTAGAGTCGGTATATAACATCACTTATTACGTTTGGTCGGTAACTTTAAACATTACACTCATTCTGGTAAACCCTCCGGAAGGTTTACCAAAACTTAAAGTGAATATCACACTTCATAGCGCCTTTGAATTGAAAGGGTTCTGACCATGAACCCAAGGGATAATGATCTTGTTGGTCAAATATTGTCTTATCGGCTTTACGTGCATGATTATCATTATAGTAAAATTTTAAAAATATTTTGTTGCCTATTACCTATCATAAAAAGCTTGATTTAGAAATTTTGGCACAAAAATACTCATGTATTTTTATTCCAAAATTGGTGCCTTATTAATTAAGTAGCTAATCCAAAATTAGATACCTAAATAATTAAATTTAATTATCTACCTGTAGGTATAATTGGAGTTTACCAATTTTATTATAAAAAATAAAATGTATCATAGTCAAGGTTAAAGTTAATTGTTAAGAAACAGTTCTTTAGACATCTTATTTATTTTTATTGACCACCATCTTGAAAAAGACAATAGACCTGAGAAGAATCGGCAACAAAAACTCTGCGGCCTTGTCCTCACGTATAAAACAATTCCTGTTACTGAAAAATACGTTATCCAATAAATATAAGTAACATTTATGCGCCAATAAACCATTAAATAACGTATACTTATGTGTATGTTATTTTGTTAATTCAAGTGAACAAAAAAGTTACATGAACCATTTAATGTACACAATTATTCGCCTCTACCTTCACGCGATAAAACATGCAGAATCCCATTATTTAAACGATAATTACAGCTCGAAAACGGTGCGATGATAAATAATACAATCAATCAACGACATTGATAATGACATTTAGGCAGAAAAACTGCCCCGGGTCAACTCGGTATCAAATTGTACATCATATAACAAATGGTCTATTTTTAATATATTTTGTTGTTTATTTGACAATTAACTTATCTACTTGTACATCTTTTTTTTTAATTATCCAATATAATTTAAAAAGAGCAATCGTTGAGTGTCTGGCCAGCTCTTATCAGCAGATTAGCATTCCGAGCTGATGGTAGCTTACTTACGGATTGACTATGCTGAGCAATTTAATGTAATCATTGACGATTCAAATGTGCGTGTAAATGCCTACTTGAATAAAGATATTTGAAATTTGAATATAAATCATATTTTTCAAACCAAAAAGGGCAAGGTCTTTAAATATTTAAAGGTTATTAACAAAAAATATTATTAACTGTAATACTGACTTCACAGACATTATGATTCACTTGTCGTGTAACATTTTTTCTTTTTTTTGTCTCTGGAAACTTCATAAAGTAAAGCAATAAATCTACATCACAAAACACGTGAAATGATATTTGGGGAACATTTTGCTGTATCTCGTCCCCCGGTAACGAATGAATTTGTCTTTTCATTTAATGGTGATAATTTTTTTAATAGACCACTTTGTCTCTCTTTATTTGAAACGAATGACGCCAATCAATTTATATTTTCAAAATATAATATTTGTTTAATGAGTTTACAATGTCTAGTTTAATATTAAGGTAAATGTAATATTTGAGAACTAGAGAAATTAAATGGTTTTCTTTTTCCACAACAACAAGAACTTACATAAGCATAAGTAGATAAATAATGTTTATGAGTCAAGATCATTAAAGTGGAAAAATAATTCGTAGTGTCATTTATTTATAATATATATACATATTATAAATAAATTAATGTACCCATCTATTCGATTGTGATGTATTCTAGCATTAAATTTCAGTTACAAAAATAATCACTAATAATAATTAAAATGGAGTCATGGATTTTTCGAATCTAATCAGGTTTTAGCAAAACAATAATAATCTGCGAAGTACATTATTTTTCAAAAACCTACAATGTAATGTTTTTCTAGATCTATCTTATCTGCCAGTATTTCCGATAGATTCAAAGCATTATGTCACAATGCAATAGCGAAGTCATATAAGCCACATGTGAAACTATTGTTTTTTTTTTAGGTTTAAGGACATATTTCCGCATATTTGCTTTCTGTTAATTACAATTTTCATTTGTTGTTTCTTGTTAAATCTAACTACTAATATCATGTCATTTATAGAATTATAATGAATTATGATAAATTATGAAAAAAGCTTTTACGAGTTCAAGTTTAAAAGATATATCGCACGTCGTCAAATAATCTTGTAGATTGAGTGGCGTCCTCCTAAGAGCTACTTTGTATTCAAGCGACGGTCTGTCTGCTTCGCTTTAGATACGGAATGTTTACATTTACAAAATATGATTGACACGTCTTATATTTATTGACAGACTTAGATGACTCTATTGTCACGTTTATTTATATAAGTATAGATGTTAAAATATACCATAAAATGTTAAGATATTTTTATTAAGGTAGTTTTTAGAATAAATAAATTAACAATTAACAAAATGGGGGATAAACAACCATTTTGAATTTAGTTTCCTATTTTTCGGAAGAAGAGCTTGCTAGAGTTCTTTAACGTAATGGATACGATTATACGAATATAAAATGTATCAGGAAATATTAAATCTTGGTTTAAAGAAACAGTCAAATTATAATTTTCAGTTATGCTGATTACAAATCGAACAGTCTAAAGTCGCCTTTATTGATTTGAATGTCAACGGTTTCTACCAGCAGCACAGCGGTAAACTCATTTTAAATGTGACCTATTATTACTAAGTGAAGGTTTATATGTTACGAATTTGCTAATAAAAATATTTAAATGTCATTTTTAATCATTCATAATTTACGAACATATTTCAATTACAGGAAATGTTAGTTTTAATAATATTCAATGCAATGTTATTAAAATGTATGTGAGTATTACAAAATATGTAGTTAATTAAATATTGAACAATGCTTAAATTGCTTTCCGCAGTTCCATTGAGTCAACCAACCATAATAAATAGCGCGAGTTAATATAATTGTGTAAATACTAAATATATGACCTCAATATACGCCCGCGGCAGATATGGAATTTGATGTTGAACATTTTGCTATGGCCCCTATCATGAACCGATTGTCGATATTAACAGAGTGTTGCAACTTGCAATATATAAAATAGCAATAACATAACAGAGTGTTGCAACTTGGAAAAGATAAAATAGCAATAACATTACAAAGTTTTGTAAGGTAACCTAAGTCCTCATTTTGCTTTTATAAGAAAGAGTATTTTTTCTTATCGATATATAATTTGTGATTCTAGCTTCCAGTTACGCCAACTAAACCTATAATTTCAGTACGATTTTAATACGAAAAACCTCTTAAATTTCACCTCAGCTCGTAATAAAAATATATTACCCAAAAACACTCATGGAAAAAAGCCTTTTTCAAACGAGCCTAGCGTTTTGCTCTAAGATTTAGATTTAAAAATTTGAAGGAAGTATATTGCCAAAGTGAAATTCGACTTTATAGCAATAACTCAAGTCACAATTTGGTGCGCTAATAATATTCAATGTAACAGTTTTCTGCAATCTCAGATCAGGGCTAAATCCGATGGTTAAACGGAGAAAAATGCGGATTTTATAGCGGGGGTTAAAAGCCGGGGCGAATCTTACTCTTTTTTTTACAGGAAGCATACTTTTTGCTTTCATTTGACCAAACAACGTTGTCTATAAATTTAAAACTGAGTAATGAAAAATGTATCCTTCTAATCATGTTTTAGAAACTTTTTACTTAGAAACATAAATGATATGAAAATATAAATTATTGGAGGAATTAGATTGTACCTTTTTCCTGATTTTAAAATATTGAAAAATGCGCTAATGTAAGCTTACCATCTTACATGGCGTAGTTCATTAAGAAGCAAAATTTTTGTCCACTTTTACCAGGAATCGGGAATAACTAATATGATATCCTGGGTTATAGATACATATTAAATTCAGAAAATAAGATTTTCGCATATCGTATAACATTATAAACATTAATTTGAAGTTTAAGGGTAAAGTGCAATTTAATATGAAACAAAAAATAAAACTAATAAAAACCAATTCAAGTTTCTGGAACACAAGTTTGATACGTAACGAATAAATAAAAATGAACGAACGTCGACATAACAATAAAACACCTCATTCCAATAGCTAAATGAATTCTATTATGTATCTACTTCTGAACTTCTGAAAGTATTATTTTATCATAATGTCTATACATAATTCATGTTTCAGTGGGTATTCGGTGTAATTCTTTTATCTGAAGTAGGTACATAAATAAAAATATTACCTAATTTTACACACCTGGGTACTCAAAGAATAGCTTGGTTATTTTTTTTTTTGCTTTCTATTCGAATGTGAGATATTTAACAAACCCAATATATACTCCCACAATATATAAAAAAATGATGTACATACGTGTAATCAAATGTCATTTAAACCAAGTATCAAGTAAACCAAGTCCATACAAAATGCTAAACACAAAAATCACTGTCAACTAGTAAAATAAAAGTAGATACTTAATAAACCTACAATATTTTATAAAACTGCCAATTGGAATGAAAAAGGACAGTTTATTTTAATTAGATTCCTGTTGCTTGTTTTTTATTTTTTATTATTTTTCTCACCTCTCTTTAAGGTCCTATAATGAGAAAAGTTTAAATGCTCGAAAGCGTCGCTATGAAACTTTATGCTCTAATTCGTTACAGGCCAATTTATATCGTAAGAAAATACTTTTCAGTTCTCATCCGAAATAATTGGAATAACTGAAAACAACGTAAAACTTATCGCGGTAGACCTAGTTACTTTTGTATAGGAGCAGTTACAGTTTAATATATACATTATGTTAAGTTAACCAACTTACAGAAATCAGAGTGTTTCTATAGCTTCTTTTAAATATTCAATATTTATTGATATATAAAACTATAATAAGAACACAAAAAAGTTAATATTTAATAATAAGTATTTATTAAAATGACAAAAAATACTTATTACCTTTTTCATCATCGTCATCTCAAGAACGTTTCACATTTCAAATATTTAAAAACTATTAAAATAGTATTTTATTGTGAAAATAATAAAATTAAACGTTTAATATATTTACAAAGTTTCCTTTAGCATGATGAAGGAATCCCTCAGGAACCGTCTCCGTTAAGGCATTATAATGCTGTCTTTGATGTATTAGGTCGGTCAGAATTCTCTTTAGAAATAATAAATTAATTCCTAACTTTCTCTCTGGTAGAATCAATACCGTAGTTTTACTTGTTGTTTGATTATAGCAAATAACATAAGTTCTTAATTTTCTCGGTATTTAAATTTATTATTATGCGTAATCCATACTCAAAGTGCCGGTTCGATGATAAGTAAATTTACAAATTTGATAACGTCAAGTTTATACGAATATTTTAACAAACACCCATTTTGTTATCTAAATTAATATTTTATTATCACGCACATTTTGATCTTGAATAAGAACTATATGTATTTCCTTATTTAATTTTCCAACTAATTAATTTTCATTTTATAATATAAACTATTATAAAAATTATAAATACAAGATTTATCCGTGATGAAGTGTTAAAAACTTTATCTTATTTTGAAAAATCATATTATGAATTCAGGTGAGAGGGATATTACCACGACCATTTCAATAATATTATCTCTATATGGTGAGTCTTAAGCCTATATGATATATTGAGTAGTATAATGTGTTTTATCTTACACAGCCAAATTAGTAACACCAGCATTAAATACAGGTCCATACAGTATAGAATCAAAACAAACAACATTCATTACGAGTGTTACACCGGCGGTGTTGGTGAAAGAGAAAAAGAAAAATGGGAAAGCGGAAATGCGAAGCATTCAAATTCATTTCAAAATAAAATTATGAACGTCTGTTTTACATTTAGGAACGCCGGAATTTATAAAGTTTTCTAAAAAGTTCTTAATCAGGAAACAGTCAGTCTCGTAAACTATTTCAATAAAATAAGCAACTAATTAAATTTAATTAATTTAATGCTTTAAATTAGCCTTTGAACAATAGACCTTATAGTACCTACTTTTATTATTATAGTTATAATATTGAAAGCAGTAGTATTCTCGCTAAATTAAAGGATACAAAAATATTATTTTACTACAAATTTTAGCTATGACAACACCGCCCCGTTGGTCGAGTGGTTAGCGCAGACGCCTAACGTGTCACGGCGCAACGGGGCTCGGGTTCGATTCCCGGCAGAGCACAGACATTTATGTGATGAGCATAGATGTCTGTGTATCTGGGTTTGGTCGTTTATTAAATATATTCTCAGTATTTATATGTGTATTTCTATGTATTAGTATCGTTGTCTAACACCCTTAACACAAGCAAATAATTTGCTTACTTAGGGGTTAGATCAATGTGTGTAATTTGTCCCGATATTATTATTATTATTATTATTAATGATGTTTGATATTGTGAAATTAGAAACATTCCGTTCCCGAGCTGATGATAAAATGTTATATTCAACAAACTAGGTAATGATCCAGTAATTCAATTGGCAGACCAACGGTACGATGTCCTAGAGTTTGCACGTTCGAATCCTACCCGAGTTGATGAATTTTGCAAGCTATTGAGGCTAACAGTTCAAAAAAAGATGTCTTTATAACTATAATATTATTATGTACTTATTGAAGTCAATACGTCGGGGGACCGCTGTACGTACGTTGACGATGGTGTCTATTTTACGACTTAGACTATACGATTCGATATCGTAATTTCTTTATTTGCCTTGTTAATTTACTTGCATTTTAATTTCTTCCTTTATTAAACGGTCCCCCGACGCAACGAATTGAATAAGTACATAATAACAATGTAACATTAAGTTTGAAGGACCTAAGTTATACAACAGTTTACCGATAGATATAAATAGTTCAAAATCATTGATCGTTTTTAAAATAAAATTAAAAGAATATATATTTAATCGATAGACTGGGACTAGGATAGTTGAGAAAATTTTGAAATGTGATAAATAAGATACTAATTAGTAAAGTGTTAAAAATTCCGATGTTAAAAATTGTTGATTTTTATTTTAGTTTTCATGTTTTCTTGTAAGTGAACAGTTTGTAATGTTCTTTTAAACTAAACTGTTCTTCTAAACTACAGAACCGATTTAAAAAATCTTTGAGCATTAGAATCCAAATTTTTTTTCCTACATTATCCGTGATGAATATTGGCAATATTTTATAATGATCATCATCATCATCACTAATATTATAAGGAGGAAAGATTTGATTGTTTGTTTAAATTGAATAGGCTCCGAAACTATTGGACCGATTTAATAAAATATTTTACCTTTAGAATCCTACATTATCCCTCTGATGTACAAAGGTTATATTTAATACGAGAAATATATATATTATATTTAATAAAATAAGGATCCGCGTGTAAGTTTCGACAATGTAATAAATTATAAATGTATTAAGTAACATGATTTTAATATGGGTGGGTAGATAGGTAGGTTTCATATATACGAATATTAATAAATATAAACATTTAGAGTTACAGGCACTAATAACACTATGATGAAGGGATTTAAATTATCACGAGCTGTTGTCCGCGATTCTTTATGACTACGATCATAAGCCATATAAATATATTTTTTACAGTCTCCGTGGACGCAGTCACGGGCAACAGTTATCCCTAATAAAGTACTGTACCTTTTTTTTTTTCGTTGGAAAAATACGTTACGCATCATCCCAGCGCGGCGGCTAGAAAGGTGATGGCCGAGGGAGTATGTAGGACTACCCGGCAGTATAGAAGACGCTGCCTTTTTTAAGGCTACCCACTAAAAAACCCACGGGTGACCTCATCGCCGTAGTGGGACACCACGGGATCGCTTGCGCATACACCGTGACGCCCCGGCGGAACCCTCTGCGAGGGGCCCCGATCCACTTAGGGACACCGTCACCGCGTAGGCCTATGTTGGGCGAGAGAAGTCACCCCCCTACAGGCACTACCGCTGGGGAAGGAGGCTGCGGGCGTAATCCCGGCTCCTTCGACCCAGCCTACCCTGGCGGAGCGGTTCAGAGGAGGCTGGGCCGCCTCTCTGCGTGCTGTCTTGTATAGGAACTCACCGAAGCACCCATGCCCCGTGAGCACCTGCACAAGATGGAACGTTAGAGTCCCGTGCCGCCGGCCGATCCAACGATCGAGATGGGGGGAAATAGCCCCCATTGTCACAAGACCAGCCTACGGGGACTCTAGGTCCCTTCTCCACTGTCGGATCAGGGAGATCGGATCGGATCCGATCTCCTCATGTCTAACCCGCCCGACCCTGGCTTCCACCCGGTGCCAATACACTCCGGCAAGCACCCACGCCTGTAGCTCCCAGGGCGGATCGCTCGCTAGGAGTGTGGCTGCAGTAAATGACACCGTACGGTACCCCCTGATCACCCTCACCGCTAAGACGCAAAAGGTCCTTGGAATCCGCGCTGAGGGCTCCCGACCATATGGAAGCACCGTACAGGGCTATGCTCCTCACCATGGCAGGGTATAATCGGCGGCATGGAGCCTGCGGACCTCCGGCGTTGGGCAGAAGCCTCCTCATGGCAGCTGCAATGGAGATCAACTTCGGGGCCAGCAGAGAAAAGTGAGCCCCGAAATTTCATTTACCGTCCAGGGTGAGGCACAGACACCTCCACCCGCGCACCCGAGACAGAGACGTACGCCCGACGAGGGGGACCCCGGGGACGGCCATGGAATTGGATGGCCTTCGTCTTGGAAACGGAGACCTCCAGTCCCAGTAGCCGCCTCTGCGAAGCTCGATCCGCGCGCCGTGATGAGGGTATCATCTGCGTAACAAAGTACTTTACCTGAAGTAAGTGTAAAAACCTTTTGACTTTCATAACAAGGCTTTTTTTCCTAAATAGCGCGGCCGAAGCCGCTGGGAACAGCTAATTATTGCCTAAGAACCTCTCCCCCGCACGAATAAAACGTCAATATCTTGAAGACGACTATTTCTATTTCGACCAAACATGGATAAGAACCATTTCGACGAACATAGCTTTCAATTTAAAAAAAAATGCATTCAAATCCGTCAATGCGTTTGGCCGCTGCACTGCCATAGACAGACACACATATACACAGATACACAGATCGACAGGTCAAACTTATAACACCCCTCGTTTTAGTCGGGGGTTAAAAAATATGTAACCAATACAACCTATTCATCATTATTTACTTGAAAATAAATACTAAAATCGATTAATCATTTAAACAATGATATTGTTTATAATTGGCTGTTTTTAGAAATCCTCAATTACTGTATATTTATTCTGACTGAGCACTTTCTTCTGGGAGCCTTGTATTAGAATAATCTTAATATGACTGGGGCACTATATACAATTAAAATATATTTCATTTTAATACAACTATATGGTCAAGTGAAAAGTATTACTACTTATGTATTATGTACCTAGTCTTAGTACTTATGTACCTAGTCTTGCCATAAATATTGTAACAAAAAAAAGAAATATTTTTCTAATTGCAAATAACATTTACTTTTACAGTGTGTTAGTTTAATACACAAATATAAAAAAATATATATAAAAAGCTTATTAGAAGTGGTGTGCATTGGCTACAATACTGTCCTTTAAACGTTGAGGCCACTTATCAATATAAGAACGAGCTCTACCCATGGGAAAATTCTTCACTACCAATCGTATGGATTGTTTTAGGGAGTTCAAATTATCATGGCGTTTAGAGCAAGCTGCACTCTCTAAAACTGACCATAAATCATAATCCAGCGGATTAAGATCGGGACTAGATTTCTGCCAGTCTTCAGCTCTGATGAAGTCCGAGACGTTCAATTCCAACTAAAACTGCGTGGACCGAACTTTATGACCCGGCGCCGAGTCTTGCTGGAAGGACCATACTTGGCAATAACCAATAACATGGTGTTATTAAGGGGTTTAACTACTTTCTCAAGGATGGTATCTTGATGCACTTGTGCCGATGTTTTGATACCTTTTTCACTAAAATATGGCTTAGTCACTCCATCATAGCTAACACCCCAACAAATCATCACTGTAGTCGGATAATGCCCACGTTGCAATCTGTCGACTAATTGTGAAGCTTCCTTAGAGATTTCAGCATAAATACGGTCACTTTGTTTGTTAAAATATTGCTCAATTGTAAGAATGTTCTCATCTGTGAACAAAATTTTTCTGTGACCTCCCTTTGCGTACCCCTTTATTAGTTGTTACGATTTGACCACCCTATTCATATTTAATTTATCAGTTAAAAAATTACAAGTGAGTCTTTTATAGGCTGCAAATCCGAAGTCATCTCTTAAAATACGCGATCTGCAATCTTCATTTCCCGAGATAAAATCTTTTGCTTTTGGATAGGATTTCTTAGAATTCTTTTCCTTACTGCTTTGACCACCTTTTTCGTATGAACACTACGTGAACGGCCAGATCTTTCTCTGTCACAAACAAAGGAAGTCTTATTATACCTATAAATAGCCCGGTACACAAACATTTGACTAATACCAAGTGTATGGAGAGTTTTAAAGTTAAAGGTGTCTTTTCTCTGCACATTGACACTTGTTAAATCTACGCTATTCTGTTCTGTTGCCCTGGTACCTTTGTAAAATATGTGTAGTCGAGGGAAGACATCTTCAACCGCTACTCCCCCGTACCTCTGAACAATTCTACAACACAGCGAAGCCGAGACAGCGAAATATTTATCTACCGACAGCAATGTTAATACTATCGCTCGCTCGAATTGAAATTATGCCGGTAAGGAGGACAGTATGTAAAGGGCTATATTGTTTAATATTAAATGTAAAATGTATTTAAGTTACTTAATTAGATACGGATTTTAGCTGTATTGCTTCAAATCGCTTCGTAAATAAGACATTATTTCTCGTAAACAGTAAAGGATAAAAGTTGACTATTGTGGGTTATCCCTAAGAGATAAACATATACCAACGCGCGCTTTCTTGTAAAACTTTTTAAGGTATACAATACTTAGTACATTATTTTGATCTATCTCGCAGAGTTCAGCCAGCGTTTGCAATGTAAGCGCAAAACAAAGTGTTTGTTTACGACTTCGCATTAGAAATCTTGAAATTATCAGTGGTTTTGTAATTTTAAGGATCTAAGCATACTTACATACACAGGGACAGACGCGGAAAGCGACTTTGCTTTGTACTATGTACTAATGATATGTCAAAAGTCAGAAAATTAACTTATGTATTTAGAAATCTTCAAGGTTCGATAGATTTTCCTATGTTTAAAATTGTCTATTCCGCTGTTCCGCTCTCTTCTAAGACTATGTTGATAGCACTAGAAGGAGCACAAGGAGGCTTAATAAAAGTTATGCTCTTTAAACCAGCTCGATTTCCCACATCTGAATTGTACAACCTTGCAAAGATCCAATCGGTAACACAGATATTTAAATACAATACTACGCAAATACCTTGAAGTTCTCTTTAAGTCTAATGTGCTTAAATATAAGTAGCAAAAAGTTTGCAGTATGAACATCAGCAGACTAGTAGTCTCAAAAAGACAATATTGTTATTTGGCTTGTCGGTTATACAACAAAGTTAATGAAATATTAAATATTTATCCTTGCAGTTTAAAGCAATGCAAAGAACGTGTTTGGGATTAGTTAAATTCTGACGCCAGCATTATGAAGATACAGTAAAATATAACTTCTTTATAAATACCCCCACATGCATGTACACACACACATACACACGCACGCACGCACGCACATACACACACACACACACACATAAATAGTTTTGGTTTTTGAATTTCTTTATTTGAAGGTGGGCGTTAATGTTTGCGATACAGTTATATAACTAATGCAAGCATTTTCGATTACTATATTTTTATATGCTATTATAATTTTTTGTTGCAATAAAGATTATTCTTATTATTTTTATGGATAATTATGTTAATTATATGAAACGCTCGAAATCAGTCGTCCTGTGAGTTGATCTTCTAATTGACAAATGTTGATCATTCTGATAATTACTAAAGCCACTTGTATTTTTTAACCTCCGTATTTTTTACATATCATCCTAATAGGTTTATATTTTTCAAAACACGAATATCAGTCAAAGTAAAATATGACGGATGGGGGATAAAGTGAAACATTAGTGTCGTGGGTTTATATCGTGATCGTTTGATTGATTGCGATTGTAAGTCTTGATCAGGGTTCATATTGATTTGCGCTCTTTGGAAAATATCATTTGGTAACATTTTGATACACAAATAATAAACAATATCTGTTATGTTTTTGTCTCTTGTACTATATTTCACCTAGCAGTGTGTCTATAGTAACCAGTATGACTATTAAAGAAATTCTATGAATTCGTGGACACAAGAAAAGCTACAATGATTACGGAATGTCAGATAGATATAATGGGATTGTGCAAATTTTAAAACGTACTATAATTGTCTTTGTTAATTTTATTTATGTTATAATTCTTAATGACCATTATTTTAACAATTGTTAATATAAATGTTTGTAGGTGATCATTTAGAAAAAAGTTGGAAAAAGATTTAGTTATTGTATTTAGGAACACAAGCTGGACAAGCCTTTCTTCTGTAAACGTAGGACCGTCGCAGTAATTTATTATTTCATTAAAAATCCATAGTTTTAGCAACGGATTATTATTAAAACTATTCTTTACTTTTTAAAAAGTATGGCTTTTCGTATTAAAACGAATGTTTGCATTTAGTACCCCTAGTACGTCAAAACTCATGACGTCAAAAGTTTACCAAATTATAAAATCAAAACATAGAATTGTTATACACTCTATGAATCAAAACCTTTGACATTATTATCTGGTTATTTATTACTATTCAAAGAAATCATCCTTAATAACTAAAGATAAATATATATTTTTAACAGATTATTTTAAATATGTAAGGAATAATTCTGTCACCTTGCTTGGGGGGCGAACGCCGGGAACCTCCTCGTGTTGCTCCCTGGGTAACAACGGTTACTGAATCTTCGGGTTTTCCCGTTGGCTAATACCCGGCCCGTTGGGAGGTCGGTCATGGAGGTTTTTACCCGGTCCATGGCTGGCCAGGGCGGGTAAACTTTCGGGGTGGCCTGCCTATGTGGGGGAGCATGGACCTTTCCGCGGAGCAGTTACTGGATGCTGCTCGACGGTGAGGTGGTCCGGGCATCGAGGGAGGGAGAACACTGTCCTCTTTGCCGGAGGTCGGCTGCGGGGTCGATCTTGGTACTTCTCTGATAGCAGAGTGGACTGTGGAGTGGTCCCGTGGCTGTATGCAGGGGAGTACGCAGCGGTTTCTTTCTTGCTGAGGGAAAGACCGTCTGCGTCGGTTAGGGCTTGAGCCTCTTTTCGTCGTGCAGTTTCGAACTACTGTTCGACGGTAAGGTGGTTCGGGCGTCGGGACCTCTTTCTACCAACCACTTTGCTAAGAGTGCTTGGTGGAGAGATGGTCCGGGACGTTGCCAGGGCTGATTGTTGCCGAATGTGATGCCACGGCTGCGCTGATGATGGTTAGTCTGGGCGTGGTGATTTCCCGACTTGAAGAGTTCGAAGTTAGGCCCCCTGCCTAGAGCGGGCCTAAGTGCGGCCCGGCGCATGTTGTGCGGTTTGACCAATGCCACTGTATCCGCTGGGTTGTATTGTATTGTATCGTCGTAGAGTCTGCTCTTCTAGGGGGCCTAACCCGTGGTCTCCTCTCGGGGAGACAACCGCGGCGGAGCTGGACTCGAACTTGATTCTGGGCTCGGGTCCAGGATGAGAACTCCTGCTTCTGTGTTACAGACTGGAACTCGGAGACCTGCACCTGAATGGTCTGTTTCCTTAAGGGGATTTCCAAACGGGACAACTTCCTTAAGGTCTCGAGTTCGAATCCCTGCCCGTATCGGTTTATTTTTCAAAAGTTGATTATTCGGGCTACATATATTTAATTTCAATAGTTGATTCCAACGATACCAATATAAAAATATTCATTGTTATTTGGATTTATAAAATACAATTAGTATACATGCAACAAAGGTTTTCTTTAAGTTTCCGGACCCAAAACAAAGTCCAATGAGTTATGTCCTTATTCCGGATAATATCAAATAATGCAAATTAAAAGTCTACTAGGTCCTTGGTAAACCACAATAGTTAACATTATTTATTTAACATTCTACAGGCTATTTATATAATTTTGCCTCTCACGAAAGACCGGTCACAAAACAAAAGTTTTTTTTTTGTTTTGATAAATATATACATGTGCGACAATTTATACTGCGGGCCAACTCATAGGGTGCTAACCGCGGCAGTAAGGACTCGAATAAAGATTATCTGCCAAACAGACCTTCGAAAGATAATATAATAGTTGACTATTACAAAACTGAATATCTGAGAACATATTCTGTGATATATACTTGCAATGGAGTGGATTGAAATATTTTGCATTATTATTTGATTTTCAAATAATACGATTTGTAGATGGGAACCCATTTGGGTTCCAATCTACAAATCGTATCGCTTAAGTCAGCCAGTAATTTAAAAAAATCCTTTAGCATTGGGATCCTACATTATCCTTGATGAACATAGGCTATATTCTATAATCATTATCATCATCACTAATATTATAAAGAGGAAAGATTTGATTGTTTGATTGTTTGAATTGAATAGGCTCCGAAACTGCCGGACCAATTTAATAAAATATTTTACCTTTAGAATCCTACATTATGATGTACAAAGGTTATATTCATTTCGAGAAAAAATAAGGATCGAGAAAGAAAGTTTCGAGAAAGTTTCACAATGTAATAAATTATAAATGTATCAAGTAACATGATTCAAGACTTTTTCATATAGGTATGTACGAATATTATTAAATATAAACATTTAGAGTTAAAATAATTTACAATCACTAATAACACTATGACGAAGGGATTTATATTATCACTAGCTGTTGCCCGTGACTCTTTAAGACTTCGATCATTAGCCATATAAATATATTTTTAACAGTCTACGTGGACGCAGTCACGGGCAACAGCTAACCCTAATAAAGTACTTTACCTGAGTCAATAAATGTAAAAACCTTTTGGCCTACATAACAATGCTTTTTTTCCTATTTAGCGCGGGCGAAGCCGCTGGAAACTGCTAATTATTGCATAAGAACCTTTCACCAATAAAAAGTCAATATCTTGGAGACGACTGTTTCTATTTCGACCAATCGTAGCTAAGAACCATCTCGACGAACATAGCTTTCGATTAGAAAAACCGCATTCAAATACGTCCTCGCGTTTGGCCGCTACATTGCCACAGACAGACATACAGATACACAGATCGACAGGTCAAACTTATGACCCCAACCATTTTTAGTCGGGGGTTAAAAACATCAGACGTAGCAGTTATAATGTTAATCATTTAGGCACAATATACCCAGCCAACATACTTCCGATTAGAACATGAGTTGTCTGTCTGTCAATATGTCAGTATATCAAGATTGTCCATTCGTAAATTAAAGATGCCTGACTCGAGATAAATAGCTCTTCGAGAATAATACATAGCAATACTAATTGCTTTATGTGATGTGCTCTGTAAGAACTATTAACTTAACATTTTCAGATATATTTTGAATCCCAGTATTATTATTCTTTTATCATAAACCAATTGATGAGATTCATAAAAACATAAAAATTATAGACTTAAATAATCTAAAAGTCTTCAATATGTTTTTTATCTTCGCGTTCCGTTTATCTCTGTAGCGGATTACAAATAAGTGAACGTGTTCTGATATTTTAACTTGATTAGTTATTACTGATAGACAATGAAACTATTACTTATATTACATTTATATCGTAGTTTAGTTACTTAAAATTTGTTTTTTTGTCGTAATTGTTGTGTTCACAAACTAGTGTCTGGTGTAACAGACCGTTTTAATTGTACAAAAATGTCTATATTTTGTCTTATTTGCTTTACCTGCTGCTTGATGAAATAAGCCTTTAGCTAAAGACATTGAATTACTATATGTATTATCTTATGTTCATAATAAATAACATCACAAAATTTTAAAAATGTTGTTGCGTTTTTATAGGTAATATTATTCCAAAGTTTTTAGAACAAGTTAATTAATTATTATCTTTTGTTGTAAAAACAATGAGATTCGCTCATGAATAGCTCCTTTTATCATTCCTCGTTTATTGCAAAGTCATTCTAACGGCATATTTTCTTCTTATTTTTATGTTAAATGCAAAAATTAAAGTACTAATATTATAATAAGAGTGAAACTACTAAATTAGGTTATTTCACTAACTAAGCCTGGTATGAATTTTGGCTTTTTATTTCGGTATGTTTTAAAGTTTTTGTATGTTTATACAATATATCTCATTATATTTAAAATCTCATAAATATTTAAAATATCTATACAGCTATATAATATTTCAATTAAAGTTACTTGTACCATAGTAGGTATCGTTTCAATAAAAGTATTAAGATATTTAGCCTTTCAGTTCCAGATTAAACATATACAAAATTCAATATATTTATATATGTATCTATGAACTGTTAGAAATTATTTTATTAAAAGTTTTAATGCCTGACGTTAAAAAGTAAATTAAAAATTTAACACACAAAAAGACCTCTAAAAAAAAATAATATTATTATGTACTTATAGTCCAGTCATTTGGTCGAAAAAAAGGGGGTTACCTGGAAAGTTTTCCGGGAGTTTTGAAAATTGGTTATTTTATAGATTTCGGTATACTCTTTTCGAATTTCAATTTTGCCACCTCGTATCTCCGCCGCTCGCGCCGCCATTTTGAAAAAATGGCGGCCAAAACCAGTTTTTTCGAAATATCTCCTTTCCAATGCATTTTTTGAAAAAAAATATTTATGTACAAAATTAAAGTAGAATAAATTTCCTACAATTTATGTATTAATATTTTTTTTCATAATATCAATAGTTTTTGGCGTACGAGCGTCACAAAGTATCTCCATCTACACCACCACGTGTTTTTGGTATATTTTTTCTAAAATATTCTACTATTGCCACCGGTATTGAAGAAGCAGTGTGAATCTTTGTGTTGAGTCCCTTTCTTTGGACTATTACATTGTATAGCCTCCATACTCTCGACTTTCAACGAAACATCTGTCGGTAGAAGTAACGAGAAGTATTTAGTTTAGGCGGAGTCATCAGTATACGTTTATATGTATGTACGTCGTACAGTGTTGTTTGAGTTCTTAGAGCCATACAGAAAGAATACAGAATAGAGAAAGTTGTTTTATTTAAGACAACTTAGCCTTATTGGCAGTGACGGTAATTAAAATATCATCAACGTATTTTTTGAGCAGTTGCGTTTTTTTTATGTGGGGACGGTAATCACCTTTAATTTTGTCCATTAATTCGTCCAAGGAAAACTGACTCTCATCGAAATTCTGTTTAAGGTTAGAATAAATGCATTGCACTATCTATCTCATTGATATAAATATCTTCATGCAGGAATTGTGATACTGTGTATCTGCTGCGGCCAAATCATTCACATGTTTAAGACGCTCAATAATTGCTCGACCCCAATCGTCATTACGAGCTCTAGCAAGATTTGAAATACTGTCTTTCATTGACAATTTCCACATACTATACTATATATTATACTATATTACGGTTGCACAGCCGGGTCTGTTTTTGTTTAGCTATAAATTCCGCTGTTATCTCATCAGCATATAAAACATTGATATTTAAAAGAGAATGCTGGGTGCGAGGATCGCAGTAGTGGCTGAGGTTTCGTGGCATCACTTCCTCTACGCAATGATGTAGCAATTAACTTCTCATTATTATATCGTTTTCGACACAGATCATGAACCATTATCTATTTTAGGCCCGCCAAAAGTTTTACTTTATTGTCCTTTTTTTTGACACTCAATTAAAAAAGTCTCCAATACTTTTTCTTTTACTTCAACTGTTTCATTTTCTACTAATTAAGTATAACAACTTTCTGTATTCTGTATTCTTTCTGTATGGCTCTAGGAACACAAACAACACTGTACGACGTACATACATATAAACGTATACTGATGACTCCGCCTAAACTAAATACTTCTCGTTACTTCTACCGACAGATGTTTCGTTGAAAGTCGAGAGTATGGAGGCTATACAATGTTGATAGTCTCCATAGTCGAAAGAAAAGGACTCAACACAAAGACCCACACTGCTTCTTCAATACCGGTGGTAATAGTAGAATATTTTAGAAAAAATATACCAAAAACACGTGGTGGTGTAGATGGAGATACTTTGTGACGCTCGTACGCCAAAAACTATTGATATTATGAAAAAAAGTATTAATACATAAGTTGTAGGAAATTTATTCTACTTTAATTTTGTACATAAATATTTTTTTCAAAAAATGCATTGGAAAGGAGATATTTCGAAAAAACTGGTTTTGGCCGCCATTTTTTCAAAATGGCGGCGCGAGCGGCGGAGATACGAGGTGGCAAAATTGAAATTCGAAAAGAGCATACCGAAATCTATAAAATAACCAATTTTCAAAACTCCCGGAAAACTTTCCAGGTAAAACTACCAAATGACTGGACTATTATTGAAGTCGTTGCTTTGGGGGACCGTAGACTATACGATTTTATATCGTAATATGGTCAGGGGTTTTTAAATTTTAAATTATTTTTTTTTCTGCTTTTTGAGTTATGTTACTGGTTTCATTATTGTACTAAAGAAACCTACGGACACACACATTTCCACTTTCTTAAGTATTTCTATCAATATTGCATAAGAACCTTTCACCCGCACCAATAAAACCTCAGTTTTTTCTCTGCTGTACTGAAACTCCGAAGGCAAATATAAGTGTCTAAGATTATTGGCCCATTTGAAATCATCCTAATTAATAATTATTAGAATACTTGCCCTAGCTGAACATAACTGAAAATTTAATGAACACTCTTATACAGTACTTGCCACTATGGAACGCCTTGTCTATATATAAATTAAAATCTTTAAATTATTTAAGAACTTTGTAAAGGATTACTTTTTATCTAAAAACCTAAGAAGACTTATGTGTAAAAAACTATTTGTATAAGTATAATATTAGAAATATTTTACTATTAAATAATTATTTAGTTGTACTAATATAATATATGGTTTATTTTGTTATGTGTGTACCTAGAGCCCTCCAAATGGCCGTAAGATCTCGTGTTTAAGTAAGCCTTGAATAATAAAAGTACTTAGTATTTATTAAGAGACAGTTTGGAATAGAAAGTACGACGTTTACCGCTATTTTTTTTTTATAAAAATGATTTTTACTGCTTTATCTTTCCAATGTCCCGTTTTGTAGTCCAGTCGTTTATGCCGCAAATTTTTCGAAACTCGTGAGGGAATCAAATTGTACAGGGATGTCCCGTAAACTCAGAATCTTAAAATTTTGGGTACAGAGCAACGTCTTACTGGACATATAAAGAAAAAATTGCAAAAGCCGTACATTTTTAATTACATCAATTAATAAAATCATAATTTTATAAAAAACGCATAGACGTATTAAATTTTAATGTATTTCATATGAGTGTCTAAAATACCTTTAAGCTGTAACACAATTAAACTTTTATGTACACGCAATCAAAGGAAATAGCAATTTAAGCCACATATTTTCAAACTCACAACTACTCGCAAGGGAATCAAAACCTAAAGGGCACTTCCCGTTTACCTAGATAGAGCTGTCTTTCTTAGAGGCCACTAGAATTCTACCTGTATTGATAATATTTTCAAATGTTATACCAAAGAATAAAAAAAGAATTGATAGGTTAAATTCTGATCACTGTGGGAAATTTACAAAAGAGAGCTACCCGTGCAATTTACAACCTGGGCCCTAGAGATTCTTTACGAGATAAGTTTAAGCAAATTAGCCAGTCAGTATATTTTTGAAAATCTTAAATATGTACATAAAAATACTGACAATTTTATTAAGCTCAGTGATTACACACTATAAATACAAGGAATAAACACAAGCTAGCGCTACCTGTTACTCGACTTAAAAAAGTTAGTATTTTTATTTTTTTATTTTTATTTATTTATATGTTTTCCACTTTGAATCATAATAAGTGATCACTTGTGTACATCAACATAGAAGTGTCAGGAGGGCCTATTTCGATACCAGATTTACAGTAATAAGTCCTTTTGTAAAAGCACTTTCCAACTTAATGTTAAAACTATGAGGGCCTGCCACTCAACCAGTCACCGCAAGCAGCACGTTCACGAGCGTTATGCTCGTGAACGGATTACTCCCTTCGCCATATTTGAGGGAGGAAGGCAACTCGACTCCCGACGCTACCCCAAGTAATGACTTCTAAGGAATCGGTGTGATGCAGCAGGTTGATAAAACAAAACTAATCTACAAAAAAAAACAAATTGCGGAGATTACTAGTTACTCGCAAGCCATTCCGTCGTTGATGTAATCCTTTACACTATAGTAGGATTTTTTATCAAATAATTTAAATTTATTTAAAGATAAACTTAAAGCTTTATTTGGGAGCTTATTATAAAAACGTATACAATTAACCTTAAAGGATTTATTTTTATGTCTTGTATTAATTTTGTGTAAATCACAATTTTTCTTGAACTTCTAAATATTTTTATGAATGTAAATTAATTTTTCATAAATATATTGATTATAAACAGTCATAATTTTAAATTCTTTAAATTTGTTTCTTAAAGAGTAGCTTGGTCTCATATCATATACTAGGGGTCGCTCGCGACTTCGTCCGCGTGGTTTTTAGTGTTACCGCCGAATTCCATACAAAATTGATATTTAAAACCCTTAAGGGTGGAATTTAAAAATCTTTTCTTAGTACTCCACTACGTAGAAAAACAAATGTATCCTCCAATTTTACTATCTCTACGACGTGCGGTTTAGACTGTATGCTATAACTAAGTCAGTTAGAACCTATTAGATTACATTAAATTTGCAGCACTTTTCATTGCTCCTTAACTTCTATTAGTTACATATACCCTATAGCCTTCCTCAATAAACCGACTATTCAACACAAAAATAATTTTTCAATTCGGGCCAGTAGTCCCAGAGATTATTGCGTTCAAACAAACAAACTCTTCAGCTTTATAATATTAGTATAGATTGCTCGAACAACCCTCTTCTGCAGTGTAAAAATGGTATCAATGTCAGTTGCATTGACCCATAAGGGTATACCGTATGATATTATGCTATGAAAGTAACTAAAGTTAACTAATCGACCAGTTTCCGTGTTTGTTAATCGACGTATTTTTTAACCACGGTTGCAGCAGAAGCAACTAAGTCTGCTTGACAAATTAAATATATGAGGTCCCCAATACAATTTTTCATCTTAGGTAATGCCCAAGAAAGTAGTAGATTTGACCAAGTCCAATTCCTTATTATTTAATTATACATTGGTTCTAACACTTTTAACATTTGGTAAACTAAATTTGACACATTTCAACAATTTTTTTGAGCAACAAATTATTGGCGTTAAACCACTGTATAACATCTGAGAGAGAATTGTTTAAATACTCAATAACAGATTGCCGTCTATTAACTTTAAAAGTAAGAGAAGTATCATCAGCAAACAACACCATCCCATGTTTTTCCCTCACGAGGTAAGGTAATTCAAGTATAATAATAATAATAATAAATACTCTTTATTGTACACCCAGATAAAACAATAAAAAAAAAAATAATAAAACAGCAAACATTTTTCGCTAAACAGCATTCCCTTCCAGGCAACCAATTAGTTGGAGGAATAGAGGTACAGAAGTCGTAGTGCGGGTGTTGTTTAAATAGTAAAAAAAAGATAAAACAAAAAGAAAGCATTACATACAATACATACTACTAACTACATACACACATATATATAAATATATACATACATATGCTTATAAATAAACATACATATTCACATAAACAAAATAATAATACAGACGACAAACACGCTATAAATTTAAAAAGTTAACTTTGAGGCGGCGTTTCAACGAATCGCATGACTGTGTACGTTTAATGTTCAGGGGAAGATAATTCCATAGTCTTATAGTCTGCACAGTGAAGGACTCGGAGTAAAAAGAAGATAAATGGAAAGGAACTTTAAGGATAAGGACTTAATTATGTAAATGAGGAACCAAAAAGACCCTAAGATAGACCCCTGTGGCACACCTATTTTTACCAAAGAACCAGGGGAACGTTTTCCATTTACATCAACTTTTTTAATTCTATCATTAAGATATGAACAAATCAAATCTACGGACTTATTTGTAACTCCATAATGTTCTAACTGTTTTATAAGGATTTCATGTTGAACGCAGTCGAACGCCTTAGATAGTTGACAGAAAATAACAAATGCATCCAACGGAAAGGATCGCAATCCTTCCCAGGCTTCAAGTGATAGCTCAACACCAGAATCTGTTGTAGAGCGACCGGCAATTAAATCAAACTGATTTTTGTGTAAGAGATTGTTTTTACTGAAATATTGTGGACTTAAGTATGTCAACAGATAATCCCCAAAGATCACTAGTCTTTTTAACGCTAATTAATTTTAATACTTTGATTACTTCTTGAGCATTCACTTTTTTTAAATTAAAACTGGTTACACATTGATCTACATTCTCTCTAAGTAAACCCATAGCTTATGAATTTATGAATACCATAAGAATCTTTTTTTTTTATTATGTATTACTTACATGTTTTTTTTAACAAACGTATTTTATTTACCTAACTATATTACTAGGATCCGTTACTTTGCGCTGCGGGAGTTGACCTAAGCCTCTTCCTTTTTTATGCTACTAAATTCAGCAAAACATTTTGTATTTAACACTGATGCAAACTTGTGACGATTTAAGATGGGAACTCCCATAGATATATTTCTTTTTGCTAAAACATTTATTTAGTTGACATTTTTAAGTTCGGTTTTTTTAGGAACCATCTCTTAAAAAAGTTTTAACTCCCTGGGAAATAAAAATGAAAATCATGATAATTGTTAATAAGAAAATGAACGGTTAAGATTATTAACAATAAGATATGAATCAAATAAACATAGGTATATACTCATTGATACATACAAATGCGAAATTAATAAAAATCTTTTTACCCTACGAACATCATTGAGCTATGCCGCACCGGGCATGTGACGAGGTTAGGTTAGTGTTAAGAAAAGACTTTAAAGAGTTATACGAGTTGGCGAAGCCAAAATATATATATTATTTGCTAAAACAACACTAAAGAAGCACCATTAATACTGTAATAATATATGCCATAGACTGGTTTATTATATACTCGTCGTTCAATACTATTTCATCCGAAAGGCTCGTATATAACAAACTTGAAAATTCAGAAATTTTAACGTTTTTACGTCACTTTTAATTTTTATTTCTTTTTTGATGGATATATTCCTTTAGTTAAATAATTATTTTACAATGTGGGAACAGTTTACCAATAAAAAAATAGAATAGAAAAAATATTATATAAAACTTTTATATTTTGCTCTTCTATAAGTATTTAATATTGCTTCATACAAAATTATAAACCATTACTTCGATATGAATTAGTGAGGATTGAACAGTCAGTTTTTAAAAGTTTGCGTTATTTTGGTACATAATCTAAAATATTGCTAAGCTTCATAAATATCAGTTTAGTAGTTTCAGCGTGACTTTTAACATGACCGTCGAAGTAAACTGTGAATTACAAATTTCCAATCCTAAAACTTACAGAAACACAGCTTGTCATAAAAAAAGACAGAGTTTAAATCTAATAGATTCTGTCAAGAATAGTCTTATTTTATTAACATTTACAATACCGCTAAGAGCCAGCGTAGCAAGAATCTATGATTTCAACATATTATGATGAAGTCGTAAAATTTAAGAATTTAATTTTATTACACTTTTTAGAATTAGCTGGTTTACTCTTAGCAGATTCTAACACGGTGTTAATACCGACTAACAGCTAATAATAGGGGTTATAGCAAAATGTTAAACATCAAATTCCATATCGCCAACGAGCGCAATTTGCGGTCCATGTTTTATGTATGTACACAATTATATTAACTCACGCCGTTTATTATGGTTGGTCGGGTCAATGGAACCCCGTAAAGTCATTTTAAGCATTGTTCAATATTGCATTTATTTTATACTTTATAGCACATAATAAATGCTTCTTGTATTGGTTGTACTATAAGCGTATCTACTATAAGCGTCATTTTTAATTAGGTTTAACAAATAAAAGATACTCATTTTAGAATTTATTTAAGCAAATGTAGGTAAAACAAACCGTTTGAGAGGAAATTGAATTGAAAATAATATATTTATAGAGGTCAGTAATATAGGAAACGGCCCTAACAATATTTAAATACTATTTTTATAAATATATTTTTTACAGTCTACGTAGACGGAGTCACGGGCAACAGCTAGTTATTATCATTACGTAAGCATTAATGTCTTGACTAATAAAAAATACACATAAACATTGATGGATATGACACATAGGCCCATAGTAAATGCAGGCATACTGCTAGTACTACGCATTATATACATATTTATTCCGTATTTACGTGAATTAGATCGAAATTTGCCCAGTAGTTTTGATATTTCGGGGTTCTTATTTATTTGCTCGAACTTCAACGGGTGTTGTGGTGTTATTTAAAAATGATTAATATGAACAATTTTATAACACTTTGCCAAACCTGTCAACCCGTCATTACCCAATGATCATTATAATACTCTTTTTTATATATTTACAGCATATTTCTAACATAATCTGTATTACGATAACAACAATTAAATACCTATTAACGATAACAATAATGATGCCTAAGATTATTTCATAAAATAATAAAATCTCAAAAATGCCTACCAAATTCCAGCATCATTTCTAAAAGTAAAATAAAAGTTTGAAGTTTTATTACGAAATGAATGTGAGTGCTTTACATTCTTGCTTTGAAATGTTTTACTCTTTCGTTTTCACAAACAGCATTGATGTGAGGCTCGCAATGTGTATTGTTTGTTTTAATTCTTTATCGTGTGAACCCGTATGTAATATCGGTGTAGTAAATATTTGACTGCCAAAAATAAAAGCTCAATTTAGCCTATCTTGGATACAATAACAATATACTTAGATACCATAGCTTAAGTACCTTAGATACCAAACGTGTTAAGCACAGTATATTGGCGATATTCTAAGACATACTTGGATAGTATTTCATCTTACGATAGTACTTGCCCCCCCTCTCACTCAAATAACATGTGTGCTATATTTTATTATTTGTTCAAAAATGAAATAAAACAATTTAACTCCTACATAAATCACAAATTATAATCACAGGACGTAACTAGGCGTCTGCAGAATATAGTATAAAGTTAGACTTAATAAAATATGTGTATGTTTGTTGCTA
Organism: Napeogenes sylphis; assembly: GCA_959347405.1. Lineage (NCBI taxonomy): Eukaryota > Metazoa > Arthropoda > Insecta > Lepidoptera > Nymphalidae > Napeogenes > Napeogenes sylphis. The sequence continues at coordinate 3,135,264 of OY365783.1, forward strand.
TTTGATTTAAGAAATATTTTGTTATAAAATTAAAAAAAAAACAGTTTCTGAAGGATCCTCTCACCGTCTTAAAGACGTTGACATTATAATAAAATTATTAGATAAATAAAAACCAAAATCTCCAAGGCACTATTAACGATCAAGATTGTGCTTTATACAACAACATTGACCACACTTTTACTATTAATTCCAAAATGTCATTAATTGTAATAAAATATGTAATTTAATGTTATGTGACATCCAAAAATGCAAGCGTACATTGAAAAATTCATTGAAAGTTTATATGTTTTTAATATTTTCCGCTCAATACCACTGATGAAGTATTTGATTAGTTTATATGAAATTTTGCAGATAGACACAAAATAAACCCGTAAAGAAAAATAGCTTCCCTTTATCCCAAAAAAATATTAGATTTCATTAGTAAAAACCACAATGCTATACATCAACGGATACTAACAGTATCTTTAGTCATAAAATGCGTATATAAAATTAAAAGTGAAAAGACATTTTCTCCTTCGAAGCTTTTAATCGAGCATAGCTGCGGGGCAAGAGGTATTGTTATGATATTGTTACACACACGTACTGAAATACTCAGAAACACTTTACGTTATTTTATCCCGTATCAAATTACTGTTTATTTTGATATGTGTTTCATACTGCTCCCAGGAGTTCTTTTCATTTTTTTAAATAAAAATAATTTCAAAAAGTATTTTCTTACAATATAAATTGGCCTGTAATGAACTAGAGCATAAAGTTTCATAGCGACGCTTTCGAGCATTTCAACTTTTCTCATTATAGGGCCTTAAAGAAAGGTGAAAAAAGAATAAGAAATAGAACACAAGTACCAGGAATCTAATTAAAAAGACTCTCCTTTTCCATTACAAATTTCTCAATTCATCGACATTCGAGAGATTTATCATTTTGTCCTGTTTTATTGTTCTTCAACCCCCGACTAAAAAAAGGGGTGTTATAAGTTTGACCTATCGGTCTGTGTATCTGTGTATCTGTCTGTGGCAAATTTGCGGCCAAACACGTGGACGGATTTGAATGCTGTTTTTTTTAATCGAAGGCTATGCTCGTCGAGATGATTATTATCTATATTTGATTGAAATAGAAATAATCGTCTCCAAGATATTGACGTTTTATTCGTGCGGGGAGAGGTTTTTATGCAATAATTTGCTGTTTGCGGCCAAACGCGTGGACGGATTTGAATGTGGTTTTTTTTAATCGAAAGCTGTGCTCGTCGAGATGGTTCTTATTAATGTTTGATTGAAATAAAAGCAATCGTCTTCAAGATATTGACGTTTTATTCGTGCGGGGGAGAGATTTTTATGCAATAATTAGCTGTTCCCAGCGGCTTCGCCGGCGCTAAATAGGAAAAAAAGCCTTATTATGAATACTTATTGTATTCGTTGCATTGGGGGACCGTTTAATAAAGGAAGAAATGAAAATGCAAGTAAGGAAAGGCAAATAAAGAAATTACGATATCGAATCGTATAATCTAAGTCCTCAATGGATTAACTTCGTAATATATATATATTACGATACATTATCAACGTACGTACAACGGTCCCCCGACGTATTGACTTCAATAAGTACATAATGATATTATTTTTATTCTTTTTAGAGGTCTTTTTGTATCGGGGGTATTTTAAATTTTAAATTTTTGATGATTAGTTCCGACTTTTTGTTTATTTTTGGTTTAGCAGATAAATGACGACACCTATATTTTTATGTGATAACAATTTATTTCTTTATTTCGTTCGATTTAATTCTTATTTTTCAAAATTTTTTGTTAACAAAAATGGTAAGAAACAGATAGTTTTAATAATTAGAACGTAATGGCTAAGTCGAAACATCCATGTTTTTCGCTAAGACAAATTAACATTTAGACGCTGTAGACACAATTCGATTATATTTATTTATTTATTTATTTATTTAATTCTTTATTGCACAATATACAAAATAAAGCACAAAAGGCGGGCTTAATGCCACAAAGACATTCTCTACCAGCCAACCTTACGAAGTACAGGAGAGGATGTTGGTAGGCGTGCAAAACATAAAAAGTAAAAGAAAAAAAAAAAAATAATATTATAAGACTATATCTAAATCTACATATAAACATAAAAATAATATAAAAGACATATAATACATACGATATATCCGACATAATATTTAATACATAAGAGATATATAACAAATAATGTAGTCTACGTATAAATACTTTATTATTTGAGATAGTGTTCTTTTACTTGGCGTTTGAACGACTCACGACTTGTGGCTTTTCTTATATGTTCCGGTAAGTCGTTCCATAGCCTGACAGCGGTTACACTAAATGAGTTGGACAAGAAACCAGTGTGATGAAGGGGTGTATGGAGCAATAGGTTGCTGGAAGAACGAAGCAATCTGTCATGTACATCCGCTAAAAATGAGAAATTGCGTTTTAAATAAACAGGAGTGGAAGGATTAAACAAAATAGAGTAAAGTAAACAAAGAGTCCGTAAGTTTCTTCGTTTACGGACGGGCAACCATTTTAGCTTTGACCTATAGTCGGAGATGTGGTCAAACTTACGTAGTCCGAAAATAAAGCGGATACAGGTATTTAATAGACGATCTAATTTATTTAGGAGAACTTCATTAGCGTCGATATAGCACACATCAGCATAGTCAAGGATAGGTAGCAGTAACAGGTTAACCAATTGTAGTTTTGCCCGATGGGGCAGGAAGTGTTTAAGTTTTAAAAGAGAGTGAAAAGTACTATAAAATTTACGTGACAGTTCCTTTAGTTGGTATTGCCAATTAAAAGAACTGTCAAGAAATATTCCTAAATTTTTTACTTGAGGAGAAAAGGGTATTACAATATTGTTATAAGTTACATTTGGTAATGAGTTTTGGTCGATATGGGCTAACTGACGGTAACTACCAATAATGATTGCTTGACACTTACAGGGGTTTACTTCGATGCCATAATCGTTAGACCATTGCAACATTCGCTCAAGAGCAGCGTTTAATGAGTGAATAGCTTGGTCAATTGAATTTACCTCTGTCTGAATGTAAAGCTGCAAGTCGTCGGCGTAAAGGTGGTATTGACAATTTAAGTCAGAGGTAATAGAGTTAATGAATAGAGAAAATAATAAAGGAGACAAAATTCCGCCTTGGGGGACCCCAGCAACCACTTCACACCAATCAGAGAGGCCCTCATCGGTGCGAACAGCCTGCCGGCGCCCTCGAAGATATGAAGAGAACCACCTGATAGACGAAGCCGAGATGCAGTATTTGTCCAACAACGCAAGTAAGAGATCGTGATCAACAGTGCCAAATGCGTTGCTGAAGTCAACCAGTACAAGAATGGTTACACATTTGTTTTCCATACCTTGACGGATATCTATAAATTCCTATAAAATGTTTCATCTTGTAAACGCTTTTTCGTTATTATTCTACTCGCAGCGTTCCTATGTATTATACTCGTGTTTCTGATATGTATACTTTTTTGCATCACTTCTGTTTCACTTCTTTTTCGATTGTAACTGAGGTGGGTAAGAGATTAATCATAATATTGTAAAAAAATTCTTATCACATAGAATAATTTGGGTTAAATTAATATTCAAATGAAATAGGTTCTTCGCCATGAACTAATTAATTGTACATTCAAATGGAGTTGAACGACTAAAATAAAATTTTATCCAGTTTTCATCTCTGTTATAGAACTCTAATTTTTTTTATCCAACCTTTTTGTTTAACGCTGACCTTTGATTATAGAAAATTTTAAGATATAATTTTACCAGCAAACCAAAATGTGACTTCCGACTAATAGTTTAAAGTTATAAAATAATTTTCACTAAATATACCAACATACCATACCAACATACCAAAAATATTGTTGTTTACATCCAAAATATCATGCTTGATTGAAAAGAGTTATAACATTACGTTTAAATTCACAGTCCGGCAAAAAGGTGGTTAAAAGATATATATCAATAACATACTAATATCATTTGTAGTAGTCTACCGACTATTTCATATTTTGAAACATTTTAACAGACTAATGTTAATTACCAGATAATGGCTGCCGTGAATGCTATATAACATATTATGTACCCAATTTGTATAAACTTCCGTTATTTATTATGGATGATCGGCTCAATGATATAACTTTAAAGGTAATATAATAATAAAAAATATTTATAATGGTAACAAAAAGAAAAGTCTATTGGTCCTTAATTAGTAGTAGTATAATAAATTAAAAAAAAAAACATCCTCCTAATATCTTAACCATACTCTATACTCTTAAAACTTCGCAAAAGAACTGCCTCTAACACACGCACTCGTAAAGATCTCTTTGCACTAATTATTTCAATTATTTAAAAGCCCTAAAAGTCATGTTATACTTATAAAAAAAAAATCTGTTCTGTGATTAAAAACGCGATATAATATTAAAGGCGATAGATAAATAAAAATGCCAATCATATTGTGTGAATGTAAACATTTCGTATCTAAAGCGAAGCAGACAGACCACCGCTTGAATACAAAGTAGCTCTTAAGAGGACGCCACTCAATCTACAATATTATTTGACGACGGGCAATGTGTCTTTTAAAACTAATCTCGTAAAGCTTTTATAGTACATGTATAGGTCAAAAATAGTTATAAAAACATATAAAACATGATGGCAGTATATTTATCTAAATTAAAGAGTAATCGATTAAACACATGATCTGTACAATAAAACATATCGCAAATTTACATGTATATCGAGGTAAAGTGACAAGGTTGTCATAAAACAATTATGATTCAGAAAAAAAATTGTTAGTAAATTACACAGACAAACAAAAAAAAAGTGTCGTGATCCAGAAAGCAGACCCCTATATACCTATTTCTTGTTTATGGTGCTGAAACTGAATATGACATCCACAATTCGCCAAACCATGCCATTTTCCCTCTATCAATCCCTTATAGGGGGTAGAAAGGGATGAAATTGGGTTTCGATAAAAAAGTGACATGTATTATATATATCGGATCCCTATGTTTTTTGGGGTCTTATGGGTTTTGGCTGAAACTGAATCTGTCCTCCAGTAGTTGCCAAACTACCCTCAGGGGTCTTAATTTCTTCTTTTAAACATTCTTGCTCCTGGATGCTCTTACGGGCTTTGTTTTTCTCCCTAGTCCTATTTTGGTAAATTGTTATTCATATTATATATGCTCAATAAAAATAATAAATAGGTAAAATTCTATTTGCTTTAACAGTAACATACCAGAAAGTCTTTAAAATGAAAAGGCTTGTTGAAAAAAATACTTTTGTACAAGTAAAACATTTATCCTAAACTCACCCTTAACCAGTAAGCAATAAGTGCATAATACATATTAACAACTTGGCGCTTACGCTATTTTCAAATGATATGTACACAATACTCTGCCGAGCTTCGTAGTATGCGGAGTGGGGGGTGTTAGGTTATTTTCGTTACGGCATTTCTGGATTCGGTCTCCACGCTCAAGGCCCGCGATAGAAGCTATGCAATAGCTTAAAATATGTATAGCCAGAATGTGAAGGGATATCTAACAGTATACATATGTAATTTTTTTATTTTTTTTGTTACACACACACGCATCACAAAAATAAATATATGCCCAATGTAAACATATGTCACTCTGAATAACTTTAGTTTTTTTTTAGTAGTAGTTTTACTTTCATTGATACTCTCTTCACTCTATCAAAATATATACTTCTTTAAAGTATCTCTATAAATATAATAAAACTTTAATTCATCGCTGTCTGCAAACGGAAAATATAAAAAAAAACTGCATAATATCTATAAGCAAGGGAACCCAAAACCATGGTTTTTCATTTTGTCTATGTTTGCATGTCTATATGTCTGTAGGGTTGAGCACGGTAATCTTAGAAACAAGTTAACGAGTTTGGTTGCAGTTTTGGGGATTATATTGTCATGGGCTTCACTTTATTTTCGTCTTTTTTTATTTATTGGCTATTAAGTAAAGACGTTAATAATCTCTCATTTTCGTACCATTACGGTAAGACATATTATCCAAATTGGAATAGGGGAGGCCCTCAGGGAATAATAATATTCTTTTCGGGACGGGACGGTTTTCCCAGTAGTCGCGGGTTCGAATCCCTGCCCGTATCGGTTTATTTTTCATTCTATATTTACAATAATATTCTTTCCAATAAAAATAAATCGAAATTAGACTACCTCCTCTGTGAAAAAAAAATTGTAATTAAAATGATTTATTAAAATATTATATGTGATGAAATAGATTCATATGTAGGAGTCAGTTTCTAGATGAAAAAAAAATCCCGAAAAAGTAAAAAAATATTTGCTTTGTAAAAACAACTATGAACTACAAATCATCCATATTCACATTTAATGATTCCTCCATATTTTACGATAGGTCATAGATAAAAAAAATTATAAAACGGTTAATTACGCTTTTTTGTTTAATTTTTATACAAAAATTATCAAAACCATTCATAGAGTATAAAAATCCACCAATAAGTATATAATTCATAAATACAGGCTGGTAACGATACCCACACGGGGCATAGAATGATACTAAGTGGAACCCTAGCAGTATTTTACTCTGAATGTTATTATAATAATCAATTGTTATTAATTCATTGAAGTTCTTCACATAAAGTCATTTATAATGAATAATGACATTTATCATAATTAAAACATGTGTAAGTATATCATTTATGAAGGTCAATTTAAGTAAATTAATGGACAACGAAAAAAATATTTAAATAGTAAAATCCCGAGTAACAGGAACAGAAATAAAATAAAGAATTAAATGTCAATCACTTTTAATAGTATAATAAAAATTAAAAACGAGATATGATAGCAATAAAAAATAAAGTATAAATGAAAACTGACGCAAAAACGTCCACATTTCTGAAACTCGAGTCTGATACATACGTGTGTTGCGGCTGGAATATTAATGAACGAGCGCTTACATAAGGATAGAACATCCATGCCAATTATTATTACAATTTCATTCCGATGTTACTTCTACAGCTGCTGAATGTATTAATTACTCTTGTCTTATATGTAACAAACGTGTGTATGTAACTTAGTCTTTTTGACATGTAAGTACAAAAAAACGTAAGTAAAAAGTACATATTTTTTTATTACAGTTATAACAATATATTATTATAATTAAATTATGAAATAAAATATTTTTAAAGTATTTTTTTTGTAATCTCTCTAAAATTAATCTTAATTATTGTCATGAACAATTTCAAATTCCTAACCGATTATCCTAATTCGGAAAAACAGCAGAAGATTATATTTATAAAAAAATAATAATAACGAAAGTCATTTGTTTAGATTCCTGTTGGCTTGTATTTTATTATTTAATATTTTACTCACCTCTTTTTAATTAAATATAATGCTAAAAGTTTAAATGCTCAAAGTCGTTGCAATGAAACTTTAGGCTCTAGTTCGTTAGAGACCTGCAAATAAATAATTCTTAGCCATGTAAATATTGTATATTTTGACATAATAATGATGACATAAGTAAATTGGAACAACTGAGAAGACCCACATAACATAAAATTACTTGGTACAAGATAATTTAGTATGATGCTGGAACACTAAGTATTTTGGTCGAATATTTTTTATAATATCAAATAATGCTATAAAATAATGAAATAGATGTTGACATTCTAATTGTTATAGAAAGACTTTAGTTCCTAATGTGTATAAACTGTTCCTCTAATGCTATTAACATTAGTGATTTATTTAAAATCCTTCTCATCATGCCCACTGAATGAGCGAAATGATAATAATTACGCAACGAAAGCGATTTTAAATGAAAAGTATGCTTTTAAGTGTGGTTCAAGTTCGGTTTACGTTTGATATTTTTGTTAAGAGGACCATTTTTATTCTACTATCTAGTTTCATAATTTGTTATACATATAACTCATAAGAACCAAGTCATATTAAGAAAATACAATAAAAAATGTTAATGAAATAATAATACTTTATCGTCTAATGCATTATCTTCAAGGTTTCCTTCAGCACATCAGAAAGCCCCTGAGGAATCGTTTCCTTTAAAGCTATATAATGTTTCATTACGTCGGATGGTATTTTCTTTGCAATTAATAAATTAATATCCTATATCGCAGTGTTCATTAAAATCGGTGCCGCGGTTTGCTTTCGTGTAAATGTAAATATAATAAACGTTAAATTATTATTATTGTCGTCGTAATTCATGCTCAAAGTGACGGTTGTTAGGCTCATTTGGTTATTTAATATCTTCAAGTTCATACTTAAAGCAACACCCATTTGAATACGTTAATGGTAATTTTATGCTCACGCACAATTTAATCGTAAATATTTATTTCATGTCATTTTGAATTCTACTTGCACATTATTTTCATGTATTTGTTGTTATATATTTTAATTTATATTAAAAATATTTTAATACGATAATTACATATAATGTTAGTTTAGGATAATGATATTTGCTATGTTTCATAACATTGTATCGTATGTGAAACATGTAATTAGGATTTGTATTTGATTTGAAGACACGGCCCTAGGCCAGATCTAGTAGATATTACCTTACCCTAACAAAATATATTTATAGGATGTTTTCAGTTAAGTATTTAAGGTAGACATAATTGCTGCGTTGTAATACATTACTTTATCATTCGCTTTTGATACAGCGCAACATATTTTTACAACGCGACGGTGGAAAACCCTTTCGTACTATAAATTAGGAAAACAAACAACATCACTTGCATATTTATTTATTTACCAGCTGTGCCTGCGGCTTCGTAGGCATAGATTCCGACTACTATCAACATATCAATATATACTATCAATATTTACTATCAGTATACAGGGTGATTTTAATTTACCACCTCTTGCAGGCAGCCTCTCTACATAAATCCCAACAACATTTGTTCTACAACTTTTTACAAATTTTGATAGCTCCCTCTTTTATTTATTACTCTGTATTTTGTAAAAAGTACTTAATAGGTCAACGTCGGTTTGGCGCCCGAGCGCCATACCGACGCTTAGAGTTAATGCCAGCTCAGAAACAACAAATATATTTAGTATGGGAAAATTTAAATTTTAAAAACTATTAATTTTAAAAAGTCGTAGAGCAAATGTTGTTGAGATTAATGTAAAGAGGTTGCCTGAAAAAGGTGGTCAATTAATTACAAATAGCCCTGTATACTATCAATATGTACTATCATTATTTACTATCAATATGTACTACCAATATGTATATCAATCCATATATATTAAATAAATACATTATAAATGAATATCCTACTTATGAAGCTATACATCTAAAATATATTATACCTCCATCATGAAAAATAAAAGTGCTAAATATGAAACCGGTTCTTACCTGAAATATAAGAAAAATAAAATAGTTTCGAAAAAAATGTCTTACCGCAATGGTACGAAAATAAGAGATTATTAACTTTATTTGTAAACCAACTCAAATAAAAAAAAACGAAATGTAAAGTGAAGCTCATGAAATATTCTCGTAAACTTCATCCAAACCGGTTAGTCCGTTTCTGAGATAAGCGTGCACGAACATACAGACATACAAGCATACAAACGAACAGACAAAATGAAAAACATTGTTTTGCTACCAATTACGTTATTATTTTTTATTTTTTTTATATGATCTAGGGCAATGCTTGACTACATTCCACCTGATGGTAAGTGGAATGTAGTCTTAGGTGGTAAGGTGCATTACCCTAGCAACCTATTCACTCTTCGCTTGAAGACTCCCACATTCTACTCGGTTGGAAATACCGACGCAGGCAAGCTGTTCCAATCCTTTGCTGTACGCAGTAAAAATGAGGAAGCAAAGCGCTTCGTTCGGACAGGTGGAATGTCCACAACAAAAGGATGAAAACCTGCCGTGCGTCGGGACGTCCGGTGATGGAAGGGGGACGGGGGAATTAAATTGTGTAATTCCTGCGCACACTCACCAAAATGTATCCTATAGAATACTGAGAGGCTAGCAAATCTACGCCTGTGCTCAAGGCTTTGGAGGTCGGCTCCGACCAATTCGGGATCGCCTATAAGCCTCTTTGCTCGCCTCTCAATTGAGTCCAGAACCGCAAGATGAGACTTTGCGGCACCAGCAAATATGTGACCACAGTACTCTACACACGACCGGATCTGTGCTTTGTATAAAACAAGAAGCTGTCCCGCTGTAAAGTACTGCCGAACCTTCGCCAGAACGGCAAGCTTTGCTGCTGCTGCTCTTGCTCTGGACTCAATGAACCGACCAAAGTTGAGGTTCGAGGAAATCTCTAAGCCTAACAACTGAAGCCGGTTACTGTATTCCAAGGATACATTCCGGAAAGTAGGAGACTAGGTGAAAGGGCTCCTTTTGGCGGTGAATAGACACGTCTGCGTTTTGGTGGCGTTGAACTTGACAAGATTGGCATTGCTCCATGCGGAGACTGCCTGAAGTTTGTCCTTCAAACGTTGCACCATGGCTTCTCTTTCAGACTGTACTTGATCTCGACTAGCCCGAGTACTCGGCAGATATCTTTCTACAACTGTGCTGTCGTCTGCATACCCATAGATACCGGGCTTCAACAGATCATTAATGTGCAGCAGAAACAGAGTTGCAGAAAGAACGGACCCCTGAGGCACTCCGGCATTTATTGTCAAGGGTTCCGAGGAACACCCGTCGACAACTACTCGGAGAGATCTGTGGCTCAGAAAGTCCGTTACCCAACCGATCGGACCAGGAGATATACCGTACGCTGAAAGCTTGCTTATAAGGCTCGCATGCCAGACCCTGTCAAATGCCCTCGAGACGTCCAGAGAGACGGCGACCGCTTCTCCGTTCTTCTCGATGGCCCCGCCTAAAATGTGAAACCCGTACTGTCGGTCACTGAGGAGATCGTTACCTTCTAGGTATGCTAGTAGGCGCGAGTTCAATACACGCTCCATAATCTTGCAGAGTATGGAGGTGATTGAAATCGGTCTGTAATTGACAGGGTCGGCACTGCTGCCTTTTTTGGGCACGGGTTGCACATTAGCAAGCTTCCAGGATTTCGGCACTATTCCAGTCATGAAAGAGAGACGATACAGACGTGTCAGTACAGGAGACAACTCAGCTGCGCATGTCTTGAGCAGAATGGCTGGTATACCATCAGGACCACTGGCTTTATTCACATCTAAACGACACAATGTTCTCCATACCTCTTTGTTAGTGATGCGGATTTCAGGCATCGAAACACCGCAGTGAGGAAGATGTGCTGGAGAAGCATTGCCAGTGTCTAGATGCGAATTATCAGCAAACAGAGAGGCAAGTACATTCGCTTTCTCTGTTGCTGTGTGGGTCAGGGATCCATCCGGCTTCAGCAGAGCAGGCAGTGAGGGTTGGCAGAAATTCGACTCGATCGCTTTCGCAAGAGACCAGAAAGCTCGACTGCCAGTTAGTCTGACAGAGAGCTTTTCGCCATTCATAGCGATTCGATCGAGACGAGCCTTCCACAATGCCTTTTTGTAGGACTTGGCAGCTTGGTTAAAGGCTCTCTTCTTCGAACTTACATCCGGAGTTTTGCGGCTTCGAGCATCAGCCCAAATGAGATATGCCGAATGTTTTCGGTCTTGAGCATGACCACATTCGGCATTAAACCATGGGCGAGTTTTGCCACCGATGGGTACGTCAGCAAAAGGAATAAAATACTCCATTGCCTGATGCACCACATCGGTTATAGCATCCGCGCAACTCGACGGATCCAAAGAAGAGAAGCAGACCTGCCGCCAAGGATAAGACGCAAAAAAGTGCCGCATCTCATCCCAATCTGCTGACTTGTATTTCCATACTCGCCTAACACCATGAGGTTCGAAAGCTGGTGGGGAATATGTAAACACAGATTTCACCAGACAGTGATCGGAGGTTCCCAAGGGAGAGGTAACCTCTACCCGATACCTGTCCGGATCAGTTGTCAGCAGAAGGTCCAGGCAATTGGCTGTATGGCCTACCACATCTGGTACCCTTGTCGTTTGCTTCACCAGCTGAAAGAGGTCCAAGGACAACGCAAAGTTCCGCGCTTCTCTTCCAGCATGGTCGGTCTTCTGGTAAGGGAACAGCCAGTCCTGATGACAGGCATTAAAGTCCCCCAGAAAGACGAGCTGCGCTGAAGGGAACTGATGCAGAGCCATATCAGCAGCCTCACCGAGATACTCGAATAATCTTGTTGTCTCCTGGTCACCGCTGTGCGAACGGTAAACACAGGAATACAGGATTTTTTCGTTTCCTGTGTCTACTAAAACCCATAAAAAAGAAAAAGTGGGGTCTTCAAGGTGACGGAGACGCTGGATACAGAGGTCGTTCCGCGCATACACGCAGACTCCGGCACGTGAGCGAAAGTTGTGCTCTAACGTGTATCCGGGATAATCCAGGTGCGCAGCGCTTAAGGGACATTGTATCTGCGTCTCCGTCAAAAAGAACAGGTGCGGTTGTTCTGTCTCCAGGTGGTGATGGACAGGTAAGATATTAGAGTGCAAACCCCTAATATTACTGAGGTGCACTTTAAATGAGGAGGAGTGCAACCGCTGTACAAACTTTTTCCTTTTTTGGTTTTTCTTCATGATAAAAAAAAAATTAAAGTGAATAGGGATGGGAAATGGCAGTTGAACGAGGCGGTACGTATCGAACCCAACATCGAAGTTGGTTAAGTCATGCCACTGGGAGGCTAGCCTGGAGACTGCGGGGACGCCCGAACCCCCCCAGGGATCGCCATCGGGCCTCCTCGTCTGGTCGCCAACCAGCACGATGGAGCCACCCTGGGATTTTTCGCAGCTGGCGGGGCAGCCTTTCATGGGTGGCTAACCCACTAATTGGGCCCCCAACTATCTGAGGGCGGCCAGCGGAAAGCCGTATCTTCGGATCCCGCTACCCTCCTCGACTAGACACCCGACAAAACAAATACCAACTCGACGTCAACCGGTTCGCCAACGTACCGCAGCTGTTCAGACCCATTTCCCATAAACGGCTTCATCGAGCAACGTGCCGCAACACGACTAGGTCGCTTTGCGGCACGACTTTGCCCGATGGGTGGTAACTTTGCCGGCGACCCGATGTTATGGTCTACCACCAAGAAGATTATTTATATGTATAAAGTCACATCTTTGGATAGAGTGAAGAGTGTGCAATGAAAATTAAAAACTAAATGTTACTCAGAGTGATGCTTAATTTCTATGTATAAAGGTTATTTTCATAAGCCGTATATTTGTTTCGTGTTGTGTATACAACTAAACAAGAAATAGATAAACAGAAAATAATATTAAAAATGTTTGAAATGGCTTCTCTTAGTTATCCCTTTACATCCTGGCTATATATTCTTTAATAGTTTTAATATACAGACTCAACTTCTCTAGAGATTTATTACATGTATTAGAAGATTAGCATCGTATTTAATACATGGTTGACATAAATTGACATAATTTTTTTATTTCTTAATCGATTAAAATGAAATAAACATTAAATGTTAAGTGAAGACTGTTATAATATATTCCTGAAAAACGCATTCAAATTAAATTAGCCGTTTCTGACATAACCGTGCACAAACATACAGACATATAGATATACAGACATACTGGCATACAGACAAACAGACAAAATGAAAAACCATTATTTTGGGTTCTCTATGTCTTATAAAAGCCCCCCAATTTTTGTTTTTTTTTAATATTTTCCATGTACAAAAATCGATCAGTGTTAGTTTAATTATATGTATATAGATGTATATTCAAAATGTGACACCGACGTTTGGAATGTGAAATTATTTTTCATTTCGATCTAAGATTGTACAAATCTGTTTTATTTATTGTATTTATATGCTTAGTAGAACCTAGAGATAATAATTTAATATAAGGATCGTAAGAATGTTTTTCTGTGCATTCTAAAGATTGGTCTTAACTATAACAAATATAAACTGTTTTAACATGAATCCTATTCAATATATGGACAACAAATATGAGGCAAGGTTATTTATACAATACATAAAATAGCTTTGGCCATAAAAAGAAATTCTTTATTTCCAACGTCCTTCGGAAGTATACAGAGACCAAGTGTGACAAATGTAATGTCATGGCCATTAATATTAAATTAAGGTTTACGTACAACCAAATAAATATAAAATGGTACTACTATTCGGTACTAACTAAGTTATATGATGTTCTTATATAATATCATATGTGTGTATATATATTTATTAAAATTTATTTATTAAAGGTTTGTCTATCTCAATTAGCAAGCCTCTAGAAGTTCCGACAACGCCTACAGCAAACAAGAGTTGAATCTGAGTCTGACTTCCTTTTGCGTTTGCTAGCTTATGTTCCTGCTCTTTACTGATCGAAGTTAACGCTAATTGAATATTCTCTTGAATTTCCCCGGAAATTCACCCGTTCATTTAATTATTATAACTTTGTCTAGCTAGTATGATGTCGAATATTAAAATATCTTTCTGTATTCTTTACGATAAAACTTATATAACAAGATATTTTTAATAAATAAATATTTATTACCAAAAATAGCACTAGTGATGTTCGTCTAAGTTATAGTATCATTTTTCACCTGAAAAACGTTGTATTCTAAGTTTAATATTCAATATATTTTTTTACATTTTAGATCATTATGTGTAATACAAGCACAACATTCAAAGTGTATGAGACACCCTGAAGCAGTTTTGTTCTCAGTCACGTTGGTTCGTTAGAAGCAAATGTTGGACTGTTTTGTTTGAGAATAGTTTAAAGTGATCGTTTGGAAGTTAGTTTGATCTAATTAGTATTATTTTAAAGTACACTACTTCAGTTGCTTATAGCTTATCTGGTAACACTTGAGTTAGTTTTCCTTTGATCTATGTAATTTATAATTATGTAATGAGTTATACGCCAAATTAAAAACTACACCGATATTAATTAGCGAACGTTATTTATGTTTTTGTACTCTTTTAATATAAAATATAAAATTTTACATAGTATTATGTAAAATTTTTAGGAGCTAGCACAAAACTTGGACAAAAATGCTCATAAAATAAAAACTAATGGGCCTACCTGAATCAATTTATATGGGACCAATTCGAAACTATTCCGCATCAAACAAAACAAGAATTACGTAAATCGGTTCAGAAACCTCGGAGAAATCGTAATCGAAACAGACTGGTTCGTATTAACGGACATATTATCGTGACTGGCGTTCTATAATTATTTTATACATTTATGAATCAGTATAACGCATTTTATATAAATTATAATTTTATCTTTATGGTTTAAAATATTAGGCGGATTTAATGCTAATAATCATTATCTACAAGTTAATCCAAAAACAGCATGAGTGAGGTACTTTAAATAAATAATTAATGAACAGTTAAAATACTTCATACGTGTAATAAATTATATAAAAGTTATGTAACCACACAAACAACTTTAAATGTACCTACTTGAAATGAGACAAATATAAATAATATATATTTGTAGTAAACCTAAATAAATATTGATAAAGATAAAGGAATCATTTATTATATACATATATATAAATCATAAATTTACTTAGATACACAATATAAGCTTTCGTGATACATACTGACTATTACATATTTGTATACTGATTAAGGAAGACTGTATCATGAAGACCGTTCCAGACTTTAAATCGTGAGCTGTAGAGAAACTCGGTATGGTGCTAATGAATTAGGAGTTTGAGGTTACACAAGGAGTGAAGATGCAATTCGTGTATGTTTCCTTGTAATTCAAATGTATGTCATTTCAAATAATGACAAAGTGGATCCGTGACAACTTATATACTGCGGTAACGAACATTTATATATACAAATAAACTTGTGCTATAGCTTATTTGATGCTTATAACTAAGACGACGACCCTAAGGCAAGATAATTAATGCCTGTATCTGTTGAATCTAATTATCGAAATGGTTTTACTGCGATTCGTAGAACTAAAAATACATATTGAATATATATTTACTCAGCTATAATCACTTAATTTAATCGGAATTTTTTGCCCGACGTTTATTATTATTTGTGTATCAAAATGTTACCAAATGATATTTGTCAAAGAGCACAAATCAATATGAACCCTGATCAAGACTTACAATCGCAATCAATCAAACGATCACGATATAAACCCTAATGTTTCACTACACTAATATTTCACTTTATCCCCCATCCGTCATATTCTACTTTGACTGATATTCGTGTTTTGAAAAATATAAACCTATTAGGGTTACACGTAAAAAAACGGCGGTCAAAAAATATAAGTGGAATTATTAATTAATTATCAGAATGAGCAATATTTGTCAGCACGCTTAAATCAAATTTAATAAGGGTTCAGATATTTACAAAAACAGATATCTTTTAGAGTTTTCGTAATTACTGCATTCCAGAAAGATCAATTCACACGACGACTGCTTTCGCGCGTTTCATATAATTGACATAATTATCCATGTCTCAATAACAGTTTTTATACACTATAGGCCAGCGTTTGATCAATGATATTACCAGATAATACTTTTGGATGTGTTCTACGACAAAGCAGTGTTACAAGATATTTATTTACCAGCATTTGATAATCTTTCATGAAACTGATCCAGATCGATACAAGTAGTTTTACACATCCCATGATATAGGTGAGTACTTAAAAACAGACTCCTTAAATGATATTTTCTTATTTAGTATATACGTTAAGCAGTATGTTCATTTATCACTTTTATTATTCTCAGCAATTGTAAGTACGATCATCTATATATATAATAAAATTGTCACTGATCGATTTCTATACATGGAATATATTTAAAAAATAAAATACAATGGGGAGTCTATTTAAGCAAGAGAACCCAAAACAATGGTTTTTCATATTGTCTGTTTGTCTGTATGTCTGTATGTTTGTATATCTGTATGAATGTATATACAGATGTCTGTATGTTTATGCACGCTAATCTCAGAAACGGCTTAACCAATTTGGATGCAGTTTTGAATAATATATTATAGTAGTCTTCACTTAACATTTAGTGTTTGTTTTATTTAAATCGGTTAAGAAATAAAAAAGTTATGTCAATTTATGTCAATCTCGTAATAGGTACTATGCAAAACTTCTTCTATGAATGTAATAAATCTGTAGAGGACTAGTCTCTGTATATTTTAAATATTAATAAAATATATAGCCCGGATGTGAACGGGTAATAAAGAAAATCTATTAATAGCATTTTTGAAATTGAGTGTCACTCTAAATAACATTTACTTTTTCACTTTCACTGCACACTCTTCACTCTACCAAAAGATATATGTATTTTAAGTATTTAAGAAATGTATCCATATACATTCAATAAAACTGTAAAAATGGTCGCAGTCTGTACATGAAAAACAAAATTAAAAAATCATAAAAGCTTAATGTAATCTACGCGTACGAAGTCGCAGGCACAATTAGTAAAAATATAAAACCTGTGATGAAAGTACCTCAAAGATCATCTAACAACACTCGGAAGTGATGTTTTTAAAATTCGGGAATAAAATAAATATTTCACACGTTAAAGTGCTTTTTTAGGAATACCTTTTAAAGAACATTTATTTTCTTAATATTTTATATAAATATTTATGGCTAGAGTGTTGTTCACCAATATTTCATAGTATTTATATTCTTTTTAATTTTCCATATTTGAATCAATTTGCATATGCTGTAGTAGTTCTGGCAATTTTAAAATTCCTTTTCAAACTCGTGTTCGTTGTTTCAATGTTTATCTAGATGTGGAGTCATGATACTAGATTCATTTATTTGATTGATTTTCAATGTTCACAAAACAATTACCGTTTGAACTTGTCCAACGATATATTTTTTCCACTTTAATGTTATTTAATTTTTAAATAAATAAACAATTAAAGAATAATCCATTTTAGCCGCCATTTCATGCCGCATGCGCTTGCGTGTGTAAACCGTAGGGTAACCGGTTTTGGGTTTGGATTGGTGGTGGTAATGTGGTTAGGTGCAGAGTTTCGGCGCTGTTCGTCTGGGTCCTCACAGTAGTCGGAGGCTCGTAGGATCTCGCACGTGATGAGCCAGTCAATGAATAGCAATTCAGAGAAGAATTCACAGAAGTGAGTATGCCTACAGCTCCAAAATCTTTCATGGAGAAAAGGTAGCTTGGTGGTCGCGATTGGACTTGTCTATGACCGCTAGCCTTGCGATCTTAATAGTCTTATAGTGCCGTTATTGGACGACTTCAGAGGTCAGATCTGCTGACATAAGGATCTTTATACCAGGAGTAAACCTTGCCACAAGTATAGCGGCTCAACTTTTATAGCCGGAAAGGTTAGTGGACTTGAGATGCTATATATAGGAAGTACTGGCCACCCGCAGATAGCCTACCCCACAAAAGGCTGCCCCGCCAGCTGCGAAAACTCAGAGCTCGGGGTGGCTCCCTTGATTCTCCCTCCACAGATACAGTTTCCTATGAGCGCTGCGCACCTGGATTATCCCGATTACTCGTTAGAGCACAACTTTTTCTTACGTGCCGGAATCTATGTGTACGCGCTTAACAACCTCTGTATAGCATCCACCAGCGTCTCCGTCACCGTGAAGATCTCACTTTTTCTTTCCTATGGGTTTTATTAGACACAGAAAACGAAAAACTCCTGTATTCCTGTGTATACCGTTCGCACACCTATATTATTTGAGTATCTCGGTGAGGCTGCTGATACGTCTCTGCATTGGTACCATTCAGCGCAGCTCGTCTTTCAGGGAGACTTAAGCGATTATCATCAGGACTGGCTGTTATCGTACCAAAAGACCGACCACGCTGGAAAAGAACTTTGCGTTGTCCTTGGACCTCTTTCAGCTGGTGAAGCAAGCGACAGTAGACCATTCGGCCAATTCCTTATTCCTTTCAAACTGGCCATATTTTTTTTAAATTTACTTTGAATATTTTTTTTTTAATTTTATATTTTTAGTTTGTGGTACTCATTATTTTTAAATACTACCTAAGTCATCTTCTTAAACGAAATACAGCTAGTAATGGAAAGCACCTAACCAGTTTTAAAAACGGTAGGTACTACCATAGAAATAAGGATCACTATCGATATCGCGGATAAGTTTACACAATGTCACATCACTAGAAAAAAAATCTGTTGTCTACGGCAGTGTACGTTAAAATATAAAGCTCCTTCTATGCTTTAGTTATTATTTTGAGATAACGCCACATAAATATTATGGGATTGTGCAAATTTGAAAACTTTCTTTAATTTTCTTTGTTAAGGTTATTTATTTCATCACTCTCACTGGCCATACCTCGTAATTACAACGGATCTTAATATCAAATTTTGAAGCTGATCAAATAAAATGGTTTAACGAGAAGAACACGATAAGTGTTAAAATAATATTTTATTGAAAATCCAATATAGCGGACATAACAAGATGGCGGCCGTTTTTTGACATGGGTATCATAAAAATGGTTTACCGAGAAGCACACGATAAGTAAAAAAAAATATTATTGAAAATCCATCATGGCGGACGAAACAAGATGGCAACTGATTTTTTGACATGGTTATCAAATAAAATGGTTTACCGAGAAGAACACAATAAGTGATAAAAAATATTATTGAAAATCCATTATAGCGGAAGAAAAAAATATGGCGACTGATATTTGGATATGGTTATCAAATAAAATGGTTTAACGAGAAGAACACGATAAGA
This sequence comes from Napeogenes sylphis, assembly GCA_959347405.1. Taxonomy (NCBI): domain Eukaryota; kingdom Metazoa; phylum Arthropoda; class Insecta; order Lepidoptera; family Nymphalidae; genus Napeogenes; species Napeogenes sylphis. Next base: position 3,154,968 of record OY365783.1, read on the forward strand.
GTTAAAAATGTATTATTGTAAATTCAATATGGCGGACGTTATAAGATGGCGACTGATTTTTTGACATGGGTATCAAATAAAATGGTTTAAAGAGGAGAACACGATAAGTGTTAAAAATATGTTATTGTAAATTCATTATGGCGGACGTAATAAGATGGCGGCAAACTTAATTTTTACCATAGATATCAAACTGCAGGCCTCAAAGAGCAGAACACTATAATTTAATTACTTTATAAATTGCCGTCTTTGCAAAACCAATATGGCGGCCACAACAAAATGGCGTCTGGATTTTTTACGACATGGGTATCTAATTAAATGGTTTTACAAGGAGACCACTATATGCGAAATGACATTATTAGATGAGCATAGAGAATTCATCTATATATAGCGAGCGTAATCACACCAAATGAAAGGAAAGAACACTATAAAGAAAATAATTTCAGTCTGAAATATAAAATAGAGTACGTCGTAGTATTGTGAACTAAACTTCATAATAAATTTATAATAATCCTTATTTTTATCAACTGTTATACTTATTTTATTTGGTGTTACTTTTTTATTGTGTTTTAAAAGTGTGTCTACAATTAAAAACTAATAACTAACTAAATACTACAGTTTTCTTTTTTAACCACTCTAAATGTCATGATTAACCCCTAGAAAAACCCCTAATAAAACCCCTTAAAACAAAAATAAAAAATTATATATAAAATAAACTAAATAAAACATCTCATTATAAGAAAAATAATAAAATTAAATTAAGCAACAAAATCAAAATGTTAAATGTTAATAAATTATTAAACAATATTTTTTTTAAATTAATGTATTGATTTATTGAATAGTTTAAAAAAAAGGCAATAATGGTTAGAAATATGATTGTTTTTAGATAATTTCAATACAAACAACATTTCTGAACTATGGTGTTTAAATTAAAAACATTCATGTATGTATATATATATATATATATATCAGCAATCAGCAATAGCGGGAAGTTCCAATTATGGAAAAAAGCCCTACATATTAGAAAACAAAAATAAGATTCCTCTCTATGTTGTGTCTACTCTTTCAAAATGTTTTTTTTTTGTATGTCTATACTTTTAGCCCTGTTGTCTATTACAGCGTCACCGGGGGAGCGGGTGGGTCAGGAGACCCACCCTTAAAGAGGGGGGGCCAGATGGGCCCCCATGGGGAACGACGTCCCGAGGGCGTCTCAGATCTCGCATAGGACATGACGGAACGTATGCAAGCTTTGTAAAGTGTCACCTTATTGCGAAGGGACATTTTACTCCGCTTGCCTAACAGCAGATATAAACGACCTAATATGTAGGCCGCTCTGCTACGAACGGTCCTAATATGCGCAGTGAAAACTAACTTTCTATCTAACGTTACTCCTAGGTATTTTGCCTCGTCTTTCCAAGGTATCGGTTTATCAAAGAGTTTGATTTGCGGGAGGATCCTTGGGGGGCCCCGTTCAAAGAGTACCGAAACGCTCTTCTTAGGGTTTACCTCGATCCGCCATTTCCGCAGCCAACTCTCGAGGGAGTCGACTGCGGATTGGAGACGTTGGTATATCTCCCAGTGATCCTTAGAGGACGTGTAATCCTTAGAGGACTTGTGAATCCTTCGACCCTAAGGCCGGAGAGTTGGCAGACTGCCTTAACGTTGAAAATTTGCTTTCCTTCCAGGGAAAGCTCGAGATGAACGAGTACGAGATCGAACGGGACCCTAGTGGTCTCACGGTACATGCGGTGCACTGAGATGACGGGGAACGATTGGGACTTAAGGTCCTCGAAAATTCGTTCAGTAGTGAGCTCCACGGGGAGCCCTCGGATGATCACTGTTAAGCGGCGTTCATCCTCTAGCGCGTAGGTGTGGTATCCGTAACCACGTTCGCGGAGGAGACGAGTCAGACCACGGTGGTCCGACGAAGACGCGGTTTAAACGCGGATACCGTCGGCGGTATTTCGGGCGGACGTGAAATGGAGCTTGTGCTCCGTCATAAGTGCGGACAGAGTGTCCCACTTAGACTTGTCCCTTATGTAAAGCGGCGGCGGCGCGAGGGACTTCCGTGGCGCTGAAGGCACCTCCGCGGGCGCTGAAAGCGTGGACGACGGCGGCGCGGACGCGGGCGCATCGGGCGCGGCAACGATTCTGGCGGGGCTTCTCCCCCTAGACTTAAGAATAAAAGAGCAGGCAATGCTGTACGAGGAGATGACTATAGCCTGGAACGCCGTGTAGACTCAGTGGAACTACCCCATCCTGCAAATCGGAAGAAACTAAGCTTCACATGCCTGGAGGAGCCAACTCCTGCTACAGAAGGGACCTACAACTTACCAGGGAAATCAGTGTTTACAGACGGGAGCAAAATTCAAGGATTAGTAGGAGCAGCCCTGACAGTGTGGGAGAATGGAAGGGAGGTGCATTTTAGAAAAATCCGCCTAGCCAGGCACTGCACGGTCTTCCAAGCGGAGATGATGGCGATCGCGGTCGCCACGGACACCATCGACCGGAAGAACTGGAAGAAGACTAATATACTCACGGACTCAAGATCCTCCCTCGATGCTCTAAATGCGGACCCTCTGGTTCACCCACTAGCGCTGGAAATCCATAGAAGTCTCGAGAAGATCGCTGGCAAAGGACACAAGACTCGGCTTTTTTGGGTTAAGGCGCATGCTGGGCTTCCCAGGAACGAGAGAGCCGACGATCTGGCCAAAGAGGCAGCCAAAAATACAAAGAGGAAGGCCATGTACGATAGTTTTCTCATCACATTCGCCAAAAACACCATAAGGGAGCAATCGATAACCATTTGGCAGGATCGCTATACCAGTGGCGAGACAGCGGCGGTGACCAGGGCCTTCTTGCCCGAGGTCAGACGGGCGAAAAAGATAATGACAAAACTTGACTTGGACTCACTTACCTCTCAAATCCTAACCGGTCACGGGGGGTTTGCGGGGTACCTATACCGATTTAAACTGACGGACAGCCCGACGTGCAAAATGTGACGACAGCGCCGAGGAAGAAATTTTACACTTACTTACCGAATGCCCTAGGTTTATGACGAAAAGACACAAGACAGAAATGGAAATTGACATGACAATTACTAGACAAAACTTATCTTATATAATGAATAATCAATGGGCACTCGCGACCTTCATGAGATACTGCAGACACGTGGGAGGACGAATAATACGAGAAAATAGAACTGACTGATATTACGGACGACAGGACAGAGGACAAGACAGGGACAGAACTGCAGCATAGCAAAAGTTATTACTAACCTTAACTCGTATAGCTGCTAGGATAAAGGAAACACCGGTCAAAACAGCCATGTTGGAAACCGGATGTCAAACTGTAAACAAAAAACGGGACAAAAACTTAAACGGAATGGACAAGCAAATGGCCCTGGCCCCGTATGGAAACACACAGCCACCACAGGGCCCACCGGCCGGAAAACACGATCCCGCAGAGGGCATGAGCTATGCCCACCGCGGTCATCGACGCAACACCAATCTTGAGGGAAGAAAAATGGCAGAGGACGACACCCGGCGACAGTCACATTGTACCAATGTGGCTCCGGCATGGACAGTGACTAAAACAATCTGAAAAGTATCTGTAAATAAAGGTTATTAATGGGGAAAAAAAAAACTATAATACTTACCTGTACAGCAGTCCGCCCCTGTACACAAATAGCATAAGATAATGTAATTATAATAATAATGATAAATAGATATAAGATAGATAGATAGAGATTACTTAAGTCAGTTAGATAAATAAACTCAAATAGAACATAGCAAAATAAATACTCACCAACCGAGTCACCATTCTAGTGCTTGAGTACCTGTAAAGAAAACTTACGAATAGATAGGAAATAAGGAAATTGCAACAATAGGATGATTCTAATGTATAAATTAGTGAATTATATGTTTGATAAATGCAAAACTTTGTAAGATAGGTAAATAATAAAACTGCTTAAAAAAGTGGCAAATAGCAATAGATAATAGATAATAAAAATAGATATATGATAAAAGATAAAAAAATAGATTTAAGAAATATATAGATAGAGATAACATAAGTCAGTTAGACAAATAAACCTAATAGAATATAGCAATAAATACTTACAAACCGCATCACCACTCTGGTGCCGGAATACCTGTAAAGAAAACTTGTAAATAGATAGAAAATAAGGAAATTACAAAAATAGGATTATTCTAAATGTATAACCAGTGAAATGTATGTCAGATTAACGCAAAACTCAGTAAGATATGTAAATAATAGAATTGCTAGAAACTTGTAAATAGTACTTAGGTTAAGAGTGAACTGTACATAGATAATAAGAAGTTACAGAATTATATACAGATAAGAATAAAACCGCGGAGCGTAACGCCCGTGCAGATGTAAAATTATATAAAGAACATTAGAATACTTAGTCAAACTGTGCCATTGGTACCGTCACAACTTTGCATGTAAAAGAACAAAATAAAATCTTGGAAATATGTATAAAACAAAAAAAAAGGAAAAATAGAATACCTTATAAATCCGTGCCATATGGCACCGTGGATGTAATACCTGTAAGAACACAATAAATATAAGCATAATAAACATAGATAGGAACAACACAACAAACACCAACACACGTGCACCAAAATAAATTAAACAATATGAAAAACTTATTTAACCCAATACAGACTCCGACCCATCCAAATCGGAGGTACACAAGAGCACGAACTAAAAAAAAAAAAAATACCCTAACGACTGTGTACTTACACGACGCAGGCTATTACGACGAAGTCTTTGAATTGCGTTTCGTACCCTAACTAGGGCGACGTCGGACTTGTTGGACCCCTATGCAGGCTCGCCGGCCCGCAGTTGTGCTTGCGGCGATGACTCACACACAAACACAATCACAACACTGGCTTGCATACAATGGAGGTCGTTATCTTGACTGGCGCAGGTGTACGAACGGTCGGTGCCACCTGCACGCAGTTGGCTGGGCGGTCAGCGTGACGGCACAGGTAGACGGCGCGGGTAGGCGGAGCAGGTAAAAGGGACATGTGTCCCGGTCGACTGCTCAACGGTGAATGTTTTCAAAATGTTATAAATGTTACAAAGTACTATCTTCGGTTAAGTTTTAGTAATTCGATTCTCACAGAAGAAAAGTTAGTTCAATAATGATTTTGAAACTGATAACTTTAGAAATCATTATTTAAATATTGTGTTATAGTTAGGTATATTTTAAACATTTTGAACGTTTTGAATTTGTTAGTTTGCACAAAACAAAGTTATTATATACCTATATTTTTTTTTATTTGAATATTTATGATATTGTAGCATATTTCCCAGCGGTCTTTTTTTCTTGATACAATTTTTGTAAAAAAAAATGTATATTACTTGTTTTTTTTATTTATATATAATTAGTCGGTTTCTGTAATCTATATTGTAGGTCTTCACAAAACGCAATTTATTGCCTTCACTAAACTGACAGGAAAGAATCACTTAAAACTCTATTCAAACCTGGACTACTATGACGAAGGAAGAAAATGTTTTATATAACAACAAGAGACTAAAATCATAATTGGATTTCTGAAGACTTCACTAAATTTACAAGCAATACATAAACATACACCGACAAAACTTCTAGAGATTTGTGGAATATATAATTTGGTATCTAAGACGATTCCAAATAATTTAATTAATTTCCACGTTATACAGTCAAGAAAACAATAGGTTTTTTTTTTGTCTGTTTATCTATTGTAATTGTTTCCGTATTATAAAAAAATATATTATAATATACAATATACTAATAACATATATAAACCTTTTTTAGAAAATAAATAAATGTATAGGTTATAATTAGAATGTGTATCAAAACTACCAAGCGGATTTATATGCAATTTAGTGTGGTGTTTGCTTGTTATCCAACTTTATCTTTCTATTCCAAAAATATGGGAATTTCCAAGGTAAAACCACAAAAACTTATAAATATACATATATTTATATATAATATTAAAAATGAATAGATTTCTTTAAATTTGGCTTGATTTTCGAACGAGTAACACAAACACGGTTACATACAAATATCCATAAGACTAAATTCGGAGCATTCTCAGTTTGTAATACCTAAAAAAATACATATCTCTAAACTCTTAAAACAATGTAATATTGTTATACCTTCTTATAACTACATTTATATCATATATACATATATGTCATACTTACCTTTAAATTTTATCATATTTTACATTTTATTTTGTATTTATATATGTCGGAAATACAGATCTTCTTGAACTTGAGTCTTGGGTATTATCCATTGAAATTAGTAACTATCTAATTATCTTTGTACAACGAAACGTGAGGCAGTTTCTAAGCACTTGTTGTCAGCTCGAGGTCCGAATTATCTGAGAGGTCTGACCATGATGATTACTCCTTTTATCGGAATCAAACCGACTGAGTTTAGACTCTGCCGAAGTGCGCCAACTTCACACTTGTGTTTCGATGTCATCTGATGTCCTGTACTCATGACATAACCGACACGGCCATCCTACAGGACACACGTCTCTGTGTGTTAATCTGTAACAAAATGTATCTCGCAAAGTATCACAAAACTCGGTCACTTCTTGACCAAGTCAGGTATGAGGTCTCAAGTTTTTAAAACTAAAGTAAAGAAACATGATAACAATAGACTTTCTTATAGCTATACTATTAAAATCAGAGAAATCAGAGCATGACTGACTATAAACTATTTAATCGTAAACGAAACCAGACATCAAGTTCTACATGTGATTCTCGATTATCTAGTAACCTTCAGTTACTCAGTAATCTACTTGCACATCCCCACAGGATTGCCAAGCCCTCTCCAAGGACTCTATGATTTCTTTTGAAATCCCAACTTAAACCAGAGTTGACTGCCTACCGCGTACTCACGGACTACTGTTTCCAGTAGATACCGGTTTCTATCGAGCTACGGCTACAAATCAACTTCCAAGTCAGTTCAATCACCATGTAAACTTAATTTTTATTACATTCAGTTCCATGAAGTAATTCCTCATTTAATTCATCAATTTCATCGGTAATACTCTGATTCTCTGGCACAGACACAATATGACAATTCTTGTATTAAATGTAGGTAATCAATTATCACAAATTACTTAGTAGGTATTACCAGAGTTGCGTGAACTACCGATCCCGTTTGGGGGTCCGAACTGTAAGGCTCTCACTAATCAATTCTTCCTCGACTCAATGCTCCCGAATATTTAAAATGTCTCCGGTGCCCCTCCAAACGATTACGATCACGTGACGCGTTACGTCACGATGCTCACACCCCACTGTTACTATGATATCAATTGAGTTACTAATTATCGTTAAATTATCGTGATCTACGACACGGCCATACTCACAAGTCACACGCCCTCGTGTGCATGTATTACCACCATCAACTGACGATAACTATACCACCTCCATAGAGTGACGATAACCATGCCACCTCCATAAGTGACGATAACCTTGCCACCTCCATCGAGTGACAATAACCATGCCACCTCCATCGAGTGACGATAACATTACCACCTGCATCGAATGACGATAACCTTACCACCTGCATCGAATGACGATAACCATGCCACCTCATTCCAGTGACGATAACCTTACCACCTGCATCGAGTAGCTATTAGATTCGTGGTGGTCCTCGGATGTAGGGTCTGTAATGAAACAAATAACTCCAAGGATAACTTGCTCGGCTATTCTGCCAATAAAACCAGTAAATGTAACGTCTCAGTTTTTTACTCTATATACACTCTTACCATAAGGTGCGCACTACACCTTATTTACAACAGTTAAAAACTACTCTGATCATTAGATCCATCACTTTACTTTACAAAATCAATCATGATTTTACCAGACTTGCGTACCCAACTCGATACCTTTGCAATATGATACAGTCCATCGATCATATACAAACAACTACCATGAACCAGTCCTTCGGTCATACAAAACACAAAACAGACCCATCGCCTACACGTGTTACACCACACCTGAGGTGTGGTCAACAAGTTATCTGTGGTGAATTCAATATCACTTTGCTCAAATAAAACATTTAGTTCCTGAGGGACCTTGTGTGATGCTTCGGCTTCTTTATGCTGTGACGTATCCAATGGTGGATAAATTGCGCAGACCTCAACGCGTTGCTCGCACCGTACTATACCAGATCCGCTGCCATAGCTGCCATCGCCACGACCGCCGTCACCACCATCAGCAACCTCGGCACCATCAGCGCCATCCGCGCTGCGCCGTCGTAGCCGTCCGCGCTGCGCCGTCGTAGCCATCCGCGCTGCGCCGTCGTAGCCATCCGCACTGCGCCGTCGTAGACATCCGCGCTGCGCCGTCGTCGCCGTCATCCGCGCTGCGCCTTCGTCACCATCCGCCCCGCGCCATCACCGCCAGTCACGCCGTGCCGTAACAGCCATCTGCTCCGTGCCATCACCGCCACCTGCGCCGCGCCATTACCGCCATTCGCGCCGAGTCGTCACCGCCATAATTTCTTATTTCTTTTCTTTGTTCATCAGCAGCGATTTCTTCTTTCATAAAAACTTCACTAGATTTTTTTGATATGTGGGTAGATTTTCAATTTTGACGTTTCGAGATAACATAAATTTATTTTGATTGATTGATTTACAACCATTGATTATCAACTATTGATTGATTGTATTGATTCTGGAACTTCTTTGTTATTATCTTGCACTGTGCGTTTCAAATAATAAAATCACTTCATTTTTTGCTTGACAAGATTTTGTAGCTTCAAAAAACTTATCTCGAGGGTAGTTGGTGGTTTTGATGCCCGAGTGAATCCCACTTCTGATGTCGGAAATACAGATCTTCTTGAACTTGAGTCTTGGGTATTATCCATTGAAATTAGTAACTATCTAATTATCTTTGTACAACGAAACGTGAGGCAGTTTCTAAGCACTTGTTGTCAGCTCGAGGTCCGAATTATCTGAGAGATCTGACCATGATGATTACTCCTTTTATCGGAATCAAACCGACTGAGTTTAGACTCTGCCGAAGTGCGCCAACTTCACACTTGTGTTTCGATGTCATCTGATGTCCTGTACTCATGACATAACCGACATATACATTTTATTTTGTATTTTAATAGTTTTCCTTAAAAATTAACTACAAAATTACTATGTTATGAATAATCATTAACATAGTAATTTTGTATTTAAAAAAATAAGAACAACCTGTATAGTTTCTACCTAACCTCATCTTTAAGGAAAACTATTAAAATTTGCTTCTCTTGTTTGTTTTATTTGCATCAATGGTTAGTTACAGTTAATATTAAAATAAAAGCAATTCGACTACTATTCAAGTCAAAATCTATTGACATTATAATGAGACCATTTGGTATGAGTTATAAAAATCATCCTAAATAACTATCATAAAATAACATCTCTGTACAAATTTGGTTAAAAATCATGGTCCACGGTCCACGTTAAGGGAGTTTTTATAATTATTTTTATTTATTTTGTATTTATATAGAACAAAAATAATTGTAAAAAACAGTGAAAAATGTTTAAAAGGAAGTTACCTTTATATATTTGTCATACAAGCTAGTGTAAGACTAGCATAGTATAAGGCAGGTCTCACTAACCTATCAACCAAGGTAACCAAGAAACCACATATTATTTACTTCTCATCTAAAATACAAAATCAAAAGCAAATTCGGGATAATTTATTAAATTTCAACACTAAAAAGATTTCAACGATACCAATATGAAAATATTCATTGTTATTTGGATTTGTAAAAAAAACTAATATACATGCAACAAAGGCGCTCCGTACGTTTCCGGGCCCAAAACAAAGTCCAATGAGAATTGTCCTTATTCCGGAGACCATCAAATAATGCTAATTAAAAGTCTACTATAAGCCCTTTGTAAACCATTTAGACAATAGTTAACACTTTTACTTTAACGTTCTACGGACTATTTATATAATTTTGCCACAAAAGAACTGTCACAGAAAAAGAAGTTGTTTTATTTGTTTTGGTAAATATATACCATTATATTATTCTTTCAAATTTTCTTCTAGTGAGGGTGACAAATATGAAAATACCCGGAAATTCAATAAAAGAATGCAATTAATTATAAATATATATTTTTTTATTACATATAATTTATATAAATAATACTTTTTATTCAAATATTTTGTGGAATCTAACATATATTCCTATAGACAAAAGGTAAAGAATTATTTTTTAATGAATTTAAATATATTCATTAAAGAAATTTGCAGTTAATAATTATATTAAAAATATATATTAGTTTTCATAATACCTATAATTAGCAATAACTTTGCAAATCCGAAACCATAAAGAAGCATGACACTTACCCTGGTAGCCCCAAGACAAGTTAAGACCGTGATTGAATGTTTTATTTTATCTGCCAATTTATAGTGTGGGTCAATTGATAGGGTGCTAACCGCGGCAGTACGGACTCAGATAAAGATTATCTGCAGCGGACCTTCGAAAGATATAATAGTGGACTATCACAAACCTATCTGAGAACATATTCTGTGATATATACTTGCAAATGGAGTGGAGTGAAACATTATGCATTGTTATTATTTGAAAAATGGATTCAAATCAACAAATCGTATAACTTACGTCAACAAATTCCTAATATTGTAGATTGAGTGGCACCCTCCTGAGAGTTACATTGTATTCAAGCGACGATCTGTCTGCTTCGCTTTAGATACGAAATGTTTACATTTACAAGATATGATTGTCACATCTTATATTTATTGACAGCCTTGCATGACTTAATCGTCTTTATAAGGGTATGCCATTTATTAATCTTGTCATTGTGTATCTTTATTATTTAGTTGAATGATTTTGAAAGTAAACGTAGACAACATGTTTATTGACAACAAAGACATAGTAGATATAATGTTAAATATCATTAAGGCATAATAAACCCAGCCAACATACTTCGGATTAGAACATGAGTTGTCTGTCTGTCAATATGTCAGTATATCAAGACTATCCATTCGTAAATTAAAGATGCCTGAGTCGAGATAAATAGCTCTTCGATAATAATACATAGCAATACTGATTGCTTTATATAATGGGGAGCTCTAAATTCAAATTCAAATTATCTTTATTCAAGTATGCATTTAACTTAAATTAAATTGGTCAGTACAGTTAGTCTGTGAGTAAGCTACCACCACCTCGGAAGATTTATTTAATAATATACCTTCAATTTTAGATTTAAAACTAAGAAAAGGAAGATCTATTTAAAACTAACGATTTAAAACTAAGAAAAGGAAGATCTAAGATATCATGAAGGATTTGTTAACTTTTTGAAATCGATATTTAGGCGTTACGATCCTATTTTTATTTCTTGTATTGATCGTATGTATGTCGCTGTTTTTAATATATATAATATAAATATGCCAAAATTTAAATGCTTAATTTAAATTTTGGCATATATATAAAGTTATTAAATAGGTATTGAGAAGCGTCCGTAAGAATACCGATTTCTTTAAAAACATCTCTTAGGGAGTATTTAGATTTTAAGTTACAATTAGCCCGTATAGCTCTTATTTAAAAAATAAATATAAAATTAATTTCGGCAGCGCTGCCCCATAGTAAAATACCGTAAGACAAAATGATGTGAAAATAAAATAAACGCGTCGAGCCGTATTAACGTCTGTTAATTGTCTTACTTTGTTAATTGAAAAGACGACTGAGCTAAGTTTGCCTGCGAGTGTCGAAAGATGTGGGTACCACTGGAGCTTTTTATCTAAAGTTATACATAAGAAAGTTGTTGATTCAGTCAGTTCTAACACTTTATTGTTAAGGTGTAAACTACAATTTTGTCTTTTTACATTAAGAATTATAAATTCCATGCAATTACTTTTCTTAATATTAAAACCAAATTCTTAATTTCAAACCAATGAAGAACTTTAGCAAAATTAGCTTTATTATGTTCATCTTTAAAAATAAGCGAGGTATCATTAATAAAAAGTACAATGTCACATAGTCCTTTGACGTAAAATTGCAAATCATTAATATAGTGTAAAATAAAAAGGGACCAAGAATAGATCCTTGTGGAACACCCATTTTTAGGTAAGAACCAGCCGATTTACAATTATTTACATTAAGAGGCAATAATATCAAGCGCAGCACTACGCATTCCATAGTGATTATGTTTGCATAGTAATGTTTGATGGTCTATTTAAATTTTGAATTTGAATTTGATTATTACATAGTCGTGTTCTTATAATTTAAGAATTTAACTTGATTAGTTATTACCGACAAAACGCAAAAACTGCTTGATTAAGTTTAACGTAACTTTGAAGGTTTATAATTTTCACATACATTGGTAAGTACAAAGGGTACATTTCATCAAAAATTTTTAACATGTACAAAAAGCAATTAATTACAGTTTTATTATATGTACAAAGATAGATTTCTGGACCACTTTAAATACATACAATACAACAATGTTTTGATAGAGTGAAGAGTGTGTAATAAAAGAATGTTACTCAGAGTGACGCTCAATTTCTATTTATAAAAGTTTACATTAGCAATTTTTTTTTCATGATGCGTGGACAACTATAAGACAAACGGAGAAACAGACAAAAATATTTTAAATGCTGAAAATAGAATCCGTTAGTTATCACTTCACATCCTGGTATATATTTTCAATGTACAAAGACTACTATGTATTACGTGATTGACATAAATTGACATTATCTTAACTACATTACATATCTTTTTTATTTCTTAACCGATTTAGACGACATAAACACTAAATGTTAAGTGACGAATATTAAAACTGCAATCAAATTGGTTAAGCTGTTTCTAAGATTAGAGTGCACAAACATACAGACATACAAAAATAAAGATAGATACAAAAATAATACATACAATATGAAAAACCATTGTTTTAGGTTCTTTGCTCTTATAAAGGTTCCCATTTTTCAAAACAAATTTACATGTACAGTTTTTGAGCAGTGACAATTTTATTATATGTATAAATAAGCGAGTGTTACAAACACGCATCCAACATGCAAAGGAAAGTGTTTAATGAAAAGGAATTAAAGTAATTTAATAAGAAGTTAAATTCACGTACTGTCGTAATCAGGGTACGACTTATAGCAAAATGCCCTCCAAATATATTTTTCACATGTTTTGTGATGTAGGTTAATTGCTTTACCTAAGGCTAGGCTTCAAGCAAAGTTAAAAATATATTTTTACAAAAATGAACATTGCTACTATCTCCTTTAAAGCTCTAAAATGAATATGCTGAATTAAAAAACATGTTTCATTAAAGCAAAATCCAACATCGAAAATATGTTTAATGTGGGGAAAGAAAACTAAAAATACATCATAAAAATTTTAAGTAAATATATACATATATGAAAAATTGGCTGCCCCTTATCATATGATGTACAATTTGATACAGAGTTGACCCGGGGCAGTTTTTCTGCCTAAAAGTCATTATAAATGTTTTTGATTGATTGATTGTATTATTTATCATCGCACCGTTTTCGAGCTATAATTATCGTTTAAATAATGGATTTCTGCATGTTTTATCACGTGAAGGTGGCAAATAATCATCAATATTAAATTAATAATTTACATATCTTTTAACTTTTAATTACGAAAAAAATAATATACCCAGATGTGTTTTATTTAATAGTTTATTGATGTTGATGAATATTTCATTTGGAATTCAAAATTATCCAAAATTATAAAATAGCTGTTTCAACATGACTATTAAGAACATTTCATGGTATGCTTCTTTATCAAGACGAGGTACTTTCTAGACATCACATAAGTAAAAGTTTTTCCCTTCTTAACAGCACTGGTTAGGCACCATATGACTTGTACTTGATCCCTAAATTTAAAAACCAACTCCGGGGGAAATAATTTTCAACGCCAAAAGATGTGCTAACTGTGTTCGAAATGGGCATTTGTGGAACTACCTGTTCCACATTTAAAAAATGCTATAAAATTTAACTTTTATAGAAATAGTTTTTTTTTTTTAATATTATCTAGGGCAATGCTTGACTACATTCCACATGATGGTAAGTGGAATGCAGTCTTAGGTGGTAAGGCGCATTACCCTAGCAACCTATTCACTCTTCTCTTGAATGTGACCACATTGTATTCGGTCGGAAATACCGACGCAGGCAAGCTGTTCCAATCCTTTGCTGTACGCAGTAAAAATGAGGAAGCAAAGCGCTTCGTTCGAACAGGTGGAATGTCCACAACAAAAGGATGAAAACCTGCCGTGCGTCGGGACGTCCGGTGATGGAAGGGGGACGGGGGAATTAAATTGTGTAATTCCTGCGCACACTCACCAAAATGTATCCTATATAATACTGAGAGGCTAGCAATTCTACGCCTGTGCTCAAGGCTTTGGAGGTCGGCTCCGACCAATTCGGGATCGCCTATAAGCCTCTTTGCTCGCCTCTCAATTGAGTCCAGAACCGCAAGATGAGACTTTGCGGCACCAGCAAATATGTGTGCCACAGTACTCTACACACGACCGGATCTGTGCTTTGTATAAAACAAGAAGCTGTCCCGGTGTAAAGTACTGTCGAACCTTCGCAAGAACGGCAAGCTTTGCTGCTGGTGCTCTTGCTCTGGACTCAATGAACCGACCAAAGTTGAGGTTCGAGGAAATCTCTAAGCCTAACAACTGTATTCCAAGGATACATTCTGGAAAGTAGGAGCCAAGGTGAAAGGGCTCCTTTGTGAGTGAATTCTTGTAAAATATTTCATAATTAAAATATGACCCATAGAAGGATTGTATATTGTTCTTCAAACTTTCAGATTGTGGTAGTGTGTTGCGCCACCCCATACAGTTGGAATAAGGAAACTTAGATTTGGAATTAACTATTAGTAGAACTTTAATTAGGGATTGCAAACAATTATACTTTCAGAAATAAAAAAGTTAAGAGTTAGCTGTTGTGGGCTAAAAGTTAAATTTTCTCTTTATGTTCTTTAAGTCAAGGAGAGAACAATAGAATAAGAGTAAAGATTTTTAATAAATAAAATAAAATAAGCAATAAATATATAGAGTAAAACAGAAATAACTGTTACGAGAATATGTAACAAAATCTATCACAACTTAAATAAAAAAACTACTTTATAAAACCATGCGCTCTATAGGTTACACAATGATTGAATTATGTAAAAGACGTTCAAATGCATTATAGGCTTAGACATAAATTAAAATAATAATTGTATAATTAGCCATAAATTAATTTTGCTATGGTGTAAATGGTTTACAAAAGACGTATTTGAACTGAATTTTATTGCTTGGATCAAAGGACGAAGATCAACGTTATTTAACCTCTGTTAGATCCGTACATGAACTGGAATATTATTTTGTTTGAAATTTGGAGAAGAAATAGAATTTTAATATATATATCCCTGGAAATAACTTATAATTGTGAGAAACCGAATAGTTAACCCCAAATTGCTTTTCAGTAGATACATAATTTACGAGTAGGTGCAATGTTAATGAACATGTGCAAAATAATATTATGATCTTCATTTCGGTTGACAGAAATTTTGTCCTTAGATTAAGGTTAGTCGATTGATTTTAAGGACATAAACTGAATACAAGGATATTTAAAAAAAAATACTTTATTGTAAAGCATATGATATCATTTATAATTACTTAATTTTACGCCATACTCAGTTCCAATTACTTCTAATCTGAAACAATGATGCATAAATAAACAAATGTGGTTTCCAGAGTGAAAACGTTAACACTACTTAAATTCCTTCAGACGAGAATAATTAAGACTCAGGATTGTGAAATATTAACCTGAAAAATATGTACATCAGATACTTGTACGGTATAGGGAATAATCTCTTTCTTTCCGAACGAAGCATAATTTGAATAGGAAAGGCATGAATATTTGTAGTTGTTGTGACGAACTTAAGTCTTTCCACCAACCTTTTGCATTGATAAATTAATATATAGTAATGTTGGTTCGTAAGTTACAATAAAGGTACAATATATAAATAAAAATGAAACCGATATTCACAAATATTTACACAAAATTATTCCAACTTACATTTTCAAAAAACACAAATCAATATGAACCCTAATCAGGGCTTACAATTGCAATCAATCAAACGATTACGATATAGCGACACTAATGTTTTACTTTATCCCCCATCCGTCATATTCTACTTTGACTGTTATTTATGTTTTGAAAAATTACAAAATATATTAGAATATCCGTTTGTATGTAACATGAAAAATGCAAACAAGAGTTGAATGATTAATTGTCGGAAGAGTAACACTCGAACCTTCATTGCTGTTTATCATCGCGGCTTTTTGGATGACCATAATGAAGCTCTTTATAATAATAATAATAATAATAATCATTTATTGAAGATAACAAGGATCCAGTTGTTAGTTACAATTATAATTTCTATAAAACTATATTAGTAAATGCATAATCATTCTTCTAAATAAATAAATTCTCATTTGATTAAACCAAATCAGACTCGAACAACATTAAATTAATTTACAACAATCTTAAATTATTATAAATTATACAAATGAAATCAAATTTATAAATTAAAAATAAATAAAATAAAATAACAATCTCAAACACTACAAGAATTAACATCATAAATCAATTTTAACACAAATTAAAAATTTAAAATATCTGAGCTTTAATATTTAGTTCTAACATTTAAATAATAAAATAAAATAAAATAAAATGGTCATAACATTTAAATAATAAAAAAATAAAATGGGCATAATCACATAAGTCAAATCAAGTCAAATCGAAAAAATAAAATAAAATAAAAATAAAATTAAAAAAAAATCAAATCAAATTAAATTACATCAAATTAAAAAATAAATTAAATCAAATCGTAATAAGACTCCAATTTCATTTTTAAAATATCAAGACTTTAACAAAATGATTCATAATCTCAGAATCAGCCTTTTCATTAAACATTTTTAGGATATTGTTTTTACAAGAACGAAGCCTTTTCAACAGGGATGACGTTCTATTTCTCAAAATTGCATAAAAATCGTTTGTTCGCTCTTGAGCAAACATGAGTGAAGCAGAACAAAAACGGGGTAAGCCCAACAGCATCCTAAACCCATTATTATATTGAACCCTAATAGTGTCCAATGCCCTTTGTGTGCAGTTTACCCACAAGGCACTCGTGTAGAAGGTTTGACAGTATGCTTTAAATAGCATTATCTTAGTTTCTTTACTACAACGAGCAAACCTGCGGGCCAACATATTACACCTTACAGCTAAGGCTCTGCGTTCACGCTCAATGTCCAACTGATCCCTGAGGTCCGCCGTAAGGAAGTGACCTAGATACTTATAGTAATTGACACGTTTTAGCAGTGTCCCGTTTAGTGAAATTCTAGGTTCGTATTTTACTTTCTTACCGGGAGCCTCAAAACATCAGGTATTCACATTTCGACACATTATATAATAGTCCATGTTTAGATGCATAATCCTGACATGACTTAAGCAACTCTCTAATGGAACCAGCCGTGGGACCCAACAACACCATGTCGTCGGCATAATTTAAATTATTTATGCTGACGCCATCTACCCAGCAACCTACTTGTTTTTTGCTGAGTTCCACGAGCAATTCATTAATGTACAAGTTGAAGAGCCTCGGAGAAGTCAACCCCCCTGCCTAACTCCGCACATCAACCTGTACGATTCGGAGAGTCCCTCTCCCCACCTCACGTAGTTTTGTTGGTTTGCATACCAATATTGCATGATCCGTATCAACTCCGGTTGAACGCCCGCCTTCTCCATCTTATTCCAAAGTATATCATATGACACTAAGTCAAACGCCTTGGACAGATCGAGAAAGCACGCATACACCGGCGTTTTTCTGTTTGTGTAGTATTTGACAGTCTGCTTTAAGGTTAGTATGGCAGTTTCAGTAGAGAGGCCAGGCTGAAATCCAAACTGAGAATCGTGCAATTGGATTTTCTCACTGAATTTCCTGTCAATCAGACCGTCAAATACCTTTGCAATTATGGTAGCCAGGGATATAGGCCTATAGTTGCAGCTGTCAGAAATATCACCCGTTTTATTTTTAATGATCGGTATCACCATGGTTCTCATCATCTCAGTGGGGATATACGAATGCCTGATGCATTGATTATAAAATATTGACAACACCCTGGGAAGATGAGTACCTGCATACCTTAGATGCTCAATGCTGAGGCTGTCATGTCCGGGTGACTTTCCTCGTGTCATTTTATTTAAAGCTTCGAGGATCTGTTCAGATGAGAAAATTAAAGAACGTTTAACTTTTTAGTGGCATTCCAAAATTTTGTAAAATTCTTATTTGCTCTGTGAGAAGCAATTGCATCCATTTTGATTTGTTCTTGGTGGTTTTGACACCACTTCAAACGACTTTATATTTAATTTTATTTTTTGTGTTTAAAAACACAGAATAGAAAAATTTATAAAACTATTGACAATTTGCATAAATAATTAGTATAAAGACAGGAGTTCAACCTAGGTAGACCTTATGATATAAATTTCGTGGTTATTTAAACCCCTAGATATTAACAAAATAAATTGATTTATTAATGATAAGAAGTCAAACTAAAAATATAAAATACATTAAGAAAACAATACCATTAAATATTATTTATTCAATTGGAAAAAATAAAATAAAATATAAAGCAGATAGTGCAAGGCGTGTATGAATGCTAGTGTCCTTCTGTTTCATTGTAAAAAGTAAAGTTCGTAAAGTGTATCTTTTAAACTTTGGATAGTATTGAAAGTATACATTTTCTTTCCTTTTCTCAACATTCCTAGCCTACAAATAATAATAATAATATATCAGGACAAATTACACAAATTGATCTAACCCCCCCTAAATCAGCAAATTATTTGCTCGTGTTAATGGTGTAAGAGATAACGATACAAATACTTAGAAACAACCAAACCCAAAAATACAGACATCTATGCTCATTACATACATGCCTGTCCCTGTCGGGAATCGAACCCGAGCCTCGTTGCACCGCTATACGTTAGGCGTCTGCGCTAACCACTCTACCAAACGGGGCGCATATAATTTTATCATTCGAAATTAATGCAATGGATGTACTTCTGGAGTAATGTGAATGGAATAAATAATTTATATTATGGGTATTAAATTCATCGATTTTTAGACGCTTAATTAATATGCATAAGTATGTGTTAGTGATTTCTGATTTAGATTATTCTGATCAACGAAACTAGAATGTCTACCTCAATGACAGTGAGTCAGAATGTATCATTAACAAGACTGCATACTCGATACCTTTGAAACGGTACCTTTGGTTCGTGGATCTAAATGGATTTGGATTATGTCTATACACGCTTATGTTTACACAATAAAGTACGTTCCCAAAATAATAATATTTGGCTAAATCAAGCTGTAGCTAAAATATGTAACCACAATTAGAAAATTAACAAAGAAAGTAGTAACTTCGTAGTAGGTTAATATATCATTTAATTATTTGAATCTAACTCGGCCCAGGATTTAATCTGTTCTGTGACTTATTATCTGCTACAACAGTGCTGTAATATTAATAACTAGCTGTGCCTGCGACTTCGTACGAGTAAATAACGATTTTGATAAAATGTACCCTTTGTATTTACAAAGAAGGAACAATAAGAAATTTCACAACAAATCACATGTAACATGTGGTCTGAGGCCTTTTTATTTTACTTCCCGAGATGTGTATGCTATTTTTCTGTCCGACGACGGCGGAAAGCGGCAACTTCGTCTTTCGCCGAGCGGAAAGTTGTCACTTTCCGCCCAGTGGGTAAAATAAACTATAAACCTTCAAACTGGTAAGCTGCAATGGTACGACAATAAGAGATCATTAACTTCTTTATTTGTTAACCGATTGTTAAAAAAAAAACAAAATATAAAATGAATCCCATGACAATGTATTACCAAAAACTGCATGCAATTCGATTAATCCATTTCTGAGACTAGCGTGCAGAAACATACCGACATAAAGACGAACAGACAAAATGAAAAAAAAATGTTTTGAGTTTTCAGATTTATTACATGTATAGACTAAGATTTGCATGACATATATATATTGACATAACTTTTTATTTCTAAACCGATTTAGATAAAATAAACTCTAAATGTTAAGTGAAGACTGTTATAATATATTCCTGGAAACCGCATTTTAATTGGTTTAGCCATTTCTGAGATTAGCGTGCACAAACATACAGACATACAGACATACAGACAAACTGAAAAACCATTGTTTTGGGTCCTCTTGGTCTTATGAAGGTTACCATGTTTTTTTTTATATTTGCCATGTACAGAAATGGATCAGTGACGACTTTATTATATGAATATATATTATTATTGAAATTTAGGTTAAAGATTTGAGCAAAATAAAAAATATATATATATTTATATTACGATAAATATTTTTTTGGTAAAAATAATGGTGTTATTTGTTTTTATATTTAAACTTTACTTATTACACATATATAAAAAAAATTGCCCGACTAGTTACGAACCCATGCGGGGCTCTTTTTCATAAGATGGGCTTCTTTCAGTAGTGGTTGTGATACGGATTTTAAGATGATAAATATATAGTCAATTTTATAACACTTAACCAAATCTATCAGCTCTTCATTACCAATTATTAATCATTATTATAACATTTTTTTTTACATTTAAATACCTCTAAACACCTATTTATGATAACAATAATGATGTCTGAGATTATTTCATAAAATAATAAAAAATCACAAAAAAATCCTCCCAACTTTCTAACAATAAAAAACAAGTTGACATTTTTATAAAGAAATGAATGAGAGTGCTTTACATTCTTGCTTTAAAATGTTTTACTCTTTCGTTTTCACAAACAGCATTGATGTGAGGCTCGCAATGTGTATTGTTTGTTTTAATTCTTTATCGTGTGAACCCGTATGTAATATCGGTGTAGTAAATATTTGACTGCCAAAAATAAAAGCTCAATTTAGCCTATCTTGGATACAACAACAATATACTTAAATACAATACCTTAAGTACCTTAGATACCAAACGTGTTAAGCACAGTATATTGGCGATATTGTAAGACATACTTGGATAGTATTACATCTTACGATAGTACTTTCCCCCCCTCTCACTCAAATAAAATCTGTGCTATATTTTATTATTTGTTCAAAAATAAAAGAAAACAATTTAACTCCTATATAAATCACAAATTACAATCACAGGACGTAACTAGGCGTCTGCAGAATATAGTATAAAGTTAGACTTAATAAAATATGTGTATTTTTGTTGTTTAAGAATATTTTGTTATAAAAGTTAAAAAAACAGTTTCTGAAGGATCCTCTCACCGTTTTAAAGAAAACATTGTAATAAAATTATTAGATAAATAAAAATCAAATTATCCAAGGCACTATTAACGATCAAGATTACCCTTTGTATCAACAACATTGAGCGCACTTTTACTATTAATTCCAAAATATTATTAATTGTAAAAATATGTAATTTAATGTTATGTGACATCCAAAAATGCAAGCTTACATTGAAAAATTCATTGAAAGTTTATATGTTTTTAATATTTTCCGCTCAATACCACTGATGAAGTATTTGATTAGTTTATATGAATATTTGCAGATAGACACAGAATAAACCCGAAAAGAAATATGGCTACCCTTTATCCCGAAAAAATATTCGATTTAATTAGTAAAAACCTGCATGCTACATATTTTTTTACGCTATGATACTCCATGCTATATACCAACTGGTACTAACTGTAACTTTAGTTATAAACTACGTATATAAGAAATTAAAAGAAAAAATATATTTTCTCCCTCGAAGCTTTTAATCGAGCATCCGCAGCTATGCAAAAGATATTGTTATGATATTATTACACACACACGTACCGAAATACTCAGAAACAATTTACGTTATTTTATCCCGTATCAAATATCTGTTTATTTTTATGTGTGTTTAATACTGTTCCCAGGTTCTCCTTAGAAAAATAACTTTTTATTATTTTAAATTAAAATTCATTTCTAAAAGTATTTTCTTACAATATAAATTGGCCTGTAACGAACTAGAGCATAAAGTTTCATAGTGACGCTTTTGAGCATTTCAACTTTTCTCATTATAGGGCCTTAAAGAGAGGTGAGAAAAATAATAAGAAATAGAGCAACAGGAATCTAATTAAAAAGACTCTCCTTTTCCAGTACAAATTTCTCAATTAATAGACATTTTATCATT
Source organism: Napeogenes sylphis (assembly GCA_959347405.1). Lineage (NCBI taxonomy): Eukaryota > Metazoa > Arthropoda > Insecta > Lepidoptera > Nymphalidae > Napeogenes > Napeogenes sylphis. The sequence goes on from OY365783.1 coordinate 3,177,244, forward strand.
TGGTTCTGCTTTATTGTTTTTTTGATGATTAATTTCCGGCTTATTGTTTATTTTTTTGATCTAGCAGATAAATGACGATATTTATGTTTTTATGTGAAAACAATTTATTTTTTTATTTCGTTCAATTTAATTCTTATTTTTCAACAATAATTACAGGCAATAGGTTCGGAAATGGTAAGAAACAAATAGTTTTAATAATTAGAACGTAATATCTAAGTCGAAACATTCATGTTCCTCGGTAAGACTAATTACCACGCTGTATACACAATTTTGATTTGAGGGGGGATTTGATTTGATTTTTAATTGATGGGGGAATTAAATCGTGTAATTCCTGCGCACACTCACCAAAATGTATCCTATAGAATACTGAGAGGCTAGCAATTCTACGCCTGTGTTCAAGGCTGTGGAGGTTGGCGTCAACCAATTTAGGGTCGGCGATAAGCCTCTTTGCTCGCCTCTCAATTGAGTCTAAAATCGCAAGATGCGTCTTTGCGGCACCAGCAAATATGTGGCTACAGTACTCTACACACGACCGGATCTGTGCTTTGTATAATACAAGAAGCTGTCCCGGTGTAAAGTACTATAAATACCCGGTGTAAAGCGCACGCTAGAAGGTCCCCAGTGGACCTATTTCGGCGAAACCCGTACTGTCGGTCACTGAGGAGATCGTTACCTTCTAGGTACGCTAGAAGCCGCGAGTTCAATACACGCTCCATAATCTTGCAGAGTATGGCGGTGATTGAAATGGGCCTATAATTGGCAGGATCGGCACGGCTGCCTTTTTTGAGCACGGGTTGCACGTTGTCAATCTTCCAGGATTCCGGCACTTTTCCAGTCATGAAAGAGAGGCGATACAGACGTGTCAATACAGGAGACTCATCTGCGCATGTCTTGAGCAGAATGGCTGGCATACCATCTGGACCACTGGCTTTATTCACATCTAAACGACGCAATGTTCTCCATACCTCTTTGTTCGTGATGCGGATTTCAGTCATCGAAATACCGCAGTGAGGAAGATGTTCTGGAGAAGCATTGCCAGTGTCTAGATGCGAATTCTCAGCAAACAGAGAAGCAAATACATTCGCTTTCTCTGTTGATGTGTGGGCCAGGGATCAATCCGGCTTCAGAAGAATAGGCAGTAAGGGTTGGCAGAAGTTCGACTCGATCGCTTTGGCAAGAGACCAGAAAGCTCGACTGCCAGTTGGTCTGACAGAGAGCTTTTCGCCATTCTTAGCGATTCGATCGAGACGAGCCTTCCGCAATGCCCTTATATAGGACTTGGCAGCTTGTTTAAAAGCTCTCTTCTTTTTACTTACGTCCGAAGCTTTGCGGCTTCGAGCATCAGCCCAAATGAGGTATGCCGAATGTTTTCGGTTTTGAGCATGACGACATTCGGCATTAAACCATGGGCGAGCTTTGCGTCAACAAGTGGAATAAAATACTCCATTGCTTGATGCAAAACATCGGTTATAGCATCCGCGCAACTCGACGGATCCAAAGAAGAGAAGCAAACCTGCCGCCAAGGATAAGACGCAAAAAAGTGTCGCATCTCATCCCAATCTGCTGACTTGTATTTCCATACCTGCCTAACACCATGAGGTTCGAAAGCTGGTGGGGAATATGTAAACACAGATTTCACCAGACAGTGATCGGAGGTTCCCAAGGGGGAGGTAACTTCTACACGATACCCGTCTGGATCAGTTGTCAGCAGAAGGTCCAGGCAATCAGCTGTATGGCCTACCATGTCTGGTACCCCTTTCGCTTGCGCCACCAGCTGAAAGAGGTCCAAGGACAACGCAAAGTTCCGCGCTTCTCTTCCAGCATGGTCGGTCTTCTGGTACGGGAACAGCCATTCCTGATGACAGGCATTAAAGTCCCTCCGAAAGACGACCTGCGCCGAAGGGTTCTAATACAGAGCCATATCTGCAGCCTCACTGAGATACTGAAATAATCGAGTTGTCTCCTGGTCACCGCTGTGCGAACGGTAGACACAGGAATACAGGATTTTTTCGTTTCCTGTGTCCACTAAAACCCATAGGGAAGAAAAAGTGGGGTCTTCAAGGTGACGGAGATGCTGGATACAGAGGTCGTTCCGCACGTACACACTGACTCTGGCCCGTGAGCGAAAGTTGTGCTCTAACGAGTAACCGGGATAATCCAAGTATGTAGCGCTCAAAGGACATTGTATCTCCGTCTCCGTCAAAAAAAGCAAGTGCGGCTGCTCTGTCTCCAGGTGGTGGTGTACAGCTAAAAGATTTGAGTGCAAACCCCTGATATTAGTGAGGTGCACTTTCTGTACAATAAAAGTTACACAAACATACATGTATTTTGAACTTGTCATAACACAATTACAATTCAAAAGAAACCATTTGTTTGTAAATTACCATTAAATATTTAAACCGTCTAACGGGACTAGGGACTTATAAGATACATCGATTGCATTATAATTCAAAGTCAAAGCTTTTTTTTAACCCACGACTAAAATGAGGGGTATTATGAGTTTGACCTGTCGATCTGTGTATCTGTGTATCTTTCTGTGGCAAAATTTGCGGCTAAACGCGTGGAAGGATTTAAAAGCGGTTTCTTTTAATCGAGTGCTATGCTCGTCGAAATGGTTCTTGTCCATGTTTGATTGAAATAGAAAAAGTCTCCAAGATATTGGCGTTTTATTCGTGCGGGGGAAAGGATCTTATGCAATAATTAGCTGTTCCCAGCGGCTTCGCCCGTGCTATATAGGAAAAAAAGCCTTGTTATGTAAAAGGTTTTTACGCTTATTTACTCAGGTAAAGAACTTAATTAGGGATAGCTATTGCCCGTGACTGTGTCCACGTAGACAGTAAAATCTTGATGTATATTAGACAGAACATTCAGCTCGTTAGGAAGCATACAAGTCTCCTGCAAAACTACCACATCATATACGTCACACAATAACCTAATGTGATCAATACTTCTCTTTACTGACTGACAGTTAAAGGTAACCTAACAGTTTATTCTATAAACTAGCTTTTTCCCGCGGCTTCGCACGCCTTAAATTCGTAGTAAAACAACTCCCACTTTCTTTTTTTTTGTATTGGCTTCTATGTGACTTATTTTTAGTAATACAATCAAAAATTATTACATCGGCAGACATCGCTCACTGTCAAAAGTATATTTAAAGTTTTTAATAAGGATACAATATTAGGTGCTGTAATTATTTTTATACCTCTCTTGTTTTTACTTAAACGTCCATTTAAATACTTTTTAAACAGAGTACTTAATAACCATTCTCACCATATATCACACTTATAGATCTTCATTGAACATAATCAAAATATGACCATGTTAACTTGAGGAATTCTGAGCTACACAATCGACGTTATTTTGACCATCAACTTGCAGTTCTGGTTTTATTAAAATAAAAAAATCTATTTTGAATGCTAAATAATATGTATTAGACATTCAGTTAGCTATAAGCGTTAATAAAATTTTTCAATACTGAACTTTCACAAAAGCCATTTTTGAGACGGTTTGCACAATTCCATAGCATAGTGCGCCGGCCGACAGTACCGCCGCAAACGCGATGACTTTATAGACGAAGCTTCTTAGCAGTCCATGGATTCACCGTGCGGGTGCCGGGCTCATCGCGTTGCAAGGAGAGGAGTGCAAGCAGTGCCTGGGACTTGCGACCCAGGAGTAGGTTTAAGGGGCCCCTTTATTATGCGCAAAAACGCTCACCTTCACCCTCCCCACTCCTCTCCCTACTTAACCAAATTTGGAAAGAACCTACTAATGCCGCCTTTGAAATACGTTCTAGAAATGAACCGATGCTTGTTCTAGAAAGGGCAAGGTCTTTAAGTAGGCTATAGAGAGATTTTGCTGTTATACCTCTCGCTCCCACTTTTCTTGGTGGTAGACCATAACATCCGGTCGCCGGCAAAGTTGCCACCCATCGGGCAGAGTCGTGCCGCAAAGCGACCTAGTCGTGTTCCGGCACGTTGCTCGATGAAGCCGTTTATGGGAAATGGGTCTGAACAGTTGCAGTGCGTTGGCGAACCGGTTTGACGTTGGGTTGGTGTTTGTTTTGTCGGGTGTCTAGTCGAGGAGGGTAGCGGGATCCGAAGCGACGGCTTTCCGCTGGCCGCCCGCAGATAGTTGGGGGCCCAATTAGTGGGTTAGCCACCCACGAAAGGCTGCCCCGCCAGCTGCGAAAAATCCTAGGGTGGCTCCATCGTGCTGGTTGGCGACCAGTCGAGGAGGCCCGATGGCGATCCCTGGGGGGGTTCGGGCGTCCCCGCAGTCTCCAGACTAGCCTCCCAGTGGCAAGACATCACCAATTTCGACGTCGGGTTCGATATGTACCGCCTCGTTCAACTGCCATTTCCCATCCCTATTCACTTCTATATTTATTTTATTTATGAAAAAGTTTAAAAAAGGGAACAAGTTAAAGCAGCGGTTGCACTCCTCCTCATATAAAGTGCACCTCACTAATATAAGGGGTTTGCACTCAAATCTTTTAGCTGTCCACCACCACCTGGAGACAGAGCAATCGCACTTGCTCTTTTTGACGGAGACGCAGATACAATGTCCTTTGAGTGCTGCATACTTGAATTATCCCGGTTACTCGTTAGAGCACAACTTTCGCTCACGGGCCGGAGTCAGTATGTATGCGCGGAACGACCTCTGTATTCAGCGTCTCCGTCACCTTGAAGACCCCACTTTTTCTTCCCTATGGGTTTTAGTGGACACAGGAAACGAAAAAATCCTGTATTCCTGTGTCTACCGTTCGCACAGCGGTGACCAGGAGACAACTCGTTTATTTGAGTATCTCAGTGAGGCTGCAGATATGGCTCTGTATCAGTACCCTTCGGCGCAGCTCGTCTTTCTGGGGGACTTTAACGCCTGTCATCAGGACTGGCTGTTCCCGTACCAGAAGACCGACCATGCTGGAAGAGAAGCGCGGAACTTTGCGTTGTCCTTGGACCTCTTTCAGCTGGTGAGGCAAGCGACAAGGGTACCAGATGTGGTAGGCCATACAGCCAATTGCCTGGACCTTCTGCTGACAACTGATCCGGACAGGTATCGTGTAGAGGTCACGTACCCCTTGGGAACCTCCGATCACTATCTGGTGAAATCTGTATTTACATTTTCCCCACCAGCTTTCGAACCACATGGTGTTAGGCGAGTATGGAAATACAAGTCAGCAGATTGGGATGAGATGCGGCACTTTTTTGCGTCTTATCCTTGGCGGCAGGTCTGCTTCTCTTCTTTGGATCCGTCGAGTTGCGCGGATGCTATAACTGAAGTGATGCATCAGGCAATGGAGTTTTTTATTCCTTTTGCTGACGTACCCATCGGTGGCAAAGCTCGCCCATGGTTTAATGCCGAATGTCGTCATGCACATGACCGTAAACATTCGGCATACCTTATTTGGGCTGATGCTCGAAGCCGCAAAACTCCGGATGTAAGTATAAAGAAGAGAGCCTTTAACCAAGCTGCCAAGTCCTACAAAAAGGCATTGCGGAAGGCTCGTCTCGATCGAATCGCTAAGAATGGCGAAAAGCTCTCTGCCAGACCAACTGGTAGTCGAGCTTTCTGGTCTTTTGCGAAAGCGATCGAGTCGAATTTCTGCCAACCCTCACTGCCTGCTCTGCTTAAGCCGGATGGTTCCCTGGCCCACACAGCAACAGAGAAAGCAAATGTATTTGCTTCTCTGTTTGCTGATAATTCGCATCTAGACACTGGCAATGCTTCTCCAGCACATCTTCCTCACTGCGGTATTTCGATGCCTGAAATCCGCATCACTAACAAAGAGGTATGGAGAACATTGTGTCGTTTAGATGTGAATAAAGCCAGTGGTCCTGATGGTATACCAGCCATTCTGCTCATGACATGCGCAGCTGAGTTGTCTCCTGTACTGACACGTCTGTATCGTCTCTCTTTCATGACTGGAATAGTGCCGAAATCCTGGAAGCTTGCTAATGTGCAACCCGTGCCCAAAAAAGGCAGCCGTGCCGACCCTGTCAATTACAGACCGATTTCAATCACCTCCATACTCTGCAAGATTATGGAGCGTGTATTGAACTCGCGCCTACTAGCATACCTAGAAGGTAACGATCTCCTCAGTGACCGACAGTACGGGTTTCGACGTAATAGGTCTACTGGGGACCTTTTAGTGTATGCTACTCACATTTTAGGCAAGGCCATCGAGAAGAACGGAGAAGCGGTCGCCGTCTCTCTGGACGTCTCGAGGGCATTTGACAGGGTCTGGCATGCGAGCCTTATATGCAAGCTTTCAGCGTACGGTATATCTCCTGGTCTGATCGGCTGGGTAACGGACTTTCTGAGCCACAGATCTCTCCGAGTAGTTGTCGACGGTTGTTCCTCGGAACCCTTGACAATAAATGCCGGAGTGCCTCAGGGGTCCGTTCTTTCTGCAACTCTGTTTCTGCTGCACATTAATGATCTGTTGAAGCCCGGTATCTATGGGTATGCAGACGACAGCACAGTTGTAGAAAGATATCTGCCGAGTACTCGGGCTAGTCGAGATCAAGTACAGTCTGAAAGAGAAGCCATGGTGCAACGTTTGAATGACAAACTTCAGGCAGTCTCCGCATGGAGCAATGCCAATCTTGTCAAGTTCAACGCCACCAAAACGCAGACGTGTCTATTCACCGCCAAAAGGAGCCCTTTCACCTTGGCTCCTACTTTCCAGAATGTATCCTTGGAATACAGTGACCGGCTTCAGTTGTTAGGCTTAGAGATTTCCTCGAACCTCAACTTTGGTCGGTTCATTGAGTCCAGAGCAAGAGCAGCAGCAGCAAAGCTTGCCGTTCTTGCGAAGGTTCGGCAGTACTTTACACCGGGACAGCTTCTTGTTTTATACAAAGCACAGATCCGGTCGTGTGTAGAGTACTGTGGACACATATTTGCTGGTGCCGCAAAGTCTCATCTAGCGGTTCTGGACTCAATTGAGAGGCGAGCAAAGAGGCTTATAGGCGATCCCGAATTAGTCGAAGCCGACCTCCAAAGCCTTGAACACAGGCGTAAAATTGCTAGCCTCACAGTATTCTATAGGATACATTTTGGTGAGTGTGCACAGGAATTACACGAGTTAATTCCCCCGTCCCCCTTCCATCACCGAACGTTCCGACGCACGGCAGGTATCCATCCTTTTGTTGTGGACATTCCACCTGTCCGAACAAAGCGCTTTGCTTCCTCATTTTTAGTGCGTACAGCGAAGGACTGGAACAATTTGCCTGCGTCAGTATTTCCGGCCAAATATAATCTGGGTGTCTTCAAGAGAAGAGTGAATAGGTTGCTAGGGCAATGCGCCTTACCATCTAAGACTACATTCCACTTACCATCAGGTGGAATGTAGTCAAGCATTGCCCTAGATCGTATAAAAAAAAAAAAAAAAAAAAAGCTTGAATGTGTGATCCCTTGGGATGTTTGTTTTCCAAGGAACAGTAAGCTCCACAAGTATCACGCGCCTCAGATGTTTCGAATACAGGAATAAGTCCGGTCTGGATGACGAAACACCAACATCCCCAGGGATTTTGTAATGCTTTTCATACGTGTCCATCATGAGAATCCAATCAGGAGCCGCGCCTAATATTGAATAAGGCTTCACTTTTGATTTTTTGGAGGAGCCTTCCTTTACGAATTCTACAGATCGTTTGGTGGTTGTTATACCCTTCCGCGCTCTTGCTACTGAAAGACTAACCGCTTCCCGTATAATTTCTAATACCTTGTCGTGGCGACGCGAGTATAGACCTTTATCTAGAAGTACCCTACACCCTACTAATAGGTGTTTCGCGGTTGCCTATTGCCTCCCCACAGATGTTGCAAGACTTTTCGGTGGCTTTGCCCCATCTTACTAAATTACTTTGATCTGGGAGAGTCATTTGGAATGCATTAAGATATAATTTTAATAATGCTGGGGACCAATCATAAATTAAGGTGCGCCACTTCAAAGCTAGTGGAATACAAAAATCTCCTATGGTCACCTATTCGTTTTGAATTTCTAGGCTCATCGCGTGGAGTCGGTAATTATCGTTTTCGTCTTGTCGAATAAAAGATTTTGTTATGTCTATGTCTTGACTTTCCTACTTGATCCTAGCCCTACTTTATTCGTTTGAGCACCTATCATAAATTTTTTATGGAATTGAAGTCGTGACTCGAGCTCTGAGGCAACTTTGTCTTTTGGGAGAGAAGTTACAGTATCATCTTTAGATTTTCCGATGATATATCTTTTGGTAACTCTTAGATGTTTGTAGAGCTCCGATGGTCTCTTTAATTTTAATCCAAAATTGTTTCGGTCTCTAAATAAGGTTGAAGAGTCCGCTGAGTACGCTAACCCGAGCCATAACTTCAATGTCTTTATGACGCTTGCATCTAACTTTGACAAAAGGGTTTTATTAATATCATAAACGAGGAAAGGCCAATTTAGACGTGATGTTAAAAAAATATCGTAAATCCAAGCTTTTTTGACGTTACTTATTGGCTGGTTGTCTACCTTTTTGAGATCATTTAAAAAGCTATCGACTATTACATCCAACGATGGAGTACGGCCTTGGTAATCGATTTTTTTACCTAAAAATTAAAACGACGCTGCTTCCTTAACCGTACTAACGCACTGACCGCCTATTATAAGACCCGGATCGTAAGAGGTATATTTGGTATTCCGTCTACCCAGACACAGACTAAAACTCAATCCGCCGGTCCACGTACAGAAATCTTCAACTACATTTAAAAGTACCTGACATTGTTTCGGATTACGTGTCAGTATCGCGAGATCATCTGCAAAAGCTAGTATGGATTCTGTGTATTTGTTGTTGAACTTAAACCGATAACCCCACTTTTTTTCATTTGTAATTAATTTGTCTATTAAAATATTAATAACTATATTAAATATAATAGGAGAAATACAACAGCCCTGAAATAAACCAACGTTATAATTAAGTGGTTTTTAATGATTTTCATTAAAAATTATTGAGAATTTTAATTTTGAATAATATGATGCAATAATGTCGCGAACTACCGTAGGAAAGTTATATCCTATATCCGTAATATCTTCGAAAATATTCATTTAAATTACTTAAATGTATTTCAGTTACTAAATAAGATATTTTTTTATTTCTGTTCGTCTGTGTGTTCCTCCGCGTCTGTGGACAGAGTCTGTGTTAAGGTTGAAATATTTTTTTTCAGATTGTTTAGTTTATTCATATATGGTGAGTTATTTTATGTTGTTCCTATTTATTTGGTGTGTTTCCTTAATTATTATTCGGCGCTTATCTTAACGGATATAGGTTTTATACAAGGTTTTGTATGTATTTATTATTTACAGATGGTCTTCAGAAATGTTTTAATTTATACATTTTAATTGTATTTATAGATTATTTTCATATCAACTTTCTTTTACAATTATTTACACATTTTAGCAACGGTTTTCTGACTATCTCTTTCTTTGCAGGTATTTATACCAGGTGTAGTATGACTAGGGTATTTACAATAGGTAAGTATGAGTAAGTATGTTTACAATACGATATATAAGTAATCACGCTTAATACTTTTTCTGGAAAAAAACAAAATAATATCCGATGCTCAATATGGTTTTCGTGCGGGAAAGAGTACAACAGACGCGGTATCCAACCTAACAGAATATGTTGTAACTAACTTGGACAAGGGAAAAAAAGTGTTGGGTATCTTCTTAGATTTAGCAAAGGCTTTTGACTCCGTATCTTTCCAAATTCTTCTAAGTAAAATGGAACGGGTTGGTATACGTGATCAACCACTCAATTTATTTAAGGACTTCTTAACAAATAGAACACAACAAGTTAAAATCGACAACATTTTCAGTTCGGACGCCACTATTACGTTTGGAGTTCCGCAAGGCAGTATCCTAGGGCCTACCTTCTTCTTAATATATATAAATGATCTTTGTAACCTAGGCCTAATGACTGGCAAGATTTTTACCTATGCAGATGATACAGCTCTTATCTTTGTTGGAAATACCTGGCAGGAAGTTTTTAAAAATGAGGAAATAGGATTCAATTTGGTCTTAGAATGGTTAAACACTAATGTTCTGACCATGAACATAAATAAAACATATTTTATTCCTTTTTCGTTCTCCAATGCCCAAGTTGATGGTACTCTTAAAGCCCATTTTTGCAAATCTCAAAATTATCAACATATTTGTGAATGTCCATACATTACTAAAACCAATTGCATGAAGTATTTAGGAGTAAATATCGACAGTGAATTGAGTTGGGAATCTCACATAAATTCTATTGTTGCCAGAACAAGAAAATTTGTCTGGACTTTTAGAAAATTGAGACAAGCTGCCAGCCTCAAAATTTTACGAGAAACGTATTTAGCATTAGCACAGTCAATATTTTCATACTGCATTACAGTCTGGGGTGGTGCATGTAAATCCTATTTAATAAATCTGGAACGTGTTCAGAGATCTCTTTTAAAAACGATTACTTTTAGTTCATACCGATTTCCAACTCTCTATAAAAAATGTCAGGTCTTAACAATAAGACAGCTATATATTTACAATACCATACTTAAACAGCACACCCTTTCCTCTTATAGTCATGATAAAATGGCTTCAAAACGGTCAAACCACAAAATATTCCATCAAAAAAAATGCAGTACAGTATCTGCAAAGCGTCACGCTTACTTTTTATCCACTTTTCTATATAATAAAATAAATAGTCAAATTAATTTATATAATTTTAATAGGCTTGATTGCCGTATAGTACTACACGATTGGCTACAGAATTTGAGCTACCAGGAAACTGAAGATATATTTAGTATACAAAAATAATATAAGTATATATATATTTTTTTTTTCTTATTTATGTATATGTACGTATGTATGTGTATATATGTGTATGTGTATGTATGTATATATATAAATTAAATTTATGTTTAACTTTAAAAATATCATTGAATGTATCATATCATATTATAACGTTATCTAAATATAATGTAAACAATGTAATGTATAGCATAATATAATAAGTCAAAAATAATTCAGAATTATTTTAAGTCGCTTTTCTAGATTTGTAATTTTCTTTTATATTTCTGGTTTTAATTTATACCTAACTGTTTTATTTTCTAAATGTTCTGGGGTGGCATAAATTACCTGCCACACAGGTTAAATCCTAATGCAGGTAATTTAAATATACCATGTATCTAGTCTTAAGATTTCTTGAAATAAAACATTATTAATATTATTATTAATTTCATTTCTAGGTGCTGCTGTCTTTCTATTTCTTTACAGGTATTTATGCCAGATATAAGCAGATAAGATATTTGCAGCAAGGTCATTTTTGGTAAGTATATTTACAATTACAATATGAAAGGTATATTAATAGGTATGTTTCGTATGGTATTTTCAGTGAGGTCAATGGAGGACCGGTGTAAGGTAAGTAGATTTACAATTACAATATAAAAGGTAATAACAAGTATGTTTCGTAAGGTTTTTACAGTGAGGTAAGATTTTTATGCTAATTTGAGTAATCTATAACTAATGCTGACTAGGTGCTAATTTCAATTTTATTTCTTTATACAATTTTATCATATCTTATACTAGGTATCACTGACTATCTATTTATTTACAGGTATTTGAATGAGGTATGGTATGCAAGGGTATTTGCAGAAGGTAAGTATAGGTAAGTATGTTCACAATTACAATATAAAAAGGTAAATTTATAATAATGTTTCGTAAGGTATTTACAGTAAGGTAAGTTGTTTAGTGCTAATTAGGGTAATCTATAACTAATACTAACTAATAAGTGTTAATTTCTATTTTATTATCAGGTCAATGGAGGATCAGTATAAGGTAAGTATATATTTTTTTTCCTATTTACATCCATCTGTGCATGCCGGGGCTGCATCGGTACAATGCAGGACCGTCATCGCGACGGCTGCTGTTGCTGTGTTGCTGTTGTTCTCCCGCTCCAGTTGGTTGTGGTGATTTGGGTCTGGGTATCACCATGAATGCCCTTTCCAACCATCTTCATATCTGGGTTGGCCTTGCGCGTCCATGTGTATGCACATGGGGCTAAGGCCAACTCATAGGTCCTTGTTGTGTTTGGGATTTGTATCCGTCATTTTTAGGTTTATGGCGTGGTTTGGTAGTAGTTTGTCATCTGTCATCCAGGTATGGCCACTTTGGATGTTTGGTGTTTATCCTGGGTAGTTTTGTCCTCGGTCTAAGTCTTGTTCTCTCCAGTTGTTTCAGTTTTCCATTAATTTCTGTATGTTTTCCAGGTCCACTTTTAAGTCTACCTCCTGTTCTAGGTTATGTCGGAGATTCAAGAATCTCGGGCACTCGGTAAGTAAATGTGTTATTTCTCTGTCAGTTTCGTCATCCCACTTGCATGCCGGACTATCAGTCAGTTTGAATTTATACAGGTATGCTGCAAAACCCCCCGTGTCCGGTAAGAATCTGCGCAGTCGGCGAGTCAAGGTCTAGTCTAATTAGTATTTTATTAGCACGTTTAATGTCCGGCATGAAGATTTTGGTAACAGCTGCTGTCTCACCAGTCGAGTAACGTCGTGGCCAAATCTCCATCGTTTCCTCCCTGATTTTCCTCCTGGCGAATGATATGGGTAAGGCATCGTAGGTGGATTTCCACTTCGGGTTTGTGGCTGCTGACTTTGCCAGGGAATCCGCTCTTTCGTTTCCAGGGATGCCCACATGCGCCTTCACCCAGAACATCCTCATCGAGTTACCCCTTCCCAGGATTCTCCGAAGTCTTTCCAAGATACTTTGCGCCAGTGGGTGAATCGTCGGGTCAGAATTTAATGCATCCAAAGAAACTCGGGAGTCGGTGAGAATGTTAGTCTCTTTCCAGTTTTTCTCGTCAGCGATCTTCATTGCGGCCTCAATAGCCATTATCTCCGCTTGAAAGACCGTACAGTGTGCGGCAAGTCTAAATTTTCTAAAAAGGATGTCACGGTCTTTCTCCTACACGGTCAATGCTGATCCCACTCCACCCAGAATTTTGCTCCCATCGGTAAAGATAAGCTTGCCGATTATGTCAAGGTCGCGTACGGTGTCGGGTGTGAACTCTTCTATGAGTTTATATTTCACGGTCAAGAGTTCCGAAGGATGGGGCAAGTCTTCGTGTTCTACTCTGCGTTCCGCTCTGTATTCGTCGGATACGTATCTTAGGGGACGTCCTCTCCGTGTCTCGTAGATTTGCGCGTGTTTTTCGACCTGTAGGTTGAGTGGGATGAGTCCAGCCAACACTGTTGCCGCATGCTTCGAGACGGTACGATGGGCTCGACAGATTTTCTGGGCAAAACCGCGCTGGACTGCCGACAGTTGTTTTTGGACATAAATCCTCTCGATGGATGGTGCCCACACCCCAACCCCGTAGGTTATAATTGGCACTATAACAGCTGTATAAATATGCCGTAAGATCTTGGGGTTTAAGCACCAGGTCGCCTTAGCTGCGCGGAATATTTGCCAGTTTATATTGAGCGCTTTGCGGGTCGTCATTGAGATGTGGTTTGCGAACGTTAGTTTCGAATCGATAGTGACCCCTAATATCCCAATTAAGTAGATCCAGGTATGCTGGTCCCATTCTTAGTATGGGATTATCATACTTCAATCTCCGGGTGATCACCATCGCTTTCGTTTTCTGCGGCGCGAATCTCAACTTGTTGGTTCTTCCCCAGGTCCGCACCAGTTCCAAGGCCGCATTTGCTTCCGTCTGAATTTGTGTGGTCTCGTGGCCCGATAAGGCCAGAACCACGTCGTCGGCGAATGCCTGGCCAGTAGACTCCAGTTTGTTCGAGTTTGTCCAGTAGCGAGTCGAGGAGGACATTCCAAAAGAATGGCCCCCCGACCGACCCCTGAACGCACCCTTTGGTGGTATTTCTCCGCGCCCTTTCTCCGAGATATCTCACAATAACTGCTCTTCTGCTCAGGTAATAGCCCACCATCCGCCAAAGGTTTTCTGAGCAGCCCATCTCCGCTAACCGAACTCTGATTGCGGGCCACCAGGCCCCATCGAAGGTGCCCTCTATGTCTAATGAAACCAACACGACGATTTCTTTGGCTTTCCTCTTTTTCTTTACGTGGTTGATCAGATCATAGAAAGCGTCCTCGGGGCTTCGTTGCGGGGTGAACCCATATTGTCTGGGGTTTAGTTTCGGTAGTAGGTGCCAACGCAGCCTGCACACTATTATCTTCTCCAGCGTCTTTCCAAGAATGTTGAGAAGTCCAATTGGCCTGTAGGATTTAGCCTCACAGTAGTTTTCTTTCCCGGGTTTCCTTATCACCACTGCCTCCGCTTCCTTCCAAGATGTGGGATATCTGGTCAGTTCCAGGCATTTGTTTACAATTGCTAGGAAGATACCAGGGGCCCGCCCGATCGCCGTTGCGCAGACGTCCGCTGTCAAGCCGTACGGGCCGGGGGCCTTCCTTGCACTAAATGACGAGGCCGCCTGGTGTAGCTCGTCCAGGGTAATTGGTGTGTCGTTCTTTATTTTGGATGTACACGTTTCTACGCGCCTTCGGATCTCAGTGTGCTGTGCGGTGTCCTTTTCTTGGTCTTCCGCCGGAAAGAAGGTGTCTGACAAGTGCTGTGCAGATTCCTGCGAACTCAGAGTGTAGTTATTGTGTATAATAGGCAGATCACCTCCTCGCTTTTGCGTCTTTCGTATGACCCTATATACAGAGTCCCACATTGTCTCGTACTTCTGCTGCGAGCAAAAGTCGACCCAGCTTTAGTTTTGCGCCGACTTGGCTTCCTCGTCATAGGTTCTCTTGCTGCTTAAGTACTTACTTAAGTATAAGATAAGGATTATAGCTGTATTGCTTAAAATCGCTTCGTAAATAAGCCATTATTTCTCGTAAAAAGTAAAGGATAAAAATTGACTATTGTGGGTTATGCCTAAGAGATAAACATATACCCTCGCGGACCTTCTTGTAGAACTTTTTAAGGTATGCAATACTTAGTACATTATTTTGATCTATCTCGTAGAGCTCAGCCAGCGTTTGCAATGTAAGCGCAAAACAATATGTTTGTTTACGACTTCGCATTAGAAATTTTGAAATTATCAGGGGTTCTCTGATATATTAAGCATGTTATTATACATATAAACTTTTCTCTTTTCTCACTCTATCTGTTAAAAAAAAACTGCATCAATATCCGTTGTGCAGATTTAAAGCATACATACAGACGTAGGGACAGACGCGGAAAGTAACTTTGCTTTATACTATGTAATGATAATATATATATTTCTCGTTTTAAATATAACCTTTGTTCATCAGAGGGATTATGTAGGATTCTAAAGGTAAAAGTTTTTTTTAAATCGGTCCTGAAGTTTCGAAGCCTATTCAATTCAAACGATCAAACAAATCTTTCCTCTTTATAATATTAGGATAGATTAATAGAAATACTTAAACAATTGAAAATTTCGTGTGTCTGTAGGTTCATTTAGTACAATTCAGAAACCAGTAACATAACTTTAAAAAGCAGAAAAAAATAAATAAAAAATTAAAAAAACTTCAAAATATTAAGACGTCTAAAAAGAATAAAAATAATAATATTATATACTTATTGAATTCTTTACGTCGGGGAACCGTTTCATAAAGGAAGATATTAAAATGCAAGTAAGTTAACAAGGCAAATAAAGAAATTACGATTTCGAATCATATAGATTCAAGTTATATATATACAAAGTACATAATTTATAATATTGAAATAAATAAAGTCGCTTCAATAGGCGTTCTATATTTCAAATCATATAATTCATGACGTATAATAAACGTTTGAGATTAGCGCGAGTTAGTATCAAGTAAACAGACAAAGTGGTCTATCAAAAATAATCATCATAAATAAATAAAAGTCCGATTAGCGTACAGTTGTTATCAAGGGACGAGTTATATTAAAGTATAATTTCACATATTTTGCGACGTAGATTGATTAAAGCAATAGATAACATATATATAGGATTTTTTTTAGATGAAAAGAAAAATCCTGAAAAAGTAAAAAATTATTTGCTTTTTTACAAACAACGAACTGCAAATCATCCATACTCATAATTAATGATTCATCCATACTTTACGATAGCTATTTAAATAAAACAAAAACATAAAAGCTTAATTATCTTTTTCGTTTGTCTTTCTTACAAAAGTGATGAAAACCATTCATAGAATCTAAAAAACCACTTATAAATAAATATTTAATAAATACAGGCTGTTGCCGATGCCCACACGGGGCACAGTTTGATATGGTTTATTAAAGATAAATTTAGATAACTTAATGGGTAACGAAAAAATTTTTTAAATCGTAAAATCTCGAGTTACGTGAACAGAAATAAAATACGTATTAAATAAAGGATTAAAGTTTAACCATTTTTAATAATATGATAAAAAAAATAAAAAGAGGTTTGGTTGCAATCAAAAATAAAGTATAAATGAAAGCTGATGCAAAAACGTCCACATTTCTGAAACTCGAGTCTGATACATACGTGTGTTGCGGCTGGAATATTAATGAACGAGCGCTTACATAAGGATAAAACATTCCATGCCAATTATTATTACAATTTCATTCCGATATTACTTCTACAGCTGCTGAATGTGTTAATTAGTCTTGTCTTATAACAAACGTCTGTATGTAACTTAGTAACTCTGATATGTAAGTACAAAAAAAGTTTGTAAAAACTTCATATTTTTTTATTACAGTTATAACAATATATTATTATAACCAAATTATGGAATAAAATATTTGTAAATTATTTTTTTTCTATTCTCTCTAACCTAATCTTAATTATTGTGATAAACAATTTTAAATTCAATATCTTGATTTTATTATAATACTTACTAATATGCCATTTAAATTTATGAATTATCTAAATTCGGAAAGCTAACAGAAGATAATATCTACAAAAATTAGTATATAGAAATGTACATTTTAAAATCGAAAATATTTTGATTAGGTTCCTGTTGCTGTTGTTTATTTTTTATTATTTTTCTCACCTCTCTTTAAGGCCTTATAATGAGAAAAGTTTTAAGGCTAAAAGCATCGCTATGATACTTTATGCTCTAGTTTTTTAAAGGTAAATAAATAAATAAATAAATAAAATAAAATTTATAAATAAATGAATATATATCGCAAATAAATAATTATACATTAAGTCATAAATGATTTGGAATAACGGCGAAGAACATAAATCCCATGTCATAACACAAAATTACTTGGTACAGGATATAATCATTTAGTACGATTCAGGAACACTATCGAAGTGTACAGAATTTTTGTCGTATATTTTTTCTAAAATTAAATAATGCTATAAGATAATTAAATAGGTGTTGACATTTTAATTGTTATGGAAATTCTTTAGTTCTAAATGATAATATATTGTTCCTCCAATTATAACATTATCAGTGATTTCAATAAAATTCTTCTTATCATATTGTCTACTGAATGAGCGAAATGATAATAATTACACAACGAAAGCGTTTTTAATTTGAAAAGTGTGCTTTTAAATGTGGTTCAAGTCAAAAGCTTACCTTCGATATTATTGTTAAAATAACTATTTTTAGTTTGGTACCTAGTTTTATTGTTTGTTACCCAAATTACTCATAATAACAAACTCATATTAAGAAATTACAATAAAATGATTATTCAAATAATAATCTTAATAGTCTGATGCTTTATCTTCTCGGTTTCGTTCAGCACAACAAGGCCCCCATGAGGAAGTTTCCTTTAAAACTATAATATAATGCTTCATTACGTCGGATGGTATTTTCTTCACAAATAGTAAATTAATAGATTATAATATAAAAATCGTAAGAATGTTTTTAGGTGTATTTTAAGAAACAAATAAAAATTTAAACTGTTTTAACCGTATTCCTATTCAATGTATGAAAACAAATATAAAGCAAGGTCATTTATACAATAGGTACATGAAATTTATTAACATTAAATTTGATTACACCATCAAAAGAGATTATTTATTCTCAAGGTCCTACAAAAGCAATAGAGTACAAGTGTGCCAAATGTAATGTCAGGCCATTAAGATTATATTAAGGTTTACGTAAACCGAAATAAATATGAAATAGTCGTACTGTTCGATACTTACTAAGTTATGTGATGTTCCTATAATATAATATTATATGTGTACATATATTTATTAAAATAAATAATAGCAGGAGTTGTTAATAGGTCTGTCTAGTTCGATAAGCAAGCCTCTAGAAGTTCCGACAACGCCTACAGCAAACAAGAGATGAATCTTATTCTGACTTCCTTTTGCGTTTGCTAGCTTATGTTCCTGCTCTTTACTGATCGAAGTTAACTCTAATTGGATATTCTCCTTGAACTTCCCCGGAATTTCAGCCGTTCAATTAATTATTATAACTTTTTCTATCAAGTATGATGTCGAATATTAAAATATCTATTTGCATTCTATACGATAAAACTTATATAATAAGATATTTTTAATAACACGTTTAAAAAAAAGCATAAATATTTAGTAGCAAAAATAGCACTGCTAGTAATGGTGTTTGTCCAAGTTATAGTATCATTTCTCACCTAAAAAAATTGTATTCTAAATTTTATAGTCAATATATTTTTTATATTTTAGATCATTATTTGTAATACAACCACAGCATTTAAAGTATGTGAGACACCTTGAAGCACCATAATAATTTGAGGGTTAGCCCTATTCGTGGATTCTAATTAGGAAAAGCTAGGTATAAGTTATTGATTTCCAAGTAGTCGCATAGGAGTGGAAAATTTCCCGGGACTGGCGGAATTAATAAATGGGAGCATGTCGAGACAGAATATGAAGCGTTTTAATCGAGTTGAAAGAGTGCTCGTTAGGAAAGGCAACCACCACTCCCCGAACGACCAGTGTTGATGCTATGATACTAGTCTATGAGACGGCTGAAGTATCATAAGATTGGTATTTCAAAAGCCTCCATACACCACGGGGTGGTTGTGTACGAAGACCAAGGGGAAAACCTTTAATACTTCAGGCCACATCATATTTCCGGCCAAACCAACCCTCCGGATAGCGGGGGAGATACAAAACCAACATCAAAGAGTGGTTCGAAACGACTACAGGCGAAGGCAAAAATACAACAACAAATCGAAGCCTCCACGTCAAAACCAAGCCGCACATCAAAATTCTTCTTGTCTATTTTAAAAGTATCAAGAACCCCACCAGGTAAGAAAGTGATGTACGATGACCAGGAGGAAAATCTCCAATGCCTTAGGTCACGTCATACACCAAAGCCTAGCAGCCCCATGGCTTTTTGCTCAACAGTTTTTTGCTCAACAGTATTCTTAAATGTAAGAATCCGGTTTTCATTTTCGTGATTAATTAATAGTCCACAGTGGTCAGAACTTAAATTCGTCATTACCGGTTCTTCATAAATATTACAGCGACAGAACACATTATCAATACAAGGCGCGAAAACACTAGTAATGCGAGTAGGTTCAGAAAAGACGTTCAATATGTTAGAAGATTTAACCAAATTTAATAAACGTACACAAGACGAAGTTACTGGTAATATATCGACATTGAAATCACCGCACGCTATCATCGACTTTTTTTTGATAAAACTTAGTTAACATATCCTCCATTTTGTTTTCAAATTCATCAAAGTCACCAGAGGGCGATCGGTACACGCATAAAATAATATGTTCATTGAACCCAATGCAGGATAGTTCAATTATTCGCTCGACAGAGAGCGCCGCTCTGTCTGATCGAGACTTAAACACTACATCGTCACGAGCTAGGATAAGTGAGCCACCGCGAATAGCTTTCTCTCTACAGAACGATCTTGACAATGTATAATTTTGTACATGTATAATATTGTTATTCTGTGACAACCAGTGCCTTGTCATGCACAATAAACAGTTCCACTTCCGATTCCTTGCCACCTGGACCATGTATATTTTGATGGACAATATTAAACAACTTAGGCTTTGTTTATTTATTTCATGTACCATTTACAATTAGTTACAAAAATTAGAATTATAACAAAGACATACGATGAACTTATTTCTTCAAAGAGAGCTCTTCCAGCTACCCAAGAGTGTTGGAGACGGGGTTATAAAGGGCAGAGATAGTTACCTAGATATTATAAATTATACACATAAACAATACAAATGGTAAATAGAATACATACATATATATCAACATAAATAAAAAATACATACATAATAATAAATATAAGTTATGTTTGTAATATATAATAATTCTTCAGTGTACGTTTAAATTTCATGACGGATGGACTAGATATAATATGGTTAGGTAGGAAATTTCATAACTTCGCTGCTGAATAAATGCTAGATTTGTAGGAAGGACTATCAAACATTTTTGCTTCATCGGAAATAATAGTGTATAATAGATTTGTCCTATACTATATTGCTAAGTGGATTAATAATAAACTTACTCCTAAAGTGTCTGCTACCATTTATAATAGCTTGTGATTTTTTGGGATTGACTAAAAGCCCAAACGTCTCGGCCCACTATTTTGGTAATCTTAAGTCATGATTTATAAGATTCATAGTGCTATTAAGATTTTGGAATGATGAATGCCTATAAAGTTGCAAATCGTCAGCGTAGAGATGGTAGTAGTAAGAAAAAATGTTTGTGATTTCATTATTCAAAATGGAGAAAAGTAAAGGAGATAGAACGCCGTCCTGTGGGATGCTATATGATGATGAATAATCAGAACAAATAATCTGTCGACGTCCAAACAGGTAAGTATGAAACCAGGAAATTACAGGTGGAGATATGTTAAGACTGCTCATAATAGCTAGCAAAATATCAAAATCTACTGTGTTGAAGCCATTACTAAAATCTAATAGGACGAGGATAGTAAGATTTTTGTAGTTCGTAGCATACCTGATATCTTCAGTAGCATTAAGCAATAAAAGCAGATAATGTGTTATGCTCTGTACGGCAACCGAATTGGTGGGGTTTTGATTTAGAAAATTTGTCAATTGTTTGGGTACAATGCTTTCAAAGATTTTTGATAGAAATGTAAGTATAGATATGGGACGAAAAGTGGCAGGAAGAACTAGGATTATTGATTTTAGGCAAACGAATAACATGTACAGATTTCCAAAGAGATGAAAAGGAATTGGTTGTGAGGAAAAAGTTAAAAATGTGGGTTATAACATCCAATATAATGTGAAGGAGGGGAATCAACATGTCACGACTAATATTGTCGCTACTCACTGCTCTGGGTGGTTTTTAGTTATTTAGTTTCAAGTGAAACGCTTATGGTCTGTCATCACAACATTATTTAAATTGCTTATATTTTTTTTACAACTAAATTACCTGTGGCTTCTATATGTTCCTTAATTTGATTCTGAGAAGTTTTATATTTTTTACTTATTGATTGCAATGAAAAAATTAATTGAGAGGTTTCCTCAAGTTTTGGGTGTCTCGCTCATACAATGACCTACTCTCAATCATTTTACTAATATAAACACTCACTTTTTTAATTAATTTTGGGCGTTAAATTTTTAAATCATTTATTTTCTTTGCAAAAAACTTGTTATTAATAAGATTATCACATTTTTGAATTAATTTCTTAATCTTCGTATACTTTTTTAATTTGTTAAGACTTGAAAATTGCCCGGTCCTACGGCTTTGCCGTTCTTCATGCGTCGAAGGCAATTACGAGTTTCTTCAACGGTTATTGTGGCAATAAGTCCGAGGTTAGGTGGTGGGTCACGACGAAGACTGCACGGATGCTGAGTATTCAGCAGCTCGTAGAAGTACCTTTCCCATCTCTCCTTTCCAGAGGCGTGACTACAAAAAAGCGTGTCCTGGGAATCTCTGACGCTGTTGTTAAATTTAATATAACTGATTAAGTTTGTGATAACGCCCTCAATCAGCACCCTTACCCGCATGAAGCGGTCGTAGTGACGGTCAGCTTTGAGAATTCCATTCTGAAGATCTTCAGAACGTACTAACGCCACATCGTTTTTACCTGTTGGTGGCCCAGTCTGTACAAGCCTGTAGCCCTGTGCTATGTTACAGGATTTATTGGCCTTCCTACGAGTTTTTTTAGAGAAAAGCACAATAGACCGGGTAGAGAGCCAATATTCCACGTTGCAAAGCGAAGTTTTCGTCTATATACTAACTTTTTTAAACGTGCCCCTACTTGGCAAGGTAGCCCTTGCCTATTTGTCGCCGGTATAGGGCGATGTGACTGCGAGTTGTTTAGCGGCGACGCCCTAGCTGTACTCAGTTTTTCTGTTTAACTGTCTATTTTGTCTGTTTTGTTGTTGTTTGTTTTGTGGCAAATTGAAGTTTTAGTGGAGCGATTGCCATCTGACCTCCAAAATCCCGAAAGTAAAAAATAGGATAGACAATGAGGGGGTAGCATAGGTAGAAAGGGAGGAAGCTTGTTAGAGCGGGAGGATGAGACCACCACTTTTCTGGACTGGATAGGGGACGTAGTACAGTGGTGGCCCAAAGATTTGGACAGATATTAGTCAGAGCACCCTCTGACTGCCGATGCCGATGTTATACAGAGTTTATTAACAAGAAAATATTCTTAAGTTATATAATAATAATAAATAATAGGGTTAAAGTGTAGGTCATTTAAACTTTGGATTATATTTAAATGTATATATGCAAATGATATGTTTCTAAAAGAAGAAACTATTAACAGGTTGTATTTTTGAGAACAGATTGACTTTATTTCAATGGTCATGTACAACTTATTACATCACTTATACTAGATGTAGCTACCAGTTCTTTACATGCCACATATTATTTTGATATACAATTATTAGAAACAAATAATTTATCTTAATGTTTGTTGGCTATTTTAGACAACCATTAATATACATAAGTATGTTGGTGGTTTTCTGGTTTTAGATTATTCTGATCAAAATCAACGAAACAAGAATATCTACCTCAATGAAAGCGAGTCAGAATGTATCATTAACAAGACTGCATACTCGATACCTTTGATACGGTAGTTTTGACTGCGTGGATCTAAATGGATTTGGACTATATCTATGTGGTCGGTAAGTAATTAATTTACTTATTTGAATCTAACTGAGCCCAGGATGTGATCCGTTCAGTGTTTATTAGCTGCTAAAACAGTTTTGTAATATTATTCATATTTTCTTTGAACTTATGGGCTTAAGATTTGAGCAAGAGCCAAAATGTTGCAAATATTTATATTACGATAATTGGTTATTTTATATAAATATTTATGACTTTTGTTTTCATATTAAAACATTCGTTTTCCATGATTGTTACATATTTTAATACAGATTGATAGACGTCGCTAGCGATTAAGACATTTTTATTATACATTCCATGACTACATGATTATTTATAATATACTTTAATTATATAAACTTACGAAACATATCTATTAAAACTGAACTCGTGAATTCAAGCAATAAATGCAGCAGAATATTGAATCAGCGTTAACTTCGATCAACAAAGAACGGGAACATAAACTAGCAAACATTGGTTTACTAGTTTACGAAAGTCAAACTCACAGTGTAGGCGTTGACAGAACTCCGTATGGGTGACAATATTTTTTTTCAAGAATGACTTACTCTAAATTATAAATATATTTTATATAGTCAAATGTTAATAGAAATCACAAATTTGTATAGCTCACAAAACTCACAAGAATCATAAACTGTTACTGTCATATAAGGTAAGCCTTAATGTCCTTGCTATCAAAAGATACACATATAAACATTAACAGACATAACAAACACCCTTAGTAAAACACACACACAATAGAAGCCTTTAGTAAAACAGTTTGCCTGCACTGCTATTATTATGTTTTATATCTATTTTTACCCGTCTGGATTTACGTTGATTATATCGGAATTTGCCAGACTGGTTTTGAAACCATCCGGGTTCGAACGTCAGTCTAAAAGATACTTGGATAATGTTTCACTTTAGGACTTTTTTTTCCATGATCTTACTCAAAAATCACCTGTGCCATATTTTATTATTTGTTAAAACATAAAAGAAAACAACCTAACTCATAAATAAAGCACTTTTAAAAATCACAAATTAACTAAGCGTCTGCGGAAAATTAAATTAGACGTAATTAAATAATTTTCATGTCAGCTGTTGTTTGATTTAAGAAATATTATGTTATAAAAGCTTCGATTTTTTTTCTCAGGAATCTTTTCACCATGTCAAAGAAAACGATGCAAAAAAAATATTAGATAAATAATCAGGCTTACCTTTTGTAGTAAAACTAATATGTAATTTATTATTATGTGAAGTGTCAATAATGCAAGCTTTAGCATAATATTCAATCAAGCAAAAAATATTTGAATATATTAGTAAAAACCTCCATTCTGTATCAGAAGATGCAAGAGCCGGTGCCCTTTACCAACAGTAACTGTAATCATGAAGTACGTATAAGAAATTGTAAGTAAAAAGTCATTTTCTTCATAGAAGCTTTTAAACGAACGTAGCGGTGAGCAAAAGATATTGTTATGATATTATTACACACACACGTACTGAAATACTCAGAAACACTTTACGTTATTTTATCTCGTATCAAATAACTATTTATTTTGAAGTGTGTTCTATACTGTTCCCAGGAGTTCTTTGTATTGTTTTAATTAAAATTCAATTTTTAACAGTATTTTCTTTCAATATATATTAGCCTGTAACGAACGAACATAAAGTTTAATAGCAAGGCTTTTCGAACAATTAAAGTTTTCTCATTATAGGGCCTTAAAGAGAGGTGAGAAACAGAATTAAAAAAAAGAAATACAAGCCAACAGGAGCCTAATTAGAAAGACTCTCCTGTTCCATTCCAAATTTCTCAATTTATCAAAATCCGAGAGGTTTATTATTTTGTTTTTTTGATCATTAATTTTCGACTTTCTGTTTATTTTCAGATCTGGCAGATAAATGACGATATCTATGTTTTTATCTGAAAACAATTTATAATGTAAGCAATAGCTTGGAACTTATTATTTAACATTTTTTGCCAACAAAAACAAAACAATAATTACAGTAAAAAAGGTTCGGAAGTTGTGAGAAATAGAATATAAATAGTTTTAATATTGGGAAGAAAAATGCTCAGTCGAAACATTCATGTTTACTGTAAAACTAATTAACATTTAAACGCCTGTAGACATGACATCAATTTAACTTACAAATTCCCATATTGTTTTATCTTGTATGCGCTTTTTTGTTACTATTCTACTCGCAGCGCTGGTATGTAATACCTTGGTGTTTCAAATATGTACCAATACTTTTTTGCGTCACTTCTATTTCACTTGTTTTTCGATTATAACTGAGAATTTTACTTTTGTAAGAAAATTCTTATGACAGAATAATCTGGATTAAATTAATATTTAAAAGATATAGTTTTTAATAATAATGCAAAGTTGTCAAAAATAAAGTATGTATTGAAAATTTATTTATTTGTCGATACATATTTTTTTATTTACTTGAGTTCTACATTCTAATAGAGTTGAACTTTTGATTAAAATCAAATTCGACTCTGTTTAATAATTAATTAATATTCAAACCGTCTCACGGGACTTGGGAATTATAAGTTACATCGATTGCATTATAATTCAAAGTCAAAGTCATTTTTTCACTGAAATTAGGCTCTATATTGCACTTATGAAATGAAATTGTCTTTACAAATAACTTAAATACGCGAAAACTGTTTTATCAAGTTATAAGGAGCTCATGAAAGAAGTGATTGTATTTCATCCGAAATAACTATCTTTGTTTTTATTTTTACCCCTTTTTTTACAATATTAGCTATATCTTTAATATAGTTAATTAATTTTATTTATAATATTTGTATTTACAACCAACATTTATTCATTAAACTGCGCTAACTAGATTTTTGAAGGTATATATATATATATATATATATATATATATATATATATATATATATACAAAGTATATTTAGTTATAGTATATTTAAAATCATATAATCCGTGACGTTTAATAAAAATTCAAGATTAGCGGCAGTTGGGAGAGCACATTTCACGTAAACAGACAACGCAGTCTATCAAAAATAATCATCATAAATGAATAAAAGTCCGATTTGCGTACAGTCATTACATAGAGACGAGTTACAGCAAAATGTGCTCCAAATATCATTTCAAGTATTTTGCGATGTAGATTGATTAAAGCAATATAGAACTTCTATGAAGGAGTTTGTTTCTAGATGTAAAAGAGAAACTCTGAAAAAGTATTTTCTCTTTGTTACAACAACACCTAAATCGCAAATCATCCATATTCATATTTAACTATTCCTCCTTATTTTAAGAAATAATTAAATATCCAAAATAAAGAATTAAATGTCAATCACTTTTAATAATATAATAAAAATTAAAAACGAGATATGAAAGCAATCAAAAATAAAGTATAAATGAAAACTGACGCAAAAACGTCCACATTTCTGAAACTCGAGTCTGATACATACGTGTGTTGCGGCTGGAATATTAATGAACGAGCGCTTACATAAGGATAGAACATCCATGCCAATTATTATTACAATTTCATTCCGATGTTACTTCTACAGCTGCTGAATGTATTAATTAGTCTTGTCTTATAACAAACGTGTGTATGTAACTTAGTCTCTTTGACATGTAAGTACAAAAAAACGTAAGTAAAAAGTACATTAAAAAATATATTAGAGCTTTAACAATATATTATTTAAGTCAAATTACGGAATAAAATATTTGTAAAGTATTTTTTTTCTAATCTCTCTAATCTAATCTTAATTATTGTCATGAACAATTTCAAATTTTAACTTATTATCCAAATTTGGAAAACAACAGAAGTTTTATTCCTAAAAAATAAAATCCTAACGTTTTCTCAGAAATGTAGATTTTGAAATGGAAAGTCTATTGATTAGATTTCTGTTGGCTTGTGGTTTTTTTAAATACTTTTCACACCTCTCTTTAAGAAAATATAATGAGACAAAAATAAATGCTCGAAATCGTTGCAATAAAACTTATGCTCTAATTTATTACAGACCTGCAAATAAATAATTCTTAGAAACGTAAATATACATTAAGACAAGTAAATTGGAACAACTGAGAAGACTCTCCTAACATAAAATTAGTTGATATAAAATAATGAAATAAATGTTGAAAGTGTGCTTTTAAGTGTGATTCTCGTCTAAAACATTACCTTTGATATTATTGTAAAGAGGACTATTTCTATTCTGCTACCTGATTTCCTCATTAGTTACACACAATCGTTTATTTATTACGTATAATATTCAACTCATATTAAGAAACTACAACAAAATGATTAATCAAATAATAATACTTAATAGTCTGATGCCTTATCTTCACGGTTTCGTTCAGCACAACAAGGCGCCCCCGGAGTCGTTTCCTTTAAAACTATAATATAATGCTTCATTACGTCGGATGGTATCTTCTTTGCAAATAATAAATTAATATCCTATATCGCAGTGCTTAATAAAATCAATGCCGTGGTTTGCTTACGTGTAAATATAAAATAATAAATGTTTAAATTATTATAAATTCTCAGTTGGGCACATTTGGTCATTTAATATCATCAAGTTAATACTTAAAGCAACATTTGATTATGTCAATGTAAAAACGTTTAATGTTAAAATTTTGAAGACGGTTTATCATTAATATTTATTCCATGTCAATCTGAATTTTTTTGCACATTATTTTCATTTATTTGTTGTTGCATAATATAATGTATATTCAAAATATTTTAGTACGATAATTGTATACGTTTGGGATAATGAAATTTGCCATGTTTCATAACAATGGTATCATATAATAATAATAATAATTCCTTTATTGATAAAAAGTTCCTTTCGATTAATTATTGAAGGAATAGGGAATATGCATAAAATTTAAAATGATCTCAAATACTTTTTTTTCGAATACTTATTATCATCTTATTATAATAAAAACATTTTTTTTTTTACTAATCATTTAAGGCCATAAAATAATTTGTGAAAAGTGTAAATTAAGGGAGCGAAATTCAAACTTCTAAAACGCGCCACCATTGGTCGAAAGGAAATGTGACATCATTTGACACGCCATTCGAATTATCGGCGTCAAAGATCATACTGTGGTATTAGTGTTACTGCGAAAAATAAATAATTTAAACCTATATTTTCGTGCTTAAAGTTTTTATTAAATGATACGATTGTTTAGGTAATCATTTTCCACTTCACTTGACTCAGATAAATAACTTTGTTGATAATCAGCAGATATAGAAGATATAAGATGCTATAGAAGTATTATGAACTGTGTTTTCAGTAAACAATTTTCTTTTTAAAACATAGTTTTACTGGTAAAGTAAATCTATGTAAAATAGTTAGTTTTACTGGTAAAGTGAAAGTATTGTGTGTGTTGAATGAGGAAATGGTAACAATGCTACATTTTGTTTTTCAGCAGGTATATTTACATTGACACCTTTAATTCTGTACTTCGGTTTTATATTAATTTGCACAGCTTAGTCACTTGGTAATTTATCTTTAATATGCGAAAAGCAAGGCTCTGCCTTGTGATCACATTTAATATTGTCTTGGCTGATTAATATCACAGACATTTGTATGGACAGTTCTAGGACTTACTTACTATATCACTTCTTTAGCCGAAAAGGCTTCATTAACCGATTTCAATCTTCTAATGTTCAATAGCTAATGCAACTTACTACAAATTTAAACTATTAAATTAAACTTATTATAAATAAAGTTTGCTTACGTTAAATTGATCTTTACAACAATATGAACACAATTTAAGACATATATTATCCCTTTTAATTACCATACACCATTGTTTTTGTATTTTCGTATCTCTTGGAATATAAAGAACACTTTATCGGGTGTTTTTCTAATACTATTTTTGCACTAAATAATAAAGAACTACTAAGCAATTAAATATAATACAAAAAAGAATAATGATAGTAATGAAAATATCTCGCTTGCTTTCTATAAGAGAGAGAGACATAGCAAAACATGTCGTGCCAACTTTTGGTAAGAATTTTTACCGTCTAGCCCCCTTTCACAGCGTGCGATAAGGAACTACGTTCCCAATAAAATACAATTGGCAACATGGACCCGTTACAGGTTGAAAACAAATAAAACTGTAATAACTACAAAATAAATAAACACTAATTAAATCTAATAAATAATCTCTGAGCAATTCATTTGACACTTTCCTTAGAGCCCCGATTATCAAATTGCCAGACTCAAATAGTGTTTTTCTGAATCTGGCAACCCGATGCTCGATCAAAACATCGGGAGTCGTCACGAACGAACGAACATTACTAAAAATATCATCATAAAATTGCTTCACGTACGAAGCGATTGAAATCAAGAAAAACAGAACTTTCAATCGGGAAAGCTGGATTTAAGTTATTGGCATCTTGGAAACCAGTGATAAACGGCATAACACCTCGCTTTTTTGCGCAGTTGGTTAAACACCTGAATAGGGAAGCGTCGGTTAGTTTGCAGAATAGGGATACTGTGAGTGTAGTATGTGGCGGTACCTGGCGGATAGACAATGTTAATAGTAACGAAGATGCGCTGGTGGATGAAGAAATTTCTTTCCTACAGATTCGACGAAGGAGAGCCTGCAATGCTAAGGCAGACAGCCTGTGACCACGGCCGGTGCAACCTGGTCGAATCGTCAGGCAAATAAAAGGTATGTGATACCTATGCCGGACGCGTTGATTCCGGATTTTTTTAAAATAATTATTAAAATTAGTATAATTTAATACTTTCTTTTCAAAATAATAAAATTTTTTTGTTAACACATGGGTTACTTATTATGTCTAGAAAAAATATATTGATTCATAATTAAATATTTTATTTAAGTTTTGCATTAAAATTACCTAAAACCACAGCAACATTAACGAAATTTTTAATATTATTTTGAGGTATATAAACAGAAAAATACATGTGACAATTACCATTATAATCAAATTTAATCGCGCATACCCGTGAGTCATTACAATTAAATACATTAACATTGTCAATTATGCAGGTTCTCCACGTAGTCTGTTCATATTTCGGGCAACAAACACTGGTAAACTGGAAGGCTCAGATTCCTTTAGGATCTTAATACTGTCCTGCAGGTGTCGTTTGTTTTTACCATCTTCTTTACTTGCGATACGTCGAGCAAAGGAAGAATCAGGTTAAATACATCTTGCACTGTCGATTTCTTCCTCCGTGAATTGACTTTCATAAATTTGTACCAAACTCAATTCGTCAATTACATCAATTTTTCACTGAATGAAGCACAATAGTTCATTGATGATCACACGGCAACTACAATCGCTGGAGTATTTCGTACTTAGTAATTATCACGGGAACAAAGCAATGCACACGACCGTACGCACTAGACGCACACACTCGCATATGTCAAACATCTAACTAGTATTTGTATCTGATATGAAAACACGACCCCAGACCAGACCTAGTCACTCTTATCTTTTCACTATGTATTGATTATTGTTTTGAGTCAAGTATTCAGGTTAAACGTCATTTCTGCATTGTAGTACATTACTTTATCAAACGCTTTTATGTTACATCGCAACATATTTTTACACTTTCATACGATAAATTAGTAAAATGTACAACATCACAAGCATTTTTATTTATTTATTTACATTCAAAATGTTACAACGATGTTTGAAATTGAAAAATATTTTCATTTTGATCTAAGATTATACAAATCTCTTTTATTTTATTTTTTTTAGTCTTCTTTAAAAGATTCACATATCCTGCTGCTGAAATAGTATTCTTGCGCTTAGTAAAAATAACAATGTAATATAAAATCGTAAGCATTTTTTTTTGTGCATTTTAAAAAATAAATAACAAATACAAACTGTTTTAACATTAATCCTATTCAATATAAGGAAACAAATATAAGGCTAGGTCATTTATATAGTACATGAAATAGATTTGGCTACACCATAAAAAAAAATATTTCCAAAATCCTTCGGAAGCAAAAGAGACCAAGTGTGCCAAATGTAATGTTAAACTATAAAGATTATATTAAGATTTACGTACAACCCAACACAAAATAGAACGACTATCAGATACTTACTAAATTATATGATGTTCCTACGATATAGTATCATATGTGTGTATATATATTTATTATAATAATGAATAGTCGGAAATGTTGATATGTTTGTCTATCTCAATTAGCAAGCCTCTAGAAGTTCTGACAACGCCCACAGCAAACAGGAGTTGAATCTGATTCTGACTTCCTTTTGAGTTTGCTAGCTTATGTTCCTGCTCTTTACTGATCGAAGTTTACGCTAACTGAATATTCTTTTGAATTTCCCCGATTATTAGATATCTATCTGTATTCTACACAATAAAAAACACGTTTAACAAAATTAGTTATTAGCAGTGATAAGTAGTTATTAGTAGTAATAATTAGTAGTGACGTTTGTCTAACTTATAGTATCATTTCTTACCTAAGAAATGTTGTATTCTAAGTTTAATAGTCAGTATATTTTTTTATATTTTAGATTATTATGTGTAATAAAACCACAGCATTCAAAGTGTATGAGACACCCTGAAGCAGTTTTGTTCTCAGTCACGTTGGTTCGTTAGGAGCAAATGTTGGACTGTTTTGTTTGAGAATAGTTTAAAGTGATCGTTTGAAAGTTAGTTTGAACTAATTAGTATTATTTTAAAGTACACTATTTCAGTTGCTTAGAGTTTATCTTTTAACACTTTTGTTAGTTTTTCTTGACCTATGTAATTTATACAATTATAAATTACATAGATAGATGACATAAGACAGATTATATGATTACTGATTAAATTAAAAACCACACATATAATATTTAGCGAACGGTAGTAATGTTGTTTTATTATTTTAATAAAAACTTGGTTAAATTTGTGCTCTTGACTTACCCAAAATACCCAAGATTAGAGGCGGAAGTATCGCGGAGCCGCTGTAGCGGATTACAAGTTACAGAACTGATTACAACGACTATTACAGAGTCGTGTTGGCATAACTTAACTTAATTACTGACTAACTATTAAATTATCAGTTTTCTTGTTCATAACGTAATGGTTGTCATACATTTTAATAATTGTTAAGTTGCGTCTTATTTATAATGTGTATTTCTATATATTTGTATCGTTATATAACACCCTTAACACAAGCAAATAATTTTCTTACTTAGAGGTTAGATCAATGTGTGTAATTTGTCCTGTACACGTAATTTTATTTTCTGTTTAAGCTAAGACTGTGCTCTGAAAATCCTATTAATTATAGAAAAACTAATACATATCCATTTTCTAAACCTTTTCTTTGCTCCGTAATGATTGATCGCAAAAAACGTATTATTGGATATAAATATATAATGAAAATTTCAAATTTGTTATTATACAAAACATTGTTCCATTTTAAATAAAATATTAATATTATTCCATCGTTTTTACAACAAGTTAATTAATTATTGTCTTTTGTTGTTAAAACAATGACATTCGCCTATGAATGGCTCTTTTTATCATTCCTCGTTTGTTGCAAATGCATTCTAACTACACAGTTTCTTCTAGCCGACTGTTGTATTTATACTTGAGATGTATGTTTAAAAATTAGAGCAGAAGTAAGTATATAAATATAACTGGTTATTTAAATTATTTGTTTACTGGCGTTAATGCTCTAAAAGTCATATACCTATATAACTGCTTTAATTTTAAATGAAATATTGTATATTCAGGGTTATTTGTAATTAACTGGTCACTTCTTGCAGGCAGCCTCTTTACATCAATTCGAACAACATTCGTTTTACGACCTTTTAAAATTAATAAGTTTTAAAAAGTTTATGTTTTCCCATACGAAATTTATTTGTTGCCTCTGAGCTGGTGTTAACTCTGAGCATAGGTATGGCGCCTCGACCTTTTAAGAATGTCTTACAAAATACAGAGTAATAAGTAAAAGGGACATTTTTTTTGTTTGATTTTATGTGTTACTTATTAAGATTTGTGAAACGTCGTAGAACAAATGTTGTTCGAATTGATGTAGAGAGGCTGCAAGAGATGACCCATCACAAAAAACCCTGTATGTTATATGTTAATAATTGTATTTATATATATATATATATATATGTGTGTGTGTATGTGTGTATATCTAAGTGTGTTATGATAACCGACAGTATCAGTATCAATCCAAAAACCTTATCACAAAGGCTGTCTGTCTGTAAAGATTGGAGTCGAGACTTTATTATGATTACTACATATTATTTTTTATATAAATCTAAGTATGTATATATAAAATAATATGTAATATATAACAGTAGCATAAATATAATTTAAAAGGACTGGCCACTACTACATTACAGGTACAATAATATAACGAGAATTATAAATTGTAATGATATAGCATTGTATGGACTCCTTCTACGAAATAGTTATTATTCAGAGCGGAGGGTATTCTAGTTCCGTTTATCTTGCTCAGAATAACAGACTGGTTCGTATTAACCGACATATTATCTTGACTGGCGTTCTATAATTATTATATACATTTATGAATCAGTATAATGCATTTTATATAAACTTATATTTTATCTTCATTGCTTAAAATATTAAGCGGATTTAATGATAAAAACCAATTTACAAGTCAATGAAAGAAATCGATGTGACATTTAAATAAGATACTTAAAATATTCAACATAAAATTACATATAATATAAATGTATGTACCCACATAAACAAAACGTTATGTACTTGGTATACCTACAGAAATAAAGTTGATTTTCAAAATTTAGAACCTATAACATTTAACGGTGTTACTATTCCTTATAGTTCATCTGCTAAAGGCTTGGGTATTTACTTAAATCAGACACTGTCGTGATCTGATCAGGTTAGTGATATTAGTAGGAAAACTTTTGCTGCATTGAGTTCTTTACGTCGACTGCGGTATTTTACCAATCCCTACCAAAATTATGTTGGCACATTATTTTCTTCTATCCAGAGACTTCAGAACCTTGATATACGACCACATTTCCCATTTTCGTCAAAACTCAAGTGGCTTCCCATACATCGACGTCGGCATTTACATGTATTTTCTCTTTTGTACTGTGTATTATTCCACCCAAAAACACCTGAAGGAAACATTTGAGGGAACCATCTGAAGGAAAAATTTGAATTGGTTTTTTATTCAAGACACTGTACGCGCATCACAAAAACTTATCAAATAATGTCTGTTCATAGTTTCTCTTTTTTTAAACGTTTTTTAAAGTAAAACTTTTATTACATCGTCTCAAACTTTTTCGTCTGTGTGTTGCATGTCGCGTGACGGTCGGCTGCGGAGTAGGGATAAAGTGAAAGGCGCTCGTATCGATGCGGTTTTTACTAGATACATTGAAAAAATCGAATGTAAGTCACTGTTCACGTATTTTAGTTACCATAAAATATTGGTTACATTTATAAACTGTGAAATTCATGATGAAGATGGAATTGATAATAGAATGATTGAAAATAATTGAAAAACGGATCAAAATGACTCAACAATTATAAAATATTGTTTTCAGTGTTTTAATATGTGTATATCATCTAAATAATTGTTAAGTATTATGTATGTCGTACTCTAAGACACAGAGTTCAATAAAAATATTAGTTGGAGACCTAGTCTACTTTTATCATTTCCCATTGTCATTCCCATTTTCTAAGTATAAAATTAAGATTGATGAAGCAATTTTTATACCCTTAATGGAATATTATTCCGAAAATTTTTAGTTAAATGTCTATAATGTGAAAAAAAGTTTCACTTTTACGGTGGTTTCATAAAACCACACAAGTTTTTTTTTTAAATTCATGCAACTAAACTATGGAATGCGCTAACTTTATATTACGATTATCAAAATCTGTGGAATTTTTCAAAAAATCCGTTAAAGACTACTACTACCTTTCTGAAATAAAATAGTTGTTTTGTTATTTTGTTTTTAATTACTTTTGCTATTGTAGTTCTTTTTTATGTTATTTTTTATATTCTTGTATTTACTAGTGTATTTTTATTATAATATGTTTTACATAATGATATATATGTATGTCATGTCGTGTAGATACAGAATATAAGCTTTCGTGATCCATACTGACTGTTATATATTTGTAAACTGATTAAGGAAGATTGTACCAGACCGTTCCAAACTTTAGTTCGAGAGCTGGAGAGAAACCCGGTGTGGTGCTAATGGGTAAGGAGTTTGAGGTTAGATAAGGAGTAAAGGAGTAAAGGCAATTCGTGTGGGTTTCCTTATAATTCAAATGTACGTGGCTTTGGCTATTGGTGGAAATAAAAGGACTTGGTGATGA
Organism: Napeogenes sylphis; assembly: GCA_959347405.1. NCBI lineage: Eukaryota > Metazoa > Arthropoda > Insecta > Lepidoptera > Nymphalidae > Napeogenes > Napeogenes sylphis. The sequence goes on from OY365783.1 coordinate 3,212,531, forward strand.
GGTTCTCATGTATCTATTCTACTATTTTCGTTCTTTTATTTCTTAAAACAATTGTACCTAAAACCGACAAAAAGGTAAGAATTTAATTCTGAAAAATTTCACAAGCTGTTATAAAATAAATTTATACGAAACTCTAGACAAGTGAAAACTTTAGTCTCGAAAAATATAATAGAATTTTATAAAAGTAATATATAACATTTCTGTGGATCGTAAAATTCTTTATATGTATTACCCCTGAGTGTCGCATCACTCTCCAGTGGCCTATGCTATGAACTTGAAGTAATAAAAACCTGACATTTCACTAAGACGTGGATTGTAAAATAAGATTGAAGCATTCTATCTGCTTGAGACCGACGGAACATTTTCACACGGTTTGGTACAAGTTAAAAATGAACAGCGGTATGTTTCAAGTATAACATTATTGATAGTTTTAGAAATCATATTATAGTAAACGCAAGTTCTTCCTTGAATAAGTTTATTATAAAAAAATAAACACTAAATTCCTAACACGAGCAGTTATTTTTAAACCAGAAATTTGAACTTGTTTTTTTGGTGGTTTCCTTTTTTGTATGTAAGTTTCGTTTAGAGACAGCAATTGAACATGTTTTCTTTCTTTCTTTCTATATTTCTTTCTTTTCTTTCAAAATCACGTTCACATATACAGATCAAAAAATTTAATATGATGATATGAGTATCTTGAAATTAAACTATGACATAGGCGTATACACTTGAGAGAATATTAATAAAAAAAATTATATAACATATCTGTTACATCCTATTACAAAAACCGCGCGCTAAGTCTGGACGTGAACACAATATAATGAGGATGAGTAAAGAGAGTTTTCACCGAACTCAAAAGTACTCTCAGTAATTTTTCCTGCTTGATTTAAAACGATCGAAATTCAGTTTCGGCTTTGTGGCGCTCCAATTGTACTCGCCATCTTTTTAATTTCGTTAAAATATTGGATTTTAGTCTACTGTTTAAAGAAATGTTTTAGTAAAATTCTTCACTTTATTATTTTCTAAGTTATTTGGTGATCAAATAACAAACATCTATAAATAACATCGACATTGGAATCATTTTATTATTATTTTAAGATATTCTTATTATAGATGGTAATTTGTTGTTGAATAACAATATAAATTATGTCTTTGATCGAAATGTTATTACCTCGCACAAAATTATGCTAGCAGAAAATGATTCTGTAGTATGGCGTAAAACGCCAAAATCATACTTGTTTATACCGAACGCACGGAGTTTAATCTTTAGAGCTGTTTCTTGTCGATGTAGTATTGTGGTTTGTGTGTAGTTTTATTAGTCCCGACGTTTTCGAGGATGATATTTATAATTAGAACTACATATTTGCTTTCACGTTGTTTATATCTATCATATTACGTTTTATTTGAACTGACAGTTAGATTCAGGCGGCCATGTTCTCACAATATTATAGGGATATTAGTTTACATAATTACGCTAGGATCGAATAGGTCTTATTGTTTTGAATTGTTTGTATAACCCATTTACACAGTGTAGGTAGCATGTTTGATTAGTGCCAAAGAAAATATTCAAAATCTGAAATTGTGGTAAGTTCTTTTGCTGTCGATTAATTAAGGTAGTTTTGTAAATTATTGCTATAGTTTTTTAGTAGTTAACATGAATATTCTCAATATCAATTGTCTTTTTCTTACGTAAAAAAAATCGTTTGGTAAAAATATTTTATATAGACCTGGAAAGAAAAACTAAACCCTTAAAAAACAACCTTATAAAAGTGTTAATAAAAACCATAACATATAATTAGAAGAAAAAACAACAAGAATACCTTTCTCATTTATGTCGAGTTTTGAAAATGTAGAGGTTAAAAAGTTTTCGTAGCGCGGTTGCGGCCAACCCTGCGTCAGTTGTTTAAGCCAACGTCTGCTGCCTGTTGGAACAATTAAGACCTAACAATGTATTTCGAATATATTTAATTTTTATCATGTACATATTGCACCATGTATTTTATCATATATGTAATAAAAACATGTACCAAAAACTAAATAAACATTAAAATTATTCTAGTCTAAAGTAATAATTTTACATTTCATTCAAAAGTACTTTACGTATTAATATTGAAAATAATAATTCAACGAGACTGCTACAATTTTATTATAAGTATGAAGTACAGAATTTTCTTCGCTCTCAGTTTTATCTATACAGATAATCAGATATTGCTGTAAGTGAGTGAGACATCGGGGTAAGGTTGGCTTATTAATTAATTGAATAGAATATTAAGGTAATTAATATATTATGTTTCCTGAACGTCGTAAGCATGTTCGTGTTAATAATAATATATCTCTAAATTTTAGGGGAATCAAAAAATTAAAATATTATTTTTAAAATAAAATACACAAAAAAAAACTTTATATATTTATAAATTTATTTGCTTTTATGATACATAACGTAACGTATGATAAATTCTTCAAAACATATATTAAAAAAAATGCGATTTAATCTCATACTGTTAGTTAGAGTCTAGAAACAACTAAAAGACTTAAACTTGAGTAGAAGTTGAAAAAGCATTTAAGGAATGTATTTGTTAACTTAATTTATAAATTTTCTTTATTATAAATAACTGAATCCAGCTAGTGATGGCAGGGAACTGAAGATGTACTGGAGTGTTGGAGAGAGCGATTACAGGAAGGTAATTACCGAGTTCGAGATCCCCTTTACAACACTGACAGCTCAGAGAACGTTTGTTCTTCTACTACAATATTAAAGGAAAATTACATGCAATATTAAGTTAACTTTAAAATATAACAAGAAATATTATTTTTAAATATAAAAAGAATTATTAAACAACATTCTTGCATATTTCAACAAAATTATATATAAATTTAAATTTTCTTGAAATAAATATCATAGAAGTGATTGGCTTCAGGAAGACTACGATAATCAAAAACTAATTAGTTTCCTGGAGACAGCACAGAAAAAACTCATTACGGAAGACCTAGATAACTTTGACGATAGAGAAGTGTCTCGTGAAAGAAATTGTAATTTAAAAATTTTAAAGTTTTTCAAATATTTTCTAGCGTTGTAGTTTATTGTAAAATAGGTTTAATTGATAATAATATCACATTGTTTATTAAAGCATTTACGAAATATGAAAAATTTAACTCTACAATATTGCAAGAAATTTATCAAAAGTTTTAGAACTGGTCATCGCGAGACTGGATTTCTACCAACCTTGCATGTTGGTGGGATTGCTACTACCATTTAATAAGCTGTGTAAGAAATTATTAATTTTTATTTTTCCTTTTTTGGTTTGCTCTTTTATGCAGCCCTTTTCTAAGCCAAAATATGTACAAACAAACGTGCGTTCTGGGCAAACATGACAACTTCCAAAAGAGATTAATTATTTTTCTTAATAAATAAAAAATGCGCACTAGCCCTTAAATATGATATAATTAAAGTATTAGTAATTTGTAACTGTGACTTGATATTTCAGTTCAGAGTAAAAGCATTTCAATAAAAGAAATAATGATTTAACAGTTTCTCGACCCACTTAGCTTTCAGAAGTTGTGTTTTCGAAGTAGGCTGTTATTGTCTAAGATTGCTGTAATTAATCACTCTTAAAAACAGGATCGTATTTCTGATGGGCTTTGTTCAAATATTTTTCGTTTACAGCTGAAGATGACACTGTTATAAAGATGAAATATCAACGTTAATTTTGGTTTTGTTGAGTCATTGTCAATAATCCTTAAAAATATAAAATTAATTAGTGGTATTTCTGTAAACCTTAAAAAATAAACTAGGGTTTATCAAAATATAATGACAATAATATATAGTTTCATTTTATTAAAATTTTGTTATTTCTCTCAAACCAACTTCATCTAATAAATGTTTATCCATTGCTCATAAAAGCAAGCAATGAAAGAATAATTACCAATTACCAGGTTTTTTTACTAAAAGAGTTTCTTTCACATAAAATAATTGAATTAACTCAGGCATAGGGCGTTTCTGACCCAATTAAACTTGTTTCACCATTCAAGCTTTATATAATAAGAGGTTTTGCAATCGCAATGAAGGAATTGAATGAGGTAATTGTCTCTATGAGAAGTACATTAGTCAGTAACATGTACTACAGAGAAACGATGCTTTTTAGCATTCGATGGATTAACCGTACATGTGCCGGGTCCACCGCGTTTTAAGGAAAGAACTGCAAGCAATGCCTGGGACTTGCGACCCAGCGGTAGGTTTAAGGGGCCCCTTTATGAAGCGCAAACACGCTCGTCTTCACTGTCTACACTCCTCTCCCTACCTAACCAAATTTGGAAAGAACCTACTAATGCCGCCTTTCAAATACGTTCTAGAAATGAACCGATGCTAGTTCTAGTAGAACCAAGGTCTTTAAGTAAGTAATAGAGAGATTTTGCTGTTATACCTCTCGCTCGCATCAAGCTAACTATAAATTTATTCCTGGACAGTTCGTTGGTCAGTTCGTAATACTTATTAAACTTAAATGTGTGATCCCTGGGAATGTTTGTTTCCCAGGGCACAGAGAGCTCCACAAGTATCACGCGCCTTAGATGTTTAGAATACAGGAATAAGTCGGGTCTGCATGATACACCAACATCCCCAGGGATTTTGTAATGTAATTAAAAATAATCTTCGTATCAATAAAAGTTATATAATATAACATTATTCGTATACATGCTATACTTTTAAAGTTGCTTTATAATGCTTTTTGTAAAAGTCTTAGAATGATATTAGGTAGCCATCTGAATACCTACTAATAATAAAATAATTAACATTTAAATGACCAACCTATATCTAATTATTTCTGCAAATAAAATTTCAAGCAGCACAAAATACGTCGTTGAAATTACGAGTCGCTACTAATTGGATTATAAGACCCAACATACTTACCACTTAGTGTTAAAGTAGGGAACGGTGTAGAACATGGTAGCAATTCAATCCGACCACTGGCGACCACTAATGACTCCGCTGACAGGACCAATCGTGATTTATTCGTTACCGACGACACACTGTTATAAGGTGCAAGATGTTAGAACAAGCGATTTTAGATGACTATTTGAATCTAGACTAGATATTGAAATATTTTTTTGTGCTACTTAATTTATAATACATACATTCTTATCTCAATTTTTACATAACAACTCATAATACGTTTTATTAACACTGTTATAACGACTATATATAGAACGACTAGATTTTATTTAATAAATTCTTTGTGGGTTGAACACGAAACCTTCAAATTAGTTCGGTAGGGAGATCCTTATTTTAGTAAAAGCCACAATGTCTTCAGGGAGGACTGTCTCTCAACCCTTACACCGCTCTGTTATTTGCACCTGCTACTAACTTTCGATATTCGAACGCGAGAACGATAATTGGTTTCAATTCCAGTTCCAGTTGTTTTTCGATGGCAATTAAATTTTGTTCGAAAATCCGTGACAAGGTCGTTCCATGGTATCCGGTTTGCTGAGCAAGGTTTTATGACACCCAATAGGGTTAATGGAATTGAAACAGAATTGTATATGTATTATCAAATGGTAATTGTTTGGTTTTGGTAAAAATATTTTGTATGAACTGGAAAATACCAACTAATATTACATCCACATGAAAAAATATACTTAAGTCATTAAAGTGATCTAACTGATAATAATGATGACATAATTAAACATGGAGTTTTTTATAGTTCAATGCAGCACGAACACACTTCTAGAACAAACTGGTATTAATATACTGATGGTTATTAAATATGAAATATTAAGAAATATTTTCTCACAACTGTCAACTAACATAAGTAACCTGACATCAGAAAGATGAACATATTATACTACTTTGTAAAGAACCATCGTGTTCAGTTATTCTCGATACAAGTACACTATTTCATATTTATTCTACATATACAAGAAATAGCTTTTTTATTATATTTTAAGAAAATAGGGAATGAGGTTTTGGTATTTAATCATTATTTATATTATACATATAGGTATATGTTATTAGAACACAAAATACTTCTTTTTATTACTTATTTTTACTTAGATTTTAATCTAAAATATCGTATAAGTATGTCGAGCTTAAGGATATCCGTTGGACTACCGTGGACAGGCTAAGGAGATGAAGGTTTAATCAGGTAACAATAAGAGGATCTTCTAATGCAATAACGCGTTGAGTTTGTTTGACTTTGAAATATTTAACTCGGATTTTTGATACTATATGGCCGATGTACCCCTTATACCTTATAATTAATATTTTGCAGCAGACCAGTGATAAGGTATAATGAAGTAACTAGAATTGCAAAACATAGCATTGTAAAAAAAATATTCAACTTATAATAACTCTTAACCGTTTTTGTCACCCGTTTTAATTTTTCTATGATTCATAATAAATAGTTTGAAATATTATTAATATTATTTTGTTCCTTTTGTATAAATAAATTATGAATACATCATAACTTTTATTATTTTTATGAAATATTCTCATGAGTATCTCAATAAAAATTGTTAGCATAAAAAAAACTAAAGATTCAAATTGATATCTATCTATTTATGAAAAATAACTTATAAATAGAGTAACTGTAATTCCTAATGTTGATATTCTTAGGAGGTCAATGTCCGTAAATTTTACACTAACTACATGAAATTGCCAGCAAAGGGTTCCTTAGTCAGTTCCTATTTAATTGAGCCTCCGTGACTCCGCTTCCTGTCTTCCATTAGCAACCTGTACCAAGGGAATTATCAGAAAAACAGTTGCAACTATTCCTTGTATACATTGCTAGTTTAGTAAATTGAGGATTTGATATGATCTTAGCGCAAAGAAGCAATGGAAACACTTATGAAATTTAGATGTTTAAGTTTTATTTTACTTTTATGTGACAAGATGTCTCTCAGGTCACGTTTGATCGTTAAAAGTCTAGACTGAAGTCCTTTCAATTTCTTATATAATTTAGACCAATTTAATAAGCCATAGTTTATGATTGATGAAAGTATTTACCAAGCTTTTATTTTGATAGTTCACGAGAGAATTATATTACGCCTACAATATCCGAGCACTATAAAAATTTGTAATAAAGTTAGAGAATCGTGTAGCACAAAAGCCTTCCATTCTTACAATAACACTGGAAATAAATCCATTTTCAATGTGAGCATGAACCTGCTCTCAAAAACACAAGCATTATGGCACTTTATGTCGAAAATCTGTAGCGGAAGGCAGCAAATTCACTTTTCCCGTCAACGGTGTTCTGTGACGTAATGTTATTGCTTTTTAAGAACCCCACAAGGCCATCATAAGTTATTTTTGCGATTTCTTTGATTTCCAGATTCTACGCAATTTCCGGATGATTTCGATTTTTCCATTTGATTTGTATTTATTTTATATGGTATTTGAGTTGAAGTTTGCTTTGTAAGCTGATACAATAATAATATATAATATAATATCGTTACATAAGAGGCCAAAAAAGTATTTGTTATAGATGATTTCAATATTTAATCGAAAATAGAAGTGGCCATCATATGTATTGTTTAGAATGATATGTTTTAAAACTGCTGGTTTGATTTTAAAAGTAATATTTTTGATTATTAAAATTGTAAATCACTCAATATTCACTTTTACTTCGGTTGGCAAATAACAAAGCCACAGTGCTTCAGAAAGCGTGAAGCTAAAATTATATTACAGTCTCGACGGGAAAAATGAATTCGTTCCGGACATAGCTTAGATATTGCGAATTATGTTTATTTCTTAAGGAATATCGAATTTTATGACGTAAAATATTTAAAGATGTCTATTTGAAATCATATTAACGTTCAAAATCGTCGGAAAAATGTTGTGATTTATTTTTTATTTATTGAAGATTAGATTTTTATAGTTTTTGTGCAAAAAATATTTTAGCACAATAAAAGCTGAATATTAAAATGAGATCATAATATGCCCATACTACGAAGTTGATGATCAACAACAACGTCATTTACACTTAGAAAAATTCATTACAATACTCGTATCGTCGTTATATCGTATAGTTATTATTAAATATCAAAAGTCTTATAGGTTTTCATACAGACAAAATGTATATTAGTTAAAACAGTTCAACGATTATTAAACAAAATATTGAAGTAAACAGCTTTTGAAAATGACATTATTTAAAAGGTATTAATAAATTCGAACATTTCACCTCTCATATTGAAAATTCAGTGTAGCATAAACCAAACAGCCCACACTGTACTCGAATAAATACCTTTACTTCGTATTAACTGAATTTCAAACACAGAATGATTGACACGCTCTGTCAGCGGCAAAGCACCGGTCGATGCTCAAAGTGGCCCATTTTAGAGGAAAATAGGATTCAATGTATTGGCTTTTCTCCTATGGTAACATAACCCCGCAATATTAATTAGTTTTTGTTATTAACTTTCTAGTTTAATGTTAAATATATAATAGTAACACTACTTTTAATGTACGGATGTAATGTACTTGTTAATACTTTAGATTATACAATTTGTTTTACAAACATTTTGGAGCCATATTAAGTTGTTAGCCACAAAAATATTAAATATTCTTAGAAACAACTATTTCATTAGATTGAAACAAAAGAGAAATAAAAACACATACTATTGATAATTAATGAATTTGCACTATAATTGTAGTTATAGTTATGAAAGAAATGTTATGAAATAAAGAAATATATGTATAGAAAAGTCCATGAACAAAAACAAATCCCTTTAAAAAAATCACATCGCGTAGACGGGAAGGACCTACGACATCGCGACAGTAACGGTTTAATTGCTTTGGTGTCGGTCCAAAAGCGACGATCGCTTTCATTGTCGTTGTAATACTAGATACGACATTTATTTATTATTATTAATATTCATAAACTATAGGACAACCTATATATACCTAATAATAATAAGCTGGTAATATGACAACCGTCCATCATCTCTTGCAAAACCAGGTTAATTACAAAGTGGTTGCCGGCCCCAGAGAAAGAAGAAATTTTATTGTTTAGATGTTTACACTAATAACAGTAGTTCCAAATATAAATAATAATGTATATCTTTAGCGAATCACACTTTACTTACAATTATTTATATTTTAAATGGACAGTCGAATATTACATTACGATTATAATTAGTATTCTGAGCAGCGATTATTAAATTATAAAATTTTTAGTATTGATTTTGTATTAGACCTAAACCCAATCCGAGATTATGAGATTATAAATTAATGTTGTATTGGATTTACCTAATTAATAATCAGAATCTAAGTAATCAATTTGTTTACTTTCAATAAGGAAAACTTTGGTACAACTGAACTGAGTAACCAATTATAAGATTATCTGTTAAACTAATTATTATGATGAAATTTGTAGAGTTGTCCATTAAACCTATTTGATTCTTCATTTTAGCCTTTATTATGATAGTAAAGTGCTGGCGTCTAGAACAAGACCGTTAGGAAAGAAAACTTAGCTTGATTAAAGATAACAACTAGTCTAAGAATTGAGGTGAAATAAGTTCAACAATGGTTAAAATAAAAAAAAAAACATGCAAATGATAAAACAAGCCACATCCATTTTCATGTATTTCCATAATCACATTTAGACGTGACCGCTAAATAGCCAGTTAGCGGCGAGCGGCAAAACGCAGCATACGGCAGCGTAATTTATAATACGCCCCACCCAATAAACACTGCAGCTGAATCTATTTACTGCGCCTTTTGCATAATTACTGCTTATTTAATTATGTTAGCTTTTATTGGTTACGTTCGGAGTTAATCTGCAGCAATTAAATAGCTTTATATTAAATGAAGTAAAACTTAACTACATATTAATCTACCCAATTATTATGTAACATTTAATTACCCTTGAAAATTAATTACATATTTGGTTTAAAAGCGTTTTAATTTAAAAACGTAATTGTTAAATTGAACTTATGATTGGTTTGATTTAATCACTTCAACATCAATCGTCATTTAATCTGACACTGTATAAATATATAACATGTTGCTATAATTTTAAATGGCTTAACTTTACAAATAGTAAATATATATTTGTTATATAAAAAACTATTTTTTATTTAACCTCTTTTTGTATTTATAATAGAATTATTGAAATAAATTGAGTTTTAAATTGAAGTAACATAATAGGAGTATCATGTTTGTCGCTCGCTGTTCGGAAAATAAGCAAAACAAAACGGAAATCATAATAAACAAACGAGATATCTCAGTTATTCGTAAACAAATTCATTGCATTGCTATTTCCCCAGTTCGCGGTTTTATGATAACATCTATTGAAAATTGCTGGGAGGTTTGGGTGTAAACCTCCATTATTGGTTAGTACACCGAAGGTTCACAGTATACATTACATTTTGAATTGAAATTTATTATTACCTATTTTTAGTTAATATTCATTAGATTTTATTAGAATCTTTATCTATAAATTGGACAAAATTTATCTTGGAAAAGAGTTGCATACATTAAATATGATATTGGAGCTTTTTTGTTTCAAACCAAGCTGTTATTATTTACTACAGGTATTTTATGTTATTTCTTTATTCGAGAAAAGAAATTCCTATTATAATTTCCTTAAAGGTTAAAATTTTCTTTCATTTTCTTTAATATCGAAATATCATTATATCAAAATCTGAAATGAGGAAAATTACCTTTTGCATCCCAAAAATCGTTCGTCACGACGCTTTCGGTTTGATTCAAATAAGTTATATCATAATATTATAGTAATTTTTAAAGCAATACATTAGAAGGACCGCGGCTTTGTAACAAATGAGAATATTTTTACAAAAACAGCACGTGTTGTAATTGAGTTGAGGGTACAAGTTATAAGGCGTCATGCCGGCGCCGCGGCGGATATCAGCCCCCTCCGGATATTGTACCGATAGCAAGTAAATTATATTTGCTACATTTTCTAGTAATATTTATTCTTGAAAAGGAAGTTGTCTTCTCTTTTGCATATCCTTCGGATTGAAATTTGATTGTTGCTATTTCCATTCATGTGCTCATTAATTTATTTTATTATTTTTTTTTTTTTTTATAAAATCTGTTTCATGTTTAGTTTTTAAGTTAATTTATAAAATATTTGAGACTAAATTATTTAGTCTTGAATATCTTTCGTGTATTTTGTGTGAATTATAATCATAATAGTAATAAAAAATTATATCATTTCACAAAACCAACAAGTTAATTTAGACTTGGATTATTGTTTAAAAAAACAAAGCCCTGTGTAAGAGCAACACAAAAGTGTTATTATTTTTTTTCTGCGACCTATTCGCTAAGAATTCTAAAGATCTTTCGATGGACTTACAAAAACTTTGTCCGAGGCGGTGTAGTCATTTATTTTTATTTACAACTATTGTTTCGTCATTTCTCATTAAGATAGTCAGCCTTTATATTAACAGCCATCAGCCATTATTTGGATACTTATTTACTTTTACTTCGGTTACGGCTCGAAAATAGTTTGCCCGGAATGAATAGGAAGGGTTGTCTTTATGTAGCTTCGGTCAACATAATATATGAATATGTTATTCAGCAGATATTACTAATAACAATTTCTTATTTTCATATGAAAATATGTTGATTAAGCAAATGTTAAATAAATCACAAATGTAGATTAAACGCTATGGCCGGCAACGTTCTTGTTATTCTACTGGTATTCTTGGCAAATGTAAGAGACCGTAGGCGGCGTGGTTGGAGTCGCCCGGTAATCCGTGAACTAATATGATATATGCTAAAAGATCGCTTTTCATCTCGACTAAATACTTTTTAAAATAAAAAATTAATTAAATTTAGAAATTTAGCGGAATTCTAGTTCCTGTCACATGTCTCCAATACATAGTACAATTTACATTGTTATCATAAAACTACAATAATGCCAATGTTAGGAAAAAAGGTAACAAATAGAAGGGCGGTACCTCGCGTTGTTAGCCACTAATGAAAGACCATTTATCATTCTGACTGCCAAATAAAACGTTGGGATAAGCGAGCGGACCAAGCGATAAGAGTTAATGTATTTTATTTTTATTTTATTTGCATGGTTATATTTAATAAAATATTATTTTTATATATTTTTGTTATTTAAAATATCTCGAATTTATTTCAACTTATTTAATTCGTTCCTCTCAACTCATGCTAGCCCATCAATGTAAGCTCAATCTCGACCAACCTTTTTATTTTATCACTAGGAAACAAAAAATACTTTACCACTCAATAGTACGTCGCATATTATACATACCACGTTTTAAATACACTGTAATATTCATTTACAAAAAAAAATGACTAACGTTAACGCTTTCACCCGTAGTCTGTAACTGAAAATTCCGCAATAAGTTTAATTAGAAGTCTGGACAAAGAAAACAAACCAAGCGGTGAACTTCTAGAAAAATATCTCGACTATTTCCCGGTGGTGCAATCAAATAATTACCTTTGTATAATTTACTTTTTAATGTTACCTTAACGCATTCTTAATTGGATGAACATGGGTTCGACTTAATGTAACGCAATTAATTACACTTGAATAATGAGGAACAATTTAATCATGACCCACCCCAAGAAACATCAAACATTGCTAATATGATGTAATAAGCAAAATGGTATGAAGGCCTATGTTTATGATCGGGGCAATATCGTCTGGTCTTATATTAAGCTGCGGGTCCAATGTCGTTAATGTCAATTCCAAAATTAGCAACATGAAAAAGTATTTAATAAACATGTAATGCACATAATTATCATACTGAATAAAGTTATATGTATAATGTACGCTGGGACCTTAAAGTACGCCAATAAATTGCTATGGATAGAAAATGTAACCATGACAATAAATTGTAAAATTGTTGTCGAAGAAAATTATTAATTTCATACTTTTTTAATTAAATTTACTACCCTCAAAAGCTACAAGATTTTACCATGACTTATGTGATAGTGTCGACATTGATAATAAGAAATTAATTTGATCATTAACAAAAACTTAAATATTATTGAAGCATTATAAATGTCAGTCTATATTTATATAAACTGATATTTACAAAGTTCAGCTGCTTTTGCTAATAATTTTTCTCTACTTTATTTTTTATGATAAAACTTTCCTTTTTTCGGGCTTAGAGCCGGTTGTAATTTCTGGTCCTAATTAAACGGGCCTAATTTGCTCCCGGCGCCTACTATTGTTAATCTCTCTTTACTCCATGTTTTGTGGACTTCTATAGGAAGTAGTAGGTTTTACTTGATGGAAGTGGTGCCATCGATCGTTATATAATGATAACTAATTACCAAAAATTACATTGTTTGTTAAAATAAGGTTTTTTACATCTAGAAGTTTTTATAGGTTTTTTTTAATATGATTTTGTAACAAATAAAAGAAAAAGTAGAAGTTTTTTTAAAGTTAAACTTTTATTACATCGTCTCAAACTTTTTCGTCTGTGTGTTGCATGTCGCGTGACGGTCGGCCGCGGAGTAGGGATAAAGTGAAAGGCGCTCGTATCGATGCGGTTTTTACTAGATACATTGAAAAAATCGAATGTAAGTCACTGTTCACGTATTTTAGTTACCATAAAATATTGGTTACATTTATAAACTGTGAAATTCATGATGAAGATGGAATTGATAATAGAATGATTGAAAATAATTGAAAAACGGATCAAAATGACTCAACGATTATAAAATATTGTTTTCAGTGTTTTAATATGTGTAGGTATATCATCTAAATAATTGTTAAGTATTATGTATGTCGTACTCTAAGACACATAGTTAAATAAAAATATTAGTTGGAGACCTAGTCTACTTTTATCATTTCCCATTATCATTCCCATTTTCTAAGTATAAAATTAAGATTGATGAAGCAATTTTTATACCCTTAATGGAATATTATTCCGAAAATTTTTAGTTAAATGTCTATAATGTGAAAAAAAGTTTCACTTTTACGGTGGTTTCATAAAACCACACAAGTTTTTTTTTATATAATTTCGTAATAAACAATATATTTTCTAATTTTAGTATCTGTACAGACACACTGCTATTCATGTAAACTTGGATGCAGACAAAGCAACAAAATAACTGTCTCGAATGGCTTTTACGATCAAGTATCAAACTTCAAACAGCTGACACCCAATCAAATCCAAACTTCTATTTATTCCAAAGAAATATCACATGTGCTGTACAAACAGTATTAGTGCCAAAAACTGGTAAAACTCGAACAAAACTCGCGATTGACTCAAAATTGTTGCGATCGAGTGTAAGGAAGTGTTCTCATAAATAAAGATGCGAGTCCGAAACTAGCGAAATACCACTTTACACGAAGTTTTACAAGCGTATGATTCAGCTGAACGAGCAATAAAAACTTGTGGATTATGGATTGCTTTTTTGCTGATTCCGAGTTGAGAGTTTTGACCTATATTTTGTGATTACGAATATTTTATTGCGAGAAGTGTATTTTTTTGCTTTGATGTGAAAATCTTTTTCGAAATATGAAGCGGTCCTAGTAGGACATTAATTTGTTAAAAAATAGTAGCTGGATATTTACCAATATTTTTTTGTATTTAGACGACTAAATATCGGACGGACCAGAAAGATCCGATATTTAGTCGTCTAAATATAACTAGGTTAGGGGACTCCTTATGAATAAATTCAAATAAATAAGACGGAATAAAATTTAAAAGCTGATTTTTTTTAAATATCTAACTTTTTTTTTTTTCAATTGTTGTAGGTCAGAAAAATAGGCTACCTCATTCACGTTTTATGATGTATCTTAGTTTCTTATATAAACTCCTATAGAATAAGTCGTGTTTGAAATACCGTACGTTTAAAATTATTAAAAACTAGCTGTGCCTGCGTCTACGTACGCGTAGATTTCGATTTCGATAAAACGTACCCTTTGTACCAATGTATAAAGTATAAACCTTCAAGGTTTCATTAAACTCCGTCAAGTAGACGTAACTCTACCTCAATACTAACAAACATCGTGGGTGGCCTTTATAAGAGCAAGAGGACCCAAAACAATGATTTTTCAGTTTGTCTGTTTGTCTGTATGTTTGTGCACGCCAATCTCAGAAAAGGCTTAACCAATTTTTTATATTTTGTTTTTTTGTACAATCGGTTAACAAATAAATAACTTAATAATCTCTTATTTTCATATTATTGCTACCTTACCAGTTATTAAACGTAAAAAAATATAAACAAAAATAAACTAAAAATACTGCTACACGCAAATACTACTTGATTGAGTTTGATGAAATTTTGAAGGTTCATATTTTTTACATATTCATATTTTTTACGTAACTGCAAAGGGTACGTTTTATCAAAATAGAAATCAACGCAAACGAAATCGCACACAGGCACAGCTAGTGCATAACTAAATGTTGAGATATGTAAAAAAATGTATTTTTTAAAATATACGGTACGATCATTCTCTTAGTTATATTTTTATCAAGTATCTCGTTTGTCATTCTAATATAATACATACTATAATTAATACAGTTTTAGTAGTTTTTGTTCACATTGAAAGGATTAGAAAACTTATTAGAAACACATAATGTATTTAAATAAACACCAGGAAACACATAATACTGCAACTAATATAATAAGGAAACTTAATAGAAATACATAATGTATTTAAATACACACCAGTACTTAAGATACGTATTTTAAATACATTCTTCTATTGGAACTGTTGAAACATGTTTGAACTATAATTATCGAGTCAAAGGTACATTCGTAGACAAATATGCTCGCTCTGCCTAGAGTACAGCGCTACGACGTAGCAAAGCATTGATTCAGTCTCGTGGTTGGCCTTTGAATTTTCCCTGAACTTAAATATTTAAACACAGTATTGTATTAAATGACACTAGAGGCTTTATATTTGAAGAGACAAAAGAATAAAAGTATATATTAGAAAATTTCTCTATCGAATATAAATAAAAATTCTATTCAAAATATATTTTCTTATAGTAGGCATTCACACGTACTTTTGAATAGTCTATTATTCCATTAAAAAGGTTAGTACAGTCAGTCCTTGAGTAAGCTACGACCAGCTAGGAAGTTCATCTTTTTAAATAAATTTTAACAATGTTTGACATAAACTTTATGACATCAACCCTGCAAATGAGTCAACAACCCAAGTTATTCCCATTTTGATCAACCAAAAACTCTTGAATGGTATTAAAACAAATATTTATTAATATTCTTTTATTTTTTATTAAAGACTAAGAGCAAAAATATCTTAGATATCTTGTGGTTCTTTATTATATGTGTAATAAAGCATGTGAACAGTTAATGTACATAACATGAAGGATTTGTTAACCTTATAAGACTTTTAGGCGTTACGAGTACATTTTTGGTTTTATTTATCGTATATGTCACTGTTTTTATATAAGTGTATGAGTATATATTTTGGCGTATAAATAATATGTATTGAGAAGCGACCGTAAGAATACCAATTTCTTTAAAACTCTCTCAGGTAATCTCTAGTTTTTAAAGTATAAATAGCCCACATTAACATAATTAATTTCGACCGTAAGACAAAATCCTATGAAAATAACTAATATAAACGAGTCGAGGCGTATTAACGTCTGTTAACTTTCTTACTTATAATAAACGTTAACGTTATATTTTATGTAAACTCTAGGTTTTGAACGCCTTTTCTGTGAGAGCAGTTAATTATTAGCAACGTAAACGAGTAAAATCATGAAATCGTTGGTACTATTTCATAATTAAATTGTTGAACACCTAACATATATTAATTATTTATAATATTGCTTCCGCAATAATAATGTATGATGAAGTAAATGTGACACTTTGTATTTAATTTATAAAATAACAATTGTAATAACTATTTATTTTCAAATTTCTTACATCAACTTGGTCTCCAGTCTTTACTTTCCACTTTTCTCAAAATTAAATTTTACTGAGTGACTGAAATCTTCAAAAACTCAGAGGTCATATCGCGACCCTCCATTGCTCTCACCTTCGTACCTAAATTTCGAATTTCATTTCACTCCGATTTTATTGGAAAAGTTAAGCAATATTATACATTGACACACGGTTCGTAAAAAACATCCAATTATTATTAATGCCTTTAGATATTTCATCGTTGACTAACTATGAATAGTTAAATGTCTGAATAAACAATAGACTCAATTAATAGAAACACATTGGTAGCGCTCCCCGGCAGCAAGATTTTTTAAAAAGAAATCTCAGATAGGCATTTCCATCAAAGCTTAAAACAAATATAAACTTTTAAAACAGCTATTATTTAGATTTTTTGTCTTATTGTCTGTATGTCCACGAAGGTAAAACAGAGAGCTCAAATTCCTCGCCTGTCGCGTTTCTTTTATTGACTCCCGAAGTTTATTAGTAAAATTTTACTGGCGAGTACAGTCAACAGAAATTGTGGAAATTTGTGATTCAATCTTCTCAATTTATTTTCGTTAAGTACAGTCAATGTAAAAAATTTAACACAAGACAGATGTCAATACAAATAATTTAGTTTCTACTTTTTTAAATATGATCTCTGTAAATGAATAGCTTAAGAGATTAAGTAGATAATGATAGTGTATTTAAATCGCTATGTCTTTTTACTTAGACAGTTAATAATGATTTCTCTTGGTCAAATGAGCTAAGTTCGATTGAAACTTTAAGACTTTGGAATAATTCATCAAAATTCTATGAATAAAATTGTTAAAATATGTTTTTAGAACTAGATTTACTTTCAATATCCCGTTAATGATGTAAATTTGTAGGTTATACTTGATTTTCTTTTAATATAAAATTAAATGTCAATCACGAGTTGTTTAAACAGTCACCAATATATACAGAGAAATAAAATATGTCAAAAACAAAAATAACTATTGTGATAACTTATTAGTTGATATCTATAAATCAAATATATAGGGTCGAATTAACATAATTTCTTCGATTTTGATACCTACCAGGGAGATCATATTTTTAATTAATTTAAAAGGGTATTTGAAATGACAAATAAATAGGTAGTTGCATTTATCCTTCTTGAATGAATTAATTTATATCTTTAAATACAAAACAAGAAAGTAATGTTCTTGACTCCACCTTATATTTCTGATTATCAAACAACCTTTGCTAGCATTAACATTAGCAACAGTTTTTTAAATTAACATTAATTAACTTTATCATCAATTCCAAAATAACTAACTTAATTGTAAGTTCGTGTTATAAGTTTATATCAAAGAGGCCCTATAAAGTATTCCAACAACTTATAAATTATCTTCGTTTCTAGTGATATCTTACAAAAGCACATCCCGGATTAGAAGTTCCAATAATAAATAAAAGCTTAGATCGTGTCGGTACATCAAGCTCAATAATGTAATAGGTAAATTGTTTAAAAAATAAAGTTCATGCTAATGGAAACAGTTTAATATCTTAAAATTATTTAATTTACTTTCTTTCCGTATGAACTCAGCCTTCCTTTCTTTATTATATAAAAATAATAAAAGAAAGGAACGCGGAGTATTCCTAAAAAAAAATCTTTAAAATTGGAAATGTCGTTAATTAAATTTAATGTGATTCAAAATTTTTGGTAATAATTGTACAAATAAACTGAATAAAGAATCTTACTTGATTATTTATCGAGTAAATTTCAAAATAGAATTTGAATGGAGCTGTACTTTACAGCGGTCCGAATATGAGTAAACAGAATCGAGCGACTTAGAGCATGTGATCTTTAAATTATGCGTTCGCACGAGTCTGGAGATATGAGATTTATGTACTTTGTACTATATACTATGATAGTTTGGTGCCTCAATAGTAAATTATATCTCCTCTAAAGTGAAATACTTAGCTTGATTTCAAATAATTTGCCATTGTGTGTGTGATTTTAAATTTAAACTCAAGATCTTTTTTTGGATTTATTTAATAAAATAGCAATATGTTGTATTTTGTTTAGGATTATAATTTGTGTCTCATTTTGGTATCCTTATTTGTTTGTATATTTTCCGGCAAACATTCTTTATTTTGCACGTATTTATGATTATATACTTTGAATAATATATGCTGCAAAAGAGAAGAAGCACACTATCTACGACAAACAAACATAAAACACACATGCAAAAGTTGGTAACAACTAGTTGTTAGCAGTTAGGCCTTAAAGACAATCTTAACTAACTGTTCTCCTAGACTTCTGTTTGAAGAAACGTTCCTCTGATTCTTATGCACTTGTAAGGGACTTTACTTATGCTGTTTGTAATATTCTTATTGCTAAGTAACTTGTAACCTTCTTAAATTAGTAATAAATTAAAAATAAATATGTTGAAACCGACTGGAATTTCGAGAGATTTCCGACGTAAAAAAATAACAACTTTGTATTAAAACATCGATTGCCTTATAATAGATAGTCAGTTCGCTGCACGCTGGAACATAAAAAGTAACAATAAAGTATTGAGTTTATACTAACTTCTAGAGGAAAAGTTTCGCTATTTTTCTTTACTGTCGAAGCATGATAGCTTGATTTATATTAGGAGTTCCTTGTTTTTCTTTTACTGTCTTCGTATTTGCTTTTTGATTACTTCAAGGGTAACAGCTAGACTATATAAAAATAAGAATTTTAACAGTTGTTTACATTAAAATTAATAATAATAATATTATCTATCTACTAATATTATCACTTATTTATGTTTTTATATTTCTTTAAACCAAAGGATTTAGGGAAACAAGGTTATTACTGAATTATAATTTAGTAAAAAATACCAAGAAACGCAAGTAGTATACAAAACATCATCATGGAGTGATCGTTCATATATTTGTTTCACTTATTATATGCAAATAGAATAAAAGAAAACTATAATTTATATTGCTCCTCAAATAACTGTTCACAGGCCTAATATTAAATCACAAATTGATTATATTAAGACATTAAATATTACTTATCTAATATATATTATCAAATAGTTATTAATTTAATTTAATATTGTCTATCACTAATCTGATAACAAAATTAATATTCAATTTGAAGTCTTGCTATTCGCGTAATTTAATCAAAAGCCAAATGTAAACAAGGGAGAAGTTAAGTCGTAAAAATGGCAGACATAAAAAGATCTTTACAACCTAGATTTTCTTTGAGAATCCATAAAATATACCATTGGCAAGGGCTGGCCTATATTTTTAACGAGACCCACCAAAAAGTTTTTTTGTTCAATCGTCTGGAAATCGTATTCAGTAACTACTTTACATTGTTTGAGTTATTTTACTGTTCTTCTTAAAGGAATCGCAAATAATATGAGGTGCCATTTACATGTAATGGGATTATTAAGACAATTTAATGACAGTACATTTAGCCGTGTGATTTCGTATATATTCTGTACACGAACACTGGTCTTAAGACGGGTCTTCAACGTGTTGATTAATCGCAACACATGACATGTTTTTACTTCATGCAGGACTTCCATAAAAGCTTTTAATGTCCCTAGAGATATAAATTCAAATAATACTATCATAGGGAGTCACAATAAAAAAATAGGGTAAAAAATATAATTCCAGTGGTTTAGACTATTACGTTGAGAAATCACTCGTATTATTATATAAAAATATACATATATACTGATAGTATATAAACGTTTCTCGTATAAATTAAAAGCTAACCTATAAAGTTTATAATGGAAGTAAAAGTTATGTTTTACAAACAAAGGCTCTTTTCAATTTTAATACATTTTGTAAATAGATTTCATTACATTATAAGACTTGTTTAATATAAGTTCTTAGCGAGTAATTTAAACAGTGCTGTAAAGAGTTAACAGCGCAGAGCTTGAAGTTCATTACGAATGCAACAAAGCCTGTGACTTAATGAATTGTAAACATTTAATCAAAACTACAATTCAAGATATTAATTAAATTTCGTACTAATACTTGAAACGTTATTTTATGTTATTCTATCATACATTTAAGCCTTCAGTAAATTAATTTCGTCTGTTGGTACATTGATACGTTTTTACCTGATCGTGAAATATATTGTTACCCGATGGTTATTGTTTATTATATTTCAAAGTATGAAGTAACATAACACTATTACAATAGAATAGTACAATATAACCTTGAAAAGGGATACGTTCATTGAAATGGTATACATCATCAGATAAAGTTTAGTCTGTAGAGAATTTAAAACTAAACTGTTTTGTGGACAATATGGCCGCGTTGAGGCACAGAGCGCACGCCAATCTAATCAACGCTTGGTCCAAACTTCTCCAAAATAATCTTGAAATGCTTACATATTAAATTATATAGTAGCTAAAAAATCAATGTTTTGTATAAAAAAAAAAATAGCGACGATATCCTTGATTGGATGCGGTAAAAAAAATACTCACGTGATGTTAAGTGATACATAATAAAATATTTAAGTGTCTGTAAGTCTAAAATGTTCAAAATGTTTTGAATCTAAAATGACTCATATTTGTTTAAAATATAATTGTGATCATCCAAATATAACAAACCATTTTTATTATATAAATATTAAGTTGTGGGTAAAATACAGCATATTTTAAATAAATGATTCTTCTATGTACAATGTTTAGACTTTCTTTCGTTACTTGAACCGCATGACGTCGGTTTCTTTGGAAGCTCTCCAAGAGCTGTGCTACCTCAGAGGTTAAGTGTATATAAAATCGTTGTGTACTTTGCTGATTGCAACTTGTATAGCTCGTATAATAAAATAAATGTCACCACGAATTTCTAAACGGTCTTGATACTTTTCCGGGTATCCATTGTTTTGACGTTATTCTACACACATTTCTGCAATGTCATGGGTATATTATTTTTTTGTGTTCTTATTTTGAAGTATTTCTATTTGTTGATCTCAAATTATCATATTTTATATAAGTTGTAAAATTGGTACAAAAAAAGTAACGATGAGCACTGATTACTTTAAACCGTCAATACACAAACATTACTGGGTTTACCTTTTAAAAGACCATCCAAACGACACTTATGCTAGTAAATCAGAATTCATATCCCTGCTTAAATAAAACTAGGCCGCATCAAATGGAACTTGTGGAAAGCAATGTGAAAGCAGCGATTACCTTAAGATCACTTCAAGGTACATTACCAGATCTTAGTTATAATCATGTGCGCAAATAGCATTCATCGCATTTTGCTACCCACAAAATACGAACATCAAAGTGTCATATTTACGTATAGGGTGAAACGACGAGCAAATAAAGTGTACACCAATTTATTTTCTGTCCGCTTTTGTTTAAGCCTACAAATTCAGGCTTCAGGCGTTGAAAAGGTGATAGCGCCATGATGAAAAAGCACTACTGTGCCCCTTTACACATTTTTTCACTCGAAATCTGAAACATGTCGACCGGATATTTGATTAATATATCCATTTATATATAATTATTTACTGTTTTACCGTTTTTGTTTTAATTTGAGTATTATATTTTTTCGTTTGTTAATGTTTTAATTATATTAATATATTTATTTATACATCGTATTAAAATTATTTTTCTCAATATTATATTATTCAAATTAACCATTCTCTAGTTAATTTTAATAATATTTCAATAACAATAATAATAAAGAGGTGAATTCAAAAGAATACCTAGCAGTGGCCAGCAGTGTAACAGCGCTCTTTGATGTCCGCTCACAGTCGGTAGCAAAAAGCATTTTAGCGAGAGAAAGTCTTTGCAAAATTTGTTTTGCAACTGACTGGGCCGTGAATACAGAATACGCCGCAGTGTATTGAGTACTAACCACTTGCCTGAGAGCTATTCTTAAACACTTCGTAACTTCGCTTCTCGACTTTCATGAACTGTAAGGGTAATTGTGGCTGTCGAAATGTAGAATGAATAACTTATTGTATCTGATGTTTTTACTTTCTTAATCTGATGATTTTAGCTAAACTCTGAAAATTATTATGGAAATATTATACATGGGAGGTGTTTTAGCTTATTAATATTTTTATAATCTTGACTGTTGAGTTAAAATCGTAATTGAAAAGTGAGAACAAACTAGAATTCTAGTTAAGAGTGATACCAAAAAGTAGACAAGAATAATTCTCCTCACTACTACTAGGTCTATGATGGTAACACATTTACAAGGGCTTAAACTTTAAACAATCAAAATGACAGTAATTATATAAGGCCTTGTTTTGGAACTTAGAACAGACGAGCATGTTGAGTGGGCGAGAGAGGGGGGGTGACCTCCCTCGCCAAACATAGGCCTACGCGGTGAGGGTGTCCCTAAGCCAATCGAGGTCCCTCGCAGGGGGTTCCGTCGGGGCCTCACGGTCAGTGCGAAAGCGATCCCGTGGCGTCCCGCTAAGGCGATGAGGTCAACCGTTGGTTTTTTAGTGGGTAGCCTTAAAAATGGCAGCGTCTTCTATGCTACCGGGTAGTCCCACATACCCCCTCGACCATCACCTTCCTAGCCGCTGGGATGATGCGTAACGCATTTTTCCAACGAAAAAAAAAATTAAGCATGTTGACAGTAACAAGGTTTTTAAAACTAAATTAAACATAAACTTGTTTTTTACCGGAGTGTGACCGCGGTGTTAAAGGAGAACTGTAACATTATTCAATTGAATAATATTATGATAGTACAGCACACCAAGGTGAGGACTGACATTTTCTAATATCTCGGGGATGGTATTGATATGACGTAAATAATAAACAAAACCACAAGTATATTTTTATAATTATTTGATCCAATTGGAAGCTTTTTTCTTAGATACTTAATAAACTTGCAGAGAAATATATTGGATTTAAAGTTATAAATTTAATTGACTTGAAAGCTATTGTATTATAAAAAAATCTGAAAAATAATATTTAACCACCGGGAACACGGTTGCTGCAAAGCATTCGAAACGTCGGGTTTTGTTTAAAATGTATAATGTAAAATATAAACCCAATTGTACGCTAGTTAGATCCGTAAAAAATAGTATTATTTCAATATTTAACCAATTTTTTTTATTCTATACATCATTTTAATTTTGCAATTTAAATTCTAAAATATACAGTTCATTTATGCGATACAGGTATAAACGCGTAATTGGCTTTAAAATGCATTTGGGATAGAAAGCACATAGCTTGAGGCGACCATTTTAAATAGTATAGTGGTCACTGGAGAATTTGATAGCAGTCTACGTTCACAACTAATTACTGAGCTGCGGTTATTAGAAATGTATAAAATAGTTGAACGCTATAATTAGGTGTTATGAGATTTAACATATGCACTTTTTAATAACACCCTTAACTTTATTTTTTAATGCGATACCAATTCATACGTAAATAACGTTTTAATATATGTAATACACTAATTAATGGTACAAAAATTATATATTAAAAAAAGCAGAATTTTAATCAGGGACAATTCAATTACGAAAAATTTGCGGTTGCGGTTTCTGGGATTCCGAATCGTATAAAACATGTCAGATCGTAATTAAAGCAGATGAAAAAATATAATTGATTTTTTATATTCTACTCCATTTATTTCCAATAATATTTATTACGTCTATTTGTACTCACGCCTAAAGCAAATATACGTTCAGTTTATATTGACATGGACGGGAACCAACACAAAAGAGGCACACTATAGAGTATAGACCAACAGATGAAATTAATAATCCATATATTAGATTAAAATCAAGATTAAAATCAACCTTAGATGGGTTTATATAAAGTCGATCACTGCACAGTGCACTATATTCAGAGGCGGAATTTGTATGAGTTAAATAAAATTCTTAAAAGATGGAATTATAAGTCACTAAATATAAGCTAAATGTTGCATATCTACCACTCTGTTATTTATTATTACAACCATAAGCATTTACCACCTAATTTAAATAGCCAAAAGGAATTCTGTTTATGAATAAACAATATACATTCGGCCAAATAAATCCAGAAGCAAGGCGTTAGGGCCGAGCCTTTTAATACGGACCCTGTAATCTTATTTCCTTTCATTTGGAATTACAGCGGTAATTAAATAAATCAGCCGTAATTACGAGGATATTGCCTCACCCTTCCTGATTCGGTGTTCTTTGATCTTTTTACATTTTCACCGTTCTTTTATCATAATTAAAAAATAAAATTTGCCTTATTTACATTGATTGATTGGGTGATAAAAGTAACACTACATCTTTTCTATTGTCGGTGTGTGATATCTTACTAGAATTTGATTTAACTTTCTTAAAGAATTTCAGTAAATGTCTTTAATTATTAAATATTTACTAAATAGTGTACAAAATACAAAATCATAATACAAATACAAAACCCTTCTCAATGTGTAGTACCTTTTCTTCTTAGTCGTGTTATATATGACTATACAGAAGACGTAAATTCAACTTACAAATTTTCTGAGAAAATCACCATTATCCCGCATACTTAGTGTACATGCTTAAGTAACATTGCCCTACAAATTTATGATATTCGTAAGACGTCGGCCTAATAGAGCAGCCCATACGCTAAACATTTATTCTTAGACAGAGCAGACTCACGACAGCCTTCGATTATAATAACCAACAAAAATAATAATGTATTGTACCTATAACTCTTACTAATATATAGTTTAAAAAATTTGATTGGGTATTTTATACAACCATTATATTTAAAAATATTGCACATCATAAGAAAAAAATCTAAAATTAATATTGAAATTATTACAAATAATTTGAAACCAGATTTACCACCAGGTTAATTAATATTAAAATAAGCTTACTATTGCTACAAAAAAAATTGGTAGAATGTAAATATGTAGGTCTACAATCAAATTTATAACTAACAGCTGCTAATTAGTGTCAAGTTGATATTTAGAGCCTCTTTTTCTACTCTTAAAATAATCAATTAAACTACTTGGAATCAACCGTTTCTTACGCCATAACTTTTGTAGAATGTTTTATTAGTAAAGTAGATTATAGAATACGTCGACATAACAGCTGCAAGTGTGTCTAAAACCTATTTCTGAGCTGAACCAGTATCTTTACTCTGGCTTGGTCTTGGCTAACTTCCAAAATAATTAAGCTCGTAGTGTATTATTGCCACCGTATGTTGCAGCTAACGATTATGACAACCGCGAATTTTAAAGAATGTTTTAATTTTTAATTAATTTTACATAAAATATTTTCGTAAAACAAACTAAAAGGTACGACTTTTCCTTTGTCTATGTTATATACTAAAAGCTAGTCAAGTATTTAGTGTTCATATTATCAAATAATAAACAAACTTTAAACTACGTTAAAGTAGAATTTTACCTATGTGTATGTTATACTCGTATATATATCGGAAATGCTTGGCGCGCAGAGTCGCGACCGGGCGGACATAGCATGTGCATGCCTCTGAAATAAATCGATAAGTTCCTTCAAATATAAAATAACAGCTTCTTGAGAATGTGTCTTGAATTTTCAACCACACAATTGAGCTTAAAAGCATGCAAACTATTCGAACTGCAAAAGATAATACGCTCAGTCACTTGTACTAAAACTACTTGCTTGTGAACTTTTATTGAACATTTCGGTAGGATATTTAATTTATTTAAAATTGTTTGATTTGTTAAAACGGTTGATATAAAATTATATACTATATAAGAAATATTCCTAAAATAATATTTTATTTACTCACAGTATATGTCAATTATGAACTACAAAACTATTCGTCATGAACCACCAAAATTCTCATAAGCAAATAGTTATTGTTATATACAACAGGACGTTTGAAATATTTGCATTTTGATATTTTGTAACTATTTTAATTATCTGTCACCCACAATATTGTATTTTTTTTATTTACATCCTTTTATACATCTAATTTTATTCTAACTCCATGTTTACAATTCGTTTAAACAAAATTACTGTCTGTTAATACAGTTATCTAAACAAATATTTGTCCAACATAAAAAAATGCTAATCTGAACAACTAGTTTCTTCTTCCTGCTTGTTTCCGACAACCTCTGTTATTCCTTACCGCCCCGTTGGTCGAGTGGTTAGCGCAGACGCCTAACGTGTCACGACGCAATGGGGCTCGGGTTCGATTCCCGGCGGAGACAGGTATTTATGTGATGAGCATAGATGTCTGTGTTTCTGGGTTTGGTCGTTTATTAAATATAT
This sequence comes from Napeogenes sylphis, assembly GCA_959347405.1. Taxonomy (NCBI): domain Eukaryota; kingdom Metazoa; phylum Arthropoda; class Insecta; order Lepidoptera; family Nymphalidae; genus Napeogenes; species Napeogenes sylphis. The sequence goes on from OY365783.1 coordinate 3,239,581, forward strand.
TCTCAGTATTTATATGTGTATTTCTATGTATTTGTATCGTTGTCTAACACCCTTAACACAAGTAAATAATTTGCTTACTTAGGGGTTAGATCAATGTGTGTAATTTGTCCTGATATTATTATCATTTATTTCATTTTAATCTTATTATTTACATTTATACATATAACATTTAAAAAAAAACAACATTATAAATATAAATATAAAAAACAGTATCCCGCCGACGTGGGCCTTACGACCAGTCCGTCGGTGGTTAGGGCGACAGCGAAAGAAACCTCCTCACAATGCGTGCCGTACCCAAAACTGCTGCTCTTTGCATCCGACCCTTGATCCAGTTTTTTAGTGAGAGCCTCTTGAGATGATGATCGAGACTCTTCGCTATAAGACCATTGACGGAAACTACCATCGGGACAATTATTGTTGAGTCAACATCCCACATGTCGGTAATCTCGTGAGCTAAGTCCAAGTATTTTGACAGTTTGTCCTTCTCAGCTTTCACAAGATTAGCGTCACACGGGACACTGATATCAACAAGAAATGCCCGGCGCTCTAACCGATCTACCAGCACGATATCAGGCTTATTGGCTACAATAGTCCTGTCCGTTATGATAGCTCGGTCCCAATAGAGCTTAGCATGACCATTTTCCAAAACTGGCTCCGGTGAGTACTTATAAAATGGCACTTCAAAAGGTACAAGACCGTATCGAAGAGCAAGTTCTTGGTGGATAATCTTGGCTACTTGGTTGTGCCTGTGCAAATACTCTCCATTGGCAAGACGACAACAACCGGAAATAACATGTCTGATGGATTCTCCTGGTTGGTGGCACGCACGACATATGTCAACAGTGCCATCCTTTATTATGTATTTCCGATAGTTGTTCGTCTTGACAACTTCGTCAGAAATTGCACAAGCAAAACCTTCGGTTTCACCAAAGAGATCACCGAATCGTAGCCAAGCCACGGACGCCAGAAGGTCTACATCAGGCCCATAGAGTGCCTGGTGGAACCGTCCATGAAGCTCCTTACTCTTCCATATACTTATACGGTCGTCAGTGCTAAGTACTACCGGTTTATGCCAGTTATCTTTGGCTAAGGAGAGCGGTGTAAGACCATTATCTACTGCAACAATGTCCCGATGCATTCCACACTCAGCATGAAGGAAATATTCCCTAAGAATGCATACCTCACGGTTGTGTAAGTTTTTGGCATTAAGGAAGCCGCGACCCCCACACTTCCGTGGAATATACAATCTCATCACTGATGAGCGCGGATGATGCATGCGATACATTGTCAATAGTTTTCGGGCCTTTCGGTCCAGGGCATCTAATTCGGTCTGAGTCCACCTTAATATGCCGAAAGTATACATCAGCAGGGGCATTACCCAACTGTTGAATGCACGCACTTTGTTACCTCCTGACAAAAGACTTTTTAGAACTTTTGTCAAGCGGTTAAAGAAGCGTTCCTTCACTAGCTGTTTAATGTCCCCACTTAGTATGCCTAAGCATTCCGACATACCAAGGTATTTGTAGCACTCGGTTTCGGAGAGGGATCTGAGGGACGTTGTCTCCGAGAGTTGTAAATATTCGCTATTTACAACTCGGCCATTCTGCACATGTGCAACCGCGCATTTATCTACACCAAACTCCATCCTAATGTCATTACTAAACGTTTGCGTAACGTTTAGTAATGATACCAGATCTGCTTTATTTGGTGCAAATAATTTGAGGTCGTCCATATACAAAAGATGAGAAATGATCTCACCCCCTCTGCGAAAGCGAAAGCCCAGCTTTGAGTCCCTAAGCAACGCGCTTAAGGGGTTCAAAGCTAGGCAAAACCACAAAGGACTCAAACTGTCACCCTGGAAAATACCTCGCTCAATCCTTACAGGTTCGGAAGTAAGAAGATTTCCTCCGCCCCCTGGAAGACAAAGGACCGTTGTCCATTGCCTCATACATGAATTAAGAAAAGCGCATAGATCTGTGTCAATCTTATACACTTCTAGTACTCGTCTTAACCATGTATGAGGCACCGAATCATAGGCCTTTTTATAATCAATCCAGGCGGCGGAGAGACCCTTCTTACCTCGGCGAACCTTTTCATTAATGGCCATGTCAATAAGGAGGAGCTCCTTAGTACCACGAGACCCAATCTTACATCCATTTTGAGCGGGATCTAAAATGCTATTTGCATACAAATGTGTGTTTAATTTTGAAGTCAAAATGGATGTAAGAAGCTTATAAATTGTTGGTAAGCACGTGATAGGTCGAAAGTTCTTTGGATCCGTGATACTACCAGACTTGTGGAGCAGAAAGGTGATTCCTGTTGTCATAAAAGATGGTAGGGATCCGGACACGATGGCTTCCTGGAATTGCCCAGCCAAACGTTCGTGTGAAGACCGCAGCCATTTGAGCCAAAAGTTATGTAATCCGTCCGGCCCAGGACTTTTCCAGTTATGGGTCGAACGGATCGCATCCCTGACATTGTCTGAGCTTATAAATATAGCCTCCATTGGCTGCAGGTGTTCACACGCGCGCTCAACAACACGCATCCAGCCACCATCGTTGTGATTAATAGGCACCGACCAAATATTTGTCCAAAATGTGAACATTTCTTCCATATTTGGTAACTGCCCATCAATCACATTCGTAGCAGATTCCTCCCAGCTTCTATAAACCTTTCTTTGGTCACTTTGGAATATGCGATTCTGCTTATACCTATTTACACGTTGTTTATAACGACGGATACGATTTGCCCACGCACAAACTTTCTGCTTCAGGTAGTCTATACGTTCTATTACATAGGCCATGTAATCCTGAGGTCTAATGCCAGTACCGGCAAAGGCCTGTGTAACATAACGCATGACTCTCGGCCGGATGTTTCCCGATCTGAAGCAGATTAACTTGCCAATAATGACCCTAGCTGCGCTGATACGCCGTTCAATCCTCATCTGCCATGCGGGTGCCTCAGTGGACCGCACCACCCTATCAGGCTCAGGAAATCTGACACGGGCGGAGCGGCACGCTGCAACAGCTGCACAATAAAGAATTGAATGGGTATCAGTGAGACTATTGCTAGAACGAAGATAAGAGTCTAGCATGCAGTCTAGAGCCATTACTAGCGACATATTACGTCTATGCGTGGGAAAACGCGGTAACCGTGGCCTGTCGCGGGCTGGTATGTCTTTAAATTCCAAAATCGCATCCTCCAAAGTCCTCCTTAATTGCTCATTATCTTGGGTACTTACGGTTGTAATCTCAACGCCCCCCACATCAGCATTTCCATCCACTAACCCTGCCACCGAAGGAGCGGACGATAACTGGGCTCGCAAATGGATGCTTTCGGTGGTGGATGCAGAGATTGTCACCTCGGAGCGAAGCCGGTCAAGTGCGGAGTCATCCAACGCACGATTACGTTGAATAAACCGCACCTGATCCGATAGTCGTTGGGCCGAAACAGTCAACTCTGGTTCAAGGACCTGAAACAAAGACAACAAACGGGTTCGCCACGCAGTGAGGTTAGTTCCACCCTCTGTCGCCCTATAGTACGCTCGCATGACATTTTCGTTTATATTTTGCGTCCATTTCATGCGGCGCACTGCACCACCGACGGCGGGGGCCGAACGCGGAGCGGATGCCCCAGTAGGCCCCAAGCGCGGCAGCGGTGGCCTCCCTCGGCGCGGCGCTGGTGCTCGGCGCGGCGCTGGAGGCGGCAGCTCGTCGTCACTGCTCGACACGACATTCTCAGGAGGAGTTGCGTACTCCTCCTCTGATGACGTGGAGCTGCTCGGTGCGACGGGCTGCGGTGGTTGGCGTGCGTTGACGTTTTTACTCCTGGTGATCATCGGATCATCGAGTGCCAATTGTCACAGTTCACTTATTTATAACTTATTTTTGGTTGTTACTTTTGGTGACATTTTCGGTTGGTTTGGTTTTTTCCTTTTATATTTCATGTTGCATTACTGATTTATTTATTTTTAATATTGTAAAAACTTGATTTTTGTTATTAAATATTTTTACTAAAAATTGACAATTAAAAACGTGACAACTCGTGGCAGTTACCAAGGAGTATATATATTATTATTATTATTATTATTATTATTATTATTATTATTATTATTATTATTATTATTATTATTATTTATTTCAATTCACCTTCACGGGTTTTATAAAAATAACATCGGCATATAAAAGCAAGATGTTAGTTTTAGGGACGGGGATGTTAAAGGGATAGATGTCTACGCACAATTGCTGTCGTATGGAGAATAACAGCTTTTTGCGCGCTGTTTCGGACAGTGACCGGTAACCCCAGTTGTAGCAGAGAACTGGTTAAGAGTTTTGGTACTATTCCCGTAGTGGAGAGGATTAGAGGGATTATAGTGACCTCGACTTGTCCCCAAACTTGCCGAATCTCTTCGACAAGTGGTTGGTATTTTATTATCTTTTCAGAGGTGTAAGTCTGAATGTTATGAGAGTTAGGCACACCGATATCCAGTATCCATGTTCTTTTCCTCTTTTTTTCAACAACGATAATGTCCGGCCGGTTGTGAGCAACGGATCGATCGGTGAGGACAGATCTGTCCCAGTATAGCTGGACATCATCATTTTCCAGAACCTGACTCGGGGTGTATTGCCAGTATGGACTTTCCTCCTTCAACAAGCCATGTTTGTCGGCCAAGGCCATATGAATGATTTTTGCAACATCGTTATGCCGCTTGGTGTATGCGGTTGCAGCAAGGGCTTGGCATGCTCCTGTTATATGTTGAATGGTTTCTGGGCATTGGCGACAGCGACGACACAACTCATCCTCTACTTCCGCTTTAACAATGTATTTTAAGTAGTTTCTCGTAGGAACTACCTGATCCTGGATCGATAGCATAAACCCTTCGGTTTCGGTGAATATGCTTCCTTGTTTTAGCCAGTTAGTGGAGGCACCAAGATCGATGTGCGGCTGATGCAATTCATTTATAAAACGGCCGTGTAGGGGTTTTGAGGCCCACTGATGTATTTTGGCATTAATATATTCAGTATCCAAAACCAAGAGTTCACTATTATTAGCATGAAGTAGATCGAGTGGAGTCAGTTTGTTATCGGCATGAACAACTGCTTGGTGGAGGGATGACATTTTTTGGTTACAAAAATAGGTACGCAGACTCTGAATCTGCTTAGCGCATTGTCTGCTAATATCCACAAGACCCCTGCCACCTTCGGCCCGTGGTAGAGTGATCCGCTCAATTGCCGATTTCGGATGATGATTCCGATGTTTTGTCAGCATTACGCGGGTACTTCTCTCAACTTTCTCGAGCTCGGTCTCAGGCCACTTGACTATCCCAAAAGTATAAGTAAGCACGGGTATGGCGAAGTTATTAATTGCCTTAAAGGTATTCTTCCCGTTCAGACCGGTATCAAGTATTGCCTTGAGCCTACGATGGTATTCCTTGATGACTTTCAACCGAATCTCTTTGTGATCAACACGAAGCGACTGTTGCAGGCCCAGATACTTATAAACATCATCATTAACCATAGCATCTATCGAGTTTCCATCTTTGAGATCATACCCATCGGATGGATGTATCTTACCTCGATGGACACTTAGAGTTTTACACTTATCCAACCCAAAAGACATTTTTATATCGTTGGAAAACTGTTCAGTGGTCTGAAGTAGCCCCCGGAGTTCATGTTTATTAGTCGCGTAGATTTTAATGTCGTCCATATACAGTAGGTGGTTCAGTTTGTACTGCTTACCTCTCGTCCCTCTGATTTTAAACCCGTACTCTATCTCGTTTAGAAGCGAGGATAATGGATTCAGGGACAGACAGAACCAAAGGGGGCTTAAGCTATCTCCCTGAAAAATGCCCCTTCGGATAGGAATATGACCGGTTTTAATGTCTTTTCCTCCATAGTTGAGAGTAAGCTGAGTTTCCCAGTGTGACATCATGTGTTCTAATAATGCGGTTATCTCGGGGTGGATCTTATATATTTTTAGTACCTTCACCAACCAGGAATGTGGCACTGAGTCAAAGGCTTTTTTGTAGTCAATGTAAGCCATGTGGATATTACGAGACTTATGGTATGCCTGTTCCGTAGCTACTGTATCAATAAGAAGTTGCTCTTTGCACCCTTGTGATTTCTTGATACATCCTTTTTGCTCAGTCGCTAGCAACGAGTGTTTATCCAGGTGTTCATACATCTTTTCTGCAAGGCAGGATGTTAGAATCTTATACAGAGTACACAGGCACGTAATAGGGCGGTATTTTGCGGGATTTTTGTTGTCGTCATCTTTAGGTAGCAAGTATGTTATTCCGGTGGTGAGGTATGGAGGGACTTTTTCGGGTGTATGGAGAAGGGAAGTGAAGTATTCGGCAATGTATTTATGAACAGAAGAGAACTTCTTTAACCAAAAGTTATGTATACCATCAGGGCCGGTTGCCTTCCAGTTTTGAGTTTTGTTCACCGCTTTAGTGACATCCTCTGCTGTAATGGCTACCAGACCCATGGACTCGGTATTCATAAGGTCTTTCTCCACCTGAACAATCCAGTTAGCGCCCTCATTGTGGCTTACACTCTCAGACCACAATCCCCGCCAGAAGTTCTCAACATTCTCTAGGCAAGGTGGGTGACCAGTTTTTCTGTCAACATCTCCTCTAAGTTTTCTGTAAAACAACTTTTCACTTTGCCTAAAGGTGCCGTTGTCTATTTTCCTTTTCTGAGATGCTCGGTACCTTCGAAGACGGTTCGCTTTAAGGGCTATCTTTTGTCGTAAGGTATCGAGAATTTCCTCCGGAGTCTTATTGGGTGGGTCATATTTGGTATGATGGAACGCCTCCATTCGCAGTTTATCGTATGCGGTGACGACTTTGTTGCTTCGGATACCACGGATGTACTGGGTCAGGCGTCCAATATCTTGTCGTAATTTGTTAATTTGCCGGGATAGTCGTTGCTCCCAGGCTGGGACTCTTTTTAGTGGTCCAGACTTTGTCAGGCTGCAGACGACCTTCCCGCTTGTATGTCGAACAACTGCAATAGCAGCAGCATAAATGGCTGTCTGAATATCTTCGAAAGTTTTGTCGTTTTGTTCTAGGTGTTGGGGCAGTAGGTTGTTATTAACAGCGTGAACAGCCATTGCCAACTTGCGGGAAGAGTTTTGGCGAGGAATAGGTGGCCGATGGAGTGGGTCAGTTCCAGAAAATTCAATGAGAGCCTTCAGAAATTCAGCGCGTAGGGCTATTAAGGCTATATTTTCTTCCACTTCAAAGCTGGTGACTTGTTTGCTTATCAATGATACTGATTCGTCAGTCTCTGCTGAGCGAACAGGTTTAAGATTGACGAATTGCTCAGTATCAATTGATTGGCTTTTTTCCTCACTAGAATTATCTCTGTCTCTAACAGGTCGGAGATCGGCAGTCACTTCTAATTTAAGTTGTTCTAGCCTTGTAGATGCGATTCGTTTTGTGGCAAGTATTACTCTTTTCTGGTCAATAAGTCTCTGTTCTGTCACCCTTGTGTTTAAATCCGGGTATTTCAGAACGAAAAGACGCCACATCTCTGGCCGATAACCAATTATTTGTTTTTCTAATTTTGTGGAAAGATAATAGCAGCGCATGACGTGTTCGTTCATATCAACACTCCAACGTATGCGCTGTCTAGGGAGACCTGCCTTAGTGGTTGAGGGCTGTGCGCTTCTCAAAACACTTAAGGTGGGTGCGGACGAAGATAAGGAAGGGGATGCGGTAAAGGTAGAATTATCTACAACAGATATCTGGGTAGTTTTTGATTTATTATTATTATTATTATTATTATTATTATTATTATTATTATTATTATTATTATTATTATTATTATTATTATTGTTATTATTATTATTATTATTATTATTATTATTATTATTATTATTATTATTATTATTATTATTATTATTATTATTATTATTATTATTATTATTATTATTATTATTATTATTATTATTATTATTATTATTCATGTCGGTACTTACTCCTTTTCATAACATATCACACAATGCATTTATACTTTTAATTGCTTTTTTTACTTTTACTATCGTCACATCAAGTAACTTTAAGGCACATTTATTACGTTTGTATAACCTTTATAATATCTCTTAATTTTGTTTCCTGTCACTATCCACTACTTCATCTCTTATAGACAAGCCATCTTCATGTGTCTTCTTTTCAAAACATCAACTTGCTCATTCGCTCTTTCAGTCATCTTCTCTATATTTCAACTAACCATCGGCATTTATTCATTCATACATTCCGGATATCAACCCTCGTTTAGAAAAAAAATGAAGTGTTGTGTTTTGCCTGTAATTCCTTAGTCGTCTTTTACGACATCCCGGAAATATTAGGAAGCTGTCCTGTCTGACTCTAAAGTTGCGACAAAGCACTGGCATCTTAGGAAACGTTAGTTAGGATAAGATATTAAATAACATAATATCATTTAGTTTTTATTAACAATACAAATACTAATAATGTTTTTCCTTCATTATTTTTTATAATATCCAATAATTGTTTACATTTAACGTTGCCCAAATGTTTTTTTTTTATTAATCTCACCCAAGAATATGTTGTTTTTAATAACGTCTGTGCACGAAGCAATACTAATATATCTTATATGAGTTTTGTTTAACAAATATTTGAATAACTTTATCCACCGTTTATTAAACCCCTTAAACTGTTTAATATGTTTTCTTAATTTTCATACAAGATACACATATATACTTTGTACACATAATTAAAGTTGTGGCGAGGATTTATGTGTAATATTGATTTTATTTTAATAATAAAACGTAATTTTGAGATTCTCATCCCTTACAAATCTTTTTAAGAATCTTGTAAATAAATCGTTTTAAGAATGTTGGTAAATCTTTAAAAGTTTTTAAGATTTACCTATACATTTTTTTTAAGGTATGTTATTTTTCTATAAAAACCATTATTTATTTAAAAAAGAAACTACTGTCGTCTTTTTATTCCATTAATCAAAGTAACTTATTCTATAAGCCATAAACTACTAGTAAAATCTAAAGCCAAATAAACTTTACAATTCTCTCGGCAATAGCAAATACTATATAAGATATAAAGTTTCCAGAAGTCTCGAGGGTGGGGATAGTGGCAAAGATATTATGACCTCTAAACAAGGTATATCGTCTTTATCGTTCACCTACGACGTTGTTACGAGTTGAGAGCAATATAGCTCTTAGTGTTAGACATCGTCTTTAGCAAACAAGCGAAAGCGATTTAAGAAATCAACACGTATTTAGTAGAAAAAATATTTCTTTTTTATTTTACATGCAACAAAAAACTGACATATCAAACACTTATAAATGTTCTCTAGAAGTAGTAGTGATAGTGAGACAATTTGGAGAATTAGATACAAAATAGTAAGAGAAAAAAATTGTTAATTTGACGTTTTTTATATTTAAAGTTATTGCTTTCATGCTTTCGAGAAAAGTGTATTCACAAAATAAGGTAATTATGTTGAGGGTGTATTATTTAAATATTAAAAAAAATATCTATATTTAACAGCTATATTAAAACTGTTCTGTTATATATTATGCCAACTACATGTTACCGTTGCCAGCTGGCAACCATCTCTTATAATAATACAGCCACTTCACATTCAATTACGCTGCTGAAAAATTTGTTCATTATCTACAGTACGTACGTACGTATTTGTAATATACGATGAACCTTCAAAAGCCAACTTCTTCACTCATAATTCATAGAAATACATAGTAATACAATTGAATGGAATTATAATTAGGAAAGAAGAAACGGAAATTATAATTTAGATTTTCTGCTTACTTAGTCTTAGTCTTAAAGCATACGTGAACTTTTTAGGTAGAGAGTATTAGGTTCTGTTTAGTCCGCTCTTCTATACATACTATGACATGACCTTAATCTCTCTAGTCTGTATCTACAGTGATGTTTGCGCAGCGTCACTCGCACGCTCGTCCTATGGCACTACAGCTACTCCAAATCTGAGATACGTTGTTTATTACACGCAAACAGAACTTGAAATACGTTAAGCTTAAGCTTTTCCACAGCAATATTAATTATAATGACACGAATAAACATAATCGAGGATATATTTACCCTATTTGATTACGAGAGATGAATTAATAATAAGCTGGTTAGGTGACCTGGTAATAATCTAATATTACTGAACAAATGTTTACATAACTTCAGATTATTTAGGAATTACAAGATTTAATTCCCGAATTCCCCGTTCCATCATCAGACGTTCCGACGGCACGGCAGGTATCCATCCTTACGTTGTGGACACTCCACCTGTCCGAACGAAGCGCTATGCCTCGTCTTTTTTACTTCGTACAGCGAAGGATTGAAACAGCTTGCCTGCGTCGGTATTTTCGGCGGAACACAATGTGGGTGTCCTCATGAAAAGAGTGAATAGCTTGCTAGGTTAATGCGCCTTACCACCTATGACTACATCACCACTCTCCCTAAGATGGAATACATATCATTGATTACAGTCAAGCATTAACCTAGTTTTGTATAAAAAAAAATCAAATCATAACGATAAAAGTACGTCATAGTAAAAGGTCCTATATTGTGTATAATGTTAGTCGTCCGGCTGAATCCTTATGGATTATAGTTTTGTTTTTAAAAAATAAAAGTATTTGTGCTATTCGATACTGTTGACTTTTTGCTATGATTTGTTCAAAGTATTCCTAGAAAAAAGTGCCTTTTATTCCATATGTCAAAGTACCGCAACAAACTGTTTTGTTCCTATTCCCAGGGGACATACAAAACAGTCAATCACATACAGCCTACCCCGCCTATAGAAATGGTACGGGAACAATTTTTTAGGCTAATGTGATTAAATAATAAAGTTATAAGTTGTATTATATTTATGGGCATTTAACCAAATAACTATTTATAACTATGTATCTGTTAAATTAAATTTCATATTACTATTTAGGCCAGCATGTACAACTGAGAATATTTAACTAACCTAAAGTTTATATCATATTAATCATATTCATAACTCCACTTGATCCTCCTATTTGCTACTACCTCAAAACTTTCAAACGCGATTCAGAATTCATAGCCATTATCCTACAACCTTAACTAACGAAATTAGGTGAAGGCCGCAACGATACTGGATTACTTTAATTAAGTGAAACCTCTTAACTTCTTGTCAGTTGTTTTATTAGTTTACCTTATCATTACACTTAATTAGGGACTGGAATAGAAATACATTTAAAGGTACAAGAAAAGGGAATTTAAGTGTCACTGTAATCTTATTAACCGTTTTGGTGATTCTCAATAGGATGACATTGAGTTGTAAGAAATTTATAAATATTTACAAAAATAACAAAATCGTATCTTCTGTTCAGTACACAAATAAAATTATTATTCAAATGTATACTTAAAACAATAAAACTTAGGAACACCCGCATGGAGAAAGTTAGGCAACAAACAAAATTAGAATTGCTTTGAAACGGATTGTATACATAATTTATTGTGCGACAAGCTGTAGCGGGTTCATAGCGAGTTCAACATGTTAAAAGTCTGCTGTAGTTATATTTGAGAGAATAACAAATAGAAATAACTTTATTGTCTAAGTTATTTTTACAAATACATAATAATGTCGCATTTCGTAATACAAATGTTATATCGTATCCACGTTCTTATATGCATACAAACCATATACATTAAATAATATATAAATATATATTGTTGACAAATAACCATATTTTACATAAAGATAGAATAAAAAAATCTTTAGATTAAGCAGTGGTCGTATCTGAGACTTCTGAAATTACGACACTGACGATCTGTCTACTGAGCCATCATGCACCCACACGCTTGTTTATTATTTGATATTTCTATATGTCATCCTTCAAATACCTCTTATGATAATTCATTCTTAATTAACGGAAAAAACATATCATTACTCATCGCCCCGTTGGTTGATTGGTTAGCGAAGACGTCTAACGTATGGCGGCGCAACGGGGCTCGGGTTCGATTCCCGACAGGGACAGGCATGTATTTGATGACCATAGATGTCTGTATTTTTAAGTTATTAATTATTAATATATTCTCAGTTTTTATAATGTGTATTTGAATGTGTATTTATATGTATTAGTATCGTTGTCTAACACCCTTAGCACAAGCAAATAAATTGCTTACTTAGGGGTTAGATCAATTGGTGTAATTAGTCCTGTTATTACTATTATTATTACTGTTTTATTAACAAATTGCAATTATAAGTAACTGGCTAAATTGAAATAATTTTCATTTCAAATGAATTCCACGTCGCCGACATTAATTATTTCAGAATAAAACATTAAATTAAAACAAAAGAGGGATCGAATACATTAAATGTGAAACAGGCGAAACACGAGCTATTTAAATTCTTCGAAGTAGAAAAGAATTTGTTGTTAATTTAACAAAAATAAAACTCCCCGGGCTCTGAGACGACGCTCCATCAAAGTTTCTCTGCATTCGTTCGTTGAACAGAAGGTTAAGAGTGAGATGAAATTGACATCAAGTCAAAGAAGACAGCGGGAACTTTTTATTAAATATTTTACTTTTTATTTAATATTAACATTGTATATATTTTGACGTTTACATTTTTATATATAAGAAGTACCCAAGACTAACTCCTATAACTTCTTCTGATAAAGATACTCGTTTAAATTAAGTGTTTTTTTTTATAATCATCACGATACAGCTATTAGGTACTGATGATACATGACACAGTGCTTCCTCAGGACACCTCAGTGGTGCCCGGCAATAAGAATCGGTATCGAGATATAGAAAACTTTGTAATTTGTCGACAAAAATCTTTTTATGTTTTTTTCAGTTTTCTCAAAATTTATAAGGTTTTTTATCAGTAATTATAACACAATTAAACTTCCATTAATATTAACTAGCCGTACAATAAAAAGAAACACATTTTTAATACGTTTTGGATTTAACGAAATTTTAAATAAAATACTGACTATTTTTCTTTTTTTTTTTGGGTCATGGTGGCAAACGTACAGCTAAAAATACGCATTTACCATAGTTTATAATCCTTAGGTTATTATTTCCTAGGTTGTTACAATATTGTTTGAAAGATAATAAAATCGCGTAAAACTAAGACATGAACCACATAATACACTGTATGTATTACTATTTATGGCTTTATTTTCAAAGATCACAAACCGAAGCAAATATCGTTATAACGAACCAAACATCAAACGTTCTCTAGTTGATTTATATCGCGAAAAAAACTTTATTTACTTAAAAAAATCCAATACAGTTCAAAGGTTTTAATTTCACCTCGGAAGTGAAATATAATTTCTTTCACACATGGAAGATTTATGTTACTTTTGTTTCTTAGAAAACTACATTAAATGTCTTGGAAATGTTGCCGGATACAAATACTATATTTATTCTAAGAGTGTCGTAGATATTTTACACATGCAGAAAGTTTTAAAAAACTAAATAAAATGGTCGCATATTTTAGGGATGAGAACTGTTTACAGGGTCGTTTTTAATTTTAGGTAACAAGACTAGTCACACTGTCCACATATTAAGTAAATTACACAAATTTCATCGGTTATTAGTCGAAGCAGCAAAAACTTTTGACAAACATTGTTAGTTGCCACTCTGACACTTTTATTTATAAAGTTAATTGACACTAATTACTCTGTAAAGTTTAAACTTTCTAAACCATGATTATTATTAAATATATATTTACCCGGCTATAGTCATGTAATTTAATCGGAATACAGTACAAGCCGCGAGTCACCAAGCTTCGAGCTCATAGAAACCCGGAATGGCTTCGAAACTAGTTTTACAAATTCCGATTAAATTACATGAGTATAGCCGGGTAATATATACCTTGTAAAGTATAAAAACTGGTGACTAACATTTTTCAAGTGCTTTTCTATAGTTTACGTAACCTCTTCGAAACAGTCATAGTGATGATTGCGGTTTGTTTCGAGATCATATTGTTAATTCTATGATTTGTAAAGCGAGTACGTTCTCAACCATAACGACAGTCAGAGAATAACCCACTTCTCTGTTCATTTTTTGTAACCACGTTATGCCACCGGCACATATTTGCTTTATAAGGTGTCTTTTCTACAAAATTTTATAGAAGTCACTTAAACGATTTATCACGTTTCGAGATCGAGTTGAAGTCTTGAATAATAATTGCTTTAGCAGGTTCCCGAGGCAGATAGATCCATTTTTCTTTGACACACGATAGTTTCTAGATAATAAAGAGAGCAATGAGCAATTAAGAACAGATATTATTATTATATTTTAATTAGTTATTTAAAATATATTATTATATTATAATTAGCCAGCATTCCATACACAAGTAGCTACTTGTTTCCTAAGACTCTGAGCGGCCCTCGACGTCAATCGGAGATTTTATTCATAACACTTTAACTAACTAAAAAATACATTCATAAGACAATGGTACACATAATTAAATAATTTAATATATGAAATAGGATATATAAATTGAATAAATTGTGTTTAAAATTAATATTTAGCGTTTATTTGAAAGGTTATCGGGCAATCTGAAGCCAACGGCCACTGGGCGGGTTCATTACGATATCTTTTAGCAGGTCCGAAAATCATATAAAGATTATGGAAGAGGATATATATTTTTTGTAAGCTTTTTATATCGTCTTCTTATTTTGAGTAATCAACACTGAAAATATAATCTTCAAAAAAAATTTATCTAAATGTTACCGATTCAGGAAAGTCACGTTATTATAAAGTTTTGCTTTGAACTTTTATAAAGCTTTGAATTATATTATGATATCTATAAGCAAACATATTTACCTTATTCTTTACATCTGCTTTTCACTTTACATCGCTGTGCACAGATTTAAAAAAAAAATATTCGTACTTCATAATCAACACTGCAATGATCTAACTTTGACAAAGTCTGCGAAATAAAACATTCATTCATTTTTATAGAGTACTCTATTGGTTTCTTAACTTGGATAAATTAAATAATTTGATATTTACTGATTACTATTTTACCTACTCATTATAAATAAATAACAAAAATATTATGTATGGTGCACCTTCCAGTTATTAAAACTCGCTTAACCCTAGAACCGTTAAGTTTGAGTGGCGCCCTAAAGTGCTGTAAGCCTTAACGACCCTCTGGTAATTGAGACTCCACCGCGTTTATTACGTGTATTATATATTAATGGAAATTTTGATTATGAACTTGGATTATTTAATCGACATTTTAGTTTAGTACTTTATTGTTTACTTTGAAAAATGATACAGATTCAGTTATAGTCAGTTTTTAAAAAATAAATTTTAATTTTCAAGAAGAACCTGTGGAAAAACTTATAGCATTAGATATTAATGTATAGTTATCCAATGGCAGCGTTATACCGTTAGTATAGAAAACAAACGTTTCATAAACATTTTTACGATATTTAAAAACATATTAAGAATCCAGTCATTCGTTTCAAACGATGACTATTATATAAATTAAAATAAATTAAATATAAACGACTACGAGGGCAAATATTTTGAACATTAATCATTTTAAAGAGCAAATAGTAGACTGTTAACCGTGGCTCTGATTAATGACTATTGATACTGCTGTTGATTTAATGAACTAAATTATTTTGCAATTTATTCACCATTTAGTAAAATGATTATGGCTTCGAATAAATGAAATTACTTTGCTGAAATATGTCAGTGTGTAGGACAATGAAAAACCGCATTAATTAAACGTTTTAATTAAGAAACAATAATTATTATAAATTTAATCCTCTTTTTCATTTACTTAAAACTCTTAAACGATACATATATAAATAGCACATTTCCTGAATGATCTACTTAAAAGGCTTAAACTGTGTAAGGTTTTATTAATTTATTAACACAGGGAATGTATCGAAATATAGTTCTCAAGCTTCTTCATCATAATACCCTTTAAATCTGTTAAACTTATGTAAACGCTCTATCATGTAACGTTTCGAAAAATTAGCATAAGCTTGGAAACTGTAAGTACACTTAAGTGCATTTACAGCAACCACACTGAAAGGGCTTTATAACGTTTAACGGTGTATTAGTTATGATTAAAAAGTATACACAAAACTGATATACAACAGACATAAAATATTCTATAACAATACAGTGTTCTAGTTATAAATTAATTAAATTTGAATAAAACTGATCTCGTATTTTGACACTTACTTTCTAATTTTTCAGGTCACGCAGTTTGTACGTCAATTAAAAATACGCGCTCAAAAAGGTTTATAAATATATTATAATATGTACAAAATTGTAAAAAAAATCCATTTTTATTTATTTTAAAATATATATATTAAGTTACAAAAAAAATATTGAACTATGCAGATAATCTAAGTTACAATTATAAATTTATAAAACTTTTCTGTCACATTATATCTGAAGAATATAATAATATATAATGCGATGTTCGGTTCAGTGGCACGTGTGTCTCAGACGAAGTTGCAGGGCTCAATAACATACAGGCGTTATGTGGAGGCACGGACTCGATACTTAGTAGTTAAGAACCAACAGCTGTTACAGACTTTACTTTGGTAACCTATGCAATATTTGTATTAATATATTTGAAGAAGCTTTACCACTAATTATAGCATTGAGTATGTATTTATGTATTATTATAATTATGTTCTTATTGGTAGAGCGACGAACTCTTTTTCAGAGGTTACGGACTCAAAATCCTGTAAACATCGGTTTATTTTTCATCCTGTATTTATTTAAAACTTAAAATAAGCTTAACATTGCTGTACATATTTATAAATATTTTTAAACATATATTATGAATATTACATTCAATGTTACTAAATGTTGTGAGATATATATTGAGTCATGAATCCCACACAGCTTCGGGTTAACAAAAAGGTTTTGAATCAAATAAAAAAGCATACAATATGTTTTATCACCCAACATACAAATAAAGGACAATAAAAGATGTATTACACCTTTAAATCTTTTTATTAAGTGATATCAGTTGTGGTAGTTTAAAACACTTGTTGCGATATTAAATATTTACCTTTTTATTAGGTACTTATTTTGTAATAAAATAGTGTAATTATTAGTATGAATAACGATAAAAGTTGTTTAAACATAAAGTTGTATTTTTATGTATGTAACGAAATAGTTTCATACATTACTAACACAGTTAATAATAATAATAATATTGTCAATATAATGTTATCATTTTTATTCTGCTTTAATTGCACTACAGGAAATGTAATTAAATTTAATTGTATTTTATAACATAATAAATAACTTTAACTAAATATTTTATATTTAGAAAAACACATACAAATATTTTGTTAAAACAAACTAAATATTTTTATGCCGAATAAACTGAATCGATTGATGTCGATATTGTTTATTGTAGAAACTGTAAACAAAACATTTGTAATACATGGAACATATGGTCGTACACAAATAAACAAACAAAATATACACATTTATTTGTATATCAAAGCTATTAGTTTACAGTAGCAGAAAGCAATATCATATAGTAAATTGGTAAACATATAACAATACTTGTTAAGGTACTGTTTAAACAATAATGCCAATATGTACTCGGACAGGTGACATTAACTTAATTAATTAATTAATTAAATTGCTTTTATTAACTCTCCTTAACTTTTCTCAACTTATTATAAAGGCTATACCTAATATACGGACGGAAAAGGACCAAGAAACGAGATAGTAGTTCTTATATTATTAGTCAAGGTACTTATCTAAGTAGAGTCTATAAAAAATAAGTCAACATAGTTTTAACATTATAAAAGCTTTCATTTGGAAGTCTCATACCGACGGTCAATGATAAGAACATTCAGATAATTAATGTAAGAATTGAAAGCGCCATTACGGACATAACAAGGAATACAAGATGCCTCTAATGTACGCAGCGAGTTACGGAAACATTATTTAGTCTGCCCGATTGGCTTAAAAAGGATAAAGGTTTTTCACACGGCACTTAATTTAAAATTAAAACTAACGAAACAGAAGGCGGGTCCTGAGTAACGCTTTAGTAATAATAGTAAGAGGCATTAGTCTAAGTCAAAAACAATGAATCCCAGAAAGAAAATAGTTGTAAACCAGTTTTATAACGTCATAATTACATCTTTATAATATAATGGAAAGAGGGCTTATGAGAATAGAAATAATGTAAATGAAGCCTAATGTGGTAAAGTCTTTAAATACCGTCCAGCGAAAGAAACCATATGAACTCTTTTGTGAAGCAGTCTTAACCTAAGGGGCAGGCACTTAATGGGGTAATTTAATTTTCTCACAACAGCCAGAAGGCAATACAGAGTGAATGCTTCGAGTCTGCCAAGTAGTTAGAAGCCAGATATTGCCTTTCTACCTTCGTATCTCTTTAAATACTCATTCTTATACAGCAGTTTTATTTTGATCTCCCCTATTTGGAGTGGATTGTGTGATTGTTTTTGGAGTTTATGCAATCTTGTCTTTTATTTTGGCTTATAGATATTATAAATGAATAAATAAAACAATTTTTGACTAAACATTTTAATTTTAAATTATTCTGTTCTAAAAGCATCTCAAACATGTACCTAACCAGCATTCTCATATCATATGATTAAAGTTCTGAGAGGTATTGAATGATATAATATTACTTTTATATTAGACTCAGATATCGCAGCTCGCTGTATTCAAACAGCAGCCACGAGGAACTTGTAGTTTATTATCACTTGCAAACTATCCGGTCGGTATTCAGCTATGCAGAGTGTGAAGATATTTTAATATATTACATACTCGCTTCTGCTTTATAAATAAACAAAAACTGTATTAAAGCTCTATGTATATCTTATAGTTTTTTTCTATTACAAGTTATTTAACATTATACTGATTTTTAGATAGTACATAATGAAGTATGTAATAAAGGAATATTTAAAAACGACTTTACACGTATGATTTAACCATGTGTTTATTGATGGTGATTAACGAATGTCAAAAAATAGTTCGATATTTGAAAAACTTGTTTCATCAGAAATAAAATCTATGATACCGCTTATTCGAATTAATAAGTCAAATATAACATATTAAATAATTAATATATATCTGATAATAATTTATAAAGAATTAAATTAAAAATTTAAAAAACCCCCGATACAGAAAGATCTTTAAAAAGAATAAAATTAATATTATTATGTACTTATTGAAGAGGTTGCGTCGCGGAACCGTTGTTCGTACGTTAACGATGGTGTCTATTTTACGAAGTTGATCATCGAGGACTTAGACTATACGATTCGATATCGTAATTTCTTTATTTGCCTTGTTAACTTACATTCATTTTAATTTCTTCCTTTATTATTTAACGGTCCCCCGACTTCAATAGGTACATAATAAAATTATTTTTATCCTCTTTAGAGGTCTTTTTGTATCGGACGTTTTTAAATTTTTTAATTTTATTTTCTTTTTTGCTTTTTAAAGTTATGTTACTGGTTTCTTTGTTGTATTAAATAAACTTACGGACAAATTTTCAGTTGTTTAAGTATTTCTATCAGTCTATACTAATATTATAAAGATTAAAGGTTTGTTTGTTTGTTTAAATTGAATAGGCTACGAAACTACTGGACCGATTTAAAAAAAATATTTTACCATTAGAATCCTTCATTATCCTGATGAACATAGGTTATATTTTATCATCATCATCATCATCATCATCATCATCACTAATATTATGAAGAGGAAAGATTCGATCGTTTGTTTGAATTGAATAGGCTCCGAAACCACTGGACCGATTGAATAAAATATTTAACCTTTAGAATCCTACATTATCCCTCTGATGAACATAGGTTATATTAATTACGACAAAAAATAAGGATCCGCGTTAAAATTTCGACAATGACAATGTCAATAAAACGTCAATATCTTGGAGACAAATTTTCTATTTCAATTAACTATATCTCAGAGTCATCTCGACGAACATAGCTTTCGATTAAAAAAAATCGCTTCAAATCCGTCCACGCATTTGGCCCCTACATTACCACAGACAGACACACAGATACACAGATACACGGATACACAGATACACAGATACACAGATACACAGATACACAGATACACAGATACACAGATACACAGATACACAGATACACAGATACACAGATACACAGATACACAGATCAGCAGGTCAACCTTATAACACCCCTCTTTTTAGTCGGGGGTTAATTAGAAAAAAAATATGATTTAGTTTTATAGAAATTTATTTTCAAAACATTTTATTTCAAAGAACGTTAATAAGAAATTAAAATCTCTTCAACAGTGCTAGTATGCACAATGTCTCTGATTGTGTGTAAGCTTGTTTACTTCAACAGCTGAAATGATTCGTTAGCGAGACTGAAAACTGAAAATATATGAATTAATTTCTTCACGGCCTCGCTTTGCATATGTGGGCTAGTGATGTGCAGCATTGAATATTCTAATATGTTAATATTATATTTACCATTACAGATGACTACTTACTACGTTGAACAAATAATAATAAATAAGTTATTTCAGTTTTACGATTATATACTAGACCGATTATTATAAAAATAAATTTATTATAAATTAGACCAAAATGATAAAAACTTTTAGTGATAAAAACATTGTCAAAGTGTATTTATTTTAAGATAAAAAGTTTTTTAGACTCCTTAATATAAACGACCATTAAACATTTATTATTCAGAAGAAATGATAAATTGAATATCTTAAAGGTTTTACAAAAAGCACCTTCATTCGTCCCCTTATATTTGAATATGTAAACTGTGTAATCTTAATAGTAGAATTGATCCATTATTATTGTCAAAGTATTTTAACTTTTATATTAATTCTATATTAATATTTTTCTAAATTATTAATTCTATATTATCTACCTAAATCAGGTCTTTAAATAATATACCTGATATGGCCCAAACAATTTCTAGACAACTTCAAAACTGTAATATTATTATTATTATTATCTTATTATAAATCAAATAAAAAAACATTTTGTTTGACATTAAATTTATCACCAATTATGTGTATACATTAATAATATACTTATGTAGTCCTTACATTAATAATATATCAATAATGTTTCGATGTTTACGGCCGCGGCACATGCCTATTTCAACAGTTAATTTGCTCGCGAATAGCATTAGTTTAATTAAAAGTTGTCTTGCTTTTCAGAATGCGGTTGACAAGCTCTTATAAAACCTACATGCCTGAATTTGATTCTAATACTGAGAAATCCTTTAGTTATTACGAATAATTATTTATTAAGAATAGTTTATTAAGAATAATTATTTATTGCTAGAATACAGAGAAATACTAAATGTAATGTTTCCTTTTCCTTAATATGTGAATTGGAAGTAATGGTTTAATAATTATATTAATCGTGAATTTAATTACATTCATGAGATAAGACTTGGTTAAAATCTTATCCTAAGAAACTAAAACCGATGACGTAAACATACAAAATGTAAATAGTGCTAAAAAAAATCTAAGTAGCCCTTAATAATAATTAGTTTCTATATACATTAAAAAGGTAAAAAAAATATTAAAATAATAATAAAGTAGTTAATGAATTTTTTTAATGCTTAAAAGACCTTGAAGAAAAGTAAATGCACTCGCTCTCTTGCTTGAAGAAAAATATTATATTTTGTTTATATGATTCGCAGTCGAGGTGGATTTTGACATAATAAAATGTTTTCTAAATTATTATTAACGTTTCCACAATTTGATACTTAAAATAAAAAGTTAATATAATTTCATAATTAAAATTTGAATTCAAAAGAACCGTACCTAAGCTACGCTATGAACAACGCAGACACCCGACGTGCCATAAACATCATAACAAAAAGCAAAATTAACATTCTCCTTGCGCGTAATTCAGCTATTCGGCATTATTTTCTCGTTCAACAGAATTGAGAATCGGCGACGTCGCAAAACGAATTAGCTGAGAAATTTTAAAAGGATCAATGCCTAATAATCCAATATCGAATGAATCGTCCGTAAATTCGTAGCGGACGTGCCTTGCATGAGAATGGAGTTTCTTAAGAACGGTGAACGCTTTCTCTAGACGCACACAGAGTACTGTATAGAATTTATTGGGTCTTTTTATCTAATAATTTTGTGACATGTTTTTAGATTTGTACTAAAAATCTAGATCAAGCTACATGACTTTAAAATAATATGCTTGTCATAATTAATACTAACACATCAGTTATCAAATGCAGTAATTAAAATAACATTCGTATTACTGTAGATTCTATTTCTAATACAACTAACTAAACTCAGTATTTTAATTATGAATATACAGAATACATATTATGCATTGTTCATTATTAATATAATTACGGTCATTGAACTATATAACACTATAAAATATTCATTATTATTTATATCAAACTAAACCATTGGTTAAACTAAATTTCTTTTAACAAAACTACTCTATGGTTTGCGCCAGTATGCAACGTTTGAGCGATCTGCAGCGTAGTCGTATGCATAATATTATATCACATTACTAAGACCATTAATCTTACACTATGACTTGCGGAATCGTCTTTTATCGTACTAGACGCTGGGCTCCGGCTTTACGTGTTAATTAATTCGTGATCAACCTTTTCCTCTTCCTAGCATTAATTTTTTTTCATAATAAAGATAAACAAATGGGTCTTCCAAGAGATTTTGTTGTTTTGATTATTATAAAGCCATTGTTATCCGGCTGGAGACACTAGAAAAGATAAAACAAGGAGGGGAAAGGTGATGATTTAACATTCGGCTAACTCTTTACTATAATCTTCTATAAAATAAGGTATTAATCAAAGTCGAACTAATTCGTACGAGCTGCAAACTATTGATTGCACCTAGCTGAACTTTCAAAAACAGTAATACATATAAAAGTGGTTTCTTATAAAAATAACAATTAAAGTTTAGTGTAATAGTAATTCTAATGACAAGGAAATAGAAATAAACTACAAACAAGACAACATAATAACTGCAAATACAGTTTCATAAGTAAAAATAAACGTATTGGAAGTTCGCAATCTCATTCAGGTTTATGTCTTCACGCTCCGGGCAGAACAAAGGTTGTAAACTGTGTGTTTATTGAACAATATTTTATAAAGCTATATAGATAAAATATACTTCGCCTCTGGGGTTTTATTAATGCAGGACTTGTATTGATATTTCATTTGTTATGTCTTTATTTTTACACAGAGGGGATTTCATTAAACTTTTTTGTTTACTTTCTTTCAGTTTACTCTATTTATAGGTGAATGAAACCTTTATATTTTGTTTTAAGATCTAGTGCAATAAATCTTTCAATCATAATTGTTTTTGAAAGATGAAGATCAATTTTGATTACTCATCCAATAAATACACTTAAGTACAACCGGCAAATTTATATAAAAATAATTGCTAAATTTTAAGGAACAAATTCACCTTCATATGTTAACGAAAATATCAAAGACAGTAACCACTTATTGTCATCAATAACTGGAAACTGTCATGGATATTTTCGGACGAACGGTTAGTTATAATGAAGAGTAGCATATAGAAGGCTAGAGAGAAAGTTTGAAAAATCTTCTTCATTTACAATACTCATCTATAATAACTGCTACACATCTAAAATATCTCATGTAAGAAGGGGAATATAATCAGTACAGATGGAAATAATTGCACGCTGCTAATGATTGGGTAGATACGATTCGATTCGATCAAAAATCAATAGCAAAACAGTAGTAATAAAATGCCATTTCCAGTTGAAAAAAAGAGCATTTTGTCGCAAAACTATACAAACCATACATTCTCTGAAAATTTCGAGTCTATAAGAACCATATATACGTACGTAGATTTATCGGAGTATCTTTTGATCTTGAATCTACTTAGTTAATGGCTCTCTCAAAATTCGGTCAAAAGTTTTATTGTATATTATACTCTATCAAAAATAATTATATATTTGTTTACCTAACTATGGAAAATCATTTGTTACTAACTAAATGTTCGTGTTATTTGTGTAGACATTTTTAGGCTTTCGTTTTGGTTTATATCAAAACACATAAAACGTAACCGATGCTGTCAAAACACAATACAATAAAAAACCAATCAATCGTCATTCTCTACATTTATTACAATTTACCAGAAATATTATGATCAAAATTTTGTTTGTTTAAATTAAGATTTAGATATCAAAGTTATAAACTAAGATGGGTTATTCTACATTATTAAACTATGACTTGTACGATATGAAACCTACATTAAGGATGTACATAATTATTAAATATTTTTAATACTCTCGAATCGCTTAATCTTATGTTTCAAATCCAATGTTAAAATAGTATTGTAATGCAATGTTCTTTATTAATGTTTTAATATATTGTAAATCCGAATGGTCCCTTCCATTTTTTTTACTCGTTAACATATTGAGTTCATCCTATATATTGTTTATTGTCAATAACTTACGAAACAACTACTGTAGCGAATTATTATCAACACCACCAAAAATATAATTTGAAAAGTTGTCTATTTAGTTTCAACTTTCCAATGTTTCGAGCAAAAGTCAAAATTTTACCCGCAAATTAAACTAGATGGTTGGGAATTTAGTTTTGCAAATTGTTTCATCAACTTGTCAATAAGTTATAGCCATTGTTTTAACGAATTCTATTAGAGTTCTAAACGAAAAATTCTTTTATACAAAATTATGACAGAAAAGAATTACCCCCGAGAGAACTTTTACACCAATTTATTATAACTATGCTCGACTGCGGCGAAACAAAAGAAAAGTAATGATTTTATTATGTTAAGTATGTATGTAAGAGTTTATGTAAAGACATTGATGTCGCACCTACTAAAATAATTTTGACAATTATTGTAATGCTTAATTTTTTGACTTTAGTGCTATATTTCTTACTTATAGTTTGACATATACAGGATTATTTGTAATTAATTGGCCACCTCTTGCAGCCTCTGTACATCGATGCCCACAACATTTATTCTACGACTTTTTTCAAATCTTGATAGATAGCACAAAAAGCAAAACAAATAAAAATTGATCCTTCTTTTACTTATTACTCTGTAATTTGTAAGAAGTACTTAAAAGGTTAACGCCCGGGCACCATATCTACCATACCATACATACGCACAGAGTTAATGTTCAGTGGCAACAAATAAATTTTGTATGCAAAAACTTAAATTTTTAAAACAATTAATTTCATAAATAATTTAATTACTAATTAAAAATTTAATTTAAGATTCTTTTTGGTGAGTGAGCTCAGGAATTACACGAACTAATTCGGTCGTCCCCGCTCCATCACCGGACGTTCTATCCTCACCTTGTGGACACTCCACCTGTCCGAACGCAGCGCTATGCTTCGTTTTTTTTTTTCTTCGTACAACGAAGGATTGAAACAGCTTTCCTGCGTCGGTATTTCCGGCCGAATATAATGTAGGTGTCTTCAAGAGAAGAATGAATATAATGCTGCTAGGGTAATGCACCTTACCACCTAAGACTACATTCCACTTACCATCCGGTGGAATGTAGTCAAGCATTGCCCTAGAATATATTTAAAACAAAAACTTATCTGGATGCTTATTACACTAAGAAATTTTAACTACCCTAACAACAGAAAATCTGAAACCTAGAGAATATCTCTAGGTTTCCGATTTCATCTTCTTGTTTAGAAACAATACATGCCTTAGATTTTAATAGGTGCTCCGGTTTTGATACTAAATACACAATTAGTTTATAGGTTTCATAATTTGTATTCATCTTCCAACAAAGACATGCAAGCTTAAAATAAACATACCGATTTATAAATATTCCTGTTAATATGTTAATATTTATGAAAAATTGTCTTATATCGTGAAAAAAAATCACATATGGAGAGGCCGACCTCTACACGTATGTAGAGGTCGGCCTCTCCATATGGCCGGAGATAGGAATTTACATACATAATAAAATAATGTTTTTTCATGAATACAGTTTCAGTTTTCTTACGTACTAGTATCTTCCCGTGAATTCGTTTATCAGGATTGTATACCTTCACATGATATTGAATTGTAGATAGAATCAGTCATAAATGTTTGTAAATATACCCATAATATGGATTGTGCCAAACTAATGAACTTGGAGGCTAACTCTGTCAGGTCAGAAGTAACATAATTCTAGTTGATTATAAAATGTATTTTAACTATTAAAACAAAATCAAACAAAAAAAATAAATTGCATACATTGTTGGAGCACTTAGCAAAAACTCGTCGTAGATGTGATATTGTGTGTTTATCCTTTTTATTGGATAAACAAAATATAAGCAAAAAAACGTGCGTGTTGTAAATCTTTCGAGTGTATCATATAAACATACATTATCTAATTTATGTAATATTTGTTCCCTTTGTTCTATATAAATGTATAACATGTTTTTTTTTAATATTTATGAAGATGTGTATAGAAAACGATCACATACAGAACACTAAATCCACCAAAGTAGGTCACTACCGGCTGTAGCTCAATTGGTAGAACTACGGTACTGTTCCCCAGAGGTTACAGGTTCGCATCATTAACATATTTGGTTTATTTTTCATTTTATATTCATTAAAAATTTATTAATGTATTGGTATAGGGTATTTCCAAAAGCGTCTGTTTTCCGGTAACCGAACCACTATGATCGAATTATTAAACAGTAAACCTTTATACAATACAAATTGATTTCTATTTGTGTTTAAGCAGTGATATGAACTTCAAATTTTCTTGTAAAAGGTTTTCAGACAAAGGGCATAAAAAAATGTTTTAAACGACTATATTTTCATTTCAAAGGAATTTACTAAACTTTTAGCTTTTCAGAATCTTTTGTATTTTTATTGAAATTTCATTTATTGTTATTTTTATTTTTAAAGCCGTAACTAAAAACTACAAATGGAGCGAATGTTTTCCATAACATATTCAAATGCTAGATACTTAGTCTGGCCATAAATACTGTAACAAATTAAAAAAAATATATTACATTTGAATTTTGAATCTGTGATTTTTATAAGATTGTTCGTTGTGTTTTCTCATTAATAGATACAATGATTAATACCGGCCCATTAATAGATACAATGATTAATACCGGCCCATTAATAGATACAATGAGACTTCCTCTGTTTTTGACAGAGAAAGATCTGGACGTCCACGTAGTGTTCGTATGAAAAAGGTGGTCAAAGCAGTAAAGGAAAGAATTCGAAGAAATCCTGTCCAAAAGCAAAAGATTTTATCTCGGAAAATGAAGATAGCACCTAGAACCATGTTACGTATTTTAAGAGAAGACTTAGACTTGCAGCGTATAAGAGACGCACTGGTCATTTCTTAACTTATAAATTAAAGATGTATAGGGTGGTAAAATCGAAACAACTACTGAAGCGGTAAACAAAGGGAGGTTGCAGAAAAGAATTGTTTACGGATGAGATTTTTTTTACAATTGAGCAACATTTTAACAAACAAAATGACCGTATTTATACTCAAAGCTCTAAGAAAGCTTAGTCGTCAGAGTGCAACGTGGACATAATCCGACTTCAATGATAATTTGGTGGGGTGTTAGCTATGAAAGAGTAAATGAACTATATTGTTGGAATTGAACGTCTTAGACTTCATCAGAGCTGAAGACTGGCAGACATCTAGTCCCGATTTTAATCCGCTGGATTTATGGTCAGTCTTAGAGAGTACAGCTTGTTCTAAACGCCATGATAATTTGGACTCCCTAAAATAATCCATACGATTGGCACTGAAAAAGTTCCCCATGGAAAGAGCGCGTGCATCCATTGATAACTGGCCTCAACGTTTAAAGGACTGTATTGCAGCCAATGGACACCACTTCGAAAAAGCTTTTTATATTTTTAATGGTTTTATATTTGTGTATTAAAGGTACACACTGTCAAAGTAATAAATGTCATTTGCAATTTAAAAAAAATCTTTCTTACAATATTTATGGAAAGACTAGGTATATGAAATTTATTTATTTATACCACTCGGCCTGCACTTCACTTCCCAAATATATTTATCGGAGGTCAAATCTGACATAAGGTTGCAAAAAAATAATATTGTAATTTGTGAAAGTATGTATACTAAATATATTTAAATATATTTGAAATAAAAAAGAAACAAATTGACATATTATCAGTCAAACTGATCCCTATTAACATTTATGGACATATAATCGAATTCGAATGAAAAACTTAAGAAATCATTGTAACGCACGTTCTGTCAGGAAACAAAAATAAGAGGAGTATATGAGTTATTTGTAGTCTAGAATTTAATTAGAACTTTGCTATAAAATATATTGTCTATATGAATTCCCATTTCAATTTAATAATTCTTGCAGTATACTTAAAAAAAATAACACTCACCGTTTTACCATTTTATATTAACAAAACGTCATGAGTTATTTCTGTAAAATAAGACACAAAATTCTCGTGTATAATAAAACCTAATAATCATTTTGACAGCAACTTTGTTAAATTATCCGGACTACGACAATCTTTTATATTAGGTATAACAAGAGAAAATCATGATTTTAATAAATGTTATATAGAGAGGCCATTTTTATTTCAAAGAATATCTAAAAATGTAATAAAACTAAATTTTATTGCTCTTATTGTTTATTTTATATATGTAATTATAATATAATAATAATTAATAAACCAATATATCTTTCTTATGATAGCCCAGTGACAGTCTTTATCCATGGTACATAGGAAAAAACATTCACAAAGAAACCTAACCTCGAATTCTTACATCCAAGCTCGCCAATAAACGAGGCAAGACCTACAACAGTGTTACCGGAGACCAAAGGACTGCCCGAGTCACCCTGAAAATAATAAAAAGAACAATAAAGGAAGGATGGAATCTCTTAAGCACATAAGAACATAAGAGATTGCTAGACTACTCTGTCAGATAATAGATAATATCTTATTATAAGAAAACTACTATAAATGATAACATTTGGTACTTACATAACATATGCTAGGTCCATTGCCCTCCCGTTTGGTGCAGATATTCGTAGTTTGTAACGTCGTCAAGTGCCTCTGAATATAATTGTGATACTTAGATGGTATTAACTTAATGCACTCCGAGACGGAAAGCTTGATGAGGTCCACTTTCTTTAAAGTTCTTGTAACATACCCTGTCTATAAATAAAAGTGTTCAGTTTAATAAAAGATAATTATTGAGTAAAACTTTCAGATGATTTAACTATAACTGGCTAAATAAACTTACTTCATCATATCCTCTACCAACAAAAGTAGTATTTGAGTTTGAAGTTGGTCCATTTGGTAGTTGAATGGGTTGAATTTTTTTAGAAAATCGTAAAGGATTTGACAGTTTGATTAAGGCGATGTCGTTAATGAGAGGTCCTGCGTCTGAGTATCCCTGGTGTATGTGAATATAATTGTATGGTATTTTAATACTGTTGTCAAAAGTCTCTCCACCAACCCAAACATAGTTTCTTTGTCGTAGACTAAAAATAAAACAAATTACATGCATAAAAAATTATTAATTGTTAAATTAAAGCCATCTTCGAACTTCGAAGAACTTCGCCCAAAACAAAAATTAATATTTTCATTTTGGTTTTAACCTCACGTTTCGAAAACTTTGCTACAACCGTGTTCTCGGAAGGACAAGGTGTTGATTTACGTCAATGAGTCAAGTCAGTCTTAGTGGTGATTAAGGTCTTGGTGAGACACTGTCATAAGAATGTGATTATTATTATTTTTAATATCCTAATTGCACTATATGACGTGGTTGAAGTCTATGTTAAACCAGGGATTCACTCCTAAGCAAAGTAAAACCCCCACCTTCGACTGCTCGTGATTCTGTTACTACATTTTTGTGCAACCAAGAAATCCTTTGAAGTAGATGACTAATTTATCGACTTACTAAAATATACCTTAGTCTCGTCTTCCGACGGAGACAATTATTCAAAACGTCAGATTAAAATAAAGTTTAAATATTAATGCAGGTTCAATTGGTTAAGATAGTTATTATTTAATTATTTAATTATGTACCACCCGTGGTTATCCAAGATAATACGTAGCAATCTTTTGTTTATATAATATAAAATCTTTAATAATAAATTTTAATTTACAAAAATCTTCTAAAAGCTACTTAATATTTACTTACTCTACGTTCTCAATGCAGTGAGCCGCAGTCAATACCCAGACATTAGACAAAATAACAGCACCGCAATTCTTGAGTCCAGCGTAAAAAGGGTAGTCTTCAATCTTCACCGTATCACCGTCGAGAATAAGTGGTTTTACTTGTGCTACAGAAGTATTTATTGATTGAATTTAATCACCAAAACATATGCAATTATGTTACTTATTTATTTCTTATTTTATAGCTGTGCTTACTTTTATTGTGAAATTACACACTACGGTGGTCTTAAACTTTTATTTTCAGTATTTTTTTTTACAATTTATTAAGATATTTAATGTATACAGACTGTACTACTTACCCGACACATGATGGTTAGCTATATACACTGAGAGTATTATTTTGAAAATATTTAAAGCAGCCATTCTATCGAATTTTCTTGACAAAGTGAACTATAATCGCTAACTAATCGTCTATTTATATGTGTGAGTGTAATAAACATATTCCTTAACGATAACTTAATTCCTTAAAAAATATCGTAAATAACGTAAATGGTTGTGTAATAGAAATATTTGAGTTATTTTTACACGTTAAGACATTTTTACGATCATGTGTAATTTTAATTTTATGAAGGTCAGTGTAATAACTTTAATACATAAAAATAATATAAAGTATTGAAATGAATTAATATTATTTATATATAATTATATAATTTTAGAGTACCTTGCTAGTGATAAATAAGCACCAAGTACTTTTTTAAATTTTCAAGAGTACTTATTTAGATTAAACTATTTTTAACGAATGTGACTCTCGTATAATTGGATTTCTATTTAACATTATTATTTTTATAACTGACCCGATATTACGAATGCTTTATATTATATTTGCAGCAATCTTGCTCAAGGGTTGACGAGATAATGGTGTACATCATATAGATATTTAAATAATAAATAAAGCCAATAAAATATACCCTTATTAGATTTTTAAGAATAGTTTTATTTATAAGTACCTTCTTTAATATTATAATAGGTACAAAGGGCATACAAAAAAGGATGAAAATATAAGTTATTAATAATAAAAAAGTATAACAAACCAAAATGCCAAACCGATGTAAAATACATTACCGATTCCCTTTGCATGGAGAGCGTCCAGATATTCAGTTACGTTAGTTGACAGTTAGTTAGTTTTGATGGTCGGCCATTTTTGACCCGAATTGAAAATTATGAAACACCTCTGAGATCGTATTATAATTAATGGGACATCTGAAACCCATGTTATTGTGTAATAAGTATAATTTTGCTGTGTATTTGAATTTAATGTAAAAATAGAGTCGATTATATAGCTTTACAGTTTTAATTTAAAATTATTATGACTTACTTTTATAAAATGATGTAGCATAGATCTGTGACATTTTTATCACGAGCAGAATTTTGAAATAATTTTGAAAATTTGAATTTTTACGAACTCCTCAGGTCGTTTGGTGGTTGTTATACCCTTCCATGCTCTTGCTACTGAAAGACTAACCGCTTCCCGTATGATTTCTAGTACCTTATCGTGGCGACGCGAGTATTGACTTCTATCCAGAAGTACCCTACATCCTACTAATAAGTTTTTCGCGAGTTGAACTGCCTCTGCCTCTGCCTCTGCCTGTAAAAAAAATTCCTACTTACTCCTAGCTTACTTTATTCGTTTGAGCACTTATAATATTTTTTTTTATGGAATTGAAGCCGTGACTTGGGCTCAGAGGCAACTTTATCTTTTGGAAGAGAAGTAATCACCTTTAGATTTTCCGATGATATGTCTTTTGGTAACTCTTAGATGTTTGTAGAGCTCCGATGGTTTCTTTAATTTTAACCCAAAATTGTTTCGGTCTCTTAATAAGGTTGAAGAGTCCGCTGAGTGCGTTAACCCGAGCCATAACTTCAATGTCTTTATGACGCTTGCATCTAACTTTGATAAAAAGGTTTAATTAATATCATAAAACCAGGCAAGGCCAATTTTGACGTGACGTTAAAAAGTTATCGTATATCCAAGTCATTTTGATTTTACTTATTGGTTAGTTGTCTACCTTTTTGAGATCATTTAAAAAGCTTTCAACTATAACATTCAACAATGGAGTATGGCCTTAGTAATGTATTTTTTTACCTACAAATTTAAACGAAGCTGCTTCCGTAACCGTACTAACGCTCTGACCGCCTATTATAAGACCCGCATCCCAGACACAGACTAAAGCATTTACTTGGTTTTGTCTTCAATCTGCCCGTCCACGTACAGAAATGCTCAACTACGTTTAAAAGTACCTGACATAGTTTTGGATGACGTGTAAGTATTGCGAGATCATCTGGCAGAAATTAATATGGATTCTGTGTATATATTGGTAAACTTAAACCAATAACCCCACTTTATTATTGTGTTTAATTAATTTGTCTATTAAATATTAATAACTATAATAAATATAATTGGAGAAATACAACAACCCTGAAATAAACCTATGTTATAATTGAGTGGTTTTGAATGGTTTTCATTAAAAATAATAGAGAATTTTAATTTTAAATAGTATAATATAATAAAAATAAATAAGAATAATTGTTAATTTTAGAGAACTAAATGCACATCTTTATTTTCATATGTTATATGGATGACGACAAGTGGTTACGTATAACTGTCATGTAAGTGTCATGGATTTTTTTTGCATGAACAGCCGGCCTAGCCATATTACATACGTTGACAATCGAAGCGATTTCTATAATTGTTATCGACTTAGCGATATCAATTTTAGAAAGCGCTTTGCGTCTAGCCATACAAAAATAATCAGTAAAATAGATATCGTTTCGTTAGATGAGATGAGAGAATGAGACATGGCTAACACTTTTCTACAATTTTGTTGTCAAAACGATAGCGATATCTATTGCCCATACATTTTCAAACTTTTCTAAAGCGATTGTAGAAAGGCAACTTGGCTAGACCCGCGGAACGTGCAGAAACATAAGCATTCCTAAAAAAAATAGTAATAAAGAAGAGGGAGGAGATTTGGAAATCCTGCCTCATTTACCACACTCTTCTTTTATAACTACCACACACCGATCTCATGTAAGAATGGGATAATAATAAATACATATCGAAATACATACATGCTGCTAACAATAAGGTACAATTATAAAAAAATATATGTGTGTGTGTATTAGTGTACACATGTAAGAAGTGAAACTTCTTTATGACATGTAAATATAATTCACATTTTCTTTTAAATGTGACTTAGAAATAAAGATGGCGCGTAACAGAAAAACGTCATAATTTTCATTAATATTAATTAATTAAAACGTAAGAAGTGAATCGACTGTTTCTGACGTACAATATTCTCATAGAAGACACACATAAGTACCATAAAAACCGACAAATGTACACAATCCACTTTAAAAATAATAACTTTAGGCTTCTTAACATGTTGGATCGTCACTATATCACAAATAAAATTATTCTTCATCATGGTTTCTGCTGTTTCGAGTTTTTGTTCGTCCTAGGTATAGCAAAACAGACCTTGTAAAGATCAGGACCTCAATGCTCCATTTCTCAGCCAAAACTCGTATTTCTTTTCATTCTTATTCTTCTTCTATTTCAGACAATCAATGTATTTTAAAAATATTATAAATTATATTTCATAATTTCTTCTTCATGTTATAATCTTGAATTTATTTATTAGTTTCAATAGCAGGTCCATAAAATCGTATTGTCCAGTATGTAATTACAATTCATTATTTAATTATAAAACTCTAATCCGATAATTTTATTTTTGGTTAATGTAATTTGTGTTTTGTAATCCACATACTTGTCATTTTGATTATTTAGTATTTCCATAGCAACATGGTGTAAAAGAGATGAAGCTATACGAAAAAAGCTGGCGCGTAACGGAAAAACGTGACGCGTAACGAAAAAATGTTACACTAAATTTTTTTCCAACCCCGATAAAGAAGTTTCACTTCAATAATACATCTATTGTTCTGGTCCTTTACAGGGTTACCCATTGGGTCAATCTAAAGATTTTTAGAAAATTTCGGTAATATTTGTCCAGCCGTTTCGGAGTCTATAAGGAACATACATACATACTTTACATTAATAGGTATAGATTTATTGAAACATCTCTATATTTTGAGTTGTAATTTAACCAAAAAGCTACGTAGTTAATGGCTCAATATTATTATATATATATATATAATTTCTATATTATATCTAACCACCAAATATTATTTTATTACTAACTAAATATACGTGTTATTTGTGTAGACATTTTTAGGCTTTCGTTTTGGTTTATATCAAAATACATAAAACGTAACCGATGCTGTCAAAACACAATACAATAAAAAACCAATCAATCGTCATTCTCTATATTTATTACAATTTACCAGAAATATTATGATCAAAACTTTGTTTATATTTCAATTAAGATTTAGATATCAAAGTTATAAACTGAGATGGGTTATTCTACATTATTAAACTATGACTTCTACGATATGATACCTATTTAAATATTTTTAATACTCTCGAATCGCTTAATCTTATGTTTCAAATCCAATATTAAAATAGTAATGTAATGCAATGTTATTTAATAATGTTTTAATATATTGTAAATCCGAATGGTCCCTTCCATTTTTTCTACTCGTTAACATATTGGGTTCATCCTATATATTGTTTATTGTCAGTAACTCACGAAACAACTACTGTAGCGAATTATTATCAACACCACCAAAAATACAATTCAATTAATTTTCAACTTTCCAATGTTTCGAGCATAAGTCAAAATTTTACCCGCAAATTAAACTAGATGGTTGGGAATTTAGTTTTGCAAATTGTTTCATCAACCTGTCAATAAGTTATAGCCATTGTTTTAAATTCTATAAGAATTTTAAACCAAAAATTCTTTTATACAAAAAATATGACAGAAAAGAATTACTGCCAAGAGAAGTTTTACGCCAAATTATTATGACTTTGCTCGACTGTTTCGAAACAAAAGAATGGTAATGATTTTTATATGGTAAGAATATATGCAAGTTTTTATGTATAGATATATTTCACTTAGACGTAAACCTTCACCTAGTAAACTAATTTTGTCAATCGTCTTCTTTATTAGTTTGGTTATGGTGAACGATATTTCTAACTTATATGTTATTAGCACACGCACCCCGCTTCGCCAGGCTTAATTTAAAGATGTATTAATTCAAAATAAGTAATAAAAATACATTAAATATAAGGTTGAAACCATAGCAATAATTATTATGATTCATCCTGAATTACATTTTCT
Organism: Napeogenes sylphis; assembly: GCA_959347405.1. Lineage (NCBI taxonomy): Eukaryota > Metazoa > Arthropoda > Insecta > Lepidoptera > Nymphalidae > Napeogenes > Napeogenes sylphis. The sequence goes on from OY365783.1 coordinate 3,275,002, forward strand.
ACAATTCTTGTCTCTAGCGGGTACACGGATAAATCCAGAACTTTATTACTAACCTTATATACTTCAAATGCAAAAAAATTGCGTATCGGTATTAAAAAAACTGTTACTATAAAAGTAAAAATCAATAAAAATGTTTCGATCGGCACCAAGCCTTACAGGCTTATGACCTACCTCACTAGGTCAATCTTAAGATTATCTGAAATTTACATTAATTTAAATCGGTTCAGTCGTTTCCGAGTCTATAAGGAGCATACGACTTATCTTGGTACTTATCAATCTAAGAAGATGTGACCATCCTAAGAACAGATTTTCAAGATACAGACATTTTTCGTTTTCTTATTTGGATACAATAAATCATTTCAATAGTTACTTGCGTTTATTTTGGTAATAAATACTCAATTAGTTTATAGGTTTCATAATTTGTATTTATCTTCCAACAAAGACATACAATCTTAAAAAAAACTAAATAATTCCTGTTAATATATTGATATTTATGAAACAATGTCTTATATCATGAAAAAAATCACATATGGAGAGGCCGGGCTCTATATACGGCCGGAGATAGGAATTTACATACATAATAAAATAATGTTTTTTCATGAATACTGCTTCAGTTTTCTTACGTACGTCTTCCCGTGAATTCGTTTATCAGGTGTGGATACCTTCATATGATATTGAATTGTATATAGAATTAGTAATAAATGTTTGTAAATATACATATGATATGGATTGTGCCAAACTAATGATCTTAGAGGTTCACTATATTATATCAAAAGTAACATTCTAGAAGCAATGAGTAATAAAACATGTTTATTTTTGAAACAAAATAATCGTTTATAGAATAAATAAACGGATGGAACGAAGTTCTTTTCGATAAATTATTAAAGGAATAGGGAATATGCATAAAATTTAAAATGGTCTCAAATACTTTTTTTCGGTTACTTATTATCATCTTATTATAATAAAACATTTTTTTTCATTTACTAATCATTAAACTAAGGTCATAAAATAATTTGTGAAAGTATAATTAGGGGAGCGAAATAGGGAACATTCATGTAATTTTTTTTTTGACGTAAATTAATCATTTACCTCTCTATATCGTAGAAAAAAATATAAATAGGTTTGAAAAGATTCTAGTTTTTTTTTTTCAAATTAAAAATTAAAACATGTAGTCAATTTAGGCCGTTCAAACACCGTCATTTTGCGCGCGCTTTGCGTGACGGCAAATGACACATCCAGTGAATGTTTACTATGAACTTTTTAGTTACTTCATACATATTTTAAGTTTTAATTGCTTTACAAGTCATGAAAGAAGATAAAAATCATCTTACAAATATTGTATAGTACCGGAGTGCAAAAATAGCATTAGAAAAACGCCCGACAAAGTGTTTTTGTATTCCAAGAGATGCGAAAATACAAAAACAATGGTGTATGGTAATTAAAAGGGATAATATATGTCCTAAATCGTGTTTATATTGTTGTAAAGATCAATTTAACGTAAACATACTTTATTTATAATAAGTTTAATCTAATAGTTTAAATTTATACTTACGTATTGAACATTAGTAAATTTGAGTTTAAAATTAACCTAACCTAGCTTACAAAAGTCCAGTATAACTTTCTATAAAAACCGTATTCTTTTTTTGGTTTTACGAAATTTTTATGTTTGTACATTTATTTCAGGTTAAGGAAGATACAGCCAATTGTATTGAATATAATATGTATAACGAAACAACAAGGAGAAAAATGTAATCTAAAAGTAATTCTAAATGTAATGTAAAAGTATTGTGTGTTGAATGAGGAAATGGTAACAATGCTACATTTTGTTTTTCAGCAGGTATATTAACATTGACACCTTTACTTCTGTACTTCGGTTTAATATTAACTTGCACAGCTTAGTCACTTGGTAATTTATCTTTAATATGCGAAAAGCAAGGTTCTGCCTTGTGATCACATTTAATATTGTCTTGGCTGATTAATATCACAGACATTTGTATGGGCAGTACTAAGACTTACTTACTATATCACTTCTTTATAAAGGTCAGCAATTTTTTTAAATACTACTTTTGATAGCTGACTCTGAAAAGGCTTCATTAACCAATGTCAATCTCTGCCTTTTGACTACGCACATTCTAATTCTATCAACTGGTGTTTTTGCCACAAAAATATATGAGGAACAACTCCTTTCTTCAAACTTAGATTACATTTTTCACTTTGTTGTTTCCATATACATATTAAATTCAATATTATTAGCTGTATCTTCCTTAACCTGAAATAAATCGACAACCATAAAAATTTCGTAAAACCAAAAAAGAATACAGTTTCTATAGAAACTTATAATGTACTTTTGTAAACTAGGTAAGGTTAATTTTAAACTCAAATTTTCTAATGTTCAATAGCTAATGCAACTTACTATAAATTTAAACTATTAAATTAAACTTATTATAAATAAAGTATACTTACGTTAAATTTATCTTCACAATAATATAAACACAATTTAAGACATATATTTTCCCTTTTAATTACCATAGACCATTGTTTTTGTATTTTCGCATCTCTTGGAATATAAAAAACACTTTGTCGGGTGTTTTTCTAATATTATTTTTGCACTCCGGTACTATACAATACTTTTAAGATAGTTCTTATCTTCTTCCATGACTTGTAAAGTACTTAAAACTTGAAATATGTATGAAGTAAATAAAAAGTTCATAGTAAACATTGACTGGACGTGTCATTTGACGTAACGCAGGGCGAGCTCAAAATGTTGGCGTTTGAACGGCTCAAATTTACTCAATGTTTCAATTTTCACTTTAAAAAAAACTAGAATCTTTTCAAGCATATTTATATTTTTTTCTACAATTTTGAGAGGTAAATGATTAATTTACGTCAAAAAAACATGAATATTACGTCAAAAAAACATGAATATTACGTCAAAAAAACTACCAGGAGTCCATGACCATCCGGACGCGTCTTAGCATTCCAAATACTAAACAATCGACCTGGAAAGTACATGACCAAAATATAGCGGCCCTGTTAGAGCACCCGGGCTCAAATCAGGTACTCGATGCGCAAGTAGAGACTTTCCAAAATACTATTTACGACTACTTTAATGAGCACTATCCACCTACGAATCGTTATGCTCACAAAAATAAAGAAAACGGTTTTAAATTGAAAATGAGGAGGAAAAAAAGAGATCTTATAAAGAAACTTCGTATAGCCAAAGCCTTAGGCGATAATCAACTTAGTCACCAACTGTCTAGGGCATTGCGATCAATTCTTAAACTTATCCAAGGTATAACAAATCAAATAACGAAAAATCGTGATAGCTTTGATCGGGCAAAACATGAAGTAGACTTTGATAAAAATCCTTTTAAATACTCAAAAAACATTTTCAAAGATCAAAAAGGTAAGCTTCTCTTGACCAACGAGCAAATTTTCGACCATTATAAAAGCACATACGAAGTGCCAGAAAACCAAAGACTATATGGGGATCCAAACGAACACAAACCTGAGACTCCTACTGAAGATTTTCAAGCCAACCCACCAACTTTGGAGGAAATCAATAAAATAATTAAAATGAAACCATCTAAGTCAGCACCAGGTCCGGATGGTATCCCTTATATAGTTTACAAAAAATGTCCGTCGCTCCATAAACATCTTTTAAATATATTCGGTAAAATCTGGTCAAGAAAGCAAATACCGGTATCGTTCGGAAAAGCCCTTTTTGTCCTCATTCCGAAAAACGACAATGTCAATAATCCCAAGGATACTAGACCGATAGCCCTAACAAATACAATTTCCAAAATATTTTTCTCTTTTTTACAAACTAAAATGACGCAATTCATGATTAACAATAGATATTTCAGGCCTAATCACCAGAAAGGGTTTTTGCCCGGAATTTCTGGATGCCTGGAACATAATACGTTAATATCGGAAAGCCTTAAAGATGCTAGAACTAGCGAGAGACAAATTACGGTTTGTTGGATAGACTTAGAAAACGCCTTTGGGTCGGTACGACATGAACTAATGATGTTCGCGCTTAAATGGTATAACTTTCCTATGGTAGTTCGCGACATTATTGCATCATATTATTCAAAATTAAAATTCTCAATAATTTTTAATGAAAACCATTCAAAATCACTTAATTATAACGTTAGTTTATTTCAGGGCTGTTGTATTTCTCCTATTATATTTAATATAGTTATTAATATTTTAATAGACAAATTAATTAGAAATGAAAAAAAGTGGGGCTATCGGTTTAAGTTCAACAACAAATACACAGAATCCATACTAGCTTTTGCAGATGATCTCGCGATACTGACACGTAATCCGAAACAATGTCAGGTACTTTTAAATGTAGTTGAGGATTTCTGTACGTGGACGGGCGGATTGAGGACAAAACCAAGTAAATGTTTTAGTCTGTGTCTGGGTAGACGGAATACCAAATATACCTCTTACGATCCGGGTCTTATAATAGGCGGTCAGTGCGTTAGTACGGTTACGGAAGCAGCTCCGTTTAAATTTTTAGGTAAAAAAATCGATTACCAAGGCCGTACTCCATCGTTGGATGTAATAGTTGATAGCTTTTTAAACGATCTCAAAAAGGTAGACAACCAACCAATAAGTAACGTCAAAAAAGCTTGGATTTACGACAATTATTTAACATCACGTCTAAATTGGCCTTTCCTCGTGTATGATATAAATAAAACCCTTTTGTCAAAGTTAGATGCAAGCGTCATAAAGACATTGAAGTTATGGCTCGGGTTAGGGCACTCAGCGGACTCTTCAACCTTATTTAGAGAACGTAACAACTTTGGATTAAAATTAAAGAAACCATCGGAGCTCTACAAACATCTAAGAGTTACCAAAAGACATATCATCGGAAAATCTAAAGATGATACTGTAACTTCTCTCCCAAAAGACAAAGTCGCCTCAGAGCTCGAGTCACGACTTCAATTCCATAAAAAGTTTATGATAGGTGCTCAAACAAATAAAGTAGGGCTAGGATCAAGTAGGAAAGTTCAAGACATAGACATAACAAAATCTTTTATTCGACAAGACGAAAACGATAATTACCGACTCCACGCGATGAGCCTAGAAATTCAAAACGAATGGGTGACCATAGGAGATTTTTGTATTCCACTAGCTTTGAAGTGGCGCACCTTAATTTATGATTGGTCCCCAGCATTATTAAAATTCTATCTTAATGCATTCCAAATGACTCTCCCAGATCAAAGTAATTTAGTAAGATGGGGCAAAGCCACCGAAAAGTATTGCAACATCTGTGGGGAGGCAATAGGAACCGCGAAACACCTATTAGTAGGGTGTAGGGTACTTCTAGATAAGGGTCAATACTCGCGTCGCCACGACAAGGTATTAAAAATTATACGGGAAGCCGTTAGTCTTTCAGTAGCAAGAGCGCGGAAGGGTATAACAACCACCGAACGATCTATAGAATTCGTAAAAGAAGGCTCCTCCAAAAAATCAAAAGCGAAGCCTTATTCAATATTAGGCTCGGCTCCTGATTGGATTCTCATGATGGACACGTATGAAAAGCATTATAAAATCCCTGGGGATGTTGGTGTTTCGTCATCCAGACCGGACTTATTCCTGTATTCGAAACATCTGAGGCGCGTGATACTTGTGGAGCTTACTGTTCCTTGGGAAACAAACATCCCAAAGGATCACACATTCAAGCTCAATAAGTATTACGAACTAACCAACGAACTGATCAGGAATAAATTTATAGTTAGTTTGTACGCGGTAGAAGTGGGAGCGAGAGGTATAACAGCAAAATCTCTCTATAGCCTACTTAAAGATCTTGGCCTTTCTAGAACAAGCATCGGTTCATTTCTAGAACGTACTTCAAAGGCGGCATTAGTAGGTTCTTTCCAAATTTGGTTAGGTAGGGAGAGGAGTGTGGAGGGTGAAGGTGAGCGTTTTTGCGCATAATAAAGGGGCCCCTTAAACCTACTCCTGGGTCGCAAGTCCCAGGCACTGCTTGCACTCCTCTCCTTGCAACGCGATGGGCCCGGCACCCGCACGGTGAATCCATGGATTGCTAAGAAGCTTCGTCTGTCGTCTATTGTAATAACAAAATATTAAATTATTAATATAAGCTAAAATGCTAATGGATTATATTTATATACTATTTTTGTATGATATTTCACCGATAATTTATAATAAATGTAAATAAAATGAATTACTAAATTAAAAAGTGTTAATCAATGAACCCATGAATTATTGCCACCTAGCGGTTTCACTTTGTACAGATATGTTTATATAACAGATGTAGTTATGTTTCCCTAAAGTATAAATAGATGGCGGTTTTACAAAACATTACGAGTATATTTGATCAAAAATTTGTATTATTATTTTCATTTATACTGTCTTATTTGCAAATTGATTCTAAAAGAACAAACTCCAATATCAAATAATAAAGAACTACTTAGCAATTTAATATAATAAAAAAAATAATAATGATAGAAATGAAAATATATCGCTTGATTTCTATAAGAAAGAGAGAGATAGCAAAACATGTCGTGCCAACTTTTGGTAAGAATTTTACCGTCTAGCCTCCTTTCACAAAGTGCGATAAGGAACTACTAATAGTTTTTGTAAGAAACAAAAAATAACGATAAATACATTGTTGTTCCAACATAACTCTTCGTAGATGTGATATTGTGTGTGTGATAACCCCCGATTAAAGAGAGAGGTTTCATAAACCTGACCTGTTGATTTGTGTGTCTGTGTATCTGTGTGTCTGTCTGTGGCAATGTAGCGGCCAAACGGGTGAACGGATTTGAATGCGTTTTTTTTAATCGAAAGCTATGTTCGTCGAGATGGTTCTTTACTATGATTAGTCGAAATAGAAACATTCATCGCCAAGAAATTGAGGTTTAATGGAGAAAGGTTCTTATGCAATAATTAGTTGTTCCCAGCGCGGCGGCTTCGCCCGCGCTATATATATATATATATATATATATATATATATATATATATATATATATATATATATATATATATATATATATATATATATGTCTTATGATCGCAGTCATAAAGAATCACGGGCGACAGCTAGTGATAATAATAAGTGTTATAAATCCCTTCATCATAGAGTTATTAGTGATTGTAAATCATTTTAACTATAAATAAATAATTTATTAATATTCGTATATATGAAACCTGCTTATCTACCTACCCATAAGAAAAAGTCTTGATTGATGTTACTTAATGCATTTAAAATTTATTACATTGTCGAAACTTTCACGCGGATCCTTATTTTATTAAGTAATATATATATTTCTCGTATTAAATATAAACTTTGTACATCGGAGGGATAAAATTCTAAAGGTAAAATATTTTATTAAATCGGTCCAGTAGTTTCGGAGTATTCAATTCAAACAAACAATAAAATCTCTCCTCTTTATAATATTAGTGATGATGATGACGATGACGATGATGATGATGATGATGATGATGAAATATAGCCAATGTTGATCAGGGATAATGTAGGATTTTAATGCTAAAAGATTTTTTAAATCGGTCCTGTAGTTTCAGAGCCTACTCAATTCAAACAGACAAACAAGTCTTTCCTCTTTATAGTATTAGGATTATGAAGTTTTGTGTGTCTATAGGTTCATTTATTACGATTCAGAAACCAGTAACCTAACTTTAAGAAGCAAAAAAATAATAATTAAAAGTTAATAAAACCCCAGATACAAAAAGACCTCTAAAAATAATAAAAATAATATTTTTATGTACTTATTCAATTCGTTGCGTCGGGAGACCGTTTAATAAAAATGCAAGTAAGTTAACAAGGCAAATAAAAAAATTACGATATCGAATCGTACCTATAGTCTAAGTCCTCAATGATTAACTTCGTTAAATAGACACCATCGCCAACGTACGTACAACGATCCCCAACCTTTTAAATACTTCTTACAAAATACAGAGTAATAAGTAAAAGAGGGAGAAAAAACGAATACTTCTGCGTTTCAGAATATTTTTTATTTATTTTTATATATTTATCTTTTATTGGCCGTAACTAAAAAAAACAAACGAATTGAATATTTTCCATTACATATTCAAATGCTTTATATCTGAACTCCAATCTGACAGAAGCCTGCAGATGATTAAACTAAATATTTTAATTGGTGAAAATATTTATAATAAATATATTTAAATATCCTTCAAAATTAAAAAAAAGGAACAAGTTGTATAACTAACAGCCAAACCATGACCCCAATTAAAATCTAAGGACACAATCGAATTCTAAAGAAAAATGTATGAAATCAATGTAATGTCGCGTTTTGATAGGAAACAAAAAAGTACAAGTATAAAAATATTGTATTCTAGAATTCAATTAAAACTTCCGCTATAAAATATATTACCTTTACGAAGCCTCATTTCAATTTAATAATTCTTGTAACGTATGTAAAAAAAAACACTCACCTTTTTACCAAATTATATTAACAAAATGTTATGAGTTATTTCTGTGAAATAAGAGACAGAATTCTCGTGTATAATAAAACCTAACAATCATTTTGATAGCTACTTTGTTAAATTATTCGGACTACGACAATCTTTTTTTTATTTAATCTAACAAGAGAAAAACGTGATTTTAATAAAAGTTACATAAAGAGGTAATTTTTATTTTAAGGAATATCAAAAAATGTAACGAAACTAAATTTTATTGCTCTTATTGTTTATTTTATATATGTAAATAAAATATGATAATAATTAATAAAACAATATGTCTTTCTTGTTATAGCCCAGTGACAGTCTTTATCCATGGTACATAGGAAAAAACATTCACAAAGATAGCTAACCTCGAATTCTTACATTCATTTCTGTCCATATATGAGGCAATACCTACAACAGTGTTACCGGCAACTAAAGGACCTCCCGAGTCACCCTGAAAATAATAAAAGGATATAAGTATATACTCTGGGCTAATACTAATGGAATGTCTTAAGCACGTTAGAAAATAAGAGATTGCTAGACCATCCTGAAAAAATAGATAGTATCTTAAAGCTTAAGAACTACTGGTTTTTGTCATTATTATAAGAAGACGACTATAAATAATAACATTTGGTATTTACTCTACATATGCTAGGCCTATTGCCTTCCCGTTTGGTGCAGATATTCGTAGTTTGTAAGGTCTTCAAGTTCCTTTGCATATAATCGTGATACTGAGGTGGTGTTAACTTGATGCACTCCGAAACGGAAAGCTTGATGAGGTCCACTTTCTTTAAAGTTTTTGAAGGATACCCTGTCTATAAATAAAAGTGTTTAGTTTATTATAATATAAATATTGAGTAAAACTTTCAGATGCTTAAACTATAATTTGTTAATTAAACTTACTTCATCATCTCCTGTACCAACAAAAGTAGTATATGAGTTTGGTGTTAATCCATTTGGTAGTTGAATGGGTTGAATTTTTTTAGAAAATCGTAAAGGATTTGACAGTTTGATTAAGGCGATGTCGTTAATGAGAGGTCCTGCGCGGCCCGTGTATCCCTGGTGTATGTGAATATAGTTGTATGGTACCGGAATGCTGTTGGCAATTGTCTCCCCTCCAACCCAAACGTAGTTTCTTTGTCGTAAACTAAAAATAAAACAAAATACATAACTTTCATAAAAAATCATTAATTGTAAAAATAAAGGCATCATTTATATATTACTATTTTGAACGGAACTTTCGCGGAAAACTAAAAATATTTTTTGAACCTCACGTTTCGAAAATTCTGCTACAAACGTGTTCCCAGAAAGACTGGATGTTCATGAATGTAAATGAGTCAGGTATTTAGGAATCCAACTCCAACGGTGTTTTAGTAGTGGTTAAGATCTTGGTGAGACACTGTCATAACAATGTCATAATTCGCCACTTTATTATATTTTTTTGTAGAAGTCTTTGTTAAACCAGGGATTCACTCCTAGACAAAGTAAAACCCCATGCCTGTGACCGCTCCGTGATGCTCATTATACTGTTACTACATTTTTGTGCAACCAAGGAACCCTTTAAATTAGATGACTAATTTATAGACTTACTAAAAGATTTTCAAAATGTCAGATTAAAATAAAGTTTAATTGTTAATGCAGATTCAATTGGTTAAGATAGTTATTATTTAATTATATATTTTGTGGTCCACCCGTGGCTATAAAAGATAATACTTAGCAATTATTTGTTTATATAATAAAAAACCTTTAATAATAAATGTTAATTTACAAAAATCTTAACGCTAAAAGTTACTTAATATTTACTTACTCTACGCCATCAATGCAGTGAGCTGCAGTCAATACCCAGACATTAGACAAAATAACAGCACCGCAGTTGTTGAGTCCAGCGTAAAAAGGGTAGTCTTCAATCTTCACCGTATCACCGTTGAGAATAAGTGGTTTTACAGCTTGTGCTACAAAAGTGTTTGTTGATTGAAGTTAATCATCAATCAAAAACATATACAATCATGTTAGTTTATTTGTTTAAAAAATGAAAAACATCGAACCATACATATTATGGTCGTGTTGCGAAATACATACAAGTATACTGGCCAGTGCTGATGTCGTCAAAAATCGACGCCACGCTGGTGAAACATTCCGAAATATGATGGCCATCGCTGAGTACCTTGACAGCATAAATGGACACTATTCACAGAGTTCTACATGAATCTAGTATTACAAATAACTTATCAGTCTGTGATTACATATTTATTTCCAATGTGTCTGTTTCGATTCTTATACATTTTATTACATAAATAATAAAGTTCCAAGAGAATTAAGTTACAAAGCAATTACAGCAAAAAATGGTGTTGATCAGATTTTTAATTCTAAAAAAGTACAAATAATATTTAATAAGACTAATGATAATTTTTGAAATTGTACACCGTGATATTATTTTTGCTGTCTTTTCCCGCCACATCAGAATTCACGGAGAGTTTACTGTGTTAAATAATAAATGGTGAGACGAAAGACGGAAAATATCTTTAAACCTAATAAGAACGAAAATAAAAAAGAATTATCTATTTACTTTAAATTAAATTTACTGCACATATACTGTGCATTTATGTAACTGTGACTGTGATAATAATTTATAAAACTTACAAATATAAATAATATATATTTTTTTCAAATATAACAATGAAGCAAATTAATATGTCCTTTATTTACTTGACCACTACTGTATTTTCTCTCTTATCTGTTACTTGACTAATAAAAAAAGCTGGCAACCCTATTTACTGTTGTAATAATACTCTGCATTTGCCTATGTCTTCACAGAGTTCTATAAAGCTTCCTCACCAGTACAATACGGCCGACAACAGTGCAATATGGCATCGAAGTCATGACGTCATCAGCACTGGCCAGTATACTGGTATGTATTTCGGAACACGGGCTATGGTTATTGCCTCGCTTTGTGTAAAATTACACAAAACGGTGTTTTATAATCAATTTTTGTTGGGATTCTCATTGTTCAAAATTTATTAAGATATATAATGTATACAGACTGTACTACTTACCCGACACATGATGGTTAGCTATAAACACTGAGAGTATTATTTTGAAAATAATTGACGCTGCCATTCTATCGAGTTTACTTCACAAAGTGAACTATAATCGCTAACTCATCATCTATTTATATATGTGTGAGGGTTATAAACATATTCCTTAACGATAACTTAATTCCTTAAAAAACATCGTAAATAACGTAAATGTTTGTGTAATAGAAATATTTTAGCTATTTCTACACGTTAATTTTTTTTACGATCATGCGTAATTTCAATTTTATGTAGGTCAGTTTAATAAAGTTAATACATAAAAATAATATAGAGTATTCAAGATGAATTTATATTATTTTTCATTATCAAGAGTGTGCTCTTTTACATTTCATTTAAATAAAACTATTTTGAACGGATCTAACTCTGGTATAATCTAATTCCTGTTTTTATTTATAATTTTTATATTTGACCCGACATTACGAATGCTTTGCATCAACTATGCTCACGGGTTGCAGAGATGAAGGTGTACATCATATAGATATTTTTAATAATTTAACGCTAATAATTGTAAGGTTACATTATTGTTAAACGACTATTTTATAATAATCCGTAATGTTTTGACTCATTTCAATGTTTTGATGGTCCCTGTATTGATCCATATAAATTAATGAATTACTAATTTAACTGTAATAAGAAGAACCAATAAGGTGTAATTATTTAAATCGTTGTTTTATTAACTTAAATAGTAATATTTAGAATTGTTATGTCAAGTAATGGTTATTTTTGTATGCTTAAAGTAGTTTATTTGACGAAGATTATTATTTATGTGAGGAGGGACATTTGCTTGATTAGTAAATACTTGAATAAGCTAGAAAAGTGGGAACCATTAAGACTTCATAATTAAATCCAGTATTTAATACCGTGTTTACCTATACTTACAATTGTTCATATACGAGTACTTGTTATTTTTGTACGTTTAAAGTAGATGATTTGACTATGATTACTATTTATGTGAAGAGGGAGTTAATAAAGAAGGGTATATAAACTGCGGTTAGGACGATATTCAGGACAGACACTGCTGGATAGTACCAAGGAAGGATTAAATACAAGTATATAAAAGTGAAGAGTGAGAAGTAAAATCTGTGAAACAATATAATTGGACGTGGCCCTTATAATTCAGAAGTGGGATACCCAGAAAAAAACTGTCTTTTTCTGGCTCCGCGCCCATTATTGGGAATAATGTGTTACTGGCTTATTTATTATATTACTATTTATATTTGTGTTTTATATGAAGTGAAATTTGCATAAAATATTGTGAGGGTAGTAAATATACCTATATAAATTTTTTTAGAGAATTTACAGGACGTTATTGTGCTATATCTCTTTATTTAAGCGGTGGGTGATGCGATATTGTTTGTTTTTCAATTCACTACCTCTTGAAATTGGCTATTTCACTTATAAATAATTATTATATAGACGAAAAATTCATTTTGTTTAGGATTTTGTTGGATTTGTACGTTTTCAATGTGGTAGTTCTAACCTGCTGACCAGGATATACGAGTTCGATCGTCTATACTCTACGATATGGTTTATCCATCCCTCGCAATTAAATCATCGTTTGTGGTAAAGTTTATTTGGTGTTATGTGACGAACTATAGATGTGACTTATCTTGGTGAGGGTAGACATGGTGCAAATATATGCAAAACTTTTTTTCAGATGAGAATAGTTGTCTCTTAAATCCTTTGTAGTGGTATCATTGTTTATAGCAAATTTGATCTGTTCTGTAAGTTCCCGGCTGACATACAATGTAGGCGGATGACTAATAGAAAGGGTTTATATTGTTTATTATTTTGTTAAAACTTAATTTTACAATGGTTTTTGTAAATATTTTACGTTAAGTTTTTTATTCGAATTACTTATTGAATATAATCTTATTATTTGTGTTACGGTTGTTGGGAGTGCTGTTATGCTGTTGTGAAGATTACTTTTACGATTACTGATGGTTGGTGATTTCATTTATTGGGATCTGCCGTAAAATATTATTGTAATATCCACCACTTATAGCTTAATTTATTGTAGTTAATTTACAGTTTACTAAGATATTGGTGAAAGCAAATGGCAGTAATAAATACAGCGTGCAATCCCGATGGCGATAAAACTTTGTTGAACTGGTGCAACTACATCGATGTGCAGAGGGACCACTCATTTTACAGTTTATATATATTTGGCAGAACCGAATGCAAGGGCTTTGAATATTAGTGGCAGAAAGATAAACGGAAGAAAGGATAATTGATCTGTTGGTTGAGCTTGATTTTAGAGTTTGATTGTTCCTGAAACCGACATCGGAAATATCGGTGGGCTACCGCGCTGCAGATGCCTGCAGTGAAGTCCCAGGCGTCGATGGCCGGGATACGCCCGTGGTGTAGGGACATATCTTACTTGAAGCTAAGGTATCTTAAGGGATCCTGAAAATGTAAGTTGTTCTTCCGTAATTTCTTTATCTTATGTTTTGAGATGTCTAGTCCCATAAATTTGGTTCCTCTTAAAAACGAGTTCATATGACGAGACAGAGTTAATTAATCTCACTGACGTTAACTTTTGAGTGCGCGATGTAGTGGACCTCGGTATGAATTATGGATTAAGTCGATTCGATTTATCTAGTTGTTTGTTACAATCGAAAAGTATAAAAAGTATAAATAAAACAAGGTAATTTACATACATTTTAAAACTTCCGTAAACTATTATTTGGGTACCTACATATTTAAAAAAAAAAAAATTAATGGCCACATTTTATTTGTGACGTTTCGTTTTATTGTATATAGAATTTTATATTGCTTAAGTAAATATTTCAAAATACCCACACAGAATGTTGTCAAGCAAGGTCGGATTAGACCGTGCAAATTGTAATGTAGACATGAAAAATTATCGTAATTATATAGTGAACTATATTAAATTAAAAGGTACGGCTACATTATGTACATACTTAGCGATGTTCAGATTAGTTGCGTTCTTATAATTTAATAAATGTTTTATAAAATTAGCAGTCGGAAATCTAGAAGTTAATAGAAAATTTTATCTAGGTGCATTACCTGACAAACATTCGATGATCATGTTACTTTTAAAGGTTGAAAGCCATAACTTTCATGTCGACTTGTCTATTATTCATCTTTTGTCATTCGTTAGTCTTTGCTCTGTTATTTTAGATCCATCTCGTTAATGATCTTAATGAAAACTGAGACATGCAAATGCGAAATAAAGTGACAGTAGAACCATTTATATTGACTCGCTAACTTAACAGGTACATTATGAATTGATTCATCATAGCGAACGAGGAATACTACGATTCAAAAGAGGAACTGTGTTTATTAGAAGAAATCCCCGCAACCTAGATTGACCTCAATTTCAGCAAGTCATATATATGAGTTTGGTAGCGTGCATTGTGAAAGAACTTGAGAGGGACCTCGTATAATGCGAAGGAATAAAACAATTATGATTGGAGGAAGAGCAAAGATGAAGGTCGTGAGTACTTCCTAGTAATTGAAACATACATTTTAAATACTGATGAGACAGGATCGCTAAATATAGAGAACGATTTGCACAAATATCTAGGTCTTCGCTCGCGTATAGGTAACTATTTAAGCTATGAACGATATTGAGAGATATACGAACATATTTACGAAGACCGAAATAAAACGAATGCAACTGTTAAAAAGACGATGCCATTTACTTATGCTGCATTCGGAGATTTTAGAGCAACATACATCAGCATATACAATGGGCGAGAGATAGATAGATAGATAGAGGGAGGGAGAGAAAGATAGATAGATAGATGTAGAGCGAGATAGATGTAGAGCGAGATAGATGTAGAGCGAGATAGATGTAGAGCGAGATAGATGTAGAGCGAGATAGATGTAGAGCGAGATAGATGTAGAGCGAGATAGAAAGTGATTGCACTAACAAAGTCTTGGCTCAAATCGGTAATACGTAATACTAAACGGCTTGACTACATAACATGAGCATTCAGCTTAATGAGCTGTGTAGGTCAAGATTTTTGTCAAGGGGAATGGGTACACTATTATAATCAAGAATTGAGAGATCGACTGATGCCAATGTGTACAGCTGTCGTTGACTGCCTAGAATTATTGTCTGACATTTTAAAGGATTGGTCTTTATGCTAAACTGGAGGCACCAATCATATGTATTGCAGGTCCTTAATAATATTATACAGATGGTAAGAAGATTGGGAGTCGTTGACGAGCGCGAGGGATCTTATTTTGCGAAAGCCAAGCCGAGCCATATTTAGTGATGGGGTAAGAGGTTATAACGTTCTTTACATTTAAAACTAAAGTTTTACGAGACAATGTTAGGAATCATCGGCAAATATATGGAGTTATTTGGTATTTATGAAAGGGATGTTTTGAGTTATTAGCGTTGATATAGCAGATGAGATGATATAGGTGAACATGATATGATATAGGAGAACATACATAAAGACTATGACTTTGTAGCGATTTTGTAACTATCAAATGTTGTACTTTATTATGTGAAAAGATGGTGTGTATGCGAGTGGAAACGTGTGCTTATAGAAGTTTTGACTTATTGCATATTAAGGTTATCTTATAACACAAAATTTTATTCATGGCGTATGGTTAATTTTACGAAAGCAAAAAAAAATGACTTTGACATGATGGCTAAGAAAGAGTCAATTTGTTATTTTGTTAGAAACTTACTCGGATTATAATTTGGATTTTTTATTCTTTTGGAGTTATAACACTTATAATTTAGATTTCATTGCTTGTAACATCATCACTAATATATAACTTGAATTACAGATCATACTACAATAAATGATGAGACAAACACCACCATCACATTACACTTAATGCAATGGTGAAAACCCAAGGCAAAGTTTAAAGGAAAAACCCAGGGGAAAGTTAAGGGAAACCCAAGGGTAAGTGTTAAGGGAGACCCAAGGGTAAGTGTTAAGGGAAACCCAAGGATAAGTGTTAAGGGAAACCCAAGGATAAGGGTTAAGGGAAACCCAAGGATAAGGGTTAAGGAAACCCAAGGATAAAGGTTAAGGAAACCCAATGATAAGGGTTAAGGAAACCCAAGGATAAGGGTTAAGGAAACCCAAGGATAAAGGTTAATGTTATCCCAAGGATAAGGGTCTGGATAACCAAAGGACCGACTGAACTGATTGAACCGAAAACTGAGGCTTTTAGCTATAGTTGTATCAGTTGAGGGAAAGGACTGTTACTCAATGTGAACACCTGGGATCTCAGATGTTTATTATAGTTTAATCAGCCGAAAAGAAGGACTAATTCTAATTACGGACGAGAGTAAGCCTAGCACTACACTAGCCTAGCTATGTAGTTTGGGTAGCTATATGGATGGTGTCAAAATGGAAAATGAGGAGAGAAAGGACCTACCTGTAAGTCAGGGAAAACCTTTAAGGCAGGGAAAAGACAGCCCGTCCTAGAAACTTCAGATTTAAGTGATGCTTCTCAACCGCTTTAGAAAATACAATAATTATCGATTGTTTTCGTTATTTACATTTTATAAGCAAAGGGACTTGCTTAGAGCAGGACGGCCGAGCTGTAAGGTTACATTATTGTTAAACGACTATTTTATAATAATCCGTAATGTTTTGACTCATTTCAATGTTTTGATGGTCCCTGTATTGATCCATATAAATTAATGAATTACTAATTTAACTGTAATAAGAAGAACCAATAAGGTGTAATTATTTAAATCGTTGTTTTATTAACTTAAATAGTAATATTTAGAATTGTTATGTCAAGTAATGGTTATTTTTGTATGCTTAAAGTAGTTTATTTGACGAAGATTATTATTTATGTGAGGAGGGACATTTGCTTGATTAGTAAATACTTGAATAAGCTAGAAAAGTGGGAACCATTAAGACTTCATAATTAAATCCAGTATTTAATACCGTGTTTACCTATACTTACAATTGTTCATATACGAGTACTTGTTATTTTTGTACGTTTAAAGTAGATGATTTGACTATGATTACTATTTATGTGAAGAGGGAGTTAATAAAGAAGGGTATATAAACTGCGGTTAGGACGATATTCAGGACAGACACTGCTGGATAGTACCAAGGAAGGATTAAATACAAGTATATAAAAGTGAAGAGTGAGAAGTAAAATCTGTGAAACAATATAATTGGACGTGGCCCTTATATAATGTAAAATATAAAGCCAATAATACGCAAATTAGATTTGTAAAAATAGTTTTATTTATAATTACCTTCGTTAATATCATCATAGGTACAAAGTGCATAAAAGAAAGGTACTTAATAAAAAAGAATGAAAATATAAATTATTAAAAATAAAAAAGTAAACCAAACCAAAATGGCATTGCCGATGTAAAATACATTACGGATTCCCTTTACATGGAGAGCGTTCGGATATTCGGTTACCGCTTTGATGGTCGGCAATTTTTGACCCGAATTGAAAATTATGAAAATATCTCTGAGATCGTATTATACCTAATAGGACATCTGAAACCCATGTTATTGTGTAATAAATATAATTTTGCTGTGTATTTGAATTTTATGTAGAGTCGATTATATAGCTTTACAGTTTTATTTTTAAATTATTATGACTTACCTTTTTAACTAATTATAGTATTCAATTATAAAATCAAAATAAGTGATGGAGCATAGGTCTATCATATTTGTAATCAGCTGCAGTATTTTCTTTCTTGATACTTATACCTACACTGTTATGTAAGTCTGTTACAAATCTCAAAATTAGTCTAAACACGTCGCCTTCTTTCTGCTAGAGTTAAAACAAGTCTAAATATAATTTTACCAATTTTAAATCAACAATCGCAACGCTTTAATAATACTACAAAACTGAAATAAAACTTCAACAATTAACTAATTAATTCATAAATAATATACAAAAGAAATTTGAAGTATCAAAATTTCTAATTCCGCACAGTAATGTCTTGGAATTAAATAAATTGTGTTCATTATCTATTTCATGAATGTCTGCAACTTAATTAATAAATAATTAAGTCACATTAATTTCTGAGCCCAACTTTGATGACATTCGGTGTCAGGACAAATTACGCTTTGAAGCTAAATTATATTCCAATTGAACTTCTTTACCGCACAATATTTTGGACACGCTTCTCAAAGTTATTAATACATATTTTAATATTAAATTCTAAGAATCCAAATTCACCAATCGCTCAATCAATTATTATAATTATTTTAAAGAAATAATTTTATCATTTTATATTAGTCTAAGTGTACTTAAATTAATATTAATTTAGCTTTTAGGTGTTTTAATTTATGAGAAGGCAATCTAATCCAGACTAACTACTACTACAGTTTGAAAGCACTCAAACAAACAACAAACACAACAAGGTTGTAAAGCTCTGCGAACAGCACAATGTAAATCATTCTCAACACTTTGAGAAACGCTGTCTCAGGTCTCCTTAATTAATAAATTCGTCTGCGAATAATTTCTGAGACTGAAAATAAAGCGATTTCGTTATCCTAATTGTAAACTCGCGAACATTCGACGCCGCAATTTCAGTTACGTCTTTTTGAATGCAGAAGCCATGTAATGGGTTTTGTATTATAGCTATTTCATTTTCTTAAAAGCATTCTGCGTTTTGGTTGGCGACAATTATAATTGATTTTTATTAGCGTTATTAACATCATTTTTAAATATTGGAACATTATGTGTAATTTGTCTTGCAGTAACCTTATTTCAAGTAAGAAAAATGGACGTTCAATTCTTAAAATAGACAATCTAAAAAATGCCGATCATATTTATCACTTAATCGTTTTTAAAGACGTGCTGCTGAGATTTTTTATTTAGTAAGACTTTTAAGAACCACAGCTTCTTAAAAAAATAATAACAAAAGAATACGATTACTTACAATTGTATATTTACCATTGCACCATTACCTTCCCATAGTAAATTCATTTCACTTTCGCTACAGAAGAACGCTACGCTAAAATGATGGTGATTCCTTAACGGAATAAGAAGTGTCATTTTATACTTAATAATTGAAAAATTATAGCATTTGTTTTTATTAAAGAGTTAATAACATTGGACTGGATTTCATCCAAAAAGCGGGATAACATTTGCCTCGAGGCCATTAAAAGTTCCTATTGTTCCTTAAAGCTCTGAGAGTGAATTGGATAAAGCTATTGTTACGTTATTCACGAATACACAGGAATTGAAATTGATTTTTTAAAATACATTTCAAATACATATTTTAAAATCATCCTGAACAGAAAAAAATATATCATCATTAACAAATTAGAAGTATTTCACTAGATAAACGCAATATATCTATTGAGTATATTTTTGTGGCAGCAAGGGATTTGGCGCTATGATGTATTGAGAACAGAGTAGTCAAAGTCACCGGTGCGTATTGTTCCGTCCTCTATGTGGAACGAGGCGATAAATCATTTTCGTTCGAGTCCAAACAAACCGCCCACTAAAATGCGCCCTTTTGTTTTGGACATTTAAACAGATTCATTTGATATACTTCTCACACGCTTCATTAGCTTGTCCCTGCTTATTCATTCTATTCATTCAATCTTTTTTGTTATTTGACAAAAATCTCAGTTCAGTTACTTAAAAAATATTATTTATTTATTAAAAATATTTCTACTTAGAAAAAAAATAAGTAAAAACTGTTTGGATATATTATTTGAACATTTAGATTCCATTTCGTATTATAAATAAAAGCATTCACAAGTTAATTGCTGTTGTATTTACGTAGTATGGGCTCATTACATATTATATTGTGCCGTAACTTTAAAAGAATTGAACCGATAAATTGGTACCCGGATTAAAGGTATCGGGAAAATATATAAATACTGAACTGTTATTGCCTATCTACGTAATTAAAAAATAATGTATTAAAGTTATGAATATTATATTGAGGTCAAATATTTACATGAATAATTTTCTTTATGACTTTTTTTATAACAATTCACTCGTAGATATTTCTAATGTGTAACTTGTATGAATTATATTTGTAATCCTCAGATAAGAGTCCATTCAAGGTGAATATTTTTTTTCATTATATTTTTATATAATATCCTCCAAAATATAAGAGTAATTTAAATATAGCGACATGTAAACTTGACAGAATAAGTAATTCTTAAGTTGGATTTGGCTTTCATTTCAAAATTTCAACTAAAAATATGTATATTATTAATAGCATTCTCTAAGGATTGAGTCCGGTTCTAAATTCTATATTTTAGAACATGTAGACCGTTTTGGCAAATATTTTGTTTATATATATAAACAAAACTATCTCCCTGTGTGTGATTAAAAACCTATATATTGAAACATGTTAAATTTTCAACAGAAACTGTTAACCACTAAAAGGGTCTAAATTCTAAACTGTTCCTTTTACATCCTCAGATAAAGTTTCAGAGTTTTTGGACAATTTTGGATCATTAGTAGGGTTTAGTTTAGCAGCAAAAGGTATTTTTATATTTGATAACAATTTAAACAGGTAAAGGGATTAAACTAATTTATTATCTCTAATATATAGGCCTTATATCGCTCTTGTTTATATCTGCTTCAATTATCAAGGACTATGACACTTTCAGATTCCAGTAATTACACTGTAACGTACGGATGAGGCGCTGATCTCCCGGGAAATTACACTTCTATTTGCCCCTTAGAAGATGCATAGTACGAAAACTGAAGACTGTAAATGGATTTAGAAGGTATAACTAATAAATAAAAATATTGAAATATTGAAAAATATGAAATAGAATTAATAAGAAAAGACGCTCGCTATGACCTGAAATATAGGAAAATCTCTACGTCAACACTTATAAACTTTACCCGTCTGATTACTTTTGTCGCTTAAATTTTTGATGATCAGGCAATCTCCGGAGGCTTGTAAAACTAACTTGTAAAATGAAAACCGAATTTTATGACTCGCTAAGCTGTAGACCCAACGACAATATCTGTTATCTATTGTATTTGCTAAAAAAGGGCTCTAAAAAACTAAATGAAAATCGTGAGTAAAATAGTTTCACGCTCATGAAATTATTTATTATATAATTTGTTGTAAAAAAAACTGAAAAGACATCCCAAAACCCTTTAAAATAAGGTAGCAAAATTATATCTTTACCCCTGACCGATAGAAAAGGAGTGGTTGAACTTCAAATGGAAGCATAGATTTCTTCTAGAACATCTAGAAACATGTCAAAAACTCCTTTAGAAAAACCAACGATAACAAAATTGGTTCATTAATTTTTGAGCTACGATATCAGACAGACACAGATAAATCAGGTTAACAAGAATTAATTATTATAAACACGGCAAAGTTAATTGATGATTACATGTTTAAAACTTTACCGATTCTTTAACAAACAAAACAAACTTAAAGAATACCAATTATCCTAACTTTATATTGAAGTTAATTGAAGTTGTTATTTAAATCGGTTCGCTTGTTTTACTAATCATTACTCACTTTGCAACTCAGGTTATTTTTTGTTAATTAGACAAATTATTAAATTTATGAAGTCATTTAAATCAAATTGACGACTTTCTAATTTTAAAATCAAATTAACGGAAAACTTTTACAATGGAATTGGTATGTGTATTTAATAAATATCATTTTAATATTTACGACAAGTAAGTTACAGGATATCTACAATATTTCATTGTCGGTTTCCTCCCTATAGAGGATGGGTCATAGGAGGTGTATTATTAGAACTCCAACACTCAAGTTCGATTTTCCAGGTGACTACACGCCTTCGGAACTAGAATACCGAAGATGCTTTTAAAATATAAGAGATCAGATAATACTGATATGCGTTTTAAAAATAAAACGGCACTTTTATTCATATTTTTAGTCGACCTTTGAAATACTTCTTTTAAAGTTGTATGTCGACTGAAATTAATAACCGGTGTTAATCCTGATTTTACAAACTAAAGATTCAATTTTTTTTTCTGATCAGTAATTAAAATTTTCTAATCTATCTAAAGTTTCTTACTTCATGGGATTGTAAATTATTTTTTAATTACGATCGTATATGTACGTCCTTTCATTCAATAGCTACGTAGTAAGATAATACACAACTATATATTTATTCTTTTAGTTCTCTAAAATCATTATCATCTTCGTAACTAACTTCGGAAAAACCTAAAAAAGCTTGAAATAAAAGACGGTTCCATAGAGGGAGGAAATGTTTGGTTTGACCAAGAATGATAAATAACTTTGCTCCAAATAAGGAACCTTACAATACGCGCCGGCGACTCTCAAAGCTACTATATTATCGTTACATCATAGTATTATATCCTCCGCTGTCATTTGTATGAAATGGATAAGATAGATGTGACAAGTAAATAAAATAAAGAGGAAATAGATAATTGTAATGAATGAAGGAAATATTATTGATAATACAGAGGAAGGACCTCAGAAGATGATATTAATTCAATTATTTAACCGAGGTTTTGCTGTTACATATTTTATGAAAACTACATGTTTATTACACAAAAAATCATTATCATTATAAACTTTTATTATCATTATAAGCATAATGATAATATTTTTATAAGAAAATTTATTATTTATTCAAATTAGAAAAAATATTGGTTTTGAGTACAAGTTTATTTCAAATATTTTACCGATATTGCAAAATATATAATAAAATCAAACTAATAAAAATTCAACTCCAACTCTTCAAAATCAACAATATTCACAATAAAATAAATCGCAACGATATTCAATTTAATATTGCATTGATATATTTTAGGAACAATACCCCGTGAATTCAGTTTGACACCAATGTATATATCATAAATCCCTTTAAATGTCCCTGAAACAAAGGGCCACAGTTCAGTGGAAGGTTTGTTTGGTTTCGACCGTAAACGATTAATCGCCTCGTTCCAGCTAGAAGCATAACAATACGTGCCGGCGATTTTGAAAGCTCCATACATAACTCTAAATACAAAGTTAAACCTTAGCTGTCAAAATAAGTATCAGTGAAGATAAATTGATTACTAATTAAATTGTATTACGATAAGCTCTGTAAAATAAAACCGATTGCACTTGTAGTTCTTAGTATCATACTTGCAGTTATAATAATAACCTTTGTTTCGGGATTTGTCCATATGGTATTAGTAACAATGTTTCTTATAATCTAGTGGTAGTAAAACTACAAATTTATATTAACAATTGAAATTTAAATGAGTCGTCATTTCACGTGGAGCATTCAATATCGCAGTATTGTACTCTCTCATGTTTCTTGAAATTCATGCAGATGTATATTTAATAAGTCAACAAATATTTCATTCAAAATTTTTACTTCACGTTGAAAGTTGTCTATGAGTTCAAAAGCGTTGCACAGTCTTCTTTTGATATCAAATATAGCTATTATTAAACCCTGTACCTGAACTAAAACAGAAACTATGAGAAAAACTTTTACTCAATAAATATAAACTTCATTTCGCCTCAAATTTATTTTTTATTATTTATAGCGTAATCCTTGTTATTTAAATGTACTCGTATTTCTGATATAATCCACGCTTAAAGTATTGATAAACATTTAATTTATAATTCATTTCACAAATATTATGATCGGAAGATTTAAAATAATATCTTTATTAATATCTCATTTAATAATTGTAATTCTTCATTTAAATTTAATTGATCCTGTAATGCTTAATTTATATAAATGAAAGCGGGTTAAAGTTATTTTGTGTGACGTCATAGCTGACAATGTTTTCGAATTTTCATTTAATCCCATGTGTTAGAGCAGATAAGTGCCGTAGCTCCGTGGTACAAGCCTAACTTTTAAACAATAATGGCTGTATAAATTGGAAAAAGTCAATTTGTCTCATCATAGGTGTTGTAACGGTCACAAGGTTCTGACGTCGGATGTAACGTATTTCCCAAAAATATAGTTTACTTAAGGAAGATCGAAACGCTCTTGTGCCATAAATACCATATGGCAAGACCTTTTATCGAAATCCCGAATCGATTTCACGGCTGACTTCATGTACTCAGACTGCATCTACCAGCGATTAAACACTTTTAGAATTCTTATTTAAGCTGGTCCTTTCTTTATAAAATCTCTTTATTTTGTTACTTTTGCCATGTAATAATATCCCAATAAATATGCTTTCAAGTACATGCCTTAAATATTTATATATCTATATGTATAATTTATGGTATAAGTTAAATATGTATGTTATTATATAAAAATCCAATAGGCTTTGATACAAATAATAAAAGTACTAATAAAAAAAACATGAATAAATATATAAATTCAAGAGTATCCTTAAATTTTGATACATTCCTTTTTTTAGCATTTCTATCTATAAAGAAAGAAATTGTAAAACATTTGGGTTTGTGACGTACGAGCAAAATTTGACATACATATACATTTCAGAAGAAGAAAAGGCAACAGTTTTGTGGACTGCTTATTTGGACTCGAACTAAAATGATTAACGATCTAATTCCAAATAGAGGGCGTTACGTTCAAATACTGGCAAAAGTACTCCATTATAAACTATATAATTTGGATACAAACAATTGCTTCCACATAAGTGTAGGTGAATGTGAGTGTGTGTGCGTGTGTGTGTTAGTTGTAAATTTCTGAAGTTAGTATAGTCTAACATTAAAGAAATTGTTAGGTAAATTTGTACAAGTGAAAGAACTAAAAGCATTGAAACAATGTTAAATCTCTTATAATAAATACTTACTCAACTGTATTTGATCGAAAAGCTCGGGGCCATTAAAAGTTACCATTGTTCCTCAAACTCTGTGAGTGAATTGTATGAACGCTATTGTACATTATTCACAATTACACATGAATCAAAAATATATTTCGTGATAAAATAACTTCGAGAGTTCCTTTATTGATTAGTTTTTAATTTTGAAAATTACTTTATAATAAGTTACATACAATATTATAATAATAACAAAATAGTAATCACAAGATTAATTAGAGTAACATTTCATAAAGTTCCTGGTTACCGTTCTGCTTGACATGATTTACATTATGGACTTTCTTTATTTATTGGACTGATTTTTAAAGATGGTTGCCATCTGGTCGGCGGACTAGTTGGTATTCAAGAGCACTCGTGACGCATCTCGACGCTGTAATGCGTACATGTGAGGGACAAACACCAATGTAATTTCCCGCGGGATATCCGCGACGCTATGTAATTATTCTGTGGACAAGTGATATCAGCTTCTTAGCAATAAAGTTGTGATAAAAAGATGTTATGTCGAAATGGTGATACTTAATGTTAAAAAAAAATGTTTTTTTTTACTATAAAAACCAGCTGCTGACAGAAACCTCGGGACTATAGGAATAAATTATTATATTCGGTGTATAACACATGACACTATTTTTTTTTGGCTACAATTAGGTTTTTTAATTGTTTCACTGGATATAAGTTTAGTTTTAAATTATATCCCGTAACAGTGCAGCAACAACTTTTGCATTATATTATGTTTTCACAGGCTTCCAAGTTGAAGAAAATATTCGCTTAGATTTATAATTATAGAATTTAATTTCATGAGAATTAAACGTATGTACGAAAACTTTATATCACACTTATTATAAAAAAGTATAAAAATCTTTTTAGGGTAGTAGTAATAGTACTTTTTATTTTAGTAGTAGTTCTTTTAATCTGATACCACGAATTACTTGAATTTCAGTCAATTTTGACATACTTAATTTAAATTATAAATAATGTACCTTATTAGGAATATAATTAGAATTATGTTGCAATGGACTGATCGTCCTTTCGAATTAACATTCCTATTTTATCGTCTTTGAACATAATATTTTGGAGTTATTAAAATCTTAAATATTTATTATATAAAATATAGATTTAAAGCAGAAAAAACGATTCTAATAAAAAATGGAAATAAAAGTCGATAAAATTATATTTTTGAAAATTGTATTACGAATTTATAAGTACAACTACTATCACTAATAGACTTACCGACAAAACGGTTGAACAATATCCGAAGCACACACCGTGCGCCAAAGCAAAGTACCTTATTATGTGAACAGCTCGTCCGGCTCGATTTCACGGCTGACTTCATCCCCTCGCAAGCTGCAACTATCGATGTGATGTTATTTTTAAAATACCAGCTCACAAAAACAAATGTTTGCACGAATACTATTCTTTTAAAAAGTGCTTTTATAATGTGCGGACTTATTGTAAGTATTACCTTATTTTGTAAATTAAAACTTACGATTAAAGTATTCAAGTACTGTCTTATTATGAATTCAATATTTAATTCCTAGATTAATATTATACAGATTAGTATTGGCAGCTGTAATAGATAATGTTAATATACTCTATATATATAAGATTTATGATTTTTATGATTAAACCATGATGACTATTAAAAATAGGTATATCACCCGGCTATGTAATTTTGTTAGACTAGTTTTGAATTAATACGAGGTGTCTATCCTATAGAATAGGAAATTAAATATAACTTATGTAAATATAACATATCCGGCTTAATATATATTTAATAATATTGTTATTCATTATGATATTTATAAATTCATTACCATCTATAAATAGCAGCAATCGGAAAAACCAAAAATTCTAACAAAACTTAGTTTTCTGCAATATATTTTAAAGATAAATTTGTTATTTAAAAAAAAAAGATAAAATTTCATTCCTTTCGAAATATCAGATTTTAACCAACTAGTAAGGTTAAGCTCTAAAACTATTTAATATAATTATTGGTTAACATAACGAATTATTGGTTATATCTCAATATTCTGTTGAAAGCCATATTTCTGATCACAGAGGTCTAGTTTCAACCCGGAATACCTAGATTGAAATAAATTTTGCGGATTTGAAATCCCTAAATAAAAGCAGCCAACCCAGTCTTTCAATTTAGCCTGACGTCATCCTTGTCTGAGATCCAAAGGCTCTAAACAACTGTTTTAATTAAGCTCTACAAATACGTGAAAACGATACACGGCGAATAAAAACAGGAGCTACCTTGGGGAAATTATTAGGGATGTCACTAAAAATATATATTTTATATATACATATACATTATATATAATGTACTTACTCAATCATTGGATATAAAATAACTTCCCACATTATTTTGTACACGTTACTAATTTTGGTTTAAAAAAAAAATAAAAAACTAATATAATATCTGAAAAATAGCCCAGAATAACTCGTCTTGCATAAGTATTGCTGTAATATCACTGAAAATTAATTTTATAAGATTACATAGACATCATTTATATTATAAGATTACAGACTTCTTTAAGATATTTATAAATAATTCGTTACCTAATAATACTCCATGCCGAGACAGCATGAATTAAGCAGAAAATAATAAACACTTTGTTGTTGCTATCAATATGTAATTCAACATTTAGACCCAATAACGATACTATACGAAAATATGTTATAGACAACCCTGTTCAAATGGAAAATTAAGTAAAACCTGAGAGAAATGCAATCAGTTCTTGCAGCCTTGTTATTGGCCACTGTTTTTTCGCAATCCAATAGCCAGTTATGCTCTTAGTTCTTCGTAAAAGTGTTGATTACTGAGTTCGGGTTTTACGTTGATGTGGAAAAAGCTTTATTTAGAGACTAGTCGACTGAATAACACAATATCTGAAAAGAAAACATTTGTTAACGGATTTAAATCACCTAATCTAATTAAAAATTTTATTTAAAAATCGAAGCATCGCTTTCAATTAAATTTAATCACGATAATATATTAACTAGATCCTTTTAATACGCATATTAATATATTACATAAGTATTTATACACACATGTAAATAGATATCACAATTTAAGTTTACGATTACACTTTAATTACATATGCCTGGTATTTGATACCGAATGAATGAAATTTACTCAGATATCTTATTACAATTATCCATATTAATATATTAAATGAAGATCTATTAAAATAACATCACAAATATATATTTGCCCGAACAAGATTTGCCTAATATTTCGTTATGTATATATATCCTGCTAATATTATAAATTCGAGTATATTTGTTCATTAGTAGGAGAGGATCAACCCGAGTTAACACATAAGCTGCTTACTTTTTATCCCAAGGAACCAAACCTTTTATGTAATCCTAGTACCTACTGAGAGAAAGGTATTACATGAAATCCTAATATTATTACTAAACCTACTAATAATCGTATTATCTCCTTTGCAACAGGCAAAGCTAAGGAATAAGTCGAGATGTACGAGTGTGCATTGTTAAACAAGAAATAGTATAATGCCCTGTACGTGCCGTCAATTCAATTTCACGGCTCCAAGGCGCGACCCTGCGATAGACTTTAAGGTACTGTTGGCGGTCGAAATATTTTTCCTTATTGAATGTTGGATTACAATCTTTATTACATTTTTTATTGCTCCAGAAAACTTGTTATATTTGGAACGACTTTTAATCAATTTTATTTTGTTTTTAACCCCTGCTTCAAAAAGAGGTGTTATAAGTTTGACCTGTCGATCTGTCGATCTATGTATCTGTGAATCTGTGTATTTGTGTGGGTGTGTCTGTGCCATTCTAGCAGCCAAACGCATAGACGGATTTGATTGCAGTTTTTATGAATCGAAAACCTGGTTTGTCGAAATGGTTCTTAGCTATGTTTGGTCGAAATAGAAACAGTCTTCTTCAAGATATTGAGGTTTTATAGGTGCGGGTGAAAGGTTGTAATGCAATAATGATAGAAATAATTAAACAAATGATAACTTGTATGTCCGTAGGTTCATTTAGTACAATAATAAAACCAGTAACATAACTTTAAAAAGCAGAAAAAAAAATTAAAAACCCCCGATACAAAAAGATCTCTAAAAATAATAAAAATAATATTATTATGTACTTATTGAAGTCGTTGCGTCGGGTGACCGCTTAATAAAGGAAGAAATTAAAATGCAAATAAGTTACCAAAACAAATAACGAAATTACTTAATGATTAACTTCGTAAAATAGATGCCATCGTCAACGTACTTACAACGTTCCCCCCAACGCAACTTCAATAATTACATAATAATATTATTTTCATTCTTTTTAGAGGTCTTTTTATATCGGGGTTTTTTGGAAATGTAATCTAAGCCTAGTTATTTTGTAAACATCATAATGGTAACGTAAAAAATATATTGTAATCACGAACCTAAAGATCACTAGACCCCACCATAAACCAAGATAGTATACCGATATCATTTTCAACAGTGTCCTTGATACATTTTTAAACACTTGAAAGTATCTATCTACTTTGATAAGGATTGTTTTCACGACAATAGTTTAGTCAATATGGCGTCACACGGTTAATATTTACCTTTTGATAAACATTTAGTTATCTACGTGATATTGTACACTGAGATACAAAAGTGTTATAGTATCATATTTAATAAAATTGAACAGAAGATAGGTTTTATTTATAACAATCATGAAATAATATTAAATTACACCATTCCTGTTCCAAGCACTATATCATCTTAAAGTTCATTACAAAGAAAACATGGCGACTATACAGCATGTTCACAAGACACGCGACTATGCGGTTAGCACATAAATTAAGTTAAATTAAATAAGACAGCACAATTTCTATCATTTTAGAGCGCCACATACGATATTGTAAAACTCTCCTTGTACCCACGAAATTTTAAACATTCCTGCCAAGAAAATAATTTCCGCTACTTTATATAAATTTCAACGGTTATTACACTGTTGAGAAAGAGAATACAAAACTTTTAAGGAAAATAAAATGGGAGTTAAACAGCTAGTATAACTTGGCAACGTTTTTATGTGGCGACGTCACGTAGAATACACGAACATACATTATAACGCTCGTAACACCTACTTACTTGGACACTTGCCCAATTTTTTATCTAACTTTTTATCTAATGTGCCACATAAACTTACTTGTCAACTGTTCTTACGGTCGCTGCGTCTGGGACATGGAAAAAACTAGAGAATATAAATATTTCTAACGATCGTATTATTCTTTGAAAGAATTTCGACTTTTCTGACCTATTTTCTGAAACTAATAATGGACAGTAGTTAAAAATAAAGGTCAATTTAACCAAATAGTAATGTTTATGTACGGTTAATTTTTTTATCTGTTTTGAATTCTATTCAAAAAGATTAAGATTTTTTAAACGACTGTACACTGTAACTGCAACGTTATCAATATTATCTAGAGTTTAAGCTCAGCGTTAGTTTCATTAAAACATACCTACCGTTCGGAAAAATTATCGAAACATGAATATAACATTCTTATTATTTATTATTGTATTTGTCGAAACAAACAGTCTCTACGTTAATACTAGACATAAAGATATTAAGGAAGAGAGTGTGCTTTTACGAAAACTGCAGAGCTTGGAGGATTATAATTCACGAAATGCATCTCAAATGCAAGCATGGAGTGAGATTTTAGCTGACGTGTTCGTGAATCGAATACTCACATTTAACACGCTAAGCAATGAGGAGAAAAAGAAAAACAATTCCAACAAAACGTACAATACAAATATTTGGGAGAGAGGTGTAAGCGTTCTTCTAGAATGGTATAAAGTAAACATTTATGATAAAATTAGCAACAAGCAGTCAATAAAAGATTCTACTAACAATAACATTTTTAAACCATCAATAATTTTACCTGAACGGAATAGTAATCCCAAAAGAGATGTGGAAATTATAGAACCAAGGTATCACGGCAAATTGTGTGATAATTGTAAGGACAGTGTAAAAGATGAAATCGAAGTTAAAAAAGAAAAAGTTTGTGAAAACGGACTAGAAAAGGATTCCAATGAAAATTGTGTCGATAAAAAAGTGTCTAAATTTATTTTAGCAATTCCATATCACTGCCCGGTAGGCTACAGACGAGATTGGCTTGGATATTGTAGAGTATCAATGTAATAAGAAACTATGACAAAACTCTAAAAAATAATGTAAAGTATAATAAATAATATAATGTACTAAAATTTTCATAAAGACAGTAAATGTCAAATTAATATCTTTTGTTTTAAATCCCCGATCCAAAAAGTTATAGGTGTTATAAGTTTGACCTGTGTATCTGTGGCAATGTAGCAGCCAAACGCGTGGACGGATTTGATTGCAGTTTTTTTTTAACCGGAAGCCTGGTTTGACGAGATGGTGAAAGGTTTTTTGCAATATTATTATAAAATACTTATACAAGTGTAAACTACTGTATTCATAGGTACATTTAGTATAATATAGATACTAGTAATATAATTTTAAAAAGCGAAAAACAAAAAAAATAATTTAAAAAACCCATACTATACAAAAATGCCTCTAAAAAGAATAAAAATAATATTACTATGTACTAATTGAAGTCGTTCCGTCGGGCAACCGCTAAATAAAGAAATAAAATTAAATACAAGTACGTTATGAAGGCAGATAACGAAATAATGATATCATATCCTATAGTGTAAGTCCGCATTAATTAGTTCCGAAAACGTAGTGAAATAGAAACCACGTGCAACGGTCCCCCGACGCAACGGCTTCAATTAGTATATAATAATATTATTTTTATTCTTTTTAAAGGCATTTTTGTATAGAGGTATTTAAAAATTTAATTTAATATTTTTATTCTACCATTTCAAATAATTCAGCTTCCAAAACATTTATTCAACAAATTACAATTGTAATCTTGCAATTCAAACCCTTCGAATCGAATCACCTGGACTTGAATGTTTATTTAGCCATCGCAAAAGTAATTTCTATCGTGTTCCAAACAAGTATTTTACATCAGACAATCGACAGAGTCAATTTCACGCTTTGCTGGCCACCAAAGAAGACCGGATGTACCTGGGATCAAACGGACATTTCAGAGACCGGCCACAAATTGACTCAATACACGTGCAGGAAAAAATAAGGAAAACAATAAAATAATAGCAGTAAAACTTTATCTATATGAGCGTGAAATCGTTTCTAATAATGTTTATTCGTTTTATTTTTATTTTTTTGGTTCTTATATTAACGAAGAATGGAATATTTTTATGGTTGTATAAATATTTATTTGTACAGGATTGTACTACGGAACAGTATCGATTTTGATTTAATTTACTATCCAATGAAAAAAATATATAAAAACGAATGTAGAATTACGAACTATATTAAAACCAAGGTTCCGCATAACAGAGATTTAAAAGTAGCAATTAATGTTCATTAAAAGTTTTATCGATAAACACGTCACAGTCGCTACACCTAGATATAATATAAGGCCACGGCAAAAACTGTGAGCCCATAAGCTG
Organism: Napeogenes sylphis; assembly: GCA_959347405.1. Lineage (NCBI taxonomy): Eukaryota > Metazoa > Arthropoda > Insecta > Lepidoptera > Nymphalidae > Napeogenes > Napeogenes sylphis. Next base: position 3,307,778 of record OY365783.1, read on the forward strand.
TAGCACATGGCACTCATTAAAAGTTTCTTAGTTTTGATTAATTACAGTCGCGCGACGAAGTGCAATTTGTTAGGAAACTTTGTCAGCAATTCGCGGCCTCACTACGAAATCGTTTATAACAAGCACAAAGAGAATGTTGTGGATTTAATTTCTGGCTTAATTAAGTCCTGAATTGTGGCTCTGGGATTGTTATTAAAAATAGAATAATACCATCACTGTCACATGTGTTGTAGTAAAAGACAAAATCCATCTACTTTACTTATGATAATTGACGAAGGTTAGTAAATATGTGTTGAAATTATAGATGAGAAATAACGATATAAATATCTTAAATGTTTTACAAGTCCAATTAAGATAGCTGCAATATTTTAAATAACATCACAGATGTTATAAGTTCAGTATCTAACACAGAGTCCTTTGTATTTCAGGTTGAGAAAACACGAAAGTTATGCGTTGCAAACTTGTGAAGCACAGGTGCTAATTACGACTTTCCGGCGCCATCTAACCACCGTACCTTGAACCCATTCACCACATTTATTACATCAAAATGTACTGTGTAATCTGAATGCCTGAGGCCTTTGAGGAGATCTATTTAAAATGGTAATTTGTTACGTTCGACGGCGTATGAATTAATAAATGTAAAAAGTTATTTATTGCCTTATAATGCCATTTCAGATGATAAATGACGATTAAATGTTATATTTTCTTATTTCCTACAACTTTCTTTGCTGGAGTAATTTGTCTTACTTTGTAATAATTTTAACATTGAGAAAAAGAAATACATATTAAATAATAATATAACATCTATCTTACTTTAAATAGACAATTGATGGTGTAGATGTGAAAAATGTTTAAAAAGTCAGTAAGTTTGTATAATAGAAATACACAAAAGAGAGAGAGAGATGTGAATAGTCCAGTAAAATACATACAAAAAACGGAAAGCATCGTAAAACTACATGAGTTACAAGAGTTGCAAACCTTTATGTTAGTGAAATAACCTCGCAAACACCAAGGGTCGGACATAACCGTAAAGAGTAACCAGGGGTTGCTTCTTAGTCGATTACCAGAAATTATTACACTTTTCTTAAAGGTGTAATTCTTGGAATATTTGTTATTTGTTAAGATATTTCATATTTGAAGCTAATGCTATCTAATAAAAACAATTATAGATAATTTTTCTTGCATTGGCTATTTCAGCAATATCTATTAAGGTACAAACTATTTTCTAAAATGGAAATTGACAACCATTTCATGTGACTATTAAAAAGATAATATCAATAATTACTAATTTCAAATGCATTGACATTGCTGAAATGAAACAATAGTTCTCAATTAATGTTGTGCACACACGAGTACTTGGTACTAAGTACTTGGTAGTACTTGGAACTATTCGTGAGCAGCGACGCTTATAACTGCTAAAATTGCCTTCGCCTTCATACAAAATGTGTGTTACATTTTAACCGTTGGCTTGCATTGACTGTACAGACTCTATGGTAATTAAAAGTGTGTTCTATATTTAACTATATAATATTAAATTTAATAAACTTGTATCTGTGGTGTAATTTTAAATGTATAATAGAAACAAATAAGCAGAATGAGTCTGAATGAATGAATTATATATATTTTTTCATGTATATAATTAGTAGTCAATACGTTCGTTTGTGATAGTTAAATCTCTGAATATTTGTTTGGAAAACATAGCTTATCTATTTAATTTGTAATTTAAAATGTATAATAAAAAAATTGTAGCTACTTAAAACATACTTTTTGAAATTTAATTAAAATTGTTTTTATTTTTTTACGAAACTTATTATATTTCAGTTGATATAATTTTGTTGTTTAATATAGTATTTAGTAAAATATATAAATGGAATGGAATTAAATTAAAAACTTATAAATATTCAAAGACTGTAAAATGATGTCTGTAGATACTACTTATAAACAATATTTCAAAGAGCATCATTCACTAGCGCGGCGGATTATACTCTGAGTAAGAGTGTTAATGGTCCATTGTGGAGTTGCTCCCATTCTGTCTTTAAAGCTTACTCTTTGATGTCGGAAACTCCTTGTACGGATACTAATAATAATTTTAAATTTAATATCTTCCTACTATAATATGTATGACTAGATTGCATTATAGTACTCGACATAATTCCTATAAATTACAATTAAATTATAATTATCAAAACTGTGTTCTGATTTTCCGAATACATTAATTTTTATTTTTGATTAACTTCTAATAATGTCAGATAATGTTCATGTTTAAACAGGAATGTGAAAATGGATACGGCAATTATAGACATCGATACTAATTTATTCGAAACAACCAAATGCGATACTCGAAAACCTTGCCAAATCTGGAAGCACCTCTCCTCATAGATCCCGATATTATTTGGCGTCATTCCAAAATAATTACTTTACGTAAACCAGTCCAATCGTGGGGAAATTAGATACTTGGTTACATATTGGATGCGGCACTTAGAATGCGGGAAAAATAATGTATACTAGCAAATTTTACAGTAATTTATATGTAATTAAACTGAATTTTTCATAATTTGTGCAGTGCATCTCAAAAACATCGATAAATATTAGTAGAAATATTTATATCATAATCTGTATACAAGAAGCAAAAAAAAATAACTGTTATGGTTGAGAGGATCGTAAACATAAAATATGTAAAGAATATGAGTAGCGGTTCATGTAGCTTAATTAAAAAAGTACTTCAGGCGCGAAATGAAGAGGTTCAAATGGCATCCATTTTTATATATTATTCAAATTATGTAATCTTTATATATTTTTTAACAATATGCTTTAACAAAACTCTTCTTTCATAGATCGTTTTCCGTATCTAAAATAATATTAGAGGATTGGTGTCCAATAAGCTCCAATACGGCATTGTATCAAATATTCATTATCTCGTCGTAAAGAGTATTTTGAAAGCGAGTTTTGAAGCCAAAAGCAAGTAATTTGGCAACGACGTACGGACAAATTAAATACCGCTATAAACCTATCAAATAACATCGTTAGTGTCTTGATTAATGGTATAAATCCGAGAGCGTTTTTTGTTCGGATAATAGGATTGATACGTCATCTATTGTACTAAAGCTTGTGTTTTAATGAGTCGTTCCGACTTTGTGCTCCGAATTAAAACATGATACGTTTCTTTTTAGATCTTTGTTTTGGAACATTTCAAGAGTTGATCAAGAAATTATTATTTTTGTAATTATAAGTTAATTTTAAAGAAATTACGATTTCAATATAATAAAACATTTGTTTTTTATAACCTCATCAGCTCGTTTTAATGAATAGAAAAAGATGAACTTTTAAAATAATTAAATAAACCGTTTAAATGGCATCTAACTTTAAATGTGATTTCGTCCTTCAGTTAAATTAACCCGAGCAACAGGTTTGACATCAACGTGGTTTTTATTGCCGAAAAGTGCCACTAAGTTTCGTTCAGGGGAACAAGTCTCGTGTTAATGCGCCTAAAACCCCAGTATAATGCTAGTACTAGCACAAACTTATCTCAATTGAATGTCAATTATTAATTGAACACTAGTTAAACGCATTCCGTAATGAAGTTTGAAAACATTATCACATTTAGGACTCATTTAAATAATCCACTTTGAGAAACTTCAATGTAATTTAAAAGCGACAAGACGTACTGAGGAAAGGATTCTGCAGAATCATGGTCTGAGTAAGATGAATTATGGACGCGATGACGGTTTGAAATAGAATCGGTATAACCCTCTTAATGAACATCTTGAAATTATAGTGTAAGCTGTATCTATGTCATTTAGACGCAGGTCTATTATTGTTTCATTATAAAAGTTCTGAACATTAATTGGTTCATAGTGTTTTTTAAGTCTGTCTTGTTTCCTGTAACATATTATAAAGTCTATTAATCGAAGTTATTTAACAAATGCTTTTTAAAAAAACAGTATAATCAAACAAACCTATGACCTCGTGGTTTTCTTAGCCAGTTTCTGTTGTGTTTTTAAGTTATTTAAGAAACCTTATTCGTGTATATATAATAACATTGCAATGTTTAACATATGTTTATTTATACCTGCAAAAATACTCCCGCCTTAAATACTTTTAAAGTATTATTTTTATCGCAACAGTTGCATTAAAAAGTCTCATATGGTTTTATTTAGCCGTAGTAATGAAGTCGAGGCTAACGACATGAACACCTGGCAGTTTTCCAAGCAATTAAGCCATCTGATTGTTGCTCTATTTTATTAGAGGCGCTCGTGTTAAAAAGTGAAGATATGTCGCACTGCAGGCTGCAGGCCGCAGGCTAGGAGCTTGCTGCTAAAATATTAAATTTTGCTAAAACAATTGAGCTTTTGAAATGTGAGACGTTTTGTTTGCAGTATCCTAAAACAAAAGACCTACTAATATGACGAGGAATAGATATACCAGACCAATATATTATATTATTGTATAGCAATATAGTATAGCAAAGAATTTCTATGTCATTTGGGAAAATTATCAATATAACTTACCCCTGTTTTTTAAACCCTTGATAGTTACCTGGGCCCTGGTGTTTTCAGGTCTACGATGGTGGGTGGTCTATTTTGTATTTCGATGCGGATTTTTCGCGTGTCTACTACCGCTACTTCTAGAGTGAGAAGAATACGTAAAAAGATAGACATCACAGATGGAACGGAAATGTCAGATATTATTTAAGATTTGATTATGCGTATGGTGCTATTGCTACACACAATTTTGATGCAAAACAAAAGATGCTAAAAAATTCAATCAAAAAAGACTCCTACACAAAAAGACCTCTAAAAAAGATAAAAATAATATTATTATGTACCGTTGTACGTCAATCGTTGAAGATGTCTGTCTATTTACCAAGTTTTCGGAGCTAATGAATGAGGACTTAGACTATACGAGATGATATTGTTATTTAATAATTATTTGCTTTGAGACTTTAATTTCATTTTGATCTTCCTTTATTTAGCGGTCCTCCGACGCAACGTCTTCAATAAGTATATAGTAATATTATTTTTATCCTTTTTAGACGTGTTTTTGAGTGGGGGGTTTTATAAATTTTATTTATTTTTTTTTTTATTTTGTTTTTTAAAGTTAAATCTACTGCTGTTGCTGGTTGACTAATGTACTAAATGAACCAACAGACAAACTCATTTTCACTAGTTTAGGTTTTTTCTATCAATATTTCTTATAAAACTTTTCTTTATCACCAATTAAAGCTCAATCTTGGAAACGACTGCTTTTATAAAAAAACCTCATTTTGAGTCGGCGGTTAAAAATGGTATTCTGATAGTATCATTGAACTCCAACTAAGCTTATAAATATTATCGTAAAACACGCGTTTTTATTATTTTATCTATTTACTAAATTATATGATTTACATACAGGATACTTAGAAAAAACTTTGTAAAAAACTTTGTAAATATCGATTATTTTATTTATTTAAAAATACATGAACATGATATTTACTCAAATGTCCCTGTACGGTATTTGTAATTTTAGCATAAATCAATCCTACTGATATATTATTGCCATTTCGTTTTATTTTGCAACTGTACTCTTTATGTAACTTTGGAAGATAATGTTAAAAGCATTTTTGTAGAATCTGTGCAAAAATCAAATCAATCTCAGACGAAAACTAAATATCGCAGAACTATGTCACGTGTACAATATTATTATTATCATGAATCGTTTTAGTAGTAAACAATTCTAATGAAGTCTCAGGTTAAACCTGTAAAACACTCCGATTAATGATTTATTTTAAAGATTGTAAATTATTTTAAACATTGATTGACAAATAATTCCCAAAACAACACATTAGTATAAAATAGTAGAATATAAAATTATTTTTAATAAAATAAAACGGTTCCTCAAACATTATATTGAATTAGATAATTATTCAACACATATGATTCCCTATAGGAAAAATCCAATAAAACAGAAGCTCCTTTAAAAGAGAATCTTTTCATCTGAGCCTCACTCACACACTCACCCACATACATCTGTATATTGAAATAAACTCATCATATACGTTACATTGCAGTTATTTATATTGGTTTCAATCATATTTTATTGACTAGAAATGAAATTAACTCAGCACAAATAAATTGAATTTGTAGAAAGCAATCAATATGAAACCAAGCTTAATCCGTGACCGAGCTATTGTGTTATGACGGTGACGGTGACTGCCGAATCTGAAAGAGATTTCTGATGGACGATTTATGCAGTCCAAGTGACAGAAAACTACCTAAATCATGACTACTGAATGTAATATTGAGACATTTATCACGAAGTATACTTGCCAATAAACTTTGCCCTGATGTTTAATTTATTTATTTGTTTATATTTGATGCCTTATTATTACATATTAAAATTAAAACCAATTCGTATGTGCTCTTGCTTAAGTTAAGTCTAGGCACTTTTTAGAATTGTTTGCTTGTCTGGTAAAATCGTAGAAAAGTGTTAACTAGTTATTACTTTTATGTCCAAATATTTATTTTATTTCTATACAATATAATGTACGTATGACCTATAACAAAAAAACAAAAGAACTCATTTACATCGACTGAATTAAATAACAGCAGTAAACTATTATTTTCCGTGGCTTGTACCACCACCTTTAAAACCTGGATTACCCCGGATTTTTTCCCACTAAGCTTCCGTAATTGGATCCTAAATTGACCGTCCGTTGTTTGGAAATACCTAAAGGATTGTAATTCTGTTGGATTGCATTATTTGGATCCCATTAAAACAGGATTAAATATTCCAATTGTGTTTAAAACATATACACGTTAATCTTCTCATTTCAATGATATTAAAGTTATTATATTTATAACAGTACGACACAGTACACACACAGTACAGTATATCACACAGATTAAAGGACAATTTTGTACTCATATTGGTTATAATTCCAAAATGGATACCAATTACGTTATAATGCGATTACTTGTATTATTTATTCGTATTTCATAAAAGATATTCTCGATTCAATTTACTTAAATGTGGTTTTTATTGTATATTTTAATATAATTGAACTTAATAATTATAATACCTGTTAGTGGTAACAGTTTTAAAATTTCACTCGTGAATTTATTCAAATATTGTGTTACATTTTGAAATTATTAATTTTAATACAAACATAAATATTAAATTTATATACATATTATGAATGGTTATTATTGTCCACTTGAAATGTATTGGTGTTTGCAAAATTAATTTAATCAAATATTCATATATAATTAAACATACATATTTCTACAATAATTTAACGGTGTAGCCAATGCTTCTCATAATCAACAAAATACGCAATTTGAAATATTATTATATTTATATATATTATATTATATACTAGCTGTACCTGCGACTTCGTACGCGTAGATTTCGATTTTGATAAAACGTACCCTTTGTACTTAACAATGTATGTAAAAACTATCAACCTTTAAACTGGTAAGCAGTAATGGTACGACAATAAGAGATTATTAACTTCTTTATTTGTTAACGGATTGTTAAAGAAAAACAAAATGTAAAATGAATCCCATGACAATATATTCCCGAAAACTGAATCCAAATAGATTAATCTGTTTTTGACATGAGCGTGCACAGACATACAGACATACAGACGAATTACATGAAGATTTACATGGTACCTATTACATGATTGACATAATTCAACATAACTTTTTTTATTTCTTAACCGATTTAGATGAAATAAAGGCTAAATGTTAAGTGAAGACTGTGATAATATATTCTTGAAAACTGCAATCAAATTAGTTAAGCCGTTTCCGAGATTAGCGTTCACAAACATACAGACATACAGACAAACAGACAAACTGAAAAACCATTGTTTTGGGTTCTCTTGCTCTTATAAAGCCCCCCTATGATGTTTCTTTTTTTTTTAAATCCATGTACATGAATGGATCAGTGACGAATTTATTATATGTATAGATATAGATTTTATATATTTTTTTGTTGTACGCAATAAGCTCTTGTCCATTATTTTTCGGTTAAATGTTACGTGTTTCGTAAATCATTGATATTAATTTTTCAAATCACAATATACTACTATTTTTTAACATTATCTATTTGTTGGAAGCAAAATATTTTCACTTTTTTTTATAAATCTGTAAATTTTTGGTTTTATCTCTTTTAATGTATTCCAAATTTTTTTATGAAAACGATATTATAAATCATTTGATTTGATTGATTTGTTGATTCAAACAGTAAGCCCCCCCATCAAATTTCACCAGTCTGTTTATTAAGTTACAAATATCTTAATATACAGACAGCTTAAGATATTTAACTGACTTGGTCATAACAGAATGCAAAGTTATTTACTGTTTTTTTTATTTTATTCAATGTCCGATAGTAATAGATCCAAAGTAAAGGAAACTAAAGATAAATTTAGGTCACAAATCAAACTTTCGACATTATACTGCAGCATCCTCATGAATTATTTAACATCTCTCCAAAACACACTTTGTTGATTAAATATTGATAATTATTACTTTTTTCTTCACTTATTTTTTGTTCAACTTTTTATATAGTAATAGTTAGTTTGTCAGAAATGACATTATGAATTATTTCATTACGTAACTACATTAAGCATATCAAACCGTAATTAAATAATTAAAATCATTTGCAAGGTTCGGAACCGCTGAGTATTTATATAATATATATTTTTCATAAACTCATCATAAGTGGGTTTTAGTGAATTTTTAACCGACTTCTTCAAAAAGGAGAAAGTTCTCAATTTGCCGGTATATATATATTTTTATTTTTTATGTATGTCCACCGATTTCTCCGAGATTTCTGAACCGATTTACGTAATTATTTTTGTTTGATGCGGAATAGTTTCGAATTAGTCCCATAAACATTTGATTCCGGTAGGCCCATTAGTTTTTATTTTATGAGCATTTTAGTCCAAGTTTTGAACTATCTCCTCCGGAAGAAAATCAAAACGTGTTATGACTAATGAAATCTGTTGTTTTGGATATGTAAAGTCTGACGCTCTGCTGCTAGCCGGTTCTCACATTGCTGAGTAGACCCAGTTGCTGTACGGTTTCGTATCACTTCTAATCTATGAGCCCTCTGCGCGACTCGTTCTCTAAACGCTCATTGTTGAGGCCAAGTCTATTAGCTCTCTGCTCAATATACTCATTCGCAAGACGTTCTTGAATCTTTCTGAGTCTTATTATGCTGATCAAGAGTTTCTTGAAGTAATCGTGATTTCATATATGCCTTCATGGCCAACCAATGTTTTCACGACCTTAAATAGTCTCACAAGAACGTGATATTGTGTTTCGAAGAGCATTTTTACGGAGACGACTACTTTTATCGGTTCCCATTTCTTGAGATCTGTATTTTTTAAGAAGCGCAGCACCTTTTGTAGGTTTACCATGGAAATTGATAATGTAGCAATAAACTAAAAAGTATTAAATAAAAATAACTACGTTAAAAAAACCGACTTTAAAACTAAAAAGTAAAAAATAATGAAGATATAATATTTATTATATACTACCTATTATTTATATGTCCTATTTACTAATAGGTTAGAAGTCGGTGCCAAGCCTTAAACAAATAATTATATTTAACCACTTAAATGAATACTAGCAAACTAATACAATGAAATGCCTACTTTAGTGATTAAGATACGTAAATAAACATAATAAAAAGCAATTAAATCTTAATATTATAAGCAGCTCAATCAATACGAAGAATAGTGAAAAAAAAAAACAAAATTATGAAAATATATTCAACAGAATTCTTAAACTAAATGGACATGTGAATTATGAAATGCCTAGTTCAAAAATTAAGATACTTAAATAAAACTATAAAAGAGCAAATTAAATCTTAATATGATTACTAGTTTGAATCAATACAAAGAAAAACAAAAAAATAAATAATTACGAAAATATTTTCAACCGAATTTCTATACTAAATGGCTTGGATCCCCAATAGTCGCGGGTTCGAATCCCTGCCCGTACCGGTTTATTTTTCATTCTATATTTATATAAATTTAAATAAGCTTAACATGGCTATACATGTTTAAAGATATTTTCAAACACCTTAACATCTAATTATTCAAGAGATGTATCAACAACACCTCTACCCCCACCACCACCTAGAACTCACTCGCTAACAACACATCATAAATACTATCGATCGTTAATAGAATCAGCAATAAGATTGTCAATAAAAATAACCAAACAACATTTAAATCGGAACGAAAAGGCTATCAATTTGTTATTAAAAATGGAACGGAACGTAAAAGTGTAGAGTGTTTCTGTGAGTTTTGTTTGCGGTTCGCTCTTCTGAAAATAGATTTGGAGAACTTTACAGGTAACGATTTTTATAAATATTTCTACTTCATCCATTAATTAGTGTTAAAGAAACAGTATTTTTAAGCTATAGTTAGTTATTAGGTATAGATTACCTTATTATCTGATAATAACAAAAGATGTGTACTAATAGAAATGTTTGTGTTATTATGACTGTAAAACTTATGGATTCACGTTTCGAGCAATTACAGTGTAAAATATAAATGAAAACTGGAACAGAACAAATAGATAAAATATTATATTTAATTTTAATTGTATATAAATCGAATCGTGTCGATCACGTCACGTCTGGTGTAGATGACATCATAATAACGGACTTATTTACATCGGGAGGACAATCGAAACTAGTTCAAGATCCAAATAAAAACTCGAAAATGTAATATACATACATATTGGAGAAGTTGGCTCATATTTTACAACTCAACGACTCAGGAAAGTCAATAGTTCAAGAGATCTTTAACATTTGATATACGATCTACGTTCTAATAAAAATATGTTCTTGGGTATTTATTTCTTTTGAATCATTAAATATATGTAAGTCGAGATTTTTTCCAATAAATATTGAATACTACAACAATATATGAGGTTTTATAAAATATTTAAGGAATTCTTAAAACAAAGCTTTTATTAAAATATTTCTCTTAATCTCGGTTTTAGAGAAACATCAGAGGTAACTCATCCAAAACTAATTTAATATTAATTTTCAAAGCTTCAAGATATTAATAAATCAGTCGTAATAACCCATTCAACCAAATTTGAAGCGCTTTGAAATATTATTTAAAATATTATTTGTCTAAACAGAAATGTTTGTTTTATAACATTAATTTGGAGATTAAACTCACGTTTATTAAAAAAAAAAAAATGTTGTTTGTGTGTGTGTGTGTGTGTACTCTGACTTATAGCCGAAAACTAAGAAAGCGATGAAAGGAGATCACAAATTAATTAATTCAGAGAAGACGATTGCTGCAAAATATTTAAAACGTGATTTTTTTTTATAAGAATAAGGAATACTAAATATATTTTTATCTGATATTTATAATATGTAAATATTATATTCGTTTAATTATTAATTTATTATTAATAGTAATATTTTGAATGTCTATTAAATCTGAAAGTCAATATTCGTAAAAATGTGTTATAAGTCAAAAGCTCCAAATCAAATAAAAGGTATTATTTGAATAAAAAAATTATAAACTTTTATAAATACTTATTTCAGTAGCTGTAACCGTAATAAACCTTTAAAAATATTGAAGGAGATCCAAGACTCGCAGCTGCGAGTGGTGCAATTATAAAAAACCTAATTCCAAATAATTTTAGCCAATTTCATTTTATCTCCTGACTCCACTGTACACCTGCGCTTTAGGTAATTGCTTCGAATAACTTAGACTTTGCCCTATCTGCTATCTGTTAATTATATTTGAACTGGATTTGCGTTGGCATTAGCGATTTGACTTTAAAACACACAAATGTTGTATAAAAAATCCTTTAATCTAAAGAAAATAAGGAAAAAATATGTATAACGAAATATAAATTTCAATGTCAAACTTTATTACACAATTTTATCACGAAGTATATTTTAAAGCTGAACTAATCTACTCGCAGCTGTGCTCAAACAACAATAAAACATGTTTAAGTTCAGTCTGTTTGTTCTGCAGTCATTGCGGTAGAATATTTCTACCGCCTCCCACAATTTCATTATAACCCAGCGACTTTATGAAGCCACGTAAAAAACATAACAAACGTCCCGAACAAACCAACAGGGATGAATCTCGTTAAAACAACACCCTAATAATATTTGCATTAAGAATTAACCGCTCCAAAAATACGGGAAAAGAATTTGAGCTGTACCGCTTGTCTCAGTATTTTTAAAATCTTTTTTCAGAAAGTTGATACGTATCTAAATGGTCTACTTATAAGAAACAGTTAGAACCTGTAAATATACGTCTACATATATAATTAATTTTGAGAAAAACTATTGCCTGGTGTACAGCATATGACATAGTACTACACACACACACACAAAATTCATAACAATTATTTTTATTGTTCTACTAGCTGCTGCCCGTGACTTCGTCCACGTAGACTGTAAACTAATATTTTTATGGGTCTTAACATAGGCCATACAACTATTATTTTCGATTATTTTGACTTATTTACCGATACATCAAACGTCCTTTAATCCATTTACACTGTAGCTGAGAACATAAAAATAGCATAATCGGCTATATTTATATTAACAAACGTATATTTGAATAACATAAGACTCCTTCTAAAGTCGTCGGGAAATAAGAAGGATTTTCACAAATAATAATAATAATAAATAAATAAATTCAGTAAATAAATAAACAAATAAATTCAGTGAACCAAACGATTAAAAACAGGATCTCCCGTGGCAATTAGTATTATCGCGCTATAATCTATGTTATGTCACAGAAAGAATGAAATGAAATAATTCTGATAAAATTTGTATGGTTATAAATTATTGTCTCGATCAAGATACAGAATACTTTTTACCAAATTTATTAAATTTTCACGTGAAAAGTGTTCATGCGCATAAATAACTTCGTGTACATAATCTTTTAATTGTAACCAGAACGTTATTTAACGTTGGTATTTGTGACTTTTAAGTTCAATTAAAAAAAGTTAAGACATGTCTAATGTAATAACAAAAAATACACAGTGCTGAATTCTAAACATTAAATACCTATTTCCGAAAGAATCACCCCTTTCGAAACCAATTTTACAAATACAACACTAAAATGTTTCAAATTAAACAAATTTCAAGATAGTTTTATTTGCAACAAATAAAATACAGTTTTTATATTTTCTTAAATAATATATTTCAGTTAAAAATAATGTACGTATTCAGTTAAAGTAAAAATTGGAGTTTTTATATAATATTGTTTATAGTTTTAATATATTATCTGCATGAACTCAAAAGATTAGCAGTAGTGTATTGTTATTAAAACGCTGCGAACTTATACCAATTTTGCCAACGTATACTCCAGCACCCACTTTCAGGCGTCAGATTTTCGTCGCTCCGCTAAAAAATTAACACTTTCACCCGAACTCCTTACACTTCCCAAAAATCTTGAGCCCTCTGAATAATAAAAATGGCCTGCGGCTAGCAATTCTTAAAATCCTCGAGTTTAATAATGTTTTAATCATATTTGTGGCCTTTATAACTTCGCTTAACTTTCTTCGCTCAAGAAAGAGTCGTGAAATTATTAGCTACTTGGAACGCTTCTCAACGTAATTTCTTTCCTACACGGTAAAGGACCAGTTTCACTATAATATTAGAATAATTAAATTCTTAGAAAATAAGATCTCCTTTGGCGTTTATTCATAACTTTACTACATCTGTAGTCGATATTATTACTTAGAGAATATATCATGACGGTGCGCATTTTGTAAAAAGATGTTTCTTTATTTTTTCTTATAATAGTATTTTGTATATAAATAATACATTTTTGGGCTCCTCTAAGTATAATTCACGTCCGACCTTTGGAACAACAATTATATAAAAAAAAATCGAAAGCCTGTGACAGTGATCTATGTTTTCCAGTAAAAAATAATAAAGGATATCAATTTTCCAATTTTTTTATTTACTTTGGTAACAAATATGTGAAATATTAATATATAATCATAACTCAGTAAGATATTAAAAATTAAATATACGACTAAAAATATCTAGTTAACTGACGTCGGTAAGACCGGCTTTCGACAGAGTAAAAGCAAAATCGAATTTACTGACGAACTTCGAGAATCAAAGAATAATACAGTACTTTTCTCATAACTTTATTTTTAGTTCTCGCTACTGGCAATCTTTAGTTCCTTTGGCGTTTTGCTTTTAACGTAAAACGTATAGAATAATTTATGATGAAGTTTTATGATACTATCAATTTTATTGTTTGCATGACCACGGTCGTTCGGCCTCGTAGTCTGAGTTGGTTAACAGATTCAATACCCGGTCATTAAAATTGATTATGATCAATCCATAGTCATCATGATATATAATTTAATTACGTCTTGTTTTTATTTTCGTGAATTTTCTCGTATTTAATCTTTTAGGTGATAAAATAGTTTTATAAAATATTATTATCACTTAAACATAAATTTACTTTTATTTATTTTATCCAAATCTAAAAACCAGCTCAGACTAACATTTCCAGTATTCAAAATTATATATATTTTTGTTGAATAGATTTGGTTTCTGTGACTACGCCATATACTCTATATGGAATTCATTTTTATTTTTGCAAACTCTATATTTTGTTCTATTTTAAAATAAAAGCGTGTCGGGTACAAATTATATGATGTACAACATTAGAAATAAACATGTCTATTATATATATTCTAGCAATAACGAGTTCATGGTATAATAATGACATAAGAACGTACAGTGCAGTCGAAGTAAAGGCAATCGTAAGGAATGTGTTTAGTACATAAATAACATTGCTTTGTTCTATATTCCAGTTTCGTATATTTTACAAGTAATGCCTTCAGGTGCAGGGAGATAAGAAGTTGTCGCGTTTATAACGCCTTTTAACTTTGAGCTAGTTTTCGCTTGACTTGAATACATTGTTGCATTTATTTATGTTGCGTTAGTTTGTTAGTTTTATGTGATATTTTCCTCAAGCGTAAGTTTGTTTTATGTTAACTACAACCGGACAGCAGGTTTTATACTCACATTAAAGAACATAAATGTGCATATAATATTATGATGAGCATAGTGTAGTCGTAGCAATAGTCTACAGCGTACGTAGCATATCGTAGCATAGCACGGCAGTGTCGTAGAGATTCAATCAGTGACGTATGATGAATTGTCATTATCTATCTGTAGTTAATAAAAATAGCGATTAAAGATCAGTTGTTTTAAAATAAATTAATAGTTACATCATATGTCGAACGCTTTAAGAATTTCTGATTTAGTTATTTAAACGCATAATAGAAGGATTTTGAGGATACTTGCTTAAGACAAGTATTCAACTAAGAAACAGCGTACAGTGTTATAGCGTTCCTGTATTATAGCGTGCTGGAATATATTTTTAACCCCCGACTAAAAGGAGGGGTGTTATAAATTTGATCTGTCGATCTGTGTATCTGTGTATCTGTGTGTCTGTGTGTCTGTCTATGGCAATCTAGCGGCCAAACGCGTTGAAGGATTTGAATGCGGTAAAGTACTTTATTAGGGATAACTGTTGCCCGTGACTACGTCCACGTAGACTGTAAAAGTTATATTAATATGGCTTTTGATCGTAGTCATAAAGAGTCACGGGCAACAGCTAGTGATAATATTAATTCCTTTATCATAGTGTTATTAGTGATTGTAAATCATTTTAACTCTAAATGTTTATATTTATTAATATTCGTATATACCTATAATATGAAAAAGTCTTGGATCATGTTACTAAATATATTTATAATTTATTACATTGTCGGAATTTTCTCGCGAATCCTTATTTTTTCTCGTTTTTAAAATAATCTATATTCATCAGAGAGATAATGTAGGAGTCTAAAGTTAAAATATTTTATTAAATCGGTCCAGTAGTTTCGGAGCCTATTCAATTCAAACAAACAAACAATTAAATCTTTCCTGTTTATAATATTAGTGATGATGATTATAAAATATAGCCTATGCTCATCAGGGTTAAGGTAGGATTTTTTAAAATTGGTCCAGTAGTTTCAGTGGCTATTCAATTCGACAAACAAAAAATTTTTTTCTTTCTATAATATTAGGGTCGATTAATAGAAATACTTAAACAACTAAAAATTTGTGTGTCTGTAAGTTAATTTAGAACAATTAAGAAACCAGTGGCCTAACTTTAAAAAGCAGAAAAAAAATAAAATTTAAAATACTTTTATCGGGTAAAAAAATAAAAATAATATTATTATGTACTTCTTGAAGTCGTTGCGTCGGGGACCACTTAGTAATGGAAGAAATTAAAACGCAAGTAGATAAGAATAAGAAGATAGAATAAGAAATTACGAGATCGATTCATATAGTCCTCAATTACTAACTTCGTAAAATAGTCACCATCGACACCGTACGTACAACGGTCCCCCGACACAACAATTATAATATTATTTTTATTCTTTTTAGAGGTCTATTTGTATCGGGTTTTTTAATATTTTTTTTATCTATTGACTAGCTTTTGCCCGGCTTAGCACGCCTTAAAGTCGTAAAAAAACAATTCCCCTTTCTCTTTTTTTTGTATTGGCTTATATACGACTTGTTTTAGGTGATACAATCAAAATTACATCATCGGCAGACATCGCTCACTTTCAAAAATCTATATAAAGTTTTTATATATATTAATATATTAATAAGTATACTATAGATAGGTGTTTGTTCTCATTAGAAATATTGATATTACCAGTGGTTCTCTAATATATTAAGCTTGTTATTATACATATAAACCTTCCTCTTGAAAAACTCTATCTATTAATAAAACTGCATCAAAATCCGTTGTGTAGATTTAAAGATCTAAGCATACATACAGACATAGGGACAGACGCGGAAAGCGACTTTGTTTTATACTATATATTGATTATCTGAAAAATTCGAAAATTTAACCCTTAATAACAAACTTTGATATACTATAATAATAATAGCACAAACTAAAATAATTAATCAAGTTATAATTATAAAATAACAATACAACAATATTTCAGCTTCAATTATTTTTACTTTGTTGTCGACATCAATTACGTATCTACTTCTGCATGCCTTGAACACAAGTAACGCCAGTTATGGTAATTACTTGCTCAAATAATACATAATGTACCTACAGAAACTTTTCACACAAGAAAATATATTTTGTATATAAAATAAGAAAAACTTTCATTGGAACTTAAACATCCAGTATCATAAAAGCAAACAATAAATGGTTTTAAAGTAGCAGAAAAGTAGGAAACTTTGGATGTTATTATAGTATCTACTTTACAATCGCGCCAGTATCCGACTTCCTTAAGTAACTGAATGTGTTTTAATAATACATTTCGGTTTTTGCTTCAAAAATCGGTAAAAGTTCAAAGTAAGTTCCAAGCCACAAACTTCTTGTTATAATAAATTTTACGATTAAACTTTGGAGAACCATGGTGATTATTAAATATATATTTGTCCGGGTTATGTTCACGTGATTTCATCAGATTTTTGCCGACTAGTTTTGAACCCATTCGGGGTTTCTATTCATAAGCTGGAAGCATGGTGGATTCGGCCAAAATATCGATTCAATTACTTTAACATAGCCAGGTAATAATTATAATTATTCCATATATACATCAGTATGAAACAAATTTTTTTTTCTGCACAGAATTTCTATCATATTTTTTTTATATAATCAAATTATAGAAAAACTGAAGAAACGATTTTGTTTTATTTCATATTTGTCAAAATGATCTAAATATATTTATGCACTAATAAATTATACACAAAAATTTGTATGGCTTTTTAATCATCATATACCTTACTTGTCCATAAGTCATTTCATAACTATAAACCATCGCCTCGACCACATGTGCCTATAAAGTGCAGTCAATAGTTTTGGGTATTATTACTTTTGGTGAGATATAATAAAAAAATGCTATTGATAATTCGCGGTTGCTTGTCACTCAGACCACATGATTTCATGTAACGAGCAAAGTTGTGTCGGTTCGAAGCCCGCGTCAATTACGCCGAGCGAGGTGAGAATAAAACGCAAACCCGCGACTGATTGGAACATTTTTTGTTTAAAATAAAGTTATTCTAGCGAGTACTGCATAGTGTTTACACTACTGATTTAAATCAAAAATCCCCTGTGGATTTGCTTGCTACAATAATTGGTATTAAATAATTAATTAATTTGATGTTTGAAATAAATTTTTCTAATGAGTGCAATTTCCTAAGGAATATAATGTGAAGTTTAAAAACGTGGTTAAGAAAAACGCAAGTTTGCATCTAGTTAAAAGGAAAATAATACAAACTTTTTCAATAATTCCCTGCTTTCCGCTTCATACCCGCAATTAAGGGAAAGCGGAGCGGAACTGTACAAAAGAAAACGCAGTTTATGAACCTGAATTGCTTCGGATTCGGAACTGTATGTAAATAAATGTTATATTATTAACTCAGGTTATTTTTGTAATTAACTGACAAAGTAATTGAATGAAAATGAAAAATATTGAGCGAGTATTCAATATTTCAGAATAAATAAATTTCAAAAGCCATCCATTGCAAGAGCTTATAAAGGATCAACAAAATTTTATTGGGAAAAATAATTATAATAGCAAATATGAGCTTTTATCGCTGGCTTGGAAACGGAACGAGTTATTACTGACCGGAATGAATGCATGAAGTAGGTACCATAGATGAGAATTTTTATACTGCCGCAGTAATGAGTGTCCAATTCAAAAATATCATATATTTAAAATATTATAATACTACAGCTTTAACATTTTAAATATTTGGCTGTCATCAACATCAAACTCAACATGAACTTAAAACTCGTTTATAAATAATAAAAAAATATCTTTGCAAAACAGATTCCTTATGTAATCTGCAAACATAGCAGTTTTAAAAACAACCATGCAGCTGTGAGAACCTCATTCAAATCCTTACTTGATCCTCAGTCTGCAGGAGATTAAATCCGTCAGAAGCCAGTGACTCAGGTAAGAATTAATGCAGACTTAAATCAAAGCATGCGATTAAACGTTCAGCAATAAAATAAAGCTAAAGGCTTAAATAATCCGGACAATGGAAATATAAAATAAATAAACATACTATATATAATAAAGCTTTATAACTTAAAGAGAAAAACTATTCAAAAATGTTTTTCCACGTTCAATTAAAAAATATATAATAATGCACTTTATTTAAATACTATCCATCTTCCTCGGTCAATCCGATAAATCTGAAATAAACATACATACAATTGCCGATAATAACAATGCAGTAAGTATATTTAAGGATACAAAGTGCATTTACAAGCAATTACCAGCGTCATCGCTCCGAGCGACATCCCGATTGAGCTGCCATTAACACTGTCGGATTCTGTCTACAGATTTAATTAACAATACTATTAGTGTATTTCCTATACTCTTTACTATTAAATTGAATCACTATGGGGCAATTTAGTTATTCTTCAACCAAGAGAGGCAATGGTTATTTGATATTTCAAACATCCTATTGGTTGACTGATTTTTATGAAAGAATTTGAGAATAAAGAAATTTTCAATTCTAAAAATGAGGCATTGAGGCAAAAAATATTGATAATAAAATGAAAAATCTTTTTCTCTATTTTCCTATTTTGAATTTCCATGTCTGTGATATTTTACATTTTGTTAAAATTGTTAATAAAAACTAAATAACAATATTTTTTATAAATGGGTGGGCGTCACGTCTGCTGCGATAGTAATTATAGAAGGCTGTGGGCATTTCGCTTCTATTTATTCAAATAAGATTAATATGAACATTACAAGTTCACTGAGAGTAGGTGAAAATTTTTCTCTAGTCAACCGGCAAACTAGATTGCATTTTGTATTGGTTTTCTTTAATGTATAATGTGAAAACAGTATCTTTTAATTCAAGATCACTTCTTGTACGGTTTTACTAAATCGATATCATTGTTGTGATCGCCATTTTGTCGAATTACGGGTTAAAAATGAGGAAAGACAACTAACAATCGTTACTTAAGGTAATTTTAATTTGATTCAAATATGAAAGTGACAATGCAGAAAAATTAATGAATGTCCAATCTATAATTGGAATTTACAGTTTTGTCTTCATCGGAATTATATCCGCTGGGAAATTACTCCGCACCGTAATTGTCGTTTGCAACGTCGCGTCGTCTTGCTTCAATGAATTTATTAATTTAAACCTTTTTCTATATATTTTTTTAAACTGATAATTTATCATTTAATTAAATAAATAGTTTATATATATCAAAACTTATAGAATTAAAAAATAAAATGGACACAAATCCATTGTTGAAAAACACGATATTTATGTAATATTCATTAAATTTACTGCAAAAATTTTAACTAACAGTAATATATATTTTTTATTGTTTTTCTATACAATTCATTCCATATTTCATTCAACACTTTTCTTTTATGAATGTCATTTCCATTTTTTTTATCACAATAAGGATTGAAGAATAAATAAAAAATACATGTATCAATTACAAAATCTAAACTATTGTGAATGGTTTTCCACGACCAATTTATTGTTAGTATGTTCTGTATTTTAAAAACTCGTTTATAGTTCACATATAATATTTCAAGTTATGAATAAAAACCGTACGTATTTCAGGTAAGCCGTGTTAATTGGACGGACGGTGTACTATCAAATTATACCAATTACTCTGCTCCATCAATATGGGTGCTGTTCTTGATTCTCGGAGAGATTTAACATTCGCTGAACAAAAATAATGATCTGTGGTTAAAATATTTTAATAGCAAACGTTATCCGCTTTTTAAAAAGATTTCTTACATTTATTTCAGCTACATTCATAATTATTTTATTTGTAATATTACTAATAACATATCTTTGTGTTATGTATGTTGTATGCCATGTACCTATATCTCACACTTCTGGTAAAGTTGTTTTGTATAAGTAATATCTATATAGGTAAGGTATGGTATATATTATTTTTCGTTGCCACTATGATACTGATACTTTTTAGTGATACAAAAATAAATAAAAAACGTAACGAGGTCACTCGTTTAGAAGATTTTACACCTCACATTTTCTCATACCGGTCGCCTTATATTATATCAAAATCGATTCTTAATAAGTAAACTCCAATAAAATGAATACCTACAGTAAACACGTAAAGGGAGATCACTTTGTCATCGTGTTTCTTGCCTTGATTTTTCTAGTAGATAACAAAATATGATTATCGAGGTATGTTCTCATAATATATTATACTGCTACAATATATTTTTATGTTATCTGTGTATCTGTACACATTTGTTTGTAGAAAGTAACAAAGAAATCCCATGAATTTCAAGAGGGATGCAAATGTAACCTAGGTGAGATAAACAAATAGTTGTGCAGCAATTCCTTTATTGGTGAAAGGATTACAAGCGAGTAACTCCAGCTCTGATCTGATTTGTCGCTTCCCGGGACGTCTTCCAACGCTACCGATTTCAAATCGAATCTCAAAGGAAAATTGGGATTCTATCTGCAATTGAAAGCAAACTCTAAACCTTTAGATTAGAAAATACATTGGTTAAGGATAGGTTTTGTTGTTAATTGATTCTCAGTTAAAATTAATATTCCGTTTACACTCATAGCTAGTATTTGATCTTAAATATAATAGGTTTGTTTGCTTACCTATGATAGCGAAATACGGTCGGAGGTAATGATGTGTAGAAGAGAAAACAAATCTTTGTGTATTTATTACCGTATGAGTATCGGTAACAGCTTCTGGCCTCGATTGTCGTAGAACAATGATATATAGTTTAAACAATATAATCTTGAAGCGTCAATGTTTCCAGACTTACTAGGAGGAGAATAAAACTAAACATTCTTCGCTTATAAAATCGAGTATCAAACTGAGTCTGTAAACATTAGAGGTCCTTTGTATGCAACTTTCGATGTGTAGTACCTATTATTGACCGAAATAAATTAGCGATGTGCCCTGCCTCAAGTAGTTTACTTTATATTTTCCTAATGATGTGGTATTTTATTTTTGTATCACACATCACAAGTGCAAAGTTAGTAAAGCGCAGGAACGCGTACATTCGTTTTTTGTTTGTTCTTATTTAAATCTAAGTATAGGTATTTAAAAATATCATAGAATAGGCTAAATGTCTTGAACAACGTTAGGTTAACAGTAAATTGTAACATAATGTACAGTAAATAAAATCACCGTAACGTAACGTGAAATCAGCGTAACAAAACCACGTAGCTTAAACAATCCATTATTAAAGGTTAGTTCGACTGACTCCTGGTCAGGTAATAGCTTTGGTAATTAACAAGTGCAACGAGAATGAATGTTGTAAATTGCGATGAATACAATTTATATTCTTATATTCTTGTTTACTGAATATTGGAAATGAACAAAAATATTTGAAATACACTGATATTTTTTAACATAGAATTAAATCAAATACGACATCTTTGAAATAAAGTTACTATTATCATTTATTTCAGTCATATTTTATTAATTTTAATAAACAACTATATAACGCATTAAAAATGTAAAAAAAATATTAACAACAAGATTAGCATTGTCAGTCTAAAAGAAAGATTATTAGGGAAAGGCCTGGCCCGTGTGATTTTAATAATTCAGAAGGGTCTGGCAAACTCACGGCACTGTTTCTCTTAAGGAATATCAAAAAACCACTACATATTAAATGAATCACGATTTAGATTTATATTTTGAGATTAAGACCAACTGTCCCTTTATTATAACTTTACATACTGATAATTTAAGAAATAATAAAAAATAAAAATTAGCAATTATCTTTATTTATTTAATATTTATGTACTCACAGAATACATATCAGATACTTATTAAAAACATACATTCGTACAAAAGCACTTCTTATTTCAAAATGAAATTTCTTCCAGCATACCTTTTAATGGAGAGTATAAGAATGAGTAACACTACATGTGCGCACCATATGACGATAGTGAAAAAACGAAAACACAAATAAAATAAATTTTAACGTAAGCAAAAGCAATTACAAATAATTCCAAAAAAAGTTAACTAAGAAAAATTGAATAAAATAAAATAATAAAATATATAAACACACAAACTCTAAATATTAATTTACATGGACCAATAATGGTCAATCACTCGTTTTCTCAAGTTTCATCCACAATCCCACTGCTTCAACCGTGAAAGAATGAGAACTTTTAATAATTTTAGACATAAATCAGCTTATAAATACTTTTAATTTCATACTTGGTGTGATTTGCTTATCATAAAGTTTAGACGTTGCGCGAGAAGCCTTTATTTACTGCCTCGGGAGGCGTTTACTCAGACAATAGCACAGACGATTTAGAAACGTGAACAATGAACCGTCTTCTTTGTATGCAAGTGTTTGTGAATGAGCGACCGCGATTCCCAGGTCGCTTTCATCTCACTCCATTTGATGAACTGAAGACGCTATTGTTGTAACAAATATAGATACATTCCTTGTAAAATATGTATGGAATAAAATGTACAAACTACAGTAATAAATACATATAATACTTAATA
This sequence comes from Napeogenes sylphis, assembly GCA_959347405.1. Lineage (NCBI taxonomy): Eukaryota > Metazoa > Arthropoda > Insecta > Lepidoptera > Nymphalidae > Napeogenes > Napeogenes sylphis. The sequence goes on from OY365783.1 coordinate 3,331,311, forward strand.
GCAATAGCGTCCTAATAGTGTCTAACTGCTAAGTGAGTCGTATTAATTGACGATGGCTGGAGGATGTGTCAGTACCTATCAAATTATTCCAGTCACTCGTTGTTCCGCCAATAAAGCTACTCAGGTCAGTCTGTTTGAAAATTGTTTTTCGATATAAATATATAAATATAATATATTATTGAACGCAATAAAAAACACAAACTTACAAACTTCAAGCATCGGATTTTATATAATTTTAATTTGTATTTTGAGTACCAATATATTATAGTTAAATAACTATTATAAGATACTCGAGCACAAAATTAACAGAGGAAACCAACAGCAGTGGTAATTAATTTCGTAACAACAATTAATTCGACGTAGCGGCGAAGTTTCGGTAGCGATTAGAACCAAAAATCAATACTATTCATTACTACTAGTTACCCTAATTATTATAAATATAAAATAGATATATAGAAAATAGAAATTATTTTTATATTTATAATAATTTTAATTAGCTAACAAAATTAATTTAAACTAAAACTTTGCATTGCGGCTATGGTCTTTACATTATAATATACATTTTATAGTACCTACCCTCGAAAGTGGAACAGTCATTATTAGAAACTTAATAATTTAAAATATTTAGTAGAAATTGCGAATACACTAGTGAACCAAACTTACTTACAACACTTATAACCCAGGTTGTTAAAAAATCTAATTGAAGTGACGTATTTGGAAATAGAAAGTGTTCCATAATAAGTGGTTCAACAACTAAACATTAACAGATATCTATGTCTTCTAAGAATATATTTTAAAGAGATAATAGATAAGCTTTATTTGAACATCAAATATATGAGTGAAAACATTTAAAAAACGTAAAGTAAAGAAAAACATTCATGTACACTGAACTTTACAAATTCGTCTAGACTTAAACTACTATCACAATGCTGATACTTTTGGTCGAATTTCTATGTAGGAGTTTGAATTTTGATGCGAATAAATTAATCTCAACTATTTGAAGATCTACGAAATACACAAAATTGTCTCAAATAATAAATAAATAACTCTTTCAAGACAAGGAACAAGCAACAAAGAGTTAAACACAATAATTAATTTAACAAGAAATTCAACTGCAATGTTACGTAACTCCTATTAGTTTTGTTAATCCTTAGTTAAATTATTCAAGCTAGGTAATAGCTTTGGCAATAAACCAACCTTCTATAATTGTGATTAAATGCTAAAAAATAACTAATACTAAAACATAAATAAAATGGCTCCAACACTTTTAATGTTCATTTGTGATGTATAATAGTTCAAATTGGTAAAAGCCAGTAATAAAACCACATAGCTTAAACTGTCCGTTATTTAAGGTTAGTTCGACTGACTCCTGGTCAGGTAATAGCTTTAGTAATTATCAACTGCAACGAGAATGGACGTTGTAAATTGCAATGAATACAATTTATATACATTCTTGCTTACGGAATATTGCATTTGCAGGAAGAGTAAATTTAATTTGATTCATTTAAGATGCATTTGGCCATTACCATCATATTAATTATGATTAGAAAGTGATATAATAATACAAGCTTATTTACTTTCATAATTCATGTAACTACAAGTTATTTTATAAACTTTCTATTTAATAACAACACTAAGTAATTCAAACATTTAAAAATTAAATAAGAGTTTTTCACTCAAAATAGTTTGTTTTAAAGCTGAAATCACAGCAGTGCAGTATTGCGGGTGTGATCCCATTCAAAGCCTCATTTGATCCGTAGTCTTCGAGAAGCTTAAGTCCACCGCATACTCAGGATTCCGACTGGAATTAATGAGAAAGTAAACGCAAGCCCGCTGTTGACTTGCTTTACCTTTACAATGAAAACAAAAACTTTTAAAACTTGGTTACAAGTCTTTTAACAAAACGTCAAAGGATTTTGTTACCTTCTAAATAAATTGCTTGAACATTAAAATTAAACCTTGCGCATGTTATTGTAATTTGTTTTAAGAGATCTTCTGTTTATCCGCTATCAAAATCGTTGAATATAGAGATTATACACTCATTTTGAAATATGGGAACTTGTCACAAGCTTACGAATCAACCATTTGCTTGATATCTAATTGAAGCCAATATTTTGCGTATTGCAATATTTTATTTTTTTGAAAAGAGTTACTCCTAATACCACTATAGACTTTACTCTTTACAATGAATGCTTTATTGTTATAGTCTTTTATCACTGCAACAAAACGAGTTTATGCGAACGAGATGAAATTATTTTTATACCAATCTTTATATATATATTTCTTGTGTGCGTGTGTATGTCACTGAACTCCTCCCAAACGACTGGACCGATTTTTATGAAATTCTTTGTGTGTGTTCAAGGAAACTTGATTATTGTTTAGATTCACAATTTGGTCCACTGGAAAATGGAATTTTGATTAATTTTTAATGTGTAAATAGGTGGTGATTTTGGAATGCTTCACATTGGTTCCGACGGACTGCGTTACCATGGCAAAGTCAAATATTAAATAATATTATATTTTAATTATAGTCTGCCCTGACAGTTGGCGTTGCGATAGAAATGAGAAAATTATTTTAGTACTAGCGGCCCGCTACGTGCTTCGCTACGTAAAAAGTAAAATTTAAAGAAATATATTGGAACATCAAATTCATTTATTCGAACAAAAAATCTTTATTTACATATTCATACGGTATCGATTGGTGGAATTATGATAAATATACATGTAATGACGTTAGATATTGTGATAACTTTTTAATATATTTTTTTTAAGTTTGAATTTTTTAAATTAAAGACGCGTGTACAAGACAACGTCTGTTGGGTCCGCTAGTTTGATTATAATTTTTTCAAGAAAATTTTGCATAGCCAAATCTACCGTATAGTAGGTGGCAGACCATAACATCGGGTTGCCGAAAAAATTACCACCCATCGGCACGTCAAAGTCGCGCCGCAAAGCGACCTAGTCGTGTTCCGGCACGTTGCTCGATGAAGCCGTCTTTGGGAAATGAGTCTGAACAGCTGCGGTGCATTGGCGAACTGGTTTGACGTCGAGTTAGTGTTTGTTTTTTCGGGTGTCTAGTCGAGGAGAGTAGCTGGATGCAAAGCGACGGCTTTCCGCTGACCGCCCGCCCGGTACCTAAACCCTCCGGCAGCGATGCATGCGCTTGCGTGTGTAAACTGCCGGGTTACCGGTTTTGGTGTTGGATTCGTAGTGGTAATGTGGTTAGCTGCAGAGATTCGGCGCTGTTCGTCTGGGTCCCCACAGTTGTCGGGGGCTCGTCGGATCTTGTGCGCAGCGAGAGGTGATTGACCAGCCTAAGGCGAAGGGCTGCTGCGGTCTTTTACTTCGGGGCTAGGAACGGTCCTTAAGCAGAGATCCTTTCGGGAAACACTGCAGTTCCGGTAGCCCCCTGCTTAGAGGTTAGATGGATGTGCTAGCATCTATCCGGTCACCCGACTGTCACGTAGGGTAGGCTTGCGGCCTGACTGCCTGTCGGAAAGTGAGCGTGCCTTACAGCTCCGGTACCAGCTGGAAACTGGTAGTTAGCCTCTCTGACGTTCTTAGCAAGTGAATTGCAAGTGCGAGAAATCACACGGGAAGTTAGCGTGCCATACAGCTCCGGAACCTTTCATGGAGAAAAGGTAGCTTGGTGGTCGCGATTGGCCTTGTCCATGACCGATAGGCTTGCGAGCTTACTAGTTTTATAGTGCCGTTGTCGGATGACTTCGGAGGTCAGACCTGCCGTATACCCTTATACAGTGACAGGGGTAAACCTTGACCACATGAATAGTGGCTCAATCCTTTATAACCAGAGGGTTGACAAGGTTGAGATGCTATAAACATAAACAATAGGACAGAAGGAGGCGAGGGCGGTTGGCCGCCCGCAGATAGTTGGGGGGCCCAATTAGTGGATTAGCCACCCACGAAAGGCTGCCCCACCAGCTGTTGAAAATCCCAGGGTGATTCCAATCCATCAATCCATCGTGCTGGTTGGTGACCAGACGAGGAGGCCCGATGGCGATCCCTCGGGAAGTTCGAGCGTCCCCGCAGTCTCCAGGCTAGCCTCCCAGTAGCATAATTTAACCAATTTCGACGTCGGGTTCGATACGTACGGCCTCGTTCAACTGCCATTTCCCAACCCTATTCATTTTTATTTTTTTTATTATGAAGAGAAAAAAAAAAAAGAGGACGCAGATACAATGTCCTTTAAGCGCTGCGCACCTGGTTTTTCCTGGATACACGTTATAGCACAACTTTCGCTCACGTGTAGGAGTCTGCGTATACGCGCGGAACGACCTCTGTATCCACGCCGGATACCTCCATCACCTTGAAGACCCCACTTTTTCTTCTCTATGAGTTTTAGTAGACACAGGAAACGAAAAAATCCTGTATTCCTGTGTCTACCGTTAGCACAGCGGTGACCAGGAAACAACTCGATTATTTGAATATCTCAGTGAGGCTGCAGATATGGCTCTGTTTCAGTACCTTTCGGCGCAGCTCAACTTTCTGGGGGACTTTAATGCCTGTCATCAGGACTGGCTGTTCCCGTACCAGAAGACCGACCATGCTGGAAGAGAAACTTTGCGTTGTCCTTGGACCTCTTTCACCTGGTGAGTTTTCTACCAACTCTTCTGCTCTTCTGAAGCCGGATGGATCCCTGGCCCACACATCAACAGAGAAAGCGAATGTGTTAGCTTCTCTGTTTGCTGATAATTCACATCTAGACACTGGCAAATGCTTCTGCAGCACATCTTACTCACTGCGGTATTTAGATGCCTGAAATCCGCATCACGAACAAAGAGGTATGGAGAACATTGTGTCGTTTAGATGTGTATAAAGCCAGTGGTCCTGATGGTATAAAAGCCATTCTGCTCAAGACATGCGCAGCTGAGTTGTCTCCTATATTGACACTCCTCCTCGGTATTTCCTCTCTTTCAAGACTAGAAAGGTGCCGAAATTCTTGAAGCTTGCCAACGTCCAACCCAAAAAAGGCAGCCATGCCGATCCTGCCAATTATAGGCCTATTTCAATCACCTCCATACTCTGCAAGATTATGGAGTGTGTATTGTACTCGCGGCTTCTAGCGTACGTAGAAGGTAACGATCTCCTCAGTGACCGACAGTACGGGTTTCGCCGAGATAGGTCCACTGGGGACCTTCTAGCGTGCGCTACACACATTTTAGGCGAGGCCATCAAGAGGAACGGAGAAGCGGTCGCTGTCTCTCTGGACGTCTCGAAGGCTTTTGACAGGGTCTGGCATATGAGCCTTTTAAGCAAGCTTTCAGCGTACGGTATATCTCCTGCTTTGATTGGCTGGATAACGGACTTTCTGAGCCAGAGATCTCTCCATGTAGTTGTTGACGGGTGTTCTTCGGAACCCTTTTCAATAAATGCCGGAGTACCTCAGGGGTCCATTTTTTCTGCAACTCTTTTTCTGCTGCACATTAACGATCTGCTGAAGCCCGGTATCTATGGGTATGCAGACGACAGCACAGTTGTAGAAAGATAACTGCCAAGTTCTCGGGCTAGTAGAGACCAAGTACAGTCTGAAAGAGAAGCCATGGTGCAACGTTTGAATGACAAACTTCAGGCGGTCTCCGCATGGGGCAATGACAATCTTGTCAAATTCAACGCCACCAAAACGCAGTCGTGTTTGTATACCGCCAAAAGGAGCTCTTTCACCTTGGCTCCTACTTTCCAGAATGTATCCTTGGAATACAGTGACTGGCTTCAGTTGTTAGGCTTAGAGATCTCCTCGAACCTCAACTTTGGTCCGTACATTGAGTCCAGAGCAAGAGCAGCTGCAGGAAAGCTTGTCGTACTTGCGAAGGTGCGACAGTACTTTACACCGGGACAGCTTCTTGTATTATACAAAGCACAGATCCGGTCGTGTGTTGAGTACTGTGGTCACATATTTGCTGGTGCCACAAAGTCTCATCTTACGGTTCTGGACTCAATTGAGAGGCGAGCGAAGAGGCTTACAGACGATCCCGAATTGATCGAAGCCGACCTCCACAGCCTTAAATACAGGCGTAGAATTACTAGTCTCTCAGTATTCTTTAGGATACATTTTGGTAAGTGTGCGCAGGAATTGCACGATCTAATTTCCCCGGCCTCTTTTGTTGTGGTCATTCCACCTGTCCGAACGAAGCGCTTTGCTTCGTCTTTTTTACTTCGTACAGCAAAGGATAGGAACAGCTTGCCTGCGTCGGTATTTCCGGCGGAAAACAATGTGGATACTTTCAAGAGAAGAGTGAATGGGCTGCTAGGGTAGTACGTCTTACCACCTAAGACTACATTCAACTTACCATCAGGTGGCATGTAGTCAAGCATTGCCCTAGATGATATAAAAAAAATTATATTAGTGTCTATAGTTCACGAGAACCTATAGTCAATAGCAAGCCCGTACCTTCTTTACATTAAACGAGATTAGGGAAGATTTATATACTTCACATATTTAACAGATCCAATTATTTTGTATCTAAGACCTTTGCTTGCTTTGTCTTAACAAAGAAATATAACTTGTACATAAAAACTATGTATTAGTATTTAAAATTTACCCGCTTATTTTAAATGACACATTTTATCTTTTCAAGGAAGTCAGTGTTTCGTATTTTGGCAAATATTTTACTATTTGTATGTAATTTAAAAATCATATGTTATGAAATATATTTAATAAATTGTAAAGGAACGTAGGATCTACTAGACCGGATGGAGACTAGGGCGACAGCGCCCCTAGTCAGACTCAGTTCATTTGAACGTGAACGCATGCACTTTACGCAATCATATAACTTCAATATAAATCATCAATGGAGCACTTACTATGTTTGATACCAAATGTTTTGCTCACTTATTATAAGTTACTGATACGCTATAAGTTTAAGATCATTCAATAAGTATGGCTTATCAAGATAAATAAAAATCATCAAAAAATTAAAAATCGATCTTTTACTCTGAATAATCTTTTTAAAGTGTTATAAAAAATATAGGTACTGTTAATCCATTTGTAAAACATTAGATACTATATATACTGTAAGCGTTTTACCTTAAAATCTCGTATTTTTGTTCAGTTATTTGCTTCCTTATATAAATCTTGAGGCGTTCTTGTGATAATAATGAGGATATATGAAACAGGACTACCTTATCCTGGTTCTTTTATACTCACTTGTTTTTAAATAACGTGTAATATCTTCCAATAATAATAAAAATCCTCTGATTAAAATACTGGTTCCTCGGCTGTCGTTTATTGGGATCCTAAACACGTAGAATAAACATTTAATGTAAGATATTATTTCAATTCCAATAAATTGTTATTAAAAAAGATTAGTGATTAATAAATTTAACGAAGCATTTATTAATTAATTCATTTATTTCGATATGCAGTAAACGTACCTACTATTTGAATTTGTTTACCATTACTTACAGGAATCGTCTGATAGTCTAACATTTAAATAGTTAAGACAAACCTTAAGCTTGCTCACTAACACAATATTAAATCGAAATTTTCAAGTATCTAATTATAAGTAACCGAATATTGCTTTCACTCAATTAAATCATACAGAAGTCCATTTAATTTTTAGTACAAGCATACTTAGTCATACGTTGCTTATCTTAAAGTTTAGACGTTGCGCGAGAAGCCTTTATTTACTGCCTCGGGAGGCGTTTACTCAGACAATAGCACAGACGATTTAGAAACGTGAACAATGAACCGTCTTCTTTGTATGCAAGTGTTTGTGAATGAGCGACCGCGATTCCCAGGTCGCTTTCATCTCACTCCATTTGATGAACTGAAGACGCTATTGTTGTAACAAATATAGATACATTCCTTGTAAAATATGTATGGAATAAAATGTACAAACTACAGTAATAAATACATATAATACTTAATAGCAATAGCGTCCTAACAGTGTGTAACTACTAAGTGAGTCGTATTAATTGACGATGGCTGGAGGATGTGTTAGTTCCTCTTATGTAATTATCCCAATCACTCCGTCCGTTGCTCCCTCAATATCGACTGTCGGCTTCATGACACGGTTTGAAAGTTAGTTATCGTGATATATCGAAGATGCCTCTTGTAAGGTTATCAGTCTCTAATATAAATTTATTAATTCAAGAATTTATGAAATTTAAGAAAGAATTCATGTTAACATCAAAACCTTTTTGTGTTATTCAATATATGATATCAAGATGTAGGAATACATTATCTAATTACTTACCTATGTTTGCCGGTACGTAATTATAAAATATTCTTTTGCAAAACATAGGATTGTATAATATCAATAATCTCATTATATTATATTTTTTTTATTTAAAGAAAAGGTAAAATTTCTACACAAACTTAAGATATTTTTAAATAGAAAATAAGAAGATTTAAAAAAATAAGTTTTCATTTTCGTTATTAAAAGGCTTTTGAAATTAGATAAAATTTTTAATATTAAATTTTCTTTGTTTAGAATAGAGGCTTTGAGTATAGTAACCGTTATTCATATCCAGCTATTAAAGACTTGCAGAATATTCATTTATATATATTTATTATTTATTTTTATTTACAAAAGATTTGTCCTAGAACTACGTACATAGGTTTTATATATTAACTAGTCTCAGCGAGCAGAGATGCTTATAAATGGCATGCGACCCTTCTAAATTTTAAGACAAAAACATGCTTAACATTAGGAAAATAGTGTATAAAGTTTTTAACAGGTTTGACCGGTATAGAGTTACGATTTTTATTTGTTTTGCTTCATGTTACTTGTTATAAGCCATAGCAGCACTGCGCCGCCAATTATAGAACACGAATCCAAAGTTTCATCAAAATTGCTTGAGAAATTGATGCGATGAAAACGACAACGCGAGTACATAATACATATATACCCATACACAAATTACGAAAACTTTTTCATAGTTTCGAAGCAGTTGGTTCCTCTTGCTCAAGCAATTTGTGAGGGATTTATAAATTTACAAAAGTAATAGATAATAACTTTAATAAAACAAAAAATATGTGTGTGTGTGTACACATGTAAGAAGTGAAACTTCTTTATGACATAATTTTTTGAAAAATGATTCACTAATTACAACTTTACAGGAATGGCTAATTAAGCTAAATTAGATAAAGTTTAAGCAAAAATAAAGATAAAGAAAAACGTTAAAATTTTTTGACATTGCTATAAAATTTCTCCCATCCGTCGATAAAAAAGTTTCACTTCAAATATGGCGCGTAACGGAAAAATGTGACTTAGAAATAAAGATGGCGCGTAACAGAAAAACGTCATAATTTTTTGACATTGCTATAAAATTTGACGGAACGGAAAAATGTGACGCGTAACGAAAAAATGTTACACTAAATTTTTTTCCAATCCCGATAAAGAAGTTTCACTTCAATAATTGTTTTCTATTTAGGTTAATCGTATTTTGATTCTTAAGTAATTCATGCGGTTTGGAGAATTATGTAATTGTTAATATAAGTGTATTTGTCTAAACTAATATTATAAAGAGAAAAGATTTGTTTGTTTGAATTGAATAGGCTCCGAAACTACAGGACTGAATTTAAAAATTCTTTTACTTATTTAATAAATATAAACATTCAGAGTTAAAATGATTTACCAGCTCTAATAACACAATGATAAAGATATATACTATTATCACTAGCAGTGGCCCGTGACTCTTTATGACAACGATTATAAGCCATATAAATATATTTTTTACAGTCTACGTGGACGCAGTCACGGGCAACAGCTATCCCTCGTAAAGTACTTTACCTGAGTAAGTGTAAAATACCTTTTGGCCTATATAACAAGGCTTCTTTTCCTAAAGAGCGGTTCCCAGCGAAACCGCTGGGAACAGCTAGTTATGTAATAATTTAAATTCCAATTACTGTATTAATTGATATGACTATTCTCCATTTCAAATATTATTAGTCACATACCCGATAGTGGTGTATATGAATTGAAACTTTTGAAAATATCCAGACAAACTTGAATGAAAGAAAATAAGTTTAGACGACAAAAATATAGGACGAATAAAAAATATGTCCTTTTATTTTCGTTCATGTAAACCGTTCGACGAATCAGTTTAATCTTCAATCGTCAAAGAGATATCAAATATTAATTTACGCTTGAAAAGAAAGTTGATTATTATTGCTTGGATTTACATATCCACATGGTTTTAGCTTTTAATGTACTATATTATGAAGATATACTTTAACTTTTTCATATACATAATATTTTGTTTCTCTATTATGCCACACTTGCACTTTATCATGTACAATGAAAGGGTGATTATTTTATAATAAGACAATAATAATATCTAACGTATTGACGTTTTTTAATAATATAAAGAAAGAAGTTTGAGAAACATCTGGACGAAAATATTACTAAATATAAACGAAATATTACATGATAATGATATAAATAATAAAGATATAAATGATAAATAAATAACAAACAATGAAGTTATTTAAATTCGTCTAGACTCTGAACTCATTTATGTTTTATGGTATACCTACTCTGAATAAACTTTTTAACTTTTCAAAGCGCTACGAAAATCTACACGCTTTAAACTAAATATAAAATAAATAAATAACAAATAACATTCTCCTAGCACAACGAATAGCAGTCGGTGAAACATACTTTATGGTAATAAGTAACTTAACAAGAAATTCCACTGCAATGTTACGTAACAACTATTTGTTTTGTTACAGCTACGTAGGTTAAGTTGCTCAAGCTAGGTAATAGCTTTAGCAATTAACAGACCAACTATAACTTGGGTAGAACGCAAATGAACCGCGAAAGAAGTTGCTTTACTGAAATGGAGTTTCCTGCTGAGTCTGTTCATATATTACACTGGCAAAGGTGTTTGTTATTCATGATTATAACATGTTATATAATTACATGTCAAATTGTGTTATTTACATAAATCTAAAATGTTATAGCAGACAATTAAGTACACAAGTCACTCATCATTACTTATGAGCATGTTTATTTCTACAATAATAAAGAAAAGATGTCAAGTAATTACCGTCGCCATATCCTCAGGGCTTTACGAATAAGCTTCCGGTATCAGAACAAGGCGACATATTAATATTCTCCAACTCTATTGACTTACCGACGTGCCGAGAAGTGTAGATGGTAATTTATATTGTAGCGGCAAAATTCTTAATAAAATATAAATATATTGGACTCTCAATTTTGTAAATAAAACACAAATCCATCGAATACGTTGGTTTTTAAAAAAAGGCTTTCATAATGTCTCTTTTTGATTTTGGGAAAATATAACGTTTTATTTTTATTTTTATACCTTTACAAACCTTTATTTTTATTTAAGAATTTTACTTTCATTGAGACCTTTCATTGGTTTTATAAAAAGGTGTTTTATTGCAAATAATTTAATATATAATCTGATATAATTTCCACTAAGGGATTTTTAATCCTCATATAATCTATCCGTTGAATAAATGTAATGTTTTCTCAAATTTCCTGTGGAGGGTATTTTAAAAAAGTTAAACGTTATTTCGCAAAATAGAATTCACTAAGGAATAAACAAAATAAAATAGTTTTCTAATTTAATTAACTACACCTAACTTCTGCCCGCGACTTCATAACTAACTGTAGGTAACTAACTTAATAGACTGTGTCATGGCCCTCATGTCCCTAGTTGACGAATAGTGTCTGTTATTCTTTGTCACGAATTTTGTATATTTTTTTATAAGTAATACGTATCATATCAGAAGAAATACATGTCTATATCAAAATACACTGAAACAGTACCATAATTATTGATATCTTTTTTAGTTACTTAAACACACTTTTTTATCAAGCTCCCTAAATGGTAGAAAATTATAAATAGTATATTAAACTATAATGAAGGTTATCTTCAACATATTTTATATCTATACCTAGTATGATTCGTTGTTATACTATCCGTCGAAGGAAAAGGAGAGACGAAGTCAAATGGGTGCAATGGCCCGTTCACACAAAAAGCACTTGATTGTGAACAATATATCGTTTTCGATTAAATAAAAATGACTGGATTCGGAACAGGCATAATAATTTCACACAATTGTACGGTTTACTTTTAGTATTCATTTTGTTAACGAACAGAACGAATTATTTGAAAGGTTGATAATATCATATGGGAAATACTTTATCTCTGAACCAACAAAATAATTTATGTAATGTTAAATTTGACGTACAATTATATATATGTTGTTAATTTAATTTATTGCAAATAGGGAAATAAATAGCAGTTATATATCATTTATAAATACACAGATATTTGCTACACACAAGAGAGTTTCCACAGCTAATTAGACATGAAATATTTATTAAAACCTAAAGAAGATATAAAGCGTTCATTTTAAAAATAATACATAAATAAAAGTCAGCGTTTAAGAACATGTACCTACCCCATATTTATTAATTGAATCGTTTAATTTGTTGAAGATTGAAAAATTTACATTAAAATTTTGAAAACTTGAAATAATGTTATTAAAAATGTCAAGATTGTTATAGGATTAACAAAAAACGGTTTTTATTATGATTAATTCCACAGATTGGAACAGAAAAATCTTTTTTGAAGCGAGAAGAGCAACACGGAAAATTTTTAAAATATTATTAAGAGTATAATAAAAAACAGATCTTTTTTTCACGATTAAATTTTTAAGACTTGTGCCAATATAAACCATATTAATACAAGAACCGTGTAAAAATTATGTTGAACACTCACAATTAGAATATTTGATACTCCAAACACTAAAAACCGAATTCTAAATAATATCTGACATAAATATTATAGAGAAAATTCAAAGTATATCTTTAAATTCACGTTTATATTACTAATTATATAAACTATATAATTAATAAACGAAAAACTAACATACTTCGAGTTTTTATAAAAAAAAATAAGTGAACAAAAGTCAATAAACGCCTACGAATACCAATAATAAGCTTCCCTAAAAGAACTCAAAATACCCGCCGCATGCTGCAAATAGCAATGGCCCCCGGCGTTACTATTGGTACGGTATAAAATCAAACCAAACTTTTTGGGAATGTCGATCATGCGTACCATTCTCTATTTTTGAGGTAAGCTTCAAACTCGGTAGCAAACTGCATTCAAATTGGAATGCGGTTTGTTAATAAAGTTTTAAAATAGTATGTAGTACATACATTATTATTTAAATATTCACTATATTAGTCAGCTACCGTTTTTTATATTTAAAGTTAGCCAGTATGTAAAAAAATCAGATTATAATACTAATGTTACTAATTATTTTATAATTTACTTTATGTATTTCATTTTAAGAATTTGATTGAGTTGTATTTCGTTCCTATTTAATTTTGACCGCCATTCAATAGGCAAGAAAAGGTTGTTATACAGAATTACAATCTATTTTCCAACATAAACAACAGCCAAGCGACATTGTGGGAACTTCTTGCTCGTCAGATCTAAATTATTACCAATGACTCCGAATAATTGAGGTTTGTTTTATAGTTACGTCCTTACCACCCACGAATATAACTTGTAATACACATGAATGCAATTACAATACAGAATAATAATAAAAATAATGTTTTAATTATAATATCTATACACATTATCTCTATTTCCAATTGTAGATATATGTTTTTGCATAAACAGCGTTTTCATTCTAAGACCGTATAAAGAACTAGCTAAAGTTCTACATTTAAAAGTTTTATCACAAAAAACTAGTCTTCAATCTTAATGGGAAATTTATTTTAGTCAAAGCAATTTTTGTTAAAAAAAATACTTCAATTCTGTCCCTCAAGGGACAAACTTAAAGTTTTCTACTACACAAAACTGCTTTATTAAAGCAAGCGTTCTTCAATCGGCAATCAACAAAGTAGTCTCAAAAGAAGTATTAGTAAAAAAAGTTTCGCAATCAACATAAAACGATCCAGAATTTAATAAATAAACCTTTCTTATAGTTCCGTAACGCCAGTGTTATGCAACACTTGTTGTGTCAATTAAAAATACAGTAGAACCTCCACAAGGTACAAGGCTCTGTGAATTAAAAAAAAATCTCTCCCTTCTCCCGCATACCCCAAAACCTCCATAACTTAAAATACACAAACTATATAACTTAAATTAATCATTTCAGTGTTAGGAATAAGTTAAAGAAATATTTTGACGCACTTTATAACACAAACTATCTGCCAATTCCAGTAATTTCGAATAGAATTACTGGAAGTAAAATATTAATTGATTTGTAAGAAACAATAGGAAAATTAAAAGATGAAAAATTTGTGGATTTCCTATTTTAGAATGATGTTTGTTTACGTGGTTCCAAACTATTTCTTTTTTAAATTTTTATATAACATGTGTGTGTATTATTTACCACTTCTGGCGCAGTCGGGTACAAATATGTAGATAAGTATTACCTTCACTCCCACCGTCATCACCTCCGCTCTTGGATTTTAAATTATCAAGGTTATATATACATAGGTTGTATATACATTTTTATAAACATATATGATATGAAAATTGACTATAGTAGGAAATAATTACTAAGTTTTAGTTTACTTCTAATTATGGACAAGGCATAGAAAATAATAAAAATAATAAGAAAGATCTTTTGTGCGATACACATTCATTATATTTAAGTATTTTATAAATTACAGCGCAACTTGGAAATTACTGGCAATTACCATTAATTTAATGAGAAATATGTCTGTCTCTCTATTTTTCTTCTGTGCCCAAAGCATATTTTATATTTCAAAAATGTATTTAAAATTAGGGTAAAAGCGTTTTATTACTCAGAAAAATATTTATCATTGTCGATATTTCTATTGGGAATATTAGAGATATTGGCTCAAAGCGCGATGTTATCGGCCGAATTTGACGGTACAGCAATCATCGAAAATAACGAGAATTCTTCCATTGTCAGTCCGCGCCCGTTCCCTTCCAATCCCGTTGACAAAAGATAGATTAGCGAAGACACGACCGGCCGCGTGGTTTTAATAATTCAACAGGGTCTGGCAGACTCACGCCATCTTGTTCGGTTAAAGAATATTGAAAAAATACGATAGACTCTGCTTTTTATAACCCAGATATGTAAATGTGATTTATATTGTCTTTGATTCTTCGCGAGGAGTAATGGAAATACAATTTATTTTGCTCTTTAACAATCATACCTATCTTTATGAAAAGAATTCAAAGGTATTTTGATAAATCCTATATCAAATTGTGAACAACAAACATATTAGTAATAGTAAGATTTCTTGATATATCGACGATGAATGTATGAAGTTTTATATAATAGCCGAAGGCGGCGGTGTACGTGCGAGGGCGGATTCGAACCGGACGGAGGCTCGGCGGCGCCTCTGCGGAAGACTCACTCTCGGTTCAATCGAGCGTGAACGCGTGAACTTCACGCGCATAAAACACCAATATAAATGTTTGCGGGATTTGTTTTTCAAAGATCCAGAGCTTTTGTTTACTAACTTTATTGAAAGCAACTTGGAACTTGCCCGTTCATAAAATCAATGTGCACTTTTTATTACCGTTTTGTACGTATTAGTTGTTAGTTTTATTAAAAGCACATGTTTTTAATTGGTATCTTAGAATGTAACTTAACGATCACGGCAGTGTTATGACATCCAAAACATAATCTAATATCAAACGATGGTAAAACACGAAGAAATTTACTAACAAAATATATATCTATATTTCCTACATTTTAAGAAAATCTTTAACATAAAGGTAAAATAAAAGAAAACATAACTGTTATCTAATAATACGAATGCATTATATGCCACAGAAAAAACAAAAAAGTCCTTGTTATAGTATACACGGGGGTTTAGTATAGCTAGGTATATCTCGGCAAGTATTAATAACATGGATACGTGACCCGGTAAGACGTTTTCCTCTTTTTGTTGTGCTCGCTGTTCATTTCCTTTCATCTATCGCATGTTAAGATCTCATAACTTGAATCTTTCTCGAAGGTATTCCTCTACTATGTTGCTACCTTTAACAATATACAACCGTCTATTAGAGAAAATATTATTTGCTATGTTCTATAAATATGTTAATAAAAATATTGTGAAAGCTCTCTGGTTCAAATCACATTAACACAATGCGGTTTCACAGTACGGCATCATAAGGTTAAAAATTTCGACGTTCAAAGTATATTCTCACGACATGACGGATTATGATACGATGTACAACACTACAAGAAATACGTAAGGGTTTTAACAACACTTGACAAAGGCAGGACTCAAAAATGGATGGACCTAGTATATTTGTGGTTCATAATAAATAATGGAAGACTATTTCTAAGATCAGTTGCAGTATTAATGGTGTAGGAATTAATGAGACCAAAAAGTCTCGTCGTGAAAAACACAATATTCCATGAAAGAACATTTTATCCTGGAAAAGAGACGTTTGTCGCGATGAATAACATTTTCAAAGTTGCAAAATTCTAGGTGCAAAATGGTGAAATAAAACGGAAAGAAAGTACCAATAGAACTCCATGCTATTAAAGAAGAACACAAAGTAGAGAATCATTTTCAACTATTTAATTTCACTCTTATGAAACATTCTTATTTGTGAAAGGGTTTCACAAACTTGTATTCTGAAGACTGTTTTGAACAAACTTCGAGACCATTCCACGTTTATATACAATAGTGACAAGTTGTTAGTAAACAATGAGCCTCATGTTTGTAAGTGTTTGTAAATACGTTATCGATTCAACTTCAATAGAGTAAATAAAGGCGGCCCTGTTATGTATAAACAATACCTACTAGTTTAAACTTTGTCACTTTACCTGAGAGAAAAAAGTTTGTTTTTGGATGTCTGTTATGAGGTCTCAATATAGACTTATGAACTTAGAAGTCGCAATTGTAAACCTGAAAATGAAATTTGTATTATATAATATACCTACTTTCTATTCGTACTCTCTGCGATAAACAAAATGCAGTGAAAGTTCTAAATAAAAGCGTATTAATATATATTTTCCTTAATTTAGTATTCGCAAAATTAATCACCACACAGTCAAGTCTAAAAACATTCAGTAAGTTTAGATCGTATAAAAGCAAAGTTAAGTAAAAAATATGAAGGTTTTAATACCATTAAGTGTGTCCTGTCACTTTGTGTCGCTTTCAGTTATAAATAAAACTACTGTTATCGTAAGAATATCGATTTAAGTGTATTAATATAAAAAGTAACTCTAAAATAAATTAAACTTATTAAGACTATAGGACGTTACCACGTGTCAGGGTCCCATAGCCATGGAACCCACACTGTATCGCGGAATCAATATTGATTTAATCGTAATAGATAATACTATAAATTCTTTCATTATTATTTTGTCTCATCTTTAGTTAGTAAATATGTTTATTTTAATATTGTACTTTTAAACAAATGATTCATTTTATAAAACCTTTTACTTATCATCTGAACATAACTGGCGCAGTCAGTAGGATAGCGACGCTTTAGTTTAAACTCATTCGTTCATTTCTAATTATAGAAACCGGAATATATTAAAAAGAAAATGTAATTTCGATAAAACTAAGGGAAATTACGAAAAAAAAAGTTTCAGCAAGAGATACAGAATTTGTGGTAAGTACTCTTTTAAATACTCTTCAACCTGTTGTACTCCATTTCCTGCCGTTATATTAAAATATTCACTAAATATAACTACAATAAATGACATAATCAAATTTAAAACCATTTGAAATTGTTATATTGTTTGTATTGTAGATAGGCTAATAACATTAATATCGTATAATAATAATGTTATCTATCGTTATTTAGAAAGTTTTCTTACAGTTAAAACTATAACATGTCGCTTAAATATTGTAAAAGTGTTATTTAATCTATGGAAGAAATTAAGTAGTAAGGCGGTAAAATTAAGATCTTTAATTTCTATATAAGAGAGTCAAGAAAGTATTAATTAAATAGATGTTTTGGCAATCTCCCCTCTATTAATAATTTTGATAAAGAGTAAGCTTAGTGGCATCTAAAGATACTATTGCTGACGAAAACTCGCTAGACACGAACGAGGTTAAGCAAGCTTTAATAAATTGGTTGCATGAAACCAAAAATATAATTCAGGTTATAAAAGAGCTTAGATGCATTCATCGCCTAGAATCGAAATATATAGACGTTATATACATATAACTTACTATTATAGTAATTAATGAACATTATATAAGCCAACTAGAGTTTTACTTAGAAATAGGTGTTAGTGTTACGGAACCAACAATCGTAGAGTTAGGTTTAGTTTCTGCTAAAAGAGATAGGTAAAATAATATATTTTACACATATAAATACTACTAAAAACCGGTGGCTACTGGACAAATAAAACCTGAATTCAAACAAACCCCGACCTTGCCAACCAAATAATTTTGCACGTTTATTTAAAAACAACTCGATTTATAAACTCAAACTTTGAACCCTAACAAAATAATTTTATATCACAATAGCGTTACAACGGATAAATTCCATATTATCCTGAATAAATACACCCCCAGGACACTTGAGGCCTTCAAGTAATAGTAGTAATAAATTAGGAAACCAAATGTACCTTAACAACAAATAAATCCATCCCAGAAAATGTCGGAATTAAATAAGAGAACAATAAATAAACCAGAAAAACCACAGTTTGTCTTTTTGTTTGTCAACGAAATACCTGAAAATAAAAGTAAGTTTTTTATAAGTACACGAGCAGCATCTTTTTTTACTGCTCGGAACCATTTAAGGTTTAAACAGTTCATAGTACAGCACACACACACACACACACACACACACACACATTATGCATTATGATCTAGTAGCTCATTTACCTATTTTTAATAATGATATATTTAATATTCTATTTTTATAACCATAAACATTTATTGATTGAATTTAGTCGTAAATATAAGGGTCTCTTTGGATTGATCTTATTTTAAAAGATTAGAGTAATTAGATGGCGAATGTTCACATGATGTATACACTTGGAATATTAAGATTTAAACTCCCCTGCTACATATAAGCTATAACACTGCAGGTAATTTGGAAATTGGAATATTTGGATATCTAAATCAATATACATGCCATCTGTATTTTATCCTCGTAAATATAACGTCACAAGACCGATGGGTCTAGCAATGTGATATGTCTTAAAACAAGGCGCCATCTTGACAATTCGGCTAATAGCCTCACGGAAATAAAAATCGGGTTTTTAAAACTTTTTCGGTGATAAAGCAATCACTTGTAATGAATGATTCTGATACGTTGTCTTTATTATAATTATTGAAACTTAAAATGATATGCACCGTTTTATAAGTAGGTATTAAATATTCTATTTTTAATAGAAATGGAAATATCCCAAAAATTTAAGAAGAGAAACAGGTGGGAAAAAGAGGAAATGTTCGCTGCTGTTCGAAAGGAAATAATGCAGTGTATTAAGGTAGCCAACTACTTTAACGTTCCCATGTTCATCTACTGAATCCATAATGAGCACATTTATGGGTCGAAGTTCGAAGACCAGTTTTTAGCCAGCTTATTGACAATGGAGGATAAATTTTAGAGGCTGACCAGAATGGAATTACGCCATTTATCGTATCAATTGGCTTTTCTTTCCTATCCTTTTAAGAACTTTGTTGACTTTAGCTTCGCTGGGAGATACTGGCTAAAAGGGTTTTTAACATCAGTAGATTATGGCCATTACAAAGTGCCAAGTGGACTTTCACAAGCTCGAGCTAATTACATTCACAAAAAAAAACGATTTTTACGACAATCTAGAAATAATCAAAACTGAGAAGATCTTTTTCTTTTAATATTCAATGTTGATGAGAGTAGTCTCTTTGTAGCCCAGAGTAAACTTCTAAAAACTATTGCTCGAAGAGCAAAGAAATAACTTAGACTAGAGACCGCTGCGAGAGGGTCACTGATAACTATTGTAATTTGTATGAACTCTGCACGAACACATGTGCCTTCCATGATAATTTTTCCGCATAAAAACGTATCTGATGCTTTATTGAGACGTGCTCCAGTTGGTTTTACAGAAAATACTCATATGGATGTGCTTTTTAATGCCGTAAGCCGGATAGTTCAGCAATAATTTAAGTTCTCCTTATAAGGACCTTTCGAATGCACAATCCAAAAAGTCAGAAAAAGATAACTAAGCAAAGAAAAAAATTTGAAAAAGGAAAAGACAAGAAAAAATAACAAAAGAGACTAACAAGGGAAAAATTACCGACACTGACTCCTTAGATCCGGATGCTGGTGCTGTATTTGGGGGGGTAGGAAATGCAAATTCTACTGCACTTGATAAAGACGCAGATGAAGCGAAGATAAAGAGGTGAAGAATCGGTACAGTGTTTAACGTGAGAATTGAGGATTCACGTTAGGTACTTCTGGTGGTTATAAATCCGGGTAAACATTTGTGATTACTGCAAAATAACTAAAGATATTATTAATTGAATACTATACTATATTGTGATTATTGTGACAGATTATTGAATTACTTTATATTGTTTTAGGCTGAATTATTTTATATTAACTATTGAATATCTTACGATTGTAACAGTTGCAGTCTTTAGATCTTAAAGTAATTTCTTTTAAGAGACTAAAATTTTTACAAACGTAAGATATTCAATAGTTTATAAGAAAAAATTATTACTACTTTCAAAGTCATAAGTGAATATAATTTGAAATACTATATTCCAAGTAACTTAGCCTGAGACAATTCACGAACAATGGAGATTTTAGTTTTATTACAATTTCATTAATATTTCTGTATGTATAATAAAAGTTTAAATTTATATAAATCTATATTTATTTAATACCCTTGAACTTAATTACCCTAATAAAAATACCAAACTAAGTTCGAACACATAAAAATAATTTTGAAGTACAAGAGTGTGTAGCAGCATATGTACCTAAAAACAAATAATAGTCAATTAAAGAAATCAGGCAGCAGAAGATATATGATTAAAGGTAAATGTGATGGTATATAAGCAGGGCACTAAGATGACCTCACAACAACCAACATACTAAATCATTTATACACTCTTCAATACATATGAAGTTATTCAAATTAAAAAAAAAACAGGATTAGAATATTAGGATTCATTACAAACTTTCTAGAAGACCACATCTTGTTACAGGACTTTCATCAAAAGGGATATCATATCCGATAAACTTATATCTTTATTTCTAATAAAGAAAGGAAACTTTTTAAATAAGTATATTTTATGATAGAATAGGAATCGTTTTTTACATTAAAGTCAAACTAATAACAAAGTATTACATAAATATGGCCCGATCACATAACTATATTAAGGAACAGAAATAAATCTAACTTATTATTATAATAACATTGTTATATAATTTGTTACTTATAAGGTTTTTAAATTTAGATTGTTATACTAGTTAGTAAGCAGGTGAAAATAAAACTTCATAAAACAGATCAACATTTGATATATTCATAATAAATATTCAAAAAATATAGTTTTGTACAACACAGCAATGACTGTTACTCACTCGCAATTTATATTTTAACTAATAACTTTACGTAACAAAGGAAACAACAAAAAACTGTTATATAAGGTAAAATATGTATATATATTACTCTAGACGTAACGAAAGTTCCCTGAGAACAATGAAATAGACGTTGGTCTTACCAATCATTACAATTTTAAAGACTTTCATATGCATTCAAATTATTTAAGATTAACAACTTTATAAAATCTAATAAACATTTGTATATTTACAATTAAAGAAATAACAAATTGTTCAAGATATATCTATGCTATATTACTACAAAACAAAAACTCTAATTATAAAATTGGAATTTATATGTTTTACTATGTTATAGGCAATAACCACTAATTATTTATGATATGAATACCATAAATACAATGTTATGCAATTTTTGTCTATGTTAGTAAGTTTGATATTTAGTAAGTTAGGCTAAATTCGAAATATTTCCATGTCCTAGGATTATAGAAGTCGTAGATTTAAAACATAAAAAGTGTCTAATAAATCTAGCACGATTTAAGTATGTCTTAAAATATTTTCTACCATCTTCAGACGACACAATAAATTAAATATATATATATTAATTTGTGCTTAACGTGTAATTCGTATAAAGAAATGTATCACTGATACCAAAAATAATGTATTATTAAAAGATATTATTGTCTACTTTCAACTAATTGGCAAAACTATACAAACAATGTATAGCCATTAGGATTAACCTACAGTTCTAGAACATTCCAGATAATTCCAGAACATTCCATAACGTTGGAGACGGCTACTCCTGCGGCTGCGGCTTTTGTAAGTAGTAATGGTTAATGAACCGCGCGCCCTGAGTGAGCTGAGCGCACTCGTTGGTGAAGTGACACGCGAACAGTAACAAGTTACGAGGCTGCACCCTCCACGCGAAACGCATGAACATTAGAGAGTACACGGACAGAGCTGCAACAAAAACATTCCCTATATCAATGTGTGTACGTCTGTAACTTCAGATAGGGGATTTATATTGTTTAGATTAGAGGTCAAGTGCCAATTTAGAACACTAAACATTTAAATCATCTTAATTATACATTCACATTAATTATATGAATAACACTAAACATTTGAACAAACAATCCATTTTAATCGACAGCAAGTATTGTCTTGACGGTTCGTTGCAAATGAAATCTTAAATTATTTAGATTTTTAGTCTCATACAACAAAATACTAATCAAGGAGCTGCTAGTAAAGCTTTTAATATGATGTAGAAGTTTGTTTTGACAATTTTTTTAATTAATTTTATCTCTTAATTAACAATAGACAAATAATCTGTGCCAGTGATCATCATATAAAAATCATGTAAATTTTCAACTATTAACAGAGTACTTATTCGAACTTAAATTTCATGCAATCCTTAGCCCTGAATCCTGACATTATCCTAATTTTAGTTCCAGGGCTCATCACTAACTGGGTGTGTGCTAATTAGTTGTCTATATGTTATGTAATAGATGTTGTTATTGCTTGGTCAAATTTTTGAGTATAAAAAAAACTCTCCTTCCACAATATTTTTTCGAATTAAAGCTCGTTCTTAAAAATACATCAAATAATAGTTTTATTTATATCTTCCGTGGCAGTACATAACAATGTCCCATTTATTATTATATTTTCGGTCTAAGAAAAAGGAATAAATACCTACCTGTTTTCCATTAGATCTAATTACGTTGATAATGGTGACAAACATCATTATCATTGTCTTCATATTAATAATATATTTATAATTATAATAATATAATTTATAATTATAAATTCAGTTGTAGTTGATATCAAAAGCGGATTGAAATCATATCCTTGACAGGTCTATTAAATTCGAAATCAATAAAAGCAATAGTTATAATGCAAGCATCATTTGAATAAGTTTATTAATAATGATGCAATACCAAGTATTTTATAATCGGTCTTTTTAGACAATACTCTTAGCTGGAAGATGAACGTGATTAAGCTGAGGCCCTAATGTGATGTGCTGTTGCTTCCTTCGTTTACTCTTCGACATAAAATGTTTTCATCAATTCGGACCTAAACTCTGATAGTGCACTCTTATCCTTCCACTCATTGATGATGCCGATGTAACTTTACCGAAATTAATCATCCCATTCCATCTGACCCATCAATATAATCATCCCATTAATCATCCCATTAATTCCCGAAATTAATCATCCCATTCCATCCGACCCATCAATATATGCATTCGTTTTATGTTATTTAAGTAAATTGAACCACATATAATATACGTAGAGGCGTATTGTTCTAAGCCCCAGTTAAGATTTTTTTTCCATTCGTGAAGGATGAATTTTGAGAACTTAAAGACAACTTTATTCCATCTTAAATTATTAATTTTCTTCTCAGTCGATATCCAAAGTTCATTTACTGGGGACAACTTAGGATTTGACGAATGAACTAACGGTAACTTATATTCTTCTGAAACGGTTTCACAAATCTAATAAACAAATATTCAAGAAAGAGAAAACATGTTAAATATTTTTCTTATACCGTAATGATATATATTCAACTGATAAAATTTGGTAGTAAGTATTTTATTGATAGTTGATTACTTTATTGTATTGATAGTTTTAATTGTTAATGTATTTTTCAACGTGTTTTTTAACGCCTCATTGCTTTTTCCTGTATACAGTTTCGGTGAATTGATAAAGTGTGGTATAGCGTTAAATCAGTCTATTGTACTGTTTTATTGTACAATAAAATTTTATTCAACTAAAATAAATAAAATATTTTAATTATAGATACATACTTACACGATAAATACAATTATACAATTTAATCTGATTCTTAACTATGTATATCTAAAGGAGAAAGCAAAAAAACCGTACAAATGCTCATTTGTATAATTTTGTTGTTTTAATTCAAACAATTGTAATTTTAATGTCAACTTCCAAGTAGTTCTTCTTTCTTAATACACATTTCAATTGTGGTAGCATGTTTATATTTTTAAATTGAAATCCTTCCCACACAATCATTCATAACAAGTTGAAATGACAACATTACCATAAAATACACTCATCTACGAATTATGTATTTAAAAAAAAAATCTCTATTTTATCCGCGCATTGCAATAGAGAAATAAGATTTTTTCTCATATAAAAAAAACCAATTCCTTAAAAATTCTGAACATTTAGGCTTCAAGATTGAAATATTTTATGGATCGTTCCATACTTACTGCATGAAAGAAATAAACAGACAACACACTAACATAAATTATGTACGATAAAGCTAACAATTATGTTAACTCGCTCATATTTAATGTAAGTTTCACATAAACAGGAAATACAAGAATCACCACTCACATTGTTCAATATGAATATATGTCACAAGTCGCACGAATACTATCAATAGACCATACGATTTTATAATAGAATTTACATAACATTTATGTATTACAGAATTAAACCAGCGAGTTGAAAGTACAAAGTTGTTGTATAACTAAAATATGCTAAATTTATTTGTATATAAGATGTGAAAGTCTTTTTTATGTTTTATGTCTAAAATCGTAATCGTAATATAGATCGTAAGTGAACAATGCATATAATAATAATATATTGAGATATATATTATAATAGCAGCATTACACAACCAAATATTCATATTTTGTTGTCATGAAAAATCTAAAATAGATAAAATAAAATAAATACTAAAAATGTTGACTTATCACCAACTATGGGATATTCTAAAGAACCTACCTTTGAGCAAAGACACAAGCTACAGCTACAGTTGTTTAAAACCAGAGAATTTATGTTTTCCATATTAGCTCAAGATATATTTTGAATGCTAGTAAACTTAAGAATCTTAATTAAATAATATAAAAATTGTTATACTAACCTATCAAACAAATCTATATGAAACATTGTTGGTTTGAACAGGTTATCTTAAAGGTCACCTCTAGTTGGTTTAGTTTACTCTCAAGTGGTTTATATATTTATGAACATATTATTTATTGAGTAATAATCTGACTAATATATAAGTGTGATTTTTTGGATGTTTGTTACTCAATCACGCCAAAACTACTAAACGGATTTTGATAAAACTATGCAATTTTATGTACCAAAATAACACATAGGCTATAGAAAAACTAACTTTTGAACGTAATTTTGTCTGTGATGTTATTTACTCAAGGACGCCAAAACTACTGAACGGATTTTGATGAAACTTAGCAATATTGTAGCTTATGTACCAAAATAACACATAGGCTATAGAAATACTAACTTTTGCACGTGGTTTTGTCTGTGACATAACAGAGATTGTAGCGCGATAACTAATTGCCACAGGAGATCCTGTTTTTAATCATCACGGGCCACAGTTAGTATATAATAAGAATAGATATGATTATAGTTACGATCTAATAATGATAACAATGTGTGTTTAAATTATACATACATACATATTTTGAACACAATTGTGATTTAAAATGTTGAATTGTTCAAATCAAGCAGAATAATTTCACACTTAATCACTTAGTATCTATATGGAATGTTCTTGCTTCTTTTAACTATCTCTAGTGTTGTAAATTTTATCTTAACCTAATAAACAGCTGTTGTGCATGGTTTGAACTGGTTATAAGCTATTCTTGAAAGTTGCATTGATATTTAAAAATAAAATGTGTTGGACACAAATGTTAATTAAATATTATTTAGAGCATCTAAGCTATGGTATTTATTTTATAGTGTGAAATAAGGTAAGCTAAATAATAATGACTTTAACGTTTTACATTAAATTCTATGTTTATATTTTTTTGTATATTTTATGTGTCTATAATTATTAAAATAGATATATGAAATTAATAAACATACAAACCATACCAAAAGTCATCTTGCCACTGATAAAGCTAGGGTCTTTTCTGGTATCTGCAATAGCTGCAAGTGGAATACCCCAGTTGGCTACCGGTCCCCAGAAGTGAGTACTGAAATTGTGTTAAGAAAACATGATATCAGTATTTACATGGTGCATAAAAGTGTTATGGGTAAAATATTTACCTTGCTAAGTATTCTCTAAACTCTTTGCTTTTTAGCTGATCTAATAGCTTTCTTGCAAAGGCACTCATGTTTGCTGGAATAAATGGCATACATTTTTTAATTAAAAGTATTAAAAATATGTACAAATCATTTTAAAGAATTCTTTTTTAAGTAAACTAAAATTTAAGCAAATATAGAATGTAAAACATAAAGACCACACGGATCACACCCCTATGTATAGTGTATTTAAATATCTTAAAATGTATTTTAACCTTTTAGAAATGTAAATACTAACTTGATTATTTTATTATTTTTTAATATTGTGAGACTAAATGATATGATAAGGATTTCACTGGTAAAGCAACAAACGGCATTCATAATTCAAAAACTATATTTCTAAAGTAAACTTATATTTCAACAGTATATAGTATTCATTTATTTTTATAGAAATACAACTTCAATTCGCATTTTTTTAGGTATATATTATGTAACAATAAATATAAATATTAATTGTGAGTTCATTAAAATTTAAATTTCCCATACATAATTACGTATTCAAGTTACAACGAATGGATGTCAAGGTTAGTAGATTGCCACCCTTTGCTTAGACGAAATGTGTTAAAAAGGGAACAATTTCTTTTATATTTAGCTATTTAATGTCCTGTTTACTTATTAAATAAATAGAATATTACCTTATTTTCGTTTTTCGTTCGTACTACAACTTTTTTACCAGCTGACAGCAGTCAGCACTTGTCACTTAATTCAATGTCACTGTCAGTTAGTCAGTACCAGACACCAGTGCTGCCAGCCTGAAACGATGCGTCGATCGTACCAAGTGGGTTAAAGTTATCGTATCTGTCAAAAATTATCGTACATTTCCAATTAACGTATAAACGTATTAGCTATTAATAAAACAGACATTGTCACGAATTTATATTATACTCGACCACCCGTCACGTCTTTATTTTATGATTTCACATGGGTACACCGCATAGAAAATGGCGCGAAAATTTAGGTGATTCAAAAATTTTCCAAAAAATCATTTATTAAAAGAAATGAGGTAATAATAAGGTATGTCATGATTGACAGGGTCTCCTTAGTAATCTGTGCCATTGTTTCTGCTACTCAAACTTCTGAACATGTTGAAAAAAACATGTATAATCGAAAATTATTATACATTTGCGTACGATAATCATCGTACGACGATTAACGTAGGATGATTATCATACGATGAGTATCGTACGACTCGTACACTCGTACACTGGTCAGTGTTGGCAACCGTACGCCTGCCAACACTGGTCAGGACCCCTATAGTCTTACTTTTAATTAGATTCCAGATTTGACATTAGCTACTGTCACTTTGTAAAATAATGATACCATACATAACTTATAGTGATAGACACAACAATCGATAAACAATCGTGATTTTTTGTTTATATAATTATAATGTTGGTGTGCCAATTAGATAATAAATGATATATTTTAATTAAAATAGATACATTATTATTTAATTAGTGACCGCCACTTATTTTTTTAAAAACTAATATTTTCTTTTAATAAGATTAAAAACAAAACTTATAATAAAAGAGTCATAACTAAATTAATCGATTCAGAAATATTTAAATTCCCAATTTACTTAGTTTCGATTAAGGTAGTAGTTGTTTAGATACTACAATGAACGACATGAATCGATTCAGAAATATATCATTTCCGTAACGATTAATTTCGTAGCGTCACTATTTAGTAATTGTCATTACGTGGTAACACTGAAATTGTCAAATCTGGAATCTAATTAAAAAGTCAGCTCTCTGTTAGCGGGGAGAAGTATTTTTTTTTCAATTTTTTTTTGCTAATTCGATTGTTCGTCGCTTGTTCTTGATTGTTCGATTAAATTTAGCGTTTGTTCGATAAGGACTTTTTTTTAAATAATTATTCAAAATTTTATTTGAACCTGGCTCTTTATATTTAATTGTCTGTACTTTTTTTTATTTTTTTTAATCAATTTTGATGAGTTTTTGTTTGTTCGATTAAAAAGAACGTTTGTTCGATCGTATTTTTTTTATAATCATTTTTTTAATATCATTACACCCACGCTCCTGCACATATTCAAATAAATATTTGCCAAGAAAGTATATTTGCTATTCAAATCATTACATAATTATCGAAATAATCAGTTAGGTACTGTTAGTAATCTAGAAATTTATTTCTATTTAACTTATTTTGTTATATATTTTTCAGATTTTTTTTATTTTATCAAACATCCATTCATCAGCAAGAACGTGAGGTTTTGAAGGAAGGAAAAATTAAACATATATTAATCCGTCTGGATAAATGGTTAGATATTTTTGAGATTTTTGAGATTATAATACTCGTGAGGTGATATTTATGTAAGTTTTATCAGATCATTTTTAGTTTGAAAAAAAACCCAAAAAAATATTTTTATGAAACTTTTTATGAAACTAAATAAATCCTTATCAATAGATTTATAAGAATGATAAATAACAATAATAAATATATTTGCTTTTTAAATACCGTCCATGTACTGGAACTCCTTTAGCGTTTGAATAGCAAATATACTTTCTTGGCAAATATTTATTTGAATACGTGCAGGAGCGTGGGTGTAATGATATTAAAAAAAATGATTATAAAAAAAATACGATCGAACAAACGTTCTTTTTAATCGAACAAACAAAAACTCATCAAAATTGATTAAAAAAAATAAAAAAAAGTACAGACAATTAAATATAAAGAGCCAGGTTCAAATAAAATTTTGAATAATTATTTAAAAAAAAGTCCTTATCGAACAAACGCTAAATTTAATCGAACAATCAAGAACAAACGACGAACAATCGAATTAGCAAAAAAAATTGAAAAAAAAATACTTCTCCCGCTAACTTAAGAGAGCTTTTAAAGTCCGACTAAAGTACGAATTTTGACGTTACGAAAACTATGACAGTTTACCAAATAGTGAAATCGAAACACATAATTATTAAACACTGTATGCATCTAAATATATTAAAATAGTTATAAAATCTGTTAAAAAAAATATATTATTTAAGGTAATTTATGGATGTTCCTAAATAACTTAAGATAAATATATTTTTTAAACAAATTGTCTTAAATATTTCAATAAATTTTGTTTCCTAGAGCGTATAAATAAAAAGTCTAATAAATAACTAATATAGGAAATTACAGAAGCGCTGCCACTGGTAATAAGGCATTAGGCAATGTTGTCGTTATTTACGGCAATTTTATGGAATTTTACGGGTATAACTTTCGCATCAATTTCCATTATCGCACAGCATGAAGTGCATTACTTTCGAGCTCTCTTAACTGATAATTTGCTTTTTTTTTTCTAATTCGAATTAGTTTATTATAATTTATTGTTCGTCGTTTGTTCCTGATTGTTCGATTAATTTTAGCGTTTGTTCGATAGTGCCTTTTTTTTATAATTATTCATAATTTCATCTGAACCTGGCTCTTAGGGTAGATGTAGGCAATGGGAGTCAGTTGGCAATGGTGATCACCCCAAAATAACAAAAACCGAACGCGACTAAGCGATGCTACTGTACCTAGGCGCTAGAATTACGTCATTCCCGTGCGCGACCGCCGACTGGCTCAGTTCGCGCGATGCGCTTGAGAGTGACAATTGTGTAAAGCTTTCGCGCCATTTTCATCTAATTTTTCGAGGTAATAAATCTAAAGGTAAGTCGCTAAATAACAAATATTTATTCTTGTACTTTTAATACGTAATAAGCGTAGCATTGTAGTTTGCAATTCAACAGTCATATTGTTATTATAACTTTACATTTCTCGTCAGGGTTTTTTTTTTCGCCTCTTTGCCCATGTAGGTAATTGGAGTCGGGTGATCCCAATTACCTACATAGTGATTCCCATTGCCTACATTACCTTCCCTCGATAAAATGTATTATTCTTTCTTTGTAGATGCCAAAAGTTCGGTCTAGAAAGACGGATAAAGCCAAATGGACGATAGAACAACTGGAAAACGCTATAAAGCTAATTGAAGAACAGAGTTTTTCAATAAGGAAAGCCGCGAAGACCATGAATATTCCATTTGCCAGTCTTCACAAGAGGTACAAAAAAAATACTATTAAGGCACCTCGTCTCGGCCGTAATACTGTTTTTACTCCTGAGATAGAGAAAGAGTTAGCGGACATAATCAAGAAAATGGCTAACGTATTCTATGGGTGCACCCCAAACCAAATAAAAAGAGCGGCATTTGAATACGCTGAAGCCCTAATGCTGAAACACAATTTTAATACGAGTTCTAGATTGGCTGGCCGCGTTTGGTTTGAAGGATTTGTTACCAGGAATAATATTTCTGTGCGGAAGCCCGAAGCTACTAGCATCAACAGGGTCACAGCCTTCAACAAAACTGAAGTTCAGCGGGTCTACAAGCTGCTAGAAGAACTAATGGAAAAATACAAATTTTTACCAAAAAACATATACAATTGTGACGAAACCGGGATATCTACCGTCCAAGACCCAGGCAAAATATTAGCTACAACGGGACAAAAAAGAGTAGGGTCCATAACAAGTTGGGAAAGGGGTAAGAATATCACTCTGCTCTGCGCCATGAGTGCTGCAGGTGGATATGTACCGCCAATGTTTATTTTTCCCCGAAAGAGGATGACCCCGACTCTCGAAAAGGATGGGCCCACCGGAGCAATATATAAATGTTCGGACAACGGATGGATTAATGAAGAACTCTTCCTTGAATGGATCCAGCACTTTACCCGGTATGCAAAACCTTCCGCAGAAGAACCGATTTTATTAGTATTGGACAATCATGCGAGCCACATTTCTCTGGCCATCTATGAGTATTGTAAGAAAAATTATGTCCATATGTTATCTCTACCACCCCATACATCTCATCGTATGCAGCCATTGGATGTGTCTTTTTTTGGTCCATTTAAAGCTGCGTATAGAAGAGAATGCGATTTATTTATGAAGAGCCAACTTTCACAAAGAATAACACCCTATGATGTTGCTTCGTTGGTCAAAAAAGCATTCTCCAATGTTGCTTCTATGAGCTAGGGCGAAGCTGGATTTAGAGCAACAGGTATTTTCCCGATAAATCCCGAAGTATTTTCAGACGAAGACTTTATGGCAGCTGAAGCCCTTCAAATAGAACCTATTGTTATTCAAGATATTACTGACTCTATTATTCAAGATATTACTGAACCAGCGACTGCACCTTTGTCTCAATTTGAAATACCATCAACATCAAAAAATCTGCCAACTATTCAGAATTTCATTCAAATGCCTAAGAAAGTTCCTGTCGTAAATGCAAGACAAGGAAGAAAAAAACAGCACTCTACAATTTTAACATCTACACCAATCAAAGACGCCCTGGTTGAAAAAGAAAATAAAAGGAAGGCAAAAACTATAAAAAACAAAGGAAAAGGAGTAGGAAAGAAGAGCAAGCCACAGAAGGTCAGTCGTGAGAAGGTTAAGAAGAAAATTCTGCAGGACTCCAATGATACTTCGACGTCAGACGTAAAAACAGACGAGTTATGCCAGGATGACGATGATGACGATGCAGAAGACGCGGGTAACTTGTGTCTTGTATGTGGTGAATTCGGACGGGACAATGAAAAATGGTACCGGTGCACTTCTTGTGGGCTTTGGGCTCATGCCGACTGTACTGGATGGGACTCTGCGCACAACTATGTGTGCGATATGTGTTGATCACCATTGCCCACATGCTGATCACCATTGCCAACCGATGTTGACAATGGTGATCAAACTGATTTTAATTTTATTTTTTTATTGTGCCAATTTTAATAAACCAAAGTGATGAAATTTGATCTCAATTGATAGTTAAGAAAGTAAAGTTTATAATAAGAATAGAGCAATAAATCGTTGATTAATAGATTTGCTTTTATTTTCATTCTCGCTTATGTGATCCCCATTACCTACATTTCCCCTAATATTTAATTGTCTGTACTTTTTTTTTTCATAAATTTTGATGAGATCTTGTTTGTTCGATAAAAGAAAACGTTGGTTTGTTCGTATTTTTTTATAACCAATTTTTTAATATCTTTACACCCACGCTCCTTCACTTATTCAAATAAATATTGCTGCGCATACGCAAACGTTGGATAAATTCACTCGGATGGTTGAATATGTAATACAACATAATAATAATAATTTTATATAATTTTCTAAAATTTTGTTATAATTTCAGTAGCACCTACTATAATTGAGACTCTTGTTGTTTGTGTATTCCAAGATCGATTGACTTCCTTCTTCAATCAAAAGCAAACGACGAACAATCGAATTAGCCAAAAAAATTGCAAAAAAAATCACTTTTCCACGCTAACCAGAGCTGCGTTTTTGTGATTCTCCGGATCACAGATAAACTCCGGACTTTTAAAAGACCGCGGGCAGAAAACACCATAATCAGCATAGCAAATTAAGTAAACTTATTTCTGTACAATGAATTAAAACTAAATCCTTTGACAAAAAATCTAAAAGCTCAAAAAAATAGAAGTGTCAAAATAATGTACAATAATGTACAATAATGCAAAATATTACGATAATAGACCTTAAATCCTGAAAATGTAATAACATTAATATCAGTTATATAATTTTAATAACTATTAATAATGTTATCATAAAATGAGTTTACTGCGAACTATAGTAGTGTTGTACATGATAGTATACATAACGCTTTATATCGCTTTAGTTGGAGGTTTAGTGTACGTAAGAAGCGTTATTATAGCCCAGAACAAGTAAGTTCTTACCCAAATATGTACCGTTTAATTTTAATAGAATTCATTAAATATATATAAAGGTTATATGTCTATTATAGCGTACCTGAAGAAATGTACATTCAAGGCGGGTGAAATAAAACAAACCAATTACTCACGTGGGATTTAATTACAAAACTATAAAAAGGCACTTAAAATGGACGGAATTTTATCACATTGTACATAATATTTGGAATGATGATTGTAAAAATAAAAAAAATGTGTAAAGTTGATATAAGTAAAATTTTGGAAGTGATAATCTAGCAGCTTGTAGATGTTACAAACATAATTAACATCAAATGTGAAATATGAAATAAATCATTTGAAATTATAAATAAAATATATAAAAAACAGTTCATTGGGTGCAGTTTCTTTTTTTTACAAAAGAGATCTTAAAGTAGATTATACAATAATCATAAGTCCCAAATGTTAAACATAAATGCACACTTATTTTAAAAGTTACTAAAGATTGATGTTACTTAGGTTATTTTATGTAAGTTAATTGTGCTAAGTTCAAAACTGACTAAGTTTGTTAGTTATCCAACATTTTTGTATCATATACAAAATACATAGGTCCATCAACATGAACTTATTAGTATAATATTATTATCAAAATTCTTTAATTATTTATAATAAGATTAGGAACCTTTTGTCATATAAGTTCACATAAATTTCAAATTCAGAGTCTTATTATTTTTTTGCAATATTTATTTAAATTCTATAACTAAATAATGTCTTGTTATATTTTAAAATGTATGTTGTAACAAAGACTATGATGCAGTAAAAATAACAATTCATAAAAATAATCCTTACTATAGTATAATGGCTTAATATCTTTCTTTACCTTTGACCCAAGTAAAATGCCTGAACATAATGTTAGAGGTATATAAGACTGTTACCATTCGAATGCGGAGCTCACTCACGAACACAAACTTAAGACACATTTTGTATTAACCCTTTCTATATCTTTTATTAACCAATTAAAAACTCCGAATAAGTAAAGGCACTTTACTATCCATACGTATTTTACTTAAATGTTTTATTTGTGTGCAGGTTCAAGAAAGGTGTTAGCGGTCACAAAAATTGTTATCAGTCACGGTAGCCGAGGAATTCCCGGGGGCGTATTACCCGGAAGTTTCCTCGTTAATATGTAACATTATTGAGATTCAAGTATTGCATTTAAAGATAAAATATTCTATGTAATTCTAAAAAAATATACTTCCTAAAAGCACAACACCTGGCTTGTGTGTTCACGTTTTGTCGTTAAAAAATATGTTATTATAAACCATAATAATATTAAGTGAGATTTAAATCATATCTTTTTTTTAAATATAGGATAAAAACTTAATTAATTAATTTGGCATACTGTGTGTACTCTGAGAACTGAGCTATTCTAAGCTTTATAGCTTCTTAGACCAATCAGTAACATACACAATATTTCATCCGATTTAAATGCCATACAATCATTTAGAGGGTAAGAATAGTCTTATTAAAATGTCAACAATTCAAATTATTTTTATATAGTATTGGAAATCATAATGCAGTCTTAATGATTGTCTGCTTTTTATCTTTGTCTCATCTTTTAAAGACATTCTAATGATATTTTAAATGTTTTACAGTTTCTTTAGACATTTTTCATTTTATCTTTATGTCAATGAAAACTAAACCTTAAAATATTTACACTCCGTTTTTTTTTTGCTTGAAATCTTGAGGTAATCTTTCTGATTGGTATGAGACATCCAATCCAATCATGACTCGTTAACAGTGCTGTGTCCATCATATACTTTATCATTCCAAAATTAACCAACTATATCTTGCTAGAAACTGACAGTGAATTACATTGTTATATTTCAATGTAATTGTACTTTGTAATATATATATATTTTTAATATCTGATCCAAACAAAAATAGCTAAAGCAATTACAAAAACAAAATCACTTTTCACTCCACTAGCCCCAGCCAGACGACACTTAAACATATCAATCCTTGTCTGTTTGTCTTCAATGATGTTCTGGAATTCTGCCTCCACAATCTGTCCGTCGTAGTATGTGGTCTGGTCCTCAAAAGGGTACTCGTAGCCCTGGAGGCATTCACACTTGTAGCCACCAGCTTCATACCCGCGACCTTGAATCGGGACGCACTGGGAAAAGGAAATTAAATATAGGGTTTTAATACTTCTGGTTACATAGCATGTCCCTAAAATCGTTGTAGAATAACACAAAAAAACACAATTTAGGCCTTTATTTTTGTCATACTCACATAAGAAGAGCTCTTATCGCACTTGTCAGTGTTTTTAAAGGCATTGGGTACATAGAACTTGTCAGGACACTGGTTTATGTCTAACTGCATTAGGGACATTGTCACCGCCACTACACCTCTAAAACAGAAATTTGAATTTAATAACTGACATGATTGCACTATGAGCGTCTTCAGCATACTATATACGAAGCCAACCTTTGAGGTCTTATTTATACTGAAATATATATTAAAAAATTACAAAAATCTGACTTGTTCCTACAATTCTCAACTATTTTGTCAGTAACAGTTTCCAAAATAATAATCATTAAAACAATTTTATATATCACGTGCATTAGACATACTTACTTAAATTCCAATTTAACTTTAACGCTGTCCCATCCAAAGAATGGTGCGGCGTACGTTATAACCCACTGTTTAAGAGGTCCATCGCAGTCATAGTATGGCTGCGTCCAGTGACCGTGTTTAATATTAGCTGCTCTGTAGAAAGTCGGATACCTTTCATATTGTTTCAAATACTGTCCAAATTCGTCATTACGAATTTTCATTTTTAAAAAATATTTTTTGAGGCGGTCAAAGTTTGTTGACCAACGCTGTTTCAGGAATTGGAACCATTGTTTGTTTGTGTATCGGTCCTCTGCAATTTAAAATAAAGATGTTATTGGTTATATACATTTTTTAGGAACTATATTTCCAAAATGTACACTTTTTTTTTTATATATATTGTATTAGTAACACACATTGTGAAGTTGTTTTACAGTTAATTAGGACAGAGCTCGAAACCCACCAGTTTTATTAAGTCTTGCTTGATCTTCCAACTTAAATTTTCTTGTGTTCAATTCAGTCTTGTAGGCAAATGGTGCAAATAATGTACGATTAGTAAACTTATTTCTATCCCAATATGTCCCTGAAAAAAAGGAAAACACAATCATAACAGTTCTTATTTTAAAACAAAATAATTGTATTATCCATAAATAATACAAAAAAGTATACATTACATTTTGTATATACAGGGTTCATTTTATTAAATAAGTATTAAGCACACAGTAGTATTGAAATATTAATATTAATATAATAGTATTAATATATTTACTGGGCGTTAACTTAACCAAAAATGAGAAAAATGTTAACCCT
Source organism: Napeogenes sylphis (assembly GCA_959347405.1). NCBI lineage: Eukaryota > Metazoa > Arthropoda > Insecta > Lepidoptera > Nymphalidae > Napeogenes > Napeogenes sylphis. Next base: position 3,367,954 of record OY365783.1, read on the forward strand.
TAATTACAAATTAATTATTACTATAAGGTTGTTAATTTAAAATAAAACCTTACCAGCTGACCATATTTTAGAGTCCCCCAGCACTAGTGAAAGTGTCTCTCCAAGCATTTGGTCCTCTGTGAGCGGCTTGTCGGCTACACGAGTACCACTGAACACCTCCTTGGGGTCTGACACCTGGTAACAGATAGAGTATAAATTAGAGTTAGAGTAGAAATTGATGTATAAATGTATGTTTTGAAATTGTATTTGACCATTTGTAGTTTACCTGTAAAAATGCACTTATGAAGTTAGCTAATCTTACGGCCATCTTGGCCTGGTTTTCAAATTGTTCTTCAGCTCCATAAGCTATATCACCATTTAGAAACAAATCTGTAGCTTTGTATCTGAAAAAAAAATATTATATCAGGTTTCTATTAAATAAAAAATCAGAAAACTTAATTATATCTGACTATTACATTATATATATATAATGTTTTCCAACGTTTTAGGAATAGTACACATTTAATCCATTTTAGGAATACACCTCGTGTATATCCGATTACATTGTAAGTTGTAACGTCTTTGTCTTTCGACAGACCTACATCGGGTCTTCCAGTGAACACGACTGCTTAAAAGCTTTTAAAATTATAATGTAATCAAATAAGCGCGAGATAAATGCGTATAACAATCATATTTAAATATATGTTTATATAATTATTATATTTATTCATTCGAAAAACTTTATAGCCGACCACCAAATTAGGTGTGAAAATTTCTTAACTATTTTTTTTTACTGACAGGACTACCAATCTTGTAAATATATTTGCTATCATCTTGACAGAAAACGGTTGAAAGAAATTCCGCGAGCTGGTCTTATTTTTGTGCCAATAAGGTTATAAGAAACAAAAAATAACTTTAAAAATGTTATAGCAATAATTGAATGGTACAACTCACAGCGAACAGTTATGAGGCTGCACGCCCCGTATGTAGTTGAGGACATCAAACACATTGACACGCTCGGCGTGCAGTGCGTCGCGGCCACCCGACGCGTTCACGTACTCGTAGTAGCGGTCCATATAAAGAGCGCGGAGTGAGGCCGGCGCGCGCTCCCACTGCACCGGCAGCCGTTGCACCCCTGAGAGGAGACTTCGTATAAGGACTTGGACTAGCGATAAACCACTTTCTGATACCATAGATTTTTTTTTTTCGATTTAAAACATAACACCGGCACAAAAAAAAAAAAGTAGAATGTGCATTTGACCGGACCTACCTACGGGTACGTATTTTGTTCCGCTCAATCCGAATTCGAGGTCAGTTTGACCCGTACACCCTCAAATTTCGAGAAAACTTCGAAAAACCGTAAAAATGATAAAAATCGGCAGTTTCAGTGAAATGGAGAGTAGATACCAAGGAAACTGGAGTGTTAATAATGGCAGATTTTTGTTGGATGTTAAAAAGAGAAGTACCCCGAAGAAAATCGTAAACGAAAGAGGAATCCACTACGAAGATCATTTCAGGATAAAAGAGTGCGATACAAACGAAGGAAAGTTTAGGATTCGTAAAAATCATTTCTTTTTATCTTTTTATATCTTGTATTTTTCACAGATTTCAAGTTATTTGATATATCTACATTATAGAGTATTTATTATAGGCATTAAACCATGTTCAATTATTTTTTTTTCTGTTATAAATGGTCATTTTTACAACTTTTTCTAATTTTTCCAGCTTTAGAGGGTGATGAGACTAAAAAATTAAGATGCGAATTGAAGACATCAAAAGATATGAAATTTTATCTGAATTGGACCAGAAGAAGTTTTTTTATCATGAAAACTATATTTTTCGGAATTATCGAGAGTTTTGTGATTTTGTTACGTTTAGAATTGCTGTGGTCTCAATAAAGTTTTAATTCATATTCAGCAGATCGAAATACATGAAAATCACGCTTAGTTTAGTTCCAAAAAAAATTTTTATCGTTAAAATTTCCGATTTTCATAATTTTCAGTTTTTTGAAGTTTTCTCGAAACTTGAGGGTGTAGGGGTCAAACTGACCTCAAATTCAGATTCAGCGGATCAAAATACGTACCCGAAGGTAGGTCCGGTCAAATGCACATTCTACTTATTTTTTTTTGTGTGCCGGTGTAATTTACCAAATGGTTTAAGCTGAATTTTTGAGTGTCTTTTATAAAGAATAAAAATATTAATTAAATCCCAATCAATAATATAATAGCGGCCCTTGGATCTCACTCACATCCGATCTTAAGACAGTCAAAGTTGTTGTAATACTGATCGGCAGTGGCCCTCTCGATGATCTCCCCGAGGAATGGGCGTCTTACCACCCCCGGCAGCCTGTAGCCGGGATTGCAGCGACACTGGTAGCCACCGCGACGAAACCCAAAACCGTGTATAGGTTCACACTGCACAGTGCAAAGTTTTAAAATAATTATAAGTTTTAAAACATGATATTGATAATGTAGATAATGAAAATGTTTACTCAAATTTAAAATCTTTAAGCAAATTTAGAACTTATGAAAATAAAATGGGTAAAAGAGCCATAAAAATCTAGAAAAAATATTTAAAAACATTTTTAGATAAAGCCTCAGTGTACAACCCACCTAATAATCTTGGTGCAAAAATATACATAATCTAAACATATGCAAGAAACATAAATGGTATTTCAATCTTGCAGTAGTTAGAATATTGAAAATCAAGGTCATATATCTTAATATAATTTTAAATATGACCTAAACCTTTAACATTACTTTTAGATATTTGATAATTGGTCAGTTATATGCAAAATATCTTATCTAAAATGAATTTTTAAAAGTTTTTCATTATAATTAGTCCTTATATTTTTTTATTATTAAATGGTATTTTGGTATATCCAATACTGAATATAAATTCTCGATAGGTTTACCCAAAAATCATTATAATTTATCTTATGACACATTTATCTCATAGGTATGTATACTTTATTATTATAAAATAAAAATATGTCATTTATATTATTGATATAAAAACCTTATTATCTTTGAATGTATACATACCTATTTGATATATGTGTTGTTATGTGTGATATGATATGTGTGTATGTTAAAGGTTCAGGTCATATTTAAAATTATATTAAAATATATGACTTATAATAAAAACATTAATATCTATGTTCAACTGTATGTTAACTTATCCTTACTATTATTAAAGATATAAATTATGAAACAAAAAACTTCATAAAATATATGTAGTTTACATTATACATTTTTACATAATAACCATTTTCTTTCTTTACACAAATATATCTTGGTAATTTGAGTTCACAAAATTATACCTTTAATGGATTTGTTATTATAACTTACCTCAGTAGTTTCATTTTTACAGTGGTCAGTTGAAGCAAATCTATTGGGGCCTTGATTGCCTGGACCTTTTGGACACTGATTTATGTCTATTCTATCATAATCAATTTCCATTACAACTGTTGCAGTATAACTATAAAGTATATAAAAATATTAAAATAGTATTAGAATATCAATATCATTAAAACACTGAAACAAATTAACATACGTGGGATATTCAATATGTCTGAACTGAGTGTGCCGAGGGTAAATATCCGCTACAGGGGACACAGCTCCTACAAGCCACTTATTTAGTCTTCCACAATCAAAGTAAGGTTTGGTCCAATTTACCGGTCCTGGTAACTGAAATAGGAATCATTATTTAAGTTAATATAACTTACAGCAGTCCTGAAATATCAAACAACAATATAAATAATCATACAAACCTCATCATTGCCAGGTGGTCCATGGAATGTAAATGTCTCATTTGTATTGTTAGCATATCTAATTTCAACTTGATATGTAGTCTTGGTGTCATGTCTTTTATTTACTTTATCAGGCAACAACAATGTATACCACTCATTTGTACGATAGAAATCGGATGTATAATCCTTAGATAGACTTTCAGGTTCAAATGCTCCAAGATCTTCTACAAAGAATGTGTCTAATGTTGATATCTTTTGTAAATGTACCGGGTCATTGAAATCGTCAGCTCGTAATGCTCGAGGTGCAAATCTAGGCATGGTCTTGTTGAAGAACCCTCGATAAGAAGATGTATAAGACATATTTGGAGAGAAATATATCGAACTAGCGTTTATATAAGGATTAGACGCAACATCGGCTACTGATGAAAGGAAATAATACATCATGCCTGGATCATACGTGTCGTTAATAGCGGGGCGTATGAATCTAGATTGTAGGATGTAACTCCAGAAAAATGCTCTTGTCATGGCCATATTATGTAAATGTAATAACGCTGTTCGATTAGGGAATATAGGATTAATATTTATTTCTTTCACATCGGGATGATGGGAAACAGAGTCTTTTGGGAGAAATAGATCATCTAAATGTGTGATGTAACAATTATCAGCGGAAATTTTATCCATTTTGCCACGAATTTCATCAAAAGAATCACGTATTTGCCATTCATATTGGCCGGCCACACCCCATAACAAAATACACAATGAAATTACTAACAAAGTATAGTTTACTTTCTCCATTTTCACTTAAAACACTAAAAACACCATAGAAATATAAACAAAGTTAAGTGTCTAAAATGCACTATATTTTGTGTTACAATTCTTGCATTTTTACAAAACTGTAACTCGTAAGTCACACACAACTCGCAACCGCTTCTCATTCTTAAATTCACGGTTGACGGTTGTTGTTTTGATTTTTTTTAATAAGTGGTAGGGATAAAGAGTACTAATTCCTTAAATCAAAGTGTAAATGAAAAAGCTTTTAGTTAAAAATTCTTTATATTGTTAAACGTTACTTTTACAAAAATAATAATTTAATAATAATGAGGTTTCATAAGACTTTGAAGAATATTCTGAAATTAAGTGTACATAAGTGTCCAATTGTTATTTATAAATTAAGTCGTTGCCTTTTTTGAATAGTATGTCTGAAATATAAGTTCTCCTTATCTCTACTTTATACACCCGAGTTTTCATAGGCATAAACAAGTTTTCTTTTCCTATATGATTTCTGTATGTACATCTTGGTGTTGTGTATGATGGACTAAAATTGTTCTTGCTTCCCATACCTGTATTTGCTTCCCATACCCATATTGTATATAGATAGAAAAGATACTTCTACGTATGTACGTAGAAGTATCTTTTCTATCTCATTATTTCTACACAATTCTAAGCCTAATACGACGAGTTGGTTGTGAAAGGAGCTTTTTTTAGTCAACAGGAGAAAAATTCGAACGCCGATTTGTTCAAATTATTTAATTTTATTTTTTTAGGTCTCAACATATATATGCTACATTCATCTTAGGTGTTAATAATACTATAAATCTGATAACAAACCCGGCGCATCTACCGCGTACCGCGCATTTGTAGTCTGTAGCAAGCAGTGTTTTTCTCATCCTTGATTAGTTATGTTATGACAAACGTTAACAAACAGCCGTCTGTAACGGCTCTAAAAGTAAAACCACAGAGAAAATAAAGATCGTAGGTCATAGACTAAAAACTAAAAAGTATCTAACCTAAAACTTATGGCACAAATCACAATAATAACATAAGGACTTTCAAATTTAGTACCATAAAATAATAATACTTCTTACTTTTAAGTTTTATACATTTAAATACAATTTCCATATTAAAATTGTAATAAAATGTCCGGAACCCTTTTTCGTAAGTTGCCATATAGATTAGAATACTACTACTAAAAAAAAAGATTACTCGTTTTAGATCACATAATAAATTATATCTTATTTTAGGCTCCCTATTTAATGCTGCTTTATCTTTGAACAGAACTAACTTATCAAGTATAGTAAGTATAAATTCAAATACTTATGATGTACATTGTGAGAACAGTCCTAACAAATAATTATTATTTCTTGTAGAGATCAATTAATACTGGTGCTGTGTGTTATGCTGCTCGTAAGGGAACTAGAGCAAAAGCAAGAGCAAAGAAAGTAAAGATAGAAATTACTAAAGTTGGCTTTATACCACATAACCAAAGGGGGAAAAATAAGTAAGTATGAGACAAAATCATTGATTAATATTTTATAATATATGGACCTACAATATTTTATAATATATGGACAATAAAGCATTAGAAAAACTGCAATATCAAACCCCTTACCAGCTGATTTGTGTAACATTTCACTAACATTTTGTTTTATATTGCAATTATGCATAATATTACAGAGAGGCACAAGTTCATCTGAACAAGCATTTAGACGACTCTTTCAAACAGATATCAAAGGATGATGTTTATCCTATGCGATACTACCGCTGGCCGTTATACACTGCTGAAGAGGCAATACTGGCACATAAGGAAACACACCACCCTACTATGTACAATGAGCCAAGTGCACTTGTATATGCGCAGGTGGAGATGAATATGGAAGCTGTGAAACAGGTATAAAAAGGTTTAATTGCAAATCCAATTATTTTATTGACTGCCCGTAATAGGGATAAAAAAATGTGTGTGTCAGCTCCGACGCACGACTGGAGTTTACTCCTTAAGTATAATTGTCTAAACAGACGGAAAAAAAAATAAAAAAAGATTGATACCTTATAAAATATTATCTACACCCCTTTCTGCCATAGTTTATTTCGAAATACTTGCATTTCACTTTAGCCAAATATAATGATAAAGATTATAACTTCACAATAACAATGTTATAATAATAATAATAATATAATAATAGCCTTTATTTCTGATAAGAACAACAATTTTTAAACAACAATTTTAAACAATACACATATACATTTTCTTTTAATCTTGATCATTATCAGATTGCCTTGCGGCATAGGCCTCCCCCAGCTTCTTCCATCTAGCTCTATCTAATGCAGTGCGCCTCCAGGTAACTCCTGCATGCTTTCTTATTTCATCTTCCCATCTTTTAATTTGCCTACCCCTTTTTCTTACCCCGTCTCGAGGATACCAAACTGTTACCTTCTTCCCCCATTTCTCTTTATTGTTTCTAATAAGGTGTCCAGTCCATCTCCATTTTAATTTCTGTATTGTGTAGGTAACATCAGTAACTTTTGTTTGATGCCTGATTTCCTTTAATTTCACCTTATCCTTTAATTTAATGTTTAACATGCTTCTTTCCATACTATTCTGGCAAACTTTTAGTGCTTCTTTGCATCTTTGTGTTAGAGCCCAGGTTTGGCAGTCATAGGTCATGCATGGAATAACACAAGTGTCAAACACTTTCTTTTTGTCCTTTAGTGGTATTTGTGGATTTTTAAACACTTCTTTTAGTGACCAATATCTTTTCCAAGAATTGCTGATTCTAGTGTCAATTTCTTTTTGTGTTTGATCACTTGTTGATATTATCTGTCCCAGGTATGTGTAATGGTCCACGTAATGTATAATTGAGTTATGTAATTTTAAAATGTACTTTTCATGATTGGTCATTATCTTCGTTTTCTCCATGTTCATGGTCAGACCCACTGCCAGACTTTGGTTGCCGAGTTCTGTTAACATAATTTGTAAACTTGATGCAGATTCGCAAAGCAAGATTAGGTCGTCGGCAAATCGTAGATGATTCAGTTTTTCGCCGTTGATATTAATTCATTCTTTTTTCCAATCTAAGTTTCTGAATAGATGTTCTAATACGGCTGTAAATATTTTTGGGGATAATGGGTCACCTTGTCTAACACCTCTTGAAATTGGAAATTCTTTTCCCTTTATCTCTGTCATCACTCTCGCTGTTGAGTTTTTATAAATTTCTTTAATAATTCGTATGTATTTAAAATCCACACCTTGTGACTTTAAAGCTTCCCATATAGCGTTGTGCTCCAGAGAGTCGAACGCCTTGTTGTAATCTATAAAGGCCAAATAGTAAGGCTTTCCATATTCATTACATTTTTCGATTACTTGCTTTATGGTGTGTATGTGGTCAGTTGTAGAGTAGTCTTTGCGGAAGCCCGCTTGTTCAATTGGCTGATTCTCTTCCAAGACTTTACTGATTCGGTTTAAGATGACTTTTGAAAAAACTTTATATAGGTTAGACATCAGGTTAATCGGCCGGTAGTGGTTTATTTCACCTCTGTCTCCCTTCTTATGAAGTAAAATTATTTTTGATTTCGTCCATTGGTTAGGTATTTCCTCTTTCTTGATAATGTCGTTGAACAGATCAGTAAGTGAAGTAATAATCGAGTCAGCGCTACCCTTAAGGAGTTCGTTCGAAATGTTGTCTTCCCCTGGTGATTTGTGGTTCCCCTGGTGGTTTTTTTGGGATTTTATAGCCTGTTCTACTTCAGCTTTAAGGATCACAGGAATTTCGTTACGTCCAGTGGTATTATCTTTTAGAACGGTTTCTTTGTAACTGCATGATTTGCTGTATAGATTGCGAAAGAAGTTTGTTGCTAGCTCAGATATACATGTTCTTTTGGTGGCTTTTTTTCCGGAACCTTTATCTTTAATATTTGTTATCCACTGTTTACCCTCTGTTAGTTCCTTTAGCGCTCGTTTTATTCCACCAGAGCTTTCTATATGTTTCTGGATCGTTTTTGTGCGTGCCTCTGTCCTGTGTTTTCTTATTTCTTTGTTAATTTCTTTACTAATACTCGCTATCTTTCCTCTGTTTTTTTTTCTGTCCTCGAAAAGTAACCTTCTTTCTTTTATCAGTTCTTTGGATCTTGTTCCTATTTTATCTTCATTTAGGTTAATTTTCAAAAGTCGGTTATTGAACTGTTTTAATTTCTCCTCAAAAAGGTCATACTTTTCTTGGACTGTACCATCCATATCATCTTTCTCCTGGAGATCCTGTTCAAGTTGTTGTAGCATATCTTTTGGGATAGGCAATGCTATATCTTTACTATACATTGGTGCTTGTCTTTTTTTTTTTACTTTTTGTATGTATAGCTTCGCTCTCACCATTCGATGGTTCGTGTTGAAGTTCAAGCTGCTTACGGTATCAACATCTTGAAATATTTCGGGTGTGGTACTCAGTATGAAATCAATTTCATTCTTAACTTCCCCATTCGGCGATATCCAAGTCCATTTCTTTTTAATTTTTTTCTTGAAGAAGCTGTTCATTATTTTCAAGCTGTAAGTATTGGCCAGGTTAATAAGTCTCTGTCCATTATCATTCCTTCTTCCTGTACTATGCGGTCCTAATATTTGGTTTTCGTGTGCTTTTCTTTCCCCAATTTGGCTGTTAAAATCTCCTAGAACAATCATGTTTTTGTGTGAATTTTCAATTGTATCCTGCAAGTCATTATAGAAAGAGTTCTTAATGTCTTTTGTAGCAGCTTCAGTGGGGGCGTATATTTGAATTATGGACATTACATCTTGTTGAGGGAGTGAAATGTTTATTTTTATAATTCGATCCGAGACTGCGATAAATTCGTCGATGTATTTGTTGTAAGGCTTCTTCACCAAAAATCCAACTCCGTACATTCCAGAAATATTTCCTTTATAGTACAGTATGTGATTTTCATACTGCTGTATTGTTTCACCAACTCTCCGTACTTCACTTAAGCCAACAATGTGCCATTTCACATGTAATAAGGCATTTTCCAACTCCATCATTGAGGCATCAGTTCTTAATTTTCTAGTGTTGAGTGTAGCAATATAGAAATCCTTTATATTTCTTTTTTCTTCTCCTTCATCTTCATTTTGAGTACACGTTACTATCACTGCTTGTGCTTTTTGGCGCTCTAATAGTTCTGAGGGGTTATGGTCGTACTCCCCCACGGAGACCAGCCGGATTGGGGAAGGATTGTTTTTACTTTTTGATGTGGTTTCGCTTTTGTTCGTTCTTCCGGGGGCGCTTGTTTGTTGCTATTGTTTGTTAGGGTTGGGGAGTGAGTTGGTTCGTGTACGTTGCATGAAGTCGAAAGCGTTTGTTTTATTTATTTTATGTGGTGCCTTTTGTATTATTGTATCTTCATTTTGGTTTGATTTTGTTGGAGTGTCAGACTCTTTCTTTTTTCGTTTATGTTAGAGTTGGTTTGCCCTTCTATTATGAGTTTATCGTAACGAATCTTTGCCTTGTTTCCTTTTTTGATTTCTTCTTGTAACTTAATTTTTAAATCTTTTCTAGTATTTAGGACATCTTTTGGGAAGTCTTCCGTTACGTAAATACCTGTGGGAAACCTTTTATTATTTTTTAGCATTTCTATTTTTCTCCACGCCAGTGTTAGTTTTATTAGTATAGGTCTGTGTTTCTTGTCCTGTTTTTTTCCTAATCTATAGGCGTCGCTGATTTCCCATTTATCAAATTTTTCCAATTCTGCAGTCGTGCACACAGTATTAAATGTCTCCATAACCAAGTTCTGAAGATTGTAGCTGTTATTTTCAGTTTCTTTTATTCCATGTAGTATAATATTATTCTTCCTTGTATCCCTTTCCAAATGTCGTAGTTTTGTTTTCAGGACTGTAATTTCCTCTTTCATTAACTTATTCTCCTCCAGTAATGGTTTAAGCTTGTTGTCCAATGTTGAAGCCAATTCATTAGCAAGTTTTTCTGTTTGCGCATTCACTTGAAATTTAAAGTCTTCTTTCATCTCATTCATCTTCATATCAATCTTATCCATTTTTTCAAGTAATAGTTCCATTTGTTTATCTGTTGACATTTTCTCACTACTTGGTAGGTTTTCAATTACTGGCAACACTGTACTTCAAGGGGTAACACTTTTTTTTTTTTGTCTATTGTAGTTATTTACTGTCATCAACTTTATTGTTTACTAACTGTCATCAACTTAATGTGTCAGTTTCCGGAAATTGGTCACATATGATGTGCAGATTTATGTTTACCCACACACACTCCGTACTTCCCTCCTTCACCCCTCAAGTCCATTATTCACCATTTCATACAAACATCACACGCAACTCCACTGCCACTGATGCGATTCACAGTCTTAAACCGATTTTAGAAGAAAACCGTTATTATTTCGCCTGCCCTCGCATTCAAAAGTTCGGGAGCTCCGACAACGCAAGCGTCGCTTGACAGGTCCACCGGAAGCTTTAGCTTTATAACAATGTTAATTAGTGATAAATATAACAAAAACAGCAACATAAGTAAATTGATACTGATAGAAATAAACAAGCTCAATAACATATAGATATAGTCGCTTTGCAGCATATACATTACTCTATACACACATTTAATGTTTTCATTGATTTTATCAACATTCATGAGCATATTCGCTTTTATTAATACGATGAATATGTATGGTTCTGACTATGTTGTTAAGGCATCTTTTAATATTGATATTTTTTTATCAGTAATCATTAGCATATTAGCTTATATTAAAAATTTAATAACATAAAAATTAAAAATGTATCGTTCCTTACATGGAAATATAAGTCTTTACTTACATTACAAATAATAAATATTTTAGGTTTTAATTAATTATTTTCATTATTATTTTTTGTATTATGTTAAATTGCTTAGTAGTTCTTTATTATTTATTTCATATTGGAGTTTGTTCCCTTAGAATCAATTTACAAATAAGACAGTTTAAATGAAAAAAAAAAAACGTGCGATACTTGTTGTCTGCCGCGGTAAAGCTATTGCATAGCATTTTTATCAACTATTGCAATTATAATTATTTATGTAGTATTTTTGGAGTTTACTCCTTAAGAATCGATTTTTGTATATAAGGCGCCCGGTATGAGAAAAATATGAGGAGTAAAATCCACTGAACGATGACCTCGTTACGTTTTTGGTGCGCAACCTATCGTGCGCAACTAGTTTTGCCATCTATCGATGAATAGCAGAACTTTTAATGATTTGAAATATCACGCTTGTCTCTTTAGTTCACCAACTCGCCTCTAGGGGGCATAGGTTGTATCAGCGTTACTGCGTATACGTAATCCTGCATAATACTTGTACAAATATACTTTTTGGAGTTTACTACTTAAGAATCGATTTTTGTATATAAGGCGCCCGGTATGAGAAAAATATGAGGAGTAAAATCCACTGAACGATGACCTCGTTACGTTTTTGGTGCGCAACCTATCGTGCGCAACTAGTTTTGCCATCTATCGATGAATAGCAGAACTTTTAATGATTTGAAATATCACGCTTGTCTCTTTAGTTCACCAACTCGCCTCTAGGGGACATAGGTTGTATCAGCGTTACTGCGCATGCGTAATCCTGCATAATACTTGTACAAATATACTTTTTTCGTCAAGGCCTTTAATTTTAATAACTTGAATTAACATCAATAAAAAAAAATACTACATAAATAATTATAATTGCAATAGTTGATAAAAATGCTATGCAATAGCTTTACCGCGGCAGACAACAAGTGTCGCACGTTTTTTTGTTCACTTAAACTGTCTTATTTGTAAATTGATTCTAAGGGAACAAACTCCAATATGAAATAAATAATAAAGAACTACTAAGCAATTTAACATAATACAAAAAATAATAATGAAAATAATTAATTAAAACCTAAAATATTTATTATTTGTAATGTAAGTAAAGACTTATATTTCCATGTAAGGAACGATACATTTTTAATTTTTATGTTATTAAATTTTTAATATAAGCTAATATGCTAATGATTACTGATAAAAAAATATAAATATTAAAAGATGCCTTAACAACATAGTCAGAACCATACATATTCATCGTATTAATAAAAGCGAATATGCTCATGAATGTTGATAAAACCAATGAAAACATTAAATGTGTGTATAGAGTAATGTATATGCTGCAAAGCGACTATATCTATATGTTATTGAGCTTGTTTATTTCTATCAGTATCAATTTACTTATGTTGCTGTTTTTGTTATATTTATCAATAATTAACATTGTTATTGTGAAGTTATAATCTTTATCATTATATTTGGCTAAAGTGAAATGCAAGTATTTCGAAATAAACTATGGCAGAAAGGGGTGTAGATAATATTTTATAAGGTATCAATCTTTTTTTTATTTTTTTTCCGTCTGTTTAGACAATTATACTTAAGGAGTAAACTCCAGTCGTGCGTCGGAGCTGACACACACAATTTTTTTTATTGATGTTAATTCAAGTTTTTAAGCTATTGCATAGCTTCTATCGCGGGCCTTGAGTATGGAGACCGAATCCAGAAATTCCATAACGAAAATAACCTAACACACCAGTATTGTGTACTTATAATTTAAAAATAGCATAAGCGCCAAGTTGATAATATGTATTATGATCTTTATTGAATAATAATTAATGTTTATTTTAAAATAAATGTTTTAATGGTACAAATGAATTTCTTTCAAAAAGTCTTTTCATTTTAATGACTTTCTGTTATGGTTTTAGAAAAGTCCAGAGTACAAGAATTTAACAATCGTAATTGAACTTTATTTAACTTATTTAACTGACTATATTTTAAATAGGAATAGAATAATTTCATAATATATAATAATGTCATAATAGGAATAGGTCTATAAAATATCGATGTATCGATATATCAATATTATTACTTAGAAATATCGATATTTATTACAAATTCATTATCATCATCATTTCTCTTATCGTAGCGGTAAAAGCTAATTCATTCACACTAAATCATTCAATATCTAGTTTTATAGAAATAGTACATTGCCAAAATATATATTCTTTAATCATTTTTACCATTTTATGGTATGTATTTTAAAAAAGTTGATACAAGAAGTGTTTCATCGAATTTATGCGGGAAAAATATAAAAGCAGCGGTAATACAACTAAATTAGCAACTCACTTAAAAAATAAATACCATCTTGCATGTCTAACATGACTTGCAATAATTATTTTAAATAAAGCCAATATGTCGAAATAACGATAATATTTTGAAATTCCAAACCCCAATATTGATGTATTTGAAAATGTCGATATATCAAGCTTATAGCGTTTATATTAATTGAAGTTGGATGTTGTGACCGATAAGAAAACAATTTTTTCTGTTATTAAAAAAAATACTATTTGAAGTTGTATGTGTCATTCCTATGTACTGTCATAAAAAGGTTAAGATTATCATTAGCTAAAAATATTTTCAACCTTAAATCTCACGAATAAGTTTAATTACGTTTGTTAAACTATTAAGCAATAGAGTATATAATACAAGTATCAACAAGGCGCTTAAGCTATTTTTAAATGATATGTACGCAATACTCGGCCGAGCTACATAGTAGGCGGAGTGGGGGTTTTAGGTTTTTTGTTACGAAATTTCTTGATTCGGCCGCTGCACTCCAATCCCACGATATAAGCTATGCAATAACTTAAAAATATTTGATATAAATATCGACCACGATACCTGAATATCAATATCAAAGTATCGATATATCGTACAAAAATGTATTAGTAATAAATATCGATATTTCTTAGTAATAATATCGATATTTCCATACATATTTTATCAACAGTCCTATTTAAAATGAGAAGTTTAACTGCTTTGTAATATCATAAAAAGGTTCATAATATCGGCTAAAACTATTTTCAATCTTATTTCTGTGAATAAAGAACAATTACGATTGTTAAGTACTTGTACTTAGGGTCTTTTGTAACACAATAACAGCAAGTTATTAAAATTAAAGGCCTTGATGAAAAAAGTATATTTGTACAAGTATTATGCAGGATTACGCATGCGCAGTAACGCTGATACAACCTATGGCCCCTAGAGGCGAGTTGGTGAACTAAAGAGACAAGCGTGATATTTCAAATCATTAAAAGTTCTGCTATTCATCGATAGATGGCAAAACTAGTTGCGCACGATAGGTTGCGCACCAAAAACGTAACGAGGTCATCGTTCAGTGGATTTTACTCCTCATATTTTTCTCATACCGGGCGCCTTATATACAAAAATCGATTCTTAAGGAGTAAACTCCAAAAAGTATATTTGTACAAGTATTATGCAGGATTACGCATGCGCAGTAACGCTGATACAACCTATGCCCCCTAGAGGCGAGTTGGTGAACTAAAGAGACAAGCGTGATATTTCAAATCATTAAAAGTTCTGCTATTCATCGATAGATGGCAAAACTAGTTGCGCACGATAGGTTGCGCACCAAAAACGTAACGAGGTCATCGTTCAGTGGATTTTACTCCTCATATTTTTCTCATACCGGGCGCCTTATATACAAAAATCGATTCTTAAGGAGTAAACTCCAAAAATTCTGTACAGATTATCATGCTTTTTGAAGTGATTTAAAGTCCTAAATGTCTAATATATTAATATTATGTTAAGGACGCGTTTACAAAACTGATTGGCAGAAAATTGCATCACTACATAGACAAATATCGACTACGCACACTTACGCATGTATAAAGTCTTTCTTCTTTAGAATGTTTTTACTATTGATGTGTTTGCCCGGTGTGTTTGTTAATCATAAAGAGATACCACTTCCAGGCTTGGTGGAGTGGACCTGAAGGTATACTTATGGATGGATGCTAGTAGTAGATGAATAGAGATTTGTGCACCGAGTATGGGCCTGTTATGTAGCTTGTGATGATATCTTACCATCGGACTTGATGGAGTGGTCTGAAGGTTTCCTGATGGGTGGATGCTACTGGATCTCCTAGACGAATAGATAATATTAATAATAATAATATCAGGACAAATAACACACATTGATCTAACCCCTAAGTAAGCAAATTATTTGCTTGTATTTAGGGTGTTAGACAACAATACAAATACATAGAAATACTGAGAAAATATTTAATAAACCAGAAACCAAAGACCAAACCTAGAAACACAGACATGTATGCTCATCACATAAATGTCTGTCTCCGCCGATAGTAGCATTATCTACCGAAAAGTTGATAATTTTGCACATAACCATAAACGTGTCCTTAATTATAACTAAGATAACATAATAAAGTTAAGAAAAATATACCAAATCCATTTTGCATTTAAAATTGTTTGATTGAAAAAAGCTTTTTACAGAACCGCTATTTAGACAATTTTGTTCGTCTAACACTCTTACCACACTTTTTTCCCCGTGATGAAGAACGAACTATCCTGGCCTTTTGTAAAGGCCCAGAACTGATAAAGCAAGTGGCTGAAGCTGGAGCTACTACAGTGGGGAGCACAGAATTGGTGAAGAAGATTCAGGTACTTTTTAAAATTATGTTTATTTTTGTGTTACATATCACAAATTCCTGTAATTTAAATTTAAAAAGGGTGGTGATCAATTTATTTGTTTTGATATGTAAGATTATAATTAAAATATCCTATTAAAATGAGTTTGAAATCTAAGTAATTTTACACAATGCCCTTTTTATAAAAAAAATTTTTAGACTTTATAAAGTTTTTATAAAACCTTTACAACCGCCAACTACTCTATGATAAATCACACATTTTCAGGAAGGACAATTGAAGTTAAGTGAATATGACTACATAATAGCTCATCCCAACATTCTAACAGAACTAGTACCAATCCGTGGTTTAATGAAGCGTCGATTCCCGAGCCCCAATTCTGGTACATTAGATGCTAATATATGTGATTTGGTAAAGAAGTTTGCGGCTGGAGTCCAGTATAGAGTAGTAAAGGATGAATATCAACAGAATTTTGGATCTGTTCAAGTGCCTGTTGGAAGGGTAAGTCAAAAGGAACAGGTAATTTAATTGATATGCAACTTCTTGATCAATGAGTTCAAAAGAACCTACGAAAACCGTCTCAGCAAAGAATTATTACTTATGGTACTTAACTAAGTAATATAGATAAGATTCATATAACACGATGTGTGTAATATATTCATTATTTATTTCTCACTAGTTTCTATTACAGATTAACTGCATTCAAAGGTTTTATTTCATTAACTTATTATTTGATTTTTCATACCCAATAGTTAAATAATATATACAATGGCCTTATCATTTTAGTTTCTTTTATACATATTTCAGTTAAATATGGATGAAAAGCAAGTGGTAGAGAATATTGAAGCATTATTAAAAGATATACAATTAGCACGTCCCAAAAGAGATGGACTTTTTATTACCAGGTAATTGTATTATTTATAATGAGTCTGAAGTTAGCAGATATCCGAAAGTAAAGTTTTTCAACATGTTATATATAAACTTAAAACATAGAACGTAAAAAAAATTCAAAAGCAATAAAATAGTAATGAAACAAAGTAAGTATGCCTGCAAATATATATTTTTTTTCAACTCACCATTTGTAACATATACACAAAATTATTTTTTGCCATATGATTGTTATCGGTATACTTTTCTTGATTGCACTAGTATCTAGTAGTGCCCATGTCTTTTTTTTCCCATTTTCAAAAAAAAGTTAAACAAGTCATATCTGTCGTGAAAATTTTCTTTTTATTTCAAAGCATTTTTCCGCTGCTTAATTATCTATTGGTGCCTTTTTTTTTTCTTTAAATTTATCAAAAATCTTTGGAATAATAAAAGAATATATATTATATTATTTTGTTTCTTTAACATATATAACTTCAAATAATTACTTTATTTTAAAAAAATAATGTTTAACACTTATTTTATATTGTAAAGTAAATATGACCGTTCCTATTTTTTTTAATTACTGATTGTTTTTTTCATGACAAGTTCATTATCGAAATCTTTAAAAATTACAATGTTACGTAAAATTATATAATTTTAATTTTTTTTTAAATACTTTGAAAGTCGAATCAAACATAACATACGCGCGATAATGCAAGCAGCCAATCTTAAAGTGAAATTAAAAAAAAATATATATAATCCCGGCCATTTTTTCAAAATTCTATACCTATTGATTGAAACATTTCAATTAATACTCCGCGGTTAAATAAACTTAGTTCATATATAAAAGAAAGCTAATTAATACAAACGTAAATAAATCATAGTCTCGTTTAGTTGATAAACTTCATTAAAAATGAAATTTGACGACATCCGTTGCATTGATTCTATATTAAAATTTATTAATAAATTTGAAGAAATAGGAGATAATCCTATTACAAATGAATCGTTGTTTAAAAAAGTTTGTAATCATCTTGGTGTTAGAAAGTACGATTTACGAACATTTCAAACTAATTTATACTTTGCTTGAAAAAAAATCGTAATAATATAGTTGATAAAATAAAACAACAATTAATCAACAAAGAAAAACTGGCTGAAAATAGTACAATGCAGTGCAGTCATTAAGAGGTTTATCTGTATCTTCTGATAGCGGTGATGACATAAATGTAAAATTAACAATTCCAAAAAAGAATAGGTATGGATATCATTTCAGGAAAATACTTGAAATATCTTCTGATCAAATTTTCTATAATTCTTCTTTGTCAAGCAAATTATTTCTTTTATATCTTCGAAAAACCCTACCCCAAGAAGTTGGTCTAAAATGTATAATTATTTTCGATGGACTTAAAGTTGGCATAAAGATTCAATTGTATGGTTATGCCATTTGCCACCAATCTGACTGCTAGGTAAGGATAAAATTCAACGGTCAAGTGAATGATGTGAGCTGGTCTTTAACATGTATTCAACCAATGACACTCCAGTTCATTCAGAATCTTATGTTTATGAGCTTCGAGGAATACAAAGATGAATTCTACAGGAACGACTAAAATACTTCTATCTTAGTGCCGTACATGATAAACTTATCAATAGAATAGATGAAAAAATATTTACTGAAGACGGTAATCATTTATTTTGTTACTCCAATGAAACATTACACAAGGCTAAATCGGAATTTCTTTGTAAAATTAATCGACATGTCGACGACATTCAGGACGACGACGAAGCTTCTTAGCAATCCATGGATTCACCGTGCGGGTGCCGGGCCCATCGCGTTGCAAGGAGAGGAGTGCAAGCAGTGCCTGGGACTTGCGACCCAGGAGTAGGTTTAAGGGGCCCCTTTATTATGCGCAAAACTAACTATAAATTTATTCCCGATCAGTTCGTTGGTTAGTTCGTAATACTTATTGAGCTTGAATGTGTGATCCCTTGGGATGTTTGTTTCCCAAGGAACAGTAAGCTCCACAAGTATCACGCGCCTCAGATGTTTCGAATACAGGAATAAGTCCGGTCTGGATGACGAAACACCAACATCCCCAGGGATTTTGTAATGCTTTTCATACGTGTCCATCATGAGAATCCAATCAGGAGCCGCGCCTAATATTGAATAAGGCTTCGCTTTTGATTTTTTGGAGGAGCCTTCTTTTACGAATTCTATAGATCGTTCGGTGGTTGTTATACCCTTCCGCGCTCTTGCTACTGAAAGACTAACCGCTTCCCGTATAATTTCTAATACCTTGTCGTGGCGACACGAGTATTGACCTTTATCCAGAAGTACCCTACACCCTACTAATAGGTGTTTCGCGGTTCCTATTGCCTCCCCACAGATATTGCAAGACTTTTCGGTGGCTTTGCCCCATCTTACTAAATTACTTTGATCTGGGAGAGTCATTTGGAATGCATTAAGATAGAATTTTAATAATGCTGGGGACCAATCATAAATTAAGGTGCGCCACTTCAAAGCTAGTGGAATACAAAAATCTCCTATGGTCACCCATTCGTTTTGAATTTCTAGGCTCATCGCGTGGAGTCGGTAATTATCGTTTTCGTCTTGTCGAATAAAAGATTTTGTTATGTCTATGTCTTGAACTTTCCTACTTGATCCTAGCCCTACTTTATTTGTTTGAGCACCTATCATAAACTTTTTATGGAATTGAAGTCGTGACTCGAGCTCTGAGGCAACTTTGTCTTTTGGGAGAGAAGTTACAGTATCATCTTTAGATTTTCCGATGATATGTCTTTTGGTAACTCTTAGATGTTTGTAGAGCTCCGATGGTTTCTTTAATTTTAATCCAAAGTTGTTACGGTCTCTAAATAAGGTTGAAGAGTCCGCTGAGTGCGCTAACCCGAGCCATAACTTCAATGTCTTTATGACGCTTGCATCTAACTTTGACAAAAGGGTTTTATTTATATCATACACGAGGAAAGGCCAATTTAGACGTGATGTTAAATAATTATCGTAAATCCAAGCTTTTTTGACGTTACTTATTGGTTGGTTGTCTACCTTTTCGAGATCGTTTAAAAAGCTATCGACTATTACATCCAACGATGGAGTACGGCCTTGGTAATCGATTTTTTTACCTAAAAATTTAAACGGAGCTGCTTCCGTAACCGTACTAACGCACTGACCGCCTATTATAAGACCCGGATCGTAAGAGGTATATTTGGTATTCCGTCTACCCAGACACAGACTAAAACATTTACTTGGTTTTGTCCTCAATCCGCCCGTCCACGTACAGAAATCCTCAACTACATTTAAAAGTACCTGACATTGTTTCGGATTACGTGTCAGTATCGCGAGATCATCTGCAAAAGCTAGTATGGATTCTGTGTATTTGTTGTTGAACTTAAACCGATAGCCCCACTTTTTTTCATTTCTAATTAATTTGTCTATTAAAATATTAATAACGATATTAAATATAATAGGAGAAATACAACAGCCCTGAAATAAACCAACGTTATAATTAAGTGGTTTTGAATGGTTTTCATTAAAAATTATTGAGAATTTTAATTTTGAATAATATGATGCAATAATGTCGCGAACTACCATAGGAAAGTTATACCATTTAAGCGCGAACATCATTAGTTCATGTCGTACCGACCCAAAGGCGTTCTCTAAGTCTATCCAACAAACCGTAATTTGTCTCTCGCTAGTTCAAGCATCTTTAAGGCTTTCCGATATTAACGTATTATGTTCCAGGCATCCAGAAATTCCGGGCAAAAACCCTTTCTGGTGATTAGGCCTGAAATATCTATTGTTAATCATGAATTGCGTCATTTTAGTTTGTAAAAAAGAGAAAAATATTTTGGAAATTGTATTTGTTAGGGCTATCGGTCTAGTATCCTTGGGATTATTGACATTGTCGTTTTTCGGAATGAGGACAAAAAGGGCTTTTCCGAACGATACCGGTATTTGCTTTCTTGACCAGATTTTACCGAATATATTTAAAAGATGTTTATGGAGCGACGGACATTTTTTGTAAACTATATAAGGGATACCATCCGGACCTGGTGCTGATTTAGATGGTTTCATTTTAATTATTTTATTGATTTCCTCCAAAGTTGGTGGGTTGGCTTGAAAATCTTCAGTAGGAGTCTCAGGTTTGTGTTCGTTTGGATCCCCATATAGTCTTTGGTTTTCTGGCACTTCGTATGTGCTTTTATAATGGTCGAAAATTTGCTCGTTGGTCAAGAGAAGCTTACCTTTTTGATCTTTGAAAATGTTTTTTGAGTATTTAAAAGGATTTTTATCAAAGTCTACTTCATGTTTTGCCCGATCCAAGCTATCACGATTTTTCGTTATTTGATTTGTTATACCTTGGATAAGTTTAAGAATTGATCGCAATGCCCTAGACAGTTGGTGACTAAGTTGATTATCGCCTAAGGCTTTGGCTATACGAAGTTTCTTTATAAGATCTCTTTTTTTCCTCCTCATTTTCAATTTAAAACCGTTTTCTTTATTTTTGTGAGCATAACGATTCGTAGGTGGATAGTGCTCATTAAAGTAGTCGTAAATAGTATTTTGGAAAGTCTCTACTTGGGCATCGAGTACCTGATTTGAGCCCGGGTGCTCTAACAGGGCCGCTATATTTTGGTCATGTACTTTCCAGGTCGATTGTTTAGTATTTGGAATGCTAAGACGCGTCCGGATGGTCATGGACTCCTGGTAGTTTTCATTCAATGGCTCACCATGAGATATATGAGGGTAAACTCTATCCGCAGTGAAAACTGAAGATCTTACCGACGGTTGCCGCACTTCAGCACCATTGTGTGTTTTAAGATGTTTAATAAACCAGGCTCGTCTTTTGTAATTTTTCCCGCACGTAGGGCATTTCAGTTCCGTTATCGCGCCGTTTTCGCCGTAATTGTCAACCGGTGGACAGTTCTTCCGCCCCCCCTCTCGGACTGTCCTAGGGGTATTTTTCTTATTTGGACTTTTAGCGTTTATCGACGTTCCCGGGCTTGGCTTGCTAGGCCATCGCCCTCGGCTGTCTTTCCAGCAGTCTGCTGTCTTCCCAGCTGCCAGCTGTCTTTCCAGCGTCATCCCGTCTCTCCGGGCTGTCAATTTAGATAAGACGAAGCTTCTTAGCAATCCATGGATTCACCGTGCGGGTGCCGGGCCCATCGCGTTGCAAGGACAGGAGTGCAAGCAGTGCCTGGGACTTGCGACCCAGGAGTAGGTTTAAGGGGCCCCTTTATTATGCGCAAAAACGCTCGCCTTCACCCTCCACACTCCTCTCCCTACCTAACCAAATTTGGAAAGAACCTACTAATGCCGCCTTTGAAGTACGTTCTAGAAATGAACCGATGCTTGTTCTAGAAAGGCCAAGATCTTTAAGTAGGCTGTAGAGAGATTTTGCTGTTATACCTCTCGCTCCCACTTCTACCGCGTACAAACTAACTATAAATTTATTCCCGATCAGTTCGTCGTATTATTAAGGGTAGCTGAATGTAATTTTAAGCATCCCTAGCATATTAAGATGTACAAGACTGAATTTAGACGAGACGAAGCTTCTTAGCAATCCATGGATTCACCGTGCGGGTGCCGGGCCCATCGCGTTGCAAGGAGAGGAGTGCAAGCAGTGTCTGGGACTTGTGACCCAGGAGTAGGTTTAAGGGGCCCCTTTATTATGCGCAAAAACGCTCACCTTCACCCTCCACACTCCTCTCCCTACCGAACCAAATTTGGAAAGAACCTACTAATGCCGCCTTTAAAATACGTTCTAGAAATGAACCGATGCTTGTTCTAGAAAGGCCAAGGCCTTTAAGTAGGCTATAGTAGTTTATGCCTCTCGCTCCCACTTTTACCGCGTACAAACTAACTATAAATCCATTCCTGAGCAGTTCGTTGGACAGTTCGTAATACTTATTGAGCTTGAATGTGTGATCCCTTGGGATGTTTGTTTCCCAAGGAACAGTAAGCTCCACAAGTATCACGCGCCTCAGATGTTTCGAATACAGGAATAAGTCCGGTCTGGATGACGAAACACCAACATCCCCAGGGATTTTGTAATGCTTTTCATACGTGTCCATCATAAGAATCCAATCAGGAGCCGCGCCTAATATTGAATAAGGCTTCGCTTTTGATTTTTTGGAGGTTCCTTCTTTTACGAATTCTATAGATCGTTTGGTGGTTGTTATACCCTTCCGGGCTCTTGCTACTGAAAGACTAACCGCTTCCCGTATAATTTCTAATACCTTGTCGTGGCGACGCGAGTATTGACCTTTATCTAGAAGTACCCTACACCCTACTAATAGGTGTTTCGCGGTTCCTATTGCCTCCCCACAGATGTTGCAAGACTTCGGTGGATTTGCCCCATCTTACTAAATTACTTTGATCTGGGAGAGTCATTTGGAATGCATTGAGATAGAATTTTAATAATGCTGGGGACCAATCATAAATTAAGGTGCGCCACTTCAAAGCTAGTGGAATACAAAAATCTCCTATGGTCACCCATTCGTTTTGAATTTCTAGGCTCATCGCGTGGAGTCTTTAATTATCGTTTTCGTCTTGTCGAATAAAAGATTTTGTTATGTCTATGTCTTGAACTTTCCTACTTGATCCTAGCCCTACTTTATTCGTTTGAGCACCTATCATAAGTCGTGACTCGAGCTCTGAGGCAACTCTGTCTTTTAGGAGAGAAGTTACAGTATCATCTTTAGATTTTCCGATGATATGTCTTTTGGTAACTCATAGATGTTTGTAGAGCTCCGGTGGTTTCTTTAATTTTAATCCAAAATTGTTTCGGTCTCTAAATAAGATGGTTCTTTATGAATAAATGAAGAAAATGAATTTAAAAAAAACTAATAAATTGATACTACATTTCGATGCAACTTACTCAATTATTCGGAAGCCGTTTGCTGCGTCGATAATGGTATATTATTATAGTGGAATGGTCAAGGTCAATATTGACCATAAAATTTATCCTATTTTAGAAATGATTACTAATTGTCATACATCAGTATCGATAGCAGAATTTTTGACATATTTTAAAAATTATTGGACTGATGAAACCGTTAAATGGCCAGCTTTTAGTGGTGTAGTTACTGATTGGTCTTGGGCGTTTATAAATGCCATTGTGCAAGCTTGGAATGGTTTCAGTGTAAATGAATATCTCAAAGAATCGTATGATTACATAAATACTCTATCTCATAGAAAAAATATTTTCATTTATACCACTTTGGTCCATAATAATGACTCCCGAACAAAAACATTAACTAATAGTTCAGTAGAGATTTTTTTCAAACATCGCAAATCAATCATTAAAGATGATACTAAAGCAGGCCGTGTTATTGACGCATGTTCTGCAATTACTGCAGACTATAAACGTTTACAACTAATAACACCTAAGGTTCAAATTCGAAAGCGAAAAAAAATTATTAATGAACCCAATAATTTAAAGTCAAAACTCCAGAAAACATCGGCTAAACATCAAGAAGTGACTAGACTTAAGAAAAAGTGAATGGTACGATTAAAAATGAACATTATTATTTATTACTATAAAGACGCTCGTCGATAATACTTTGTTGGATTAGTTAAGGTTAAAAGATGACGACAGTATACTCATCTATTTGTACGGCGAAGATTATGTACGCTTGTACCATGATAGCTGGCTATATAATTTTACTATAGATTACTGTGTCAATTTTTTAATTTTTAATTCACCATTTCAAATATACTTTGCTTATACACCATGTGAAGTAAGCACAAAATTACTGCTAGAGGCTAATGATGATCTAAATTCTAGAATATGATTTTATTTCTAAATTTAGAAGAGAATTGAAAAATAAGTCGGCAATAGTTTTACCTCTTCATCTAATTAATAACCATTGGGTTTTATTTTTTGCTGACTCGAACAACGAAAATGTTTATTATTTTGATTCTCATAAAGTCAGCGATTTTAAAAAAGGTGATACATTTATTACTAATTTTAGTTTTTTTTGTAATAATTTTTTTCCAAAGGACAAAAAAAAATGGATAGTGAACAGTTCAGTTCAATCCTCTTCAAAAAGATGGTATGGTAACAGTTCAATATCTTCTTCAAAAAGATGGTAACAATTGTGGAATCTTTGTAATTCATTATTATTATAAGGAAATTATGAGAGGTAATTTAAGTAAAATCAATAAACTTAATCCTGATGAATTGAGGAAAGAATTACAAGTGTGTTGAAAAATTCTTTAAGTGTTTTGTGCACAGGCACACACAGTGCGCAGTAACAATAAAAAAACACGGTAGTTTAAGTGCGGGGCATGTAAAAATTTTATATGTTTAAAACAGATAAATAAGGCAGTAAAAGTTATGAAAGACTACTTTTATAAATGTGACTTGTGTCAAAACTGGACTAAACAATATTCTCAAATTTTTAAATGGTTCTTTGTTAATTTGTTTCTTATTCTGATGAAGAAAAATGATTTACAATGTTGAAAGTCCATAACACGGTAGATACATTTAGGAAGTTTAAAGTATTTAAACGCATTAAAAATGAGGTGAAAAGAATGGTATTTTTTCTTCAGGGTAAATTTGTTATTAATGTAGCGTTTATAAAAAATAAAGAAAAAAAGAGAAGAACGTTAATTTTATATAGTATTAAAGTAACATCGTAGATTTTAAAGATTTCGATAATGAACTTGTCATATGAAAAAAACAATCAGTAATAAAAAAAAATATTTGATAATTTTAAAGAAATAAAAAAGAAACCAATAGATAATTAAGCAGCAGAAAAATGCTTTTTGAAATAAAAAGAAAAATAATATTTTTACGAGAGATATGACTTGTTAAACTTTTTTTTTTAAATTGAAAAAAAAGACATGGGCACCACTAGATAATAGTGCAATCAAGAAAAGTATACCACAAAAATGTCTCCGTCATTCATATTTAACGATAACAATCATATGGCAAAAAATAATTTTGTGTATAAGTTGTAAATGGTGAGATGTAAAAAATATATATTTGCAGGCATACTTACTTTGTTTCATTACTATTTCATTGTTTTTGAATTTTTTTAGATCGTTCTGTTTCAAGTTCATATAACAGGTTGAAAAATATTACTTTCGGATATCTGCTAACTTCAGACTCATATATTTATAGTGTATTGTATTAAATAAGGATAAGGTTTGATCTAATAAATGAGATAAATAAATATATTAATTCACAAAATATACAAATTAAAAAGTGTAATCAAATTAATAGACATGTTTTATTATAGATGTTTTATAGTAAGTCAACCTTCAAATGAAAAACTTAAAATCGACCCGTTCGTGTATGTTGACCGTACGATAGTCAAGGAGACTCAAGACGAGAGCGATGACGAGGACGAAGCAGTTGCCGCTAAGGCATAAATTATAAAATTTAATTAGTATAGTGTTAATACAAATAATATGAATAGTAACTAATTTGTTTTTATTTACCTCAACTATTTAACGAAGTCCCAGTTTATATTAATAATAAAAATATAATAAAAATATTTGACATTTTACGTGAGTCTATGGTTTTATTTGGTTTACTTTCAACTTTAATAACGGAAGAGAAAACAATTTTATTTATATCCTATTTTAATAAAAACATTTAGAAGTCTATTAAAATGCAAATCATTTTATAAAAGATACGAAACTGTCAAGAGTTTTCTGATAACGTTTCTGAACGCAATAGGGGCGTAAAACTTAAAACAATCCGCCATTTTGTCCCAGTGACAATTTAAGATTTTATCTAGTTTTAACTCGTCTTTATTCATATAATCCGTTATTAAAAGTGATATTCTGTGAACTGTGTAGTGTTTAAAAAGCCTGTGATATTTTTGTGTAAATATATTTTTTGTTTACGTTATTAGTTGACCGATTTTGAGTTTTGACGTCGAACGGACAACTAGATAATCAAAATGGGTACAAGAGAGGACGAATACGATTATTTATTCAAAGGTAAATGTTTTAAAAATAATAACTGATTATGCTCCAAATATATATAAATGTTTGTCATTTATCAGTCTATAAAGTTTGTAATTACGTACAAACCATTGTTAAATCTTGAATGACGTACGTTATTGACCTATGTATTGGTTTTTATCATATTTTATATGAGAATGTTCCTGTTACATTTGTTAGTACGCGCTCTTTTGTCCTTAAATACGTATATTTGCTAGGTTTTGTAGAACTTTTACCATGTCTTTCATCAGCTGATTGTTCAGGTACAATAGAAACACTCAAAATGTTAACTGTATGAGTCACGATGATAAACGTGTTTTATATACATACTTAGATAGTTAATAATGCTTAAAGTTTTAATTTATTGTTGATAAACAAATAGTTTTTTAATGTAGTATGCCATTTCTTTTGTTACAGTTGTTTTGATTGGGGACTCTGGGGTGGGGAAGAGTAGTCTGCTCTCTCGTTTCACTA
Source organism: Napeogenes sylphis (assembly GCA_959347405.1). Taxonomy (NCBI): domain Eukaryota; kingdom Metazoa; phylum Arthropoda; class Insecta; order Lepidoptera; family Nymphalidae; genus Napeogenes; species Napeogenes sylphis. The sequence goes on from OY365783.1 coordinate 3,395,266, forward strand.
GAAATGAATTCAACCTAGAATCAAAATCAACAATAGGAGTGGAGTTTGCAACAAGAAGTATAGAGGTAAACAATCCATACATACTCATATTCAATTAGTGCATATTTAGAATACAAGTTAGCCTTTGTTCCTTATTGTTCTTAATTATTGCCTTGATATAGACAAAGATAACAGTTATATGTATATACCTAGTACTGCAAGATCTTGATATGTTTGAAATAATATTAAGAAATATTATAATGATTCACCACATCTTAATGGCATCACAAAATATTTCTTCAGGTGTTGTTACATTATTGTGATATCATTACAATTATAGTGTTTTGATTTTGTTATAATTTGTAAAATACAATATATTTTTTACTTTGTTGATCACTAGCAAAATAGTAACAACACTCAATATATTCTTTCTATAAGTTCTTAAAAATAATGTGCTTTTGTTTAGTTATTGGATCCAATTATATTATTATGTCTGTCAAAGTAAGTTTTGACTATTTAAATAGAGAATACTATATTATCCTCAGTGGTGTGATTTCGGTAGGATATAAACTTATATACAGGGTTATTTGTAATTAAAAATGTTTTTTGTTGTTTATTAAGATTTTTAAAAAGTCATAGAACAAATGTTAGGATTGATGTAGAGAGGCTGTCTGCCGGTGGTAGCTAACTAATTAAAAATAACCCAATATATTTGGAAGTAATTTGTTTAACAAATATTAAAAAAAAACATTTAGCATTAACCTCTAAAGAAAATAGAAAAATTTCAAACTTGGTTCTTTCGATTTATAACTTGGGTGTTACTTTTTTTAAAAGAAAATAGTATTGGCCAAATGGTGATAAAAATATAGTATTTTAGGTAAATGCTGTAAAATAGAAATACACTTTTATTTATTTACAATTTTTTTCCTTTTACCATTCAAAAACATTAAGCTCAACTTTAACATAGATTAATATTTTTTTTTATTAAATGAATGGATGCTCTATTTCATTGTGCATTACTGTGGAAGCATCTAGTCACAGTTAATACAAACAACTTAATTTTTTTTATAATTCTAATTAATTTTAATTTATAGTAAAAATAACTAAAATATAGTAAGATACTAGACTCATATATGTAGTATGGATGGCAGTCCTATTTATAATGTTTATTATAGTAGTGTTGAATAATCTTATATAATATTTTATTACACTTTGTAGTGTTCATAACACAAACATACATGTTTCAATAAATCTTCAATTGAAAAGAGTCAAGGACTCTTGGAAGCTATAAAATAACTAATTGAGATGTGTTTTCTTTCATAGCATGCAGTTTTGTTATAGTTACTATGAAGTATACCCAACTTGGCTTCTTTCCAAATATACTTAATAATCATGTTCTCTGTTCTGGGTTAATGTTTTTCATTTTGTAAAACATAAGTCTTATTTATTATAAATGTAATATATGGGTGTTTCTCCACTAACGGGAAAATTTTGCATGAAATTTGTCCTGCACACTTTTTGTTTTAAAATAGGGTTTTGAATGTATAGAATGAAAGCTAATAACAAGTGATTTTCAAGTCTATAAAAGGCCGGAAGATTACTCTGCTGTTTTCAATTTTAGAAGTTTTTTTTTTTTTTTTCCGGTGTTTTTTTTTTTTTCATTGACCTCCTTCCTCTTTTGAGGATCATTTTTTTTGAGGAAAATTTTTCTGTTTTTCTCTTTTTTTTCTAATATTTATTCTCTCGTCATTTTATATATTTTTTGGGTGGTAACTGGCATGGTAAGCCGTTTCTAAGCTATATTAGTAATTACTGTACTTACGGATAATAACTGCATATAATCCATTTAGTAGCCAATTTTATTTAAATTTATATAAAAAACAATCCACTGGAAACTATAAAAATCACCTGTGTTGCGTTGAAACAGGGGACTGTCACCAGGGGACTGTGTTTTCTGGCACTAAACAGGACTGTATTCATTATTTACGAATCCTAGTTTATTTCACAGCTAAATAAGTAACTGTACGTTTATTTTGGTTATCGATATATCAAAACCATAATCTAATTAGAAAAAATTACCACTCAAACTACTTACCAGGGGACTGTTACGCATAACGGCCCCGACGCGTGATTCAGTAACTATGGCAAAAAATTAAACTACCCGCAAAATGATTTCTCGGTTCTGACTCGATATGATCGAACTTCACACTGTCAGCGACTCATTTAACACAAAATTGAGTCGTTATCATAGACTATATAATTTTGTTTTATTTTTTCAAATTAACCAGAGGATTGTGTTCAAATATTTAGGACAACATTCAGAGGTGGTAATTTCGAATAATTATTATTACATTTACGTAGTGTTTGTTCAACATATATAATTTTCGGTATATTTAGTTTTATAATATACTTTAAATTTGTTACACGCACATAAATATTATTTAAAAAATTGGATTTAAAGTGAAGATTCTGGGATGGGGACACGCCAGGGGACTGTGTTTTGACAGGTTGGGATTAAAAGAAAAAAAGATATAGAACATTTACATGGTCAACAAGTAGGTAGCCTCAAAGATACTGAAATGTACTATAGGTTTAGATATTTTCTTAAATAAAAAATATCCAAAACAATGTGCAAATTGCTTGGGACATCAATTTTCCCGTTAGTAGAGAAATACCCATATATATAAACTGTTTAAACCTGATTGAAGAACTGTCATTCTATTTCTTTAGCATTTAGAATATAAAAATAATGTTTTCGTATTTTAAATTATGAATTATTATAAAATGTCTAATGAATATTTTAAGTTGATTTCCTTTGTATTTCTATATGAATCCGGCCAACCTGCAACAGAGCAGTCTAGTGTGGGTAAAATTCCATAATCCTAATAATTGGATCATTTGTTTACTGACACTTTTTTCATAATGTGTATTTAAAATATATGGACATGTAACAGATGACTCTTGATAAATTCAGTCAGGATAATCACCTTTACAATTATTTTTCATTGCAATTTCTCAAAGCTTTCACCTTTCATTTGGACCTGTCTTGCAAGTGCTCTTATTGTATATCATGTGTGTGTGTGTGTGTGTGGGAAAATAGATGTTTTCTTATTTAAAGGTATCTTATAGATGTGGTGCTGATACAATGTATAATACTGTTAAATTGTCATAATTTTCTTGCTCTGCTTTTGCTTGAGGTCAAATACTTTTATATTGATTACGGCTTCACTTAATCAGTGAATACAGATTGAGTCATTTCCATTATTAACTATCAGTCATTTTGGTTAATAAATATAATTTAAATACATATTACATTTAACATGTGGGTCCATATGGACATCTATTTTAATCTAGTGTAATTTGTAAGTTCAGGTATGATGTCATTCCAGTATTCAATACACATTGTTTGTATTTTAGATTTAACCTATTTATTTAGATTATAGTTTTATCTTTAACATTAACAGTTTAAAATTATATTGTTTGGGGTTGACTGAAACACCAGATTGTTGATATTAATAGTAAGCTTACCTATTTCGTAATATAAATATTTGCAGATTACTCATCATTTGAATATGACACAACCGATTGTATTTTTTTATTCACATACAAATTTTAAGAACTGTGAGTTAAGAACTTCTTATTATTTTCTGTGATTAACATACATGTATACTAACTTTAAAATAATTAGAAATATTAATGAATAATCTTGAGCTTACACACTATGTCCACACATCGGCGAAAACTATATGGTATAAACAACAAGAGTTTTAAAAACAATAAGTGAATTAGGCTCTTCATATTAGGTATAAAAATAATTTTTTATACCTAATATGAAGAGCCTAACTCAAGTGTATATTAATTTAGAGGTCAAATCCTCTGTGTATTTTATCTTTCTGATATTTAAATGTAATGTATATATTACAATGTCATAGTCAAAAAATAAAAGATAAGGAAGTAGGTAAACATAGTTTTGTATGTTTTAGAAATACTTTTTATAGATTTCGCTCTTTGTAAAGTAATTAGGTATGAAAAATTGAAATTGTAAAATCAATGTAAATAATAATAATTTTTACAAATCTTCGATTCTCCATCTTTGTCTATTTAAAGTGTTAATCAGTGTTGTAGGTAGTTACATATCTATTGAAATGTTACTCGTAATAATGGCTATTCCCAATATTCGAACTACAGTGAGTGACCTTTGTCCGTTTATTTTTTAAAGATGTCCTAATAACTCAGGAATGCGTTTCTTTTCTCTATTAATTACTTGTTAATCAAATGTTTTGAGACAGCGATACTACCACTTAACTGCTATTGCAACTGCGACTTGAGGTCGACTTAGGTATTATTTTACAATATATTTTTATATTTAATAAAATAAACTTTTCTAAGGCATGCATGTGTCATAATTATGATATCAATATTTTATTTACAGATATCTTTGACATATAACTTTCTAAATGTTATAAATATGCAATGTAATGTCCATAGAAATAACAAATTCTAATCTATCGACCGCCTAACGGTAGATATAGAAACGTATGCCTAATATTATTAACACCGGATCCATAAACATTCAAACGGTATCAGTATTTCATGATAACCTTTAAAAAATCACAACGGAAGATAACTGTTAGTTGTTACTGCAACTTGTAAAACATGGGTAGATTTAAATTATTAAGATGATCTTTAGTCATTCATAAGTAACTAGATAAATTAAACCGGAAGTCGAAATTCTTAATATAAGTGACATCACCCACGGTATTCCACCTCAATAGTTACTATCCTTTAATTAAACATTTAAGTTGTTGAGAACCATTGAGGAAGTGTCGATGAACTTCAAATTATTCACATGACCTCTTTGTACCCAATATCGTTAATTGTTTTATACTACTCTCTCATAGCGTGAAATCTTGATACTTCGGTTAGTAATTGAAATTGTTGATTTTTACACATTTGAACCATACTGCTTTATATAAATTTAATATTTATTAATAAATCATGTTACTCGATTAACATGCTTAATATAAAGCTTACGATATTATGTTTATTAACATATCATATTAGCTAACTTCGGTGTTTTTATTTCTAACTAGCTGTTGCCCGTGACTTCGTCCACGTAGATTGTAAAAATAATATTTTTATGGCTATAGCCATAAAAATGTTATTTTAGATTATTTTTGAGATATCTACCGATACCTCATATATCAAAATTCTTTAATCCGTTTACACTGTCGCAAAGAATATAAAAATAGCATAGTTGGCTATATTTCTATTAACAAATATTTGAATAACATAACACTCCTTCTAAAGTCGTCGGGTGATAAGAAGGATTTTCACAAATAATTATGTAAAATTCAATGAACCAAACGATTAAAAACAGGATCTCCCGTGGCAATTAGTTATCGCGCTACAATCTGTGTTATGTCACAGACAAAACTACGTGCAAAAGTTAGTATTTTACAATTGTTGCTGTCTAGGGAATTAATGGCCAATTTATGAAGACTATAAAATAAAGTGCGTTTAAAAGGACTATACTACTTTTCATTCCCTTTTTCATCCCTCCAGTAATTAAATGGAAGGAATTTTCTTAAGCGGGTTACGACATGTAAAAATATCGTAAAATTCAATACCCAACGGTTTGAGATGACCTTTGACATGTCAGTCAGTCAGTCAGTCAACTTGGTCTTGTCTTTTATGAGACGTATATTGTATTATTATATAACTACCTTTTAAACCGACTAAAAATATGTTTTATTGTACGAGTATATTTAAAATATGGTGCAGCGTTCACATATATTTCACATCTAAGTACACATTAAACAATTACCCAAAAAAATGGTTCCATTGAGACGTGCAATTGAAATAACGACCACGAAAGAAAAATAAAGACCATTGGTTAGTATTTAGTCGTGGTATGATTAAACTACAATTATTAATTGAATAAACTTAATTGATTCACGTCATTAACACCGAAATTTATCATCGTGAAAAAAGTCAGCGAATTATTGTTATTTGTGAAATAAAGTTACGTTAAGCTAGTACAAATTGATGTTTGTGTACATATTACAGAAATATTTTTTTTTATTACAACAACTATAAATAACAACTGGTATTGATTTAACGACTTAAATATATAAATAAATAAATATGCACTACTTACACATGGTCAGAAATAAGAAATGAAGCGATAGGGCCATTATAGTTCGATCGACCTAAAAACCTGCAACATTACGAATTAACCTTCGCTACCTCAAGGACGATCTTTTTAATATTTTATCAGAAACAACAATAAACAAAATTGCGGTTCTTAGGGTTTCAAGAAAACCTTGAGCATATTCGTACTGCAGTATTTATTTTGTATTTTTGGTTACTAGTGTTACTCCAACATTCATTATCTGTTATAGATTTAAAAGCAATCGGTATTGATTACTAATTTAACTTAAAATTTTTAGGTGGACGGTAAAACCATAAAAGCGCAGATATGGGACACAGCGGGTCAGGAGCGGTACCGCGCCATCACGTCTGCGTACTACCGGGGGGCGGTGGGTGCGCTGCTGGTGTACGACATCGCCAAGCACCTCTCCTACGAGAATGTGGAGCGGTGGCTGCGCGAGCTCAGAGACCACGCCGACCAGAATATTCTAATTATGCTGGTCGGAAACAAGAGCGATCTTAGGCATCTTAGGTGAGTGTTTCAATATACCAATGTAACCTATAAAGTACAAACCTAACTAAACCAGCTGTCACCTTGTTTTTGCATTCTTTTTGGAAAATCTATTATGAATACCTCTCGGTAAAAAGCTGGTGACCGGCTACAATATATTTTCCTATTACAGGTCCATACCAACAGAAGAAGCGAAGGCGTTTGCGGAACGGAACGGTCTAAGTTTTATCGAGACGTCCGCGCTAGACTCGACCAACGTCGAACCGGCATTTCAAAATATATTAACTGGTTAGTTTAGACCAATATAATTCACATTAAAATCGATTAGATTTATACCATTAAGTTACCCAGTACAAATTTATATTTAAGTTGTGAAGAATAAGCTCTTCTACTTAATGAGTTAGTACTTAACTTAAAATGCAAATAATTGAAATTCAATTTATAAAGTATGGTTGTGTCCTTTTCATCACCACCGAGAAGCTTCGTTTTCACAGGGCGAACCTGACGTGATCCAGTAAAATATCCGGACGGTTGTCTCTCGCGACTCACTCGTCGGCATATTGTGTTGAATACGCGTTAACTGGTCATCCCTTACGTTCCAGAGATCTACAGGATCGTGTCTCAGAAGCAGATGCGCGACCCGCCGGAGGGTGACGTCATCCGCCCCGACGCCGAGCCCGCGGAGATGCGCGCCTCCGGGGCCGACGCCGTGCGCCGCAACTGCTGCCAGTAGGGTTAGTGCTGGCGGACCATGGACGTGGGGCTGTATTGTTATAAGACATAATAATATAACTATTAATAACTCCATTAAAAGAATAAAATAAAAAAAGTCCGGAATTAGTAAAAAAACATTGGTTAGGATTTTCCAAACCAACTTAATTGATGTCGTCACCATCTCTATCTCGATGGGGTATAAGAAACAGATGCGAAATCCTTCAGCAACTCATTCAATTGTTAACATTTCATGGGGCTTCCAGACAATTTGGTGAGGAAGATATTACAGATGTGGTCAGATTTGCCTCATACACCGCGAGTCTTTAGTCCTGGGTGGCTCAATTGATCAATCCCAGTTTTATCAAATGTTGAAGATTCGGAATACTAAAAAAAAACAAAATAGAATATGGTTTTAAAATAATAAAAAAACGTAACTGAAGGAAATTACTAGACAACCAGATAAAGACACAGGTACAAAGTAACAAGAAATAAAAATAAAATTTAAAGAAATAGTAAAATACAAAAACACTAAACATGTCTGAGAAAATAGCCCGAAGAATTAAAGAGAATACAAGTACAACAAAAAAAAATAGTCATTGACCTCGGTCTAAGGTAAAGCGTTATAGAGTAATGAGTAAAAAAAAATAAAAAAATAACCAAACACTAGTGACATGTAGGAGGAACAGTGTTGGCCTTGAGACGCCATACACTCGAACATAAACGGGCTGGGCGCGGCGTCACTCACAAAATCATTCGATAACGACCTGCTGGTTGCGCTCACCGAGGCAGCTGGTGAAATACTGTATCAAAGCTCGGGTTGCCTATAGCGCCTTATGACGTACATCGAAGGCTTTGACAACTTTCGCGATATACGAACCCTTCCTTAAAATGGCTGCCTCCGTCGCGTCGGTTATTTAGATTCGCCCAGTAGCTAGCCAACCATTTGATCATGTACAAAGCCGTATTGTTGGTTACGTGTTAACTAGCGACTTTTAAGGTATGTTATGAGTTGGCGGTTGAGCCCTATGTGGACTCGGACATGAAGTTATTTTGATATTAATATTCGCCCACGCAGATTAACATTACCAATCGGCCACAGAAAACCAGCACTGACGTTTTATATCTCTCGTTCAAAAGTTGTGATAATATGTCAGAATTACTAAATTTTTTTATTATATAATATTATTATGCGAGTCTCGAATAAAGATTTTATTTGAACTTGACAAAAACAAACAAATGATATTTATATATTTTCCGTTACAGAGAGTCCAGTAAACATTGGAGAGGAAGTGAGATATGAAAGGAATATAAATGCAAAAAATGAATCATTCCCAGACAAGGTCAAAAACCAACACAACTTACGTTGCCAGCTCGAGATACAAATCTGCCGTTTCAAAGAATTATAGACAGTACTATATCAGTGTCTTTATATTGCTTCATTGACCGGAGACTACTGCAGTTACGAGTGGCTCATGTAGATAGCTTTGTGTAATTATTGATATTTAGTGTTGGAACGATTAAAGTAATAAATCTTATAATAATTATAATAAAATGAAGGCAATCACAACGTAGTGGAGCTGAGAGTGCACTCGGTTATATCATTTGGCGCTTGTAGGTATACACCGTGTAAATTATTCCTTTGAAGTTTATTGAATATGAAAATATTTTGTTTCGATGTAGTAAATAATTCATATATCTATTTATTTAGTTAATTAAAAGTGTTTATTAGTAACCTCGAACCTTGTTATTTATGAGTCCAAATTGACGGTAAATAAAACGAGTCGTATCAGCCATTCAACGGCTTGGTTTCAGAGACTATATTCAGCAATAATTCGGGTTCATTATTATTATTATTATTTTTGCATAACACTAGCAAATAGTTTTTAACTAAGGGATAGCTTTTTTAAAATCATTTTTATTTACGGATATTATGTGCCTTCGGACTTGGTGACGTTTTGGAGCTATCAATGTTACTTTGGTCCATGTTAATCTTTGGGAAAGTAATTCTTGTAATGGGTCTCAGCAATAATAGTATAACTCCAACAGTATAGTTAACTTATTTTCGGTTCAATAAAAACATTTTTGATATTGATGTATTAATGTTAATAACAATTTTGGGACTGCCACTTTTTAGAAGTTGTTCAAACTCACATCAAAAACCTAAACTCAATCATTATGTTTTTATGATCTGTTTTGTTGGAGCTATTCACTTGAAAGTTTAAATGCAATCCGAGATCAAACAACGCTAAAGGTAAAGTAACGTCTGTTATGTTACTGAGCTCAGTTCAGTTGTCGCCGCTGATACTCAATACTCAGTGATATCTCCCCACACGGCTGACGCTTGGACAAGCTGTGTTCGTTATCTAAGGAATATGTTATTGTATTATGGTCTTCATATGCATGGTTATTTTTTTAGAGCCTATCTGTAATTACTTTATTAAAGACAAAGATAATAAAATATAATGTAAATTTCTTATAGTTTTTTTTAATCACCTGTTGTTTTATTTAATCTAATATAATATTACAGTCGATTTCATCTTAACGATATGCCAAGGCAAGTTATCTAAGTATCACAAAAAAACTTAGTCAAAATTTATTGTACTAAAAGCAAACCAGTTTATCAAGTTTTATAACATTTTTTGGCTTCGATAATAGATATATCACAAAATTTCGTACTATTCAAATTTTTGCGTGTTGCTTTAACAATTTGGTACCATACCTGTCCCCCTTATCCCAATTATTAGGGGGTAAATCGATATTATGTCCGATCTAATTCGAAATGGTGATATCATATTCGGGTACATCATACATTCGACTGATGAACCAAGGTGTGTTAAAAAATATATTGTTTTAGAACGAACCGATATGGGTTTTTCGAATTAACTACGATATACAGATTTTATAACTATACGATGTGCATCACCCACCTCAAATCCTGTCATACTTAATGCCTGCCATGCGAATAAAGTTATTGAACGGGTAGTGAAAAAAATAATCCTTATTTTCAGTTCATTTATTGTGCCTTATTTATAACTTATTAATATCATGACATTAGCAAAGCAGTGTTGCAACTTAAAAAATAGTGAAATAGAGTAAACTATAGAACGCAATTTGTTGAGAAACGGTTTCACTTCTTAAGGATGCTGTTGACGAGACCCTTGAATGCGTCCAGACCTTTCTCGTTGGCTTCTTGGTATCCCGGAGCAGTGGACTTGACGGTTTCATACCACCTGGATAAATTTATATATTTATACATTATAATATTATATGTTATGAATAATCGGAGGCCGATTCACAAATGGGGTAAATGAATATTTAATATAAGTTAAAACTTCGCTTTTTGTAGAAAAATAATGTTCAAAAATAATGTTAATGTTCTGCGAAATTTTTAAATGACAATTATTCTGTAGTTGAAGACACAAGACTTAATTTGATTCAATAGCCTACACTAATAAATATGATAAAAAATCGCTGTTAAAATGTATTATTTTTCTACACTAATAGGAAAAGTGAACTGTAGATTTTATTTTTTTAGCGTTTACTCCACAAACATCTCATTTAACCACATAAATTTGCGGTTAAAAGCTAGTCAATTTCATTACATGCGACCCTTGCCCCGCATTACAACATTATGATACAAATAATCAGTTACTATTTATTTAAAAATTAAAAAAAATATCTTGAACGCTTTAACCTTGAACTTTACTGTATACTATTTAGTTGCTATGAGAAACGACAACTAACTAAAAGAAAATTATTTAATGTAGATACATTAACGCCACAGAGATCTATGGCGTTACCATAAAACGACGTCATCAAGCCATCATATATATTACATAATAAACCACTCACTGGCACACTACATTATATCATCGATATAATTGTTTGTTATTCTCGAGAGTTCTATAACATATTATTTTATAACGCCAGTAGTCATATTAATTAATAACAGGAACATTATATTTATTTTTTCCTGGTAAATTATATACAATATGTTATTGTATATAAACTATATTTACAACAAATTTAAAGGTGGTTTACCTTTTAACATTTGCGTATTTTTTAAAGTCGATGTCCGAAGCTTCAAAGCTGGAGACTCCAGCGATAATGCTGAGATCAGCGACAGTAAGGTTGGGGCCCGCCACGTACTTCTGACCATCAAGGAACGTATCTAGTAACTTGAGAGCATCCTCTACTTTTGATAACTTATCCTTATCTGCGGGAGCACCGCCGAAGAGTTGTGGATACTGAAATTAGGAAATTAAGTATGATTCCACCTTCAACTTGTTAGGAGATTTATTTAATTATATCTGTTTTTAACCCCTCATCCAAAAAGAGGGGTGTTATAAGTTTGACTTGTGTATCTGTGTATCTGTGGCAACGTAGCAGTCAAACGCGTGGACCGATTTGAATGTGTTATTTTTTTAATCGAATAATCGAAAGCTTAGTTCGTCAAGGTGGTTCTTGGTTATGTTTAGTCGAAATAGAAGCAGTCGTCTCCAAGATATGGAGGTTTTATCGGTACTGGTGAAATGTTTTTATACAATATTGATAGTAAATACCTAAACAAGTGAAATTAGTGTGTTCGTAAGCCCATTTAGTACAACATAGAAAAAATAAAATAATTTTAAAAAGTGGGAAAAAAAAAATTAAAATTAAAAAACCCCCGATACAAAAAGACGTCTAAAAAGGATAAAAATAACATTATTATGTACTTATTGAAGTCGTTGCCGCGGGGGATAGATAAATAAAGAAATAATTCAAAATATAAGTAAGTTACCAAGGCAAATAACGAATAAGTCGTAACGAATTAGCTCCGAAAAACTATGTACAATTTACACCATGACGTACGTACAACGGTCCCTCGACGCAACTACTTAAATAAGTACATAATAATGTTATTTTTTTATATAGGTACTTAGTTTATCAGTTAGGTACAAGTTTAAACAATGCATAACAGTAGTACGTAATTTGATTACAATGTTAGCTTGAACTCCGATTACTAAGATAACGATCAGAATAAACCTCAGCTTTAAGAAAATCAACTCAAAACATTTAAAAGATAATATGAAAATATTCACCATAAAATTACTTTGATACTTACGAAATAATCGCCAAATCTTTGATACAAGGTCCCGATATCGAAGTACAGACGTTGGTCGACCAGCGCCCTGGCCTTGGGCTCGTCGGGGTACAGCGCGCTGCCCTTGCCGTATTTATTGACGAGATACGTTATGATGGCACGCGACTCGTAGATGGAGCACCCGTCGTCGACTAGTGTTGGGACGGTGTGTTGAGGGTTTAACTGGAATGAGATTGTTTTAAGTTTAAGTACTTCATAACTTTAAGTTGAAGGTTCGCACATTTTTGTGTCAAGTTTATATTTCAGTTTAACGATATTACTTTGTAAATTATACATATATGAATAGTTAGTTATACTAATGACATATAACCTATTACCTGGGTATTGTTTCATTATGAAAATTATATAAAATTATTATATATTATGAAAATATTAGTATAATAATAAAAATACTTTTACTCTTAAACATGTATATTTTTTAACAATCCGTTTACCTACCTAAGTGTAATATAAAAAATGTATACCAATTCATATAACATATAATAGGGTAAAGTACCCAGTAGTCAGCCCCGCACCAGTACTCGGCCTTTTTAAGCTTTATTTCGATATAAATAGTGTGTTTTTTTTCTCAAACCATTGAAATAACGTTTGATCCAATCTATGCTTTCTTATTGAATAATATGCATATCTACGAACCAATAGCATGACAGGTTGATCAGATATACTCGTTCATTTCTCTGACGAAAGCGAAATTACTGATCGTGTCACTTTGACCATTTTTTTCTTAAGAAAACGTACTTGAGGTTTTGGTAAGTTTATTTATCAATTTGTTGTAATTTATGGTAGATTTTCATGTTACGTTATTAAATAATATTTTTTCTGTGATTACATTAGGGATTAGAGGCATTTTATATGTTAATTACGTTTAAATTTAGTGGGACGACTACTGGATTTCCATTTTTTAAGGTTGATCCAGAAGTCAGCCGCATGGGGCCGACTACTGGTTTTTTACGAATTTCTTGGATTTTGTTGTAATTAACACATAGAATAGTCCTTGTTCTTTGCCTTCGATTGAATATAACTCATAGATGAAAAAACATTCATTTTACTAGTAGTCAGCCGTGTTTAAATGTAAATATATTTTGAGAGGCCGACTAATGGACTGTTAACTCCAATAGTCGGCCGTTAGTTTTATTGTGTGATATTGAACTTTAATGCTGTTAAATAAGGATGAAATTAAAATCTTTTAGTTTAGAATTTCATTATGTGGAAACATCCAAACCACCAGTACAAAGAATAGCAGTTGACACAGGCTGTGGCCGCGATCCAAAAGGGGATGAAGATTAGAGAAGCCAGTGGAATTTTTAGCGTACCACGAGGCACTCTACAAGATTTAATTGCAGTACAATTATTTTAAGGGTTTCAGAAGCACCTCGTAAAATGGGACCAGACTCAGTACTTACAAAAACCCTTGAAAGACTGGGTCATAGCTTTAGCTAATTGTGGTTTTCCTTTAAAATGTAATGATCTTCTTCTACTGTCCACAATATAATTTCCCAAGAAAACAGACCTAACCCATTTTTTAAATAATAGGCCAGGGAGGAAATGGTACCAGTCATTTCTTAGGCGAAATCCGGAGTTAAGTGAGCGGATACCTAAAAATATATCTAAAGGTCGAGCAGCAGTAACCGAAGAAGGTATTCGGAAGTGGTTTGCAAAACTACTGAAGCACTTAGACGATGTAAACACGACTGACATTTTGACTAATCCAGACCGAATATTAAATGGCGACGAAACCAGTTTCTACATATGCCCCAAAACTGGAAAAGTTATTGCACCCAAAGGATATAAAAAATATCTACAAAATCGTTAAAGGCAAGGAAAAAGAGGCTGTTACTGTTCTTCTATTTATATCGGCTTCTGGAAAGATTTTGCCTCCTTGTGTAATCTTACCATATGTAAGACCAAAGATGTTATAAATGGTATGCCTTCGGGATGTATGTTAGGAAAGTCAGAGACCGGGTAGATGAAGTCAGTTATATTTTACGATTATATTGTCAAAGGCTTTAACAAATGGGTGGAAGAACAAAACATTTCAAAACCAGTTCTCGTTTTTTGATGGATATTAAAGCCACTTAACACTGCGACTCCGTGAACATTGTAATGAAAATGGTATCATCCCTTACGCACTCCCTCCAAATGCGACACATTTAATTCAGCCTGAAGACGTAAGTGTATTCAAACCCTTAAAGTCTGAATGGAAAAATATAGTCCATGAAAGGGCAACTCGACTTGAAAAAATATTGGTTGTGACAATTGTCCTGCCTGATATCATTTAAAAGTACTGTATTTGCTGATGATATCTATGAAAATGTATATGATAAAGAATTTGTATGTCCAACATGCAAGAATAAGTAAAAGGCTGACTATAGGGTAAGAGATGGCTGACTTGTGGAGAAATGAGGCTGACTACCGGGCAAAATTGCCATATTTCGTTTAATGTTGATTTTTTCTATAACTCTTACATAATTATGCAATTTTGTTGATCTCTTTTAAAAATATAATAAACAATCTTTGTGTTAAAAAAAATTTATTCATTTAAAGTATTTAGTTTTTTAAATACAGCTGAATGAAGTTAAGATTCTCACTAAAAGGCTGAC
Source organism: Napeogenes sylphis (assembly GCA_959347405.1). Classification (NCBI taxonomy): domain Eukaryota; kingdom Metazoa; phylum Arthropoda; class Insecta; order Lepidoptera; family Nymphalidae; genus Napeogenes; species Napeogenes sylphis. The sequence goes on from OY365783.1 coordinate 3,410,366, forward strand.
TACTGGGTGTTTTACCCTATAAGGATCTTAAGTTTAAGGAAATGTAATGCTTTCTTTTTAATAACTCCGTTCGACTCAACAAATTAATATAATTTCCTTTTATTTCATATTTCAATCAACGGTTTCCAAACGCATTTAAAAGACTTACTTAAAAATATTTAGGTACTACACTAAATTTACTCAATTATATTATGTAATAATAATTTTACTACTACTTTGAATACTATTACTCATTTTTTTATTTTACTAAGTAATTATACTATACATCTACATAATGTGTTTGATTATACAGACTATACTAATTCTAAAATGGAGTTTGAAAATTTTAATGCGCATTTTTTAATATATATTTTATGGTGTGCCTTAGAAATGTCGTTTTAGCGTTTCCTCTAGGCTTAATTTATTACTTAACTCTTACAGACGTTATTACAAAATACTTAATTCTTGTTCTACATCTAAATTCATTAATATTTTTAAATCATTTCAACTTTCTCTGCTTTTCGCATAGGAACTAATCATTTATCAAATATTATGAATTGTTTTATGTTTATGAAATACTAAAATAATAATAAATATATTTGGTAAATTTAATTTCATCCTGATTTTGTACTAATATTGGTTAAAGTTATTCACACGACCACTATGCATAGTTGTCGCGAAAATTATTGATTTAAAAAATTCAATTATAAATAAAAAAAAACGTCGAAGCAAAAAAAACCTCTATAAAGGTAAAAACATCATATTATTAATTATTATTTATTTATTATGTACCTAGTTATGAAAGTCGTTACGTACGAGCTAATGAATGAGGACTATAGGATTAAATATTGTTATTTCTTTATTTGACTTGGTAGCTTACTTACATTTTGATTTCGTCCTTTATTTAGCGGTCACCTGACAAACAAACTTTTACAAAGTAGGTATACGTATGAAATAATTTAATCTGCGCTCAATTAAATTCATTTTTTATAATTTGAATTGAAAAACACCAGCGTTATTAGAGTCAATTTATATAAATCAGTCAGAATGGTTGTAAACCTTTTGTGAAGTTTTTAAAAGTATTTAACGACGTAAAAAATCATAGACATTATGTAACATAGTGTATTATGTAACAAATATGGGGTTTATCTTTGACATCATTTCCCTATTTTGTTCGAAGACTTTAAACCGAAGAATGATTTGCATACAATATTAGGCTCTATAACATTTAGGCTCTACGTTTAAAATAAGAACAACAATTATTATCATTCATGTTTTTATCATAATAATGTTTTTATAATTATACGAGTGTGTTTTTATAATTATACAAAACAATCGTGTGTTCAATGGACACGCATTCGTTCTCCTTTGAGTTCAACGCTCCACAGTAAAATTACATCATGTACACGCGATGCGACCTTCAACATTGTTTTTAGAATTATAACCATTATCTGAATAGAAATAAGGGTTAAAATTGCTAATATACAAGTAAAGCTAAGTGGGGTCTGGAGAACGAATCATGCATTTGGCAAACTACCATTAGGTACTAACTGTGGCTTTTTCAGTTATTGTAAGTTTGGATTAAACGTGTTTATTGTATTTCTCGTATCTAAAAAGTTAATCCCAAATTTATTAGATATTATTTCTACTACATACCTATATAATTTAAATTTATGTATCAATATAAATCAACAATAAGCAAGTGGTTATTCAAATAAAAAAAAAGATTATCAATTGTTTTAATTAAAAAATATAATTTTTACGTAATTGGTAAATATTACGTAAAAATGATATTTATATTTATTAGGGTCATTTCGCCTGTTTGCGTCCATTTAGTGGAGTTGCTGACTTTGAAAGAGAAAATAAAAATGATCTAGCACTAGTTTTTAATAAAAACTTATGTACAGTGTTAATAATATAGTCTTTTTTATATTCATTTAAAGTTTTGGTGGAAAGATATAACGATTTAAATATAAAAGTGATAAATATCAGATTTGGGCGATTTACCCAGTTTGCGTCCATAAAATCTAAATTGCGTCCACTCATGTCCAGTTTGCGTCCACCAACTTATATATAGAATGTAGGGGAGATTTTTATTAATTATTATTCAGAAAGATTAGATTTTAACAATTTATTGTTTTATGTCTAAATATTTAACTAATTAAATTTTAAAATATTTTTAATAACAAATATATCATCTTATATATTTGTCACAGCCAATGTTTTCTTCGCCGTCTTCATCTACATCTGATATAAGTATGTCATTACATTCAGCGCACTTTGTACTATCCACGGCTGGTAAATTTTCTTTTCAGAGTATCAGTATCTACTGTGACTTTAACAGGAAGTGTCTTTTTCCTACGTTTTGGAGCAGTTCCTTGAAGTTTTTTTTCTCTATTCGTTCTTAATTTATTTTTCTTACTGCTTTGTTTTTTTTCTCCATCTGCTCTTTATGTTCATAATACTTTCTCGATGCAGACGAAGATATGGCCGCTGGAGTTCTTTGATTAAATTTTCTTGCTATGCTAAAAATTTCAGCCAACATCAGGTGGGTTTTAAATGGATCAAAGGTTTCTGAATGTGAAATGCCTTGAATAAATAATGAAGATGATTGTAAACTAGGAGGCTTTTCTATAGATGAAATAGATGGTGATACAGTTGATGCTAAATGAATAAAAGCAGTCGGAGGGGGTTTTGATATTTGTTGCTTAGTTTTCTCAAGACTTGGTGTAGGTATGAGTTGCCATATCTTCTAGTGGTAAAATAAGAACTTCATCTGAAGACACCCTTGAACTAAGCTACAGGTAACTGCCAAAAAGGTGTATAGGCAAAATCATTTTTATTCATGTCATGAGTTTCAGAGTTGCACCTTGATACACTGTGATTTCACAATTTCTAATTTGTTCAATCAGGAGCCGTTAATAAATTACGTTAATTTTTTTTATTATAATTACATTAAGATATTATTGATCGTAGGTATATACAATTTTATTAAATTTAAATAAGCTATACATTTTTAATTACTTTTATAAATAGATAACAAGAAAACAAAGGTGGACGCAATCTGGTCAGTCCTAAATAATAGGTCATAAAATTCGCGTCCACTGCGGACGCAAAGTGGAATTTTTAAAATTTGTATGTACTAGTTTGCGTCCACCTTATTTTAACTGTCAACAATTAAAAAACTTAAGTAAATTCATAATTATATTTTTCCTTTCTTTATTATTAAGGCCTAGAAACATCTATGTATCCTTAACTTCACATAAAACAATGTAAAACTAACCGTGAATGGTGGTGCTGCTCACTATTTTTTTACTAACATTTAAGACATTCGCAGTTTTTTGTCCCGTGGCTCAGATAAATTATTTTTTTTTAAAGGGAAGGATTGCGCTCAAGCAAATTTTGTTTATGACTGTGTATCTCATATATATTGAGGTATTGGCAGAAATTACATTTGGTTTTATTAGAAAGTTCATGAACTTATTTTCGAGTATTTTATGAAAGGATAGCCGTCGAATGGACGCAAATTGGCGATGGACGCAAACAGGCGAAATGACCCTATATTCTAATAAAAAAATATAAGTTATTATAAACTGTATGCTTTGTTTTCTTTATCTTTCTGGTAATCTAATCTAATCTAATGATCCTAATCTCAGATTTTGTCTAAAATATTACGTAAAATGTAAGATATAAACGGTTTAATAAAGTGATATCCTCCATTATGTCGTTCGATTTTGTGGTTGAATCACAATACAAACTAATAAAAGTACCTAGTAGCTAATTTCGACATGATAATGTAACACATACATTCTTAAACACATACAATACCATGAGGTACATACCTTGAGGTATTCGGGTTTGAGGTGGTCCCCGTGGTGGAGGTCCACAAGCTTGAGGTTGAGGTTGAGGTTGAGGGCGCGGGCGGTCAACAGAACCGCGCGGCACGGCGCCGACCCAGGCACGTAGTATAGATCTACTGGCATTGTACTGGGAAAGAACAGCTCTAAATTAGTATATTTAAGGAGTTAATAGCCTCTGAATGTTTCTATAGAAATGTTTTGTTTTGTGACTGACTTCACTGGATGTGTAAGCGATAAAAATAGAGGCGTTTTTTAAAATAGTTTTATTTATATTTACTCATCGAGTATTTTGATCAAATGTTTTGTACAATGTTTTGAATGTTGAGGTCATAGGTATACAAAATATAATCTCCAATTTAAAAATATATATCTGTTAATTAAAAATAATTAATTAATAAAAAAAATACATTCAAAATGTAAACGTAGTTGATTAGTAATTACATAACCAATTAAACACCAAACAATTGATTTAGAACGCAATGCTAAGTTTAAGCCAAGAAGTAAAACCGAAAACTGACTTCCGGTATGAAAAAAATATGAATGCAAAACAGAAGTTTATCACATTACAGGAATATATAAAATAACAAGAATAGGATAAATCCAAGACCAATAATACAATGTAATTATGTCACGTATTGCGTAATTCTTTCTTAAATCGGAATGCAATATTATACCTAGTACGCGTTTATTCCGTTCAATGCTAGTTGAAGGCCGTACCGTTCTTTTTGTGTACTTGATACTGACAAAAACGATTTTTAATTTATGTTCGAACAACGCCGGCTACCGCTTACATAGTTCTGCACTTTGACCTTTTTAATAGACTCTGTACATGCCTAACTAAATCTTAATTATTTTATATGGAAATAGAACTATCATTTACGTAATTGCGGAAATTAATACATAGTTAATATTTATCGATATTTATGACCTACAAAGTTATCAATATAAACACACCAATGAATTCAGATTGTAGGAAGCAATCGGAGATTGATTACAATCTTAGATTGTAGACCGATTACTCATTTTAGTAATAGGTATGGTCCATGGAACATAGTTCGGTTTACCTATATAAAACAATTCGATAATAAGTTAGCCATGATTAAATAATACCTATAATCAAAGAAGTAGGTATGTAGGTGCATTAGTGTACTGAATCTATGAGCCCTTATCTATATGAGGAAAAAAACGAAAGCCTGTTACTAGAATAATCTATACGAGTACCAACATTGCAAATATAAATTGTATCCTTTAGTTTGCGGTAAATAGCAAAATTATTTTATAAATACCGTAATTATCTATACGTGGTATTTAATGATGAAGAATTATAGACACATTTATTATTTATATGTCTATTTCTGATAGAACAACACTACTTTTAAATTTAATAAAAAAATAGTCGTTATTTTAAATTGCGTTTTGTTCCTAGAAGATGTGTTATTGATTTCCTTGTGTATAGTTTTAAGTATATAATGGACTAATGTATGTAGACATTCAGGCATTTATTAGAATTTAAAACGGCAATAGGGAACATTCACGTATTTTTTTTTTGACGTAAATTAATCATTTACCTCTCTATATCGTAGAAAAAAATATTAATAGGCTTGAAAAGATTCTAGTTTTTTTTCAAAGTGAAAATTAAAACATTGAGTAAATTTGACCCGTTTAAACACCGCCATTTTGCGCGCGCTTTGCGTGACGTCAAATGATACATCCAGTGAATGTTTACTATGAACTTTTTAGCAATTTCATAGATATTTTAAGTTTTAATTGCTTTACAAGTCATGGAAGAAGATAAAAATCATCTTACGAGTATTGTATAGTACCGGAGTGCAAAAATAGTATTAGAAAAACACCCGACAAAGTGTTTTTTGTATTCCAAGAGATGCGAAAATACAAAAACAATGGTGTACGGTAATTAAAAGGGATAATATATGTCCTAAATCGTGTTTATATGGTTGTGAAGATCAATTTAACGTAAGTATACTTTATTTATAATAAGTTTAATCTAATAGTTTAAATTTATAGTAAGTATTAAACATTAGAAAATTTGAGTTTAAAATTAACCTAACCTATCTTACAAATTTCAGTATAACTTTCTATAAAAACCGTAATCTTTTTTTGTTTTACGCAATTTTTATGGTCTGTCGATTTATTTCAGGTTAAGGAAGATACAGCAAATTGTATTGAATATAATATGTGTAACGAAACAACAAGGAGAAAGATGTAATCTAAGTTTGAAGAAAGGAGTTGTTCCTTATATATTTTTGTGGCAAAAACAACAGCTGATAGAATGAGAATGTGCATAGTCAAAAGGCAAAGATTGACATCGGTTAATGAAACCTCTTAAGAGTTAGCTATCAAAAGTAGTGTTTAAAAAAATTGGTGACCTTTACGAAGAAGTGATATAGGTAGTAAGTCCTAGTACTGTCCATACAAATGTCTGTGATATTAATCAGCCAAGACTCAGTACTTCTCCTATTGAATGTGATGATCATAAGGCAGAGCCTTGCTTTTCGCATATTAAAGATAAATTACCAAGTGACTAAGCTGTGCAAGTTAATATTAAACCGAAGTATGGAAGTAAAGGTGTCAATGTAAATATACCTGCTGAAAAACAAAATGTAGCATTGTCACCATTTCCTCATTTAACACACGACATTGTTACACAACAGTTTTAAAAGTAAAACTATCTGTTTTAAAAAGAAAATTGTTTACTGAAAACACAGCTGATAATACTTCTATAGCATCTTATATCTTCTATATCTGCTGATTATCAACCAAGTTATTTATCTGAGTCAAGTGAAGTGAAAAATGATTCAGAGGCAGAAACATTTTAAAAATGTGTTGTGTAGTAGCATGCTAACTGCTATTCAAAAAGAGTTTGTAGGTATTTGTTTTGTTAGAGTTGTTTGAGTATTTAGAAAATGTTTTTAAGATTACCTAAACAATTGTATCATTTAATAAAACCTTTAAACACGAAAATATAGGTTTAAATTATTTATTTTTCTCAGTAACACTGATACCACAGTATGAACTTCGACGCCGATATATTGAATGGTGTGTCAAATGACGTCACATTTCCTTTCGACCAATGGTGGCGCGTTTTGGAATTTTGAATTTCGCTCCCTAAAGTTACACTTTTCATAAATTTTTTTATGGCCTTAAATGATTAGTAAATTAAAAAAAAATGATTTTATTATAATAAGATGATAAAAAGTAATCGAAAAAAAAATATTTGAGACCATTTAAATTTTTTTGCATGTTCCCTATTGTACGTGGGAGCGTAGTACATTTATAACGGAGAAGTGACTGTGACATGAACTAGTTTGACTTTCATTTTGGATTTAAGTACAATAATTATAACAGTAATATTCAAATTATTTATGTATTTAAATTAAAAACCTAGAAAGTGTATATACGAATATTAAATGTATATATGAATAATACGAAGCCAGTTAAATGTTAATGAAATATATTGGCTTTTGGCGTATTATTTATCATTTTCAGAAAACAATTCATAATCTGATAACACTGATAATATCTAGTAGGTACATAAAAGATGTTTTAAGATAACAATTTAAGTGTTACAGAATAATAATACGAGTTAAATGACGTTGGAATAGGATTTTATATTTATTGTCTTTTTAACCCCTGACTAGAAAGAGGGGTGTTATAAGTTTGACTTGTCGATCTGTTTATCTGTGTCTCTGTTTGTCTATCTGTGGCAATGTAGCGGCCAAATGCGTGGACGGATTTGAATGTGGTTTGTTTAAATCGAAAGGTATGTTTGGTCGAAATAGATACAGTTGTCTCCAAGATACGTTTTATTGGTGAAATGTTCTTATGCAATAATTAGCTGTTCCCAGCGGCTTCGCTCGCGCTGTATAGGAAAAAAAGCTTTGTTATGTAGGCCAAAAGGTTTTTACACTTACTTACTCAGGTAAAGTACTTTATTAGGGATAGCTGTTGCCCGTGACTGCGTCCACGTAGACTATAAAAAATATATTTGTATGGCTTATGATCATAGTCATAAAGAGTCACGGGCAACAGCTAGTGATAATATAAACCCCTTTATCATAGTGTTATTAGTGATTGTATATCATTTTAACTAAAAATGTTTATATTTATTAATATTCGTTTAACAAATTAAGAAATCAAAATACAAGTAAGTTACCAAGGCCAATAAAGAAGATACGATACCGAATCGTATAGTCTAAGTCCTCAATGATTAACTTCGTAAAATAGACATCATCGTGAATGTACGTAAAACGGGCCCCCGACGAACGACTTCAATAAGTACAAAATAATATTATTTTTACTCTTTTTAGAGGTAGGTATTTTGTATCGGGGGTTTTTTAGATTTTTAGTTTTTTTTTTCCTAAATGAATTCACAAGTGTAGCACAGTTTTAAGATAATTAGGTCTATTTTACACTATAGCATTGGGGTACTCTGTAAAGTAAATATTTGAATAAATAAATAAATTTGTGTCTATAAAATATATTCACTTTAAAAATTTAGGACGTAAATACGTTAAATAAACTACGTTTCATTTTGGTCTTGGTTTCAGTAATAAACATGTCAGATTCGCAGAATCTTGATAATTAGGATAAATAAAAAATGACCAACCGAAGTGGGCCACGAATCATGATTATGCCATGCTTGTTTTGAACTGATCAGTTTGATTACAACTAACTTCAAAAGATTTTGTAAAACAAATATGGAATATAATAAGCAAGCGTGTAATAAATGGATTCTTGTGCTTAATAAGTTACCTACATAAAAAAAGCTAGAAAATATTGTTTCTAAGTTGATAGTTAACATTCAAAGAAAATATCTGTGATGTCATGTTGAAACTCTATTTGCTTTACTATTATCTATACGTGGCAAAACAAATATTGTAAAATCTTTTATTGCATTTATATCACTTAGAATATTAATATGCACTTACTTTTATTAGTTTTGATGCAGCGAAGTAACACGGGGTTCTGCCAGCACTGACTGTCTGCGAGTGAGCGATAATGGTGGGAGGTTGAGTTATATACCCGTTCCAAATCTACACATTCAGTACGAAATGACCGGTTTTTTGATTGGGCGTAGTCTAAGAGATACACATTATATGTTTAATAAATATATATTTTTCTCTCATAACATATTATAGCCTAGACATGATGTTATGTTCCTAAAAATTTTAATAACAATAAAACTTTAATGACAATAAGTATTTATATATATATATATATATATATATATATATATATATATATATATATATATATATATATATATATATATATACGCAAAGTTGAAGTTAAATTTAATAAGGATTATTTGAGAGGGTTTTGACATCTTAAATAATTTCAATTCCAGCTAGGTATCCAACCACGACAATCTCGTAAACTTATATTGTGACTACTTATGACTTCATTCGCATTACCAGAAAGTCCTAAAGAATAATAATAATCATCGCATAACAATAGTACAAGATTCGTAAATTTCAAATTTTATTGGTATATTGTACTTATAACTTATATGACCAACTATTTTTGTATATTTCCGTTTAATTAAGGAAATATGTTGTATTAGTAGTCCTTTGTGTTGATTCACACAATAAGACAATAAATTTCATCTAAACCTGAAAAAAACTGTTTGTATGAGGCAAACAAACGATTATTTCATTACCTTTTTGTAAAGAATTTAGGTATATATTTGTTAAATATTATTATAAAATATTAAATAACATTTCTTCATTTACTTTTATTTCACGATCAGAGTACAATAACCTTTATCTATTATCTTTATCTATTAGATATCATTTGACGAGATCCACAGCATCTTACATATTGTTTATTTATTTGTTCAAAATTGCTTATTTATTTTTAGGTAAACAATGATTCATTTAAGTTAAGGGTTAAGAGTGCTGGCTAATATATTGCCAAAAATAATTTTGGCAATATATTATTTAATTTTCTTATAAAAGAATTATAATAATATACAAAAGAGAAATTAGCTCAGCATTATTGCCACTATACGATCTATCCGAGAATTTCCGGTACAAAATTTTAAATAACAAAAATATTTTTAAATAGGCATAATATTATACTAGAATCAAACACGATCTCCTAGACTATCCAAGACATCTCTGGAACTGTTATGCCATTTTTTAATATGATTATTCAGGTATATAGCATATCTACAGTGTATGTATAGCATACATTTACATAAGTACTTATTTTGATGATCGTCTTACGTGAAATTGAATATAGAAATAGGTAGGTATATGTTAAAAATAAGTATGGGAGCGTACTCTTAAACTGTTATCTATAAGATCATAAAAGTGTCATTGTACGTAAAAATAGCAAATTAAGAATGTTAAGATTCTATGTTCTAGCCATACATTATTAGGAACTAGGCGTGAGAATGACGACGCAAGCGCAAGGTATGATTCACAACGTGTTTTCCAAGTTTTATGAACTTCCCTTAAAATGAATTGGTTTCGAACTAATAAAAAAAATAATAAAATTATAAAAAATAATAACTTCATAAGAACAGTTCCTAAAGCTACTGGAGCTGGAGGATAAGCATGAGCAACTTTTTTTGACGAAAAAAAAGTATTAAATGGTGTGAATAAGAAAAAAAGTATTTGAAAAAAAAATATCCATAAAAGTATTCAAGTAAAAAAGATAAACAACATTTAAATTTAAATAAATAAACAGTTCCTTTCTAATTGAATTTATTACCAAATTAAAACGTTCAAATTTAACCTAATTTTTTAAAGAAATCTTAGGAAGTTTGGAAAGCCAGTTAGTTTTCTTCGCTAAAATAAAACCATTTTGTCATATAATTTACGCTCCTATCAATAAAAAGTGAAAAATTACTGATAACTTTATTAAATATGATGACAAATTCAAATTAACATCTGAATGACTGGATAAATTAATGTTAGTTACATTTCGTTCAGTAATATATAAATAAATAAATAATAAAAAAAAAATCTTGTATAAAAGAGACACAAATTAGAATAGTAGCTGTTGTCCGCAACTTCTTCTGCTAGGTGTGAAAGTAGGTATCGTTATATTACCTTAATTTCTAAAAAATATGAATATCCTTGACCCTTTGGTATAACCTACCAAAGTTCCATTTTCTTTTAAAAAACCTATTTGTAGATAAAAACAACAAATTATCTTTGAATGTTAGTATGCAAATGATAGCAAAGACAACATCTGTTTTATATGTTACTAGCTGTGCCTGCGACTTCGTACGCGTAGATTTCGTTTTCGATAAAACGTACCCTTTGTACACATCAATGTATAAACTATAACTCTTCAAAGTTTCATCAAACACCGTCAAGTAGTTTTTGCGCGTTGGAGTATTTCTAATTTATATTTATATCTTTTGGTAATTTTTAATCACAGATATTATTATTATTCCCTATTATCCAGATATAAGATTATTAATATTTTAAAAGTACAGAGATTATTCCTCTACAGGGTTGTTTCATGTATAGAAGAAGATATGCATGGTACCCATTACGTGATGGACATAAATTGACAGAACTTTTTTATTTCTTAACCGATTTAAATGAAACAATCACTAAATGTTAAGTAGAGACCATTTCAATATATTTCTGAAAACCGCATACAAATTGGTTGAGCCGTTTCTAAGATTAGCATGCACAAACATACAGACATATAGACATACAGAAATCGCTCAGTGACAATTTTATTACCTACATGTATATAGAAGATAAGTAAACTTTTCATAACTCTTTAAGATGGTATGTTTAAAAGTTAAATATATAAATATGCCCGTATAATGTTACCTAACATTGAAATATATAGAGAAATTATTTTATTTTATTCATAACATCTTTATTTTAGAAATTCAAAGGAACAGGTTACAAAAGGTCAATGGCTACAGGGTTTCAGATGTCAAAAGATCTCCGGCGCCGCAGCCGGTTCAGTATCAACCAGCGTGACATCAGAACAATAGTGGCAACCATCGTATTGTGTTTGTAATTTAATTTAGTCCTTATTGCATCGACGCACAACAAACATTTGATACTCTATACGAATTGTGCTGTAGAAAGCATTTTGTAGTCAGTTTGTTTGACTAAATACAATTAATTATTTTTGAACTAAACTAATTTAAATTAATTATATTAAATATTAATAATTGATAAATATAACATTCGTTATGTACTAAGGGTACCTATATAATAATTCAATGGGCTTCACTGACAATGGTTATCCAGATTGAGCTTATATATTATTTCAATGTAATTTGCACAAAGATTCTCAATCCTGTACATACAAATATAATATGTTGTTTTAATTATATGCAACTAAGTCCAAAAATAAAAGCCTTTAGTCTATGATTTTTTTTACTTTATCCATAACAAGATTTAATAAATTTATGGTTAAATTCTAAATAGTAATTACATATTTTGTGTTTACGAGACATCAATCAATCAAATTCAAACTGTAGTAAACATCATTAATGGGTTTTATATTTGTGCGTGGTAAACTACGCTTTTGGTAGGAGGAGTCAATTGGAAAAATGCCTAAACTTGGTCACCACAAATGGAAATAGGAAATAGAATAAAATGAAAAAACGTCGAAGTCTAAAAGAGATATAACGCTGCTATCGTATATTTATAAGGTGTACTGGAAAATTAGCAGTCAAAATATATTTAAGAAAAATAAGGGTCGTTTTGCATCGAAAATGGCTTCTCTCCTTTCTATATCGCTCGAGAAGAGACGCCTTCGTTAGTCGTTACTGGCAGTAAAGTTTCGGTATACCAGCTTAAGGAAGCGCCACTGACCTTTAACCTCATATCGCAGAATATTAACTTAATTTATGTTACAAAATGTTTTTCAGATTTTTAAACGGAATATAAAAATGTCATCAGTCATTAACTGCTGCTGTCAGCGGACAGCTTGACACTTCGTATTTTAGAAAATGGTTGGTTGAAATTGTATCACTTCTACATATTAAAAAACTTAAAACTCTGATATAAACAATGATTTAGATTATTTCATTCTATACTGACGTGAACCGTTTTTTATTATACGTTACATATTTAAAAAATGAGTGATAGTAGTGATTCCGAGGAGTTTTTCGACGCTGAAGAGTTCACGCCCGTCAAGGGCTCCAAGTAAGTCCACTACAATTTAGATATAATGTTTTTGTCTAAGTATACATGTATAGTGAGAATTTTCCACCTTGCTTCAGTTAGTAAACTCTTGATATGCTTTATACAATGTAACAAGCCCGAAAAACTTGTTTAACTGGACAATGGTAGTTAAACAGATGTTTTGCTACTTTTGTACGTCCTTGGTATGGCCAGGTGATTATTTACTAAATAGCGTTACTATTAGCTAGACTGATTGGTGCTTAAGACTATAGTATAGTATTACACAAAGTGTTTTAAGGGCAAGAACTGTGTAACTGTTGTTTTGGTGTCAAAATATTTGTAAATGTCAAAATCACTTGAACTATTTTGTTATTCAATAAGGTAAAGGTGTGCAATATATAAAATATGTATATTTATAGTGTAATATATTCATAATATATTCATAAATACCTTTAATACCTCTATATTATGATCTAATTATTTGACCGCCCCGTTGGTCGAGTGGTTAGCGCAGACGCCTAACGTGTCACGGCGCAACGGGGCTCGGGTTCGATTCCCGGCAGAGCACAGGCATTTATGTGATGAGCATAGATGTCTGTGTTTCTGGGTTTGGTCGTTTATTAAATATATTCTCAGTATTTATATGTGTATTTCTATGTATTAGTATCGTTGTCTGACACCCTTAACACAAGCAAATAATTTGCTTACTTAGGGGTTAGATCAATGTGTGTAATTTGTCCTGATATTATTATTATTATTATACAAAAAACATAGTAATAAATTGTGCTTTACAGAAGATCTTCAATATGTAAGAACTTAAGTGTGACAGAGAAAAGCAATGCAGACGATAAGAAAAATAAAACTGAAGAGACACCACAAGTGCTTGCAACCAGCACCCCAGTTGAAACAATTACTGATGATGATAGAAATTTGGTCAAAAATGTTTGTATTTGTAATTAAAAATATATCCCTATCTATTATGTTTTATATTAAAGTTAAAATCAAACTTACTCTCTACAATACATACTTTAATTTTAATTTTCATAATTAACACAACTTTTATAATTGTTGTAACAAACATGTATCAGGATGTTGTTTTATTTGTTAGATAACTTTCAGTAATAATAATCATTTTAGTAAATAATTCAAGTTTTTAATATCAATAATAAAATTAACAGGTACTTCAAGAACGGCGACGTTTTCAAGAGCTACGGAGATGCATGCAGACTGAGGAAGAGGATGAACCCGAGACTGGAGCTCAGGTGGCGGCGCCCATGGAACACCCCTTCAAGTACGTAATTGAGGATAAGAATAAAAGTAGAGTTTTGCATGTTAATACTCTGATACTGTTGATAATACTGTTGATAGGGTTAGTAGTATGATAATTTTACTAAGTTATTAACATTGCAGCCCATGTCCATGCTCATATCTGTTTCATGACTAGACATTATCATAATTGAGGCATTTATTATAAATATACTTACATAAATACATGTTAATAGAAAAAAAAAACAATAAAATTATGATTTCCACAGAATGTTTTTTTAATAGACAAGCAACAATAAAATGTTTTTTGCTCGGAAAAATATCCTCTTCGTTCTGCTGCATATGATTTTTTTAAAGCTTATATTATAACTAAAACTATTAATTACTTTAAACTGATAACTTAAACTATTAGGTTCTATTGAACTAAAGAAATAAAAATTAGGCTTCACCAGCAGATAATAAATTAAAAAATAAAAAAAAAGCAGGAAGAAATGTTTCTATGTCTATGAATATCCAGAATTTGCATTATACTGGAGGTGATATTAGTTTTTTTTTTAATGTTTTTTATAATTATGAATAATGCCAATAAAGTCCACTCGATAACTGAACTATCTATAAAAACCATTAGATTTACCCATTTAATTTGAACAAGTTTAAGAACAACCTAAATAATTACATCAACATTATGTATTTTTTTATTATTGTTTTTTTTTGTTTCGACATACCTAGTACTAAAAAAAAAAACTTTATTCCGTAATAAATGCTGTAAACAACATAACATAGCGGACAAAGTTGCTGGCAATAGTTATCGTGAGTTTTGATATATTTCCCTTTTTTTTTTATAGGATAATATCACACGACACAATGAGTCTTCAAAGTATGACGTCACTTGGCAGGATTGGGAGAATTCTGAGCGGTGCCGCTGAATCACATCGTGAGTAAAATATTACTAAATTTTAGTATAAACAATCCATACTTTTAATAAAATATACACGTGCCACACCATAAGTAATAGTTTAAAAATGTTAGTTGGTTTATCAAGTTGGTTGGTTTATCTGATGTCAAGTCTATATACTTTTTACAGTTTTTATTGCGGATAATTCGCTTATAACCTATTATATATATTTTTTAATATAGGATCGATTAGGAATAAAAATAATATGTTTAGATATAATGAAAGTACATATTATATCAAGTACGTTTGCATATATGTATTATACTTTTTATGATTTATGTCGTTATGAATGATATTGCTTGGATTGAATAATTTGCCTTTGTGATCAATCACTTTTAATACTCTAATGACCACATCAGGATACGAACGTAGGGTCGTTAATTGTGCTGATATGCCAGGGCTTCAACAAACTTAAAAGTCACAAGTGTTAGGATCACGGGAACGAGTCAAAAAGCAAAGTTTGTAATTTTTTTTATGATGAAATAACTATTTCAACAATCCTCTTATAAAAATCATGAGAAGTATTTGTCGAACCTAATTAAACATATATTAATGTGAAACTTTAGTTTCACTATACTTTCTTGAATTATGTAGCAAACATCCGTGAGTCGGCGCTGGCGGCGTCCGCGCCTCGTGGACCCTTGCACATCACTGAAGACCCCATCTTGATTGATAGAACTCAAAATGGTAAGTATTTTCCCTCGCTCTGCCAAGCGAGCTAACATGTCGCCACTATATCTGATCAAATTATATTTTATACATGCAACCCACTGTCTCTCTTCTGTGCCCTCTCGCCTAGATATTGTAACACAATAACAAATACATACGACAAGTACATTACAAGCAAACATATCAGAAGGCAAGGGAGGGGCTCATCCAAGTAAAACTTCTCTCTTCAGTGGAGCCGGATGTGATCGCCAGCACAAAAGCTAACAGTTTGAAGGTATCCCGCGCGGGGACCACCGTCAGCGTGTGCGCGCCGCGCGCCGGGCCCGTCGCCCCGCCCCGGAGGAGGAAGCGCAGTGAGTGACGACCTTAGCATGACTCTCTCTCTCTCTCTTTCTCTCCAAGATGTATATTATGCAGACGCGTGGAAACCTCGGTCCTTTCATCCCGCTAGGAGAACAACAACAACAACAATTAATACCACGGAGAACGCCCATTGTTTTGCTCCATATCTCTTATCGATGAACATCCTGCAGAGGCATGTGTACCGTATGCTGGTTCCGTCACACCGGCGCAGAGAAGGAAGTTTTGAATAAAACCATTGTAGCTGACGCACTTTCTCACTCTTTTTTCTTTCCCATTCTAGATATATATAGGACACACATTATCTACGTCTAGAGTATCTGTTTGTAAACAGTGCAGACACCTGTAGACCTCTGGTAAGTGAAGCCCCTCCCCTCCCTTAGTTATTCTCGTAGTTTTTGTGTTTTCAAATTTGGAGTGGAGTAGATGAAAGTGACGCTAGTAGCACTTACTAACTAGCCGGTCCTCTTGAGAAAGGTGTCGAAACACATATCCGTTCGTTCAAATAGTGAAATGATTCAAAACATCTATATTGTGGTAAGGTCAGCAACCATGTGGCAAAAAGATTTAGTTGAAGTAAATTGTCTGCAAAAGCTTCGTTGAAACAAAACTTACTTCTGAATATCTTCTGTCTTTCCTATTTTATTTAAATTCATCATTTATTTAACAATCCCACAGATAAGCTGCACGGCTCACAGTCTCTCTCCACAACGGACGGAGATAATCTAAGCGTGTGCACGACTGATACTGATGAGATCAGATATGTCAGGAGACCTGATAAACCACAGCTTGATACTTTGATCGTTGAGGTAACTATTAAAGATATTTAATTTAGGACAATTACATATTAGTCTTTTATAATGAAATCAATCATCTCTTCTCATTAATGAAATGCAAATGAAAACTTAATAAAAGTTAGAAGTTGTTAAAATTATATTTTTGATAATAATATATTATAGCGGCAGTAACTATATTATTTTATGTTTTGCGATTAATAAGCCAAAAACTAATGAACGGATAGAATTACGTGTAAAGATAATTCAGAGCATAACATCGGCCGTTTACCATAAAAAGAGTCCTCTGTGAAAAACCGGCGCTACAATATAACATTCCTTCTAAGCCAAGAGAAATGGTGTGGGTGTTTGAGCTTTCGGCTCTCTCACTCACCGGCCGAAACTTAGCTGTACATAATAATCGGCTTATATATAATAGTCTCTATACGCCGATTATCAATACGGGGTTGGTTGGTCAGTATGACCCACAACCCCGGTAGTCGCCAGGGTGTAGTGAAGTAAGTAAGTTGTACCCGGGCGTGGTCGGCAGGGGGCGCTGTGTGTGTCGGCGCTGCCCAGCCCCGCCAGCACCATCGAGTCCCTCACCAGGGAGTTCCGCGACGAGCTGGAGCTGTCGAGCGCCAAGTATGGTGAGTACTGGCGACTAGCACTGTGGGGATGACTAGTATAATTATGTATCTTCTCTTTCTTTGTTCATCTTTTCTTCTTTTTGAGTCCTCTCTAATGAAACATAGAAATCAAATAAAAACTGTAACTGATTTTCCTAGCTTATTGTCTATAGTCCAATTTTATTCGCTTGCTGTTGAGTCCTGGAGTGTTCATTCTAGTGCAGTAGAGTAGTATCTACAACCGCTTTTAGAATGATATGTTAAATGTAGGAACTTTTTCCGCTACAGCGTCCGTTGTCGTGTGTGCACAGTCGTCCTGTAGACGAAATTTCAAATATCCTGTATGATATTTCAGCGGCAGAGTCATCTATGAGTCGCGAGTCCCGCGAGGCCTCGCTGAGGCCGCACTCCACTCTGGACATTCGGGAGGCTGTTAAAGGTATATAATATTTCCTAACAATATTCTTCACTTAATTGTCTAAAACTAATTAAGGAATGAGGTCCAGCAGGAGAGTACGTGGTCCGTCCTCAAGATGAGGAGAAGGCTCGCGGCAGCACCGGCAGCGGGGGAGGAGGGGGAGGGAGCGCGGCGGCCGAGGCGGGGGCCGCCAGCGGACGCACGCACAGCGAGGGCCGCCCGCCCACCGGCACCTCCAGCCTTGGATCTGTCTCCAGGTAGTATGGGTGTATTTTTAATTGGAGCCGCCCATTGACATCTGGATATTATAAAAAGAGGGACAAGTATTTTCAAAACCCTTAAGAAAATGTGTTACTTTTAAAACTATATATTATACAGCTGAGGGAAGACGTGTGGAGAAAGATTTTTTCGCATTAATTACCGTGGATGGAAATAATAAATTATTTGGATGTTATATGTGATGTTATACAATCTTCATTCTGCCAGCGGAGGGTTGGGTGATAGAAACGTGTCGATAGTCAAAATTGAAGCAATGTCTAGTATTCCATTGTACAAATAATAAAACACAAAAATAAAGAAGCCAACGTCCTACTGAGGGATTTAGGATTCTATATCATATGTACGTATCGATAGGAACCGTGTGGCTTCCATTAGAGTCTGAGGTTCGTCTGACTTCATAGGTGGAAATAGTAATGTGTGCGGGACTCAGTCTCTTTTCAAACTGTAAGCCGGTGTGTGATATTGTTTTGGATTCACCGTTGAGCAGTCGACCGGGACACATGTCCCTTTTACCTGCTCCGCCTATTCGCGCCACCTACCTGGGCCGTCACGCTGACCGCCCAGCCACCTGCGCCGACCACCTGCACCGACCGTTCGTACACCTGCGCCAGTCAAGATAACGACCTCCATTGTGTGCAAGCCAGCGGTGTGATTGTGTTTGTGTGTGAGTCATCGCCGCAAGCACACCTGCGGGCCGGCGAGCCTGCATAGGGGTCCAACAAGTCCGACGTCGCCCTAGTTAGGGTACGAAACGCAATTCAAAGACTTCGTCGTAATAGCCTGCGTCGTGTAAGTACACAGTCGTTAGGGTATTAGGCACACTTCTGTCACCTACTGACAGAGATTCGATAGGGTTCACGTTAGGCACTCGCCTCCCTGCTCACGCAGGGAGGACGCCATGGACCCCAAATCCGCGGCGGAACCCGAAGATCTGTCCAAGTCGCAGTTTTTTGGTTGGGTCCACGGAATTGCGCCTGAATTATGCCTGCAGTACTCTGTCCTGTTAGGCATCGAGTCTCCGCCCTCGACCTCGCGCGCCGCGATCGCGACCGAGAGCACCTCCGACATGGAGGTCGAGGCCGCCACTCCTACGGAGCAGACGGCCTCGGATTCCGAGTCGGGGAGTTCGTCCCCTTTCTCGGACGCTGACGAGGACGACGGTTTCACGACCGTGCAGACCAAATCGGCCAAGAGGAAGGCGACGAAAGCGCTCTCCTCGAACGTCCCGCGAAAACGGGCCTCAAAACCCGCTAGTAGCGAACCCGCGTCGCCCGACCGTTCTTCGGGCCCGGGCCCGACTCGCGAACGCGCACCGATCGCGCCCGAAGCGCCCGCGTCCGCGTCGCCGTCGTCCGCGCCTTCAGCGCCTGCGCCTTCAGCGCCACGGAAGTCCCCCGCGCCGCCGCCGCTTTACATAAGGGACAAGTCTAAGTGGGACACTCTGTCCGCACTTATGACGGAGCACAAGCTCCATTTCATGTCCGCCCGAAATACCGCCGACGGTATCCGCGTTCAAACCGCGTCTTCGTCGGACCACCGTGGTCTGACTCGTCTCCTCCGCGAACGTGGCTACGGATACCACACCAGCGCTACCCGTCCACTAGGGTCCCGTTCGATCTCGTTCTCGTCCATCTCGAGCTTTCCCCGGAAGGAAAGCAAATTTTTAACGTCAAGGCAGTCTGCCAACTCTCCGGCCTTAGGGTCGAACCTCCACGCGGTCGCGGTTTTCCTGGTCAGTGTCATCGCTGCCAGCTCTATGGGCATTCCCAACGTTTTTGTCACGCGCGTCCAAGGTGCGTCAAGTGCCTGGACGACCACGCGACAGCCGACTGCTCGCGGAAGGGACCGGTCCCTGAGGATCCTCCCAGCTGCGTCCTGTGCGGACAGAAGGGCCATCCCGCGAATTATCGCGGGTGCCCCAAAGCACCGCGCAGGACACAGCCGGCAAGGCATCCTCCTCGGTTCGCCCAGCCTCCATGGGCTCCTCTAGCCCCTAGGAGGCCCGCGGCCCCTCAGGCATCCCAGGCCCCTCAGGCACCCGCGAACGCGATCGCGAACGCTTGGGTGAAGCCTCCGAGGATTATCCCACAGCCCGTCCCCCAGTCGTTGCCGCCGCCGCCGGTTCGTAACTCCACCGACGGAGTTGCGAGTTCGCTCGCGTGCGTCACGAGCCTCTTCGGTGTAATAGACATCGAAGAGCTCCTAGTCTTTTCGAATGAAATGAGGGATTCCGCGCGGAACCCTCCCGCGAGGATGGAAGTGCTCCTCAAGCACGCCGTCCTAATCAAATCGATATACGAACACACAATGTCAACATGATGACATCGCGTGGAAGGGTAAAACCTCGCTCTCTGACTGTCGCTACATTCAACGCAAACGGGCTACTTAAGCAGATAGATCTAGTGCGCAACTTCGTGGTCACGCACCAGATAGTCCTCGAGGGAGGTCCGAGTGAATTTCGAGGGTTACCGAGCACTCCCTCCGGACATTAGACTTCTCATCACCCGTAAAAACGCCGCGATTAGAGCCCACGACCGATACCCGACAGATGACAACCGACGGAGGCTGCGCCGTCTTCAGAGGGAGTCGAGACAAGCTCTCGACGACTTCAGAGATAGCGGCTGGGATAGGACGCTTGCGACGCTCTCTCCAACATACCAGGCATTCTGGCGGTTGCAGAGAGCGTTGAAGGCGGACACTGTCTCAGATATGCCTCCCTTGGTTGGACCTAACTCCGCCATCGCGTTTGACGACCCTGACAAAGCTGAGTGCTTAGCCGACAGTCTAGAGAGCCAGTGCCGTCTGTCTGCTCAATCCGTTGATCGCGATCATGTCGAAATAGTCGACAAATCGGTCAATAATGTGTTCTCAGCCACCGGCCGGTCCGCCAATCAAGGAAACGAACCTAGACGAGGTGACGTCCATAGTTAGGGCGCTTCACGTCAAGAAATCGCCAGGTCCCGATAGGATCACTAACAAAGTGATAAAGCTTCTTCCGCCTCCTTTAATTTACCTATTGGTTACCATTTTTAACGCTCTACTGGCCGGTTGCTCGTTTCCGGCCCAGTGGAAAGAAGCCATAGTGATAGGGTTCCATAAGCCGGGCAAACCCCGGCATCTGCCTAGTAGTTACCGTCCCATTAGTCTTCTTAGTTCCTTAGGGAAAGTATATTAGAGAATCATCCTCTGTAGACTTAGATCGGAAGTCGAGAGACTCAAAATCATCCCAAATGAGCAGTTCGGCTTTAGAGCCAACCATTCATGTTCCCATCAGGTGCAACGCCTCACGGAGCACATACTGATAGGGGCCACTGTGAGGGCCAAGAAGCATAGGACAGGAGCGCTCTTCCTCGATGTAGCTAAGGCGTTCGACAGGGTCTGGCACAATGGACTGGTGTACAAGTTATACCAGTTCAAGGTGTCAGACAGACTCGTACTCATCATACGGGACTACCTGTCGAATCGCTCCTTTCGCTACAGAGTGGAAGGCGTTTTGTCAACCCCCCGCCCCATCAGGGCGGGTGTTCCCCAGGGTTCAGTTCTCTCGCCCATCCTCTACTCCATCTACGCTAGCGATATTCCTAGACCGCGATCTAAAGTGCACCTTGCCATGTACGCGGACGATACCGCGCTTTACACGTCCTCTAAGGATCACTGGGAGATATACCAACGTCTCCAATCCGCAGTCGACTCCCTCGAGAGTTGGCTGCGGAAATGGCGGATCGAGGTAAACCCTGAGAAGAGCGTTTCGGTGCTCTTCGAACGGGGCCCCCCAAGGATCCTCCCGCGAATCAAACTCTTTGATAAACCGATACCTTGGAAAGACGAGGCAAAATACCTAGGAGTAACGTTAGATAGAAAGTTAGTTTTCACTGCGCATATTAGGACCGTTCGTAGCAGAGCGGCCTACATATTAGGTCGTTTATATCCGCTGTTAGGCAAGCGGAGTAAAATGTCCCTTCGCAATAAGGTGACACTTTACAAAGCTTGCATACGTTCCGTCATGTCCTATGCGAGTCCCGCTTTTGCGCACGCTAATCTGAAACCCCTTCAGGTGATTCAGAACAGGTTTACACGGATTGCAACCGGGGCGCCGTGGTTCGTACGCAACATCGATCTCCATAGAGATTTAGACCTTCCGACCATCGCTCAGTACTTCAAGGGGCTTTCCCAAAAGTACTTTGAACGTGCTGAGCGACACCCGAACCCACTGGTGGCTGACGCCGCAGAGTATAGACCACGTAAGACTACTTTAGTCAGAAAAAGAAGACCCAAGTCGGTACTCGTTGACCCCGACGACGCGTTCACAGTAGGTAATAACGTGTACGCGTAGTCATAATTGACACCACACAACATACAGACACACACCGTCTGTACCGGTATAGATGAGGTCCCAACTGAGTAAGTGCTCCGTTGCTCCGGCGTTCTGCCGTCGGAGGACGCTAGTGTCCAAATTTCCTTAGCTTCCCTCCTGACTAACGACGCCCCGAGCCGAGGTCCGTGTCTCAATCTGAGACGCCCTCGGGACGTCGTCCCCCATGGGGGCCCATCTGGCCCCCCCTTGTTAAGGGTGGGTCACCAGACCCACCCGCTCCCCCGGTGACGCTGTAATAGCCAACAGGGCTAACAGTATAGACAAACACAATATAAAAAAATAAAAAAAAATAAATAAAAAATAAAAAAAAAAAAAAAGATATTCTTTTGTTGTATTTCATATTGTTTGATTTTTTAAGAGTTGGGTTGGCTTTGCTTTCCAAATGACTCCTTTGGTACCTTACTTTATATTATGTTGACCATGGTCCATGATCTCAATTCTGGCAGTAAGGTACAATTATGTTGTGGAGTTACGGTGCTATAAATAACTGTTTTTTTTTTGTGACAAACATGGATTCTTCTGGACTTCAGCTAGAAGAAGAACTATTATGAAAGTGTCTTATGGGTGACTTGATCGATGGTCTTTGGGAAGAAGATTCTATTTTCTCTCAATTAAGGATTGACGATTTATTTTAAGAATTTCACTAGATATTTTGCGATCACAGAGACCTATTAAGATCTTGGTAAGGTTCTAAATAGCCACTTGTCTACAGATATATATAGTAAAACAAAAAATAGTAGTACCTAGTCCGGATTTAGTCTCTTGTTACACTTTGGTCGAAGCCTTCACTCCTTTCTCACAAAAACGATGCTTTGTGACTATAAGTATGATATTTTTCACCAAATCATGACTGATTGAGAGCTTCAAGTATTATTTTTTTATACGCAACGGAGTCTTAGCTGGTAAATTCATTTCTGGCGTTGAGATATTTTTGTTATATCTTTTTTTATTTTAATAGAATATATAGTCTTCGTAGATCTAAAAGTCGACCTCCCCGATCTTTATGAGTGTATAGTATAAGATATACATACCGGCAATAGAGCTAATATTAACGTTTTGAAGATTCTTTAAATCAACCCATGGTTCCATACCCTAAAACGATCTATGCATCTTCTATTAATATTAATCAATATGAATGTCGGTCCGCAGGCGGGTGGACGGCAGCCGTGCGCGGCGACGGTCCGCGGGAGACTCACCGCAGAGCGCCGCGCGACCGCTCTCCGACATGGAGATACTGGAACAGGTCACCGTGCTGAACCTAGACACGGGTACGCACGCACACGCCCTCCCTTTGTCACACGCGCGCCGTTCTATATTCCTCTCTCCCTCGCTCGTTCCAGGCGAGCGTATGCCGCTGAGCGTGGCGGAACACAAGCTGCCGCAGTGCATCAACCCGCTCAGTCTGCACATCATGAGGCTCACCTCCGAGTACGTGGCGCACGCGCACGACGAGGACAACAACAGGTCCTGCGAGTATATGAACTTACCGAATAATATATATCGATTAGTATATGAACTGACATAAGTAAACTACAACGGTGACTTTAGGGTCTCAAAAATATACTATTTATTGGCACGGCACTGCATGTTACTTTATATGATTGCTAGTGTTTGAAATGATTCTAGTGTGAAGTGTACTCCGAGCACGCCGGCACGGTTTCAATATTTTGCATGTTTTTAGTTCAGAAACAATACATTTTACATCTACCGTATGTTACTAAACAGTTAACGCAGATCGATGAAATGTTATAAAACAATAAATAAAACCTTTTTGTTATAATAAACTTTTCCAGTCCGAAGATCAAGCCAAAGGGTATCTGGCGGAAAAGAGCGTCAATAAGTTCGTACAGCACTTCTTTCAGCCTGAAGCGCTCCCCGTCCACGCCCATCCCCGCCCTGTCCACCCTCAGTGTGCTCAGTGTAGACACTAGGTTGTTTATTATACTGCCCCACTAGTGGTTATCATTATCGTTCGATATCTATGTGCTTCATGACTATCTCGGTTCTGTATCGTTACGCTTTCTGGATATTTATGTAATATTCATGTAATTGAGATGTTATTTTTGAGCCAAATTGTGATGTACCTTATTACACTTTATTAAGCTTTTTTAAAAATTGTGCTGTTGGATTCGTAATGAGGTTGTATTTTGACTTTTTGTCGTTGGTTGTTGTTGCTGTAATGCATATGCTGTTTGCTTCTATTGTTTGATTCACTTTAGCTATTTTAGATTAATATTTTGTTTCTCATTATTCTTATTGCCATTAGTTCATTGATATATTTCGAACTAACTAATAAGTTGTGGTAACGAAATTTATTTTATGTTGTAGTTAAGCGACAAAGTTCTGAGAAAATCAACTTTAACATGGAAAGGTTATTAAGTTAAATAATTACAGAGAAACGGACGAAGAGAGCGAGAGCGTGTGCGTCGGAGCAGAGGACGACATCAAGGACAACAAGAAAGAAGGAGAGAGAAGAGCAGCACTCAGGAGGAAGACTGACAAGTGAGTAGTGAATAGTAGGAGACACGGACTAGGGAGGGGTTGAGATTTTGTAGCAGATGAGCTGATGGATACATATTAGTTACTGGGAACATATTAGTTAGTGAGAACATATAAGTTAGTGGGAACATATAAGTTAGTGGGAACATACAAGTTAGTGAGAACATACAAGTTAGTGGGAACATACAAGTTAGTGGGAACATACAAGTTAGTGGGAACATACAAGTTAGTGGGAACATGTGAGTTAGTGGGAACATATAATTTAGTGGAACATACAAGTTAGTGGGAACATATAAGTTAGTGGAAAGATATTAGTTAGCTGACGGACGATCTCACGTGCTAACTAGGACATAATGTCTATGCGTTGTTAACGGATTGCTTGGGAGAAGACTTGATGTAAGAGACAAGATGTTTGATTGCCGGTTGGTTCCCTTACTATAACGCTATAATAAATACATAAACATATTCAAAATGCTATTCTGTCAAGGGAACTACTAGTACTACGAGTATATACGGTCTAATGGACAACCTTTTTTATTTTATAATATTTATTTTATATATTTTTTTGCTGTTATTGATATTGTTTAAGAGTATTATTAATTATCTAGACTGATGCACGCAGATCTAGTGAAGTCGCACTCGCAAGGCAACATCAACATGAGGTGACGTCAGAGTTACGCTTGCTTGACCTGTTCCCTATACTGTGTTCATTTCACAAAACACATACCTTCACATTATAATGATAATTAACTTAGTAAACGGAGCATTGCGTTAGTTTTTGTTTCGTTTTATAGTTTTTTTAATAACGGTAAGTATAACTTACATTGCATTATTATGGAGTGGTTTTGAATTTGAAAATAACAATTGATTGAGCGGACTAAGCATAATAAGCTTTAACTAATTCGAATGTAGGCAAATTGATATAGCACAAGTTCTAAGACGACCGACCGCGTATTTTAGTGGATGTTTTTGATTTGTTAGGATTGGTGACAACCTTCTAAAATTTATACGATACTTGCCTTCACTCGCCAGATCAACATGTATTGCCGATGTTTTAAAGGTCGAGTGTGTTACTTTTTTTTTTCGTTTGATATAACCCTTGAGATGAGAACTGACAAGAAACACTAGCGAAACGGCATCTCATTCGAGATATCATATCAAATATATGTTATTTTAATAAAATCGTTCAGATTAAAGAGATTCTTCGGGTCGACGGTGAAGAAGACGGTGGACGCGGCGAAGTCCCTCGCCCAGGAGGTCTCGCACGCGAGGCACAAGGAGGACGTCGCCGACATTGCCGACGACGTGCGAGGAGAACACAACATCAAACTGAAGGCCTCCAACTCGCACAAGGGACCCTACGACTTCGACGGATGCGTGCGATACGTGCAGGTCAATAATCACATAAGATATAAAGTGAGCCGCGAACTGTGTGCTGGAGTGAAAACCGCGTGTGTCCGCAGGAGATGGGTTCAGCGCACGCGGGCGCGGTGTGGTGCTGTAAGTTCAGTGTGTGCGGACGACTGCTGGCCACGGCGGGCCAGGACCGCCTGCTGCGGGTCTGGGTCACCAGGGACGCGTACCATCTGTTCCAGGTACACATACGTACTTAAGTGCAAGCACACTATAACATCACACTTATATATGTTCTCATGTATTACTACCACGAGATTTTGAAATAGTAATTGCTGTTAGATACGGGTCTACAAACGATACTATTGGAAATTGAAATCCTTCATTACACTACGGATCCTACT
Source organism: Napeogenes sylphis (assembly GCA_959347405.1). Lineage (NCBI taxonomy): Eukaryota > Metazoa > Arthropoda > Insecta > Lepidoptera > Nymphalidae > Napeogenes > Napeogenes sylphis. Next base: position 3,437,319 of record OY365783.1, read on the forward strand.
TAACACTTTATATATTCACTTTTTATATTCACTTTTTTATGTAATTTCATAGCCTTACATTATGAATATTTTTAAAAAACAAATATAAATTTAAAAATATTTATTATTATTATTGCTTATTAACATGTAAATAAATCCCTAATTATTTATGATATAACTAAAATAACTTCCTTATAGTCTTCTTTATATACTATAATCTTATAAAACCATATACACAAACATCTTTCATTATCCAACAGGACATGCGCACAAAATACAACGCAGAAAAGAAATCTTCCCCCACTCCTTCCCAGGAGTCCCTTCCGTCCCTGGCGCCTCCTCCTCCCTCCCCCGAGGAGCTCCCTCCCCTGGGACCCTCTGCGCCCTTCTGTCCCAAACCCTTCTGTACGTACTCGGGACACACGTCGGACCTCCTGGACGTCTCGTGGTCCAAGAACTATTTCGTGCTCTCCAGCTCGATGGACAAAACGGTCAGACTGTGGCACATATCGCGAGGAGAGTGTCTGTGTTGCTTCCAACACATAGATTTCGTGACCGCCATCGTGTTCCACCCGAGGGACGACCGGTACTTCCTGTCCGGAAGCCTCGATGGGAAGCTCCGGCTGTGGGATATTCCTGATAAAAAGGTATTCGTAGTTGCTTATTAATTTAGTGCTTTATTTTGGTTTCGGTTAAGGTATTAATTTGGTTATAATACCTCAGGTGGCCGTCTGGAATGAAGTGGACGGCAAGACGAAACTTATTACCGCCGCCAATTTCTGTCAGAATGGCAAATTCGCAGTCGTCGGGACGTACGACGGTCGATGCATTTTCTACACCACCGACCAACTCAAGTACCACACGCAGATAGACGTGCGCTCCACGCGCGGGAAGAACTCTACGGGACAGAAGATAAGCGGCATCGAACCCATGCCCAACGACGATAAAATCTTGGTCACATCCAACGACAGTCGCATCCGACTCTACGACCTGCGGGACCTCAACCTCTCCTGCAAGTACAAGGGTTACGTGAACGTGTCCAGTCAGATAAAAGCCTCGTTCTCCCACGACGGCAAGTACATAGTCAGCGGTTCAGAAAACCAATGCATCTACATCTGGAAGACCTGCCACGATTACTCGAAGTTCACGTCGGTGAGACGAGACAGGAACGACTTCTGGGAGGGCATCAAGGCGCACAACGCGGTGGTGACCTGCGCCGTGTTCGCGCCCAACCCGGACCACATGATCCGGACCATCAGCGAACGAGAGGAGCGAGGCCGGGCCGCCACCAGCAGCCCCGACGACAAGGACGACACGGTGAGTTGCTGCGGTTATTGGTCGGTTGACCTTTTATATTCCGAGACAATTCTTACTTTCCCAAAATATGCTGAACATGAAACAAAACGATTACTGAATTGTTGATTACAAATTAAATACTACATTGTTTTCAATGCTCTATACAACGTTCTCGTATATTCTTTACGGTCCGTGTTTATGTGTGCAGAAGGGCGAGGGCCTGGTGTCGTCGTCGCAGGCGGGCCACGTGCTGGTGAGCGCGGACTTCAGCGGCGCCATCAAGGTGTTCGTGCACCGCGCCAGACCCAAGCACAGCTCGCTGCCCGCCTCCGCGCTGCAGTAGGGACGGACGGACATACACACACACACACATGCATACATACATACACACTTGATTGAGCGCTTCTAATCTGCTTTATTATTGGCCGATGTAAATGTGACGCTTAAACTGAAAATATAATATAGCGTCTACGCAATATAATTTATTACATAGATGTACATAAAATGTTGAAAATTTTAACCTGAAAATCATATAATTTTTACATATTTACAATTATCTTTTTGAAGTTTTACTTCTTTGTATTGAATGAGTACTCTTGGATTTTAAAATTAATTTTGTGCAATTAGAAGTGATTAGACTTTGTGAAATATGTGTTTAACATTTACGCACTATCTATAAAAAATAACAACATCTATGAAAATAAATTTTCGCATTATTTAATTTGATCAAATCATTTATTTTTTTAATTCTAGTAGCAAATTATTTTGCAATAAAATTTGCATACACTCTAATACAAAAATGTCTAAACAAACGACAATTTGTTAGAAAAAATAGAATCAAAGATTTTCTTTAATATTTATATTAATTCGAATATTAAATGATACGGCTTTATTAATAATTATTGATTTGTATATTTTAAACTATTATTAATGAACTAACTTATTATTTCTTTGAGCACATCATTAATTTAATCACAAATATCATATAAGTTTTATATTATTTTAATGTATATTTGTCTAAACTTATTCCAAGTTAATATTTATAAATCTTGCCCTTGATAGGAACCATGTGATTATAATATAATATATCGTTAAGTGTATTGTATACATGTTGAGATGCCATTTATGATTGTATAATTGTATAAAGAAATGTATAATGTATGTTTTAAGTTGCATTTACCGTTTAATAAATCGTTATATTACTAAATTTATTTTATTTAAAATACTTAGAATGTTTACTGTAAAACTAAATCAGTTTAAGTTAAAAGAGACAGTAGTTATAGTAATATTGCCGAACCAAATATCTGCTTTGTGCTAATTTAGAAACATGTAAATATAAAAACTTGCAAGTCTGCAAAATCTGATTAATTGATGTATTTAAATGATAAGCATTAAAAAAAACAACGTTATAAATCTGTAATCATATATTATAAATAACTTAATTATTAAATAAACACCTGCAAAATTTATAAAATAGCTGAATGACATCAATGTGGGGTCACATTTCATATTGTGTATTTTAACTTTTAGTTTTATATAAATCAATCTCCTTTACAACTATAGACGTCTATATTAAATCACTATTAAAAAAATATGCTATGCCTTCCACGGTGGCTTCTGGAGGCCCCGCCCCCGCTCCCGGCGCTCCCTCGTGGGCTCCTCTTCCAGCGGGGGGTGCTCCAGCTCGCCGGGGGGCTTCGTCAGGAGCTGTGAGATTTAGTTCAGTTAGTTTCATGAACGATATCTATTATCTATATATTTGTTTACTAACTTACCCTGCTAACTTCGACCAGTCTCAATACGATTAAATAAAGTGTTTCTAATATAAAACTAATGAAGTTAATTAAGTTTGATAATTTACATTGAAATTAATTCACGCGAGGCAAGTTATTTATTGAAACGAATCATAATATTTTAATATCAGTATTACACAATAGTTTATTTACCAATTGAACGTATTGCTGTAGTTCCTGGTCGCTGATGTTGTCGAAGTGTTCCTTCTGTGGTCGCAGGGCGTCCTGTGGCAGCGACAGCGGCGGCGGGGGGGAGGCGATGTCGGGTATAGAAGGCATTGATACTGACCAAACATACATATTCAATTTAAAACACAATGGCCATTAAATTTGACACGGTAGTTAAAAATGTGAAGTGACGTTAGAGTCTGATATGAACCATTGTTGTTCAATACAACAACAACTGACCCAAATGTAAATAGTTTAATCTTTGTAGAAATGTAGAGTTTGGGAGTTTTAGAAAGGGAAGCATAGACAAAAATAAATAAAACATGTTATTCAGCGTTACTCAACAATGTGACCTGTCTTTTTTGTTTTTTTTTTTAATTCGACCATAAAGATGACATCGATAAGTGTATCTCAAAGAAATGTTATTTTAAGAAAATAATTGACTGTCCTGACGAAATTTAAAGATGCTGGAGACTTTGACTCCCAGAAAGTTACACGTGGCATGTGAAAAATAGATATACATCATAGGTATAGGAGAGTGTATTATTGTGTGTGAGTGTGTGTGTGTGTGTGTGTGTGTGTGTGTGTGTGTGTGTGTGTGTGTGTGTGTGTGTGTGTGAGTGTGTGTGAGTGTGAGTGTGTGTGAGTGTGTGGTGCTCACCGGTGTCTGTCCGGTGCTGGCTGGTGAGTATGAGCAGCGCCTGCTTCCACTGCGCCTGCATGACGGCGTGCAGCTGCGAGGCCAGCTCGCCACGGCGACGGCGGTAGCTGTCCAGCTTGCTCTGATACAATAATGAAACAATCGGTTCTTATTGATTGAAAGATAAAACCTTCAAGCGTGTACTATTTACTGATTCTTGAAACTCTCATTCCAATGTGCATATCTTATTAGTATCCAGCATGCTACATGGTTTTCAAATGATTCGTAGGAGGTTTTTCGAACTTACAAATTATTCATTCCCAATCGAATATTTATCCGATTTGAAACTCGGACCGAATAATTTAAAAAATCGTTATTTTTATTTACCATATATTCGTGACCTAAACTCTTTAAATGCAGCGTTTGTTGTGTGCGATATAAAAGAAATAAATCAATTATTAATTACGCTTGATTTAAACTAATAAATATCCAAACAAAACATCAAGTATCGATTTTTTCTAATGAGTAGCAACTTCTACAGACAACAGAAAATGACTAATTTCATCATATTTTCGTGAAATATATAAAAATTATCAACTAGATATAAAATAAAAAAATTAGTGATATGTCGGTAATTCGTGTATTATTTGAAATATTCGGAAATTTTCGAAATATTTGATTCAATTCCATTCGAACGGAATTCGCACACCCCTAATTATTTGTTAATTTATGGGACAAAAGTAATATACAAATAATCAGAAAAGTATAAGAAATGTCAGGAATCAAAAAAGATTGGGAACAATTGATATAACCATCCGACAGGCAGCGCTCATCAGAACAGATACAAAGATTGCACCAGCAATAAAAGTTGCATTAACCACTGAAGTTTCAGATACTCAATGTTGAAGAATAACTGTGAAGTACCATATTATGATTGTAAAAACAACTTATAAAGAAAAAAATCAGTAAAAGGTTTTTAAGTTAAGGAAAACAGTATTTAAACAGTTATTGTTCGAAGTATTTTATATTCAACAAAAAATAAATAACAACTAACCTCCAAAAGACCAATCCTCTCACTGGACTGCGCCAACTGTAGTCTGTAGAGTTTGACTTCTTCCTTTTGTTTTTCTTCCAACACGTTTATTTCTAACTTGTGCCTGCAAAAGCATACTTTCTGTCAAGAGGTAACAAATCACACTACCTACCTAATGTGGTAGGTGGTTACTATCGGCCATGGACAACTTCAAATAATAATACTTACAAAAAGTGCTACTGAAGGAACTTACTAATTTTACATTCTACCGAACAGTAATTAATATATTAATAATAATAATTAATATATACCAAATAAACCCAAACTGCCGTAACACTTCACTTTTTAAATAACTTTGAATTTATTGACATTTACACATTTTTAACTGATAAGAAATATTGTATCTTTTTTAAAATGTATTAATAAATTCTTTTTTTTGTAGGTATTCTGATAAATATAAATTATTATTAAAGTGTTGTTGGCCCGTGTCCTCACTCGTGGTGCATCCTGTCGGCGAGGTTCCTCTCCCTCAGTCGTCCCTGGTGCTGCAGGTCCCTCTCCGCGCGCTCCAGCTGTTCCTGGAACTCCGTGAGTTTTCCGAGCACGGCGCTCTCCAGCTGCGCCTGGTAGTGGTTCTTGAGCTCGCTCTTCTGAGCTTCCAGCTGTCTCTTTAGAGTTTTGTTTTCGGTGTCCAGGGTGTCCTAGAAAATTATGTGGAAAAAGCGATTTTTAACCGATAGTTTTATGACATTACCGTCCTAACGTAGCAATTACAACACATTACGAAGCCTTAGAGGAATAAGAGATGGGCTTTATATTACACTTGCTATTACTCGCGAGGACTACAATTGAGATTTACATGTGGGGATCAGAACAACAACTGATCTAATCTTCGGACTAAATAGCTTCATCGTCATTTGTTTAGAAAACACTTTCAAACAAACACTTTCACTTTCTTTATTTTTTTTTATGTTTTATCTAATTCTGGTCCTAAGAACTGTATTATAATTGGTATAGATTTATTTATATTGGTATAGATTTTTGGCATTCTCAATAAATGATCTGCCAAATGCGTAAGAAAATACATATTTCAAATTCACCAACCATTTAAATAGACCAGCAGAAAAATCTTTCAGTTTTCTTATACTAGTGAAAATAACATTTAACTAATAAACAAGCACCAAGTAAATGTATTAATTAAATTACTGTGACAAATATTACATAAATTAAAATGTTTGTACAATATACAAAATAAAGTAACCAGAAATATATAATATACTGTTTACATACATATTTCTTAATGAGTTCGCCGACTTGATCTCTTGTAACACCAAGTTGCGTATCTAAGATATTGCATCTTCCTCTCTCTTCACTCACTTTGTTTTTGAGTATATCCCTCTCCTGCTCTATTAACGTCTTCTCTTGTTTGATATTCTCTATTTTGCTACACAATTCTGCTGTTTTGCTTTGTGTTTCTTCATATTCTATTTTTTCCTGGAAATTAATTAGTTACGCATTATTTTATTAAGTTATTACTGATAAAAAGATTGGGATTTTAGTGTGATCTGTTTGAAAGTTACAATAGTAGCAGTCAGACAGATAACCAGACGCTGACGACAGTTCTGATGGCTAGGTATGCCTAGACAGGCCCCTGAGTTTTAATTATTATTTGTTTAAAAGTAATGAGTCAACAATGTACTATGCAATATACATTAACACCTTACCTTATGCAAAGCATCTTCTAAATTTTTTACACAGTCAGTTGCTTGCTTGTTCAGTCTCATCACAGTTTCATAGTTTTCTTTCAGTGTAATAATCTCATTGTCTTTCAGTTTTAATGCTTCAGTATTTTTTAATTGCATCTTCTCTATGCTCTCTTGTAGATCCTTTTTCTCTATAGTCAATAGCTTACACTGTTCTTGATAGTCGTGAGCTAAGTCTAGTGCTTTGTAGAGCTCCGTTTCAAAATGATTAGTTTTCTGTAAATTTTATAACATTTTTAATGGGTTATACAATACTTTTATTTAAAACATATTTATTCAACTTCAGCTTGTTTTTCCTCTCTTTATATTTCACTAGGTTTTGCGCTGAGTGTAAAAAATTAATGAAATAAAAACTATACTATGTTATATAATTTTAGCTGCTATCCCCTGTTTAATATCCCCTATTGTGTAACTATGTAACAGTGAGAGTAGCATTAAATGCAACTTGAATCCATTTTTGACTTTGCATATTGAAATTTATTAAAATTACTGAGGAACATTCTTAGAGGTTTGTAGTAGAATAATAATTGTAGTAGATCAGAAGTTTTTTATCAACTTCTATCTAAGTATCCATTGCCTTGATGGAAACTTGTATATGACTATGTTTATTTGAATTTCAAGGAATTGCACGAAATAGTAACTTCACTATTTCGTACATTTCCGTATTATTATAATCATCAAAGTTTTAGGCGTTTGTAGTAACCGTACTAACTTTCGATCATAAGTAATTCAGATCAACTGATCTTTATCATGCAGCAACGGTATGGCCCGCACCCGCACGGAGAATTCATGAAATGCTAAGAAGCTTCGTCTAGTCTCTGATCTATTAAATATTCTTCTACTGCAAACCTCTAGGAATGTTTCTCAGTAATTTTAAGCGTTTGTAATATTTATGTGCTTCCCATATAAAATTATTAAGTAAATTTCGTTTTGGCAAAATATTCGAGAGATCCCTATTTTAATTACTTAACTAGCGAAAAAAAAGATTATTACTACAATCTACTACTACCGTTTTTGTGCAAGAATGAGACGGAAAAAAAAAATTTTTTTACTTTGAAAATATACATATATATTTTTTTTTTATTAGTTTTACTACTAACCACTGCTTACCGAATTTAAACCCAAAAAAGTTAAATGTTCCCAATGTTGGGTGCTAAGTTCACATAGGTCTTAATATTTTTAACTTTATTTAGTATTAATCAATAAAGTAGACATAGTAACAACTACAACATCTGTATCAAAAGTGATAAAACTCACCAACTATGTCAAATATTTGAATGGCTAGATTTCAGTACTGTCAATAATAACTATAATACTATCATAATTTTATTATATCAGAAGTATTTCAGTAAAAAAAAGAAAATCATTATGTAATGAATATCAGACACTACCTTTTGAGCCTCATCTGCTACCATTTTAAAATTATCAACTTCCCGGACCATTTTCTCCAGAGCAGCTCTATGTCTCTCTTCCGCCCGATCCAAACTGCCCGTAAGTCTAAGCCAGGCTTCTCGGAGTTTGTTAATTGCGGCATCCTTGGCTCTATCTACTTTAATAGCTACAGCAATCTTTTCCTGTTGTTCTAGTAACTTTCTTTGTAACTGTTGGATCATTGCTTCACAGTGCTAAAATATAATAATTTGGTAACATTTGAAAACAAATAATTTTGCTGAATTCTAAATATTTGCCTTAATATTAACTCACCTCTCTTTTCAACCTTTCTTCTTCTAACTTATTGCTATCAATTTTATCATTTTTTTCCCCTCTCTCACCCCAAAGCTCACTTAAACTTAACAAGTCTGTATCTATGGACTCTAACTTAAAACTATCTCTGCTATCTGAGCAAAAGGGTCTCATTTGTGGTAATTTAAATTCATCCTTTTTTAAGGACATATCACTTCCTTCAGTCATAGCACTTTGAGAATTAGTGCTACAGCTTTGAGATCTATAATTCTCTAATACTTTAGATGCCCTATCTAAGATTTTATTTGAAGATGGTTTAAATGAATCAGAATAGATTGATTGAGTATTCTTTTTTGGAGTAGATGTAGGCTGAACATCTTTATTTTCAGAAAAATTTAACTTTCTTATACTTGGAGATTTTGCTTCTTGTTTGGTATTTGTTGCAGAATAGTTTTGTGAATTACATGCTGAATTTGAGGCATAATTTGGAGCTGAGGCTAAGGAATTTGATTGAGATTGTTTATTTTTTACTAAATAAATGTATTTATCAAGAACACTACTTGGCACAATTCTTCCACTGGGTAATTGTATGTTGTCTAAGCTCTTTGTATCAATTGAATTTATAATATATTCTCCAGTTGCTCGGATAACATTTTCAGTGCTTATTGCACCCTCTTTAGTTTTAGACTCTGGAGTTTCATATGATTCTACTTTTGTTAAAAAATCATCTATTTCATGCAAGAGCAATTTGTCAGTTTTCTTGCTAGGTGTTGATACAATGCTGCTTAGGTCTCCATCCATACTTGGTGGTTCATCTAATGAGAGTGTAACAGCCTTGTAGTCAATTACGTGTTTGAATATAGAATCCTTTGCATTTGTTACTGTATCAAGACTTAAGAGAGATATGTCCTTAGTCCTCTCTTTTCGCGTTTTACGGCGTCGTCGGCGCGGAAACGTGAAGCATCTACGGTCGAGGCTACGACTCTCAAAGCTTTCTGTATCCCACACTTTACGTGACCCTAGGCTTGAAAAGGTGTTACTTGTATCTAGTTCCAATGTTTCTAGTCGAGATTCTAATGATTGTACCTGATCAACAAGTTTACCGATAACTTTGGCTGTGCAAGAAACCGGTTTGTGAACAACCGTTCTAGAGGACTCCAGAAACGATTCTTCAGAGCCAGAGCTGTTTACAAGAAAGAAGGTAGGAGGTATCAGCAGAAGAACGTCCGTATCGTCGGTCTCACTCATCACAGAAAATCAACTTTTTTAGGTGACAAACAAAAGCCATTATATTTATGAAGTTAAGTTGAATTAATTGATTTTTTTATATATTTAGAAATATAAACAATAGTATAACAATTTATTTAAAATATTTATTTGTCGATTGTTAGCTTTTTAAAGTTTACTGTCAACAAAGCTAAAACATTAAACAAAGTTTAAAGTTGAAAGTTTGGTTTATTTTTTAGCCGTTGTTGCATTTGCGAATGAAATTGACTTTGACAGTTGACCTTAAGTGTTATTGTTGGTTAAGTGTTATTGTTGACATTAAGTTATCATATTGTGCTATATTTAATATTTATACCATTTTAAAATATGCAAACTATAAAAACATATAAACCGATTGTGTTAATGAATGTAAAGTTATTTTGTAAACGGTGAAGTGAGAACCAGTAATACGTGTAACTCTTATAATATTTATGAACGGCACTAGTTTTAACAAATACATATAAATATGATATAAAGATTTAATTTTATGCATAACCTTATTTTATTTTCATTAAATATAAAATAATATTCATAAATATCTATAAAGATTTATAACTTTTTTATAATATACTAATTTATAATTTATAAGCAGATACGGACGGGGATTTATAGAGGTCGCGCCTGTGTAAAGCCTTTATACTTAGTTCTATATAAATATTCAAATTTTAAGTAAGTTTAACATGTTTATAAATATTTTCCAATATTAATTTCGGTTATGGCATCTTTTCAATGTTTATCAATACTGAAAAGCTATAAACATTGGTTAAGATTTTCGAAAGAAGCCTAATAAATGTCACGACATGGGCAACATGGGCAACATGTTGCCCACAGAGTACTATAAAATGTTGTTGTCGAGCCCATGTTGCAACAACAACATGGGCTCGAAACTGACACGGAGGTCTAGGTTATTTATCGAATTTTTACTTCATTACATATATATTTATTTAAAACAATATAACCAAGACAAACACGCCTAACGTGTTTAAAACCAATTTCATATATTATTATGATACGTTTTCAACTTTTTTGTTTAAATATTAGGAGAAGGGTGCCTAAAGTTCCTAACATTTTGGAAAAAAAATATAGAAACTTAAAGTTTTTATACAAAAAAGGTAGGAATATAGATTGTGTATTGTCTATTTTTGAGTGACCTTCGTTATTATAAAGATATGTGTATTGGGTATATCTTACCCCTACTTGCATCTAAATATAGAATCCAATTTTAGTATCTAGGTTTGATGAAAATGTGGCACGACGTAAAGACCCAAAGCGGGCAGGGCAAAGCGAGTACATGCTTACATTGTCTTCGGTGTCATGTTTGCTATGCCTTCTGTTTATTGCTTTGAAATGACGCTAATTTATTATTTTTTCTAAATAAGGGGACTGGATCCAATGCAGTCATTGTAAAATGTGGGCCCATGATAAATGCACATCGTACTCTGGAATTGGGGCATTCTTGTGATTTTTCAAGAGTTTTAACTTTTTATTCTTTGTGTCAAAAGGAGGAAAAGCTATTTAGGTATTCATATAATTAACACAGGTAATTATGACTGATTATCAAAAAAAAAATTGAAGGCTGATAAGAATTCAATTTCCTTGGTGTAATTTAAGACTTTTAATAACTTTTTAATTTTAATTTTTACGCTCCTATAATATTCATACTAGGTAATAATAAAATGATTAAAATGAACTTCTTGTCCGGGCCTAAAAAGGGAGCCGTGCCGACTTTGCTAGTTATAGATCTATTTCCGTTACCTTCATACTCTGTAAAATTATGGAGCGCCTATTGATCTTACGACTTTTGGCATACCTCGTACTGAACGATAGGTTACCGACATTACGGGTTCCGGCGAATTAGGCAAGGCTTTAAGAAAAACTGAAAAGAGTTTGCTGTCTCCACAGACCTCTAAAAGACATTTGACGAAATCTGGTGTTGTGCACTTGATAAGCAAGATTTCAGCATATGGTTTACTATGGTATCTGGTCTGGTTGGTAAGGTAACAGACTTTCTAAGCCAGATAATTTTACACATAACATATTAATACTTAATCCAGAGGCGTAGCGAACTTAACTCGTGCCCGGGGCACAATATCGTTTCAGCGCCCCCATATAAAATAAGTTTCAGCACCCCCAAGTTAAATTTACTCACAACTTAATAAATTAATAAATAAAGTCATAAGTATATATGTATATAAAAAATAGACGATCTTTTACTTGTTATTTTCTAGTACATGCTTTTTCTACCGGATACATGCTTTTTCTGTGGTTGTATATATATTGTACAAGAACGAGATTGACTTCATCATAACGGATAAGAAGCACATATTTAGGGATGTCTTAGGGATGAACAACAGGAACAATCACCGACAAGTAAGGCTCACCCTGAATATCAATTTTAAGATCTAGTGAAACCGCATGATGAGGTTTGTTCTTCGTCCAACAGTGCCCCAGCGTTCGAGCTGAAACTGCAAAACAGATTCGCTGCATTCGAATTCGCGTCAGATGTTGACGAGGACTATATATAATATAGGGGTCGTAGAGTTTGTACGCGAAGAGGGAATGGTTCACTTTCGAAAAAGTCAACCAGATAAGACCAAACTTTCCAGCTAAACCCTGGAACTGATGCGATCTCGACGAGAAACACAGGATGATCCTTTGTCAGATATTCAGTTGCTCCACAAAAAGATCCGGAGCTTATATGCCGGTATGGCGCAACCACCGAAGTTGGAATACTCGCCCCATACAGAAGGCGATTGAGTGAAATCGGGAATCTAAAATCTTTACAAAACCACTGGGAAAAAGTCATCTGACAAAACTGACTGACCTCGAATGATAAAGCCGTCACATCAGCCGTTCCGGCAATACTTGCTGAAATTGAGGACTTCTACGCAAATCCATATGCCTCACATGCACCGAAGCCTCCACCAAACGCGAGCGACCCTTGCGCCCCACTTACCCGCCACTTTACGGACGATCTACCAGACGTGGATGTCGAGGAAATCCAGGCACTTAAACTACTTAAAAATGCGAAGACTCCCGGGGAACACCGAGTAGCCTATGAGCTTGTTAGGACTGGAGAGAAACCAGTCCTTGAGGAGTTCAAAAGGTATTTAACTCGGCGATAACCAATGGGACTACCCCGACGGCGTGGAGCACGCTCTGACGTAATGAGAGGATGAATGTTCAGAGGATGAAGAGCGTTCCTCAAACACTACAGGATAATTACAATTGTGAGCCACAATTATAAGCTGTATTCAGAGTCGTCACGAATCGTCTGGCATCAAAATTTGACACCTTCCACCCACCACAGCAGACTGAGTTTTGTAAATGTCTGGTCTCTCTTTGGTGGACCAGGAAAAAGCTTTTGACTTTGTTTATACCTTTGCTATTCTAGAGTCTTTGCAGCGCTGCCAAGTCAATATGTATAGGTGCTGAGAAATCTCTACCAAATGGCAACGATATCAGTCCAAGTAAAGAACCACCAAACAACTCCTATCAAGTTGTCTTGAGGTGTAAGACTGGAGGATGTTTTCAAGACATTCTAGAGGAATTATTGAGGCATTAACGTCCATGGTGAATACCTCACGCATCCCCGTTTTGCCGATGGCATATCAAGGGATAATGATAGAATCACTGCAATTCCTGCAGGAAATGGTGTCTAGGCTCAATGCTGCCTCAAGACGCGTTAGGTTCGGGTTGAACTTGGAGGAATCCCTGAACCGAAAATTGCGTCACATATTTGAGTCATCTTTGCCACAATGCCTAAAAACTGAGCCGAGAAGTGGAACCTGACGATGAAGCTGACCCACTATCGGCATGTCACCCCGGGAGCTATGGAAAAGTATATCCTTGGGATCTCACTAAGGGACAAACTCCTAAACGAGGTTACCTGGCAGAAGACAAAAGTGACTGACATAGTCATTAAATACATAGCAAGCTGAAGTGGTAGTGAACTGATCATATCTGTCGCAGAACTGATGGTCAGTGAACTAAACGGAGTCTCGAACGGAGGCCTCGAATGGCAAACATAATGTTGAACACCCACCGGCTAGATGGACCGATGACTTGGAAGAGGATACCTGGCAGTTGTAGCTACCGTGTTATTTGCTCTGAAAAGAACAGTTTGAGCTCCATAATATTGTTCTCAAAAGAACATTTTATATATTGAATTAATATTATTAGCCATTGAAACACGCGGACCGTTTGCGATGCTAGAGCGCGAGAGACGTCTACACCGCACGACGGCCACCGATTGAAGCTCGCTCTTACGCATGCGCCTGCGATATTTATATCTCAGCGAAACGATGACGTAACAGTGACGCCATAGATCGTACGAGGAGGACCGCCGTGCTACTATTGGCTGCAACCTTAAAACTCTCGCGATGAAAATTATATTTTGTAAATGTCAATTTTTGTATATATATTTGTTATATTTCCAATAAAAATATTTCCTTCTACTTTCAACTTGAAGCATTTATTTACTAGGAGACTAGTAATCATCATCTCCTAAATTGGTGACCCCGAAAAAGAACAAGAAAAATCTCTGGCCAAATCCCTGCTCAAGCCTGCTCAAAATGGAACCTCAAGCCTCGAGCCACGTTATGAAGAACGACAAACCAGCGACGTCTTCAGCCAGCAACGCTACCACGTCGACAACTGGTGAGATCGCCGGCATAGCTTTATCAATGCGTATTCCTCCGTTCTGGCGTGATCGCCCACGGTTATGGTTTGCCACTTTCGAGGCTACCGTTAAAGATCAGAAGAGAAGCCAAGCTCAGCTCGCCCAGATGATTATTCCACAGCTTGAAATGCAAGACATCGACCAGATTAGCGACCTTCTTTACAACCCCCCGACCAGTGGTTACTACGAAGCACTCAAAGACCGTCTAATATCGTCCTACGAGGAAAGCGAGGGACGACAGCTTCAAAAATTATTATCGGACATGGAACTCGGCGACCAAAAGCCTACACAACTCTTACGTCGCATGCGTGCTCTCTCTCACGACAAGGTATCAGATGCCACGCTGCGTTTATTGTGGTTAAATTTAATGCCACAGCACGTCCGATCCATTTTAGCTGTCAGCGATACCATCAGTAAGCATATAGCGCTCGACGAGATAGCCTTGCTTGCTGATAAGATGCTTGAACATTCCCACCACGAAATATCCGCCGTAACTACGTCATCGAAGACCCAATACCAACCGCATAATCCAAAACAAGATTCACCGCGCCAAAGCGATACCGCCTACTTGCTTGAAGAGATAAAGAAACTATCATTAGAAATTTCAGAACTCAAGATTCAACATAATTATAGACGTAAATTTCAACGTAATCATTCCCGTACACGCAGTCACAGTCGCAGCTCACCGCATGCGTCATATCGTAACAATAATAGTACATCTTCTACATACTGTTATTACCACCGCCGTTTTGGTGACAAGGCACGCCGATGTACTACGCCGTGTACATTTTACAAGCAAGAACACCCGGGAAACTAAGTGGAGCGTTGGCCGCGGCGGACACCAGCGTTCACAGTAAGTCGCACCGCCTTTTTATTACTGACAAGAGAACGAAGCTTACATTCCTGGTAGACACTGGAGCTAATATATCCGTAATACCACGGAAAAAAGGAGTGAAATCAAAACCACTACCATTTCAACTTTACGCTGCTAATAATACTGTAATATCTACATACGGCGAAAAAACTCTTGAATTAGATCTCAACTTACGAAGACCGTATAAATGGAAATTTATAGTAGCTGACGTCAGTAAACCTATCCTCGGTGCCGATTTTCTTCAATATCATCATATCATAGTCGATCTCAGGAATCATCGTTTAATAGACAACGTAACAAGCCTATCTACAAACGCGCCTCTGCGATATACAAGTATACCTACAGTCCGTAGTATTGACATACAACAGTCATACCACGACATATTACTTGAATTCCCCGGCACTACGAGACTTTCTTCAATGAAAATAAATCCAAAACACAGGGTTGAACACGTCATTGAAACCCCAGGCCCACCACTACATTGCCGTGCAAGACCTTTACCGCCACATCGCTACAACAAAGTTAAGCAAGAATTTGAAAACATGATGCAACAAGGCCTATGCAGACCAAGCAAGAGCCCATGGTCATCTCCGCTGCACGTTGTACCTAAGAAAAACGGCGATATACGAGTGTGTGGGGACTACAGACGACTAAACGCAATTACAAAACCTGACCGATACCCCATACCGCGCATCAAAGATTTTACATATCATCTCTCAGACAAGACTATATTTTCAACAGTGGACTTAAATCGCGCCTATCAGCAACTACCAGTTTCAGAAAATGATATAGAAAAAACAGCGATCATAACTCCGTTTGGGTTATTTGAATTCCCTAGAATGTGCCCAGGTTTAAAGAATGCGGGACAAACATTCCAAAGATTTATTCACGAAGTATTAAGAGGTTTAGACTTCGTATTTCCATTCGTCGACGACGTCTTAATCGCAAGTCCTGATGAACAAACACACAGGCAACACTTACGACAAGTACTACAGCGCCTCGAAGAAAATGGAATTACAATTAATCCAGCTAAATGCGTATTTGCTAAAACAGAAGTAAAGTTCTTAGGCTACATAGTCAGCGCAAATGGTGTAAGACCACCTGAAGATAAAGTTAAAATAATAAGTGATTTTCCGAAACCTAAAACTATAGAAGAATTACGTCGTTTTTTAGGCATGTTAAACTTCTACCGCGAAAACATTCATAACGCCGCCGAAGTACAAGCCCCTTTAAATAATTATTTACATAATGCCAAAAAGAAGGATAAAACTATAATTGAGTGGACTCATGAAGCTACACAATCATTCGAAGCCTGTAAAGAAAGCATTAAAAAGGCAGCATTACTGGCACACCCATCACATAAAGCACCGATTGCTATATTCACTGACGCCTCAGATAAGTCAGCTGGTGCCGTCTTACAACAGTTTATAAATAATAAATGGCAACCACTAGGATACTTTTCAAAGAAATTTTCAGAAGCACAGCAAAAGTACAGCACTTTTGACAGAGAATTACTTGCTATTTATATGTCAATGAAACATTTTCGTAAAATATACGAAGGACGCCAATTAATTATATTTACAGATCATAAACCATTAACTTATATATTTCATAAAAATCCGTCATCATCAGAAACTCCCAGACGTACGAGACAATTTCTTTTCATCTCAGAGTTCACCACAGATGTTCGTCATATCAGCGGAAAAGATAACGTAGTCGCCGATGCGCTAAGCCGCATAGAAACAATATCGTGTCCCTCACCTCTCGACTATAAAGAAATAGCTAACGCGCAAGAAAGAGATAGCGACATGCAACAGCTGATGCAACAAAATAACATTGAAATGAAGCAAATAATATTACCTAACTCCGATACTAAGATTTATTGTGAAACATCTACAGCTCACGTACGACCATATTTACCTCAAAAATATAGACGCCTAGCATTCGAGTCAGTACATAATACAAGTCATCCCGGAACACGAACAACTCGCAAATTAATTACGCAAAAATACTTTTGGCCTTCAATGAATCGTGACATAAGCGAATGGTGTAAAACATGCCTACAATGTCAACGATGTAAGGTTCAAAGACACACCGCGAGTAACCTATCGTCATTTATGCCTACTGACCGATTTAAACATATTCATATGGATATAGTTGGACCGTTACCTACGACTACAGAGGGATATAGATACCTAGTAACGATGGTTGACAGAGCTACGCGATGGCCCGAAGCATACCCCGTAAAAGATATCTCAGCTGAAACCATCGCAAAAACTATTTTTGAAGGCTGGATATCGCGTTTCGGTTGCCCTTGTAATATAACTACAGATCAAGGTCGACAATTCGAAAGCAATCTTTTTAACGCGCTCACAAACTTTTTAGGTATTAAAAAATCAAGAACAACGCCATACCATCCTCAATGCAATGGACTAGTAGAACGATTTCATCGTACGCTTAAAGCCGCTTTAAAAACTAGACTCGAAACATGCAGCAGCTGGATTCACGAATTACCTATAGTTTTATTGGGACTTCGTTCAGCGATCCGCACAGATACAAACGTAAGCTCTGCAGAATTAACCTACGGCTGTAATCTTCGTCTCCCAGCTGATTTTTTCACTCCAACACTACACGAAGCGCCAATGGATTATACCTACGTCGAGCAATTACGTAATGCAGTGAATAACCTTCAACCGTGTATGCCTAAGCCGCATAGCAACAAGCGCGCCATTTTCGTGCATAAGGATCTGTTTACTTGCGAACACGTATTTTTAAGAGTAGATTCAGTTCGTAAGCCGCTTCAACCGCCATATGAAGGTCCATACCGCGTTTTGGAACGAGACAGCAAAACTTTTAAAATACAGCTAAATGGCAGAGACGCCGTAGTATCAATTGATAGATTAAAACCCGCCTACACACTAAAAGAAAATTGTGATTCAAGAAACATTACCGAGCCTACATCGAAAGTATTAAAGGAACCCGTCACTAAATTATCCACTAACACTGCACTACAAAACCCTATTATTAAAACCACGAGTACTGGACGAAAAGTAACGAGACCGGTACGCTTCGCTTGAAGGGGAGCCCTGTAGCTACCGTGTTATTTGCTCTGAAAAGAACAGTTTGAGCTCCATAATATTGTTCTCAAAAGAACATTTTATATATTGAATTAATATTATTAGCCATTGAAACACGCGAACCGTTTGCGATGCTAGAGCGCGAGAGACGTCTACACCGCACGACGGCCACCGATTGAAGCTCGCTCTTACGCATGCGCCTGCGATATTTATATCTCAGCGAAACGATGACGTAACAGTGACGCCATAGATCGTACGAGGAGGACCGCCGTGCTACTATTGGCTGCAACCTTAAAACTCTCGCGATGAAAATTATATTTTGTAAATGTCAATTTTTGTATATATATTTGTTATATTTCCAATAAAAATATTTCCTTCTACTTTCAACTTGAAGCATTTATTTACTAGGAGACTAGTAATCATCATCTCCTAAACAGTGATTGGATGGCGAAGACTGAAGATCGGGTCCAAAAGCGAACCCTGGGAGAGACCTAATTCCAGCAACAAATAATCTCACTGCTGATCTGCGCGAGGAACGGTCTTCTATGGCGACAACTGAAGATAACATTAGTGTTCTGCGGCGAATTATAGACACTGACAGAAGAGTGACCTATCAGCAGATTTGGTAAAGCTAAGACAAGAGCTAAGTATGAGTCAAGTGCACAAAATTCCCCATGAAGATTTAGCTTATATGGCCCGGTGGATAACTCATAATTTGACCGAATCCCAAACTCCCGTCGAGTTGTTGTGTGCTGTGAAATGTTTCAAAGATTCAACGGTTGTGACTCTAATGCTGTATTCGATAAACTTACGGGTGGCGAAAGCTGAATTTACTGTTATAACCCGGAAAACAAAAGACAGTCAGCTCTGGGGGTGTTTCTTTCCCAAGTAAAAAGAGGTCAAAATGTGGAAAAAAATTATAGCCTCGTTCTTCGGAAGCATAGTTCATTACTCGACAATTATTTTAGAGGATCAAAAAACAGTTACTGCTTTTTTATTTATTTCCGAAAATAAAAGAAAAACTTCGAGGAAAACGTCGTTTTATGGACGTCGAAGAAGATGTACGTAACATCTCAGAGTACCGTTGAAAAGATTTTTAAGGACGGGTGGGCAAAGTATTTTCTTTATTTTTTAGGAACTTTTTTTTTCAGCCTTGAACACAGACGTAGAATTGCTTGCCTCTCAGTATTCTATAGGATACATTTTGGTGAGTGTGCGCAGGAATTACACGATCTGATTCCCCCGGCCCCCTTCCATCACCGGACGTTCCGCCGCACGGCAGGTATCCATCCTTACGTTGTACATTCCCTCTGTCCAAACGAAGCGCTATGCCTTGTCTTTTTTAGTGAGTACAGCGAAGGATTGGAACAGCTTGCCTGCGTCGGTATTTCCGGTCGAATACAATGTGGGTGTCTTCAAGAGAAGAGTGAATAGGTTGTTTGGTTAATGCGCCTTACCACCTATGACTACATTTCCACTCTCCATCAGGTGGAATGTAGTCAAGCATTAACCTATTTTTGTATAAAAAAAAAAAATATTGTGACCCTCGTTATATCAAATAAGTACCTACTGAAAACAACAATAACATACAACTAACTTCATTTTGTTGCTCGATATTAATAAGGGCAATAGGTAGACCCTTGAAATATTCACAGAATATTTATTTATATATTCACTTTTAAAAAAACATAAAAAGAAATAATTACTATTGGGGACTCCCATACAGCAAACGTGATTTTTTGCTACCTTTAATAACGGAAACAGGTAGGTGCTTGAAATATTCCCAGAATATTTAGTTATATATTTTCTTTTAAATAGAAATTAATATTGAAGGCGGCCTCCTATACAACAAATATGTTGTCTTTTTTATGTAAAATAGTATGGAACCCTTCATTTGAGAGTCCAACTTCAATCTGTTCTGTTCTTTTCCCTTTTTATTTACGAATTAACAAGTATTGTAATACACTGACATTAAATTTAAAATATAATTTTTAGCAATTAATTACAATAAAAATAAATAAATATTATTTTTTTTTATTTGCAAACCTTTTGGTGCCCCTTTGTGGGTAGCGCCCAGGGCATGATGACACACCTCTGACTTAATCTATCAAAAACATAATCAAGTACATATAACTATACTTACATATATTCTTTGTCAAAATATTAAGTTTATTGCCTAATTAGATCATGAGGATTGAAAATTAATCTTAGTTTATAAAATAAATGACATGTATTTTATAATTTTTATTTTATATTCTCATGGTGGAGACATTTTTGGGTTTACATAATTAAAGTAATTATAACTTATAATAAACAAAATGTTTTAATTATCATTTAACATCAGTTACTTATAATTTATATAAACTGCATCTTTTTGTTATCAAGAGGCACGTGCTGCAGTGAATGGAGCTTGTTTTATGAAAGCATCAAGTTTAGTTTTAAATAATTCACTAGTTATTGGTTCACCAATACCGCAGAGTGGATTTCTTACTATGTACTTTACATATATATCTCCATATATTTTCTTTAATAATTCTCTGACCCCCTGCACTTGGTTATCAGTGTTCATAACAAACTTTAATCCAGAAGGCGTTTCCAGACAATGTAGTGTGTATTTGGATGTTTTATAGTTGAGAAAGCCGTCCTTGGGATCCAGGGGTGATATTTTAGCAACAAATGATTTAATTGAAAAGAGCATGCCATACATTAATTTTCCTTCCTGAAAAGTAACAGAATGTCATTTATTTTTTACTTATATTATTTTAATTATGACATATTAATGTATTAGATCTTTTATAAATGAAAAAAGTTACCTCTTCTCTAGACATTCCAGCTTGTTTCGTCCTGTTCCATTCTCCATAGTAAAGTAAGGTTCCGTAGCGATCAAAAATATATAAATTGTAAATTGTCATTTTCTAGTATACTCTAAAATTAATATCTGTAATTGCACACCATTTCAATATATAACGAGAGGTAAATTGTTACTCAAACCGTGGTTGGAATTTATATTTTGTAATCAAATTTGTATTTTGGGCTGTCAAATGTCAATTGTCATTTCTCGTTTATCTTTCGAGTTTCGACTGTCACTTATCCTATGAAGTATGAACATTTGGACCGTGTTCCGAAATACATACCACTTACCAGTAATCAGTATACTGGCCAGTGCTGGTGACATCAAAAATCGACGCCATGCTGGTGAAACGTTGTGACTTGTGAAATATGATGGCCAGCATTGAGTACTTTGACAGCATAAATTGACACTATTGACAGAGTACTACTGACTACATGAACCTAGTATTACAAATGACCTTTTAGTCTGTGACTACATATTTATTTCTAATGTGTCTGTTATAACTTATAGATAGTTATACATTTTGTTACATAAAATAATAAAGTTCAAAAGATAATGGAGTTACAAAGAAATTACAACAAAAATGGTGGTAATCAGATATTTAATTCTATAAAAGTATTAATTAATAGTAAATGGTGAGACGAAAGAAATAAAATATGTTATAACCTAATACGAACAAAAATGAAAAAAGAATTATCTATTTACTTTAAATTAAATTCACTGCATAGATACTGTGCAATTATGTAATTGTAACTGTGATAATAATTTATAAAACTAACAAATATAAAGAATATATATTTTTCAAATATAAAAATGCGACAATTAAGTTGTCCTTTATTTACTTGACCAAATTACAATGTATTTTTTGGAAAAAAGGTGGCAACCCTAGTTACTGTTGTAATAATACTCTGCATTTGCCTATATCTCCACAGAATACTATAAACATACCTCACCAGTACAATATGGCCGACACCAGTGCAATATCAAATATGGTGCCGGTGTCATGACGTCATTAGCCCTGGCCAGTATTCTGGTATGTATTTCGGAACACGTTCTTGATAAACAATTTAGTAACAGCTTTTACAGACGTAGATCTAGACAGATAATGTTATATTATATTCAAAAAGTATTTATTACACAATTGAGAATTACCCATAAAGATTTGTGTGTAGTTTTTTGGCTTTTCTTTTAATTAACTATAGAGTAAATATAATTTAAGAATATAGAAATCCTACAATTCTTAAATTGTCTTTGGTTCTTTATTCTTGTCATAGAGTATTATAAGTAGAAAGATATTCTTGTCTCTTTGAAGTTGAACCTTCAATTGAAATTTGTCTTTTACTATTTGAAATATGCAAAAGATGAAGTAGAATATTTGATAATTCATAACAACTAGATCAAAAGTGACCACCAGTAAATAAACCAACAATTATATAAGTTTTATGTATTAGTAAGTTTATCACAAGCTATGATTTCAATAGAATTAAAAATTATTTGAAGGTTATAATATACAATCTTACGTAGTTTTTATTTCAGAAAATTTATTTAAATCGATAAATTATGGATGAATATTCACGAGAACCTTGCCCTTGGCGTATATTAGACGATGCTGGTGGTGCATTTTTAATGGGCGCGATTGGTGGGGGCATCTTTCATTCAATAAAAGGATTCAGAAATGCTCCTGTTGGATTTAGTCGAAAAATGGTATTTATTTAGTTTCATATCTGGATTTAATTTTATTAATAGTACATTTATTAAATGTCTTTTAAATCAATAAATGGATAGTAAATATTCATAATCATTACAGCTTGGAAGTTTGGCATCTATGAAGGAACGGTCTCCTATAGTAGGCGGAAACTTTGCAGTTTGGGGTGGTATGTTCTCAACCATTGATTGCTCTCTTGTATATTTGCGGCAAAAGGAAGATCCCTGGAACTCTATTATGAGTGGAGCATTAACTGGAGGAATACTGGCTGCAAGAAATGGTTAGTTATTCCACAAGTTAGATTTTGTTGGGATTATACTCAATCCTTTTGACTTTCTCTTGTGTAATGACATGACAATAATTATCATTATTATTGTCCTTTATATAATGAGCAATATTATTATTATTTATAATTGTCTCTTATACAATGCATATATACAGAATTTTTATTCTGTTGTTGTTTTGTTTAATTATTTCATGGGTAATGTTTCTGCTTGACTATAACAAAGGTTCATTAATATTTGTAGGTTTTTGGTGAATGCTATTGATCACTTACAAATAAAGTACTCAAAATTTGGCTATTAAATTATAGAAATGTTCTCAAATTGTATCTCCTACAGAATTAAACTATAAAAGTAATATTTTAGGTGTACCGGCAATGGCAGGCAGTGCATTAGTTGGAGGAATTCTCTTAGCCCTAATAGAGGGAATTGGTATAATGTTCACAAGAATATCTTCAGAGCAGTTCAAACCTCAACAGCCCATATTTGAAGATCCCTCGGTGTTAGGTCAGAGTCAGGGATCAGGACAGAGTTTCCAATAGATTTATATATTATTAATACATTTATAAGGTTGTGCAGTTATGTAAACCATAAATAACAATAATTAAGTAAAATGTAATGGTAATTACCATTGGTGTAAAAAATAGCATGCAAGTTCACCTTTTTTATACAATTTTCATTGTAATGATTGAATAAGAGGATTTATTTATTTTATAATATGTAACTGTACAATCTTGTACATTATTCTTGCCATTTGGCATCAGGTTTAAAAAATATTTTTTATCCCCACCCAGGATTGATACTATTCAAGTGAATTATTTGCATCTGTGATATTTTCAGTTCCATGCTGATTGCTCATAATTTCACTTTACCAAAACACTGAATTATCTTAGGTTAGTAAAAAGAACATCATATTCTGTGGTAGCAGAACTCACATGCAATAAATTTATTTGTTTCCATAATATTGTATTGTGATTAAATTTTGGTAAATGATGGCAGTGGCGAGTGGACTTGCATCATAAAAATCCAAACAGGAATATTTAGGAGGATTTATTTACCCATTCCTCCAATTTATTTCATGGATTCATCATTCAACCTTGGATTCATTTATTATTTTGCTAACTTAAAATATGATGTTTGTTGTAAAAATAGAAACAATTTTATGTTTGTAAATTTGTTTTATTTATCCTAAATTATTTACCCTTATAAGTATCCTTCTATTTTAATAATAACCACAAAATATAGCAATTGTTAGAGAAAATACTTAGAATGAAGATGTCATATTTTTTTTAAATTAATTGCTGCAACATAGTAAAAGTGAATTCAAGTTACAGGGAAAATGTAAGCAAATGGAAAAATATATACTAATTAGTTTATATTTGATTTACATGATATGTGAGATTCTTGTTCACTAAAAAGAGAAAGGGTTTTTAACTTTTTTTTACAATAACTATTTTGTATGAATGGTAAATATTTAGACTTGCAAATTTCCGGACTTAATATGAACAGATGCATCTCCAATCTTTCTTATTTCTTTTATGACATGGGCCAATACTTCCGGGTCCACGCCTAATTCACATAATCTTATACATATTGAGAGAGTTTCTGTATCGAGACCGGTGTTGAGAAGTTGAGATATCTGGTACAACATCTGAAAAGTCTCTCGTGCTTGACCAATCTGAGCGTTTTTTTCTGATGTCATTTTTAACTGGAATGATATACTATATAAATTCGCAGTAAAACAGGAATTTCTAGAGTTATTATGATTTATGACCTACTATTAAATATAACTTGCTAATTTGGGAAGTATATACAAATATTTTTTATTTTTAAATCTGTTAAGCACTCTAAAACAATTTTTAGTTTTTAATTTTTATAAAGCGGTAGCTACGTCAGTCATCAATTGTGACGTCTGTCAAAGGTATATGGTTTTTTTTTCGAAGGAGGCTAAGGTAGAATTTTTAAACTGTGTATATAATACCAAAGATGTTCATAATTTATGATTTTTATTTAAATGACTTGGTCCTATGACGAGTAGAATAATTGGTTATTTTATTGCTTTGAATTTTAAGCAAAAAATAAAATAATTCGTGTATTTATTATAAAACTGTGAATAAGCGAATGTACTAATTGTAATAAACATTATGTAAAGATGATTTTGGCTTCATGTTTTATTAACTTTCTACTATCATAAATGATAAATCTTTTACAAAGAATCGTTATATTTTTTTGCGGTGGTCAGAAAACTCTATAACAGACTTAAGATTTTGCCTTCTACTATTTTTGCATTTTAAAAAAGAACTAAATAAAATATAGAAAATTTTCAAGATAAAATATTTTTTCTATAATGTATGTTGTCTTAACAACGAAAAGTTCGCTAGAGCATTATTACGCCTTTATTTTTTATACATTTATTTCATTAATATTTTAGATTTCTTGGGATTAAGAATTGTAAACCTATTGATTGAATTAAATCCGATTAAATTACTCCAGTAAATTAAGTATTATTCTAAAACAAAATTGTGGAAGGTACTTCTTAACTCTTGCTCATGGTTTCCGACGTTAGAGATGATGTCAAATAGCTAATAATCAAATCCAAAATATTATCAATTTCATTCAATAGAATGATTCTAATATTTATTATAATTTATAGTTGTTTCAATTAAAAAATTAGATTGTTAGTAACTAGGTTTCTAAAAAGCGTATTAAACTAAATCACACTTAGTGCATTTTAGTAATTTTAATTGAGATGTTTGCGGTTTTTTTTATTTGCAAAGGCAATCAACGTACCTACAGAAAAATATTAAGATGACAGGCTACTGTTGTACTAACAAGTACTGACATTTTTGATCTCATAAGTAGGAACAGACATCGACCATTTTAAATTTTAAATATACGCAAGTTGTGTAATTGTAATAGTGACACTTAAATATAACCCATACTTTAGTACTCAAATGTAATTAATATTGGGTATATTTATTTCCTTATATGACAATCTGTTGGCACGACACCTCTAATTTAACCAGTTTTTAACTGGTTCAGTAATTTTAACATATTATTCTTTATATACAGCTTTTTTTTATTTCTCATAAAGCTACCTCGAGCCTACAACGTCTGGAAAACTGTCCCGTTTCGGTTGCCTAAAAAAAGTCTTACCCGTGTCAAAATTGGTTAATACCATATTTATCTAAATTAAGCTTAATAAGCAGCTAAACACGTTTATAAATAGAAACTTTAAACATTAAATATATCTACTGATTTTTACTACTAACTCAACTACTAAATACATATAAATATTAGCTATTTCAGGTCCTTGCCCAGGCCGTACCTTCAATCAAAAATGGGCAATGCTTTGACAGGCTTTCAAATACATATTTAATATTTATTAATAAGTAAAAATATTTTTTTTTAACACTACACTTGGGTTGCTTTCCCAAATATTTAAAACAAATCTTCATTTGTTATTAATCGGAAAACTAAATACAATTTCATAGCTCTTGATTATTCATTACCAAATTTATATAAATATAGAATGAAAGATAAATCAATATGGGCAGATTCGAACCCGCGACCTCTGGGAAACCATACCGTCGCTCTACGAATTGATCTACCGTATCTCTGTCCGTCTAGATGAATTATGAATTCTATATGTTAGACAAGATGATCGTCTTTATCGGAACAGTGGTGACATCTATTAGGCTTCTTTCGTAAATCCTAAGAAGCCTAATAGATTTTAGGGTTCGAATCCCTGCTCGTATCGGTTTATTTTTCATAATATATTTATATAAATTTGAATAAGCTTAACATGGCTATACATGTTTATAAATATTTTCAAACATATTTATTAACAACTGGTAATAAAACAATAAAATATCTGTTCATGAGATTTATATTTAACAAATTCAAAGTTAGCGGTAAAGTTGTAAGTACGAACAGTCTCCACCCGACTCTATTTTTAAATACACTCGTTCCACCTCCTGAAATAGATAGTTTTCAGTGAATTTTGTGCGTCGTTGCTTGCACAAGAATTAAAATTTAACTTTCTATATCTTTCACTTACAAAAAAACTGCACTAAATTAAAGTTTTTGTTTCGTATTATGGTAAGTATAAAACCTTTTTAAGTAATTATTAAAGCTTTAAGATATCATCAAGAGTAGTAATTAAAAAAAAATAAAATTGTCATGTCATTGAATTTCAATGATTAAAATGGTATACGATTAACGTTACACTTTAATGGAGAATAATGAATTTAGTGCTTTGCTCTCTCTTTTAGAGAATTCAGAACGACTCGATATGAGGTCTTTATGGACCAAAGTTAGAATATTTAGTGATACCAAGGTAAATTAAATGACAAGAAGGAATTATTCCTTTGTGTAGTCTAAGTTGAACAAAATAGTTTTTTAGGATCTTTTTACAAATACAGTTAAGATAATTTAATTTTATCTCTGAATTAGGTATGTACTTATAAAATATACTACGCATTATAAGTTTTAATACTGAAGTACAGAGAGGAACGAGATATTTATGTATATTTGATACGCTACATACATTTTATGTACCACGTCTATGACTCTGCTTATATTTGGATAAAGAGATTTTTTCTTATAGTCTTTTCGATCTTTGCAAGCGATAATAAAGTATTTCATAATGTTTTTATTACTTCTTTAAGTTAATAATATAGGTTTTGATCAGTTATACATGTATTGCAGGCCGACGCACAAGAGCAGTCACCGAAGGTCGGTGGTGGAGAAGGGAGTGCCAGCGAACTTGTTGACGTTCCAGCTCCAGCAACTAAGGAGGTAGGTATCATTTAAAGAAATATCATAAATTCAGGACGCGTTTTCAAACCAGATACGTATCAAATCGTATCACAAGATTGATATATTTTAACCGCTCCGTCGCGTTGGTCGAGTGGTTAGCGCAGACGCCTAACGTGTCACGGCGCAATAGGGCTCGGATTCGATTCCCAGCAGAGGAACAGGCATGTATGTGATGAGTATAGATGACTGTGTTTCTAGATTTGGTCGTTTATTAAATATATTCTCAGTACTTATATGTGTATTTCTATGTATTTTAATCGTTGTCTAACACCCTTAATACAAGAAAATAATTTGCTTACTTAGGGGTTAGATCAATGTGTGTAATTTGTCCTGATATTATTATTATTTTATTATGTACTAGCTGTGAATGCCACTTACGCGTACGCAACAGTAGTCGCGGGTTCGAATCCCTGCCCGTATCGATTTATTTTTTATTCTATATTTATATAAATTTAAGTAAGTTTAACATGGCTATACATGTTTATAGATATTTTCAAACATATGTATTTTCTATGTACAAATAGCGATCAGTTACAGTTTCATTGTATGTAAAATATATTATATACATTTCTTGAACACTTTAAATACATATATCGTTTGAAAGAGTGAAAAGTGTGCAATGAAAGTCAAAAACTAAATGTTATTCAGAGTGACACTCAATTTTTATGTATAAAAGTGATTTAAATTGGCTATATATTTTTGTGTCGCGGGCACATCTAAAAGATAAACAGTTTTAGAAATATATTCAGTTAATTATCCACTCTACACATTCTGGCTATTTATTTTGTAATATATTCAATGTACAGAGACTACTCCTTTACAGATTTATTATATATGTTGAAGAAGATTTGCTTGGTACCTTTGGCTTGGCATTTGGCTTGATTATGTGATTGACATAAATTGACATAACTTTTTTGTGATTAGCGTGCCCAAACATACAGACATACAGACAAACAGACAAAATAAAAAACCATTGTTTTGGGTTCTCTTGCTGATCATGTTTTTTTTTTAATATTTTCCTTGTACAGATAACATAACATAACATAACTGTAAACGCGTCCTTAACGGCGAAATTTATCATAACTTAACCCCGTTAATTTGTAAAGATATTAGTATTTGTTCTATCATAAATGTCTTTTAACAGGCGGAACCCAAAGCCGATGAAGTTGGTAAGACGGATACCCCTGTAGAAGAAGTCAAACTAGATCCTGCAGAAGTTAAAAAAGAAACAACAGAAACGCCTACAGAACTGCCAACAGAAACACATACAGAATCTGTGAGTTAGAACAATTCATCATAATTTCATTAAAAGCTGAACAATCTAAAAATGAAGTAAAATAATCCTACAACAACACTTTATAGGGAGATTGGCAACAACGTGAACAAGATCTCTTAAAGAAAATCGAGGAGTTAGAGAAGGTCAAGGCCGAAAGAAGTGTAGATGGGTTGAAACTAGAACTTAAGGTAAGAATTATTTTAAAGTTAGTTAAAGTAATTATAAAATAATTAATTGAAAGAATCGTCTTGATAAAATAGGATGAAATAATTTCTAAATGTTACAAATAAAAATAGATAGTATTATTGATTTCATTTTACGTTGATATTTTTTTTACGTTCATAAAAACTTTTTACGCTGATAAACTTTTTACGTTCATAAAAACTTTTTACGCTGATAAACTTTTTACGTTCATAAAAACTTTTTACGTTGATAAACTTTTTACGTTGATAAACCTTTTACGTTGATCAACTTTTTACGTTGATAAACTTTTTACGTTGATAAACTTTTTAAGTAGATAAACTTTTTACGTTGATAAACTTTTTACATTGATAAACTTTTTACGTAGATGCACTTTTTACATTGATAATATTTTTACGTTGATAAACTTTTTACGTTGATAAACTTTTTACGTTGATACATTTTTTACGTTGATAAACTTTTTACGTTGATAAACTATTTATGTTGATAACCCTTTTACGTTGATAAACTTTATACCAAACCTTCGTAATCAATAACTATATCAATTTATGTAAAGCTATAAAGTATGCCAGTTAAAATAATGTTTCTTTCTATTAACGTCATCGTGTATTATTGTGTAGATATATCGTCATACAGCGCCATAGGACAAGGCCCTTGAATTAAAGATTTAAAATACTGACTAAAATTATGTGCACTATTTTAACTTTATTTCAAATGAAATAATAATGAAAACTTCAAGATATGGAAGTCTATTAGAAATGAAATGTAGGTACAGAATAGGAGGTGAAGTAAATAGAATAGTAGCTAATAATTGTTAACCAACAAATGGTGCTCTAGCTAAGAGACCTTACAACATGGAATTTTATATTTGTTTCTAAATACCCGTAATTATTGATAATTGCTAAATATATAAAGTATTCCTGGCAATCATATTCCTTAGGTTCGTGAAGAAGAAATAGATCTACTGAAAGCAAGAGTGAAGAATCTAGAAACGGAGTTGCAAGCCGCATTGTCTAAACCAGGAGGCAAAAACCAGGAGGTTATTGAGAAGATCAAACAACAACATGAAGAGGTAAGTTGAATTTATCATATTATGTTCAAACAAACTTACATTCATAATGTGGATGTTACATTTGCTTTTTGCCAGATATTTCTAAGCTATTAACTCTCAAAATTATTTATTTGGAAAATATTAATATTTTTGCTGCGAAGTTTGAGTTTATTATAGGTAACGTTGACTTGTTCATGTTCTGCTATTATCTTATTAAAATGTATATATTGTTATATTCCTAATTATATGTATAAGAATGCAAGCTTTGTGTGATGTTTTTTTTTTGACAAAGACGAACGAGAAATGAAGCTGGCTGCCTTGTTAATATTTCAAAACCGAAATATATATTGTGTTCTTATTAATTTAGCAAAACTAAAACAGTATCATAATTTATGTATAATATTTTTTTACTATTTATATAACATTAATATTTTTTATTACTTGATATATTTTTTATAAATACCTACATCGCGCCCTATTCTTACTTGATGTAACAAAATATGTAATTAGAGAATTTCCGATCTATACAAAAAAAAATCTTTACACTGACTCTAAAATCTACTACTTGTAGCTGCTGAGCAAAGCCAAGGGCATGATCTTCGATAAGACGAAGATGGTGAAGAACCAGGAGCTGCAGATCGAGGCGCTCACCACTCAGGTGCAGTCACTGAAGGACATCAACCAGATCACCAAGGATTTACTTGAAATCAGGAATTCAGAGGTCAAGGCTATGGAGGTCAGTGATTATAACGACATTCATGTCAAATCTAATTCAATATCTTTTATTTCCTCCGAGCTTTAAAAGCTAATAACAGGACGATTTTTGTTTTCGTAGATTAACATATAACTTATACTCATCGAAAGTATAAATAATTAGTTTTGACTTTATCAGGATCGTTTCCAAGCCCTGGAGGGTCGATTCAAGGGCGAGAAGGAGCGCTATGATCTGGTGCTGAAACGTGCGCAGACGAGCTCCACTATCAACGACGACCTGCGCAAGGAGTACGAGACGCAGCTCGCCATATTTAAGGTAGATATCGGCGTGTGGCAAGGTATAGGGGTCTGAGAAGAGAATTCCTGAAAGAAATCGGTTTCTTAAAAAGCAATTCCGACTAAAGTCTACACTGGTGGAATTAAATTAATTTCAACCAACCTAATAATAATGTATTAATATATTTATAGTTGCTTATTGACAGCTTATTTTTTTTAAGGAATTGAGGGAAAAGTACGAGCAAAGAGTCAAAGCGTTAGTTGAAGAAAATAACCGGCTTAAGGAGTCTGTCAAAGGAGGTCCATCTGGGTAAAATTTACAAGATAATTTTATTTATGTTTAAATAAAGACTGTTTTGTAAAGAATTTATATTAAAATGATTATTGTATTGTCTTGTTATTATTATATACCTATAAGTAACTAGCATTTGCCTTAAATTTCTTACTAAATATTTTAGGTGTAAATACTTTTCTAATCTTCAAACACTAGTAGACAATTATATTTGAACAACAAAAAACTTTACACACTGCAACAACAAATAAAACTTTACACACACACTAAAACAACAAAAAACTTCAACCTCGAGACAAAATAACGACCAAAAAATTTTGGTGTAATCCTTTTAACATTAGGTATAATTTATAACGCTGTACCTATACATAAAATAGGAAATATGCATAAAATTTAAAATGGTCTCAAATATATATTTTTTCGATTACTTATTATCATCTTACTATAATAAAAAGATTTTTTTTATTTACTAACTATTTAAGGCCACAAAATAATTTGTAGTGAAAAAGGGACCGAGATTCAAACTTCCAAAACGCGTCACCATTGGTCGAAAGGAAATGTGACGTCATCTGACACGCCATTCAAATTATCGGCGTCGAAGTTCATACTGTGGTACAATACCCGGCAATAAATATTGCACATCGACCTTTGGAAAGAGACAATGGGCTAATTTCGGCTTCGTAGAGCTTTATCACTGTCGCACGAAATACAAATATTCCGGTATTTATTAGGAGCTGTAAACAAGTATAATTTGCTTCTTTGATAATAGGGAACTTTCATGTATTTTTTTTACGTAAATTAATAATTTACCTTTTTATATCGTAGAAAAAAATATAAATGGGCTTGAAAAGATTCTAGTTTTTTTTCAAAGTGAAAATTAAAACATTGTATAAATTTGAGTCGTTCAAACACCGTCATTTTGCGCGCGCTTTGCGTGACGTCAAATGATACGTCCAGACTGGTCCAGACTCCAGACTCCAGAGTCCAGTCACCAGTGGGCACAGAGTACTATAAACCAGTGGGCACTGGGCAGTGAATGTTTACTATGAACTTTTTAGTTACTTCATACATATTTAAGTTTTAATTGCTTTACAAGTCATGGAAGAAGATAAAAATCATCTTACAAGTATTGTATAGTAACGGAGTGCAAAAATAGTATTAGAAAAACACCCGACAAAGTGGTTTTTGTATTCCAAGAGATGCGAAAATACAAAAACAATGGTGTATGGTAATTAAAAGGCATAATATAGGTCCTAAATCGTGTTTATATTGTTGTGAAGATCAATTTAATGTAAGTATACTTTATTTATAATAAGTTTAATCTAATAGTTTAAATTTATAGTATAGAACATTAGATAATTTGAGTTTAAAATTAACCTAACCTAGCTTACAAAAGTTCAGTATAACTTTCTATAAAAACCGTATTCTTGTTTTGGGTTTACGAAATTTTTATGGTTATCGATTTATTTCAGGTTAAGGAAGATACAGCCAATTGTATTGAATATAATATGTATAATGAAACAACAGGGACAAAAATGTAATCTAAGTTTGAAGAAAAGAGTTGTGCCTCATATATTTTTGTGGCAAAAACACCAGCTGAGATAACATTCTCATGAATGTGCATAGTCAAAAGGCCATGACTGACATTGGTTAATGAAGCCTTTTCAGAGTTAGTTATCAAAAGTAGTGTTTAAAAAATGGTGACCTTCACAAAGAAGTGATAAACTAAGTAAGCCCTAGTACTGCCCATACAAATGTCTGTGATATTAATCAGCCAGGACTCAGTACTTCTCCTATTGAATGTGATGATCATAAGGCAGAGCCTTGCTTTTCCAAATAAAATTGCTTGCTGATAAATTACCAAGTGACTAAGCTGTGCAAGTTAATATTAAACCAAAGTATGGAAGTAAAGGTGTCAATGTAAATATACCTGGTGAAAAACAAAATGTAGCATTGTCACCATTTCCTCATTCAACACACAATATTGGTACTTTACCAGTAAAACTATCTGTTTTAAAAAGAAAATTGTTTACTGAAAACACAGCTGGCAATACTTCTATAGCATCTCATATCTTATATATCGGCTGATTATCAACCAAGTTATTTATCTGAGTCAAGTGAAGTGGAAAATGATTTAGAGGAAGAAAAATGTGATGTGTAGTAGCATGCTAGCTGCTATTGAAAAAGAGTTTGTAGGTATTTGTTTTGTTAGAGTTGTTTGAGTTTTGAAAAAATGTTTTTAGGATTCCCTAAACAATTGTATCATTTAATAAAACCTTTAAGCACGAAAGTATAGGTTAAAATTATTTATTTTTCTCAGTAACACTGATACCACAGTATGAACTTCGACGTCGAAAATTTGAATGGCGTGTCAAATGACGTCCGTCACATTTCCTTTCGACCAATGGTGGCGCGTTTTGGAAGTTTGAATTTCGCTCCCTTAATTTCCACTTTTCATAAATTATTTTATGGCCTTAAATGAATAGTAAATAAAAAAAATGATTTTATTAAAATACGATGATATTTTTTTTTCTATAAGTTGTGGTTTTAAGTTAGGGTAAAATAAAATTTAAAAAACCATGCTTACATAATGTATGTTTTTTTGCATGTTTTTTTTTACGTCAAAATTTTATTATTTAGAAAAATTATAACTGTAATTACTTATTATTAGAAAATTAGAATTATTACTATTACAATGTCTCATTTTAAGAATACCTATAATAGTCTTTATTATGTAAAGTTATAATTTTCCGAAATAATAAAATACGTTTACATATGTAAGCATGTTTCTTTTTATTATTTTATTTTACCCCAACTTAGAAAGCCTAAGCCTAAAGCCAATCCTCCTCTGAACCGTTCCGTAGGGGTAGGCTGGGTCAAAGGAGGCGGCATTACGCCCGCAGCCTCCTTCCCCAGCTGTAGTGCCTGGAGAGGGGGGTGACCTCTCCATCCCATAGGCCTACGAGGTGAGGGTGTCCCTAAGTTGATCGGGGCCCCTCGCAGGGGTTTCCGCCGGGACGTCACGGTGAGTGCGAAAGCGATCCCGTGGCGCCCCACTAAGGCGATGAGGTTAACCGTTGGTTTTTTAGTGGGTAGCCTTAAAAATGGCAGCGTCTGCTATGCTGCCGGGTAGTCCCACATAGCCCCTCGGTCATCACCTTCCTGGCCGCAGGGATGATGCGTAACGTATTTTTCCAACGATAAAAAAAAAAGTGATAAAATCAAAATTACGACATCGGCAAACATCGCTCACTGTCAAAAATCTATTTAAAGTTTTTAATAAGGATATTAGATAAAGTTTTTTTTTATATTCCTATTGGTTTTTACTTAAAAGTCCATTTAAATAATTTTTAAACAAAGTACTTAATAACCATTCTAATCACACTTATAGATTTTTATTGAAAATAATCGAAATATGACCATGTCAACTTGAGGAATTCTGAGCTACACAATCGACGTTATTTTGACTATCAACTTGCAGGTCTGGTTTTATTAAAAAATAATATCTATATTCTATTTTAAATGCTAAATAATATGTATTAGACCATATGTGGGCAACAACCGGCCCGCGGGCCGGATCCGGCCCGCTGTATGATTTGATCCGGCCCGCAAGACATTTTGTAAAAACTAATTTAAAAAAAAAATATTACACTACTTACTCATACTCACGGAATCAAGTGAGCGAGCAAGCCGAGTGGCCGCGATCATCAAAGAGTGAGGAGGCAAACATAAAAGCCTTTGATGTTTGCCGCCTCACTGGCGGCGCAACAAAAGATTATTTCTTCTCAACTGTTCTACAGTCTACACTAGACGATTCTAGATAATTCCTTAATTTTGCCTATATAAGCGGGTGGATGGCCCGAACTTAAGTTCAGTTCTATTTGAGCTACCGAGGTGATAACTTCGACAAGCGATATCCTAGCGAACTGCTAGTGCCGTCAATTTGCTTTGTGACTTTGTGTGCATCTTGAGTGCCCTCTAATTATATTTTGTATACGAAAATAATGTCTGGTGGAAAGAAACGAAAAGTAGATGCAGAGGGTCGCCAATTTCAAGAAAAATGGACTGAAGAATTCTTTTTTATCTTGTACAATGGTAAGCCTATTTGTTTGCTGTGTAATGAATCCATTTCAGTGATGAAAAAAATCAATATAAAGAGGCATTACTCAACTAAGCATCCTACGCTGCACTCACTGACAGGACAAATAAGAAAAGACAAAATACAGAAGCTTACTGCAAATTTGGGAAAGCAGCAGCAAATGTTTGATAAACAAAGAACACAACTTGATAATGTTGTGAAAGCTAATTTTTATAGTTAGTTCAAAATTGGCAAAGTCAATAAAACCATTTGCCGAAGGAGAATTTATCAAGGAGTGTATGTTAGAAGTTTGCAGTGGTTTGTGTCCTGAAAAGAAAAATGAATTTGAAAAAAATTGTTTGTCAAGACGAACTGTTGTCCGACGTATAGAAATGATGGCTAATGATATCAAAACAACAATGACTAACTGTATGGCTGGTTTTGAATCATTTTACATAGCATTAGACGAGAACACCGATTTGTCGGACACAGCTCAACTCGCTATATTTATTCGAGGTGTTGATAAACAGTTCACTGTTACTGAGGAATTGCTTGCTTTACAGCCGCTAAAAGGTACCACTACAGGAGAAAACATTTTTAATGAAGTTCAAAAGGTATTCACAAGTTTTGGCTTGCCATGGTCAAAATTAGTTGGAGTATGCACAGATGGTGCTGGATGGTGATGGATGCACCTTCTATGGTCGGCTTACGTAAAGGTTTCATCGGAATTTTGAATAAAAAGGAAATTAACTTAATGTGCAAAAAGATGATTTGATAGTCCTTCATTGCATTATCCACCAACAGAACTTGTGTTCTAAGTCCATTCGACTCCAGAATGTTATGAATGTGGTAGTAAAAACCATCAATTTTATTCGATCCCAAGGGCTAATCATCGTCAGTTCAAGACGTTTTTGGATGAAATATCAGCCGAATATGACGACATACCATATTATTGTGAAGTCAGATGGCTAAGCAAAGGGAAAATGCTGAAACGGTTTTACGAACTTATAAATGAGATAAAAGGCTTTATGCAAATAAAAGATAAACCACTATCTGAATTGAGTGACCCAAAATGGATATGTGACTTAGCATTTCTGGTCGACCTTACTGGCTATTTGAATGATTTAAATTTGAAACTTCAAAAACAAGGACAGTTAGTTAATGATTTGTACAGCCATTTGAAAGCGTTTCAGTATAAAATCCGCTTGTGGGAGGCACAGATGCTGTCTGGTAACAGTTACCATTTCCCCACGCTCTCTGCGTATGAGAATATTGCTCATGCTCAATATGCTGAAGAACTCAAGGTACTGTCGGAGCAATTTTCGAACAGATTTAGCGATTTCAAAAACATGGATGACTGTTTCAATTTATTTGCTACTCCAACAAAAAGTAATGTTCAAAATGCTCCAATACACTTGCAAATGGAGTTGATCGAGATTCAATAAAACTCACTCCTAAAATCTAAATTTGAAGACGTGGTGTTCTGCGAAAAAAATACCTCGAAGAAGACCATTTTCCGCAACTTAGAAAATTTGCAAGAAGATTGATTTGTGCGTTTGGCAGTACTTATAAATGCGAACAGTTCTTTTCAATGATGAAAGTTAATAAATCAAAACATCGTACAAGGCTGACTGACGATAATTTGGAAAATTCTTTACGTCTCTGTATCAGTGGAATTAATCCAAACATCGATGGATTAGTTTCCCAAATTCAAGCTTAAGTGTCTCATTGATTTCGGTGTTGCTATTTAACTTTCGTATTTTGTAACAATTCCAAATTTAACGATTTAATTATAATGTTGTACCAACTTTTTTCATTTCATTTTGTTATTTTTATAAATTGATATTATAATAATATTGTCGTATTATTTCATGTCTGATTTATAGATATTTGCAATAGTGCAAAAAATTATGAACACTACTTGACAACACTACTTTAAAATGAACTACTTTTAAACGCGGCCCGCGAATGTATTTGCACACTAAAGTTTGGCCCACAACTTGTCAAAGGTTGCCCATACATGTATTAGACGTTCAATTAGCTATATGCATTAACAAAATTTTCATACTGAACATTCACAAAAGCCATTTTTGAGACATAGTGCGCCGGCAAACGCAATAACCCTATATTTTAAATTTGTAATATCTTCGAAAATATTCATTTAAATTACATGCTGTAAGGGCTATATTGTTTTTTACATTAAATGTTAAATGTATTTAAGTTACTTAATTAGATAAGGACTAATGTTGTATTTCTTAAAATCGCTTCGTAAAATAAGCCATTATTTCTCGTAAAAGGTAAAGGATAAAAATTGGCTATTGTGGGTTATCTCTAAGAGATAAACATATACCAACGCGGACTTTGTTGTAGAACTTTTTAAGGTATACAATACTTAGTACATTATCTTGATCTATCTCGTAGAGTTCAGCCAGCGTTTGCAATATAAGCGCAAATAATGTGTTTGTTCACGACTTCGCATTAGAAATCTTGAAATTATCAGTGGTTCTCTAATATATTAAGCATGTTATTATACATATAAATCTTCCTCTTAAATCACTATCTATTAAAAAAACTGCATTAAAATCCGTTGTGTAGTTTTAAAGGTATAAGCATTCATATAGACATAGGGACAGACGCGAAAAGAGACTTTGCTTTATACTATATTGTAACGATAATCTATTGTTCACACTTAGCTGTATATAAATAAAGTATACTTACGTTGATCTTCACAACAGTATAAACAGGACTAGGGATTATCCCTTTTTTACACCATACACCATTGTTTTTGTATTTTCGCATCTCTTGGAATACAAAACCACACTTTGTCGGGTGTTTTTCTAATACTATTTTTACACTCCAGAACTTTTTTTGTAAGATGGTTTTTGTCTTCTTCCATGATTTATTATGAATTAAATCCTGGGCAACAAAGGAAAAATAAAACCAGATATTCATAAGGAACATTATATTACAACAAAACAATATATTACATTCCAT
Source organism: Napeogenes sylphis (assembly GCA_959347405.1). NCBI lineage: Eukaryota > Metazoa > Arthropoda > Insecta > Lepidoptera > Nymphalidae > Napeogenes > Napeogenes sylphis. Next base: position 3,476,112 of record OY365783.1, read on the forward strand.
CAAAGTAAATGCAGGCATCCCTCTGCATTGTGTTACTCAAATATTTATCACAAAAGGGCTTGGATAAGCAAAAGCAATGTAAAATGCAGTGAAAATTATTCTTAACCCATTCGTTAACTAATAAGTGACTTAAAATTATATCTAAAATTATGTAAAAGCTCAGATGATGGAATAGATTTCATTACTATGAAACTATTTACATAACAAAAACAAGCTATGGTTCAAAATAATAATTTTACACCAACCAAAGAATATCATCTTACTGCTATCTATTGCTACAATCGTTTTTACAACAACAAGTTAAAACAATTTAGTTATATTTATATAACTTTTTTTGATACAAGTACATTTAATACTCAATTGTTAAATAATATGCGGGTATTTAAACTCAACAAAAATATAACATCAAAAATAGGTAGCAGCTTTTTTTCCTTACAGAAACAATAAACTACTTTTTCATATTTTTTGCAAATATAGTTTTTCAATGTTAAAATTGTGAGTTATCCCGTTTTAAAAAAGATATCATCTTAATAGTAAGTGTAAAGACGAGTTTACATGAGCAATATTTAGCGAAACAATTTTCTGACAAAGAGGCAATATCCAGTCTTTGCACATATTTTCTTGTTTTTTGATATCTGGTATGGTTATCAAATATATTTGATTGATTTAATGGCTTTCAGTTATGTCAGTGAAGCACGGTCCATTGTGATAATATCACGTAAGGTGAGAACTCACGGACGGATCATAGCGAAAAAAATAAAAGGCTCAATTTAATTTAGAAAACAGACGAAATAGTCAATGTTCATTGTTACATCGTAAATAAAAAATGAGGAACAATTAACAACTGGATATCAGAAATTGAAGGTTTCAGATATTTTTTTTTAATTAAAAGAAATTATATCATGTATTTGCTAATTAACTATTTTATTTTGAATAATAAATAAAAATAAATTATTTGCTGCTATACTCTTAAAAAAAATATTATCCAATGACTTTGTTCTAGGTAGATACTCTCTGTTAAACTAGCATAAAATTCCGATTATTTTCTTCACACAAAATACCATAAAACCATCTAAGGTCTGCCATATTTTATTCACTGAACCCACACGTCAAATCTTGTATGCCATGGAGGCATTCTATAAATCCGTGCCAACATCATATGGTGTTACTATCACCATACATTGAAGTTGCCAATTTTTACATAGCATCAAAATTGTCTAAGGTTTTATTGAATTGAGAAATTGCTCGTGTACACTAATCTTAAGGCGACATTGATATACGAATATATGAAACTATTAAGACTTTATTTTTGTAGAAAATCCGACTAACATATATAAAATTAACATAAATTTAATAAAGGAATTAAAACAAAAAATCACAACTAAGTTATGAAAATATAACTAATACATTTTAAAAACAGCGTTAAAATTCTCGGTTTTAAGTGTTAAAACATTTATAGACTCTTATCATAACTACCTTAAAATAAACTTAAATTTCGTTTCTTCTCTTAAATATTCACTTTAGATACTGGTACATGAGTAAGCCTTATGGTAAAGGAAGTGGATGATGAAACATACTTGGTACTTCAAGCAACAATTCTACAAAAATATGAATACGTAATGTACTTTATTGCTCGATACGACTACAACGACGACCTAACCAATTACTACAAGTCGTAATAACAAAAGTGCTTTCATATAGTATCTATGAACATAAATGGGTGACAAAACAAGCATTTAGTTTACCCATTTCTTAATAAGTCATGGTGTATTTGTGAATAAAGTATCGATTTTCGATATGTAAGCAAAAAAATCTAACATTAATATAGTATACGTACTGTTATATTTAGTGTGTATTGTAACGTATGCTTACATTTTATTAGCAGGTTCCAGTAAAATCCCAGTATTTTTAAATATCCTATGACTATTTTAATCCAATACGAGTATTTACACACGTCAACACAGTAATCAAATTTAAATTAAGCCATTATGAAACTAATTTTACACTTATCTATAACCCAAACCACAGATAATAAAAACTGAAATGCACAACTTAAGACCACTTCACACATGTTATTATAGAATGTTTCGTTGTATTATGCGTTGACGTCATTCACGAACAACACGTCCCTGTCCTTGAGGCCGACGTCTGTCAAGGTGTCCGGGCCGCGACATATCACGCGTTTTGGAAAATTTGTAGTTATTTCAAACTCCTCTGGAGACTGTGGATGACTGAATACAAAATTGTATAGATCCTGGAAATTAAATTATACTTTTCAATTTATTATAACACATGTATTATTATAATTTAAACTTTTCTGTTAAATAAAACTAAACTACCTTCTTTTTTTGGGTTGTTAAAAATGTTTTGTAATTGTAATTGTTTTGTTAATGTATGGGTTATAGTGTTGCTCATTTTTGTTTCGTTAACATTGTACACCGCGAGTTAAATAATAGCTCTTGACCAAAAAATACCTTCAAAACATCAATCAATCCTCATTGATTAAATTATTGTTAACAAAACACCACGAACATCTAGCAGTAGGAAAAAATAAATAATAACAAAGAAAATTAAATGTTGAAGCTATTTATTATTAAATAAATAATAACAAAGAAAATTAAATGTTGAAGCTATTTATTATTAAATAAATAATAACAAAGAAAATTAAATGTTGAAGCTATTTATTATTAAATAAATAATAACAAAGAAAATTAAATGTTGAAGCTATTTGTTATTCAACCAACAAGTTTTGCAAATATTTTTTTAAGCTCGTATTAAATTTATATTTTATTACGTATAAGGATACTGTTGTATTTGTAAAATTTGAGTACTGATTATATTAAAAACGATTAGAAAAATACGGACAATTATTTTTTTCAAAAATACAGTACTTTCCTTGTCACATGTACTAGTGGTTATGACTTTTTGAGAGCCAGAATACGCGTCCGTAAATAAATTTAAACTAGAGAGTATACATATTGAACCATTAATTTAGTCATCACATTAGCAATCCTTACAGAATATCCTATTTAAAGCGACAGTGTAATAAAATAAATAATAAGTATTTCAAGTTTATTTTTACAATTACGTTTTTTTCCTATCTACATGAAACGATCTACAAAATCTACGTATAAACAAATATTTCATTTGTTTTCTGTAAAATTCTATACGCTACATGCATGCTAATGGTAAACACACTAGGCTGAAAATAATATTGAGGAAAAAACTTAAGGCAGACAGATATCTGTCTGGTACGTAACGAAATTTTTTTTTAAGAGATTCCTGTCTTGTTTAACGTCAATATTAAAAAACTGAGTGGTAACACACCTAATTAAAACAGATACCATATAGTAAGGGTAGCTAAGGTAACTAAGGTACTGGCGCGCTCACCTGCGTGGTGTCGACGATGTAGAACCTCCTGGTGAGTCTCTCTCCGCCGGGCAGACGGATCAGCAGCGCCACGGACGACGCGCCCGCCCCCGGCTCCGCGGGCAGGCGGGACGCCATGGCCGCACGGGCCTCTATTATCTGGTTTTTTGAATAACTAATTAGTTCTTATATTAGTTTTTTACACAATTTAATTGGTCTTTCTGACCTTATTTAAAAAAAGTTTAGAGTCGGTAGGAAAAGCAGCAAATTATATAAAAACTGTTTTGATGCAAAGCTAACCTTCCTTTGCTCTAATAATTTCTTCTAATACCCGAGTATATTGAGCAAAAGAAAAAGTAAGAGTATACTAAAAAGTTGGGATAGAGAGAGACAGATAGACGCACCTTCTGCCGGTGCTGCTCCTCCAGCATCTGTTTGTGCTGCGTGTCTCTCAGCTGCTGGTCGCGCGCCTCCCTGTCCGCGGCGCGTCGTCGTTCCTTCTCCTGGTCAGCGGCGAGCGACTCCGCGTAGGCCTCGTCCTGCGACGCGCGCAGACGAGCCGTCACCTCGCGCTCCACCCTGGATACGTATAGTATCGATTAGTGAGGGATGAGAATATATTTAATAGTTAAAGATAAGTGATAAGTCCCAACCTAGAATCGCTCCTGGAGAACTATCCATCGCAATTTAGTCATACGAATATGTATATCCAAATCAAAGTGTATACATATCCAGATCAAAATATTGTATACGTAGTATTGATGATTTACAAAAATAAATTAATTTGAAATATTTACCTATCAGCTCTAGCGGCAGCAAGATGAGGTTCATTTTCTATGACAACTCTCTGTAGTCGCTGTAACAACTGTTGTGGCGCACATGCACCCTCGCTCCGTGCGACCACCGTCATGCGATGGTCTCTCACGCACACTACACACAGTAGGGGGTATCTACGACCCCCCACGGACTGAGCGACTCGCCAACCCTCCGATGTGTCAATAGAACAACCCCAGAACAGAGCATGTGTGTTAATGTATTGTATCACCTCCGGATCAGCTAGTGCAGTTCTGCAAAATAAAATGTATGTATATAAGGCTATTCTTTAAATGCTTACATACACCTATTAGGATATAATTAGAACAAGGAACAACATCATGCAGAAATATCTAGAGATTTTTTATTCTTTCTCCCAACATAAACCGAAAATCAAACTTATAAAGTGGATGTGCTAAGATAAGAGAAAATATTTATGTCCAAACCACTTTTATAGAGAAAGTTAAATGATCACCTTCTTTATAAAAACAGATTTTGTATGTTCTACAACCCAACAGATCAATGAACCAGTGGTCTGAATGTTGTGAACTAGACTAGACCAACAAACTTCACTTCACACACAACACTTCAAAATCTCAAGACCAATTATATTTCGTTATCAAACATATTTGTCGTACCGAGAGCCCAACATATAAAACATGTTTGAATCAGGGATCTGCAAGACTGTGTAATACAAACAAATATTTTTAACTTTGCCAGACTATACAAATAACTTGCTGTTGAATCAAGGTCAGCAAAAGGTCAGGTTCAGGTCTATTAAACGAATGAAAAGCAGGCTCATGGATGGTATTTTAATTAATGTTGTCACTGCTACAACTCAATGTCAGCACAGCTCAAATAAATACAATGCCCATTTAGAATTAAACTATTAAAAGAGTTGAAGGAAAAGCATCTTCAAGAAATGACAAAGACGTTTGTCCATGCAATATCTTGTCTAGTCTCAATACTGACTTTCATATATTATCTTGGTAATAACAGATCCCTTTGAAGCAATAGGTCAAGTACAAGGGCCATTAAAAATATTCAGAATAAGACAATTTATAGAATAATATAATGCTTTCACTACAAACATTTTCAAATTTTTAATGGTGCTGTAGGCCCAAGTTTCTGGCTTGTACTTATATAAACTGAATCCTTGTTTGTAGAAAGTGATTATTACATCTCAGACTAGTCAATGTCACAATTCTTATTAAGAGCAAGTTCTCTAAAAAAACAACATCATCCTATCCTTACAATACTAACTTTAATGTCCTGTTTTCCATATATAGTCAATAGTAAATAGTCATTTATTCATAAATATACATTACACGTCACACATTTTTGGATACAAGTATTTATAATTATTAATTATGTCACAATTTCAGATATAATTGTATTGTGATTGTATATAGGGAATAATATTAGGGAATTCTGTTGAAGACTTCGGATCCCATGCCCAAGGTAGTCTTCAAAGCTTTAACAAGTCGGTGGGATTTAGACATCAGTCGTTTAGAGTACGGTAGATTATGTTTCTGCCCGTCACCTCTATTCTCAAACTCATGTCTGTGTTGCATGACGTAAATTGCTACATTGAGAATAAGTAAACTTGGTAGGGTTAGTATACCTAGTTTCATAAAATAGGGCCTGGCTGAGGTATCTTGTGATATCTGAGCTAATGTTCGAACTGCATGCTTTTGAATTTTAAAGACTCATTCCCAGTCAGCACCTCAACCCCAAATATCAATCCCATATTGTAAAAGGCTTTGTACAGAGGCAAAATAGCACGCGCGAGATGCCTCTGTTGGTAAGGTGGACGCAACACGTTTTAGAGCAAAGCACGCCGTTGAGAGTTTACCACACAAAGTATCAATATGTGATTCCCACTTGAGACCTTTCTCCACCTGTTAGCCTAGAAACGTTGTTACCCTAACCTGTTGAATTTTTTGATCTTGAATTGTAACAGACAATGGTCGACATTGTCAACCAGCCATATTTATTAGCATAAAAACTGTTTTTTGGATATTAAGAGAAAGGTCATTTATTTGAAGCCATTCATATGTCATTATAAAGTCATATATATGGCATTGTATTCTGTATAAAATAAGAATACCTGCAAAAGTTCTGAGTTTCCGTAGCTGATTCGGAGTGCAGGTAGACAATTAGGAATCTTAGCTCATTCTTTGCATCATTAAGAGCCTGTGCATAGGTCCCCTGGTAAAACACAGGATGTGGGCTAAATCTTGATGTGTAGTTATTTATAAAACCCATTACATCGCCAAGCTGGTCTGTTACCACTTTAAAAATAAAAATAGAGATCATTAACCTAACCCAAACATATATATTTATATCAATAAGTTAATTTGAAAATAGTCACTTTTATAATATAATCTCAATATGTTTTACAGTTTATTAAAGACAACATACAATACTCACATCTTCTATCATCATTTCTTACAAAACTTAACAGCAAGTTTAATACAGAGGAAATTGTACTATAGCACATTGATACAACCAGGTTGACAACATATCTGAACAACCCTCTCACTCCACCAGGTCCTTCAGAACCATCGTCTGTAAACACTTGCTGAGCTATGTGATCATGCACCACAGGAGGCGCCCTCGCTTCTGTGGCAAATACTGATGGCCGACCCTCTCTAATATTGAGCTGTTCTTGAATTGCAACCTATAAAACCATAGACCATACTTTTTAAAGTTATTATTTAATTTGAGATAAACTGTAGCTTCTATAAAGTTCAAAGTGATTGACCTAAAAAGTGTTTACAATTTGTCAGAGTGTTAAAATGCGGTATATTTTAATACCTCTAAATCCCACTGGTGCCTTTGTAATACGTCTCTGCATATCGATATATCTTCGATACCGGTTAGATCTTGGAACTGCAGCATTTTATCAGTTTGTTCTTGGGTCAAGCCCATTGCATTGTCTTCTAAATCCATTGCTTTTGTTTTAATGTAAGAAAAAAGCAATAAAATCAGCGATTGAAAAATATCATAAACATATAACTACATAAATATACTTATGAATAAAAAATAACACAAAAAGAATGATAAAATGGTAGGTCTAATATATTTTTAACAATAAAATTCCTATTTTCTACACATAGTCTAGATTTTCCGAAGTTGACATGTCACGTATGTCATTGTTCATTTCGCTAATGTCATGTCACAATTCACAAATCAGGATTCAGGGTTCTTTGTCCCGTCGAATTTACTAAGCTATGGTTTCTTACATACTGAATTAAAATGAAACCTTTTCATTTTAATTAAAATGAAAAGGTTTGTCTTGAATTAATTTATATAATATTCCTTTATTGTTATATTTGATAACAAAGTTTAATTATACTAGTAATTGATAGCATTGTCATTTGTAACAGAAAATGTGAATCTAAAATTATTTATAATGAATTTTAATGTTCAAGTTTGACATACGACATAGACAAACATCCATATTTTTTTCTATTTTTAAATAATTACTAAAATGATATTTTTATAAGCATTTCATTTTTGTATACATACCGACAGACGTCTTTTATTTCACGAAATTCTTTCTTTGCAGGGTGTCTTTGTGCAGGGTGTGGTTGTCTATTAAAAAAAAAACAAATATAAATAATTTATAATATTGTAATTATTTTAAGTTTCAATAATTGCGTGATGAAACAGTAGATACTTATCTATTTTGTGTGATATGATATACTAGCTTTTATCTTGGGCTTCACCATTGGACAGACAGTTCTAAAGACACAATCACAGCTTCAGCTAATGGGTTTAATCTAATCTCTCTATTTTACTTCTTCAAGTTTTATATTAGCTACAAAAGGTCTTTCTTTAAGGTTCAAGCGATCGCCATACCAAAAATGAATCAAACCTGATTTAGCGGTTTTTGGAGTGAAAACAAAGAAAACATACAGAAATACTAACATTTATTACATTTGAATAACTAGCGTATTACCCTCATAGAATTGCTTTATGATTAGCCTAAACTAATAGTTTACATCTTAAAAAATCCTATCCTACTAATATTATAAATGCGAAAGTTTGTAAGGATGTGTGTATGTTTGTTACTCTTTCACGCAAAAACTACTGAACGGATTTTCATGAAAATTTGCAGAAATATAGCTTTGATATCAGAATAACATAATAAGTCAAAATTTATAGGGATTTTTTATGATTGGGTGATAAAATAACTATAAATGTTATACTTAACAAAAACAAAGTCGGAAAAAAATCAGCCCCCTGAGAGCTATATTGGCGTGCGCTGCCCTTATAATTTGAGTTACACAAAGATAATTACTGCAAGATGATTTATCTTAAATAGTTATAAATAAAAGTCCGCGACAGCATATATCTATCATTTATGCGTAAGTCACTATGACCATAATAGTGAACCAAACATACAATTTAATAGGATATTTTTTAACAGTGCACATTTTAGAATATTTATCAAACTTTTATGAAAATTGATACATCTGTCACTTTAAGTATTGAATGTAAATAAATTTTGTCTTTTACACTAAGAAATTTGGAGGAATAGTTTAAAAGTTATCACGATAAGATTGACTTAAACGGAATGTCTAAGGCGCCTAAAAGGCGCGGCGCGCAGAGCGAGCGAGGGGGGAGAAATAAACAAAAAACTGCGTGCGCTGCGAAAACGGTGAAATATATATGGCACGTAAATTAAATGCATTTTGCCTACATATCTTTCTTTTTATATAAAAAATACTGTCAAATAAATTAAAATACTTTTAGTTTAACAAGACATTATAATATGTAAATTCACGTAAATAATTAATTTAAGTCGACGCCATTTTTTTTTTGTTAATTAATAGGATACTCTCAATACCTATCTGAGCAATAAAGTTATCATAAAAAAGGCAACTGTAATATATTTTTTAACTAGACGCCTTTTTTGACATCTCGAAGTTAATTCTGTTATTAGATCGAGTTAATTTAAATACAGTTAGTTTTGTTATAAAATCAGAGCCAGTAAATGAAAAACATGAAAAAAGAAATTAAATAACAAATATGATAAGATTTGTAATAAATGAAATAAGATCTGATAAAAAAACATTATTGTATATGATAAATTGTTACAAATATTATGGTATGAAATATTGTATTATTTCTTTTTTGGCTTTTTCGGAACTGATGGTGCTGGCGGTGGTGGTGGTGGCGGCGATGGTGATGGCGGGGTTGCAGCTGCTACAGGCTTTTCAAGAGGTTCTTCTATAACTACAGGCTCGGGAGGTACGGATGGATCATCTTCCGGGTCTTCATATAAATATTCAGCCTAAAAGTACAAACAAATATATAATTATTGCTAGTTAATGTAAGTTACTGTTTATTAACAATCATAGTTCCAGATGTTATAGCTGAATCATTTGTTTATTAATGTTAAATAATATATGTTTTAATATGTATGAATGAATATGTATATTAAACAAAAATAACAAACTACTGAACGTCTAATTTATTATTAATCTTATTAGGGTAAATGCGTAAAAGATAAAATTATATCGTGTTTGTTTGTAAATTTAATTAAAATTCTAAAAAGACATGTAACAATTTTATGTAACTGATATACATTCTTGAACATATTTTAAAATACATTTTTGGGTATATTGCGTTAATAGGAGGATAAAAGAACGAAGAACAATTGCTGTTTTGACTAAATTTTGTTGTAAATCCAATTTGTAAGTACCTCAGCTACATACACCTATCGCTTATAAATTGCAGTAAAATCACGTGAACTTCGTTTTCCAGGATCACAGCCTACTGAACTTATTGTAGAATATTCAGTAAACATAATTAATATACCTTTATGTTATATAATTCAGGGGCAATGTTAAAGAGACTGTCCACAAAATCATTATAGAATACATTGCCATCGCCGCTCACATTAGCATCACGAAGCATTTCACGAGTTTCTGTTTCATTGAATACCTCTGCATATGTAGTTACGATACCCTTTATTTCGTCGATTTCTAAAAAATTTCGTTTTTCTGTGTCGAAAACCTGATGTCACACAAAATGCATAAAGATTTTTTTTGAATATAGGTATCAGCTGTATAATGTGCAATGGAATGATTTCATCTGGACCTTGACCCCGGTTATATTCGGTCACATAACATTTTTATTTTCTTCTAGTTTTATTATAATTTAAACTTCAATTAATTATTTTCGATTAAAAATAATTAATTGAAGTTTCTATTTCTGAAAAGACTACGGCTATTGCAATCCCAAATTTTGATCAAAATTTGTTCTGTAGTTCTTGTATGATTCGCGAGAATAGATAAATAGACATAGATTAAGTTACTATGTGCATAATATGTAGAAGCAAATTTAAAAAAAAATACTCAAACTAGCTACTGATTTTGTCTAGTAACTATTTTATCAACTGTATATATAAGTATTTTTGCCTGGAAAGCTAATTTTATTTCATGTTTAAGATTTGGTTCTATCGTCCACTTGTCTAACATATAAAGCAGTTGCTCACGTGTGAGCATTCTTGTAGTGCCAGCATTTAAATTTTCCGCCTGTTTCATAATTTCTGCGTAACTGGGATAGTGAAAACTTCTTCTATGGAACCTAAAAATCATTACCTTTATCAAGTTTTAGTACCCTCAAACACAGGGTAAGAACCAAATACTATTTTGCTTGGATTTTACAATATAAAATAAACCAGCATATATAATTTGTAATTATACGAGTATACTCTACTTTTTCAGTTCCAAAAATTCTTTTAAATTCTCAATTGTAATTACATTAATAGGTTCACCATCGTTTATGACCAAAAGAGGCTTGGCTTGGTTGTCGAACCATTCAATAATTTGAGATAACTGCTCCTCAGTAAAACGTGGAGTTAAATTATGTAGAGGATTTAAAACGTCAAAAACCGACATATTACTGCAATTTATAAATTAATGTAAATATATCAATCAAATCTTTGATGATGAAATTTTGATTTGTTTTATTGATTAACGTTAGAAAATGTAACAAATTTTGGCAAAAGATGACAATAAAAGCTGTTATGTTGTGACCAATGTTACCATAAAAATACAATAAATGAGATGATCATAATTATGTCAAAATGCAAAATTATGAGCCATTATTATTGTTTCAGATATGCAGATTTGAAGTTGAAAAGAGTTTTTTTATTACGTTATGACTTTTAATCATTATTTCGTGTAAACATTTTAATAGAATATTTATGTGGAGATAGTGTTATTGGCTGTTGCAGTTTGTAGTTAAAGGAAAAAAATTAGAGAGTTATTATACAAAAAATTAAATTAAAAAAACCCCCGATACAAAAACACCTCTAAAAAGGATAAAAATAATATTATTATGTACTTATTGAAGCCGTTGCATCGGGGGACCGTTATACGTACGTTGACGATGGTGTCTATTTTACGAAGTTATTCATTGAGGACTTAGACTATACGATTCGATATCGTAATTTCTTTATTTGACTTGTTAACTTACTTGCATTTTAATTTCTTCCTTTTTTAACGGTCCCCCGACGCAACGAATTCAATAAGTACATAATAATATTATTTTTATCCATTTTAGAGGTCTTTTTGTATCGGGGGTTTTTTAAATTTTTTATTTATTTTTTTTTGCTGCTTTTTAAAGTTATATTACTGGTTTCTGAATTGTTGTAAATAAACCTACAGACACGCAAAATTTTCAATTGTTTAAGTAGGAAAAAATTGTTTATTTGTTTGTTTGTTGAATTGAATAGGCTCCAAAACTACGGGACCGATTTAAAAAAAAATAGCATTAGTATCCTATATTATGATGTACAAAGGTTATATTTAATACGAGAAATATATATTATATTTAATAAAATAAGGATCCACGTGAAAGTTTCGACAATGTAATAAATTATAAATGTACTAAGTAACATGATTCAAGACTTTTTCATATGGGGGGCAGTCCCCACAGTGTTTTTGAGTACGTCCTCGTCGTCTGCCCTGGAAATCCCTACTTGGTGCGCGGTAACGCAGTGGCCAGTAGTGGAGCCAAATCTCAAGAGACAATACTGTGTGGAATAGGAGTGAAAAATATGAATAGTGAGGTGAATCCCGTGTCCCTCGGGACTCCGCACGGCCCTTTTCAGGGTCAACCTAACGGCCCTTCTCAGGGCCAACCTCACGGCCCTTCTCAGGGCCAACCTAACGGCCCTTCTCAGGGCCCACCCGGTCCTTCAGGATTAGTTGTAGTGCCGCCTAGGAGCGGAACCGTGTCGCCTATTTTCGTGAGGCCAAGCGACCTCACGGAAGAGGAGATGACGGACTCGACGGTGGCCAGCGACGTGTCGAATATGTACACGCGCAAACGCCTGCGGGCTCGTGTGTCCGGGTCGTCGAGCTCTTCAACAATCAAGGAGGCGAAGTCCAAGCGCGGCTGCGGTCGTGGTAGCGTGCGCACCCCGGCAGGTGGCCGTCGTGCCATGTTGGCGTCCTCTGATCCAGCTGCGGCCAGAGCAAAAGAGGAGGCCGAAATATTGGCAAAAGGAGTTAAGCACGCCAAAGAGGCGCGCGCCAGGTTTTTGGCGGCTAGACAGGCGGCGGCGGCTAGACAGGCGGCAGACGGGAGCTCGGATCTTCGAGTTCCCAGGGGCCGACCGGAACCAGCAGGCCGACGCCTTCGCCGCCAAGATGGCTGAGGCTATATCAAATGTCGCCAAGGTGACGAGGCCGGTTAAGACCTCGTCCTTGGTACTGATGGAGCTGGACGACTCCGTCACTAAGGACGAGGTAGCGGCGGCGGGGGGTTGTGGCGTCGCGGACGTCAGGGCTGGGGAAATCCGGCCGGGCAGCAGGGGTATGGGCCGCGTCCGGCTGCAGTGCCCCGCTGTGGCCGCCGAGGCCGTCCTTAAGAAGGGGCGGCTCCTCTTCGGTTTCAGCTCGGCTGTGGTCCGGGCTGCAGAGGAACAGCCGAGGCGCTGCTTCCGGTGCTTCCTACCCGGGCACGCCCGGCCGTGCTGCCCATCGCCGGTGGACAGGTCCGACCTGTGCTTCAGGTGCGGGCAGCCTGGCCACAAGCAGGCCGCCTGCGCAAAGGACCCCCACTGCGCTGTGTGCTCGACCAGCGGAAGGCCGGCGGGCCACGTCATGGGGGGGGCTAAATGCAACCCCCCCGCCAGGAAGGGCAGGGAGCAGGCCACAGTGCGGCCAGCCCTTGCGGATGCCCAGGTTCCACCGGGCTCCTCTGACGGTGCGATGTCCCAATAATGTCAGGACCGGGACATCGCACAATAATGCAGATTAACCTCAACCACTGCATAGCGGCACAGGACCTCATGAGTCAGGTGCTAGCTGAGTGGTTGGGGGATCTTGCCGTGGTCGCCGAGCCTTATTACATTGCAGCCAGCTGGCTGCAAGACAATACCGGAAGGGTGGCCATCGCGCCGCGACCCTCCACGGACTCCCCTCCCCTCTCGCTCATCGAAAGGGGACATGGATACGTGGCCGCCGCGTGGGGGGATGCCGCTCTCCTGGGCGTCTACTTTCCCCCAAGTCGCCCGCAGTTGGAGTTTGAGAGATATCTCCAATCTCTGACTGCGGCGATTGCGCGTATAGGGAGGAGCAAGGTCGCAGTTTTGGGCGATTTAAATGCCAGATCTGCGGCCTGGGGGTGCAAGACAACAAACGCCTGCGGCTCGGCTCTCGAGTCGTTGGTGGCGTCGAACGGTTTGGTGCTCTTCAACAGAGGGGCAGTGCAGACGTGCGTGCGGCACAACGGGAGCTCGGTGGTGGACGTTTCGTTCGCCACCCCAGCCCTGGCCGCCGACGTCTGCAGGTGGGAAGTGGACCTGCAGGAGAATCTATCCGAACACAGGTACATTCGGATAGAGTTCTCCACCCAGAGTCCACGGTCGGGGGGGCTGGGAAAACGATCGTTCTTGCCGCGGTGGGCCCTGACGCGGTTAGACCGCGACGCGGCCAGGGAAGCGGCGATCATCATCAGGACTGGTTCGCTCCGCCTGCAAGTCCGAATATGGACGTCGACGCCGCCGCCCTCCGGCTGAGGGAGGCGATGACTGAGGTGTGCGATTCCAGCATGCCTCGGTCCCGCCGGCCGCCTCCCAAGCGCGCGGTCTACTGGTGGTCGGCGGAACTCGCCAACCTTCGGGCGAAATGCGTGACCGCGAGGAGGTCCCACGTGAGGGCCCGCCGCCGTCGCCAAAGCGATGCCGCCAATGCGGACCGCCTCTATACCGCCTATATGGAGGCCCGGCACGTCCTCAAAGTGGCAATCCTGGAGGCCAAAAAGGCGGCGAGGGAGGAGATGCTAGGGGGGCTCGATGAAGATCCCTGGGGTAGGTCGTATCGTGAGGCACGCAATAAGCTGCGACCGATCGGCCCCCCCGTCGTCGAGACCCTCGAGCCGGCGCTCCTGTCGGAGGTAGTCCGGGGGCTGTTCCCGGACCGATCGGCGGAGTTCGTCCCTCCTTGGATGGCTCCGCCTCGGCGGCTGGGCCCTCCGGCCGACACCGGTTTCGTCCCGGTGTCGGAGGAAGAGTTTTCCTCGGCGGCGCTCCGCCTCCGAGGAAAGAAGACGGCGCCGGGGCCTGACGGGGTGCCGGCGCGGGTGGTGGCGATAACCACCGGCCACATGGAGCGACACTTCTGGGACCTCTTCGACCGCTGCTTTACGTCTGGGAGGTTCCCAAGGGTGTGGAAGGAGGGGGTTTTGTGCCTCCTCCGGAAGCTGGGGCGGCCGGTGGATTCTCCTGCCGGATATCGGCCGGTCGTCCTCTTGGACGACGTGCTATCCGCCGTCTATCACTGGACGGCGGACAAGAGGGCGCGGGGAGAGCGCCCCACACCAGAGGAGAGGGCCGCCGTCCGGCTGGCGGCCCGCGAGAACGTTCTCCGCCAATGGATGACGGAGATGGCCGAAGCCAAATTCGGACGGTGGAGTTTGGACGCCATCGGTCCACTCATGAAGGGATGGACCGATAGGAGGCACGGGTTCCTCACGTACCGGTTGTCGCAGGTTCTTTCCGGGCATGGTTGCTTCGGGAAGTTCCTGCACCGGATAAAGCGTGAGGAGACCCCGGCGTGCCACCACTGTGGCGCGATTGTTGATTCAGCGTAGCACACCCTGGTCGAGTGTCCGGCCTGGGTGGAGCAGCGCCGACGACTCCAGGAGTCGGTAGGCCCGGACCTAACGCTGCCTGCGCTCGTCACTGCCATGTTGGGCAGCGAGGAGGTCTGGGTAGAGGTGGCTTCCTTCTGCGAGGAGGTCATATCGCAGAAGGAAGAGGCGGAGCGGGCGCGCATGGACGATCCCCTTGCGCCCCCGCACCGCAGACGTCGAAGGGGCCGGAGAAGACGGCAATTCGAACTTCTCCAGCCTGGTGGTGGCCAGTGGGCAGGGGGTGTGGGGACACTCCCGCCCACATTGAACATGGCACCACCCGCGTCGCTGTGGGAACGACCGGGCGCTCCCGGTCGCTCCCACAGGCCCCCCCACTCAGCTAGGGGGGCAGGTGGGGTCCGTCGTGTAATAGACGGGCCGTCGCCGGCGGGGTCGTGGATGAAGGGCTAGCCGTACCCACGACTCCGCCAATAAGGCGAGGAAGGAGCGCCGCGGGGTTTTTAGTGGGTACACCGTTTTCGGGAGTCCCACACACGCCTCTCGCTTCCCCCGCGAGGGGTACGGTGCGTAAAGCATTTTCCCCGCGGAAACAAAAAAAAAGACTTTTTCATATGGGTAGGAATTTTTCATATATACGAATATTAATAAATATAAACATTTAGAGTTAAAATGATTTGCAATCACTTATAACACTATGATGAAGGGATTTATAGTATCACTAGCTGTTGTCCGTGGCTCTTTATGACTACGATCATAAGCCATATAAATATATTTTTACAGTATCCGTGGACACAGTCACGGCCAACAGCTATCCCTACTACTATAAAGTACTTTGCCTGAGTAAGTAAGTGTAAAAACCTTTTGGCCTTCGTAACAAGGTTTTTTTTTTTATATAGCGGGCGTAACAGCTGGGAACAGCTAATAATTGCATAAGAACCTCTCATCCGCACGAATAAAACGTCAATATCTTGAAGACGACTATTTTTATTTTTATCAAACATAGATAAGAACCATCTCGACGAGCATAGCTTCCGATTAAAAAAAACCGCGTTCAAATCCGTAAACGCGTTTGGCCGCAAATAGCTAATTATTGCATAAGAACCTCTCCCCGCACGAATAATACGTCAATATCTTGAAGACGTTTAGTTTTATTTTAATCAAACATAGATAAGAACCATCTCGACGAGCATAGCTTCCGATTAAAAAAAACCGCGTTCAAATCCGTAAACGCTTTTGGCCGCAAATAGCTAATTATTGCATAAGAACCTCTCACCGCACGAATAATACGGCAATATCTTGAAGACGTTTAGTTTTATTTTAATCAAACATAGATAAGAACCATCTCGAAGAGCAAAGCTTTCGATTAAAAAAAACCGCATTCAAATCCGTCCGCGCGTTTGTCCGGAAATTTGCCACAGACAGATACACATATACACAGATACACAGATCGACAGGTCAAACTTATAACACCCCTCTTTTTAGTCGGGGGTTAAAAAATTAAAAAAAATATATATCTGTTAGGAGGTTGACATTTGAAACCCCAGAATACTAAACAGAGTACTATTTTTTAAAGTAAAACTTTTATTACATCGTCTCAAACTTTTTCGTCTGTGTGTTGCATGTCGCGTGACGGTCGGCCGCGGAGTAGGATAAAGTGAAAGGCGCTCGTATCGATGCGGTTTTTACTAGATACATTGAAAAAATCGAATGTAAGTCACTGTTCACGTATTTTAGTTACCATAAAATATTGGTTACATTTATAAACTGTGAAATTCATGATGAAGATGGAATTGATAATAGAATGATTGAAAATAATTGAAAAACGGATCAAAATGACTCAACGATTATAAAATATTGTTTTCAGTGTTTTAATATGTGTATATCATCTAAATGATTGTTAAGTATTATGTATGTCGTACTCTAAGACACAGAGTTCAATAAAAATATTAGTTGGAGACCTAGTCTACTTTTATCATTTCCGATTATCATTCCCATTTTCTAAGTATAAAATTAAGATTGATGAAGCAATTTTTATACCCTTAATGGAATATTATTCCGAAAATTTTTAGTTAAATGTCTATAATGTGAAAAAAAGTTTCACTTTTACGGTGGTTTCATAAAACCACACAAGTTTTTTTTTTTTATATGATCTAGGGCAATGCTTGACTACATTCCACCTGATGGTAAGTGGAATGTAGTCTTAGATGGTAAGTCGCATTGCCCTAGCAACCTATTCACTCTTCTCTTGAAGACACCCACATTATATTTGGCCGGAAATACCGACGCAGGCAAATTGTTCCAGTCCTTCGTTGTACGCACTAAAAATGAGGAATCAAAGCGCTTCGTTCGGACAGGTGGAATGTCCACAACAAAAGGATGGATACCTGCCGTGCGTCGGGACGTCCGGTGATGGAAGGGGGACGGGGGAATTAACTCGTGTAATTCCTGCGCACACTCACCAAAATGTATCTTATAAAATACTGAGAGGCTAGCAATTTTACGCCTGTGTTCAAGGCTTCGACCAATTCGGGATCGCCTATAAGCCTCTTTGCTCGCCTCTCAATTGAGTCCAGAACCGCAAGATGAGACTTTGCGGCACCAGCAAATATGTGACCACAGTACTCTACACACGACCGGATCTGTCCTTTGTATAAAACAAGAAGCTGCCCCGGTGTAAAGTACTGCCGAACCTTCGCAAGTACGGCAAGCTTTGCTGCTTCTGCTCTTGCTCTGGACTCAATGAACCGACCAAAGTTGAGGTTCGAGGAAATCTCTAAGCCTAACAACTGAAGCCGGTCCCTGTATTCCAAGGATACATTCTGGAAAGTAGGAGCCAAGGTGAAAGGGCTCTTTTTGGCGGTGAACAGACACGTCTACGTTTTGACTTGACAAGATTGGCATTGCTCCATGCGGAGACTGCCTGGAGTTTGTCATTCAAACGTTGAACCATGGCTTCTCTTTCAGACTGTACTTGATCTCGACTAGCCCGAGTACTCGGCAAATATCTTTCTACAACTGTGCTGTCGTCTGCATACCCATAGATACCGGGCTTCAACAGATCATTAATGTGCAGCAGAAAAAGAGTTGCAGAAAGAACGGACCCCTGAGGCACTCCGGCATTTATTGTCAAGGGTTCCGAGGAACACCCGTCAACAACTACTCGGAGAGATCTCTGGCTCAAAAAGTCCGTGACCCAGCCGATCAGACCAAGAGATATGCCGTACGCTGAAAGCTTGCTTTTAAGGCTTACATGCCAGACCCTGTCATATGCCCTCGAGACGTCTAGAGAGACGGCGACCGCTTCTCCGTTCTTCTCGATGGCCTCGCCTAAAATGTGTGTAGCATACACTAGGTGGTCCCCAGTAGACCTATTACGGCGAAACCCGTACTGTCGGCCACTGAGGAGATCGTTACCTTCTAGGTATGCTAGTAGGTGCGAGTTCAATACACGCTCCATAATCTTGCAGAGTATGGAGGTGATTGAAATCGGTCTGTAATTGACAGGGTCGGCACGGCTGCCTTTTCTGGGCACGGGTTGCACATTAGCAAGCTTCCAGGATTTCTGCACTATTCCAGTCATGAAAGAGAGACGATACAGACGTGTCAGTACAGGAGACAACTCAGCTGCAACAGTCTTGAGCAGAATGGCTGGTATACCATCAGGACCACTGGCTTTATTCACATCTAAACGACACAATGTTCTCCATACCTCTTTGTTAGTGATGCGGATTTCAGGCATCGAAATACCGCAGTGAGGGAGATGTGCTGGAGAAGCATTGCCAGTGTCTAGATGCGAATTATCAACAAACAGAGAAGCAAATACATTTGCTTTCTCTGTTGCTGTGTGGGCCAGGGATCCATCCGGCTTCATCAAAGCAGGCAGTGAGGGTTGGCAGAAATTCGACTCGATCGCTTTCGCAAGAGACCAGAAAGCTCAACTGCCAGTTGGTTTGACAGACAGCTTTTCGCCATTCTTAGCGATTCGATCGAGAGGAGCCTTCCGCAATGCCTTTTTGTAGGACTTGGCAATTTGGTTAAAGGTTCTCTTCTTCGAACTTACATCCGGAGTTTTGCGGGTTCGAACATCAGCCCAAATGAGATATGCCGAATGTTTTCGGTCTTGAGCATGACCACATTCGGCATTAAACCATGGGCGAGCTTTGCCACCGATGGGTACGTCAGCAAAAGGAATAAAATACTCCATTGCCTGATGCACCACATCGGTTATAGCATCCACGCAACTCGAAGGATCCAAAGAAGAGAAGCAGACCTGCCGCCAAGGATAAGACGCAAAAAAGTGTCGCATCTCATCCCAATCTGCTGACTTGTATTTCCATACTCGCTTAACACCATGAGGTTCGAAAGCTGGTGGGGAATATGTAAATACAGATTTCACCAGACAGTGATCGGAGGTTCCCAAGGGGGAGGTGACTTCTACACGATACCTGTCCGGATCAGTTGTCAGCAGAAGGTCCAGGCAATTGGCTGTATGGCGTACCACATCTCGTACCCTTGTCGCTTGCTTCACCAGCTGAAAGAGGTCCAAGGACAACGCAAATTTCCGCGCTTCTCTCCCAGCATGGTCGGTCTTCTGGTACGGGAACAGCCAGTCCTGATGACAGGCATTAAAGTCCCCCAGAAAGACGAGCTGCGCCGAAGGGTACCGATACAGAGCCATATCTGCAGCCTCACTGAGATACTCAAATAAACGAGTTGTCTCCTGGTCACCGCTGTGCGATCAGTAGACACAGGAATACAGGATTTTTTCGTTTCCTGTGTCCACTAAAACCCATGGGGACGAAAAAGTGGGGTCTTGAAGGTGACGGAGACGCTGAATACAGAGGTCGTACCGCGCGTACACACTGACTCCGGCCCGTGAGCGAAAGTTGTGCTCTGACGAGTAACCGGGATAATCCAAGTATGTAGCGCTTTAAGGACATTGTATCTGCGTCTCCGTCAAAAAGAGCAAGTGCGGCTGCTCTGTCTCCAGGTGGTGGTGGACAGCTAAAAGATTTGAGTGCAAACCCCTTATATTAGTGAAGTGCACTTTGTATGAGGAGGAGTGCAACCGCTGTGTCAACTTGTTTCTTTTTTTAACTTTTTCATAATAAAAAATAAATAAAAGTGAATAGGGATGGGAAATGGCAGTTGAACGAGGCGGTACGTATCAAACCCGACTTCGAAATTGGTAATGTCTTGCCGCTGGGAGGCTAGTCTGGAGACTGCGGGGACGCCCGAACCCCCCCAGGGATCGCCATCGGGCCTCCTCGCCTGGTCGCCAACCAAATGATGGAGCCACCCTGGGATTTTTCGCAGCTGTCGGGGCAGCCTTTCGTGGGTGGCTAACCCACTAATTGGGCCCCCAACTATCTGCGGGCGGCCAGCGGAAAGCCGTCGCTTCGGATCCCGCTACCCTCCTCGACTAGACACCCGACAAAACAAACACCAACTCGGCGTCAACTGGTTCGCCAACGTACCGCAGCTGTTCAGACCCATTTCCCATAAACGGCTTCATCGAGCAACGTGCCGGAACACGACTACTTGCACGACTTTGCCCGATGGGTGGTAACTTTGCCGGCGACCCGATGTTATGGTCTACTACCTGAAAAAAATTCTTTGAAGTTTGAACACACGTAGGGATAGGGTATCGAATAAAAAGTATCGGTACTGTACTCATGAGTAGTATCGAAAAAAAAGTATCGTACTCATAAAAGTATCGCAACAAAAGTATGGATACTTCAAGGTATCGAGTACTTTTTTAGGATTTTATGCAATAGAGTTATAATAATTATATGTCTATTGAGCACATAGAGACATGATACCAATTCATAAGTATCTATACTGTTACTCAAGAGTAATTCGAAAAAAGTATCAAACTTATGAAAGTATCTTAACTTCAAGGTATTGAGTACATTTTTAGGGTCTAATGCCTTAGAGTTATTTTAATAATTCCATATCTAATGCGTACATAGAGACGGTATCGATCGATAAGTATCTATACTGTTACTCAAAAGTAATTCGAAAAAAGTATCGTGTTTATAAAAGTATCTAAACAAATATCTAAGTATCTTAACAAATGCTTCAAAGTATCGAGTACTTTGAAGTTTAAAAACTTTTATCTTAAGGCTTAATGCGCATACGTCAAGCCGTCAATCTCAGTCAGTAAGTATAGTCAGTTTAGATTCAATGGGACAGTAGAACAGAATATGATAAAAACTATGATAAATTTCAGAATTGTATTTGCAGGCCTCACGGTAGAATGTATATGAATACTTAAACGTGAATAATACCTATTTTGTATACCTACGTTCAGAGCAAATAAATCATTTTTATTATTATAAACTCTCGGTATTAGTATAAAAAAATAATAAAAAAGATTTTTTTTTTATTACTAATTTTGAGTTGAGTAAATTATGCTAGATAGCGTACGTAGCCTTCGAAGATTTATTCGATACGATACTTGCCAAAAAGTACTCATTGAGTATAAGTATCGAGTACAAAAGTATCGGTATCGAAACATAAAGTACTCGGTAGTTTTCCAATTACAGCACTAGAGCGCATTATGCGGCATAATGCTTGAGTTGGCATCGATTGCACGTTTCACGCGAAAACATTACTTTTAAGAGTGCTCGATTGTGCGAAGCGTTGCTGTCGTTGAAACATTCAACGTTAAGCATTTTGCCGCATAATGCGCTCTAGTGCCTGTAATTGAAAAACTACCCTCGATACCACAAAGTATCGATACTTTTTTCGTGTCCCTAAACACACGCCGTGTAGTCAACTTAGGGGTTTTCCCCCTACATTTATGGGGAAATTAAGCGTTCCGGGGTTTTTTAAGGGGGACAAAATGTTTAGGGTTTTTTAATTTCGATAAATATTTGAAAAAAACCGTATTATCGGCATAATTTTCAAACAAGGTTGGAACTGCTAACTCGCATTTTGTTTATTGACATTTGTCTAGTAACATAAATTTCAAAAACATCATGTTAATATCAAGAAGTTCAGGTTAATATGTAAAATTTAAATGATAGTAAAGAATCCATATATTTTATTTGTTAAATTTGTAGTTTAGGGGTTTTTTAGGGGTTTTCGAGATTACATTTAGGGGGAAAAAATTTCAGGTGTTGGCTACACTGACACACGGAAATATCAAAGAGTATTTCAGGGTATGTTAACTCAGTACTAGCATTCCTCCGCATTCCTGAATCGGCTTAGGTGTGCGAGTAGGATAGCAGCTTAGGTCGTTCCATTTTATGCATCACAGTGAATTAAAACGTTTTAAATCTCTAGTTTATGATATCTATTTAATAATAAAATATAGTTTTTATCAATTCTAATTAATTTGTTATTATGGTAAAAATAATTTTTCTGACTTATAAGATAATTTGAACACTTTAAAGATTTATATTTTTCGAACATTTCTAATGATGTACCGCGTTAAAAGAAACTTATAATTTACTATAATTATTTTTCTTTTCCTCCATCTTGTTTTAAAATGTACCGAATACCGATTTGAAATTAAATAATTCTCGAAATAAAGCATTATATTGTGGCAAATGATTGTTTCGGGCTTTAAACTACAGAGATACTATAAGATGTTATAAGAAAGCTTCAATATATGACGTTTTGGAAACCTAGTGTGGATTATTAAACTTCAGTATCCAAAATATACATTACATCGTAACATTTGGACGGCGAGCGAGATTCTTCTGCAGACTAATTACAGGTTTAACTGGACAGTGAGAATCTTATACAGCCTATGTCTAGAAATCATTTGGACGGCGAGTTTTTTCTGCTGCTTGGATCCAGAATCCTGGTGTCGTATTTTAAAATGTTTAGTACCAGACGCTGTGTTCTAAGATGCAATAAAACTCAAACAAGTAAGCAATAGCATTATTCTCTAATAGACTAGTATTTAACGCATCCTGTCATTAGTTCTTTATAAGTGAGTACATTTAAGTACTAGAAAATACTTATACATGGGTATAAGGTGTGACCGTGTTACTGGATCTTCTTTCTTAAAATAGGTACATAATACTTATTGAAACCTATATCATATATATATGTATATTTCACACACATGGCCTCTATTTGTTTCATTGATTAGCTGGTATTAAATTGCCAACATACAAGAGGATCTTGTGTTTGCAAGCCTGATGGGTCTGTTGGGTTATAAGCTTACATTAAAGTAAAATCAGTTTATGGGTAATTGTTTTCTTTACCTGCTTAAATTTTATTTCAATGAGGTTAATGCAGATAAAAATATACACCTGCTTTATACAGATGTTGATATCTAAACTCTGGAGAAAATTGTAATTGATATTTGATAATATATCATTCACATTCTTGGCAGTTTTTTATTAGTTTTTAAATTCAATGAAATTAGAACAGTTTTATAGAAACAAGAAGTTGTAGGGAAACAGTTTTTAATTTGATTAGTTTAACTTTCAAATGTGGGTTTAAAACATTTTTTAAATAAATAATATACTTTTGTTTTATAGACTTGAAATCTGTTTTCTTTCTCAAATATGTATATATTTTTTTGTATTACATAAGGTTTCAAATATTATACCCCTTTAAGAATCACTAAAGCA
Organism: Napeogenes sylphis; assembly: GCA_959347405.1. Taxonomy (NCBI): domain Eukaryota; kingdom Metazoa; phylum Arthropoda; class Insecta; order Lepidoptera; family Nymphalidae; genus Napeogenes; species Napeogenes sylphis. Next base: position 3,500,012 of record OY365783.1, read on the forward strand.
CTTCAAAATAGTCCTCCTGGCATTGACTGTCAACCTGGAATAAGTTAATAAAGTAAATGCTAAAATAAATATACTATGTTAATTTTAATTTACAGAATATCCAACATCTTCTCAGCAATCTGTTATTTCATGCAAGGAATCCACTTTAACACCTAATTCATTTTCTGGAGGTAATGATGTTTAAAATAAAATTTAAAAGTATACTCTTAATGTAATTATAATGTTGATACATTATAATTATAATTACATTAAATGTCCAACATAGAACATAAAATGTCCAACATAGAACTTAAAAAAAAAACTTAATTTGTATAACAACTAATGACCATGTATATTTTTTATGTATTAGGTATTATTATTATTCTTATATTCATATATTATTTTACACATAATTACATAGTACAAACATTATGATTTTGCTGTTACAATTGTTTGAAAATAATATTATTTTAATTAACAATAGTAGTTTAAGTTTAACATTTGTTATTGTTGTATTGCATCCACAGTTTAATTTATTGGTTGGAATAGATATAACAGTGGATACCTCTTTCAAATTCTGCTGCTTTAAAATGAATAAAAGATGTATATTTTTATTTATATATAGTTATTCATAATTTCATATTGTGAATCTTCAATAGCACTCACTTCTGATGGTGATCTATAATATTGTTTAGTTATTTTTGTTTAATTTTTTTATAGATGTTAATATAATTATGTTTGTTAATTTAGTTATTTCTTTTAATTACAGGGTAAATTATGGCAAATATTTTGTAGAGGCACAATATAACATTCTCACAATTTCTTTTCAAAGTTTGTAATAGATTTGGTAAAATGGCACTATTCTTAAAGAAACCAAAGCCACTGCAGATATGACACTATGCTTTGATGAATTATATATGTTCTGTGGCAGTTACTACAGCTTTCAAGATAAGAGTAAAGAAGAATTACCTGAGTGAAGTATAGGTAAGAGCACATTTAGCACATTTTTTTACAAAGGGAGGAAAAACTGTAGTGTACCCTTAAATTAAAAACTTAATGCTAATGTTTGAAAATATATATTTAATAAATTTATGTTTAAAATTATAATTAAATTGAAATAAACTTATTATATTTATTTAAAGTCAATCAGGACCCATTAGAACATTTATTTAATTTTTGATTTAGTCATATATCACCTACATGTTTTGCATTTGAAATAGCTTTTTCATCACTATTATTTTTGAATGTTTGTTCATTTCATTCTTTTTGGCACCAATTGTTAAGATGATTCATGTTTTATATTATAATCATTAAATTGTAAAAAATACATCAAATAAAAGCTGCTTAATATATCCTGCACTTGCCATAATTAAATGTTTTTCTAAAGTGTAGGATATTGTAACACACATTATTAAAACTAAATTTTTAATAAAAGATACTCCTATTACTTTGAATCTGTCCATAATAATTATGTTGTTTTTAAAAAGGAGTGAAGTTTGTAAATTGTACTTAAAACCGGTAATTTAGTCAATTTGCCTTTGCCATTTTGCTTTGAATTTTTCTTAACTACTTTGTATGTTTCACTTACAACATTTTTTAAACACAGCCAAAATAAAGTTTTTTTTAAAACCTTGATTGATAAAACTGACTTCCTTACGAGAGTTTTGCCACTAGACATAGTAAGAATAAAATACATGTTGTAAGTCACATGTACACATACACAAGTCACACCTGTCTTTAAAGGATCATACACCGTAGTCTTAACTAACATTTATTTTTCATTCTAGGCTCTCCAATATTAGAATTAAAGAAGAAAGAAAAAGAAGAAGAAACTTCTCTGTATCCAAATACTGGTGTCTGCAGGAATGACTAAATTATATTATATTAAAATGATACAGAGTGAATCTACATATACCGAGGTATAAAACATTGTAATGTCTAAAAAATACTTATGAAAAATTAATAGTATTTATAAATCATTATGTATTATCTAAAGAAACACTTTATACTGTTTTAAAACATAGTAATCTCTAAAAAATACCGATTAAAAATTAATATAATTTAGGTTACAAAACATTCACTTTTCTCACTTCATTGGTAAATATATACTACATAACAGGTTTAATCATTATTGAAAATTAATAATTCAATAATTAACTAACAGAAACTATTAACAAAGAAAACAATATGCAAATTTATTTTTTATATGAATATTCAAATAAACTAAACAGATAATAATGTCTTTCGAAAATTACAGAATACTACTGTCCAATAATCAAGAAAGTAGAACACAAGATAAGTCCCTCCTGGAGCTGGAAACACGGGTCCTAGCAAATCATACATAGGACTTAAGTAAAATAATTGTTAATGGTAATTCTATGAGGTTATACATTTATGTTTGTCTTAATTGATTTTGTTTGCAAATATCTATAAACATGTATAGTCATTTAAGCTTATTTCAATTTTAAATAAATATAGAATAAACAATAAATGGTATATTTAAATAAATATAGAATAAAAAATAAGATATGGGCAGGGATACAATCCTACGTCCCAGTTTCCAGAGGTAATTTTTTATTTATTTTATATTTACTTAAAGTTCGTTATATATTTATTTGAAATATGTTTGATTTATTTTTAAGTTTTAGAGGTCACTATAAAGAGCTAAATTTATTTATGAATTAAATGACATGTCTGACATTTTTAGAGGCAGTTCCAAATAATTATTCAATGTTTCAAATAAATTTAAACCATTAATATTAATAAATCTTTAATATTTAAGAAAAAAATCACAAATATCATTTAAAACTTATGCTGAATTGTATTTCTTTCTCTTTATAATCGTTTACCTAATAATAGTAATGATAAGATGAATTAATTCTATTTTTAAATAGAACAGTTTCATTAATTCTTATATTTTTTTTAATTCTATATATATATGTGTAGCCATGTTAAGTTATTTAAAAAGTTAAGCCATTTAAATTTTAAAGAAATATAAGAATAATCATTAAATTGATATGGGCAGGGATTCATTCTCTATATTTATTTAAAATACACAATTTATTTGTTTATTTCTCGTGTTTCTATTATTATAGAAACTTATGCAATATAGAATTATTATTTCTTACTTCGTTTTTACATAAGTTACTTTGAATGTTTGCTTTAAACTAATGATCTCATAAGCATCAAGCATTTGGATGCATATAATTTAAGAATTTGGCGGTTTAACTTTTTTATTTTGCTTCAAAGTAAATGAAATGAATTAAATATTTGTAAAAGACAAATTTTATTAAATTGTGAACTCGATAATGTATTCAATCAATTTAAAACTGATAATCTGCTATATGTATTTATATTACAATGTTGTATTTTAAATAAAGTAAAAGTTGTTTAATTTGTTTTTATTTACTCTTATTTTCATGTAAACACTATAAAGCTACTTATTATAAATGTAAAATGGTTAAACACGTTTTTCCATTTTTCATTTATAATAAATAGCTTTATGAAAATTAAAAATATTATTAAGGAATTCGTAAGGAATGCGCAGTATCTGCATACCAGACATTCCTAAGTAGTTTTCGTCGGCCTAAGTCTAGGAGGCGCTAGTAGTCCAAACCTCGGAGTCGGCACTCTATTTATAGTACTCTGTGGAGTATTTATTATAAAGTTGACACCACAGTTCACAATTTTCGAAATCAATTTAAATAGTTTATTATTATGCACAAAATTCGATAAGAATATTTTGATCTTCGAGATTAATAACAATTTGAAAAAAGACCAAAGATATTATGTGAATGTAATAAATATATGTCCTTAAAATAAAAAAAAACGTGAAATTCAAAGTATAACTCAAATGTCATTTAACTTAGTCTTCACGTTCTAAATTATAAAATCTTAATAATTTAAACAATTCTTCTGCCATGTTCGAATCTGATGATTATGATCAGGTAAATATTTTGTTAACTATTCTCTAATCATTTAAAATCTTAGGAATATTAAAAATTACTTTTTATAATTATTTACAAATATCTAAACATTTCATAATACTTACAGTTATCATACCCATCTCGTTTACTAATGTAGTATCAGTAATATCTGTATAACTACAATCATCCACTGGTTCTTATACAACTTATAAGGTTAATAAGCCATGAAAGAAACTGTATATATTTCTTTTTTTTCAGATTTTGTCTCAAATTGAATTTCCAGATAATAGTCCAACATTGAATTTGAAAAGTTCCACAATAGCAAATTCAGATGTTCGGGGACGAGAGAAAGGTCATGATTACAATGATCATAATATCACAGAACAGTTAATTTCATCATCTGCAAAAAAGGATTTTCCAAAAAGTGTAATTGCCAAAGAAAATATACCCACCCAGTATTCAAACATTAATTCAAAAGAAGTAACAATTATAAAAACCTTTAATAATTTATCTCCTAATCATTCCAAGAGGAAAATCCTGAATTCTCACTTTAATCACAAAAATAAAAGAAAATTCCCAGGGCCAGCTGGTTTGTTAACAGGATCTCTTGTCGAAAGTAAGAGTGATGTGGAATGCCACTTAGAATTTTTTTCACAGGTATATTTTTTTATATTTAATTACAAGTTTCATTAATATAATATAGTTTTTTTTCATAAATGAAATAAATAGATTTTAAGTTGGAATAATAAAGTAAAATATTATAAATCTTTAAATATTTAACAGGATATTGACTTCACTCAAAACTATTTAGCTCATGATATATGGGAATCCCCACTCTGGAAAAGACTTTTAGAAGATACAAAAAATGTAAAGGAAATTAATTCTATTAAAGCCATAAAACTTCAGGCAGTTGCTGGAAACCTACAGAAAAAGAAAGCTCAAATTGTAATAGCTTTCATTGAGAGTGTAGATAGATCCGCTATTGATCCACTTATAACTTTGAGAGATAAAACAGGTCAGAATAAATATCTTAATCATTCAGAAAATATAAACTAAAAAATATTTTTGTGTGAATTTTGTAAAATAAATTTACTTTAATTTCATAGTATTTGTGATACTTTGTAATATTAAGTATTTTTTCAATTTTTCATTTGGGTTTTCAGACAAAATAAAATGCACACTACATAGAGATGCATGGACAGCTTTCTCATCATACCTAGCATCGGAATACTGTGCTGTAGTGTTATGGAAACCCACAGTTCTAACAACAGGTAGTGCTTTCAAGAAGCATTATTTAAATATAACACTAAGTAATATATCAGCTATATACAGTTCTGCTATTTTAAGTGAAGATGAATTATTACCAGAAGGCTGTGAAAAAAATATTGAGGAACTTTATACAGTTATTAAAATTGGAGTACAAAAACCAGGTAAATATATGAAATATATATTATCTAAGATTTTCTTAAAACATTTCATACATTTTGAAAATACAATGTTTTTTGCAGAAGTCAATTTATCACCTGGAGGAGTCCTAGATAATTCCGATTTACTAGATGATTTAGATAACATATTTTCAGATGATATTTTTTAATATAATCCTTCTATTAATGATTATACCTATGCATAAATAGACATTCATATATTTTTTTAAAGGAACTATATTACATATACTATGTAATAAATTAAACAAACAAAGTTGTGTACTATTTAGTGTATAGTCATATTACTTCATTTTGCTCTTATTTTTATATGCTTAGATACAATGTGCTTTGAAAGTGTGGCAGCATGATGGTATGTACTGGGGCACATTTTGCATTTATAAGCACCTTCAGTTTTCTTTTGATTTTCGTTTCTTGAATTTCCCTCTGGTTCTTGTTTATAATGTTGTTTTAAGTGCTTCTGGCAATTGCTTAACTTATTAAATACATACTGTAAAAAAATATAATAATTGATCCAAATCTCTTAGTGGTATTATTATACTTTATTATTAAGAATTGATATATCTTCCCATCCAATAGAATAGGAAGATATATCAATTCTTATATACTTACGTGACATTGGTTACAAATATATTGCTTTTCCTTAACAGATGATATAACACTATATAGTTCATTTGTGTTGTCTGTATCAACTGTTAGAGCATTTTCAGTTTCCATGCATTCAGTCTGAAAAGTGAAGTTTGAATAAGTCCTTATATATATTCTGAGTGCATATATAATAAAATCTATCAGAAAATGTGCTCTTTTGTTATTATAACTGTTATTTATCCTATAAAATAATTGATTGGTATTAATACTACAGTATAGAATAACATTGAGATGATTTAATTGTCAGAGCTATGAAATCGATATTGAAATGTCAGGTTAGAAACCCGCCCATATGACAATGTTCATTTTATATTTATTCTAATTGAAATACTTAAAAAGCTTCATATCGCTAGTTTACTTATAAACAATATCAAACATTAATTTAGCATACTTTCAATGTAATTTTGTACTGCAAAGTTAGAAACAGGTTAAGATTTTCGAAAGAGCTTCATTGACATTGGGACAGGCATTTATAGGGATGAAAAAGATTATATAAAATATATAATAGATTATAATGCTAAATTAATTAAAGCAGTTTTAGTATATAGATTAGCAGTAGGAGGGGACTTGGTCACAGATATTACAGGTTCGATTGCTGCTCTTAGCAATATATTGTGCAATATATATTTATTTTCATTAACAGTTTAGAAATCATAAACTAAAAATGAAATTGGATAATATTATACCTCTTGGTGAAGTCTTAGCCCCTCTTCAGTTTTATAAACTGCTGCGCAAGCACTACACGCGAACACAGTCTTAGGATATCGGGATTTCATTTCAATCATCGTATTAATTGGAATATCTAAAAGAATATATATATATGTTAATAGTAATACTGTACGTTTTTTATACTGTTTTTATTTACAGATACTTACGTCTCTTGTTAAGAGTAATAGACATTCTGATTATACCATCAGAACCTTTTGTCTCTCTTATATGAATGTGTAAAAAGATATCATCATCTAAATCTTCAGATCTTTCATGTATGTCATCTTCCTCGTCTTCTACAAAAATATATTTTTTACATAAACTCGATTGAACAATTGTGACACAAACTCACACCTCCATTCTTTAGACATTTTTAAACCGTCACCGGTATCACTGTTTCATACTTGAAGACTCCTGCACACACACATATATGCCCACAAACTTACTCTCTTCCCTAGGCATTGCAATGACTTTTGTTGAACACACATTCATATGCAGAGACGCGCACCTACAAGCAGTTGTGGTCCATTTTCTATAACTGCTTTTTCAATCTGGAATATACTCACATTGACACATGGATATACACTAATATAACCGCATAGAACTCTATCACACAGACACGCACACACGCACATACATACACACACACGCACCCACATACACACACATACACACACTCACGCACGCACATACATACACACACACTCACGCCCGCACATACATTCACACACACGCACACACACCCTCCTCTCCCAGCATGCGCGGCAGCATGGTAGGCAGGAACATGAACCGCCAGCCGCGAGCGCCCTCCTGTACCGCGCGCCCCGTCACCAGCGTCGCCCGGCCCTCCTTGAACACATTGCCGGATGTATCTTGTAGTATTAGCACCTGGACAGGGATTGTGTATATGTTTTTAGACATATTATCATACATTATGAATATAATATCAAGATAAGTAATCATAACATATCTAACCTGACAGTCCATTGGAAAGATCAGTTTAGTTGCACATAACAATTTCAAATAATTAGTAACAAGTACCTTGGTGACCATTAGTCGTCGTTCAATAACAGCGGGTTTGAACTCCGGTACTCGTAGCAGCTGTTCTACAACCGTCTCTGCCGCTGATATATCCTTTACACTGCATGTATCGTAGCCACGTAGCGCTTGTTGTACCAGGTGTTCGAATTTAAATTCTTCTAATGTTGTGGTGCCTAAGAAAAAAAATATATAATTATGTTACCATAGATAGGTAGTAGTACCACCTTAAACATTAAAAAATATTTACTTCATTGTACATGACTACTCGGAATTTTTTACTGGAGATATAGCATGTCCTTTACCATCTAATATAAACTTAAGAAATTAATGTATATTATGAAAAATATTACATTGCTGTTGTCCATTCTTTTGAGAAAGCTTCAAATTTGCCTGTTTAGGATCTATGGGTGCTTCTGTTTTTACTACTCTAGCAACTAATTTCTTTCCAGTTATTGTTTTACCTAAAACTATTTCTGATGGAATGTCTGGAAATGATAGAAATAATGTAACACACCAATATAAAAATTAACAAACAAATTCCAGTTTTATAATATTAATTTACCAACCTTTAAATGAGAATTTGGTTTTTATTCTCAATACATCATTATCTTTTTTAGCCTTTGTATCTTTTACTGAGTTCAGTTGTACATAGTCATGTTCAAGTCGAATAGGTTCATCTTGTTCCTCTTCTATTGTTTCAACATGCAATACTCCTGCACATATAGTATTGAATATAAAAGATTGATTTGGATAAATAAATATACCATACTTGGAAAACTATCCTTCTTTCATATAATATAATGTTATTGATGTTAAATATGTACAGATGTTATTTTAGACACTATTACTTTGTAGTGTCCTTAATTTATATTGATAGGAGACTTAACTTATTGACTATTAGTCTCAATAAGCTATCATACTTAACCTGATATTTTTGTTTAAAAAAAAACAAACAATAATATAATACTACCTTGAACATTCTCAGAGTACTCCGAAATCTCCTGGGAATTCTCATCAGCTATAATCTGATCTCCTTCTACAATAAAGTGTATAGTTTCATCTTCATTGTTATCATCAGCTTCAGTTATTTCACTCTTTGGTTCCAATCTGTCATAGCTGGTTTTTTCTACTTTAACAATACTAAAATTAGATTATAAAATTATTAAATCATTAATCATTTTACAATTATATAATTTATGTAACAGATGCATTACTTTTTCTGTATTTCTTCATTGTTATCAGCATCAATTTCACATTTAAGTTTTTTAATTAACTCTGGAACAATATTTAATTAAATATTTATTATAATACACATATATATATATATATATATATATATATATATATATATATATATATATATATATATATATATATATATATATATATTACATTATATATATCTGTTAGTTCTAGACTATCTGGTATTTTTTGTTGACTTTGCAATACATATTTATCAATTTCATGACTCACTGAACCAAATTTTACAATTTTATAATTTTATTCAGTCTGTCTGTATTTTCTTCTATAACTTACAATCAGTTTTACCAATTTTGAAGAAATATAATATAATTATGTGATTATCCATATGTTATATAGATGTTTAGCATAAGCTGTTTCTAATATTTGTAACATTATTCAGAATATTAGAGATGATGCAACTAACAAAAGCTAGTATATATATTATAATAGTATCTGAATTAGCATACTTTCATCTGTTGTTATATCATGTAGTCCTAATGTGTCCAGTAAAAATACTTTATCATTAATTTCCAGCAATATCCATCCTTTCCTCTCCAGTAACTGATACTGTTCATCACTTAATGTAATCTGAAACAAGAATCTCATTACTGTCATTTAAAAACATTGTATATTGCATAAAAACATAATACAATGTTGAATCATTGTTTTATCTGTTTTTATAAATTATAATAATTATATATCAATATTATACTATTTTTAATTGTACATAAGCAATTATAACATACCTCTGTGCAATCACCATTTGCTTTAACATTGTCTGCTTCAAATTGTGTGTTATTTTCATCTATTTCCTTGGTTTCTTCCTCTTCATCCTGTTCCATCTATTTATGAAAACATAATGGTCAATGTTATTAATACTTGTAATCTAGATTATTAATTATATAACCAAATACATTTATTATAAGACTCTTACTTGTTCAATTTGCTCTTCTTTGCTATTAGCAGTAGTTTGCAATAAGAAACTGTTTGAGTAAAGATTGCTTTCTCCATCTGGCATAATGAATTGGTCTACAACAAAAGATGGTTGTAGAGTCAAGTACTTAGTGGTAGTAAGAGAGACAAGGGTTGCAATCTTTTTTTCTTAAAAAAAAAGATCTAGATTTGAGGCAAACTAAGGTTTTGGAACAAAATAGAACTAACCTGAGACTGAAATAAGTTCTGATGATTCATCAACATCAACATAAAACTGTTGGGGTGTGACATCATACACAGCGCAGGGTTGTGTTCCTTCTAAGTCTTCCTTAACACTTTCTACTTGACTTACATACTGAATAGGTCTATTTACTAGAAACAAAAAGTAATGCATTTAATAAATTCAAAAACTTTTCGACATTATGAGTTTGACATTTATCAGAGTTGTTACTTACCACTAAGAAAAGTGCCATCATCTTGAACCACAAAAAATTCGCTAGTATCATTGTCGCCGTTGTCTGCTTCCAGGTATTCATACGTTTCATAAGTTTCTTTATCCATGCTAACAAAATATTTACAATCATAATATAAAACACACAATTGCATAAATAAATTTAATTAATGAACAACTAACCTGGTTATAGTCAATGAGTTTTATAAACAAATAAATTTTCAAGTGATTATAAAAACATTTAATTTACTACAAGAGAAAAGACTGTCTAGGCTATTTCCAGAAGGCTTTTTATATTTGTCATGTTTTACTAAAATACACAAAATTCAATTATCAGAATAATTCAATTCTATAGATATTTCGAATTTATATTTTATAAATTATAAACTTTAGTTTCTACGCCGCTTGACATCTAATGACATTGTTAATTTTGGTCTAAAATTTGCCCAAAAGGAAGACGAAGGTTCTCAGCCATAGAGCATAATAAAAATAAACTTTGAAGTTATATCTTTTCAAATGAATAGAATACAGCAAAGTCCATACAGATGTTTTTTGCGTAAAATATATACAATAAAATTTAGCGTAAAGTAAAATCAAAAACATAATTGGTGGTGGCAAATGCTTCACAATGCACTGTATTTTGCAAAGCATGAATATAATTTTTAAGTTCCAACGGCTTAAAATCTGGTGCCAAAAAATTGCCCACTACAATTAAACTTATGATTTCATTTATCATTACATATTTTTCAATTCCCTCTGCATAAACATCCCATGCATCTAAATTAAATCTATTAAATGAGACATCAGAACGCAAAATATGTTTACAAATTGGTATATCAAAAGCGGAACCGTAATATACAATCGCACCACCATGTTGTACTAATTTTAGCAAAACATCTTCAAATCTACCACCTAAACAATTTAGGGCTAATACAGGTCTTGTTATAGATGTATTAAAAATGGTAAGCTCTTCAGCTTCTTCGAGAGTCATAACTTCGGTAGCCCCTATTCTTAAAAGATGTTCTTTTACAGATTCATATCCACAATGACTAGCGACTACATTTATAGTATTGATATTCCAAGCTTTACACAGTTGTATTACACTTTGGCCACAGGGGCTATTGGCTGCATTTTGAATTACTGTATCACCAGGTTTCAATTTCGTAAAATCTTTAAGCATGCGGTAAGCCGTACAAGGAGCTATAGTCAACATAGATGCTTCCGAAAGGGGGATATTTGGGGGTATGACATGAACATCTCTTTCGTTATAAATCCCATAGTAGCGCCAAGTGCCCAGCAATCTTGATGTAAGCACAACTCTTTCACCAACTTCTACTGTGCATACGAGGCTTCCAATTTCTACTACTTCACCAACACCTTCATCACCAGCAACACTAGGTAAACTGGGCAGGCATCGGTTTTTACCTGCAATGCAAGAGGGTTTTAACACATGCAACTTTACTTCCTCTTCATGACAAATCAAATATATAAAAACATAAATTTAATCTTAATAAGTCAAAAAATAGGTTAAATAAAAAGTTAGCATAAATTAGAAAAAAAAGAAATATTTTTTGTAACATTGTTTATTATAAATCATTTATATATTGTTATTTTCAACTTATATTAACAACTAAAATCTAGTACATATTTACAACCAGTAAAGCCCTTCACTGATAAAGCTTGGCCAATTGCTGTTTTATAATCATCAAATTTTACCATTTTATGCACTGGACAGTTAAGTTTTTTTTCAAGCATTAAACTGATTAAATTAGACATCATTTCTTCTTTTTTATCCTGAGGAGCTTTCTCATTCCAAGCCGTCATCCAAAATCCATGGAATGCTATGTTTTTAAAAATTAATGCAGCATTTGGAATGGTGACTGGTTCCCGTGACATTGCACCATATGTTACAACTGCTGCAGATTTTTGCAAATGTCTTACCATTTCTAAAGCATTTTTTCCTCCTACACAGTTCAATGCTAAAGAAGGTTTTTCAATTTTATTTTCTTTAAATAAGGTTGTAGTACGCAACTCTTCTTCAGTGAGGACATAAGTTGCACCTAAACATTGTAAATATTCTTTCAAATCATTGATATCTGGTCTGTTTCGGACAATATTTATGTTTTTTACTCCCCATGCTTTGCAGATTTGAATAACCATTTGTCCACATGCACTATTTGCTCCATTTTGTATAACTACAAGACCTTCTTTTACAGGTTTAAAGTCGGATAGCATTCTGTATGCAGTACAAGGGTTAACTGTCAGAGTAGCCGCTTCTACAAGGCCTAAATCTTTAGGAACAACTCTTAATACTTGTTGGTTCATAACAGCCACATCCCTCCAAGTGCCACTTAAAGGTTTAACAATAATAACTCTGTCTCCAGGGCAAATACCTTTTACTTTATCACTAACACTTTCAACCACACCAACTCCCTCATTTCCTGGTATAGACGGCAATGTGATTTTTACTGGGTATTTACCTACAACAAGTAAAATATAAGAAATACATGTAATATTACATAAAACATAAATAATATTCATATATACAAATAAATAAAAAAAAAAAACAAAAATACCTTGGTTATCTTCCTTAAGCTTTAGCATTTAATAATAATAAAGGCAAAGTTTTTGTCACTTTTCTGTAAATAACATTTGGTATATAATTATAATTAGTACCTTGAATAGTATTTATATCCGCCGGATTTACAGGCGCTGCTAACATCCTTACGAGAACCTCTTGACTTTTAAGTGGAGGCACCTCGACTTCTCTGAGTCTTACGACTTGGAGCGGATCTCCAAATTCAGTGTAATATAGGTTTTTGGACATAAGATTTCGTATAGTTTTATGGAAAATATTTAAAGGTGAACCTAAACTTCTTTCTCTAAGAAATACTCTGCGAACGTGATTAAAAAGTAACATTTTGCTAATTTTCTTCAATATAAGGATTTTTTTATACTATGAATTACTGCAGAATGTTATATCTTGCATGGATAAGATTCTAAGGACAAAAATATCAAGAACAAATAACTAGAAAATATAATTGAAAATTTAAATTTGTTTTTCCGTCTGTCACATGAGCTTCTATGTTATTCACTTTATTGACATCGACAGCTGACAGTATAGTCAACAAACAAAAATAAATTTGACCAATCTTCTAGAATGAGAAGTAAGAATCCTCTTAAATCTTACTCTTTTTATATGACTTCGGATAATTTTATTAAATATCAGCCACTAATTGTAAAATTTAAGCGTCATGTATTATTATAGTAGTACTCGTCCTTGGTTTTGATTAATTATTTCCACTATTTTTTTTTTATTTATTTGGGAAATAATATTTACAGACTTAAAAACAAAATTAATAAATAATACATAATATCATGTTTGAAAATATCTATAAACGGGGGACCGTTGTACGTACGTTGAGAGTGTATATATTACGAAGTTAATCATTGAGGACTTAGAGTACACGATTCGATATCGTAATTTCTTTATTTGGCATGTTAACTTATTTGAATTTTAATTTCTTCCTTTACTAAACGGTCCTTCGACGCAACGACTTAAATAAGTACATAATAATTTTATTTTTATTCTTTTTAGAGGTCTTTTTGTATCGGGGGTTTTATAAATTTTTAATTTAATTTTATTCTGCTTTTTAAAGTTATGTTACTAGTTTCTAATTTGTACTAAATGAACCTACAGACACACAAAATTTTCAATTGTTTAAGTAGGAAAGATTTGTTTGTTTGTTTGAATTGAATAGGTTCCGAAACTACGGGACCGATTTTTAAAAAAATCTTTTAGCATTACAACTCTATATTACGATGTACAAAGGTATTTAATATTTAATACGAGAAATATATATTATATTTAAAAAAATAAGGATCCACGTGAAAGTTTCGACAATGTAATAAATTATAAATGTTTTAAGTAACATGATTCAAAACTTTTTCATATGGTTAGGTAGATAGGTAGGTTTCATACATACGAATATGAATAATTATAAACATTTAGAGTTAAAATGATTTTCAATCACTGAAGGGATGAAGGGATTTATATTATCAATAGCTGTAGCCCGTTATTCTTTATGACTACGATCATAAGCCATATAAATATATTTTTACAGTCTACGTGGACGCAGTCACGGGCAACAGCTACCCCTTATAAAGTACTTTACCTTAGTAAGTAAGTGTTAAAACCTTTTGGCCTTTATAACAAGGTTTTTTTTCCTATATAGCGGGCGAAACAGCTGGGAAGAGCTAATTATTGCATAAGAACCTCTCCCCCGCACGAATAAAGCGTCAATATCTTGAAGACGACTATTTCTATTTTAATCAAACATGGATAAGAACCATCTCGACGAGCATACCTTTCGATTAAAAAAAAACGGATTCAAATCCGTCCACGCGTTTGGCCGCAAAACAGCTAATTATTGCATAAGAACCTCTCCCTCGCACGAATAAAACGTTAATATCTTGAAGACGACTATTTCTATTTCAATCAAACATGGATAAGAACCATCTCGACAAGCATTGCTTTCGATTAAAAAAACCGCATTTAAAGAAATTTGCCACAGACAGATACACAGATACACAGATACACAGATACACAGATACACAGATACACAGATCGACAGGTCAAACTTATAACACCCCTCTTTTTAGTCGGGGGTTAAAAATAAACATAACATGAACTTAAAAAGTAAAAATAAAAATAATAATAACAAATTATCAATAGAAGCATAAGTTGCAAGAAAAAACAAAATTTTGTTATAAATGTTTTATAACAAAATAATAATAAAAACTCAGAAGTTATAAGACACACACATTGCAAAAATGATAAATTAAAACGTTATAATTAACGATAATTCTTTTTGAAAAATACTAATCTTATCATTATGTCGTTTACGTCTTGGCCACATCTTTTACTCCCTCTCATTTTTCCTGTTCTAAACTCATACAAACTGTGTATGATAAACCTTTTAAAATTTCTCTCCCTTTTAATGTTGAGTGTTTACTATCCTTTGTATTTAGCCCTTTTTGTTCATTTTTATGTAAATTTATTAGATTCAGTAACATTAAACTTTAAATACATGTGTTGTAAAAGTGTATATAGTATATAATTGTTGTCGCCTGATGAATTTCAAATCGGACTGCTTAATTTCCACCCTTTGTCAAGTCATTTATATCATACGTAACATTGGCAAAATACTTTGTGTCTTTTAGGTGCAACTAAAAGCTATCACAAAATAAAGATCAAGAAGAAGAAAAAAGAGCAAGAGAATTCTCTGACGTCTTATATGTATTAATATTTTATATAAAAACAAACGTTTTGTTATTAGACTATGTGTTGTTAAAAAGTGCGCTACAAGGAAATGTGATAATTTTACCAGTTTTGAAGAACACTTAGTTTTGAAGAACACTTTGACAGACGGCGACTGTTATCTACCTCTAACCTGCAGATAGAATTCTAATGGGGTGGCAGAATTTAATTTTTAGAAAATGATCAGAAAGTTTTTACGACAGTCGAAAAAAGTTTTACTAAGTATATCTTTTTACTGAATTATTTTCATGGAGTAAATATACGCATGTTAAAGTTCATTAAAGTACCTGGTTGACATTCTTTTGTTTAATGGAATGTAAATTCTAAATTGTATCAAGTGAATAGAAGTGTATAAAGTGAAACAAAGTAGGTAATATTGTCAACGTACGACTATCGGATAGGTATCAAACTATTTAGATTCTATCGTATACTTGAAGTACAAGTGGTTAAAAAGAATGAAGAGGAACGAGGAAGGAAAGTTAAAATTTAAAAAATATAAAAAGTCCCCGCTAACAGTCTGACCGAACTACATGATGCTCGCAAAGTGCAGCGTGGAGAACAGGCGCGCAAGCGCCCGGGAATCGGACTACAGGCTAGGCTGAATTGTGTACATAGAACGAATTCAATAAGTACATAATTGGGTAAAATTGGGGAAAAAGGGAGAACCCTTGCGAGTTTCATCTAACTGAGGCACCCAATTTAACCAGCTTGGGGCAACTGGCTTCCCTCGAAGAACTAGACCCCCAAGACTGGCGCATTAAGGCCAAAGAAACAAAATCAGTTCAGGTCACATTTACCACTCGCAGACAAACATGTCCGCCAGTAACTCTAAATGGTATACCGATCCCACAAGCAGAAGAAGCGGACTACCTTGGAATATATCTAGACCGTCGTTTCACGTGGAGAAAACACATTTTTACTAAACGACTTGCAATGGGTCAACAAGTACGCAAACTGTACTGGTTAATTAATAAAAGTAGTCCATTGTCATTGAAAATAAGCTACTATTATATAAGGCTATAAAAAAACCAATATGGACGTATGGTATACAGCTGTGGGGCACAACTGCCAATTCAAACTTAGAAATCCTACAAAGGTTCCAATCAAAAATATTAAGAATAATAGTTAATGTACCATGGTATGTGACCAACGAAAGACTTCACCGCGACCTCGGTATAAAATCTGTGAAGGATGAAATAAGAGACACAATTAAAACTTATAAAAAGAGATTACAGACACATCCAAATGAATTGGCACAATATCTGATGGACGATATATTCCCTAGTGTTCGGAGATTAAAGAGACGAGTACCACAAAATTTACTCTAAAATGAAAATAAAGGAAATGTCATAGGATATTTGCCTTGCAAAACTTATAGTATTGACCAATATATTGCTGAATGTCTTCAAGACAGATGGTAATTTAAAAAAAAAAAAAAAAAAACTCCCGACATAAAGGATTTAGACTATACGATTCGATTTTGTATTTTCATTATTTGCTTTGGTAACTACTTGCATTATATTTTTTTCCTTTATTAAGCGGTCCCCCGACGCAAATACTTATATAAGTTCATATTCATATTTTTTATAAGTTTTTGGTATCTTTATTGTATTAAATGAACCTACGGACACACAATTTTTCACTTGTTTAAGTATATCTATCAATATTGCGTAAGAACCTTTCACCCACACCAATAAAACCTCAATATCTTGGAGACGATTGTTTCTATTTCGACCAAACATAGCTAAGGTCCGTCTCGATGAACTAGGCTTTCGATTAAAAAAAAAACCGCAATCAAATCCGTCCACGTGTTTGGCTGCTAGAATGTCACAGACAGATACACAAACACACAGATACACAAATACACAGATACACAGATCGAGAGGTCAAACTTATAACACTTTTTTTGAGTTTGATCTTATAACACCCTTTTTGGGTCAGGGTTAAAAAATTAAATCATTAGAACGGATGAGGAATTATGTGCATTGAGTGTGAGAAAGAATCATATAGATGTCACCACCGTCCCGATAAAGACGATCACATATAGAATGCTTAATTCACCGAGACGGACAGCGATACGGTAGCTCAGTTGGTAGAGCGACGGGACGGTTTCCCAGTAGTCGCGGGTTCGAATCCCTGCCCGTATCGGTTTTTTACATTCTATATTTATATAAATTTAAATAAGCTTAACATGGATATACATGTTTATAGATATTTTCAAACAAGAATCGTTCGACGAATAATTGGTGAAATAAGAATGTAAAGGTGTGAAAGAAAAGAAGATAACGTGGTTGGATGTTTTAGCCATCAAGAGATCAGAAATTATTTAGAGATGTGGTGCGAAAGTATGTAGTGACCAAAATATAGAAAGGAATGTTGCGATGGTCCGGGCAAGTAGAGCGGATGGACCTAAAAGAATAACAAACGGGATTTATAACGCAAATGTGGATGGAGAGCCTTAAGAGAACGGACATGCACAGATAAAATCCGCGATGTCCTCCAAAAAGCTGGGGTTCGAAGTGGCAAGAATAAAAAGAGGTGTATGTATGAGATTGTGGAAGTGAAAGAGGCGAAAGTTGTGTCAGAACGAAGTGAATTGGCGCTCCATAGTCTCTCTCTGTCTCTCGTGAAATAGTAGCGTGAGGTTTTTGTATGTATGTACTCTAAGTAATATAAGATCTAGATAGAGATATTATTATTTCTATGCTAATTAAACACAAAAAGACAATTCATTATAAAAAGGTTTTATTTTAAATTTGCTTTTTCATTTTAATTTAAATTGATCAGTAAGAAAGAGCGAAACTCGTGTGTCTAAATCCTTGCGGGCCAGTGGTGCGCTACAGCTGGGTGGCGCGGTTGCCTCCGGTGGTGGTGTTTGGAGCTTCGGAGCTCGGAATCGACGAGCTCGGGTCAACAGCCAGGAGGCACTGCCGTTACGGAGACCACCGTGTGTTAATCCTGCTTCTTTGTCTATAGCTGCTGGCATTGACCGTGGAACGCTAAACAATAAAACATGTGTTAGGGATAAAACTAGTCCATACCCTAATATCGATATAAATAAACTTATTATATACTGAGAAATTAAATTTCTTTTGCTTTGCTTTCAATTTACGTGTTCATGGTTCAAGTTTTAATCCATCTTTCATTAAGCTTCATAACCTTGTGAATCATCAGGGTTTATTTTGACTATTAAACTAATGTATATTTTTTTATCTCTAGTATTAATGTATAAATAGTTGAACTTTAGATTTTAACTATTTACATATTCATAGTTTTAAAAGTGGAACTGTTAGGTTAAAAACTTTTGAATCATAAATTAAATAGTTTTAAGAAGAAAAAAAGTATAAAATAATTCTTTTAATGACTAAAAATTGTTAATTGATTGATAAAAGAAATCGTAGTCATATTGTATTTATAAAAATATTCACTCGAGACACAGACGAAGCTTCTTAGCAATCCATGGATTCACCGTGCGGGTGCCGGGCCCATCGCGTTGCAAGGAGAGGAGTGCAAGCAGTGCCTGGGACTTGCGACCCAGGAGTAGGTTTAAGGGGCCCCTTTATTGTGCGCAAAAACGCTCACCTTCACCCTCCACACTCCTCTCCCTACCTAACCAAATTTGGAAAGAACCTACTAATGCCGCCTTTGAAATACGTTCTAGAAATGAACCGATGCTTGTTCTAGAAAGGCCAAGGTCTTTAAGTAGGCTATAGAGAGATTTTGCTGTTATACCTCTCACTCCCACTTCTACCGCGTACAAACTAACTATAAATTTATTCCTGATCAGTTCGTTGGTTAGTTCGTAATACTTATTGAGCTTGAATGTGTGATCTCTTGGGATGTTTGTTTCCCAAGGAACAGTAAGCTCCACAAGTATCACGCGCCTCAGATGTTTCGAATACAGGAATAAGTCCGGTCTGGATGACGAAACACCAACATCCCCAGGGATTTTGTAATGCTTTTCATACGTGTCCATCATGAGAATCCAATCAGGAGCCGTGCCTAATATTGAATAAGGCTTCTCTTTTGATTTTTTGGAGGAGCCTTCTTTTACGAATTCTATAGATCGTTCGGTGATTGTTATACCCTTTCGCGCTCTTGCTACTGAAAGACTAACCGCTTCTCGTGTAATTTCTAATACCTTGTCGTGGCGATGCGAGTATTGACCTTTATTTAGAAGTACCCTACACCCTACTAATAGGTGTTTCGCGGTTCCTATTGCCTCCCCACAGATGTTGCAAGACTTTTCGGTGGCTTTGCCCCATCTTACTAATTTACTTTGATCTGGGAGAGTCATTTGGAATGCATTAAGATAGAATTTTAATAATGCTGGGGACCAATCATAAATTAAGGTGCGCCACTTCATAGCTAGTGGAATACAAAAATCTTCTATGGTCACCCATTCGTTTTGAATTTCTAGGCTCATCGCGTGGAGTCGGTAATTATCGTTTTCGTCTTGTCGAATAAAAGATTTTGTTATGTCTATGTCTTGAACTTTCCTACTTGATCCTAGCCCTACTTTATTTGTTTGAGCACCTATCATAATTTTTTTATGGAATTGAAGTCGTGACTCGAGCTCTGAGGCAACTTTGTCTTTTGGGAGAGAAGATACAGTATCATCTTTAGATTTTCCGATGATATGTCTTTTGGTAACTCTTAGATGTTTGTAGAGCTCCGATGGTTTCTTTAATTTTAATCCAAAATTGTTTCGGTCTCTAAATAAGGTTGAAGAGTCCGCTGAGTGCGCTAACCCGAGCCATAACTTCAATGTCTTTATGACGCTTGCATCTAACTTTGACAAAAGGGTTTTATTTATATCATACACGAGAAAAGGCCAATTTAGACGTGATGTTAAATAATTATCGTAAATCCAAGCTTTTTTGACGTTACTTATTGGTTGGTTGTCTACCTTTTTGAGATCGTTTAAAAAGCTATCGACTATTACATCCAACGATGGAGTACGGCCTTGGTAATCGATTTTTTTACCTAAAAATTTAAACGGAGCTGCTTCCGTAACCGTACTAACGCGCTGACCGCCTATTATAAGACCCGGATCGTAAGAGGTATATTTGGTATTCCGTCTACCCAGACACAGACTAAAACATTTACTTGGTTTTGTCCTCAATCCGCCCGTCCACGTACAGAAATCCTCAACTACATTTAAAAGTACCTGACATTGTTTCGGATTACGTGTCAGTATCGCGAGATCATCTGCAAAAGCTAGTATGGATTCTGTGTATTTGTTGTTGAACTTAAACCGATAACCCCACTTTTTTTCATTTGTAATTAATTTGTCTATTAAAATATTAATAACTATATTAAATACAATAGGAGAAATACAGCAGCCCTGAAATAAACCAACGTTATAATTAAGTGGTTTTGAATGATTTTCATTAAAAATTATTGAGAATTTTAATTTTGAATAATATGATGCAATAATGTCGCGAACTACCGTAGGAAAGTTATACCATTTAAGCGCGAACATCATCAGTTCATGTCGTACCGACCCAAAGGCATTCTCCAAGTCTATCCAACAAACCGTAATTTGTCTCTCGCTAGTTCTAGCATCTTTAAGGCTTTCCGATATTAACGTATTATGTTCCAGGCATCCAGAAATGCCGGGCAAAAACCCTTTCTGGCGATTAGGCCTGAAATATCTATTGTTAATCATGAATTGCGTCATTTTTGTTTGTAAAAAAGAGAAAAATATTTTGGAAATTTTATTTGTTAGGGCTATCGGTCTAGTATTCTTAGGATTATTGACGTTGTCGTTTTTCGGAACGAGGACAAAAAGGGCTTTTCCGAATGATACCGGTATTTGCTTTCTTGACCAGATTTTACCGAATATATTTAAAAGATGTTTATGGAGCGACGGACATTTTTTATAAACTATATAAGGGATACCATCCGGACCTGGTGCTGACTTAGATGGTTTCATTTTAATTATTTTATTGATTTCCTCCAAAGTTGGTGGGTTGGCTTGAAAATCTTCAGTAGGAGTCTTAGGTGTGTGTTCGTTTGGATCCCCATATAGTCTTTGGTTTTCTGGCACTTCGTATGTGCTTTTATAATTATCGAAAATTTGCTCGTTGGTCAAGAGAAGCTTACCTTTTGGATCTTTGAAAATATTTTTTGAGTATTTAAAAGGATTTTTATTAAAGTCTACTTCATGTTTTGCCCGATCAAAGCTATAACGATTTTTTGTTATTTGATTTGTTATGCCTTGGATAAGCCAATATGCGTCAGAAAAAGTTGTAAATTAAGGGAATTTGATTTTTTTATCCTATTTGTATCTATATAATCAGCACAAATTTCAGAAAGTAAAAGTTGCCTTATTAATTGATATTAACAAATAATAAAAACAATATTCGGTAATAACTATATGAAGTTACAAAATATAGTTATATATCAGATGGTCCACTTACTATTCCAGAGCCATAGCTGTACGTATCCTAGCTGGAGCTATTACTGAAGGGAGTTCGTTTGATAGATTTCTCTTTAAACCTATAAAAAAATAGTTTACATTATTTTATTGTTTTTTTCCATTCCAAGAAGTTCACAAATGCGTAGAAGGTAACTTTTATTATTTAAAAATATTTTTTAATATTACAAATGCGTCACTTCTTTTTTAACCTTTACCTGAATATTTGATATTCTTGATAGAGCTCTTGTCTCTCCATTTCTGTGAGCAGACTGGACAAACTGAACGACGTATGGACCAACGAGGGATATCCTGTCCTTGCGGCTTAACCTTTTGAAATCCTGGAATTTCTAGACATACCTGTTTAACAATGAAAACTTCTTAGTCACGTACCTTCTTCTTAATTAAAAAAACAAAGAAAAATAGGTTGGAGATAAACAATGACAAAAAAAATTATGAATAAAAATATTTATTGCATATATTAAAATTGTATATACTTTTAATTACAGTACTGTAAATAATATACTTAAAAAGTATAAATATTACTTAATTTATTTAGTTCTATTTTTTAATATGATGGAGTTGGTATACCTTATAAAAATTGAGACGAAAATAAACTATAATATGTTATTATTATAAATAATTTATAGCTCGAATTCAGATTAAGGTACCGGTGAGGGTGTCGGTGATGCTGTGAAGGCCAGTATGGAGGGAATGTCCATGTCCCGTCTCATAGACATCCGGGACACGCGTGACCGGGACACGCTGCGCTCTGTGACGCGGTAGCTCAACCCGTGCACGCATGACTCGGACGCATTTTGACTGCTAGAATGTTCGTTTAGAAAATATGCCAGACATTCTAAATTTAAATATTTTTTTATTATTGGCTGCTATTGTTGGGTATTCATAATATGATATTTTATTGAATGTTAAAAAGCAATAATGAAATCGACGGTTCAAGGGTATTTGGTCTAAGCGACAAATATGGGAAAATGGAGTAATGTAAGTATAATGGAATTCAGCGATATTTATCGCCGTCTTTTGGGTTAGGTTTAAAATCTTTAAGATCATTTTTTGGCCGTTTAGAACCTATTGTAATTTGGGTATATTTTTTAACTTCTTTCTCTAAAAAAAATTTTCTACAACGCTTAAATATTTTTACCTCGGACAATATTTAATGTTATTCAGCATTACACTTAGTCGCTTGAAACATTCAAACTTATTCATTATAATATATTTGTAATAACCCTTGAAGCCTGTCGTTTTAATGCAATATTAGTTTGAAATGTTACATGGAGTTATTATACGTACCTACATAGAATAAGGGAGTCATAAGCAGGCCTACGAGTATCATTCAGTGTCTGACAAATAATAAGAGGCAAGATGACAGACCGATAACCATCTTTGTCTAATCTTACATGCAATAAAGAGAGACCGATAGGTAGCTACAATTGCTTTCTTTTTTTTCTATCCACACATATTAGCTAGCTTCCCTAATTATGTATAATACACAATAATAATTATCTATATTTACTTAAACCTAGATGATGATGATATTAGACTATAAATTGTTTTATTTTACATTTTACTGATGTTATGTTTGGAAGTAAAAATAACTTTCGTTGGTATTATTATATTTTGAAAGTCATTTTTTTTTGTTGATTTGTGAATGCACTATGTATAATAACAATTAATTGTACTAAAACTTAAATGGTTCATTTTAAGAAATACCCTAAGCCCATGACCTTTTCATAAAAATCGAGTATTAGAATAATAATTAATAATCGTCGTCTGTATCGCTCACCTACTCTAATTTTGTGTATCATTACCCGTTACTTTAACTTCTTTGACGTAATCGATATATTGTAAGAATTGTAATATGAATCAATTTTCCTCGTTCTGTCTTACATTCATATCACCGCTTGAAGTTTGAACTAGGTAATATGCTTTAAGCAATAAAATCAATCACAGGCAATTCGATTATTTTGCCTTACTTCATTAAATAAAGCATGTGATGCATATTGAAGAAAATACGTCTTATAGAATTTTAATATTATCTCAGATAGTGTAGTATGCAGTAGTGGCAATATTGGTATCAATCAATTGTGTAAAAATCTATAGAGTACTTTTTTTAATGAACTTTTCAAAAATATAAAATATCGCTTAGACCAAGTAACCTTGGAACCGTCGATATGATTTATATATAAGTATAATGATTTAGAAACGTAATTTTATTTTTATTTTTTTTAATAATATTGCAAATTATTGCAATTTATTTGCAAACGGAAACAAACCTTATCTCACTTATCTGATACTAATATCAGACAAAAGTCCCACAACTAGCAAAATATTAATTCGAGTGACTGTAATAATGGTTTTGTAAGTAACCATTGACTGATACATTGCACTGTGAGAAAGCATTAAATAGACAAATTGAATAGAGTGAAAGTCGCGGGAAAAATGTTTTCTGTGGTGTTATGACGTGTGACGTCACACACTTTTAGTTTTATAATTTGTTCTTCTACACCGGTTTGAGGTTATATACGGAAAATGATGTCTACGATTTTCCTCATATGAAACTGCATATTATTTAAATGTTTTTTACTTACTGTTCAGTATTTTCATCACGTGGTAAAGACGATGGTTGCTCGTGTATTTCGTCTCGAGCCTCGCAGCTTCTAGAACGTACCATGTCCAAGAGTAAGGTTTCGTTTCCACCCAGATCGTCATATTTCCTTAAAAAAACATAATCCACATCTTTATCATATACATATATTACAAGAGATAGCATTGTTTATGTCATGCTTAATAGCAGGAATGCCTTTCTTAAAGTATAACAAAATAATTGTTTAAGATAATAATATATGCTTAACAATAAAATGACAAGAAACAGAGTATTTATTTATACTTCAACACGCTTTAAATCAATGATTCACTGAAACAATAAAGAGAAACATTTAAATGAAGTAACACGTGTTTATATGTTTATAAACATGTATATAAATGTAGTTATATATGTGTAGGTATATATATGTAGGTATATATGCCACTTGATAAGATTGATTAAGAACAAATAAAGGGAAAGAAATTGTTTTGTTGTTTGATTTGTGTAAGCTCTTTAAATAGGTAAAAATATGTCCTCAACATTTAGTATAAGTACTTGAGTGAAAGATGTAAGTATCCAATACCAATAAGTATTGGTATTAGAAATTATAAAGATATAATTAATTATTACCACAATTTAAATTAAAGAAAAAACAGATTAAATATTTTAACATTATAATAAAACATGCAGTATTTGTAAAACAAATAAAATGTTTTAATAGAGTCGCGAGAATAGTTTTTATGTGCCGCCATTAGCAACTGTGTTCATATGTCAGGTGATCTAGGTTCACTTCCTATAATAATATTAAAGTTTGTACACTTAACAATTCATAACATGTAAAATAAAATACCACTTACGTGTGCATTTAATACATGAAATAAATAAATAACTAACATGGGTCGATTAAGAGTGGAACCATAGCACTCGCTGCGCTGGGACATCAATGAGGTGAGTTGGGAGGGGAAGCTGTCCTTTAGGTAGGAAGAACTTTCAGGACGGCCGGTGCGAAGCTTCGATAGAAGTGAGGCGTATGGTGTGACGTCATTGCTCATGAACGATATTCGACTTGGGTCTTCCTTCTTGGGTCTAAAAACTTTAGTAATTATTCATAATGACTGCTTAAGAACTTATTTTTTTATTTCATAGAAGTTATTCTATTACAATTGTCGTTACATATTACATATAATATATTTTTAAAAATGTGAACACCTTCTTCATCTTCTCATATAAGTTAGTTGCATTGAAATAAAATGACTTGTAAAATATTTTTGCTCATAAACAAGCTAAAATAAATTATGACCAATTTTAGTACAGTTTCAATCAGCGTACAAAGCAACATTCGTATCTGTAGGTAGGTATACTATACAGACAGTTCATAAAACTTAAAAAAACTGACAAGCAATTTTGTATCAGCTCTTCTTGCAAGTCAAACAATATGCAATTGAGTTTATTGAGCAAAAATTAACTGAATTATCTTCAAGTTGCGGTTTACGACGTCTCAAAGAAAACCGCGTCCAATGAAGCCGTGAAGCTGCTTTAACTTTTTCTCGGAGCGTGACTCACGTTGACTCAAAGGTTTGATTATAATAGTAACTACCACGACTAGCAAGAAGGCCTTGACGGTACTACGAATTTTATCATTGATTAGTTTCGTAAAATTCTAAGCAGGCTTCTCTAATCTAAATAAAAACAGGATGTCTACCGGTTACGTAAATAAAGTTTAAAAATGTCCTATCAATTTGCAACGAATAAATTCAAACTACTCGAGTGATATATAATAATTATGAAGTGGTTGAAACAAATTATTATTATAGCTATAATTAGAGTATGACAATCTTTATCAATAATTGGTCAATTACACACTTACTGCGATAAGCCTCTTGAAGAATAGAGTTTTGAATAACGCGCTTTCCAATCAACATTTCTACTCCAAGCGGCTTCAGTCATTCTGTAATTTAAATACACATGGAAAATGTAAATATCTATTTAAAACAAAAAGATATTGGATTGAACGCAATTAATTCGAATAGGGTTCGTTGAGAGAGTAGGTATTCTGCTACTTATTATGTATTCAACTAAACTAAAATATATATTTAATAAGGGTTCTGAAATGTATAATATTACGTGTTTATATATTATAATACGTAGTACACTAGTAGGTATAATTACTGCATATTGTTCGAAAGCCGCTTGGCTGTGCGCAGTCGAAGGTCATGTAAATTGTGACATACAGCACAATACTATGAACGGTTCTAAATATATTTAGTGATAAATAAACATTGTACAGATTGAGGTTTCACGACCATATAACGAGATACCGTACTTGGTTTGGTGGGATCATAAAAGTATATACTTACTTATAAATTACATATAATAAGTTTGCCGATAGTATTATTTATGTGAGTCAGTGGAATCAATAAATAATTGAAGTTCACAGTAAACTACCAATAATAATACTCTTGATATTCGAAATGGATTACAAATAAATTTCAAGTTGCTATATTTTTAAATGCTTAATAAATAAATATTCAAAAAAATACTCTTAAGTTTTAAACAACTATTCTTTGTTATTTTATTTGGAATGAGTATAAAATATTTTTAAAAAACGTCATTTTATATATGTTAAGTTTGATTATAGGCATAGTTTGACAATGATTTTTTTTTAACTGACAACCTATCCTACGTGCGATGACGCCTACTCAATCTGTTTTATTTATAATTTAAAAAACTTTTTAAATTACAAGTATAAAATAAGTTTCTAGAAATGTTTATCTTTGTTATGTAAATGTTAGTCTTTGATATATTGATTAAAAAATATATTTTAAGTTTTTGCATTATGCTTCAATAAAAATATAAATAAGTTGTTAGGTATGTACTTATGGTTAGTAAAGATAACAAAATAAAACACTTCAAAAAAAAATAGAGCAGATCATCAAGGCGAAAAAAACCTATTTTAATATACAACAAATATTTATTTAATAGATATACGCTCAAGAAACAGGTTCACCTTCAAATTGAATACTTGTAATGAAACATCAGAGTAGAGCTTATAGCGACTACTCTACTTCCATTTCATATAATTTAAAAAATTCGACGTAATCACAATTAAAATATATGATGTGTTTATGCTAACAGATACCCAGAGATGTTATCCCGTTAACCGTTATCGTCCTGCCGATTCAGTCAAACATTTCGTGGGAACGCTGGTAGTCCTATTGTTGCAGACAAAGACCATTTGTTCAGTGTCGCATTTAGTGCTACAATGTGATTCGATAAGTAATTGGATTTTAGACTAGCTGTTGTGACGATGTCAGGCGGCGGGGGCGGCACACGGCTTCGCGGACCGCGGCCGCTGCACACTACTGACTACTCTAGTCGTTGCAACCGCGACGGTCGGCGAGCACGTCGCGCTCAGACTCCGTACCGGCTTGATAACGCGTCCTATTTAAACGACACAGTCGCTAGCTGTGCGAACCGATTTGTTTACTTTTGAGCATCGATGCTAATTGCGGATTCTCTTGAAATTAGTAAGACAGGTCGGTTAAATATTCAAACCGGCTCCGTCCCCATATGATCTGAATTGGACCCGCACGAACTGTGCGATCCTTCGATATTGGTGTAGTAACGATGTGGATAAACCTCAAGTGCAGTTGTACATTACGGATCTTCGGATGACTCAGTGTTAACTTTCTCGTAACTTTCGGTGTCAGACTCGTGACTTGGATGTGCTGGAGATGTGATTGCTGTTATTGATTTGTGTTAAAAAGTGCAATGGCTGGTGCTAGTGAGGAATGTGTGAGTGTGGAGGAGAGTGTCCAGGAACCTCGAAAACGAGGACTTAGTGGCTCGATGTCGCTGCGCACGCGCAAGCTGGGTCGTCGTCTCTCCCGCAGTATGTCTATTGTGGCATTAAAACTGCCGGAGAAGGCGCAAAGCATTACGCGGACCTCCTCGAAGCTGATGAGGTCAGGCAGTCGTGATAAGAAGAACAGATCTTTTGAACTGTCTGTTATACTTCCAGATAAAACGCAGAGACAGGTAAATACAAAATTAAATAATAGCTATATACAGATACGTATATATGTATATATAAATATAAATATTTATTGTAGAACTGCCATTATTGGACTGCTTAAATTATGGTCTGAACATCATCAAAAATGGTAACCAAATGTTTATTTTAATTATTTAGTAATATTACCAAAGAAATGAACCATTTAATCAATTACAAAAAAAAAAACCCACGTGATTAGATAAATAACATTAAATAATTTTATACCATATTTACAGTATATAGAATGTTTGATATTTAGACATGAAACATAATATAATAAACAACGAAGTTCAGGAATGAAACTTAAAACTTTGCGACATACTTCTCTATCCACAACAATAAACATATCAGCACTGATAAAGGTAATAGATACCCGTTGATATTCGAATTGTGTTTACTTACACAAGTTACACAGCACACGCTCTACCAACGACCAACGTACCTCTACCTCGTGTAATTCATTCAAATTTCAAACACATTCGTTTTGTTGCAATTTTGATGCTTGTTTCACCATAATCGCCCACACCGTGGATTTCTCCATTGAAAATAATGAGGTTCTATTGCCGTCGTTCAAATACGTCTAGCATTGTTTGCTTGTCATTGAACCTCGGAATTCGCGGTTTGCGAGATTGTTTGAA
This sequence comes from Napeogenes sylphis, assembly GCA_959347405.1. Lineage (NCBI taxonomy): Eukaryota > Metazoa > Arthropoda > Insecta > Lepidoptera > Nymphalidae > Napeogenes > Napeogenes sylphis. The sequence goes on from OY365783.1 coordinate 3,529,420, forward strand.
TACCGGCCAATTGGCTGCTAACTTTAATATTCATATTGTCTACGGCTAATTTTGGCTTTGCATATAAAATTGATGATTAATTATAAATATAATCATTGGCGACACAATAATGTTCCTGTATCATATATAAGTGTTATTGAAACTATAAACATAGATTAATTTCAAAATTGTGATACAGGATATTGGCGCCATTTGCAATTTCACTTCCGTGTTGATAAATAAAATCATGGCAATCCAATTGACTTTTTAAACAATAACTGCTTCCTGACCAAAGTAAAGGACAAGTGTGATTCCGGTAATTTATAACTTGATTTAATTAATTTAAGTTACTTAACTAGCGTTTATTATATTTTCTCATGCGCGTGAACCAAGGTTAATAACTAATTTAGAAAATAAATAAAATGTGTTGATATAAAATATCTTCATTTAGTTATTTTATATATATTTATTTATCATCCATTTGTTGACCCTGTTATAGGTAATGATAATCATTTGTTATACTTCGCGCAAATTTACTTTCCCTTTTACTACGAAGTCATTACTAAGAAATTCATTAGAATTAAATTATGTATAAATATCTAATTGTAGTAGGCATTTCATATAAGACATTCAAATTGTTTTATGTCAGTTTGTATGTTACCTGGTTTGATTATCAAGTCCATGATATTCTTATGAACTTTTGTACAGGAATCTCCAAGACCATGACTTTAAATATAGACAAATATTATTACAAAGAACTATTTAGTTAAAATAATTTATATTTTATCAAAGAAAGTAATTGCTTGTTAACTATTCGTGGAGAAAAATATTTTATTTAAATATAAACTGTGGGTATATTTCATTATAACAAGTTAAACAAAGGCGTGGTAGATCATGATATCAATGTATAATATGGATATTGTTCATTGTTATTATATTAAAGTCATTCACTGATCATATTTTATCTTAACTCCTCAAAGGTGAGTTCTAGTCAGAGCTTGCAGTTTTGTTTGAATGTTTGTCTATGTGATGTGATCTTTCCTTGACCAGATACTTTCTACTAGTTTTTTGAGATTAAAATTGTTGTGTGATATTTTTGACATAATGCCAAGTATATTACTTAACTTGAAGTAAATATACAAGAAACATAATTAACAAAGCGTTGCTATAAACTTCGTTACATATACATAAGTATTTTTCACTTTGTTTGTTAAATAATATTATAATATTTTTTTGAAATCAGTTATATCTTTCCTTGAAATCAACATCAGTGATCGCTTGTGTACGTCAAAAAACTAATGTCAAAATATAGCTTTTTTAAATTGTAGATTTTTCTATAAGGTCTGGAATCTGCATCGCGTGCTAATATTACTTACGATGCATTACCTTCAATGAGGAAGAACGCCTACATATTGTACTTAAACATTACACGATCACGTAATAGAGGAAATAACATATCATCAGATCATTTAGTTCAAGCAGACTAATGGCTCATGAAGCTTCTTTAAAATTAATAGCTTTCGAATTCTTAGTACATTTATATCTCTAGTTATTTGTTTTAAGAATAGTCTTGTATAGACATGTACTTATAAGTTGTACTAGGAGTAAAATGTTTTGCGTTTTAAAGTTTTACAACATAAATAATGTTTTACGAATAGGCTTATCTTGTCTTGGATCACGCCTCACATATAAGTTAAACATAAAAATAGATACGCAATATCTACAAACCTGTTTCGAAAATAGGATAAGGAATACAGAATTATTCACCGTCTGCTTAGTTGGAAGTATTAAGAAAGTAAAAGTGATCTGGTGTTGCAACATGAATATAATTAAATCATTTAGTATTTAGTCATTTAAATTTTTCAGGTGTTGCAAGTTGTCAATATTTAATTTTTAAATCTATACCTATCTAGAAGGAGGAGGCCTATACCCTAAAAAGGATGTCAATTCTGGAACAGACAGAAAACTAATATGTACCTACATACCTATTTACTTAATTTGCATTTTTATTATAATCAGTAAGGGTAAACGTGTAAATTGTAAAATGAGTATTAAAGGTTAAAAATAAAGAGGTTTATTATTATTATTATTATTATACCTATCTATTTGGCAGTAAATAAGTAACATAAAATGTACCTGAGTTTAATGTCGCTAATTAGAACTTTAACTACCGAACAGGTTAAACAAATAAAGTATAAATATTTAATATTACAGGACGCCATAACAAAGTGATAGCAGATGTAAATCCGCAATGGTTAAGTGAAAGTGATGTCGCAATAGTAGTGAGTGAGTCGCGTGCCTCATGCGGGCCTGAGGTAGTTTACTTAATTAGTCGTGTTCGTGATGTTACTATACACCAGAAATGCAAGGCATGTTATATGTAAATTATATTTGTTTTACATAAAAAGTGATTGAGAAAACCAGACACGGATACTGCGTCTCCTTGGAGGGCGCAATTTTGATCCAAGTGTGACAGTTCTTTAAAACATTCCACAGATTAAAGACATACAATGTGTAGTAAAATAATATCTTAATTTTGTTAAATTCTAATATTCGATACCTACAATATGATTAAGTTATTTTTATATCGATAAAAAAATGTGTCAGAAATCAAGAACTTCTTGATTGAGTGAGGGGGGGGGGGGGGGGTTTCTTTAGAAATATCACGATACAGCCGGTAGAGATGGGGGGAAATAGCATCCATTTGTCAGTCGCTAAAACACATAAGTATGTGATTCTAAATATAATAACACTTGCATGTATTATTAGATAGTATTTCTACTACACTGCATCCAGCGGTGCGTTATTTGATTCTATAAGTATCATCTGTCTTTCAATTGCCCTTAATGTCATAATATGGTTGAGTTAAGCTGTCTTCAATACATCTAATATGCTAAATATAATAAATTTGTTATTTCCTAAAGTCTGTATATATCATCAAATCCGTTTAACTGTTATTCAAAAACTAATTACATATTAGTAATTCTTCAACGAATAACATACGATGACCCTGCGATTCGATAGTTTTATTAATTTGTTTTTTTAGATATTTTTGGATTTTTCGATTAGAAAATAAAATGGACCAAAACTAATATATAATGCTAAGGAAACACGGAAGAATATCAGTAACCTTGAACCTTACATATCTTCAATGTATTATATATGTCTGTATGTATATATATATATGTAATATTACAAATTACAATTGTATAATCAACAAATGATCGTAAATACGTAACGCTTTAATTTATAAGCGACTATTCTTACTCAGTGTTTGTAAACAGCACTGTTATGTTTGGAGTGGTGCCACTGCCACTAATCACTAGTAAATTATATTTTTGTAACTACCTAACTACAATACACAAACACACACAGACACACACACACATATATATATATATATATATATATATATATATATATATATATATATATATATATATATATTCTTATTATACATGTGTGTGTCATACTTACATTTCATGGGAATTGTTCTGTTTAATGTTGAAATTGAATAAGGACTCTATGTAGAGTCTCTCCTTTAGAGCTAAAAATAAAACTAGAAAAACATATTCATCATCTGATGTGATCTGATTTTTTTTATTAATTTACAATGAAAATTCATCAACACGTCTGGCACTGGGACACATGTCACAGTCATAGTCTCGAACGTGTCGACGAATGTTCAACTTTTCATTAATTAAAATGTTAGTAGAACACGTATAGATTTATTTGTAACATTTCTCCAAACGTGTTAAAACCGGATCTTTTTCGTCATAGTTTTGACATAGTTTTAAAAGTAGCAGAAGAAAATCACATATTTGGTTTCACTAATCCACTTATTAGAAAGTAAAAACACAAAGTTCAAATTTATAAGTTTGTTAATATAAAAATCAGCCTAGGTTTCGAGGCAAGATGACTATCTGTGTATCGGGAGTTAAACCGGTTGTGTATAGCGAAACAAACAGGACATAGCACCACTGAACCTAAGGGCATCGATCATTGGAGTATGCACAGCTTAATATAAACCTTTGCGATCCTTATTTTAAAACATTTATCATTGTTTGAATGAAAATAGACGAGTGAGTGAAGAAAAGAACAAGTTAATGATAATTTATATGATAGATGGCATTCATTATTTAATGTGTTTATTAATTCGGAAAATGTATTTTTTTTTGTGTGATAATTTACAACAAATGGTAGTAATGACGGAAAGAAAGGCAGTCGTTAGCAAGTACCACGTGCTATGTCTTATATAAGATACTTAAACACTACTGTCATTTTAACATGGAGTCTATAATGTATAGATAAAACTTTGATATTATCTGTGTATCAACATATTTTTATTAACATATTTTTATCTGTTAAATATTTTAATGTCATTTTTTTTTAAAATTTATTTTCGTAAAAAAAGTATTTATATTTTTTCACATTATAATAGCGATTGTTCTCGCAAACTTCATATTTATCACATGCGTCCCCAATCAACTACAACAGTGTTCTTGTTAGGAAAGAGTGAACAAAACTGCTATTGTCATTTACGTGACACGATTACTTAAACAACATATTTTTGTTATTCAAAAAACTTTAATATTTTTAAAATGTTTAAAAATGAAATTGTTGTTAATAATATTAAAAACAAATAAATAATATTCAAAAATTTTAGGAATGTAGGCGTAGGTTGATATCATTAATATGTATATAATTTTAGGTGTTTTCAAATTGAGAACGATTCGATTAACGGAATTTATAGTCTATAATCTACAATGTAAATTTAGAATATTAGGTACTATTGTAAGAAATATCCTAATTAATTATAACAAACAATTTATCCTAGTTGTGTTTGTTTTATTTTTGTGTTAATGCGACAAATTATTATGTAACTTTGCACATGACACATGTTAGGTATAGAAAAGGACACAGGGTATTCATCTCAAATACCATTTGACATATTAACACTAATGATAGCTTTACAATGCGGACCAAGACACTGGCAAGAGTTAATGAATAATAAAATAAAAAATATTAAAATAGAAAAATAAGCACTTATTAAGTGATGGTAAAGCCTATCGTAGCTACATCATTAATGCTAACGTTCAGAGTTATAAGAGATTTTTGAAGATGAGAGTTCTTGACCTGTCTTGTGATTAAAAGATAGGCCTCCTGGAACATCTTCCAAACCGTAGATTCTGAAACATTATAAAAGTGTCATAATAAATAAGTTTCTTTTTCTATCATTACATAGGTCGTATATAGTTTAATTTTATGTAAATGTGCGCTCATGTAATGTACTTTCTAAAGAAATCGATAAAGTTATGAAATATATTACGTGAGTTACGATTATCACCTCGTATAATGAAGGGATATAATGAATACTTAGTCTTAATAATAGTTTTAAAAAAAATAGTCATGTATATTTCCATGTATTGTCATAAGTAACATGCTATTGGTTATTAGTTATTACGGCAAAACTCTCTTTGATGTTTAACCAGACGTGACAACGTGGTCTATCCACTATATGATAATGATTTCAGGGACACCTAAATATAACTTCTGTAATGCACACGTTTATATCTTTGTGAGATATAATATTCACATTGAAAGCAACATTTTCCTTCAATACAATTGTAACCAGTAATAAGTAGGTATTTAACACGTTTTTTTTTATAATATTACACGTTTTGTATTCATCATAAGTTTATCACTGATGTAACGAGTTAATAGAAACAATAGATTGGAACAATAGATCACAATAAATAATAATGTTGCAATTGGTGATAATATAATTGGTGATAAGTGATAAACGTTTACAACTTACTATGAAAGTGTCGTCTGTTTTGGTTCATTACAGACCAAAGACCGAAATAATCCACTGACAGGGAAAGTGACACGTGCACGTTACAATTTACAGTAACTGACATGATGTCATCCCGGCATTTTTAGGTCAAGTAATATTCCTGTAAAGCCACAGGTTCTCAAACTTTTAACCATCACACACACACACACACACATCGAATTATTATTAAAAATATCCAAGTAATATTATAAATAACAAAACTCTTGTTGAATATATACCTATGTATTATATTATATAAAGTATTTAACTTCATTTAAATTTTCGAACGTATTAATATTCAGCAAGTTATGTTATGCATATTATGTTGTAATCTTAATACAAAATCGTTATCCCTAATTTCCTAACCCTCTTTTGCTTGCCTGTATGCTGCCTATATATAGGGTGGGGTGTTATAATTCACTTTGAGAATCACTGAGTCGTATCAATAAGTAATTTTGACCGAAATAAATATTACGTATCCTTGGTATGTCATAATTCTTATAATCAACTGAACACGCCAGACGTCAGGTGATAGACGAAAATGAGAATTTCTTGTGACCTATTTGTTTTTTAATTTCTTTTTTTTCTGTTTCTACATAAATATTTATTAACGTTGAAAGATAATGGTTGTTTGGATTAATTGTATGCAAACCTTATTTTGATAATATTAATATTAATTTTATCAATATATTTGAATAATAAAAATGAGAATGTATATTTGAGGACGGAATGATTAATAAACGATGTACTGTTGTGTTGTTCGTTTGTTAAAGTGATACTTGTTCTAAATACCTATTGTATCAATAGAATAGTTTAAAACTGTACGGGTGTATAGTTCTACTAGTAGAGAGGATGGGTACAGTTATGTAATTAACTGAGAGAACGGGCTAGTTTGTCTTTCTCGGTTAAGAGACTAGCAGTAGCGTGGTATTGCAAAATACCGATATATTATTATTGTTTAAATGTATATACATTTTTAACAAGAGACGAACTATTACCAAGAATAACAGAAATAAAATTGCAAATTACTAGTAATTCTCACCAAATTATCATTCAAAATTAGTAGATGTTCTCTAAATTAGGATGGGCAATGGTAATTAAAAAAAAAAGTCAATGTAACAGTTCTTAAGAAATAGTAGAATGTGTTACGGATACAAGTTATCCCAGGGCCATCAGTATCAAGAATATTATACTTAATATACATATTATATGTGATATTCAGATTTAATAATTATCAATTTATACTATATATCTACATATATGCTGATATATTACACTCAGTGTAATTTTATTATTTACTTATTCACATACCATTAATGTAATTATTACAAAATATATACACATATATATATATATATATATATATATATGTATATATATGTACATAGTTACGATTATCTTTAAAGGATTATATCTCATATTAGTAAATCAGCTAGGGGATATTTTTCCTGGAACCTGTTTAATTAAATGTTACGAATTTGTAATTATTGAATAGACCATAGGTCTTAATTAATAACGATCATACTAATTATATGTAATGCTACTGAGACTTAAGTAGGTAGAGTTAACGGTGTAACGGAAAGCCTACTTAATGATTTACTCGTGACAATTTTTTGGGTGATATTTTTTATTTTGAGTACATTAGCAATTTGCAAATTTAGCAAGTAACAGTTGGTAGTGTTGTATATAGGGGCTAACGGTTTAACTTCTAACATATACTATTTTGAATGCATTTCGCGATTCGGTGTGGTGTTAACTGTCTGTTAGCTGTGGCCTGTGACCAACTTATGAACTTTCTATTACCATCTAGAATAACGTACTGTAACGAAACACACAGGACTTTAGCATTATTTAGGATTTCTTTTTTAATTTTATTTACTCCACCGGTATTTAGTACTTTTAGCAAAGATCTTATAATTTATGTTAAGCTAGATTTCATTGATAAAAAAGTTATATTTATGAAATCAATAAATAAGATTTTCGTGTAATATCTATTGAATATTATCTTTTAGCATTTGTTATATCATGAAGGCAACATTTCAAAGTAATGAGGCCATTGAATTATCCATCTAAAATAATAAATAAGATTTTACAATGATGATCACGTAACCAGTCCTTCAGATGCTTACAACGAGGGAGGTAACTCTAGACTGCAAGGAGTATCGTATGGCGATGATTGTGGATGCAGTTATAAAGTAATCAGTAACCTTGTATTATCTGCGCTGGAGTTATGTTTTATGACGTCACTGAGTATAACAATTGTATTACAATTGAGAACTGACAGACATTTAAGATAATCTTTGGATTTCAGCTGGTTTCAGGTCCTAGTTTTAAGATATATTATATAAGTATCCAACAAAAACTAAATGACATTTGTAAACTGTCTGTAGACATTTTGAAATACTTTTGAACTTTTGTCCTCGTTTGGAAAAATATAAACAAAAAAATAAATATCGTTTGAAAACTGTACCTACTACAATCGAGAACTCTCAATCATTTTTTACCTCCCACTCAAAAAGAGGGGTGTTATAAATTTGACATTTCGAACTGTGTATCTGTGTATCAGTGTGTCTGTCTGTGGCAATGTAGCAGCCAAACGTGTGGACGCATTTGATAGCGGTTTTATTTAATCGAAAGCCTGGTTCGTCGAGATGGTTCTTAGCTATGTTTGGTCAAAATAGAAACAGTTATCTCCAAGATATTGACGTATTATTGGTGCGGATGGAAAGTTTTTATGCAATATTGATAGAAATATTTAAGCAGGTGAACATTTGTGTGGTAGTAGGTTCATTTAGTAAAATAATGAATCCACTAACATAAAGTAAGTTACCAAGGCAAATAAAAAAACACGGTTTCGAATCGTATAGTCTTAGTCCTCGTGACTTTGTAAAATAGACACCATCATCAATGTACGTACAACGGTCCCCCGACGCAACGACTTCAATAAGTATGTTTGAGTTTGTTTTTAAAGTTTTTATGTTAATTTTTTAAAAGTCGTTTTGTTACTAATATATTTTTTGATGTGGAGAAAAAAATAAAAAAAATATATATCGACTGAAAACTGAATGTCTCGTTGTGATATATTTTGTCACAAACTATTTATTATCTTGCAAAAGGAAATGGGAGCGTTATTAAGATAATGCTTCAGTTGTTTTTGTATAATTACTTAAACTATGTTGCAAATTATTAAGTCATAGTATTTAGTTTTAGTTCCTACCACGTTCTGTAATCAAAGACGTGACATAATCATAGTTTGATACCAATCCATGACAGATTAAACATTATCTAAGTCGATTTATTCTGATATAATAATGTAATTATAAATGAATGTTCAAGTTATCTATCACGATATATTGAACAACATATTAGATATATATGTATTAATATTTTTAACAGATTTAATTGTATTAATTTAATTGTAAGTTTCTTATTTGTGGGACTCCTGTCGTATTTGTAACGTTTATTGTAATTGAAATATCGGGTTTAAATGCTAATAGTTTTATTTAAGTATCTTAACAGCTTCATTCAGAATAGTTTTATTTAAGTATTTTAACAGCTTTATATGCTACATCTAAAGCAAAAATATTATAGGTATTTGATTCTAGAGAAATGAGAATATACATAATGTTGGCTTAAACACACTCTGAACTTGCTCCTAAATAAACATGGGATAAGTTTTTTTTCTATCAAAACTCAATTCTTGACAACATCTAGAGAATCGTCTGTATGACGACAAAAAAGTTTTACTAGTTTGTAAAACTGCGCATTAACTGTCAAAAAATACTTCCATTTTTAAAAGTATAATGAACTTTATTCAAGTATAGTGATAAAAAACGCGGATGTGAATTCGCATGTTAGACTATTATTGTTACGATTGAGCAGTATAATGGATTAAAGCGTGGGTATTTACGGTTGGATAGTTGTTATATTTTGACAATGACTCAAATATAATATACCAAAGAGTTATACTGAATATAGAATGAATTGTCATGATTATATTTTTTAATCTAGATTGTTTACAAGTCGAATTATCGCGACCTAAAAATAAAAGTCAGTTTTGTCATTGTAAAACAGTCTTGTCATTCGATTGTTAATATATTGTATATAGAAGAACAGTATTTTTTTAAAGAACCACCTTATGTCCGTTTTTGCCACATCACAATCCCATATAAAATATTAGTTCAGATTACTGAGATCTAGTCTCCAAAGAAAGCAGTCAAAAAAATTCCGACCTGCTTTCTATAATTTGTATTTTATATAGCAAAAAGTAATAGACAATATAAAACAATGTACATATTATGTAGTAAAACAATTTATTTAAATTTTTCATTAAATACTCTTTGCAGGTTATTAGAATAGAAAAAGATTTACCTTAAGTACGTAACATGAGATAAAACCCTTGTGTAATTTATCTTAGATCTTATGGCCTTAAAATTAAAGATTAAAATGCTTCAGATGAGAAAGCTAGCCTGTCATGGTTACGTATTAGAATAAAATGAATGAACAATGGTATTGAAGGTGCCGAGTAGTTTATCGACGGAAAACAATACAATGACAATGATTGGGAAATAATAATATTTATAGAAAGGATTTCACTTAATAGTGTATAATCTATTATCCAATATCTGATTTATCACTCTTTAATTGTTTATCTATAGTGACTTTTATGTTCATCCGTCTGTGTCGGGCCGTCATCTCAAAACTTAGGAATCTGACGATAATTTGTTGGTCAAGGTCTAAAAAATAAAACTGACCAAAGTTATAGGTTAGGTAGTTATAAAAGTTATAGGACATTAATAATGAAACTGGCCTCGATTAATAATATTTATTAATTATTATAATAATAGATTATATCTTCAGTCCCCGCGATCTTGACAAGGTTGAGTCGTCAGTAAAACAGTAATTTACATGCAAACGCTTCTTGCAGTTAACCCATTGTTTCTTAAAAGATTATATTAAATTACTGCACATAAAGTATCTTCTTACAAATTTAGAACACCTCTACTATACCTTTGTATAAATTACACATCGAAAATGTTAAGTGATAGAAAAATATAAGAATTATATTTTCCTTTCTGTATTACGATAATATACAAGTTTTTAGTTTACTTATATAATTGAGTTGTTATAGTTTATATAGTTAAAATGTTTACCCTTATATAACATCTTTACTTATATAAACTACATATTGAATAGTAAAGTGACAGCAAAAAGTTTGTATTCATGAATAAATCTATCGTTTTCTATTGTAAGTACTATATGCGCATGTATTACAATACAATGACTTCAGCGTTGCCATATTAGTTGTCTATTATTGCTTCATACCCGAATTCAGCATAAAGTGAAAGTCTTTATATTATGCTAATATTAATTTGATACTTTCGAAGGCGTCCTTGACGGTTAGTGAAATTAGAAATTATTACAAATGGTATATGACAATAATAGCTCAATTGGTGAAGCCACGGCACGGTTTCCCAAAGGTCACGGACTCGAATCCCGGTTCGTACAAGTTTGTTTTTATTTTATATTTACTTAAAATTAGAAATGATTTATTGAATAAAAATGAAGAATATACAACACTGACAGGTTTTTACAATTATATAATTTATTATATTCTAAAAGATTTCTTGTAATAGTAAAAACTTATAATTACCTATCTAGCATTTTCCTCCAAGATTTCAATGTCTAAATAATGGTTTATTTTAAAATATTTTTATTTCAATTTTTATTAAGATAACGTGTTGGTAGATATATTAAAGAAGCGATATTTTATACTAAAATATATGTAATGGGCATGTTTGTGGAATTGTTAAATATGTTTAACAAGAGAAGCAAACAGTGCTAATGGTGTAGGTCGTTACCATCGGAAAACATATAAAAATCAGATAAATGTAACGCATAAAGGAAGCGTGTGGTAAACAGTTATTTACACTGCCTGTTCTAAACAAAAAATAAGCGACATTACCAGTTTAAACATTTTATATGAATATGGAAAACATTTTTCTCTTTTTAATTAATATGTTTTTGGACATCGCATTACTTTTTTTTCGTTTATTCATTTTTTTTTATGTCAGACAATCTTTGATTGTTTAGAATAGGTTAATCTTTCTTTCTTACTTCCTTATACTTATAAAGGACTGGTTATAACACATATCTTGTATATACACATGAGTTAAGACCCTACCATAGATAAATCTAGAACATCAGTTATATCTAGAACGGACCAGTCTCGCAATATTATTTCGCATTCTGACTTAATGAATCATAAATTTGAAGTTATCACATTGAACAGTTGTTTTTTTTATCAATGCTGTTATTGGTAATGTTTAGTTTAATAGTTTTTACGCCCACAGGTCTCCTAATCATCTTTTTCTTTTTGTAAAAAATATTATTTTATCATTTATTTTTCGGAAAACCCACTATTTTATAATTGTCAGTCTTGATATATAATAGTACCTACTTATATATTGTTTAAAACTGTAATCATTATTATTTTTTTTTAATGAAACTATTTAAACGGATTTAATACCTGTATATATTTTATATTACATAACGTTATTTTTTAAAGCTTAGTTGCAAATATTATATAACGTATTATTTTTAAAAATTAGATTTAATAAAGTATATACCTCTATTTTACATTATATAAAGTAAAAGTAAAAAAAAATTAACAAGAAAGTTAAAAACTTGACAAATTCGATAATATTTAATAAGTAAACTTAAGTAGGTTACCAATAATCGCAATATATTTGCACATGTGAATTCCGATATAATTATGAATAATAGTTGCTCAGTCTTTGTTCTCGTAGTATTATGTGGTGTGATTTTATTACTGATTGCAATATTATTAATGTCTACGATAACTCTGTTAAGAAATAACTAGATAATACAACTGATCATGATAAGCTATTACTAAGATAAATAACCTAAGGAATTAAAACCTAAGAAATAAACGAACATTATAAATTCCAAAATCCATTGCTTGGTGATTATTAAATATAAAAGATCTCTCAATAAAAAAAAGATTAATTAATTATATTTAAATAAAGTTATGAAATATAAATATTATTTTTAAACAAAATTACTGTTTATACACCTGTGGCTAACATAATTTATTTGTGGTTAAACGCGTGCTGGGTTTGGAATTCTGAATAAACATGGAAGCACATATATGTATATGTAATTAAAATGATGGTAAATAGTTGAATATATAAAACTGGGACAACTTGCAATTATTGCGACTGAAAATAATATGGAAAAGTCTTTTATATTCGCTTTGAATGGTTTTTTCTCCTGCAGAATGAATAGTTTTAATGAGGCCAAATCCGGGCTCGGCTTAACAGTTATTTTATATTGCATTCATTCCCAACGGGAGGTGGTTACTGATGCTCATTAGGAGCTTTTGTTTTGACTGAGATTTTTTTTTATTATTATGTGCCTATGTCTCTATGAAGTATTATATTTATGAAGTATTTATATTGTTTATTTTTTTATGTAATATCAAGTTGTAGTATTGTTATATTTTAAAGGTGAGGTGTTAATGATAAAACGTAAGTGCGTTTGTTCCGCTCTAAATTTTACAATCGGGGTCAATACCGGTTTTGGCAATTATTCAAACAAGAGATATTCAATAATATGTAACATTTAATTTGATTATTATTACTTAACCGTTTAATCGGGTTATCGTTATCTAATTCATTAAATAATAATCATAGTTAGTGATTTTCCTTAACTGTTTTGACTGTTTGAAGTAATATATTGCTTAAAATATAACTTTAGATATTGAATATAGTTATGTTTCTCACATATGATTACAATATAGGACCCAGAATAATAACTAAAGCATAGAAAGAGTTTCATATAATATTTAAAGCGTACTCTGCCGTAGACAACAGATTATTTTCTAGTGATGTGACATTGCTTAAACTTATCCGCGATATCGATAGTGATTCTTATCTCTATGGTAGTACCGTTTTTAAAAGGGTTGTTAGGTGCTTTCCATCACTTGCTAAAACGAGATAAATTGAAAATTGCTATTTTACCGCGTGCGATAACGAATAGCTGTATTTCGTTGTAGAAAATGACGTAGAGAGTATTTAAAAATAATAAATCCGACAGACAAACTAAAAATACAAAATCAAAAACATTTGTTGAAAATAAAATTAAAAAAAAATATGGTTAAGTTAACACTTATTTTTTAATTTTTTATTTCCCCACTTCGAGAACCTCTTATAAAATAAATTGAAATCAATCTACAGCCATATTTTTCTAAACTACTTATAAAACATTCAATGTTACTAAGGATCTGCCACAATGCGCTGCGGGAGTTGAGCTGAGCGCCCTTCCCCTTTTTTATGCTACTAAAGTCGGTCCATATCGCGTCCAAGGACTTCCAATGAAGTTGCTAACACCGGAAAGGTTAAGAGTAATGATTGGCGAGCGCGCGCAGGTTCAGATAAGCTTAAGTCTATGGGAGATTCAGTTTTTGACCATATCTTTAAAACGAAACAGTATTTTTTTATTCTGTTTTTTGAAGTAGAAGACCAGTCACGTCCTTGACATGCGTGCCAATTTTGGTTAAAATTAGTAAAGTGGTTTTCCTATTGTGATGTTGCCTCAAAAAAATTATTCCCAAGCTTACGCTCAGCTCATTTAATTCGAAACAGTTATGTATTATAATTTATAAACTGTAAATATTGATACTAAAACGACCAAATGAACATGAAAAAAATGTCGTCAGATCATTTTTTTTCGATTCCAGGGCAGAACTGTGTTAAATATTTAGAATATATTTTTATAACAAGCCAATTATGATAACAACATTTTTGTATGTGATACCGCGATTCAGAAATACGATGGATATGCACAGCGACCTCTGTTGACACTGAAACTGTTAGCTTAAGTCTATGGGAGATTCAGTTTTTTGACCATATCTTCAAAAGGAAACAATATTTTTTTATTTTGTTTTTTGGAGAACAAGCCCAATCACGTCCTTGACATGCGTGCCAATTTTGGTTAAAATTGGTCAAGAGGTTTTCCTGTGATGTGGCCTCAAAAAATTTATTCTCAAACGGTTAAGAGATTTGCTTACGCTCAGCTCAATTAAAAGATTGAGGAGTAAAATGTTTCCATTCCCATTTTTTCCTGTGCAATCGTGTCGATCCTTATCTCTAGTCAGTTAACGTCCGTGGGAAATCTAGAATAGTAATCCGTGGATATATCACATAGATGTTGCAGAATTTATTAGAATAACACTCGATTAAATTATCGATAACCGTGCTTTTTACAACACTATTGCAAAAATATAGAGAAAACTTTAAAATGCTCAAATATCATAATAAATATTGCATCGCTCCGTTGGTCGAGTGGTTAGCACAGACGCCTAACGTATAGCGACGCAATGGGGCTCGGGTTCAATTCCCGGCAGGGACAGGCATGAATGTGATGAGCATAGATGTCTGTATATCTGGGTTTGGTCGTTTATCAAATATATTCTCAGTATTTATAATGTGTATTTCTATGTTTTTATATCGCTGTCTAACACCCTTAACACAAGCAAATAAGATGCTTACTTAGGGGTTAGATCACTGTGTGTAATTTGTGCTGTGATATTATTATTATTATTATTATTATTATTATTATATAGCAGTCTTATAATTGTACTATAGGACAATTTTCTCTTTATAATTTGTAAACCAGTTAAAAAAAACAAACAGTTATATTGTAACGAAGAAAAACGTAAAATAAAAACATCTTAGATCACTTACCGATGGAAGGTTACGTTTTGAACTTAATTTTCTTTCCGGGAAATATGGGATTTACATTCCCTTATAATGTAGCATATTACTCATGCTAAACGGTGAAAATATGTGAATAACCTTATGAATTCGTAAATAAAACAAAACAAGAACACACCACTGACAGCCGACATCAAACCCAACCAAAATGTGTAAACGTTGTCCGTACCCAATAAATCAAGTATGAATTATACTTTCTAATTTACCATCATAATGGTGACCAAATGGTGACAATTGACATTATAAGTGTACATTTTGCTGATCTGACAACTTTATATTTGTTTCTTTCATCATTATGTTTTCAAAGTATAAAAAAGGACAACTATTACGCACAATTAAGTCTTCAAATTTAGGCTACTTCTATGCTTTAGTTATTTTTCTGAGATGTAGGATGAGGCATTTTGAAAATTTGAATTTCGAATGTTAATTAGTCACCTACACTACTCCACTACTATACCTACTGTATCGGTCAACTAGATGCAAATGTCCCTCATCTTAAGAGAAGCCAGTAGCGGAAAGTAGAGCACCTTTAATGTGGGTAATTACACCTTATACGTTTTGCAAAATTAAGGTTTATTCTTATTTAAAATAAAGAAGGCACAGAGTTCATTTAAGTATACTTACTATGAACATTTTCAAGGTAATCTTTTTATATTACTTAAGAGTTAAGATAATTAGACTTTTTGTTATTGTCTATTTTCTAAGCATACTACAGTTAATAGTGTATTATTCATAGATTTATAATGATTCTATGGTATTATTAAATACCAAAAAATATCTGTAATTTTTATGACATTTGTTTTCTTTTATTAGCAGCAAACTTTGATTTTCATATATAAATCCCGGAATGTTAAATCCCAAGCTTATAGTTTGAGTCAGACTATGTTAAATATTTAAATGTATTGTTTAAGTTAAGATAGATCTTTGTTCATTCAACCGGATATGTAAATCAATTACAAGAATCATCGGTGAGCAATAACGAGTGACCACGTTAGTTATACCGTTGTTTTTAAGAATACGCGGGCTTTGAGTTATAAACTTATAACTAGTACTAGGTTGACAGCCATTCTGACTGTTAGTTAAGCGCAGATTTTATTTGTATTAAATTTGTTTTTCGGTGATTATTTCTCCAGTACCTACATGACAGATCACTGATTTTTTGTCCCAAAATTATCGATGATAATGCTACTATGAAATAAAAACACGATGACAATCGGTTCTGTAGTGCAGGAGAAGAAGCATCAGAGATATCGCATTGAAGCCATTAGCCAATTACGTGAGCTTCGTTTCTCGATGCACTCAATGAAATATTATTTAACTAACCCAGTTTGACAACTTTTTTAACAGTTCTTTTTAAATAACCGCAATAAAAAAGTCTTCGTTTTCTCTCTTTCGCTTGAATAAGCTTGTTTTCATCAAACGTTGCACAACACGGAAATAAAGACTGTCTGTTTGCTGTCAATAATATTATTTGACCTTTGACTTGTGACAAAACATTCATTCATCTCCCTGTATTCATTGAGTCATAGCTTTATATTATTCATGAAAGTTACTATTAAATGCAAATGTTGCCATGTAAGAAATAAATAAGAGAAAATATATAAAAAAAAATCTCTTTTAATATATTTCTTGATTTATGTAATATTCTTCGTGATACTTGTCTATCCGGACGCTTCGGTCAGTTCAGATCACGCGATATTTGATATTACCGTTCAGTTAACTGTTGCAGGAGTATTGAGTGTTGTTTTATTGATTTAGTATTTTTTTATATAATTGTACCACTTCATTAATTCTACCTGTTGGCTGTTGATTATAACTAACAACTCAAACAACCGAAACAGATTGAAAGCGAAAGTATGTATTTATAATTTTACTTCTCTAATAAGCCATCAGTTATTTAATACATATTATTTTTAAACGTTATAACATAAAAACACAATAATAAAATCAAACACTTCTACCATAATACACAACCTTTTAATAAAGATAATTCTTTGTTTTATCTTGAAAGTCTACCGAAATGTTTTATGAACGCCGTGGGAGACAATAGTTGCCAATTTAAAACCGTTTTCGTCGACGCTCCAATTGGAAACTAATAGCTAGAATAACCGAATTTAACTCAGTTGAAGGACGTTACAAACAATACGATATCTAAATTTCAACGTAAGCGTAGGTTTTGTGTTTTATTTATACATTTAAGTGTATTAAAACTTTAATTTCTTATTTCAACATCACAAAACTCATTCAAGGTGCGACTTGAATATTTACTTATTTAGTCTGTGTTGCTTGTCACAAAATTGTGACTCACAAAGCATTTTATAAACATAAAGGAATCAATTAAGCAACTCCAGGCTTCCACTGTTCTCGCTTTAGCCTTCAAAAATAAACTTTTATTAATTTATAGGTATTTCCGGCAAGTTTTAATAATAATTTTATTATAACCTCTACTGGGCAGAAAGTGGACAAAATATGGGTTGGATTTGACATTGACATTAGACATTTAATAAAATATGTTTATTATATTTTAGATAACAAAAAAACTAATTCTGTACTTATTATTATATTTTAATTATAATCCCTTAATGATTCACAGATTCATAGGGATTCAGGTTTGTTTTGAAGCCTTACAAAACACACACGTTTAAATGTTATAGTATGAAACCGATAACGAACTGATTTATTCTGTTCTATTTAGAGTCATTGGTCTATTATCGTTATGGAATTTGGTCTATATAAGAGGATATATAACGTAACGAGACATTCGCGTATTGTTATCTACAGGCCGTTCGTAGAAACACAAACTGGTTTAGCGAGTCCTTAACTGTAATCCTCATTTTGTTAAGCTTTTTCCTGGAACGAAAACAAGGAGTCATGTATTCTCAGTAATTTTTAACTAAATACAACCAATTATACATTTCTACGACCTGTTTAATAGAGTAACATGTCAATAAGTATATAAATATTATATCTGTATAGCAATGCTAGAATCAGATTTTCTAGGTAAATCTATTAAAAGTACATTAATAAGTTGTTATAAATATAAAACGTTAAATTACAGACACACATCAAGCTATCAACCGGCGACCTCTTAGAGTCAGTTCCGTCGCTCTACTGACGGAACTATCGTGTCAATACGTGTCAAATTCCAATTAGCATTCACATGTAAGTGTTGTTGTTCTAGAGGTAGCTGAATCTCTTGAGTTACTTTAGACATTTCTATCTTGAACGATGTTTCTACTTTTATTTTCACAGTAAAAAATAAAACTGTAAGGAAAACCAATATAGGGTTAACCAACCTTCCATAAATATAACGATATTATGCTTTCTTCAATTTTAAATAAAGATTATTGATAAATAAACATAAATTAAATAGAAAATAAACAAAACATGTCTACAATGTTTCAATCAACATTAATAGATACAGAAACATTACAACATAGAAACTTATGATTTTTATGTAAAATAACAGATTTAGTTTCAAAAAAGTTACTAAACCAGTGTTACCAGACGCAGTTTTTTTGACGTCTTCAATCAGGTCTTAGGAATAGCAAGGCGGCCATTACAGACTGGAGTAATGATCCATAACGTTCCGTTCCAATGACTCAGCCTTCATTTAATATTTCTACGTATTATTTATCTGTTATTTAATAAATATTATGAATTGAATGATATCACAGAGTATTTGAATTACAGTGTTATAAATGTACCTCTATTCATGACTGTGTTTTAGATTCACAAATATCTATAGTGCAGTGATCTTTTGATGTTAATCTTGTAAAGGCTTTCTTTTATAAACGAAATGGAATATACTGGCATATAGATACTGATACCTTACTGTAAATTAATTATGAAAATTATAAGAAATATAATAAATATCATCCTACAAAATGAATATGATCTATTCATATTATTTGTATTAATTCTTGTATGATAATTATTCAATTAAATAGTTAGTAATAAAGGAAAATATGTAGTTTTAAACACGATATATTATGGTAATATGTATCTGTATTGGTAATTTAGTATTCCAATTTTAACTATATTATAAATACGAACGTTCGGATGTTTGTTACTCAATCGCGCAAAACTACTAAACGGTTTTCGATGACACTTGGCAATGTTGTAGCTTAGGAATGTACCAGAATAACACTTAGGCTATAGACATATTAAGTTTTGTCTGTGACATAACATAGGTTGTAGCGCGACACAAGACCTCCTTTGCT
Organism: Napeogenes sylphis; assembly: GCA_959347405.1. Classification (NCBI taxonomy): domain Eukaryota; kingdom Metazoa; phylum Arthropoda; class Insecta; order Lepidoptera; family Nymphalidae; genus Napeogenes; species Napeogenes sylphis. The sequence goes on from OY365783.1 coordinate 3,549,255, forward strand.
TGATCGTTTCCTTCACTGAACTTTACATAAGTTTTTGTAAAAATCGTATGAAGTATTGTTAGATACGTCTTGATAGCGCAAGTCAAGACACTGAATTCATAAAGAAAAGGAAAATGGCGGATTATGAACGTAATATTGTGAGGTCAAAAATTATGATTACTACCAAACACAAAGAGGAGCCTCTTAATATAAAGAGCTTTAAAAAGCGACTTCATAATATAACATTTAAATACTGCAACATTAAATCACAACTGCTTAAATTCTTATTAATTTTAATAAGAATTCATAGATCTATCCTATCTAGCCTATCTACTTACTACTACTGCTTATTAAGCAGAAATTTATTTACGTGAGGTCTAAAAAATAAGTTTGCTAGAAGCGCACATATTTTTTAATTTTTACATAGTTAACATGGGTGTAATCGATCCCGTGGCGTCCCACTATGGCGATGAAGGAAACCGTTGGTTTTTTGTGGTCTGTCTTAAATATGGCAGCGTTCTCTATGCTGGCGGGTAGTCCTACATAAACCCCCGGTCATCACTTTCTTGGCCGGCGGGTATCCGTAACAAATTTTTCCTACTGAAATAAATATGGAAAACGTAGGTACTTTAAAATAAGGGTATCAAATTAAAAACTATTATTTAATATAATGTGTATTTGATAGAGTATATAAGTAGAGAGCGGTTCAATACCCAGTGCAACCTGTTAACAATGGGTTAATTCCCTTAAAACTCGATTTTACAATGACGATCAACAAATCCCAGGGTCAAAATAGAGAGTTGCAGGCCATCGTTTAGGCGCTCCATGCTTTTCAAATGGTCTATTATAAGTTGGTTGTTGACGTGTTTATGTAGTGTCTTTTAATATTGTACCTATACCGAACGGTATTGAAATGAAAAAAATAGAACGTTGAATACTTTAGCCACTAACAAGAATGCTTTGTCCGTCTGTAGAAAGTTAAAAAAAACAACATTTACCTTTGGAAATATACCTACATACGATATAATTTGAATAATATATATACTATATAACTTAGATTTAGACTTTTGCTACATTTTATAGTTATCAGCATCACCTAGGTACATTTAGATCAGTGTGTTAGTTCTTACTTACCTATATACTTCAAAATGTCCATGCAAACGAATTCGCGGGCCACAGGTATTTAACCATACGAATATATATAGTCTGCGTCAACGGAGTCGTAGGCAACAGCTTGTACTTAATAAAGAGTTTTGGAAAATTTACAATATTTTATACGTATCAATATTGTTTTAATTATGTTTTTAAATGACTTGTTCGTTTGGACTACAAGAAATTAACCAAATCAATTTATGTCAAATTTCTTATATATTAAAATATCTATACTGTAATGACGTTTAATTTGAATTATTACTCATTCTTATCAATTTTGCTTAAACCAGTTTTAAATTAAAGTCTATGTGAGTCATTGTTTTTATTTCGTTTTGTACTTTACATTATTAACTATTCAACATGGCCGACATGGAATTTGATAAAATCATGGAAATAAGAACATATCTTGTCACTAAAGTTTAGTTTAAATATAAAAGATGACTCAAATAAAAAAAAATTATGTAAAATGAAACCGTTTGACAATTATTAGTGGTACACGACTTTTTGGTAGTTTTCTTAGTTTTAACCGAATGAGAGCGAATCGCTCGTCTCTAGCAGTTTTCTTAAGAGTTAGAAAGTTTTCGTTTGACAAAGGTCGGAAACGATTTTCCAGAGTTGTGATTAACGACCCTTGACAGCACTTACCTACCGAAAATACGTTGGAAATTGTTTCTATATCTTTTTTAACTATTATATACCCATAATATACATTTATATATTGAAAATTAAGACCTGCAATGCTTTAAGAGAACAACGCATGGAGACTGACCTGAAAGAACTCTTAATATATAAAAGAAGGTTAGAATTGCTAGAAACAAATAAACGCAATATTTTATATAATATTGTAGTTACTTTTTATTGGATGTTATTTAATTTATCACAATTATATTTTTTTAGTAACCATGATCTAGATATATTTTTTTCCTTCCTACATCAGTAAAAAGATTTCTTTGAAGAAGTAATTTTATATTATTTATTTATTTAATATACATTCAATATTATTATTTTTTATTTAAAACAAAACTTATTAAGGCTAGATTAGTAGGTACTATAAAAATTAATAATTCTACGTTAATGTATTTGGAATTTCTTTTCATGAAGACGTTACGACATGTCTTCTTATCATATTATGTTAGTAGTTCATATTGGTATATGAACTAGACCGATATCGTAATATGAAATTCGAACATGTGTTTTTATATTGATAATATATAAATATAACATCGCGGAACGCAAGAAAGTGTGTCAGTCGGTACTGGGCCGTCGACAGTCGTTTAGGCGGCCGTCTGTTATAACTGTCATCCGTTAAAGAGGATCATCAATTAATAAACGAAAGTCAATTCTAGATGAACTGTTTCAAGAATAAAAACAATTATATTACCGGAATAATATCCTGGAATACAATATTTTAATTATTATATATTTTATCAGTTACAGCAAACCAAAAAGTTTTTTTTTCCTTTTAAATATCATCTGTCAGATACATTCTAAAGATTAGTTTAATTTGTTGTAGGTACCTACTACCATTATTATTATTATTATTTCATTATTATAGGTAATTTACCTACATTTCATAATTTTTTATTTCATAATTAATGATATCTAATATTTAAAAAATACATAATACTGAGGATGTGCGTTTTTAATATGTAACAATAATATCTTTTACTAAGCCATTGTCAATTATTGTTGTATATGCTTAGTGATAGTCATGTTGTTTACTATTAACTTATTTATTATTTTCATTGTCGTCTCCGACTATACAAACATTTATGACGTAACAATTCGTAAGTGACGTGTCCGCTATATTGCAGCTAATCATAAAAACCGCGAATGGGTACGAAACTAGTCTCGATAAATCATATTTAATGAACATGATTTCAATAGTATCAAGTGTAATGGGTGGACAATTTTAAAAACAAAAAAAATATGTATTTATTAAATCCACGTTTAAGGTATAAAGCTAAAGTTCCGACCCTTGGAAAAATTAGAGCAACGTGCTTAAAAGTGAAGTAGGTCGTATGAAGCCGCGATAATATGAAGTTGACCTCCTAGAGAGTTTGTATCTTTAACAAAACGTGAGACGTAAATTGTAATAACAATAATTGTGAAACTGTGCCATCCGTTTACATAACCTGAAAAACATTTTTTTTTCACAATAAATGTTGATTTAAATGATCTAAAAGGTAAGGACCTTGATTCTCTATAGTAATGATTTAATAACAACATATATTTTTCTAAAAACATTTAATGCCATTTTATAGCAAATATTGATTTGCAAGAACTATTAGGATTGAACTTGTCATGCCAGCATTTTTAATTAGCTACTTACCTATGTAAAATTCGTAACTTCTTTCTTCAGTTATTAGTGCGCGTGGGTTGGGTGCTTTATTTTTTCGCTTATATTATTTCTATTTAATTTTAGAAAAGTATATATAATAGTATATTGATAAGTGTTACCTACCGTACTTATAAATCTGTTACATATAATTTTTAAAAGAATTCATATAAAAATAATGCACATTTTTAACATGGTGGATTTACACAATTTCAACATTTTCTTTTGGACATTCAATATAGTTTTGATAAATAATCCACAATTTTCTATTCTGTTAATACTTAGGTATATTCATGAATTCATAAAACGAAAATATTCAATTAACTGGAAATACATATACATACTTTTATATATATTTTTTATAAACAAGAAAGAGGAAGTAAAACGATCAAAAGATGGTTTTTAGCTGTGTTTGTTCGAAATAAAAACAGTCGTCTCCAAGATATTGACGTTTTATTGGTGAAAGGTTCTTATGCAATAATTAGCTGTTGCCAGTGGCTTCGCCCGCGCTATATAGGATATAAATATATTTTAAAGCTATATAAATATATTTTTTACAGTCTACGTGGACGCAGTCACGGCAACAGCTATCCCTAATAAAGTACTTTACCTGAGTAAATAAGTATAAAAACCTTTTGGGGTACATATTATTATTATTATATAGGAAAAAACCTTGTTATGTATCCTATTTATATATCCTTATTTTCTCGTATTAAATATAACCTATATTCATCAGAGGGATGATGTAGGATTCTAAAGGTAAAATATTTTATTAAATCGGTCCAGTAGTTACGGATCCAATTCAATTCAAACAAACAAACAATCAAATCTTTCCTCTTTATAATATTAGTGATGATCGCTTAATAATAAAGGAACAATTTAAAATGCAAGTAAGTTACCAAGGCAAATAAAGAAATTACGATATCGAATCGTATAGTTTAAGTCTAAGTAATGATTAACAGCGGTCCCCCGAGGCAACGACTTCAATAAGTACATAATAGTATTATTTTTATTCTTTTTAGAGATCTTTTGGTATCTGAGGTTTTTATATTTTTAATTTAATTTTTATAGAGTGTATAATAATTCTGTTTCGATTTTACGATTTGGTTAACTGTCACAGTTTTCGTAATGTCAAAATAAGGTACAATACACAGTACAATACTAAAAGTTATATACGCTATATTAATAATAATGATTCAAAAAACCATTAAGAGATATACCTACTATGCTCTCATAAATAATTATTATTTTTAATTTATTCTAGAATCTAACACAAATTGATACCTGCTTAGTTACGGGACAATATTTCCTCTACACGTTCCGTAAGAACTAACACGGATACCTACAGAGAATAAGTCATAGTAATCTTATCTGAGTCTACTTAAGTTTTTGTAACTAGAAGTTTGTTGCATTTGATCTACATTTTCCTTTTCAAGAGAAAAGAAATATTTTGTTGCTAAAAAGTAAATATGTATGAGAAATTAATTTAAAAACTTGTGTTATTTTAAATGTAACAAATCACTGTAACTTCCGATTTACCTTAAAAATGATAAAACTAAAACAAACAAACATGAAACAGGATAATAGACAGCACATAATAACAAAATATTATTAATACAGGGGCCTCTTAGTTACTTTATAATATATATTTTTATGTATATGTATATAATATATATATATATTTTTATGTATATATATATATATATATATATATATATGTGTGTGTGTGTGTGTGTGTGTGTGTGTGTGTGTGTGTGTGTGTGTGTGTGTGTGTGTGTGTGTGTGTGTGTGTGTGTGTGTGTGTGTGTGTGTGTGTGTTTGTTTGTTTGTCTGACCTATACAACGCAACGGCATACATGTTTTTCCCGAGAAAGTAGTACCGGGAAATGACAGGCCACTTTTCCGTGTAACCACATGTGAACTGCAGAGCGAGGTAGTTAAAGTTAGAACAAGAATCGTGCACTTGATAATAATTATTATCATTTGAATTTAACTGCTTATAAAACTCTAATACCGGCTACTAAATATATAATTTAAAGATATATTCAACTGTTTATGTAAGTAACAATCATGAGTACTTGGTAGTTGACAACTACTTATAAGGTCTAAGTTGATCTAAATGTATCGCATACGAAATGCTTCCGTTATTGGAATGACTGAATTACATTAAGCCCAACCTGTATTTGTACCCGCTTAAGTTTTTCCTTATATTCCTATAATGTTTTAATAATATTCTTTGCCTATTTCTTTGGAGCTTAGCAAACCTGGATGATAAGAAAACTTAATTTTTTCGTGCCATATAATATTATTGTCAATTTTCGTAAACTTTAAGATTTTGTAACAATTTTTGTTAATGTCGATTGTAATAAAAAATGTATAAAAAACCTTAACATTATTGTATAATAGACTGAAATAAGTGTTGCACTTATAGGCGTACCAAGGTAGTAAGGGGGGATAGTTGTCCCCCCCCCTGGATATCGTATACTTCTGTACTACCTTCTGATGTCAGTTAAAATTCTTATTTTACATTACAATATAAAATTAATAAAGTTTTTTAAACACATAAATACCAAAATATTTCAATGTTTAAGAGGTGATTTATGATAATTGCAGAAGGTTTAGAAAAGCTTTTTAAAAAGGTTAGTCGGGGACAACAAAAGTTTCTTTTCAGTTGTATAACAACTATGCTCTATGTAGGCAATATAGACGAATACAACTCTCTAGTATAACTTATCGGAAACACTTCACAGTTCAAAATCTTCATTAGGAGCGAGATTCGGCAAAAAAAACACCAGCTATTGCTCTTTCATGGTAAACCATCAGATAATTAAAATCACAGCTCCAAAATGACAAAAATATTTTAAAGAAATCTGTTTGGCATATCATATCAAATAAAAAAGTAATGATTGGCGACTACAAACCACACAACTTAATAGAGATATTTCACTAGTTTTTTATAAATTCGCAAATTTGGTTTTATTAATGATATTTCATATTTGGTGTAAGGCATTCAGAGTTCTGTGGGCGGCTTTATAATTATATGGTATACTACTTTTAGAGGTCAGCGACTTTCGAAATAACGTGAAGTTCATGTTTTGCTTACAACGGTTCCAGTCAATCTAGAAACACCTACTCTGTCAGCTCAATGTAGGCTTTTAGTACTTATTAATGATTTCATAAATCACTTTAATAGAGTTCATCTTAATTATATTTTTGGGTACCGTAGTCACATTACAAACTGAGTATTTTTCATCCTGTTTGTCTACACAGGTCACAGGTCACACGGGTCTCTAACAGGTTTATTGTTTTCACCCTCATGGACCGATTCTTATGGTTTTACGTCCAGGCTTACCTTGATTAATATTATTATGCAGCAAATAATACATATTATGTATTTAGAGGTAGAAAAACATATGCTCTATGTTTGATTTTAAAGAAGGAATTACATATCTTATTACAATTAAAAAAAAGAATTATATAAACAATTAAATTATTATCTAATGATTAGACCAAAGTCTAAAAAATCAAAGCGAACTTGTCCCATGACACTAAGCATTAATTATTTTCTTTCACTTACGTCTTACACCAATTAATTAGGTGGGTAATTAGAAATTTGTTAATTGACACAGTAACGAACGTTTATAAAAGCAAGTAAATGTTTCTTTGGCTCGTTTATACGTATACCTAACTAAGTATTAACATTTATAAAGTATAAAAAATAAAATAAATTCATTTAGCAGTTACTAAATTCATTTAAGTAGATAGATACCTCTAATTAAGCGTGTATGAGTTTAGCTTTCAATCGTTAAATTTAAGAAATGTTAGTTGATCATTAGTCATTACTAGAAAACAAAACATTATTCGATAATTTATGTTTTACAAAATTACTTAATTAATTAAATAGCTCTCAGAAAAAAAGACTTGAAATTGGGAACAGCGCCATCTTTAGGAAAGTTTCGTAATCAGACAGCATTCCATTAGCAAACTTAAACCTAATTTCTACGCAGCCTGCCAGATGGCGCTTTAATTTTAGTTTGCACTATAATTACTAGATAGCGCTTTCATTTTGTTTGTTATTAATTTTTATACTAGGTATATTAAACTTGTATTATTTTATACTATATGGCCATCAATGAATAATTAAATATGTATATGGAAATAAGTGTAAGTTGAATTTATTGCTTATTTAAGTATTTCTCTTGATGCTGAAATTCTCATAATTATGTTTTGAGACTCACGACTGAAAGGATATTTCACATACATAAAAGTAAAAAAAAATATTGTGTTTTAAATGCATAAAGTTTTTATACCGTTTGTTAGCTCTGGAATGTTATCTATATATTTACAAATATTTATAAAGAGACTGCCTTCACTGACTGAATGTATGATTCATCGCCTTTGAGCCGAAACTATTTAGGTAGTTCAGAAACATGAAATTAGACACATTATACCTATCTAATACAATTACGGGAAAGTGAATTTCTTTGTAATGTAACACCACTGATTAAAGATTTATGTAAACTCCAAAAGGAGCTGGAAGGTTCTATTGGTGAAAGATTTTTTTTTTTTTTTTTTTTTATATAATCTAGGGCAATGCTTGACTACATTCCACCTGATGGTAAGTGGAATGTAGTCTAAGGTGGTAAGGCGCATTACCCTAGCAGCCTATTCACTCTTCTCTTGAATTTAACCACATTGTATTCTTTCGGAAATACCGACGCAGGCAAGCTGTTCCAATCCTTTGCTGTACGCAGTAAAAAAGACGAAGCAAAGCGCTTCGTTCGGACAGGTGGAATGTCCACAACAAAAGGATGGATTCCTGCCGTGCGTCGGAAAGTCCGATGATGGAAGGGGGCCGGGGGAATTAGATCGTGTAATTCCTGCGCACACTCACCAAAATGTATCCTATAGAATACTGAGAGGCTAGCAATTCTACGCCTGTGTTCAAGGCTTTGGAGGTCGGCTTCGACCAACTCGGGATCTCCTATGAGCCTCATTGCTCGCCTCTCAATTGAGTCCAGAACCGCAAGATGAGACTTTGCGGCACCAGCAAATATGTGGCCACAGTACTCTACACACGACCGGATCTGTGCTTTGTATAAAACAAGAAGCTGTCCCGGTGTAAAGTACTGCCGAACCTTCGCAAGAACGGCAAGCTTTGCTGCTGCTGCTCTTGCTCTGGACTCAATGAACCGACCATAGTTGAGGTTCGAGGAAATCTCTAAGCCTAACAACTGAAGCCGGTCACTGTATTCCAAGGATACATTCTGGAAAGTAGGAGCCAAGGTGAAAGGGCTCTTTTTGGCGGTGAACAGACACGTCTGCGTTTTGGTGGCGTTGAATTTGACAAGATTGGCATTGCTCCATGCGGAGACTGCCTGAAGTTTGTCATTCAAACGCTGCACCATGGCTTCTCTTTCAGACTGTACTTGATCTCGACTAGCCCGAGTACTCGGCAGATATCTTTCTACAACTGTGCTGTCGTCTGCGTACCCATAGATACCGGGCTTCAACAGATCGTTAATGTGCAGCAGAAAAAGAGTTGCAGAAAGAACGGACCCCTGAGGCACTCCGGCATTTATTGTCAAGGATTCCGAGGAACACCCGTCGACAACTACTCGGAGAGATCTCTGGCTCAGAAAGTCCGTTACCCAGCCGATCAGACCAGGAGATATACCGTACGCTGAAAGCTTCCTTATAAGGCTCGCATGCCAGACCCTGTCAAATGCCCTCGAGACGTCCAGAGAGACGGCGACCGCTTCTCCGTTCTTCTCGATGGCCTCGCCTAGAATGTGTGTAGCATACACTAGGAGGTCCCCAGTAGACCTATTACGGCGAAACCCGTACTGTCGGTCACTGAGGAGATCGTTACCTTCTAGGTATGCTAGAAGGCGCGAGTTCAATACACGCTCCATAATCTTGCAGAGTATGGAGGTGATTGAAATCGGTCTGTAGTTGACAGGATCGGCACGGCTGCCTTTTTTGGGCACGGGTTGCACGTTGGCAAGCTTCCAGGATTTCGGCACTATTCCAGTCTTGAAAGAGAGGCGATACAGACGTGTCAGTACAGGAGACAACTCAGCTGCACATGTCTTGAGCAGAATGGCTGGTATACCATCAGGACCACTGGCTTTATTCACATCTAAACGACACAATGTTCTCCATACCTCTTTGTTAGTGATGCGGATTTCAGGCATCGAAATACCGCAGTGAGGAAGATGTGCTGGAGAAGCAATGCCAGTATCTAGATGCGAATTATCAGCAAACAAAGAAGCAAATACATTCGCTTTCTCTGTTGCTGTGTGGGCCAGGGATCCATCCGGCTTCAGCAGAGCAGGCAGTGAGGGTTGGCAGAAATTCGACTCAATCGCTTTCGCAAGAGACCAGAAAGCTCGACTACCAGTTGGTTTGACAGAGAGCTTTTCGCCATTCTTAGCGATTCGATCGAGACGAGCCTTCCGCAATGCCTTTTTGTAGGACTTGGCAGCTTGGTTAAAGGCTCTCTTCTTTGTACTTATATCCGGAGTTTTGCGGCTTCGAGCATCAGCCCAAATGAGGTATGCAGAATGTTTTCGGTCTTGAGCATGACCACATTCGGCATTAAACCATGGGCGAGCTTTGCCACCGACGGGAACTTCAGCAAAAGGAATAAAATACTCCATTGCCTGATGCACCACATCGGTTATAGCATCCGCGCAACTCGACGGATCCAAAGAAGAGAAGCAGACCTGCCGCCAAGGATAAGATGCAAAGAAGTGCCGCATCTCATCCCAATCTGCTGACTTATATTTCCATACTCGCCTAACACCATGTGGTTCGAGAGCTGGTGGGGAATATGTAAGCACAGATTTCACCAGACAGTGATCGGAGGTTCCCAAGGGGGAGATGACCTCAACACGATACCTGTCCGGATCAGTTGTCAGCAGAAGGTCCAGGCAATTGGCTGTATGGCCTACCACATCTGGTACCCTTGTCGCTTGCCTCACCAGCTGAAAGAGGTCCAAGGACAACGCAAAGTTCCGCGCTTCTCTTCCAGCATGGTCGGTTTTCTGGTACGGGAACAGCCAGTCTTGATGACAAGCATTAAAGTCCCCCAGAAAAACAAGCTGCGCTGAAGGGTACTGATGCAAAGCCATATCAGCAGCCTCACCGAGATACTCAAATAATCTAGTTGTCTCCTGGTCACCGCTGTGCGAACGGTAGACACAGGAATACAGGATTTTTTCGTTTCCTGTGTCTACTAAAACCCATATAGAAGAAAAAGTGGGGTCTTCAAGGTGACGGAGACGCTGGATACAGAGGTCGTTCCGCGCGTACACGCAGACTCCGGCACGTGAGCGAAAATTGTGCTCTAACGTGTATCCGGGATAATGAAGGTGCGCAGCGCTCAAAGGACATTGTATCTGCGTCTCCGTCAAAAAGAAGAGGTGCGGCTGCTCTGTCTCCAGGTGGTGATGGACAGCTAGGATATTAGAGTGCAAACCCCTGATATTAGTGAGGTGCACTTTAAATGAGGAGGAGTGCAACCGCTGTAAAAACATTTTCTTCTTTTTAACTTTACTCATAAAAAAATAAAATAAAAGTGAATAGGGATGGGAAATGGCAGTTGAACGAGGCGGTACGTATCGATCCCGACGTCGAAATTGGTGATGTCTTGCCACTGGGAGGCTAGTCTGGAGACTGCGGGGACGCCCGAACCCCCCCAGGGATCGCCATCGGGCCTCCTCGTCTGGTCGCCAACCAGCACGATGGAGCCACCCTGGGATTTTACGCAGCTGGCGGGGCAGCCTTTCGTGGGTGGCTAACCCACTAATTGGGCCCCCAACTATCTGCGGGCGGCCAGCGGAAAGCCGTTGCTTCGGATCCCGCTACCCTCCTCGACTAGACACCCGACAAAACAAACACCAACTCGACGTCAAACCGGTTCGCCAACGCACCGCAGCTGTTCAGACCCATTTCCCATAAACGGCTTCATCGAGCAACGTGCCGGAACACGACTAGGTCGCTTTGCGGCACGACTTTGCCCGATGGGTGGTAACTTTGCCGGCGACCCGATGTTATGGTCTACCACCAAGAAATGATAGTTTATAAGATCATATATTAAAAAATATATATATAGAAATCATATGTTATACCTATCAAGTATTCCGTACATTTTTTTTTTACTTAACGAGTACGGAACTGCTACAATCAATACTACACATATATATAGATATACATATACTAGCTGCTCCTAAAAATACAAATATAAAATAATTTAAATAAATATATTTTATTCCAGTCATTAAAATATCATTAAGAAGGTATAATATTCTTGCTGATTTGCGAGATTCTAACCGCGTAGACTATAAAAGCCCGCGTCCTAAAAAGCGCATTTGTTCAACCGATTTTTCGTAAAATTTGCAATAATTGTCGTTATAAAGAGACCTTTTTATTTTGACGGGATAATATACAGCCTATGCCTACTCTGAAGGCCTATTCTAAAATTTGGGAAAAGATCTTTATCTACATATTTTTATAAATGCATAGTTATTAGTTACGGTAGCAAATAATAATTAGTATCAATATGCAAACAACATAATTACCGAATATTAGTCTTAAAGAATGCTTAAACTTCTATACTCAATGAGGGAACGGATCGAAATCAACAAACTTTGAACGCAATACTCTAAGTCACAGTTTTGAGTTATAATAAATACCTAATCCAAGAAATCCTCTTATCCAGTCACTCAAAACAGCTTTGTAATCCCCATGAAATTTGAACCTACACTTAACCGCCGTCCGACAGCCTTAATAGTCTTAATTTTTTTTAAGCTTTTTGTATATTTAGTGATGGATTCACCTTTGAAGCGTGCTTTTAATTTTCTTTTTTCCTCTTTAATTTTTTACTTTTAAAAAATAAAAATTACTATTGTACTCGATTTTTGTTATATGACAATAATATTTTATAGTTTTAACAGGTGTTAGATTATTTCTTTGATCTTAATTTCTTTTAAATTTTTATTGTTGTTGTATATTGATAACATTACAACTTGCTCAGAAACTGCACTTGAAGTTATTATAAAGTTATTATAAGCAGCGTGTTCAGCAACCGGAAAAATTAAAAGAATAATTTGACGGTTCAAAAAGAAAACAAAGTAAACCCTCGCGTTCCTTAATATCAAGACGCGTTGCCGTAAAAGTGGCTGCTTCTTGTTGGATGGAGCTTGTTTTTGTTTTTTTCTCGTTGAAGATATATCAACGCATTATCCTGTAGGTTCGTTTTGGGCGCGGCGCGAGGCAGATGCGCGCGGGGAGTGCGCGCGCGCATAGCTCCAGCGTGACGTCACGAGGGACGGTAAAAACTCCATGAACCCGCCAGTCAAGGCCTTCGACTTGCATTTACATGTTATATACAAAACATGTTATACGATTCCTTCGTATTTATTACCTTTATCGATACATCGTTACATGTTGCGAAGTTCAAGCAGAATTCTTGTTTTGTTTTTTATATTTTTTTAATAATCGTCGAGGAAAAACAAACATTAATTAATAGCCTCGTCCTAAAAGTGAAATAATTTACATTTGCAATAAAACCTCTGTAGATGGTTCCATAGATAAGTATTCCAATACATTCAAATATAATGCAAATGGTTAATACATTAAGAATGCCATTGTTTAACATGTTAAGTATATTTTAAACAGATTGCGAGACAGTTAAACAATTTAACGGTTACGATTCGGAGAAAAAAATACAGATACATTCAGTGACCGCACTTTTGTTTTTTGTGTCTACTGCTGATGCTTGGAGCAGATTAGTTTTAAGAATTCTTTATCAGAACAAAACACGTCATAACTTATATCAAGTTTGTCTAGTCGTGTAATAAAATATATTACGAACATATGTAAATCTAATAAAAAATATTTATTAGCTTAAAAGCTTATAAATTTTATTTTTCATAAGTTAAAGAGTGTCTAAAACACTATTTTGGAATTTTAAATAGGTCCAGACATTATAAATAGTTATATTGTAAATTGTGGGATAATTCTAAAACACTAAAATATTTTTTTTGGAATACTCGCACTTGATAATGATTATGCTTTATTTTTAACTCGCTGTTTCCAGCGACAGTCCCCTTCTAAAAAAAGATATGTTAAACATTAGTTCAAAACAATTAACCGAACTGTCACTGTTTTAAGGATTTGTAAGGATTTGAGCTATTGAATATAAAAAAAGTTTAGATCCTGTAATTCAAACACCAACAAAAAAAATTTAGTTTACTATAAGCATAGATTACAATATTATATTCTAATAAATACATTTTATCTCTTCTAGGTAACAGTGTGGGGCAACAGCACAGTCGCAGAAGTTATTTGTGAGACATTACAAGCAGCGGGATTTGTCTTGGCTGGTCTTCCAACTGGACCTCTGTCAGCGCCATTGGCTTTACCATTATCGGAACCCTTGCCACCACCAGAAGCTATAACACCACCTCCAACCGCCATGCTTTCCCTGGGAGGATCGAAGTCACCAGTAGAGCCAAGAGCCAACGCCATGTCCTTAGAAGGTGAAGTGCTGGTTATAGATCACGAACCAGCGCAATGGGATGGAAACGATCTGGAAGTTTTCCTTTCATGGGAAAAACTTTATGGTACGTTTAAATTGTTTCTCTTATGAAATTAGTATTATAAATTTATTGCTTGTGACATAGATCTGTCTAGCTTTTTAATTCATTGTCTCTGGAAATTTTATCTCTACTTATAACTTATGAATTACACACAACATAAACATTTAAGAGCCGACGGTTAGATGTTTCAGAATGATTATTATCTAAGAATTAATTACATCTAGGAAAATTATAGTTTTAAAAAGTCGGTCATCTCGACACTTACAGTCTCCCTAACTATCAGTTAATTAATTAAAATAATAAATAATATAGTCTAACAGATAAGATAAGCAGGTTGAAGAGTGTCTTGTTTTTCTGCAGGTTCATTTAACGTACGTAAGTTATTATGTATTCCGGTAGCAGCTGGCGATGTTTGTAGAAAGCGGTTAGGTTGTGTACGAACTACGATGTACTCGTACCATTGTCCGGTAATCTTTCGCAGAAACGACTTGTATGCAAACCTGAGGATAGCATCGTGACGCTCATGTTGATTAGAATTGGGATCGTTATATACGTATACCAAAAAAATAACCAAACATCAGAAACATGTAAAATATAATTTTTATATTCAATATCAAACGCATAATATATATATATATATATATATATATTACAAAGATAACGAAAGTAACTTTAAAAAGTAGTCATAAAAAAACTTATTCAACATTATAAAAGATAATGAAAATGTTCCTCACTTTTACCGTCAATTAGGTTTTTTGCAAGTGACAATTTCACTGGGAAATTGGACACGTTTCTAAATAAAACTAAATTTCAGAGAATGAGGAAAAGATTTCACCTTAAAGATTTGTTTCTTTAAATAAAATTTTATTCCAAAACAAGCTTATACCTCAGACGATAAGCCATCTCTCATCAAATAAAATCAAACCAGTTTATTGTTTCTCCATAAAAAGTATTCTATCAATTGATATGATTTAGACCTTCATACTAAATACGGTAACATACGTCTAGCATAAACGTGGGATACGAGGACAAACAAAAAATAAGAAAACATTTGTTGCAGGGTGTGCTCTTTAGGAGTACGCATAACAAGTATCGTATCCAATTGCGGTATCCAATTTATCTCTTTGCTAATTAATTAAATCAGTCAAATGGATTCTGGGTGATTAAGCACCAAACACCCCTATTTGGACATTCGTAATTATGTTGTTTTGTTTGGCTATTGTCATTACTAATTGCAAGTATTGTTAAAATTGTTAAAATTATCATTTAATTTAATTAATTTAACTATTATTGTCTAAAAACGTAACCATGCCTAGTTAATAATAAAAAAACACTTTTCACTAGTAAACCCTAAAAACCCTTAAAAATAAGTACAAAATGTAGTACAAACATAAATTAATTTCCTTTATTCTTTTGCAGCTACAACATTATTTTCCGCTTTGGAACTTTATGGAAAGCCATTGCTTCGTGCTGCTGTTATTACCAAAGAAGAATACCATTTACTTTTCTATTACCTGGAGTCTGTTTCGGAGGCCAGTGATGCTCTAACTCAACGAATGCGGAAATATATAGACTCGGGTTTGCTCTGCAATAAGAAAGAAATAGAATGTGATGATCTGTTTTCTCAAGAAACGAAAAGCACTATTGGGGAGGAATCGAAAAGTATATTGAATGAACTTGTCAAAGAAGGAATATTATCTCAACACGATATAGATTTATCTTCAGTAATTACACAATCAGAATGTAACGCTGAGCTTACAATGAGACGTAAAATTGATGACGACAACCGGTCCAGTATTTCATCAACTTATTCATCTTTTCGTAAAATTGTTGTCGATATTCCCGTTGATAATTTTGATTCAGTATCAGAAGTTACAAATGTTGAAAGTAATGACAACGTTACAACAGTTACAATAAGAAGTGGTGGACAATGTTGTGCTGATCACAGAATATCAGCAGATGTAACTGAGAATGTTTGGTCTAACGTCAGATGGGACTTTCTTAACCCTGCTGACTTCGGATATGATCAAATTCCAAACGTAAAACGAAGTCGTTCTGACTCCGCTATAACACCGGTAGCGAAGAGAAAGAACGAAGAAATATATGAAACTTTACGAAATAATGAGGATGAATCTTGTGGTAGTATGACACCATATGAATCAATAGAAGATTTATACGATTGCATCAAAAACACTGTCCTTAAAAATATTGCGGCTGAAGATTCATCGCCGTCAACTGAGTGTCAATCTGAACCACACTATCCGGACTATTTTGAGAAGTCAAGCGCAACACGTCAAAGTTCTGCCAGTAGCGAGAAAAGTGGAACTTCATCAGCATTCCCTTTTTCGAAGTGCGGGTCTAGTGATTCGACCGGTGCATATACTTCCTGTGAATCTACAAGTGGCGTCAGTTCATTTATACCGAAAATCATGCCGAAATCTTTAAAATGTCGAGAATTACCACCTCCGCCGGCGGAGGGTGATACAAATGAAAGTTCAATTTTGTTAAGACAACTGTTTATGGGTGAACTATTAGATGCGTATGGAGAATATCTATCTGCTTATCCTTATGCAAGAGCGTTACTGCGAAAAAAGATGAAACGAGACGAGCACTTTGCAGCCCTGGCAGATATCCGCCGAGGTGCTGCCAAGTACACCATCGGCGATTACCTTGAATTACCGGTAAGTTCAATGTACACACATACACATGCTTGGTTCTATTTAACAAAGCTTTAAAAAACTTTTCATGATTACAAATTTTCAACAATTGTGTTTGATATTTTATTGTCCATGTTTAACAATATCTCTGTATACAATGGACCCACAAAAAGCAATGCGGCTTGCATGCGTGTCCGATTAAATTTCGTCACAGGAAAAAGTTAAGGCATTCAGAAACATGTACCTAATGAGATACAATCGTTCTTTCACGCCTTTGACCTTAACGTATGCAGCTTTATCGATACTGGAATGAAAAGTTTTAAATGTGGTCATTGCATTTAATCGAGAACAATACGACGAAGAGCTTAGCTTGGCGGATTGATGCAGTGTGGGTTTGATGGCGGCCGCGCGACAATGATACACGCGCCTTGCGCACGCGCCGCTATTCAATGCTAATGGGCCGGAAGAATGCCGTGTAACTCTCTCTCGTGATTACAGGCATTGTTTTCCCACCGCGTCGCCGCCGTTTCAGGTTTCATTGATCTCTATGTAACCTTCTACATATTATATAAACTAAACATTTCATGTGATTGAATTTGTCTTGACTGTTAACCTGAATACATATATTGAAGAGATAATCACAGTGAATGTCGAGTATTAGCTTATGTAATAATACTTTCTTATTTGCATTCGATAGTAAATATGATGAATCGCATTAATTCAACTAATTGTGTATTACAATGTCAGCATAAAAACGACGAGTGACTCATAATAACATAAAATAAAACTTTACTTGTGTGTGTTTTCGCAAGTCATACGTTTCTTAATATTACTAGTTGTTGCCTGTTCATCTTACTTGCTCAATGACGCAAACAATAAGCCCTCTATCATCACATTATATTTTTACAAATACTCAACCTATATTAATTATTCCCATTTTTTTTCGATAAGAAGCATTCAATTTGTAGGCTCAAATAAAAAACTAACGCGGTTCCAAATTTAATCAAAATTCATGCAGTAGTTTATACCTACGTAATGTGTGAACAAAGAAATGAACAAAAATAAAAGAACTATTCTTTATGAGTCTCCATCTTCTACCTAAAACATTACTTTGTTTTTTTATGCATTTAATTACGGAATTCACTTCATTCGTAACTATTTTATTGCTTGTATTCTGTACATAGAAAACATACTATAAAATAGTAATAGTAGTATATTTCTGTTTTTTTAATGATTTACATATATTTTATATTTTGATAAATTTATTATTTTGTATTTTGTATTTTGACTAAGTTCTGAATATTCAGCAAGTTCATAGTTTACGTTTTAAAAATGTCTACTCTTAAATAATGCAGTATATTGTGTGGAGGTCAAGTTATTTTGGCCTTTATACACAAAACAAAACCTTTTTGTTTATGCAAAGAAGACACTGAGATGAACTCGATATTTATAAAGATTTGTTATTTTTTCTTTGTATAAATATGGTATACGAGGTACGAGGTATAGGTACAAGGTATAGGTAATGATCATCGGATTCTCAGAAATAATCTTTTTGAATGCAGCTTTAATTATAATCAAGTAAATTAATATGCTGCGTTTAATCAAGATTTTAATAACATTTAATTTGAAAAATACGTCTTGAATTTGAAAGAAAAACAACATAAAATATAAACAGTTGTTTTTAAATAATATTTATAAATAAACTAGCGGACCCGACAGACGTTGTCTTGTACACGCGTCTTTAATTTAAAAAAATCAAACTTAAAAAAATATATATTAAAAAGTTATCACAATATCTAACATCATTACATGTACATTTATCATAATTCGACCAATCGATACCCTATGAATATGTAAATAAATATTTTTTGTTCCAATAAATGAATTTGTTCCAATATATTTTTTAAATTTCACTTTTTACGTAGCGAAGCACGTATCGGGCCGCTAGTACTAAAATATTTTTCTTATTTCTATCGCAACGCCAACTGTCAGGGCAGACTATAATTAAAATATAATATTATTTAATATTTGACATTGCCATGGTAACGCAGTCCGTCGGAACCAATATGAAACATTCCAAAATGACCACCTACTTACACATTAAAAATTAATCAAAAAAACATTTTCCAGTGGACCAAATTGTGAATCTAAACAATTCTCAAGTCCCCTTGAACACACACAAAAAATTTCATAAAAATCGGTCCCGTCGTTTAGGAGGTAATCTTTACAAGAGCAGTCACCAGAGTGGAGTCAGGAAATGTAGCAAGTTTATAAATAAAGAATGAAAAATAAACCGATACGGGCAGGGATTCGAACCCGCGACTACTGGGAAACCGTCCCGTCGCTCTACCAACTGAGCTACCGTATCGCTGTCCGTCTCGGTGAATTAAGCATTCTATATGTAATCGTCTTTATCGGGACGGTGGTGACATCTATTAGGTTTCTTTCGAAAATCCTAACCAATGTTTCTAACTTTGCAGTATAGATAAACATTGAAAAGATGCCACTACCGAAATTAATTTTGAAAATATCTTTAAACATGTATAGCCATGTTAAGCTTATTTAAATTTATAAATAAAGAATGAAAAATAAACCGATACGGGCAGGGATTCGAACCCGCGACTACTGGGAAACCGTCCCGTCGCTCTACCAACTGAGCTACCGTATCGCTGTCCGTCTCGGTGAATTAAGCATTCTATATGTAATCGTCTTTATCGGGACGGTGGTGACATCTATTAGGTTTCTTTCGAAAATCCTAACCAATGTTTCTAACTTTGCAGTATAGATAAACATTGAAAAGATGCCACTACCGAAATTAATTTTGAAAATATCTTTAAACATGTATAGCCATGTTAAGCTTATTTAAATTTATAAATAAAGAATGAAAAATAAACCGATACGGGCAGGGATTCGAACCCGCGACTACTGGGAAACCGTCCCGTCGCTCTACCAACTGAGCTACCGTATCGCTGTCCGTCTCGGTGAATTAAGCATTCTATATGTAATCGTCTTTATCGGGACGGTGGTGACATCTATTAGGTTTCTTTCGAAAATCCTAACCAATGTTTCTAACTTTGCAGTATAGATAAACATTGAAAAGATGCCACTACCGAAATTAATTTTGAAAATATCTTTAAACATGTATAGCCATGTTAAGCTTATTTAAATTTATAAATAAAGAATGAAAAATAAACCGATACGGGCAGGGATTCGAACCCGCGACTACTGGGAAACCGTCCCGTCGCTCTACCAACTGAGCTACCGTATCGCTGTCCGTCTCGGTGAATTAAGCATTCTATATGTAATCGTCTTTATCGGGACGGTGGTGACATCTATTAGGTTTCTTTCGAAAATCCTAACCAATGTTTCTAACTTTGCAGTATAGATAAACATTGAAAAGATGCCACTACCGAAATTAATTTTGAAAATATCTTTAAACATGTATAGCCATGTTAAGCTTATTTAAATTTATAAATAAAGAATGAAAAATAAACCGATACGGGCAGGGATTCGAACCCGCGACTACTGGGAAACCGTCCCGTCGCTCTACCAACTGAGCTACCGTATCGCTACCGTATCGGTTAGGATTTTCGAAAGAAACCTAATAGATGTCACCACCGTCCCGATAAAGACGATTACATATAGAATGCTTAATTCACCGAGACGGACAGCGATACGGTAGCTCAGTTGGTAGAGCGACGGGACGGTTTCCCAGTAGTCGCGGATTCGAATCCCTGCCCGTATCGGTTTATTTTTCATTCTTTATTTATAAATTTAAATAAGCTTAACATGGCTATACATGTTTAAAGATATTTTCAAAATTAATTTCGGTAGTGGCATCTTTTCAATGTTTATCTATACTGCAAAGTTAGAAACATTGGTTAGGATTTTCGAAAGAAACCTAATAGATGTCACCACCGTCCCGATAAAGACGATTACATATAGAATGCTTAATTCACCGAGACGGACAGCGATACGGTAGCTCAGTTGGTAGAGCGACGGGACGGTTTCCCAGTAGTCGCGGGTTCGAATCCCTGCCCGTATCGGTTTATTTTTCATTCTTTATTTATAAATTTAAATAAGCTTAACATGGCTATACATGTTTAAAGATATTTTCAAAATTAATTTCGGTAGTGGCATCTTTTCAATGTTTATCTATACTGCAAAGTTAGAAACATTGGTTAGGATTTTCGAAAGAAACCTAATAGATGTCACCACCGTCCCGATAAAGACGATTACATATAGAATGCTTAATTCACCGAGACGGACAGCGATACGGTAGCTCAGTTGGTAGAGCGACGGGACGGTTTCCCAGTAGTCGCGGGTTCGAATCCCTGCCCGTATCGGTTTATTTTTCATTCTTTATTTATAAATTTAAATAAGCTTAACATGGCTATACATGTTTAAAGATATTTTCAAAATGTAGCAAGTGTTAATATTATTATTCAACAAAGGTTAAATAATGTCCGCCGTGCATCTAGTAGTAGTATATGGTACATAAAAAGCTTCTGATAATTTGAAGGCAACATCAACTGTGGAGTATAATTGGGATATAATAATCCAAGGTAAAAAACAGCAGGTAAAACCATGTTGAAACTTTTTTATAGATGTTGTTTTAACTTTAAACTTAAAACAATTTACGAAAAGTTCGTTATTGACTCTACAGGTATTATATTATAATTATTTATAGTTACTTAGAAATAAATAAAACTATATTTTGGTCCAGATCAACCTAATACTATAAAAAAATAAATAAATTAGTAAGATACTTCATGCAATGGTCAACTTAAACATTAATATAATTGAATATAAAGCTCATGTACTACGAAAATGACGTAATCATTATTGTATCAAGTGCTTTTAAGATGCAAACGATCACCACACTGCACTGTCGTTATCGCCCACATACTTATTGTCTTTGACTTAAGTAATTACCGAGAATGCCAAATCATTACATTTGATTGTGAAGGTTACTTACTGCGAGATCTATATTGCAAAACACCATTGTGGTACAATCATAACTATACATTAGTTTATTGTAACTATAGCTTGTGTGAACTTAATAACTTTTAAGTGAGATATGCTCTACTTCAGCTAATTTGGAGCTCTGACAATTAGCGATAATAACGAATTGTTTTGAACAACGCATGGTTATACTTTAGTTATTGATTATATTATTATGTCAATGGGTTTTATTTAAAAGCATCGTATATAGATATAACAAATTGGAAACAAGTGAAACATTGAGTGGCCCGAGTTTGAACTCACGATGTATCCACAGTTGGCTATCATGAATCATGAAGATTTAGATAAAATGCCTAAGATACTATGCAGGCAGCTAGTTTGTCGTGTGAGGTCCTTAGGACTAGCTTGAATTCACGCTCGCATACAAATTGTTAGAATTGACTTGTACGGATAGCTAACAATCGCATTGAACCCGCAGCTTGATATAGAATACCAATAAACGTTAAATATAATGTGCTTCATAAAGTTATTGTAAGAGTTGTTTGCATTTGACATCTTCAATATATTTACTAATTTTATACGCTAGTGGCTTCTTGTTTTACATTATCTATAATCTGTGCCAAGCGCACTGATTGTAGATAAGATACTCTTGACTACTATTTTTTTATAAAATAAATATTACGTAAGTGGATATTGATGGGATAACATTTTTAAAATGTACCTTACCTCGATAAATTTTCTATGTATGTACATATTTACTGAAATATCAGCTAAAAATGAGTTTTATTCAAAATATCTACTTATGTGTGTGTGCCACACACAGTATTTCATGGGTAAATTAGGTAGTACTTGCTCCGGAAAATTCTGAAGAGAATTAACATCGGTGTGTCATTTAGAGTAAGTCATGTGCTCTAAAACCGACCAATACTTATAGTGCTATTAGGTTCAGATCTGAGGTCGACGAGGGCCAATTTTCAGCTTATGTGATCCAGAGCTTTTGCATGAAACCAGGCTTGGGTACTTTGTGGCTTGTAACCACTGACCACACGATCCAAGACTGTGCGTGTGTGAGTGACTTGATAAACTTTGGACAAACTTATCGCTCTTTTTTTTACAATAGTAGAGCTTCCTGACTTCTTGGTAAAAAACCTCCGACCAAACAGAACCAAGTCATGTCAGAAGCATGTTGACTACCTTTCCCTATTTATGTCTAGGATATCTAGGCTAGGATCTAGGGATAGGATACACCTTACAACAACATGCGACCATCCTGATCTTTCATGGTCTTCGATAGAAAAAGTTTTGATATATATGTCGATGGAACGATATGTAAACGTACCGCTCATAGGCCAAGATTTTGAAAGGTTTGAAGAAGACCGATGTCTCCATACCCTCTTTGTACGAATTTGAATTCATTAAAGTATTTCAGTTGGACATGGCAAGACTATTTATAACGATTTGTAAACTAAATTTATTAAAATGTTGATCTGTTTTTGGAAATAATCTAACCCTTATATTTTTATTTACAATGGATGATGAAAGTCGCTCTGATGCTATTTATATGTTATACTAAATATTCTTACAGCCCTTGGATTTTTATTTACTTTTTAATAGAGTAGGTACATATTTTGTTAATCTGCATACGCTAATATATATACAATAATAATGAAAACGCTTTAGCAAACGCTTCAATGGCGACATGTCTGTGCTCAGAATTTTATAATAACCTGACGCATTATTTCAAGGTATATTCTTTAGTAATTAGACATGTCTATTGTCTGTAGAAACCTTTTTATTAGTGATTGTGTTCTTGCAAATTACTTGTATTGAGGACAATAAGAGAAGAACTTGTCATCGATTTCTTAATTCTTTTGTATTCGTCTAGTCTTTTTTTTTAATAAATGATTGAATATCAAATATATACAATACGTCGCACAGACAGATGTAAGCCAGAAAAATGTACACGGGGCTGAATATTATAACACCTGGTAGCGAAATGTGAATTGATTAGATACAGTTACTATTTAGTTTTATAAAAAATATATAAACTTGTATAGCCATGTCAAACTTATATACAATTGAAATGAATATTCAATGAAAAACAAACCATACAGTCAAGGATTCGAACCCGCGATCTCTAGGAAACCGTCCCATGGTTGTACCAATTGAGCTACCGTATCATAATATATTTATTTCTTTTAAAATGTATTCAAGAAACAATATCTATATTATATTTTAGGAATATTTGTGTTATAAGTTTGACAATCTAAATCGTAATAGAATTGTAGACGCTTTCATCGGTCTCATTTCCGGAGCGGACATACCAGACATGGTTCAAGATTACTTCAATATATATTCGTTATATAATGTAATTTTAACTGTGATACATGTTGCAGCATCCCAATTATAAAACTCTCACAAATACTAAGAACAGTTGCAAGGTAATAATTATAGCTTCTTGATAAACGATCAAAATGGTATATAAAATGATGTGATTTATTTAAAAAATTTCCTTTTCCTCTGAACATTTAATAGGTACAAATATATATGAACGTACAGCGAACTTTTGTATGCCTGCTATTTTCTATTTATAAAGTCGCCGCTGGCAGTTAATTCTAAGATATAATATGTTATGTAAGTAAATCGAAACTAGAATATTGTTTACAAGTGCAGACAGCTTGTTCTGCAACTTGTCAGTGTAACATAAACTGAGGTGTCGTATTACAGTTTTTCGACAAAACCACTTACTTTGCACAGCGACCAGACAATCTATTATACACGTGTATTTAAAATATAATATTTTAGTTTAAATCAGACAGGTGTGTTTGTAGCTATATATATTAATAAAACTGTAACGTTTGATATTTAAATAAGACCAATGAAAACCAAGACGTAAAAGATGTAAACCAACTAAAAAAAATATGTATTACTAGATATTAAAAAAAATGGGTGCGTTATATTTTTAATATTTCGTTAAATAGGGTGTTTATTTTACCTACAACCTGTTTTAATACAATCTTCTAGATATCCTTAGTGGGTTACTTAGGAAATCTATTTCAAGTAAAATAAACTAGAGTAACTAGTCGCGGAAAGTGAAAATAGAGATTGCAGTCACCAAGGAGCAGCATTTCAATATGACCATAACAGCTCTCTAATTCGGATAAAACATTCGATTCAATGCGGTTCTCGTGTATTTTGCCAATAAACTATTCCAATATACGCTGGTCGACTTTTTATTCACATTTTTCTCGAACCGAGAGTCGCATCTGACCAACACAGCATGACATTTCCTTATAAGATAGTTGATGTAAGCACTTGTCCAAATATATGTTAATCTCAATTTTTACCAGACATACCTGTTTCTCGATCGAAAGCAATTTACAGTGGGTCAGTTTCATTTTGTCATACGTTAAGGACTATTACAGTCTGCCGTGTTATCGTAACTGAAGTTATTATGAAGTGTATCTGGAACACGATTTTTCGCAAATTGCAATATTATGCAAATCGTAGTTTGATATCACGTTTTGATGTTACATTACGAACGCAAATACTTTTTACACATGTATGCTGTGGCAAAACATTTTCATAACCTATTACCAAATATAGACGTGACTGATACTGTTCATTATTTTTATTTAGACTATTGTATTTTGAGTAATAGTTTTCAGACGCAAATTGGTTGTGTAACCAGTGGTGTTAATTGTAACACATTTACACTTTTTCGTTTATTTTTTAGCACAAAAGTAGGTAGTTTGTAATAGACATTGCACAGGGTCGTTTAGCCCCTTTACAATTCTGCTGTCTGCTTTCAATGGGCATTGTTAAAATTTAACAAAAGTAAATGCTTATAAGTATATAAATTTATAAATTTACTACATAGTTTTGTCCAATATTTTATAATTAAATATTTTCTTGGACGTAAAGTAATAAAATATTGACTTTGATAACTAAAAAGTTACTTACTACCCACGCAGCTATTGCTCATACGAGACACGGTGACTGCGGTATGAAGCTGTTAATATTATTGAATTTTATCATTTATGCTATTTCGTGTTCTAAGATTAAGAAAACGACAATTAAGATAAAGTACATTAAACTATCAAATAGCGAATACACGTATATGGCTTTCAAATAAAGTTTCTTCTATACTTTTTCATGAATTAAACCTTGGGAAATATAATGATTGATTATTGAATTGCAAAATTAACAGTGCGTGCACCCCCTCCCAGCCCCCTCCTCCTCCCCCTGTTCTGCTTTCTACGCGCGATTTCACTGATGGCGCCGACTAGAGCTCTGTACTGACACACGCGACTTTTCACAAATACATGCTGTTTTAGCGCCAGACATGCTCCGTGATGTTCTAAAAGGGTTTAAGCAGTGCTAATATACAGACATAAACATCCTCTCTAGATAAAACCTGCTCTCTTGGTCTATAGTAAGAAAAGGTTTTAATGGGTTTAAAATATTGTTATTTGTAAATTTTTGGTCTTTTATGAATTTAAAGGAAATTACACAATAGATTTCCAAACGTCGCATTAACAGTTACTAAACTTTGAACATACTTATGCTTACTAAATACTTTTCCGTTTAGTAGTAATGGTATAAAACTTGCTTAGAGTCTCCCCGCTTCGCTATTTCAAACAAAAGTACAGGTATACTTACTTAAAAGTATAGGTTACTGTACGTAAGAATATGTATTGTTAATAAATTATCTTTTAGATTAGATACTCATTAAAAAAAGTCTTTCTAAACAAACATTGTTTATCAAAGTAACATGATTCATGACTTAAAAACAATATTCAAGCTATTCTTCTTACTGTGGTAGCATTGCTAGATAAGGTCATAAATTGTTCGGTGATCACAATAGAATTGTTCGACTATTTCAGTCTGCTTAAGAATGCCGGGTGTAGAGGCTTTCTTTGCTGCGCAAGCGCCGATGACTCACGCTTGACTCAGAGCTTAAACCCCCAAGAACACTAGTCGACTGTTTTACCTTTGAGACCCATTTAAATTATCTCAAATTAATATTTAGTATCTCGAATGTGATTGGGTTTTTACTTTTCTCATATAATACATTTCTGACGCCATTAAAGACTTTATTTTATAGCGTGATTATTTAATGTTATAAAATTTACTGAATAAAGTATAATAAATATGAATTTTAATCTTCTTAGCAATAGTTAACGTAATTCGTATCGTCGCCTTTCGATGAACCATTACTTACATATTAGAAATTTATTACTAACTTAAGTAATGATTTTGAAATACAAGTTTAAGATAGGTTTAACTCTTATTTATGGCGATAGGTAACAAATGTCACATAAACGACTTGTAACGCAATAGCTAGAGGTTATAACCATTCCCATAGACGTACAGATGCATAAGTAGGTAACACGAAGGTCTCTGAACAGGTTGAGCTGTTGTATGAAACTAGTCGACGGCCGCGACCCTGTACATATTTAATAATCGAATAATACATACATATGTTTAAATATTTACGTTTATGTATATGTGAACTTTTGTTTAGGTATTTATTTATTAAAATAGATATAGGATTTTTTTGTCTTTTATTTTGTTTTATATGTTAGGTACACGTTGTGATGTTTAGCTAAATACACAATAAAATCTTAAAACACCTAAAAGTAAATGTATTTTTTTTTCATAAATTCAATCTAAATCTTACTTTACTTTGACACAGTTTTATTTAGTCTACTTGAATATGTTTTAAATCATCTATATCTTTTAAATTTTAATATTAAATCTAAACTGAACACTGTAGGTATCGTGATAACATCAGATGAACAATTTGTTTGCAATCCAAAGGTTATTAAATACGATTAATATTTCATGTAATGTCATTTGTATCTACAGAGTTCTAGAACAGTCTAACTATATCAATACTTTTAGTATATCCAGGAGAAGTTAGTCCAGTGTCGTCATTTGTATTTTAAACTGTATTATTAAGATGTTGAAGACTAGTTCTCCGCCAGTGACTCCGCCACAACTTGGAACTTAAGATATAATGTCTGTCCTGTAATTACGTAGCAGAAAAAATAAGTAGTGATTACGTTAACAAAATGCACGCATGGGTACAGCGGCCATTAATGTTAGTACTTCAAATACCTATTGTGTACGCACAACGGAAGTTCACCTGGTGCGATTATACTCTGTTCTGTCCATGCAACATCCGCTTCATTGTGTGAACTCAATCCCATTGCAAGAATCTCATAATAGAGTATAATATTCCCTGATTAAGTTCTGAGGCATTTCTGTGGGTCAGGGCTGAGGTCAGTCGGAATGCAAAACGCACGTGTATCTTGAAAATTATGGAACAACAATGTTAGAAAAACTGGTCTCAACAAACAATGATGTTTTTGTGTGCAAAGCGGAGTCTTCAAAGTTAAGTCTTGAATACACACGAGATGAAGAACGGCACACGTGTCCACAAACTTTTGGGTTTGTTGAAGAACAAGGTCTTAATTTTAATTTGTTTGCTTTATTATCATTTAGTCTTTAAACTTAAGAGATCTGCGGGCTGGGATGCGTTTAAATATTCATAATATCTTTGCAAATCGAAATCAAGCTGGAATTTAGGCTGTTTAAACGCTCTTTGGACGGGAATTGTGTGGGCGGAGATGCGTCAATGACCCGCGAAACTTGTGGATCCGCATTCAAACGATTTTTTTTTAATTTTATCATAACGTCCCAAAGTTTTTTTAATAATACCAAACTTAACTGACTTTGTTTTAAGAACAAAGTGTATTGTGAAGTTTTTTCGTAAAGTGTTTGGTTAAGTATGATGCTGAGCAAAAATGTGTTCCTCTTTGAGAGACTTGTCATTTTACAACTAGTTCCGTGACCTCGCTCTCGCATTCCCTCGCCTGCACCTAACTGTACTTTCCCGTTGACTTAATGTCGACTTTGGAGAGAACTTGATATTAGTCAAGTGAACATTATGTATAGATATTGCGATCGTTGCAATTTAATTATATTTTGAGCATGTAATGTGAGGTGGAGACGCCACGTAGATCTGAGTCGTACCCAGCGGCAGCGAAACACGCAGGCTGTAGCTCTTGCGTGCCGCACATTCCGCCCGAGAGCTGCCGATCGGAACCGACGAGACCCGAGCTCCGCCTGCCCGCGGCCGACTTCACACCGAAGTGTGCGCGAGAGTGGCATGAACGTCTTGGTTGTTTGTGCCCAAGTTATCTGTCAACAAACTTTTCCGCGACTAAAATAACCGACGTCTTGCCTTTGAGTATACTATTTCATAAAAACTGAACGGCCTTTGTAAGTGATTGATAAACCTTGCAGTCAGTTTGTCATTGACTCAGTGCAGAAACCGTGCTATTTTTTGTTTTTGATTGCGTGCATTGCTCGGTGGCTGCGAGCCTCAATCGTGTGTGAGTTTCTGTAATATTGTGAAAAATTGCACTTTATGAAGTTGCGACACTGATATCAACGGATTTTGGCGATGTCCTATATACAACGGTAAATACTAACTCTGTAATTATGTAAAGACATCAATTTGTGATTACTCGGCGGGTGATGAGTCTCAACGGCCTCGATTATCCACGTCTCCAGCGTTCCGTTAACTTAAAAAGTTATTTACGACTTGGGATTTTAATAAGAGTAACTCGATATGGTATTTGGTATTTTATTTACATATCACGAAATTAAAACTAAAAGTTTAATTTCCATGTAATTGAGCAAATAAAACAACATACACATTATTAAAATACATAATTTTACACATAGTTAAGAGCCACTTAACATGGAATTTTATTTAAATAAGAATTTAGCAAGTTACGCCTGCCTTTCACAAATAAAGAATGCCAATAACATACATAAGGTTAGTTCAGTAAAAAAAATGTCCAAATAAGAAAAATACCTTAATAGGCAACACAGAAAATAAATACGGTACACGTAATGAAGGTATAGACCATAAAATCGTACTCGCAGAACGTGGAATTTGATGGAATTGGGCGCGAGACCGGCTTTAATACAAATAAGGTGTGTTACACTGTTGCTAATATATTGTAGCACCTTAACAAAAACATGTGCCTTCTATTTATCTCTTGATTTACTCAATTACTCAATTTACTGAACCTTACTCAATGTTATAGTCTATAGTTGCAACTTGATTTGGGTTCTATTAACATTGGTTGATAGACATTCAATTCATTGGCTATAGGCCTCGATGCGTTACATTATAAATGAAACTAATGTTTCCTATTATATACATATTGGTATTTGGTAATTATATAAAAAATATAGTTGTAATTTGTATCCAAAACACTACGTTATGGATATATAAAAATAGCAAAAAATAATAACCACATCACGATATCTAGACATTAATAATAAAAAATATATATATTTCTCTAAATAATAATACTTAAAATACCAATAAAAATTTGACACATGAAGATAAACATATATATCAATTAACATCTAAAATTCTAAATGTGCTCATTAATCTCGTGAGGGAAAGCACATCAGCGTGATATTATTTAAAACATAAAGAGAAACGAATTCTTAAATATCAATATCATAAAAACATAGCGCGTGATATATGAGACAGGTATCTATCCTACCAACCGTCATAATATTAAATATAAAAAAAAATCTGATTCCAACCATTCAAAACAGTTAACCGGTTTTAAGGATGGCTAGTTTTAAATATCACTATTTTGCTAATATAATATTTAAATGCAGAACAGAAATTTAACTGAATATTTAGTATGCTCTTGCGCAGATAGAGTATTATTTTGATGTCTTGCCAGTTTTGTTAATATATTATAATGATAGAATTGACATTTTAGTTGACAACACAGTTCCAGCTAAGTATAAGTTGTTGTATCTATTTTATAGGTTATATATTTTTATAAAGTTCTGTCAAACAAGCATCTGTCAAAGGAAGTACTGATTATAACCTTATCACTAATTTGTATTTTAAACTGATTTTCGTTTCGCTTTCATTTAGTTTTGTGTAGATTTAAATATTTAGAACTTGTGCGCTGTTTATAATACATTAGTCACTGATTTAGTATATTCGAGATCCGGTTGAATCAAGCCTATAATAAAGTTTACAATTTATTCAGAGCCATTCGCTATGCAAATATAAACATTTTCTACTTTGATCTTATCTATGTAAAAAATATTAAAATGATTAGAAAAAATATTGTATATTATTAAATGGATTATAATTAGTGCATATGATTTAAAATAAGTATATTAAGTAGTAAGTTAAGTCTACAATGATCAAGATCCAGCAAATCTTAAAAAAGTTTTTAATATTTTCCTAATTTTGCGCACTGTAGTTAACGAATTTCTTCTTCTAACCGTTTACATTTCACACAAGAACAATTTACACGCCTTTCTAAACGGTTGTAATTTTTTGATTAATTTTGTAAGAAACAAGACAACTTTTTCTAATAATACGTTATTTGACAGCAATAAGTTTTGTGTACATATTACTATGGAAGTTATTATTATCTATATTAGTTTTGGTCGTGTTTTCATTTACCTACTTTCAGTTTTGTTGGTACTTTGAGTTGGTTTGGAGTAGCTGCTTAGTTTATTTATTTATTTAATTATTACCCACATTTTTTTTATTTATTCCGATTATTAAGAATGACAAAGCATAAACAATACATAGTTTTTAATTTGCAAGAGTTTGATCACTATGTTAAATGTACTTATATACCTAATGGCATGTATAATATTTAATAACAGGAACGTGTTTTAGGTACAAATGGCGTTCAATTATTTTTAAATGTCACATTCAGTGAACTATCTTTACAGTCGCAGTTACTATATTATTTATAATAATCGTACTGTATAAATTATTTATATTTTTTCTTATATTTATTATAAAAAGATTTTAAGAAGAATTAAATTATGTTCAATAAATATAATTATATTCATCTATATACCATTACTATTATGTATAACTCATACTCATATACTATAGCCGGGTTTTTAGTTTATACTGTGTGTTAAAAAATAATTGAATTGAATGCGACCTAAAAACGTAATAATAATGAAAATCTATTAATTACTTAAAACATAATTTTAATATAATGACAGTCCTCTTGAAACAAAAGTAGGTTTAGTTAATAAAGATAGAAATTTCTTAAACTAAGAATTTTCTTAAATGTTTTTATGAATAGTATATAAACAATAAAGTTTTCATAATGTTAACGTTTTTTTAATTAATTAATATTTAAGAAGAAACTTTATATTTGAAAAATTATTAGTATACATGTCTACTAATAAAGTATTAATAATTAATATTATATACTAAAAACATTAATATATATCTACTAATAAAATAATAATAATTAATACACTAATATATACCTACTAAAAAATATTAATATATATGAATATTGAATGTGCAATTAAAAAAAGAAAAAAGTTTCGTTTCAACAAACAAATTAGATATAGCCATTCCTGTTTATATTTCTGTCAAAAATATCTAAAAATAAAAAATTAAATATGAAATCATAACGTTGTATGGATTTCAACATCTATGAGAATTACAATTTTGGTAGAACTACTATAAAAGTGTCAAGACACTTAAAACTGACCCAAATGAACGACGCAAGTGGGTGGAGTTAATGGTTGGAGATAAGATAATTGCTCTAAGTAATTATCAAATTTAACGCGTCTATCAGAAAATAAATATTGTTAAAAACGCAGTGTCGTAACATAAATGTTTGGTAACTCCTGAAACATACAATAACAATTTATGAATAGAAAAAGCAGGTCAGAAATAAAAAAAAAGAAAGAAGCAACTCGTAGAGGAATTGGGATGGTTGTCTAATTAAAAGTCTTGGATGTTTAAAAAAAAAAACAAAAAATGTGTTGTTTATAGTAGTTTGGTACAAAGGTATTAAACTGGCAGTTCACTGGATTTAGAACGCATTTCAAAGCAGATAGAAAGAATTTTTATTACCCTTCAAAACGAATATAAAGTTTTATTTCGTTCGGGACTAGTGTTAATTGCCACTGAAAATATAACAGTCTGAACATTATTTGTTTTTAGTTTAGTAGTTTAAAACTAAAGCTCCTTAATTACTTATATATTATGTTTATTATATTGGTTTATAAATCTAAAGATCTTCGCTGTCATAGACGAAATGAAATTCACCTACTGATTAGATTTTGTATGTTGGTAATAATTGTACTATTGAAGGAAGAGTTTGACAAAACCATGTTAAAAGTATGGAACAGTAACTTAGAAGCAATTTGAATAATATTACAAAGCGAGAACTGTAATTATGAGTGATTTATATTGACATTCTGAAATAGATAATAATAAAACAAAAAATATAGTTCTATAAAAATACAATTCATTATCGTTCCCAATTATCATTAACTTTAAAAGTTCCAAAAAAATAATTTTTAATAGCTATTAACCTCGTAAGGGTCTGACGACCTTTACACAGATATCTTAGTAAATCTGAGCGGGCCAGTTAAGTGACCGTTACGAATACTTGGACTAAAACTATTGACATGGAGAAAGCAGTGTAATTTATGTATGTACATAAACTACTAGAGTGAATAAATTTATAAAATAATAAATGTTTATTGGATAACAACACGCACGCACGCCTCCTATTGTAAAAGTTATAAATATCATTATTTCAGTTCTTCTATCTGCTATAATATTATTGAAAACTTGTATACTACTAGTACTATGTTTTGCTAGTGACGTCAGCGCCTCCGCCCACTTCGCATCTGACTTAAATAATAAGCCTTAACAAATCTATATATTTATGTATATTGTTATTATAGTAACAGATTGAAAATAACATTTTATGACTGATAATAACGTAGTAATTAGAGATGCACCAAATATTCGGTAAGTATTCGGTATTCGGCATCTTTTTCACTATTCGTAATCGGCTGAATTGTTCGGTTTTGATGCCGAATGTATTCAGTTCGAGTATTTCTTTTTTTTCTTTTTTTGACTACACGACACGGTAAAGAATTAAAAGACAAAATTAATAAATAATGTCTTGAAAAAGGTTTAATAATATAAAGCAATTCAGCTTCAAATCGAAACACATCAAGTATTTATTTTATTATTGGTAAATTACAATTAGTATTTAATATAACCAACTTTTATTTTGAAACTTAAATCAGAATTTATTTTTAAGCCACAAATCAATATTATTATTCATCTAGCCAGCAGACACACGTAACGTAGGTACATCTTAGAACCAGTTTATGACAAAAAAACAAAGAAATGGTAAACCAAATATTCGATCGGTAAAGGTTAAACCGAATAGTATTCGGTATTCGGTTATTCGGTCAAACCACTATCCGGCGCATCTCTACTAATAATTACCCATCAATTTTAGTTTCATCTATCTATTCATCATCAGTTAAGCAAAAATTCGTCTAGTGTTATTCGCTTGGTGCGTGAAAAAACAAACAGCCAATAGTTTTTAAAACTATTATTTTGAGAATACTACTACGTAACAATTATTAGGTTAAAATATATTTAACATACGATTTTGCCTCCATAGATACTACTCTAGTATATAGGTTTAAATTAACCAAAATTTTCAATGCATATTATTTATATTTCAAAATAATAAGTAGTACTTATTAACTTACTACGTACTGACTTACTATATGTACTAACCTATTTATTTATTTATTTTTAACACTTATGTACACACAGAAAACTTATAAGATAAACATACTAATAACTTACTACGTACTTAGTACTGAAAGTATTTAAAATATCAGACAGTAAATAACTTCTTTTAAGTGTAGTTTCTGACAACTAGATGAATCTAAGTCCCACAGAGCACGTGTTCCAAAAATATATGTACACAGTAAGAGTGTGTCGACATTACGTATTATGCAACTTTATTTAACTACGTGTTAGCACTT
The DNA here is from genome assembly GCA_959347405.1 of Napeogenes sylphis. NCBI lineage: Eukaryota > Metazoa > Arthropoda > Insecta > Lepidoptera > Nymphalidae > Napeogenes > Napeogenes sylphis. Next base: position 3,583,868 of record OY365783.1, read on the forward strand.
CAAGAAGGGGGACAACGTTTTTACAAGTATAGTATGTTTAGCTACTACACTACTACACTACTGAGAATATTCAGCTAGAACTTTAATAACGTTTAAAGTGGGAGCATCACTAGAATTACTAGAATTATCTAGTTTGAAAATATATTTCAACATCTATAATCATATTAAGCTTAGTTACATTTTAAATAAATATAGAATGAAAAATAAATTGATTTGGACAGGGATTCGAAACCGCGACCTCTGGGAAACAGTTGCGTCGCTCTACCAATTGAGCCACCGTATCGCCTAATATTCACAGCACTGATAGACTAGAAATATCTTAACTAAAAAAGAAAAATATATTTTCATAAGACCTTATTTAGTATGCATTATTTATTATAATAATTAAACGTATTACGTGACCAATTTAATAGTTTAGATCAAAATTAATTTGAGGTGCTCCGACGCGCCGCGAGCCACGACCGAGACACACTTACAGTTAATTTAAATAACTTTGTCACGCTACCACTAAATATTATACTTAAGATAACGGTATCTATCCTTCGACAGTTCTAAGTTTCAAGCACTATTGACATAAATCTGACACTCCATACATCGGAGGGTATGTTTACACAAACGAACTTAACATCAACACACTTCAGAAAGCGTCGCGGTTTGATTTACAGCCACTAAAATAGATCTTATGTTACAGATTATATTTCTATACTTGCGGCTGCGACATTTTTTGTTCAATAATTATTCTATATCTTTTTTATCTTTATCCTATCATTAACCATCTAAGATATTAATCTTAAAAAACAATTAATTTAATTAATTAATATTTTAATTAATATATTACAAATAATTCTATCCGATATAAATTAATATCGGATAGAATTATTTGTAAAATATTAAACAGGTTTTCTTAAGCATTAATTTATATTTTTTATTAAATTATTTTGTCTAAGTTTAATTTTACTACACACTAATTATCCAATACGCAATAATATAATTTGCTAGAAGAGGTCTTAAACAATGCGTTACTTTAAAGTAAGTGATGGTTACATGTGTATTGGATGTTAACATATGATTTCTTAAACATTTATATATAAAATAAGATAAACCCAGACAGCCTCCGCTTTCACTCACGTCTTGGCGTTAAGGTAAACGTCTCCGTGCGCAGCGCAGTAGTTAGATTTTTTTTCCTTTTAATAAGCTTGTAACTTAAGCAATAACTACAAATTAAAGAATAAATACTAATAGAAGTTTCCGATATATAAGTATATATTAAAGGAATAAAAGATTTAATTTTGCCATAAAAGTATTTGACAACTTTGTATATTATTAATATTAGATAACCTGATTAAGGTTATTAAAACTGAACAAATTGATTTGATACTAACTAACATAGAGAAAGATACAGGAATACTTGATACTATCACAGATGCTTATAAGGCTTACTACTAAAGCTACGTACTTAATTGTGCGTAAAACTAAACTAAACTTTATTGTACACAGAAAAATAATACCCTTGAATAAGTTATAAAGCGTTGAGAATCATCTCGTGTTTGGTCAATGATCAACCGTCGCGAGCGGTGAGCACGGGCGGCGGGTTGAAGCGTGACGTCTCCGCAGTGACACCCGATAGCCCATCTCACGACTGACCCACTTCCAACCAAGGTCACCGTCTGACCTCCTAATCCTCTATTTCCGTATACTTGGATCAGTGTGGACCGAGCGCACAATACATCACTGTCACGAGTGACATACCATGTTGTATTAACGTAACTGCCAAAATACTGTGTCATATTTGACACTTGCAATATTAATGTTCTCGATTTAATTCTGAACGCTTATCATCAACTGTTATTGTGGCTACATTTTATTTAGTATAGATAGCAAAAAAAGTGAACAGCAAATAGAGTTTTGGTGAACCTGCTGTTCTAAATAAAAGATACAAAATAGTAAAAAAACTTCTTAATAGCGGTATATCTATTGATATTTCGACCAAGATCGAAACGATTGGATTATTTTAAGATTTCTAAATCTAAAAATGAATTATACTTAGTGAAGCATTAATAAAAAAAACAAGAGCGAGATGTTTTTGTGAGTTGTGGTTGTTTTTGTTTTGTATCGCGGCGCAAAACATTGTTGTTCATAATAACAAGAGCAGTTAGTTGTTCAAGGTGGCCTATTTTAGTGGAAGCGCAGTGTCAGTACATTGACGTCGTTTGTTGCGCCGCCATGGTGTTGTTTGGTGGCAGCTGTGACAGATCTACAGATAGGGCGCCAATCAGAGCGTGTGCACTGTATCACAGGCTTTCTGATACACAACACAACACAACACACTTTCTAATCTGCGTCTTTTGTCACTACTCGCCTATTGGTTAACTTGTTATACCAGACTTTCGCCGATTGTTTTCACGCTACATTAGATATCCTCTCGTCTTCTGGCTCATAAACAATGAAACCTCAGTTACATCACAACAATGCTCCCCGTAACGAATCATCAACATTGTTCCCTAAGAAATCAAGTTTCATTTGAAACTATTAAACCGGCTACTTCAGTTATTAAATTTAATCTAAATTGCGGTTAGCTAGATCACAAGTATAAATATCATGTTGCCAGTTTAGCCGGAGTTCGCTCCCAACGATGAATTCGATACGAGCTATCTCATGTTCGAGCGAGCCGTGAAATAGGAGAGCGGATGGGCAACAAGCTTAGCCGCAATGGTTCTCTTGATAAGGTGATGTGGATGCGTGTATTTTAGAAGATTGCGGGTAGAAGTGCGCGCGGGGAAAGGTAGACCGGTCTCTATACCGGTTTCTTCCGACGTTGCTTGCTGACTTAGGGACTAACCGTTTTATTAGTTGAGCTATGATCCACAAATGATTGCCACCGGCCGGAACTGGCAGCCCTGGGCACAGCGTCAGCAAAATCTCCTATAATATAATGATGTATGAATCATTCTCATAGCGTAATTTATATGTAAATAAACTGTGGATTATATTTAACAGCACCTAGATTTTGGTGCTAGTGGTATTGCACCAAAATCTGTTGTACAGCATTATTTTGATTGTTAAGTGATTTGTTTATTTTATTGTTAGTCACAATATTTCTTAACCTTGCTACTGTTGTAAGCAGTCACAACCGTCGATGTAAAAAGAAACAATAATTATCTTGACACAGGTGCATGTTTCATAATAATATTTTGCCTTTTGTCTGCGGCAATTTTTGTCATAATTCTTAAAATGTTGCAATATGAAACTGCATTAACTATCGTTAATATACTACCAATACACTACCTATATACTACCAATATCTATCAATGTATATGTACTAAGACTCCATAAAAAAAAAGGATTTGTTAGGATCAATAAATTCAAAAATATTTTTCATAAAAAAAACCTAGGAAATTCATTTCCAACGAAAGTGTCCAACTGTACGCTTGTCATATGACGTATACTCTCGAATTGTTGGCAAATAGAAGTAATCACCATTAGGATTGTTTCTATTTTCACTATCAGTGTTTGACCTTGTGTGATTCTATTTCGATGGTTCGTGCGTGGCAAGGTGCCATCGCAATGTTTTGGGTACACTGGCGGAGAGTGGCACACTTTCGGATTTCGACTACTTTGAGGCGCGCCTGTCTGTCCGTCACCGTGTGACGACGGCTTTAGTTTGGGATCCACTCTCAGTTATTCACTATAGTTACGAATACGGTAACCAGGTTATCATACCTAAAGTGCGCTCACATAAAACGTGTGAAATCATCTTAATTATTTTTATTATCAATTCATTTGTTCGTGGAGGCTTTTCTCTTTCACAACATGTGGCCCCATGGCGGCCGAGTTTCGTTTCCGGAATTGCGTATCCGTCACGGTTTACAACCTATGTGGACAAAATTCAAATTTCAAACAAAACATATTGAGTGAGCTCACAGTTTAGTTCAATGACAATGATTAGGATTGCGGCGTCCTCACTCACTTTAGACATTCGCGCGAATATTGTATTTATAAGTGAACATAATGATCGACGCAGAAAATTGAGGCCTTGGGATTCATCATCCAGAGTATGATTAGCGATATAATCATGAAACAGTTTTATTTCCTTGTAGGCGTTCAACGATACGAGATAAAGCTCAATACGAAAAATGGATTTTAGTGAAGGAAACGTGAACATAACCCGCGACTGGTCTTCGAAGTACCACAGCGGTTGAGTGCAATGTTTGAATCTCTGGTATCGCGGCTGACGTCGCCGCCGGTGTCACGGCGGAGGCACACGGTGCACGCGGCGCGCGAGGTGTGCAGTGAGCCAGAGGAAGAGGCCGCGCCGGTGCAACGCCGCTCCAGAGCCGCCAAGCAGTTGCTGGACAAGCGGCGCAAGGCTCGTCTCTCATGTGCTGACCTCACCACCGCCACCAATGGAGAACCTGAACGAACCTCGCGCATGGACGCGCTCAAAGCTTTCTTGCCATTACGACAGTCTAAATCCCTTGGGAGACTCGACGGTCTCAAAGAGGTGAGTGTTAAAAATAAGTTTCTCTCTGGAAGACATTTGCCCCTCTTCCAAAACGACATTTAAATATGACTTATTACATAGCTTAAGAAAACTTGTTTCTAAATATGATCGGTTAAAGGAAGAACCCCTTTCGTTATTATTTATGAGATGATTATGAACATTATTTATAGTTTTATAATAAATTAAAAGGTTGTAGACAATCAAGGATACTTTTTAAATACCGTTTTTATTAAATACAGTAACGAATTCACACTTACGAAGTTATTAATAAGTACAAATAAAAATACTTCCTTAACAAATTATAGTTTGATTTCGAGTGTAGATATATGTATGTATATATTTACATAAAAAAATATAACTTAACAAATGTTACTTCAAATTATTCTTAATAAAATGACCAAAACAGCAGGTTTTTATGTTCAAATGTTGCTAATCAAAAAAACATTTAAAGTTCTTATATTAAAAAAAATATATATATTTGTACTGATTATTTTATTCTATATAATGATCTACTATTTTATAACTTTTAATACTAATAAGACAAAATAATAAAAAAACACACTCATAAAATTGCAAAATATCGTTTAGGATTTTAGGGCGTTTCTTTGAACCATGACATCAATGTAGGTTATAAAAGATAAGATAAACAATACAAGGGAATCATTCCTGTCATGACTAGAAGAATTCTGACACGACTAAATCAAAACGCAATCTGAGATTGGTGTATAGTTACATTCAGTATTATTATATATATGTACGTAATGACAAGGGTTGCCACCTTGTAAAAAATATATAGTATTTTTCTTGCTTTTCTATAATATATGTTGTACGGGTGGCAACCCTAGTATTGGCCGTCATGTAATATGACGCTGAAATATATTTGCTATGAAATATACAACAATCATGAATTAGTTGAAAAAATGTTATTATTAAATAAGTTTAGCCACAGAAATATGTATATATTTTATAGGTTAACTCTCCTCTGAAATAGATAAAAGTATATATATATATATATATATATCTATTTTATAAGAAATATAATAGATATAGTTTGTTTAATGACATTTGTCTTTTAAGGTTAGATTGGAATTGAAAATACAGTAGTCATATTTTAATAACTAGATAACCCAATTGTCAAATAATTTGTCATTTTTATTTTAGTTGTATTACAACTCTTTCGCTGTAAAAAAATGGCTAATCTGAACCCATTTAGATAAGATTTATGTAGGTACATGTACGTCTAAATCTGATCGGCTTTTACATCCAGAAAAGTAAAAAAATATTTTTAAAAACACTTTCTTTATAATTTAAGATACCATAGTTAAACTGGAAAAGCGATGTAGGTACTTGAGGATACGCCAGAGGTCGCGGGTTGAAATCAATTAGTATCGGTTTATTTTTAATTCCATATTTATTTAAAATATATTTCAACATTTCGTGAAATGGGAACTACTTAATGTGTTTTTTAAGCAATAATACGCTGCGTTCAATGAAGTAGTAGTGTAATAAATAGTAGAGATGCTTCGAGTAGCGGTTTCCCCGAATAACCGAATACTTTTCGGTTTAACTTTTACCAAACCTAATATTCGGCCGAATTATTCGGTTTACTATTTCATTGTTTGGTTAGATGAGTAATATGTTGATTGCTGGTTAAACAATTTTTTTGAGGTTTAAATATAAATGCTAACGCTGCTAAATGTTGACTTGCAGTTTAATTGCTTTATATCATTAAGCTTGACTTATAAAATGACATAATCTAAGTTTTGTACTTTATTTCTTTACCGTGTCGTGTACCCAAGAAAATAGAAATACTCGAACGGAATATATTCCCCACCAAAACCGAATAATTCGGCCGAATACGAATAGTGAAAAAGATGCCGAATATGCGAAATACTTACCGAATATTCGACGCATCTCTAATAAATAGTGTCGGGTTCATCGAAGTGAAATAAAAAAATAAAAATCCGAAAATCATAAAATTTTTGTTGTAACGTTTTAAACTTCATTTCTTTAGGGATTATCGCGAATCAGACGCATGACCTACATATTATGTAGTAAATATTTTATGCAATAATTTTTTTATTACTTACGTGAAACATAAAACTTATTTGTACCTTCTAATATATGAGGATAAATAAGATATTATATTCATATTTCGAAACCTCACTGCTTGTCATAATCCCCTGAAGGTTATTAATGAACAGGTTTTCTGCATTGGTAATTACATTGTCAATCATCACAGAGTAAGTTTGATTTAAGACAGGCCTGAGAAGCTAGAACCGTTACGACACACGCGAACCTCTGATATTCCGCAGATAGAGCAAGAATGCGATAGGCAGGTAGGGGCAGGTACGCGCAGCCTTGACTGGAGATACACACTCCCACACAGACGCCGTGTCTATGAGATAGAACTGTAGTGTGCGTGCTATTTGCGCATGTGATTTACAGACAAACGCCACGTCGACATGCGCATCTGTTTGCCGCTTTGTGAGGGCATCTCGACACGTTAACGCCTTTTGTCTGTCGCAGCGATTGAGAACATCTGCTCGAGAAGAAAGAAGAAGCTTTTAATAAATTTATATGATGTCTGTAAAGAATATTACATCACTATATAGCCGCTATTGATAGATATTATTATGACAAGCTGGCATAGATATAAGTTTTTTATATTTTCAAATACGTTATTGTAAAACGAGTCACGGATATCGTGGTCATTAATAAGGGAATTCACTTCAGTAAAATACCGCTTTAAAAACAATGAAAAGTTTTGTTTGATGATTGTTTAGTCATTTTGTAGATGGTACCGGTACTTGTAGTTACTAAGCACCGGAGAAAGGATAAGCTTTAGATGTTTTTTGGTATGGAACTAATAGATGAGATTTTAAGTGTTTTTGCATTAGACACACACACATATATATATTAGCCTCTTTAATAATTAATCCTAACATTAATTCTAAAATGTATTTGTATGTTTGAACTAAATATAAGTATATTTGTTTTCTTGAAAACACTGGTATAAATAATTTATAGCAATAAGTTTTCATGTTATTTCTTTATGCTCTGATAATATTTATTAAATATAAATTAATTATCAAAATAAGGCTTTTTAATATGGTAATTATTTTTAATATAAGCCTCTTTAATATAATTTAAACATTATTTTCAAACAATTTCCTTCTAATGGATTACGAAAATAAAACAGCAGCGTTTATTGATAAAATATTAAAAAAAAAACGTGAATATGTATGAGACCTTAATTCAAAGTTGTTAACAAACTTGCCAACCTTCAGATAAAACGCACATACAGAAATAAACTCTTAAAATAACACTGGCATAAAAGATAAAAAAAGAATATTACATTTTATATAACTAGCAGATTTATCGCTCGCTTCTTTTTTATCCTCACTAGATGTCTGAAAAGCAATTTGTAATGTTTTCATTCCTATCTTAAATAAGTATGGCAAGTAATAAATAAGGCCAGACTTATGACCTTATAAGACCTTCGTGGAATGTAATTTAAATTAATATTGTTTTAACTGCTTGATTGATGTGAAATTGAATTGTCCAAGTACCTCTAGCGCAAATTGAAACTTGTTTCAATAGTATGTCGATAATTAATAACAGTACGTCCTACTTACAGTAACCTTAGCTATGGAACTAATGCCGCTGCATTTATTTGTTTTTGATATTTGTTTGGCAACGGTTAGGATGAAATCAATTTACGATCACTTTTACTATGAACATTGTAAAGGCCTCGTGGCAAATCAAATTTGAACACGCAGGTGGTAGTAAAGAAATACGCTTGTAAAGAATATCAGATAAACTTTAAATTCCGACCTTAACATTTGATTATAACAAAGTGAATAAATTATTAATTCATCATTTAACAATACCTTAAGATGTACTTGTGATAATCGTTGTTTGATACATGGCTTTATTTCATTCACACGAGCCAATAGCCTAATATTTAATTCAATTATCATCAATTTATATTTGTATTTAATAATTGTAGGTTTACATACCTTAAAATAAGCTTGAAATGTTTTTAATTTTTGCCACATAACAACTAACATATATATTTTTTAGTAACGTTTACATCAATTTTAAATTAAAGTCTTGTGAATAATATAAAACCAAAATGTATTTAGTTTAATTATACTCTTAAAATAATACAATATTTTACAGTTATAAAACAGGTTTTACTTATTAACTTGTTTACTATTTTTAAACAATACTACTGTCTACAGATGTTAGTACTAATAATACATCTGGTTATGTCATTTTTTGTTTGACAACTGTGCGTTACATCTGCTGCATTGGACGTTTAATTATTAAGAAATATAATTTGAAGTCCTTTAATAGAAGTAGTTAAAGTCATCTTCATGTAGGTACTTATATATATCTTCGAAAGATACTTAATAGATGAGGATCATATATAGAATGCTTAATTGACCAAAACTTGTAGTGATACGGTAGCACAATTGGTAGAGCGACGGCACTGTTTCCCAGATAGTTCGCGGGTTCGGTCGGTTTTTTTTTCATTTTATATTTATTTAAAAATTAATTTACTTATATAAATGAACTCTCAAAGCATCATTAAGCCTGAGCTATCAGATAGTTCGCGGGTTCGGTCGGTTTATTTTTAATTTTATATTTATTTAAAAATTATATTTTCTTATATAAATGAACACTCAAAGCATCATTAAGTCTGTATAGGAGGGAAAACTATATATTAAATATTTGTTTAGTTTTGTAATATAGTGACATGAAAGAAAACTAAACATTAGAAAGTTATTCCCACTGTATTGGTAAATATTGTGTTGTGCATATATCAAAGACAATAGTTGTTGATTTCCGTTTGTTTGTTTATTTTTTTATTAACTGTAATAGTATTGGACAGATTTTAATGGCATGTGTGATGATTTACTATATTATATGTAAAGTAGATGTGGATGTTTTACACTGGAATATATAAAAACTGGTTTGCGATACATTTACAAAAAAACTAGATCAAAATCTGTTACAACATTTAATGTGATGTTAGATGACTTATTTTATTTTATCTTTTAATTACGAGCACTAAAGGTTTTAAACGAAACTATAAATCAGCTAGAAGGGATTAGATTGTGTTTCTTTGATAATTTTCGATATAAAACATTACGTCTATAATTATTAGAATTATTAGCCTTTTTTGAAATCGTGTATTATTTGCTTTTTGGTCAAATAACTTGAGCCTTTACTTATGAGCTTTAAATTTTCTTAATAAAGAAATTTATTTGTTCTTTAAACAAAATGTTGGTAATTTATTTGCAATTAAATATTTTGCAACGACCCTGAAGTATGATTAGGTTCATATTGTTTATTTAGGATCTTTATTTTGTATTTCGTAAATTGGTTTTATGGGGTCATACGGGCGAGGTAGATATAATTTACTATAATATCTGTTGTAAACAAAAACAATAACTTTAACTGTAATCTATTTTCAATAGAATTCTGACATTTACAACAATTGTGGTAAAAGATTTTAAAATTTTTTGTGATTTATGTTGAAAATGTGTCATTTGCCGTGGTCATAAATTTTCAAATCTCGTATTCAACAACGTGGTTACGGTACCTACTAACATTGTTAATGGGACGATGTCTTACGCCGACACCAGTCCTCCTTGGGCTTGGCAAGCCGTGGAATTCGCACTCGTACCCGGGCCACCCCTCCCCCTACCTCAACTCCCGCCCCCCACCCGCCTTGCACGCGTGTACTGAGGTTATTACACTCCACACTAGCTATCCATCTCGAAAGCATGCTTGCTACCTACGCGCTGCGCGTACGCACTTTGTACTGACATAGATGACTAAAGATGTTAGTTAACATCCATTTCACTCATGTTGGTTAGACAACGAAAATTATAAATGATAAGTTGTGACTTCGAAGTCAGCCTTACATGTTATACATCGCTCATATTACCTAAACTATGTTGTAAGAAGTGTATCTTTAACAATTACCAAATATGCTAGTTAAATTAAACAATATCAAGATTGTCATCTATGTGATCTCAGCTGTGTGATAAATAATTTATGAAGTGGAACTAAACTTAGTTGAAGGTAATCAAGACTTCGAAACGAGCACTCTAAAGAGACCAGATTGAGTGAATAACTATATTAAAATGAAAAGTTTGCGACCCAAAACCATATAAAATATAGATACATTTTTAGATTTAGATTTATACAGTTTCTTTTTAACCGATCTTCCCATATTATAATACTATTTTTAGAAACAATAATCTACGAGATATTATTTATTAAAAAGGTTATATTCACAATTACAATATTTATTTCTATTTCTCAGTATGTCGTAACTGCTTCGTGAATTATATTGACATCTCAATACCGTTCAGCCATTTACATGATCGTATATTGTATCCGCGGTCTGCCCCGCTGTGTTGACTCACACCCAACCGACATTTTGTATTTTATTATATTAATATTATTTTTAATTCAGACAAATTGTACATCCTCTACGCGAATACAAGAAAACATTTGTTCAGTGTAGAGTCGTTTCGTAAGCTATGTGTAATTTAATATCGAAGATTTTAAGGCCTACGAGCTTTTAAGGTGAATTAATAATATATTCGTCGTATTAGAATTTATAACTGTCACAAGACTAATATGTAAATTACAACACTAAGGCACGATATTAACCTGATTGATTAACTCGGCTCTGGTTGTATCTTTCCAAGTATCAAAAGGGTCAAAAAACCTTTTACTAAGTTACCATTGTGTGTATAGTGTATAGTGTATACCCTCACAATGGCCGCCACGTGTCTCGTTGGGACATCGCAAGCTCGCCTTTATTATTAAATGCATCCCCAAAAGTGTATTCAACCACTTAACAGTAGTTGTCGTGGGTCAGTGTACGTTTATAATTATCATTACATTAACTATCTATTATCATTGAAGTCTAAATTGTAGTTAAAACCACTGCAGCTACCAGTTAATCAGCATTCCATGAAATGTATGATAATTTGTTAATTGTCTCGTTAATCTGAAAAAAACATTAACAACTTCTTAACATTAATTAGAAAAGAAAAAATATAGATACTTTTCCGATTAACCATTTTCTTATATTATCTGTCTTAAGAGTTACATAATTATTTTATATTATATTTCAGTTTTTAATTTTTTAATTGTCACGGGATAAAAAGTTTCACTATTTAAGTAAATAAATATGGTCACGTAGGCGACACCTGTCGTAACAGCATATCGTATAAAGTTGCCTTATAAGAACTAACCAAGCCCAATTAGGCAGTGAAAGTGTTTTGAAAACTTTATCTCACGTCTATCTCATTAAGAACTTGTAAGAACTTTTAGCAATACATTGACCAATTAAAATGAAGTTACAGCTCGATTTCATAAAAACATTCATTCAATAAATACGATTGATTGAAGGAATGGAAAAGCTCAAGTTCTGCCAGCCCTTACCAAGATTGGCCACAATAAAAATAGGAGTTAAATGGCGTATCAGGCAAGGCTAGGTTATAAATGCTTACCTCATTGGTATCTCCGAGGATAATGTTCATAATCCAGACGATTGCGGGAAGGCGAGATTGCACAGACGCTTCCGCACGAACGGGACTGACATACCTTCATTTATCTGCATGATTTACAGCTAGTCATATTTTTTCTTATAAATCTTATGTCAGTTTAAATTGATGAGTTTTAAAGCTTTGAATCAATTCCATACAATAGAATTTTTGTGCCAAATCGAACGTAAAGAAATCAATAAAAAATATATGGAGTTAAACATAATAGTTTCGAATGTTTATATTATTTTAAGTGTCTATAAAAATCGTGCAGAATATGTAGTTTTTTGTCTAGTGTCATAAATAAAGTGACATAACCTTTTAGATGCTTTTTATCAAATGAAATTCAAACTTAAGATTGATATCGCATATAAATATAATGACGTAATAACAGCTCTAAACATTTTTAAATCTTTGCTAGTGTGAGTTACCTGTTTTATCATCAAACATCTTGTAACTTATGTATTCGCATGTTTACGAGTCTCTCTGCTGGGGGTCCTGCGCGATGTGTTCAGCGAAAGAGTAACCATTTGACAGCTGGTTAACCGAATACCATTAATACCTATTCTTGTTCTGAAGTATTATATTACTAGCTGTTGCCCGTGACTTCGTCCATGTAGACTGTAAAAATAATATTGTTATGGCTAAGAACATAAGCCATAAAAATACTATTTTCGATTATTTTTGACGTATCTATCGGTATCTAAATATCCTTTAATCCGTTTAGACTGTAGCAGGGAGCATAAAAATAGCATAATTGGCTACATTTCTATATATATTTTTTTCAACCTGTATCGTCCCACTGCTGGGCAAAGGTCTCCCCCAAACTTTTCCAGGAATCCCTGTCCCTAGCGGCCTCCCACCATCCGCTGTCAAAGGATCTATAGACTTTTTTTAGATACCTGAATACAATATCCGTTATTATAAACCTGGATAAACAAACATTAATTGTATATTTATAGTTAACAAAAATAAGATGTAAGCGATAATTAACTAATAAATTACGAATTTTAGTTAATCAATCTAAATTAAGAGCATTTTTATAGAAAGACTAAACTAAAAGGGTATATTTCTATTAACTAACGTATATTTGAATAACATTACACTCCTTCTATAGTCGTCGGGTGATAAAAAGGATTTTCACAAATAATTATGTAAAATTCAGGGAACCAAACGATAAAAAACAAGATCTCCCGTGACAATTGGTTATCGAGCTACAATCTTTGTTATGTCACAGACAAAACTACGCGCAAAAGTTATTATTTCTATAGCCTATGTGTTATTCTGGTACATAAGCTACAATATTGCTAAGTTTTATCAAAATCCGCTTAGTACTTTCGGCGTGATTGAGTAACAAACATACACCCATCCAAACATCCAAACAATCGCACTTATATATTAGTCAGATTACGTTAAACTAAATACTAAGTTATATCTTGTCTGAAACTTCATTAGCTAAATATTAATTTCATTAGATAATTTAATTTAAGTCAATAGTGTTTAATTTATGACCTCGATATTAATTGCCAACACAAATATTATACAATATTATACAACACTAATACTATCTATAGACTATATCTATATCACAACTAATTATATAACGTAATGTTAAGTAATGGCTGAGTAAGAAGATTCTAGATCAAAATACTTGGTAATCAGAGGCTAAAGAAGAGGCAATGATGGGCCTGCTAAAGTATTGCGACGTTCCAGGTCAGGGGTCACGCAGGTTGCATCAAAACTGCACTTTCGATGTGCCAGTGAAAGGCGCATCCTCGTTCACAGGTGTGCCAGCGCTATAGCACCCGATTATATCTTTAGAATGTCTCTTTTACCTTTTAGTTTAGTCTTTCTATAAAAATGCTCTTAATTTAGATTGATTAACTAAAATTCGTAATTGATTAGTTAATTATCGCTTACATCTTATTTTTGTTAACTATATATATACATATAATTTTTGTTTATCCAGCTTTATAATAACGGATATTGTAGACAGGTATCTAAAAAAAATCTACAGATTGTATGCAACTCTTGAGTTCATTGACTAACTTTACCTAAGCTTAGTTGTTTGCGGTTATCTTCAGCTAACCTGCGGCTTTTTCTGTATTGTGCATCTTGCAAGTCCCTTATTATGGAGGAAGTACTTACTATCTGTTGTTACTTGTTTCATTACAGCTCAGTTATTATGGGATGGTCTTTTAGAAAATTGTCACTGAATGCGGCTAACGTAACGGGAAACGCACGCCAATTATAAACATAGCATCGCTACCACTTTCTTATTACGCACTAAACCAGCGTTTATGTTTCTTGTGATCTGTATGATACCAGATTCTGTATTTTATGTAATATCAACAGGTTTTTATCTATCTAGATGTACGACAGCAAAACATACACGTCCGTAAATAAAATATGGATCAAGTAGTTACATCCTGACTGTGATTTGATCTAATGTTTTTGTAACTCGACACAACTACTGGATCTATCAACTGGACAAAAATTGAGCCAAAAATTTGTTTGTTGATATAAACTAGTTATCTGATCAAGTTTCCAAATATATTATTACTTGATTCGTTCTATTTAAGCATCTTGAATGTAATAGTTTTTATTTAATGTTTTGGTCGTCAGACTAGTTTTTAGATGGTTATTTAATTTATTATTGTACCTTAATACTTCCAATGTGTTATTGCTTAACTTCTAAAGCGATAGTTCATAAGTTATTTCGAGATATCTTCAAATGTTTTATCCTGTAAGAAAAAACAACTTGAAATAACTTATCATAAGACATATCCTGAGCATATATATCCTGTGTTAAACAGTGACTCCTTATAAGGCAGCAGTGTTTCATCTTTGTATTATTCACGCAATCAGTATGTTAATCTGATTTTCTTCGAAGTACTCGCTGAGCACACGAATAATGAATCTTGTATGTTCCTTAGAAACCATTGCAATTGATTAAACACTTAACATGCATTTACATAAAATATTTTAACTATAAAGCACTTTAAAATCAAAATTTTTTAAGTATCTTTAATTAGGCTTAATTAATATTATACCGGCTTTATTTCTAATTAAATGACGACATAAAACTTAATAAATGCTATTAAAATTAATTATTTCGTAAGTTTTGGCATTTATATACGTGTTTATATTTATAATTAAATGATGGTTTCTTCACTATACAAGATTTATGATCGTACGTTGAAAATTAAAATAGATTACAAGGAAATACCTAGATATCAATATACCATATATGAACTACTATTATATATAGTTTAATCAAATGTTTGATAATGATTATTAACGTAAGCTTATTTCTGTTATAAATAATTGTATATTAAAAAAAGGATTTAAAGTGTAATAATCATTTTCATTAACATAATAATATTGCTCCCGGTATTCTTGCAATCGGATGATGATGGCTGTGGTATTATCGTTGAACGGTTAATCAATCTCCAGCACAGTCCTTGCAATATTTCAGAGGAAGGGCAGTAATTAGTAGTAATCGATCGTTTACGTATATGGTCTGGGGGGCGGAGCCCCAACGCGCGGCCGAGTACATTCACTCGCAAGCACTCCAGCCCGGCTAATTTCTCTATCTTTAGACCGCGGTAACTGACCGGGCCCTTTAAGAGAAACTGCATTAGACGCATCCGGTTTATGTGCACACGTCAAACGTTTCTAAATCTATCAAATACGTCACGTAGGATTATATAGATTAAACACATTCTCCTATAAGTATGTCTATCAGAAAGTAGATTCAGTAATGCTATACTCGAGTCGTTAGTCCTAACAACTGGCAATAAACTGCGATACAGAAGTAGGTGTCGCCATTTAGACTCTCGAAGTACATTTACGAGAGAAATTTTCATTCTATTAACACCCGTTAATGTATTACGTAATTACGTCTGATAACTCCGAATATAAAGTGATGTGATTGGTTTGAATGTATTATCATGAAATGTAGCCTCTCACGAAAGAATCAGATTGAATGAATGAATTACATACTTATTAAATTACTGCAATAAAATTACTTATATTTAAATATATAAATGGTATTATTTTGTTCAAATCATTTTTTTTCCGGTCACTTGATAGTGACTTTTTATTGCGTTACAAAATGATTGTCTGCCATGGTTTTTACATTTCCTAACAGATTCAAAATTGATTTATATATTTATTTAGAATAATATATTCACCATATTTCTTAATTTATGACTTGTTGTCAATTATTTTTAGTGTTATTTATCACAGTATGTATATTCACTTATTCGTATGAACTTTCGCTCGTAGTGAGAGTGGATGTCAAAGCACATGTACTAGAGGTATAAATCAAAAGCTAGCCATACTAATAATAATAATAATAATAATAATAATAATAATATCAGGACAAATTACACACATTGATCTAACCCCTAAGTAAGCAAATTATTTGCAATAACTAATAATAACTTGTATACGGAATATTTAAATATATGACATAAACATTTAGGAGAAAATATATACTAAAGTATTATATAAAATTTTTATTTAATAAAATTGTTAAGTAATAATAATTAATATTTTTTTTGAACACTTAAGTACGTTTTTCCTTAGCTAATAATAAATGTTATATATTGTATATTTATGGTAGCAGACATGTATTTTTTGCTATCTTTTATCAACGTCATGATCCGTTAGAGTTCTTATAGAAGTTATAAAATAATAACTAACTATAAATGTCTATATATATTAAAGATTCGGTCTGGATGTGATCATCAGATCTCGTGACAGTACCTACTACTGTTACTCATCGAAGTGGAATTTGAAACAAGCAGCTCTGGTCACGTAGGCATCGAGGATCTCAATATGGGATGTTCCACGAAGAGGCTAATAAACGCAATTCAATATTAAGAAATAACTTTATTTACTGACAAAATATTAAATTGCATATAACTTCGAAACTTGTACATTATGTGAATTGTAATTACAACATATTTAAAAACTAAATAATATAATAATAAAACAGAAATAACTCTTTATTATTTTATTATTGCTAAGTAAAAAGCTTGATCATAAATTATTTTAAAATAACGTGATAAAAATAACTTACTAAAAGCACAATAAACGTCAAATCGCTGGTTCTGATTTTACGGCAACATTACCAGTTATTACCAGTGATTACCAGTTATTACGGCTATTTATTAAAGATTTAGTTCAGATTATTATTTTTTATTTCAACATTAAATCTATCATTCTAATTTAATCTGACCGGTTGATTTAAAAGTTATGATCAAGACAGGTACCAGCGCTACTTAGTATATTGTCTTACAAAACGTATCTCTGTGAGTATTTGTTTATTTATTTTTCTTTATGAAAACAATTGTATTTTTTAGTGAATCGTTAATAATACAAAATAGATATGTATTACTTTATAGGTGTGAAAATTAATGTCTATATTGAAAGTAAGTAAGTATATAGTATTTTTTAAATATATAAACATGTTAAGTGATACGTTAGTATATATATATATATATATATATATATTATATGTTAGTATATATATACATATATACATTACAATATACATTATATTGTAATGTACAACACTGTTAATGGCTTATGCATTGTAGTTGAGTCGCAAAGAATAGATTGTCGCCGGAATTAAAAAAATAAAACAATTAAGAAAAAACATAATACATTACATGCCATGTCGTAGTATTTGTTCGAAACATTATTACCAATTAAAATTACATTTTTTTGTTATATGTATATAACAAGACATTATATCTATGAACATAATATAAACAAATCTCCTCTACAATTACCCCATACATTGAATTGACTTAATATGTATATTAAAATATATAACACGTACAGTTTACACGAGATGTACCATTTAAAGATGATACTCCAAAGCTCAATTGTATTTATTTCTAATCAGTATTTTATATAAATTTAGATAAAGTTTTATCACTTAATTTATCTTTCTACTGTATATATATAAACCTTCATTTAGTAAACAAATACCAAATATTAAAAAAAAACAAACAAAATAACAACTCTTTGTGTCTAATTAACATGAATAAAACTTGTTTTAACTGGTTTTATGGAATAACAGAATAACATAAACAAAAGCTCAACGACTCTTTGCCTATTAACGTGATTATTAATAATTTATTAATAACATTACAATGTAGTGTGTGATTTGTATTTAAAAAATCTAATATTACTAAGTAATTAGCACGTGCAGTGAAACAAGTGCCTCGTGTCAGCGGAAGTTGCAGAGAATGTTAAGCAATGATTAATAACATTCTAGAGAAAAAATAACTTTGACTTCAACAGTTGAACCTGTCACGTTTTAAAACAATATACATATGTATGGAAGATAAGGTTTTCCAGCGAAAAAACTCTTGTCATGAACATTTGAAAGTTATTTTCTCTAACACTTTTTCAGGATGAAGGTACCTACTGTTTCCTTATGTATTTTCATGTATGCAAAATTTAGTGATCAGTTGAGCAAAACGTAATAAAAGTATTAAACAAACAATAATAGTTAATCCAATAATTCATCAAAAGATGAAAATACTAGTTATTAGGTTTACTTTTCATCTAACAATAAAATCTTATTTGATAGACACGTGTTTCTATCAAAAAGAAATAACACACGTGAGTAATTCTACAATCATAATAATTACCAGTTTATAGTATTATCAATAGAAAGAGAGAGAGAGAGAGAGAGAGAGAGTGACAATAAAGTTCAGTTATAAAATAAAACAATTAAAAAGCAATTAAGATCAAGAAATCTACTTGTGATTTCAAATAAAAATTAGCCTGTTTTTTAAGTTTTTTGACGAACATAATGGTAATTATGGTTTAAATTCATTGTAATAAATTTATGGTACAGTCAGTACGTAAAATTACAATAAGTTTTAAAATAATTTAAACAATTAAGAGTTCTGAAACTAACTAAAATTTAAGATTCTTTCTATATTCTATACATATACGTAGTAAGTTCCTACTGAATATATTATTAAGGAAGTACCTAATATGTTTAATGTTTGATAATATTTTGTTCCGCATATGAATAATTTATTTTCTCTTTTCAGGTAAGTGCCGCGTAATGACAGTCGTTTGCTATTTACATAACAACGGTAATGTATTTTTTATTTATATACTTATGTTATCTACTTAAATAACAATAACGTATATAAATTACTTTTACTAAATAATCGAATTTAAATACTAGTTATCATACAATATATTTGTAATTTGATACGTTACAAATTTAATTAAGCCATTTTTATATAATATGATTATATAAAAAACTCGAACGAAATGTGTTTGATTGAAATTGAGTTGACAAAAAACATGATATAAAATCTTGCATTATCGAATAAATTCAAAGCAAAAACTTGTTAATTTAATGATATATTCGACCTACTTTGATGATGCATTGATGAAATAAATCGTATCCTATAGTAAATTCTATTAAAAGTGAAGAGCGTAAAAAATAGAAGTGCGCAAACGAAGCTGTTGCAATAAACTAGTTTTATTATGATCGTAAGTGGTAAAGCGAGATCCTAACGATGCCGGCTGCAGTGATTCGTCTGACAAATACCCGTAGCTGTCTCATTACCTGCACCACGTATTACTACACGCCGCTATTTATCTCCGGCATTAGAAAGTTCTAGGACATAATTAATATGGAGAGAGGTAATTATTTCAAAGCTGAAGCGGCGTTCAATGTTAAGATAGTAGTTACAACACTTAAATCCCATAATATTATCAGAGAAAGTTCTCCCAAAGCAAGGAATGCGTGATAAGAATTCCTTTCGAGAATATAGTTTAGTATTTGATATCTCTTCCGAGAATGGTCAGTGGTTTTAAGCCGCTAATAAGATGTAATAACATCAAAGTGCAGTAAGAACAAGCTTAAGAAGAATGTACAATAAAAGCATAAACAAAAGAAACAGATTAGAGAAAACAGAGTGTCTTGTGAAAAGTTTATCAAACCGCAAATCATAAAAATAACTTAACAGCTGTTTACTGTCATTAAATGTCGTACAATCTGTTTTAATTAATTACAGTACAAAGTAAATGTTTGAAAATACTATAGTGATTACGCGGAGGTCATTAACAAGGGGTAACGAAACCAAGGGGAATCTGTTGTATGTGAGCGGTTATGTTTTTGCGTCGAACCAAGAGCGCCAAACATCTTGCTGGGTGACATGCGTGAACGGGCGTAGGTCCCAGCAATGCCAACACGCTGCTAATTACAGGAATTACCAACCAACTGTCCCTCTAGTGATGAAATGTAAATAAAAAGCATTATATAACATAACTTACCTTCGGCTTTATTATTATAATTGATGATCATAGAGGTAGGTGCTCGTGATTTAAACTTAGAGCCCTAAAAGTGAAAGCCGATCTCGTATCTTATTTGTCTCGCTCAATCATATAGTGGCACTCATGCGGTAAGCCCCTAATACATTTTAAATATTGCTTGTCGTAAATGTTATCCATTATCTATCACAGGCGTTACATAACTAGCGGTGGAGGCATGATGCCCTGCGGCGGCGCTCATGAGGCAGTTTCATACTTATGACAATACTTATGACTTGTAAGTTTTCCAGTAATTGCACTTAGAATATTTGTAAGGAAAAAGATTTTGATTTTAACTTGATAATTATATATGTGATTAAAATCTATTTCGTCGTAACCAATAAAATATATACGAAAGTGTAATAAATTAAAGTAATTAAGTTTCTTTATCTACATGTCAACACATTCTTACGTAACACGAACAGTTGCGTCGGCCCTTTGCTCTTTTATAAAGTGGGTTGAGAAGCCGCCAAACTTGAAATCCAATATCGCCAATCACGTTCGGAAGTCAAAATCCAAAAAACAAAATCTCTTTACAGTCAACCAAAATTAGTATCGCATGATATGTTCGTAATATTTTAATAATCTTTCCAACCAAAATAATTAAAGTTCATTGTGTGTATTTGATATAGTAATCAATCGAAATTTAAGAAAAGCTTTTGATTGAAATGCGCTTCATATTTTGTTTTTCTCTATTATACATTTCCGAACGTATCAATATTTCAACAGAGTAAAAAACCTATTGAATGCCAGTTGAAATTCGAAACGTTCATTTAATTGAATGACAATTGACATGAGACTATACATTATGTATTTGGTGCTCGCAGAGTCTTGTTAGTGGAAGCGCTAATACAATGTACACTGAACATAAGCGAACTTATTTTAATCTCGATTTCGTCCGATGCTCGTTACAGAGTGAAAGTGATCCCTTTGAGTGCACCGAGATTTATTCAGCTCATTAACAAACGTGAAATCATCATTTGTTACCAAAGATAGGTCCAATAATGACGTCCATACTCTTTAGATTCTCTCCCATCGATATTCCTGGACGTTCCAAGAGGCAAGTAATTTTTTGAATGATACCATTACAGATTGATGGCAGCCATCTATATGATATGAATAATTATTACCAACGTCACTGAAGTATGATCCCATAATTTACATTTCAAGATTATTTATTTTTAAATGAGTATCTTCATACAGATATTTGAATTGCTTTGAGTGGATTCGTGTTTATTTTCATGTTTATGATACACCAAATGTTATTGCGTTAATTAAAAAAATATTGTTATAACAATATTTTAGGGAGCCACTGAACTTGAGAATGCACATTCACATCTATTAAATTCAAATTTTATAGCACACTTAAGATAAACAATAGAAATGACTCCATAATAAAAACATATTCATAATATTATTCGCTTTGTGTATTCATAACTTAATTAGTCTATTCATAGTTATTCCAACGTCATAACCATCGGTCAACGTCGATATTCCCCTTCTAAAGTGTCATGCTGAGTGCGTAAGTTCGTGACCAAACTCCTGAAATGGTCATATCGATGTCAGTTGTGTGGTCACGGGTCATAGCTTTATACGGTCCAAACATGATTTTTATAAGCTCATACAATAGCAATAAAGAACACAGTCGTCTGGCTTCAAAACATTTACAAGTACAAATAAAGGTAGATCTGTAAACAGGCGATAGTGCCGCTGCGGGCATCGCAGCACCACTCGCATGGCTAATGCGCCCGCGCAGCCACGCCGCATGATGATGAGAACGAAAAGTTAATATATCCTAAAGCTCTTCTACTATCAAATTTTATTTGTCACTGTTTTATTGCCTCATTTGTATTCAATACTTCCTTGATACATACCATTCTGTTTATAAAATTTTAAAACCTTGAAGACGTCTTGTGTGTTGGTTATTTAATAGACACGGTCAAAGATATGTTTTAATCTCTCATAATTTTACTTTAGTGACTACGGATCTGTTTTCGAAATAAGTAATTTGTATTTATTGGTGAAAGCGCTTTCGTTACAATGATAGCCGGCAGCCCCAGCGACGCGTATAATAAAACAAACTGTTTTTAGTAGACACATTGAAAGGTATAAGGAACTTTATGTTCAGAATAACATTTGTATATTTGGCTACCGTACAAGTGAAAGGATTAAGATTGTATCGTATTCAGAGAAGAATATTTATACAAACATTTATATAAACAAAACCGTACTAAGTCAAGATGGATATAAATTTTACCAAGTCATCATCCAAACTTATTTGGTTGTACTTTGACCTCACCATGTTCATCTTAAAGGCTTTACTCATAAGATTTACCGTAATCTTATCCTCAAACATAGTCTTAAAACAAACCAGTTCATTTCATTATAATAAACAAAATAAGTATCACAAACGGTTTGATAAGGTCAGTAGAACAAATATTGAATTTGGTCGATTCTTATAATACAGGGATATACACATTGAAATAAGCCATGGATGACTTGCAAATATTTTATAAATGACTTTTGCTATTGAAATATGATAAAAAATTGAGGCGTATTCTAAACAATAGAAGGTGAATGAAGTACTTCGCTAATATTCAATTTGAAACAAACATCAAAAATCATAATATCATTATTCTAATTTGCTTTGTATTGTTTTCGTGATCTAGTTCAGAAGTAAAATCAAACAAACATACAGTGTTAGTCATTTAAAGTACTAACTACTAAACATAGGCATTTGATTCCAAGAATGGTATCTTGTAAAAGGTAGAAGGAGATTGCGTGCGCCGTTAGGTTTTCAGATCACGCATGTTTTCACCACAGCACCATTCATACAGGCAAAGCAGTAGGAATGAAAATTGGATAATCTGTTTAAAATGACTGCTTATTATTACTAAACCTACCGACCTATTTTATAGAATCCAGTTCACAGAAACTCCAATAAGAATTGCTCTTACCTGCCTATTATATTTTACTACCGCTAGCGCAATGTAGTAATATTTGTGAAATAGATGTTTAAGCTAAAATATTTCTGATTTCACACTTTATAACGAAGTGGTAAAATCATGTTACCTTACTATTTCATTGCGAAAAATTAAAAATATATTTAAGTTTTGTTTCCAGATCATCTATTTACTGTGCCAGTTAATAATAATTTAAGAAGAATTACTTTTACAGAATTACCATTCTGTAGAGTTCTACAGTGTAGTTATCTAGTTTTTAATTGACTTTTACATTTAGTTCATTTATATTATTTGTAGTACTCGTTGTTCGTTGATCGACTTTAAAGTTTTTTTTTTTTTATAATTATGTAGTGTTTCAATATTTTTATTACGCTTTCATATTTTCCGCTTCATTTTCTTGATGGGTACCGTTTCTTAATGATCGTGACAAGCGAGATATTTCACAGCAAAAATTCATTACATTTAACAACAGTTTGCGCTGTTGAAACTTGAGATAGCTATTTACAAGAACGCTTTCAACATTTTGGTCCACGATTTATGTTCTAACCTTGGAAAATTTTTAAGTGCATTTAAAAGCTATGATTGTTTACAGGAAGGGTAGACAAACATTCATACGAAACTGTTAAAATCCCGCGATGTGATCAAATAAAAAGAAAAACAATTTACAGACATTCTGAAAACATTCAAATATATACTACTTAGTAAATTCTTATTAATTTTAAACCAAGTCATAAGAACTACATTATACTGAATGAGATACATGTTAATTTCTTAAATTATCACAAGAAGAAACTGTTGCTAAAAGCCGATTTACTCTTGTACAAGTCTATTTAAAGATAGTTTATTTAAAGATCCACAAAAAATATGATTATAACAATTAACCTGTAGTGTCCTTCAAAGTATCATTGTAGATAAACCAGATAATGAAGAACAAGTACTCGATCGGATGTCAGGTGCTATACCTTTGAATTATTTGATCTTGTTATTGAATTCATTCAAGTACATCTGCCAACTAGTTATATGGATGATTTAATGCACATTTCGAAACGAGAACGATGTTAAAGTGTCAAATAATGTACAATTGATGAAATAATGTTCTTGCATATTGCCATGACCTAAAAACAATCGTCACTATAATCATCGTAAGCAGTTTGTAGATCGAGCGAGTTGTCATATAATAGGAAGCTCGGGGTACAATGATAATGATGCAAATTTACATTAATAGTCTATTGTTGATTCATTGCGTTTTATGACAGCACCTTCTCTACCTGACTGCTTTGATTATGACATGGAAGATGACAGTGTTGAAATATATCTAATAATCGCAATCAAAATAGGTAGCTTTGAATCAAATTCCGTCAAAGCTTTTTAATTTGGTTTTACATTGTATTATAGTTTAATAAGAAAACTTGAACCATAAAAAGAACCCATGTTCCATTAAAATACTTTACATTTGATTAATGTCGCAGCCACAGATTGTTAACAGATATTAACTACAAAATTAATTAATATTGAAAATCCGTAAACGCACTCCTGATTGGTGTTGTGGTGTTCCGCGGTGAAGCATGTCTTGCGGTAGGTAATCGAATTACAGCTGTAAAACGGTCAGTGATATAATTTAACTGGTTTAATTGAAGCAGACGCAGTGCGGGTCAATGAATTTAGGACACATTATTTAAAGGGAACTATATCAATTTTAACTCGTAGTGTTACATTAACAATGAACAGATTGAAGAATATGCTGCCATCCAAGAACATTAAACGTTAATTGCCTAATATTTCACTAATTCTGACAACGCATCGGATTATTGTATATTTATAAGCTTATTACGTAATAAAATAGTTATTCAACTGGGACAGTTGACAACCAAATAAGCGGCCGATACTTATTAGAAGTCTGTCGTAAGCTGTAGGAAGTTTCGACACTACTGGAAGCCAGATTATAGTCACCTATAGGTCTTATGTAAATTCTACTAACTCTATGTGGTATATGAATATCGTGCTTTTAATTGTTTTCGATTTGGATGCTTTAATCTTGATGTCTATTACAGTCGGTCAGCGATTGTTTTGTAACCGTCAGATCTGGCGTGATGATCTAAACGTGAGGCTGTGATTGATAACTCGTGTGACACACTCCACTTACTGTTTAGGCTTCCTTAACAACCATTAATAACACTATACTTTGTAAAATTCGTTCATTATAATTAATATATAGTATACATCATAACACGGAATGAACTGAATAGATTATTGATAAAATATAAATCAATAATCTATTCAGTTCATTCCGTGTTATGATGTATACTATATTATAATTATAATGAACGTACATTAACTATACCCTATTCTAACAATATTCTCAAGTGTATTTCAAAATTCAGTGCTGATTCCAAAGTCTTAAGTCCTTAAATATAATACATATCATGTTAATTTGTCTGTTTGTAAGGCCCCTAAGGTATATTACGCGTGCCACCCAACCTCACGCGGCACTCACGAAGCTTTCGTTATAAATAATGCCTGTTACTTTATTACTGCACTGGTATATTACAACAATGATTTATATATATTTTGTCACTTGCATGCATTGTACTTTGATGTTGATGAAATATCGATCAAAGCTGCTGTGCTTGTTACCAATACAGACATTATATCCATTGTTTTTAAATAATTTCCATAAGCTCAGTGATGATATATATGCTCAAAATGACTTTTTCTTTTTGTTCCAAATTTTGTTATAACTATACATATGATTAAAAATTTTAATCGTTGAAGAAAAAATACACTTTATTAGTTTTTCACTTAGTAGAATACGTCATGAACAATGCAAAAGTCTAGAAAAAATCCGCTGAATAATATCCAAACATAAAAATTTACCACAAAAGTAATATGAAAAATTACATGTAATTTGTCATTATTTTGTGACTTTGAATAAGTTCAAAACTTTCTTTTAAAATGAAACTTAAATTCGTAGTAAATATAAAAAACGACATGAATGCTATTACAATACCTATTTAAAATCTCTTAAGAAAGTTAACTATAGCCTAAAATATAATGAATGCGAAATCTGAACTAAACAATATATTATATTAAACATGATTAATATAAAAATATACTGTTCTTTACTTTCACAAATTAAAAAAAAGCTTTGATGTATAGACTTCTATAACTTAAAATGTTTATAAAAGTTAGTTAGTACCATTGTTGTATGCGCATACGCATTGCGTGGGGCAACCGTCGCCGGTCGCGACTCGCGTCAGTCTTCATCGTACCGCTCGTACAGACGGACGTTGGAACGCTTACTGATAAGTCAGTGTATCGTAAACAAGGCGGAACGCCATGATGTTTTCGTGCTTGTGAATTTTATTGGACTATAACCTACCCTCATTTTACACATGATGCATGTAAGTGCTTTCATTAATTTGTTGTTACATTTAGAAATTGTTATTTAAAAAAAGAATTTTCTATTTTAATTTAATTTTGTTACACAAATTTACTATTCTAGTATACAGGTTGCACCTGTCTACCTTGTACGGCGTTTAATTGCTATTTGTTAATACCTTATATGTAGATAGGAATATTTAACACAAAAACACTTGCACATAACGTAGGGTAGGTAGTTATTTTGTTAACAGCGGACGTTTAGCAAATTACTCTTTTTACATATCCTTGTACTTCATTTAATAAATTTATAACGACATTTAATAATTTCAAAGAACACAAAACATTGGACTCTACACCACCATTATTAAAAGCTTTATTGTGTTTTAATGACATGGTAGAGATCACGTTCCCTTCTCATTAAAGCGAAGTTAGATTCAGGTTTCCGAGCTAATGTGGTGAAGACAGACAAACATTAAAACGTTTAATCTTCAGCTTGTATTACAACTACTAATCACTATCCTACCTAGATATAACTGCTAGATGGAGTTTATATTTCAAAGCTAAAACTACATTAGAATAAACAACTAAAACTACATCACCCTTAAAACTTAAACAGTAAAATAGTTTAAATTAACAAACACAAAAAAATATGATCTGACGTATTACGTGATCCCAAGAAAATAATAGTATAATGAGTGGATTTAAATTAAAGGGATGTTAACGTAATTGTTAGTTGTGATAATTCACTTTTATGGTTTAACGTAGGTAATTAATATAATAACAAGATTCCGTTGATTTCTTTTAAATTATCGCTCGTTCTAGGTTCTGGTATTTACATATAACATTTCGAAAACTCATATTAAGAACAGTATAAATATTTAAATCTATTCAATTATAAGTTTGTCAAGCGATGCAATAAAAATATACGTGTCAATTTTTCATATCACTCAATCGTGAACGCAAATCGTAGTCACAAATAGAATTTCTAATGTAATCATGCCATTATTATGAACTACCACAACAACTATGTAAAAGAATACTGAAACTAAAAACACAAACTAACTTATTTTGTTACTTATATTGTTTTGTTTTGTTACTAATAAAATAAAAAAGCGAGAGTGAGTTAAAAAACGGTCAATTAACATCGGTTACTTGGTCATGAAGTAATTTTACAATTATTATTCTATTTACACAACATTGAACAAAGTTACAAAATCCAATTAAAACAATACACGCTTTCAAATAAGGTTTAATAGAACTCAAATATGCTACATTAAATGTTGAAGAATTTTAAGGATTTTTATTCGTTCACTGTTTTTTTATTAAGCTATACAATGTTATCTAGTTAAAAATTATATTAAAAAATCCTCGATACAAAAAGACCTCCAAAAAGAATAAAAATAATATTATTATGTACTTATTGAAGTCGTTGCGTCGTTGGACCGCTGTACTTACGTTGACGATGATTTCTATTTAACGAAGTTTTCGGATAAGTGAGGACTAAGACTATACGATTAGATATTGTTATTTCTTCATTTGCCTTGGTAACTTACTTGCGTTTTAATTTCTTCCTTTATTAAGTGGTCCCGCGACGCAACGGCTTGAATAAGTACTGTATAATAATATTATTTTTATACTTTTATGAGGTTTTTTGTATAGGGGGTTTTTAAAAGATTTTTTTTACTTTTTAAAGTTATATTACTGGTTTCATTATTGTTCTAAGAACCATCTCGACAAACCAGACTTTCGATTAAAAAACCCCAATCAAATCCTTCAACGCGTTTGGCTGCTACATTGCCACAGACAGACACACAGATACACAGATCGACAGGTCAAACTTATAACACCCCTCTTTTTAGTCGGGGGTTAAAAACATAACATGTCAAACAGCTTTAATTTCAAATAATAGTTATATAATGAAATGTAACGAAATATTATTTTCACTTCCAAAGAGGTTGATAGACTGATAAGTTTTGTATATTATTTATTATAAGTGGTGTGAGGTTCCTCCTATTTTGTCAATGGAAAATCCCATTAGACATCCACTTCTATGAATAAATAAGTGATGTAGAAAATAATCATAATATTTATAATTTAAATGTAAATACAAACGAGGCTATAAATATTTTTTTCTGATTGCATTATGAAAAGGAAGGGCACTGCTATTAATCTAAGAACCATAAATTCTTGTTATAAACGACTGACCATCGGTGCGTCCTGGGAGCCATATCCCTTAATTGGTTTCTCCATTGAATTTTAATAACATTATATATAATTATTAATTTTAACGCTTCCTTAAAGCTAGTTTTTTTTTAATTGTTATAATATGTAATATAATTATATACGAACGTTTGATTTTAATTTATAAGAATTATCTGACATTTATTGTTACAAATTCTGCTGTTTAAAAATGTTTGCAATCAAAACAATTGATTCAATAAAGAAAATGACACGAGTTTAGCATATTAATAAATAAACCATTATATTTAAATGATCTCTTCAAACAATATGGTCATTTAGCAAATACAAGCGCGTACGAGATTAAAATTGCGAGTCTCTGTATGAATAATGAGTTTAGGAGATACATGTCAGTAATATGTATGTATGTACATTGCGTCACGAGTGCCAAGTAATAAGACATTACAAAATGACCTACCATTGTTCTGTATTCAGGGAATAGTTTGTAGATGCATCGACGGGTCTAATACGAGCGTCATTGTGCATCTCAGGTTCCCACAACGCAAAAATATAATGAAATCACGTAGGAAATAACGTTACTGAACTGCACGAGCCTTAGCGGAACATAGTATTAACAACTTATAGATCTGACAGCTTTTACTTGTACAAAAATATATACTTAATGTTATGTTCTAGACCCGTTTAAAAGTATGTGTAAGTTCCTTGGGACATTCTGGGATTTAATTCTAACTATTTATTCTCCCCTCTTATGGTAGTCACGTAATTATGTCATTAATTATATTATTTTGTAGTGACTAAAACTTCGTCCATTGTCTGAAAATATAAAATTACACACAGAGACCCACTCAATTTGAATTAGAAAAAAATATGATTGTTCTTAAATAATTGTTACCAGTTAAATGTAAATACGACTACGTGACACAAATAAAAGATGGCTATTCTAATACTGACTTAGAATAAAGAATAGAAATCTATAAAAAAAACTATTTAAATAAAATACAATATATACCAATTACCAATTGTAAGTTTTTGTTTTTACAAATACATTTAATTGGAGGCAAAAGTTTTACCTCTTATAATTAAAGGTGAAGTAATAAGAATAAGACTAAATCTAATATTTTTTAATTTTCGTATATTTATACAAGACTCATACATTCCGATGTATATAATAGTATGAATAAGGAAGTACTGTATACTGCGTAGCTTCCTGTTGTGAGTTATTTTATGGCTAAACACATTTTATGTTAAATCAGTAATTAAGTCTTAGATACTATTCAAGAATATTGAAATCGATTTAACGAGACCAATAATCGAATAACTTTTATTGAGTTTAATATGGCCCCTGAATTCGATATGGCTGCAGTTTCTTTAAATCAATTTATATTTGGTAATCGAACTTGCTATCCTTTTTGGCTATTAGAAATTACAATCGAGGTGATTTCATTTTATTCGATTAAATAATAAATTGTAAAATATAATTTGGTATAAAAAGTTTCAAAATGAGTATCTTATTTTAATGTTAGATATTCTTCCACACGCACATTAATAATTATTATCTATATTATTTCTAACAATAATAACAAAAACCACGACAAAAACTACAAAACACCCACAGATCATAATGAGGTAATGACATCGTGTCCACAGAGACGGCTAATTTAGTGGGTGTCACTCATCACTGGGGATTTGAAAACAAACTGTTTTTAGATTCAAATTTAAATCTTATTTCCTTAGAGATAGAGGTTAATGTCCCTTCGTTGAATCGTGTTCCGGGAAACAGACACGGCGCTGAGCACCCTCCTAATATCCAGGCGATCTGTCTAACGTTAATAACTTCAATATTAAGCGGATGCGGCCACGGCGGCCATATTTAAGAATATCCCTTTGATACAAAAACGAAATTATATAATAGGTTTAATTTATATAAGGCTCTATTTTATATTGTGCTTTGTATTAATTTTTAATATTACAGTAAATAAATGGTAAATTATTATATATATATATTATTTACACAAAGTCAAATTAAAGTTGTTGTAATAATAATTGCCCATTTAGTAAAGTGCATAAGTTCAGCTTGACTTAACTGGTTTTTTTTAAATTTGGTGTTTTTTTCGAACATTAAAAAATGAACATATTTTCAATTTCAAGGTGAGAACCTTGTCCTTTTTTTGAGATTTGATTCAAGATGGATGTATATACCTATATTCAAATTATTAACTCTTTAGTGATTATATCAACGAAAATGTTCGTTTTCGTAATATATAAATTATATATCTCTTACAATATTTTACACGTTTTCGTTTTTGTTCGCGTCGTTTTACCAACACCTTCATTTTTTATTTTCATTTGGCGAGAACCCAAAAAAAGTTATACGTCAACTGAGAGTAAAAATAATGGAATATACCGGCCTCCATCACGTGAGATTCTTTCCACATTTGATCATATGACTTGTTAGTAAGATATTGTCATACCAAAAGATTCAATTTAAAATGACCGTACATATACTTTGTACATAAAATGAAGATAATTATTATTTTGTCGATAACTAATTACGTAATTCTAAAGTAGGTCAATAGATGTTACTCATGCAATATGCTAAATTAATTTCCTCGTCAATATTTTTGTCACTTTCTCGCTTAACACGAACGCAACCTACTTTTCGGTGATTACATGAAACTGATTTTTTCCATGATAGTGTTACTTCCATAATAATACTTCCTAAATTTTATTTAGTAGATCAATTATACGTTACTACTACAGAAAATAGTTTTTAAATGATTTTTATTGTTAGGAATAATATTACAACTAAATAGTATATTTATATATGTTTTCATATTTAGTTGCAGTTGTCAGTCCGTGTCATTCAGTCGATGATGTAAAACGAATTAGTGAAAAACTACGTTACGCAAGTAGAAAGCGGGAAACCGGTGACTTACCCGTCGTTTAATGCCTTTATTTGTTGGTAACTTTTACTGCCAGTTCCAGTATTAAAATTATAAAAAACAAGAAATATAAAATGCGTCTCTTCTATCTTGACTACTTAAATAAAACAAACATAACAGACATGTACCTCTTACTTAATTCACTGCTATATTTTTATATTTATAACACCTTAATTATGAGCAGCTTAACAAGTTCTTTAGTTTTAAAATTCTTTCCATTATAATGCGTTTTAAATTTCCACTGACAGGCAGTAAATTAAAGTCGGGTATCAAACCAATGTATCACGAGTTGACACAAATCCTCTCAAAAATTTTAACGGTATTGGGATTTTACGCTTAAGAGTATATTAGTTTTAGAGTTTTGGGAGTTAATTTATAACCATCAAAGCAATGTGATTATTGCATAACTTAATTGAAGTATAAAAGTTGATTCGTGGTAATAATAAAATCGTAAAAGTCTTGGTAATAGGCTCAATAATATAGATTTCAACTGTAAATGAAGATTACGCCATAAAATTAACTGATGCTTGAGACGAGACTCGTGTGCCATACGTCAATTCGATGAAGCAATAGGAGTCAGAAGTATAGTCGATGTTACAGTAATGAAGAGGCCGGCGGACACGCCATGTGACCCCAGGGCGCAGTTCCCAATCGCCGTAATTAACCGACCAATACGAATAACATAGCCTGCGTCATCCAAGATCCCGAGGCAGCGTGCTTTCTCCCGTGGACTTATTTAAAATCGTCTCCAACGCATGATTGACGCTGGCTCTATTGTTAACCTAATCATTACATAACCTGATTTGTTGTGCCGTCACTCAAGCGATATTTTTAATATATTTTGTTTTGTTAATGTGTAATGATGCGTATTCTATGAGCTTGCCATTTAATTGTTAAGCAATAGATGTGTCCGTTTAACCTATGTGGCAATTGTTGGTAAAGAAGAGATTGAATTAAAAGTTATCGACACATTTCATATACTCTGAAAGCTCGCTTCCCAAGGGGAATATTAGCCAACTGACATATAATACGGCATTAATCTTGATGTATTTCATCCTCAAGCTAACAGATAATAGGCACAAATCATATCCATACAAATACATATCTAATCAGGGTCAAATGTAGGCTATATTAACATGTAGTCGATATCTTAAAACGAGCGCCCTGAGAACCCGCCGTTGTGTTTTTCGTAATTAACATATCTATAAAACAAAGCACTTTTCTTCTGGTTTGTTTCTCATAAGTGATGACGAAATGTTAAACTGTTCCGCTATTATTTTGTAGTAGGTACTTACTTAGTATACCAACTTAACAAAAATCAGGTTTTTATTCAAACATTAATATTATTTGTATTCAATAATTCTTTATTTTTTAAAAAATTATCCCTTTTACATCAAAAAGATTATTGTGCGAGACAAGAAGGGTGTAGTAAGGAGGTCGCTGACCTCCATCTCGGCATGATTCGGTCCGAATGCATTATTTCGATACCGCAGCCCTACATCATTCCCAATGGAGAATTCCACGCTTGATGTCTTCTTTGGTAACTACTTTCTTTATGATTTATGATACCACGTAATTACTAAGATTTCTTTGAGATCAACATTATTTACGTCTACGAGTTGGAATGATTTGATTTGATGACGTTTTATGTAAAACCAATGTAAAACCAATGACCTTTTTGAACTCATAATGTTATGAACTACCTACGTTATACTTTGGTTCTTGAGGTTGTTGTATTTTCGTTTTATTGTATTAAGCTGTGATATTTAAAAGAAATGCTATCTTCCGGTCATCTCTTTAAATTGTATACACAATGATTCTGCAAGTTCAGTAGGCTTTCAACAATAGCCCAGATATGTGTCACAGATACTCCTCGTGTCCTGACCTCAACGATTTCTTTCTGATAAGAATTATACCAAGATTTTACGTGTGGCATATTTATTTATTTATACTCTGTGAGAAAAAAAATCGAAATATACTAAACATAATCTGTTAATAAACTATCAGTAACTTTCGAAGGTATATAATATGCTCTGCCATAAGTAAACTTTTCTCTCTCTTTGTTTTCTAAAATATTTTACAACATAAGACTATTTCATAAAAATATTAATTCGAAAGCCTGTTCCGTATTGCAATTACTTCTCAATTTTACATACATATATCAGATGGATCTAAGCAAAGCTAAATTCCGTTGTAAGCCGCTTTGATTTACGAGTCCTTGTCTTGCATTCCACGTGAATCACACTCTAATTATTACTTCTGCGAACCTGTAACACTTACAGGCCTGAATTACTTACCGTTAATAAATATCAAAGTAATATTATTCAGTAACTCACAAGAGATAACTTTGTTTTAATTGCGGTAATAATTTTATTTATAATAATAATAATATCAGGACAAATTACACACATTGATCTAACCCCCCAGTAAGCAAATTATTTACTTGTGTTAAGGGTGTTAGACAACGATACAAATACATAGAAATACACATATAAATACTGAGAATATATTTAATAAACGACCAAACCCAGAAACACAGACATCTATGCCCATCAAATAAATACCTGTTTCTGTCGGGAATCGAACCCGAGCCCCATTATGCCGTGACACGTTTGGCGTCTGCGCTAACCGCTCGACCAACGGGGCGGTTAAATATTGAGTTTCATTTTTTCGTAAAGATTTATGAAGTTATGAGACTGGTTTCTATTTCAGTGCTATAAAATATGATGTATCCAGCAATCGACAATAATTGGCCACTTAAAAACTCATTATTAATTTATATCATACGACGAAAAGCACCGTTACATAACAAAGCAAACTTAGTTTCGCTTAAATCCATATTACGTGATGTCTCAGCACGTGGTGACTTTCCACTCCTTTCTTGTTATCACATAATTAAGTAAACAAACCTAAAAATGGCTATGAGTTATCTTGTACTTCGAAGGGCGTTTTCAAACGTTACGTTTAGGAAAGTGAAAGGTTGGTCTTAGTTATTATGTTACCTTCGCAGTTTCCGATCAATAGTATCTCGTTGGTCATTCCATGTCGATTCCGAGAACTTGCGTCGGTTAGAACAACATATTTAGTAGAATATTTGAAATACTCTTGTATAATTAAACGTCTATGTAATACAACCATACATATGTGGAATTTATTATAATTATAGTAAATATTTATACATACCTACTCAAATTTCCTGTTTATACTATAAAGGTAAAACATACCAAATCAAAGCTGTTTTTAATATTTAGATACATATTTACTTTGGAACTTTGATGTTTAACTCCAATAACATGGTATTATCTTGACACTGCTTTTACGACGAGGCTTAAGCATTTAAACAATAATGCGACTTAGGTGTGTCCAGTGAAACGGGAAATGGGTAGAGATAATGCTAATTTGTAAAAAACAAAAACCATAAAGCACGGGCTGCGCACGCGCATGTTTTATCTATGTTTTAGGACAGTTGGTGCTTTATCTAAAAACCAACGTTACCTTCACCGTCTCCACTTACTCTGAAGTAAACATTTGACTTAGAAAGTGCAGTTTCGTGTTACGTCCCCAGATAAGCTTTATGTGCCTATTTGTTGGCCCGAATTCTTGGTAGGTTGGTTAGGTGTTGATTATGAAGCAAACAAATAATATCGATCCGTTTAAACTTCACTTTAAAAGATAGACAAGAGGCGGCTATTAATCTTTAAAAAAATATTTGTTTTTTAACAACATCCATATATCTTTTTGTAAAGCTTTAAACAATAAAAACTAGATACTTTATCCATCTTTAAGTAAGTTAAACAGTAAAACTGTAAAACTAGAATTCTGTGAAATTATGAAAAATGTTTACTGTGCATTTATTTATTACATACATATAATGTATATTTTTTTGTCAATTATACCCTGATACTACTTGCTACATAAAAGCTATCGGTCAAAGTTGTAACGCGGCAACTGTAACATATCGTGGTAACTACCACCGCCCCACTTCGATAATAATCATAAATTAGTTGTTATCAAAAAAAACTAACACACTTATCATGTGTGTTGATGTAATCACCTCAAATTAGTTCATGTAACGGGCTTGTCCGTTGGCATAAGACGAGAACCGTCAAGTCGTTTTGGAGTTAGTACACCGGGGCAAAGGCCTTTATATGCGCTATATTTTAATAATTATAATCTTTATTTCTAACGCAATAGGAACTACATAATTATGTGTGTGGAGTCGTGTACAATCACTTACAGTACAATAACTTCGTGTCATGTGCCCGCATTTTATTATTAGCTTTATCAAAGCTTTTAATTTTTGCGAGGCGAAAATGACAATCTAAAGGAATGTAATAAATACCTTGTGAGCTTTTAAAGCTGCTCTTAAAATTTAATAGTATTTGTGAAAAAATATGGATAAAAGCGAACTTATAAACGAAGGACAAATTTATAAACGAAGAATTATAATTTCCTCGCTTATCCAAATGTTATTTAATGATTATTTGATGATTTTATACAGATTAATATCGGTTATTTGATGATTTTATACAGATAGATATTGTTTATTTAATTGTAATAAATTATTTTTTTTTGTTTGTAATATTATAACGCGGTGCCGCAGCACTATAGTTTGATGATGATAAGCAGAATGTTATTCTCAGAAGTCGTAACGTCGTTGTTAGTCTTAAACCCGTTGATGTCTTTTATTAGTCATAGTCAACGGGTCATCGTCAATTTCGCAATTCAATGAACGTCATCAAAGTTATGAATCTAATCTTCTTTAATTTATTCTTATTTTGTTAGCATACATTTGTATTATTTTGCTTAGACTATTTAAACCATGATTATAATATTCTAGAACGTTATCAAATATAATTTAAATGTATATTTCTATCGCTATGAATGCAGTGGTAATTTTAAATTGTAGATGCATACAATGAATAGTAAAAAGTCTCACGGCTGCTCCGCGTTATAATACAGAGGCATTGTCGCCGACATGCTCGAGGGAGCGGCGTGCACTCGGGAAGTCTCCCTCAGGACTCCGTATGCTATTAGAATATAGATTAGTATCATTGCCTTACAACTCACTAATGAAGCATAAAGCCCAAACGGAAATTAAGTATCTTATTCAAGTTCTTATCACTTCATATCTGTTTGTTTGTATAGGTCGTATAATTTATTTAGCGGGCGTAAGTGGTGGCTCATAATTCGAAGTAATGGCCGAATGCCCGAGGCTGCTGCATAGTTGAAATATCACTATACATCAAACTGACCCGCGGGCTGTAATCCTGAAGCGCACGTATTTCCTAGTGCAAGTAAACTAAAAACACATGCTTATCTTAGTGAAGCAAAGTAACCAACAAATTATATGCTAGTAATTTTAAATATTTACAACAAAATGTCCGAGCGTGATCCTGAATGAATTGTTATATATTCTATTATAATTATAATCTATGTCACGATTAC
Organism: Napeogenes sylphis; assembly: GCA_959347405.1. Taxonomy (NCBI): domain Eukaryota; kingdom Metazoa; phylum Arthropoda; class Insecta; order Lepidoptera; family Nymphalidae; genus Napeogenes; species Napeogenes sylphis. Next base: position 3,621,240 of record OY365783.1, read on the forward strand.
CTATATTGACCTAATTAAAATATAAGTATTTAATGTGAAGCTATAGAAGGCAGGTACTGCAGTGTTATTAATTTAGGACCTCAATTTATGTCATAATTGAAACTAAAACGAATAACGATAGAGACACATGTTTGTATGTATGTATAACATAGTAATATTGTTGTTCAGATCGAACGCCTCGCCCAGTACGAGCGGCTGGTCGGCGGAGGCTGCGCCCGGCGCCGCGCCGCGCGACTCTCTGATCTGGAGCGCGTGCAAGACCTCTTTCCGCACGACTACCTCGCGCTGCACGACGCAGACGCGCCTGCCGCGCTCGCCTCACATCATGGACAGGTACCTATGAATCTTTTGTATGACATAATGGTTACATTTATTTATTTTATTACATAATATATTTTATATCACAATTATATTTACTTTGGATTTCTTTACAGAAATCGAAAAGTCTCCGCAAACGTCCAAGTTTGGACATTGGTGGCACTGTTAGTGGTAACAGCAGCGCGCTGTCGCCGCGGACCTTCATAATGGAAGCACCGGTCCAACTGTGTCCCCTCGGGTCCACCTCCCCACCGCTAGAACGCCATTTGTTCCTGTTTAGTGACCTTCTCCTAGTAGGAAAATCTAGAGGAACTAACTGCTTTAAGTTAAAAGAGAGTGTAAGGCTGGTAGAAATGTGGCTCTCCCTGCCCGAAGGTGACGACACAGGCTTTCTTATTGGATGGCCAACGGTCACCGGGGTCATAAACTACCTCGCTACTTATCCGACGCAAGCTGCCCGGGACACCTGGTACAGGTATGTTTTCTAAAATAAACCTCTATTACTTAAAATTTAACTAAACAATAATTTTATTTCATTTGTTAGAAAAAGATATATATATATATATATATTATATATTGATTTTATTTATTTGCAGAAAAATCCAAAACGCTTTAACTGTCCAACTGGCATCAGAACCAAAGTCAACAAATATTCAGATTTTCTATAAAGATGTGACAAGCTCAATAGAATTTGTAAGTATTTTATTTGAAGAAAATCCTTTTAAAACTTGTGTCTTGCCAACTGAACATACTTATATACGTGGTCATGATGAGAAAATAAAACTTTCGTTCGCTTCACTTTCACGGATATTCCTATATCCTGAGATGTCATTGTTAGGCGCAGCACGGACTGCCTGAAGTGAACGTATTTGCGAAAGTAAAGCATTATTTTTATAGACATTTCATATATGGAAATGGAAAGCATTGTAAATAAGTATGCATGAGAGTCAACCGCACTGCAAAAAGTCACATACCATTGTTGCTCCAGTTCTAATTCAATAGTATTAATTAGAGTTGGAACGCACTTTTTTATTTGTATTTTCTAATTATTACTCACAATCAACTTTTAATTGTGATATAATCTAATTACTCATTAATTATGATTGTTTCAGTGTAAGACAGTATGCGTTAATCCAGAAATGAGTGCTCGATGCGTGGTCAGACAAGCGCTGCACGTCTTGCAGAACAACGGAGAGGTAGAGACGGAGCACGAAGGAGACAACGAGGAGGGCAGGTTGGGGGCGGCGGGAGATTTTACGCTCTGCGTGCGCGCAACCCGGGATTCTCCGCTCTCCCCCCTCCAAGGCATCGAGAGACCGCATGCTGTTCAGGTGATTGATTGACTATTTTTTTATAAAACCACAGTCATCTTATTAAATTCTTTGAAATATCCTTTAATGTTTCTTCGAAAATTATTTTGATGAATTGTATAAGTAATATGCGCGCCGCAAACAATACTGAATTTACTGTACTATGTAATACATTTATTCACTGAATACTTATTAATTCTATATAAGGTTTTTCTGACACATTCTTTATGAATGTGCAGTTAAGTATAAATATTACATAAAAGAGGTCAATAACAGTTCCTTCAATCCTTTACAATTTCAATAAATTAGGAATCTCTCTTGCAATACTTCATAATAAAATAATATTCGTTTCAGATGTCAAGAATAAGACAAACACTGTCTAATGAAGATGGTTTTGATCTGGAGCACGTTAACGCCAAGAATAATCCGTGCGGATTAGTTTTCGAGTTGAGAAAGAAAAATCAAGGTTTAAAAAGGTAACAAATAAATATAACATCTAAATCAATTAATACAACATTTTAGATACGTAACTCACATTTCATCAACATTACTCTTCCAACGTACTCACCGTCAATACCTTCGTTGATATACAGTACAGTAGTAGCTACAGTGTATATATATATATCGTCAGTGTGACCCCTGGCCGCGGGCTGCGCCTGCTGCGTCGCGGCGGTCGTTTGTTCGGCGTGGCGCTGACCCGGCTGTGTAGCGGCACGCCGCCGCCCGCGCTGCTGCACGCCCTGCGCCGCCTGCGGGCCACCGCGCCGCTCACACACGGCGTCTTCAGGCGGAGCGCCAACGCTAAGGCCTTGAGACTCTTGAGAGATAAGGTTAGTTACTGCTGGTCCGCTTTGTGTTGTAATATAACGAACAGTAAACAACTATCTTATAGATATACGGAGTGAAATCACCCAATTACATATCCACGAGACGTCACTTATTTGACATAAGATGCATATTTAAAACAACTTAATGCGCTACGATTTAATACCTAACCACAATAATGTGTGTTTGTGTGTGTGTGTAGCTGGATGCGTTGGGTCCGTGGGCAGAGGGCGGGTGTGAGCTGGAGCGCGCGCCGGTGCTGCTGGTGGCGGCGCTGGTGAAGGAGTTCTTCCGCGCGCTGCCGCAGCCGCTGCTCGGCGCGGATCTGTACCCCTCCTGGCTACAAGTTCTTGGTGAGTCAATTAGTAGTTACAATATGTCGAGTTCGGTCAAGTGTATATATTATATGCACCTAATTTTATTTAGTATTTTTGATGATGTGCCGGATAAGGAGTATTTCAATTTGTATTAAATGATGGCTTAAATTAATGTTAATGTGGGATTTTTTTAATTTAATATAACTTTTATTGTTTCAGGTTTGCCTCAGGCTGAAAAAGTAACGGCCGTACGCTCCTTACTTCTGAAGCTTCCGAAGTCTCACTACAACATGTTAATGTACTTCGTGTGCCTCTTGCAAGCGATTGCGAAAAAATCAAATATAAATTTGATGTGTCCGATGAATTTGGGCGTATGCGTCGGTCCCAGTCTGTTGTGGCCGAATGTTCCCTGTGACAAAGCTCCCAAAGCAGTGCCAATGGTAGTTGAACTACTTATTGTAAAAGCAGAATCTGTTTTCGGGCCACAAATAGCTGGTCTTCTTGGAAATGGCAGCCCTGAATCTTCCAATGCTCTTCTGGATTCTGGCGCCGAAGAGAGTGATAGTCTTCATTCAGTTGGAATATCATTAGATTCTATGGAATTATCGACCCCCAGGAAAGAAAAGTTATCTTTAAGCCGAGACTCAGGGTTGACACTCTCAGAAGATGATTCTAACAGTAATGGAGGAAATAGTCCCGCACCACGTAACATTTTACACAGCCTTTCTGCCCCAACTTGCAATTTGCAATTGCAGCAACAAGACCCTAAGTCAGTGTCGCGTTACACAAATGAAACCCATAATGTCAATGGTCTTCCCAAAATTGCCCAGCGACATCAAAGTATTTACTCAAATAAAGCTGAGATGTACAGTACTGTCAATGAGGAGTTGTACACGATGCCATACATGGGTGAAAAATATGTGCACAATACGATTAATATCGGTATTTCTAACGGTCTTGATGATAGAAATTATATTTCTAAAACTGCTGTGCAACGTTCGACAGCCGACATTTATGGCCAGAGCCCGGCAAAGTATATAACTGGATTAGAACCTCAAAAACCACCGAGAAGTAACGTTTCAAAGGCAGCGAGAACTTCAAAAGTATATAGTATGTATGCGGAGACCCAAGAAGCCGACAAAAATGTTACTAATAAGAATTTCAATAGGGCTAAAAGCTCCGATAACTTACTAGAAGCAAAACAAGAAGCTATGGATAAAAAACGCGACATGGTTTCCAGTCAAGAAAATATTGTTTACAGTAACATTCATGACCTAGCTATGTTTACAGAAAACATTCAGCGACAAAACCAGTATCAGACACATGCGGAAATAAGAAATAATGTAAATTACTCTCGTGTCTATACTGGTTGGGAAAAGAAAAGTGCGATATATAATAGCCAAGCAAACTGTCAGAATGAAAGTATTTACGGCCAAATGACCAAAAATCCTGGAGAATCCTCGCAAAATAAAACATCAGATGGAAAAACCACTCCGGCAGCCACCATTTTTACAAGAAATGACTGGTCTCGTCAAGCAGCGAGGACAAAGAGCTTAGAAGTAGGTGAAGAGGGACACAGTAATGTTACGGACAAAGCTCGTAATAGTAATTACGAAATAAACATTGTAAACTGTTGTCGTAAAAGACGGTTCGATCCCGCTCATCTGTGCACGAAGAATTGTATAACACCCTCGATGGTGAACAACCGAGAAAAAGAAAAACTTGCGACTAATTCTCAAAATTCTTACAATTACGCCGATGACACGCACAGCAATAATTCAGAGGAAAAGTGCAGGATGCGCAACTACAATAACAATAAATTAAATCAATCGAAGTCCTTAGCAAATATAATTTTACAGAGTGACTCTAGCAGCAGCGATACTTTATACCAACCGCAAAACTCGTTTCACAGCCGATCGACTGAATCAACGGCCAGCGAGAACTCTTTTGAAAATTGCTACACCAGTCAGTACATAGAACCCCTGTACACATCTGTTTACAATCGGAGAAGAGATATATTCCACGAAGATAAGAACAACATATACCCATCGGATATATATAAAGCTACTCCAACAGCAGTGAAGCCTGACTATGCGTCTGAAAAAGAACAGAATAACAATAAAAAACCACCACACATGCCGCCGCCAGTACCACCACGAAAAATGGTATATCAGAGAGTACTGAAAAAGTTCCAGCCGGTGCATGTCAACAAGGATGACAAGGCAACGCGTTCGAAATCTGTCCCTCCCTTGTACCGGGACCCACCGCATGGTACAGACACAAACGGACAAAGCGTCGTAGCTCTCGACTGTTCAGAATCCGACACCGAATCAGAGTCATATGTATGAACGCATTACTTAGAACATGTTAAGGGTGCAATAGCAGTACTGTAATACGAACGAATAGCTTGCTCTAATATTTCTTCGTATAACTTTAAATATTTTAATATTTTATGCTAAAAACATTTCTCGAGTTATTTTTATTTAGTCCGTCGCTGTTTTAGTACTTGTATTTTATTTTAAATTTTAAACGTACCGTGTGAATCCCGCCTTGAAATTTCTATATATGTGACCATAACCCGAGTTGTTTTGGTGATGTAATTCCAAAGAAGTAAGAATAGTTTTCAAACTTAAGTGTATTTTGTACAGAAGATTTTTCTTAATAAGAATCTAATAAAATATTACATTATTTTAGTTGTTTAGAAATAATAACAGCCACTTTTTAAAATTTTAATCACTATAATAAGTTTTCGTGTATTGGATTATACCTAAAGTTAGATCTTTTGTGTCATGTATGTGTTAGAGTTTCAAATAAATATATAATATAAATGTTAATGAAATAGATGTGTATATAGTGTATGATAGTGTACCTATATGTATCTACTGAAATAATTATTAAAAATACATATGATTTGTAATGATATTAAACAAGCCTTTTTATTAATTATCCAAATATGTAGATGATGTTAGATGTAGCGCAATAATTGATACCAAAAATATCGAGTAAACGGGTCCACCAATCAAATGGGCGCATTAGCTCACTAACAAGGTATTCACAATACGATATTAATTGGCTAGTTTTCCCAGCACTTAGTAAATTAGATAATGAAAAAGCTGTTTTACGTTAAACCACCTTGTTAAATTTTTGCTGCAATTTAAGGAGTCATTGAACCGAAGTTCGAGAACATATTATAACACTAGCTATGACTGCCACTACGAAGTCGCAGTCATAGCTACGCCGTACGAACGCGTAGATTTCGATTTTGATAAAACGTACCCTTTTTACTTACTAATTTGTGTAAAAACTATAAACCTTCAAACTGATAAGCAGCAATGGTACGACAATAAAAGATTATTAACTTCTTTATTTGTTAACTGATTTTTAAGAAAAAAAAACAAATATAAAGTAAATCCCATGACAATATATTGACGAAAACTGCATCCAAATCGATTAATCCGTTTCTGAGATTAGCGTGCACAAACATACACACATACAGACAAAATGAAAAAACATTGTTTTGGGTTCTCTTGCTTATATGAAGGTAAGCTTATATAAAGCCCCCTGTATGAAAAAAAAAAACGACAGATAAACAAACAAAGATTTTTAAAATGCTCAAAACGCATTCTGTTAGTTATCACTTCACATCCTGATATATTTTTTTTAGTATTTTCAATGTACAAAGACTACTCCTCTACAGATTTTGTACATGTATGGAATAAGACTGGCATGGTACCTATTACGTGATTGACATAAATTGACATAACTTTTTTATTTCTTAACCGATTGGAATGAAATAAACACTAAATGTTAAGTAAATACTGTGATAATATATTCTTGAAAACCTCAATCAAATTGATAAAGCCGTTTCTGAGATTAGCGTGCACAAACATACAGACAAACAGACAAACTGAAAAACCATTGTTTTAGATTCTCTTGCTCTTATAAATATAATATAATTTTAATATTTTCCATGTACAGAAATGGATCAGTGACAATTTTATTATCTGTATAGATTATCTTTACAGACATATCTTCTTAGATTAACATTACCTTAGAAATTAATGTCCTAAATAAATAAAAGTGAGATTTATGTAGTAAGGCTATATGTAGATTAAATGAATGCAACCCATTCAAAACCGTGAATTTTCACTGATTCAATGATTCAATTTCTTTTATTTTAAATAGTCATACATTGCAGTAATAACGTCCGTAATGTGACTCGCCTAGATCATAACCCGCGTTGTGATGGTCATCTGAACTACTACTAGAACTACTACTAGAACTACTACTAGAACTACTACTAGAACTACTACTAGAACTACTACTAGAACTAACAATTAATACTAAAAAAGCGACTCAGAAAAATGTATAGCAAAATTTTAAAACTGCGTTTTTGATATTGCAGCTTCCTTTCCAAATTACAACATGAAGATAAGCCTCTTCTGTACTCAACACGTACGGAATTACAGGTCAGGTAACAAGATATATTTATTTAGGTCGATAAGTGCGAAAGTTTTTAGAACTGGCCACTTGTAAAAATAAAAAAAAATGAAAATGGAATTCTGTCAATACTATTACAGTGTGTATTTCATACATTGAAACCCTACCTGACATGGGCGGCATCGACCGTGCTTTATTGCCACAACTCAAATCCATTAAATCAATCTATCTATCTATTCATACATGGAAATTGTTTGTGATAAATTATGAATTTAAAACAGGAAAATTTTCCTACAATTTTATTTTTATGACTCGATGTTATTTAAGTCAACAAGAAAGTTATGATAGACTTCGATTGGCCTCTCTATTTATAACCCATGCCATGCCACTGTTTACAACTGGTTTAATGAGTTAAAACATGGTCGTGCTAATCTCACCGATGGTCTGCGTGAGAAACGACCTTCTTTGGCGACGATTGGAGATAACATCAGTGTTTTGCGGCGTATTATAGACACTGACAAAAGAGTTACCCTTCTGTCTATCAGCAGATCCGAACCAGCTTAGGCATCGGTATAAACCAAGTGCACAAAATCCTCCATGAACATTTAGCGGATATCTCATAATTTGCCCGAAGACCAAAGATCCTGTCGTGTTAATTGGTGCCGTGCTTCAAAGATTTAACGGAGCTGATTTAAATGCTGTGTTCGATAAATTACGGGTGACGAAAGCTAGATTTATTTTTATGCTTAGGAAATCAAAAGACAGTCAGCTCAGTGAGTATTTCCTTTCTAGGAGTTGCCAACCAAAAGTGAAAAAAGGTCGGAGTGTTGGAGAAAAGATAGTGGCTTCATTTTCCTGAAGGATAGGTCATTACGCGAAAACTCTTTTAGAGGATCAAAAAATTCAAAGTCAGTTCTGAGTGATACACTGATTATTGTTTGCCGCTTGTCTTGGAAAAGGTTATTGAAAAACGATCTAGCAGTTGAATCTTTTTTCATCACGACAACGTCTCGTCGCACGCTGCCGGGTGGATTATCGACTCTTTAGCGAAGTCAGATGTGGAGTTACTGGGTCACCTGCAGGAGGTATAGCCCTGAACTTGCGATTTTTAATTACCGAAATTAAAAGAAAATTTTCGAGTAACGGTTTATGGACGCAGCGACTACGTTTCAAAATGCCGCCCAAAAGACCCCTTAGGACGAGTGGGAAAAGTGTTTTAAAAAGATATACCTAATAAAACTAATAACATGCTAATTAGCTTACATTCTGTTTTTCTATAGTATGGACTATGGTATCAAAATAGGTCCTACTGACACTTTCATTTAACATGTACAAGTGATCTCTAGTATTGATAGAAAGTAGAAAAGATGTAAATAAATATAAGATAAGAGGAATTTAGTTTTTGTCTGTATGTGCTTATTTACCACATGTGTTTGAAAAAATATTTTCCATTTCATTTATTGAGGAATCTCTATTTATTATACCTATTTATTCAGGAAGGTTATATAACTTATTTATTAACTTATATTATAAGGCTGTATTAAATATTAAATTACTATTATTAACCTGTATTAGAAAACGTATTTAATGAAATGTATTTCCATTATTTAGATGATTTTCTGGTTTCCATCAGTAGTTCTTAAATACTAACCCATGTTCCTATCTATAAGAAGGGTATTCTTAGTTGACGTGGACTCGGTCACTAACTAGAGTCATTTTCTTAAGTAATAAGGCGATTAATTATATTTATACAAAGTTGCCAATGTATGTTATATAACATTTATTTACAATTTTCCTTATAAGAAATTATAATAACAAGAAACATAACTGCAACAATATAAAAGATGATTTTATGAACTATCTTAAAATATTCTATTATTGATTCTTGATAAGTCGTTCCCATTTCCTTTAAACCTTATGCAGTTTAATTGCAGTTCGCAACTTGGCCATACAAATTAAATAACATGTTTATTATATATTAAATAAAACGTTGGCAACTGGAATACGTTAAGATAAAGTGATTACAGTATTAGCAATCACAAACCAGCGTTTTAGGAAGATGTAGTAATTCTTTAAGCAATAGATAATTGAAAGAACAAAACAATTAATAATAATTTAATTCCATCGATTCACAATCACACAACACATCACAGTCTTAAAAATACCTTATTTATGTTAAGATTAAAACATACTTACCTATGTCTATGTCTTATTACAACACAAATACATCAGATAATAAAATGTATAACTAATTATTAATTCTTATTTTCTTAAGTTTAACTAACATTATTTCTTATTTTCAGTGCTTGATTGTACCAAAATCCTTCGAAGTGAGACCTCATAGTAGCTTGATGATCATTGAGTTAGCTACAATATTTGAATTCAACATATTAGATATTTTAAGTAATAAGAATAAATTGAATTGCCACAATAACACATTTATGAACGTAATAAAAATCGACTCTGACTTGATAATTGTACCTATACATTGCATTAAAATTTAATCACACATAAGATTCAATTGAAATAACCAATCCTACTTTATTTTGTTTTCTTATTTAATTTCGTAATAATGTTTTATCACCGGACGTTTTTCCAACAACTTTATAGGTATGAAATAATGATTTAAACGCTTCCTAAACGTACTTAATAGCCACATCAATCACAACTTTTTGTTCAGAGGTATATAAAAAAACCTTATCTTATGTTTTTACAGGTATCGTGACGGTTGTGTCGGTAGAAGCACCGTTTGGTCTCTTGTCTCTCTCTTCTTCCGCTGGAGGTAAATAGTTCCATGACTGTGTTTCACCAGTTCCGAAGATGATGAAGTAAATAGCAGAGGCAATATAGATTGAAGCTCCTACGAGGAAGACTGGCCGCCATTCCGCAAAACCATTCTAAAATAAATATTCGTATTAAAATAATTCATCAAAACCTTATGAGATGAGAGATGTCCAATCAGTTGTCGGTATAAAAAAATATATAATAACCGTAACGTAAGTACATGTACTTTAAATCTAATAAAAAATGGTGTAAAAAGTAATTGCTACGTATGTACATATGTACTTATATTAAAAAAATATATATATTATGTTAATCTATTGTTTCATTTGTACATCATGCAAAAACGTATGATGGATATATAATGTTTTTTGTGGTATTTAGTTTTTTGTCTAATTTAACTATGGGATTTCCCTTTCATCTTTTTTATCAAATGGGAAAACCGTATCTTTTTTTACCTCCACTTCCGATTAAATAAGAACTTTGTGTCGATATTTGGTTACTAGGGATCACCGGTAACATAATATATTATAAGTAATACCTATATTTTACCAAGAACAGTAAAAATAAGAACAAAAAACTTTTATTGAAGTTAAATGATGTCAGCACACTAATAATTTTATATTTTCAAATAATTACTTTAAACTTTGATGACATAATGGATTTAAATTGTTTAATATTAATTTTTAATTCTTATTGTTATTATTATTATTTTTTCACTATTGTAGTTGTATATTGTAGGTATATGATATCCGATAATTGTATTGTCCGACCATTATAATGTTATGTTCAAGTAAATACATTTGCTGGAATACAGTTTTAGTATTGCTTACTAATTAATTTTATTTGTAAGTACAATAAATATTATTCTTATTTTATTCTTATATTAATATAATTTTAAATATAAACTTCACTCACCCCATGATTCGTGAAGTGGGCGGTCACCAGTGGTGTGATGAAACCAGCAGTGTTACCAATACCATTAGCAATACCATACAAGGTGCCTGCAAAGTTCGGCGCCAAGTCCTGGTGATTCACTAAGTTGGTGAGTGTGGCGGCGCCATTAGACCCCATGGAGAATGTGATGAGAGCGACCGACAGTATCGGAGCACATCCCGTGTAGCCGAGACCGATGAGCAACACACCAGGTACCAGGTGAGAGAACAGACAGAAGAACTTTCTCATAAACGTTACGGATACCACGTTTTGTTTCACGATTCTGAAAGAATGAAAAAAGTTACAAAAATGTTGATTATTTAAAGTTGTACATAGTTGTTTAAATTATTAATTAAATTTTTACCGGTCTCCAATAGCTCCAAAGATCAGAGAGAATATCATCCTAGCCAGATAGGGCAGTGACGCCAAGGTGCCCGTTGAGGTCAGGTTGAAGCCCAGGGCACTAGACACGTATTTAGGGGCTGCGGTCATCACAAAGTATATTCCCCAGTTGCTGCCGAAGTGTAAAATAATCATAGCCAGCAATGGAAATGACGTAAATATTTTTTTAAATGGTGGAATGATCTGGAATTAATAAAACATTACTTATATTTTTATAATTACAAATATGTGGAGTAAAAATTACATATATTTATTTTTATGACATAGTTAACAAAACCATAAAAATATTCAGAATACTTACTTTATTGTCTTTTGAACTTTGTTGTACTTTATCACCAATAGCTCCAAGGATGTATGTTTTTTCCTCATCTGTGATGCGGGGGTGCTGAATGGGGGAATCGTACACAAGAGCCCACCAGGCACCGCACCAAACAACGGCAATGATACCTATAATTAGTGTTTGATAATTGATCAGAAAAGACATTGACGTATACAATATTACCGACTAAGAGCAGCAGATAATGATATATCGTCCTTACCAGGCACATAAAAAGCGTAGGTCCATCCAAATGTCTCAATGAGGGGTCCAGACAGTGACCAGGTGACTACAGTTCCTATGGCGCCTCCAAGAAGAGCGCTTACAAATTTCCCCTTCTCTTCCGGAGGAGCCCAATGAGCAACCAAGGCATGTAACGCCGGGAACAGAAAGCCCTAATTGAAAAAAAAATATATCTGTTACTAATAGTTGTAATAATTTCTGTCCGTCTGTGTATCTTTATTCCGAAACGTGAAGTTACACAGATTAATTATGCCTTGTAATTAAGTACGTGTGAATTGTTTACTTGAGATAATAAAATTACAGGTAAACATTTAAACCAACACACATTTTCCTGCACTTTATTTTATATGTACGTACCTATGTTACGTAATATCTCGTAAATCGTGCATAAGGACAGCAAATACCTTATACCTGTTATCACTTACATTATAAAATATAATTTTTCAACTTCCATATAATAAAGTAAGTCACGTAATAAAACATCACGCTTAAGTCTTAATGACTTAACTAGTATGTAATTGAGTTATTGATTATAGTATACTAGCGAACCCAGCCCGCTTCGCTGGGCTAACCCTTACTTTACCTGGTGGCGAGTTACATCAATGGGCATAGCATATTCGTTTTCTTCGAGGAAAAATACATGGTCATACCAATTTTTATGACAATCGGTTGAACGGGGCGGAAGTCGATATTTGACAGCGCCGCCTGGTGGCGAGTTACATCAATGGACATAGCATATTCGTTTTCTTCAAGGGAACTTACATGGTCATACCAACTTTTATGACAATCGGTTGAACGGGCCGGAAGTCTATATTTGACAGCGCCGCCTGGTGGCGAGTTACATCAATGGGCATACCATATAAACCTTCTCCGTGGAAAAATACATATACATACCAATTTTCATAATCATCGGTCCAATAGTTTCTGAGTTCATCGATTTCATATATACAAACATCCTTCTTTATATATATAGATATAAGAGGAAACCTTTATGCGTTCATTTATAACAATAACAGTAACAATATTTAAAAAATTTAAGAATACATTACATATGCAATACATACATAATATGTATTGTTTATGTATTATATTGTTAGATTGGATTATATAGCCATTTTTTTACCTTATCCTCTTATTTTATTTAATCTTTCTTGTATCTTTTAGAGACTGCGCAATATTGTTCAGATCACCTTTGCTTTGTGGAATGATAGTGTGCAATAAACTATTAAAATAAATAATTAACTAAACTACTAAAGCGGAACAAACACCTTAAATATAATGTCTTGGCAAAGTATCAATTATAAAAAAATCGGGAAATTAAAATGAAACGAATTACTTTATTACTACCGACAATAGCCCATATAGCATCTGTTTTTATCTTTAAATGGTTTATAACGAAACAAACAAATTAGAACATCCTTAATTAGTATCAAATGGACCGCCTTTTGACTTGCCGCTAGATTCAAAAAAAATAATAATGTTACTTATTTACCAAAACTTAGGAAAGGAAAATATAAGTATTCACAGAAAAATTATGTTATAGTAATACAATTATGATATATATTACAATGTATACACTTACCGCAGCAAGACCGATGACGAACCGCGTTGCTACTAACATCAAGTAATGCAGTTTCGCAGCTGGTGGTATCAGCACGGTGAGCACACCAGACACCATCATGGTGATGAGGACTACATTCTTCGGCCCCCACCGCTCAGCAGCTATCCCACTGAACAGACAAGTGATGGCGTAGCCCCAGAAATACCCAGAAATGACGTAGGCCTGTTCTTGTCTAGTCCAGTCAAACGTCACTACACCATCAGGCTGTAAGAATGAACTTTATTAATATAGATATATTAGAAGCTAAAATAAATTTCAGCACTTTCTTTCTGAATTATAGTTAACAACAATTTTATGAAAATAGTAGTTATTAAAAATAGTTATGTTCTATTATTTTAATTAACATTTTTTTAATTAATTGTTATTTATTTGTGACTGTTGTTTATTGTTACAATTAAATCACATTATTTATAACTTGATTTCACGGAACTCAAGTTATATAACCTCCTGGCTATGTACGTAATATTACTGCGAACTATTGTAGGTACCTAGTATATCATTTCTTTGTTTCTTATTATAAGAAACAAAGAAATGATATCTAAATCTGAATTTTACATAATAGTAGATTTATTTTTAATCATCTATATCTATCTATACTCATTCTGGAAGACTCTAATCCAACAAGGTATACCTTATAAATACATTTGTTTAATTAAAAACACGTACGCCAAGAGTACAGCCCAAATAAAACTTGAATCCACCGGTGAAGAATTTCCCATATCTAGAGGTGTAAGGCAAGGAGGTCCTCTATCACCAAAACTCTTCTCAGCTATACTAGAAAGTATTATTAGAGACCTTGAGTGGGATAAATTTGGCGTCAACATAAACGGTAGAAAGCTGAACCATTTAAGATTCACGGACGATCTAGTCCTAATAACTGATAACCCCAACACTCTTCAAATTATGTTACAACAGCTGACAGAGGCAAGCAGAATATCTGGTCTTGACATGAATAAAACAAAAACAAAAATAATGACAAATAGACAAGAAATAATCACAACAGTAGACGGCGAAGAAATTGAATACGTTAATAATTATACATACTTAGGACAACTAATATCATTCAAAGACCAGACAAATTTAGAAATTGATAGAAGGATGGCTTGTGCCTGGAAAAGATATTGGTCACTCAAAGAGGTATTTAAAAGCTAACACTTTTCCGTAACAGCCAAGAAGAAATTATTTAACATATGTGTCATGCCATGTGGATGTCCAACTTGGGCATTAACTCAAAAACATCTTCTAAAACTTAGGACGTGTCAACGAAGCATGGAAAGGAGTATGTTGGGTGTTACGCTAAGGGACCGCAAGAGAGCCAAAGATATCAGAGCAATAACAAAAGTGGAAGACATAATAATCAAAATAAGGCAGTTAAAATGGCGATGGACAGGACACATGACAAGAGATAGTAGAATGAAATCCACAAAAATGGTAACGGAATGGCAACTACGGGACGGTAAAAGGAAACCTGGTAGACAAGTAAAAATATGGTCCGATGATATTAAGACGATTGGGGGGACAATTTGGTCAAGAATAGCCAGAAATAGAGAAGATTGGAAGAAGCTGGAAGAGGCCTATGTGTCACAGGACACGCTGATCACTAAACCGTGTTATGCGATGTATGATATGTAGTTTATACTTGTATAATTATGTATATGTTTGGTATCAGCAATAAAGGTTTATATAAAAAAAAATCAATATCTATAGGTATAGCAGAATTAATATGATTAAAGAATTAAAAATTATAGTAACGTAATCATAATAATAAAATACTTAACAATATTTCAAGAGCTGTTATAATATATATATAAGTCTTCATGATACCAAAAATATATATATTGTTTATTACAAATTCCCTACATACGATATTAACTCAGATAAACCTAAGTTTAAATATAAATTGTTCCATTTATTTCTAAACATAGATGATATTATATATGATTGGATTATCGATATCTTATAAAAGAACTCTTGATTATCGATTTCTTTTTTTTTATCGATATACCAGTTTGTTATTTAATCATGAGTAATTATATTTAAATGCCACTACCACATCCATCGATGACAACATTATAAATAGGTCTTATGTTATTAATCTCGATGTTATAAGGACGAATGGCAATACTTAATTTGTAACAAAGAATATTAACATTTAATTATTCATAGACATAATAACTATAAAATTTATATTGCTTATTTACACTCTCTATGACGTGACAAAAAACAATATCAAAGACTACATAGATAATAAAAGAGATAAGACTAAGTTCTGGTTTTAGTAGCTATTAATAAAAACATCTTATAAACCAATCTATTAAAAGAGAATATACATTTAGTTCAAATGAAAATACCCATATACTTAACTAAAGCAGATGTTATTATATGTCAGTACATGGATGTACTCTATTGTTTGTCTATTGTTCCGTTTTTGTATTATTCGTAAATAAATACTATCTTTGTTATTGTTGTCGTTGAAGTTTGCATCAACTTAACTTCGTTTTAGAATTCAAGGTTTTTAATAAATTAATAATTCTTGGCCTTTAATATAATATAATTTATTAGTCGAATTAAGTAATATTAATATTTTGTATTTATGTTTGTGTAAATTTAATAAAATATTTATGTGTTTTCTTGTTTTTTTCATTTTTATTTGAATGACGTATCGCCATTTTGGTAACTTCTGCCTCCAAGTTGGAGATTATCTTTTTAGTTCAGAGTATTACGTTATATTACTTCTTTGAAATGTCTTTTTATCTTCATTGACTTGGTCATACATACATTAACATTTCCGCTGGATTCTTCTAGAACTTATCAAAAAGGTATTATCGATGTATGTTTTTGTTAAGTTACATTTCAAATGTAGAGCGAAAGCGAAACTGCCTTCGCCTTCGTCCTTCGTCGCTAAATTATTTCAAATTATCGAATATTTGTATACTTTAAAAGGTCACGGTGACTGAAATAGAACACGCATATGGTTTTCTCCGTTTAAGCGGACACGTACATACCTTTTATATTTTATTAAGCTATAATTGTCAATAGTAAACAAACAATAAAAGCCTATTACCTGTCGCACTTCCCTCGTAACCTCGGCTCCAGTCTTATTGAATAACAGAACCTCGTCATTTGCAATGGCCTCACATTCGTTTTTCACCCTGTAAAACATTATCCTATTGTAAAATATACATAGAATGCAGCAATGGTTCTAGTTGTTTGAAGTAATTATACACTATTTTATGTACTCGCTTATAACGTAGTAGCGCATATCCATATTAGAATTCTCCATGTATCTATTAAATTATACTGTGTTGGTGTGCAAAATGTTTTGTATGTGTTGTGGTCAATGTAATATATATATATTCAGTTGATATACCAATAAAGATTATTATTACTCGTTATATGAATGAAGTAAGTTAATTTCTTTCCTTTTAAAGGTTTTGTGTATAAACGTGGTTCCTTAGGAAGGTACCATGAATTGAATTAAATTGAATTGTTGTCTATGACGTCACAAAATAATACTATTAACGTGTATTTAGATAATGGCTACTTATTATATTTATAAAGAAGAGATAGATAATTTCTATCTCATTGTTGATGATAAGATATAAGAATAATAATTTTTAATACATTGAGATGTAAAAACAAAAAATAGAATAAAACCACTTTCGAGAGCACTATGACATAATTGTGATGAAAAATATATCCATAAAAAAATATTTTGAATTATTTTATTATTTCAATTATTATTAGGTGTACCTATCGGATTTTAATGCGTTTTAATAAAAAGATTTAAGGGATTAAAAATTGAGTAAAAATATGAATGGAGACTGGAAAAGATGAAGTCTGGGTCATCTTATTTTCATATACCAACATATATAAATAATTCTCGCAATTTATAATCTCCTGGTACGCAAGAAGTGGTAAGTTTAAATCCTATAGTTTTTAATATTATCAATACTTACTATGTATTGTCTATTAATTTATATGACGATCATTACTACCAGTTACTCTTAATAGTACTTACAGAATGTCGTCTATCATTAGGTTATTAGCAGAACATAATAACCCAACGGATATAAGACTTCTTAGTTGTTTTTATGTAAGTATATAGGTATATCGGCTTGCGCAAGATTAAAAATAACGTAAGCTGCAGAATTTAGGCTGAGAAGGCTGAATATAAACAGTTTAATTTTAAAGATTCTAGTTGTCCTTGTTAAGATTTGTTTGCACCTTGTAGGAGTCACATCAAAACATTGAGCAAAAATACCGAGAACTAAGTTTGGCGGTCAGATTTATTACGTTCTCACTCAATTGAAACTTCTCAGAAAATCATATGTAGAGATACCTACTAATTACCATATATAGTTAGGTATATATAATATATGCGCATTGTTGTTTGATACAAAGTAGGTAAAATTACTGTATATTGCCTTTAAGTATTTAAAGATATATGGAGTTGATTTATTGAATGAATAGAAAAAAGTCATGCGTGTTAAAAAAGCGTCGAACTGTGAAGGATTGTCCATTCAGCACCATTTGCCGAACCCAGGCATTGACATTTGACAATCATTCATTCTTTCATTCATTGTTTGTAGATGCCTAATAATTCAGTTCATTCGAATTGCATATTGTCCACTTTATAACGTAGTATTACTTACTCTGTGGATCAACCTACTATTGAAAAATACGTAACAAAAAAGTTACTGTTTCTCAAATAACATTGTTATTTATAAATGTTATAATTACACATTCAAATAAAACTAGTTGCAAATACAATTTTAATGTTAACCCCAGTTTAAAAATCTTTAGCAGACGTTTTTAATCAAATAGAAGAGTTAAATCCATAAAATAGTTAGATTTAAATGGTTATTTCTTGAATAAAATACGTAAAATAACAAATACGTCAGGTTAAAATACTTACGATTTATTCTCGTCGTCCTCTGGTACCATGGCTATGATATTGACACTCATGTTGACTCTGAGCATGTAGTTGACCCAGCAGGCGAAGAACATCATGAGCGCTACGTTGAAACGTGCCGGGATTACATCTGAAATTATTTTTAATATACATAAATACAAACTAACAAATCTTTAATATAGACATTCATTAAAAATCTGTTATAAGATATAACTACAATAAATATACCCTAATGAAATAAATTTTCTGCAAAAAAAATATTTTCTCGTTATTGTTATTCTTCTTATTTCCATTAGAAGGCTTAAATACAATTACAATCTCATAAGAATAATTTTCTTTTTAGCGCAAAGAATACTGACTTAGCTAGAACATTAGCTTCATAATGAACTATAATCACTCTTATAAACCTATTCTTTAATAATTCCCAATAAATGTGTTTATAAATTTAGACAAACAGAATTTGTCAAAACAAAGTATGGTCGAGCAAGGAAATGTCTTGGCGAATGTCAACAAACATTGGCGTAGTGTAGTCATAGAGTTAATATACATATCTCTATGAATGTAGTGTTCGACCTCGTAGACCATGAGAGCTGGTTCGCGGAAGATAACTTTCAAATAACAATGTCAATAACAAATAGACTGACTGACACTGACTACAGTTCTTTGAACAAAACATTAATAGTATATTAATAATATATCAATTAGTTACTTGACCCTAAAAAAATGTGAATAAAAGTGCCTTCCAATCAGATTGGAGTACTAGCTCACTAACACAATTCGCCTTTTCACAATACGATATTAGTGCCCTATTTGAAACAGCGCTGCTTAATTGGATGATGAAATGAGACTAGCGAAAGTGAATCCGACCAATCAGACGAGTTTAGATCTAATTAAACATGCTAGAGAAATTTAATTTAATTGACATTTATTATAAATTAAAATACAAACTATTTTTTGATTGACGTGTTATTAAAGTTAAGTCAAGTCCAATTACATTTCAAAATAAAAATGATCTTAAAACTATGATATTGTGTGATGTAAAAAAATACTAGATTTATTAAATAGAACGCTCATATATAGGTATATATATTAAATTAAATGTAGTCTGTCAATTTGTCGCATGAAAAACCACCGACGTTTGAACTCAAAAGCTAGTTAGGAAAAAGTAATCATTAACAAAAAACAGAGTTCTCCAATACATTTTTATAATTATTTATTTCCTTCTTATATGGATGACCTTCCGACCTTGTAGTCCAAAGACGATAATAAGTTCAAGTGAACACATAACACGAAACTACCATTTGAATAAATTAACATAGGTAATTAACACTTATAAACGTTATCTTATTCTTCAGTAGCCGGTAGCAAAAATATACACTAAATTTATACTACAGGTAAATATACTGTAAAATTTAAAATTACTATATCTACATTAAATAAAAAGCCAAAATCAAGTAACAAGATTTTGGCATAAAATATAAAAGTCAACAATATTAGAAACTTATTATAACTATATGTTAAAAATGAAATACAACGTGACAATAAATATGCCTATATTAAGTACTATTAATTATTAACTATATTATTTTTTTTACCGCTGTCAACTTGTGTGCGAAACAAAGTAAATTTTCAAATGACCGTAACTTTTTTTCCCTAAACCGATTTTGACGAAACAAACAACGCTGTATTTTAACAACGCTCCAGATTATATGTAATCCACTTGTGAAAACCGCGTTCAAATCCGTTCAGTAGTTTTGACATTATAACGTACCAGACATATAGGCATAGATTCCATAACTTGTTTTTTTGGTTTCTCTTACTCGTCTTTAATCGCCCCCTATCAGTTTTTTTTTTGAAAAATATTTAATGAACATACATTCCATTTTTACTGTCTTATTAGATGTATAGATAAAACTCTTGTTTAAAATAATAAGTATGATATAAAAACATCTGAAGATCAAATAAAATATGTATTCAAACTCTTATATACTCACAAAAGTATAGCCATATAGTTAAGTTAAGATTTCAATGACAAGCAAATATATATGGATATGACCGTTTATAGAACAATAAATATTGTTTTGGAATTCCAAACCAAGTCAAATATTTTATTATTTTTATTATTTTCATTTAAAAAGACAACGTCCGTACCACTGTATTTGGTAAAAATTCGCCGACACCTCGCATGTGTAACACATTTAATACATGGCTCACAAACGAACCTAGAGACATTTTCTCCTTTAAACTCTGCCGGTTTCGTGCACTGTTCATTGATAAAATTTTCAATTAGATGTATGTCATAAGCGTTTTTTTATTTTTTTTTATTGTCTATTGTATAATTGTTTGTTAAAATCACACTAGACTTAAATTGTAAATATATATTTATATCTTACATAGATTTGGTGCATGTACACACCTGTAAGTGGCATACATATTAGTAATTATGTTTAAGATTTGTTTGTGAATGCTGTATATGTTAGCCTGTTGGTGTGTCAAAATAAATAAATAAATAAATAAATAATTAACAGTAGCAACGAAAGGTAGGTAGAAATCTTCACTTCCAGAAATAAGGGCAGTACAGCCTTAAAATAAAATGTTTCAAGTGTAATTAAAAACATTAAAAGAAGAGGTTCCAATGGTTAAAGCTCTGAAACTTCTTTACGTGATTCAAAACGTTTCAAGCTACACACACTAGAGGCAGGCACGACAATTTATCTTAATGCTGACTAGACATTGTTATAGGTAAAATAAATTCATCATTTAAAAAAAAATCTTTAAAAGAGCAGTTGGCTTAAGTCACTTGTTACATCAAATACATAAATTTTGTGGTAGTTGGTAAAATAATCTCCAAAATAATAAGCAAGAACACTGTGGGTTCTAAGCGCCTAAAAACTGCTCTTAATAATTTAAAACAATCGCTGGTTTTGAAATATGTAGGTAGGTACATATATACGTAACTACTAAATTTTTTAATAAAAACCATTTCGCTAAAATGTCGCTTTCATCAAATAGCCCTGAAACCGACGACTTAAGTTTGAAAACTAAAATAGCCTTATTGATGTTAACATTTGAATTTATCACGAAGTTTCCACAAATAAAAAAAGAAAACACCTGTTTTTCAACAATACACCAATTACACGGTCATTCATAAGTATTATAAGTAGTAGTTATTTATGTCCAAAGTTACAATAAGCCTACAAAAAAAATCCTTTATTATGATAAATACATTAGAAGTCTAATAAATTCATTCTAGCTATTTTGAACATGCTATAAATTAAAATAGCTAGAAGACGTAGTTTATAGGGTCTTTAATATTGGACAGCCTTTCATTTTATTCCAGCTGTTTTTGTCTCATATCTGGTTATTACTTCTAGTAATAACCAGCTTTTTTTGCAGATTCGCTGCCAGTAGTAGGTCTAACTAACAACGAATCTGCTAAGTAAGTATGGTTGTTGGTACTTTATCAAATTTATAAAGCCGTATATTTCTAGTTTCACAGTTACAAATAAATTATACATTCATGTTGACTGAGACAACGTGTTCACTAAATTTCACCTAAATCTGTTCAATAGTTTTAGCATAATAGACGTACAAACAGAAAGCGCTAAAAACCAAATAGCTCATTACAAAAACGATTGCTTGGTTTACTCATAACAAACGATAGGGTAGTGCGGGGGTAGTTGAGCAGTTTTTCACTTAATCGGTTATAGTTCCTCAACTACAATGCGTAATGCCTTATGATGCATATTGATAGACGAGGAATTTATCCCTTAGCTTAGTTTCCATAATAATTTATTTCTAATAAGTCGAATTTGGAAGCTACATGTATTCATCAACGTACCTACCCCATATGTGAGGTAAGTTGAGCAAGGGTATGGGGCTAGTTGAACACTTAGAAAGTTTACCCCAATCGTAGCTCCTATGTTAGGTAGATTTACAATAAAATACATTTTGATAATTAACTTTTATTTAGAATCTTATAGCGACAAAACATCAAATCTAAAAGTTGATTTCTTGGAACAATAAGGTAAAAACAGAATCTACAAAACAGCAACGCTCGTAGCTTAGCTTAACTATTAAATTCAGGCTTTAATATTTGTGTAATTATTTTCAACATAACTTATATATAAAGTAAAATAAAATATTTAAGAAATCATGGAGTCACATAAGCCGTTCTTTTTGGGCCATCTTATTTACAGTCCAAGAAGGTGGAGCTTTATTTAACAGCAGTCTCAAAGGCGACGAACGTCTTTTGGAGAATATCCATAGAAGATTGATACCGTTTGTAACAAGTATTTTTTAAAGAGTCTTCCTGCGTGGCAAAAAATACTGGCTTCGGTTTTGCATAACCTATGGACGTATCACCGCCTTCATTTCTTTAAAAACCTCGATAATGTCATCCGTTTGATTCCAGACTATTTGGCAGCGGCATAGCCACTTTTTCCCTCTTCATTCATAGCTTTTGCAGCCTCGTTTAAGTCTTGAGTAGTATGGGAATCTCTAGAAGTCTTTTTTTGATAAGTCCTCATGGTAAAAAAAAAAACTTTAATTTTTTTATCGTGGGGATAGTTGGGCAACTGTAGCTCAACTAACCCCAACCCGAAATTTTAGATCAAAAGTGAATTAATAAAATACCGGTTAGAATGATATCCAGATTCTCTATAAATATCAAAACTGCAATAAATTCACCGAAGATTAAAAGTTACCGGATTGAAAACGGATAAAATTTGAGTATCACAGACGGAATATCCCGGCTTAAGATGATTTTACTTTTTAATAACAAAATAAACAATGTGCGTGGGTACTTTTCTCGATCGCCCAGTTGCTACTTTTGGTCTAGGGATGAATTCCTTTCCCGCAACCCCTGCAGGTTTTTGGATTCGTTCGTCTTCTAGCTATTCGTAGCTTCTAGCTAGAACCTTTTTCGCTATATGTTGTGTTCGCGTGCGGTGGATAGTTTTCGAGATATCTTTATTGCCCAACTTACCTCTACGCTCTACTAGCCCCGTCCTACCCTACCTTATTAATATATAAAAAAATATATGGAATATATAAATATTATTATAATAAGTACATACAGATAACATGACTCACTATTAATAAAAATGCATAATATAGTCAGTGATATATAATATATAGACGTATAGAAGTATATCTATACATAAAGATCGTATACGCAAGTTTCTATTTTTTCCACTTCTATGTTCTTGTTTTAAATCCACCTCTCATTAATTAAAAGATCAATATCTTCTAAATTGGTATTAATTGATTAATTGATTAAATGTTTGCTTATGTTCTAACTACACGTCGGTATCCGAAAATCGGTCTACAATAATGATCTGCAAAATTCTATTTACTACAATATCAAAAAGGTAACATTTTATTTCATATAATAAACCTACTTATTTATTTAATCATAATATTTTTAAATACGTGTGCAGGTAGCACATGATTTAATATATCATATTATTTGGTGATTTATAATTAAAACTTTTTATTTTGCTTACGAGAGGTATTGATTTACCTAAAATATTAAATTGACAAAATTTATAATATGTAACGATCTATAGACTGATAGTTAGCGGTGAGCCAATCAATTAATGAATATCTCAATCGATAAATCCCAATGCTAGACGCAATTTATTTTTATCAGATCTTTTTAGTGCCGCTGCAGGTTTTTGGATTGAATAAGTAAACCCCCTTTCAAATATGGAAGTTCCAAACAAATAACCAAATAAATTTTAATTTATTGCTAAAAATTATAACATAATAAAAATGACTACTCATAAAACTTTGTAGGATGCATCGGTCGTTCTCAAAGCATTAACAGGCTGCTATATCTATAAGTAATCTAATTTTTTTAATAAACAAAATTATCTACATAATTTTTACTCTGGCTAAGATTAATGACGGTTGTTTCAAGTTTAATTAGGCGTTGAAAAATTAAAATAACTTTTTTGAAATCAAACTTTCTTAAACCATGTTGATTATTAAATATATACTTACCCGGCTTTGTTCACGTAACAATATATACGTCATCGTATTCACTTCAAGCGGCGATTCCACCAGCGAGCTCATAAATAGCTACCCTGAATGGGTGTGAAACTAGTCGGACAAAATTCCGGACAAATAACATGAATAGCCGGATAAATATAAACATTTTAAAGAACCCTAAAAAACCTTCGTATCTACACTTTACTACATCCTTGTATCATTGTGCAATTCATTGCTGATTTTAAGATGTCGTATATATTTAAGGAAAATCTATAAACACATTTGAGTAAAGGTCATCCCCCGACCTTAACCTGTCGTAGTTAAATTGTCCGATATGTCAGTGTAATATTAATGAGTCGCAAAAGAAACATTTGCGTAACGGTATGTTCAAAGCCTTCTGATACGGTGAAAGTAAGAATACACCGACACGTCCCGTCGCCTGATCAAACACAAGACATTAATAATCTGTGGTACCTCACCTTTATTAATTTTAGAGTGACAGATATCGAACAGCACTTTCAAGAGGTACCTATATTGGCAGAGGCGTTAACGGTAAGACCTACATTTAAGATAAAACATTATATTGATTCTCTTTTAATGTTTTCGCATATAATTATTCCAAATACTTTATAATTTATTCTCATGTTATGATCGATGTTAACCTATATTTGTGTATTTATTATTTTATCTTTTATAAAAAACGTGATTATAGTTAAAAGATATGTTTATTATAATGTTATAACATTTTTATGGGCAATTTGTATGTTTCCGAGATATTGTGTACTATTAGTAAAGTATGTGTCTTATCTATCACGAACACATAACTAGTCAGACGTAACTGAATATCTATTATGAAAAATAGTAATCGGAAAAATATAATTTCGATATAAGATATCTTATATGTATATACATATACATATATGTATATACATATACATATACATATATGTATATACATATACATTAACATATATGTACATACATAGTAAGTTAATGATTGTTAAGATTCCTAGTTTATTTTATCTGTTTGTCTATGTACACATCATACCTAAACTAAAGGACTAATGAAATTTAGTGCCTTTTGATTATTTAATAACAGAATATTTCTTGATTTAAAATAAAAAGTGGTCCTTCGTTAGATCTTTCTCTGACAATTCTAATTTAAATGTAAGTGAAGTGAAGTCGATATCGACGTTTAGTGATTGCTATACAATTTACAGAATAAAAAACTTAAATTTTATGTAAAAATATTGCTATCTACATAAATTAAAGTAAGTTATCACAAGGAAAAAATATCAACAATTTTCTATTGTCAGTATTGTATAAATAAATTGACAAATACACCATTAAAATCAGATATTTGGTTGGTATTTGTCAAATGACAAATCCAATTATTGTAATAACAAAGACTTGACATTTATTCTTTTTCCATAAATTCATGATGATATTGAAATTCTTTTGTTTGAATATGCACAAATTCAAGGCAAGCCTCGGTTGGGTGAATAAATTCTCGATGAACTGACTGACTGACAAGTGACAACGTGATGCCTACATCACTAGAGACCTGCTTTATATTTTGTCCTATTATATAAAACAGATATAAAAAATATATCTGTTGTATATAATAGGACGAATTTGTTGAATGCAAATTTTCCTATTCACTGAAATAAACCAACAAGTTACTTTAGTAAGGGTTTACTTTCAGGTAAAACAATAATAAACATATATAATTATTATATTTATTACTGTTTTCTATACTTTCCTGTTTGTTAAGTACAATAAATATAGTTTATTACAGCTTTGGTCTTATAAAATAATATAACATAATTTAACATGTAATTTACAATAAAAAATTATGAAATACATACACGAGTAGCCATCGTATCTTCATATTTTCTACTTACTAAAATAATTACACTTTTTACATAACATTTGGGAATTTTGCATCTTTTTTAGAATAAACAGATTAAATATATATTACAAGTCTATGTATATATTTTTAAAATTGAATAACTTATCCAATTTTCCAATCAAAACAAGTCGATCAGTTGGTTCAAAGGAATGTGAAAGCAGACATTTTAATATTTATAATATTACATAGGTATATATTATTAGTTAAAATTATAGTTAGTTTTCGTAATCGGCGAACTAAAGATTACATGTATTAGTAGTCAAACAGCTGTGAAGCTAAAACGTATTCATTCCGAACACCGAATATCCAAAAGTTATCTAACATTCTGCTTTAGTGATGTTAAGAAATTCCGGAAAGCGAAGCGAAAAGTACAGGTGTATAAGCACCGCATCCGATCCAAATCCGAGAAATGAGGGCCGAACTAGCCATAGTTGTATAAAAGTTAACTTACTGCATCCGAGTGATTTGGTTTGATTTGATCCGCAAGCCGATTGTTTTAATTCTTATCGGACATTGTGCGTAAACGTCTCGAGCTAGATCATTGGAGATCTGTCAGCTTGGACAAGATATTTTTCCGTATTTAAAATCATTTAAGTTCCTGATTTCATTAGTGTTATAAGTATTTTAATACATTATTTTTGTTTTAATCACAATAAATAAATAATTCAATATTTAATTAATTAATGCAGATATTTGACCTAGAAACTTGATGAAGTTACAATAGATATATTCCTTCTTACTACGAAGATTCTCATTAATATTTTTATGAAATTATATTGCGTAAGTTTTTATCCAAGCTGATATTCGTGTAAGAGAGAGAGAACACCATTGAAGAATTTAATGTACCTATAGTAAAAAATGTAATAATTAAAACTATTAAAAAGAAATACAACTCAAAGTCGCAAAAGCAAAGGAATTTCAAAGATTTTTGAGATAAGAACCAGGATATAACAAGTAAGACTCATTTAATGTCTTCTAATTAATTACTGCTTTGTTTTAGGTTGAATAATTGTGAGAATTATTTTAGAGGCTATGTTACAATATAAAATAAACCATTTTTTTATAAATTCCACTATTAATTTTTTATTGTAATACCACATAAATAAATACCTGTCAGCTCGAAGTGCTTAACCGTTTTTTGTTATTTCTTTACATAATATTGAAGATAATATTATATGAAGAGAGATACTTTTGTTGTCTTGTCTTTTATTAATCTAGATATAAATTTACTTATCAATGTATGTATGTTTATAATCAGTGTTACTATTCTATTGTTCCTAGCCTAATCTCTCTATGATTTATTTATTAAATAAATAACTTTTAAAAAGACTGCTTTTTCGTTTACTGCAAATGAATACCATACTTTTGTTAGTTATTTTTTTAATATGTTTATTTTAAAATATTATATGTCTTTTTAAGTTAAAATATCGTAAGTGTTAGTAATCACTCAAATCAGTAAGTATGCCTACTTAAGATTTGCTTATAAAGTAAACTTCGAGTGCCCAAATAAAACCAATAGCTAAATGTATGAAAACATACAACAAGGACATACTTATCGAATTGAATAATTTATTCTTTAAACTATATACCTACCTACATATATGTATTAACATTGTACATTATTTATTCTTTAAACTGTATACCTGTATATGTATATAACAGCTTAGCATTACGTATTGCATTACTAGCTTTTGCCAGTGGTTTTGTCTGAGTTTCCTCTCTTGAATCAAGTTATAAACATTTAACACTTGGTACAATCTCCAGAAATTCTAAAAATAAATACCTAAACTTGCCGGGTTGAAAAGCAACCTACACTTATATTGACTTACATAGTAAGCCAACACTATCTTATTATGTACGTAGACCCTATTTCAATGTATGTATACATACAGACATACCTACGTAAATAATTTAGTGGAATATATTTATCTACAACAATTTCTTAGCGATGTCGTGAATACTTATTTAATGTAAATGGATGTTACGTGAATAAAATAAGCTGTTTATATAAACAATAATAAAATATAATATGTTATATAATCTAAACATATGTATATAAAAAAGTAACAAGTAATAGCAATTTAAAATAAAGTAGCTTCCAAAACAGTTTTATTTGTCCGTTAGTTTTTTGTTTGCGCGCCATACAAAAACTACTTACGGATTTTTGACGAAATTGGGTGTGATGATACCATAATAATAAAATCTTTAGTTCAATAACATTGTCTCACAGTCAAACCCAATTGTTTTATCTATTATTAACATCAAACCAAAATTTATGATATTTTATCAAAATTTATTTTGGTGACTGATTGAGACTGAGATGACTTAGAAAGCAAATATTTATAAATAGTATAACTTTCAATGATTAATTACTAACGATACTCATATAAAATAATACAAGTAGGTACCTATTTATAATACAATACAATTCTATTTAGTTTTATGGTGATTTTATGTAAGCAATCTGTATTGGCCTAATTAAGTATGAAAAAGAATGAGTAAATTAGTAACTAACATGGCATCAGACAATCATTTGATTTTTATTACACGACATTAACCTACCTAGAAGAGTTGAATGCGATAGCTGTTCACTGATTGTTTAGAAATAAATATTGTAGTTGACATAATCATAGCTAATATTTATATTATATATTTCTTAATAAAAATAATTATGGTACTTACAATGGTAATGACATAGGTTAATTATATAATTACTTAGGCACATGTATATTCCGGTAATGACATATTTAAAAACACCTCACTTTAGACCTAACTTACCTAAGTGTAAAAGAAAGCGCGCCATGTACCGCCGGTATTGTTTAAAAACAACATCAACAACCGCCGCCGCCATCGTTTAAAAACAACATTTTAAACAAATATATTTAATTCAAGATTTTTTTATAAATTAAATCGTGACCATAGCAATTATAATATAAATGTCGGTTACGTTAATTAAACAATTTCCTACCGCACTCAAGGATGCAATTTAATTTATTTTTTTTCAAACTGAGGTTACTTGAAAATAATTAAATTATAAGTTATTTAAATAAATCAAACATAATAATTAGTAATATATTGCTCGAAATACTCACCAAATAATTTTATGTGAAACTTCATTTTGAATTCACTGAGACAACACAAAACAATCCTTCATATAATTCAGTTCGCAAAACACATAAGCTGCTGCGAGTTGCGCGCGCGCTTGTCTTTCTGTGACTGCCTTCCGATGGCCGACAACCAACATCCATGGAGAGCCTTAGCGCTCTCGACCTCACGTGCCACTCCATCATCGTATTGTCAAAGTGAATTGCAACAAAAACTCAGATAATAATAATAAAGCAAGGTAGATTGTTTATTCAGGTGACCGTATTAACATCATCATCAGTATTGATTCTAATGTTGTTCAATACCTCTTTGCAATCGACGTTCTTTTCCTTTATAATCACAAGGTCCAAACACTTTCACGATTTGTCTCGGCCATAGTGTTATTGTAGAACTATGATCGACGGTGAACTGGGTTTATGAGTTATAAACATGTATAAACATATTTACTACACTGTTTAGTTACTCCTTTGAAATCACACAATGGGTCTTTAGAGACCTAAATGCTAAGTTGCGCTAAACTCTTGTTCTAAGCACTTATTAAGCTGGGGGACTTGATTACTTACAGTTATTTAAGACATTGTAAATGTAATTGTTTTGGAATGTAAGATACGAATTTTCATGTGTATTGTTGTATATTGTATGTAATAATACAATACTTACTCCACAATAATAATACCTATGTAAGTAATGTATGTAGGTATATTGAAGAATTCATATTATCCCATATTTAGCTTCTGCTATAAAAGTGCAACTATCGTACATTTTCTTTCGAAAGGAAAAAGGGAACTATAATTAGGTACCACTTCGTAGTCTGCCTATCAATCGCATGTCTATCGTTATTTAAATAAAGAAACTAGTTTCCAAATAAAAATCTAATAAAGAAGCTATATATGGGATAAAATAATGCGATTACAAACTTAGATTCAAAGTAATATTAATTAAAAAAAATCGAGACTTGCTTTCCGTGATCTCCAAGTACCCTCACCTAGTTACCTAGTAGGTTACCTAGTAGGTACCTACAACTTTGTAAAGAATTTAATTTTCAACATTCTCTCTATGGAATTTGGTCCTTTTGCTAATCACACAAACAAAATTACAAAATGCAATATTTTATTACAAAATTTAGCCCTGCTTCCCAATTACGGTCCCAATTTAAGTAGGTAGGTAGGTATGTCTGATAAGTCTGAAGTTGAATCAGAAAACTCCGTACGTTTCTTTAAAAACCCACTAGAATTTTAAATAATCCTATATAAAATACAAATTACATTTTAAGTTTACCTTTAAATTTATTTCCTACTTTTTAAATATTATTCAAAAAGAGATTGTCGCGTTTAAAAATGCGAAACAAGCCACAACATATTTATGACTATGCCGCGATCACGTATAAGTAATACGATAAAACCTACTAAAATAGGTACGCGGATTATAAATAGAATTTAATTGTAGATTATAAATAGCAAATGGGTTTAAAACTAGTTGCGGTAATATATTATGCCTTGGTAATTTTAGTTTTATTTTTTATTTTGTAGTAGCTGTGCGCTCACGTCGTATTACGTGTAGGAGTCTGATCAACTACCTCTATGTAGTATAATACTACTTGATATCTATATGACTTGTTTAGCTATATTAGCTCTAGGCTCTACAATGTAGACTTTATTTTATTTTACGCGATACTCTCCTTGCCTACCTACTTATCTTATGTGAGAAAATTATTAAATACTAAATAAATACCACCTGTTGCTATTTACCTAACTGTCGTGAATAACATATACCTAACATATATTATGTCGTTAAACATTTTTACAATAACATAAAATTTTATCATAAAAAATGAATACATTTATATGACCATTTGTCCATCCTTAGTCGATATATGTTAAATTATTAAGAAAAGAAAACTGGCAGTAAAGTGTGATATTAAAGGACTTACTAAAAGGCTTTACAACAACACCATTTATGATTTGAATCGAGTATAGATATAACAAAAAAACATTAATTTTACAAATTTATATTAATTGTATCTACTGTAATAAATATGAAAGTTCGTGAAGAGAGATGGCTACTAGTGTGCTTGAATGATTGTGTTTGTTTTCACGCAAAAACTACTGAAACGGATTTATATGAAATTACTGGACGTGGCTCCAATTACCACGTTTTTCTCCTATTAAGACTTAAAAACAGTCCTAAGAAAACTGACCTCGTGAGTAACTGCAGTTGAAACATCAAGTTTTAAGCTTCAACGGTAACCGTAACCTTCTTCAACGTCACATTGTGTAATATAGAAAAAAATATTTTCCTTTTGCATTTTCTTCGACTTGCACGAGTTTGTTGCAATTCATTTTTTTTACTTCCGACCCAAAAAGAGGGGTGTTATAAGTTTGATCTGTGTGTCTGTCTGTGGCCTCGTAGCAGCCAAACAAGTGGACGGGTTTGAATCTGTTTTTTATAACCGCAAGCCTAGTTCGTCGAAATAAAAGGCATCTTCCAGATATGGAGCTTCTATTGGTGCTGGTGAAAAGTTCTTATGCAATATTAATAGTAATAACATAGACACGCGAAAATTTCGTAGGTTCATTATTATAATACAGGGTTTTTTTTAATTAATTGACCATCTCTTGCAGGCAGCCTCTGTAGAGAGGATCAATCACAACAACATTTATTCTATGACTTTTTAAAATTAATACTTTTTAAAATTTCAATTCTCCCATACAAACTTTATTTGTTGTGTCTGAACTGGCATTAATTCTGAGCGTCGGTATGGCGGCCGGGCGTTGACCTTTTAAGTACTTACAAAATGCAGAGTAATAAGTAAAAGAGGGAGCAAACATTTTTTTGTTTCGTTATTTTTATTGTTTATCAAGATGTGTCGTTGCGTCGGAGGAACGCTAAATAAAGGAAGAAATCAAAATGAAGCATTATGTTACCAAGGCAAATAAAGACATTACGATATCGAATCGTATAGCCCTCGTAACTTTGTAAAATAGACTCTATCTTCAACGTACGTACAACGGTCCCCTAAAATGACCTCAATAAGTAGTACATAATAATTTAACATATTTCTGTCCTTTTTAGACGCCTTCATGTATAGGGTTGTTTTTAATTTAATTAAATTAACGCACTTAATTAAAGCTATTTTCAATTTAAAAATAGTCTTAAAGTCAAGAAGAAAAACAATATTTTTATAAAAAACAGATTTTATTTAAGTATACATTCTAAATTTAAATGGCAGGTAATCTACAACACAAACCAATCCGACAGTTAAATAAAAAAAGTGGAGGAGAAGCATATTAGACTATACTATAATAGAACATAAGTAATCAAAAAATGGTAATAGGTACAGGGTTTTTTTTTCACAAATCCTGTTTACATTAAAAGAATTTTCATACAGATTATATGGGAATAACAAAGAATATAGACATTTTCTTTCAATTCACCCGGATAATAAATCCATTTTAAGATTGTTTTCATAAAATAAAAGTAACTCAACTTTTCAGTTACTTAATTAAAGGAATATATTTAAAGTTCGTATGCCGCTTTTTAAGCTGTGTATCTTTTGTAAGTATTTCATCCATTTAATTAAATACAAAATCTTTAAAAACATAGATGAAACATAATATACTGATGTATAATTAAACCTATTAAATTCCAAGTAAAACTTAGCGTTATTAAGATTATTCGAAATACAAGAACAAAAATATTATTTAAATAAATTATGCTAAAATCATAGACGCAAAAAAAAACAGATTATAAATACTTAAATTTATATTGAAAAAAAAAAGCCCTTGATACTGATAAGTTCTGAAAGTGATATTAAATCACTTAAACTTATAGTTACCTTAGATAATAAAGTTTTATGTAACAAGTCAAAATGGACTGCCACAATACTTCTATTTATTTATTGATAGAACGTTTTATCGAATAATAATGTGATTTAGATAACATTAAATGATATCTGAAAACTTCACAACATTGTGTTATCTATGTAATCGATTTATCAAATAAATGATACACTCGTGACTAGAACTTATCATTACTAGACACTTAAATAAAACAGTTACACTGTCAATTCTTCTAAGCAAAACAAAAATAATCAGATAGGATTTATTTTTGTTTCTGGGACTCATTACATAACTATGATCATTCTTTTGGCTGTCTTGGTTCCCACCAGCCTCGCATATTCCAGTACCTCATCTTCTCCACTGTACCTCTTCCCCACTCTTCTCTTATACTGTCCGTACAACAACACTTCTCCTCTACATAATACTCTTATATAATTGGTAATACTGTCAGCCGGGTAATTTTCATCAACACTGTCAATATCTGGATCAAATCTTGAATACTTAACAGTTTCCAGCCGGGATATACAGTCTTTTATGGAAAACCATTTATAAGTCTCCGGGCATAACAGATCTGATGGTAAGTAATTACCTTTGTATCTCATTTTAACACAAGAGTGGATATAGAACCCCATGTTATAATTCTTCAGCTCGGGTGATGCTTTCTGTAAGTGTCGTGTGAATGCTATTTCCCTGAAAAAAAAGAATATTTCTTTATTAGTATGCACAAGATAATATTTTTGTTAATGTTCTCAATGTTATCAAGCAAATAGATTAAAAAAAAACATTAATTGCATTAAATCATTAATTGCATCTTCTAAATACCAATATGTTTATATTTCTAAACCTAACCTTTAATACACAACTCATAAGAATTTAAGTAATGGGATTTTTTTATTATTATGTTAATAATAGTTATGTATTTCCATAATAATATTATGTTAATAATAGTTATGTAGTTATGTATTTCCATGTGTAAAATATAAAAGGATTTCACAAAAAGTAAATTGTGACTATCAAAATATGCTTCGACACATCATGTTTGCTTTGTCTGACAAATGTTATTGACTTCAATAGTCAGTATATTGTTAATATACATACACTCATATCTTGAGTCACAGTTAACTCAATCACTTAATTATTTTGTGCAAACAAGACAAACTGAACATTACATATTAATGAATACATATCTCAATAGAATACATATCTCAATAATGACGGACATCTCAATCTTTTTATCTCATGAACTCAATTAAACATCTAAACTGTACATGACTGCAAAACTATAGACAACTTTTAAAATTGACGACACAAATGTTCAATCTGGGAAGAAAGTAACTCAAACCAGTAACTAAACAATAATTATTATTATTAAATATGTATTTGCAATATTTTATAAGGTTGCATAAAGTATATTAATAATATATATATATATATATATATATTTTATATTAATTATATATATATATATATATATATATATATATATATATATATATATATTATATTAATAATATATATATATATATATATATATATATATATACATATATATATATATACATATATATATATATATATATATATATATATATATATATATTACTAGCGAACCCAGGCCGCTTCGCTGGGCTAACCCTTACTTTACCTGGTGCCGAGTTACATCAATGGGCATAGCATATTCGTTTTCTTCGAGGAAACATACATGGTCATACCAACTTTTATGACAATCGGTTGAACGGGGCGGCAGTCTATATTTGACAGCGCCGCCTGGTGGCGAGTTACATCAATGGGCATACCATATAAACCTTCTCCGTGAAAAAATACAAATACATACCAATTTTCATAATCATCGGTCCAATAGTTTCT
The DNA here is from genome assembly GCA_959347405.1 of Napeogenes sylphis. Lineage (NCBI taxonomy): Eukaryota > Metazoa > Arthropoda > Insecta > Lepidoptera > Nymphalidae > Napeogenes > Napeogenes sylphis. The sequence goes on from OY365783.1 coordinate 3,656,380, forward strand.
GAGTTCATCGATTTCATATATACAAACATCCTTCTTTATATATATAGATATTAATAATATATATATATATATATATATATACATACATATATATATATATATTATATTAATAATATATATATATATATAGAATAATCACTATAGCATATTATTTCAACAATTGCTGTCACTTGTAATTTGTCTCACTAGAAATATATAATATAAATATAAACTCCGAAAATGATCCTGAATCCATACCTCAAAGCTCCATAGGTGCCTAAAGCCAAATATAAATACTGTGGATCATAAAAGAAGTATACTGAAGAAATACATCTCGGTAGAATATCTATAACACCGACTGCTATGATCCTTCCATCCAGCCAATACTGTTGGTGGAAGGAACCGTACCCACAAGGTGGACTGTCTTCTGAGTGTTCTTCCTGTAAGTTATACAAAGACATATGACTTATTTTATTGTTTAACTAATGCAACAAACATTCGTTTGGAAATAATGAGATTATTATTATCAATTTTAAAGTAATTAAAAATACATAGTGTAACATTAAAAGTTTTACCACTAATGGACTATGGACTAAAAAGTCATGGAACTTGGACTCAGTACATCTATCAGGTTTATCCCCATGAATAAATGTTTGGTATTTAACATATAGTTCATGGGCTTGCTTGGATGATGCCAACCATTCTGGACTGGGAGGCTCTGTTCTGACTAATTTTATCTGTAATATACATTATGTTTATGATTATCAACACAAAAGATATTTTGATAAAAAAAAAATTACACACAAAAAATAGCCAATAGCAAGTAACTTTGAAATACCTCCAGTTTTCTCTTAACATCATTAGGCAATTCATTTATAATGTCTTCAATGTTTTTTTCCTTATTCTTTGTATTATTTTCTAAGGAAGTAACATTAATGCCCTTTTTTTGTAGTTTTTCTAACATCCTCTCTCGCCTTGCTTGCTTGGCTTTTTTACAAGGTACCTTTGTAGGATCTGGTCCTGCAGCTGCTGAAAACCAATTATTATCCATTTTCAAATAAATAAATATTAAATATTAATCAATACAGGGAGGATTCGAACCCGCAACCTCTAGTTAGTCATACCGTCGCTATACGAATTGAGCCATCGTAATGCTACCCATGCACTTCGATGAATCTACCATTATATATACATCCTTCTTTTTTAGGAGGAAGGCAGCCTCTATTAGGCTTCTTTAAATTAATTTTATGATCTAAATTTCATTAAAAATAATTAAGCTTAGTGTGGATTACATGTTTATAGACATTTTGAAACAACGCTATATAATTGAATTAGTTTTGAGCTTACCTTTGTTTTGCTTATCTTTTATTGTATTACCAATGGCTGTTTTAGTTGGTGTTGATGAATTTCCTGGTCAGATAGATATATACCATAATAAGTTACTCATTGCCACTTAACAAGTTGAGAATTTAGGCAATATGTGGAAAAAATGACAAGATTAATATATATATTATTTTTTTTAAGAAATCGGAGACAATATAATATGAAAAAATATAGTAAGAACAATGTTATTACTGGCTTCAAATGTATGTCTATGATCTGATAATGTTTCCTCATTGATTTTAACTTACCTGTTTGTGAATCACCACTTCTTGCAGACTTAATTCTATTGTCTTCTATATCTGCTCCTATTAGAAAAAACCTACTGATTTATCTGCTGTATACATTTAAGATTGTTTTTAATATATTAAAATATTTAAATAAATTGGCAATCGCACATTACATATACTTCTCATATCATAATTTTAAAGTAATTACCAGTTTGTCTGTCATTTCTTGAATTATCCCCCTCTTCAATAAATGGAATATCCATATCTAAGTTTAAGTTTTGAGGTGGTTTCTCTATGTTCAATAATTCTTCCCGACCTTCCTGATCCACAACCATATCTCCACTACTGCTTGATGGTCTATTTTTATCATTTGACATATCATCTCCCATTAAAAATTTATTAAACCTTTTAAGAACTTTCTTCTGCGATTTTGAGAGTTTAAATTCTAAAGCCTTACATCTGTAGATGAGTAACTTTATTTTTGACATTGTTTTGATTATTTCATGTTCCAAACCAAAATTAAAATACAAACCTTATGGTATACATCGGACAACATATGATGTCAAGGGTGGGTTTGTAACATTGTTTGCCGGATCTCCTCCAACCCCGGTCTATTAAATCTTGATAATCACTGACAGTCATTTTATGCGCCCACATACCTGTTTTAATATATGATACAATATGATAAGCAAGAAAAATATAAATATTTAAGTAAGATTATATTATTGACAACTTGGCAAAGCATTTGTAACAATAATATGGTTTGAGAGATATGCAAGTGAATCAAGATGATATTCCTTTACTTTAATTATAGAACAACTTCTACAGACACACACTTAGGGGACACACACACACACACTAACAGATAGGGGCAAGTTTCATAAAACTGTAGCTGCAGCTTGAACTGCGAAGGAATATGGTTCAGAAATGATGAGTGGAAAGAAATTTTTAAGCTACAGTATAATTATTGTAACTTAATTTATTAAGCTTTATTGTTAGTTATAAGAGACAATGGACCTGACTTGTCCTTGTGGATAAAAGTTTCATTTAAAAAATAAAGTTAATACAAAAAAAGGTACAGTGATCCTCAGAGCTAAGAAAATGTTCATGTAATGTACACAAAAAAAACTATGAGGTAAGAAAAGGCAGCAGAATTGAACAAAATGGAACAAAGAGTATTTTAAGGTTCTGAGAAGGCATATTGGGAGTAATTCGAGTTGAACACGAAACAAGGAAATCTGGTCTATACTTGCTAAGCCCAAATATGGAAACTTGGATACCAAATTTCTGTAGGCACTTAAGTATCTTTGAAAGTACCTCGCCTGTATCAAGATAGCATAGGTCGGCGCAATGACGAATAGGTAAGGAGAAAGTTTGCAAAGAGCAATGATAATGTTGATAATGAATTCACAATGATGCACCACCTTAAATACCAGAATTTCCCGGCTGACCTAAGTTACACGAGGACCCCAAGATACCAGTCAATGTGACAACCAAACTTACAATGGAGTCACTTTATGGAGTACTGATAATATTTAAAACTGAAGCCCACAGTTGCAAAAGATCAAGCACCATCTAACTAACACCTGCAGATATGAATTAATCAAACTGATAGAAAGTGGGAGTTCTGTTACACTATGTGTAAATCTCGAAATCATGTGTATACAATTGGTAGAGACAGGATAATGTAAGACTTATTATAGTTTTAAACAAGGAAATTCAGTAAAGGAGATTACCAAACTGTACCAGATTTTTAAAAATTCTTATAAGAATATTAAGCATTAAACTTACCGTGACTAAAATTTGAATCTGGACGCTTGCAATAACCACATTTGTACCCATCATGTTCAGAATAATATTTTATAAAACTTTGGTGCATTATTTTTATAATAACTTGAAAATATCGAAATTAAAATAAATTGTAATGTACTATGACTACCCGTTTATTTTATTTTAAGTAGAGCATAATCACAGCTCTGTGAGTATAATACTAGGTAGAATAATATTTATCAGTATAAAATTTAAATTTAACATAAGACAGATGACCATGACAAAACAATTTGTCAACATTGAAGATTGAAGTTTCAAACGGAATGATTATGATAGCTTAGGGTTGTTGAAAAACATCGATACTTTGATACAATTTCGATTCGATCAAAATTTTTCTACAGATATATGATATGTATATATATATATATATATATATATATATATATATATATATATATATATATATATATAAATTCTATATATTAGTGTATCGTTATTCAGACCAACAATCAAATTACACACTTACTTTTTACCTTACCTTACTTTATTGTACAGCTAGAAAAAAATATACATCTCGCTAAAGCAACTGCAATAAATATAAAGCAAGTGCAAGCTGCTGTAAAGCAAATAGGTGTATGTGTGATGATAATGAATAAAGTTAGAAATATATATCATAGATACATAGAAAAAGAGGTCTCACTCTCACAATATGTGGATGTTTCGTTTAATGCAAAGGGATAACAAGGATGTAACGAAAAAAGACTACATCTTCCAGAGAACGACCACCAAAAATCATTAGCAGCTGCATTAACTCCCCCTACGAGGAGGGCCAGGCCTCAGGAAACGGGCACAAGAGCGCCCAGGACGATCCCGTTCCGAATAATCAGCAGTCGGACAAGAAAAATAGTCTCATCAAGGGGAAGTTATCGTCTGATTCCCTTGAACACTATCCCGGCTTATACCTAATGTTAAGGAACGATGCGGTATAATACGTGTCAGACGTGTCTAGCAGATATGGGTTCATTTGTTATTTTAAGAACCAAATTCCATTGTACAGGCTCAGTGATGGCAGCTTATTCATTTTTCAAGCGCAGCATCTGTCTTATAATTTCATCGTCGCTTATTACTTGCTCCATTATCGTTCTTGACTCATCTCTCAATTGCTTCTAACGCTTTTACCTGATGTTAGGTGGAACTATTGCTTAGTTTCGCCCGTAGGCCCTGATCTAATGTCAAGATATGTCAAATGCGCCAGAATGCTTAGCTTTTTGAAGGTCATCTAGAGTTTAGATTCTATAAACTATTAGATGTTGAGATTTAAGAAACTACTAAGAAAGTCTAGATTACCATCAGGCCAGTCAGCAGAAATGGGACTTGTTAAAATAAACTCTATCTGGCGGAGAACAGATATGGGTTTCATACCATTAAACTAGACTACTTTAGCATTGCCTAAAGACCTAAGTTTTACCAACTGAAGTTTTCAGAGCTGAGCATTTTGGTAACGGTATGAAATGATTCACTATAGTTGATATGTTGAATGTCTATGGCGGTCCACAGCTTTTAACTTTGCAGTGTGAATTACATTTATAATGATTCCCGTAATCATTTAAGTTGGGGAAATGATTTAGAAATACACTAAATACACCCCTCCTCCAGAAGAGGGGGTATTTATTTGGGAGAACCCAGCAGCATAGAAGACATTCGGATTTTGTTTATAATTTTTTTTCTTCTTCTCTGTACAGTTATTACGAGAAAAGTACTTTATTTATTTTGATAAAATTTAATAGGGTAATATACAAAAAATGGATATAAATCTGTTTTTTTTATATAATAACTTTATATAAAAAGTTATTATATAAAAAAATATAAGCGATTAAACAAATTTTGACAATAAATAACGTCGGACAACAAAACGACTCTTCCTATTAATTTTGGTTACTTATGTTGTGATATTAGCGTCAACATATAAAAAACATCTTATTCCGAAAAACTCTCTCACTTTCCCAGAAAAAATTACCAAAAACAATGTGATTATAATAATAACAATCAAGAAAAAGGGTTTTGTAAAATAAAAAAAAAGCAATTAGCAAGGAAGTAGATAGTTTGTTATTTCGAGTCTGAAGAAGGAAGTCACATATTAATAACCCTAATAAGTTGAAGAGTTAATTGTTAATTAATACCAACAATTATAATGACTCTCGATGACCAACAACAAAATTGGAATTAAATAATTAATAAACGGCAATTAATATTTTAAGAATCGTTCGATTCGACTCGTTTGTTGAAAATATGTTTGGGTTATACGATTTATTTTATTTTCTTTTAGAATAAAAATAATTAATAGACATAGTAAGATGAAAGGATACAATTAAAATTTAGTTGTAAATTTCAGTTATAAACTTTGGGCAGTAAATTATTAGAGTTACAAAAAGATCAGATTCAGAGACGATGATACAAGAAAATAGCGTATAGGACCCAAATAATAAAAACATACGCAATTTAGTATTTGTATTCAAAAGACAATAGAACCAAGACATAACTGAATTAGCACAAACAAACCAACACAAATTTAGTAATAAATCACAAAACGAATAGATGACAACAAAATCTCAGGATTATCTGATACGTTTAACATCACATCATAATTTTAAAATGTATCGTTGATGGATTTTTGATAAGGAATATTGATCAATCGCTAGACTCAGGGAGGTTCGGAGACCAGCTGCCAATTGTCTTGGAAGACCTATTAGAGGTGGGGTCTCTCTCCATGAAATGCGCCGTAAGTACCACGATGGCGCTGGAGAGCAGGACAGCGTCAGATCAAGCCAATTGCACTCAGGTTCCTTGTTTCTGAAATAAGAATATATTATAACAGAATACCTATGATATAACTACTCCAATAATATAGTATTGCCGAGCTAAGCGAAGTGCACATTACATAACAATAAATTATTGTTCAATGAATCAATTTAATTAATAATAATTATTGTTTGAAAATATCTATAAACATGTATAGCCATGTTAAGCTTATTTAAATTTATATAAATATAGAATGAAAAATAAACGGAGTCGAACCCGCGACTACTGGTAAACCGTCCCGTTGCTCTACCAACTGAGCTACCGTATCGCTGTCCGTCTCGATGAATTAAGCATTCTATTTGTGATCGTCTTTATCGGGACGGTGGTGACATCTATTAGGTTTTCTTTCGAAAATCCTAACCAATGTTTCAACTTTATAATAATTATTGTTTACTTATATTGTTTGTCTATTTAAGCACCATACATGACATAATATCTATACAGGGTTTCTGAATAAAATGCTATACATATTGATATTTTGGTTATAATTATATTTTTAGAGAAGGGAAACAAACTAAGCAATATTTATTTAATTTCTATTTAACATTAAGTAAATATTAGCCTTTCTTGAAATTCTTAATATTAAGGTTCGTAAAATAACATAACGGCACACATTTTATAGGAAAAACACAGTTGTGAAGACAATCGCACCAGCACTGAACTCCAGCTTATGAAGCATGAAGTCAAAAAGTACTTGTACAGATCCCAGTGCCACACAAGTACTAAAAACAGTTATAGAGCTCGGGTTCGATTCCCGAAAGGGACAGGAAGATTTGAGATGAGCATAGATGTATGTATTTCTGGGTTTGGTCGTTTATTCGTTAGGGGTTAGAGCAATTTTTGATTATTGTTATTAATAAGGATTTTCTCAGAAATCTTGAAAATGAGCCAATTCTCGAGATAAGTGCTACGAGATCTACATACTCTGATACTCATAAATGTTTAAATGGATTCTTCATAAAATAAATGTTTTTTTTATAATAAATATTAAATACCTTTCAACTTCCTTTTCTTTCTCTTTCTCTTTATTTTTTTTCGATTTACGAGTCGGTGTTGTGGCTCTATATCTGTAATATTTCGGCATTTTCGGGTAAAATTTAGTATATAAAATTTAGTATACAAAAGATTATTTTCTTTTCAAAATGTCATTTCAATTGAAACACCAATCGGATCGAAAGTATTGGTATAAAATACTCTAGTTCTTAAAAATCTTTTAATGATATTTTATTTACATAAGTTGCCAGGAACTGTTGATGTCATTATGACCTACATATTTAAAATCTTTTTTAAGACAACATATACCTACCTAATTAATTGTGACTAGTAAATATTGTAGCACTGTACGTATAAAATAGTAACTCTATGTTATTCTCTTTTCGCAGAAATATATAATACTAACCCTTTTGCTCCTAGTCCGCTAGTTCTTAACAATTCCAATCCTTAACAATTGTTTTTTAACATTGAAAAAACTTATTATTGATTGATTATTATTGATGAAAAAGAATTTATTCAGGTAAAAATAAGACACTTTCCTCCTAAGCTTTTCTTGGCTAATTTGTTTTAATAAAAATAATAAATGTCTTATTTGACTTATAAGTAATCATTTGAAAACCTGAAACTATTTATAATGTTTTTAAGAGTACGGCAATTTTGTTTTTTGTTTTTATTATTTATGATAATACATATTGTGATGCATGTCTTGAGTTTTCTTCAAGAAGAAACAACGATGAAGAAGCGAGGTCTACAGTTAGTGAAATAGTGTAGACCATTTTCCCTTGAAATTCACTTTCTTCAAATCCTTCCTCGTTGTACTTCTGCCTCATTATAATTTCAGCAAATATAAATATGGACGACTTATATATGTTAACATTTCACAAAATGTGCGTACTTTATATGACCTAATAATTTGTGACGAAAACGACTCCTGGGATATAAAGAATGTAAAACTGAAGAATGAATCCAATATGAATGTTAATAGTAACGAATCGGATTTTAGTATTAAAGAGACAGGCACAGTAAGACCATGTCCTTTATTACCCCCTGGCCTTGGTATGTAACCAAACTATCATAGTAAATACTTAAAATATTTTGTCCTTAAAAACAAACAAAATTTTTAGGACCCGTAGAAAATGATAATGCTATCTTTAACCTATTGGGGATAGACGACATGTACTTGTGGGTTCAACTTGGTGGAATCCATCTACCCTCTGAATGTCTGGCGCTACAGCAAGTAGCTATAATCGTTCCCATCCATGGAACTCTTCGGTTAGTTGTTACATTGTCACACTCAAGTCTATCGGATGAGCAAAATAAATTTCATACCGCCGTCCGTGGTAAAGCCGGGATTTTCGTTTTTATTATGATAATCTTTCTTCGCGACACGGCGAAAGCCGCATCAAGCGGCTAATATTGAACAACTAAACAATGTTAATATATTGTTTAAATTTTATTGCGATAACGTTTTTTTGGATAAAAAGAATGAAATTATACATCATTATTACAAATATAAGTATTCGTATTCTCATGAAGAAGATAAATTCTAATTAAATTAGTGAAATAGTTCTTATATACCTATGCACCACTCGTAAGAACATTAGTTAACCAATGTTATTTTTATTAGAGCAATACAGTGCAGAATGTAGTTAACTCCCACTGCTGGGCGAAGGTCCCTCCCAAACTTTTCCAGGAATTAATGTCCCTCGCGGCCTCCCACCATCCGCTGTCAAAGGAAACTAGGTCGTCCCGCCAGCGTTCCCGTGGCCTGAAGCGGTGTCGCGCTCTTTCCGGAACCCACTGGGTGGTGATGTGGGCCCAGCGCTCGGGGTTCATCCGTGATACATGTCCCGCCCACTCCCATTTCAGCCGGGTGGTCTTGGTGCCAACATCTGTAATGCCGGTGCGTGAACGCAGCTCGGTGTTACGCTGCTCGGTGTTAAAAGTTTTCGTTTGAGTGACAGAGGAAGGCTGCCCTTTATGTGCGCTTTCATGGACCAGTAGCTCTTCCAGGCTTTGTCGATCCGACGACCAATCTCGGTGTCTTGCCTGTTTCGTGCTATTTGACATGATTTTGGTTTTAGCCCATTTCATTTGAAGTCCAACCTCATGAACCACTGCATTCCCTTAGCATCTCCTGGATTTCTTCTGCTGTGGTAGCGAAAAGGACAGTATCGTCTGCAAAACGCAAATTGTTCGGGCGTTTGCCACTGACGTCGATGCTCTTTGTCGTCCACTTATTTGGAAGCACTGCTGTAAACAGGATTGGGGAGTGGGAACCACCCTGCTTGACTCCTTTCTCTATTCTGAATGTTTCGCCAGTGATGTTTAATTTGATATTGGCTGAACTATAACGGTAGATTAATTTTAATACATTTATGTAATTTGGTTCTATATGTTGGTTTTTTTGAGCTTGATATTAATATTGTTTCACTGTATCGAAACCCCTCCAAACATGGAATATATATAAAACAAAAATTTAATCAAAAATAAAAAAAGAACCCTATTCAAAATACGTCTAAAAAGGGTAAAAATTCTTTATTTAGCGGTTCCCCGACGCAACAACTTAAAAAAATTCATCATAATATTATTTTTATCCTTTTATATTTTTGAATTTTATTTTTTTATTTTCTGCCTTTTCAAATATTCTGCCAACTGAGCTACCGTATCTGAGCTGAGCGAGCGACGGGACGGTTTCCCAGTAATCACGGGTTCGAATCCCTGCCCGTAGCGGTTTACTTTTCATTCTATATTTATATAAATTAAAATAAGCTTAACATGGCTATACATGTTTATAGATATTTTCAAACATTATTAAATTATTTTCTTATTAGTAGTTTCTTATATTGAAAAAGTTAATTATTTATTGTGTCAGACATGAGAAGGAATATATTCTGCTAAAAACCATAACATTTCCTATACTTAACTCTTCTTTGCTTATTTAAGTTTAAAAATAATAAATGTCTTACCTGACGTATAAGTAACCATTTAAATAACAAAGCTTTTTATAATGATTTTAAAGGCCCGGAAATTAAGATTTTTCGTATTAATGCTTGCACTAATAATTATTGTGACGTATATCTTCTGTTTCTTTCTCGAAATAATCAACCAACAAAGGAAGAAGGGAGTATCACGGTCAGTAGAAAAGTGTAGACCCTTTAGTGGAAGTAGATTAACTTCCTGTACTTCTGAAGGTGCTCCTTTTTTCCACTCTTTTCTCGTCACTTCTGCCTTAGCATTGTTCCTGATAATATTGATATGAACTACCTGTTAATATTTCACAAAATTAAAAAGCTATACGACCTAATAAATTGTAACGAGAGCCACATCCAGGACCTAAGGGAATATAATTTTGAAAAATGAAGCCAATGCGAATGTTTATACTGGCATATCGAATTTTAGGTTTCAATACGAGTTTAATGGAACATGGAAGGGCAGATTAAAGACATGTCCATTATTAGCCCCCAACCTTGGTATGTAACAAAATTATCATAATTTAAAAAACGTTAAAAACACTGTCCTTTAAAATCAATGAAAATAATTTTAGGACCAGTAGCAGATGACAAAGATATATGGGGGTTATTTGGTGTAGACAACATATACTTACGGACTCAACCGGGTGGTATCCACATACCCAATAAATGTTTAGCGCTACAGCAGGTAGCTTTAGTCGTACCAATCCATGAAAACCATCGGTTAGTTTTTTCAATGTATACAATTATTCACACTACGTAATTTGTGGAGTAGGATTCATGAGACTTTCTGTTCCTAGTTCTTACTATGATAAACGTAGTAAATTTTCCTAGATGTATAATTTGGTCGTTATGAGCGCAACAGTCCATAAAATCTTTGCGCCACTTCAAAAGCCTTTCTTTTCTTTTTTTTTTTTTTTTTTTTTTCTGTCTATGCTGTTAGACAGAGAGCGGGTGGGTCAGGTGGGGGTGGGTACCCCCAAAAAGGGGGGGCTAGGTGGGCCCCCATGGGGAACGACGTCCCGAAGGCGTCTCGGATTGAGACACGGGCCTCGGTTCGGGGCGTCGTTAGTCAGGAGGGAAGCTAAGGAAATTTGGACACTAGCGTCCTCCGACGGCAGAACGCCGGAGCAACGGAGCACTTACTCATTTGGGACCTCGTCTATACCGGTATAGACGGTGTGTGTCTGTATGTTGTGTGGTGTCACTTATGCCTACGCGTACACGTTATTACCTACTGTGAACGCGTCGTCGGGGTCAACGAGTACCGACTTGGGTCTTCTTTTTCTGACTAAAGTAGTCTTGCGTGGTCTATACTCTTCGGCGTCAGCCACCAGTAGGTTCGGGTGTCGCTCAGCACGTTCATAGTACTTTTGGGAAAGCCCCTTGAAGTACTGAGCGATGGTCGGAAGGTCTAAGTCTCTATGGAGATCGATGTTGCGTACGAACCACGGCGCCTCGGTTGCAATCCGTGTAAACCTGTTTTGAATCACCTAAAGGAGTTTCAAATTAGCGTGCGCAAAAGCAGGACTCGCATAGGACATGACGGAACGTATGCAAGCTTTGTAAAGTGTCACCTTATTGCGAAGGGATATTTTACTCCGCTTGCCTAACAGCGGATATAAACGACCTAATATGTAGGCCGCTCTGCTACGAACGGTACTAATATGCGCAGTGAAAACTAACTTTCTATCTAACGTTACTCCTAGGTATTTTGCCTCGTCTTTTCAAGGTATCGGTTTATAGTTCAAAAGCCACATGAACCGGTAGATATTGAACAAATAAACAATGTTAATATACTTCTTCAAGGTTATTGTGATAACGTTCATTAAGTTAAAAAGAATCTAATAATATATGTTTATAGGGGTAATAGGAGTCACCGTGAGGGTGATCCACAAAACAGTACGCAATTAGTACTTAAGTGACCTGTAAACAGTATCCCCTACCCCCGATCTGACTCTCCAGCACCGCGTGGATCAGCTCGCGCACATTAGCATTTGAAATACGCCAGCGCTATTGAAACACGCTGGTAAATTAGATTTGTGCCTCGATGGTGTTATTTTACATCAATTTAAGTTACAAGGTAAGTGTCGAATATCTTGCGGTGTGCGATTAAGACTTTTTTTACAAGCACTTAGTTGTTCGAAATAGTGATGTATTGTTGTTCAGATTAATTAGGTCAGTTTTCTATTTTTCTTATTCTCATTACTGTAATTGTGAGAAATGAGTGTCAAGTTACTATTCCATATTAACACGTTCGCTGCGTTACGAGGTCTATTAGATCTCTTGCGGGACTTTCGTATTGTGCGTGGTCTAAAATGCTGTTTTTTCACTCCTTGCGGGGGGCTCTAACTTGTAAAATTCTTTATGTATGAGCAAGACAAATATACACATTTGTATCCTACTTGAAGGTGAGTTCATAGACATAATAAAAAAAATAGGGATGGATTAGGTCCCTAACGCACAGTACTATAATTTTTTTCATTACTTGCGTTAGGGGATATTTTATTACTCGTGGAATCATTCGTAGGTAGGCGGCGCGGGCGCTGCGTGTCTCGTTTTAGTGTCGTTCAAGTATCGATGTGAGGGGACACGCTCACGTTTTAAAAATAGCACTCGTGTAAATATATCGACGTATTCATATTTTAAATTGTTTTAATTGTTGTTAAAAAGAATGAGTTACTTAATTAATTAGTTGATAGTTAATTAGAGTTAATTTTGGGGAGCATTCTAAGAAAGAAAAATTATCGCCGGTTAATACCGCGGCATTATCCAGTAAAATAAAAAAAAAATCCTGAAGGAAGATGTGTTGATCATGTTTTCCAACGAGAAAACAAAAAAAAGACGTTGCGTGGGTTTTTAAAATTACGACGCACGGTAAACAGCTCTGAAGCTTCTTAAAAAACATTTTGTGGCGAGCACCTAGATCTTTATTATTGTGCAGAATATCTTATACCATATAGGCCGCAAACTGTTAAGTGTGTCATATATAAAAAAAAAAATAAAAAAAAATCATTACGTTTTGCTCACAATGCGAAAAGTCGATGTGCTTGCTTTAATGACAAACATTTTCCGTAGTTTATAATAAATAACTACTTCGTAAATTAAACTTTTCTATCGACAAATAACATTTTATTTTATTCCCATCACTAGTCACTTCACATATTGCTCTATATCTGGTTGCGGAACGAGATACAATCGATGTCTAATTTTTTATTTGTATTTGTGGCTTATTCTTATGCCATAACTGCGTGCGAACCTAGCAAAATATAGAACAGTAGACTATCTTTAATCTTTGACCCACGAAATTTTTAAGTATATGTCATTGTTTTTGTTGAAGATATAAATTATTTTCAGAATTGTACTTTTAGGGGACTGATTAGGTCCCCAACGCACCCGGGGATAAATTAGTTTCGAGATCTTTTAGATCCCTAACGCACCAGCTGAAAGTTTTTTAATTATGATGTCGCAATGAACGTGTTAAGTCACCATTACCCGCAAATAATCACTACTATCTGCAACTGTGCATTTTAAATTTATAATTTTTATTTCCCCTGGTTAAAAAAATAATAAAAAATTTAATGCATCCTTTTTAATTCTTCGTGGAGAATTAAAGAGTATTAAAAAAGAAGATTTTTAATCCTCCCTTATTCTTCCGAATTCTCCGAGGAAAAGATACCTAATTAAAAAGCATTAAACTTTTTTAGTTGTTCTTTATTTCTTTAAATCTCCGCTAAAAAATTGCTACATTATTTTAATATTGAAAACAATTAGTTAGTAATTTTTTTTTTCTTTTGAATTTTCTGCGAGAACAAATTGCTACATTATTTTAGAAGTAAAAAGAATAAGTTAGGATTACAAATATTGAATCCTTTTCTATGGTTTTTAATCCTAAAATATTTTTTTTTTTTTGGAATACGGAGGAGAATTAAAAATAATCATTTCAAGTTTGATCTGAGTTTTCCGGAGAATTAAGATTATGGAAGAGTGTCAATAATATTCAAAAAGAGTTCTTTTTCAATCCTTTTTATTTATTTTTTAATCAGGGTGCTTTTAGATGCCGAAAGTATGTCTCGAGACAACTGAAAAAAATTCCTTGTCTGGGCCATGAGCTCACGCGTTATGCATTGGGTTTAACTTAGCAGATGTCTTCGAATTTTTCAAGATTTACATCGACTACGATTGCCCCCATTTTGGCATAAAGAGAGTCGAATCGGTTTTTTTTAACTTATGTAATATCCAAAGGTGATTGCCTATGTGACTGTAAATGATTTCTAATCATAAGTAATTAAGTAGGTACATAAATAACCTTTTCAGGCGGTTGCAATAAATATTTTATTTATGATTTAAACGTCATTTGAGTTCTCGTTTAAGTGACCTTTCTTATCCTCCTTTTTTATTTTTCCTTATAGTGATAACAGACTGACGGGTAGACTAGTATAATCTGTCCATAGAACATTTCAAGGTAGTACAGTGTTTTGGTTAAGAATTACTCCCTACTTAAACGGTCTACTTCCCTCTAGTGCAACAATAAGATAATGATAATAATTATATATATCAGCTATATTTGATATATAAGTAGATGATAATAATAATAATGATAGATTGATATAACAGTGATTCAAAGGGTATAATTTTAATACTAGCTGTGCCTGCGACTTTATAAGCGTAGATTTCGATTTTTATAAAAGTAACCTTTTGTACATACCAATGTATGTAAAAACTATAAACCTTCAAAGAGTTTGATCGAATTTAATCAAATAGTTTTTACGTACCCATAGGGAAATATCCTATAGGAGTATGTTTAATTACGGGTAAGTAGAAATGGTACGAAAATAAGAGACTATTAGGTAACTTCTTTATTTGTTAACCGATTGTTCAAAAAAACAAAATGTTAAGTGAAGCCCATGACAACATATTCCCGAAAACTGCATTAACGTACAGACATACAAACGAACAGACAAAATGAAAAACCATTGTTTTGGGTTTCTTGCTTATATAAAGCTCCCCTCCCCCCCCTTATTAGTGTTTGAAAATATTTTCTATGTACAGAAAGCGATTAATTACAGATTTATTATATGTATAGATAAGGACCCATTTTTTTAATGGATAAATAATTCTCAATTTTATTTTAAACTGTACTGGCGACTGAACTTTTTGAGATTAAAATAAGGTTATTTCTATTACAAATATCTAATTTCAGAACCAAGATCGAGTTTGTATCGAGTTTTCTTTATTATATTCATCCCTTTCTAATGAAACAACAACTAGAGTACCAGATTTTTGTCATACTTAAACGTGAGTATAGATTGTCTCTTCCATACATACATACATACATACATACATACATACATACATACATACATACATACATACATACATACATACACACATACATACATACATGACATTGAAGGCAACATTACTAATAATAATTATTTCCCTCAGCAAATGCAACGGCACCGTATAAACGTGGTGAACTCTTCAATATAGGTTTTAAAGAAGCCCAAGCTTACCGATCTTGGGGTTGGGATTGCATAATCTTTCACGACGCTCACTTAGTACCTTTGGATACACGCAACTTGTACCGATGCAGCCAGCATCCAAGAATGCTTATAGCTGACTTTCAGAAACCTTATAAGTAAGCAACATAATTACTAGTGGACATTATTCGACATCCAGTAATGATTAAATTACATTAGTACATTACATTACTAGATGTTGATACATGCCTACATAGGTATGTCATTCTGAAATTTGGAAATGTTATGCATAACATGTATATGAATCGAGGGAAACTCATGTAGATTAATGCGATCTCACTGATGCTACTTCTCCTGAACTACTGAACCGATTGTCATCGGGTTTTATTTATTTGATAGCAGCATTGTCATCGATGCTCTAGCAACAAAACCAATTGTGATCGATTAATCACCAAAAAAAAGTCTCTCAAATGTACGAAAGAAAATCATTGAACCTATGCTCAACTAACAATCTGAATGACTGTCAACATACATTAGGTATAACCTTAGGAACCTGTATAACCTGTCGTATAAATATACAGTTACAAACCTTGATAATGACGTCATTGACAGTCCTAATATAAATATTATTGACGGAAGACCATATTGACTATTATCCTGTAGGTTTGAATCTTATTGAAAGCGATTAACTTAGGTATTTTGTATGAACTAATATTTAAATAATAAAAACACAGATTCGGAGGAGCCGTAGCCGTGAGACCTAAGCATTTTATTAAAGCTAATGGATTTTCTAATCAAATCTGGGCAAATGATGGTGATTACATTGATATGTATAAAAGGTTTGAACTATTTAACAAAATAATTTCCATAGTCTATTATAAAATAAGAAGGCTACTAAATTTATTACATAACATACATTCAAGGATGGTAGCATCAAATTTCACTGTGGAAAACAATGTCATTCCAATTGGAAACTATTCTTATTTCGAGAGTCTACGTCAAGAAAATGTTGAGTGAGTACGATAGTATAAAACAGTTACACATATTGTACTACATGTTTATTAGCTTTTTCTTCTTTCGTGATTAAGATTCAACTAATGCTTTATTTTCAGACCAGAAACAAATCAAACGAATCTAACTAATTATTTAAAAGATGGCCTTTCAACAGTTTCATATACTATTAAAAACTGTATGAGATTGAAACAATTTTATACTCTTATAGAAGTCGAAGTTTAATTTTCAAAATGATAACCTGCTCACGCATTTCATATTGAGTTCTACAAACTAATTGATTAACCAATAATTAATATCAAACTTGTTATACATGTAAATTGTTAAATATATACTATTTTTAAGGCATTTATTTACATGATAACTATTTTTTTGCAAAAATGCATGCCTAGTCTAAAAATACACTATTCTGTCAGGCAATCCTTATTTTGACAGATACTTTACAAAAAGTAGAAACGTCAAACTCCATTGTAATTTTTTATATTTACGAAAATAAATGGATATTCTTTATTTTCTATCTTTTGTTACTGTGTTTAGTTATTAGTGCGTTATCTTTACTATAACTTGTAGTGAAAAGAGAAAGAATCATCAATGATATTTGCTTAAAATGTTTATAGTTTTTAAGCATTGTTAAAAATGGCATTCTTAGAGGTAAGTTATTGTTATTTCTAAAGTACACAAACATTTGTTTTTCAATCTATCTAAAATATATCTAAATAATATAGAAGTCTGCACTTATTTATTGCTGTCATTTATAGTTATATATTTTCGGATGTAAATATCATTAATTGAAATTCATCTTAAAACAAGAGTGTTACACAATATATATATTTTTAAATATTGTTATATTTTCAGTGGCGTCGATTTTCATTCTTCGATGTTCATAACAATATTGATAATGGAAAGATTGCAGAATGTCTACAGGTATCTGAAATACAGTATTTTCTCCAAGTTAAATATCTAAAATGTACATGTTGACATGTTAGAATTAACTGGGGATTATTGGATGGACATTAAAATTTTAGAGAGATAAAATTAAAATTGCAGTTAGATTAAATCAGTTACAATAAGATTTTTTTACTCATTCTCCCTACAGGATTAAATACCTGTAACATACAATGAATTTTAACTTAAAGCTTATTGAAAAGTACACAGGTGTCAATGAAAAATCGATCATTTCATCTAAGAAATATTTGAACACTGTTTATTCTAGTAGTATCTAATATAGCACTATTTCAAAATATCATAATTCAACTCATACTAGCTAAATATAAAACTTTATTCACAAGGAAAAATATGGAATACCTTATTTTACATTGGATTTTAAGTTAATATGGAACTCACAGGAAAATGTTCAAATTAATTATGCAATATTTTAGGACACAAATGTATCTGTAGCTACAAGTGGACACAATCATGTCATCGTCTGTGATGTAACGGGATGGGCTCATTTGATAACACGATCATGGGAGATCACTTCCTTCAAGGCATATGACATGACCATCTTATTAGCTCAGCAGTTGCCCCATGATCCCTACTTGGTTACAATTGGGGTTGGTGACCTTTTATTATATTTTTTAACCTTCATTTTACATTATTTAAAATAAATATATTTATTAAAATATAAAATAAGTAATTTTTGTACAAGTTATTAAAAACATTCATTCTTATCTTTAATTGATTTCATTAAAGCTTTATATCATTAACATACAAAAAATAATGACCATTATTAATTGAAGGTTTTAATATTATTAGGAAGATGAAGCCGGGGTTACACCTTTAATTAAAGTGTGGGATTGGTCCCGAGTGGACCGTCATGGCAACCCACAGTGTGTTCGTACAGCACGTGCCATGCCGTCACATGGGTATCCTATACAGGCCACTGCTCTGGCTGTGCATGATAATAAGGTTCCTTATCTGTATTACCTTAGTGATTATATTAACAAATATTATAAAATTTACTAAACAAATAATGTAATATTTATTTAGATGTAATGGCTATTTAATTTTATACTATAAGTCTCATAATATTATAAGATACAAGTTAAATTAAATCATAAATTAGGTTTGAAAGTAAACTTATTAAGTAAACAAATTTACATTTTAAACTTTTTGTAATAATTCAACTGTTTTCTACAAGAAATATTGTTTGTTTTATTTGTTTAGAATCTCTTAGCTGTAGGTTTTCAAGACGGTTCTGTTACATTGTATCGCAACGAAATTACAAGACAACGTGGTGGGAAAATGAAGACCTTGCCCGACACTGGCACTAGTCCCATAACTGGACTGGCATTCAAGTAAGTGTTTCAAAAATGTGTTATTTTTCTAAAAAAATATTTTTTTATAAATAAAAAATAAAAAATAAACCAATACGGGCAGGGATTCGAACCCGCGACTACTGGGAAACCGTCCCGTCGCTCTACCAACTGAGCTACCGTATCGCTGTCCGTCTCGGTGAATTAAGCATTCTATATGTAATCGTCTTTATCGGGACGGTGGTGACATCTATTAGGTTTCTTTCGAAAATCCTAACCAATGTTTCTAACTTTGCAGTATAGATAAACATTGAAAAGATGCCACTACCGAAATTAATGTTTGAAAATATCTTTAAACATGTATAGCCATGTTAAGCTTATTTAAATTTTTATAAATAAAGAATGAAAAATAAACCGATACGGGCAGGGATTCGAACCCGCGACTACTGGGAAACCGTCCCGTCGCTCTACCAACTGAGCTACCGTATCGCTGTCCGTCTCGGTGAATTAAGCATTCTATATGTAATCGTCTTTATCGGGATGGTAAATTCTTCTTAATCTATCTGTCGAATACTCGGTCCCATAATCCCAGAGTCAACGGTAGACTATAGGTTTTGTATATTTATTTAAAAATGATATATATATAAAACCCAATTTTGGGGGATTTAAAATTTGTTTCCATTCTATATATAACTTTAATAACTTATATCATATTGTGACACAGCCGTCACCATCATACGATTTGAGAATTGATCATCGACATCGACAGATTTGAAGTTTTAAGGTCGCATAATTGCCGAGACCACATCAAACTAATATATACCTTTTAAAACGTTTATTTGGTCTGTTTATTATGTTGGGTTTGTTAATAGAGGAGCGGACAAGTTGTTCGTGGTGTCCCGTGCTTGCGTGTTGGTATGCTGGCTGGGCTCCGAGCGCACCGTGGCGCTAGACGCAATGGGAGCGGCGCCAGCCTGCAGCGTGCTCGCCGACAAGCACAGACTCACTGTCGCCGCGCCCGATGTGAGTACTCTGTGACCTGAGTACACACCCTGAGACGAGTGTACACACCCTGCGACGAGTGTACACACCCTGCGACGAGTGTACACACCCTGCGACGAGTGTACACACCCTGCGACGAGTGTACACACCCTGCGACGAGTGTACACACCCTGCGACGAGTGTACACACCCTGCGACGAGTGTACAAACCCTGCGACGAGTGTACACACCCTGCGACGAGTGTACACACCCTGCGACGATTGTACACACCCTGCGACGATTGTACACACCCTGCGACGAGTGTACACCCCCTGCGACGAATGTACACACCAACTAACCACGAAGATACATCGACCCCACCACCAAACGAGAAATAATATATTTATTTAATATTTTAAAACCATAACATTCCTAGTTTTCTTCCTTGCACTACGGCCTTATTAGAATATTATCAATATATACTGATAGCAATTATTTCGTCTTAGGCTATTTATTGCTACACCACCGAGGGTCGAGGTCCCTGCTACGCCCTGGAGGGAGAGAAGGTCCGACTCAACTGGTTTCGGAGCTACCTGGTCATCGTAACCAACGCTACCGGATCCGCAACCACGACCAAATCTCACCACATAACAATTTTGGATATACAAAACAAGTTCATCGTATTCTCCAAAACGTTCGAAGAAATCGACGCAGTCCTTACAGAATGGGGATCTTTTTATATCCTTCAGAAGAATAAGGAAATGATATATTTAGAGGAAAAAGACCTTCAGTCAAAATTACTGTTGCTGTTCAAAAAGAACTTGTACGATGTAGCCATTAGAATAGCGAGCAGTCAGCACTACGACGAGGAGGGGCTCACTCACATATATAAGAGTTACGGGGATCACTTGTACAGTAAGGTATGACTCCCATTATTTGTACTGTCTGGTTCTTCATTAATTGGTATTATTTTTTAATAAAAATTAAGTATAAATTTACATTCGAAATATATAGAACCTGTAGGGAGAAAATTTTGCTCTTTCATATTATAACATATTTTATTAATATTCTTAGGGTGACCTCAAAGGTGCAATCGATCAATACGTCAAAACAATCGGCTGGCTGGAAACCTCGTACGTGATTCGAAAGTACCTTGAATCTCGTCACTTGGAGCCCTTAGTTCAGTACTTGGAGGAACTGCACAAGAAGGGCTGCGCCACCGAAGACCACACCACCTTACTACTGACATGCTACGTGAAGATAGACCAACACGACCAGCAAGGGAAGCTGAAGGAGTTCATCAATTCAAAGGATAAAGCTATCGATTTCGATGTAGATGTTGCTATCAAGGTAATCATAACTTCTCAACTTTTTGCGTAGGTACCATATTTTGACCTTGGATATTTTTGCCTTATTTTTAGTATTTTTATAATCGATCGCCGAACATAGTTATTATACTTATAGAAATAGTTAGAAACGATTATCTTAATAAATGTATATATTTATATAAAATAACAGATCTCGTCGGTCTAGTAGTTCAGAGATTACACAATCATTTACAGACAGACAATTTGATATAGGAATAATATTAATAGGGACATAATTTAATTTTAATTATTTGAAACTTTGAAGGTGGTGCGTCAAGTGAGCATATCCGACTCGTTATCCTTAGCATCCAACTACAGGCGACACGACTGGTTCCTCAAAATAGTGACCGAAGACAAGAAGGACTACAGACAGGCTCTGGACTATATAGCGGACCTGGACTTTGAGGACGCTGAGATGTTCGTTAAGAAGTACGGACACAAACTAATACAACACGAACCGGATCAAACTACTAAGCTATTAAAGTGTAAGTTAGACGAATGTGTAATATAAAACGATAATGATATATAGAATATTAAATTCATAAAGGTGACGCTATAGCTCAGTAGTCAGAGAATCGGCGATGAGCATCCAGAAGCTTGTGACCTCTCGAGTCCTTATTGTGTTGACAGAGAATCTCAAATTCTATAATTATATAAAATATAAATATCGTGTGTTGAGGATAAAATAACGTAGTAAATTTATGCACGATACTTTGAAAAAAGTATATAGTTTGATTTGAGGACCATAAGGTAACAGATCAGAGTTGTAAGTTGTAAGGAGTGATCACTCCATCAAGTCTGACGGTAAGATCTCATCAAAAGCAATAAAAAAGCCCATACTCGGAGTACCCCGCTCTATGCGTCTAAGAGATCCCCTTACCCCTAGCATCCATCCATTAGGGTACCATCTGATCACTCCATCAAGTCAAAACTCGATAATAGTCCGTAGGTCTAAAAAAGAGATCAGAGCTCAGCTTAATAAAATACATAAAAAAACTTTGACAAATTGAGAAAAACAAAATTGCCTATATTATATTAACTGTAGAGTATCAATTTAGGTTTGATTACATATTGTGTGTTCATACAGCGATCTTTACCAATGAATATTTTTGCTAACAAGTGCGGTCTTGTCTTGTGCAAGCGAATAGTCGCTTCATTGGTGATTTAAATGAGATCATCAGCAAATCTTAGGTGATTTAACGATGTTGATTTATTAATTTCATATTCACTCCAGTCAAGGTTTCTGAACACGAGTTCTAGAGTAGCGGAGTAGATTTTGGGCGACAATGCCTTGCCTTACGCCCTTCACCTTTCCGTACATCCCTAATATTTATTCAGCTATAAATTAATTAAATTGGAATTCATACAAAACTTCATTTTTTAACCCCCGACTAAAAAGAGGGGTGTTATAAGTTTGTCCTGTCGATCTGTGTATCTGTGTATCTGTGTATCTGTTCTTGGCAAATTTTCGGCCAAAGATGGAAGAGATGGTTCTTATTCATGTTTGATTGAAATAATAATAGTCGTCTCCAAGATATTGACGTTTTACTCGTGCGGGGGAGAGGTTCTTATGCAATAATTAGCTGTTTGCGGCCAAACGCGTAGACGGATTTGAATGCGGTTTTTTTTAATCGAAAGCTATGTTCGTCGAGATATATCTTATTCATGTTTGATTGAAATAAAAATAGTCGTCTTCAGGATATTGACGTTTTACTCGTGCGGGGGAGAGGTTTTTATGCAATAATTAGCTGTTTCCAGCGGCTTCGCCAGCGCTAAATAGGAAAAAAAGCCTTGTTATGAAGGCCAAACGGTTTTTACCCTTACTTACTGAGGTAAAGTACTTTATTAGCTGTTGCCCGTGAGTGCGTCCACGGAGACTGTAAAAATATATTTATATGGCTTATGATCGTAGTCATAAAGAATCACGGGCAACAGCTAGTGATAATATAAATCCCTTCATCATAGTGTTATTAGTGATTGTAAATCATTTTCACTGTAAATGTTTATATTTATTAATATTCGTATATATGAAACCTTCCTACCTACCCATATGAAAAAGTCTTGAATCATGTTACTTAAAACATTTATAATTTATTACATTGTCGAAACTTTCACGTGGATCCTTATTTTATTAAATATAATATATATTTCTCGTATTAAATATAACCTTTGTACATCATAATATAGGAATCTAATGCTAAAAGATTTATTTAAAAATCGGTTCCGTAGTTTCGGAGCCTATTCAATTCAAACAGACAAACAAATCTTTCCTACTTAAACAATTGAAAATTTTGTGTGTCTGTAGGTTCATTTAGTACAATTCTAAAAACTAGTAACATAACTTTAAAAAGCAGAAAATAAAAATTAAATTAAAAATTTAAAAAACCCCCGATACAAAAAGACCTCTAAAAAGAACAAAAATAATATTATTATGTACTTCTTGAATTCGTTGCGTCGGGGGACCGTTTAATAAGGGAAGAAATTAAAATGCAAGTAAGTTAACAAATCAAATAAAGAAATTACGATATCGAATCGAATCTAAGTCCTCAATGATTAACTTCGTAATATATACACTATCAACGTACGTACAACGGTCTCCCACGCAACGAGTTCAATAAGTACATAATAATATTATTTTTGTTCTTTTTAGAGGTCTTTTTGTATCGGGAGTTTTTTAAATTTTTAATTTAATTTTCTAGTACTGTGTACGGATTATAAACCGAGAAGCAAGCCGCTAGTGGACGAGAGCAGTCTATCAGGGAACCTTCCAGAACCGGTCAGAGCCATCCCGGATGACTTCATACACATGTTCCTCAGCAATTCCGAGCGCTTGATTGACTTCCTCGAGCATATGATAGCGACCGATGATCAGTCATCGAGTCTGGTTTACAATGCACTGATCGAGCACTACATTCATGTTTGGTTTGTACATAGTATAATAATATATCTCTTATATAATGTTGCAGTTGATTTATTTCTTAACGAAATTTATGGTAACAAAAAATATACAGAATAATTAAAATTTTTATTCAGTTTTTCTGAAAATAATTATCTTGTTTCTAAAGTTTTGCTAAAAATAATGATTATATTGTAATCTATTTTATAAAGGGCTAAATCATCCGAGGACGATAAGAAGAAGTACGAACAGAAAATCTTGGATATATTAAAAGATCCGAACGCTAACTACGACAAGGACCAGACGCTAATTATATGTCAGATGCTGGGATTCAAGAGTGGAATATTACAATTGTACGAGGAGAAGAAGTTGTGAGTCTCCGAAATGTATTATATTACATGCGTTTTCCACTTCCCAACTACGTCTCGCCATCTAGATATAACTTCCGGGTCTCCCCCTCCTCTCCCACGAATCGGCGCGACTCGGGTTAAACTATCACGTCACTTTTACCGAGGACCTCATCTATGGCCAGAAATATATATGTATATATAATTAGTCATCGTTATACAGTTACGTATTATTTTTCCAAGGGAGCTATAAATGGAGGCTCCGTGTGTGCAGATGGCGCGCGCAGGTGTCCCTGCACCTCCGCGCCGGCTCGGACGGCACGGAGCGCGCGCTGGCGGTGTGTCGGCGTCGCGGGGGCGGAGCGCCGCGACTGTGGCTGGACGTGCTGTGGGCGCCGCCGCCGGCTCAGCACCTGCCTGAACTACTGCGGGTCGTGGGTATGGACACCGACCGACCGTACTGACTCCCGGATACACGCCTACCACGAGATCCGAAACACACGCACGTATACGTATGCGTCCTCCCACGAGACGGATCCACTCGGATGCGCACGGATGCACGTATACCGGACACTGCCGCATATTGCGTACATGTATAAGTCCGTTCGAGCTCAAATACGGGTTCGGACGAGCACGAATAGGGTCGTATTATATGTTATGAGTTACAGTTTTTGAAGAAAATGGTTTTTTTTATTACAGCTACCGAAAAATTACTCTCGCCCGTTTTGGTCATCGATTGCTTAGCGAGTACGCCCACGTACACCCTGGGGGATGTTCGCAAGTATACCTTTACCCTAGATACATTTACATTTCTAAAAAAACTGACCATCCTGTGTATTTTAATTCCTTGCAAAATCTATTACAGATATCTAACGGATGTACTGAAATCCGAGGACGAAGTGATAACTCGAGAACGGGAGCTGGCGGCTAAGTACAAGAGCGAGATAGAACAGATGAAGGCACAGATACATATAATTCAGAATGAACCTGTGACCTTCCAGCGCAGTCTGTGTGCGGCCTGCAGCAGACCGCTGGAACTACCCACGGTGCACTTTATGTGTCAACACTCTTTTCACAAGGAGTACGTATTTTATCATCAATATATTATCATATAAAAGCCTAGTAATACTAAGTACACTAATACAATTTTAATTATAAATAAGACGCAACGTTTCTATTTAATTATATTCTATATCAGTTTTAATAACATTATTATCTCCATAATGGAATATGTTTTGT
This sequence comes from Napeogenes sylphis, assembly GCA_959347405.1. Taxonomy (NCBI): domain Eukaryota; kingdom Metazoa; phylum Arthropoda; class Insecta; order Lepidoptera; family Nymphalidae; genus Napeogenes; species Napeogenes sylphis. The sequence goes on from OY365783.1 coordinate 3,682,141, forward strand.
TAGATACATTGTAAGTGTCGAGAGCTTTTGGAAAATAGTAAATACAAAGATAAAGAAATGAACAAATACATATTACATGCTCCATCAGCTTTATGCATGTAAAATGAAACTATTAAAGACCAGCGTCCTTTCATTTTGATTAAAATATACGACATACACGACCGTGGGTCAATTGCCGCCCACTTGGTGCAGTGCGGGTAATGCCGACTACTGTGTTGTGTGGAAATGAAAATATATTAATTATAAAAGTCCCTCCCGTTCTCCCCAGTTGTTTCCAGACGTACTGTGAATCGGAGAACCAGTGCGTGTCGTGCGCGCGCCCCTCCCGCGCCGCACCCGCACCCGCACACGACGCGCTGCATGCACGACTTCACGCACACAGCGACCCGTGAGTACACCATACACGTACGACTCACACAGCGACTCGTGAGTACACCACACGTACGACTCACGCACACAGCGACCCGTGAGGACACCACACACGTACGACGCACGCACACGGCGACCCGTGAGGACACCACACACGTACGACTCACGCACACGGCGACCCGTGAGTACACCACACACGCACGACTGCACGCACACAGCGACCCGTGAGTACACCATACACACACTACACACCGCACACACACTTGACACTACACACCACATAAAACACTACACGGATAGTGCAAAGGCGTCCTTTTGTTGTTCTTCTTTTAATGTATATATTGTCAGTAGAAATATTTATGTTACACGAAATCATAGAAAACGGATTTTAAATAATTTTAATCGAAGTATTTAATATAAGAAGTAGTAAATAATGCGACGGCCGTGATCACGAGTAGACTAATTTTGATTAAAATAGTACACGATTAAGTCCCGATTTACAGTATAAAAACATGAATACAAATCGTGAAACCTTAAAACAATTTGAAATTAATTAAACCGTTCTTTAGTTAATAATATCAAGTGCCCTCCAAAGACATTTTAAACTTCAATTACGTCACGTTGTACGGCCTTTGTTTTCTATATTTGACAAATTCATTCTCTGAATTTAGACAATAAATTATTTAATATAAAATATGCGCTCGACACTTACCAAACCTTGTAGATTTTAAACAGATTAAACAAACAATGTAGATTATTATCGCATTATCATTTCTTTTGCTTTTAGTATTTTTAAGTGAAAACGCGGTCACCTGTTATCTATACATTACTATTATTACAGTATGACACTTATCTTACAAGGTTATATTTGTTTGTGACAAGTGCAATGTTCTCTTCTCTGTCGCGGTGTCTCCACGTCGACGATGGCTACGAAGGGTAAAGTTGATTGTTAATACAGTTGGGGAGCTAATTAATGATTTTAATTAATTATTAAATATAATTATTTAAAATTATCATAAAGTCTATGGAAGGGAAATGGAATGTTTTTTCTTTTAATGAATATGTATTTTTCCGGAATATTTAAAACAACATGTTTATTTCAAATAATATGTTCATAAATTATAATACAAAACCTGATACATATTGTGGTGTGTATCGGTTTTTGAGTTTGTTGGTACTGTTATAATAAATTAATATTGTTACTCGTTTCTAATCTGCCATCACTTGCAGTTTCTCGGTGGTATCTGAGTACTTCGGCCGCGGTCTGTTCAACAAGCTGACGGTGGTGACGGAGGCTCCCGAGGCGGCTACTTCACCGTCCGTACCGTCGGCTGTACCGTCTGTACCGGTACAGACGTACGGGCCCGGCGCCGAGGCCAAGCTGAGGTTGCAGGAGGGACAGAGTACACAAGGTCTGGTTACTTTTTCTTCAGTTTGATTGTAAACGAGCACTCGGGCCACTCGGCGCCAAGACCGTTGATATCTTAAATAAAAACACTTGCAACTCATGAGGCTCGGGGGAAGGATGGAGGATACCAGCTCTTAGACGAAGGTATTTTGGACTCTCAGTCTCTGTACGAAACGTATGTCTAGTAGCGGGGGTCATCATTTCGGCGATATATTATAGGAGCTGCGGCCGAGTGAGTCCCGGCTAGGTCTACATTTACAAAGTTATCTGTTGTCTATAAGTATAGATTGATACCTTACTGTTTTATTATAGTTTTAGTTCCAGAAGTCACAATACATTTGAGAGGTTATTTTTTTATAAAATTGTGTGCTGTTTAAAATAATGTTTATTTAAATGACTTGCAGTGTATGTGCAAAATGCATTAAAGCAAGTTCCTCCGAGAGGAACGGCCGTCATCCCGGTCCCGGAAGGCAGAATGCGTCTCCTGGAACAGCAGCACTACAGCTCCAGCCTCGAAGCCAACATGACCAAATTAGAACCGAAAATACACAAAACCCCTATACCCTCCCCGAACCTCTCGAAGAAAAGAGGAGAAACCTCTCAAAAAATTTCTACCGCTATAAGTAATGAAGGTAAAAACCCTTTTGAAGTACCCACGACGAACTACGACGAATCCAAAAACCCATTTGCAGATGAAGAAAACGACCCCACGAATCCTTTTGCCGAAGATGATTATGATAACAATTTAAATCCTTTCTCTTGAGGAAATATTGTAAATTAAACTCGATTAAGACATGCGTACTGGATGAGACATCATAGTCAATTAGTCTCTGAATAGGATAATTAAATATATGGTGTATAGAATAATTTTGTTCCTCATAATAAATAAGTCAAAATATATTTCTTTTGCGAAAATTAATTAGCTTTATAATGTATGCTACATATGTAAATTCTTATATTCTTTTTAATCATTGCCATTTATTATATGTATAAATAAATAATATCCCCACATATAAATTATTATTTTATAATCTTTGTCTATAATATTCATAATGTATATACATTCCTCCAATATATACACCTAGACACATAATAATTGTCTGTATTTACGATGTGATAATATACTTTTACAACATTTAGGTCTTTTATTATACTCCATCATACAAAATACATATTTTATATCTTTTTATAATAATTTTAATAATGCCTTCTACATCTATTATTTTATCAGGAATTCCCAAAGTCATCAAATTCCGATTGTCAGAGATCAAAATAAACGAAAACTGATTTTAGCCACGTCAAAATATCGATCGCGTAATAACTAGTACTTGTTTGAAACTTTCAAAATACTCAAGTAGTGTTACAATACATGACGTGTGCAAACATACATGAGACTGATTTTTTAATCTTATCTTAACAACATTTATTTATGCTTTAAATAACTACATACTAACATTTTTATTAATAACTTAATTTATGAATATTTATTTTGATAAATTTGGAAAAGGCGTTAGGACTAAATTAAGATCCATAAACACATTTGATACTTACTATTTGCTGCTTGCACCTTCATCCTCATTAATTGAAGAAGAACGCCCAACATTCCGAACAATTTGTCTTATCCGGTAATAATAGCAAAATACGTTTCAATTCAATATAAAAAAAATCTTTATTATTCGCTCAATACAAACTACTAGGCTGATTGTATCAAATTAGGTATAGTTCAGTTATGAAATTATATTATAGTATAATAATAAGGCTATAATTATAGGCTAATATTACATAATCTCTTCAAATTATAAATGAAAAAACGTTTACAATAACAAGATACTACACTTTTAATAATAGTTCGCTTTTATCGATAGGTACTTACAAGAAAAAAATACATCGATTTCTCGTTTAAAAAAAATTGCAATAGAAAATCTTATTACCAATTGGAAGAATCCTAAAATATTTCAAAACATAATACTGACATATTACGAAAAATATTTGTTACTTTAATACTGCTTATAGTTGATACTGTTACTAGAGCTCGTGTCTTCTAAGATAAAGTTTCTTTTCAGGTTTTTTCCTTCTCTAACTGAACACTTACAAATATAAATGATGATAGCCGAGGATCAAACCCTTCAATTCATAGTGATATCTTCAGTTTTAGTTTAATCTTTTTTATTTTAGGAAAAAACAAATGTAGAATCATAGGGAAACAATTAAAGGTATATTTAAAAAGAAACAACAATATGGAAATTTTCAAAGCATTTTATTTATGACCTTTAACACTGTGTATAATATATTTTGATAGTACATTTAGAGCAATGAGTAATATTACCAATTATTACATTGTTCTTATTTTCATAAATTGAATGAAATTCATAAATTATATATAGAATATAATCCTCAAATATCGTTCTCGCCTAACAAACAACAATCACTATAGAAATCACAAGGACCTCCCCCGCCTGCGCCGGCGCAGCCATCCAACGTTCCAACGAACTAATACTTAAAAATAAATTACAAGAAACAGTAAACATAATTTTAGAAAACAGCTATGTTTCTAAAAATAACAGTATAGCTTTTAGAGTACACTCTATAAAAATATATTTAATCCAGCTTAAGCTGATATCTCTAATTTAAAAAGATTTTTTTTCGAACTAGAAAAATATAACTAAACAAAGTTATGCAAACGATTTTTTATTCGAAAGCCAACTTAAATATATTATATTAACACTCATTCTCGTATCTGCATTATTCCAGTTTCTATTCAACAAGATAAATATCTATTCAAAATACTAGTCGAAAACATGATTTTTACAGCTTTGGAATGTTATAAATAAATGACTAGAAAAGAAAAAGTATTACAAAGTTTCATTCGACTTGAGATCCCTTCATTCCTTACATTTATAAAGTTACATCTAACTATAGCGATACATTTGTGGTAAAGAACAAGTATCAGACAAATTACTCGGAACTGTCTTTAAATAAAAAGGACGTATAGGGTGAGAAGCACTTCTTCAATCTCCACAAACATAGACAACACAAATTAAGGTTACGTTTTTGTATTTGACGTCGCGCCATAGACAAGAACATAGGTTTCACTACCAGTTTAATAATTTTGACGACATTTATTGTATTAATTAATATTAAGAATAATTATAACACACAGCATGTCTAATTTTGGATAATACTTTTGATCTTACGTCTATGTTCTATTCTAAATTATCGGGATATTCTAGTGTTAGCCGAGACTACGAGTCACGGTGCAAGCCGGTCACTGGACTCAATCGTACAAGAAAGCAAGGGTTATATTATTTTTGTCTAAAATTTCTGTAACTCATATACCAATTTATTTTAAGACATTTATTTACAATGACTAAAATTTACTTAAGCTTACAAAATTATTTGGAGATAGAATTATTTAATAATATTTATTTCGAAAATAGTCACCTAAAAGCGATAGTGACAATTATTTTTATTCAACATCAAGCGGTAACAAGATTAAGAATCGTTTGGACTTAAATAGAAACGCAGAAATCAGACAAAAGTATTCTGAGGAATAAATATGCTATGGTCACACCAATTACTCTAACTACAGTGATAGATGGTCTCTGAAAAAATACAATGAACTAATGAACTCGTGAGGGACGACTTAAGTACGTGTACAACACAATACCGACATCAGACTACCGCTGCCTCGCCGCACTACCCGATACACTATCACATACAGTACCTGACTAGACTTCGGAATGATTTGTGACTGCACTAACGAACCAACGGTGACACTACTCTGGGAACATCATTAACCTACTTTATACAATCCATGTTGACAGAAAATGAGAATTACAACACAATTTAAATTATTTTGATTACATTGAAACGCGTAGTCTACATTAACTACATTGCCATAATATATGTATTTACAATCAATACTAGATCGAAGTCAAACGTTACGTATGACGTCACACGAAACCGTCCGACGCGTACCGAGCCTTCTAGTATAATATACCGCTCGGGTCATACGTATGTATATACAAGTTAAATTACATTATGTTGTATAACATTAATTAAGAGAAATCATTAAATATATTTTCAATATTTTTTGTAATTTCAGAGTACATTCAAGTAACCTCGTAATACGCAATGGAGTCTATAGAGAGATATCGCCGACAGTTTTTTTTTTGTGCGCAACATTTGAGACCTAACAATAATTTTACAATAGAAAGGGAAATTGTTTTACAAACTTGGCATACTTTTAAATAAGTAATAAGTCCTTGCACCATAGTAACTTAAAACTATATAAGCTTAAAGTTAAAAAAAACTTTGTAATAACAATAATTACCGGGCAAGGAGCTCGAACTATGAACGGTAAACATTTTAATATTTGGCAAGAAATACAAAAGGCAGTGGTGCAAAGACCATAACATGTATACACGGTTAAAAATACACAGATATAAAGAAACATACAACACTTGTGCGTCCTACCTTAGATATTAAAACAGCCCTCATAAGGTTATATTAAGTTTGTTTTCTTCTAATGTTATTTCATTTACCCCGTCTCGTCGTGCACCGGCTTGGTCCCACACTTGACCATCTAGTTAAGACTATCATGAACATTGTAAAAATATAACAACATATTAAACATTTATATATTTACGTATAGACCGTATTTAGCATCAAATGCCACATAATACAGATAATAAACGGGATATGCTAAATTAATTGATTATTTATTGTATAATTCAGAATAAATATATAATCACAATATCAACTACCATTCTGACCCGCGGTCCCCGGGGACTAGTGTTTTATTATCGCTTCATACTCACGACAACTAACGGAACTTCATTTTTTTAATCTTTATCGTTCGCGTCTCACCAAACCAGTCCAGATATTTAATTACTTTAATGGATGTTCTCATGCGGTATTCGATCTAACCATAGATAATATACTCAAAAAGTTATTTCATCTAGTGAGCGAGTAGCCAAAAATTAAGTTTCGAATACAAAAGTTTCCAATACTCAAGAGATCTAACGAGACGGTCTAGAAGCGGGGGGGTCCGAGGGCCGTCTTAGTAGCTAGGGAGGGTCGCGGGGGGCCCGGCGGGGGGCGCAGGGGGCGGTGCCCGTGCAGGCGCCCGTCCGCCACGCACTTAAAAAACGAGGATAGACTCCATGCTGAGGGCGTCTCATGCGAGGGGCGGGGGCCCGCCTGGGGCCGCGAGGGGCCCGGCGGGAGGCGCGGGGGGCCCCGTGCCGCGACGCGCGGACCGTGACCTGAGCGACACCTTCACGCGTGTATATACATATGGACCGACATCGATGCCTCTTTTGCAATCTTATACTAAGTATCGATATTTTATATTAATGCTAACTTTACAGACAACAGTGACCGATTTAAATTAAAAAAGATAATTGAAAAGAATTAAATATCTACAAGAGGGGTCACTGAAGTACTTATAAAATCATAGTTTGTGAAAATATTAAGAAGTAGCAAGAAAGAGGACATCAAATAACATAAACCAAAATATAACACATACATAATAAAAAAAAATCATACAGACTTTTATTAAGAATGTATGTACGAGAGAATTTAAAGAAAATTTGTATGTGTACAGTTAAAATAAAAGTTTTTTTATGCAATATATAAACAAAATCTAATCTTTTTTTGTATCATGCACAATACAGGTTATTCTTATTGTAATGTTATAAACTATTTTATAACTATATTATATTATCATCAATACATTATTGAGGTATTAATTTGTAAGGGTAAGTTTCTAATGTATGTATGTAATGTAATGTATGTAATGCTATATCTAGTAGTAGTCTAGTATCTATATCTAAACTGGGTATACGTGTGTAGTATTTCTTATTTGATATAGAGTTTTACGATTACAATATGCAGATATCAAGGGCCTACCTGATCTGTCCCGCCAGCAGCGGGTTGATGGCGTACAGCCAGTCGTGCACCTCCTTGTCGCCCAGGGTCTGCAGCAGGTAGCCACGCTCCTTGCTCACCACGCTACAAAGGTCCATGTCAACAAAAATAATTACATTTTACGAATATTGCAATGTAATTAATTGTCATCACTGCTAATAAGAGCGTCGTACCTGAAGGTGTTGGGCATGCGCACCATCTGCTCCTGGTCCTCCGAGTACTCCACGTGTGCGTGCGCCAGGTTGATGACGGCGCGCTCCACCGGGTCGCGCTCGCAGCGGTGCAGGAACACGTACGGACGACGCACCACCTGCGTCCACCGGGCGATTAGAACGGGAACAAACTATAATCTGGCTCTCGACCACATAAAATGTCCTCGAAGGGAGTGGAAGATTATTATTATATTTACGCAGTAAACTTTCGCTTTACCCACGTCCAAACGAGAGGAAGTTCTATGTTTATATTTCGGTTCCAGGGTTTTTTGGTCTAAGGGACATTAGTAAGTAAAGTTCTATACATATTTGGCATCGGCGGTTTTTTCTGAATTCAAATCTGTACATACACATATTATTCGAACAGCTCTGGAACCGTCGATATGTATATTTAATTCAATATATCCGATTTAACGTTCTTAGAAATATATGTCGTTAGTAATAATAGTACAAGAGCTTTATACACTTCAGGAATTGAAACCACCACTCACCAGCCAGCGCTTCTTCCAGCCGTGTGTGCCGTGCTGCAGCACGTTGAGGTACCCGCGCCGCGCCACGGCCGCCGACACGCGCACCTCCTCGCAGTCGGGCACGAACTGAGCTCCGGGCGCGCCGCCCGCGCCGCCGAGCCCCGCCCCTCCCCCCGCACCGCCCCACGCGCCCGCCGCCTTTTCCAGCAACGCGCGCTCCGGGGAACATAGTCTGAGAGTTCAAAATAAGTGTTTAAACAATCTTCACTCATATACCACTACAAATGTTAAGATATCTTTTCTTGTAATTTTCATATTTTTTTCCTTGCTTAACCTTTTAACTCATCGTTTTGAACGCAAGCAAAGAACGAAGTAGACAAACAACTGCGACTCACTCAAAGCTGCTGGCGCTGTGTATGGATGACAGCAGACTCGGTGTAGAGATGTCGGCCGACACTCCCTCGTCGACGGGCGTGGCGGGTGACACCGCGGTCTCCACCTCCTTGTTGTGGCCTATCCTCGCTGTTAATATAAATTATGATTTTGTAAATACTACAAGCCGGTAATTATTATTGTTAACATTCAACGATTTATAGATATTAAGACATAATTCATCATTTAGATAAGCAGTACTCACCCTGCACCAGCTTGACGTACTTGGCGGCCAGCTCCCTCTCGCGGGGACTCATGTCCCAGGGCTCGTACAGCGCGTCGTCCCGCGCATGCGCACACTCCGATGCAGCCTTGGCGGCCATGTTGCATACCTCCTAGGAATCATCATCATCATCAAATCATGATAATCACACGGTTTAAAAACACGAGTTAAATTATATAACATAATGTTTTTTTTTCTATAGAATATTTGGGTTATAAAACACAAACAAATTAAATGTGCCCAAATAATTTTGTTTTTTTTTTGTGATAATCTTAAAAAACCCTTAAAACAAACCTTTTCGGTTTTAGTAAAGTCGTTAGGCGCGACTGTATTCTCGTGTCCGTGTCGTAGTCGTTCTCGTAAAGCCAAGAAGTGTCTCGTGCGACCGACCTGCTCCAAGCGCGTCATCTTCTCTAACTCCCACTGAAATTTTGTAGCTATTTTAAAAGACTCTTGGACTATTATAATCACGTTGACGATGGTTTTATGAACATTGATTAAAGAAATTTAGTCTAAAAGCTTGCAACGAATGTTTTTGTACATTTAAATAATAGTTGATTATAAACTATTTACTCAATTAATGTACATCATAGACAAAGCAGACAACAAATGATTAAGTGTGTTCTGTTTGACATATGTGAAAAAAAGCTTTTCTTTATAAAAGGCGTATCTACACTGAGTCATGTTTTTACATCTTATGGATGTTGGACGTTATCGACAATTATACACAAGAAAAACAGTCTCTAAATCCATATAAGACATAGGAAATAATAAACTTCCCACAAATTAAATATTGATTGATTTTTAAAAATTGGTAGAGACAAATGTAGATGCGCCCTTATACACTTTCTTTCTTGGTGGTAGACCATAACATCGGGTCGCCGGCAAAGTTACCACCCATCGGGCAAAGTCGTGCCGCAAAGCGACCTAGTCGTGTTCCGGCACGTTGCTCGATGAAGCCGTATATGGGAAATGGGTCTGAACAGCTGCGGTACGTTGGCGAACCGGTTGACGTCGAGTTGGTGTTTGTTTTGTCGGGTGTCTAGTCGAGGAGGGTAGCGGGATCCGAAGCGACGGCTTTCCGCTGGCCGCCCGCAGATAGTTGGGGGCCCAATTAGTGGGTTAGCCACCCACGAAAGGCTGCCCCGCCAGCTGCGAAAAATCCCAGGGTGGCTCCATCGTGCTGGTTGGCGACCAGGCGAGGAGGCCCGATGGCGATCCCTGGGGGGGTTCGGGCGTCCCCGCAGTCTCCAGGCTAGCCTCCCAGCGGCAAGACATCACCAATTTCGAAGTCGGGTTTGATACGTACCGCCTCGTTCAACTGCCATTTCCCATCCCTATTCACTTTTATTTATTTTTGCCATGAAGGAAAACCAAAAAAGAAAAAAGTTTGTACAGCGGTTGCACTCCTCCTCATTTAAAGTGCACCTCAGTAATATTAGGGGTTTGCACTCTAATATCTTACCTGTCCATCACCACCTGGAGACAGAACAACCGCACCTGTTCTTTTTGACGGAGACGCAGATACAATGTCCCTTAAGCGCTGCGCACCTGGATTATCCCGGATACACGTTAGAGCACAACTTTCGCTCACGTGCCGGAGTCTGCGTGTATGCGCGGAACGACCTCTGTATCCAGCGTCTCCGTCACCTTGAAGACCCCACTTTTTCTTCTTTATGGGTTTTAGTAGACACAGGAAACGAAAAAATCCTGTATTCTTGTGTTTACCGTTCGCACAGCGGTGACCAGGAGACAACTAGATTATTCGAGTATCTCGGTGAGGCTGCTGATATGGCTCTGCATCAGTTCCCTTCGGCGCAGCTCGTCTTTCTGGGGGATTTTAATGCCTGTCATCAGGACTGGCTGTTCCCGTACCAGAAAACCGACCATGCTGGAAGAGAAGCGCGGAACTTTGCGTTGTCCTTGGACCTCTTTCAGCTGGTGAAGCAAGCGACAAGGGTACCAGATGTGGTAGGCCATACAGCCAATTGCCTGGACCTTCTGCTGACAACTGATCCGGACAGGTATCGGGTAGAGGTTACCTCTCCCTTGGGAACCTCCGATCACTGTCTGGTGAAATCTGTGTTTACATATTCCCCACCAGCTTTCGAACCTCATGGTGTTAGGCGAGTATGGAAATACAAGTCAGCAGATTGGGATGAGATGCGGCACTTTTTTGCGTCTTATCCTTGGCGGCAGGTCTGCTTCTCTTCTTTGGATCCGTCGAGTTGCGCGGATGCTATAACCGATGTGGTGCATCAGGCAATGGAGTATTTTATTCCTTTTGCTGACGTACCCATCGGTGGCAAAGCTCGCCCATGGTTTAATGCCGAATGTGGTCATGCTCAAGACCGAAAACATTCGGCATATCTCATTTGGGCTGATGCTCGAAGCCGCAAAACTCCGGATGTAAGTTCGAAGAAGAGAGCCTTTAACCAAGCTGCCAAGTCCTACAAAAAGGCATTGCGGAAGGCTCGTCTCGATCGAATCGCTAAGAATGGCGAAAAGCTCTCTGCCAGACCAACTGGCAGTCGAGCTTTCTGGTCTCTTGCGAAAGCGATCGAGTCGAATTTCTGCCAACCCTCACTGCCTGCTCTGCTGAAGCCGGATGGATCCCTGGCCCACACAGCAACAGAGAAAGCGAATGTATTTGCTTCTCTGTTTGCTGATAATTCGCATCTAGACACTGGCAATGCTTCTCCAGCACATCTTCCTCACTGCGGTGTTTCGATGCCTGAAATCCGCATCACTAACAAAGAGGTATGGAGAACATTGTGTCGTTTAGATGTGAATAAAGCCAGTGGTCCTGATGGTATACCAGCCATTCTGCTCAAGACATGCGCAGCTGAGTTGTCTCCTGTACTGACACGTCTGTATCGTCTCTCTTTCATGACTGGAATAGTGCCGAAATCCTGGAAGCTTGCTAATGTGCAACCCGTGCCCAAAAAAGGCAGCCGTGCCGACCCTGTCAATTACAGACCGATTTCAATCACCTCCATACTCTGCAAGATTATGGAGCGTGTATTGAACTCGCGCCTACTAGCATACCTAGAAGGTAACGATCTCCTCAGTGACCGACAGTACGGGTTTCGCCGTAATAGGTCTACTGGGGACCTCCTAGTGTATGCTACTCACATTTTAGGCGAGGCCATCGAGAAGAACGGAGAAGCGGTCGCCGTCTCTCTGGACGTCTCGAGGGCATTTGACAGGGTCTGGCATGCGAGCCTTATATGTAAGCTTTCAGCGTACGGTATATCTCCTGGTCTGATCGGCTGGGTAACGGACTTTCTGAGCCACAGATCTCTCCGAGTAGTTGTCGACGGGTGTTCCTCGGAACCCTTGACAATAAATGCCGGAGTGCCTCAGGGGTCCGTTCTTTCTGCAACTCTGTTTCTGCTGCACATTAATGATCTGTTGAAGCCCGGTATCTATGGGTATGCAGACGACAGCACAGTTGTAGAAAGATATCTGCCGAGTACTCGGGCTAGTCGAGATCAAGTACAGTCTGAAAGAGAAGCCATGGTGCAACGTTTGAATGACAAACTTCAGGCAGTCTCCGCATGGAGCAATGCCAATCTTGTCAAGTTCAACGCCACCAAAACGCAGACGTGTCTATTCACCGCCAAAAGGAGCCCTTTCACCTTGGCTCCTACTTTCCAGAATGTATCCTTGGAATACAGTGACCGGCTTCAGTTGTTAGGCTTAGAGATTTCCTCGAACCTCAACTTTGGTCGGTTCATTGAGTCCAGAGCAAGAGCAGCAGCAGCAAAGCTTGCCGTTCTGGCGAAGGTTCGTCAGTACTTTACACCGGGACAGCTTCTTGTTTTATACAAAGCGCAGATCCGGTCGTGTGTAGAGTACTGTTGTCACATATTTGCTGGTGCCGCAAAGTCTCATCTTGCGGTTCTGGACTTAATTGAGAGGCGAGCAAAGAGGCTTATAGGCGATCCCGAATTGGTCGGAGCCAAACTCCAAAGCCTTGAGCACAGGCGTAGAATTGCTAGCCTCTCAGTATTCTATAGGATACATTTTGGTGAGTGTGCGCAGGAATTACACAATTTAATTCCCCCGTCCCCCTTCCATCACCGGACGTCCCGACGCACGGCAGGTTTTCATCCTTTTGTTGTGGACATTCCACCTGTCCGAACGAAGCGCTTTGCTTCCTCATTTTTACTGCGTACAGCAAAGGATTGGAACAGCTTGCCTGCGTCGGTATTTCCGACCGAATACAATGTGAGTGTCTTCAAGCGAAGAGTGAATAGGTTGCTAGGGTAATGCGCCTTACCACCTAAGACTACATTCCACTTACCATCAGGTGGAATGTAGTCAAGCATTGCCCTAGAGAATATAAAAAAAAAAAAAAAAAAAAAAAAAAAAACACGATTGAAGCGGCTACCAAAATTCACTACATGCGTGTAATATGTATGAACAAGTAACCAGTACACAAATTACTTTTCAGTAGCTATTTAGTAATGAAAACATCGAATGAATGATGCGCACATACTAAATAGCTATAGAAATAAATTTGTGGACCTGAAATTTATCGATAACGTCCAGCGGCCAATCATAGAACAGTTTGCGCCAGATACGTTTCTGTTTCGAGAAAAAGATATATATATTAATGTTAGTGGTATCAGTATATATCAATATTATAGCGTAGCAACTAAATATCTACTGACAAATAAAAAACGACAACACATTTTTTTATATTCTCATTCGACATGCAATTCAGGTAACTCACAAACCAACCATCAACTAGAACGTTAGTGATGCGACATATTAATTCCAAAATAATAAATCTGATATTCGTGTGACAAAATCAAACTGACAGAATAGGAAATGGTTAATAATGGTAGTAAAGGTGGTGGTACCTGGTGGTCGAATATTAGTGAGTCCCCTCGCGGCCTCCACCCGTGCAGGTTCTCCTCTCCCCGCACGTAGGTACCGCTGGTGTCCAACACGCGGCGCTGGCGGCGCTGTACGCCTGGATTTACATCAATTACAGATTTGGTCAACTTTTCGATAACATGAATAACTATAAATAGATTAGATTATTTGTACAAATTTAAAGTACCCGGCTCAAGCGCGCGGTGCAGGCTGAGCTCGTAGAGTCCTGTGAGTCTGTCGGCGCGCGCTCGCGAACCGAACAGAGCGCGGCGCAGCGAGCGGCCCGCGCCCGTACGTGCCTCGCGACCTACCACCACCACCGACAGGTCCTTCGTCACTATGGCCGGCCGACCGCAGTTCTCCACCTAAGGGATGTAAGTCATTTTTATAACAATATCTTTTGTGTAACTTTAATATTACAAAAAAAACTTTATTTTTTATATATGTAGAATATTAAGCAGAATCAAGCTAACCTCGAGGTAAGCGCTGAGGGTGATATAAACGACTTCTCCGTTGGCGCTGACTCTGTTGAGTAGCGGCGAGCCGTGCAGGCTGCTGTCCCACGCGGCCTCAAACCTGGGACAGGATGCATTGTTGAAGGAAAGAATATAATATAAATAATAGTTTCACCGTTTTTGAATTATTTAGAAATTATATTCTGAACTACAACTGGTAAGTTAAAATATTATTAACCCCTAAGTAAACAAATTATTTGCTTGTGTTAAGGGTGTTAGACAACGATACAAATACATAGAAATACACATATAAATACTGAGAATATATTTAATAAATGAACAAACTCAGAAACACAGACATCTATGTTCATCACATAAATGCCTGTCTCTGCCGGGAATCGAACCCAGCTCCAATGCGCCGTGACACGTTAGGCGTCTGCGCTAACCACTCGACCAACGGGATAGTTAGTTATTAATGACTCAAATAACCAAAGATATCAACATATTTTTTTATGTATTTACCTGAAGACAGCCCTATCGTCGAGGGTAGGTCGTTCACCCGGGAACAGTCCAAGGGAGAGCGCTCCATCCTCGTCCCCGTCTGTGTCCTCACTGGCTTCCGGCGTATTGCGGATTCGACCTAATAGTGTTTATGGTCAAGATTACAATCATATTCCAATCGAACCAAACATATCAACTATACTCGTTACCAGTCACCGATTACACAAGTCACAATATAATTTACAAAACTAACCCACAACAAGTTCCCTGACATCGGTCCACTGTAAATCGGATGAGGGTTCGTGTAAGATGGTAATTCGGATGCGGCGCTGGATGCCCTGGTGCAGCAGGAACAGCCCCCGACAAGGGAGCTCGTCACTGTGCTCCACCACCTGGGATAACAAGTTTTACATGAAATATTATAGGTCAATGGAAAAACTATATGCCGATTTAAGACTGATAAAACCTAAATAGTCTTACTTCAATGTTGAACCAAATTAATGAAAGAAACTGTTCCATAACTAATACTAAAAACTAAAAGAACGAACTCGAATCAATTCTAGGATATAGCCCTAGGTCGTAAGTGCTACAGCAGAGTACGCTGTCCTCACCGCGGGCATGCACTTACCGCGGGCACGTACTCCCCGCTGGGCGCCAGCTCGCAGATCTCGAACCAGACGAGCAGATCGTGCTTGGAGTGCAGGTGTGAGGAGCAGCAGGGCGGCGCCACGCTGGCCGCGCCCCACTTGGGACTCCGCACCGGGGCCGAGATCGGCAACGACGGTGGCAGCATGCGTCGGGGCGGAGCCCTGCCCACCGGACCGTCCTGCTTGGCGTCCTGGACCAAATTTCACGAATTTCATTTGTCATTTTTTGTCCACAGTAATGTTAATCTATTTGTATTAAACCTTACCTTGTGCAGAGGATGTTGCTGATAGTGACCGAAGACTTCGAAGACGATCGGTTGGGATTTTATATATTCGACGAAAGATTTGGTCACCGGTACGGTTATCTGGAAGCGAAAGTATTTTTATACAAAACGCGTTAATCATCATCCGTCGCCTCCGTCACGTATACATACATTTTGCACGTGATAGAACCCGAGCGGAGTATTTTTGCCGGTGTTCTTGACGGGCTCGGTCGAGAAGGCGTCCTCATTCCTATGCAGGAAGCTAAAATTTCCAAATGATGTTATAGACGTAATGCAACAAATACATTAACATATATAAAAGCTGGTAGACATTATACTTGAACTGGCAGAAGACGTCTGCGTAGTCCGCGGCCACGCTGTGCGCCTGCAGCACGGTGACCCTGAAGGTGAACTCCCTGCCCAGCGCCAGGTGCTCCGGCAGGTCCTCGTCCTTGAGCTCGGAGGCCAGCGAGCTGTCCCCGCGCCCGCTGTCGGCGTCGCACTCGCCGCCCGCCAGTTCTGGTACCATGTCATACATCACTTACTTGTTCTAGGTAAAGCAGATATAGTAACCGAATCCATTCGGAATGGCCGGTATCCTTATGATAGGTTTTATTTGAAAGGAATGTCCATGGAACTTGGTGTATTATAATAAATCATTTTGATATTATTTTAATTACAGTTTTAGTTATCTCAATAATGTTAGCCCTACGGCTACATTACGGCCTTGAGAGCACCATTTGGGGTGAAATGTGGTAAAGTTTGCCATCACCTTATTATATTTTCCATCCATCCATATTATTATCAGCCACACAAACCTGTACCTAAAATTAAATATGTGCCACCCGATGTCATTCTAGCTTATGCACACTAAACAAAGATACCAAAAATAGGGAGCGCGATAAAACTATACCATTAAATAGATTTACAATTCAAATAAACAATAAGATTATTGACACTTTCACGATTATAATAGCACTATCATCCGGCTGGATGAATGGCTGGATGATGATTTAAGTAATAATTTTCGATCTGTGAATGTCATGATAGTATTTTTTATGCGTCCTAGTATAAAAAAGTTTAAGATACGGCACATATTTATTTTGTTTATATGAACGATTATATTTTCTGATTACATTATTGTATATACATAAAACTGTATTAAATCACATCGGCAATGCTATATTATTGTCATCTCTCGGTCCCAAATTGCTAGAATTGTCTTGTCGTAAATTAATCTCGAATGGAAGTCAGTATGTTACGATGGCGAGGGTGTGAATATTAAAATAATTCGCTCAATGTCTCACCTTCGATCTTAATATTCGAGTCTTGTTCCGGTCTATCTTCAATATTGATAGCATTAATGGCGTTGTTCTTCTCAACAGTAGAAATAGCTTTGAGTCTGGATCGCGTGGGTACAATGTCATCATCAAACGAAATTTTGGCTGATTGTTTTACACCTGCAGCGAATTCGGCGTTATCTGAGAAAAAAAAAATTTTGTGAATACAAAATAACTATATTGAACTATAAAATATGAATAGTGTCTTACTCTTTTCGGCGTCGATAACCGCCTGTACGGCAACCCGGAGGTAGCCTTTCACGTCTCCTTTTTCATTCACTATCGCAACCTTGTGAATGAGCGGAACCGGATACAGGAGGTTCGACAAATACACAAAGCTCCTGTAGATAGTACAATACCGGTCAAAAACGTGAAATAGTTCAGATTTACTGTTAATTTCTAACAAACGGTTTCTCGAAGACTGGTCAATAAAAAAATAATACATTATAACTTCAGCCGTGCCAATTGGATACAGTGGAGTATTAGCCCATTGAGTATAGCCAATTGAGTATACTTCGTTAATATAATGTAAATGATACAAAAGAGGGTATAAAGTTTAATTAAAAATAAATTATGTAGAAAATCTTCAAAAAAAGATTTTAATAAAATAAACAAGTTATGAGGCTGCTAACTCGCATGTTAACCGTTCCGGTTTGGTTCATTGGCTCATGGCGTGGTGGCGTTATTGAGAGCCAATCACAACTCTTGGCTTGTCAAATCATTAATTTAATCACTCTTTCAGAAACCGGCCGTAATTGGTTCCTTCTAAGTGTATAAATTATTTCTAACATCTTAAGTTTTAGTTACATTTAAAGAATTGTATAGTTGGTTTAATATGGCACTCACCGTCCCACCAGACGGAACCACGGGAACCTATCATAGAAGGGATCCCCGCCGGTGACTGACTCGATGTTGTGATCGGGCGAGGTGGGAGACAACTCCGCCTCGTTGTGATACATCTCGCGCATTAACTCCAGGCGTTGTCTGGAATTATTTTTGAGGTCAAACTTTGACTTAGCAGTAAGACTATCAGCATTTCTTGTGATTAAAAAAAAATTTAAATGTAATTTGTAGAATAGTGGTTTTCCGTACACGCTGATAGTCTCTTGATGATACAAAGATGTACTTTGCAGTTTTACTATTTACAGATGTTAAGAACTAAATAATGGGATGCGTTTCTAAAGCATCAGCACATGCAAGCAAATTAAACATTTTTCTACGAACTATTAAATCCAATATATACTTTTATTACAACTTACTTACTTACTAGACAATACACATAGGACACAAACAGTATACAAACCTTAATACTAAAACACTTATCTGGCATTTGTACAACAGCATGATAAAGTAGCTTTGTAGCGACAACAAATAAATAAAAAACATATTACATATTTAACATTAACGATAACACAGAGATAGAGAATCTAATACCGGCTTTATTGATGATGAATGAAATGGTGATTGTTGTCATTTTATTTGTTTGTAAGTCATTTTCCAATAACTGAATAGGTACATATGAAAACTGTACTGGAAATGTCATTGGAATTAGATTCTCCGCGTACAAGTAGCTGACACAGATATTGCACTGTGCTTGTAACACATATAACGCACAAATAAAGATGTTGTCATGATGTCCATCCTAACACGTTGGAGAAGCTCAATACACTGGCTTGAGCGTAAACAATAGTGAAACAAGCGTGACTTAGCTGATCTATGGCGATGTACTCTCTTCATATTTCTAGGCAGAAACAAAACAGTTCTATTTCTCGACACCTATCAATTTAAGTCGCGATCCACAAAAAAGGAAGCAAGGTCGAATCGTTGTCGATCCGATTTCGGTCTGGCAAAATATTAGTAAGAGACGTGGAGGATATACATGATTCATTATGTTAATTAAAAAACATGTGTGTGTGTTGTTTTTTATATATTTTATTGAAATAAATACCCACCCCTCCATTTAGTGCCATGACCGATTGATAACTAAAATGTAAGTATACATTCATAATAATTACCTAAAATATTGTTAAATATCATTAAACTAATGACACTCCCAACGAAGATGCATTATAATAATCGATCAGACCGAAATCGGTGAAACGTGACAGTGTGCATCCCTATCTGTAACCGTTGCCGCCGTTGCCCACTGATTTGTTTCCGCCCCCACAAACCTGGAGGGCAGAAGGTTGGCGAGTGAGAGGCGGGAGGAGGCGGCGGTCGTGATACAGGGCGGCGCGTCGGGCGCTCCCCCGGGCGGGTCCTCCTCGCCTGCGCCCTCGTTCATGTTGTATATCTGACGCATGAGCTCCAGGCGATGCCTGAACACAACAATCCCCGTCTCATTCGACCCGCCCTACCCTTCTTATCTAACAATAACATCTGTCTACAAGTATCTCGACTCCCGTTTCGAGAGATTTTTTAAATATTTTTATTTCTGTTCAATTTTTTTTGATACATTTGACAACGCTATATATTTTGTACACATGATATAATATAATTTTATGAAGCTGAGTAACATATAATAATAAGCGGCAAATTATAAAAGCGTTATCATAAATATGAATACACCTACTAACGGTTAACCTCTCTAAAGCTACGTAGCTATTGTATTAGTAAATATGTTAATTATAATATTAATTCCATACGCAATGGTACATAAGAATAATAACATAATTGGCTACAGCGACGTTCAAAATAAATAAATAATAAATTTAAAAAAACTTGGGTAAGATACCGGTTTACCAGCTGCCATTTTGTTTTGATGACATTCAAAATATCATCCAAAAAATTATAAAATAATGTGAGATGTTTTTTTCACATTAAAGGTTTTTAAAAAACAAAAGCCTATTTTAAATAATTTTAGAAATTAAATGCATTTTTATTTTTATATCTTTATAAAGAATACTCTATTTTTTTTTATTTCAAAGTTAACTTTTGAATATATATAATATAATCGTGGTTTATATGGCTCTGGTAAACTATAGTAAGTAAATAAAAACATGGTATATGGTAGCCTCCAAGAAACAACAAAATGCAAAAATAAATAAAAAATAACTATTAATAAATAGTACATATTTAAAAGATAAAAATTAATACATAATAAAAATATTAATGTATAAAGATTGATATCCTATTAACCTACTTTTCTGTACCTATGTATACCACAAACCTACCTAAACTAACAAACCAATCCATAACTATACAAGAGAACAAAGTTCAGATGTAAGCAATATATGTTTAGTACCAATAATTACGAACCAAATAGAAACTTATTCTTATCAAATCAGATATTAAAACTCATTATTAAGTTCATGAAAGAAAAAAATACATCGGAACTCCTTTCCAAATATAAAAAAAAAACATTCTAAATTCAAACCTTCCTCAGATCCCTCACTACACTTGTCACAAACAACAAACTCACCGCAACTTTTCCAGAGTCCAGTAGTGAGTGGCTCCGTTCTTGGTGTCGGTGACCTCTACGGCCACCACTGTGGGCGCGGAGGGTCGGTACTCGTCGTCTCCTTCATCCCTGGGAGCCAGTTCTACTGGGAGGGGAGAGTAGGGCGTGTCTGTCAGTAAGGTGAACTGGAACTGGACCTTCTTGCGCAGTTCCACGGATATAGCGTTTGCTTCCTGTAGAATTTCAATAAGATGAATATATAAATTTATTCTTATGTAATATGTATGTAGGTGCTTTTTATCTTGGAACTGATTGTTGGTATTTAATTTTAAACACAATATAAATTAATAATATCTAGAACTGACCTTGAGGAAGATAGCGTTCCCCCACAGGTCGTCCCTGAGCGAGGTGAACTGATGGTACTTCCACTTGCGGAAGGCCCAGGCCGCCAGACCGACCTCCCGCGCCGACCAACACTCTGTCTCAAACAGAGGATTCACTGTCGGACAACCAGATACTAGCTATTTATTTTATTTATTTATATTTCCTCACAACCGGGTACCCATCAAATGAAATGAACTAAATGCTCATTGATCGATCAGGTTTATCTGGTATTCCTCACCGAATATGTCTTCGTCGTTGTGGAAGTCGTCGGGCGTGTAGGAGCTGTACATGGACATGGTGACGCTCTGCTCCTCCACCTGCCGCTGCAGCGCGTCGATACGAGCCTCGTAGTTCTGCGCGAGAGGACTTACTGTAGTGCTTATTGATTATGCTTAAACACATTGATCGTTTGATTGATCGGACGCACTGACGCATTAGGTGTATGACACGACGTCGCTTTGAATTATTTTATATTCTACTTATTTTTAAACTCCGCTCGAAAACGTTGTTGTACGAAAGTACTTAATAAACTCCAATTCTGCACCCTAAATGATCTATCAGCTACAGTACCTTCCTCTGTTCCTCGAACTGCTGGTCGGCCTGCTCCTTCTCCCTCTTCCACTGCTCCTCCAGGGCCATCAGACGCTTCTGCATCTCCGCTTTAAGGTCTATCCCCTGTTTCTCCAGCAGCTCGCACTGCGCGTAATCCCAATCCACGTTCGGTTCAGTTTCATTTGGAACTGTGATAATAGATTATACTTATTTTTTATTTTCATGGAAATATCTCTATATGATTATGAATTTTAGGCAAAAACTTAAAGTTATCATAATTATAATACGCCACTCTAAAATATACGGATATTCATATTGAGTCAATTAATCAATTTCATGTTCAAAATGGATGAAAGTTAATTTATTTGATATTATTTAATTGTCCTGCTCTATTGTTTGTAATCTAACAATAAATAATACCTTCAGCGTTAGTCCCGGGCTTATCGTTATCGACCTCCTTGTTGGAGACCATCTCCTCCCGCGGCTGTCCCGGGTGCGTGAACCGGAACACGTGGTTCTTTCCGAGGATTACACGAGAACCCGACTTCAGGATAATTGGTTCCGTAACCTAACAAATAACTTATATCATCAAAAACTCCGGGGTGTATGAAAAAATATATTTTATATATTTTTAATACATTTAATACACATACAGACATACACATTCAAATTAATTATTTCTCACCTCTCTCCCGTTAACATAGACCAGCGCCTCCCCGTGTGGTATCAGACAGATGACTCCATCAGTATTCTCGAAGATGCAGTGTTCGCTGAGGATGTGTGACCCGGACAGCTGGATGTCCTGGGGCACGTTCGCTTCTGCTGTACCCAGGCGAGTCTCACCTGGAGAAAAATAGTTATAATCAATTATCAGATCTATCAACGTAACGTCCGGAACCCTTCTTACACGTCGTTGTACGGATAATCTTTGTTAATTCCCAGCTTAGAATGAATAAAGTGCATTTAGTAATTGATCACAACCTATTCAAGTAAATCGCGATTCTGTCACTTGATATTGTAACTTGAGCTTATAGTGGAACAAATACATATATTAAAAGTAAGTACAATAAAAATAATAGAATTAGAAGTTTTTTATTTATTAATCCCTAAATAGACTCGTAGCTTACCATCCTTGATGTAATATAGCAGGCATTCCGAGAGATTAGGATCCTCATTAAGATTCACTAAGTGGGGGGTCTTCTTGGGGGAGTAGACCCCCACAGTGACCCCCTCCTTCACGGCGAGTCCCATTTCCGCAAACACGGCCTCACGTTGCACGCGGATCTGTTCCGTGCGTTTGAGTTTCTCTTCCCATGTTTCATTGAGTTCTAAAGGTTAGATATTATCAATATGTAAAACATAAATGAGTTTTTTGATTTATACATTTTAAAAATGCAATGCAGCAATTCTCTTGATTTATGGATTACTATTATTATACTAGTCTAGAAACGTCCAACAGCATGAAGAGCAACCCACCGGCTATAAGTTTCTCGGAGGCCTGCAGCTGGTCGACGGCCTCCTCCGCGATGGTGGCGGCGCGCGACAGTTTGGGCGACAGCGCTTCCGACTCACTCTGCTTGCGAGGTTGGGAGTTCTCCTCTCCTGCTTTGGTGTGCAGAATTGCAAGAGTTAGAGTGTGACAACCATATTTTGATACGGTTTCAATTTTCTCAACATCACAGTTTTTTATGTTTTTGTAGTCAAACCCATTGACAATAGTGACCCATACAATGTATTATTAAAAATAATAACGTGTATTGTGCTAACCGACACCAACACTTTTACGTAGTCGTTTAAGTTTATATAGTTATTGATATGTACGCAAAATATTTAAAAACATTTTTACCAGATGCAATTGCATTTAATAAGTTTTTTATGTATGATTAATTGAAATAGAAAAAATATTTTCCAAAACAAATATTACACGACAAAAATATAATAGTCTGCGTCAAAAATGCAACCACACTTGGTTGTTTGTTTATATTAAAGTTAACACACAAATAGAATATAAAACATGCGAAGCTATTAAGCTTTTTGCATATATGGATATAATATATATACCGAATATCTTATGCAGTAAATATGATATATATATTTGATTGCATACTCCACTGTACCTCTAGCACAAGTTTTATCTTTCGAATAATTTCGTGGTTATATATAAAATTCATATACATAAAGACTATTGATTTTAATACGTAAATTAATAAATATTTTTGTTTTAATTAATGTTAAAAAGACCTCTAAAATCTACGAAAATATTTGTCTTATAAAAACTTGCACTAACGAAGTAAAGCGATTTAAAATACCTAATCAATAATAGTCAAATATATATTTAATATACCCTAACATTCTGTAACGCAAATAGAAAAAAATCGTATATATTTCGACCAACACCAATAAATATAAAAGCGCAGTCAACACGAACCTACTGGTGGCGATATGTACTACGTATGTACCTACGACGCCACAAGCTTTGGATAGGGTGCAAAGTCCTTTTTGGGTGTCGGGTTGCCATTGCCAAAATATTAGTTTGTTTATTAATCCAGGCAACCCGAGGAGGCGAAGCGTACAGGTGGGGTGTACATATGCGTAAGCCTCGGTACTTTACTTACTGGTAGGCGGATCTTTCTTTTCATAAACGACTCTACCATCTGGTCCTTTGCAATTGAAACAAAAGTTCAAGTTTAGTATCATTATATGTACTTGCAAGTTCTGGCGTTTCGAATTTACATCAACACAAGACGATCTAAGTCACGTGACGTTAGCCTAAGTACCTAGAAGAGCCCTGGGTTTAGAGGACTGGGTCTAGAGCAGGAGCGTTACATTACAAGTCACAATATGACATATGATGTTCTACTGAAACTGTTTTGCTCCCGATCTATAACAAACTCCTGCTCAATCTCCATCTCCCTGTACCAAGGAGGGAAACCTACCTTCTTGTACATCGATGCCCTCAGCCTTGAGCAGTTCCCGCAACTTGAGAATCTCTTCCTTGAGCTCTCGTATGAGCTTCGCGTTCGCGTCCTCGTTGACCACCGCCTTGCAGACTATCTGCTTGGCGCGGTCGGCGTATCTGAGTGAATAGATAGATAGATAGATAGATAGTTTAAAAATATTATATAATGAATATATTTAAACCAAACAGACGTTCTTCATGAACATCGTATACTAGATATACATTTAATAAACGAGCCGTACCTCAAGGTGCTAAGTGTCTCGTCGTAGTTGATGTCTGCGGGCGAGATGGCGGCTATCATGGCGGTCTTGGAGTTGCCGCCGAGGTTCTCTCTCAGCAGCCACGTCAGCACCGAGTCACGGTACGGGATGAAGTCCGCCTTCTTTGACTTCTTGCTTTTCGAGGCCTAATTATATTTATATCATTATAGATATGCATTTTTAAACGTTTCCGATTGATGCATATATTTTAATAAATGATTGCTAGAGCCCATGAAAGTTTACAGTTTCTTAATGACAATAATCAGAAGTTAAAAATAGTTGTAAATGATTGTCTTTGAATGTTCAGGCACACTTATAAAACGGCACGGATCTTGACCTTTTATAACAGAAATCAAAATGTCGTTCGCCTTATACTTAAACTATCTTAGATACATTTGAAAGACAAAAGAATAGATGTTGTTTAAAGTATTATTGACAATGCTAAGTATTTCTGTAGTCAAGATCCTGACCGGACACATATATAACCAAAGCGACAGTACACATATATAACCAAACATTCAACTTACCGACTGCACACATCCAAGCAAATGAGATGCAGAGGACAGTTAAAGAGTGAATAACGTGTTTAGCGTATGACAGCATTATATGATTAATTGATTTTAACTGTTCATAAAGTAAATAATATACTTTGTGAATCATTTTATGCTTTTTAAGTAAAATTTTAATAAACAACTATTGAATCATTGGGTTAGGTTTTTGATTTTGACTTATTTACGTCCAAAAAAGATGTTTCTTTATCAATAATAGAACGAACACGATAGCTCAGTTGACAGAGCGATTTCAGAGTTTCAAAATAATCCTAGATTTGATTCTGTTTGCGTTAATTTTTCATTCTATGTTTATTAAATTTTTAAATAAATCAATTCACTTTTTAATGTGCAAGTTTCGTAAAAAGCCGAGATTGTTTTAATTAACAAAATCCACTCTTCAGTTATAATAAAAGCATCCAAAAAGATAATGTACAGAGAGATATAAAGATTTAATTATATAAATTTTTTAACAAATGGATATATTTAACTTTTATTGCAGGAAAGTAAGTTATATTAAAGTAGAACTACCATGTACTATTTCAGGCAATTAAGGAATAATATAGAATGATAAGGATAATGACACATGGTAAATATTTTTTTTTGCACAGAACTGATGTATTTGTCCAAATTATAGAAGAATCGAATAATAATATCCAAATTAAATAAAAACTAACAATATATATTGTACGATACTAACAAATCACAAACACTACACTACACTAACTAACATCTATTTATTTATACGACAATGTACAAAATTACTTCCTATAACAACAAAACAGCTAATGTAGATTTTTTCTATTGTTTTAAAAAATATATTAAGAAAATAATAAACTGAAAGAGACTAGAAAATGTACAAAGGGAATTCAATTACAAACCCAAATCCTTTTTACTTGTACAATAAAACTATAAACAAAAATCACAGGATATATCTCACAACTACGACTTCTGACACACAGAATTAACACAAGGGTTACAGATACACAACCAAAAAAACATAATAAACATACAAGACTACGTGTTGGTACACGCGGTGTGGCCAAGGTGTACCAACACAGGCCAACTTGTACCAACACCGGCCAATGTGTACACTCACAATCTCAGCGAGCGCGGAGATGACCTTCCCCAGTGTGGTGAGGGACTTGTTGATGTTGGCGCCCTCCTTGAGACGCGTGCCCTTAGCCCCCGTGGAGTCCGCGCGCTCGGACCCCGCCAGGTCCACCAGCGAGATTTTTGACACCTGTCAAGGAGGTTCATATCATATATTTCTTTTTAAATATCGAATATTTCTAAGATTGGAATAAGAAATCATATAAATCTTTTATTTGAGCGTAATTAATTCATATATAAATAAAGCGGCTTAAAAAGTCTTGATAATATTAAACGTAAGGTCGACTTCGGATAAAAATAATGTAAAATACAATTTAAATGTACGCTGGGTTTATGTTTACTAAAGTTATTTAAAAAAACAAGATGTCTAGATTAAAGAAAAAATCATTTTTTTATAATCTTGTTTTTTTTTACTATTTATCTGATTATAAAGTCATAAGATTGTAAAGACATCGCAAAATCCTGGACTCCGAACGTAGGCAGCTTCTTTACATCAATCGCAACATCATTTTTAAAATTAATAGTTTTGAAAAAATAATTTTTCCCATACAAAATTAATTTCTAGTCTCTGAACTGGCATTAACTCTGAGCGTCGGTATGGCGCCCGAGCGTTGACCTTTTAAGTACTTCTTACAAAATACAAAGTAATAAGTAAATGAGGCAGCAAACGTTTTTTGTTTCGTTTTTTTGTGTTGTTTATCAATATTTTTAAAAAGTCGTAGAACAAAATATGTTGTTGGTATTGATGTAGAGAGGAGGTCAACTAATTACAAATAACCCTGTATAATGATTTTCACTTTGGAAAATTTTCTCAGTTTAAGAGGAAAATAGTTTTGGGTTATAATTACAATAAATATAAAGATGTATGCATATAACTATTAAGTGATTCTTGGTGACTTATGATTTGAGTCGGGAAAAGAGGGTAAAACAGACGAAGTCGCTAGTTCCCGCTATTATTCACTAGCTCCCGCTAGTTAAAAAGAATTACCTAAACAATAATTAATTTTATATAAATATGTGGTATGGTTTTACCTTCTCGGACACCAAGTTAGTGGTTTTGTCGTGTCTTTGCTGCGTAAAGAATATTGTGAAGACGGCGTGCGAGCGAGAGGACGTCTCGTTCATGTTGGTCGCGGCGACAGTCCTTCATGAGAAAATATATATTTAAAATAAATCATAATATAATAATGATTGGTAGAATATAACTTAAGATATACTTAAGTATAATAAGTGTAAAAAAACAAAATCATTAATTATTCCACATTCAATTAGAGAGAAAAAATGGTAAATTAATTAAATGTAGAGTTAAAATAAACATTGCATTTTAATTATAATGAGATATTCCTGAAGGCTTACCCTGATACAATTATCACAAAGCTTATATCAGTGCAGCACGGTTACTTATAAAATTACACACACACACACGGTTACGTATAAAATTACACACACATAAAAAAACTTACCGAGCCTTATTCCCTTCATCAATAAGGTCGTATATATCCTGATATGACATGACAGCCAGCTTGCTGAGGTCCTCGACGTAGGGTCCCAAGGCGGGGTGCTCTCGTACACGCAAGTTACCCTTGTTCTTTGGATTCAAGAGGTCACGGACCCGCTCGCAGTATATCTCCATGTAGGATACTTCCACCTAAGGGTAAAGGAGTTTTTTATAATGTATTGAATATATACATTGCTATTTAACTTAAGTAAAAGTCGTGTTACAAACCTTCCATTTAATAAATTTAACCTTAGCCTATCTTTGTTACAATCTAATTTAATACATATATAATAAAGAGATTTTTAATAAACTAAACTAAAGCTTAAATCAGAAAAAAATCTTTTTAAAAACAATCAAAACAATGTTACAAAATCAACACTTACGGAGTAGGTTAGGTCCTCAGAGGTGGTTTGTCGGATGCGGCGGAACAAGTCTTTACAGATCTGCGGGATGATGCCCTCCTGCGAGTCCTCACCCCTTCCCATCATGGTGTAAGATTTACCCGCACCAGTTTGTCCGTACGCGAATATACATATGTTGTACCCTGGAAGTGCTCTTGTTGTAATGGTTTGTCAAGGAGTTGTTTGGAAGAAGGTTTATTCGAGAATAAACTATTAAATAAACCTGACTAGTTATGTTACTTATGATAGTAGCAAGATCTTGATTTTGTATTTGTTAAGTTATCAAAAAATATAATGAAAATTTGTTTTTTGACTAGCAAGATTTGAACCAGCCAACACTAAAATTTCTTTCCTGTGGCTCGGTCCAATGTAATGTTGTGTAGGTTGATGAATTTAGCAGTCTGTATGAAGACGTTGGGTTGAAATAAAAAAAAGTACTATCCTAAAATAATACTTATACACATAATAATAATAGATTTGTATTAACTTCAATGATATTGAAAAGGAGACGTACCGTCAAAAGCGTGTTGAAGCATTTCTTCGCCGATATCTTTGTATACCATCACTTGCGAAGAGAACTCGGGATCGCTTGGCTACAAGCACCAAAAATATTTGTGACAATGCCCTATAAACTATTAGTTCTAAACTATAACCAATGTTATATGGATTATATCGATTAAAAAATAACATCAACAATTTCAACAAAGACATCATATTATATATTGATCCTAACAAAATAATGGCCTACCCGGAGTCTGTTACATTCGATAAAGCAAAAGCAGCAACGTTGCAAAATTATGTAACATCCATATGTGACGAGAGCAACGAAAGCTAAAGCTTTATATTTTAAAATCGTTTGCCTTTCAATTCAAACGACTCATCAATTATCAAATAAAGGATGGCTATTTCAATATTTTATCTATCCACGATTTTTTTAGAATCATAAAATCTATGTATAGTCCAGTCCATAAAGTATAGACTTACAAGTTGAACGTGTACGCTATGGCTGTATAACTGTAACTTCAGATTATCCTATCTCATTAATATAATAAATAAAATAACTCCGATTATTCAGAATTCTTTCTATTTCTAGCGAATCATTGATTAGTCAGTGGAAACAAACTGATAAAGAATGTATATATAGACTAATAAAGAATGTATATATAGAAAGATAAGTGTTGTATTATTCTTTCATGATATGGAACAGTAAGAAAATAATACCTTGTCATTTCCACATCTAAATCATATTTTTTCTAGAACCAAGGTGTACTATCATAATACGTATAAAAGATATTTTCAATAATGATATAACGGCAGACAATAGCACGCGATGAAGCCTAGGTATGTCATATTGTAAATTTACAGACACGACCGCAAAACAAACGATTGCCAAACCAGAGGAAATGGTGTCCTAAATCAATTGTTACACAGATTGGAGGCTTGCGGTGTTAATAGCATTGTAGTTGAATAAAATGTTGTTACATACCTTAATTTTAAAGATTTAATGTTGTATTTAAACCGTTTAAAAATACCTGACAGACAGAAAAGAAGAATACAAGTATAAAAACAAATACGACCTACGTTTTATCTTGTCTGT
The DNA here is from genome assembly GCA_959347405.1 of Napeogenes sylphis. NCBI lineage: Eukaryota > Metazoa > Arthropoda > Insecta > Lepidoptera > Nymphalidae > Napeogenes > Napeogenes sylphis. The sequence goes on from OY365783.1 coordinate 3,711,991, forward strand.
CTGTCCGTGTCGTATAGCACGCATAACGTTTTGTGTCACGCAACTAGTGATTTTATTACTAGATTGAAATCTAGATTAATTTGAATTAATTTGAATTATTGAAAACTAGATTGAAATCTAGATCTCATTGTTTACTGCTACCATCACCTCTGAGTGTTTCATGTATTGAAAATTATTGTTGTTATTGTCGTTTAGCCTTCACAGACTGAACAATATTTAAAGTTTCAAGTTAAAAAGGGTTTTACCTATAAAGCGCAGATAAAGCCGCCGTCAAAAGCCCGAATATGAATATTATGGAATAGTAACCGTTATACAATTGGTATATAAATGTAAAAAAAAAAAATTACAACTATGGTTTTGATTGAGCAAAAAATGATATTATGTAACCAATTGATAAATATATATAAAATGCTTCATTACATAAAGTAGATAACGTAAAGGTTGGTATTAGAAGCCATAGACAGTGGAACGTTTCGCAAATATCTAATCTCTTAATCTCGTTGACATTAGATCCAATATGGCTGCCGAAACCGAACATTGGAATTAATCTGTTTTATTTTACAAAAGGTCATAATAATTTATATACAAATGTATTTGTAATTCAACTGAATGTTTATTTTAATATTGCTTATATAAACTGGTATTAAAATGTTTAATTTTAATGATTTATTGTACAATAAATGTTATGTTTTAAAAACAAATAATTTTATCTATATTTAGAGTTATAATATATGTATATATTCATTGCATGACTAATTGATAGTTAAACAACCAATCGGTGCGTATTTCCGTAAGTTTTCTCCTCTGTTTGTTCCGGAAATTAAGCTTGAGAGTGAGTGAGAGCAATCTTACGCCTTATTGATTTAGGAATTGTATGTAATAGGGAGCTGTCTGTAAATATTGTATTAAGAGCTTTGTAAGGCTTCGCTCACACTTATAATTAATTTTCGTATTATTAGACGGTTTAGAAGATTAAGATGTTCATATATATTTTACTAAATGATCAGCTACAAAAATTTATTGTAATTTGAAGGCAGTACCTAGTTTGGACATTAGTCTATATTTAATTACATACTTTAGAACTTCAATAATACTAGACGTATTATTGAATAGTATCTTTATATACTATACGTTAAATATATAAAACACTTAATACTCACATTATGCGACCAGTAGGAAAAGTCAAAGTTGAAACTCTTAGCACACTCCTTGTTATTCGGAGGCACCTTTGGATTCGATATAACTGTAACAAAAATAATATTATACAATTAAAAATGTACAGGAATGAAGAAAATGTGACGTGCCTTAAAGTGTTTATTTAGCGTTGAAAGATACTTATTTAGTTATATTCATTACATTCAGAGATTTATTTAATTTTTAACCTTTTTCGTATAAATAAATCATTCATATTTCTAAACCACTCTTCCAAAGATATGTTCAATTACCACCCTTTACTTACATGGTATATATATAAAATTAAAAAAAGAATGTGTCCCTTATATCATTGTAGTTCAATAATAAAGCAATCTTCTTTAACATACTAGTGTAAATACGATTTGCCAACGTATTTCTTTGTTAAAAGTAGAACTAGCAGCGCGGCGCCGCGTCGCGACGTATCGACCCAGCGGTGTCTACCTCGTCAACTGATATTCATATAAAAATATCACAAAACTTAGCATTTATCTTAACTAAATATTTCAGATTTAATAAACATTTTTGAAGAATTTATGAAAACATAATTTATAAGGTTTTTAATTTTCAGAAAAAAAGCTAACTTTATTACGTCATACATTTATATTCATTACTTTAACAAAGGTCAGATAAATAAAATAAAATAGAACTTCTAGCCCCAATAAAATCTAAAGAATAAATTTTCTATTAAAACATCGATCTAAATATACATTTGACAAATCAAATATTAAATTCTAAAATGGCGACTGCAGACAGACGTTCTAACTGATCATATTTATTGAGGTTATATATTTTTTTTTGAGGTTATATATCTCAGTAATATTTAATTCAAGAGCGCAAAGTAAAGAGATGTAAACGTCAAGTGGATATTAAAAATTCTTAGACGTAGACATGATAGTGCTTCCAGGCGTATCTTTTACGAGCCCTGTACCCAGCGCTAAAACACCCCGGCCATCAACCGTGTTTAATATAATTTCATTTCGTTTCACTGCCCCTGCTGCACTTTTATAGATACTTAAATCTGTAATTTTATTTAACGTTTACAAATGTTACTTCCATTTCTTTGTATATTTCAGTCTTTTATTGGTTTATTTTATAACTTTAAAGTTTATACTTTGTTTTTTTTTTATTTGAAGTAGATTATAATTGATATGTTTTTTTTTAAATTAGCATGTTGGGAAGTTGTAACTTACATCACGATAAATTTACAACTTTTTCATTAGTATTGCATAATATTTAAAATAATTAAATGCTGTAATTGACATAAATTATTTTAAACTTTTAAATCTACATTATCAAGGTCAAGTAAGCGTTTGTGACACTGATAGGTACGTGTTATAAAAAAGCGAAGTTTTTTATTATTTTGACTACAAAATATCGTAGATACATCTAAAACCATCCCATACTGGTATTTCCAAAGGTTTTGAAAACTTGTGCCAACAAATAGACAACCGGAACCAGTAACACAACCATATATGTTTCCAGACCGGAAACAACCTTTCAATTATACAATAACAGAACTTTCATATAGCTTAAGGCTTGGTCTCTTCTATAATATGTAATTTAGATTGTAAAGCACAAACACATTTTTTACAACTTTGTGATTGAAACGATATAAGATTTATTTTATAAAATGTAAAATGATAACAAAATAGTAGTTAAGAGTGAAGTAAATAAGACAATGTGAAATAGGCCTTATATAACATCAAACGTCCTTCCTCTGGCATTTTTGCTCTATATTGCAGAAATCCTTAAATTCTTTACTACCCTTCGCTAAGGCTGCAGTTTGACCTATATTTTTACTCCTTTGTTCTAGGACACCTAACCTAAAATGACTTGTCTCATTTTGTGCCTTTTTCTTTTCCTATTTTTATATTTTAATACAGAGTTGCACTGTTTGTAAAGAATTCTTATTGAAATTTTTAACTATCATAAAGGTCTAGAAAATTAAAATTAAAATTACACTAGATAACATTTACATAACGAGTAGAGCAAGATAAATAATAAAATAATCAATTATATTATAGAATAATGAGTATTGAATACATGAATACGAACACATTATATACATTTGTAAAAAATCACAATAATATTTATCATTGGATACTTAAAGCAAGCTTTAAAAACCTAGCTCTATATGTTTTAACATTTTAAAATAACTGATTTTCTTTTATCGTACAGCTTTTACCAAAATAAGTAAAATAACTGTCTAAATATTTATGACTATCTGATTAGTTTTCGAAACAACAATAAAAAACATAATGTTTTAGTATTTATTAAAATACAAACATTATAAAAACTGCGTCACAATTATAAATCGCTATTGAGATAAAAAATAAGCTATTACTTAATGACAACAAAACCATTATATCAAAGCTAAATTGAGTGAAATTAGGCACCCCATGGATAAAGCAAGGGGCCATGGTTTATGAGATCCGATCACGATACAGACACACCTGACACACATACATACACACCTATTAGTGAGGCAATATCATTTTATTTTGCACCTCATATTACCCAAACAGTAACATTTCCTAAACACTTAATGGTAATAAGTTTGTAACATAACGTTTGTTAAACTCAATTAGGATTAAATGCTTGTATCAAGAGCGTTATTTTGTACTATTATATTTTCATCATAATAATTACTTTTTGTTGGTTCTCTTTTCTCCATTGCGTGTCGTTTGTAGCCCCTTTTTATAAATGACTAAGACAACATTAGAAATTCACGTCGAAACATTATATACAGTAAGTATTTATGTATTTATTTAACAATGTTGTGTATGATTCATTTTAACAATTATTACAATAATTGAACTCTGATCAACTGGCTGGTTATTTCTTTTATAATAAACATGTCATGTTCCTAAAATTATCTTCTCTTCAGTCAGAGCGGTCATGGTCATCAATTGTTCTTTATGGCAAGCTTAACTACAAGTCTTCACGGCTATCTAAGAGCTATCTTCATGATGCATTCAAGTAAGACGAATTTCACCGCAGCCCTTGGCCTGTGCTTCTCAAGGGCGGGTCTACCACGTATCTACTTCAAGACATTTTATGGAAACAATATTCCCTCTTATTATGTCATCATTATTAATACGAGCCTATAAAATGGAAATGAGACTGAGAGTCTTGTTGAACTCCAACAGACTAACGTCTCAAGGACGTCTATTTTCTTCTCAATTGCTCGCATCACATCAGTACCTATAAATTTTTCAGTGTATTATCTATAGCTGACCATAATGACCATAACTAGATTAGTTAACATTTACCATAAGAATGTATTTATTCATAAAGTCATATGCAATTCGTTGATTTCTTTTGTGAAATTCAAAGATACAAAGACGAACGAAGTGCCAATGCAAATGTAGTGTATTATAAAGTCGTTGGTGTCGTTACTCGTTACCATGTAATGTATAGATTAATTAAATTAAATAATTAATTAATTAAATTAATTATAAATATGTTTATAGATGTTTTCAAACATTAATTTCGGTAGTGGTATGTTTTCAATGTTTATCTACACTGCAAAGTTAGAAATATTGGTTAGAATTCTCAAAATAAACCTAATAGATGTCACCACCGTCGCGACAAATACGATCACATATAGAATGCTTAATTTACCGAGACGGACAGCGATACGGTAGCTCAGTTGGTAGAGCGACGGGACGGTTTCCCAGTAGTCGCGGGTTCGAATCCCTTTTTTATTTATTGGTTTATTTTTCAATCTATATTTATATAAATTTTAATTAATTAAGTTTTGATTTGCTAAGAACATTTTTAAATTATTGTTATTTGGGATCAATCGAATTAATCAAACCCATATTAAAAGATTCTTGTGTTTGAGAATTATTTTTGTCTGTATCTTTAGTCATAACACATGAACAATTTTATGATTATTTGTTTACACTTCTCTATCTTGAGGGTAAAAGTTATTAAATTATACTTCATTAGTATAAAATGTAAGTTAAAGTACTTTCTCATTAAAACTTTAAAACTTTATGAGGGTAAAGAAAAACAAAGACATTTATTTATAGTTGTTTGTCTCAGAAACAAGTTTTAATTAAAATATCTTACTTTGTCGTGATTTACGTTGATTACAAACAGACATTTATATTTATATAGAAATCATTTTAAGTAAAAAATACTCAAGCTTAAATTTAATTTATATTTAAGATGGCATTTAAAAACAAAATAACAACAATTGCGAATGTTTAAAAATGTCATTATACGTGTATAGCCATTTGAATTTCATTTAATATTTTAGTATAAGTATTTCCACCGCAACCGTCCTGCACGGTTTCCCAAAGGTCGCGGGTACAAATTCCTGCTCGTATCGATTTATTTTCCAATCAATATTTATTTTTAACTTTGACAATTGGGAAATCGAATTGATGATGCCAATTGACAAACAATTTTCGTTTAATTTTAAAATTTATAACAAGCATTACCATTTGTTGTTCAGATTTAGATCTATGCCTGTACCCAATTAAATTAGGAAATTGAATAAACGATAATATATGTTGACATATTAGGTATAGTAAGAGGAATATAAAATAATGTCTTGCGTGTTTCAGTACCTTGGTAAGGGTACCCAATATTTCACAAGTATTAATACAATATGACAAAATGAGAATGCTTTTGGATTTATCAGTTTGTATGAAACTGTTATCGATTACCCAACCCTAAGATTGACAAATAGTGCTTCGATGTTGCTGAAAGGTTTCGAGATTCGACCTTCAGTACTAACTGTTTGTAATAGCTTGATGCAGACATATTTTGATTATAACTTAGATACAATTACAAGGACATGATCTATTTAAATGTATCTTACATTTCTCCTGGACTATTAGTGATCCAAAGTTGTTTTTGGATATTATAACATAAAAATATATATAGCTATGTATTGTAATTTCATATATATATTCTACATCCAGTAAATAAAATAGATAACAGAATAAAAATATTCCCCGGATATTGGCTTATTTCCAAACTGCAGTATGAGTCATTACAACTGCAAGGTATTCAAATGCAGACTTATTCATATTAATAACATTTAATATCTAGGAACATTACTGTTATTTGACTTAACTAAAAAATAACAATTGACTAAAAGCTAATACTCAAGTATTTTAAGATTATCTATTAATATCAGCAGTTAAAGCATTTAGGTCAGAGAGCACATTAATATTCATAAGTCAGCAACTTTTTTGAAAAGCTTCCGTAATGAGGAAAAAAGCTTGAGGTAGGCAACCTGTACACATCACTCTACGTTACGAAGATCCTAAGGGTGTAGGCACATTAATTTGCAAAAGTCAGAATAAATTGCGAGTTTGTTAGTAGGTATGTAATAAGACCTTATTAGAGAACGTTAACTTCACGTTTATATAGATTCTACGAAGCGAAATGTTTTGCAAAATTTCTTATAAAAGACTCCTTTTAGTAAAAAAATGTGGTAAAATGCGATTTATTAAAACTAGTACACGTATGTAAGTAACAGGAACTTACTTCCTTACTAATTAATCTAATTAAATACCACGCGGCGGTGGAACACAGAGGAACCTGAACAATACAAAGTGTCCTTAGAAAGATATGCCTAAGACAAAGCATCCTTGTGAAGCAAAGCATCTCACCTGTAGTATTTCCAGACATCTCAATGATGCACTTGGACTCCCGCGCGATCTCCCGCGAGTTGAAGGGGCGGACCCTCACCGCCACCTTCACGGAGGACATGGCTGCAGTGCTCACTACTCCTTAACACATGGGTACACGCGACTTGCACCTGTGGACAATTGTGCCAAATACTATGAGTGGAGAGACAATCAAAGGCCTATGTTAGATTACATATGAAGTTAATTATATTCATTTTCTTTTTGTGTATATTACATTTTGACTGAATAGTGATGTTATAATATTGACTGAATAGTGATGTTTAAAGACTGATACTTTGCCACAGAGCACGGACTAGAAAAAAGTTTACTATAAGTTTATAAATAAACACTACTTATCGGAATATTTATAACCATACAAAGTAAAATTACTTCAATAACATAATCTTCGTAAACCGTGTTAAAACCCATAAGTTATTACCACAACACCTCACATAATGACCTTACCGACCTGCCAACAGAATCCTTACTAGTGTTGTTATTAATATCGATTTATTTTAATGTGGCTTTTTTTTATTATTAAGTAATATTTTGACTAATCATTTCAATTAAAGGAATATTTTACTGACCATAATATTAAAAATGACATGTTAGAAATTGTAAAGTTATAATGAACATATGTATAAATAAAAAAATAAAGGTTCTTTAAAGTTTAGATATATTATTGTGACATTTATTAAAGTTTAACACATTTTATGAAACACAACCGTAGGTTGAATGTCATCATTGGTTATAAATGTATAACAACTCTAAAGACCAAAAATGATTTAATATACAAATAATTTAAACCCATAGCATAAAACCATGAAATAATACTTGAAGATACAGAAATATTTTTTGTCTATACTATACAAAAAAATATTTGGTAACATTTTTTTAAGTGTGTCAGATAGTTGTCTACTAAATTATAGAGAACTGTAATAGCAACGTTTATTATTACTACATTAGCTACCAGTCAAATATTGATATTAATGAAGTGTATAAGTCTAACATTGTTACAATATAAAAAAATATTCACATTGTTCATAAAACTACTAAATAGTATCACGAAATAAACATACACTTTTATTTTTAAGAAATAGAGTAATGTCTAAGATCCGTTAGCTAGCTTCGTTCAGTCACGGTCCGGGTGGCAAGTGGCGCAGGCGCATGCTGTTTAGATATTTAGGAGCTAAGGTCACCGATCGTTTTCAGCGTTATTATCAAAATATTATTTTTTTATCTTATTGGTTACCATCTTACTGAATGAAAAGATTTACTTGTAATATTTTTGGGTGTTTTTTTTTTTCATATCATTCGTTGTTATTTATATCATTCGTTGTTAATTAAAATATAAAAGAAGTAATATTAAATCTGCTCAGACTGTTTATTTTTGGTCTAAAATTAAACACTAGATTTAACATAACATTACACATACAATATCAAGTATATTTTTTTATAACGATATTTTATTTTCTAATTCGATTAAATGTATAGATGTTATTTTACCCACCGGTGAATTGAGAAAACACGAGAAACTAAACCGAGGAAATCACACTAGAACAGAAAAAGACGACACTTAAAACTACGTAATTTCAGGAACACTTTCACAATAGAAAAACGAAATCCACAAGACTGCTTTAAATTACATGACATAAGTAAACACAATTGAAAGAACCAGATATCTTCGATAATCAAAACTCACAGTCGCTAGCACAAGGTTCGCGTACAAAATGGTGAATGTTTCCTGAAAGCGATCCTCGCGTGCCGTAATTGCCAACGGTTGGCTGACCACCGACTCGAAAGTAGCGACCTCACGGCCGCTGCACTCCTCACGCACTTACGTAACAACCACTGCAACCTACATCTTTCAAATCTAAAAGCCTTCAGGAGATCGAAGCAGCGGCCATGAAAACGTGTCGCCGCAGAGATGACTCACCGCGCCCACTGGCGCCCTCTGTACATTACAGCCGGGAAAAACATCGGGAAGCTTTTAACTTCTATTTCTATAGCGGGATGAAATCGAGCCGCTACGGACTTACCCCGGCCTGGCGGACGAGGGTGTGAATATGACGTTCTTTGGTTTGTTTTCTGGATGTTATTGGGTGCTCCGGTCAAGTCGCAGCGAAGGTCGGCATGGCGTCGCCGACGGGTGCGCGGTGCGACTGCGGGTTGACGGCGAAGGCACCAGCGGTGAGGAGTCAGCGCATGCGTGGCAGAGACTCGACGCGTTCGATCTAACGCCGCGGTGCGCGGAGCCCTCGTCGCGCATCTCGCACCGCAAATAACGTTAACAAATCGACTATCCAACCATTTTAACTGTAACTCCCAGAGCGCAGCTGAATTGAACCTAATTACTGAATTAGATTTTTGTACGTCTTGCGATCATAACAAAGGGACTATGAACACTTTAACGACTGCCTTTTTTTTCCTTTTCGAATGATTTCATCATAATAAGATACTTGTATATCACAATACAATTATTATCTTAACTGTATTGTGATATATATACCTCTCCAATTTAACCTTAACCCAACAAACCCAACATAAAATCCATGAAATACCGACAAACGAAATTCTGAGATTAGCTTTACTATAATACTTACATAAAAAGTAAAAGAATCGGAGTAATTTTATTAGTTAATAAAAATTTCAAAAAAAAAATAAAAGTGCTGGATATTTACTTATTACTACTAATGAAATAAACAAATGAATTCCGACATATTCCAATAATCCGACTTAACGAACGTTCCAATATCACGCACTCTCCTCCATTACACTGAGGCCTAAATCAAAATGTAAATTACTTCAAAAACCTGTAATGGAACCGTTTTATATGACAGTCACGTTCGCCTTGATTTAGTCTATGACCTGACTTGACGGGTGACGGTTAAAATTTGAATATTGGACAGGTATTAAAAGATATTTCAACAAAAGAAGAAGAAGAAAACTCTCACTCTGATCTAATATTTATATAATTATAAAGTTTTTATCTGAATCTTTAGCAAAAAGATGTAGTTTTTCTTGTTTCATATTTTTTGTGTATATTTGCATTGTTATGTTATTATTGAGGCATTTATTTTATACAAGTTATGGTAACATCGTGTTCCTCTATTAAGTTTATTTGTAGAGTCTATTAGTATCTAACATAATAATAATAAACCCCAGACCGTTTACAATGACAATGCATACAACTTTTTCTTTGTGCAATCGATAAACCAAATGAGTATCATTGAGGCAAATATCATAAAGTGGCTAGATCCACTTCATGGCGTGAAGACTTATTCTCGATCCACTTCATGGTCGAGAAAGATTCATCAAAACCTTCGGATGCGGCTAAAATTCTTCAAATATTCTTTGTTTACGATTTAAAGTAAAAGAAAAACAACTATACTATGTTATTTATAACTATACTATGTTATATAGCTAGTTACCACAGCCCTTAATGTTCTTTTTTTTTATTACTACACTACTACTACTTACTAAAGACAGACAGACATATTATAATGAGTTGCTACTTTCGTTTCTTTGTTCACTGCGGAACCTATATGAAATTATATTTATAAAAATGTGTTTTCGTAACTTGGAATGTTAAGAAACAGTTCATTATAATTATCACTGTTGTTTATATTAAACTATAAACACGTATAGTAAGTACCTACTACTAAAGGTGCTTATATTTAGTTTGCTTGTTAATAATAATAAATACATAATATATATTTATATATACAAGTGACAGATCAAAAATGAAGAGTCAAGGAACATCTTCATAGTTCCAGCGCTGTGACGCAACAGTGAATCGATTGATCACTCATTCAGTCAAAAACACTAGCTTTTCGAATGCTACAAACTAATACGGAGAAATAATAACACTCTATTTAATGTATTCTCTCTCTCTCAACACCGTCATAATTTGGTTCACATACTAACCAATACTGTTGCAATCCAATAAACTGTAAGGGAAAACTTGATATATTTGTGTCTTTTACTCGTTACATATATATCTAAATAAGATATATACATCATTTATATATATTATTGATATAGATGGATAGAAATTTTCCTTTGATAATGATATTAAATAATTTTAAACCAAAAACTAAAGAAGGCTGCTATAAGATTGCGATTATTAAAAGTTTTATCGAATATTCTCAGTAGATAGAGATTATATTTCTTGAACTAAGATCAAGAACTTGCTTTGGGAGAACTTGGTTATATATCTGCTCAATAATAGGAAAGTTTTCTGAACATTGGGATTCAAAGTTCTTCCAATTCACGTCACCTATGAGTGAATCAGGTTCCAGGTTTAATTCCATCGATCGTGACTCAGTCGGGTTCGACCTACGAAGCCTTTCAGCCAACAATTCTTGGCAACTGTGTAGTATAAAATGTAAGTGATTTATGGATTTTGTGAGTGCTTTTACTTTTCAAAAGTTTGGTAAATTACTTTTTAAGAGTTTGGTATTTTTTTCTTAGAAATATAAACACATATATTTATTAAAGGTTTAAATGTTTTAGTACATATTATTTTATATAATATAGAACATGTTAATACTTAAAACAATTTCACTATAAGTAAATCTAGCTGTATTACTGGTTCACGAGTCTCAATTGTAATCATTTTCGTTGTCTGAGAGTCAAATTTACTATAATATGGTCTAAGTCATGACAAATTGCTGATTAGTTCTTTGACCCTCGGCCGCACCCACATCATTACGCCGTGCTACGTTCTGTTGTTATTATGAAATATAACTTTTTATCAATGGAAGCATTCAATCACGACACGAAATATAAAAAACAGGTCAAGTGCGAGTCCGACTTGACCACAAATGGTTCTGTACACAAACGTGATTGCACCTATAAACTGCAAAAACCTTTTGTAGTATAGGAGCCTTTTTAAATATTAATTCTATTCTAATTTAATTCATAAATAGGATTCCGTTTTTACCTCTTGGGTATGGAACCCTAAAAACAGCCGGTAATTGCACCGCCGGTGTTATAAAAAAGCTTTTTCTGTTACCTTAATTGAACTAGCACTTATACACTAGCAACATAGGGCATGTTGTTCTTATATCATTTATTATTCATTAGTTATACAATAATGAAACATAATAATAATAATATCACAGGACAAATTACACAAATTAACATTAAATTTCTACTATAAAAGATCGTAAGGTAAGTTAGGTTTAGGTTATTTTATTATACAACATATACCTAACATCTATACATATAATAAAGTTGTCACTGATTGATTTCTGTACATGGAGAATGTTAAAAATAAAACATGATGAGGGGAATTATTTTTGTAAAAGCTCCTCATCATGTTTTTCTTAATATTTTGCTCTCTTGCTCTTGCAAGAGAACCCAAAACAAAGGTATTTCATTTTGTCTGTTTGTCTGTATGTTTGTAAGTTTGTGTACGCTAATCTCAGAAACGGCTGAACCAATTTGGATGCAGTGCAGGAATATATTGTAATCGTTTTCACTTAACATTTAGTGTTTATTTTATATAAATCGGTTAAGAAATAAAAAAGTTATGGCACTTTATATAAATCACGTAAGAGGTTCCAGGCAAATCTTCTTCTATAGATGTAACAAATTTGTAGAGGAATAGTTTCTATACATTGAAAATATTACAAAATAAATAGCAGGATGTGAAGGGATAACTAAAAGAATCCATTTCCAACATAAAAAAAAATCTGTTTATATTATAAAAAATATATAGCCAATTTAAATAACTTTTATACATAAAAATTCAGCGTCACTCTGAATAAAATTTAGATTTACTCTTTCATTGCACTCTTTACACTCTATCAAAAGATAGATGTTCAAGAAATTTATCTACTTAATACAATACAAAAAACTGTAACTGATCGCTGTCTGTACATAGAAAATATTTTCAAAAATTCATATTTGGAGGCCTTTATATAAGCAAGAGAACCCAAAGCAATGTTTTGTTTTATTTTGTCTCTTCGTCTGTATGTCTGTATGTTTGTGCACGCTAATCTCAGAAACGTATTAAACGATTTGGATGCGGTTTTTGGGAATATGTTGTAATGGGCTTCACTTAACATTTTGTTTTTTTAACAATCTGGTAACAAGTAAAGAAGTTGATTATCTCTTCTTTTTGTACTATTACTTACCACTTACTTACCAGCAATTAAACATAAAAAAGTATACATAAATAAACTAGAAATACTCCTGTAGGTATGCAAAAACTACTTAGTTGAGTTCGATGAAACTTTGAAGATTTATAGTTTTTATAGACATTGGTATGTACAAAGAGTACGTTTTATCAAAATCGAATTCTACGCGTACGAAGTCGCAGGCACAGCTAGTAAAAAATATATTGAAGTCATTGAGAGGGCTCCCGACGGCTTCAACAACAAATATTGCTATGAAATTGAAGTTCCAATAAAGTTCCTCGCTATTCCCCACGGAAGGTGAACAAGTATTGTTGATAGATATTGCTAGAATACTGACCCAGTTATGGTACAAGATGAAGTAATTAAACTAAGAAAGTGAATAAAACAAGATTACTTATTAGTTTAGAGATTTAATCATTATCATATTTTTCCACCGACTTAGAGTTATACATAAAAAACCCTCTTAGCAAAAAATGTTTCCCACCACATAAGTAATGTATTGAGATTTTGTGCCGGGTTTAAATGAGTAAAAACAAATTGCTTGCTTTTACTCGTGTTTTTTTTAATTGATTTATTAGTTGAATGATGTAGGCCTAAAAGTCGGAATGGGTTCCTTATATAAACATAATATATACATCGTCAGTCTTAACACACATACATCATATTCTTATATTTAAAATATTTTGGCAATTAAGACTGATATCAAATTTATAATAATAAATTCTGTAATGTTACTGATAAAACTTTTGATATAAGTTCCTACCCATAATTGTCTGTTATCAATCGGCTTTTATTTTAAGATTAAAATTATATTTGTACGAATTCCATTAAGTTTTTATTTTATACCTCAACTATGTAGTATGTAGTTAATGGTGCGTGGTCAACTTATCTGATCCATAACTTTAAATCTCCGCTGACGCTGTTATAGCCAGTAGGACTTTTTTGAGGAAATATCCGTCACGAACACCCGCCGGGCAAAAAAGTGATACCGGACTATTATTTGTGACTGCTCGGTAGAATAGAGGACCGTGATATTTTTTAAGAGTCACTCACTCACTCATCTTGTTAGTCACGAAATCGCTTTCGCAATCACCGTGACAGTTCATCATACTGTACTGTAAATAATGAATAATAAACAATATTTCTTAATCATAGAAAATATAAGAATAAAATTAGATTAATATTCCATGTAGAATTCAAATCTCTAGGTTAACTTTCAGGTTTTTGATTGAATGAGTCAGTCAGGTATTTGTTTTAAGTGAAAAGTAATATTTTGTAGGTAGGTATGGAAATCCCAGCTATAATAATTTTAGTGCAGTATTCGGAGTGGTACCATCCTTTTACAAATATTCGGCATAAAATAGCTATTATAGTTACATTTAGTTTATGTGAAAGAGGCGGAAACTCAGACACCCTTGTTCTTCATCCCTCACTTTTTCTTTAATAGTGTCGATACTTTTGCAACTTTCATTACAAAATATATATGTATCTACACTCGATAATACTTATCTATACTTGAGAATCGTTGCCCGTACTCGAATAATCGATTTAAAAACAGATGAAAACAGCTCGTTTGTCAGTAGGATCGCTTACCTTCATCTGGATTGCGGTAATTTATCAAATGAGCAATGTTATTAAAACAGGAATTTATTTCAGCGATATTGATAACATAATCGGTAGACAAACTTGATCATTTAAATTTTAAATTTTATGTAAATATATATTTCATTTTAATATGCATATATATTTTCCAAACTTCATATTAGTTTTCAAAAGTTATGTTATCAACATTTAGAGATTCTGGGTGCATATAATCTGTATATGAGTATCATTCTGTTAAAAAGGTCTTCACAGAAACCAGTTTTAATTTAAAGTCATCATTAAGTCGGTCTAGCGAATGAGTATGGTATGGTCTTGGTGGTAGACCATAACATCCGGTCGCCGGCAAAGTTACCACCCATCGGGCAGAGTCGGTCCGCAAAGCGACCTAGTCGTGTTCCGGCACGTTGCTCGATGAAGCCGTTTATGGGAAATGGGTCTGAACAGTTGCGGTGCGTTGGCGAACCGGTCTGACGTCGGGTTGGTGTTTGTTTTGTCGGGTGTCTAGTCGAGGAGGGTAGCGGGATCCGAAGCGACGGCTTTCCGCTGGCCGCCCACAGATAGTTGGGGGCCCAATTAGTGGGATAGCCAACCACGAAAGGCTGCCCCGCCAGCTGTGAAAAATCCCAGGGTGGCTCCATCGTGCTGGTTGGCGACCAGACGAGGAGGCCCGATGGCGATCCCTGGGGGGGTTCGGGCGTCCCCGCAGTCTCCAGACTAGCCTCCCAGTGGCAAGACATCACCAATTTCGACGTCGGGTTCGATACGTACCGTCTCGTTCAACTGCCATTTCCCATCCCTATTCACTTTTATATATATTTTTTTATGAAAAAGTTAAGAAAAAGGAACAAGGTTACACAGCGGTTGCACTCCTCCTCATATAAAGTGCACCTCACTAATATCAGGGGTTTGCACTCAAATCTTTTAGCTGTCCACCACCACCTGGAGACAGAGCAGCCGCACTTGCTCTTTTTGACGGAGACGCAGATACAATGTCCTTTGAGCGCTGCATACTTGGATTATCCCGGTTACTCGTTAGAGCACAACTTTCGCTCACGGGCCGGTGTCAGTGTGTACGCGCGGAACGACCTCTGTGTTCAGCGTCTCCGTCACCTTGAAGACCCCACTTTTTCTTCCCTATGGGTTTTAGTGGACACAGGAAACGAAAAAATCCTGTATTCCTGTGTCTACCGTTCGCACAGCGGTGACCAGCAGACAACTCGTTTATTTGAGTATCTCAGTGAGGCTGCAGATATGGCTCTGTATCAGTACCCTTCGGCGCAGCTCGTCTTTCTGGGGGACTTTAATGCCTGTCATCAGGACTGGCTGTTCCCGTACCAGAAGACCGACCATGCTGGAAGAGAAACGCGGAACTTTGCGTTGTCCTTGGACCTCTTTCAGCTGGTGAGGCAAGCAACAAGGGTACCAGATGTGGTAGGCCATACAGCCAATTGCCTGGACCTTCTGCTGACAACTGATCCGGACAGGTATCGTGTAGAGGTCACGTCCCCCTTGGGAACCTCCGATCACTGTCTGGTGAAATCTGTATTTACATATTCCCCACCAGCTCTCGAACCTCATGGTGTTAGGCGAGTATGGAAATACAAGTCAGCAGATTGGGATGAGATGCGGCACTTCTTTGCATCTTATCCTTGGCGGCAGGTCTGCTTCTCTTCTTTGGATCCGTCGAGTTGCGCGGATGCTATAACCGATGTGGTGCATCAGGCAATGGAGTATTTTATTCCTTTTGCTGACGTACCCATCGGTGGCAAAGCTCGCCCATGGTTTAATGCCGAATGTCGTCATGCACATGACCAAAAACATTCGGCATACCTCATTTGGGCTGATGCTCGAAGCCGCAAAACTCCGGATGTAAGTACAAAGAAGAGAGCCTTTAACCAAGCTGCCAAGTCTTATAAAAAGGCATTGCGGAAGGCTCGTCTTGATCGGATCGTTAAGAATGGCGAAAAGCTCTCTGTCAGACCAACTGGCAGTCGAGCTTTCTGGTCTCTTGCCAAAGCGATCTAGTCGAACTTCTGCCAACCCTCACTGCCTGCTCTGCTGAAGCCGGATGGATCCCTGGCCCACACAGCAACAGAGAAAGCGAATGTATTTGCTTCTCTGTTTGCTGAGAATTCGCATCTAGACACTGGCAATGCATCTCCAGAACATCTTCCTCACTGCGGTATTTCGATGCCTGAAATCCGCATCACGAACAAAGAGGTATGGAGAACATTGTGTCGTTTAGATGTGAATAAAGCCAGTGGTCCTGATGGTATACCAGCCATTCTGCTCAAGACATGCGCAGGTGAGTTGTCTCCTGTATTGACACGTCTGTATTGCCTCTCTTTCAAGACTGGAAAAGTGCCGGAATCCTGGAAGCTTGCCAACGTGCAACCCGTGCCCAAAAAAGGCAGCCGTGCCGATCCTGCCAATTATAGGCCCATTTCAATCACCTCCATACTCTGCAAGATTATGGAGCGTGTATTGAACTCGCGGCTTCTAGCTTACGTAGAAGGTAACGATCTCCTCAGTGACCGACAGTACGGATTTCGCCGAAATAGGTCCACTGGGGACCTTCTAGCGTACGCAACACACATTTTAGGCGAAGCCATCGAGAGGAGCGGAGAAGCGGTCGCCGTCTCTCTGGACGTCTCGAAGGCTTTTGACAGGGTCTGGCATGTGAGCCTTTTAAGCAAGCTTTCAGCGTACGGTATATCTCCTGGTCTGATTGGCTGGATAACGGACTTTTTAAGCCAGAGATCTCTCCGTGTTGTTGTCGACGGGTGTTCTTCGGAACCCTTGACAATAAATGCCGGAGTACCTCAGGGGTCCGTTCTTTCTGCAACTCTTTTTCTGCTGCACATTAACGATCTGCTGAAGCCCGGTATCTATGGGTATGCAGACGACAGCACAGTTGTAGAAAGATATCTGCCAAGTTCTCGGGCTAGTAGAGATGAAGTACAATCTGAAAGAGAAGCCATGGTGCAACGTTTGAATGACAAACTTCAGGCAGTCTCCGCATGGGGCAATGCCAATCTTGTCAAATTCAACGCCACCAAAACGCAGACGTGTTTGTTCACCGCCAAAAGGAGCCCCTTCACCCTGGCTCCTACTTTCCAGAATGTATCCTTGGAATACAGTGACTGGCTTCAGTTGTTAGGCTTTGAGATCTCCTCGAACCTCAACTTTGGTCGGTACATTGAGTCCAGAGCAAGAGCAGCTGCAGGAAAGCTTGCCGTACTTGCGAAGGTGCGACAGTACTTTACACCGGGACAGCTTCTTGTATTATACAAAGCACAGATCCGGTCGTGTGTAGAGTACTGTGGCCACATATTTGCTGGTGCCGCAAAGACTCATCTTGCGGTTCTGGACTCAATTGAGAGGCGAGCAAAGAGGCTTATTGGCGACCCTAAATTGGTTGACGCCAAACTCCACAGCCTTGAACACAGGCGTAGAATTGCTAGCCTCTCAGTATTCTATAGGATACATTTTGGTGAGTGTGCGCAGGAATTGCACGACCTAATTCCTCCATCCCCGTTCCTTTGCCGGACGTCCCGACGCACGGCGGGTATCCATCCCTACGTTGTGGACACTCCACCTGTCCGAACGAAGCGCTATGCTTCATCTTTTTTAGTGCGTACAGCGAAGGACTGGAACAATCTGCCTGCGTCGGTATTTCCGGCAAAATATAATGTGGGTGTCTTCAAGAGGAGAGTGAATAGGCTTCTAGGTTAATGCGCTTTACCACCTAAGACTACATTTCACTTTCCATCAGGTGGATAAAAAAAATTTTGTATAAAAAAAAAAAAAAAAAAAAAAAGATTCTCTTTTCTGTAGGTAACATTTGCTATAATAAATTATTGACTTCTTAAATATTTCAATGATAATTGGTCCTATGGCTTACTATTGCACCACTAGCTCTTCTTCATTCTTTAGCAAATAACTTTACAAACTAATTGAAGCAAAATGATTTCTAAAGAAACTAGTAAAAAAATCGATATTTAATTTAACATTGAAAATTACTACTCAAATATATCTTATGATATAGTTTATTTAATATCTTTGTACATTATATGATATAACGTACATTTGATAAAAGTCCGCGAGACACAAAAATATTTTCTACTATTTTACACATGTTAATAATTTAAAATTGAAATGACTTCGCGTCCTAGTTTTCACGAAATTAATATTATTGCAATACTATATTAATTACGATACTATCGGGTGATTTTAATATTTCTTTTTTAGCTTATTAAATAAGTTAGAAGGTTTTGAGTGTATTGTGTTCCTATTGTAAGGCCTAATGCATATTTTGATCTATCGACTAAAACAAGGAAACTAATTTGTTTGGATGTAGTAAACAATAACCCTAAATAGTAATTCAACCTTTTCTGCCTTGAAATGTATAGATATTTGGTATTATACAACGCAATTATGTTAGAAAGAGTTTTGCAGCCGAATCCTTGAGTCCTGTGAATTACAAGCCATTAGAGTCTCTGCAAGGTCGAGTGCCGAGGACGAACTCCTGACCTAAATATCTTAATCCCTCCAGCCTTGCATCGTAAAGAGTAAGTAATGCTGTGTGCCTTCCAATAATTTTAAAGATGTTATGACTCCATCAAGAAAAATAAATTATTAAAAATTGGAATTCTTTTTTAAAAATATGAAATGGAAAATAAATCCATACGGACTATTCGAATCTGAAACGTCAGAGAAGCCGTTCCGTCGCTCTACCAATACGGTAGCTCAATTGATAGTGATGGAAAGGTTTGTCTGAGGTTTATTTTTTATTTTACTTATAAAAACATTTTCACCGTTTAAAATATTTTTTAAAGTGAAAAGTGAGTATTGATATTTCCTACTGCAGCAGGCAACTGATAGAGCGTTTTATGTTAAGTGATTGTCTCTCTTGATGACGTTCGAACTTCGAAGCTTCATCGTTAGTGCTGACTATTTGTTATTATACCTTTTACAATTACCGTTATTTTAAGCACAATAAAGTAAATACAACAAATTTATTTACATCATTATACTTGCTTGTTAATTGTTATTTTTATTTAAACAAAGTTTATTCCGTGATTTATTTAATTATCAAATATGAGAAATAAACGATATTATCATTACAGACATATTATTGATGTCAAGATGTATATTGAATACCTATGTTACTCTAAAACTAAAATGTTAAATTCAATAAATAATTCAAATAGTATATAAGTAATAGATAAAACTTCACAACATTCAGGACAATATACAACCAACGAATAAGATCCTCCGAGATGGAGTAAGCGTGGAAGTGAATGCTAAAATATTCATGAACTGGAGATAGCTCTAGTTATACTGGATGACTTTCACGAGTGCTTCAAGAGAATATCTCCACAATGTACAAGCATACCCTACGTCACTAGTAAGTGCATACTTCCACAACAAGGATACATGCTAACAATGTTATAATAATATCTTTACTTACAAACATATTTAAACATGTATACACTTATTTAATGGTATATAAAAACTATTGCTGCATTGTTTTTCTCCATCAACACATATAGCCTTCATTTAGGAATAGAAATTGTTAAAAATAATTATATTTCTAGTTGGAAAATATCTTTAAACATATATAGCATTGTTGAGCTTATTTAAATTTAAGTAAATATAGAATGCAAAAAACCCATATGGGCAGGAATCCGAACCCGCGACCTCGGGCCAACCGTTCCGCGGCTCTTTTTTGTAACCATATCCCCGAGATGTAAGTGATTATGATGTAACTATTTTATTAAATAAATATATGTTCCATGTTAAAGCTAAATGCAACAAAGTCACGTGCTAGCCACCACAGCCACTCACGTTATGTGTTACAAAGGCTAAAGGTCACCCTCGAGTGCACAATCAATACTCTCCGTGTGATATATTGTATATTATTTTAACACGACTTACAGTATGTATATACAGTTACTTTGATTTATGACAATGATTCAAACTTGATGAGTCGCGCGAAGATTTGTTTCTATTTTGAAAAGAATTAGTGAGTGACACATCATGGAAAGTCCTTAAATTATAAATTCGAACCAATTTAATTTGATGGATTTTATTTAAGAATTGAAAACTTTTATTTTCTCCGTTGCATCGAACCGAAATAAAAAAGAAGATTTGTGAATAATTTCTTTATCATCATTATTGTATTTTTCAATTCGAAACTATGTAGGTACAAGTAAAGTCACGTGCATGTTATATATAGAATTTATATTGAAGTCCTCTGTTTTCAGCAGACTATCGCTGCGCTAACATTATCTTCAATAGGAGTATCGTATAAGTTGACTTACACAATAAACCACGTATAACAGCTACCATCAACCAACCAAGCAACCTGTCCTGTTGCTTTTTATTGATTCACGAACGAACAAACAAACAGACAAATATTACAAAAAAATACTGTTGTTAGTTGACGCAGATAATCATTGACACACACATATGCAGACAGAGAGATTAATAATTATCTGTCTCATATATATAACAATTACTCAAAAAAGTAAAATCAAACTGCAATTGTGTAAAACCATTTGATTCTATAAGATTTATAAAAAACATTGACAGCTATTAATAATATATATATACACATATATAATTACATATATATATTTTAGGGTGCCGGACCACTTACAGGATCATTTTATTGTCCGTCCGTCCGTCTGTCAAGGCTCTTTTTGTCAGGATTGCGTGGAAGTATCAAGCTGAAAATTATCTCAAGTCTACTGTCCCTTGGAGTAGTGAAAAAATCTTACTTCTAAGCTGACGCAAATTACTGCATTTTTTTCGAAACTTGCAAAGGAATCAAAACCTAAAGAGTACACACTTCCAAGTTCCAGTCGAACTAGAATCTTGAAGTTTGGCATGAAGCAATCTTTTATTTATTTATTTTTGTTTATTTAATCTTTATTGTTCAAAATAAATTAGGTAAAATAGGCGGACTTAATGCAACAAGGCATTCTCTACCAGTCAACCTTTAAGCTATAACAAAATCAAACTTCTATGACAACGCAATAAAAACAAAAAAGGCGCATATCAATCGCAATCAAACTCGCAAAGGAATCCAAACCTAAAGGTTACTTCTAATCGACCCAGAATCTTGAAATTTGGTATAAAGCATTCTTTTACAGTACATGTAAAGGAAAAACTCCGCAAATCTAAAAATTTTATTTACACGTATTTTTTAGGCAAGGCACCCTTCGTGCGCGATTCTTATTCGGGCTTGGCCGATATTTCTTTTTAATTATAAAATGTTCAAGGCCAACCAACCTCTACCCCTATACAACCTAAGATTGACAGATAGATAATACTACAATACTGTCAGCGTTAAGCCTGCGTTTTTATTTGAGTTATAAAGTTTTGTAGACTACTAAAATAAATTACTAACAAAACTAACAAATTATTTACGTAATAATAAAGAGAAGAGACAATAGATGGAAATAAAACAAGTTTCAACTTTTTCAATAAATAACTTGTTATTGAAGGTACTGAATTTAAATGCGTTTTGAAAAGAAACCTCAAGTAAATTACGAAACCGACCGAAGAAAGTATCTTTTCGACAAATTGATCAGTTCACACAAGGAGGATTGTAAAACAGAAAATCCGGGCTTTTCCCCTTTATTTATAGACCGGCGGTGCTTAAAGTTGGTCTGTACTGTGTAGTTTATAACTTGGGATTAATGTATCTTTATACAGTAAATAAGATTTCAACTGACTTGGTCATTGAAACTTTAATTCGTAGTAGTTTGTACTGTGAGTATAGCTACGTTTTCAAAAGTATATAGTATTATAAGCATTTTATAATAAAATTGGGTTAAGTTTATTAGTAACAAGTGTAGCGAGAATCATTAGTGAATGTTCTGAATATGCAACGAGGTGACGAGGCTTTTATGGGAAAGAGGAACTCATGTTTTTAATAAACTCGTGTTTAAGTTTAAAACGATAACGTTTATACAAACTGACAACATTTTATAAAACTACCGGTTTTATATTTATACTATGTTATGATAGAAATGTTGTATATGCTCGTAAAATGAATCCACGACACATTTAACACTAGCTGTTATAGAAATGTAATGATTTTTTTTATCTATATACAACTTTCTTTTTCCAAAACAACATAGCAGCAATTAGTTGAAAAAGTCGGCACAGAGTTTACAGGATGTTTAACCTGATTTACTCTACTAGAGCAGTCTTCATCAGATGTGAAGTTCGAACGAGCTCTGTATACTTAGAAGGAAATATATGTAGTTATCTAATATTTTTTTTATTATTAAACAAATAATTAAACTTTATTAAAATATGATTATTGTTTTAAATTCACAAAAAATGTAAAGAATAAATTGGAAAGACGAGGGCAGCGTAGGAGACACTATCATCTATGTGACGTTTTCGATTTGATCAAAATGTCAGTGATAGCAAAGAACGAGGGTTCTAAGACCGTTCTTCTGCACTTTAAAAGATGTCTAACGGTGGGTTCGTCGCTTGATTCATTAACACTTAAACATTTTTGGACCTACCCTTTGGAGTCAAGCAATTAAGGTCTTATGTTTCATATGTAACAACAACTTTTACTTTGAGTATATTTAAGTCTAATTAAAACTAACATATTATACAATAAATTTACAGAAGAAATTAATTGTGTATCTATGAGGAGTGTGCTTTAACTGCGTTAAATATTAAAATTGCCTGAATTTAACAAGGATGCAGGTGTTTGTCTACTCGTTTGTTTGTTACGAGGCCACAGACAAACACACAGATACACAAATCAAACGTATACACCCCTTTTTTTAAGTCGGGGGTTAAAAAAGTAAAAACTAATATGATATTAGTAAAAAAAAAGTCATAAAGTGATCGCTATCTTTATTCCTAAAAATGAAAAAAATAGAGTCTGTAGATTTAATCATGGCTTAACATAATAACAAAATAAACGATTGCGCAGAGTTGGAGAATTTTTATTTAAAAAGGTTCACTATTACTGGAGGTCCTTCAGGACTCGCTGCAGTCTTCAACAAAGAGGAGAAAAACAAAAACTTGTTATAATTATAAGAAATGTTCATTTCAGTTTTGAAGCAAGTGTAAGTTGCTTGTTTTAATCAAGTTCAAATTAGAGCAAACTACTACTTGCAACATTCGAATTTGTAACAAAAACATATTCTTTACTTATAATAAAATATTAAACTTCCGAGTCTTTAGTTTTTTTAATTTTATTGCTAATAGTTAAATACATGCTCTTTCATTTTCTAATTTAATGAATTGTAACAGTACTTCTAATTCTAAACCTGAACAATATTGCTACGAACACGTGACTTGGGGACAGCTGCCGTTATCACATCACATTGGACACTATTTATAAATACACTTTTATGTACATAGAGCATCTAGACCTGAAAACGTAGCACCAATTAAAGATCCCTTCTTTTTTATGTATTATTATTTTATCACATTTCATACAATGATAACTATGTTATAATACTAATATGGAAGCTCTTGTGTATAGTACATATAATATTGTAGTACCGTAACTGCGTATTTATTGTCTACTTACAATATTTAATTAGTTAAACGGATCATAACATAGAGTCAGATTCTTCACAACTCCAGTGCATGCTAAAGTCGGTCATATGAAGCGCTAATAAAATGTATTCAACATTCTTTAGTTCTTGTACTATAAGAGAGTACCTGTCACAGTCATACATGGATTTCCCCATCGCAAATAGTAATACCGCTTTAAAACTTTAAAAAACATGAAGAACATGAACACAGAAATAGCAGTCTTTATAGAGTAGAGAGGCTAGAACACCTTTTAACTAGCGCTGTAGAATATAATGAGGATTCCAAATGGTAACACTTATTTTTTTTATTATATTTTCGGGTTATGTGTGTTTCGTATATGTTATAAAACGAAACTTGATTTAACAAACACGAGTCAAATTCAATCGACGTACCGTGGAACAATGGGCCTAGTGCTGCTCTTAGACAGGTGATTAACAATGTGATATATTATCAAGCGAATGTATTTTGTACATTATATATGAATGTCCATTACCTCTTTATCAGTCCGTAGCTATTAATGTTAAAAATGCGATATAAAAAGTCGTTACATTTGTAAACTGGTCCCAAGAGTTATCCTTTAGGCGACATCAAATATAACGAACTACTTCAGCCACTTCGTCTACGGAAACGAAAGAAAGAGATATTTCACATTATTTTCTATTTAAAACTATATAATAAAATACAACCATAAATGCAGTCAAATTATGATATATATTTTTTTAAAAGACCTTATAAATTGACATAGGTATTTATATATGTCAATATATTTAGTTTACTAATGTTTTTTTTATTATTCAAATCCAGTTCCTAGTTACATTTTAATATAGTAAGTACTTTAAAGATTTTTGGACGAAAACGCTACATTCGCATTTCTCTAAGTACTTAAGAGAATAGAGAATCATTACAATATAGCATATATATATGGTGGGAATCGTTCACATCGATTGTGGGACGAACGGGCGCCATTGGTGGCGTCTTGTGACGTCACACTGGTATCGACCGCCACCCACGTGCGCGCATGCGTCGTTGAGGGAGCTCGAACGTGATTGGTCGGTTTAGATGACAGCGTAGTACAGGATGGAGTTTATTTTGAAATGCGTCTTATTGGAAAAACAAAGGGTAATAAGGTTTCTAGAAGAAGTTTAATAAGGTTAAATAGCTTGACTGCAAGAAAATAAAGAATATGACAACATTAAAATGACATTGTTCTTTAATTTTCGCTTTTAGCCATCAAATGTTTTGATACAATGCGAAATAAAAACATTAAATATTTTTGATTTATTTAATGAAATCTAGGTTTTAATCTAATTAGATAATTCTTTTCATTTCTATCTAATTAGATGAACTTATAATCTCATTTATCTACGGAGGAAATATTTGCTTGTAAAAAAGTGAAGTCAACATTTATTATCTTTTAAAAAACGTTAACAATAATGATACCAAATATTCTTTACATTTGATTTTATTTCTGCAATAAAAATCTTTTTAATGTGATGGTGATCATAAATGAATCATTGTTTTTAATAAAATAAAAATTTATAAAAAAATATAAAAGTTTGAAACTTTTAATTTAAACATATAATAAACATATAATTAAAATTAATTTTATAGTTTCAATTTGTACCTAGTTGAATATTATAACTTATATTATCTGATAAGATAAAAGCTTGTTGAGAAGCCATTTCAAGTCAATTCAACTAAATTCTGATTAGAAGATCGCGTGACATAATCCATTACATGCCTTTAAGATATTTATACGGAACCTTAACAATTAACCGTTTTTCAAAAGGTTTTTCCAATAGAATAAACAAATAGACGTATTAGTATTTCCATTACTAAGTTATGCTAAATAATTGTAATGTATTGAATTTTAAATAATAACTTTTTTTCTTTACTTTAATTAAAAACGTAATCTAAAATATTAATTGATATGTAATAAGTGTATTAAATAAAGATATATCCAAAAAGACTATTGTATAGTATACTAGTTAGACCTTACAAAACCAATAGATTACGATCTAAGGTCAAATTCAATAAAATGACATTCCATAACTGAGATTCCAGGTTAACCTCAATATGATACGGGTCGGTTTATACCTCTGCCAATGTCTTTTATATAACCTTGAATATCCTACCATTTTCCGTGAAGGTTGATTAGGATAGTAAGGGTTTGATGATTTAAGATATAAGTATACATTTCCATTTTAGAAGAATTCAGCAAATATTTATTTTAATACCTTTATTTTGGACAATAATATATAAATATATCGGCTGTACTTGCGTTATTTATATCGAAACGAAATGTGAACTGTTCACTCCGCCTGCATCGAGCTCATGAGTACGAAATAAGAAACCTGATTTTCTTCAAAGCCAGAAAGGTAAAAGCTTAAATACACAAATTATATAGGTATACGATATCAAAACACGATGAAAAAAAAATCGGATCAAGCAATAAGGTTATATAGAAATATATATAAAATTTTATATTTTAACTATAATAACATATGCATCATTAGATTAACTTTATATATTAAGCTTCTGTAAATAAAAAAAAACATTTTTGAAACTATAAATATAAAACATCCTGCGTGTAGTAATAGGTCGCGAGGGATGAATACTTCTTTTAGAATTTATAGATAGTCTCATGAGAATCTTCTTATTGGTTTCTTTATTCTGTCTCACTGATAAAACATAGAAAAAACAAAAATGTCAGCATTTAGTAATTGACATTCTACATATCAGAGAAATGTCAATGTCAATATTTCTATCTATTTATTTTATCAAAATATATTTATATATCTATATTGACCATCATATGCATAAATAAATAATACGTTTATAGGTCAAGGATTGATTTAGATTTTAAAATATACTGGCGTGTCGTAGCAACGCACGTAGCACGCTGTAGCTTGACGTCACGCGTAGCTCGAAAGCTCCAACACAGGCACGTAGGCGTGCAGACGTAGTACAATGACGTTACAAAAATGAAATTTAATTAGATTTTCTTAATATTTGGATTTAATAAATACTATTTTCATTTTTTTTATTATTTTTTTTTAAAGTAGGATACGTTGAAATAAAATATTATCATTACAATCTAATTATTTTGGTGGTTATCGATGTATATGTAAATATAAAACAACATTCGATAAAACATACTTAATATCTATTTTATTTTAAACTCTATGTTATTATGCCTATGGTATGTGCCACAGTGAATAAATATGTTTTTATTAAGATAAAGCGACTCATCCTGCCATCGATCTTTGAATAAGTAATAAATAATAATATCGTTTTATACTACAGTTTTATAATTATCTTATCAACTATATTGACTTAAATATATACTTGTTAAATTGTATTTTTTCATTCTGTACTCCTTCATTCTATATGTTATATACAACAGCGAAAACCTAAGTCGAAGTTCAATACTAACAAATCCTTCACAAAGACATTGGAGGGTTATTAAGAATGCATGACGTGTTATAGACCAATCCGAGAGCATAGTGGTTATCAGCAGTCTCAAGGCAATACTAACGGGAATATCATGATAGATAGCATGTACCTACACACTCACACATATAACGAATATGTAATATAAGCTTTATATTTTTTGTTATAAATAATAATGTAATAAATAATAATATAATAAATGATAGTTTATTGTTCGATTGACACAACGATACATACAAATAATCAAATAAAAGAAGAAAATTATAGTTTAACTAACAAATAACAAAGTTTCGAGAACGTATGACAGTGACATTCGCGCCAAATATAATTTATCTTTTTTTTGTGCGTAACATTTGCTGTCAATTATATGTGACATTAAACTAATATTGGTTTATAGAATAAAAACTTACAAAACAACATGACGAAGGTTTAATTGTTTTGAATTAGAAATCAATTAAAAAAATGTTCTATATTCAAATTTACAAAGTCTTCCCATTTATGGGAAGGCTAGTTTATGAATGTTTATATTCGACGTAAACAAGCGCAGTTATCAAACTACATACTATAATAACTGATAGTATCAATTATATTTATTGTTACTCAACAAAATGCACTGGCACTTGATACAAACTTAAAAGAACAATCAGTACTGACAACTTAACAGAAATGTAATCCTAAGAATAAGCAACAAACAAAACTATAAAACATTACAAAAGAAAGATGACATATACGATGCATGTAGGTTACATATCCCCAGACAGACGTCGTAAATATTTTATACAATTTACTTGCTGTCGTATAATAATAAAATTTATAGCGTAAGCATTATGTAAAATTTATTTATTTGTAATTTATATTAGTTGCAGTATTTTTTTAATTTTATGTAAAAAACAAAAACATTAGGATCCAATTTAAAACACCTATCCTTGCAAACCTAAAGAATTGCTATAAGTGAAATAAATCTATAAATTATTGTATATTTTGGAATAGTAACGAGACGAAATTTGTATATAAAACAATAGTTATTCTTTTCCCGTTTGTCTGTGCGGGCATCACAAAAACAGATTTGAGATAAAACTACCAAGAACAAACCTACAAATCAACATATTAGATGATTTTTATTTCTGTAAAATCTCTCATTTTCTTATAAAAATAAAATATATCGGTTTCAATTTAAAGTAATAAATGGTTTATGGTGTTATGATTTGAGTCAAGAAGGCATGAAGGATGAAGGGACAGTCGAAGTCACTGGCAACAGCTAATATAAAATAATTCCATATCTTCTAACATTTTGGCTATTCCTTCGAGAAAACCTGATATAAAAAACGAACAGACGAACCAAAACACATCTATCCATTCAGCGCTGTAAAGACACGTATTACCTTTCCCCAGACTCGGTGCCCGCATCTTTATGACCTCCCTTACCTTAAAATATTGAGGAAACTTCGCAGACAAACAGCGACTCTAACTAATTCAATATAATAGAACATTTGAAACGAAAGCATTTAAACTACATTCGTGTGAATGAGAAAAGTTTTATGTTTTAAAAGACCATTTTCAAAGTCCAGTTACCACTTTATTTTGACAACTATCGTGTGACATTTAGTTAGGGCACTCAATATTAATATACATGTAAATATTTATAAAAAATACATGTTATATCTTTTAAATGATACATAAATGGAAAGGAAATGTACAAGTAATAAAGAGCCCACAGTAAGTAAATTACGGGACAAAATTGTTTTTACAAAATATAATCCTGTCCTCGACTATCAAATCACTCATGCAGACGATAGAATACATCTCACTGCTTCATACATATTTGATCTCAACAGATGCCTCTCAGATGAATGTCTTGAATCATCCTTGGATAACTTTCAAACGTAACTATATTAACTGTTTATATTATAATAAATATCAAGCTAAGTATCGAAAACATCTAACAAACTACTATCTATAGGTAGAGTTAAATAGTATGTAATACAAAATAAACCAATAATTGCTTTGGTACCAAAGTATGTTCGATTATTGTGTTTTAAATCTTTTCTTTTTCTGTATATATCTTTTTGACTTTGAATGAATACCAGAGATCACCGGTGTACATCAAAAGGAAATGTCAAGAGGGCCTATTTCGATACCATACTTATCGAAAAAAATTACATTATTTTTTTTAATCCTGTTACAAGCCTGTTCAAACTAGTTTCCACCATCATAAATTGAACCTGAGTCAAGCACCGTTGTGTACAGGACTTAAGCTTAAATTACAGCTTGTAGACGAGCGACAGACATACGAAACACGGTAGTGTGAAGTAATTCAACTTTGTAAGCCCCTTTTCAATTCCGAGCAGTACATGTTGTACGACACTCTTTGCACATACAGACGTACAGACGTCGAAAAAATTTAAATGAAATTTAATTGCCAATTCAATACTCGTATTCCTTACGAGTAGGGTTGCCATCTGTTTGGCTTTTTCAGCTCGTGTCCGTGTCCGACTAAATATTTGAAACAATTGCTAAGATGATGTACACATTGTGTAATTTAAAAATCACATGTCCAGAATTTTATAAAATGATTTCCAAAGAAATCAATGTTTTAGATAAAAAAAGTTGAAAAAGTCCAATATAGAAAATAGTCGATTTAAAAATTACGTCCGGCTTTTAGGACGTAGTGTCCGGCCTAATACAGCGCAGAGTCAGTTTTTTTTTTATTTTATAAGATGGCAACCCTATTTATGAGGCTCAGGGAAAGCATTTCTATATAACGTTATTATAGAACGGCGACAGCGAGGCGGGCTAGCTTCATTTAATATGATTGTACCTTATGGAAAGCACGCAATTGTAAAATGTGGGAAATTACCCAATATATCGAGGTCAGAGACCTAATAATTAATTTAATTGTTAAAATTTGCAAGTCATTGTTATATGAAGTCTAAAGTTCAAAGTCCAAGTCTAAATTCATCATTGTATCTGTAGTATATTAAGCATTATTATTATATGCTATTTTATTATTTCTTTCTCTTTTTTTAATCTTTTGATATGGACTAAACACCTGACATAAACAGGTACAAAAAGTGAAGTCAGTCTAAAATAAGACCATTAAAAAGAAAAGAGAAAGCAAATGAAGTTACCTATCTGCCACTATTTTTTTGGCGTGCGTTATTGATAGTAATTGAGTGAGCAATTGTCATTCTTAGTAAAATGCTGAAAGCAAACCAAAAATTTCAAATATGTGTCTGCTATTTTGACACTCATAGGCCTGCCTAAGGCACTCTTATCCTATGTATAATAATTATATTCTTTAATTTATTCTATTATTATTATAAATCATCAATAAAATAACCAATGCTTTTAACATCATACTGTCAAAATGTAAATCCGCCAACGCAACCCACACAATGACGTATAAGCTACAATAAGAACCATTAAGCATCGTGAACAATCAAACAGCTCTGAAAGCCATTAGTGCTGTACTATACTGTACTGTACTATACTGTACTGTATGTAGGTCGCTAGTGTTCAATGAAAAACGTAATTATAAAAAAGATTAGTGAATTAAAAGATTAACTTGCCTTTATTTGCGTTTATTGAATATAATGTACATCAGGTAAATATTTTTCTTAATATTTACCGTGTGTTTTGCCTCATGTATACTACTACAATAATTTGATTCTCTTGACACTTTTCTCTTAAAATCTATACCTTGCATCTAAATGTTAATAAAAAAGTTAAGCAATATACTAAAAAAAAAACTCCTATTTATGTATATGCCTGATAACGAAAACTTTACTTTTGTCACACCTATTCTACGAACCCATGCCTGGTAGCAAGCGTTTTTTTGTTACAATATTTTACATTTATGTCAATCTATGTTATGGAGATAGTATATTAATTCTATGATTGTAACTGTATGCTTTTAAATTTTGCTTAAAACAGATTTTTTAAGTGAGCAAAATCATGTTTAAATATACACATATTGAAAATCGCAAAATAAACAAAACAATATAATATATTACCAAATAGTATTATAGAAAAATAGAAAAATATGAAAGTAAATTAAACATAAAAAGATATTTATATTAAGTAAACGAAGTGTAAAAAGAAAATGACCATTAAGATGCTAATGAAAGTGTGAAAAAAAATTCCCTGAAGAGTAATTGGACGCTGACGTAAAATAAGGGTCGCGTCATAGACTCACCGCCTTTGCTTACACGTTTAAGATGACTTCCTCAGATTCATCCAATAACAATGAAGATAAATTACATTTAATAACTCTGAAGCTAACATAAACATCAAGTTATTGCAATATTCTTTTTTACTTGTGCTCAAAATAAGATTCTAAATTTAGTGTACTGTAAGCTTATAGAAATTGGATAATTGTCTGAAGGGTTGAAAACCGCAATCACGTGAATGTCTCTTAAGAAAATTTATAGTGTAATAAATACTCAATGGCGGTAATACCCCGCTAACCTTTCTAGAGACGAAATTTGAGCAAATCAGATTATCGACTGTGACCACATCAGAGGCTCGTATACTTGAGTGGGCGGAAAGGTTGTTTGAAGCCAAAGTCAGTGGTAGGTTGGCATTCCGGATAAGTGCAAATAATATACTCTAGATATATATATATATATACAGTTCAAGATCGGTTATGTAGGAATCAACAAATTTGTAGACCTTATATTTAATTTAATTAAAAATGTTGTGAGCTATAATTACTAAAACACTACTACATTTATTATCTATAGTCTTCGGAAAGGTTCTAAAATGGCATAACATTAATTTATTATGAAGTGGTCGATCAATTAAGCCATAATATTTTCAATACTTCGCTTGAATTCCGTGGTTATTTGTTTAAGTCAATATATTTTAGGTTCCGTCTATTACTTCGCCATTCAACTTTTTCCTAATTAACTACCTACCATGAAAATATGTCTCCAACTTCTTTATTTCTTTCTGAAATAAGACGTTATGAATAGCCTTAAATATCATTAAAACGACGTTGGAGGTCGTGAGGGTCGTGACCCTGTCTCGGGAGATAATTTCTCCCATATAAACATTATTTTTCTTGGAAATAAGATTCTATCAAATATTTTTTTAAACATTCTACATTGCCGCCAATTTAAATGTTCACGTCTGAATTAAATTATACAAAAAAAAAAAATAATAAAAAACCCCCGATACAAAAAGACCTCTAAAAAGTATAAAAATAATATTATTATGTACTTATTGAAGTGGTTGCGTCGGGGGACCGTTGTACGTACGTTGACGATGGTGTCTATTTTACCAGCTAAATTAAAATACAGACACACAAATTTTCAGTTGTTTAAGTATTTCTATTAACTATCCTAATATTTGGAGGAAAGATTTTGTTTGTTTGTTTGAATTGAATGGACTCCGAAACTACTAGACCGATTTAAAAAAATCTTTTAGCATTAGAATCCTACATTATCCCTCTGATGAACATAGGTTATATTTAATTCGAGAGAAAATAAGGATCCGCGTAAAAAAATCTACAATGTAATACATTATAAATGTATTAAGTAACATGATTCAAGACTTTTTCATATACGTATAGAAAAATAATAATAAATATAAACATTTACAGTTAAAATGATTTACAATCACTAATAACACTATGATGAAGGGATTTATATTATCACTAGCTGTGGCCCGTGACTCTTTATTACCACTATCATAAGCCATATAAATATAATTTTTATAGTTTACGTGGACGCAGTCACGGGCAACAGTTATCCCTAATAAAGTACTTTACCTGATTAAATAAGTGTAAAAACTTTTTGGCCTACAAAACAAGCCTTTTTTTCCAAAATAGCGCGGGCAAAGCCTCTGGGAAAAGCTGATTATTGCATAATATGCTGATATTGCACAAATAAAACGTCAATATCTTGAAGACGACTGTTTCTTTTTCGACCAATCTTAGCTAAGAACCATCTCGACGAACATAGCTTTCGATTAAATAAACCAAATTCAAATCCATCCACGCGTTTGGCCGCTACATTGCCACAGACAGACACATAGATACACGGATCGACAGGTCAAACTTATAACACCTCTCTTTTTAGTCGGGGGTTAAA
The DNA here is from genome assembly GCA_959347405.1 of Napeogenes sylphis. Lineage (NCBI taxonomy): Eukaryota > Metazoa > Arthropoda > Insecta > Lepidoptera > Nymphalidae > Napeogenes > Napeogenes sylphis. The sequence continues at coordinate 3,745,714 of OY365783.1, forward strand.
AAGAACTTTTTAGGACACTAGTATCAAAGGTAATTAACATTTACACAAAAACAGAAAAAAAAATATTATTAAAATTAAAATTAAGTGAAAAGCAAAAACAAAACTGAAATATGTAAGTTGTCGAGTTAATAGCAGGTTTTTATTAATGCTAAGTAATATTAATTTTAGAATCAAGTCTACATATTATGCTGCATTACCGCACTGTAAAAATACCATTGCAAATGTAATATATTTACATTTGCAATGGTATATGCAAATTTCATATGCGAAGTTCAAGGTTTTGATTTAACGGAAAAAAATACTTGAAGTTCAATAAAAAAATAAAAAAGTATTTGATATTAATTATTCACGGAATTTTTAATTATGAAACCTACTTACCTTCAAGTCTTCTGATGTTGATTACATCTGTAAAAAATAATAATAATATTAGTACATCAACATAAAACAAACACAAGGAAAAAATATATATATAAAAAATAATTTAATATATTAATACAAAATACGCATTTTCATTATTATTAGATCATAATTTTAAACACCTTTTTTTATTCTTAGTTTTTTAAACAGAAACATTAAATAAACAATTAGATTTACGTTTGGACTTAAAATAGCTTAAATTAATGTTTGCAAATAAACCAAAAAAAAAACCTGTAAAATAAATAACAAAAAATAATTGTTTAATATTATTTTAAACCGTAAATAATGTTAATTTAAGTTCTAAAACACGTTATTCTACATTCTGAATGAAATATAAACTTACTATAGCGTTACTTATCTAAGAAAATTAATAAAAATAGAATAATCCCTTCAGAGACGGCCAGAGCTGTAGGTAATGGCAAGACTGTAATAGCTCGTTCGCAATTAAGATATCACGTCTATTAACTTCGTAGACTTTAGCCTATAGAATATTATTCATGCCCCGGACGCCATCTTTAAATACGAAATATTATATTGGTTATATAGAATAAAAGCTCTTTGGATTGGAATATGTTTTGTCTAAAAACTGTCAGCATTTTTATATGGTTGTAACGTGTGATAAATAATATAAGATTATAATTAAATTAATTGAATAATATATTTGGCAATTGTTTTACATCATACTTAAATTAGTTTTTATTTTGATAATTTTAATGCTTTCAAGTCAATACAAAATATGTGATCAATTAATACAGTTTCAACCGTGTTAACTAAACTTTGTTTGTAGATGACTGCCTTAACGTGTCAAATGGCACAATTGAGTCCATTCTCATAATAAAACCGTTGCCAAAATGAGATTACCGAGTGCGTTCACCCCAGCTTAAAGTTCTTTTTTCCACAAACGTAATTTTGGACTTTTCTTAACAATCAGTGACTCGACTGTGATAACATTTATATTATTATTAGATAGATCAGACTTTTTATTTTTAATAGACACATATTTAAAAGACAACAACAATGGTAGCTTGGCAGGTAACATTTAAAATGTTAAAGTAGATATCAACCGAAGGGAGATTAACATCGTTAGGATTTTTGTACTAGTAAGTACTAAAAAAAAATACTAGCACTAAAATACACTTTCCACAACTGATTGTAAGATGGAGCTACTGCGAGTTCAACTGATCTAAAACTTTTACGAATTGGATGCAGTTCTGATGTAGACTGACATACTTTTAATAAATTAAATAATTGAATCTGGAATTGTACATGGCGAAGATAATTATATTCTATGTTCCAGCAACAATATTGATATATAAGAAAAAGTAACTAAAAAACATCGTTATTAAGGAAACAAATACCACCGTCCCAGCTGTGCTGTATATTGATTTAAAGCCCTAATTTTATTATGGATGAGGTAGAGTGCATTCACCGACGGCGGAATAGCGTGCGGCGCCGCACTCGATAACACATCGCATGGTGTGGCCATGGCTTTATAAGTCTTATGGACACTGTATAGCAGTAATTACACTTCACATTAGGTAGTTATAAAGTAATAGTTAGAGAGTAATAGAGTGTTATTAAACAATGCTAAAAAAAGTGGCCTGTTTTACAAAATGGTCGAATTACATATAAAATACAATTGAGTTTCATTAACTTTTTATATCTCAATGAAGATCTTTATTACAAATGAAGAAATAATAATAAAACCACATTTTATAGCAATAAAGTATTTAAAAAAAACTTTACAAAAAACTTAGTACTTTGCTATGACAATAAAATTTGATTACAATAAGAGTTTTCATTATTGTGCATTATTTATTAAATGATACAAACATTTTGTAAATTCTTCCTCTTAAATAAGATATTAGTACAAAAACACACACAAACTTAAAAGTATATTTTCTTATGGCCACCCTAAATTTAAACCTGACCTACCATAACATCAACACTACCACCATCTACATGTGTGTGTGTACCAACATAATTTGACCATTGACATGATCCTTAACTATATGTAGGAAGCTCCAGTTTAATTTAACAATATTACCTAAATTTAAATATCAAAATCCTATTTATCTATTCATTTTGAGAAGATACCTGATAAATTCTAGTAATTTTTTAATCTTTGCACTGAAGTTATAATTGTTATATTTTGAAGTAGTGGGGATAAACTGATGTTTGGGTGCCCTATATTATTTTATTCTTATTTATGTTTTTATGTGCATTAATACTTAATTTACAATTTTTTAACAAAAATACATTCAATCAACATTACAAAATAAGACAAGATTAAATTTGTAGATTACAGCAGTTGTGGGGTTTCCTTATTATTAAACATAATTCTTTAATTTACCATCATTTATTTAAGATTTAGTTCTTTAATATTTCCAACAATCACTTTGAAGGACAGACAGACCTTTAAGTCATTCCTATAAACTAAAACTTAGTAAGTTGGTCACATTGAACTCAAATTAACATTTCTATTCATAAGATGATTACTTTGTATTATTAATATCTCTTCAAAAGTCCTTTAAAAATCAGTAACAGAAAAGGTGACTCATTTGCTTCTTCATTGAATTTTATAAATTGAATTGGCAACAGCCCAATTTAACACCATGTATCCCTTCATAAACATTTGGATATTTAGTTTGAGGTAGGTCTGGAATATTTTTAGGTGACAATTATATTCTGTATTGATTTGACTTACTTTAATTACTAATATTTAAAACATTTTAGATATTGTTGCTAATTGGTATATAGGTAATCATAATTAGATATAAATAATCAAAATCTATGACAATGAATATATAACTAAAGTTATAAAAATACACATTGGTACCATTATAAAAAGTATATTAATATAAGCATATACTTATTAGTCTTAGCTAGTAACTAGTGTAATTTCTTTGTTCTTTTAATTTGCAATGTATTTCAAGTGGTTATCTGTTTTATTAAAGATATAGGTAATATAATAATTTCTTTACTTCTGAAATCATTACTATAAAATTATTACATGACTTCTTTGTGATATATTACAACTGTCGATATATTGCAACAGCAGATTTCTACCCTTGTATTATAGTTATATCCTTCCTCTATTAAAAGTATTCCCTGAAAAATCAATAACACTAACACTGACGTACATCTTACTTAGCGTTTGTATAAATATTATTTAAGATTATATACATACCAGATTACAGGTGGTGAAAATGCACTTTTTAAAACTCAGTGTTTATTTTATTTACAGAAAAATTCGGATAGATTCTTTTAATATTTATTTATTTTCCACAAATCTAATGGCCCAGATCAATCATTAAAATCAAACTGTATTGACACTGACATTTACTTTGAGGTAACCTGTTCGTTCAGTAATATATTTCTCATTCATATAAAATATTTTCAAAGTTGTCAGTGGTTCTTAGTATTATTAATTTTTAAAATACATGCATACTTTTTTATGTAAAGTAATATAAAATAATCAATCTTTAATTGCTTGGTGGCTGGATATGAAAGATAAATCTCCGCCAACATTAAATATTATATTGACCTACTTATAATTTTATGATATAAAGCCGTTTGGTCTTTATATTTCGTTTATTTCCGCAGATGCCAACGAACCGACAATAAGATCTAAAATCAAACATGGACGCAATGGAAATTCGTGTACAAACCCGCAAATGTGCTGCAATCCTTGGAGAACTCTTCCTGTTTTCGTTCATGAAGAAATCGAGAACGTTGAAATAATAGTTGCTTAAATGACAACATAATGGGGGTATAGGCATCAGGTTTTCTCACTATACAATAACAGTGGTCTTCTCATTCTGATTCTTTGTATTTTTTTTTTTTTTTGCAATAAATTCTTTGTAATACCAAGGTATTTCAATACGTTAAATTTTTACCATGCGTTCGATTAGAGAAGGACCGCGTCATATCTCCCCCTGGTGTCTTAAGGGTCAATAATAAAAGTTGACACTACTCTATACCATTTATACGAAAAGTAGCAGAAACACGCATACAAACACGCACTGCACTATGAAATTTTATAACGTGACACAATGAATCTTATTTTTGTAGAGAGTACTTATTTCTAAAACGGCACAATTTTTGGGTGACAAATGATTTTAACTACAAGAACATACACCCCAATTAAGAACTTAAAACCATCAACCGGATCTAAGAATTTAAAAGTCGAAGCCCAGAAGCCCAATTTTCCTAATTGCCCTACCACTGTACCTTATGCCTCAAGATCAACCACAAACCAAAAACGGCCACGCAACCAAACGACCAAATTTACAATTCATTGATTTACCTTTTACTCAATTGAAATACATGGTGAGAAACAAGAATAAATATGAGATGGGTCAAGCGACAATGACCAGCATTAGCATGTTTACTTTTTACTGATTAAGACAGGCCCTTGTTAATCGGCAATTATTATTTGACTTCCAAATTATCCAATGATGGTGACGTCGGAGTAGCTTGCTGGATTCCGAAATATAAAATTATACTCCAATTTAAATGTCCCCCCATGACATCAGTTTTTACAGGAGAGTCTGTTGCTATTCTAGAAGCATTACTTTTTGCCGAATCCCATAATATCCGACAAACAATAATACTGACAGACTCATTAAGTTGCCTTCAAGCAATTAAAGAAAACCCCTTTCGAAGTAAGAGTAAGTTCTCAATCATTTTTAAAATTCGAGAAGTATTGTTCTCCTGCTATCAAAAGAATATACAAATATTATTAGTTTGGATTCCGGGACACTCTGGCATAACTGGCAATGTACATGCAGATATATATGCTAAACAAGCAATACAAGTAAGCCCCATTTCCCTTTTGACAAATTATCCTCAAGATTTAAATTGTCTTGCTAAATTCCACCTTTACCAATCCTGGCAATTTTCTTGGTCCTCATCTAAACTAATTAAAGGCAGATATTATGCATCAATTCAATTAGATATTCCTCGAAAACCTTGGTTTTTTATTTATAGAAAAAGTAACCGACAAGTAACCTCGACCATTTGCAGACTGCGAATAGGTCATGCTAGCACCCCAGTGCACTTAGCTAAAATAAGGGTTAGAGATCATTCATTGTGTGAATGTGGGTTAGACGAAGGTACCATTCCTCACTTACTTTTCTCCTGTCCCAGACTCACTTATCAACTTTATGATGTTCTCCCAGCTAATATCCCTCGTCCCTTAAATGTAGAATGTTTTTTAAACCTTGTTAATAGTCCTTTGGCCTGGTTTGTTTGTAAATTTATTAAATGTAATAATATAAAACTATAAAATATTATATTATTAAAACCTCTAACTTATAATATATATAAATAAGTAAATATTATCACATATATAAATAAGTAAATATTATCCTTTTGTGTTGTTTTAGGTGCTGGTCAACTATTTAACTAAGGAATTAAAATTTACACAAATTTCAAAATTCTCCAATCTCCTTCATGTTTTCTCCACTCTGTACCACAAGTATTGGAAAATATAAAGCTTTTTTTAACTAAGTGTTACTAGAAATTGGCAGAATATTCCATACATATATGTGAATGAAGCCATAACACAAAAAAAAAAAAAAAAAAAAATATTATTTGACAAACCTATATAATAGAAATATCCTGTGCTTTTTATCGCGGAGACGCCACGGTTTATGAACTCGCTAACGCAAGGTAATAAAATAAGACAAAATATGGTAATAGATATAGATATTATATTAGGATTATTAAACTTAAGGCATCACATCCAATAGAAGTCTAATGTCTAATGGTAGTGCAACTAGTTTCACAAACTCTTGCAATTAATACATTTAATGAAATGCATAAAGCCGCATTTAGTTAGCAGCCTTCTTGTATCTTGCGGAAACATCCTGCCAATTGGCAATGTCGAAGATCGCCTTGACGTAGTCAGCTCTCACATTCTTATATTGCAAGTAGTATGCATGTTCCCAAACGTCGATACCAAAAAGTGGAACAATACCTGGAAAAAAAAAAATTAGTATAAAATAATACTTTATTGAGTCTTGAGTTGCACTTTTGAGAGTTTTCTTTAATAATATATTTGACTTAATATATAAAAAGGATGAGGTTCCTTAAAAGTTACCCATTATAACCACAAGACATGTACCACCATGACAGGAGCTTCTTTTTTACTATTTTCTGTAATATTAAAAGGTTTAAAATATGTTGTCTGTTTAAAAGTGATTTACATTCCTATTATTAATAATCATATACATAGCTAGAGGAAGAAAAATCTAAATTCAAATTTCTTTAGGCCAGTCACAAATCACATATTTGTTTAAATCAAATTACCAGTTGTAGGCTCCAAAGGATCTTGGTTCTGACAGGTAGTGATCTGCAACTTCTTCATAAGCTTGTGGTAGCCGAGCCAGCCCCAGCCGGAACCTTGCACAGCAACAGATGCCGCTGCTAGCTGGTTCTTCATATTCTCCCAAGAACCAAAATCCCTGAATGTTGATATGATATATTAATTATTTCACCTAATTGACAACTTCAGTGAAACACAAGAAATAAACATTTTTGTAAAGTATAAACAAAATAAACATAATAGCTGAACTACTATACTATAATAATAATAGTTAATAAAATACATAGTTCAATAAGTAATAAAAAACTCAGTTTGATGGGTTTTCGGAAAGGAACAACAATATGTTAGAAACAATTGAAAACAGAAATAAACAAAATGTTAGAATAAAAGGGTAGTTAGTAGGGAATTAAGAACAAAAGGTCGAATATTTACTTCTCAATGGCTTTGGTGAGATCATCAGAGGGTTTACCGCCATTAGGGGAAAGGTTCTGCCAGAAAATAGTGTGGTTGATGTGACCACCTCCATTGAATCTAAGAGCAGGTGCCAGATTGATGACTGTCTCAATGTCGCCTGAAGACAGATCTCATGTTACTTATCAATTTTGGTATAGTAAACTGTCAAAATTTATTTACTAAGTCATGTTCATAATAAACCTGTACAAACATTATTATATAAATATAATATATACACAAATATATCTTAAAATATATGTTCTACTGTTTATTTTACACAATTACAAAATAATATAATACATATATATTATTAAAAAAATTATGTTATAGTCAACTAAAACCTCACAACCATAGGCAACAAAATAAAAAAAATTACTGCTCTATGGCTTCAGACAATTCAGTAGACGGTTCGCTTTTGTTAGGGGACAGGTTCAGCCATAATATAGAATGATTGACATGACCACCACCATTAAACTTAATGGCACTCAGTAAGGACAGTATTGTATTTGTATCTGCTACTGTTAAAAGAAAGTAGATGTTATTATCATTTTTTTTTTTCAGTAATTAGCAAGATTTTTTTTAATAATGTTTTTATTATAAATTCTTCCCTAATTTTATTTATGTAAAATTAAATATCAATAATAAACAATCATAATACACCTTTAGCCTGAGCTTGGGCCAGTTTCTCTTCAGCTGCATTTAAGTTATTTACATAAGTAGCATGATGTTTCGTGTGATGCAGGCTCATGATTTCTCTGCTGATTACTGGTTCCAGTGCACTGTACTCATATGGTAGATCTGGGAGAGTGTGCTTCTGACGACAAACACCGACTGTGCGGCTGTAATGTTTTTTATGGTATTTTAAAACTAGAACAACATTAGAATCAAAAACAAGAACTAAACTATTCGTTGTTCGACAAACGATTATGTATTATGAAATAATATTAATAATTTAAGGTACATATTGTTATAATACACATTTTATACATCATTGTTTACCCTTTATATTAAGGATAGATTAGGCTAACGTTACTAGACTTACTTTAACATAAAATAATATTGTATAATAATTACATGACATTGCTGATCCTGCGAGTCGCGATCATGTTCCGTCGTGATAGAAGTTGCAAATATGAAATATAGAAACAAAATGTTACCGAGATTGTGTCCTTATTGGACTGGGTAATATTTTATTTGATAAAAACTTAATAATAATTATGCAACCTTTGTATTATTACAAATGACACTGTCTGTCACCGGTCTTGAAAATCGAAATCGAAAATTGTTCAACGTAAGAAAACTGTCAAACTAATGTGTCAATGTCAAAATTACGTAAAAAGCATAGGGTAGAAAAAAAGAGTACTAACTTATATATATTTATACTTTATACATAATTGTACAGCTACATTCCAGTCGAATATAAGCGGAGATATAGTCTTAGATGGTAAAGCATACTAATGCTATGCGTACCACGACTATATCTCCTCTTTTATTGAGTACTAAGTAGTGGTATATTCACTCTAACCTTGAATACACCCAAATTGTATTCGAATGTAGGCATCGACGCAGGTAAGCTGTATTAATCCCTTGCTGTATGAATCAAACAGACGAAGCAAACCTCTTCGTTCGGACAGATGGGATATTAGCGACATTTTTTTTTAGGAATTTAATGCCTAATGTTTACCGTTTTTTTCAATTTTAAACTTTTTATGACGCCATCTATAATTGAGTTTATTGAAATTGTGAAAAATGACATAAATTGAGTAAATTAATGCTATTAGTACTTAATTTGATATATCTATAACAGTACCAACAATATAATAATAATTTAATTAAAACTCAAGGATATAAATATCTTTAGACCAAAAGTAAATACGATTTTGAAGGTAAGGTATTTTGAAGTAACAGTGGTCATAATATTTATTGTTTAATAATATTATGATGAGTTCGATAGAACTATAAGTCGATGTAGATTTGTAAAGAGGTCATAAAGTTGTATTTAGAATATATCTAGAATGGTTTTTATAATCTAGTAAATATATCAAAATAGCAAAAAAACGTTATATTTCTAGAGCCGCCACTGTGCACGGGTATTGGAGCTGAACCCCCTTTTTTACAACATCAAATTGCTTTACAGAATTTCGTGAAGCAAAGTTAGGGTAGTAATTTGTGGCTATTCCTTTAAGTTCTTGCGTGCGTTTTCAAAACTTTTCATGTATTAACTCTATGGGACACATTTTTATCTTTATCTCAAAAACTACAATCAGGATTCATTTGAAAATTAATTTGTTGAAAGTTGATACATGACAATTAAATGCTGTTAATATTTTATTAATGTATCTCTAAGGGTGTAGGAGGAGTAGGTGATCGAAAAAAGATCGAGTTGACTGGTAAAAAGCTTCGCTTCCCTCAGCCTAATAATTTATAACGCATTTATGGCATTTAAAAAAACATTTATTTTATGATATATTTTTCATTCATTGAAACTAAAAAGACAAGCAATATGTATTATGAACTGCTAAATGGTTAAAAAAAATTGATTATATCAATATTTTTAAATACATAAATTGTTGATCTGGGTGTCCAGTAAAGAATATTTATGTTTTTTTAATCTTCAAAAATATTTACATGGAAAAATGATTTTATTTCTAAGTATAAAGTTATATTTTAATTTACGTTTTTATAAATAATAGCACTTTAAAAAAATAATCTTTACTATCTGAAATTTTATAATTTTAGATAACCAGTCAAATTTGATCGTATAACGGCAAAATATGAATTAGGGTAAATATAACAATTTCAGCAAAGAAAGATTAAGTTACCATAAACGAATATGGTGCAAATTAATCTTTAATACTAATTTAAGAACTATCAGCGCCATCTAGACTTTAGCCCATTCTGGTAAGTAAAAATTGTGGTATGGTACTTGAAACACCCTGATGTTTACTTTGTACTTCCTAAAAGTATTAATAATTTTGTACCTTTTTCCAGTCTAATACGATCTAGTATCCTGTGTAATTTACATATCTTTTTCAGACGAAAGATGCGAACGTCTGTTTATTCACGTGAGCGGTGAGTCGCTACTCGCTGGTCGCTAGACATAAAGTGTAAACCCTTTTTAGTTCGTTTAGTTTCGTGTTTTAGAAATGTTTTATGCGAGTTACTGCTGACTGTCGGCAAAGATGCTGATAATCGTTGTATAAACTGTGAATAATAAATATTGTAAACATATAAATTTTTAGTCACTGTTAAAGTTTATAAATCTTTATCTTTGTATAAAGATTATATCTTTATACTTCTGTTTTGTATTTTAAAAACAAAATTGTGAACTATTAAATAACTGAGTGTAGACGTTGCTATATGTGTTGGTAGTGCATTTGTTTATTTTTAGAATTCTCATTTTGCAGTCATGTAATTATTCTGACTCTATAATGTCGCAAAGGGATACTGCTATACATCTTGTGGCTGGAGGGTAAGAATGTTTATTTATCTATAATGTATAACGGATAATTTATTAAATGCGCAGTTGTCGTATTTGCATAATTTTGTAACGCAAACCTATGTATAGCAAGCCATAATATCAATACAATTACACATGTGTATCGTCGTTGTTTACGCCACCTTGTAGTACCTATTTATAAATAGCCGGTTATCAATTGAAAAAAACGCATTACATTCACAAGTTGTAGGTTACGCGTAGTATTAAAATTACAATACCGCGTCGAATGTTTCTGAAATAAATCTAATGTTTTTAAAACAATTTACTTTATTCATTTTTAATAACAATGTCTCAATTTCTATTATTATTTTGTGCGATAAAAGAAAATACTAATTTAATAAACAATATTTATCTTACAAACAAAATACCCTAGATGATTATTTTATAATATTATAGAACTAATTTAGTAAACTAAGTTGGAATAATTATATTTAGTGTTTTAATATGTGCATTTGCTGTATAACAATTAACTAATTTATTAACATATATAGCTAGCTACTGAGCCCAGTTTACAACAACTATAAGCAATTAATTTCAGGGTTGCGGGCACTGCAGGGGCTGTAGTAACATGCCCTCTAGAAGTTGTGAAGACAAGACTTCAATCCTCAAAAGGAGTGGGCATTCCTCCAACACCACCATCTGGAGCTGCTAATTCAAAACGAGTCTGCTCTAAGATCCCAAAACATCAGGTAATAGTTATTTTGTTAAGTGAAATTAAAGAAATTTAGCAAATATTTAAGTATTTGTATTTTATAAACCAAGCTAGCTTTAGGAAATATTGAGATTACATTTCATAAAAAATTTGATAAATCTAGTAATATTGTTGGTTCAACTTGTTACCTGTCTTTTTATATATGTAAACAGAAAAAAAAATGATTTTCCAATATGTCACAAAAACAGCCCATATAATATGAACTCTGGCACACTAAGTCTCTAACTATTGCACCATGAACTTAAAAATGACAACAACATTTAATTTACATTTGGTAAGATATTTTAATTTCTTATAATAATTTAAAAAAACATTTAACTAGATATAACATTTATCGAAGTTTCACATTCTTAATAAGAATTTAAAATCCATAAGTTTTTTATAGTGCAAACAAGTTATTTCTAATTAGTTCAAGATTTGATAATATTTTTATTTTTTTTATAAATTTGTATGAGTATTTTTTTTCTTACAAAATGCAAGAAAATACAACATTTATTCTTTTGAAGAAACAAAATCATAACCTTAATTCAATAAGTTTTATCAATTGTGATAAGAACAGATGATTCTATGTTGTCATTGCAAAATTACAACTAGTATTTATTAAGGTACGTAAACACATCAAGATAAGAATTATGGTTGTGGTATGAGTTTAGCGGTAATATCATAATTATACTGTTGACATCCTTCTGTCTAGTGAGCTATTTACAATTGTAACCAATTTACTGATCTATCAAGCTGATATGTTTACAATCAATGTTTCTGCATAATTTTATTTCAACTGTGGAAATAGTTTGAGGATATTTATTACCTTTATGAATAACTGATTCATAATTACTACATAAAAAGTTGATATTTATAAACCAGATGTATAATTAATATTCTCTGTAACAAATTAATTATCTGTAATTTTGGAATATTCATTTAAAATTTTAAGTGATTAAAAAATATTTATAACATTAATCAATCCATATATATATATATATTTTTTGCGATCAGCTTTACAAGCCCTTAACAGATTTGGTGTGGGAGTAAGATGGCAGGGGAGAACTGTTCCTCCAGTGAGGAAGCTGTCTCATATTAACATGGGACTGTTAATTAGCGAAATCCCAGATGTTTTGCCTTTTCAGCCTTCTGACGTGTATTCATTCATATAATGCTGTTGCTAGAGTGTTAATATGTGCCTTTATATGGTCCTTGTAAGCTTTTGCTCTGTGTTCGGCTTCCTCTCTATCAGTTTTCATTTCTGTGTACTCATGTAATCCACTGGTTCTGATAAATAGTGGTGCATCAGATGTCATTTTGAGTGCTTTATTCTGGAATCTTTGTATAATCTCCACATTTGAGATTTTTGCTGATCCCCATAACTCAATGCCGTATGTCCATATTGGCTTGATTACAGCTTTATATATAAGTATCTTATTTTCCATAGTTACATGTGATCTTCTACCTAATAGCCAGTATAGGTTTCTAAGACGTATATTTGACTCCTAGCGTTTTTTTATAAAATGAGTTTTCCATGTTTGCTTTCTGTCCAGATGTATGCCTAAGTTCCTTGCTGAATCTTGGTGCGGAAGGGAGTCATTGCCAAGTTTAATGGGGGGGCAATTGTCTTTTCTTACACTCTTCTTCTTCTTCTTACTGTACATGAGGTATAGAGTGGGGCCCAGTATGGATCCTTGAGGTACCCCAGCCTTTATGTTTTGAAAAGCGGAAGTGGTGTTATTGACTTTAACTCTGAACATTCTATCTTCCAGGTAAGACTTTAGGAGTTGGTAGAAGTTATGAGGAAGTTGCTTCTTAATTTTGAAAAGCAAGCCCAAGTGCCAAACCTTGTCGAATGCTTGTTGCACATCGAGAAAGACCGCAGAGCATTACTGTTTCTTCTCCAGAGCTTCTCTTATTTTGTCGACTACACGGTGAACCTGTTCTATGGTGGAGTGACCAACTCTAAAACCAAACTGATGTTGGGGGATGACAGCATTATCATTGAGGGCTCGTGTTAAGTTCTCTCAAACAACTTCGACAATATGGATAATAGGCTAATTGGTCTATATGAAGATACAAGGTGTGGAGGTTTACCAGGTTTTGGAATCATGATGATCTCTGATATTTTCCATATTATTGGCACATGTGCTATCCTAAATATAGGATTAATTAAGTATGTTATGCCTACGATAGCCTTTTTAGGAAGTTGTCTGAGGACTTCAGCTTTTATCAGACAGAAACCGGGAGCCTTATTTAATGCTAGTCCTTTAATTTCTTTTTGGACTTCTCTGGGTGAGCAGCTTTGAATTGGAAGACATAATGGCAAGTCTGTTTTTAAAAAGTCTTGTATTTCTTTTTCAGTTGCTATGTCGCCGTTGTTCGGAATGAACACTTCTTGCAAGAATTGTCCAAATACCTCAGCTCGTTCTTGATCAGTTCTAGTCCAAGTGTTACTCTTTTTGATAGGATATTGCCGCTTGAGATGCAACCTTGTTACTTTTTACCGCGTTCCAGAGTGAATAATCGTTTTCGGCTCGGGGATTCAGGTTTAATAATTTATTCTGTAGGGTTTCCTCTTCAATTTTTAATGTATTGTTTCAGATCAGCGGCTGCTTTGTTAAACGTGGTTTTGTCTTGAGAATTTCGACTACAGTGCCATACTCTTATGAGCCGTCTCTTTTCCAAGATCTTAGCTTTTATATCTTTGGGTACATTCCTGCTACTGTGAGTTAATGGGTCAGCTGGTGTAGATTTCCATGCTGCTATTTGTATTAAGTTGGTCAGGGTACTTGCGTAGTTCTCGATATCATCTTTTGGTTTAAGTGCCACTTTCAAATTGAGATGTTCGTTTATGTAGCACCTGAATGCTTTCCAGTCAGTTTTTTTTAGAATGAAGTCGTTTTTTTTTGTTTTTCAATAATCGTGGAACTTATTACAGCAACTACTGGTGTGTGGTCTGAGCTGCTGTCTAGAGAGGTCTGTACACTTAAATAATTATTTGACAAGCCTTTATACACGAAGAAGTCTAAAAGGTCTGGCGTTTTGTTTGGGTCGGTAGGCCCGTAAGAGGGTTCGCCTGCACTTAGAACATTTAGTTTGTTTTTGTTTAAACTTCTTTTCATTTCCCTAACCCTAGATAAGGTGAGTCTAGATCCCCATATTTGGTAACCTTTTCATCACGGTAGGCTAGTTGGTAATCTTAATATATTCACAATTAAATAAAAGCAACAACTCATTTCTTAGTAAAGAATTTAAAACAATGAAATGCTTAAGTACAAATTATAGTTAATTATCAGCATATTTTTGTAAGTAACTCATGCCAGAACAATTTGGCAGCTCCCAGATTTACCCTAGTTATCCTATTTTTGTAAGGTATGGAAACATTACGTTATAAAATACTTTTCCTAGAATATGGATGTATTAATCCATGTTAATGTTGAAATTAAATATATCACAAAAACTAAACCAACAAATATGTTTTAATATTGAGTATAAGAATCAGAAATGTGATCAAGGTTACTGGGAAATTTTTGGTTATTTGTTAAAATAATTTGATACAAATAATAAGTTTAGACTTGATAAAAATATCAAATGTTATTTAAATATTTGATCGGAACTGAATTAATTTTGGACCAAAAGAACTGGTTTTTTTGCGCATTTTCTCTATTCGACAAATTTATATTAATAAGGTATGTTTTTAAATAATACTAGTTGTTGCCACGGACAATATAACATTCCTTATTCTCATCTCTAAGTAATAATATTTATTTTACGCGTCTATTGGTAAACCAAATTATTTAAAAAAATGTTTTGGTAACTTTTCCGTGTGTCACGTACAATTTTTTTTAAGAACAATATAATATTCATAATTAGCCTGGCCAATCTTTACCAGTAAGTAATATTTGCTTTAAAACGGGAAAAAAGATATGTATATTACAAATAAATATGTATTAATATTTTACGATGTATGTTAATTGAGCTTTGAAACACGGTTGTATGAAATTACTGTTGAATGGTTTTCGTAAATATTATGATACTAAGGCCACATTCATTACGATTCGTTTTTTCAAAAAACAAAGATATAAACAGAAAATATGCTAATTGAAGTTGTTATGATATATACATCACATACATAAAAAAAATAATAAATTTGGAACGAATAGTTAATAATTGTCAAAACCAAAATAATATTTTTTTTTCCAGAAGCTTTAAGCTATAAATGGTTAACGAAATTCCATAAAAATAGTAATTTTAGACCCAAAAAAATCACTTATATCGTCGCGATTCCCGTGTGTACTATATAGTAGTATAGTGTAGTTCTCCCATCCTAATGGCATAATCTATATGTATATACATATAATAAAATTGTCACTGATCGATTTCTGTACATGGAAAATTAAAAAAAAACATGATGAGGGAAAAAGATATATGTATTTAAAGTGTTCAAGAAATTTATCTACATACAATAGAAAAAACTGTAACTGATCGCTTTCTGTACATAGGAATTATTTTCAAAAATTCATAATGGAGGGTAGGGGAGGACTTTATATAAGCAAGAGAACCCAAAACAATGGTTTTTCATTTTGTTTGTTCGTCTGTATGTTTGTGCATGCTAATCTCAGAAACGTATTAAACGATTTGGATGCAGTTTTCGTTAATATGTTTTTTAACAATCTGGTAACCAATAATGAAGTTAATTATCTCTTCTTTTCGTACCATTGCTACTTACCAGCGATTAAACAAAAAAATATACATAACTAAAAATATTCCTAATAGGTATGCAAAAACTACTTAATTAAGTTCGATGTAACTTTGAAGGTTTATAGGTTTTACATACATTGGTACGTATAAAGAAAATAATACGTGTTATAGAAATCTAAATTTACTCGTACGAAGTCCTAGGCATATCTAGTCGATAGATATTATTATAATTAGGATCAATATATATATATATATATTCAATGGAGTTTTTAAATGGCCACAGCGTCAGTTATTCGACTCAAGTCTCTGCGATAGTTGAGACGAGAGTGAGCGGATAGTAATCATTGATCTCATATCCTGATTCATCATTCGCTGTTCAGTCGAGTCAGTTAAGACCCTTCTGATGGCACTTTGACAAGAGACTTTCCTCGCTTATATGTTACAGAATACTGCAAACGATACCGCGATGTAAAATACTACTAGCGCCATCTAGTACAGACATACATTACCTAAAGTATTAAGTACAAGGTGCTCGTATGGTTGTTTCGAGCCCGCTGTAACTTTGTAAGGATGGCTCATAATACGCTCATTAACTTATCTCATTTGTTATTCTTATTTGAATGTTATTATTGTGTAAACTAGTTTTATTATTATTGTAAACATTGCATAACTAAACATTATATAGTATAAATATAATTAGGCGGTTAGATGTGCGGTCCTAATGTTTACCATATTTCTAGTATATATATACCTATTACTATATTACGTATTTATATATTTCTTAAGTAGAACTACACATCTTAAACGTTTTGTCGCTAACCTTTGTATACTTTCAGCTTGGACCCAGATTTAGAAACGTTTAAATACTGTTATAGCATACATTACTGAATATGCAATAATTGCGGGTAGTTTATGATTGAGTAATGCTCTAACAAGAAGTTGTTTACAAGTCACTTAGATTTATAAATAGAATTATGAGCGATAAAACAACAATGTAGGGTACTTATTACACAGAACCTTAATTATTACTCTACTTGATGAAGCCGACCTTGCACAATGTCATACGTATTCTCAAGGCCTGAGCATTTATAGAACATGTTTTCTTTTGATTGTCTGTCTGTGACGATATGTACAGACTTGGTATAACGGTTTTTGGCTTCATAAACAATTTGCGACTTGAAAACTACGACGGCTTCTTCTTATGACATTAAATTTTATATGAAAAATCATTAAATTTTATATGAAAAATTAAATTATTTTATCAATTTCTGTAGCCGGCGAGCGTGAAGTGATAACCTATAACCGTCTCCTTTTCTACTCTGTATATTTATTATCTGTACCTAATATTCAGTATATACAGTATCAGATATAAAATGTATACCTGTATTTAGAAAGGTTTCAATTGAGGTTCGTACTATTTAGATAGGTACAATGGCAATCATCTTTTATCAACGTCTATATTAAGCATATCTTGTTGTGATTCATTTGATGAATAAAGCAACTGGCGGGGTTTCGTTCTAATTTTCCACAGACTTGATCGATTGTCATTTACTCTGTGATGATAAGAAATTAAATTCAACCAAAATGGCTACTTTTCTTTTCATGGCTTTAACCTCTTATGGATATGTTTTATACTCGTTTTAACTTCTTTTAAGTATATGCTGTTTAGTCTTGTTTTTATTAAACAAACAAGAAAACTATAAAATATTATAAAATATAGAAATATTGTTAGTAAAATGTTACAGACCATGAATTAAGGCTACCATTGTTTTAATGTTGCGTGATATATAAATTAGTTTTACGACTGCGTCATGACTGTAGTATTCTTTTGTGATAATAATCTTGTCAGTGTTTGACGTTCATTGCCTTGACTTATGAGAGTAGAGATTTAAGAGCTTTTTTGAAGGAATTAAGACAATTTAGGAAGTGCTTGTGGTAATGGTCGACTTTATCTTATCAGTGTGTCTAGGTTTCTTTATTATTAATGACTGTCTATTGTAGTTTTACATCGTGAATAATCTTGCATACTTTAGACTTTTTTAATAATATGTACTTAACCCCTCTACCCGAAGCATACTTTTAATTTAATATGTTTGATATTTATATTTCTTAATACAATTTTAATTAAATGGAGTAAGAATAAGAAAAATTATTACATGCTTGAAAATATAATGAGAATGTATACCTACATACGACTGCACAAAACTGATAGAGCTCAACACAATATTGATGAATAGATACTGAATTCTTCGTGTTTGGCAAACGTCCAGAAGATGTGACCTGATTTCAATTTTTTAAAGAATTCTAGATAACATAGAAAAATAAAAAAAGCTCAATGTATCTCACTACTTAGTTGTAGTATTTTAAAACATGACTTCTATAAATATTTTAAAAAATAGACCATTTAAAATAAATAGTGCTAAACTTATTATTTTTACCCTTTTAAATTACATTTCTAGGAATCACTTCTTTATACGACAAAGATATTTTTCCTCAATATGTAAAATTTTCAGATCCGCGGAATACATGAACAAGAAATATATTATCTGTCATTACATTCAACTCCTAAAAATAAGAAATTAATTGTTTTATTCAATAACATTTAACTATATATATTTACCTCGCTATACGTGTGTATTCACTTCCATTATATCGCAATTTGGCTGAACTAGTGTGCACTGAGTTCACGTTTCTAGTCAGCCAAGCTCAGATATCGTAAATAAGAACGTGAAATGTGTTCTAAAATACGTATTGGAATTTAGAATCATCTGTATCATAAATCTCGAAAGTTACACTTATTAAAATAAATAGTTTTTAGTTCAATATTGCATCATTAACACCAGTCATGATATAAGAGAGAATTTCACAATGTTTTATTATATTTCAAACAATATGTTATATATTTAGCATTGACAATCATGTGTTGTATGAAACAAATACCATTTATAATTTAACTTAAATCTACCAAGTGCATTGTGCTCTCTTGAATGAACAATTTTGAACACACAAGGTCGGTGTGTTCAACATATATATACACGTAGGATAAAATATTGTCTGTTCTTATCTTCATTGTTCGTTGCTCTCTACCGGCCTTCGTTAATGTTCACATTTAACAACTTAATGATTAACATCCGCGATACATTTCCTACTCTTACTTATTCATTACCAATATTTATACAAATAATAATTAAGTAGTTGGTTATATAACTAGAGAATAATTGTTGTCTTATATATAGGTCACATATAAAATAGCAGACACGAATACCTACGCACAGATTCAGTACAATCTGTGTATCACATAAATTGTAGGAATCGAACTTATGATTTTTGTTTCAGCAGTCTGTGTCTACTACAGACATACAACCCGTCTGATATTATATTTATATAAATATGTAGTATTATTGTTGTGATCTTGTCATCAATAATTTATTTTAACTAGAGTAAAAATCCTCTATTCACGAATGATATTGTAATTAGTGCTTATCTTAGATAGCAATTCATATTAGGGCCATTATATTATCATATTATCTAGTGACTACTAGAATATACTATACTGCAGTTGTCACCATTACGACCCTAGATTATCGATAAAAAGCTTTCTATATCGATACTAATAAAAGCTTTTAACTCATTAAGCCCATAAAATGTGTAATCCAACTATAGGACTGTTTATATCGAATTGTAAAATTCCTATTAAATACTTAAATAACTAGTAAATGTCAACAGCAAGTCAGTCATTAAGTTAACTGTAAAATGCATGTTTGTTGGACCTTTGAATAAAGAAGAGGGTATAAAATGATAAATGTTTTATTAAAGTTTATGTAATTCTCATTATGAAATAACAATAAAAATAGTTTAAATGTTACTTCATCTGCCTGTACTTACTGCAGTTGGAACACGTACGTTATAGTTTGAAACCTTTGTACGTACTGTTTTGGTTTCAAAACGCTTATTTCTGGAAATACAAGTCGTAGGTAAAAATATTTTTGGAATTTCATAGACTGTTTATTGACCTAACATGAGTATTGAAACCTGATTTTCCCTTTTACAAAAATGTGACAAACGCAAAACATTGATAGGTAGCTAATTGCCGCAAAGGGTTACGCTTTGGGTGTAATCCACACAGGAAGAAGCTAGTTTTAGTATTAGCAGATTTATAAAAAAACAACCGTTATTTTATTTCTTAACAATTTTATTTAATTTTAAATTCATTTAACAGTAAACTTGTAATCTTATCTATGTAAACTATTACGTGTTAAATAAAACAAATAGAACACATAGACAAGCCTTTATCGTTTAAAACTTATAATTTAGAATCACGGTAAATTTAACTGGCCATATAATACAGGAGGCCAAATGGGGCTACAGACGTACGATGGGCGCCATGTTCGCGTACAGCAAGCAAGCAGATCGAATGCTGATGTCGTACAATTGTCAGGTGCAGCAGTGCGCGCGCGCAGGACACGCTCGGACCGCGGCGAGGATGACTCTCATTCAGTGTCTCAGGTGAGCACACTTATTATATATAACTATGTATATACTACTGTATGTGTGTCGTTTATTATGTAAAATCTTAATCAAAACAATACAATAGTAAAGATTTTCTAAAGAAGAAAGTAGATACAAAGGTTTTTTTATTATGCTGATTAGAACTGGCATCGGCTTTGTGACGTTACTGAGAAGACGTTACTATGTAATTAATAACATATTAAACGATGCGTCATTTCTTATCAAAACTCCTAATATAACATTCCTTAGTATTTTCATCGAATTGATTGCGTTGGTTCCAGTTTGTTAATAGCTTACAAATTGACTTTTGTGAAACAGTGATGACAATAAAAAAAACCCGACTGAGTTTGTTATGTGTTCTTCTTTGACCAGGACGTGCTTGGAACCCTCGTAGCTTTAATTTGAAGCTGGGAAGTGTTTTTACAGATAGGCTTATTTCGATAAGTATGGTGTCAATACAGGCCCTCCTCGCGCTTTCCTTTGACGTACACAAGTGATCTCTGGTATGGGTTCAAATTGAAAACGATATAAATAATTAATAAATATTTCGAAAAAGACTGAACCCTACGATTAACCTCCTATTAAAGGACCAGAACCTCAAATCCATTCTTATCGTGCGCTTCCTGAATTAAGGATTATCGACTCAGAATTACAGGTTCATAACCAATGAACTTTAGGGAAACCTCCTATAACCGTATTTCATAAGAATCCGTTCACTAGCTCTCTATAATAATGATAAATAAAAAACATGTATTGAGTTGTGTATCATGTAGTACGTACTGAACACCTAGCAATTAGTTATTTTAAAATATTTGATTAATAATTTCATAATATATGTCAAGTTGTAGGCTATCATCCAAGTTTCTTTGCATATTTCTATTTAGTTCTAAACAGATCAATATATAAAGTGGCGACTTGCCTTGAAGTTCCATTACTGAAAATCTTCACACGATATTTTAATGGATGGCTTCATTCCGATCTAGATGTAAATTTAATTACTGTTTTGGATTATATTTGTAGATTGTAGCCTTTTTACGACTGTTTTGAGTATCATTTCCGAAACCGATGTTGACTGTCGAGTAACAAGCCAGAATTAATAATCAATCTCACTCGACATTGAAACAACAATCTACGTATCGATTATTTTGCACTGATAATACAAAAAATGGATTATCATATTGTTATACTAAATCATAAATTAGATAATGACTAATATGATTAAATTGCATGGATCACGTCTTAACACAATCATTGAATCATTTGGAAAATATTATCTCGTGTACACAAATATTACAATAAATCTTCATAATGTTAGTCTGTTTAAAACAAAAAAGATTCGTTATATTATAATTGTATTAGTTTGCTTTCGTGTTTATATTCGTAAGCGCTGCGGAGTCTAAATATAACCAACCTGTTATTGAATCAAAAACGAAACATCAAACAGTAATCAAGTTTTCAATGCAGTTAAACTAAGAACAAACATACATTTTATTATCAAGATTATCTTTATCTTGATAATAATATTAGATGTAGTATGTTATTTAATACTCGTTATTTATTTTTATCTAAACCAAGTGATCACATCTCAAATTGTTTTTAAATTTACTGTGCATGGAGAAAGCACGAGGTCATCGCGTGTTTTAGAACAATTATCAAAGATTATTGTCATTTACTTAAAACAACCATTGCTAAAGTCCAAGTGTCATGAAGATAATATTAAAATAAAAATACCGAATTGCGCAATTTAAGAATATATATATATATTGCAATGTTTTTGTATTACTTTTTATATTTGTCTGCTGATTTTACGATCATCAATAAGCCAAAATTTCTTGGCTTCTTCATATTGATAGGTTTGTACTTATACAAAATAAAAAACGATAAAAAAACTATTAATTGTACTTATATATTTTTTTGATATTTATAACTAAGACCTTTCTTATATTGATAAAATAGGAAATTCTAATTGTTTTTTCAGCATATCCAACTCCGGTCCTATCCTTAATGAACTTTAATTTTCATTATAGACATTGATAGTATTGACTCTGAACATTGTAACCAATGAGAACCAGTTATCGTACATTTGCTAATAGATAGTGATAAGAAAGTCACGAGAGACGTGCGTGTAGGATTTGCACCCGTTTCATATCTTAAATATTTTGCTATAACTAAGCGGAGTAGGGTTGCCAAAAATAGCTCCAATAATATATTTATTATTATTATTTGGTACATTATTATATATTGTAATTGTGACCACTCTATAATGTGTTTTGTATCTAAAATGTACAAATTGAAATCAGTTCTAGCGAGGTGTTACAGACATGACGGAGAGTTGCCAATAAAAGTCCCCATTTTAGGACCATCTGTCGTAAAATATTCGAAATACCACGAATTGATAACCGTTTTTTAGAAGAATAAAATTTTAAATGTTATATAATTTGACAACGAGATAGGGGAGGGTGGGGTAATCACGGATGGTGGGTAATGGCGGACGCATAGGTTTAACTATGTTCGAGCATAATAGGAGATATTTTGAATGACGCATTTGTAAGTCGACTCTGAACTTAGTGCTAAACAGTAACTGCTAAGATGAGAGGGCGCTCTCAATTTAAAGTAAGTAAACTTAAAGATTTTTCTATCATTTGATCTTATTTTTGTGCAAAAATATAATGTGTGTATATTACTGTACGAAAAACATAGCAGGATGCTGTTTTTTTTCTGATAAAACTTATATTTGAACAACGATTTAAGGCACTTGTATCGTACACCACATAGTTCTAACTTAAAAAAAATAATGTGATATCCATTTCTGGGCAAGTCGGCTAATGGCGGACGACTTAAATCGGGTAATTACGAACGTCCGTAGTTACCCCTAAACGTTATTTTTTTATGATTTTCGTTGTTAATTATGAATAAACAATAATTTCATATGCCAAGAAATCATCAAAGAAATACTGAGACAAAATTTAAGTTAGTGGATTTTGAAAAAGCCGTTGAAGCTGTCAAAACTAAGACACTTTCTCTTGGTTACTATACATGACTACCTCAAAAATGACTACTACTACTACATATTCTGTACCATACATGACTACCTAAAAAATGACTACTACTACTACTACTTATTCTGTACCAAACAGTACTATACATGACTACCTCAAAAATGACTACTAATACTACTTATTCTGTACCAAACAGTACTATACATGTCTACCTCAAAAAAGACACAATTAAAACTCCAAGAACTGGAAGGAAGGCCATATTTTCCGAAAAACAGAAAGTGGAACTGGGAGATCATATTTTAATTTGCTGTAAAAATTTTTATGGTTTAACCATTGAGATGGTCCCAAAAATAGCCTTCACATTTGCCGAAGTCAACCATTTAAAGCACAATTTTGACCAAAATCCCAAATGGCCTGATCCCAAATCTGATTAGATAGTGTCCGTTTTTACCCCACTCGGTATCCGCCATTACCCCCTACCGCGTGGGGTAATCCCGAACACCAGACGTTTTGTTTTTTTATTATTACTTGTTTATTTTGAAAAATATACCACTGTTGAATATTTAAAGATAAGGTTAATTACTTGAACTAAAGACTGATTACCAAAAAGCATTGATTACTGAAACAGTTTTCGTTTTATTTTAGTTATTCCTTAGGTGTGCGCAATTACCCCACTCTCCCCTAGTTCATTATTTGCAATTAACAATTCCTGCGCATGTCTAGAATATAATCACAAGATTTCTACAACTCCTGACTCCATTAGCACCTTGAGAACATGGTTTGGCCATCTTCTTCTCTGGGACTAACAGGAACTGGGGTTATCAGTTTTGATACAAGGTCCATTTTTCCCCATGGCATAGCTACCATTAATGACTTTCATTTATTTTGCTTACCGAGCATCTCATCATACCATAACCACCATCATTTGGTTTTACATTACCATAGAAACAGCAATATCAAAGAAAGGTCACAAATATTCCAACTCAAATAAAAGATAAAGTGATTGACCAAACAACTTTTTAACGCATTGTCAATTCAACCGTATAATTCCTTCTAATAGTCGTTGCGTGCTTAAAATTTGTAAACAAAAGATATTCATAATAAAGTGTAGAGGACACTAAATAAAAGTAATGTAAGCCAACCCTGGCTAATTCTTTGTTTTGACGGATATTTGAGACTACTTTCAACATATTAATATTTGGTATTACGTGAGACAGTCACATTATATCGAGTAGGAATTAGATGCAGCGGGTAGTTTCAGATAATTCATTATGTGGGGCGATAACGAGAGATAGATAACAGCGATATATGATAACAATTGAGGTCGTCGAGTGACGTAGGAGATAATATTAACAGATTGATTTAACCTTATTTTGGCCTATTACTAGGTCATTTTTAGGGTTTTTTTTTTGAAAAATCATTCTATTTAAAGAAACAGATAATGTTATATGTTTCATAAATTATTATTATTTAATTAAGGTTATACTTTAGCTCAATGTCGATTTCTGTTTACAATATCATTTATCACAGACAGTTATCCGATTCATTTACGTCATAGCTATGTTTGTTTACAATTACATATCAGCAATTATGTTACCTAATTATATTGGAAAGTATAGTAATGGATATGCAAATCGCTTCGCGTGTTGCTGACTAATTAAATTGTGACTTAGCATTAAGAACACTTTGGTTAATAATTGAAAAGTTATTACATACAACAGTTTATACCTATTTCATGACCCCAGGACTTAAGAATGCGAATATCTATCGAGGCTTCCAGGGCTATTTGGTCTAAACATATTTGGAATCAGAAAAAAAAACTGATACCAGATATTTATATAAATTCGATTTCGCAAAAAAATGTCGATTAGACCCAATAACCCTGGAACCCTCGATGTGTACATCTAATTATCGACTTCATAAAAACAGTTAAATTTCAAATACATATATTTATATTAAATATAATTAATGTTATTCTGTATCCAATACTTAATTCTATTTTCTCTAATTTTATACAACATTTTTAATTGAATCTCATTTAGTGTTATTATTATTTATAATTTGCACAACTTTTGTTTAATAGTCCGTTTGCTCTTTTATCATTATCGTAGTGTTGCCAAAATGACGTAATGGAGATTTTTTGCAAGAGTTCGAACACACTTCTGCTACGTGATATGAATTTATTTGCACTACACAAACAATATGCCTTTATAATTTTCAACCAAACCACGAACAGATATATCACAATAAAATCTTATAAAATATACACTAAAAGTGTCATGACTGTCACAGCCAGTAAAGAAAATAACTTGTTTCCAGGCATATCGTACAAAATGAAGGCGCCCGAGCACTATTCAAGGGTCTAGGACCCAACATCGTGGGTGTAGCGCCCTCGAGAGCCATCTACTTCTGTACGTACTCGCAGGCCAAGGCCATCCTCAACCAGCACATGCCTCCCGACACACCCATCGTACATCTATCAGCAGCTAGTGCAGCAGGTAATACTGATTGAGGCAAAACCTTTGAATATATAGTTAACATATTTTTTTTCTGTCATTATTCCAAAGTAATTTTATTTAATAATAATATTAGGTTAACTAGATATCATATCTTAGAATGATAATCACAAATATTTCAGAACTCGACATTTTTATCTTACATACATAATAATTAATAAACTACAAACAATATACAAATACTACATAAGTATTTTTAGCCCAGGATTATTAAATGTTCGTGTATCTGTTCATCCCACGATTAAATGTACGTTCCATAAATATATACTACGCTCTTAAAGATATTTATAGAATTGAAACTTTGAACCCAAGACTTATTCTCAGGAATTAAATCTATTTTGTAACCTATACATAATAATATTTATTTGGGACGATTATTCAATAAATTGTAAAAAAATACCCTGGTATAAGTTTTCTTCATGATATCTGTTATATATAAAAGCTATTCCATAGAAGACTGTGAATTAAACGTTTTCTAAGTAAATAAAAGTGATGTATTTATTTAGAAGAACACATATTATTCAAATATAAAAAGTGTTTAACTAAACTTCTTTATGTTACCTTATTATGTTTCGTTTAATAATTTTGTCAAACATCGCCCAGCGGATGTACCTAATGTTTACTTCTCATTTTGAACATCATGTTAAATATAGAAAGTGAATTTGTTCGCCTGCCAATTTTATAGTTCGGTCAATCTCTCCTCATATTAATCAATAATAATTATGATTTATCCTCTAGAATGATTACTGTAGTTTTATTGTAGTTATTCTACAAAAATCATATAAATGGAAGATACGTAATATTTCATTTACAGATTCCTATAAAAATATTTGCTTTATAATAATGATTAATTCCTGAAAACTTCTCCTGTTGGCTTCACTATAATTAAAATTGTGAAAAACATTCTGCCAATAAGATATCAAATTCCATATGGTTTTACACTATCATCATTACAGTTTTATCAAAACTCCGAAACCTACCTTTTTTCGGGATTAAGATAAAATCGAGATTAGTAATAGCGCTCGCCAACTCGTATTAAATGTGGCTTATTTCATAAACACTTCTTCGTAATCTATTCTACATTTACTTTAAGTTATACATGATTTGAAAAATTAATTAATTTAATTTAAAACTAACCTCCATATATATTATCAATAATAAGCTTAACACGAGTAAAACATATTTTAAACCTTTAAAAACCATTTTAAACCTTTAAAAACCATAAATTAAGTACCACAATTCTAAGTAGGTTCCATAATTCTTTCACAATAGGAAACTAACAATGGCCAACAAAATATCTTATGACATTACATTACCTAATAAAACACCAGTAACAAATCTATCATGTCAAGAAAATAGTTGACTGTGAGATATGTTCTAATAAAAAAATAATAACATCTAATCATAAAGTATTAGTGAATTCAATAATAATAATTCCAGGTTTCATGTCGTGTACTATGACAAATCCTATCTGGTTCGTGAAGACTCGTCTCCAGCTGGACGGACAGACAGTCACCGCCTGGCAATGTATCAAGCGGATATACGCTAAGACGGTAGGTTCCGCTACTACAGGCTCGCTATTATGACGGTAGGGGCCCTGGGGTCTCTGGTGAAAGGCAAGGATGAGAATCCAATATAAAGGTAGGAGTTGTATGACCAGACAGTTATGAGGAACAATGTTATTATCAAACGAAAACTCTCAGGTAAGTAGTTAAGAATTTAATAAGTAAGAAAAGAGGCAGATCAGGTAAAATAATTGGAGTAAGGGTAGGTTGATTATTTCCCGTGATAAAAGTTATGAGTTTTTTTTATATCCACTTCAAATAAACCACTCTACCCACAAGAATAACATTTATTTTAGCAAATATATAATTGTGTTTAAATAAACATTAAAAGAAAATAGTCCGCAGGTAAGATAAAACAACGCGACTTCCTCAATCGGGTGATTCAACAACGAACATTGAGAGGAAAAACATCGACCTTCCAAGAGCAAATCTTAAAATGATCTTTATAAAAACCCAATAAGAGAGAGCATGTTTTCGTAAGAAGTGTAATATCAATTATAAAATCCCTCCGCAGGGCGTCCGGGGCTTCTACAAGGGCATCACGGCGTCGTACATGGGCATCAGCGAGACCGTGGTACACTTCGTGCTCTACGAGGGAGTGAAGGCGCGGCTGGTGGCGGCGCGCACCCCCGCCAGGGACTCCAGGGACCCCAGGGACGCCAGGGATGCCAGGGACACGCGCTCGCCTAAGGACTTCCTCGAGTTCATGGCCGCCGGAGCCTTCTCTAAGACAGTCGCCTCCTGCATCGCCTACCCTCATGGTATTACTAAATATGTCCTCCACTGACTCACTGACGATTTGGAATAAAAATTATAATAGAAAGACTGAGTAAAAGATCAATCACTCATTTATAATAAAGATTACCTAGTTTCACGGTTCTGAAATAAAACATTAATGTAAATGAATATTAGAAAGTAAATTAAAGCCCATTATATTACTTCCTAAACGATTGTTCACCCTTATGTCAGAGGTGGCGCGCACGAGGCTGCGGGAGGAGGGAGACAAGTACCGCAAGTTCTGGCAGACGCTGCATACAGTGTGGCTCGAGGAGGGATACCGAGGAGTCTATAGGTGAGTAGCTCACTTTATTATTATTTCTATATAATAGTAGGTCTAACGAGCCCAGTCTCTCCAGACCTGCACGGCTGGAGTATACACCATCACACGTTACAATGAAAGTTGAATATAACCAACATATCATTGATATGCAGAAGGAACAGTGTTGGTGTTAGCATGTAGCCCCGGGGAACACGAGAATTGATGGGCTTGGCTCCGAATAAAATCCATCAATTACGACCCATATATTCGGATCCTTGTCTTGGTAACTAGCGCCCAGAAACGATACGTCTGTCGCTTGCCATATCAGCAGCTCTAACACACGCATTGAACCACCGATTAACATTATTAAATTTGGTATAAATATATTAATTCCCTGCAAAATGACAGCGACAGCAATCTAATCTGCTGACTTGTTGTGCGAGACGTGTCAAGTCGCACGACCATGGTACTCGCACCAAGCAAACGTTAAAAGCATAAAAAGAAAGCGTCGACAGTTACTTGTTAGTAAAGACTTCATGGGGCTATCAACATCGGGAGACTAGTATTTGTCTACAAAGTCCAATACAGATCTGCCTGCCTAGTCACATGTGTTAGTGGCACATGACTCGAGCCAGTCGGTGCGCATTGAAGTCTCCAAGTCTCCGCGGTGGGGGCATGTGATAGTATGTCGTCAATGGTGGTCAGAACATGCTCCATGAGACTATACGTTTCGGCATTACCACTATGGGATTCGTCCGTATATACCGCGTTTTAATTAGTGTGAAATGCCCTGATACTACTGAAAGCCACATTTAGTTTGCGGGTCAGCGCCCTTCCCAGAACACAAGGAGCAAGATGACTCGAGGAAGGATTTTCCGGCTCTTATGGTAATCAATACCCACCCTCCTTGGGATAGGAACTCTTTAAGAATCGCGATCATATTCGAGTAGGGGTAGGTGGTTTGGCGCTTGTCCACGACACTTACCTATGCATTATACAGACACATACATATAGTGGCCCAGTGTGTGCCTGTGTCAAATACATAAGCTTTACCCCCATCTTTTGTGCTAGTTTGTTACGATACCGGTCGAATCAGCCAATTAGTGCTGCATTCAAAACACTGCAGCTTGGATTCTTGAACATGTTGGACCTCATGTCGCCTCTTACGACATCTACCAGTCGCGGTCATATCCTTACACTAGACCACACGGGTACTTATAGAACATAAATACGTTACTGATATAAATAATGTATTGTTTCAACAGAGGCCTGGGCACGCAGCTCGTCAGACAAATACCGAACACGGCGATCATGATGTCGACGTACGAGGCGGTGGTGTATCTTCTCACGACACATTTTAATAATTCCTTCTATGAAAATACTTAGACAGATCGTCGAGACCTCCTGTGATTCCCGTAGAAGGAGCCCGAGGCTCCACTAGAGAGAGACAGACAGAGCCGAGGAAAATAGCCAGGCCTGTCCCAATTATTACATTTATTTGGAGAACAATATTAGCTAAAATGAGGCCAAGTTTGATTCAATGTTTTTGTCGAAATTTTTAGACGCATGAAAGATTGAAGAGTAGATTTGGATGCTCCGTCTCTTATGTCAGATATATATAAATACTAAAATATGTACATTATTTTCATTTGAATTTTTAAAACTGTTAAAATGAGAGTTTTTAAAGTAACAATATTTTTTATCTGATAAATCTTAAAATTGTATCATTGTTTATAAATTAAGTACATATATCTTTCAGATTTTTTATCTCATATAGTTTAAAGGATTATAAAATCATGTAATTATTTATTAGAAGTTATATGTTACATATTGTTTGTTCATCTTTGTATATTTATATTATACTGGCACTTGTGCAAGTTAACCAAAAACAAATTAGTATCAAATTAATGGTTTCATTCTAAGTGTTGAGGTTGTAAGTATCAAAAACACGTTTGAATAATAAAATAGTCAATACAAAGTTGTATAAACGATAAAACCGAATATTCATATAGTCAATAATTATCTAGTCTTATATATTCGTAATTTTCAATTAGTACCTACTATTGATCACCAAATCCCACAAAAGCCATATTAAAAACATAATATTACATTTTTTTGCACTCTCTTGCTATTTTAGGACGATTACTATTTTTTTTACTGATAAGGTCCAGTGTTTAAATATTTTTTTGCATAATTTCTGAAAATTGGTATAGGATTATGATGACTGAAGTTAAAAATTGTGCCAAAAGCGGCCTTCTACTAAAATTCCTTCAATATCGCTGTCATTGGATTAAATACTTCATGTCATGATGTGAAGAATCGCTAGTGGATATAATATTAAAATATCTCGTCACGACATAGAACTGGTATAAATATTGTATATTTTATTTATTTTATACATATATATAAATTAGAAATGGATCTTATAGTCTTTTGCTTTCTTTTGTTTTAATTAAAAGTGCAGCATATATATATGTATATATAGTAAACTTGTACATATTTTTTATATACCAAAATGATAAAATTATTCTTTAATGGCAAAACATTCAAGATTTGAGAGCCAGTACTTCATATTATTCTGCTTTATATAGATTGAGAAGTATATAGTGCTTTTAAATATGAATTTCATGAGGGGCTCTAGTAGCATAAATGTATATATCAAGGCAGCATCAATATAACGAGTATTGTCAATATATTGGTGGGAGGAATGTAGTATGAAAATGGCGCGAAATATTGACTTTGTTAAATTTTGAAACCAATGTTATATATAACAAGAATGTTTCGATATTATAAGATTTAAGTTTGATTAGTCTACAAATCAGTACATGAAGCATGTAGATTTAATGATGTTGGTTATTAGTAAGGACTGGTAAATATTCTTTGGTTGTATATTTGTTAAGGAAAGATTTGGACATATGTCAGACTGAGTATAAGATACTAATTAATTTGTTTATTAAATAAATCATTAAAAATACAAAGAGTTTTATTTACAATCATTTAATTATAAGTTATTACTTTATATTATACAACCTCAAAACCTAAAGTATACCAGTTTTACTTGCATTAAAAGTTTTTTAACAAATGCAAGTAAAAAAATATTTACATACATCTACATTTGTTTTCAAATGGTCTATGTATATTTGTTAAATGTGTTGCAATTGTTATATGATATATATTAATGAACAAGTAGTTCTATGTTATTTTACATAGATTCATACATAATATAGGAGCTTCACAACTATTAAAATTGGGATTACATTATTCTTTTTTTAAATAATGATATTAATTAAACAAGTGGCATATGTGTAGAATTCCTGTAAATTTTAAATTTTATTGTTCTTATATTTCAATGTCAAAATAGTGACAACATTCATTAAGTAGTATCAGAGTGCTGTTTCAACAAACAAAGAGACAGATATCTTTACATATATATTTCTTGTGTGCGTTTGTATGTCAGTGAACTCCTCAAAAATGACTGAACCGATTTTTATGAAATTCTTTGTGTGTGTTCAAGGGGACTTGAGAATTGTTTAGATTCACAATTTGGTCCACTGGAAGATGGTTTTTTGATTAATTTTTAATGTGTAAGTAGGTGGTGATTTTGGAATGTTTCATATTGGTTTCGACGGACTGCGTTACCATGGCAATGTCAAATATTAAATAATATTATATTTTAATTATAGTCTGCCCTGACAGTTGGCGTTGCGATAGAAATAAGAAAAATATTTTAGTACTAGCGGCCCGATACGTGCTTCGCTACGTAAAAAGTAAAATTTAAAAAAAAAATTGGAACAAATTCATTTATTCAAATAAAAATCTTTATTTTATATTTACATATTCATACGGTATCGATTGGTCGAATTATGATAAATGTACATGTAATGACGTTAGACATTGTGGTAACTTTTTAATTTTGTTTTTTGTTTGATTTTTTAAATTAAAGACGCGTGTACAAGACAACGTCTGTCGGGTCCGCTAGTTTTATATATTTTTTTAGAAGTCATATTTAAAAACATTTTTTTTTAATAATATAAAATGTATTGATTTTGCCTTTCTACTACTTTTGTTTAAGTAATTCTAATATTTAATACTATTTTTCATTTCAACAACACAACATTATTTTTTAAAAAGGGTAGTTCTGTTTAAGGAAGTATGGTAAGATGTGACTTAAATATGTAAATGAAGCTATAGTTAAAAAAATGACATTTTATACAAGACACAAAAGCAATACTCCATAACAAATATTTATTAAATATATTAACTTACAATAGGTTTTAATAATGACCTAATAGAAACATTTGAAATCACAACCCACACATGAGTAGAAATAGCATTTGGTACATCACTGGGGTATCTCAGAATTGCACTCAGAGGAAATAAATCCCCATTTAGAGCTACAATTGGCTCGCGTCTGAACCAGATAACCGAAAAAACAATTATCAATGCAATAACAATTTGCAGGATAATATTTGTTGAACCTTTTATAGCTAAACTTTTGCTAAGCCGTGTCTGTGAACTTTCCTTCAACTCTGTTTCAAGTTTGATTAATTTACGTTGCAACTTTGAATATGCTGCAAATTCATCTTTCATAGAAATCTTCTGTTGCTCAAACTTCAATTTTACTATTTCTGACAATATACTTCGCTCTTCATTGGATGGTCGAACAAAACATGCTGCTATCTGTAATACAACGTTAATGCGGTTGGAAGGAGGCCTTTATAGTTATGATAAGATTATTTCTTTTGTTATTTACTAATACCTACCGGTTTAACTAATACTGGAGCAATAGCACTAAGGGTGCAAAGTATAATAAAGTAAAATAACAAAAATCCATTTATTACTTCCAACATTATTAAGTTTTATAATTGAATATTTGTGTATTTTTAAATACGTCAGACAATTAACTTATGTTCGATTTTTTTATTTTATAATTGCTATTGTATTATCCAATAATGCCTTATTTTTTTACCATGATTACTACTAACTAATATGAAAAATGTCAAATCACAATTATGTCATTGTCAAAACTAGAGCGGTGCTATATAAAAAGCTTTATTTGAATTTTTAACAACTTGCTTATTCTGAATATTTTAAATTTTAAGCTGGAGCTGCATTTAAATTTTAACCAAAAGCTTAATTAATATTTGCTGACGATTTTTATTAGTTTCTTATCATAGAAAAACAAATTTAATTTAATTCTTTTCATTAAACGGAGAATAATATTACCAATAGTGTCTACCTTTAAACAATAATAACGATCTTCATGTTTTACCGAGGTAAACAATTAAAGGTCCTTCGTTGTGCCAAATAAAATATATGGTGGAAACCGTCCCGTCGCTCTACCAATTAAGCTGCCGTATCGCTGTCCGTCTCGATGAATTAAGCATGATATTATATAAATATAGCATTGGGATTCTTTATATTTCATATTATTTGCAATAGGATTTAACAAACAAAAATATGACCAAATGATTGGACACACAAAGTTTTCACACCCTTTGCACAAAAAAGGTTCTATGAGGATCTGTAACATCCAATGCAAACAAGATCATGTTACTTATTCTAAACAAAAAACTTAAGGCAAATTTGTCAAAATTGCACTAGAACAAGCCGGTTTTGTGACAGGAAAGTGCAAAAGAAACCAGCCATTCCATTATGCCGCAAAAACTGGAACGTTGCGGCATGTAAAAAAAAGATGATAGATGATGGTGAAAATGATGATGATGAAATTAGATGCTCGGCAAATGTGGTACTGGCGAAGGATGCATCGAGTGTCTTGGACTAAGTTTCGTAAAAATGATTCCGAATTAAGTGAGCTCGGCATTAAACAGCAGTTATCAAGTTAAGAGCAGACTCACATATTAAAGCCGTTTGGTAACATCTCGAGATGAAATTATGAATCAATCGAACGTCTTCTTATTCTAGGCAAAGTAGAAGATAACTTGACCTCGCGGAATGGACTGACCAAGTAAAGTCACTGACCGAGTGCACCAGAATTACTTTCAACAGGAATAGATGGCGCGACATCGTTCGATGAGCTATATCTGCCCCCAGCAAATTAATTACGACATATTGACCTCATGATCAATATGACAAGAATTGTACGAATAAGAAGAAGATAGTATGGCGTAGTTATACCTTTGAAATTAAAGGGTATAAAAGCCAAACCGCTTCAATTACAAAATGCTAAAGTCGAGGTAAGTGCATTTTGTTATGATTTATGTAGTCTTGTCTTGCAAAATTTATATTTGTTTATTGTGATGAATTCATTATTGTTTCGAAATTTAATCTTACAAAACATTTTTTTTTGTTCTGGGTACAATTAAGATTTATTGTGGGACTTAGGCGGGTTTTCATGTAAACTCAGGATCAAAGCGTGTTTGCTCTTGACACCTTGTGATGGAAATGAATTAGCATCTTACTATTTAAGTTGTCAGCTGTAATGTAATGATAATGACACAAGGTACTAATTACTAGGTATAAGGTACTGTATCGGTATAAGGTACTGTACTTGCTTTTTTAAACCATAACGTCTGGGGCTAGAGGATCACAGAAACGTTCACGTTCTTTAACATCAATTTAATAATTGTAATTTTTTCTACATTAATAGTATAAAATACTATTATTTTTGCCTATCATCATGACCATTGAAGTAGTTAATTAACACCTTCACTTACATTAAATTGATGGCGCTAATGTACGTAAGGAGTCTGTAATATTAATTGGCGAATTAATTATGAAATTAGATTTAAATATTAATATTGAATAGTATTCTAACAGTACCAGTAAATAGTTGATGCTTTATTTATTTTTAAGTTCCTTTTAATAGATTGTAATTTATTGCTTTTCCCTCCATTTTCAGGTAGTTCTCCATTTAAAAAATGAAAATTACGTTACGTAGTTAAGTACGCTACCGTTTAATCCATAATATAGTTGTAAGGAAAGTAATGTTCTAAAATATCAAAATATATTTCTAATTGCATTAAACAATTCTTTTTTGGTTTTTACAAAATCACTTTCAACTCCTGAAGAAAACAATGTATATTATATTATGGATAATAATATGAAATGGATTCTATTATCTATATACCTAGCTTTAGCAGATTTTGGTGGTGGGATATATTATGTCAAGTATATAAATATTTCAAACTTCAAAAATCGAGCAAGATTCTAAAACGTAAAAACATTAACCTCAAAGTAAAGAGTAAATATTGTTAGTCTAAACACTAACAATTATGTACATATTAGGTGGACCGTAGAAGTTGTAGAAATCTAACATATATCTTGTTTTAGAAAAGCATCATAAACAAATAAGATGAAAAACGAAATTTATTTAGAAACGTGTACATCCAAAGAAGAATATTTAAAAACAAACGTAATAAAAATATCTTTGGAATCTTTAATCACTTATTCAGTGTATGAGTTTTGTGAATCAGAAATAATATTACATTGTGTTTATAGAAACAATATCACAGATACTTCTATGGTGGATCTAAATTGTAAAAGTATACACTATATTGATCCTGAAACAGTGCCTTGGCAAGTTAACTCGTGCTTATATCCTGTTGTTTTTTGTGATGACACTATAATAACTGGTTTGTGTGCAGTGTGTCGACATATCACCAAGTACAGATTGTCACCTCGGACTTGTCATGAATATGAGGAAGGTTTACTCGCCTTCAGGAGAGGTTGTCTTCAAGCTCCCAATGAAGTATCCATATGGACTAAATTCTGTGAAGTGGAACTTATTAACACTGTTAAAGAATTATTCAATGCAATCAACTTAATAGAGGTGCCAAAGAGTTTAGTAAAATTTGAAAATCATTTGAATAAGCCAGTCAAAATACATAATATATTCAAAGTAGCAAATGACCTAAAAAAACACAATACTAAAAGCAAAGAAAATATTGATAATACTCAAAATAAAAATACAGAAAAAGGAACATTGCAAATTCCAAAACCAAGAAAATGGCAGTCAAAGAAAGAATGTTCTAGTAGTAGTTGTCTTAAAAGAGAAGATCTTGATATACATCACCGGTATGCTGAAGGGCCATTCCTTACTCTGGCCGACTTGGTATTATTACCTTCTTATTACATTGTAATAAAATTTTTTGGAGTCAGTCTTTTTAAATCTTTGTTGCCATTAACTTATAGATGGTTTGTTAATGTTCAAAGTGTTAAAGAGGTTAACTTATTATATAATTTCTTTAAAATGATTCATATAGAACCCCTCATTATTGATAATTTGGATTTTCCGGTTATAGAAGATGTTAGTCTATATAAATCGGATCCCAAGAGACACAATCCTAAAAAGCGATTGTTTACTAAACCAGATGATATAGAGAGAGCATTAAATGTTCTAGAACAGGGAATGGAATTAGTTCTATGCAATTTGAAGTTTGAAAAGACATTTGACTGGAATGATATACCTAATGGTGCTAATCCAGTAGCTGGCCACCTTCCCGATGAAAGAGTAGTTCGAAAATCCCAGCAACTAGAAAATTTATGCCTTGCAGTATTGGATATGGCAAAGGAAGGAGACCACATTGTAGACTTCTGTAGTGGGAGTGGACATTTAGGGATATTGATAGCTTATCTCTTGCCTAAATGTACAGTTATTTTATTAGAAAACAAGGAACAATCTTTATTGAGAGCCAGAGATCGAGTCCACGAAATGGGTTTAGAGAATGTTTACTTTTATCAATGCAATTTAGACTTTTTTATAGGAAAATTTAATATTGGTATTGCATTACATGCATGTGGGATAGCCAGTGATTTGGTTCTGGACAAATGTTTGAAATCAAATGCAAAGTTTGTGTTATGTCCATGTTGCTACGGCTCTCTCCATGCCACTGATAGGTTGGTATATCCAAGAAGTGCTATGTTTAAAACCTTGACTATTGACCAATATTTATGTATTGGCCACACAGCTGATCAAACTCACAAGGAGCATCCCTTAACGGTAAGAGGCGCCAGGTGCATGACTGTTATAGACTCTGATCGTGCTAGATTAGCAGAAGAATTTGGCTACTCAGTGACACTCTCCAGTTTGAAACCTTTATCGTGTACTCCTAAAAATAATTTACTGATTGGTGTACCATCATGAAATAAATAAAACAATTTACTATGCAAAATTAAATGTATTAACATATTTTTTGTACTACAACACCTTTTGTTTTTAAACAACTATATGGAGCATAAAATTTAGACAGTATTTACTATGTATATTGCTATTCTAATGGTAATTGTAAGACCATTTCCACCTAAAAATCAATAATTATGTTATACATAAAATATAAATCATAATATCTTATTAAATCTTTTTTTTTATTTAGATAAATTCACCCCACTTTTCGAATGTGCTGGCAACACATCAACATTAACACAAGGTATTAAAGATAAATTGTAACCTGATAAAAATATAAAAATAATAACAACATCTTATGCCATTACAGGCATAAAATCAATATGAATTTGTAAAATGCACCTAATTTTACTACATTAGAGTTCTCATAATTTTGTAAAACATTTCCATTTCAAAGTGCTAATATACAAATAATTATAACATGACCTACATGACAGTCTGATAATGAATAACAAATTTATAATATTAATTTATTTGACTATAGAAGATACTTTTATATTATGATAGATACATCTCATTCACAGCGGGCATACACTAGGGCTGTGCGACACGGGATGTAAAGCTAAAAAAAAAGTACTAATTAGCTGCAATAAAATGTTAGCATCTTTCTTAAAAGATGTAAATAAAAATTATTGATGACACCAATACTCATTTAAGTAATATGAATAATAATATTTTATAAGATGTCCAATAAATATTTTCAATAATAATTATATAATGAAAATAATATAAAACACTAATTATAAGTTTTGGTTCATTGACAAAGTAAATATGGTCTAAGACTCATGTTGGATTTTATTTACTAAAACTTAAATTGGAAAAATCTATATTGAAAGTTCTGTCTATAAATCTACATATAGCATTCTTGTCACGTATAGTGTATTTTATTAAATGAGTATTACCTGCACAGAATCCTTTCTATTTCCCCAGGGGATGTTTTGAGTGTTATGGAACTCGCCGTCCGGTTCCACGCGACCAAATCCGCCATATTTTTTACTATCCGTTACTAACACGGCCTAAAACAAACACTATTATATTAAAAATTAAGTACCATTAGTTCATTTTAATTTAGAGATACTCCAGACGAGATGATTTATGTCGGTATCTAATTTTAAGGATACTTAAATTTTTAATAGTTTTAATATTTCAAATAGTATATTTTTGTTAAGCATTGAATAAAACATCATAAACACGAGCAGGATTCGAACCTGCGGGCTCTGGTAATCTGTCCCCGTCCTTCTGCCAACTGGACAACCGTGCCCTCTTATCGCCACGATGAATATAACATAAAAGTGAAAAATTTAATTTAAAAAACCCCCCGTACAAGAAGACTATTTTACGAAGTTAATCATTAAGGTCTTAGACTATACCTACGTTTTGATATCGTATTTTTTTTTATTTGCCTTGTTAATTTACTTGCATTTTAATTTATTCCTTTATTAAGCAGTTTTTAATTTTATTTTTTTTACGGACACACAAATTTTCACTTGCTTAAGTACCTATTTATATCAATATTACATAAGAACCTTTCTCCCGCACCAATAAAACCTCAATATCTTGGAGACGACCCTTTTTATTTCGACCAAACATAGCTAAGAACCATCTCAACGAATAAGACTTTCGATTAAAAGAACCACAATGAAAACCGTCCACGCGTTTGGCTGCTACATTGCTACAGACAGACACACAGGTCACACTTATAACAAAAGAGGGGCTTTTTGAGTCGGGGGTTAAAAATGAAACCAAAGTAATATTAAAAGTTCAACGACCTGATAGTTGCCGGACACGTCGACGCCCACGCGGTAGTCCGTGAAGCTCTGGTGAGGATGGAAGTTGAACACGAACAGCAACCCGGCGCGCTCGAAGGCTATCACCTTGTCTCCCTCGTGCTTACACGACACGTACGCCTGGACGGACGGAAACTAATGTTTATGTCACTAAATAATTAAATATACTATGTCCATACCTCGCGGGGGAGCTTTAATCTATTGAATGATTGATTTTTATTATATTTAAATTGTTAACATCGCAGTTAGGGAAATATAAAAGACATTTTCAGGATTAAGAAATGTCCAATTGTGCTGCTAGTGTTTAGAGACCTGAGTGAATTTCGCTCTAATTATGTGTGTGTGTGTGTGTGTGTGTATGATCGCGTGCGTGCGTGTGCGTGTACCGGATGGTCCCTGAGCCAGCCGTGCTTGTGTTCCAGCGCGTGCATGTCCCTGTCGAAGGCGTTAAGGTACTTGTACTTGAGCAGCTCGTCGTCTACGAGGCGCCACTGTCGCCGCGCGTAGTGGTACGAGGAGTTGTTGCCGGCGCGAGGGAAGTCCAACCACTCGGGGTGACCGAACTCGTTACCTGGGGAGGAGGGGGAGGGGTACGACAAGAGTTTCATTATACATTCATTGGTCTATATGGTCTATGGAGGAGACGGTAACGGAACATATGTGCGGGAAAGGTGTTTCCATTGTGCGAATCGAGGGTTTGAAAATATATTTTAAGTTGTCACTACTGTTTCACATAACACGAACAATTAGTATGTTCGTCATATATGAAATGAACGGTTTACGGTAAAAAATAAGTACTTAAAAGACTCACCGATGAAATTCAAATAGGCCTCTCCTCCGAGAGCATTGGTGATGAGTCGTATCATACAGTGCAAGGCGAGTCCGCGTTCGATGACCGGGCTGGGCTCGCTCAAGGTACTCATGTGTGTGTACATCGCGGCGTCCATGAGCCAGAAGGCTATAGTTTTGTCGCCTACGAGAGCCTTAGAAGAGGAATATTATTTAGATTTTATACACATTTTGAAAAAATATTCGGTCATATTTTGGTCTATTTTGACAAGCCAACTTAAAATTGTCTACGTTTACATGTAATTTAGTATTAATACAAGAATCAAGCTAACCTGGTCGTGGCTTTCAGCGTAAGAAACGGTTCCTTCCATCCATCTTCTGTTAGTAAGGGTATGAACGATGTGACCCATCTTCCAATCTTCATCACGCTCCTCTTTCAGTAGCTTGATCCACATATCGGGTATGGCCATCCCCAGTCTGTAATCGAATCCAGTACCTCCTTCACGAACCGGTCTACCGGACGCTGGCATACCTGATACATCCTAGAAGTAACAAAATACAACAAGCCATCAAAAAAAAAATAGCAAGGTCACAATAAAGTCATGTGGCCTTGACTCGATTAGAACTAAGATCGAGTTTTTACGAATCCATGTGGGACCTTACTTATTGTTAGGAATTACATACTTCTTTAAATTTTCAGGGTACGTTAGGGCAGATGAATCATAACTTCATTTTTTTGTTCGCCGCAATCGGCTCTACTAACAACCGCCCCTAATAAAGAGCCTTACTTCAGCGATGGTGATAGCCTGGCTGTCCACAGTGTGCACCAGCTGGTTGGCCACCATGAGGTACACCAGAGCCTCCGTGTCCACGTTCAGGCCGAAGTACTCGTCGTAGTTACCGGAGAAGCCCTCCCCGATACCACGACTGTGGTACAACATTGACGTCACACCGTCGAATCTGGGATCAAATATCACATTAGTTAGCTTTGTTAGTCCCAAAATTATGGATAATTATTTGTTATACGAATATTTATATTATTAAATATAAACTATATTTATTAAATAAGTTTTCTATCAGTACGAACAATCTTATTATGGCCCACTTCAGTTGCTTGTTTTCTTTTAGATTTTCTTAAGTATTTAATTATGCACGAATGTGAATTGTGAAAAACCATACCTAAATCCATCAAACTGATATTCCTCTTGATACCATCGCAGGTTCGATAGCAGAAACCTTAACACCTCAGTTCTGAAATAAAATAAGACTTGGTTTTTTTTTAATCATTATATGTAATTATCGATCCTTCGAGCCGGATCAGAAAATTACAGTGAAACAAAACCGAACATCCCTCTCAAGAATAAGTAGCGTAAATAATATTTAAGAACGGACCCACAACTCACTCAGAATAATTAAACAGTCGACTGTCCCACAAGGTGTGCGTCCCTCGGGCGCCGTCGTGGAAGTAGCAGGAGTTGGTTCCGTCGAACTCGTTGAGTCCGTCGAGCGTGTTCTTGGAGGCGTGCGAGTGAACCACGTCCAGCAACACGTACACGCCCAGCTCGTGGGCGCGGTCTATCAGCTGCTTCAGCTCACACGGCGTGCCGTAGCGACTGCGGTTTAAATATTACGTCTTTCGGCAGCACGGTCGGTTAGTACCAGACTTTACAACTCGAGAAGTAGCACTAGTACAATTTGTATGAGAAATTTTCTAGTATTAAATAGTACCTGTAGTAGTATTCTCTAAGAACATTTTATAATGTCAAAGGCAGAATCGGTGGTAAAATATAAAATAGTATTCTCTAAAACACCACAGCTTCGTAAGTCGTAGCGAGACTCTTAAGAGTGCGAATACGAGATTAGGAAATATTTACATGTAAGATTTATAATAAATTAATGAGATATCTTATTAATAAGCCTTGGACCAACTATATCGACGTTATCGAATCTCTTAATCAGAAATGTCAAGGTGTGTTTCGCATTCTGTTTTTACAGAATAGCATTGCTGATCTGTTTTCTATATTTTTTATTACATGTTATACTAGTTCATTAAAAACCATTTAAATCGACAATTTGACCTGGGAAGGTCGGTTTGGGGGGCGACTCCGAATAGCAAAAAGAGTGCTAATTAATATTATTATTATTATGAATGTACAGTTACAAACTCTATTATATATGGGTGAAGTTCTGTACTCCTCCTGTAATATAATATTGTTTATAATAATCGTAAGTTTTACTAAGAAATGTTTATTACCTGCTTGTCGCAAAGAAACTTGTAACCTGGTAGCCGAAGGAGGCGTAGTAGGCGTGTTCCATTATTGCCATCAGCTGTATAGCATTGTAGCCTGGAAAATAGACATTTAGTATTCTTCCCTGAAGACAAAATATCAATCTTAAGACTTCCAAAAAAACAGACAGAGATCTGTACGCAGCACTAAAACTAATCATCAACCATTCTCTTCGGTACTTACCTAAGTCTTTAATCCTGGGCAGTACATTGTCCTTAAACTCCACATAGGTCCCGACCCTGCCCTCGTCGGTGGCGATCCCGACGTGACACTCATAGATACGAAGAGACGCTGGTCTCTTCACTTTCCTGTGCTTAAACTGGTATGGCTGAAAGAGTTGGTGAATGTATTGTAAAAGTTGTTTTATTACTATTAGTTCATCTAGATTTGACACTTATATTATGTAGGTATTAATGCTGAGACGTGAATTTGTAAGTTTGTATGTATTTATAAGAAAGTAATTCTAAATTATTTGATATAAAAATAAATCACCAATATTTAGAATAGGCTTTCAGGATGATAAAGATTAATTTTGCATTTTAACATTTTAATGAAAAAACGGTGAACTGCAGTCTACGTGAATGAATTTACCGATAATTTGAAGTTACCCGTTCTGGTTTGTAGATAAACTGCTGGTAAGTAAATCCTTCATACGGCTTGACATAGCTGGCCCACGGTGACACACGGTAGAGATGTTCGTTGACAATTAACTGAACGCGACTCAAATGTTTGATGGGACAAGATTCGTCCTCATTCCCAGGAATGTAAAGCTCCCATTTGCCATATTCCAACTTTCTGAATGAATGACTTTTCGAGTTCCAGCCGTCTATATTAAACACATTTTGATGAAGATCATTGCTTATTTGGAATTCTTAAATATTACGTATTTTTTGGGAGAAATAAAAGCGATGATTTAAATAAAGGGCAGAAAATGGATATTAAAATAAGTAATATTTACTGAAGTCTCCCTGCAAATGTAGCGAGTGTGCCCCGGGAGCCCACTCTCGCCAGACCACTGACCCGTCCACGCAGAACTGTGGTCCGTAGTACCTGT
The DNA here is from genome assembly GCA_959347405.1 of Napeogenes sylphis. NCBI lineage: Eukaryota > Metazoa > Arthropoda > Insecta > Lepidoptera > Nymphalidae > Napeogenes > Napeogenes sylphis. Next base: position 3,789,503 of record OY365783.1, read on the forward strand.
ACCCTGTCGAGAAGCCTTCCACCCCACCCTCCCATGACTCTATCTTATCCCATTGATCTTGAAAGCACGCAAAACTAGAACATTATTAATTAATTAAATATTATGAGATTGGGTAAAATTTACACTTCAATTCAATGTTTTCTGAGTACCTAATTTGTTAGTTCGACTAAAGAAGTCGATATGTTGGTAATATTAAAACTTAATATCATACTTAGGAAAGACTGTCATTTTTCTAAGTCATAAATATGAGTCAAATGTAATTAATCACGTTCAACGAGTTAGAATACTTAGCAAGTGTTTCTTATTCGGCATCCATTTTAGCATGGAAGATCACTTCTGTGCCAATTAGTGTTAAAAAAATCTACTAGTACCTATATCGGAGGACTTTATAGAACAAAACAACAGTCATGTTATTTTTATTACTATTTGCTGACGTGATTACCTTCTTATAATTCATTTAATTAAATAATATTTCAACAGCATGATATGTATTTAAAAAAATTAAATACCAAATCTGGTCAATCTCATTTAATTATTAAATTAGTACTTAAGGTCAATAATGAATAATTTTAAAACCATGGAATAATAGATATACATATATATATGGATGATTTAAAATCTCAATGTTATACAGCGTTTTGGTTTCCTATTTATTGTAAGTAATAATAATGAATTATTATTATTGTTAATAAATCATTGTAATGGCCAACACCTAATATTAAATTAAAAATTTAATATATGTTTTAATATATATTAAGACGTAACCCATATAAATCAATAAATCATTTCGAATTGTAAAGTAAGGTAAACAAAACTTTGTGAATGTTTCTACGTTATTTTATAAACGACCTTAAGTTTGACTTTGAAAATGACATCTTGTCGCTGAAAGCATATAAAGCGCTGCCGAATGTTATTATTATCAAGAACATTTGACACTAAATAAATAGTATAAGTTTCCTTTCAAATAACTAACTTAATCTTTTTCTGCAGTTTTTAATACTATTTTATAGTTTAAAAAAATATTACATGTTCCCTACATCAAAGATGTATTAAGCGCTTTGCGCTTGAAGTTGTTATTATTGTAAACACATAAGTTAACCTCAAATTCTCTACAAATTACTTGTTATAAAATTATATTTACTCAAGGTATCCCTTTTAAAGTTATCTTATCTTATTAAAAGTATATAAATACTTACCGTCGTCGAATCTCACGTTCATATTGCCTTAAATATCCATCTCTTTCAAATAAATTCTTGAGATCGGGTACTTGCACGTCCATTGGATCCATAGTGGAATAATTTCCACCCATCGTATCAATATAGATATATATGTAAAAATTTAAACGAGTGCGCACGCGCCGATTCTGCAACCGCGCGAGCCGATAAATAATGATTAAATGATCTGAAGTCTATATTATGCTGGAATCATTATTATAAACTGATAATTTGATAGTAATGGGTCACTGATGTCAATTTATGGGTGCTTATAGCAGATGAAACTATTTAATACTTTATTTATTAAAGATTTAAATGCAAGTACAGGTTAAAAATGATTAAATAATAACCATTCCTAATTCAGTTATTTGATTGTTCGTTATTTTATTTAAAATATTTATTATCAAGTTATTAACTTATAAAAATGTTGTAAGGGATAAAATACAAACTTGAAATGCAAGATTACTACTATGATTTTTAAGTTATATAAGTTGCTCTCTTACTTATTCCTTAAAGAGGTTTACTGATGGCATATGTCTTCTCTCTAGTTAATTATAAGATTAAGGAGTTCAACATGAGGCTATTTCATTTAAAAATATATAGTTACCTAATAATGTCTAATCAGAGTATGAAATGAAACTCTTAGATATTTTTTTATAATTATGGTGTGGTTATAAAATTGCAAAACAACTTTTGATTATTAAATAATGTTAATAATTAAATAATCAAAGAGCATCACTATGTAGAATAGGAGGGGTGCGGCTCATAAACAAGCGAGCAAGGTTTAAAAGGTTACTTACAATATTATTTTTAGCATTCTTTGATTGCTCCTATAAATGTTGAAATGCAGACTGAATATGCTTATATAAAATAGTTGAAAGTTTTACTAGTCTAATGTACTGAATGTAATGGGACTGGAAGTAGAATACATAGGAAGGATATTTAATATCAAACTCAATTTGAATTTAAACAAATAAATATAATAAAATTTAATTAGTGTTGGAGTAATAGTTTTTATTGGTTCTGTAACAATTGTAACCAGTACTATGCATGGGTTACTGTTTTTATTAAACACTAAAGATATGTTTTCAGTTTAAGTATGCAAGAGACCTAGATGTGATTAAAATGTATGTGTATAGGGAATTCTGCATAGTGTCTTAAAGTATATATTTTTTAATATATACATATTTATGATGTATTTCATTAGTTAACAGTAGTTCAGAAAATCTGTGTTCATTTATTCTATAATATTAATGAATATGGTTATATTGCAAAATAAAAATATAAATTAAAACAATAATGACTGGTGTATTGCTTTATTATTATTATCCGATAATCTAAATCCTAAAACCAAAAATATATTAAATAACTTTAGAAAACTTAAAACATATCCGAGCCTGTTTGTTTTGATTTTTGTATGGCCTCTTCCGGTTGCAAGCTTTCCTCTGGTGAGGGTTCCAATGGTAGCCCTTCAGTATCTAATTTACCTTGTTTAAAGTCAGTAACAATCTTTTTACTATAAATAGCATCAAACAGCTGCTGTGAAGTGAATTCACTTTGAATGACATCTTCGGCTTTGTACGACACATACGGTTTTAAATGACAATCTTTTAAGTCAGGAACTATGAGTTCCGGTATCATTTCTGGTACTGTAACGAATCGGCCATTCAGCGTGTAGCCAACATCGCGGACTCCGCGTTTGTCCACTTCTAATTCTGGATTCGGACCTCGTTGTCGTTCTTTGTGATAACGAGAACCCCTCTTGTTTGGAATTACAAATTTTCTAAAATTTCTTTTACCTTCTCGAGGTGCCGAAAGCGAAATGTTACGTTTCGCTATAAAATTAATAATATTCGATATTTTTGACATTTTATACTTTTCACAACAAACTAAATCTATTTTATAGAATATAGGTTAATTTACTGTCAAAAACGTCAAATATATTTTTTATTTTATCCAAACTTGTAGCCTGCAGGCAAGAGACATTGCTTTAAAGGTGTTGTTTTATTACAATTGTTTTCAATAATTACAAAAAAATATACAGCAAAACAAAAAAATAGATATTTTATTTTGTCCTATTATATATAAATAGGGCGATTGCAATTTCTACAGTTATGGATCAGAAACCCTTCTCAAGCACCGGTACGGATCAACAATCAATACTCAAGAAACCAAGAAAAATTAACACGGTTTCGCCCTTTCGCCGAGTTCACCGGACGTCGAGTTGAAGTCGTCGTCGTGCCCCTCAAGACATACCTGCTCCCACTTGCAGGCGGCCGAATGATCACCGGCTTCCCTCACGAATCTTTCCGCCATGAGTAGCTGAAGTGGCGCTCAAAGGGATCCCTCCCTCCTGCGCCAGGAAGATTCCTCCCGGGACGGGAGACGGGAGCCAGCCTCCCTCCCCTCCACTCGCACACTATACCGCCTGGCAATACCCCAGGCCACGCTTCCGGCCTTACGTCAGGCCCTACAACAGCAGTAATGACACCGTGGAAGACTCCGAAGGGAATATCAAGACCCGAAGCCAGAAATTCAACGTTCTCGTTTCAACTATCCCCAAGCTGACATGACATGATGCTCGTGGCCGAGTTGCAGCAACGCGGAGCCCACTCGCACTCACTGCTGAAACATATTGCAAATGTTCCTCAGTGGCAAGTGCGGGGAGGTCTGGCGCTTGTAAGGACCGCCGCGGAGCAGCAGGAGCAAGCACCCCCGTTGTGGAAGAAATGCCGAACTGGACACAACATTTACGGTTCCTTAAGGACAGACTAAACCACACTTCCAACGGTCGCCCATTTGGCAAGGGCATCCGTTTCTCCCTAAGCACTGTCCGGGAATATCGTGCCTTCCAACGATATCTCGTGGAGCTCGAAGAATCGGAGATATTATTTTGGTTCTTCTACGCGCTGTCTGATAAGAAAAGTCGCAAGATGGTTATTCCTGAACACCCTGGAACTCGTCCCCAGCATCTACAGCGTCTTTAAACTGTTGTTTACTGTAATACCACAGGACTCAGGACTAGATTGCTGTTCCTTCGCCTCATGCTTCGACAACAACACGCGGACGTCGCATTAATATGAGAAACCCGTCTGCGCCCTTCGGCTGCTGCCCACCTGCTGGACTACCACACCCTAAGACTGGATGCCCCCTCCCAATATGCCAGGAAAGGCTTGCTGATCGCAGTGAGGCGGTCGCTAGTACATCTGCCAGTTCCTGCTATCTACACCACATCGTTCCAATGGCTGGGCACTGAGGTCCAGTTCGCATTTCTATTTACCATCACTGGTGACCAGCGAAATGAGGGAAATTCTCGCTGGACCCACCCCAACGATAGCTGCGGCGATTGGAACGCCAAACACACAGCATGAAGATGCAGCTCCGTATGTAACAATGGCCGCCGCCTTTTCGAAGATGCGGACAAGCAAGTCTATACTGGCAATACTTTGTGAGCGGCCCTGATGAGCTCACACACTATTCCTACACAAGCAGTCATCGACCAACCACCATAGACCTGGTGGTGCACAAAGGCGTGGAAGGAAGGGGGCTGACGCTGAAAACCTTATTGGACGCCTACGGCTCGGATCACTTGAAACTATTAGTAACGGCTTTTGGCAAAGTGAACCACTGCGAAAAGCTTACCGCCAGGGGGGTAGGATTCATTGGCTCCAGTTTGAATTTCTTATCCGCTACTATATCTTGGTCACAAAACCGATTGAAAAGCTCTCCTCCCCTGCCTGCATCGACAGATTGGAGGAAAATTTTACTAAATGCATCAGAGAAGCAAAGAGAGAACTCACCGCCACTGTAAGGTCGCACATCCTTCCTCCAATCCGGAGGCGTCTTTCTGCACTTATCGCGAGCAAGAGGGCGACACGCAAAGAGTGGCAGAGGACCTGTGAACCGGCCCGTTATCCGGCGTTATGGCGTCCCTCACTTAATCACGTGTGTCCTGGAAGATTTCCTAGACGCCATGACCTTCCGTGTGAGGATCGACAACGCCTTCTCGAAGAGCCACCTCATCCATACTGGAGTCCCGCAGAGCACCAACCTCTCCCCGATTCTCTACACGACGTACACCGATATTTCTGTTGACCAGGACACCACTCTAGCGCTCTACGCCGACGACGTGGTGTTCCTGGCCAAATCCTTGAGCGGAAAGCACGCGGCCCTGAAGATCCAACGAGCCCTCACCCGGATTGGCTGGCGAAATGCAGGATCGCGCTGAATGTGGTGAAGACCCAGGCTCTTGTGTTCCTGGGCCGCTGCACTGATCCTATTCCGCTATCTCTCCACGGCGCCGAAATTTCCTGGAGCACAGAAGCATCACCTACCTAGGCGTAGTCATCGATAGGCGACTGTCAATGACCACTCAGGTATTCAAAGCAAGAACGGCAGCCAGAGCAGCCCCAAACATGTTAAAACCACTTTTTCGATCCCGCCTCCCGCTCGGAACCAAGCTGGCCATTTATAAAACATACGTGAATCCTCACCTCACGTATGTCGCGCCCGCTTGGTTCTCACTAGCCGGCACACAGCAAGTAAGCAGACTGAAGACAGTGGAATTCACCGCCCTGAGACGTGCCTCCAGTGTGCTCTGGTGAATGAGGAACGAAACCATCTTTCGTGACCTCCACATGGAGCGCCTGGATGCACACATCTTTAAAATCATTGATGAGATGTTCCACCGAGCCGAAATCTCGCATTTCCATCATATCCGAGACATCGCACCATAGCACACCCCACCCCCAGTCTCCTCCAGAAGGAAACTCCCTCGGAATATCCACCCTTCCATTCCTTAATCCCCGAGCTGTCTCCTTGGCTGCTGGTTGCTTAACCAAGTCAAGTAAAAGTTCTTTACCTTAAGGGAATACTTCGTGTTTGTTCGAAAGCTTGATTAATGAAATGATTTCTAGATTCCAAAATCATTATCGTTTTTTATTCTTAGTTTTTGTGTTATTTATGAAACAAATTATCTTCCAAGTTAGATATAGATGGAACTGATAGTTTCATTCAACTTTATTACAAAGTTATTTAAAAAATATGAGATGTATAAAAAAAAACCAACTAAAAGTCAAATCTGTATAATGCTTTAACTAATCATACATCACAAATAACGAAATTATACATTTTGGATAATAACGAACTTTAAGACACATGTAACCAAACTTGTAAATATTATTGTAAACAAAAATGTATGCCCTATAATAAAAATATATTTAGGTATAATTTAATAAAACATTAACAATCAAAGTAATTGAAACCATAAATAATGATTATTTTGTTATAATTCTAATATTTGACAAAGACTTTGTGCTTGCTGTTACTTAAATACTTGGCACTGCATTGTTTCAAATAGCACCTAAACCCCACCCAGTTCAATTCCTTTAACCAGTTTTGGGTAACTTACAATTCTTGGACTATTATTATATAAGAAAAAAATATAATAAATCACAATGATTTAAACATGCACCCACCATTTTATTTGTATGAGGGAATGTAAAGCAGTTCCGTTAAATCTATTTCATACTATCACATTACTTATATAACATATTCAAATATTTTTTTAAGTTGTAAAACTTTTTTGTCTTATAAGATCTCTTAACATGGTGCTCTTTAGTATTCAATCAATAAAATACAAATTGGACCCAATTAAATAAATTATATAAGAATTATATTTATTCAAATATTGCGCCCACATTATTTGTTTTCCAAGGACAATTTATTTGTACAGATTATATTTCACAAAGTTCGTTACCTAACAGCAGTTTCATGGAGGCAATCTACGCCATCTTAACAAGTCAGGGAAACCAGGTTTATAAAAGAAATATCTTTAACGTTTGTTACCTTTCAAAAACTGACAATAAAATCTATATGAACGATTATCTTTTACTTTTAATAAATCGCATATTAGTGCTATTACGAAAGTCAAGCTAGTGCTATAAATAAAATAAAAATACGAAAATTGTGAAGAAAGGATGTTTTATTTTTGTCTATTTTTTAAAATTTGGACTTTTGTTTAAACAAATTTAAACAAAAATTTATTTGATTTTTTTGCGTAAATGTTAAAAATGATATATTTTTTTTAACATCACCCGCAACAACTTCTTTCTTTTCTTTCTTTTCAACTCTTCTTATGTCTTATTACACAAATATTAAATTCACATCAACCTAACCCCTTTATTATTTTCTTATATGTATATATATTTTTTATATCGATAATATGATTATGAGAGTTATTACATAACATTTCCCGACACTACTGAACGAACTATGTCAAATATTTCTATAACTGTCACTTAGACAATACTATTTTCGAATTCGTAACAGTCTTCAAATATGAACATCATAACGTGATACAAATAGTGTCTACAGATAAAAATCTTTGCTTTATAAAATCTATTGTCTATTGTACGTTATAGTCTATGGGGTCACGTGTCAGCCGGTCTTTCGTCATGGTTCTCAATCTCTTCCAAGGTGTCGTTGGAGTAGTGAGTCAGGTCGCTCAGCTCATCGATGTGCTTCTGCTTCTTACGGACGTTCCAGTGAAGACATTCAGCCAGTGAGTCAAACCAGTCTGATATCTGGTCTTGAGCGCATATGGACGGCACCGGATATACTGATGTCGTCACGTACATACTGGAATAGGAAAACATTTGAAGATCCATTTTGTATCACAGAAAATATTTTTAAATACTCCACAACCTCAGACAAAAGCAACGTGCATGAAATGATAAAGCAAGTATGACGTATTGAATGATATATTTTGATATATATAATAAACTAAATATTTGCACGGCCTTGCGAGAATGGACCAGATATTTGCATAACCCCATATTTCTACATAATGCCCTAAGCGATAGTCAACACACATGAAACTAACAACCCGACAAAACCCTTCGCCTATTATATATACCTATCGCCGGGTCTGAGTATCAACTGTGACCTGCCGTCGAACGACACGCTGGCCAAGTTATGAGCTTCTACGCTTAGCATTATCTGAAACAATCTCATTTTATAAGCATTTACATTTAATATCTTAAATTATCTAAAATTCTAGTGACATCTAAAGGGGCTGCTACGGGTCCCTAATGAGGAATGCCTATCGCACTGACTACGCTAATATTAATCTACGACCGTCATGTAAGTATTAGGAAGCATTATGCAGTAAGCTTGATGATCATCATCAGGGGATGTATACCTATCTCCGTGTCGTAATTCTTGTCTGTTTCTTCCGTCGAAGGACACCCACATTGCGTTACGGGCGTCCGGGGACAGTGCGATCTAGAATTGTTGGTAAGTTCCTATTATATTTTATATATTAAAAGCAGATTATTTTGAATTTGATCTCCGTAGATTACACACTCGAAATTCAAATGAAACCCGATAAATGAGGTAACGAGTATTTTGCCTTTAGCATACAGGATAAAAAAAATATAGACTATTTATAATAATGTATTCTGCTACAGTATGGGGTAAACTGTATCCATATGAGATAATATTGGAGACCATATGATGTCTCCTCCGGTACCCACTTCCTTCAGCTTGGGCGTAGAATAAAAAGGGGTCGGTAGAGATCGTGATTTTGAACATGGTACTGGCGAGTGGAACATTAAACAAGAGACATCTGTACCTTGAGCTCGACCCCGGCGGGGACCACGATAGGTCTGAAGGACAGCGAGTGGGGACAGATGGGGGTCACCATGATGGCGGGGACGGACGGGTGGATCATGCTGGCGCCGGCGGCTACGGCGTAGGCCGTGCTGCCCGTCGGCGTCGACACTATCAGACCTGCAGGAGGACGAGTTTAATGATTACATTGCTTTTTACTAATTTATGAGAATAAAGCGAGTTTACTAAATTATCAAAGACATAGTTATAGAGCCAGAGTCCCGAGATACTAACCGTCGCCCTGTACGGAGGTAATGTGTTTTCCATCCAAAAAGAGATCAATATTAGAGAGGTAGGGTGAGGGTCCCCTGTCGACGACCACTTCGTTTAGCACCAATATTGTGGTAGGTTTTTTTTTGGCCTTGCCGTCCTCTGGTGTTTTTCGAAGCACAACACACTGTAGACGAGACCTTAGGGTTAAGGCTGCGTGACCTGAAAATGAGTTACAAGTTATTCGTGTGATTTTTTAAATTCATTTGATAAGTAATTTGAAATAAATTTTATACCTTCTAGAACATTTTCAACCTGTTCCTGAAAATTGTTGAATTCGAATGGAGTTAGGAAGCCCAAGGATCCTAAATGAAACGCCATCACCGGAGGTACGGATTGCTATAAATAAGCAGAAAAATTATAATAATAATATGATACTATAGACCTTACCAGCTACGACATATAGAAAACCCAAACAAAATTCCAACTTAATTTTTAGAACAAAAGATTCCACATTCAAACACACCTGGAACAGAGAGCTGGCATGTAATAAAGTGCCGTCGCCGCCGAGACAGATGATAAAATCTATCTTATCTGTGAGGTCGTCGGTGCCGGCGCGAAACGTCATCAGTCTGTCGCGGACAGACGTAAAGTCGCCATATTCTTTGAGCAGAGTGTCGTCCAGTACTGCCGCCTCTACGAATACCACCATGCTCTTTTCCTGGAAAATATTGTTATTATTAAATTTATTGTATTCTTGATATATGTGAGATGTACGTGTGTATGATGTGCGTGTTATATTATTGTAGTATTGCTACATATAAGATTGTTATTATATAGTAATTTGGTTTGTAGGTAATATAAATATGTAATTATTTATTTACCTACATAATAACATTGACAATAAATATTGTTGTTACAATTAGATTTACGAATTAAGATCTATATATCATTGTTATTACTGGTATGTTATAAAAGTAGTAAAAGATATTGATTTGACGAGCTATCGGAAGTAGCCTTAAGATATTAAATATATTGTATTTACATATATTATTAGGTAAGCCATAAATGTGTGAAAGACATAATATTGTTATAAATAGGCTTAGGCATTTAAAATGGTTATGTACTATTATATTGTTATTATTTATTTATTTATTTAATTCTTTATTGCACAAATAAAAAAAAATGTACAAAAGGCGGGCTTAATGCCACTTAGACATTCTCTACCAGCCAACCTTAGGAAGTACAGGAGAGGTTGTGGTAGGCGTGCAAAAACAATAATTATAATAAAAAAACAGAAAAGCACAACAAAATTCTTAAGAATAAAATATATATATATATATAATATATATATTAATAATAAAATATATAATTATTATAAAAATACAGATACAAATAAATATATTAATGCGTAAGAATAATTAATACGATACAATTTTTCTAGCTATAATGGGATATATACTATATACGATTATAATACATATGATATATAGTACTTATATTGATACATAAATATAAATTATATTAATTATTTGAGATAAAGTTCTTTCACTCGGCGCTTGAACGACTCACGAGTTGGGGCTTTTCTTACATGCTCCGGTAATTCGTTCCACAGTCTGACAGCAGATACAGTAAATGAGTTGGACAAGAAACCAGTACGATGAAGAGGTGTATGAAGCAATAAATTTTTGGAAGAACGAAGCAATCTGTCATGTGTATCAGTTAAAAAGGAGAAATTACATTTTAAATAAACAGGAGTGGAAGGATTAAACAAAATAGAGTATAGTAGACACAGGGTTCTTAGATTTCTCCGTTTACGAATGGGCAACCATTTTAGTTTTGACCTAAAGTCAGAGATATGGTCAAACTTACGAAGTCCGAAAATGAAGCGGATACAAGTGTTAAGCAGGCGGTCTAATTTATTCAGAAGTACTTCATTGGCGTCGACATAGCACACATCAGCATAGTCAAGGATAGGCAGCAATAACAAATTAACTAACTGTAATTTAGCGCGAAGGGATAGGAAGTTTTTGAGCCTTAACAATGGGTGAAATGTGCTATAAAATTTACGTGACAGTTCTTTGACTTGATGCTGCCAACTAAGAGAGCTGTCTAAAAATATTCCTAAATTTTTAACTTGCGAAGAAAAGGGTATTACATTGTTGTCATATATTAAATTTGGTAAGGAATGTTGGTCAATATGGGCCAACTGACGGTAGCTACCAATAATAATTGCATTGACATTTACTAGGGTTAACTTCTATTCCAAAGTCATTAGACCAATGCAATATTCGCTGAAGAGCAGCGTTTACGGAGTGAATAGCTTGGTCTACTAAATTTATTTCGGTATGCGTATAAAGCTGCAAGTCATCGGCGTAAAGGTGGTAATGACAATTTAAGTCAGAAGTGATGGAATTTATAAAAAGAGAAAATAATAAGGGAGATAAAATACCGCCTTGAGGGACTCCAGCAACCACATCACACCAATCAGAGAGACCCTCCTCAGTGCGAATGGCCTGCTGGCGCCCCCGAAGATATGAGGAGAACCACCTGACAGAAGAAGCCGAGATGTTGTAACTGGACAGCAACGCAAGCAAGAGGTCATGATCAACAGTACTAAAAGCGTTACTAAAGTCAATCAGTACAAGAATGGTAACACATTTGTTTTCCATTCCTAGACGAATGTCCTCGGTAACCCTTAATAGAGCTGTACTTGTGCTGTGTCCAGTGCGGAAGCCTGATTGCAACGGGTCCAGCAGGTTATACTTTAAAAGGAATCGGGAGAGTTGGGAGTGAACAATGGATTCAATTATCTTGGATAAAAAAGGTAATATTGAAATGGGACGGTAGTGAGAAGATAATGAAGGATTAGAAATCTTTGGAAGTGGGAGAATGTGCGCTTTGCGCCACAGATGTGGAAAACTACCACAGGAAAAGGAAAAGTTAATTATTTTGGACAAGGGATCAATAAGCGCGTCTATGATGAACATTATCATAGTCCGGTTAATACCGTCACAACCAGTAGCCTTTGATGTTATGGCTAGAAGGTGCTTCTTAACCTCGACTTCATCAACAGGCGCGAAGGAAAATGGTGGAATATCAGGCCTGGGTAAACAGTGAATAGCTGAAAGGGTTTCAGATCTTTTTTGGTAGTCAAGAGTTTTGGTGATAGAAAAGTGGCGGTTAAGACAGTTGATGTCCACAGAAGAACTTTCAAAATTTCGAGTTTTGCTTACACCCAGGGTCTTAAGGAATTTTAAAGTTTCAGCTGCAGATGAGCAGGTTTTCTTGAGAAAATATTGGCGTTTAAGTTTACGACATAGTTGGTTACACCGATTTCTAGCAGCCTTATACGCAGACCAGTTGATTGGTGAGCGGTCATTTTTAAATTTACGAAATGCACGATCCCTACTTTTCATAGCTTTTTTCACATCATCATTGAACCACGGTGCTGAACGATGACTGACTTTCGTTTTACGTAGAGGGGCATGTCGGTCAAAGAGATCTAAAATATTATTGTTTAAAAGTTGAACCTTCTCTTCGACTGTTCCCAAAGACTCCATCGCATCCCAATTCATAACAGATGCCTCTAATGCAATCGCATGCTCGTCAATGTTGCAATAATTACGAAGCAGTATGTATTTAGGTTTGCTTTTAGGCACTCTAGCTTGGTACGAAATAAAGATCAAGTCGTGGTGTGAGAAAGCAGGAGCAGGTATCTGACCAAAGTTACAAACACTTTGGGTGTCCGAGCACATTATAAGGTCTAACAAGGTTGACGAGGAACTAGTGTGATGTGTCGGACCAAGTGGTAAGATTTTAAGGTTAAGAGAGTCAGTTAATTGCTGTAGCTGATTTGACCTTGAGTCTTGCCTAAGCAGGCACGTATTAAAGTCACCCATGACTATGAGATGTGTGGTGTAGGAAAGTAAATCTTCAAGAATAGCCTCAAGTTTAGAAAAGAATGTTATATTTGGAGGAGAGTAGACAACGCCAATGACTACTTTTTTGTCAATATTCACCTCAATGAAAAGATACTCAGGTGAATCAAGGAGAGAAGCTGGAGATTGTAGAATGATTTTGTAATTAAAATGGTTGCGAAGGTAGATGCAGACTCCACCACCGGCTTTACCGATACGGTCATTTCTGATAAGGGTGAAACCAGGGAGTGGGAAATTAGTAGAAGAAAGAGATGGCTTAAGCCAAGATTCGGATACTAGAACCGCATGAACAGAATTAAGGTTAAAAGTATTGACAAGATCTAAATGATGAGAAGGTATGCTTTGAGCATTGATGTGACAGATATTAAGGTTACTGTGGAACGGCTCCAACTCATTTGAAATAAAATTTTGAATAGATATGAAATCATTATCTAAACTGACAAAGGAATTATCCTCATCGGCCGTAAGATAGGAATCAGAACTATATTCCATACTCAAACTAATACAAATAAAAAATTAATAACAATAATAAATAAGCAATATAACAACTTTAACAAAAACAAAACCGTACAACAAAAATAAATAAAATATAATTAATTATAAATATAAGTTAATTATGAATAAAATATATATCTATATATATATCAAAAAAAAATTAAGACAAATAAAAACTTAATCTAATAAATATAGTAAAAAAAAAACGTGCTTACTTGCACATCCTGCTAGCTTATAAATGAGGTAACATAAGAATAAAAAAAAAAAATATCACAATAAAAATCTACAAAAATGCGGATAACATTGGGCCAAAAACTAGTTAACATAAATTATAACCAATATTACAGCTGCAGTCTGACTGCATATATAGTAGTACATACTTAACACAATTAATATTAACAATTATTTAGTATGACATGTAAACAACTAACTGACAACTTATTTATAACTATGTTAAATTATCGTAGTAGAAAAACACATAATAAACAACCATTTTCAAAGTCTCAGAAATTGTGAAGCTGTGAACATTGACATAACATAAGTCATAACATGCTTGTCAACTTGACAGTTGTCACTTGTCGGATACATTTCATACCAATGTTTTGTTTATAGAACTGGTGAAACATTAGAATACGACATTCTTATATGTACTTATATTAAAACAAAAGTGCTACTGAGACGTACGATAATATTAAGAATACAAAAAAATATATATAATATATATATATGACAAAAAGAAAAAGATGACTGAGCTGTAATATTGACAATTTTTATACAAACAGAGAATATTTAAGGTTTTTTTATGACCTGTTTGCGAGTGACTGGGCGAGTGTTGAGCCTCGATGAGGATGTTGGGGTCGCCTTGCGCTGCAGCATCGCAGAATCATCCGTGTTGGACTGATGTGCAATTGGGATGGGAGGAGAATGCGACAGAATGTTCGGATGTTTCAATGTCAAGGCTTCAAGATGTGTCGAATCGACGACACGCTGCACTTCGTTGTTTGGCAATTTAATAAACACAGCACCGTAACGTGTCCAACATTTAATTAAACCAAAATGTTTTTTGGCCCTTGCAAATAGATCCTGACGTGGTTTGGTCAGGAACTCACTTATTACCACTGGCGATGCCTTGAGAGCCTTTTTGTGGTTGAAAATGATGTTTCTGACCATGATGTTATTAAACCGAACCAGTATGGGACGATGCCGTTTGTCAGATCGCGCTCCGAGCCTATGGCAATGTTGAATGGCAGTGGATTGGACATCTGACAGACCCATAAGTACCTGGACAGTACTCAGAATGGTTGAAATTAAATTTTCACCCTCCTTTTCTTCAATGCCGTTGAACAACAAGGCGTTTCTACGCATCTGGTTATCCACATCATCAACTTGAGCGGCCACATTATGTATTAGTGATTTAAGTAATTCTAATATATTCCACACTGATGATTTAAAATCGTTGTAATCTTTTTGCAAGTTCTCCAAATTGGGTTTACCGATGTCACTAGGTGATGTTGATTTCAATTTTTCCTCGAAGTCTGTCATTCGCTTACCCAATGATTCAGCAATGTTTTTGTGCATTTCAACAATATCTTGAACCTTTGCCATAATAACTTGTTGTGTATTGTGAAGTGATGTGATGGGATATAAGAACGTGGGGCCAGCAGGTTGGTGCAATTTTTAAAATAGACTACACATCCAAATGTAAACTTAGAAAATTAAAACTTTGGAAGTTTGTAAATAGAAAATGAACACTAATTACACTTAAATATGATAATTACTATTTTATTTCTTGAAAATAAAGGAGGAGATAACTTTTTTGATGTCTACAGTTTTTGCACCTACCTTATATATTATGATATATTTAATGATGTTTAAAGTTGTGAATATGACTTGTCTCCAGAAGCTGCCGTTGGCGCTTCTGTCGATGTTGTTATGTTTTAAATATGGCTGTAAGCCTCTATTAAACACATTCTGTGTTGGACAACTGGCAAGATAAGTGATTCTTATACTTACATTGTTTATAATATTTTAATAACTATTATGGGTATTTCACCGTATTGAGTTATTGGTAAATGTGTCTAAATAATTACACAGTAATAAGTATATTACTGTATTTATTATAGTCATGTACCGGGAGTCATTTTGTTATATTAAATGATATATTTGTTTAAACTCTTTCTTTTCTTTAAACTTATCCAAATAATACATTGAAAAATATTTTCATATTAATAGTATGAAGTAGCTCGATTAAATAATTTATACTATATTAATTCAGTGGTTTTTAATTGTAGAATCTTATAATATCTAACATCAGAAGTGGGATCATCCCGGTCCTCGGTATCAACAGTTTGACTGCCGAAACTATATTTTATCGATAAAACCAAAAATACCCACATTGTTATTATTTTATTTGTTAATTTGTTGTTTTCCATTTTGTGTGATTTAAACTTTACTAATATGTTGAAAACCTAATTCACAGAGAAAATCACGCCGCCATCGCTGTATACGTCGAAGTACCATCACCTCTACGATGTCCAGGCGTAGTTTGGGAAACTGCAACTACACCATTCGGCATCATCATGGCGATGGAGACCGAGCGGTTGCATTACGGCAGCCATGCCAGCTGAGTCTGCGGACCCAGTATGGCTCTCGCCGGTGCAGTGTCGAGCCTGTGATGCATCGGATGGAGAATCGATAATAAAGCTGAAGCTGATTGAACTGGATCACGGAAAAAACTGGTGAAGCTTCCAGGATTGAGGTGGCGTTGTTCGAGTCTCTCAAAAGAGATCCGAGGAGAGGAGGACAACGAGACTGTGGATCTTATTGCATCCCGTGTTACCGAGTTTTGTGACGTTGAAACTCGTCGAGTCTGAGGAGTATCGGGAACTAGCACGTCCGGGACACAGGAATTATAATATTAATTTCTATATTTTTTTTATAGAACTGAAGAATTTGCTACACTGCCATCTCCGATTCAAGGAGTTATCTGGGCGCTGAATTTTGGTGCAGCACCAGGAATGCCTTGGCTGAAGAATTGACTGGAGCTATTGTTGCAATGGCAACTGTTACCTCGAAGGCCTTTCAAGGGGTCTGCATTGTGATTCAAATATTGGGACATTACAAGGGGAAGGTCAAAACTCATGAAACGAAAAAGAAAACATCGAAGACAACCTAAGAAGCAATTCTGTATACTTTCGTTTAAGCGGACTCTTATTGTGAGTGTGCTTGAAAAAAAAAAGTGATTGTGTTGTACAAAATTAATATCTAACATGCGCATGGTTGATGTGTTTGTGTGTGTGATGTGTGTGTGATGTGTGTGATGTGTGTGTGTGTGTGTGTGTGATGTGTGTGTGTGTGATGTGTGTGTGTGTGTGTGATGTGTGTGTGTGTGATGTGTGTGTGTGTGATGTGTGTGTGTGTGTGATGTGTGTGTGTGTGATGTGTGTGTGTGTGATGTGTGTGTGTGTGATGTGTGTGTGTGTGATGTGTGTGTGTGTGTGATGTGTGTGTGTGTGATGTGTGATGTGTGTGTGTGTGATGTGTGTGTGATGTGATGTGTGTGTGTGTGTGTGTGAGAGATGTGTGTGTGTGTGTGTGAGAGATGTGTGTGTGTTTGTGTGAGATGTGTGTGTGTGTGTGATGTGTGTGTGTGTGTAATGTGTGAGTGTGTGTTTATGCATCTTAGTCGTCTACGTACTTGAACAAGCCAATGAACGAGCTGCACGAAAGGCACCAACACCGTTGAGTCGTGTAACTTCTTAATAACCAGCACGGATAGTGGCGGCTTGTACCATGTGAGTCTTTGAGACGCTGGATCTTGGATCTGCCTGTAAATAACAAATATTTTTTATTTAATAAAGATCTATATGATTCATATTAATTTAGTGTAATAGTTGACTTGAGTATTTTAATACTTGAAAGTATTTGCAACAATTGTTTCATAAAAAAAAATCTGATATTTTCCTCGTTTTTTTTTAATATTTATAGTTTATACCTACGAATTTGGCATATCCAACAAATAATTTTAAAGATAGTAAATTATTGCATTGGGATTACTCTTTTGATTTAGAGATACGATTTAAACCCCGACCCACAAAGAGGGGTTTTATAACTTTTTAGTGTGTGTCTGTCTGTGGCATCGTAGCAGCCAAACGCGTGGACGGATTAGATTGTGGTTTTTAATCGAAAGCCTAGTCCGTCGAGGTGGTACTTAGATATGTTTGGTCGAAATAGAAGGAGCCATTATCAAGGTATGGAGCTTTATTGGTGATGGTGAAACATTCTTTAGCAATATAACCAGTAAAAATTATGATGTTCGTAAGTTCATTTAGTACAATATAGAAACGATATAACTTAAATTTCAGTAAAAAAAAAAATAATAAAAAACCTTCGACACAAAAGAACTCTTAAAAGGGTAAAAATAATATTATTACGTTCTTATTGAAGTCGTTGCGTCGGAGGACCGCTTAGTAAAGGAAGAAATCAAAGTGCAATTAAGTCCCTAAGGCAAATAACGAAATAATAATATCGAATTGTATAGTCTAAGTCCCTAAGTTATTTAAATCTTTAATTATTTTTTTAGTTCTTTTATTTATGTATTTACATCTATACTTTCTCTTATACATAGTAAGAACCGAATATAAATTTAAAGTGTGAAAACTCGTATACTTAAATAAGAATATATGAAATTATTTGTGTAACATACAAGGCAGAACAGATAAAAAAATAAAACAATTAAATTAAAATACATATTAATTACCATTGATAACAGCGATAACATTGTAAATATAAAAAATAATGTAGGTACAGACATGACATTGTAACACTTTAAATAATAATATAGAGATATCATAGTAAACAAAAACCTCTAAAATGTAATATTTTTTTAATTATATTGGATTTGAAGGTAAAAACAATATTAAGCTTATTAGTTATTGTTTTAAATAAACCTCTTTCAACATTTCATAGTAATAAGATTAAAGCTTTTTTTATCATAATATATTGTTCCTAAAAAACCTCGATCTTGCAACGGCGCCGAAAAAGCGTACTTTATTATTACATAGAAAGCATTAACAAAATAGAATACATACGCTACACTGTTTTATAATAAACAAGGTTTATCTCTTTTAATTGATGTAATAAATTAATAGGTCTTTTTATCAAAATGTAATCTAATCTTGTATTTAAAAAGTATTAAATAAGTTCATTATAAGCGCATAACTTGTTAAGCAGTCATTGTGCTTATCAAGCTTAAATTGATTTATATCAAGGGTTCCAAATTTCATAGAAGGATCTCATTGGAGAACAACAAAATACTAACCAGTGAAAATATATATACTTTTTAAAACTGAACTGTACACTAAATATACCACATCGAATATACCACATCGAATTATTATAATCGTCTGGCTAAAACTCGCAGAAGACAAAAAAGTCTGGGTCGTTTTTGATCTAAAAGCGCTTCAAAACACTTTTGAAGCAATGTTGACATTTTCTGTCCTGACTAACTTTTTATTATTATTTAAATTTTAATCAATACTACATCACTGGATAGCGTCCATATTTGTGGCACAATGATAAATTGATTTGTCTATATCTTTTAATATAATTCATCAGGTAATCAATTATCATTTTAGAAAATCACATACTTCAAAACATAATATCAGAGTATAAAAATAAGCTTTGCTACACCGTCTGTCTGTATTAAATATGAATTCGATAATATCAAAACTTATGAATTGTTTTGATATTCAGTTCACGTCGCCACATTAAGTAAAATATAGGATATGACGTAATTTATCAGCAATGATAATTAAGGAACAAGTAATTTGGTTATACGTTTAGATTTTTTTATAATATTAGTTACATATATCTAATACATGCAGTATGTAGTGTAATATTAGTTTTTCCAAATATCAAGGCTATTAAAAATACTTTTACAAATCCAATTGGTAGTTCCAACAATAATAACATTAATATTAAAAAGAAATTCTTCAGTTTTCATATAAGTATTTTAAATATAGGTAGCAAACATAAAGGTGTAAAAATGGACATCTATGTGTTCGCGCATCATTCATACGATTATATCAAATCTTTGTATATTTTTTGGCATTTGACGTTTTGTTATATTAACATCAATTTAAAATGGCGCGTCATTACATAGGTACTTTAATGAGCTTCCGCGTTTGTATGACTTATGGCGATAAATATTTATTTAAGATCTTTTAAAAAAAAAAAAAATTATGTTTTTATTATATGCCATGCTAAAGGTTTTATATAACAATGTTTAATATGTAACTAAATTGTTTAACAAAATGTTAAAACTGTACTTCAATCCCATGTTTATACATACAATAATATACTTAGTACCTAAAATTACTTTGGGTTGACAGCCATTCTGACTATTAGTTGAGGCAGATTCAATAATTTTATTCGTACATTTTGAGAAATTTTGTTTTTCAGTGATTATTCTTCAAGTACATGACCGATCACTGATTTTTTTGCTGCTACCAATTAAAAAAAATCGGATGACGATCAGTTCAGCAGTTCAGGAGAAGAAGCACTAGGGAGGTCGCACTGAAGGCAACATGAGCTTCGCTCAATAATTGGTGTTACTTACATAACCATTGCCGAGTTCTTCATTATTCTGCCGCATGGTCCAAACTGTTGTATTGGAGAAGGAGCGTTCAGGGATCTGGTTCTCCTGAAAAAAAAAAAAACTAAATAATATTACATATATTTAAACACATTTACCAAACTTTATATTGGGAGTATTGTTATTGTAATATTGGGCAATGTTTTTATAAATAAATATTTAGTTAAATATATAGGGTTATTTGTAATTAGTCGGCTACCTCTTGCAGGCAGCTTCTCTACATCAATCCCAACAACATTTGTTCTTTGACTTTTTAAAATTAATAATTTTTAAAATTTAAGTTTTCCTAAACAAATTTATTAGGTGCCCTGAACTGGCATTAACTGAGCGTAGGTATGGCGTCCGGGCGTTGACCTTTTAAGCACTTCTTACAACATACAGAGTAATAAGTAAAAGAGGCAGCAAATATTTTTTTGTTTCGTTTTTTGTGTGTTGTTTATCAAGAATTGTAAAAAGTCTTAAAGCAAATGTTGTTGGGATTGATGTAGAGAGGTTGCATGCAAGAAGTGGCCAATTGATTAAAAATAACCCTGTATATGACTTATGTATTTTAAAATAATTAACATGGAAGTCCTTGGGTTATATTTGCAAAGGAAAGACCTAGAAGCCTTTATAGCCATAATATAATCAAAAAAGTTTACCAAACTTTGCTGTAAATAGCAGCCTATTTATAGTTTTTAAATGTGGTTAAATAAATGCTTTTTCATGACAACTAACAATGTATAGTAAGTAGGTACATTTGGTAGTTCTTGAAAATGTTTTGTATAATTGTTTAAAATAAAATAAACAATTAAGTTTGTTTCGTTATAATATTAGAAAAATCTAACTATAATTTACAAAGATTGGTTGTTTCGCTCACAAATTAAATTTTGTTTAAAAAATGCCAAATGCATAGGTATGCCACAGAAACAAAATATTACAAATTTAAACAAATAATTACCTCAATACATAATCACAAGTCCACTGTTAACAGCCAAGTAACCAGTGGAAATTGATCTTTGAACCGACGCTTTTGGAATAAATCCATATTAATACACACATACAGCATGTGACGATTTATTTATTTAATCAATAATATAAAAAAGGTTTAAAAAATACTATTATAAGATTTATTTATTCAATTTATACATTTACAAACGTAATTATAATTTTTATTTTATTACTTAAATGTATTAATTTAAAATTATAATTTAAAAAATAATCATTGAACTGTTTATTGGTGACGTCGCTGTGCTGTATAAGGCATTGGCATCCTTGTCAATTTATTTGTTTTATTTAATGTATGAAGATATTTCATTTATGTTCATACTAGCTGTTTTAAGTGGCTTTGATTATTTAGCGTCTCATAACTCATAATCCCCAAAAGGCATCAAGATATTATCCACCAAGGTTACTTTTCATAACTATAATAACTTTATTTTTTATCCCGTGTAATGATGATGACACTCGGATAAAAGATGATGAAACATTGTATTTGAAATATAATAAAATTACAGACCACCTATTTTTTTCTACACCTAAATAAAATTTAAGTGTATGCCTGTGATTTCAATAAAATTTTGCCTCTTGGAGTATGTAATTATAATTATTTATAAGGACTTTAATCTTATTTTAAGTGTTTGTTAATTTGTCCGTCTGTTTCTTTTTCTCCGAGGTAATTTTTGGCACGAGTATTCGATTTTAATGCTTACGCCAAATCTATGCAATATATTTTTTGTTTTTTTTAATGGGTATGTGTGTATGTATGTACTTGTTTACGTATTTTTTTGTTAATTTATATGTGTTCTAATTAAATAACTAAAACCAGTATGTTTTATAAGTATTATGTTTAACGATTACATAAAACCAACACATTAAGTTAACTTGAACACTCTGTATATATTAATAACCAAATTAGATAGCAACACTACATACGTTAACAGGCAGTTTTGCATAAACTTAGACCTTCAAACTTGAAAAACCATATATAAATAAATATCGTTGTTCTGTACGTGTGTTCGTCACTGAACTCGTAAACGGCTCGACTGATTTGAAGAAAAAATAAATAAATTTGTGTATTTGAGTGTTTCTGGATTCACAATAGGGACCCGGAAGTGACTCTGTGATCGGCAATAATGCTTTTTAATTATCAGGATAGATTAATGTTTTTTGCTCAAGTAAGTAGGTACTTGAGCAAAAAATAACTAAGTATTTATTAAGCTTTGATAAAAGAAATATTATTTCAAGCTATTGCAAAAAGTAGTTTCCTTTAGATTACGTAAAATGATAATCTTGAAAACAAAGGCAAATAAAAAAAAACATTATAATCATGTCTAGTTTTTTATTTAAGATTGTTGTTTTAGTGTAGCCTGTAGGTATATATATACAAAATTGCAGATGAACTTATAATAATTGTTTGTTGAATGGCTGGATTCGAATTAAATATTAATGTTTAAATTATTTTTATATTATCATTTTTTTCTAACTAAATTGGGTTTGAATAGAAAAAAATCATATTATATACCTAAGTGGGTAGCTAATTGTCAAATGGTAACCGAGTATGGTAATAAATTATTTTTTGAAGTGGTTTAATTCTAAGAATAATAATTTTGCCATAAGTGATTTATCTATATCTAGATTTTATCCGTCGTCTAAACTATTATAACTGTTTTAATTATAGATATCTATGACGAGCTGATAAACAATACTACGTTATCGTTGTATTATAGTAATTAGTTCCTACAGATATCAATTAAATATCAGATAAAATAATAATATGTCTATCAGACATACGAATATTTATAACACAATAACTTTGCTATTTTTTTTAATACAAATGAAAATAGCATCATTCTATTTTCTAATACATACAATAAGTTACCATTACATGTAACTGTTGGAGTTAAATAACTCCCATCAGCCATGTACATGTATGTATGTATGTATACATGTACATTCGCAATTAATATTATTAGCGCATTTAACATTAATTTTTCATTTATATACATAAAAGGTAAAATTATGATAATATTGTTTATAAAAAAAAAACGATCAAGCAGTTTTGAAAATTAAATTTAAATGGAAGAATGAAAACTAAAGAAACAAAAATAAAATAAACTATGTGTCTTTCAAACACATAATATGTCGTTTATTTTGCTTTGGTTTTCTTCTATTCTAACCTTCTATCAAAATATTCTTCTTTAGCCCTAGTGAGTGCAGTTTTTCCGGATTCATGAGAGAACTGCCTCCGAAGCATATTGATGAGTCAAAATTTGACTTCCGGATCCGGTAATCAAACCCACTTCTTTTACACAATATTATAAAACATCACATAACTTATTGATTAAGGCTCTTCGATCTTAACTCAAACGTTTCGCGCACAAAGAAATCCATTACAACATATTTTTCATAAATAAATAAATTTGTATTATGCCTAGCTCCATTGGCGAGTTTAGAGTGACTGTTCTTCGGATCGACGCGTGCGCATCTTAGCCCTCTTGCGACTCGTAACCTTGAGGTTTACGTTGTGTATACTCTTTCGCGAAACAAATCATACTTTTTGAATTGCAAATGGGGTGAGTAACCTCAAACACAACTGGTTTTATTTAACGAACAAAATACGTGGAGATTGTAGGGATTTTTAATTCTCGCGAAGCTAATGTAAAATAAAAATATTGTAATTAAGGCGTAAACTCGGAAAATGAAGTTTAATAAGAAATTAAAACCGAAATCGAATGTATTTTTTTTTAAGTTTTAAAAAGAGAAAGGTGGTATCATCTTACTTCCAACACACGTAAAAATGAAAGTGATTACGTATTTATTTATTACAGCTCCATTCCGAACAAGGTTGGTGACGACCAGTCTATGTAGGTCCGTTGTAAACGATTATATTATGGTCAGCATTGACCGACATAGGATTACACCATGGTGTTTTATCATTGATAAGTGTTTGAATTTGGAGAAAGTTCCTGTAGCAATACGATTTGCATTTAATATTTAAAAAAAATGTTGCATCGGAAAGAATTGAGAGTTTTAATGTCGGACAGAAATGTTTTCATGTCGCTTAAAATTGTTACAAATCCATTTTTTGATATGAACACACACCAGAAACACCGCAAGCGATTAAAAAAATAATCAAATGGGTTCTGTATTTATAGAGAAGTTCGACATTGAATGCATTTGACCCAACGTTGTCAAGCTTATTTAAAATCCACTAGCTTTGTCGTTTTATAATTATGGCTTCATTTCGACGTTTTCCGTGAAAATGAGAGAATTTTTGGGCGTATAAGTATTATATAAAAACACCAAATTTAATCAAAATCCGTTGATTAGTTTTACAAACAGACAAAAGCACAAAAATTTCAAAACTATATTTTCGAGTCCATGCAATGTCTCTGTACTAGGTACACGTAGTATTGTTATGACAAAAAAAATAATAAATAAGTTTTGCCTCGTGAGTATTTTTGTTAAATATGTTCTTATATGTATGTATACCGATACGTAAAAAAACATGAAACAAGGTGAAAACCATTATTTTGTTTACTGCAGATATTATTTTTATGATTTCTAAATAATATTTTGTTAAATACAAACATAGGCGATGATAATGATATGTTTCTTTACGGTTATTACAGAACCTTATCATGATGGCTTATCAAATGTGTTTAGGGTTCCTGGCCAAAACATTAAAACCTTTTATATAAACTAGGAATACCGATATAAACACTGAACTGCGCGTAAGTTTTCTTTAATAACATAATAGTATTTACAATAAAATTATTAAATTACAATAGACTTTATTATAATAATATTTAAGTATATTAGCTTTTAAAGTATTATAAGTCTACTTACAACCGTCCTGTAGACATCGTAAAGACAGACAGAACAAGTAAAAATGTTTGTTCATTGATATTTATTGCTCGTATTTTCTCACTAATATTTACTCTAAATCTAATTTATTGATGAAGGTCAAATATAGTCTATTATTAAGTACTTTACTGGTACATAGCTAAATGGAAAATGACAACAATATTTTCCTGTTATCAGTGGTGACCCGCGGGACTGTGACGATAGTTCGGATCTGATATTACAATTTGTATTGATAACGATAAATGTATTATTTGTTAGGTATGACACCTATTGGGATCAGACATACTTCACATTCTCAATTCTTCAAGTTAATATTTTCAGAATTATATTATATATACATACATCTAGTATGTATATATTAATATAAAAAGCTCAAGAGGCTGTTTTATAATTGAATATATCTCTTGATATATCAGTTCATCAGGATTAAAAGAAATATTTATGATATGTATTCTTGTTGTTATATCATAATTAACATCACAGTACCCTTACAACCAGTATTACAAGTGTTACAAAAATGCGGTTATTAATACAGAATTTAAACTAATAGTAACTCGAGTCACAAACTATAACTAGTCTCATAATATACATGTTTAATGAACAACTTGAGAGTCTGTACATAAACAAAGTGGTGTATTTATCTCCATATAATGGGTATAATGAACATATGTTTGTGTATTGAATTATAATTCCAGGGTGCAGTAGCACTTTGTGTAGATAAGACTTGATGTTTACAATGTACATGGATGTATGAGTAGGTATGATGTATGTCGCTCGCATTTCTTTAACCTATAAACATTCTTTATGCTATTATAGCGTGTTATTATGAGATTGTTCGCATATCTTATCATTACTTAAAAATATAAGTATCGGAAAGTAGCCTTAGAGTGTATGTAATAAGGATGAATTTTGAATTCATATTTACCGGATGTGGCATGCAGGGGACCTACATTTGCACTTACAATGTTAAATAGTTGTTCTTAGTCAACCTAGATGTAATTACTTGATTGAATAATCATTAAAATAAAAAATTATAAAGCGAAGTTTCAATTGTCATTATTATTGAAAAAATCGGGTGACCTTATCATAAAATTGAGGTTAGTGCGGAGGTAAATGAGGGAATGATAACGCGAAACAGTTTTTAATGATAAAGCTTTTGATGTCAAATAGATAAGAAGAAGAAAGAAACATACATTTTATTAACAGATATTATCTATACTTTTATAGATAATTGCAAGCTAATAATTTTAGCTATGTTAAGAAATATAAAAGCATTATAAAATAACATTAAAAATATTTCACAACCTAAATAAACTCTCGGAATGGATATTTTAACAATAAAAACTGACCATCAAATATGTAACGAATAGCACGGTATAACTATAACTTAAATAAAATATGTAAAGAAAAATAACTAGATAAAATAAAAATATGTTAGAAACCACTAGAAGAAAACGATTGGAAGTCATTTAAAACGTTAGTTACTACAGCAACGCTAGAAACAACACAAGATTTTTTACAACAACATAACTCTAACTTAAAAGAATGCGTCTAACAGAAGCACGAACCAAAGTAATAGCTATACATAATTTATATTATGTATAATTAAAATAATAACTATTGTAAAAATAAACTTTAACCCCAAAAACTTATACTACAGGTAAAATTCAAAAGTTTCAATTTGGATGTAAGTATTCCTATTTATGTATTTTATAAGGATTTGAATTATTCGTTACAATATATGTTTGATATATAATAAATCAGTACTTACCCCTTGTACAAGTTTGACGTTACGAAAACTATGAAAGTTTCCGAAATCGTCGAATCAAATTCTATAGACACATATAAAAAAATGTTCTTCAGGATTATTATCTTTTGTTTTTGGATGATACATAGTAATTGTCCTAGATAACTAAAGACTTTTTAACAGATTTTGATTCGACGGTTTCGAAAACTGTCATAGTATTCGTATTCGTCATATCTCGAACTAGAGGTAAGTTAAGAATTACCTCAGTATCATAGTTTACTATCTAAACAAACTTTTAGCTACTTGGATGTTTATATGTAGGTTTATATGTAATGTATATTGTATGTTATATATGTAGGTAGGTGTAAATAAATACAATTGAAGTGTTTGATTGTGATCTCAAAAGTACTGTTTTATCAGGGGCTTATATTTATTTTCATGATACCAAGACATAAACAATCCTATTTAAATTTTTGTCTTTGTGTCTTTAGAAGACAATATAGAGGATATAATTATAGTTGTAGAGTTGTTGAAAATCCTTTAAAAAGTTTGATTATATACTGTAATATCTAACCTAATACGTTTCGCCAAGTATAGATCATATTTTTTACTATTGTCACACACTTTGTTATCCTTAGTCTGGGTGTACGTAATCTTATACTCCGCCACAGAGAATACTTATCCTCAAATGCGGATGTTGTTTTTTAAATGAATAATAAATACATTACAATCATACCCATAAATAGAAAAACATAACGAGCATCCTCAATCTAAGATAAGTAATTGTAGTATTTACTTAAAATGATATCCATATGAATAGACCTGGCAGGGAGCAATTTCGGTTGATACATAACTCACTAACTTCATTGGGTTTGTATATTAAAAAAAACAATAACATTAATAAACATCAGCTGTATTTTCAATTAACAAATAAATGACTAGGGTTCCTAATATATTCGGTAGCTAAAATAGAGGGAAAATGGTTTTATATTATGTATGTATTACGTAAGGCAAAGGAAAACTAGTACGGCATTATCCTAACAATAATGTCGGTTATCGGACGTGGAAACCGGTATTATTAAATGTATACGAATTGGCTAATAAACTCTGCTAATAGTTGGTATTATTACTTATTGGCCGACTAACTTTTTTATGTTTGTTATTGTCTATAAACATTTTTACGTTAAGCTTATTATTTTAAATAGATATAGTTTATCAAATGCATTAATACAAGACTCAAACCTTCGTCTTTTTGGAATGCCGTCCCGTCATTCTGGAAATTGAGCTACCGTGTCTCTACCAGTCTTGATGGATATAACAGTTCTGTATACAATTGTTTTTTCGGTTCAGACGCGATCTCAACTAAGCTTCCGTCAAATATAATAATCAATATTTAAAAAAATTAATCCCAATAGCAACGATTATTAAAATTTTTAAATCTGTCGAAACTGAAGTAACTTTTGCTATTTTTCTTA
Source organism: Napeogenes sylphis (assembly GCA_959347405.1). Lineage (NCBI taxonomy): Eukaryota > Metazoa > Arthropoda > Insecta > Lepidoptera > Nymphalidae > Napeogenes > Napeogenes sylphis. Next base: position 3,817,759 of record OY365783.1, read on the forward strand.
ATGAAGACACAGTTTGCGAAACTTTTCTCATCTGTTAAATAAGCACTTGTCTTGTCTGCACACGGAATGTGGACGTCAGACGACCTGGTACCTACTTATTAGTTTTTAACCTTGAGGTAAGCAATTTGCATTTTTTTATTCTGTTGATTATTGTTAGGCATTAAAATATTTCCCTTATAAACATTGAAGTTGCAATATTATCATCCTGTTAAGTGAATATATAAATATTTACTATAAATAATATTCAATTACTTCTATTAGTTTTCTTCTAGCTATGACTTGAAAGATACATAAATTAATATTCGTAGAGTCTTCAAACTTAAACCGAAACACTGAGTTATATATATATATGTGTGTGTGTATATATATATATATATATATATATATATATATACAAACTCAAGGTCTTTTTCGCAAATACACATAACGAAATGATAAACCAGTTTTAAAATTTATTACGGCTGATAAAATTCAAATTTTAAAATTCATACATTTATAATGGAGGTACCCATTTTATCGTTTTTGTGAATAAGTAATATATTATTATTGTTATAATAAATTAACAATGGTATGTTATATTTATTATTTAAGTACCCTATCTATTGTTTGCAAATATTATATATGTACCTGTTCACATAAATATTGATAGAAGGTGTACATATAAGAATATATAATATATATGTATTTACTCGTATAATACCGCCATCACCTCTTTTAATCGCAAAAAAACATGTTTAATGCACTATACCATTGAACGATTAGCGAAAAAAAGTTCCAACAATAAAGTAAATGTTTTTTTTTGTTTTGTAATTATAAATAGTTTGTATCTGTTGGTAAAATTTACAGGAATATTGAGTTAAAATATACATATTATGAAGTCGTAATAAACGTAGCTGTGCCAAAAAAACCAAGCATAGAAAATTACGAATCAGCGCATTGTAACTGAGGTCAAGGAGTCACTGCTTGAAAGAGTATCTGGGTTACTATAAAATAGGCTAAGAGCTAGTGCAGTACCACTGTAACATAGATAGGAAACTAGTTGCCAATTTATGGTAAGCAAAAACAAGTTTGTGTACAAGAGAAAGGTATTCAAGATAAGTCATTATTGCGAAAATTTTAATGTAAGAAAACTTTATTTATATATATGTATAAATTTGAATATACTATCACGATATCTATGTATTATTTATTCAAATAAGTAATATCAGATAACGTTGAAATTTTATCAAAGTCCTGATAACAAAAATATTTTATTAACTAAAATATTCAAATCAATATCAAGTTGTTTAATTTATATTATTTTACATTCAGACGAGTTTTCATTACTCGTCATCGCCACCCATGGACAAGTGCATGAAGGGAAACTACATTCCATCCTTTAGGAGTTTGGGGGGTGAAAGGGGAGGGGGAGATCTCCCATCTTCATGACTCATTGTTTGAAATGCACCTATAACAAGTATAATAGCCACTTCACGGTATTTTTCGGTGTGAAGGCTATAAAATACTAATATTCTGGCCGAGTCAGCCCGTATACGAGATACAGAAACATATGTATATTGATACTGAATTCTATTACAATTGTTATGTTAATGTAAATGTTAAAGGGCTGTTACCGTTTTGATATTTAAATAACAATATATATTTAGTGTAGATTCAAATGAAGTACCTACTTTCTTGACTTAGTTATTAATTATTTTGGTTCCTCGCAGCTTTATGTAATAAATTACTTTAACTAACGAGTTAATAAATTTTGAACCTCTTTTGGTTACTCTACATTTTATTTAAAATATTTATTAAAATATACAATACCCAATATTTAATATTTTTCCAGAGTTAATATTATTATTATTATTTTAATATTGAGCGTCGTCATTACCCAAACGATATCACTTTTAAATACTTAATTCTTTAATAAATATGGTGAGGACCAAAATCCACCGTTTATAAAAAGCCTGCCACTAAAAGCCAATTATCTTTGCCCCAGTAAGTCCTCATTATCCGACTTCCACAAAACCTCGTCGTGTCTAATTCACTAATTCCAATAATCTACAAACATTAATTGAAACTCTATAAAAACTGTTCTTAAAAATATAATAAAACAATAATCAATATTTTGTGTCAAATCTTTAAGTTAGCAATATTGGATTCTTATAAGAAAAAGTTACAGGACAAAATCAATCGAATCAATTTTAGTAATATTTTTATTGAAAATAAAAAAAATGCACTATAATAAATAAGTATTCAAAGTGAATGCAAAAATGTTGACACTTACGGCCATGTGCCGGAGCGCCGTCGACGGTGTGATCTGACTTGACTCTCTGGGAGAGCATGCAGCAAGGCTTGAGGGATGAGACTTTTTGAGGACCTCCGTCTGAATCTATATTCTGATCTCTCAGCCGCTTTAAATTTCCTCAAAGTCGACAGTTCTTCAGCGGAACCACACCACAATGAGTCCAATGACAACATTATTCTTGATATAGAGGTACTAAATATTTACAAAACTACAAACATTTCTACAATTGGGAAATGCAAAACTGGTATGAAAGTGGCGGATATGATGCGAACACACACGTAGAAAACGTTTATTTTATGTATATTGTGAAATATAACAAGGCACAATTATTATAGAGACAGGACAACCGAATACACGTGATGTCGCGCCAGCGGAGAGTCACCGACTGATATGAATAATGAAAGCATCAAGCATGTAGGCGAAGCGTGCAGTGATCCTACACAAATGAACAACTAATTAATTGTATATCCTGCGAATTAGTTGTGCCGCAAGTTATTTATATAGATATTTTTATAATAATCAGCTTTCCAATTACATTTCCATAGCCATTACTCGCTGCCGTTACCTCATTGTATATTTGTGGTATTAACGTGTGAACGCCCAATGTTTATTGATTGTGAGTAGTTGGACGCGGTTGTTTGTTATTGCTTTGGCTTGACCTCTTTTATCGCAGACTTTATTAAATTAAAAATATGTCTGATAAAAACGACCGTTAGTATTAGAAGTGAGGCTTCAATAAGATGTAACTGAATGTTATTAATTTATTGAAATTCGAAAGTATTTCTTATAAATATATATGATTTTTTAGAAATATTTTAAGGCTAAAAATTGTGATGAACGCAGCGAAGCGACAGCTTTGAAAGTGTTAACAACTCAAACGCACGCGAAATAATTCTCTGAAAGATAATTTTACATTCTGAAGTCTACAGAGAAAGTGCCATTTATTTTTAGAATGCTTAACGAGTCTCTATTCTTAATTTAAAATTCATTAAGACATGTTTTAAATGATTATCGTACAATACATGTACAGTATATCGATATATAGATACAGGGAACTTGGCTATAATTTCGAATTTTTCAACTTCATTAACTGTAGCGGACATTCCAAATCCATAAGTCTGATATCCTTATTCACCATCCCAAATAATTCAGCCAGTCCCGTTAGTAAACTATAAAAGGTGTCTGAAAACGTGAACACAATGACATCAGTAGGTCACAGCCATTGTCCTAATAGTACAGGTAGAATGAGTACTGAGTAGGCTTGCTGTGTCGGTATTTAAAAAAGAATTTTCAAACAAAGACGTATTATTTTTTATTTTTTTACATTTAAATGAAACTATTTTTTACGGATATAACTTGCACATAGACGGAAGTCTGTGTCATCCAGTCAACATGATTGCAACATAGTAATCGAAACATTGGGTTTAATTTAAAGTTAGGTATAAATAAATCTAATTACGTATAATTGTTATAAATAAATAAATAAATAATAGTTAGTTTCATTCCAAATAGTTTTATTTCAAGGATTTCATATTTTATAGTTTATTTTAAAAGTATTGAAAAGTTAATTTATAGCTTTTATAATTATGATGACTACCTACCTAAGTTCTATTAAACTTAGGTAGTGTTCATCTTCATTAATTAACGATTCGACCTTAATTTCGATCGTTCCAATTCTTCATTAACTTGCTTCTGAGAACAATTACCTTCCCTTTAGACATTTATCACCACAATTAAGTTCCGTTTTTTATTTTTGACTTTAATTTTTTTCGTTTGTTGTGTTGATTTTTAAAAAAAATATATATAAATCGATTTTGAAAGGATTTTCTCAGAAGAAAAAGTATGCAAATTTACAACTTAAACAAAAAAATTTAAACTGTAGTCACAGCAGGGTAACTCGCTAACAAAACGTTTATAAAAATATATATAACAACTTTACTTATTAGGAATGGGGACAAAAGGCTAAGCTAAAGAACTAATAGATCGCGAACAGAAGGAGAAAATAATTGCCTGTTTTTCTAAAGCGAACCTTGTATTTTAACCAAAAAAAAAGAATCCAGGTATAATCTAACAAATTTCCAAAATCCACAGATTTTTTTTTTGCCAAATCTTGTCTTTGAAAACATATTGCAACAAGAGTGCCAAATACTTTACTAATTTATTGATACTATCACACAAAGGTTACTTAATAGCTTATTTTTTTGTAAAGTAGTATTTTTGTGTTTTTTGAGTTTGTTGAGAACCTAACCTTTTACAGTTACACCCACTTTTGAGTTTGATAAAAGCCAAGGTGAGCTTATATTTTTTGTTAATATTAAACAAAAATATATTTAATAAAAAGGCATTTTTAAGAATATATTAGTGTTTTTTAAAGATGTGTCATTTGTAATTTTTATTTTCGCTAATGATCATGTCCACAAATAGTTGTCCTCACTTCGTCAGTTATTATATGCTTATATTATATGCTACTCTTGACATGTTACTTAATTTTATTCTTTTTTTTTTACAATTTTTGTTTTGTATTTATAGTTTAATTATAAGTAAATTATTTTTTGTCTTTAATGTGTGCTAAATAAAAATTATATTCTATTGTATGTTATAAAAAACAATACTATCCCTTCAATTTTTATTTGCCCCACACCTAATATCCTAAATACCCCATAATAAGTAAGACAGCATTGAAGAGGCAATAAACATTTAAATATTTAATTTTGAAAAACTTCTCAATTCTCAAGTGAAGCAATGCAGGTTTAAGTTTATTACGGATCAGGCAATTGGAAACAAACAGGAACTAATAATGATATATATTGATATTGAACACCAATAAAAAAAAATAAGACTGGGAAGTCCTTCCTGCCCGCAAACATAGAAATAAGTTGAAAAATAAGCATAAGATATTTCTAGGGTACACACTTATTGTTGTTTATTAATAAATTAAATCCTTCCTAAGCTGAGGCAAGTCATGGCTATTTTAAATTATATGCACCTTGTTTTTAACCAACAAGATTCGGTCAGTATTAAACAGCATATTTGAGTTACATTAAAGTACAAAGTAGATATGTTTTTGTCAATAAGACCCTTTCATAAACCAGTTTCTTTTAAAATTCTAATGGTATGTTAACAAGTTGCAAATAAAAATGCTCATCAGACAATATCCAAGAATATAATATATAAATTGCACTGCACAAAACTAGATTAGTTCAATAAATATAATATTATATCTTATAATGATATGGAAATGTTAATTAAAGTCTTTGTTCACTAACACTTTAAAGTGTGTTTATAGATCCATTCATTATTTAAATATTAAATATAAAATCATGTTGACTATTATATACTATTTATTGGAGTGCCAATACTTTTCATGTGATTTAGGGACAAAGAGTTGAATTGAATTGCCTTGAATTGCCTTACTTATATTTAAATTTATAATCAGGTATTGTGATAAGTTGTTGATAAGTGTAAATCTATGATAGTTTAATAAACTAATAACGAAATGTATTACATTTCATGTACTGCTATTGGTATAATCAGAATGACTTTTTAAAATATTTAAGTTTTGCTGGATAATTATGAATTCATTTAAAATATACACCACCATACAATAATTTTACAATTTATTAATATATTAGTTGTACTCTCAGTGAACAAATTTTAAGGTAAGAAAATATAATAATGTGTAGCATTTCTCATACTTGATAGATACCTGACATGTGAAAAGGTATTCATTTGATGTTGTCTAATAGTGCTTTTGCTATTATAATATTATGAGTCTTGGACATAACACTACCATTTTAGGTGTTTTGTAACAGTGTCAGTGCGAGATAAGTGCAGTAGAGTGGCTCTATATGAATTTATTATCACTTTTCGGTACGTACTTGACTTCTTCGAAATGTATATATGGTTCACGGATGGGGCACTCATTGCTATAACAAATTGTATTTAACTTTTTAGTCATAAATACGTAAGACCTTTTCACTCATACTGTAAACTAATACTGAAAGATAATAAAGCTACTCCAAGCTAAAAACGGCAAATATTGTGGAACATATACATAAAAGTCGTACCTTTCTTCGGAGTCTTCGACTTCTATACTAGTTGTTGGATTTTTGCATTTGTTTTTACAATCCATTTTTATAACACTTTATAAATAATATCCATACGTTTATAATTCCCGGTCAATAAAAAATACAAAGTACCACATCTATATTTACAAATATGATCAAATCTTTATAATATGTACTTTAATAATAAATATTTAATGTACTCAATTGTAAATTCTCAAAGTATAAAAAAATCTGATTTCAGGCTGTAGATTCTGTCAATGTCAATCGTTTGCGTCAAATGCCAATGCCATTGGCCCAATGGTATGGTGGTAAGAAGTAAGGAGGTTCAATTTCAACATAGGTATTATTATGTTGAAAAAGTAGCAATAATAAAGCAACGTTTAGAACTATAGTTCCGTTAGTAGCATTTTTTGTAAAATTAAAGAAAGACATGAAAGTTAATATTTTTTATCTCTGCGCTTCAGTAAATTACATTTTGTGTTCATAAATTATACATTAATTATTTAAAATATTTTTTATATAATGACAAACTTTCTGATCCTGTTATTAACTAAGCAAAACTTTTTATATAATATTACAATAACTAATCTTAAGGGTGATTATTATTTATTATATTATAATACTAAACAATTCATACCTGAAATTATTAACTTTTTCAATAACTGATTTCAGCGGCATTTTTCTGAGAGGACCCGGTGATCCACCTGGAGAACTATCTCTAGATTCAGCTGCCATTGCACGAGCAATCATCAAATCTTGTTCGTTCAACATTCTGAAATTAAAAATGTGCATGTCAATAATTCAATCATTTTAAATTTAAATCTAACTAAGTAAATTAACTTCAGTCATGCTGTGTTAATATTGATATGTCTTGTACCTTGTAAATGTTACATTATAATATTATTCAAATATTAATATTTTCAAAAAGAAAAGGTATTGGAATATACAGGGTTATTTTTAATTAGTTGACCACCTCTTGCAAGCAGCCTTTTTACATCAACCTCAACAACATTTGTTCTACAACTTTTACAAATCTTAATAAACAATACAAAAAAAAACGAAACCTAAAAATATTTGCTCCCTCTTTTATTTATTACTCTGTATTTTGTAAGAAGATCTTAAGAGGTCAGCGCTCGGGCGCCATACCGACGCTCAGAGTTAATGCTAGTTCAGAGACAATAAATACATTTTGTATGGGAAAATTTAAATTTTGGAAACTATTAATTTTAAAAAGTCTTAGAACAAATGTTGTTGGGATTGATGAAAAGAGGCTACCTGCAGGAGGTGAACAACTTATTAAAAATAACCCTGTATATGTTGTTATAAAAATAAACTTTAAACGAAAGAGAAACCAAGAGCATTATATTTTAAGTCATTATATATCTTTACGTAGACGAACGACATAGACTGTCATTTATCCCGAAATATCCTTAAATTGCGGCTGTTACGGATACCTAACGTAAGCCGCACTCGCGACTCGCGTAGCGAAGCGCAACGAAATGTAGGTAACGCAAGTGCGGGTCGACACCTGTCTTCGTAAATAATATTGCAAAGGTGTACAGATTTTATTTCCACGACTACACGAGCCTACTTCAAGATTAATTATAAATGTTATTGAGACCATACTTTAAAAAAATAACAAAATAAACCCCTATTTTTTTTATTTTGTGGAAAATTATTTTCGAGCTGGTTGGATCTTATAGAATGGAAAAATGTTATTTATTTGGGTGGCGTTTTACTCCCGCTTCTTTCCCTTACCCTCAGGGTAACGTTTGCGGGAACATTGGGCTCCTATTCCTTTTCCTCGACCATCTTCGCTGCCAACAAAGTTTCGCAGAAGAAAGATATCGTTAACCAAAACTACTTGCTTTCACGTACAGCAACAAAAAGGTTGACGCCCATGGAGATGGAGTCACCTAGCTCTACCTATATCTAACTGTGTCCTATTAGACCTTGCACCAGATGGAATTGGCCGTACGGCCTCTGCCTTTGCTGCACTGGCAGCAGGGGAACCTACATAATTCCTACTCTCTCATCTCTCATCTTTGGATCTCGTCTGGGCTGTGTCATGTGTGGGGGAAGGCTCTAAGGCAACCTGAAGCCAAATATTATTGACCTAAGCTATCATTATCAAACAAAAAAAAAGCTATCATTATCAAACAAAAAAAAAAGCTATCATTAAGTAGTACCTGAATAATTTGTTGCCAACTAGCGTTAGTTAAATTAGGTTATTTTTTTATAATTAGAAAAGTACTATTTTTATTTCTACGAACTTAGAACATTAAGGTTAATTATCGCATTATTTTTTAATAATCATTTGTCATTCATTGGAATAATTAATTATTTACTTAATAAATGCACTGATATATGTCTCCCATTATAAATATTTTTAATAAAAATCTATCTTTATCCTTATTCGTAAATAATTATATACGTACGAAAATGTTGAATCGACGTTAGACGACGACGACGTAGAGACTCCTGAACCTCCTACTGATATTAAAAGATTTAATATAATACACCCATAATCATTAACTGATAACCTTGTTATAGAAAAATACTATAGTTCTCAGGTGACCCTGTAACTAGTGACGCTGTAGTATGAATAGAGTATTCATCTAGTATGAGACAGATTTTTTTAAATATTAAGTATACCTTATATTCCTGAGCATTCATTAAATGTAATTCCGGAATATTATGAACTATACGCGTTGAAAATACAACTTTCCCACTAACGAAACACTGTGTGTGTGTCTTTCAGGATTATAGTGATATACAATACATAACGTATAATTTAAGACATTCATTAATATATATATATTTTTTAAACAATTTTACGTTGATTTCGATTTTATTGATAGGCAATCGCTGAAGTCAATTTTTTTCAATGTTAAAACAAACAGCCATGGTAGAGCAAAACTAGTTACAGTCTAGAAGGTGTATTAAAACGTACCTTAAGACTATGTGATAAATACTATAATTGATACAACTGTCCAGAGGAGGGATAAGTGAAATTTATTTGAATCCCGTTCTCGATCCAAGGCGAACGCGTTTAAAGCAATTAAGAGCAACATGTGTACAGCAAATGCTAATAAATCAAACTAAAGTACCCTTCACAGATTTTGACCAATATGTAAAATGAAATACAGCTTAGCCTTATTATTTCATTATTGAGACGTTCAGAAACCACAAACTTGGTACTAAAAGAACGCTGGTGTCGAAGAATATAGGAAAGATATTTTTGTTACCAATCTACTCTATTTATATTAATTGTTAAATATAGTTAACGTAACTATACCTATACATAATTAATTAGCATTTTATGATGTGTACATTGCATCTATAAATATGATTTAAATTTCAACAGGTTTTCACAAATCTAATTATAATTTCAAATTTAGTAACTAGTTTAATTTAATTTATTTAATTCCAAGATTGTACATGAATTACGAATTTTTAAATGCATTAATTAATCAGTTATTTCATATAATAATGATATTAACAAAATGTACCTATCTTCTGTAATGCGATTTCTAACAATAATAACTGTGTAAATCAAACGCAACAGCAAATAATCGTGTATACTTTAAATATTAAGTACACATGTCAGCGTAAAAGCAAATATAAAACATAACATCATCAAATCATTATAAATTTTTTGTTCATTTATACATAAAGTTATATAGATGTAATTTAATGTCAAATTATATTAATAATTTGACATAAAATTACAAATTGAAAATTATTAAATTTTACTTACTTTAATGACTTTTAGTCTAACAAAAAATACACTAATTTAAAATCCTTTTTTCACATTTTAAAATATTTAAAATTAAACTCTAAAAATAAATCACCATGAAGGTGTTACGTGTAAGTCTGTGAACGATTTGTATGACAATGCGTGAGACGTGAGTTTGTACGCTAGGGGTCGGTGGGTTACAGCATCCAATGAAATAAGCCACGGTCGTACGAGCCTCTCACTTCATCAATGAGCGAAGTGATTACTAAGATTAAAAGGTATACCCATGTATCGTCTAGCTAATACGAATATCTTGCCTAATAAATATAAGCTCCTACTAATATTATCGCGTTACACTCGTATCTTTGCTCACAAACAAAATTCTACAGATATGTTTTTAAAATATGCTGTAATATTTTCCATACCCGTATTAAGTTACGTATTTTATCGTTTATAATATATTATAAAATATTCTGTTTCCGTCACATTAGAAAAACGTTTCATTCATATTGTTTGTTAGTGTACAAATTAGGTATTGTATACAATAAAGGTAAATATTATTATTAATATTACATTACATTTATTAAGATACTAGCTGTGCCTGCAACTTCGTACGCGTAGATTTCGATTTCGATAAAACGTACCCTTTCTACCTACTCATGTATAAACTATAAACCTTTAAGGTTTTATCAAACTCCTTCAAGTAGTTTTTGCGTGTAGGAATAATTTTTAGTTTATTTTTATCTTTTTTTTTATTTAATTATAATCATTTTTAACACAGACATTTTTATAGACAAAATGAAAAACCTTTGTTTTTTGCTTGCTTATATAAAGGTCCCAGCATTATGAATTTTTAAAAATATTTTCCATGTACAGACAGCGATCAGTTACAGTTTTATTATATGTATAGATATATCCAAATTTCTTAAACGTTTTAAATACTTATGTCTTTTGATAGAGAGAAGAGTGTGCAATGAAAGTGAAAATCTAAATGTTAATCAGAGTGACGCTTAAATTTTGATGTATAAAAGTTATTTACATTGGCCGCATATTTTTTCGTGTTGCGTGCACAACCAAAAGAGAAATATATGAACAGACAAAAAAATCTACAATGTTAGATAAAGATAGTGTTAATTATCCGTTCCCATCCTGGTTATATATATTTTTTTATATTTTCAATGTACAGAAACTACTCCTCTACAGATTTGTTACATGTATAGAAGAAGATTTGCATTTGACCTATTACGTGCTTGACATAAATCGAAAAAACTTTTTTATTTCCTAACCGATTTATATGAAATAAACATTAAATGTTAACTGAAGACTACTACAATATATTACTGAAAACTTCATCCAAATTGGTCAAGCCGTTTCTGAGATTAGCGTGCACAAACATACAGACATACAGATTTAAAGACACACAGACAGACAGACAAAATATATAAAGCCCATTATGTTTTTTTACTAAACTCCAAGTACAGAAATCGATCAGTGACAATTTTATTATATGTATAGATTAATGCAAATTATTTCACAAATGTTTAATAAGAAAAAAAATAAAAATTCATCCCCGGTATTGTAAAAGGTGTATCAAGAACGGTGACGATGTGTGTATGTTCATTGATATTACTTTTCCTTAATTTTTAGACACACCTACCCAGCGAGCGAACTCTCAGGTAAATGCTAATCGTTAGAAATTAGAAATAAAACTTTTTCTGGTTGATAAGTTGATTAAAAAAAGGAAAGATGAAAGTAGAACTTTGGTAGAGAAAGGGAAGAAGTTTCGAACTTTCACTCATAGTGCTAAATGTGTATGAAATTTGAATTTAAAAAAAAGTTCACTCCATTCTTCTGAGAGAAGATGGAACTAAAGTTTTTAAAAGTAATTCATGGACAACACACCATTGACACATAAAATTCTGTCAAAATTATCTTTACCGAGTTATATTCTAAGACCCCTGTATCTTTACGGATACAGATTTCTCCATAAAATGTCAGTTGAGACTACTTTGCATATATGTATATTGGTTCAATAAATGTACATTTGTTTATTATAGGTATGTATATATAAATGTTTGACTCGAGTATTTGGGTACACCTATTGTCGTTTATTAACCATTTGCGTAGAGTCAGCCGTCAAAAAGTGATGACATGAAGAGTATTGTTTTTTATTGTGTTTTTGTAAGTGCGTAGTCATATTATATGCAGTGTGATTTATGGTAAGAGGTAATTAATAAACAATCAGTCTTAATTACATTTATGAAAACAAAATAAACAATATAAAATTAATTAACCTTGCGCATGTCTAATAAGCAGTTAATGCTGTTTAAGCTCGTTGGTTTTCGAAGATGTTCATTAGTTGCACAATCGGATTCTATTTTTTTAGGCCAGGGTGACGTCTGCCGGGTCCAATAGTTTTAGATAAATTATTAGTTATTGGATATTACTAAGTGGGTAAGGATTATTTGTATTTAATTGGCCATCTCTTGCAGACAGCTCCTCTACATCAATCCCAACAACATTTGTTCTATGATTTTTTTACAAATCTTGATTAACAACAGAAAAAAAAAGAAACAAAAAAATTTGCTCTCTCTTTTACTTATTACTTTGTATTTTGTAAGAAGTACTTAAAAGGCTAAAGCCCGTACCTACGCTCAGAATTAATACTAGTTCAGAGACAACAAATATATTTTATATGGAAAAACTTAAATTTTAAAAACTATTATTTTTAAAAAGTCGTACAACAAATGGCGCCTGCATGAGGTGGCCAATTAATTTATACATATAATAAAATTGTCACAGATCCATTCATGTACATGGAATTAACAAAAAAAAACATCATAGGGAGGCTTTATATGAGCAAGAGAACCCAAAACAATGGCTTTTCAGTTTGTCTGTTTGTCTGTATGACTGTATGTCTGTATGTCTCTATGTTTGTGCACGCTAATCTCAGAAACGGCTTAACCAATTTGAATGCGGTTTTCAGGAATATATTATCACGGTCTTCACTTAACATTTAGTGTTTATTTCATCTAAATCGGTTAAGAAATAAAAAGTTATGACATTTTATGTCAATGACGTAATAGGTACCATGAAAATCTTATTCTGTACATGTAATAAATCTGTAGAGGAGTAGTCTCTGTACATTGAAAATATTTAAAAAATATACCAGGATGTGAAGTAATAACTAACAGAATCCATTTTCAGCATTTTTAAAATCTTTGTCTGTTTATCTGTTTGTCTTTTAGTTGGGCACACAAAACGAAAAAAAAAATCATACATCATATATAACCTTTATATAAGCAAGAGAAAATCCGCGATGGTATGTGTTTATCTCTTAGGGATAACCCACAATAGCAAATTAATATTCTTTACTTTTTACGAAAAATAATAGGTTATTTACAAAACGATTTTAAGAAATGCAGCTTATAATCTAATTAAGTAACTAAAATACATTTTACATTTAATATGGAACAATATAGCCGTTTACAGCATGTAATTTAAATAAATATTTTCGAAGATATTACAGATTTAAAATATAGGGTCATCGCGTTTGCGGCGGTACGGTCTACCGGCGCACTCTGGTATGGAACCGTGCAAACCGTCACAAAAATGGCTTTTGTGAATGTTTAGTATTGGAAAAAAGAAAAGAAAGTATGTTCATTCATTTACCTTTTACTTTTTACTTAAGGGCCCCTGTACTAGGTTTTAGACCCGTTTCCCCCCATCTCGATCGTTGGATCGGCCGGCGGCACGGGACTCTAACGTTCCGTCTTGTGCAGGTGCTCACTGGGCATGGGTGCTTCGGTGAGTACCTGCACAAGATCGCGCGCAGAGAGGCGGCCCCCTCCTGCCACCACTGTGACGAGCCCGTGGACACGGCTCGTCATACCTTGGCGGAGTGCGCAGCCTGGGACCGTCAGCGTACTGAGCTGACGGCCGTGGTTGGCAGCGACCTCTCGTTGCCGAGCGTTGTTTCCGCGATGCTTGACGACGAGAGGTCCTGGGTCGCTATGGCCTCCTTCCGCGAGCAAGTCATTGCCGCGAAGGAGGCCGCGGAGCGGGACAGAGAGGCAGCCTCCTCTGAACCGCTTCGCAGGGGTAGGCTGGGTCGAAGGAGGCGGGATTACGCCCGCAGCCTCCTTCCCCAGCTGTAGTGCCTGGACGGGAGAGGGGGGTGACCTCTCCCGACCGTTATAGGCCTACTAGGTGAGGGTGTCCCTAAGTTGATCGGGGCCCCTCGCAGGGGGTTCCGCCGGGGCGTCACGGTGAGTGCGAAAGCGATCCCGTGGCGCCCCACTAAGGCGATGAGGTCAACCGTTGGTTTTTTAGTGGGTAGTCTTAAAAATGGCAGCGTCTTCTATGCTGCCGGGTAGTCCCACATACCCCCTCGGTCATCACCTTCCTGGCCGCAGGGATGATGCGTAACGCATTTTTCCAAAGATAAAAAAAAAAAAAAAAAAAAAAAAGGTTTTAGCCCCGTATTACTGGGTATCCGTATTAATGTTTAGTATTGAAAATTTTGTTAATGCATATAGGTAACGAAATGTTTATCATTTAAAATAGTTTGTTTTTTATAAAACTGGACCTGCAAGTTGATGGTGAAAATAACGTCGATTGTGTAACTCAGAAATCCTCAAGTTTACATGGTAATATTTTGATTATATTCAATGAAAATCTGTAAGTGTGATATATGGTTAGAATGGTTATTTAGTACTCTGTTTAAGAAGTATTTAAATGGATGTTTAAGTAAAAACAAGAGAGGTATAAAAATAATCACAGTACCTAATATTGTTATATCCTTATTAAAAACTTTAAATATTCTTTTAACAGTGAGCGATATCTGCCGATGTCGTAATTTTGATTGTATCACTTAAAATAAGTCATATAGAAGTCAATACAAAAAAGGGAAGTGGGAATTGTTTTACTACGAATTTAAGGCGTGCGAAGCCGCGGGCAAAAGCTAATAACAAATAATCCTGTATATAACTTAAATGTTATAATGATAGCCAAATATATTTCGTTTCGTAATAAAAATCTATTCTTTTATTATAAGTTACCTAAAAAATTTAAAAGACTACTTCGGGTCGCGCGTCCATGCAGTCCACATCCAGATCAGTCCCTTATCGTAGTTCGTGTTAATGTAATACTTCACTGACTTAAACCTCTTGCTTTACCGCCAATTTACTATCTAACGAAACTCGAAAACCTCCTCAATAATTTATATTTAATAATAAATTCTTTAATGCCTCTTCATATTATATATATATTTGCTTAGAGGCCTGCGCTTAACTACTTATCTTACCCAGAAAATATAACTTTATCTTCGACAACTTTATTGAGCTTTATTTATGATTAACATGTTTTCGGAAATTCGGAGTCTCCATAAATTTAAAGATCTAATTTCTGCGCTTGTGTCTACCGTTCGTACTGGATCCTTTTATTGAAAATCCGTTTTCATTTCCTCAAGTTATTCCAATGCCTGGAATGCCAGTAGAAAGAATTTAAATATTATTATTAATTGGTAAAGCAAGCCCATGGTTTGGCTCTGAATGTGAACGCCTCGTGGTGCCGAAGCATCAGGCAGCTTAACCTAAATCCTGATTGCACTTCGACAACGTAAGACGACGAACGTTCGTGATAAAAAGCGTGCATTAAACAAGGCTGTAAAGTCCTGCAAGAAATTGTCATAGAAGGCCCGGAATTTCCGTATCGTCTGAGAGACCGGGCGGTAAATACTTTACAACTGACCTACGGAACAGCTGTTAAGATCAGTGTTCCGCGGGACACCATTTCCTACGTTACCTTCGCCAACGTTACCTAATCTGGTTCACCACAGTTGTCGGGGGCTTGTCGTATTTCACACGCAAATAGAATTGAACAGTTTAAGACAAAGGGCTGCTACTGTATTCCATTTCGAGACTTCGTAGATCCTTTGACCAGGAGTCTTTGGGGAATCACTAGTTAGCTGTGAGATGGATGTGTTGCCGTCTATCCAGTCACCTGATTGTAGTCTAGGGTTGGGTTGCTTAAGTACCATTTCCAACTGGAAACTGGTACTTACCCTCTCTAATGTTCCTAGCGAGTGATGTAGCAAGCACACGAAAGTACCTGTAGGTGTTCTGTGAACACTGCTATAGTACTATAATATAACTGTTAAGTAAATATATAAGGCAAAAATTCAACAACACGGGCAGGACTCCAACTTACGATCACTGGCACACCAACCCATCACTCTACCAATTAAGCTACCTTGTGCCTACTCGATGAATTTTGCATTTACAATTGTCTGTATCGGCACATCCATTATGTATCTTCCGAAAGTCAGTAACATTCTTTTTAACTTTGATAAAATGCAATACAAAAATATACAAAAAACACGGATGTGTTTTATGAACTTATTAATATATATTTATTTAAAAATTTTAATATGATATGTATAGATAATTTCAAAGTGGTCTGAAATCTGTTACGCTTTTAAAACATTGTTTAGTTGTCGATATTTAGAAATTTTGGGTTTTAATGAAATTGTTGCGTTGCTTAAAGAATTTAGTGTTAACACATATTGTTTTGCAGGTGTTTGATTTTGTTAAGTTTTAAGCTGACTAATTTTAATTTAAATATTAACCGAAGAAAACTCGTAAAATATAATATGAAATCTGTAAAAAAGATGGTTCTAAATAAAAGGCAATTATCCGATCAATATTTTATTATGAAAACTTACAAATTATTCCATTAGAATCTTGTCATGTCAGCTCTTAAGCTTAACATTTACTAAGTATTAATTTCGTCTAATACTTAAGTATTATATTTCGTCATTATCTAAAATGTGCCTTTGTAAAAAGACTTAATTAATTATAATCTGTATGTTTCTTTACTTATCTATATTATCTCAAATAGTGCTGTATAATATCGATAACTTATTTTTGTTTATTAATTACGACTTAACGCAACGTTATCAATATCCGCGACCTTAACTAAGATCGAAACTACCAGAAATAACTCAGTAGGTATCTACTCTACACAAAAGTTTTTATGCGTATTTAATGGCTGTCAACTTAGATAATAAGTATATCTTAAAACAAAAAAAACCTATCTAGTTACAAGTATAACGTAATAAAAGTCGACATACAAAATAAACATCTTAAAACAAATACATAGGTACATGAATAATAAAAGTAATGTAAATCATTTTAATATGTATTTACTATACGAATTTAAAATTGTAATTCTTTAAAAAATATCTTATAATAAAATGGATATTCAAATTGACAATCACCATATAAACTATTTAAATTTAAAATACGAACACAAATAATTCACATCCCTCTCATTGACGTTCGGATTCGAAATTCGAATCCATTCAGTCTTATTAATAGTCTATATTCATAAACACACCGATAGTTTCACTCGTAGATCGCTAGGTGGCTTCTGGGCGTTTGGATCTCTTCCGTGGTTTTTCACAACCGCGTACTCGTTTAACACTGGGGACATCCCAGGTATAATGCTGGCAGTATGAGTTCGGACCGTAGTCCGTCACTTAATTCCTAAAGTTGTGATTCGGAGTTCTGCCATAGGTTTGACGGCAGAGTGTCATAGTGAGACGGAACTGTCACTAGAGCTTCATCGGGAGTACGGCTGATAGAACAGTTCTGAAATTTTGAGCCCATGTTATTTCTTTCATATTTTAAAGATAAGAAAAGGACAATATATTATTCTGAGACTGATACAGAGTTAAGGCGTAATATTTATTGGTGTATGTTATCGACAGTACTTATCGCTCATTATTACACAACGTTACAAGGTTTAATTACACGATAGAGTATCTACTGTGGTGTAATCTGGTCAAATATTAGCCAAGTTAATAGGACTCACCTCGAGTGCGATAGTTAATATTATTTTATAAAATATACTTGTAGATTTTATCGGTTCTCATTAATCCTATTTCCTTATGATATTGTATAATTGATATGATTATTTTTGTACCATCAAAATGTTTTATAACTGCTATTTCTAATATGAAGAAAAATATATAATCGATTCATTAGATAAAATATATACCTTAGGCTGTATGCGGTGTGTGTCCACACAGTCGATGGGCATCTTGATCATCTCCACATTGTACTTGTAGCCGTATGACGTCAGCTTCACGATGGTGTGCAGAGGAACGTTCATATACGGGAGCTCATCTGTGGTACAAATTAAATAATTACTATACATATAATTTCACATTCAATCTATAAACCATCATAATATTGTGCAGTTTATAAGAATAAGAACAACGACTCGTTCGAACAACTATCTAGGTTACCGACAAAAATAAACAGTGATTCATAGCACGTGTAACCTAATAAGCTGTATACTTAATCAATAATTTGAGAGACATTTTAATTATTAGACAATGGACTCCGTAACTTGACACTAAAACTGATCACTTAAAATTTTACTATATATTTAAAAACCCAAACCCACCTAGCTTGGCGTCGAGGAAGTACCCCAGCATGCAGCGCAGTACGGCCTGGTGTCCCACCACCACAACGTCGCAGTCGTCCTCGAGCGCGGCCAGAACTGGTCTGAGGCGCGTCATGATGTCGATGTAGGACTCCCCCCAGGGGTACCGGTAGCGCAACTTGTCCTGGTCGCGCCACGCGAACTCCTGCGGGAAGCGCTCCTGCATCTCCTCGTAGGTCAGGCCCTCGCATATGCCCTGGAGAATGGAAAGAATTGACATTTAGCTAATTGCTTTATTTTCTACCCTCGTATTTTGGTTAAGGACATTGTTGGACTTCCCTGTCTGCTTTATTATATTTTGGTATTTTCTGGTTTAATTATCTGCCCCGGTTCACACTTTTGGAGCATGGAAATAAGCCACAGTAGATGGACTATAGAAATACAGAAATATATAGATGTCCCAAAACAACATTTCTTTTAAAATATTAGTTCTTTTCCCCGGCTACAATGAATCATTTTTACAGAACCATGGATTTCGCGAAATAGAATTGGATAGAAAAGTCTGTCGTAGAAACATTTAGTATAATTACTTGAAGTAATGACCGTGTTTCTTGTAATAGTGCCAATTGGCTGAAAATGTTGTAGAGCGTTGAAATGTGAATGAACCGCCAAAATTATTCTCTCTCGGTGATATTTTTGTATTCGATTCAATGTCAGAATGACCATTATTGCGACACAAGTATTAATAAAACTACGTTACTTTATTCACAGTTAGATAAGGATCAATTTATCTCTTCACCTTCGCCTGATTATCGTGACTTCAAAATACCCTCAAAACGTTTACTTTATCAGTATACCTACATATAAAAATATATAGATAGCCGAAAAATTTCATGCAAATCTCTCGGTTAGAAAACTAATTTCAAATTCAAAATATCTTTATTCAAGTGGGCATTTACACGCACTTTTGAATCGTCAATTACATTAAATTGGTCAGTATAGTCAGTCTGTGAGTAAGCTACCACCAGCTCGGAATGCTGTTCTGCTGAGAAGAGCTGGCCAGAAACTCAACAGTTGCTCTTTTTAAATGAAATGTAACAATGTTTGACTTATACATTATAACATCAACCCTGCAAATGAGTCAATGACCCAAGTGAAGACCCAAGAATTTTATAATAAGATTTATTTGAGAAATATATATGTATCTCCGCCTTTCAATAATGAATCTAAGAGGACTACAAGAACATTTACAAGTATCTGTTTTCAAAACAAATAATGTTATCTATAACACAAAAAAGAACAACTTATAACTTTTGTAACATAAATAAATATCTTTGATTTTTTTAGCACTAGATATAGCAGCCAGTGTGAAGAAATCAGGTTAAATTTACTGTTTTGTAACTATTCTGGCAGAAAAAAGGGGCAAATTATATATTGCACTGAATGCGATATACATAATTTGCAATATATATAGATTTAATAATTAAAATAATTTGAAACCTATATTCGACACTCTTTGACTACTCGTGCACGATACCTGTCTTTTATCGTACAACATGTCACGCTATTTGTAGAGTACGGTGACATCACTTATTAAAAACAATAACAAAAGATTGAATATCGATAAATGTTATCTTATCGATAAAGTACTTCTTAGAAGGTGTGCTGCCAATTTGAATATTAACGTCGTAATAGTTCCGTCTAGGTAAACTTGTGCTGGAAAATAACAAATAAATGTATCGATGGCTTCTCATTAAACGAAACCTCATATGGCTATAACAAGTTATGTGAATATTTATTATCTAAACTAATAATAAACTTATAGCTCGGTAGATTAATTTCCAAGTAATTTTGTACATCTTTGTATGATGGAATTTAGTAATGATAGTTCTGCGGCTGTGACGTACTTAGGTTAATAAAACTAACCATAAATTTTAAATGTGCATTGTGTTTATGTGCGTCCACGTAGTTCTAGTACTATACCGTAGCAGTGATGACAGTCGTCCTTAAGTATATATATATATATATATATAAGTATAAGCTCACCGCGTCCAGTTCGTTGAGCGCCCGCAGTGCTCTCTGCGGCGCCAGTATGTGCTGCGCGGTCTGCTTGGTGCGTCGCAGGTCCGAGGTCCACACAGTGAGCCGCGCGTGCTGCGCCAGCGCGTTGCAGTAGTCAGCGAGCGCGGCCGCGTACCCCGCCCCGCGCCCCGACAGCGCCGCGTCGCCGCCGATGCGACCCAGCACGTTGTACTCGCTCTCGCCGTGCTGCGGGTGGCCGTTGACGTCAATTTTGCTAGTGATGCGATAGCTCGCTCGACGGAGCGACGGTACCGTCGACCGGGTGTCGCGAGTTTGAGTCCCGACGACGTCGGGTGGATCGAACTTTTGTTTAATTTGCTCAAATACGTCGCATAACATCTTACGATAGTTATTTTAAAATAAATTTACTTTTAATAGATTTGTCATTCTATTACTCGTGACTAACGGTTTTCTCGAAACACAACAAAACTGCCAGTCGTAGAAATTGATAGCAATATAACTGAGATTGTATATATTGTTGAGATGATGATTAAGATGTAGATATAAAACGATTGTCCGAATAATAAAACTAATTTCACGTGACAGGTATTAACGAACCGATTTAAAATGGAAGTTCATAAAATGTATTTTTAGTATTCTCCCAAGCTGGTTCATAATAATAATAATAATAATAATAATAATAATAATAATACTACGAGCAACTCATGAAAGATACGTTATATAATTATAGTGCGACTTAACTATGTTTACTAAAACTTACACAAATAACTTGTTTATATATTTCTAAACCGTTAGATAAGGAAGCCAATTATCATATTCTACTAACTACATTAATTAGAGACCTTCAAATCGATAATATAAAAGTTACATAAACACAGGTTGGGATTTTTTCAATGATCTTATGTGAACTATAGAAGTTGTTAGAAATTGAGAAGTACACTTAAAAAACTGTTTCAAATCTACGAGTGGTTTTATATTGATGCGCTGCAAAATAGTATCTAGGTTATAGAGTATATCTATTGTTAATAATAATAAATAATCACACTCACTCGTGTAAAATATAGAGTTTGTGGCAGAGCCCTCATGCCGGACAAATAGCCAAGTATTCCAGACTCCTTCTGTCCTGATACTTTATGAGCAGTGACAGTCTCCCCCATGTTCTCGACGCGGACGAAGCTGATGTTCTCCATTGCTGCGTCTATCGGCTCGTACTGACGCATGTAATGTTCTAATTTCTTCCTCAAATCGTCGATAGCCTCTTCCTCACTCATGGTCTTATAGTCAGCTGAGTACCGGAGTATCTCAATGATGTTCCTCTCCAGTAGCTCCTGGTCCTCGCAGACGCACTCGATGAACAGAATCCTGAAGCCCATCTCCAAGGTGCAGTAATCATGCAGCTCGCGCCGTTGCTCTCTAGTAATGTTTGTGCCATCAAATATCTGTAACAAAATTACGTAAATAATTAATAAACTTATTCTCTAAATATTTTCCTATTGGTTTATTTCCAACAAATTTTAATTTCTATTTATTAACAAACTAAACGCAAGTCATCTATTCTATACTAAGAATTGCTTATCGTGACACACTTGGCCTTGCCCAATAGACAACCATTATTTACATGCACATTCGAACTATAAACAAACTAAAGATGGTTGATATTACCAAGAAGATAATAATTAATAGGTAAGACATCTCGGTTCGTCACGGCAACACGTAAAGCCTTTTCAAGACGATGTAAGCCGTTGGATTTCGGTAAAACCAGTTTAAACATTTACGATACAAGACCCATTTTTATCATCCAAGAGATGTGCTTAAAACCATTATTAATTATAATGGTTTGACGGTACATTTTCTAAGGCTAGAAGTTGTTTTCCACTTACAGCAACGCTGTTTCCTTCCTTCAGACACAGCACGGCGTCCTGCACGGCCTCGCGGGAGCTCTGGCGGCGGATCGCAGAGCCCTGCTGGTTGTCGCCGCGGAAGATGTCATGGCTACCGTACAGCGCCATGTGACGACGACGGTACTCGCTGCAGTCGAACACTAAGAGGATGTTCCAAATTTAAATAGCTTCAAATTACACTTTTTTGACAGATTTTTTTTTTAATAAAGTACTAGCTAATTGGGATAGGATTACGTTCAAAAATATTTGTATATAGATAATACTATATCTAAGAATAGTGACAAGTGTTTATTTGTTAAGTATCAAACAAAACATAGTACTTAGGAATATGCCATATTTATGACTTAAGACCACTGTTCTTGAGAGTATTCAATTGACATTAAAATAGAGGAATTCTAATGAAATACTAGACAACAGAAAATAATACGATAATATTTTATCTAAATAGGTATATCTTGAACAACCTAGAACTAAATGGTACCATGATTAGCGCTTGTTTTAGCAGGTCAAGGAGTGACTATAAATTTATCAAGTCTCGCCATATCTGTTACATATTATCTTGAACAGACAATCTTGTCTCTAGATATCGCGTGCGTTCAGTAAACCGTGCCCATTAAATTTAATTATGTATGTTTTACTTTTAATAATTATTATTAGTGCAGGTTTTGAACCCAAACAAAAGATGATGAAAGAAGCAATCGTTGTATAAGTTGATGAGATAAGATAATAGATATACATTAAACAGAAAATAACATAATTTAATATTATCATAAGTGTAAACAATTATTTTCGTATTCAATTAATTAACATATAACATTTGCCAATATTTTTTGTATTCGTTCCTATATATATTATATATAGGTACTTAGTTATCTTTTATTATGACATCTTCCTTAGAGTAGAAATCGTGCTAAATATACTATATGTTACAAACCTTTAGTGCTCTCCCCATTCCAGTTTAGGTGTCTAGACAGACGGTGAGCTAGCTGACTCTTGCCGCGTGCTGGCAGACCAACCAGCACGATCAGCAAAGGCGCGAACTGATTAATACGACGTCTGCGCATTGACACTGTAACAATAGATTATAATTACAAATATTATAAAGATGTGGTTATACAAAATACTGTATACTGTAGTCATTGCCTTTTATTTACTGTAGAAGAAAGAGAATGACTTACTCGTATTCCTTAAAAAGTATTTCATTTCTATATGAGAGTCAGTGTAACGCATTATAATTAATTATGTTTCTTTCTACAAGAAAATATAGAGTTTCTGAATTATTGGTATTTATCTGAAATGTTTCAGTAATCAGTTGTGAGGTATAACTTGATAGACACTTGCATTTCTAATGGATTAAAATTACTTCGTAAAGCAATTTATATGTTTACAGATAACACAAATCCTCTCATTACTACATCACATTTTGACCCCTTGGCAGTATCTTTAGGGTCAAAACGATGACTCTGTGTTCATTGGAAGATGGATTTATGGAAGATCCGTAAACAGAAAATATTTCCATAATATACAACTAATAAATAAGATACTTCTGGTTTACACGACTAAGTCTCGTGTCTGTAAATATGTATAAATACGAAATCTGATCGTAGTACATGTATAAATTTATTGTTCTATACAGAATAATAATATATAATATATTATTAGATTTTTCAATTCAAAAGGAAAATCTAATAATATTTGAACATGTTTTTTTTTATTTTATGGAAAATTAAATCATATTCTTCCCAACAGAAGGATATACGAAATATCAAACAATCACGACATGCCACACCTCCAAACATCGTCAGAGAAATAAAAAAAAAACTATCATAATTTACAATATTAAAAACAAAAATGTATTCGTTTACGTTCGACTTTAGAGTTTAGACTGTACTAAGAAACGAGCGACCAATAAAAATAGTTGCTAGTGACGCGCCCTCGTAAACTTTTTAATTTGACGGGTCGTTACACGTTACGTCAATTGATTTAGACACGCCTGCGTTATTCGCGTGCTTAAATATAGGTATTGCGTTATTGCCACAATTAAATTATGCTACATTGGCAGCACCTTTATATTATTATCAAATAATTAAAATTTTATGTACCTCTTTTATCTGATTAATTTATTCGAAATCTTATCAAAGAAAAACAAAAATTCCGATTGTGGCATAGGTATTACGTTTGTAAAGAAGCTTTTCTAAATTTCTTATAATGTAAATGTAATTTAAATTACATTCTAATCACTAATATAATTATTATAAATAATTATGATTTGACACTTGCAGGTTATTGTTTATTATCGAACACATTAACTACACAGTCGAAGTCTTAAATGTTTTAAGCCTTACCGTGTAATTGCTTTTTTAATCATACCAAAATTCTTGTTATTTTATTACTACCATAAGTAATATAGATAAACTAAACCAAGCAGGTTTTTTTGTATAATTTTTCTTTAACTTTGGTACGTGTAACAATTAACATACAGTTAGATAAACTCGTTAATTAAGTTTCTTAAGCGAAATTTATTGTAAATATTCAGGATATTTCCCTACATCTACAATTATTATTGTATTATTTGACATTTTATATGAAATAAATTTTAGATTCCTTTTAAAGAAAATTAAATTAAATTTTAAGTAAGTATGTAATTATATACTTCAACAAAATTTGAAAGATACAGAAATAAAACTGTCTTGCCCAGCGAATATACTACGAAGTATGATACGTTTGAACGCGTATCACTGCCGACGGACTTTGGACTACTCAAGGAAATATATTATTCTTGAGCTAAACGATTTGCTACTATGTGGGTTAAGGAGGTTTATTTACACAACATTGTGTAACATGAGATTGTCAAATTAGAAATAGATAGAAATAATAGAAAATATGTTGGTAAACAGAATATATTAAATAAATATTTATTTATTTTTAGTTTGTCAGCTAATTTATTTAGAACTGCTTTTTAAATTCTCAGATAAGTCATAAATACGGAATGTATCCAAATTTAAATTTTCACAGATATATGCCAATTGTCAACTGTTACAAAAAAAAAATAGTCTACAATTTTTTTGGAAAATTAATCCATGAAATAAAAGAATCTGATATCCAATAAGGTAATACAATTAAACTCGTTATACTTTTATATCCGGTAACTTAAAATATAACACAACGTATTATAGCCATCAAGTAACCTTGTACCTAGCTTAAAACTTTTAGATAAATAACATTTTAAAAGTCAGTTAGTGTATTATACGGAACAAGAAAGTGCAATTTAGTGAAGTGTTCCGACGACACCAGACTATTTATAGTGTCGTGATCTCAGACACAAAACGAAGCATATGGGTGGGCGCAATACAATTGAACTTTAGTTCCCAAGACGAAGAGTAGGAAATTTACACTTGTGTTTATTATCAATACATCCTCTTTGCTTGCAATTGACTTAGTTAAAGAAT
Organism: Napeogenes sylphis; assembly: GCA_959347405.1. Lineage (NCBI taxonomy): Eukaryota > Metazoa > Arthropoda > Insecta > Lepidoptera > Nymphalidae > Napeogenes > Napeogenes sylphis. The sequence goes on from OY365783.1 coordinate 3,843,702, forward strand.
TGACTGTTATTGATTTTACAAGACAGGTATGACATGACGTAACTAAAGTCCATAATATTCATTATTTATATTGTTATATTCCTAATCACCAAACAATTTAAGATTTCTCAATCTGTCAGATATATAATTTTTTATGAAATAATACAAATATAAAAATATTAGTAATTCTGAATTTGTATAATCATTATACGTGTTCTACTTACGGGTACATCAAATATATTTATTTTTCAATTTGCAACATCTTTCTGCGCTGATGCATAAGTGATTCTTTCTAAAGGAGTTGAGGCAGCATGTCTACTGCTGTCATAGGTCTTTCTAGAATAGTCACAACACCTTCACATTGTCCGTAATTTTTTCTTTAGTTACCATTTTACTTCTAGCCATATTATGAATTTGTCTTCTCATAACTTGTTCCTACCACGCCACATGATTTTACCGAACTTTACCGTTACTAGCACTGCTTTCATACATCCTATTTTTGGTATTTTCAATAATATTATGCTTTGCATCTTACTTTTTTACGCTTGCATAAAAAACATAACACTAGAGCGACACAATATATGTAATACGTAATTAACGTATCAAATTACAAACAAAGGTCATGAATACATTGTACAAATAAATTATGTTGATTTTTTAATAACATTATTAAATTGTTATGTAACAATTTTGACGTCAAAACTCTTAAGATGACAGATAGGTGACGTTAAAGTTCACGCTTGGTCGTCGGTGGTTCGCGTGTCTGTCGCACTGACCCCTGCATTAATTGTTTATAGTACGTTATCTAGAAAATGTTCTAGTAAATTCACTCGTGAATAGACTTATTCTAGTAATTACCCCAGTGTCTGGAAAATGGCTAATGAGTTTACACAACGATTTGTTATTCAATTATTATGAAGTAAGAATAAAACCCGTGTGAAACGTAATTTATAATTAGTGTATTCATATAAATGTCTTCTCTAAGATAGATTTTCAAATTATAATTGGTATAATAAAGGTCGAAGATACATCATTTTGAAGGCTGATACCTACTCATTATCTATTCCTTGATAGACCGTTCACTGGCGTTCAGAATAATTAATGTAGTCAATGTACTGCTCGTAGGTGTTATTGTTAAGTAAAGCTTAAACAGGAAAGTTCTTCTCACCTTTAAGCTGCATTTGAAAAAGTATGCAGTGAGTGTGAACACCAGCTGATTAATAAACATTTTAAAGTTTTAATGTTGGAGTGAACAAACGATTAAATTATTCTATTCTTAAGCTTTTCCATACTAAATGTACCTACTTTATTCCTCTTCATGACTTAATAAAGCTGGTTGGAACGCATAAGATTAGTTGCAATATCATGAGATACCTAAAGATAGGATTTGGTGGTGAGAGTTCAACTCAACTACCTACAATGTTATTACTGAGAGACCCAAAAATGTATTTTCGTTTATGTTTTAATTTTGCTGTTACCTCTAAAGCTTTTGACAACAACTGGCAAGGTGTTTGACAACCGTCATTTAGTTTTACCGTACATGTAAAAAGCCCCAACAGTGTATTAAGGTTGAGACATCGAGACACTGTTGTTATATAATCAACATTAAGGACCGGTTTCTGGATGAATTATTAAATTTCGGATTCATAAAAAAAATAATTGTGAAAATTGTGATAGATCTTTTCAAACAAAGAAAGATGTTCGTAAAATAAGCTAGTTTTTCTATAAAAAAAATATGTTAAGTGCGTATAGGTGTAATATGTGTCTTATATAAAATAACAATATGGCGCTATGTTTATAATGTTCTAGAGTTATTACGATACAGAATGATAATAATTTACGAACAATGTACTATTTGCTTAAATAAGACAATAAGCGTAGCAACACACAAAACGCCCACTGTATTATCTCATATAAAACACCGAACTGTTATCTAATACAAATATCAACTGGTAACTCTTTTACGAGTTCAAAAACCCTCTTTTCAGATAATTTTAAAGGTTATTTATTATAAAATAAAAATCTTTATATTATCGAAATCGACGAACACGTAATCAACGACAATTTATTATTATGAATATTATAAATAAAAATCAATAAAATTGATGTCAGGCGATGTTATCTTCATAGCAATAACGATTTCCACATAATTATGTAATTTAGACCTAATTGCGTTTGATTAAGACACAGTTTAGTGGTTTAGGAACCCCGGCCTTGGCCGCGAGGGCGTGGTCCTACGTCACTTTCTGGTTTCACGAGTATCAAAATAACTGATGATTGTCCCTCAACAACATTTAATTTTATTCAGTTAAATTGGTGTATTCTGTTCAGTTACTTTTGACATACTATACTAGTCATAAGTGAGATTGAACGATTTACAACTATGTACCTATAACGCAATGGCGTTTTAGAAAATCTACTTATAGTCTGGTTATCAGATTTTGAGGTTACTGTACCTATATATCAGTTAAAAGTTAAAACGTTTCACTCTTATAAATATGCTTTAAACGTTAAATTAAACATCTCATAAACTACCTATTGTTCAATATTTCAGAAGTTAATCTTACGATCTCTATGGTTACCTGGCTTACCTATTAGGTTTAGTGTAAAATATTGTTATTTATTTTATTTTTATATAAATTTGGTTTAAAATATTGTTAGTTTAAATAAAATAATATTTGAGGTTACTTAACATAAAAATGCGGAAATTGCAAAATGGCCGCCAAAGTTCCATTCGCGAATGAGTGAGTAGGTATAACAATTAATTATAAGAACCTCACGAAACAAATGATCTACAAATGCAATTCGGAAATTACACTGATGTAATGACAATGTATGTCAGAATGATTTAGCAAAACTAAGCTAAACAATCGAATATTTTCCTACAAAACAATGTGTATTTATACAGGAAAAGTTCTTACAAAATAATTTATAAGTAAAGATACATTAAAGTTAAAGTTGATGTGTAAACGATAATCTTAAAATATATTTGTCTTAATCTTGGAATTGAATAATTTATATATAAAGTATATACTTAATTTTATATCTGGCATGTTGGCAGTACGCCATCTGAAATGTGCGAATTTGACGCTTTTCCTTATGTTTGAAAAACAAAAAATACGATTCTTAATTTATATTTGCTTGAATTTGTCTAATAATGCTACTAGGCCAATTATAGATACTCAATATTTGAGTAGCTAGACTTGAATGTGAAAATATATTGACCTTTAATTTTCAAAATTATTTCCAAAAATATACATTATTTTCCGAACCGAAGTGTTTGAATCGGCAAAAAAGAGTTAGACACTATTGAAACTTAAATAGAACTTCCATTTTAGTCAATATTGATGCCAACAATACTATTACGTTTATTAAACTCATATTGGACTTTGGCTGACAAATATGGCACCATATCAACAACGTCTGGAATCAACTTGCATTCCAGAAAATTAAAAACTGCTCTTTACCTACATTAATGTAAACAATAACTGTACATGCTGAATCCTTCAGTACAAAGTAATCATTCTTTATAAATAAAGTTCTCATACATTCAAAAGCTCTTGAAAAAGCTAAATATTTGTTAAAAACAAAATATACTTGAGCTGAAACTTGTTTCATACAATAACTTTTTATGTATTTTATATTATTCGACCAATTTTGGCAACCACGTCATTCACAAAGAACTTACCGTTGGAAAGGGCCTTCTCCTTATCCTCCATCATGGCATGTGCAGTATTAGCTCCTGGTGCCATCACTATTCTTCTCAAAGAAGGTCTCCTCACTAGTGCTACGACGTGCTTGACACGATGCTGTTGCTTCCTTCGGCGCGTGCGCACTCTGTGGAGGCCTCCAATGGACTGATTCGCGACACCGGCGCTTATCACGGACCAACCCTTATCACCTCTGCAGCGATTACCAACTAACCATATAAAAGCTGAATAGATTTTACGATATATAAGCCAAATATTCAAATACCAATCACCACGGATGCTCAGTAACGCCATCAATAGCGACCTGGAAAGAAAATATCAATATTAATAAATTTGCTAATTCTCGTTAATTTATTGATTTGAAGTAGAGAGTAACCTGCGTTTGCAATTTGTTTGATATATTGGAAAAACATTGTTGAGTTGGTTGGACAAAACATATTATTAATTTTTTAGATCTCAGTTGGCTTATGTTTAAAAAAATAATAATAATTTAGATCTTTTATAATGTGTTTGTCAAAAGTGAATGGATCGGCGTCATTGACTTATTTCAAATACCAATGGCTGGTTCGCAAATAGAATTTTACTACAGAAATCATACTAAGTATAGATTTATCGAATTAAAGTAAGCACTATGTTATCATGGTAGGGGCAACAAAGTGTTTACTTATAGACATGGAAGTTTTGACTTCTATGAGATATTCGTATGTCGTCATTAAATCTTTGTTATAAGTTCATGTAAGTTATCTTTTTGTTACTCAAAATCCTCTTGTATTTCTATGTATATATAAAACCTCACAACAGTTAAGTACCTACTCAGTTTTTATCTTATCTTTCTTCCTTATCTTATATTTTTTATAGAAGTTTTAGCTATTTTAGAACATATTGTTTATCTTTCAGTTTTGAAAACGAAATCGGGAAAATGTTTATTCTGAAAGTCATATAAAAGTTGCTGTTATATTCTAAAAAAAAAAATTAAAAAAACTACGATTTTTTAAAACAGGATTTGTCATTTTGTAAGTGGAGTGCTTGACTATAATAAAAAAATGCCTGATTAGTCCTTTGTAGTCTGGATAAAAATTAAATAACATAAAACTTTATAAAAATCTATATGGGTAATTTTAGTAACAATTTGTTTCAAGACTCGAGCATTGCTCTTTTGCAATTAACACCGTATACCTATATTATGTGTATTTTTGTATCTGTCTTGTCTTGTCCATTTAGATGGAAATGTTTGGTTAAATACATAAAAATAAAAGCATTTATCTAAATTCATTCATCTCTAATAGTATCGACTTTTTTTTAATTCATTCAATTATTCCTTGTGAATAACTATGTTCATATAAACGTATCTTATAATACAGAACAATTAATACTAGGGTACTTAGTATTTACCAAAAGTCATGAGATCTTACGATTAAAATAATTTAATTATAAACAACATTGGTAATGAGATTTTATAATACGTAATGATTACATTGCCTCAAAGAAATGTAGATTGAAAGCCTTGAAGTAACATTAATTCAGTTGAGTATAACTTGTAAGTACGTCTGTACGTCTGTAAATGGGTATACTTGTAAGTTTTCATACATAATTAATACTGTGAAGGCTTGATTAATACTTTGTTTTAATACAGTTTCATACAATGGTCCTTATATAAGCAGGAACCATATAAAAATACATATTTCAATGCACATACTTGTAGGTTTTAATATTATATTTTAACATTAGAGTTAATTGTTTTAGTTGTTACAAATACGATTTTTTAAACCAAAATTGGAGTCGCCGTTCGCAAATTATATTCATAGACATTATTATATTTTCTGTTCAGATTTATTACAATGAAACTTACGCAATCAGTCTCGACAACAATAGAAATTTTAATTAAAAGTACCTAAGTACTCTTTACATAATCAATGTTTTCATATTGACTATGATTTATTTTATAAGAGAAGATAAATATTACATTATATTTGGTCTCTATAAAAAAATGGGCTTGTGTGATCGTATTTTTTGTGTCTTCATTATTCAGCAGGTAGCCTATTTTTTGTCTATGCTGTTAGCCCTACTGAGTGGGTGATACAACGTCACAGTCTATAAAGATGTGTCTAGTACAGCAGCGCAGTCTCTACTCATTGTGGGATTTATTATACATTCAATGACTTCCTTGTTATTTAATTCGTTTTTCTATACTATTATTTATTATCCTTCACATATCAATGTGAATCATAGTTTTATCATAATAACTAAGTATTATTACCCATCATGGATGATTGAGTTATGGATATTTTTATCTTGTGGTATATATTTTAGTATATAGAATGATAAGGGTATCATTCTATCTACGTATCAGAAATATATACTTACCACAAGATAAAAACATACAACAACACAAGACACGAAATTAAAATATATATTAGATGCCCCTGCATCTAATATATATTTTAATTTCGGGTTTTTTCAATTTCAGTTCCTCATCTTAGCTGAATGAGATCTTTACATGCAAGGGTGGATACAAGGTATTCCATTATTTTATATAAGCATTAAACAGTGTAGACCAAGGCTTTTAAGCCTCGACCGTTGATCAGGTTTAATATTTTTTTGAGGTACTTAAGTATTATTTAAATTATATTGTGGTTTGAGACTTAAGTGGAATTGTATGTATGTTCGTGTCATAAAAACAGATTCGAAAGCCAGTAATGTGAAGTATGAAACCGGTTTATTTTTTCTAGAGTTTTTAACAATTTCATGTATTTTTTTTTTAAGTGTTACCATGAAAAGAAAGTTATGCGTTGAGTTATTTTTTGGAGGAAATAAGGTAAACGGCTTTTTAAATCTTTGATTATTTTAATTCATATTGTATGTAACCATTAAACAGAAACTCTACAACTTTACAAAAAAAGTGTAGAAAAATAAAAATATATAATTATTCTTGAAAATTCGATAGTTCAACAGGAAAGTTATTAAGTTTTCTTGTCTACATTATGATATCATCGTGTGTAATTTTCGTACAATGATGTGAATTAATTAATGACTTTAAGTTAATCGACTTTTACATGGCACCTAGTTTTTATAAAAAGTGGCTGTCTAAAGCAACTCTGTACACTTAATATAAAGAGTTTAGGTGCCATTACTTTTATTTGAAGTATAAAAAAAAGTTGTCGGCCTTTGACTGCTGTTCCGTAAGGAAACGAGCGTGAATAATTTTAAGGAGCATAGTTTTGCGTAGGTCCACCCAGTGTGGTACTATCACCACACTGATGCTCAGAAGCAGGTGTGTGTGGAATTGTACAATAATATGATTGATGAATTCACAGCATGCTTATAACATAATAGCTGACGAGAGTTGAAGATAAAATTTAAAAAAAATAGCTGAAAAATCCTAAAGACGCTGTAAAACTGTTGAACGTCGGTTTAGTATTTCGTCCACGCAATTCACGACTAAGAGGCGCTTCCTAGACATAGCACCGGATCATGCGTCCAAGGCTTCTGAGGTCTTTTTTCAGTCTGGAGAATATACTTTCATAACTGTTTCAAACGCATAAAACGATGACGAATTTTTGGAAAAGATTATATAGAAAATATCTAAGCCGAAGATTTTTTATGTCCCAAAACTTTAACAAAACAGCTGATCGTGGAAATATATGAAATATAAGAATCATGCTTTTCCAGAAGGATGACCTAAAAGATGTATATAAATATATATATATATATATACATATATAATAGTTGGGCATACCCATAAGTTGGTAGGAAGTGTTCCGCCGATAGACTTTTGCATCACCAAATAGATTTTGATGAAGCATATATTATATTCATATTAATGTATTATTCATTCGTCGTCTGGCATTTCTTGTTAAACTGGCTTCTCTTGTATCACAACACGGATGTTTAAAAAAACAAAAGGACAGTTTTTAAATATTATGTTAAAATAATAACATTTAACATTGATATCTATTGATATAATTAACACAATGATACTTTTGATATGATATTGATATAAGATACCAAGGGTCGGATTTAGACAAGTTGTTACATTATACGAGTATTAAATATAAAGCGTGGATATTTTAAACATTGCAATATTTCTGAATATTGCGTATAGGTCTGTTAATTAAATATTTACTTTAATTTATTCAAATTACTGAAGGTTATCATCCCACACCAACTGATATCTTTAAATTTTAGAGATATTTAAAGAGAGATAGATAGTTTAGGAGTTTGACATTAAGAGTATTTTCAATTAACTGGCCAAGTGCGAGTCGGACTCGCGGACGAAGGGTTTTGTACTATTACAAATTAAACACGACCAAACAAATTACATTTATTTTTTGCCTTAAATATTCGCTTTAATTTATTTTATTTTTTTTGTAGTGAACGTAATATAACTAAGTAAATATTGAATGTTTCAGGTGAATATTTCAAGCGTCTGCCTGATGCCGTTATTAATATCGAGCAAATAATAGGGATTACGTTTTTTGTATGGAAGTCCTGTAAAATATTTATTTTATTTTGTTTTAAGTATTTTTTGTAATAGCGGCAACAGAAATTCATCATTTTTGAAATGGTAATAAAATTACAAAATTTATAATTATTCATCTACCCATATTAAAGTGAAAATTAACATTAACGTGAAATATTTATAATATTACAATAATCATAATTATTCACCAACTACCCACATTAAAGTGAAAATTAACACTAAAAAGTCACATTAATTCCATTATAAATTTACAGAAGTAATTGTTTTGTAGCAGGATGGTCTATAAGGCCATGAATATCGCTCTTATCATTTATTTTATTTATTTTGAACCGCAGAGATAACCTTATTCAACGACTGGTTCAATTCGACCAATCAGGTTTAGTTAAAGTTTTATTCGACGAGATATGTAAAATAATCATCATGTGTGTGATATAAAACTTTATGCTATATAAGTTACCTATGAGTTACTAGTAGCCAAAATTCTATGTCACATTATATTTTGCTTTTAAAACAAGATTTTCTCATTTAATTCCAGATAAAGCTTCGGGTCAGTTTGGAGGAATAAATATGTTGAATAACATATGGCGAGCTTTAGTGTGACTCTTAAAATAGTTATATAAACGCATAAATGTCACATTAACAAATAATTTTAGTGGACAAAAGTTGGCAAGACGCTGGACCAACTTTTCTTTCTACACAGTTGAAGCATGCTAGTTATGTTTATTTAACTTACCGGGCTTTATAACTAAAGTGTTCCTTCGCAGTAATGGTCTGAGGAAGTATGTCTAATAAAATGCACTAAGTCGTGGCGCATAGCAGTGCGCCCGTGGATAGCTATGAACGTTTCAATACACATTCGCAATAAGTCCCAGATGACGATCAAATCCAACTTATTAACCAAAACTTTCCCCCAACATCGCACGGGAAAAATAACACAGTAATTATACAGTTTGAGGCAGGCCTCTTCCCTTTGTGTTAAATATATCTTCTCTGCGCCACCCGTCTATTTCACTCCAGACCGTATCTTGCTCATTTTAATGAGATAAGAGTCAGGGAACGTTGAATAACGTTGTTATGAAGTTAACCGATTGGCCGTCTCGTACACTCAGTAGTGTTTACAGTGTGCCAGCACAACGATTACGTGTATTGTTGACTGATGTCTGATGCTTGGAACTAAGCGAAAGCAAGTGCCTGGACTGGAATGGGCGAAGTTGCTTCGGACGACACATTTGCTCGGGTGACATCGATGCTCACTCGGCTATATTCGCCGACCATGCTTAAAGAGAAAACTAATAATGCTATCTTTTTTACTCATATTATTTTTGCATGGTGTAGTTACCTGCTCAGTGTATGCATCGTGATGTAAACAAAAATATAGGTGTGTGCGACAATGCTGTACCTATGCACTTTGCAAATAACAAAGAAAAACTACCTATTTCTTGATCAATAACACTGTTAAGGCTGTTTATTCGGGTACTCGACTAGGACATTAGATCATTGATACGTCAGTTTAGATCATTAATACTAGAAGTAAATAAACTTCTAGAAAACTCAACTTCCTTATTTAACATAAATACCTATTTATTAAGCCGATATTTAAATCTTTTGAAATTATAATTTCAATTGATTTAATATCCAGATACGAATACAGTTAACTTTATATACCTATGTTCATCGAATTAATGTTATTACAATAAAGACAAAGAAACTTCAAGTATAATAATTATTATTAGCGACGCAAAATACATGAGAACTATAAGATGTCAAATCCCTGACCGATTTCCGCAGACCTTAAATAAATCGTCCTACTTTACTGCTAATTATCAAGTGCCAAATGTCGCTCTTCGTCAATTTCATAGAAATCTGACCTACCTATCAGTCGTACCTACATGTCTGTACCTATATGTTTGTAATACATAACATTAATAACTAATACATTACACAAAAATATATATATTATAAAATTGATGCAATACCATGATTTGCAGTAAAAAGTAATAATTGATTTAACTCTTATAATGGCGTTGTATCTACATGGCTTACAAGATCTTTTAGGTTACAAGAAGTAACCGCTTGGGTTTATTTTCATCCTTATAAAGAAGTAAAATACTACTAATTGTACATTTTAATAACTATGAATTGATTGAACGTATGGAGCATTAGGTAAGTGTTCTTTTCAGGGAAAAGAAGGAGATATTGGAAGTTGGCACATTGGCAGATGAATTCGTTGGCTATTGCTTATATTAAATAAGAAAGAGGTAGGTAAATACTCAACCAATTTTATTTAAAATACGATTCTGCAGACTGGGTGTTAGAAAATAATGATAAATCAGTATTTTTCTTATGCTAGAGATGTACCCGCACTAACGACGCAAATCACCTTAAGACAATAATTAAATTGGTATTGTTTGCTTACAAGTTCTTGTTGTAATACATATTAAATATTGATAATTAGTGTGCTGTGTGTACTTATTTATTCCTGTTAACATCGTTGTCAGAAACAGTAATTAATACTTTTTTTACAAAGGTATATTTAACTTAGAGATATTAATTCTATGATATTTAATCACGTCTGAACTGAACAAAATGTCAGTCAAACTGTCAAAATGTCAATAATATTACCAAGGAGACTTAATTTCCGATTTGATAACTCTAAGTAAATGCATAAAAAATAGATAGTTAGTTGTCTTTTTAAGAAGACTATCTTTTATATAAGGTATTCATTGAGGTCAAGATCAAACCTACTTATTTAATTGCAAATTTTGCTGCGATTTGGTTCATAACTTCCTGTAGCAAACATTATCATGATAATCTACTGTTTATTAATGTATAGGCAGGTTATATTCATTAATTCATTACTTGACGATCGATACCGATTCAAAAAACCCCCTTCATTCATTAAATTTAAGAAATTCATTCATTAAATTTAAAAAACCCCCGATATAAAAGACCTCTAAAAAGAATAAAAATAATGATATCATGTACTTCTTGAAGTCGTTGTGCCGGGGCACCGCTTAATGTAGGTGTACCGCATGTGTATGTGTACTTAATGTCATATGTAGCCTGTAGGTACACATAGTTGCTATTACTGTAGGTACGTATAAAATTTAAATAGTCCGACTTATTTTATATGTAGGTACGAAACAGTGTTAGCTGATATCAATAATTTTACAATAAATATTAAATAATTATTGCAGGTATCTTCGTTGGTTTACCAGTTTCGTATTGTTATGTAATTTTTTAAGGTACTATTTAAAGTTAAATAACTTTGAAAATCCTTTTCCAGTTTTCATCATCTTAAAAGATTAAGGATAAATAACGAAGTAAACAATAAGAGAATTTATGAAAGACGTTTAAGGTTAAAACAAATACACATAACCCAATAGTTTTGGAAATATTAATACTTAAGAAATTTTACACGTAATAAATAAATTTAATAAAAAAGCCCTTAAGGGTGGATCATAATGAAATTTAATAAATGAATCAATTTGAAAAGCAATCATACAATTCAAGTAAGAAAAATATCCTCTTTCTCAAAAATGGAGAGCTTGTTTTTAAAACCTGTTTATGTTTACCTGCGTATCGTAAAATAATATAATGTGATACCTACCACAATTAAAGAAAAGTTGTCAACTTCGAGAAAAAACCAAGGTTACAGAGCAAAATAGAGCACCACAAAAAGATTAGTAACCTTTCTAAACACATCAGTAAATTTTTGAAGCCGAAACAAAGCAATCACGATTATTCCAATAATTCAAAACAATTCATACTTTTTGCATTTATTATACTAAGATATGAATCGGTTGCCACTTCATTCTAACGTCTCGGGTCAGATATAACTTACGTGTATATAACTCTAATAAATACCTACGAGATAACCGTTAGTTATTGACCGGTTACATTTCCGAGTGGGTATTTTCTAATCATAAAGTGCTGTGCAATAATGAAACTTGGAGTCTGCCACTTATTATTAGGTAGGTAACCTTTTTTTCCTTGTGATGTCTGTAACTAGTTTACTGTATGTTACTATAATTTTAATAAAAAAAAACGGAGATGGTGTTTTATATTTCCTAATGTAAAGGCTTCAATTATTTTTTATAAGGAAGATTAACACGTTGCGAATTATTTTCGGTTTTTGGGTTTCGAAAGGTTGCCTTCATAAAATAACTCCATCAATTGTGTATCAACACAATCTAGTAAAAAGTCTACTCTCTCATTCCTCTGAAAAGCGAATCTTCTCTTATATATTCAAAAATAATTCGAGCGCTATCCCGCTCGTACTAATGCCACTCAGTGTTTGGAGGTAGACTTTTCGAATTCTTTTAAGACAGTTCATTATAAAATAATCTCCAAGTGAGAAGAAAGGGTTAGGGTTAGGAGCGGTGTATCTAAAAAGGGTGGGGCCTCTTGATTTTTAGCAATATACAATATTTAAATATATTTTTCTCATGACGATGAAGTCCCATTGCAAGTATTCGTTAGGTATGAGTATATAACACAATATAGTTTGATTTTAATATAGATTTATATTTATTGCGTGTTCCTACTCATGCCGGTTCATCTTTATTGAATTATCAACCTTTGTGACTGCTAATAGACACCTCGTTTAGGGACCTATCATCTGCTTACACAAAAATTGGTGTGCCTCAAGGAAGAATACTTTTTCCTGTAATATTTAGTGTTTTTATTAATGCAAATAATCGTAAAATTTTTGTTCGAAACATTTATACTCTGATTACTTTCAGAGCTAAACCAGAGTTTTAAATACCTATAATTAGTAATATTATAAGGGCGACCCTTTAAATACGTTTAGCAGTATAATTTAGCAGCAGCCTTAACATTACAGAGAAATAAACAATAAAAAAAAATTGACTGGATGTTAAGTAAGCCTAATTTAAACTAAAAAAAGAAAAGATAACTTACGATAATATTTTTTTTATTTTAAATGAGAAATATTTTCTTAATCTATTTAATAAAAATTCCTATTCTGACTATGAAAGCATAGTTAAACCACTGAGGTTAAAAATCTAATATTTAGTTTATAATTTAATTTGTGAGCAATAAAATAATCCAGGTTATTTTTTAATTCCCTTCACTAGATGCTTTAATAAGGCATGAAAGCTTATAACAAGAACGTATTTTTATTTGAGGTTGCTCAACTGAACATTAGTCTTAAAATATATTATCGAGTGTGCTTCTTTCTTTGCAAATTTCTGATAGGATTGCTTCTTACAATTTAATAAAAAAAACATGTGGTAAATAAATAAATACTTAATAAAAGGTACACAAGAAAACAGTTTGTTATATCTATCATTAAAAAAATGACTAAAAATATAAAGCAAAAAAAATGTTAAGCGCTTGTTTATTCGTATCGTCTGTTCACGAATTGTGACGCACTTTTATTTTAAATCGAGGTAACTAGAAACCACAGTTGAATAGTTGTTAATAATAAGTAATAATTGTCAAAGGAATAAAATAGTTATAATTCACAATACTATTAACAATATTAGATATAATAGTCGTAGGTACAGAATATGTTATAAAAAAGTTGAAAAAAATTAGTCCACCCACCGTAATTCATGGCATTCCTATTTGACGATTTATCAATTCTTCGCTAGTATGTATTTTTTTTTTAATATTTTTCTCAGATAATAAAGCAATACCACACAGAATTTTTAAAAATACATCCAATAACTTTGTTGTATTGTATTTATAGTGCAAACATTTTTTTTTAATTAAGTAGATAGCTTTCCGGACTATAAAGTTTTCTCTATGTGGAGTGGCGCAATATTGCTATACTATACTATTAGATGTCTCCAATGCCTTCGATAAGGTGTGGCACCCAGGCCTGCTACTGAAAATATTCAGTACCGGCGGTCCTCATTACCTCGTAAGCGTCCTGGCGAACTTTCTCGCCGACCGAACGTTCCGGAAAAGGATCGACGACGCCGTGTCAGGCTACTACCCCTTTCAGGCCGGGGTCCCCCAAGGGAGGTCCCTATCACCATCTCTGTACTCAATATACACAGACGACCTGCCTCTGCACAAGGACGTATCGCTGGCTCTCTATACTGACGACGTGGCACTCTTTACAAGATCCGTGAATATAAACCATGCAGTCAAGAAAATTCAAGCCGCACTCAACCTGTTGCCGGACTGGCTTGAGGATTGGAGAATCACAATGAATATAGCTAAAACCCAAGCCATCAGATTCGGAGGACGTGCAGTAGACCCTCCGACGCTAACACTACTCAATGAAGCTATTCCCAGGATGCATAATGCAACTTACCTGGGGATAACTATAGACTGACGCCTGTCGATTGTAGCCCCCGTCAAGCGAGTAAGAAGAGCGACTTTGACGGCCCTTAATCTACTAAGGCCCGTCCTTAATTCACGCCTCTCTATAAGAGTAAAGCTCCAAATATATAAAACCTACGTTAGACCGCACCTCACATACGCGGCCCCGGCCTGGTACGCGCTTACCAGCCCGCAACAAAGGAACCTACTAGCCACCGTGGAAAACATCGCCCTACGAAAAGTCGTCGGAGCTCATAGGTGCGTGAGCAACGCTACTATCGCGCGTGACCTCCGCACAGAGAGCCTCGGCGACCACATAATCAGGCTAGCAACACGCATGTTCCACAAAGCTGACACCTCGGATCATTTACACATCCAAGACATCGCCCCGTGGCACACCCGACCTCCTGGCAGTAACGAATCAGCAAGCTGAAGAAATCTTCCGCGGGACATTCTCACGCCAATGACTTCCTTGAGTTAGTATAGCGGTCGCTGATTATCTATACTGGGCCTCCCCACATGGGGTCTCACCTGGCTGGGCAGACCGCTCTATACGTCAGAGCTCAAACCAAATACGCACTGTATTATTGATTTCACGGGGCCTGGGCCAATACTTGTTCATATTAATGAACAACTCTTGCAACAACAGGAAGAGGGGCAATCCTTGAAACCGTTTATCCCTCCTTTTAAAGGGAAGTGCAGGACTTCTTCTGACGCAATATTCTACCAAAAGAAATAACATTTAATTCTATCCATAACTTTTTACTTGCTACATAAACAAACAGCCTAACCGATAAAAAAAAATATTTCTGTCAAGAACTGAACAGGTAGAAAGAGGCAGCATGGTTGTAAACCTTAGCCTGTCAGAAACGAAAAATAAAAAAAAATAACAGGTAGAAATATAAAAAAATATATTTTGGTAATTTAGCTTAGTTTGTCGTTTATTATAAATTGTAAAATATTTTATAGATTATTATAAACTACTTAGTACAACATATATGATATTGACATTTGACATTTTACTATTCACTTTGACGGTTGTAATGTCACATTGAAATAACATTTAAACATTATGATAAATGATAAATCCTAGAATATAATATATATGGACGTACATTAAACACTTTATTAATTAACAACATTAAGTACTTTATGTTAGGAATACAAAAGTAATACTTCAATTAACCTTATAATATAATATATCATTTTAATTATAAAAAACATATGTATAACATATATAACATATGTATAACATGAAATGCTTATAGCTTATTTTTGTATCATCAATTAAAAGGCGGGAAGCAATGTGAAGTTTGACTTTAACTCAAACTAAAGTACTTACAAACAAAGGGTTTTATATGTAAGCAGCTATTTTTGTATCATGAGTTATGACGTAAACCAATTATGTTGTTGTTACAACTTTTAACTGTTCCCTTCTTTTGTTCATTTTATGATATTTATAACTCACTTCCTCTTATATAAAATTAAATTTCAACGAAATAAAATTGTTAAAAGATTCTTTGTAAATCAAAAGTAAGTAAACTGTAATAATAAATACCTTTGCAGTTATAATAATGTCTGAGAATGGCATGTCACAGAATATTGATCTTGAAAATTGGATGAGAGACCTATCAGAACAACTTAGAAACATTCCAATAATATATTTGGCTATTCCAGGTACTGTTATACTTATAAGATATTGTATGCAAATGTAAAACTGAATTAAAATTTGGTGTTTTTATATATATTTACTATGTCACTTACAGGCAGCCATGACTCTATGACTTATGGTATAACAAGATCAAGTGGCCTGGCTCCAGATGCAGAGCCTATACTCAAAAGACTGTATCCTATATTCCAAGGTACGATCTTAAGATGGACAATAACTCAGGCGGTAGACACGTTACAACAACTACTCATTGGCATTAGGTACTTGATTCACTGTTTAAAATCTAAGCTTGGATGATTCAGTTACACTTTGGTGAAGGTAATTTAAGATTTTGGCAATACATCATAAAGCCCCGGATATATGAATCTTGTTCTATGTATTTTTTTTTTCTACATTAATTTTGCTTGTAACATTGTGTTTTTGCTTTGTTTTACTGTTTATTATTTATATACTAAACATAGTTGTTATGTGTGTATTTTTTATTGTATTAATGTGATTACCAGTATTCAAATTAAAAAATATATATATAATTACTTGCACTCTATAGCTCACTAAATGGTTAATAGTAAAAAAAATCCTTAAATGAAATTTCTTAACTTTTTACAGATATTTTGATTTGAGGCTTGCCACAAAGACAGGTTCGGATAATTTCTTCTTCACCCATGGAATGTATGCTGGCGAGATATCACAGCCATTAAAACAGATTAAAGACTTCATTAACACACATCCACATGAAGTATGTCACTTATAGTTAAAGTAATTGCAATTCAACTTAAATTAAAAATATATTTTATTAACCACATATATTACTAGAGTAATTTTTCAATCACTAGATAGTTTAATTATACAATAATAAAAACTGTAAAAACATATAATTTTTTACAGTTAAATTGAATTTACAAATATATGCCATTTATGGCCATCAAAAATTTATTTAAAATGCTTGAGTCCTTTTTCTTATCATATATAAGTATCAATTATGAAATGAATCTGCTTGCATTTATATTTTTATAAATACATAAGGTGGTACACCTAGTACCCTTGGATACTATATGAATTAATGAATATGTCGTGTATGAAGTATTTAATTGTTAAAATATATTTAACACATTTCATTCTAATATTTAATGTTCTCCAGGTGGTCATTCTAGACTTCCAGCATTTCTATGGGTTCACTCCCGACGACCATCACAGGCTCATGAGATATGTGCTTAATATGTTTGGCCCACAGTTAGTGCCTCGACAAACTGACTTGGATGGTGTCACACTGAATTCTTTGCACAGACTACGACAACAGGTATGTTATTTATATGTTTAGTATGTTATGTATTTGTTTGTTTAGTTTTTAAAAGTTATAATAATATGGTATGAAATAGCACTCCTGGATATAGATAATCCATATTGAGTGGAGTTGACGATACAAAAAATACTTGCCTAAAAAGAAGTATTAAAAAAAATACACATATTCAAACTAGCCTGTCTATAAATAGGGAACACGCATTAAGATGTTAAAACAATTAGAATTGTACTTTCTATTTTTTGTATCAACTAAATATGAGTTATGAGTATAATTGAGTTGTTAGTTTTTAAACTGACAATCATAAATCAAATTGAAATATACTACATAGTAAACCAACAGTAAACAGTTCTTTCAATTATCAATACATATTCAAGTTAATTTATTTACATTTAAACAAGACCAAGGTATGATGTAAATATTATCAATAGGGAACATTCACGTTTTTTTTTTTTGACGTAAATTAATCATTTACCTCTCTATATTGTAGAAAAAAATATTAATAGACTTGAAAAGATTCTAGTTTTTTTTCAAAGTGAAAATTAAAACATTGAGTAAATTTGACCCGTTTAAACACCGCCATTTTGCGCGCGCTTTGCGTGACGTCAAATGATACATCCAGTGAATGTTTACTATGAACTTTTTAGCAATTTCATAGATATTTTAAGTTTTAATTGCTTTACAAGTCATGGAAGAAGATAAAAATCGTCTTACGAGTATTGTATAGTACCGGAGTGCAAAAATAGTATTAGAAAAACACCCGACAAAGTGTTTTTTGTATTCCAAGAGATGCGAAAATACAAAAACAATGGTGTACGGTAATTAAAAGGGATAATATATGTCCTACATCGTGTTTATATGGTTGTGAAGATCAATTTAACGTAAGTATACTTTATTTATAATATGTTTAATCTAATAGTTTAAATTTATAGTAAGTATTAAACATTAGAAAATTTGAGTTTAAAATTAACCTAACCTATCTTACAAATTTCAGTATAACTTTCTATAAAAACCGTAATCTTTTTTTGTTTTACGCAATTTTTATGGTCTGTCGATTTATTTCAGGTTAAGGAAGATACAGCAAATTGTATTGAATATAATATGTGTAACGCAACAACAAGGAGAAAGATGTAATCTAAGTTTGAAGAAAGGAGTTGTTCCTTATATATTTTTGTGGCAAAAACAACAGCTGATAGAATGAGAATGTGCATAGTCAAAACGCAAAGATTGACATCGGTTAATGAAGCCTTTTAAGAGTTAGTTTTCAAAAGTAGTGTTTAAAAAAATTGGTGACCTTTACGAAGAAGTGATATAGGTAGTAAGTCCTAGTACTGCCCATACAAATGTCTGTGATATTAATCAGCCAAGACTCAGTACTTCTCCTATTGAATGTGATGATCATAAGGCAGAGCCTTGCTTTTCACATATTAAAGATAAATTACCAAGTGACTAAGCTGTGCAAGTTAATATTAAACCGAAGTATGGAAGTAAAGTTGTCAATGTAAATATACCTGCTGAAAAACAAAATGTAGCATTGTCACCATTTCCTCATTTAACACACAACAGTTTTAAAAGTAAAACTATCTGTTTTAAAAAGAAAATTGTTTACTGAAAACACAGCTGATAATACTTCTATAGCATCTTATATCTTCTATATCTGCTGATTATCAACCAAGTTATTTATCTGAGTCAAGTGAAGTGAAAAATGATTCAGAGGCAGAAACATTTTAAAAATGTATTGTGTAGTAGCATGCTAACTGCTATTCAAAAAGAGTTTGTAGGTATTTGTTTTGTTAGAGTTGTTTGAGTATTTAGAAAATGTTTTTAAGATTACCTAAACAATTGTATCATTTAATAAAACCTTTAAGCACGAAATATAGGTTTAAATTATTTATTTTTCTCAGTCACACTGATACCACAGTATGAACTTAAACGCCGATATATTGAATGGCGTGTCAAATGACGTCACATTTCCTTTCGACCAATGGTGGCGCGTTTTGGAATTTTGAATTTCGCTCCCTAAAGTTACACTTTTCATAAATTATTTTATGGCCTTAAATGATTAGTAAATTTAAAAAAAATGATTTTATTATAATAAGATAATAAAAAGTAATCGAAAAAAAAATATTTGAGACCATTTAAATTTTTTTGCATGTTCCCTATTACTTCTCATATGTATATATGTATTTTTAAATGAAATACGAGACCTTTTTAAAACAATTACCAATTAGAACATAAAAAATGTGATGAGTCACAATGAAGGAATAAAAGTACCATTTTGTAAGTGTTTTTATTGTTTTATTCCTCCCTAATTTTCCTATAATAAAAACAAAGTTATCTCGCGAAGGCAATTCCTTCGTAACCAGACATTTTTTTTAATTCGTGTATATTATACGTGTACTTGTACTGGCTTATAGGTCGCATTACTCGACCAATTTTTATGACACTGTTTGATTCGTGTTCTATTATAGCCGATGCTGCGATGGCTAGCAACATGAGCTACATAGGGCCCATGGAATAACTTAAAATCCACATCCAAAACTCAAGATAAAAATTAAAAAAAAACTCCTAACTCAAGATCGGTCAAGACTGTGTACTTTTGTTGTTTCTAATGTTAAACCTCTTTTATTTTAAAAGTGTGGAGTGCACACCACGCCGGTTTTAAAATGTAGACATATACATTCGTGTTTCCAGGTCATAGTGGTGTACCGCAACCGAGCAGTGTATGCCACGAGTGAGTTCTGGCAGCCACAGATGTTGCCGTCACCGTGGCCACAACAAGACAACATCAGCGGGTTGTTGTCCTTCCTCAAACATGTTAAACGACACCCCGGCATGGGTTTTATACACCAGGCCGTATTGACTCCCACACCAGCCTTTATACTGTTTAGGTAACTTCGATTTTATATTACTTTTCTATTCTGGGTAGATGATTACAAATTGCATATCCCTCTAGTGGCTACTAGTTCTGAAAAGTACATTATTTCTTCGGTACACTAAATTTATTAGTAAATTGCTTTCTGACTATCTTCGAATAACGTTCTGAAAGCCAGCAAGTGTAATGGTTTCAATTTTTAAACTTAACTTGAGGGACTGAGATCAACATCATACTAGGAGATCTATAAAATATATGTTACCTAGGACTCCATCCACGTGGAACAATGCTATTGTATCATACACGTATTACATTAAATAAAAAAAAATAACCTAGGCTATTAATATATTTGCCATTTATTCGTAACAGGAGATGACAATAAATTTACGTACTTTCTATATTATAAGTACAATAGCAATAGTCGACACTAGTCATGTGACTGTGTGTTTCCTAGTAAATGTGATATCGAATTCAGAATCTTTTTCGTATCCGATTGTAACTTTAAGAGATTAGAGAAAACCGTGCAACAAATACATTAGTCTCATTCTATTATATAGCATTACAAAATCCCTGGGGATGTTGGTGTTTCGTCATCCAGACCGGACTTATTCCTGTATTCGAAACATCTGAGGCGCGTGATACTTGTGGAGCTTACTGTTCCTTGGGAAACAAACATCCCAAGGGATCACACATTCAAGCTCAATAAGTATTACGAACTAACCAACGAACTGATCAGGAATAAATTTATAGTTAGTTTGTACGCGGTAGAAGTGGGAGCGAGAGGTATAACAGCAAAATCTCTCTATAGCCTACTTAAAGATCTTGGCCTTTCTAGAACAAGCATCGGTTCATTTCTAGAACGTATTTCAAAGGCGGCATTAGTAGGTTCTTTCCAAATTTGGTTAGGTAGGGAGAGGAGTGTGGAGGGTGAAGGTGAGCGTTTTTGCGCATAATAAAGGGGCCCCTTAAACCTACTCCTGGGTCGCAAGTCCCAGGCACTGCTTGCACTCCTCTCCTTGCAACGCGATGGGCCCGGCACCCGCACGGTGAATCCATGGATTGCTAAGAAGCTTCGTCTCGTCTAAATACATTTACATAACAATAGTATAGACAAAACTTGTCAATGTTTAAATTTCGTAAATCGTGGCTGATTGCCGATGCCGATAAATAAAGCAGAAGTTAGTAATTTTATATGGGTGATATAGGTAAAATTTGACATTTATTTTCCTTAGATAAATCATACTTTTTTTAATTAACCTCAATATTATATTTCGCATATCGGTATTGTGTTTTATATATATATATATATATAACAACACTTGTATTTCTTAAAGATCATGATGATGTTAATGCGCAACATAAAAAAAAGGAAAATAAAACATGCTATTTATTATGTAAACCATTTACAGGTGGACCTCCAATTTACGTGATAAATGTGCTAAGCCTGTTAAAAATGAAATATATCCTAAACTATCAGAATTTACTCCGGGAAGACCCTTGGAAAGCGACGGACAGACACCTGTCAACGTTATTATAGCAGACTTTGTGGAAATGGATGACGCAATATTCTCTAAAACTGTGATACAACTTAATTTTAAGCTCGAACCAGATAACATATCACATAGTTACGGGTAAGACAAGTATTAGGTTATTTTAAACTTAGCAGTTCTTATGTTTTGTGTGTTCCAGAAGAGCTCGAATTGTACCTGCATTTTTTATTTTTTACACCAATATTGATATTATTTTATTTGTAACAGATGCCTTAAGAAATGTTGTAATTGCAATATGCCTTGAAATAAAGTTTTATTTAATAATACAAAGTTTACTGTCATCATTTATTTGCTTGTAGATTTACCAAATATTTTATTACAAAATTCATCCAATTTAATATTTTCACACAAATCCTTGAACGACCACTTCTTCTTCTTATATTCTTCATTATTATTATCGAGCGCAGAAAACAATTTATCGGACAGTTCGTCCGAAATCTCAATAATTCTACAAATTTTGTCCAAGCGAGCGAGGTCTTCAACGGAGCTTGTCAGATCGTTGATTTCTATTACTTCTGATATTTTTTCATTTATTTGAAAGGAATTTTCAGAATCGGTAGCACTGACGCTGTCTATTTGATCATAAATATCATTTATCTTATTTCCTTTGCCGCTTATTGTGGTATCAGTAGTAACAAGGCTGGGGCTGTTAGATGCTTCCATTGAACTCTCTATAGATAGTTTTTTTATTATCCGCTCTATTATTTTCTTTCTGATTTCAGTGGCTCTAGTTAACGTTTCTGTCGAACCACTGTCATTATTAATATCATTACAATTATCTCTAGGTTCAACGTGTTCAACCGTAATCGTCTTGTCATGTGGATAGACATTATGGAATTCTAATTGCCTTTTGGTAATTGGTTCATTTATTATTTTAGACAAATTATTATCAAGTTCAGTATCAATGGTTTGTTTTATGTTCCTTGTATACTCTATATCATTTTTACCATCACCTTTAATACATGCGTTATTATTATTAACGTCTCCATTTTGTTTTAAATAGTTATCAGAATTTACTAAATTTAAACATTTATTTTTCTCTAAAATATAATTTTTATTTAATGTTTTCTCATTATTTGACAGGGTATCAGAAGAATTATCTTCTGTAGAGTGTAAACATTTATGATCATTTAATACGGATTTATTATTCACGGCCAATTTCTTATCAACTTCTTTGACATCATACGAGTCGAATACATTATCATTTAATTTATAACTTTCAATTTGGTAAACATCACTTAAACCGTTTCTGTTGCTACTTGCTTTACTGACTTCTTCTTTAATATTTTCCTCTGTCGTGTTATTAGATACCAACTGTATGTTATTCTCTTTTGTTTTTTTGAGTAAGGTCTGCGTCAAATTGACCATTCTTGAAAAATCTTTTTTAACCTCTTCCAAATGTTCCTGAGTTTTGTTATAATTACTACGTTTCTTATTTGATAGGCCAAAGGCTATACAGCTTTGAAAAACTGATGTTCCTTGTTCTTCTGGTGTTTTAATAATGCGATCGTCATCCTTCATTACTTTGTTGATATCGCTTCTTTGTTTATTGTCACGAACTGACTGATTGGGGCCTGAATTACGTAAAGATAAAGGTGGTCTGGGACAAATATGGCGTTGTGATAACTTCGTCTTTAATCCAGTGTTTTGAGACAAACTGAACATTCTAGAATTGGTCTGCAACATATTGTTACAGTAGGTAGTATCTCGGTGGTAAAATGGAATCGGCAGTCCATTGTCAATTCTCTCGGATGCTATTGGTTTGGTGTACGTCATCTTTGACACCAGCTCGAATTGGCTTATTTTATCTAATAATTTTATAGAATCAACGACTCTACATGCGTAGGAGTATTCATTTTCATACCAACATATTAATTTAAAGAAGTTTGGTGTTAACTGTAAGCTTGAGTTTACATCGAGTATACAAGATTTTTCTTCGCCAAGAAAATCTGATGAAACCGCTTCTTCGTAGGAAGTTTTTATCACATTCTTCAAACCCGATTTGCTCCCGTTGTTTATACATTTAACTATGTCTTGGATAGATGTGTTTTGGTTCAACCTGTATTATTAGTGCAATTACCAAATGTCACGACTGACGACAGTTACTGATCTGAACTTTTTAATTACCAAATTTACACCTACACACACAATATATATTTGTCATTAAAAATAGTTTCCTATATGCTAAAAGGTAGTCAAAAATATAGTATAATATAAAAATACTCACCGGATAGTGATATCGAGAATAGAGACATTAACAATGGGTACTCTAAAGGCAAGTCCTGTGAGTTTGTCCTTCACACTGGGTATAATCTTACCTAAGGCTTTACAAGCGCCCGTGGCCGCCGGTATTATGTTCTGGTGAATACTCCTGTGGTCTCTCCAGTGCTGTGTATTATGATTTATAAAAAAAAACCTTTCTTACCCTAATTATATTTTTTAATTATTGTTTGTTGTCTCAAACCATCGTTACTGTTACCTTTCCTCTCAAACACAATCCATCCAAAGGTTTCAAAGATGGCGTCATTGCATGAATGCTTGTGATAAAACCCTCCATCACATGATAATTATCTTCCAATATCTTTATTATTGGCGCCAAACAATATAACGTACTTGAGGCACAGGAGATTACTCTGTGATCTATATGAAATTACTTATAATTTATAAATACTACTATTATGTATTATTAATAGATAGACAGGAAATTTTCAGTATCTAAATTATATGGTTTTTAAAACATTAAAATATACGTCCTTACTAACAGCTTTTTATGTTAAAAAGCTTTAACAGTCAAGATGTACTGTGTTCATAAACAGTATAATACATAACGAATTTACTGGTTATTGCCCCATCTCCGAACCAATTATAATTTAACACGAGTTTATAATTAATTAAATGCAATCGTATAGCACAGCTACAAAAATATATTTTATTTCATTTGACCTAATAGTTTAAGATAAACTGAGTTCCAATAACTATATAATCTTATATTTTCATTCAGTTATAATAACATTCAGTTTAATTAACTCTTGATATTATATCTTTAAAGTCAAATAAGATGTTTATTATAATTGAACCTTTTTTTATGCTCTCCTCATTGACGCCTATAATCATCATTGGAACATCAACGCTTGGAGCTGTTATCAACACTCGCCGTACACTTTGACTAGATAAGTGTCCCTAGAAATGAATTAATAATGTTGCCCCTTTACAATGGAAAAAATAAATAAACAAATATACAAAAAAACGTATCAATTATTCATAAAATTTAAACAAATTACCGAGGCCTTTTCATAACTAGTGAACATTCCAGAGGCTTCTACAACATATTGAACAGCCGCTGTATGCCAAGGAATATTAGACGGTAGGTTTTCACGAAACACTTTAACTATATTACCTGTAACAAAACATGCTTATTAACATACTTAAATTAAATATCGAAAACGTTATAGAGATTTGAAGTAAGTAGAAAGTACCCTTAATAGTAATTTCATTTTTCAAAAATGTTATGTCGCTCTTCAATTTGCCATGAGTTGAGTCAAATTTTAATAGATAACAAATATAGTCAATATCAATAGCTGGATCATTAATTGCTGTAACCTTAAATAAATATTATTTGAATAAATATATTTTAATTGCTATTATGCATTCATGAATACACCCACCTCTAAATCATTATTTTGTAAACATGTTCTAAAAATTACCCTACCGATACGGCCGAAACCATTTATTCCAACTTTTAAAACCATTTCAAAGATGGATCAATCACAATACAAATTCTACTATTTACATTAATATAAAATTTTGTTAAATTATGGGTAGCTCAGGCCAATTTCATTTTGAATTACCCGCTCTATATCAAAGTTGACAAAAGGCAAAGCTTTATGGTTTCCTATTCTTTGTACTCTGTGGTATAATAATAAAGAATGTTATTAAACGCTTTTTTGAGACAGAGTATTTCCTTTCCAATAGTATGTAGATTTAACTAATTATTTATAAAAAAAAAATTAATATTCACTAAATTTACTGAATATAAATAATGTTGTAAATTGTAAAGATTTTCACGTAAAAAAAAAAATGATAGTCCATTGTACTTTATCACTTATTAATTATATTGTTAGTAAGAAAAAAATAAAGCAAATTAATTCTAACGTTTATTTGTTTAATTATTATTTATTTATTTGGCCTAGATTAAAAAAACTTATAAGCTTACTAGGCTTTAGAAATATTATAGTTAGTCTATTTTAACAAAGATTGCAAATATTTTGTAAAAGAATGACAACAAAACATTATTTATACGGTAATACATAAAATATTTTTAAAATTTATTTCCAACTGCACAAATTACTATTGTTTTTATTATTTTATTTAAACCTAAATAAAATATTATTAGCGTTAGCCACAAAGTTTTATTCAAAGTTTCAATGTTTTAGTTATAGTACTTTGTACAATATGATTCTTAAATAGTATAAATAATGTAACTTAATATATTTAATGTTAATGTTTGTTATAAGAGACGATGGAGTTAACTTGTGGTTTTGGATAAAACCTCCTTTTAAAAAATAAAGAAAATAAAAAAGTATTAAATGTGTGTTGTGCTTTATTAAGCTATCGCCATGTATACCTATCATTGATCTATCTTTGCCTTTTCTGTTTGTCCTTCAATTGACATTTCAATTCTTCATCTTTTGGAGGAGAGACGTGTCCGTGTTATTATTATAAATTACTTCCAGATTATAACGGTATGTATATAGTATATTTATATACATTTAATTTATATTTTATTAAAAATACGTGAACAACAATTGTAATGATATTTACAGATAGATAAAGATTACATCACAATGCTGTATACGTACTCATTTTCATCATTTACGTTACTTTAATTATATTACTATTTGATTATTTCATTTTAAGCTATACGTATAAATATATTTTCTTAAACACTTAGTTTTAAGTAATTGTTTTTTATTTTACCTATTTTTATAGTAATAGGCGTGACCTTTACTTGACCTCCCATTTGCCGGTATACAAGTTATACCGGTATTAATTTAAATGTATAATAAATATATATAAAATAGAACTTATGCTAATCAAATATTTCCTCAATATAAAAAAAAATGTACTTTGATGGTAATATGGAGTTAAAACAAATAATTAGTCACCTTGTCAGGCTTATTAACAAACTAAATGCAGTAGGAGATTATATGCAGTTTTTAATGTCAATGATATGATTTCTGTTGTCACCGATGTGCAACGCAAAGCACTGATTGATATTTTCCTTAGGAGTGATTTCAATATTTAGTAAGATTTAAAGTATATTTTAAATAATCAAGTTGCAATTCCTAAATTCTATATTAAATGAAATTATTTGTTTTTGATTTAAATGTTTGATTTTATATATGTATTTGTTTCTAGACATTCCAACAGATGTTACATCAAATTATCTAAAAAGATCATAGGTGATTAATTTTGGAAATGACCAGTCATTTAATGTCAGATATAATCTTTTTAATGTCTTCATAAGGTCAACCAGGTTAAATATTTATTTTTGAAGACTAATATTACAATGCATTAATTTTTTTTTCTGCAAACTTTTAGTGTGAATAAATTCAGTTTTACTTAACTTCAAACCTAGTTGCTAATTATCCTCTTTAATTATTTTTATTTTTTCAGCCAACATGTCAAAAATCGGTATTAACGGATTTGGCCGCATTGGTCGCTTAGTTCTCCGTGCTGCTATTGAAAAAGGAGCTCAAGTTGTAGCTGTCAACGATCCTTTCATTGGCTTAGACTACATGGTCTATATGTTTAAGTATGACTCAACTCATGGTCGATTTAAGGGAACCGTTGAAACTGCTGATGGTCAACTGGTGGTCAATGGAAACAAAATTGCTGTTTTCTCTGAAAGGGACCCTAAAGCTATCCCCTGGGGTAAGGCAGGAGCTGAATATGTTGTAGAATCAACTGGTGTCTTCACTACCATCGATAAGGCGTCTGCTCACTTGGAAGGTGGTGCCAAGAAGGTCATCATATCTGCTCCCAGTGCTGACGCACCTATGTTTGTAGTTGGTGTTAACCTTGACGCTTATGATTCCTCCCACAAGGTTATCTCCAATGCTTCTTGCACTACTAACTGCCTTGCTCCTCTCGCCAAAGTCATCCATGACAACTTTGAAATTGTTGAGGGTTTGATGACCACCGTCCATGCGACCACCGCTACGCAGAAGACCGTTGATGGTCCTTCTGGTAAGTTGTGGCGTGATGGTCGTGGTGCCCAACAAAACATCATTCCAGCTGCTACTGGCGCTGCAAAGGCTGTTGGCAAAGTTATTCCTGCTCTCAATGGTAAATTGACTGGTATGGCGTTCAGAGTGCCTGTTGCCAATGTATCCGTCGTCGATCTAACTGTCCGCCTTGCCAAGCCCGCCAGTTATGATGCTATTAAGCAGAAGGTTAAGGAGGCAGCCGAAGGACCTCTTAAAGGAATTCTGGGATACACAGAAGACCAGGTTGTATCAAGTGACTTCATCGGTGACTCTCATTCATCCATCTTTGACGCTGCTGCGGGTATTTCTCTAAATGATAACTTCGTCAAACTAATCAGCTGGTACGACAATGAATATGGCTACTCCAGCCGAGTCATTGATCTTATCAAGTACATTCAAACCAAGGATTAAATTCTCTAAATATTTTGGAATGCAATTGTAATGTCGAGATTATATATTATTTTAAGTTTTAAGTGTAGTCATGTATTATTCTAAATTATTATTATACTACTTTGATAGTAGTAAGATGATATGTAACCTCTTGTAACAGATATGCAAAAACAAAACATTATGAATAGTCATTTCATTGTTTTACTAAGAAATCCAATATTTATGTAAGTTACATGTTACAATGATCAATTAAAATATTCCCACTAAAAGAACGATAGTAATTTATTTAATTCCCTTTTATTCCTTCTAATTCAAGTTGATCTCCATATTAGATGATTTTTGCAATACGAAAAAAGATATGACGTGTAAATATAGAAGTTTGTTAGTAGGTATATGTCAATATTTCATCTTTGTTTCTACCACACTAAAATTCAAAATCATATCCAGTACATTACGAGGTAGAAATCAATTTGTTATTGATATGTATTATGCACGAAGTGTCAAAGATTGTTTCATTTTATTAATGTTAAAAGACATTGTTTTGTCTAGAACTTAAACAAACATAGGTACAAAATTCCTAAATTTTCTATTACTATTCGACGGTAAAAAAGTCTATCACTATATTATTGTTTGTTGAGCTGAGGTTTCAAACAAACATACTAAGCTAATTTAAATAAATATTGAATTTGTGATTTAAAAATGTATGAAGACGACTATATTGAACAGAATTCGTCGATCGTAAACGACTTGGGCGCAGTTGGCAGAGCGACGGTTACATTTCAAGCTTCAATCAATCAATCCTGAGTTGTTGATATTTTTTTCATTCTATATTTATTTCATAATTGATTTCGTCTCATTTTTGGCAACTGAGATATACAAAACTAAGTAGTTTTTCAAATGAGTAATAACTGATAACGCGTGCTAATGTGAGACACGAACAGTACCTCGTCCGTGCACTGCTTCCCTCTTGCTTCTCTGATGGTTAAAACGCGGGTTAAGATTATTTTTGAGACATTTTATATCTGGTATAGTATATAAGTAAATTGTGCAGTTATTCATTATAAGAACATAATCATAAATACTTAGGAGAGTATATATAACAGATAAATCCAAGGTGATTAGAAAAAAAACACCGACAGCTTATAAACAAAGAAAAGGATTATTTAAAGAAAAGAGATATCGATATTTTTAGGACTATCTATACATGTAATAAAATTGTCACTGATCCTTTTCTGTCCATGGAAAATATTAAAAAAAAACATCCTAGGGACCTTTATAAGAGCAAAAGAACCCAAAACAGTTATACAGTTTGTCAGTATATCTGTATGTCCGTATGTCCGTATGTCCGTCTGTCCGTCTGTCCGTATGTCCGTATGTCCGTCTGTCCGTATGTCCGTCTGTCCGTATGTCCGTCTGTCCGTATGTCCGTCTGTCCGTATGTCCGTCTGTCCGTATGTCCGTCTGTCCGTATGTCCGTCTGTCCGTATGTCCGTCTGTCCGTATGTCCGTCTGTCCGTATGTCCGTCTGTCCGTATGTCCGTCTGTCCGTATGTCCGTCTGTCCGTATGTCCGTCTGTCCGTATGTCCGTCTGTCCGTATGTCCGTCTGTCCGTATGTCCGTCTGTCCGTATGTCCGTCTGTCCGTATGTCCGTCTGTCCGTATGTCCGTCTGTCCGTATGTCCGTCTGTCCGTATGTCCGTCTGTCCGTATGTCCGTCTGTCCGTATGTCCGTCTGTCCGTATGTCCGTCTGTCCGTATGTCCGTCTGTCCGTATGTCCGTCTGTCCGTATGTCCGTCTGTCCGTATGTCCGTATGTCCGTCTGTCCGTATGTCCGTCTGTCCGTATGTCCGTATGTCCGTATGTCCGTCTGTCCGTATGTCCGTATGTCCGTCTGTCCGTATGTCCGTCTGTCCGTATGTCCGTATGTCCGTCTGTCCGTATGTCCGTCTGTCCGTATGTCCGTCTGTCCGTATGTCCGTCTGTCCGTATGTCCGTCTGTCCGTATGTCCGTCTGTCCGTATGTCCGTCTGTCCGTATGTCCGTCTGTCCGTATGTCCGTCTGTCCGTATGTCCGTCTGTCCGTCTGTCCGTCTGTCCGTCTGTCCGTCTGTCCGTATGTCCGTCTGTCCGTATGTCCGTCTGTCCGTATGTCCGTCTGTCCGTATGTCCGTCTGTCCGTATGTCCGTCTGTCCGTATGTCCGTCTGTCCGTATGTCCGTCTGTCCGTATGTCCGTCTGTCCGTCTGTCCGTCTGTCCGTCTGTCCGTATGTCCGTCTGTCCGTATGTCCGTCTGTCCGTATGTCCGTCTGTCCGTATGTCCGTCTGTCCGTATGTCCGTATGTCCGTATGTCTGTATGTTTGTGCAAGCTAATCTCAGAAACGGCTTAATTTGAATTTGAATGCGTTTTTCAGAAATATATTACCTAATATTTTGTTTTTTTTTAACAACTGGTTAACTAATAAAGAGATTAAGTTAATAGTTATTGTCGTACTATTGCTGCTTACCAGTTTGAAGGTTTATAGTTTTACATACATTGGTAAGTACAAAGGTTACGTTTTGTCAAAATCGAAATCTACGCGTACGAAGTCGCAGGCACAGCTAGTAGGTAATAAAACAATTTCCAGCAAATTTGATGTCGCTATCACACCACAAAAATATGCCATCTCAAAATGAATTATGATATTTCTAAGAGCCTAAGTTCAGGGGCCGGATGTTGATCATGTATATTCGTACTCAGCAAATAGATTAGAAAAACTTAACGATAACGTTAACGAGGTTATTTCTTTACTACATTAGTAAGAATAGGCGTTCCTCAAAGGTCAAACTTGATCTTTTTTTGTTCTTTGCTTATATTACCAATCCACGCTATTTCATTACTAATTCATTTAATTTTACTCTGCTATAATAAAAAAATATACGTTAAATTTTGCATATTTCCGTAGTATTATATTTTACCGTATTGAGTACTTACGGTATCGACTTATTTACTTTGAGTTTTTACAGATTTTGGCATTCAGGTGTTTCAGAACATTCGACATCTCTAGATATTTGGACAAAATAAACAGAGTGTTGCAATATTTTTTATTTAAACACTTACATAATTTCTCTTGGTAATAAAGATTACTAAACTAAGAGCTGGGTATTTACAGACCTATTTATAATTATACCTTCAATCATAATTAGCACACCCGATTGCCCAATTAAAAAAAGGAAACAGTTACCTACATATTTTAAGCATTGACGCTAATTTTCCAAAATCGTAGGAAAGTTTAGTTTCAAATGATTCTATTACAGGCTCTTGTTTCTGTGCCCCTCCATTGATTCTTCCTGGGTAGTGGGTTATTTATTTTCATATTGAATCTTCAACATCGAATTAATACAATCTCTATGATCTTCAATCGTGATTCTTAACAACATAAAAGTTGCCAGATTATTTTGTACAGACTCAGCCAAATACAATAGTTCTCAGTTCTGTGGTTTATATGAATAACATTCGACATAAATTAATTGCTGAAATTTGAAAATTAGGTATATTCTGTATTTAGAAGAAATGGCTGCGGAATGTCGTGCAGCTGTCAATGACATATTCGTTTGCTTCGTGTAAATTTTGTAATGTTAATATTTCAAATCCGTCTGTTCAACAATGAATATGATTTACACTAACAGATAATGATTATTCGTGTTATTTGGCTTTTTTACTACAAACTGTAATAGTGTTTATGCGTAAATTATTGTGTATTATTTTATAATGGAGGATCTCAATTTGACAGAGACCGAAATGAGATATTTCGGTGATTTGTTTTTGTGTTGCGACGAAGAATCCAACGGGAAAATACCGATTTTAAAGGCGACTGAACTATTTAGATCTTCTAATATATCAAATGAAGTATTACGACAGGTAAAACCTATCTTGAATCATAAAAAAAACACATTTTATACATCAATACTCAAATGTTAATGGTTTTTACGCTTTACAGATCATGGATATTAGTGTAGCGCCTAACACTTGCACGTCATTAAATCATATGAATAGAAAACAATTTTATTCTGCCCTCAAATTAATAGCAGCCCATCAATCAAATATGTCCTTGCGGCCAGACCTATTGTCAACACCCTTAGATTTACCATTACCAAGATTTACATGGGCACTTAACTCTGATGCAAATGCAGATCTCATACAGTTGTCGAATTCTCCAAAGGAGCAACATATTTCGAAACGAGAAAGAAATTTCGGCAGTGTTGCTGCATATGAGCCTATAAGAGTGCCATCAAACCTTTCTGATAGTGATGTTCCACAAACAGTATCACATGATAATACAGAAGCCCTAAGCACAGATTCAGAAATGGAATCTGAAACATTGTCACAAAGATCTAGTTCTCGTGGAGTAAGTATATATCATTGTATATCTATAAAAAATATAATATCTATGCAATGAAGATGGCCATTGTTCAGTACAGTGCAGTCTTTTACAGCCTTGAAAAATAAAACAGTTTTTGTAAATCATTAAACATTGACATATTAACTATCTGAATTTATGTTTTAAGTTAATAAAAATATAGAGTTAAGCAACTGATTACTCTAAAAATTAGTCTATTTTTATGAATGTAAAGATAGCAATTGTAATAATAAAGATAACAACGAACTATTAGATGTACAAAATATTCTTATCTGATGATTCTATCTTTAAGTAGATTTATTATGTTTACTCAGAAGTCTTGCGATAGTACACTTTATATGAAGATTGTTTGTACATTTCATATTTCTTAAAAAAGTAAATTAATACAAAATTAGATTGCAACTTACATACTTAATTAGGTTCTGATAAGAATATAATTTAGTTTTTTAATATGTCATTAAAGATAAAATGTGTTTTACATTCTTTTGAATATAATTTTATTTGTTTTTACACAATTACTTAGTTACACATTATAGCATAATTATATTTAAAACTTTTTACATTATCCAAATAATAAATTAGGTAGGCCATACACATTTTTTTGAAGTCATTATCATAATGCATTTAAAATCCATTTAAATGACTTGTGTTTCATTCATGATCATATCATTATTAATTTGATTGTATATCTTAAATTCAACAGAGGAGAGTGAAGGCCAGCTCTCCATGGAGTACAGCAAGTGAAAGCCCAACACCCACTAACAGTGTTGCTGAGAGAGTTCATCCTGTGTGGGAACATAGTGCCACCGGACGCGGGGTGTGGCCCACTAACACTGCTGAAGAGCATACCCGTTTATTAGGTAATTATAAATTTCCTTCTTCTAATTAAGTTTTATTTTGATGAATGTTCATTTCTTTACTTTGGTTCTTTTCTATTTTTCACTACTTTTGGATGTCAAGTTTTCAAATCTTTGTATTTAAATATGTTGTAAAACACTGAAGTATAAACTAAAAGTAAACTGCATATTAATAAATGTAGATTAAATATTAACCGCCTCATTGGTTGAGTAAAGTTTAAAGTAGTCTTTCTATGAATATTTTAGGACAGGATTTTTGATTTCTTGACACTGACAACTGTATTTACTTTTACATTTTCATACTCAGGCACAGAGGAAGAGTCATCGGACCGTCACTCGTCGGAGGACGAAGGCGAGGGGGAGGGGAGGGATGACGTGTGCGCGATGAGTACTGCGCAGGCGCGGCACTACGCGGCGCAGTTCGCACAGCTGCGACCCGAGAGGGGCATGCTGTCTGGACAGACTGCTAGGTTAGTCAATGATAGGGTGTCAGATAAAAACTTTATGTTAGTGAATTTTACTTTTCTTTTTGTATTTATAAATAATTAACAAATACAATATATTTTACATGTAAAGATATTATAAATGTTGATGAAGGTGTTATAGACGTATCAGGAATAAAGGTTAATTGCATAAACGCAAAAGTAGAAATATATATTGTTGTATTAATATTGTCAATCCATTTGCGGCAGAATGTTTTCAAACTTAGCTTAAATAGAAATAAAAGGGTTATGACCGTTATTTATAACGAAATAACTGAATTTTTCAGATTGTTCTTCGAAAAATCACGTTTATCTGTTTCCGACCTGCGAAAAATCTGGCTACTATCGGACATCACTCAAGATGGAATGCTAAGCCTGGAAGAGTTTAGCATAGCTATGCACCTGATAGTGTTGCGGCGGAACAACATCCCGGTCCCCGAGGCGCTGCCGGCCTGTCTCGTGCCCACCGTGGACTCGCACTTCTCACAGCGCGCCGTCACCACCGACCTCGTGGACCTGGGCTCGGATATGTTCAACTCCGGTACCTCCGCCGATTTCAACTTCGCTCCCAAAACCGAAGTCAACGATCCCTACGAAACCAAACTCACGAAGAAGCCGGAGGACCGGCAGCCGTCTTCGAGTCCTCCGAAACCGGAGCCCCAAATCAATAACAAGGAATGGACCAAGTTCGTCGATTCACCGACCTCGAGCGTGTCCAGCCCGGGCCCCAAGCCCGTTAATTTTGACTTTCACAAGTCTGCACTCGAGCGCGACCCAAAGATCTTTCACCCCGTGGCCCTGCGCGTGACTCCAGAGTCCACCGCCCTCCCACACGACGCTGACACGCGCTCCAGCACGTCTCCTCGCCGCGACGACTTCGCGCACGCCTTCGAGCTCGCCAGCCCCAAGCGCCTCAACTCGCAGCCGCCCGAGCCGCCGCTCAACGGCAACCCCGAGATCAAGTCCATCCAACGCCCGCAGCCCAAGAAGCCGCCGAAGAGCGCCGGGGCCCTACCCCCACCCCCCGCGCGCGAGAGCGTCCCTCACCTCGACGAGCCCGCGGGGCCGCAGTCGCTGCAGTTCGCGCCTCGTAAGGAGCCCCCGCCGCCGCCGCCACCCCGACCGCTGCGCAACCACGCGCGCTCCAGCTCGCTCGACCTCAACCGCCTGAAGGGTCAGTCCGCCGCCCCGCCGCCGCAGCCGCCGCCGCGCATGTCTCCCTCCGCGGCCTCCCCCCCGCGACCGCCCCCCGATGCGTTCGCGCCGCGCGAGTACGACGGGGAGGGCTTCGGCTACAACCGCGAGGACGCGCCCAAGATGCACGGCGCCTTCGAGGTGTACCGCAAGCCGTCGCGAGAGCCGTCCCGCGAGGGCGAGGACCCCGACGTGCGTGCGCTGCAGGAGCAGAATGCCGTGCTGCACCGCGTGTGCCGCGCCCTGCTTGCCGAGCTGGCCGACGCGCAGCGCGAGCGCGAGGCGCTGCGGGTCCGTCTGCAGCCGCACCCGCACCCGCAGTCGCAGTCACAGCCCTAGTCGCACATAATCTCATCGAAATATTCTCCTTCGATTTTCACCGTTGTCGTGTGCCCCATATTATTTTTTCTTTAGTACCGGCTAATGTCAGTGTCCGAGAGGTGTGACCGCTTGCAATATTAGTCTTCGACATTTCTTCACGCGACCTCGTGAACTACTAGGATAACCCTTAGAATGTCTCGGTATGCGATTGTTTTTTGTCTCGGAAACCTATTAACGAAGACCTAATTGAAATATATTCTCCAAAGACACATTTTAATAAGTATAGTATAATATATATGTATATCACAGAAAATATAACTACTATGGACGAAACGCTCGTCCTAGATTGATATAATTACGAAAACGACCACATGTCCAAAGAAAATGTTTTAAGAATCATAGTCAACTGCTATATCTAAATCAATATTTAAAAGCTTTAAAGCTTTTTCAAATTTATTAAATTTTCTCAATTAAAATTGCAAAGCTTTTGGGGAACTAAAAAATACCATCTAAATTTCTATTTTTAAAGAGGCTACATATGTTGTTTTAAAAACTATTCATAACAATTCCGTCATAAATTTTTCGGAACGTAGTAAGTTAACTGTAAAAGCAATAATGATGGAGGTGTAACATAATATCAATTATTGGTTCAATGATCATCTACCTCAAAAATTTTACATCACTAGTGGGTAAAGCCTCACGGAATTAACATTATATGGGACAATGAAATTGCCTTTATATTTAATTTTTATTTATCGCAAATTATAATACCAATTAATATTTTTAATCTATTCTGTTTGTTGTAATATTATATAGGAATGTACTCAAAGCACATAAAAAATAAAAAGTATGTAAGCATTTATGTATTTTTGTATACAAATCTCTGCTTTGGCATATTTGATTGTAAGTAGTTATTTTTATATATTGAAAAATGGCGCTAGTGTTGCTTGAATCGCATTCCTTGTTTATTTGTAAAAAAAGAATACAATAAAATAAAGATTGTATCTAAAGTATGTGAATGTTGTATATTATCTTTAGAAATAGTTTCTGTAAATGTAAAAGATGGAAAGACTTGCAGATTTCGAGGAGTGGTTTACATGGGATTTGTATGTAGATAGGTAAGGCTTGTCCTCTTCGTCGTTACAATTTGTATAAAACAAAGTTTATTAAATATTTCCGTGGTAACATTGTCACGATAGAATGGAGCTAGCAGATGTTATAACTATAAAACATTATTCATTTAGTCAAGAAAGTGTGAAACAACTTGTATAATATAAGATTATTGTAAAAGTATTTATCTTTTATTTTAGTCGTATTTTATAAGAATATCATTGTTTATTTAATCTGTTGAAGCTATGTAAATATTTTTTCTCTATTGCCTTCGGTCGCGTATTCCCTGGAATGTACTAAGCTTTATGACCTCACAAATCTATATTTCGGTCCAATTTTTGTAAAACTAATGAAGTTCACCATTATATTTACCTATTTATGTTAAAACTATACAGTAATGCATATTATTGTAGTAAATTATGTACAATAAAATAATTTCAAAATATTGATATTTCATTTTAGCATTTATTTTAAATAGATACCCACACATACGACAGTTCGTGTTTGTTATGCCAAATATTTTTTTTTCCTGAATAAAGTCATGATTACGTTTGTTATCTTTGAATATTATCAAAAAATCGATGTTTCGATAAATAAAAGATAAATGTTGGGCCATAAAGATAAGGGTAATGCACTAAAAAATAAGAGTATTTAAAAAAGAAAGTTGTATTCTGATTTTTTTAAATTGACACTATTTGTAATTTTAATACTTTATCCTTTTGTTCAAACACTCGTGCGCATAAAAAATATTATTCAAAGTTCTCTTTAATCAAAAATTTTAGATTGTAAAATACACACCAATCAATGAAGTAGTGTGTCGACTGCTTTATGACATGATAAGGTAACGAGCCATCGGACCGAGGACGCGGCGAGGACAGTTGTTTGGATTAACGAGACTACATCACGTTTTGCTCCGGACACCGACCGCTACGACTCCTCAGTCCTCACAAATTTCCTTCCCTTTCCTTCTGATACTATCGCGCATACCTGCCCAAGTGCCGACCTTTTTTGTTTGTTGTTTAGGAGGGAGCTCTCCCCTCGGCGGTTGACCGCGCGCTCTTCAGTCGTTTCATTTCACAACGTCGTGAGACGCACGTCGTGAAGAACGTACGCTTCGTTCAGTTTAACGCGCGCGAAAACATGATCGATGCAAAACAATGAAATTATTATTGTGATTTTGTCTCGTAATTCAAAATGAAGTGCTTTGTTGTGGTATTTTTATCTGTGACCCTTGCATTCGAAACTGCGGCAGAGGCCTATGTGAGGACATGTGAACCTATTAAAGTGGCTATGTGTAAGAACATTGGATATAATCAGACTGGAATGCCAAACTTGGCTCGGCATACCCTCCAGGCTGATGCCGATGTAACTCTTCAGACTTTCAGCCCGTTAGTTCAGTACGGATGCTCATCTCAACTACACTTATTTTTATGTGCGGTCTATGTTCCCATGTGTACTGATAAGGTCGCTTTACCGATCGGGCCATGCAGGGGCCTTTGTGAGAGTGTTTACACAAGATGTTATCCAGTATTACGAGGGTTTGGTTTTCCCTGGCCCGCGGAACTAGACTGTTCCTTGTTCCCAGCTGAAAATAATCATGAACATATGTGCATGGAAGGACCAGGAGAGCGCACACCACCTATCGGGTCTGTTCCGTTGGATGCAACGAATGCAGTTGGGAGAGGCGCTTGTCGGCGACTTTTAAAGCCAAACAGTTGGGTTTGGGTTCGTGGTTCAGGTCGGTGTGCACAGTTCTGTGATGCTGAAGTACTTTGGGAAGCAGGAGAAAGAAAAGCAGCAGAAGTTTGGCTCGCGACATGGGCAGCACTTAGCTTTGCTTGTACCTTAGCTGCTGTCGGGGCACAGTTAGCATGTGGAGATCGAGGTGGAGCCGGGGAACGTGCTCTAGTCCTGGTAGCTTTGTGTCGATGTGCTGCCGCCGCAGGATGGGGTGTACGCGCTGCAGCCGGTCGGACTGCTGCAGGCTGTGCTAAGGACTCTACGTCACCAACACGAATGCTACTTGCCCATGATGGGTTAGCCAATCCAAATTGCGCTGTAGTGTTTTTACTGCTGTATTACTTCGGCCTGGCAGCTTCTGTTTGGTGAGTCAAAAATGATTTATTTTTTAAGTTAGGAATCCAAAAAAATTTATAAAAAAGAACTATGCACGTATAACACTTAATTTTATAGTCTTGCAATGGTTTAGAATGTAAGATGCTTATTGTAAGATAGTCCTAATCGAAGCCTAAAAAAATATAAAGCAAAGCGCACCTTTTTCTAAACTTCTGAACGACCAGTTCTACAACAAAGTGTCTCTAAAAAATCATTGCCAACAATAATACTAAGGGACAGGTATCACTCATTACAATAGGCTTTTTAGTTTTTACACAATCCAATACCTGCTCTATTGATATCCTAACTTAGCGTTAGCTTTTGTCGCCGAATGAATGTTGTTTTGTCACATTAAGCGTCAACTTATTTAGATTATGTTCCTTCAAAAGAATTCCTTGACAATAAGTAAATATTAATTCTTTTCTTAAATTTGCAGTTACTATACCTACCTAAATTTGGAATCAAAAAAAAATATTTCACTGTTAAATTATTTCAAATTATCTGTATTATCCCTCCCGCTACATTTATTACCTTTTACGCCTAATCTAATAAATAAAAAATAAATTGTACTTGCAAATTATCTAACAAATAATAATTATTTTTACATATATGTATATTAACCAATTTATTTATATTGGAATTGAACGAGATCTCTCTTGCCTCTTCATCACCGTAGGTAGTTGCTACTTTTTTAAACACTTACTTGTAGAACAGCTCTGACGACTGTTAGATTATCATCTTTTGTTTTCATCCAAGCCAACGCTTCATTTAAATATCAATAGTAAAGCTTAGTTTCCATAAGATGCCACTGAAGCTTGCCTTTTGTTTTCTTAGTAGTAAGTCACGGTCCGTAAAGATTAAAACTAAGCAAATGAGTACAATCTGTAGTAAGACTACCATTATATGTGTTCAACTTAAATTAATATTCATGTCGGGTTTTTAGGTTGATCTTTCTCTACATTGTTATGTTTTATATATATATAAGCCTTGTTTCTGACAATTTGTTTTCGAAAATGGTGGGAAAAAAAATAGGCATGCATGTGACAACAAGGTAAAATGTCTTTGTGTGAATTCCGTTATTTCAAGAATTAAAAGTAGGCTGAACATAATGCACAGACATTAAATAAATTAAACAAAATCCAATTTTCTATTTAAAATCGAAACTCGTTTATGTTTAAATTATGTTTCAAATTGGCTCGTTAATTTTAAAAAGCTTGACAGTTTTTACTACTAGGTAATAAATTATAGGCTATAAAAATTAGTTATTACCAAGTCATAACCTTTTCGTATAAGCATATACGAGTATAATAATATCTATATTGTGGCAAAGCTCAGAAAAACACGTATCCTTATACCAAACCTCGCAGTTCTGTAAATCTTATTCTAGCACGTAACTCAAAGACTTTAGAATGCGATGACTGCAAGCGAGATTGTAAATCAGCCCGATGCGGTTTTCAGACAAAAACTTGCCGTATAGCATTTCTACATAAATATTTGTTCAATTACAAGGAAACTACTGAGATACTCTTTGAACGTCGACGGTTCCATGGTTGGTTTTACAATTTTTTATGGTTTCTTGCTCTTTGACTACAGAAAAGGTTTAGTTCAGAAAAGTTCGAGTCAGGCATTTTAGTGAAAAAGATGTTGTTACCTGCCTTGTTTTAATGTATTTTTTTTATAAATTTATAATTCTCAATCTATATAATGTATTAATTATGAATGTGCTTATCCCTGGGCAATTCCTGACACCAAATGTTTGGATTCCCTCTTTTTTCATTTAGATCAAATAAGACATTTTCTGAAATCACAACACGTTAGTGAAATTAAACAGGTTCTTAATATCTTACTACTTAATTCTTTATTACATACAATTGAGATAATTTACGCTTGCAGTTTCATTTGAAAATTTTAATTGCCAATTAAAATTTTATCGCGTACTTTGTTTGACTTCTTACATTTTATTTGCACCCAAAATTGCTTGAGAGTTTACTTTTTTAATCAACAGTTATTATGTTAACTATTAAATATGATCTTGTTAAGGCATCGTTATATCCTTGGTAGAACGTAGATGCCTACAGTTATTCTAAAGATTGCCACGGTACAAAATAGGTTACGACTACGTTTTTTTTTTCATTTATTTAATTAGTTGTCATAAAAACAAAATAAATTAATCTACTCTACAGACTCGGAAAGACTGTCGCCGGCTTTATTATAACGGGCCTTAATTTCTTATAAACTAACTATTTTGTGGGGACAGACTCGTTATGATAATTTCACGTAAATTTATCCCGGACCGGCGTTCTTTAACATCACATCTAATAAGCCGTCGGACAGATATTAATAAACGAACTTGATAGATGATCTGAGCTTGTTTATTATATTTCCTATGAAAAGCTGTTTGGCATTTATAACTTATTAGTTTATATTTTAGTCAAACAACTTAAATACGTTCCAGATTATAAAAAAAATGTATTTAAACATATCTCTCACTTCTAAAACCCGACGTGGTTGGAATTTTGTGTTAAGAGTGATCGTTAATTATATTAAGATTTATAAAACACACAAAATTGGATTAATTATAATTAGTGGTTATAAATATACTTTCAGATGCATTTTACAACGTTTGGATTTCAGTAAAATAAACTATATAATAATATAACTTCGATAAAATACATATCATAATATAGGTAACACTTGTTACTACATATTCTTATCATAGGTGTCGTTTTAAGATAAAATTATAAATATTTATATAATATAATAAACGGCAGGTGTATATTACGAGCGTGATTAGAATACGATAAAATAATGACAGATTATAACAAGTCGGGTGTGTTGTGGTCGGAGTAATGAGAAACATCAAATTGGTTTCGTATTCATGCGCCCGCGCAGCAAGATAGACGGTCCTGTGATACTTTAGAGCGCGTTTACATTAAACCCAAATATGTATTATAACTAAATAGTTTATTACATGTTTATTTTTATATACTACCAATTGTATAATGTATAATTTTAAATTAAATATACTTCCCTTAAGATAATATGCCAGTGTGAATTGAGACTAATAAAAATGTGAAAAAACATTGATGTGTACCGACCTTAAGATCACGAAGCATAATCGTCTAAGCTTAGAGAATTTAAATCTCTCATTTCGTAATATTACGCTATTTGTAAATAACAGTAATTCCGTTTTCATTTAGACGAAATACCATAGCCGTGGTTCCAGCAATAAAATCTGTTACGTTCCATCTGCTTATAATCGTAAATATTATGATGGAAATTGTTTAACGGAATACTTTTATATTTACAAAAGATATTTTTCCGCTGATTTAAGGTTTTAAAAGCGCGGTGATGACCGACGATAAAAGTGTAAAAGGCAAAAGCGTTTCAATGCCGTTAAATTACCATTAAATTGAGTATTCGAGTGTTCTTCGTAATCATTTATATTGATAAATGAAATAAACAAGGTGTTAACCTGATAACATTTGCGAAATAAATATAAGAAGAAATAATTAATAAGTCAAAGTTAAAAATTAACTTTCTTTTTATTATTTTAAACCACAATAAACTCTTTACCATAGTTACAGTTATATGTTCACATCAGAGTTGACAAATAATATCGTTAATAAGTGCATTCGTGAATAAAAGAGTATTTAATTTTTAATATCTTTCAAGTAATACAAGAGAGGTAATGGTGTTCATAATTTCTTGTTTATTTTATATTTTCTTGCGGCTGCCGATGCGATCTTAACACGAACGCCCCGCCTTGTAGGCTTGCTTGTTAGTAGGGTTGTACCTTAACAGTACACAATATCGATATCGATGTACACTTTGCAAATTATTCAACGAGGATTGCTCACGTTATATTATTTAATTATAATTTTAAATATCACTTTTCTTTTAAATAATTTAGGTAGGTACCTACTTAATAAAATAATATTATTAATAAAACATAAGCCAATATAATGCATAAGTAATAGGTATAACGTTATATTGTTGTCGAAATATATAATAAATATTTAATATGTATTAAATAATGAATTACGATAATTAGTAAATCAGTACAGTATATAGATAATTTACCAAAACTGAATCGATCATATAGTGTAACAACACTACAAGCAAAGATTCGATCCAACTGCGCCCGCGCTGTAATTGGGATGCTAATCAGATGCTGAACTGTTGCTATCCCTGTCGGTCTCACAGCATCACATAATGCTGTCTCTCTCGGAGGCCTGCATCGGGCCCTCAATCATCTGCAATAAGCAGTGACGTTGTTCCCTGAGGCTCGGTGTAATCACTATAGTTTGCACTGGCAGAATAATTTTCCTTCGTAACAACCAAGAAATACGAATGACGAGGCCGCAAATTCATGTTTAAGATATAATTTCGATCGAAAATCGCTTATTGTTCGAACCAACGGAATTTCCAATTACATATGATTTGTAGCAACATTGTTGGTTTACGTGTTACATAATATATAAATGCAAGCGACGTATTAATCACTATAAATATCTTGCCTCGTTAAACCAAAACATAATAAATTTAGCTTCCAATTTTTTTTACCGCCAAGGTAATATATGATCCGAGATCCCAGTCGTGTCTGTCCTAACAACAAAGGAGCCGAGAAAGGATTCTGCATATCTTTTAAGGAGATCGAAGCAGAGAGATGCGATCTAACTGTGCTCATTATTGGAACCAGCTTTGTTGTCTGTACCGAGAATTCGTATATAATGTTTTAATTTTCATTATACATATTTAAGAATCGTATTGGGATAGTCGAAAGTCTTTTAATTATATTTTAACATATTTATTTACATATAGAATAGTCTATATGTAAAGCTATTGAGCTATTTATATAAAAATATATATTGTAATAAATAAATTTATTTGAATCAAATTAAAGTTTGTGTTACGTTTTATATGCATGTAGTACAAAATAAACATGTTTTATACCATTGTGTTTGTAGGCTGCATTTGCCATTGTTAAACTGTATCCGATTCTGAACTTGAGCTTGTATATTTATCACACTTTCTTTTTCACATCTTTTTTACGACGTGTATATGTAACTATACATATACAATATAAATATAACTAAATAGACATTATAAATCTTGCTTCATAAAAAGGTTTATTAAGAATTGAACAGAAGAGTTTCCGTTATCACCTTTTTACACTATGAAAGTATCAAACAATTCCAGGAATCCTCAA
This sequence comes from Napeogenes sylphis, assembly GCA_959347405.1. Classification (NCBI taxonomy): domain Eukaryota; kingdom Metazoa; phylum Arthropoda; class Insecta; order Lepidoptera; family Nymphalidae; genus Napeogenes; species Napeogenes sylphis. Next base: position 3,887,910 of record OY365783.1, read on the forward strand.
AGTTGAATCCTCGTAATTCCTTAGTTTGTTTTTATGGTCGGTATTTGGCTAATTTACTTTAACATCTATGTCATCAGAACATTGTGACACTATCAGATTTCGTTTTGATTAAAGTCTCAAGTATTTAAGGTGCAAAAGTTAATTGGTCTATGTTAAAATATCTTATGACTGGTTACTATACATCATAAACCCCATGGTATCGAAGGTTGTTCAAATTATTTCTGTCAGTGGGTGGGCCATCCTCAGATAGCTTGTTTGTTGGTTTTCGATGATGGATAACCATGTAATTAAGGACTTGGCTCCGCTCGGATCTTGACAGGAATTTTAAAATTGAAGTTAATTTCTAGGTTGGCGCAATCAGCTCCTTATTATCTCTAGCAGAGTACAAAATAAGATCATGTCATGAATTACGTATGAAATACCTTTATATGTAATTTGATCCAGTAGACTCGATTATCGAAGTATTTTGTTGGTAGTTTGTCAGTAAGTAATAATTTACTGTATTTAATACGTTATTTAAGATTAATAAAAAAGTGGATACAAATTTTTAAATCATGAACGTACATTGTAAGTAGCTAAATGTATCAGAGGTTGTTCTGTGAGAGGTCTTTGATCGCGGAGTCAAGTGACGCTCTTATCTTGAACACTGAGATTGCTTGCACGGCTTAAACTTAAATAATCGTGTGACCATTGTGTTGCAACGAAACAACTATTTTATTAATATATTTTAGTAAAGTAGTCATTTACTTTTATTATTATTATTACAAACACCTTTAATATTTTTTTCAGTACTCATTAAGGTTTTTATTATCAATTATTTATCAAAAGAAAATAAAAAAATATTTACCAATATATATTTTTTTTACATATTTTATGTCCTAATTTGTCGTTATTAGATGGCCGCAGCACATCTTCGTATGGTCATACAGTCATTTAGCGCCTACTCCCATAAACGAGACATCGTCGTCCGGCGCGAATACTATGTCTTAAAAGCTTTCACAGTTCATTTTATAACCAAATATTTAGTATTATCTGCATTTGTCGGTACTATATTTACTATTTAATATTGTTTGAAGTATTAATATGATTGTATAAACATTTTTAATATTAATGAATGAACGATTACAATTTAAAAGCTGTTTATAATTTCGCCCACGGCTGTGTGGATTATTGGATCAAATAAACGGTAATATATAACTTGTTAAAGAGTATAATAAAGAAAAGTTCTAACTTATTATCAATTCAAATTTAAAACAACAGGCTCCATTGTGGCAGTCAGTTTTCAATTTTAAATTTACATTATTCTCAGAAATTGGCATCGCCTTTGTTAGTAACATTTTGGGAGAACATAAAATGTAGCGAGTGAAATAAATCTTGAGGCATTGTGGGTGCAGCAGCAGGTAGGCTTTTTTGTTCCAGTTAACTTCGACGCGGGCTCCGGAAATTTATTTATGAGGGAATTTAGGATAAATTTTAAGCATTGCTTAAGTACTTGAGTACTTGATATGCACTTGAAGATAAAGTTATTTATAACTATATGTGAGGCGCATTTAAAAATACTCAACACATGTCATGTTACTTCATATTTAGAATGAATTAGACTTACGCTCGGATTTATTAAAGATGTCTATTTTCTATAACAAAAAAGCTTTTGTAGCAAATATTATCATTTGACTATTTTCAAAATGGCTTCCGTTAAATAACATAAACTCGGCGTCGGCGTCCTAAACAAACAATGATTTCCATTAATGTCGGACGGACGGACCGACACAGCCGCATATATTTATTGATTTATTGATCGTAAGAAGAAATCCCGTCAGTCGTAATTTAAAGACACCAAAGCAGCCGAAATGTGGAGATGCGTTCGATTTGATTATGTTTAGACAGAATTTTATAAAAAAGATTAGGTAGTTATTATATTTTAAAACATATTTATTCTTGAAAGTTTTTTAGCTTTAGCGAATGCGTTTCATGCTGTATAAAATAAGATATAGGTATGTATTCCTTTTATGTGAAAGATTCAATAAATTATCCACCTTAATAACTATGGCTATTTATGTTTCCGGAATAGATTAAAAATAAAATTATAAATATAACTTTATTTTTGTCAAAAAAAAAAACGTACTAAACTTTTCCATAGTTTTTTTGTCCGTCGCATCTAAACTCGCTTCCCGCTAAGCAGATGCACATGTCTGCGCCGCGGGATCCCAGTTCCTTTAGTTATTATTATTATCTACCTCTCTTTCACACTTAACGAGATCTGGTTACATTAATAAGGGACAACAAATATAGCTCTACAAATTATTTTACTGTCGAGATATTTTTACGTCGTGTCTTACGAGTTACGATCTCAGATAACGAAGGAGTTTTGATTTAAACAAATCGTTTGGAATTTTGACAGCTGAAATTAATGTACATTACTCCATATTGAGGATAAAAGGCGTATGTTTGGACATACCTGCCAGTTATAGGTATATACGCTGAACTAAAAAGGTGGTATACTATCAAGTATCAGTGTCCATTTCCAACCTAACCAGTTTATTATATCAGATATATACAAATTGTATTTACAACAAGGGCATAAACATAATCATAATACGGTGGGTAACATAGATTCATCACGTTGTGCTTGCGTATTATACCTACGCTTTCAACGCTTTCTTGTATTGCTGATTATGTATCGGATATAATCTCTTAAGTAAATAAAAATCTTTCTTATAAAGAGAAATTATAAAAAGATCATTGTAAGGCTAGTTCTAAATTAATTCACATAATATTTAAAAAATTAACTACACTAACTTGTAATTTAATTTCTCGTCTCGCGAGGAACGTGTTAAATCTGCGTCCGTAGCGAATTATGATGTGCGAAGTATACATACCGCGAGTCTATAACCTGAAGATTATGACCATAGTGTAGGTAATATCAGACTAATCAATTTTAATCTATGCTAATATTAGATCTATTTATCTATGACGTAGATTATAAACCTTTTTCTATTTATACGAAACATTACAACAGATAATAATAATTGTTAATGATTTTGAAATTGTAATTTTAAACGTAACTCGTTTTTTTTTATCTATGTTTGTTATTTTCTATTACAATTTAAACCGGTTAGTTTTTGTATGAAAATTAATGTTTGCAACGAAATGTTCCGGGCCGTGATTTAATAGTGTAATCATAGTTTAGGACTGCTTTATTGGATGTAAAATTATGAGTTTAATAAACTTTATATGACTGGTTGGCGAGTGGGCGTACATTATAATTATTTGAACAAGTAGGTATAACTGGAAAAGGCTTTCTTATAATTTAATTGTTTTGTTTTTTCTTACATATAAACAAAAATTATACAGAGGTACAGCTTTGTAAGTTTTTAAATAATTTCTAGAACTATAATTTTTTTGTACGTTTTTGTACGAATAGTTCGTGATGTATCATGTAGCCTAAACGTCACTGTAGCTGCGTTTAATATTAAAACCAGTTTAAAAAGTTATATTTATATTTATTTATAAACATGTCATAGTTTTGGTATACAATTATGGTATGAATAATAAGATTTAAACAGTGAGAGTCGGCAACTTTGTAGTGTATTTTGCATCCGAGGCGGTTTCATCAAAGATATAATCACTGCCTGCCATTGATCTACGAAACTGTGATAAAATACTGCTTGTTAACATGGACAGTGCCACGCCTACTACAACATGGTAATAATCGAGATTTCAAACAATTAAAATGTACGTTTCAATGGGTTAATTTATGGATATGTACCAAGTAGAAAAACTGTAAATATATACCTACACTCAAAAGACAATCATATACATAATTATAATAAGTAAAGAAATATAGGTTGCCACATAGTCATTGATTTGTAAATGTCTTTTTTCCGGTTTTCTCCTCTTGTTTTTTTTTAAATAGTGTCATCGTATTACAGAACCACATATATATAAATTTAGTTTCATATTACTTTTAAATATTTTTTATTTTTTCACTTTCGTAACAAGGCGTGGTGTGATGAGATTTGACGTGACTGGCGTGTTGGTCACGTCACTAACCGATTGACTGGCGTTTTGGTCACGTCACTTACTGATTGACTAGCGTGTTGGCGTGTTGGTCACGTCACTTACTGATTGACTGTCGTGTCGGTGACGTCACTGATAGACGGACTGGCGTGTTCCCATCACTGTCAGTTGTGTATCGATATCATGGTGTTGCTTAACTTTCATACAATAAAAAACAATCGGTAATTGCATGGTTATTTTATTATATACATGTATTCGTTTACTTTATACTAAATTATACATATATCAGATACAACTTTTTTTCTGTTTTTTTATAAAGCAGAATTTATTATTATATTATGTATACTTCATTGTACGTAAATTCTTGGTAAAAGTAATTACAAAAACGTGATACATGTCAGATTAAAAGTTAAGATACATCTAAGCACCAGATAAATTAAGAATACCGATAGATAACATCGAGAAAACAAACTCAGCGGGCTTAGAGCAGGTGATAGTTTTTGTTCATGATTACAAATAATTCATCAACCATTTTCCTTTTATTCAAGCTTCTTATACACAGCGCGTTGATGTCTTTTATGTTACGAAATACAATATGCTGCCATATAGAATATAATTATATTTCTTATTATTAATATGTTAATTTCCAAATCTTGAATTGACTAATTGAAATTTAATTTGAATTAATTAAATTTTGCATCAAATTGAATTTTACGTCTTGTAATTTTCATTATTGTGTACGAAATGGTTGCGATTACATTAATTTGATAATTTCAAAAATTTCAAATTACCCTCAATTGCGTTAAAATTACTTTCGAGATATGTATTGCGTACTGTCTTCAAGACTTCGGTATCAGAATCTCTGATACCTAAGGGAGGTACCTATTACGGTAACTACCATTTTCTTTTTACATATTTTAAATTAGTATCCTAATTTCAAAGTTCCCCAATATCTTTTATAATTACCTACACCATAAATGGAAATACAGCGCCCAAAAAAATGTATTCTAAATTTGAATACATTACAGAAACGTTTTTAAGAAGCCTTATACAGACGCTAATCAAAATTATATCTAATTGCATTGTGTAATGGTTCATATTGTAATAACAAGTATATGATCCATTCTCGTTAGTGATCTCATGTTAGTTGTGCAATAACTGCCATTGTTTGTTTATTAGAATTTATACTTTATTTAAACATTATAGGCTTTATAGTTGAGTGCATGATTGTGGCGGTTAGAATGTTTTAGCTTCACTGGGTCCGTCTTGTTAGGCTTATTGTTGACCGCGTGGTGTTTTATCCTTTTCTTTCTTATGGCATTTTATATTAGCGTCTCTGCCCAATCGTTAAAGCAAGGTCGGCTCGTTAAAAGCTCTTTTAACGAGAGTGGAAGGAAAAGCACGCGCCTTTCAGAGCTTCTCAAAGTATTTTATAATATAATAAATTTTGATAGAACATTTAGGTACATGTCGTTTTCTCTATCTATTTGTGGATATGGTTTGAATTCATCTTTTAGGTTTTAATATCTTGGAAGGTTCTAAAACTAGTAATTATTTCAAAATAATGAAATAACAATTTAAATTACTTTTAAAATTTATTAATTTTAAAAAGACTTAGACATGTGTTTTGCTAGTTCATTAAAAGCCTTTATATAAAACAACAGAATTACCATAATTTATTTAAAGTCATGACTATAACAATAAACTTTGAGAAATCCTCAGTAGGCTGTTCAGGTATGTAGCACGTGTCTCTTTCACACCTGCAACTTTCAAATATTGTTGTCTCGATCGCACCGTGCTCGTACAGACACCATTCCGTCACGGTATTCGGGATAATTTATATCTGCTCCATTAGTAAATAATCTTAAGTATTATTAAACTTTGCAAAAAATGTATTGCGTAGAATATTTTAATACATAACATGGCTTTGACCATTTATGAAATTATAACAATAAATTCCTGTCTAATATCTCTAAGTAAACATTCACTTATAAACTTTTTATAATGAAAGTATTTTTTATAATTCTTAGTAAGTGTTTTTTTTCCCGAAAGCTATCAAACATGGCAAATATACTTGTTTATAATGGAGGCAATGCTCCCGAACAAAAATAAGAAATAAAGAAAAAAGTATGGTATTTCAGTTGAAAACGTATCACCATCGACTTTACCGATTGATTCTAGATGATATATTTGTGTTACACGTTTTGATGAAGTGTATTCAATTAAATGGACGTCTAACATGACTAATGTCACTAAAAACATTCACTTACTTTAAAAATAGGCGTATTGGCCTAACATGTTTGGTGCGTTGGCGTGAGTTGACGGGAACTATTATGGCAACCATTGTATTCGTATTTGCAATAATATTTATGTTAATATTGTTATTATTTCTTACTTATTATTGATTTAATATTAGTATATAAAATATAATTATAGTATATAAAATAAAATTAAGGTGTAATAAGATAATCCGTAATACTCAGAGATCAATTAACCTCAATAGTATAAATATTTATTCTTATAAACTTTTAAATTGAGTAATCGTTATTTTTAACAAAACCTTTACTCTTCTATTGAATGTGAATTATTTAATTTACAATATGATATAAACAAAAACATTTTTGACTATATAAACAACACTGACCCGTCTGCAGACATAACATAAAACAAAATATTTAAATTAATAATAAACTGCGGCAATACTATAAAAGACGCCGCGTCAATCCGTCAAGAGATAATCACCTATTTTAAAACGTTGAAGAACCAAAATAACTAGATGGTTAGCGCCCACGTCGCATCGGACTTCGATTGGAAAGATTATTAAGGAGATTGTAAACAGTTTTAAATATATTTTAATACAATTTTTCGTTCATCATAACATATGACCTGTGCCAATACACCATGCTCTATGATATAGAGGAGTAATTTCATGTAATGCTATCAGAAGGGTTTAGTATTTTATTTAGTTATGTACTTAGTCTGAAAAAAAGTTACAAATAAAAAAAAATATTAAGAAAGTGTCATATTGTCTATTGGACTATTCAATATGTGATGTAAAAACTCCTTTACGCGCATAATGGTTTCATTAAGTCGCCCAACTTTCCAAAAGCCTTTTAAAGTGCAGGTACTCTTGAAGCTATAAATATGTCGAGTCATTCTACAGTCCTATGGGACCGACAAAAAACTAGCCTCGTTATGGTAATTGCTGCAAGTTTAACTAAAATGTTTATAACGGTGACAGTTTTTTTGTTTAATACAATTGTCTTTGTCCATTACACTTGAAAAAAAAAACACAACTTTCAAAAAGTAACATAAATGTCAAAAAAGTTTCCTGCAAAAAAATACGAGCTCTGGTGAAACAGAAATAAATAGATACATTAAAATCGAAGCTCATTTGTAATAGGTACATCTACCAATAAATGATAAGAAAGAAACTACTAAAAATTCATAGCATGTGTTGTCGCCAATCAGCGGTAATGGTGATCATAAAAAGAAATGTAAATAACCCTGGTTTGTATGCAACTCACTCGTATAGTTTTACCAAGGCAGTGCACCATTATGATAATTGCTTTAAAAAAATAAATGTCACTAATACTTTTGACGGTAGTCAATATAGGTTACATACATATATTTCAATAATGCTTTTGCTTCAATAGAAAACGTAGATTTTTTAAACTTTGAACTCAACTAAGAACTTTACACTATTAAAGCTCAAGTTCAGGTTTTTAACAGTAGTTATTGTATTTAATAACATTTTAATGATACTGGTAATTTAAAAGATAAAAAAAAAACATATGCCTTGTCCGTTTATTACCTATGTGAAGCCCTACTTCAAATCATGTAGTATATTATCGAGTAGTACCTACTTAATTTTACGTTACTCTTAAGTAATTTTATCATCGCAATATTTTAAAAAATTAAAGTACACATCTCAGTTATCATTACAAGCATTGACAAGTTAATAGCGACATATCAATTCAGAATAAGTATCACTTAACCGGTCTTAAAGTTTTACCATCTCTAAGTAACTTGATCAGATGTTAAAAGGTTGGAACTTTAGTCCGAGCAGATAATTTGAGCATTCATTATCCAATTTGCCGAACGCTAGATCAACTATACTAATATCGCGTCGTGAAAAAGCTGTTAGTGCTTCCATCTGACAGATCTGACAGGTGGACACTTGGAATATATTATGGTCAAGTAAGACGCAATAGGAATAGGAACGTTCTTAGTAAAATGTTATTTATGTGCGTACTGGTAAACAATGTGTATGACATGAAGGGAACAGATCAGTTTTTTTAAGTCAAATGTAATATAATTGTATAAATTTGCACTCATAAAATATTTTTAACACTAATTATTTATACTGAATTAGATAAAAAGTTTAGAAATGCTAAAGCAAGCTTAATGAACCGAACGTCACTCCATAAAAGAAAACCTGCACTTCCAGGTGGCTAACGAGGAGTAAGAACAGGTCCAGCTATATACGTTACAGTTCTCAGTACTGTAACCGATCAATATTTATTAGTTCAAAGGAAGATTGTAGGAAGCTAATTAAATATGGTTACAGAAATGCGGCTAAAAACCACTGCAAGCCGCGAATGAATACTTTGTGTTTTGCCGCAAATAAATTATTGTTCCAGTCTATTGAACCTTACCATTTTCCGTATTTAGTATGATTTTTTCCAATTATAAATATTTATGTTATATCCATAAAACATTTTTTTTTACCATAAATTTAAATTAAATTCCTAATTATGATTAATTTCCGTAAGTAATAGGTACTTACATAGGTATCGAGTATTGAATTGTAAACACCATTAAATATGTAGGTACTAGCTGTTGTTAGTTGAACGAAATGACCGACTTCTAACACTAAGTACACACTCGGTAATCTTTATTTTAAAATGTAATTAGGTATATAAATGTTTAATTGAACCGAATATTTTGCTTTTAACTAGTTCGTATTGTATAAGTTCCTCAGTAAATGAAATAAATTAATATTTTTAAATAAACCATGTATATTATGAGACAACATCAATAATAATAATATTGTAATAACTTCCTCTCATATAAAATATTAAATTTATCGCTAAAATAATTTATTTAATCATTATTTTTTCTTTTATTATATTCCTTGTCAAACCATCAATCATCCCAAATTCGTTTATCGAGAATTCACATAAAAATAATGCATAACCATAAGTAAGAGCTCCTTTATGGTATACAAAAAACATAATAAAACTAATATATGAAAGACTAAGACAGGTCTAATATAACTGGTCAAGTCGAGACAGGGCTGTGTTAAAGTTAACTGAGTCCATATTTAGCCACCTGCTGCGAACTTGATCACCATTTCAGATGTTTTGAAGAAATAAGAACCATCTTTAACACAGCCTGCTGAGAATATTAATAAATATTCATATAACAGGCTAAATTCCTTAACAAAAAAGGTTAACATTCAAATAATCGAATTTAATGTCATTTAGTGTTTCTGTTAAATAAGTTATAAAAACTCTCTCATATTTGTAATATGCGTATAAATATCATACAGCTCCTTTCAAAGTGGCGTGTAACAGAAATAGTGCATCCTGTTTCGATGCGCAGACGCCGCGCCGGAGACGTTTACGAATTGAACGGATAATCGATTTTACGAGCTCCCGAAATAAACTGGTCCCTCCGTACATCATCAGCGGACGTGTTCCACGCTGGAATTTATTTCGTTTATTTCCAGCGTGTAATAAAATCTGTAAGTCATAACAACGTCAGAAACTAGGCGATACGATAAAGCATATTGCTTGATCTAACTAGATTTGAGATATTCGTATAATAAATGATGATCGGGTATTTTTAACATCAAATGGAAATTCTGTTAGTATGCTTATAATGTTTATGGTAATTACAAATTACAATAGTATCACTAGGTTCCAACTTCCAGTTGTTTTTTTAAGACATACATATAAGATAGGGTTCTTATGATGCTTTAATGGTATCTGGTTTCAATTCCCAAGATATTTATAGCTGGACAGAACTGCACCAAAGGCAATAAAAAGGTCTGTTCACCTAAATACTGCAGTGGGTGTAGGGTTTTATTGTTAGGAGCGACTTAACGATCCTCCTTTATGTGCCGCCTCTGCATCTAACTAGATGCTGTTATTAGAATTAGATTGGTCATGAAATGTTAAAAAAACCTTCTCGTTACTTATGTAAAATGTTTTTTTTTAATATTCTTTTATAGTTATAAACGTATGTTCTTGATTATAAAATTAGAATAAATTAAAATCCTAATAAAAAGAAAAAGAATTTACAAGGATACTGTTTTCTGAATAAAACTGTGAAAGAAGTGGAGCTGTTTTAAACGAAGCCGAAGCCGACCAAACCACCGTACGTCATGTTGACGTTTACGATGGTCGACACTCGACAGATTTCAAATAAGAATATGAGTAAACCGGCGTGTGTGGCCTCATAAAGTTGCCAGTGTGAAAAATCATAAAATATGTTTTTAAAATCGTGTCAATTTCACAACGAAACAGAATTTATGTTTCTTTAAACCCTGGATACATTCTTATATCTTACAGTAAAGATACAATTAAGTAGGTTGTCTTTCGATATAATTTAAAAGATTTTAGATGATTATAACCAATATAACAGACATCCGTCCTGGGAATCTGTAAAAAGTGCACATAGTTCAAGACTAACAATACTAAGAAAAGATAATACAATTAATCTTATATAAATCAGATATAATAAGGAAAATTATTAAAAACTACACATTGCATTAAAACGTTTTTTTTATTATACCTACTTATAATCATGTAGTTAACACATACCGTGATTTTAAATTTAAAAAAAAAAAGCAGTAACGGGGTCTCCTCATCGTCTTTTGTGGATTTAAAAATAATTCGTTATGATTTCATAGGTAATATGAGGCGATAAAGAGTTATTTTCACTTACCACGATACTTTAAATAGAGTTAATAATCGGATGGGTGTCAGCTATAGGCTACATCTAAGACTAAAATTACTTATGATAAAATCTAATATAATTAATTTACGTATACGGTATCTGTAAAAAAGTGACACAAAAATCATTCAAAAAGTGACATTATGCAAGACAATATAAGTAAAAAAATACAAGTATACTTATATTTTCAATTCGATACCGTGAAAGGATCGCTTCTTCCAAGATAACATTATCAGGTAATGGCCACTCGCGGCGCGACACGCTGTCACATAAACAAGAAAAAAATAAAAATAAAACCAAAAGCGACAGACCCTTCACGCCTGGACCGTAATAACATTTGCATTTTACTTGACGTATGCTTTTAAATAATTTGGATAACATATTCTATTTACCAACACAATCTATGACTAGCAAATACAATGTTCAAGAGAACATCGTGATTTGTGTTCAAACATACATTTTTTTGTTATATATTTACTTACTTAGTTTTTTTCTTCTTCTAGAACATCAACTTTATTTGAAGTCTTATAAACGCTTGATACTTCATTAAAAAATACTCTAATCTATTTACGTTCAGAATGTGTTTATTTATTCAATCCATAGAGAAGGCCTCTTAAATCTCCAAAATTCTACAAACCATATTTGACAATATTTAAACACAATGCTAAAACACCTTGTCTCAGAACCCACTTATAACTATTACCAACTGTGCCTATTACTAATCCGCCGAATCACTAGCCTGTAGGTATACGTCGCTTCATCTGGTATCTGGTACCTAATTATCACAATACAAATAGAATAAATATTAGTAATAAGCTAGTAGACATGTGTTGGTCGGATGCCGGATCAAACACGCAAGCGGCCGAACAAACATCGGTGTTTGGACTATCGCCACTTTTGGTACTGTTCAAATAGGGGCCGTTGTTTGTTCAAGTGCCAGTGACACGCCACTGCGGAGATCGTTGTCCAACTTAACAGTACCTTAAAGTACCCTTCATACAGCTTTAATAACGTCATACAAAGTGTGAGAATTCCAAAGGTCTTCTTATGTTGGCGGCGGCTAAAACAAGGCGACACTTTTCTTGTTCCTTGGGGAGGATTTACCTGTCACAGCTTTAACGAGCTTAAGTAAAGGCTCTTAGACACTATAATTTACATGAAACTAAATCCACCAAACCGGTTTAAGTTTCTCGTTAGGATTATAAATAAAATACCACTTTTTGTTTTACATATGGGAATTTTAAAATTCTTGGTCATGATACATTTATTTATTTAGACAGAAGTTTGATAAGGAATTATTATATTTATAAAATAATTACAAATAAAATGTTAACTGCTGACGGGAAGGATTCGTAGATTCATAGATTATCAAATTGTGTAACAGTTTTAGGAAGCATCTATCTAATCTTCCTCTTTTCTTGTCTATTGAACTGATAATTCACTAAATGAACATCACTTAAAACATCTTATTTATCTTCAAAATATATTCAAGTTAATGACATATAGTGGTTCATTGGTGCTTAAACATATCACGCCGGGTGCCTTAGTATGTCTTTATTATTTTAAAACGACCGCAAGTTCCAAACCGTCGCCTACCTTATAAGTAATATTAAAGATAATTCATTTAATTGTAGTTATTTATTTTAAAATCTATTTGAAGATTTACTGCTCTACACATAATGATACGTTTACATTGTTGTCTTAAAACACCTGAATAAAATGCCACCAAGGCCCTCTCGTTCTATAATAGTAAAGTCATAGGCCCCATTAAGGTGATGAAGAATTCAACAGTTGTCGAGTATAAATATCCTTAAAAGGTACCATAATATCTCGAATTTTTACTTGATATAACACCTGCCATAGCAACTGACTTTTTGTCTAGGGTGTATCAAGTTTTTATTGATATTTGTTTTAAAGTTTCAACCAAAAACATTCGCATGTCCCTAGAGAATGCCGTATTTGCCTTATAAATCGAAGTAGTTGTTTTTTCCAATTATATTTATTGTATTTGCCTGTCTGATTTCTCCATATCTTTTACTTATTCTTTCGTCGGTATAATATGGTATTAATTTTCAATATTATTTTTTCAGGTGGGTAGTTGTAGCGGGTGCATGGCGAGCCAGCGTGCTTCGTCCCCCCACAACACCAGCGGCCAGGAACGATCGACACTCTTCGCTGCTTCAGCTGGCAGCTTGGGGAGTACCTGCAGCTTTAGCCGCGGCGGTTCTCGTCACAAGGGACGTCGACGCTGATGAACTTACAGGTAATAAAAGTTCTTACGCTTCATTCTTATCATCGATTCTACGTGTACAGTCATTATTCTAAACTATACTAATATTATGTAGAAATAACGTTTTTAAGTTTGAATATAGGTCTAAGTAGCCACTAAGGAGCATTCATTCAAAACGCTCAGGCTGAATATAGGCTGTATAATAAGAGCCTGGTAAAATAAAAGGGCGACGACGCCTAGCGACGTACCTACTTCGTGACGTAAGGAGGATCGTGCGAATGCATTTCTTATATACCTACCTAGTAGTAGAATTATAGCTTTTATTAGTAGGCTTCAAAATCATTAGGACAACGATTACGGACACATGACTCCTTGTAAGGCGTACACCGAAACGTAATATAAAGAAATATATAGAATCTAGTTTGCTGAATATCTTTACTAATAATATTGCATTAATATCGGAGCTATATAACCTTAGAAAAACTAAAATATAATGTTAAAGTATCTTCACAAACACATTAACTTTGAGAAATTCAGTGAAAATAGATTCAGAATGTAAGCAGCACAAGAAACTATATATGGAGTTGAACGTTTCGTAAACAACGCTATTAACTGGCAGTCCTTTTATGAGTGCTTGCCTACTATTGACTATTTCTTGTGGACCTTAATTCTTTTGTAACTGCCTCGAGACTTGAGTAACGGCATGCCTTGTTTTGTATGAAATATGTAAAACACTAGGTATATATTTTTTGAAATTTTTAAAAAACCCTGTGGTTAAAAAAAATCATCAGATTGTGGATTAACATTTGCATAACTAAGAACCATAACGACATTATGTGAAAAACATCACAAAAGTTTGAATGGTCGTTAGTCGTATAAAACGAATCAATACAATTCTAATGCATATTGGTATATCACAATCGAATGTTAGCGATTCTGGTTTAATGTTCCTTTGATTCTGTCGGCGGTGTGTTCAAAGCGATTAAATCTCGTACGAGAGTACCGCAGCACGCATTCATGCGTTTAGCATTGAGTGTTTTGTGAAACTACCGTCTTATTGTGATTTCATTGCGTACATGTGTTCTCAATGAGATGCTGACTTGGCTCTCGATTCATGGACTTAGAACTCAATTCATTAATATACATCTCGGAAGTATTTAATATCTTAAACTTGATATTGTTAAAACGTTGCCCAACTGTTTATATTATTTGTTATGTCGGTTATGTATATTTTGTTAGACAAAGTCTTATTAAAGTAAGACCAATCTTAAATACAATTTGTCTTTGCTTTATCTTTTTCGTCAACATTTTATTAAAAAGCAAGGCGGCATATTGTAGAACAAATGTTATCAAACAAGAATTCTTATCACATAAGCTCAGAGCTCGTGAGTATTAACTTCTTAATTTTAACGGACTTACAGTCATTGAAAAATACCGCTCTGATAATGTTCTAAAAACTTAAAACTAATACTACGACACGCAAATATATAAAAGTAATTGTAAAAAGCCGACTTTAGATAACAGAAAACTGATGGCGGGTATTTTAAGACAAATTATAATTGTACAGCGTTAAGATAAAACGGTTTCCATGGACCTAAGTACCAATAATTTCAGTTATAGACATAATACCACAATATCAACACTTTAAAGGATGATTATACTTTTAGATCTATCATTAATTAACTTGTTGAACTTAATCTATATTTTACTATTTGACTCTTGCGTTAGTGATGATCCTCGTTTTATTTAATTTCCACCTTTAAAACTCGCCGCTAGTGAAGTGCCACACCGTTCAATTCTCAGGCTTATTGCAGTTTCAATAATACTCAGTGTATTGTTCTTTTATTTTTTTTATTTCCACTTCCATTATAGCGACCGAAAGAAATGCGCGACCATTATTCGAGCCGTTAAATACGACACCTTTCCACCTCGCCCGGTCGTATTTCAATTTTAAATCAGCCCTTTTAACCACTGCCTTATTAATGCAGCCTTTTTTCTCGCCGTCTGTTTGTGTAGGTGTGCCTTTGTGTGCTGTTTATTGAAAATCGGAATGTTATTTATTCATCTGAAAGGAATCCGTATCCGCCAAACGGTCTTAAAGATTTAGAGTTAATATTTTTTCTTGTTACAGGCACTTGTTTTGTTGGGAACCAGTCTACTAAATCCTTACTGGCGTTGGTGATCATCCCAGAAGCAATATGTCTGTTACTAGGCAGCGTGTTCCTTGCATCTGGATTGAAGGCAATTCTTCGTCGTCCGGTGGCCATGCCCGCACCTACATCACTCTTAAACTCTCCTCCACAAGTGCATCATGATCAGAGTTTGTTGAGGTTAGGAGCATTTGCTGCACTTTATGCCGTACCCTCTGCTTGTATTCTGGCTACATGGATATACGAATACATACTTAGAGAAGATTGGCTGTCAGCACCTGTCCCATCCAGCGAACCCTCAACGCAACCTCAGCCTGCGTTTTGGGTGTTCCTGTTTCGAATATTTGCAACCCAAGTATTGGGGGTTATGGTAGCCGTGTGGATTGCAACGCCACGTTTAAAAGCATTATGGAGACGTATCACAGGACCAAGGAAACCAGCTTTAGCAAAATGTCCGTCCGGGCCTCCCCCCACCCCGCTGACATTACACTGTTACGCCTCACATCCGCACACCTTGACTCGACATCCTCAAAAATATGCCACATACAGACCACCTCAACAACAGTCCTATAGGAAACCACGACACTACCACTACTCGGCTGGTGAAACTATTCTATGACAGAATTTTTAATTATGAGAAAAGACTTCAGAGAAGTGCCTGTTATGCATTTATTATGCTAGTGTATTGTAAAGACATGTTGTGCTGTAATAAGACTAAGCTATACGAGTGCCATTATTGAATATGTACATTGACAAAATATAATTATAAGCAGGTTCAGTGAACATACGATTAGCAGATGTATAAATGAGTAAATAATACATTGGTAAAATCATTTGTAAGAAAAAGTAGTAATATTGTACAAATACACCATAATTTTATATAATAATTTAGTATGCACAGCAATTCCTTATTACACATATACCAAAATAATTTTCGTAATATGTTTACCTAATTAGTAATTACTATTCTACTGTGAAATTAAACTAGGTATATATAACATTATGATTGTTTCTGAACATGTTCTTCCAGAATTATTAAATACATTCAAATACCTAATCCAATTATTATGAAAGAGATTTATTATTCACTTAAATGTTATTTTTAATTAAGCTTTATTTCATATGAGCCGAAGAAGCTAATACAATCGAAATATATAACCTGTCTATTTTTTTGTTAATTTTATGTCATTTTTAGTTATATTCACTCAGATTATAAACTACATGATGAATAAAAACAATTTTGTAAATAAATTGGTGGTGATGACAGAATTGACAGGCGGTGATGAAAATGATAATGTAGAACTAAATATGTTTTTCATTATTTATATCTCTTATATATGTATACACCTTTATAATATATTATATAATATATAATTTAAGTTGTAAATAAGTTAATTAGTTAAAAAAAGTATACTATTGTAAATATTATTTAATAAGTTAACTAATAATAAATAGACTAAGGCTTTTATGTATGATTTGTAAATAAAATAAATAGATTTTTTTTATTTGGTTTTTTATTAAGTATATACTTATTGTATTCTCACCTGAGTACCTATTAGTATTAAGGATTCATATTCTTGAGATGAAACTAAACTTTCTGTATGTTATCCATTGAGTAATGTAGTAAATTTGACATGTAGTAAATTTGAGCCGTTCAAACGCCGTCATTTTACGCGCGCTTTGCATGACGTCAAATGACACATCCAGTGAATGTTTCCTATGAACTTTTTAGTTACATCATACATATTTTAAGTTTTAATTGCTTTATAAGTCATGGAAAAAGATAAAAATGATCTTACAAATATTGTAAAGTACCGGAGTGCAAAAATATTATTAGAAAAACACCCGACAAAGTGTTTTTGTATTCCAAGAGAAGCGAAAATACCAAAACAATGGTGTATGGTAATTAAAAGGGATAACCCTTGACAATAAATGCCGGAGTCCCTCAGGGGTCCGTTCTTTCTGCAACTCTGTTTCTGCTGCACATTAATGATCTGTTGAAGCCCGGTATCTATGGGTATGCAGACGACAGCACAGTTGTAGAAAGATATCTGCCGAGTACTCGCGCTAGTCGAGATCAAGTACAGTCTGAAAGAGAAGCCATGGTACAACGTTTGAATGACAAACTTCAGGCAGTCTCCGCATGGAGCAATGCCAATCTTGTCAAGTTCAACGCCACCAAAACGCAGACGTGTCTATTCACCGCCAAAAGGAGCCCTTTCACCTTGGCTCCTACTTTCCAGAATATATCCTTGGAATACAGTGACCGGCTTCAGTTGTTAGGCTTAGAGATTTCCTCGAACCTCAACTTTGGTCGGTTCATTGAGTCCAGAGCAAGAGCAGCAGCAGCAAAGCTTGCCGTTCTTGCGAAGGTTCGGCAGTACTTTACACCGGGACAGCTTCTTGTTTTATACAAAGCACAGATCCGGTCGTGTGTAGAGTACTGTGGACACATATTTGCTGGTGCCGCAAAGTCTTATCTTGCGGTTCTGGACTCAATTGAGAGGCGAGCAAAGAGGCTTATAGGCGATCCCGAATTGGTCGAAGCCGACCTCCAAAGCCTTGAACACAGGCGTAAAATTGCTAGCCTCTCAGTATTCTATAGGATACATTTTGGTGAGTGTGCATAGGAATTACACGAGTTAATTCCCCCGCCCCCCTTCCATCACCGGACGTCCCGACGCACGGCAGGTATCCATCCTTTTGTTGTGGACATTCCACCTGTCCGAACGAAGCGTTTTGTTTCCTCATTTTTAGTGCGTACAGCGAAGGACTGGAACAATTTGCCTGCGTCGGTATTTCCGGCCAAATATAATGTGGGTGTCTTCAAGAGAAGAGTGAATAGGTTGCTAGGGCAATGCGACTTACCATCTAAGACTACATTCCACTTACCATCAGGTGGAATGTAGTCAAGCATTGCCCTAAATCATATAAAAAATAATAATGATATATGTCCTAAATCGTGTTTATATTGTTGTGAAGATCAATTTAACGTAAGTATACTTTATTTATAATAAGTTTAATCTAATAGTTTAAATTTATACTTACGTATTGAACATTAGAAAATTTCAGTTTAAAATTAACCTAACCTAGCTTACAAAAGTTCAGTATAACTTTCTATAAAAACCGTATTCTTTTTTGGTTTTACGAAATTTTTATGTTTGTCAATTTTTTTATTTATTTCATGTTAAGGAAGATACAGCCAATTATATTGAATATAATATATGTAACGAAACAACAAGGAGAAAAATGTAATCTAAGTTTGAAGAAAAGAGTTGTGCCTCAATCCTCATAAAAACACCAGCTGAGAGAACATTCTCATGAATGTACATAGTCAAAAGGCAAAGATTAACCTCGGTTAATGAAGCCTTTCTAGAGTTAGTCATCAAAAGTAGTGTTTAAAAAATGGTGACCTTTACAAAGAAGTGATATACTAAGTAAGTCCTAGTACTGCCCATACAAATGTCTGTGATATTAATCAGCCAGTACTTCTCCTATTGAATGTGATAATCATAAGGCAGAGCCTTGCTTTTCGTATATTGAAGATAAATTACCAAGTGACTAAGCTGTGCAAGTTAATATTAAACCGAAGTATGGAAGTAAAGGTGTCAATGTAAATATACCTGCTGAAAAACAAAATGTAGCATTGTCACCATTTCCTCATTTAACACACAGCATTGGTACACAACAGTTTTACCAGTAAAACTATCTGTTTTAAAAAGAAAATTGTTTACTGAAAACACAGTTGATAATACTTCTATAGCATCTTATATCTTCTATATCTGCTGATTATCAACCAAGTTATTTATCTGAGTCAAGTGAAGTGGAAAATGATTCAGAGGAAGACACATTTTAAAAATGTAATGTGTAGTAGCATGCTAAATGCTATTGAAAAAGAGTTTGTAGGTATTTGTTTTGTTAGAGTTGTTTGAGTATTGAAACAATGTTTTTAGGATTACCTAAACAATTGTATCATTTAATAAAACCTTTAAGCACGAAAATATAGATTTAAATTATTTATTTTTCTCAGTAACACTGATACCACAGTATGAACTTCGACGCCGATAATTTGAATGGCGTGTCAAATGACGTCACATTTCCTTTCGACCAATGGTGGCGCGTTTTGGAAGTTTAAATTTCGCTCCTTTAATTTACACTTTTCATAAATAATTTTATGGCCTTAAATGGTTAATAAATTAAAAAAAAATGATTATATTATAATAAGATGATAATAAGAAATCGAAAAAAAAATATTTGAGACCATTTTAAATTCTTTGCATGTTCCCTATTACATTTATTGATTATTCTAAGTACTCTGTTAACTAATAACTACTCTTATTCGTAACATATCGCTATTTCGCTTGATAAAGACACTACATTTATAGTATAAATATTATTATACATGTTCGGTATGCCATACTCCATATCTATTAGGTTCCAATAATTAAATCTGGTGGACAGAATTAGATTTATTCTTCAATCACTGCGCATTTTATTTTATAAAGCAGTACAGTTTTAGAGATATTAGTAAGTGTAATTGCTTTCGTCAAGTTAATGCTCTATTCAACACGAATTAGTCACAGTTTCAATCTGACTGTCGAATTGAAATGTAATAAGAAGTAACAATTTTCTTTCGCAAACGAGATATGGATTTGGGCTAAACGATAATAATATATTATTGTATTATACTTCTATTAGGTGTTTTTTTTTATTGTCAACTCTCCTGGCTTATAATAAATCGCCGGGCACATGAGATATTTTCAAGTTTTTTTTTTTAATCTATTCTATTAAGTCTGTGGTGACTTTTCCAACTGTGATTTATCCGCTTACCGCTATTTTTTGTTAATGGTTGTATTTGGGACTGCTGTTGTGACTTGTGACTTGTGTTACTAATATTGGCCGTCTGGCCAAATTCTTTGTAGAAAGTCCATGATTCAATTAAGATTTCTATAAAGATGTCGCCTTTTAGCCATATAAGCCGTTTAAATAGCGTTATTACAGGAACCTATAAAAATGTCCTACTTGGAAGGTAAGTTTGAGGTTATGACGCTCAATTTGTTTATTTATGGTTATAGATACTTATGTACCATTTAGTTGTATTTTACAAATTCGAATTATTGTTATAATAAAACAAACTGCAATATTTCTGGCATTTTTGTGTTAATTTCATACGATCGATTCTAAAATAAAATATGAAATAAATATTAATAATACATTGCAGGATAAATTACAACCAATTACAAATCTGTTCTTATACAAAAAAGTCGGCAGAAGCTAGATTAGGTATAGAGAAACCAAAAAGGCCTTTGACTCCATTCTTTAAATTCATGGGTCAAATGCGGCCAGCTCTCCTGGCTAAGAATCCTGGTATTAGTTCTAAAGAAGCCATTGCATGGAGCTCGAAGCATTGGCAGCAACTTGATAGTGAAGTAAGCTTATTCCATTGTAGAGATTTACTTCTCAACCATTTATTTTATTAATTACAAAGGACAATATGTACTAACATCAGCAAGCAACATAAAATCTCACTTATCAAATACCTACAATTAAATACAAGTAAGTTAAATGTATGTACAATCAGTTTTAAATTTATTTTAGACAAAGTCACAAATGCTAAAAGAGTATGAGAAAGATTTTGAAGATTATAAGAAAATTAAGGAACTGTATGAGTCTTCACTCACAGACCAACAAAAACAAGAAATCCAAAAAGTTAAAGACGAAATGGCTGCTTCAAAAGAGAAAAGAAAGTTAAAAGCAGTGAGTTGTATTATTTAAAACATTTAATTTGTGATTTTATATGTGTATCAAGTAGTGTACTTTAGACGGTTCATAATTTAATGACTTCCAGGAATACAAAGAATTGGGCCGACCAAAAAAACCTATGTCTTCTTATTTCTTATTTGCTCAGACCAAAAAAGAATTATTCAAAGGGCAGAAATTAAAAGAATTTCAAGCTAAAATAAAACTTGAATGGGTCAAACTGCCTGAAAGTGAAAGAGTTAAGTTAGAGAGACAGGCTCAAGAACTCATGAACAAATATAGGTATGACTTGTGTTGAAATTCTTATTTTATTTGTATGGATGTCTGTTTTTTTTTAACAAACTAACAATTTTGGGATTTTAATATTAGTTTTTCTGGAACTGTATTTTATTTTGAGATGAATCAATAACATACTGGTTATTCAACCAGTATTCAGTTAAGACATGAAAATGTAACTAACAAACAATCTTACATTTACATTTGTAACATTGGTTGCAATAGAGAATTTATTGATTTTCAAGTTGTAAGGATTAATATCTTAAAGAAATTTGCTTGTGGTGCAAAAGAACTAATCATTAATAATTTATTGTATATTACAGAAAAGATTTAGAAGCTTGGGAACTAAAAATGATTTCAATAGGACGTTCTGATCTTGTGAAAGAAAAGCCAGCGAGGCTGCAAAAATCAAAGCCACCAAAGACTTCCACATAGGAATTTGGGTGCTCTGAACAGCCAACTGACTTCCCAGAAATTAGTATTAAAAATAATGAAGATATTGTACAGAATAAAGAAACACATAGTGTACATGCCATGCATGTAGATAATACAATACATTTGGAAAGTAACAGAAAAATTAAAGAAGATAAAATAAAACAAGAAATAAACAAGTCAGAGGGGCATCAGAGCACGGGTGATATTAATAAACTGAAAATAAGTCAATATTATAATAAAGAAGATTTCAATAAGAGTCCTGAAAAATCTTTTGATAATCATCACGAATCTAAAACCATAGTAAAAGAAAGTAAGAATATTATAAGTAGTATTAAAAAGTTCTTTAAATTTTAATTATCATTGTAGATGACATTATACAATCATTACATCATCATACATTATGTGATTGATCATAAAATGTTTGTTTAATTATTTTATTTGTTTTATTTAAACTTTTTATTGTGTATATCCCATCTCTTATTTTACTTTGATGTTATATGTTTATAATATGAAAATCTTAAGTCTATTTCAATTATTGTTTTTCACCTTGAAGTTAATAACTATATAGTTAATTTACTCTTTTTAGGATGCTAGTGCAGGATGTTCGGGACTTGAAGTAAAACCACAAAGAACATTATTAGAGCCATTTTTATTTCAAAAGTTTGTTACAAAATATAATTAAAATATTTTTTTAATTTATATTTCATTGACTATTTACAACAACAGGCATTAAGCTGGTCAATTGAAATTGATTCTACAAATATACATACAATTTTTATTATAATTAGGCAATTAAGGAAATGAAACAAAACTAATTGAACTATTTTAAAGAACAGAAAACAATATTACATATATACTATATCTTTGGTTTGCTACCAGCTTAATAATCTGTTGTAAGTTTATCTTAGTTACAAAACCCTTATAAACTGATTCCCATTAAATATCATATATTTGTAGTTTTAACAAGTGCCAATGGTAATAAATATGAAGTAAATGAAATTGAGCAAAAAATAAGCTAAACAGTTTTATGATTTTGCTAATAGCAATATTATAGTTCCTTTCAGTCACAGACTGCCATGGTACATCTTGTGCCTAATCAATTCAGTGCCAAAACATTTAATGACTATAGTGGACTTGACATTGATAAGGCATAAAAGTAAATTAAAATACCAAGTAATTTGCAAATGTCAAAGCATAGACGAAAAAATATTGATAAGAAAATTAACAAAAAACAGGACCATTAAATGTTACATTTATTCTATATTTAATACTTCAAAAGTAAAATTAACATATACAATATAAAATAAACAATAATAAAGTTAAGAAGTGAAATAATATCATATAAGTTTAAAATGTAAAATGGATCATAGATTTCAAGATGCTTTGGAAGTATTTTGAACATAATTTCATCTATTATAACATGATACCAAAATCATTTATTTCACTATATACAGACTTACAAATTTACAACTAAAATGGCAATATGTGACTAAAACACACTTGTCACAACATCTTGTCTCACTTATGTATAAAGGCACAAGCAATCAAAACTATTATACATTTCCCAATACCCTAGCTTGCTAATTATAGAAAATGGTCAGTCATCAAAATGCTCAATTTGTATATTTATAAAAAGAAACTACAGAACATAGTGATTTAAAGTCTGCCAAAGTGACTGAATACAAATAATTGTAAACAGAAAAATGCATACATCTTGTGAAAATGTACTCACCAACTGAGCTACTGACATTATTTTCTGTGCTCTGTTAGGTGACATACCATTTAGCATTAAGAAAATATTAGCAAAATTGGAATTTTGTTGTTTTGGAATCATTGTTAGCTTTGTTGTTACATATAGAACCAAGGGAAGAAAAAAATATGCCCCTTCGAATGTAACAAAGGAAAAACTATATAGCAATTGGATAAATAATGATAATACCACTATGTCATATTTATAACTGACAAGTTTTTCGAATATTGATGGTGTCACCTGAGCCGGTTGGGATGTTGAGGATATAGATGACGAGTCATGGTTTTGAGTCGAAACATCTTCGACACCTAGAGCAAAATTCTCTTGATTTGTTAATAGAAAACTAAGAGGATCCAGTCCGGAAACTGCTGGCATGCCATTGTTAACCAGACATTTGTTGACATTGCTGGTTTCTTTAGCTGGAACACTATGTTCCTCAGAAATTGAGGTGCTAGTTAAAGATTCTGTAAAAATAGGATATGTTCTGAATTATCGTAATAATTATTTATAAATAATCAAACACAAAAAAGACACAACGACACTTTAACATACCTTTACAGAGTTCGTTGCCATTTTTTCCAGATATTAGCTGTAATCTGTTATGAGAATTCTCTAATATTTTCTTTCTACGTGCTTCGCGACGTGCTAATGCTGCATCAGCCATATTGGCAATTTTTGTTTTTAAATTTTGTCACTTTTGACAACCGACATTTGACAAGTCATAACCGTTGACTCATTCTACTCATCACTCCATCTCTCTTTTATAATCATCAATAATCTATTATAAAAACTATAAAGTAGTCTAGAAAGTATTCAGTTAAAAAAAAATCATAAAGATTTTATAAAAATTTAATTCAAAATAGTAATTAAGTTTAAGAACTTTAAATAGGGCTACATCCGCCAGTTTTCACGTGTTAAAATTTATAAAACTCACTAACAATGGGTATGGATATAAAAAATACGTATAAAGATAAAGATAGAAGTATATATTTTTTATATATATATATATAAAAGGCATATTAAATTATTAATCAAATTATTTATTTTTTAAATTAGATATTTAGAATCATAACAACTAGCCATTCAAAACGTAAATCTAAGAATTTTGGTTACTTCCGTTACCTTTTCAGTCGATTGATTAATTTAATGAGATATATAAATATATTCTGTTTAAGTATACAACAAATAAATAAAAATATTAAAGATAATCGGAAACAAACAATCGAAAATGTGTTAAAATAAAAAAAACATAAATAGGAAGGTTCGTTAAACCGGAAGTTTGCGTGCAGCTACAACGCTAGCCGCTGGAACAAGATTGTTGTTTGGCGCCTTTACGGGGCCGGTTGGTTATTGTTATAAGTTTAGAAAATTGCGAACTATAGTTCGCATATTACATTGATATGGGCGATAAAGATGGAGGTAAAAGTTAAACCAAATGTGAAATAATTGTGTTGCTTGTGTCGAGCTCAAAAATGCACTAATAGTTGACAGTACTTTTTTAGTGTTTTTTTGGTTATCAGAAGAGATTTTCTTTATTGCTGTTGTTGTAGAAACCTTCGACGATGCTGTGGAAGAGAGGGTTATCAACGAAGAGTACAAAATATGGAAGAAGAATACACCATTCTTATATGACCTAGTCATGACACACGCTCTGGAGTGGCCCTCGCTGACCGCGCAGTGGCTTCCCGATGTGACAAGACCCGAAGGCAAAGATTACTCCGTGCACAGGTACTATATCACTATTTTAATGTATCATCAGTTCAGCAGCTAATTTGCAAATTGTCTTGTGTCAAATTTTAAAAGACAAAAGAATTTCTATATAATTTTGTATTTTTTCGTTTATTGGGTAGGACAATAAGTAATTTAGATTTTTTTTTGTTTTTGTAGATTGATTCTGGGCACTCACACATCTGATGAACAGAATCATCTTCTCATTGCAAGTGTGCAGCTTCCTAATGAGGATGCCCAGTTTGATGCCAGCCACTATGACAATGATAAGGGTGGTATGTGTTTAAAATGTTATTATGACACTTGCTGTTGCCATCATTATCAAACCTCCCAAATTACTTCAAAAACTCATTCTATCAAGAATCAAAATTTAATCCAAACCCATATACTGTCATCTTGTATATAATATTGTTATATTTTAGTATTTTCCTATTTTGATATAATTAAAATATCGGAATAAAAATTGGTTAATTATCTAATGCCAACATGTAAAATATGTTTTCCTGTTCAGTTGTTATTATATCCCAAATTATTTGACCTATATGTTAATTCTCACATTAAACTGTGGTATACAATTTGATTAGTATTCATCCATCAGTCTCTTTTTTAGCTAACAAACCAACTAACAACATTTGATTATTTTTTCAGTTCTATGCTTTGTCATGGTACTGAACACATAAACAATTTATTTTAAAACTATTATGTACAGAATTTGTATTATTCTATGTATAGATGGTTAATGCATTACTGTCAGTACATGTAAATTAATTTAATTAAATTATTAATTCAAAATTTTAACTCAAGTAATATGTGACTGTTTAAGTAAATATTAAATTGATACTATAATAAATTTTCAGAATTTGGTGGATTTGGATCAGTGTCAGGTAAAATAGACATAGAAATTAAAATAAACCATGAAGGTGAGGTTAACAGAGCACGCTATATGCCACAGAACCCTTGTGTTATTGCCACTAAGACACCATCATCTGATGTACTTGTGTTTGACTACACTAAGCACCCTTCAAAACCAGAACCTTCCGGAGAATGTCATCCTGATCTTAGGTAATGATTAATATTTCAATACTTGTTATTTAGGAATACTGTAACAGATCCCAAAGGCATATGTTATTTTCTTTTGTACAGATTACGTGGACACCAAAAAGAAGGTTATGGCTTGTCATGGAACCCTAATCTTAATGGATATCTTCTATCAGCTAGGTAAGATATAAAATAAAACACTTATTTTAGAAAAGATTAATTTAATATTTTAAATATATATTTTTTCAAATGTCAAATAATTATCACATGTTAAAACTCAAATATTTTAGTCATTCATATAGTTTATTGATTTTGGTTATTTTTTAAATTTTCTAAAGATTAAAAAATATCTTTTTAAGAATTTATGGTATATCTTTAAAAACTTGATAATTCGATTTTTGTTATATTTTAAAAGCATGAAAAGATTTATCTTTTTAATTAGTGCACATCTCAATGCTCTTGAATATTATGAATTTACTTTTATTATTTATATTTTCTATAGGTTTTATGGTCCCTTTAGTGATTTTAATTATAATTTTGAACTATATTGCTAATGTAACATTTAATATCATAATTATAGTGACGATCACACAATTTGTCTATGGGACATCAACGCAACCCCTAAGGAAGGTCGCGTGATAGAAGCCAAGTCAGTATTCACTGGACACACCGCCGTGGTGGAGGATGTGGCGTGGCATCTTTTACATGAATCCCTATTTGGATCAGTAGCCGATGATCAGAAGCTTATGATATGGGATACCAGGTCAGTGTTAGTATTTTTTTCTACTATTTTTTTGGTTTGTTGGTGGTGTGTGTTATGTGCATGTCTGAGCTGATATAGTGAGCTGGTCATCATCTCACACAGAAGAGTTGATAAAGTATGTTGAAGTAATGCTATTGTTATTGAGATGCATGTTATTGTCAAAAAAGTAATTGTTTTTATAATTTTAGCATTAATAATTATTATTTATGAATTTACCTAAAATAAAATATATTTTATAATAAATTAACTTATTTTTCTGGTTTTGCATTTTTGATTATATTTGCATTGTAGTAAGTATTTTACAAACAAAAATAGCCTTTTTTTAATTTAATATTTTTTTAGGTTGTATCTTCATACTTATGATTTTTAATAATCCAATCTATGAAATGACTTGCAGCAATCATGTGGGTATACGGCAAGGCGAGATATATCTATCAGTATAGACTATAGACCATTGACTCACTGATATGAAGCTTGGAAACGTGGAGTTAAAACTAAATATTTTTAAATGAGAACCCAATATGCTTAATTTGATTCTACTGAAAATATATTTATTCAAATATAACACTCATAAAAATCTGAAGTTAAAAATACTCTTTGTTTGTATTTAAACATTCGTGAACCATGATGATTATTAAATATACATTTTATTTCCCTGGCTATATCAAGTAATTTTTAATCGGAATTTGTCCGATTAGTTTCAAACCGAGATGTAGTCTCGTCTTCAGAGGTTTCGTGAAGGTCTTCGTTACTCGTCGTTATATTCAGTTGTAAAAACTCTGAACTCATAGTATCTCTATTAAATGTATGTAACTTTTTGTTAGTGTCCTTTGTGTTGTGTTAATAGCCGGCTTCCAGGCCGTAGGTAGCATCCGACCACTATCCCTATTTAAATTCGATAGACGGCTGATTTTGATAGCTTCACGGATTTCACGCGATACTGAAAAATTTTTCCTAGCTAAAACTGACGCTTTGTCAAAACGTGTGTAATGATCCGTTGCCGAATCTAAGACGTGTTCCGTTATTGCTGAGCCATTGTGTTCCAGACTTAACACTTCGTATATATTCAGTGATTCTTATATTGACGTTTCGACGTGTTTCCCCTACGTAAAACTTACCGCAATCACAAGGAATCTTATATACACCCGGGACGTTTAATTTGTTTTTATCTTTAGGTGACCGTAACATTGATCGTAACTTACAATGTGCACGAAAGATCGTCTTAATATTATATTTACGGTGTAATAAGTACCCTGTCCTATCATTGACTCCTTTGACATATGGTAAGTAAATGAGTGAGCGTGCTGCCTACTTCAGGAGTGCAAGTTCTTCCATTTACGAGTCTTAAGCTTTGACACCAGTTGTATCCGTTGCTTTCTAATACCTATCTGACGTCATTAAGTTCGTCACGTACACGTATTTAGGGTCGCATAGCTGTAAACTAGTCGGGCAAATTTCGATTAAAAATAACATGATTATAGCCGGGTAAATATGTATTTAAAAATACTCTAATTAAAAATTTGTACCTTTATTTAAATTCTCTTAAAACATGTTATTATACTATAAATCTTAGGAATAGATCATATATTAGTTATTATTTGCAGATGCAACAACACATCCAAGCCGTCGCACACAGTGGACGCACACACGGCCGAAGTGAACTGTCTTAGCTTCAACCCATATTCAGAATTCATATTAGCCACTGGCAGTGCTGACAAAACTGTAAGTAGGATATTATATTTAGACTACGCTCTCTAACTATTAATAAATTGATTGCATATTATGAAATGATCTGAATGTTTATTAATTTAGTTCATAAAACCTGTCAATAATGCTTATATTATTTTTTTTTTGCAAGTGCTGACCAAATAAGCATTGGCAGAATTTAGATTCGTCAATACTGAAAAGGAGTTAAAATTTCAATGTAAGAAAAACTAAAATAAAATATTGGTTTCTGCAGGTGGCACTATGGGACTTGCGTAACCTGAAGCTGAAATTGCATTCGTTTGAGTCACACAAGGACGAGATCTTCCAGGTGCAGTGGTCACCTCACAACGAAACCATCCTCGCCAGCAGCGGGACTGACAGGAGGTAATTGTACTTAACGCAAAATATGAAAGACGCGTTCAAAACGTTTCGGACACAATTACATGCTTATACTGGTATTGATTGATTTAAAAATTCTAAGCTATGTAGACCTTTTATTTAAAACATATAGTTGTGCGTCCGCCCCAATATTTTTTCGAATAATCGTATGTGTGAGTGTAGTCGTGTACCCGCCCCAGTATGTGTAAGTATAGTCGTGTACCCGCCCCAGTATGTGTAAGTGTAGTCGTGTACCCGCCCCAGTATGTGTAAGTATAGTCGTATACCCGCCCCAGTATGTGTAAGTGTAGTCGTGTACCCGCCCCAGTATGTGTAAGTGTAGTCGTGTACCCGCCCCAGTATGTGTAAGTGTAGTCGTGTACCCGCCCCAGTATGTGTAAGTGTAGTCGTGTACCCGCCCCAGTATGTGTAAGTGTAGTCGTGTACCCGCCCCAGTATGTGTAAGTGTAGTCGTGTACCCGCAGGCTGCACGTGTGGGACCTGTCCAAGATCGGCGAGGAGCAAACGGCGGAGGACGCGGAGGACGGTCCGCCCGAGCTGCTGTTCATACACGGGGGACACACCGCCAAGATATCTGATTTCTCCTGGAACCCCAACGAGCCCTGGGTCATCTGCTCCGTGTCGGAGGACAACATCATGCAGGTCAGGATGCGTTGCTTTTGAGCACGGCCTTTTTTTTAAATACTAATCGCATCCGTGAGATATGATGATTCATAGGAACTTACGGAAGACAATTATTTACTCTTAGTTTTCATTTAATCACTTAAAACTATATTTATGTGTACTTTCTTGAAAATCTCGGAACGCAGCATCGATTTGAGAGTATGGTGTGTGACGAACGATCCATATGTTGCAGGTGTGGCAGATGGCGGAGAACATTTATAACGACGAAGAACCGGAAACACCGGCCTCGGAACTGGAGTCTGGCGTCAACGTTAACCACGGGTAGGCCTCCGCGTGAGACTTCCTCTTGTAGGCCTCCACCACGCACTTGTATGTTAGTGAAGCGTTATGTTTATTGTAGCATCGAATTTAAGTTGTTGAGCAGATACTAAATATTATTAGTTTGTAAATTGTTTGGCTGAAAAAAATACTATGTTTATATTATTTTTAAATGTTTAGGAACTAGCGGTAAGGAAAAATAAGGCGTCGAAAACCAATCAAAATGAAGAAGATTCAATATAAATTTATTGATGTAAATAATAAATTTAAAATTAATAAATCTGCTCAATAACTTGTTTCTCTGCTAATTAATAAATATGGAAAATATACAATTGATCGATTTTAGTTCATTACATATACTCTTTTCGTTATAAACTATATCGCCACTGCCCGCCATTTGTAATTCTGTTGTTACAATTTCGCTCAAAATAAGTGGGACCACTTTGAAAATTTAACCGATATATTTCACTAAAATAAACATTCATTTAAAATATCTTTTAATCTTTTAGTAATGAAATTTTTACAGATAAAAGTGCGTGGAATTTACACCGATTTTTAAAAACATTGCTCCTAAGATATAATATACTCCATTTAAGTTATAAACAAATGGCTTTACAAATTAATAGCAATAAATTGTAACTAAGAAATATGTACTCTGTAGTGAATCGTCTTAGCTTCTATAATTATTTTACTTATTAGAATACAACGAAACAGTAAATAATAAGTACAGCAATGTTTCTAAAAGTGGCGTAAACGATGGCCGATTTAGTTTTCAATGCACAAGAATCTCCCAGAGATTTTATAGAACAAGTTATTGTTTGTGTTTTATAAACAACAAATATACCTTATAATTTTAAATAAACTCATTTAGCAGCGTGATGCTCGTCTTGTAAAGCTACAGTTAAATGTTAATTTAAAGACCTACTGTTGCATCATGTTCAGACAATTTTTAAACTATAGCTCAGATAATATACATTTTAATTATATGTCGAATTGTCTAAGGAGACAATGCAAACTATAGATTTAATAACTAAATTTTGATATAAATGTTTTTAATTCGACTGTCCCGCCAAAAACAATTAACAAATTATGGTTTGTTACTTTTGTTAAAGAAATGTGCATAAAATTGTGAAAGCATTTAAAAAACCTGTAAGAGGTAATCATTGTAAAAGTGGTTTTAATAAACCATCGACTTCCATTTCTACGAAGCAGTGCTAGCTGACTCTAAGATTTGAAATAGTATAGATAAAATGTTTTTAATAATAATTCTTATTAAGTTATAGTCAGGTCGCGACTCAGAAGTGATTCCATTCTAATTTATTATTCCTTAAGTCACAAGCGTGAGGCGGACTGCGCTCATTGTATTTTATTTTTCGCAGTAATGGTAATTATAAGTTCTGCTAATTATTATGATTAAAAACTATCTCAATTCCATTTGTTTGTTTTATTGAGACATCCACAATTTATCACTTTACTTGCTCTAAAAAAATTGCTGTTATTTTTACATACGAATACTTAGTACTGAGAGCAAAGATCTAACTAAATTATGTTTTGTTCCTAATGCACCAATTACAGTAACTTATACTGCAGGTTTACTTGTTTTCTTATATTGTTTTTTACTTAGTATTGGTACTCGGAATGTCTGCACAAAATAACTAATCCAAGGGAATATGTAAAAGATGAAGGAGAAAAGTTGAGGAAATTAAATAACAAAAGAAGTAACTGACTGACCGACTAACTGACTAACTTGACTCCTAACTTAACTAGATGAAAGGAAGTTGCAAACTTTTTATGTGTCCCTTTCAGTCTGCTTCGATTTTTGCTACCTCTGTTCAAACATTTAATTATTAAGAAAATAAACTGTATTATAACAGTATATAATATAA
This sequence comes from Napeogenes sylphis, assembly GCA_959347405.1. Lineage (NCBI taxonomy): Eukaryota > Metazoa > Arthropoda > Insecta > Lepidoptera > Nymphalidae > Napeogenes > Napeogenes sylphis. Next base: position 3,919,957 of record OY365783.1, read on the forward strand.
TAGAAAATATTCTATTAATATATAATAACTCCAACCAACCATCACCAACACATTAAACAATTTTTAATATTACAATCATATATATAATAAAGTTTAGGACATGAGTTGTTGTATAATTAACTTTATACCTTAATGTCAAACGGCAGCATGCATCAAAAGTTTGGGGTATAAATTTGGCAGATATATGTTAAACAATAGTAGGCCAAGTTAACATTCTAGAGGTGCCCCAGATAGAACTGCAATAAAAGATTAAGCCAATCCTTTTATGGTAACAGTTTGGCAACGATTAGCAAGGTACGACTCAATCAATCCATACATACATCACACATCCATACGAATGTATTTTAATTTTAACAACAAAATAAGATATTTTATCAAAAATATCGATGTACACGGCGTCAATCTGTAATTGTCCGTAGCATGTCATATCAATAAATTTACGAAGACAATTCGAAAAAATATATTTATATGGCTTATGATCGTAGTCATAAAAAGTCACGGGCAACAGCTAGTGATAATATATATCCCTTCATCATAGTGTTACTAGTGATCATTTTAACTCTAAATGTTTATATTTATTAATATTCGTATATAAAAAAAGTATATGAAAAAGTCTTGAATCATGTTACTTAATACATTTATAATTTATTATATGTTTATTACATTGTCGAAATTTTTAGGCGGATCGTTATTTTTTCTTGTATTAAATAGCCTATCTTCATCAGAGGGATAATGTGGGATGTGAGCATAAATGTAATATTATTATGTTCTTATTGAAGTCATTGCGTCAGAGGACCATTTAATAAAGTAAGAAATTAAAATGCAAGTTACCAAGGCAAATAAAGAAATTACGATATCGAATCCTATAGTCTTCAATGATTAACTTCGTAATATAGATGGTTCGATACGTAAACCGGTCTCCCGACACAACGACTTCAATAAGTACATAATAATATTATTTTTAATATTTTTAGAGGTCTTTTTGTATGGGAGGGTTTTTTAATTTTATAATGGGTAATATCAAATATGATATTATATGTAATTCTTCCGAATATCTTTGGAATACAGCTTACTTAATATAGGTATTTTAAGATTTTGAATAATTTGTTACAACGTTTTTAATCTTCGCTTTTAAAAATAGACCTATTTTTATTATTTTTACCTTTTTCATTAAGAAAGTTTATTAAGAACCTTTTTATATATGTAGAGATTTTAGGTATTGATTTACAAAAGACAGAGAAAGATTAACAGAAGAAAGGCCAACGTGATTACCGCTAGAAAGAATATCTCTATTGTTATTGATATTTCTTGGGGGAGGAAAAAAAATATACTGTTCAAAAGATGATTGTAAATAGGTGTTAAAGAGATTAGCTATTACTTCTCGCCCATTCCTGCTATTTGCACACACAACATTTTGGTTCGAACTAAAGTACATATTAATGAGCTGTTAATGATTCCATAGAACATAAACAAAAATTTAGACATCCAGAAAATTTAGAAACGTCAACCAATCTATCAGACAATTTCATATTAATATTACTGTAGTCAAAGTTATTGAAAAGTTTGACAACCAGCGGGACAGTAGTAGTAAGGTGAGACCGTTAACTATTGAAAGCAATATCTAGAGCTGGGTGAGGAGTGAGCGTTGAGATGATAGAGCTGAGTGGAAGAGACGACATACTGTCGGTACTCAACCTACCGGGTAAGACGCAGAAATAAGATTGCTCTTTATAATTAGATTCTATTTATTTCTATAAAGGATACGCATCTTCAGATTATTAAATAATTGATTTTATTACAATTTTTTATTTGTTACGGAGAAATTACAAAATATGTAAATATGATTTATATTTCAGAAAAACATTTTAAACGCTCAGTTTATTTGAGAAAAGCTTAGGTAAATTCTGCCAGCACTCGTAGTATTTCGTGTCAAGCTTTTGACACGTGTCCACACCCCACTTCGTTATAGCCATGCTGAGAGATGACTCGAACATAAATGACTGAAAGTATTATTTCTAATTATAATATACTAATAATGCTTTCGAATGTTTGTGCTCACATAACTCGAAAGAAATCGATAGAATATATGAATGAATTAAATTATTATTATTACACAAAGATACGTTTTTATTCCGAACTTCAAAATAATTTCTAAGGGCAAAAAATCACTTGTGGGACATGAATTGTAAAACACAAACATTACTTTCTTTGAACGCTGTTACGTTTCTTAGTTGCTTACCTGGGTCCCCACAGCTACCTTCTGTGGTACTAAATCCGCGTTCGAGGCGCCAGTAAAGCATTGCGCGTCAGGACCGTGTGGAGTCATCATGGAATGCAAAGACGCGCCTCCCGGAAAGAACCCACCTTCCTTAGCTTCGTATGAACCCAGAATTAGACCCATGAACTCACTCATACAATTTCCTGTAAAATGAATATTAAACTTTTAATACTATAATAGATAATTGTCGGTAATGTTTCTAAAAAAATTGGATCCATTCATTCAAAATTACATACAGTTATAGATACTAGATATTGGTAAACCACGAAACGATTCTAATGTATAGGTAATTATACTCATAATAGCTTTAAAAATTGGAGAAGTTTTAGACATGTTTTCTCAGGAAGGTTAGTCGGGGACGAGAAAAGTGGGTTTTCAGTTGTTGTAGATCTATGTATTACAAACAAATACAATTCTCTAGTAAAACTTTTAGCAAACATTTTAAAGTCTAAAATCTTCATTACAAGCGAGATTCGGCAAAGATGAATCACCAGCGTTTGCTCTTTCATTGTAAAAACATGTTCAGAAAATTACAGCTTCAAAATGTTAAAAATCAAAACAAAAAATGTTAAAGAAATCTGGTTTGCCCCAACCCTAGCACACAATCTGGGTACGCCCATATGCGTACCTACTAGTTGTTTAAGAGTTCAAGATACTTACTGTGATAATAAGGCGGTCTGAATGTGTTTTCCTGAACTGCCCAACGAGGAGGAAAAATAACGAAGTCTGCTATAGCAACTCCGGGCTTTGTCGAAGAGCAAGTGAGGACTGTGAAGATAGATGGATCCTGTAATAAAGATTTTGTGATAAATTGTAGTCATTTTTTTGTTTGCTATCGATATTGTATTTATTTTATTTCCCCCAAGCTTTGTTTTCCTTCAAGTTATTCAGTACAGTCTTTGGGTCGTAATTCTCCTCTCCCTTCGATTCCGTCGGATGGCGTGGGTGTCCTTAAACCTTATTTTTTTACTATTAACGTACGGCACTAATAACGTAGATTAAAAAAAATATATAAAAAAGATACTAACACAGTGATCGAAGGAAACAGAGTTGATGACCATAAACTTGCTTAAATCGTATTTGTACGGCACATAGTTACCGTGCCATGCTACGACGTCGAACGGAGAGTGACCCTGTACAGCCTCGAACAGAGCTCCTTGGTATTTGTTTATAATCTTGAAATCTGGTTTGAGCAAGTTGGCGTTTTATTATTACAATGACTTAAAATTTAAGACTTACATATTTAATGGAGCAGAATTGTGTAAGTCAAAAGATTTTACCAGTTACTTCTTTATCCTCATAATGTGCAACAGGTGTAAGAAAGTCACGAGGGTTCGCTAAACCATTCGCACCAATGGGTCCTAAGTCGGGCAGTTTAAAATGGCCATCAAACACCTCTAAAATATATCCTCTGCAATAAAAAGAAGAACATAACCAAATTGATGTACCTACTGTATAGGTATACATCAGTATTGAACTCGAAATGTTCCTACTAGGTTGTGAAGTATTCTTTACCTTGTCGCTCCTTCCACTTCAACGGAAAATCGCATTCCTTGTTGTAAAACGGCAATTTCATTAGGTCGGACTTCCATTTTACCAAATTCAGTTGTTATCTTTAATTTTCCTTGTTGTGGTACTAATATAAAATTACATAAGGATAAGTTTTAAGTTTTGATGTATACCATTACCAGTACAAACTTATAATCTTGACCTTATTTATCATAATTACCTATAAGAAAGTCTCCATCACTGTTATAAAATGCGCTGTTCTCCATAGAGCTATTACATAAATAGACGTGTATGGCGATACCGTGTCGAACACGCGGGTCACCGGCGCCACATACCGTGTGTAAACCCGATGCGAAGTCTACTGAGTTTTCTGATGGGATATCGAAGGGAAGCCAGCGGGACTGCGAGGTAATAAAAAAAGTCATATATGTATTAAGATAACTACAAATGTGGTACTGGTGTTGTCAAGTATAATTATGGCTCTACCTTTATTCGTATGAAAGATGACTTAATTTATATTTTACGTGTATTTCCCTATTTAGGTACCTGGTTGGGATTCGGCTCTTCTTCGTCCCATTTGTGTGTCAGGTATTTTGAAATATTTACTTTCACAAAAGGTGTGTGAATAACTGAAGGGCGGATCCTGTAAAATTAATTTGATATACATACTTATTAAGTAGATTGAAATACTTTATTTTATATTAGATTTTTATAAATAATAAACATTTATGAATCAACTGATAGTCTAACCTGTAAAGCCAAGATCGTTTGTTATCAGCTCGTGGGGCGGTGAAAGCGCTGCCCGACAGCTGTTCTGCGTATAGTCCGTACGAGCATCGCTGAGGACTATTCTGACCTTCAGGTAAAGCACCCGGGCAACGAGGGTCCTCGCTTGAGAACTCCGAGCCGAAACCGGACAGATACTTGGTTTAAGAAATATATACATTTTTTATTTATCTGTGACTATTATTTTACACCGTATAGGCAACTAGTGAAATTCAATGTATTTTTTTAGTGTGGCTTATTTTGAGCGAAACTTAATAGTGATTAAATGATAAAAACAATTCTGTGTAATAAAAAAAGTAAAGTACCTACCCAACAAAACACAATAAGCTAACTGTTAATAAAAAATAAGGAAACTGACCACAAACTCTAATACATATATATTTAGAAAAAATGTATTAATTAATAGTTAACACTTGCTTACCTTAAGATCTGCCATATTACAACATGCGACTCTAAGATATTGTGGTATTATAAAGACTGAGATATTTACGATCAGGCTGAAATACCTGCCGGTATGCAAATTAGTCTTGTATGTTTATTAAGATAACAGGTATCTGGACCGAGATAAACTTTATTCAATAACAAGTTACGATGTAAATATAAAATAATAAGTTGACGCCTCTGGTTAAAGAAAATCCGATATTTAAAAAGAAGTTGTCGGCAAAGCTTCAAAGCTTAATTTAAGGATTTAAAAGCTAGTTCTTAATTCGAATTCTACGATAAATAATCAGTTTATTATTTATTTGGAGTTGGCTTTATCATAGCTTAATACTGATTTTGTTTTTGAAGTGCTTTTGTTGCGATGTTTTTACAACAAATAGTTTAATTGAGAAAGAACATACCTATCGCACTTTTGCAAAACAAACTTGTTTACTACATTAAGTTTCTTCGAGTTCTTCATTATACAAGTATGTAAATATAACAGGTTGAGGTTTGTTAAGGCTCTCGATTTCTATGATTTTTATCAATAAACAATATTTACTTCAATTTTTAATTATTAAGAACAATACTTTCCTTTAGGGTACAAGGTTCGACTTCATCCGGTATATTTGTGTGCTGGGTGTTATTTTTACTTCGTCAAGCATTGTGGTAGGATATCATTAGAAAGTATTTTCCGCAACAGTTCGAAAATTACAAATATATCTATACATTGAGCTGAGCTTAAGCGAAGCTCTTAACCGTTTTGGAATCCATTTTTTGAGGCAATATCACAAGATTTACTTGACCAATTTTAACCAAAATTGGCACGCATGTCAAGGACGTGACTGAGCTTCTACTCCAAAAAACAGAAAAAAAAATACTGTTTCGTTTTAAAGATATGGTCAAAAACTGAATCTCCCATAGACTTAAGCTTATCTGAACCTGCGCACGCTCGTCAATCGTTACTCTTAATCTTTCCGATGCCAGCAATTTCATTGGAAGTCCTTGGGCACGGTTTGGACCGACTTTAGTAGCATAAAAAGGGAGAGGGCGCTCAGCTCAACTCCCGCAGGGCATTGTGGCGGATTTACTCTTAGCTCTTAATTTTGCCGTAGTCTTATTTGCTATCTTGTTATAAAGAATACATAACAAAACGATAGTCACATATAGTCAAATAAGGAAGCAAAATCTGTTTTAAAACATTTTTGATATATTTGATATGGTTATAATTATCTTTTATGTTCTTTATCACTTATAGATTACTATTTACTTTTATATTCACGGAAAATATAGGAGTTCTGGGAATGACAAGACGACTAGAAACTAATAGTTTTTTTTGCATAATAATATAGCTTCTTATTTTATTGGCGGAAAGATGCCGGGGACAGAAAACGAATTGGTTCTTATAATTAATAATAAAACACATGTAAAGGTTATTTGATTATTTATTTCAAACTATTTGAAAAATTTGTCGGAATATACAAGTAACAACTACATGTATGATACAATGTATTCACTATTGCAAGTAATTTGTATGCGTAATTAAAAACTCCTACGATTACAACATTATTATTGTTCTTATTAATACTTTAGCTTATCAACTTGGACACAAACAAACAAACAATGTATATACATTGTACATTGATTGATATATGTTTTTGATAAATAATTGCCTAAATCAGTAAGCCTATGAAAATAGCAACAGCTTTATCATGTAGGACTAAAATATTACAATATTTATTATGCGTTATGTTGTTTCGTAACAGTCTATAATATTTGATTCTACGATATGAACCAATGGTATTAGTACTAATATGATTATAAGCATTATAACGACAATAATGTAACAATAAAAGATTTTTTGTTGGTAAATAAATGTAACATTTTAGTCCCAATTATTAGTTTTGATTTGGCAAAGAATTGCAAGAACATTTTGAATAATAAATATTGGCTAAAATGAATAAATAAACTAACATCAATTTATTATTAAGAAAATAATAATATCATCTCAATGGTAAATACGAATATAAATCACAGCAAGGAGTCAACTAACACGCGCCTAACACCACAACACATTACATAGCCAAATATTTAGCATTAGCGATATTGTCCAATTTTTAAATAATAATGAATTTAAAGAAAATGGCTGAACAATCTTATAATATTTAGTTGTAAGAATGTATATTAACAAATAATTATGTGAATATTCACGAGAACAGTGAGCACAACTAACAATTCTCTACTTTCGTAATTGCAGTTACATTTATATAAAAAATAGTTTTATTGAAGTATCATAACAAAAACAACATAATTGATGACAATATCCAAATTATTATAAAACATACAAAAAATATAAATAAAATGTACTAAAATATTTTTAACAATTAACTAAAAATTTACAAAACTTACGAATAAGTGCCTCAAAAGTGTAACACTACTGTCCAGCAGAATATATATAGCAATTTCATACAAAAATACATGAATCATCATATTAAAAACAAAGCTCATAATGTTAATATACAAAATCTATTGAAAAGATGTAATTAACACAATGTAAACTAACCCTTAATCCTACAGTGTTAGACTTCCGAGGCTCCCTTGATCCTACACCCTACCTTATAATAACATTAATATCACATGGCCCATACAACGGCCTCAGACGCATACGATGATGATATACGCTGATATAGGTAACAGTACAAAGCATAGACAACCATCAATTTTAATTTAATACATTGAATAGAAATATTTGGTAATATTCGATTCTCTAAAAAAAGAAATAAATAAATTAACATTATAATTTAATAACAATATAACGCCAATAACACAAAAAATGCGAAACCATTTAGATAGCTTTAAAAAAATAAAGCTAAAAAAGATTCGCGTCTAACTTTTTTTCATTAAAAATCGCAAGGTCGTAAGTTTTATTCTGGAAAACTTGTAAATGGATTCACGTATTGGAAAACGAGAAATTTCCATCTTTCCAAGTTTCAGAATCACTTTTATTAACTTGTTCCTTTAATTGTGACTGGCTTTGTTATTTTACATACATAAAATATTACCTCAAAGGGTCATCAAATGATATTATTTCTTTTTTTTTAGGTTATAAAGGCTTGTCACTAACACTATGCTATAATATATAGAGTATTGTTTATTCAAAGATATATGAAAGAGATCACTTCAGTAAATAGATAATAAAATCCACAAATTATGAAGACGCGCGAAATTTGTCTACCAAATTCAAGGTTAAATATGTAAAACTACATCATTATTGGTTTGACAATCAATCATGTAAAGATGGACATATATTACAAGTTTTTGCCAAAATATACTTAGTTCTAATCTAGTTAACAATAATTAGCCTATCTACATAGAAACCTGCAAGTACTACAGTTATATTATTTTTTGCAATTTTTATTACAAGCGTTAGCATCAACTTTTCAAAATATATAACTAAATTGTGCTGAATATCTCTGTCTCTTCCATAACAAGAGTTTGTATATTTGTGTTACAAGTAGATAATGTCATCAGCAATGGTAACTAAGTACAAAGGTTTTAAAATAACCTTTATTTAAGGAGCTCTACATATATTCTGTAGCTTCAGTGTGTACAGAGTATAGTCAATCGTAAACAGGAAGAGCAGTAATCAATATTGTCAAAATAGTCCGTCTGTTATTATATTTTCGAGATAGTATCTATGAATATTTATATCTAATATAATTTGTGACAGCTGAGTATTATTTAGCAGAGTATATTATTACAACCGAAAATACAACACATGCCGCGGTGATCATAAGCAAATTTTTGTTTCTAAATAAATTATTGATATATTTTTTTTCGCGTTCTACCTTCATAGCAAATAATATCATAGATACGGTGGCATGTAGTAGCATTATTGAACATCCAAAAGGTGTATTATATTTAATACTAATATATCCATGACTTTGAAAGCAAGATTAAGTATTGACGGATAAAATGTTTTTTCAATTCACTTATATAGCATATTGATTAATATTGAATATAGTACTTTATATTACTGTTGAGGCAACATATGAGACCAGGCTGTCTCGTACTTGTGGTAGGCGACGCTGCAGGGCGACTTTGAGGCTTCCACGACAATCAGCGGGAATGGTTCGTGCTGGAAAAAAACATATAGATTACGACTAGGATAATAATATAGATATGACCACAAATAAGTATGATAATTATGGTATATAATTAACACAAAAAAGTATCTGAATTCCATATTTGTATATAATCGGTATTCGGTAGATAATCGGCAATTATGAAATTCAAAGAGCCACGTTTTACTAAAAATGAACTAGTGAAAGTTTGTTATCATGAAATTAAAGTCTAACGGCCATTTATCACTCAAGGTTTAATGTTTTAAATGGATTTTTTGTACTGAATAAAATGGAGTCCGGTTTGTAGCTTATTGAACGTTAATTAGGCAGGAAAAGTGGAATAAACATAGTTTCAACATCCGAAATAAGTGTTGCACACTAGCAAATAGTTTGTCACCATTTTTAGTGATCAACGCGCGCACACGCACACACGCACGCACACACATACTAATATACCGTGAGCCTGGCGTGTGCGTCCTCCAGCGCTGCCAGCAGTCGCTCCAGCTCTGCGGCGCTGGGCAGCAGCAGGGCGAGCCCCGCACCTCGCTCTCGGGCTTCACACACGCTCCACTCCTGTAAGCGGTCGGGTTATTACAAAATAGTGTCTTTACTATGGGATTGATACTTTGTAAAGTGAAACATTTTACTTAAAAAATTTATTCCCAATTTTTTTATGTGAAAACGAAACATTCGATAAATAGCCTACATTAATAACAAGTACGGGTGCAGAGGTGAGAAAGAAGATTTTTAGTTCATCACATATTTTATTAAGACGGAGACGTTTTGTGAACGTTTTCAGTAGCTACCAATTATAATTTGATATATTTTTCCGTAAGCGTTTAGATACATACCAAGCAACACCAGTTTTCATCATTGTCCGGAATTTTAAACGCCGTTAGATTCTTGATCGAACCGCAAGCTAATATCTCGATATCTCCGTTCATCTCTTCAACATACTCTGAAAATAAATTCATAAATCTAATGTAATGTAAAATGTAAACTTTGTTTTGCATTTTAAGCTGACAAGTCATTAGCCTGATATAGAGATTTTTTAATAAAAAAATATATATTTTTTCTTTGAGTGTACTCTTATAAAATATCGATAATTCCGTAGAATATAAATTTTGAAATAATATAAACACCACCCCTTTTAAGAGAATACTTCAACTTAGATCCCTGATAATATCCCAATATCTAAAGACATCGAATCTTATCCTTAGTTGAAATGAAAGTGTGACTGACCTCTGAACAGTGCGTCGGAGCCCCTGTCCTTGAGGTATGCGGCCGCTCCGGCCACGAAGGCGAGGTCCAGCGAGTCCCTGAGGCTGACCACCTCCGCCGCCGTCACCAGCACCGTGCAGCCAGCCGCCCGACCACCACGCTCGCACTTCTTTGGACCGTCCTTCTCTTCCAGCGCCTGAGACATATGTTCAAACAAATATATAATGGGTCTCGTTGCAGCAACTATCGTCTGATAGAATGTTACTGTATCTGTTCCATATAAGGCTATCCTAGACCAGGTTACCCTATCAGCCCTGCCTGTATTGTTTTATTTTTCTTCCTATATTTATTTAAATTATCATCAATCTTTTTTAATTGTTTCAAATATTATACTATTCGAAATAGTCAAATGGATTTTAAACAAATGTCAAGGGTTTTTTGGGTCAAGATTTAGATTAGATTTAGGGAGTACAATTGCAAAAACATAGCATAATTGCAATTTTCTAGTAACAGCTACAATTAGGTAGCTACACCAGCTGTAGGGTACACATATCTGTCACTCAAGCTCAACGGATGACACTAGATAGAATAATTACTTTCAATAAACGATACTTAGTCCTTAAATCTCCATACAGATCTCTTACAACGCATACCTGAGCAGCATGTAGTAGCAGGGACTGCAGCCAGGAGGACGCCGTGGGGTCGTCTGGGGCCGCCAGCAGCAGTCTACTGGAGTCCCCCAGCGCTATCTCGAAGCAATGGGGTCGACGGGACGGGTCCACGTGACGACGGACCCCCACCACGGAACGGAGTGATATGTTGTTGGGAAGGGGCGTTCCATCAGGTGAATGTGGGCCCCAGTGGAGAACCCCCGCTCTGTAAGTGATATTATAATTAGTTTTTATAAATTAATTATCTATTCACTTTAATGAATAAAATCAGTTTTAGTATCAGTTTTAAAATGATATATTATAGCATTGTATGACAATCATTGGGATTTATGCAATGTTAGTGATGTAATCTTAACTTTATTTTACTATGGTGATGTTGAATGTCGCAATTATCTTCAAGATTAACTATTTCTTAATACTAGAAGGTCGTCGATAGAAATTACTTTATATATTTCTAAATTACTTTTTAATAGAGCAAGGTTTTCCATTCTATTGCCTTTGGATGTTTAATTATTGAAACATGTGATTTTATCTACCAACAATAGCGTGAAATTTAAACAATTATATTTTATCAATTATACATAGAAAAAAAAATTGTAAACACTATTCTCCTACAACTCAAATGTAAAAAGAAAGATTTTAAGTATCATTCCGACCTGTATTATGTGGACGGATTTATCATAAGTTTCACTCACTTGGCTTTCACAAAAATGTATCTCATAACTAATTAGTGGTAGTTCTGTCTGCCGGAGATAATTACTTTAATAACACCTTGTAATCTAGCTACGGTCATTTTATTAGAATTGCAATTTAATTATTAGTATTAATCTTTATAATACAAAATTATAATTCTTGATGCAGCTTGTTAATAATAGTGTATGGAGTTTATATTAATGAAACATACCATTACACTGATAGTTCATTGTTTTGCTCAAGACATTATAATTTGGCTCAAAGGTGAAGGTATTAGTGATTCTTTTCATTGCGATATTATATATGTAATTTACGTTATATATATAAAACATAAATTACATCCTACATACCCAAATATATATAAATATTACTTGTGTTGTTCTTAATATTATCCAACAAGATCTATAATATATTATTTATGCAATAATGAACGTAATAATTTCGCGAATGAAACTAGTTTGATACAAGGCTCGCTTCTACTTAATCATTTATCGGAAGGTATATACATACATAAGTTTTCCACTATATAAATTCATTAAATACAAGGTTATGTAGTATAATGCTTGGTGATAATGATTTCGTCTTAAAATCTAATACTATTATTTTATTTTAATATTCAGGGAGAATTAGAGTTTTTTTAAATATATATCTAAGTTTTATATAATATATATATGTCATATTCTAGAGGTACATGTAACTAAACATTTTATGGATACAGGTGTAAATATGAAGTATAGGACTTCGGTCGAGAATGTACTGTTGGAATCTTGAACTGTTTCTAATGAGAGTATTAGATAAGTTAAATCGTTTTCTTGTTTATTACTTTTAATTAGACAGGCTGATCCATGTTGCTTTAGCGTCCTTCTCTCGTTATAAATATTTGTATGTTTGTTTATCAGACATGTGCAATTACTATTTTATTACTTAATATAAGTTTTTGTGGAAGTAGCTTGTAATGCTTATGAATCTATATACAAATATAACCAAAAATACATACATATACAATAATGGTGACATTTAACTACATAAATATTTTTAATAAAAACAATCGAGGTGTTTTTATTTTTTCTGAATTTATATATTTTTGGATGTTTCTTTTTTATTTCCTTTTATTTCTCCAATATCTTTCCTGTTTGTCTGTGTAGGCATCACGCTAAAAATAGTGGACGAGTTATATTTAATATTTGTATTATAACCTATTCACGCACTTTACATGTAGGATACATTTAAATCCGGAACACATAAAAACAAATAAAAAATATCAAATTTTAAATAATTCTTTTTAGTAATAAAACCAAAAATAGATTATATGGATTCGAAAATATTTTAAGTAATGATAAATGGTCTATTATTTGGTTAGGGAAAAGGCACATTAGACGATAATGCTGCTAAAAGCTAATATTAAATATAATATAAGACCAAAAATAGCGTTCTGTGGAACTCCATATCTGTCTATAGTAATACTAGGTTGACTACTAGGTTGGCAGCCACTCTGACTGTTAGTTGAGCACAGATTCAATTATTTCATTCGTAAATTGCGACATTTTGTTTTTCGGTGATTATTCCTCAACTACATGACTGATCACAAACTTTTTGTTGCTAATCCAACGATGATAATGCTGCTATTAAATATAAATAAAAACAACAATTCAGTTCAGGAGAAGAAGCATCAGGGAGATCCGTTGAAGCCAACTACATGAGCATTGCTCAATTAATTTTCTAATACATACCTAAGCAAAAAGTAGCAGGGCTCAAATCGCTTTGTCTTTTCAGTCTTGCACATGAGATATCCCTCCAGTGGCGCGGCAAAGGCTCCGGGCGCCTCTATTAGCCTGTCTTCAGCGTCGCCTGAACACGCCCGTCCGTAATATAGGATCTGAGGCACCTTTGAAATTTTTATGTAATTACTGTCAGAAATATGTTCAATTCAGTAAATCTGTTAAAAAAGAACCTTATAGTGAAAATAAAGACCTTTTTTTCGTGCCTTTTCCTGGTAACAGCAGCCGCTAAATGCTTGCAAGTGAGCGGTAGCATGGCCGGCGGGCGCTGGATACGCAGCGGCGAAGTCCGAGCGCTCCACTCCAGGGAGGACGCCAGTCGCGTACCAAGGGACGCCTCGCCCGTCACCACCGAGCAGGCTATGTTACCAGCTATGTCTATCACTTGAATGTATTGCGCTTCCGGTCCGACCTAATAATTTTTAAGACTTTAGGTATGTCCTTTTATTTTACATTTAAATTATTATATCATGTAATATATTGGGTGGCAATAACATAACATTAAATAAAAATAAAAGGTGCAATGAATTTAAATGTAACATTGAAATAAAAAAAAAACTTATTACTAAAATAACAAATATTATCTTATTGTTTATTTTTTTTATATTTACTAAAAACGTAATTTAGAAATAGCTTTTATTTAATGTAGCATCGTTAACCTTGCTCTGGTAATGAAAACCTTGTAATTAGTAATAAAAAAAAAGCGTTTTGTAAAAAGAACATTCCTCAAATTTATTTGCATTTACTAGTAGTTTAGTTTAAAAATAAACGCAGTGTATTTCTCAAGTAGTGACTAAACTGTAAACGGGTCATCACGCGACGCATTGCGTGTAAGATCTTGTTATAGTCAGTTTTTATAAGTGGGGAAATATGTGAGTCACCATAAACACGGGTGAATAAACAATTTATTATGTACATACAAATTGCATGCGATGTTCCGTTAAGTTATCAATATTGCCACTTGACTGACAACCAATTTATCTAAATATATAAGTTTTAATTAGTTCATAAACTTGTAGAAAATTATATCTTTAAAGATAATTTCTAGTTAAAATTCTCATTCTAACATGTTATGTTAATAAGTTCCATTTATGTTACCTAAGTCTTGTTATTCTTATAATATAGTTTTTATGATTATATCACTATTATAATATAACCTTTCTTCACATAACGCATAATGACCGATAATTTACTAAGTATCGTATATTTATTCCTAACTAAAGATTTCTTTCAGAGGTCATCTACTTTAAATATTTACTTAATTAATGTTTTTTTGTTATGGTTACATAGTATAATAAAGATAATTGGTAACAAGTTATAATATTCTTGAATACTTAATGTGTTTTGATTAGAGCCCATTAAATTGGTTTTCGGGAATAAGATGCTTATACACACTTACCGCTATCGCATCTAATTCGTTGTGAGGTAATCGGCACAGGATATCGTACTCAGTACCTCCGGGCTTCACACTAGCTACGTACAGCGCATAGTCAGTTATAAACACCAAGAGAGGTGTCCACGAGCCGTCCGCCATGTTATAAGGAGACTGGACCTTCATCATCTACAACAAATAATTAATGGGTTATTCTCAATATACAGGTCTTTGTTATAGCGACTATAATGATTTGAGTGAACTTACTCTATTCAGGGTTTCATTGGGATAGGAGAATATTTGCAGTCTGAGTTTTTCATTGCATTCAATAGCGACATTGTCTTCAAAGCTGTCAAAGTATGAAGGCTCGTCGGCCGTCAGCAGTCGCACTGATAGTCTTTTGTTCTCGATGACTTCTTTGTTAATAAGACGCGACATTCTTGCAGCGGAAGTATGATATGTTTCAGACACATCCTTGAATGGGTAAATGATACTTGGAAATAACTTTTCCATTCTCAGTTTGAGCTGATAGAACTTATTATTCTTTATTTTAAGTTCGAGATCTTTTTTTTGGCACACAGTCTTCAGATACCTATTGAGTATCATAGATTTATTGGATTGCAACTTTTGGTTTGATGGACTATCAAAGAAATCGTCATTAAAATCTTCTGCGCCCTTTAGTGTCGAGTTGTCTGTATTTGAACAATTATCACTGATTTCATCGTTCTTTTGAATAGTTGTTGATGCTGACTTACGACTGTACCTGTTAACGTTTTGCTTTTTGGGTGAGGATAAGTGTTTGGATATACCATTCTTTTGTTCTGTTTCGTCCTGAACATTTTTGCTAAACTGTCGCTTTGGTGTTGACGTCCTGCTTGAGTTATCAGCATCAGATTGTTGTTGACTTAAATCGGTTTTACTAGAACTTAGTACTATCTCCTTGATGGGTGTTGATTCTGGTATTGGTACAAAAGATTCTTTAGGAGCTTCAAATGCAGTTTGAAAAGTGTCATGGACGTAGCTGTAGGACACACCTTTGTGCTCATAAACTGTACTTTCACAATTTACCACATATTTACTGAGAGGTGGAAATACATCACCCTTATTTAAAAGCTTTTTATCATGTTGAGTTTTCATATTAAGAGTCAATTTATGACGAGGTGATCCTTCACTAGGTGTTCTATCTCCGGTTATAGAGGTTCTAGAACTCGTCATTACTTCCTTAGGTTTATCAACATCTAAAGGTTGAGAGTTAAGATTGATTTCAACAAAGTCATCATCATCATCAATCTGGAATCCAGAGTCAAGGCTTTTTGATAATTTTTTACTTTGATTCATGTCACATGGTAAAGCTTCAACCACATTATTTAATTCTAGACTTGTTTCAGGCAAGCCTTTTTCAGGTGCAAAGTTGAAATTAAAATTTTTGTAGAAATTTTTTAACGAATCAATAATATTGTTAGCATCAAGTAAATTCAACATCTTGTTATTATTTTTCCTTTCTTCTACAATATTGGTGCTGATGTATCTTTTTTTCTTGAGGACTGATTTAACAGTAATGGGACTTTGGGTTACTTCTAGGGGCTTCTTCTGGCGGTCATGACTCTGATCAATATCGGCTTCCGAAAAATATGTCTTTCTTATAAATGATACATGCCCACCACCATTTTCAAAACCATCACAGGAGTAAGATTTTTGTGTTTTTTCCTTTTTCTTGTGGACTGGTAATGTTTCTGTTTTATGTGAGTGTGATGAGGATGAATCACTTGATGAAGTTTCTGAATCACAGCTAAAATTAGAATCTGAGCTATTTGAATCACATCCATATAACTTGCCGTTTGGTTTTGCCTCATTATTATTATCAGAGTCCTTGTTATCTCTTTCAAAACCCTGAGAATATTCAAATATACCACTTCTATCATGTTTTGAATCTCCATAAGTAAGAATATCTGACATAGTTTGTTGAGCTACATCTGCTGCATATTTGGGTTGCTGTCTATCACCGGAAGCACACCATGAGAATCTATCATTCACAATATTCTTTTGTTTGAATTTATCACAGTAAGACCCATTTGGCCCATAGGAAATAAAACCTCTTTCTATATGAATATTATCAGTTCTAGTATTGTTCAAAATATCCTCATGGAAAGATACCCTTTTCTTTTGTGAGCTTGGGCCACTTTGAGATTTTTTTCTACACCGCCTTCTGTATACAATATCTTCCGATAATGATTTCTTTGGTTCAGATGATCTTAAAGCAGACTTTTTCACTTCATCCGTACTTACTTTTTCACTTTCTAAAGCCTTCAAAACTACATCTGGCAAATTTTCGTAAGCTGGTTTGGAATGAACTTCAATTAACAGTTCAGGTACAATATCATCAGGAGGGCCAACATTCTGGTTGTCTATATCGCTGCGTGTCATGATGCTGCTGTTAGTACTTTTGACCATATCTTGCGATCCCGATGGGGCAGCATCGTATATACTATCACAGGTTAATTCTTCCGCTCCGACAAGACTGTGAGACATAAGAGCCTGGCTTGTGGCTTCTGAAGCTTCGCTGTCTAAACATAAAACACCAGAATCACCGGGCGTATCAGCAAGGCTGCTCGTTGTACTAGATATTAGGTGGGTATTGCCTTGTAAGCATAAATCGGTAGGTTTACCAGCACTTCCGTTCACATTCTCCATTTTTGAACACTGGAATGTATCATCACCACATCTGAAGGTTGATGCAACAGCAGTGTCGTCAGTTTTATGACGACGTTTGATTTTATCGATCTCTTTGCATTTCATTTCAGGAGCTTTGTCGGGAGGCATCACAAATTCCGTTGTTCTAGCTTAGTAGTCACAAAACTTCACTGCGTAAAGCTATTTTAATGTAAGCAATTCATTGATAATGTTTACATTTTATTTTTTTCATATAATTCGCAATAATTCGCAATACGGCCACTTTTAATTTGTTCAACTGACGAACACAAAGCAGCCATTTGTAATATTTTGACATATGTTTAAGTGTTACCACATAAGAGTTGGAAATATAAAATTTACAAAAATCACTCAGTTTGGTTGCAAGCTTATACAAAACGGATACTTCGCTTGCTATATAGATATTACATAACAATAAGTTAGAATGTTTAAAATTATATCTATTCGCATATGGTAGTAATCGATTTACTTACCATTTGTAAGTTGTAAGTACATTGCGAATACTATATATATGTAACAGCCATTATTAAATTTCCTAGTTGTCTTCACAATAAAACTTACAATGTATTGTGTGGATTATCAAGATGTTTATTAGAAATCCAAATCCAATATAAAATATTTTTTTTATAGAACAGTCTCTTTTTTTTTTGCATGCAGCTAGTGGTTTGTAGTATTAAAAATAATAATTACAATTTAATATTTTATTTTAAGTAGATACTTATACCATAACTAGAATGTAAACAATCTAAAGCAGCTCATTCAAACACTAACCACTGTCTTATCACAGTTGGGGACACTATGCTGGCTGGTGCCAGAAGTCCGCAAACCATCTCGCTGGCTGAAACGTGGTGACAAATACAAATTTGATATTGCCTTTTGGCACTGCGTCTTGTATGCATAAAAATTAATGTGCCGCTCGTTGTTGCGATTGTTCAACCCTTTCTTATTAATTTATCTTAACAGAGCAATGAGTATGTGTGCATGTTTTTTTGCTTCTGTAACATCTATAGCTGATGATGGGAAAGCTTTATTTTATAAGTTTACATTCTTATCTTTATGACAATAATTCTTGAAAACAATCTAAATTTCAATCTTTTGTTCAAATATAGTTTTGCTTTTTTACAAATTCATTTTTATATTGATCTAATTGTTACTTATGGTATACTTAGGTTTAATATTATTATTACTATAAATTTCTCAGATTTTTGATCTTGCAACACTGGTAGTATGGTAAACCGTAAAAGTAAATATAAACTAAAACCGCCGACAGCGCGCGAATACAAGTGTAGATTTGAGGTTAATAAAAGTAAATTGTATACCTGAGATTTTTAAGATTTGCTAATGTAAAACAAAAAGAAGTCATCATGAAAAAAATCGATAACGCAGGTCTTTTTGTGATAATATTAAATTTATTTGTAATCAGTTGTGATTCTGCCAAAATAAATACACCTAGAGTTTTGCTACCATGGTTCGAAAATTTTTACGTTAAATTTACTTTCGAAATCATCGAGGGTGGTTGCTATTCTTGGTAAGTTCAATGGGGCTGTAAGAAAATCCCTCATGTTTTATTAACAATCTGTAAATTCTAACTTTATTTTTATGAAGGAGTTTATCTCGAGATGACACAATTGATCTTGAGCCATTGTATGAAGATACATGGAAACACTGTTCCCGGGCCGCACGTGTTTCTGTGTCCAAAACTTGTATACCACCCTGTTCCGCAATTATATTAACAGAAGAATTAAATACTGGAGAGGTATAGAGCATTCTACAAAAACACCAGTTTGCTTACATTTTCTTTTCATGCCATTATTGTCATATATTGATATGTTTATTTTAGATACTACGTGGAGATGTGGATGTTGATGTTATAAAGTCCTTAAAAATTGTGAGCACAACTCACAATCTATTTTTGGAAGAGGCACCTGAAGCTTTCGAAGTTGTAGCATATGATGATAAAGGTTTGTATAAATTTATGTGGTTTGTACTTAATTTGGACATATTTACATAAAATAAATATATTCAATGAATGCAAATTTATGTTTCTAAAAAAATTGTATTCTGAATATAAGTATTTAGTAACAAATTATCATTTCTTTAGTTTTTAGTATGAGATACTTAATATTATGACATTCTTTGCAGGAAACAAATTTACTACTCTAGAAGGAATCAGCTTTACATGGAGTACAGAAAATATTGATTATGATCTGAACAAACCACTAGTGACGTGAGTGTGACAATAATAAAAAAATAAAATAAAAATACACAGATTTTACGATTCTTAATATACTTTAGTATATTTTCAATTGAATACTGAATGAATATAAACTAAAAAAGTTAAGTCTATCTAATATATATTTTTTTATTTCAGTCTTGTGCAATGGAAAGATACTGATTATGAAGCACCCCAAGGTATAGCAGAACTTGAAGCTCAAGGGTTACATTCTTATTCTGTACTTCTCTATGGTCAGGCTATGGGAGAGTCCCGTGTCACAGTGTGCCTTGGTCAAATATGTACTGAATCCAACTTACATGTGGTGGCAAGTGTTGTTCTTACACCTGCAATTGCTTTTATTGCACCTGGTGACACTCTGCAATATAAGTAAGTCACTTAATCTTTAATTCATCAATATTGTAAAAGTGCTTGTATGTAACAAGTTTACCATATTAAGTTCCTAAGTAAGTCATACCACAGTATATGTATATTATTATTAGGCCTATACCACACATTTTGACACAGTAAACAAAAACTAATAATAAAATAAAATATATTTATAGATATATATTAACAATCAGTCTAACTTTTGGAACAAAAGGATAATAGTAATAAAAAGAATATATTTCATTAATAAAAAATATATATATTTTTTAGAGTCGTTAGTGTCCGCGCTGGTCGTTTGACTGTAAAAGATGTTGCTTCAACAGTCTATAACATGGAAGTGCCGCAAAATGATATAGGCACACTAGAGGACGCAGTTAGTGTTATCCGTGGTAAAGAAATTGGATCAACACAGATTTATCTTATGTCAGAAGCAAAGGAAGTAGCGAAAGCGACACTGACAGTGGTAGAGCCTTATTCTATCCGTGTCACAGTACGACCATCAAACTTGATTGTTCATGGAGATGTATTTATTATACATTGTGTGGTTTTTGATGAGGAAGGTCATCCGCTCACAGCCGGTCCAGAGCTATTGATAAGGTTAACAGTAGAAGGTGCAGCCAACGTGCATTTAATAAAGTCAACGGAGAATGGTACAATTACTGATGCCATTGCACAGAATGCTGGGGAGTTTACAGTTTCTGCAAAATTATTTTCTGTTGCTGGAAAGAGTTTGTGGAATAATGTATGAATATTAATTTGAGATATTATGTTTATTATTAATTTATATTTTGAAAACTAGGTAGTTGAATTAAGGTTTAGTTGAAATTAAAAAATATGGTTATTCTAGGTAGAAGGACAAACATCTGCAGTGGCTGTGGATCCTTTAGAAATGGTGCCACCTGAAATTTTTGTAGCATGGACGGATATCATACAGTATGGTTTTTATATTTCATCATAATATAAAAAGAATAGAAATGGTTTTGAATTAAACTCATGTAAGTTTTATAAAACAAATTGTATTTTTAGTGAAATTTCACTAAAACATCGTGGTGGGGGTGACGAGTTAGTGACCTGGTCTGAGGGAGAAGAGAGCTTTCTCTCGCTCACACCTACAGGGCTGCTTATCGTGCGAGGAGTGGGTCAAATGGATGTCAAACTACATCTTACAAAGTACCCTCATGTACGCGCCTCTGGCAGGTATGTTGTATATATAAGGAAAGATACTGGAATATGTTTATTTAAAAGAAAAATACAAAAATAATTTTAATTAGAGAATGCTTCTATGATCTAAATATATATATTTTAAATTTCGAATATTACTTACTAGTAGTGTTAGTATTGTTATAATTACCCAATCGTCGTTTTGTTTATTAAAGATTTAAACTTATGTTGTAAATATTTGTTAATAACTGTTACCTACTTAAGTTTTATATTTAGTTACAATTACCAATGAATCAATATTATAAAATATTTAAATAGGTTTATGAAGATAAGGTATACGAATCAAAATAACAAACAAACTTAACAAAAAAAGAACAAAATTAAACATAATAAAAAATCAACACTCTGGAAGTGCGCGGGGAGTCATATCGGTGCGGGGGACGGAATGCAACCGGAGAACCAATGGACGCTTCGCCCGCCCGTCCTTCCTACCTCTCGGATACCTTATTTTTTTACTAGTGACACGAATCATTCACGATGAATGTTATGCTAGCACTTATAGTATTACCTTTTGTAGAAGTATGTATAATAATATCTCTATGGAAGTATGTGCTTATATTAGTTCATGATATGTCAGAGTATGGTCGGCGGTACCCGAATCGCTCCAAGTATCGAGTTCGGGTTCAGCACGCGTGGGTCGGCCGCATCACTTGCACGTCAAACTTTACGCTACACATCCAGCTACTGGCGAATATTATAATTTTGATATGTAAGTTTTTCGTTACGTATTCTATTTCGGGGTTATGCAAAAAATCATCGAAATAAAATGGAACATACCCCGCTGGTCGCTCTGAGTACGGAATGTATTGTAACGTTTCAGATGCAACTGTACATCGTTCGCCGCGTCTCTACTGGAAGGACCCGAGCCGAGTAACGTGACGGCGGCGCCCTGGATCCAACCTGCAGGTACACTGAGGAGAAATAGCAAAATGACGCACCGTGATCTCGTCCACGCCCCCATTGTAGCACGTGCGTCCTGTGGTCACAGACGGTGCGTGCTGCGTGCTGCAGTGCGTGTACTGGTCGCGCGGCTCGTCGTCGCTGCGCGTGTCGCGGGGCCGCCTGGCGGGCGACGTGCGCGTGACAGTGCGCGCCGCGCCCGCGCTTCTGTGGCCGGAGGCGGCCGCCGTGCTCGTGGGAGCGACGCTGCCGGTGAACACTACTATACACTTTGAGACCTCGCCAAATCTAGATTTAGAATATGTGTAATCGATTAATGTTGCATCACTTTATGAGACATTTTTTGCTTATCGATTGCCGCCCCGTTGGTCGAGTGATTAGCGCAGACGCCTAACGTATAGCGACGCAATGGGGCTCGGGTTCGATCCCCGACAGGGACAGGCATGTATGTGATGAGCATACATGTCTGTATTTCTGGGTTTGGCCATTTATTAAATATATTCTCAGTATTTATATGTGTATTTCTATGTATTCGTAACGTTGTCTAACACCCTTAACACAAGCAAATAATTTGCTTACTTAGGGGTTAGATCAATTTGTGTAATTTGTCCTGTGATATTATTATTATTACTAGCTTTTGCCCGCGGCTTCGCACGCCTTAAATTCGTAGTAAAACAATTCCCACTTCCCTTTTCTTGGCTTGGCTTCTATATGACTTATTTTAAGTGATACAATCAAAATTACGACATCGGCAGACATCGCTCACTGTCAAAAGTATATTTAAAGTTTTTAATAAGGATACAATATTAGGTGCTGTAATTATTTTTATACCTCTCTTGTTTTTACTTAAACGTCCATTTAAATACTTCTTAAACAGAGTACTTAATAACATTCTAACCATATATCACAATTATAGATTCTCATTGAACATAATCAAAATATTACCATGTAAACTTGAGGAATTCTGAGCTACATAATCGACGTTATTTTCCTCATCAACTTGCAGGTCTAGTTTTATTTAAAAAAAAATCTATTTTAAATGATAAACATTGAATTAGCTGTATGCATTAACAAAATTTTAAATACTGAACTTTCACAAAAGCCATTTTTGAGACGGTTTGCATGGTTCCATACCATAGTGCGCCGGCCGACCGTACCGCTAAAAACGCGATGTCCCTATGTTTTAAATCTGTAATTCATTTAAATTACATGCTGTAAAGGGCTATATTGTTTAATATTAAATGTAATATGTATTTGAGTCACTTAATAAGATAAAGATTAATGCTGTATTGCCTAAAATCGCTTCGTAAATAAACAATTATTTCTTGTGAAAAGTAAAGGATAAAAATTGTATATTGTGGGTTATCCCTAAGAGATAAAAATATACCATCGCGGACTCTCTTGTAGAACTTTTTAAGGTATACAATACTTAGTACATTATTTTGATCTATCTCGTGGGGTTCAACCAGCGCGGCGTTTGCACTGTAAGCGCAAACAAAAGTGTTTGTTTACGACTTCGCATTAGAAATCTTGAAATTATCAGTGGTTCTCTGATATACTAAGCATGTTATAATACATATAAACCTTCCTCTTGCATTATCACTCTATCGATTAAAAAAAAAACTGCACCAAAATCCTTTGCGTAGTTTTAAAGATATATACATACAGATATACAGACGCGAAAAGCGACTTTGATTTATAATATGTAACTTGCTGTGCCTGCGACTTTGTACGCGTAGTTTTCGATTTTGATAAAAAGTACCCTTTGTACTTACTAATGTATGTAAAAACTATAAACCTTCAAACCGGTAAGAAGCAATGGTATGACAATAAGAGATTATTAACTTGTTTATTTGTTAATTGATTGTTAAAAAAAACAAAATATAAAGTGAATCCAATGACTATATATTCCCGAAAACTGCATCCAAATCGAGTAATCCGTTTCTGAGATTAGCGTGCACTAACATACAGACATTTAGACGAACAAAATGGAAAAACCTTGTTTTGTGTTATCTTGCTTATATATGTATGAATTTTTGAATTTTTTTTTGTTGTGTGCACAACTACAAACAGATAAACAGACAAAGATTTTAAAAATGCTGAAAATGGATTCTGTTAGTTATTACTTTACATCTTAGTATATTTTTTAAAATATTTTTAATGTACAAAGACTACTCCACAGATTTATTACATGTATAGAATAAGATTTTCATGATACCTATTACGTCATTGACATAAATTGTCATAACTTTTTTATTTCTTAACCAATTTAGATGAAATAAACACTAAATGTTAAATGAAGACTGTAATAATATATTCCCAAAAACCGCATTCAAATTAGTTAAGCCGTTGCTGAGATTAGCGTGCACAAACATACAGACATACAGACTTACAGACATACAGACAAACTGAAAAACCATTGTTTTGGGTTCTCTTGCTCTTATAAATTCCCCCTATGATGTCTTTTTTTTTGATTCCATGTACAGGAATGGCTCAGTGACGATTTTATTATATGTATAGATTATTGACCTGCGCGATCACAATCGATGCTACTAAAGTTTTTTTGATTATTGGAATGATCCGCTCGTTGTCCTCCGAAATTCCTTTTTAAAACCTCTTAAAAATCTGTAGGATTTTGGAACGGTGAGAGTTCCGGCCATTTTTAGATGATCGAGATAATAATAATTAATATTGCTCACTGAACAAAGTCATCGTCATCTATTTAATGATCCGAGCATGTTGTAGGTTATCGGCGAAGGTGAGGATCTAATACCACAGTCCGACGAACCTAGAGTGGCCGAGCTCGATGCGAGAGACGGCGCCTCGCCACATAGCCATCCGGATGCACAACTTTTCTCTCTCAAATGCCGAAGAGTAAGTATTAGAAATTTTATTTTAGTAGAAACACTATGTCGAGATTTAGCTTAATAAGAATAATTTAAATTTATGTCAAAACGTCCGTTGAACGAGAGGTGATTAAAACCTAATAAGTTAAGTTCTGTACGAGCATGTCTATGTCTATTAAGCAAGTATCCTAATGGGTTAGAAAGGCGAGGCCCGCGCGGAGTTGTCGTCGATGTTGGATGAGGAGCGGGAGTCAGTGTCGCTGGCGGCGTGGTGCGCGTCGCACGTGTCGCGCGCTCGCCTCGAGCCGCCGCCCGCGCCCGGGAACTGCTCCGGGCCTAGGTATATACCAATACAGTTTAAAACAACGATATGTACGATAATCATTTCCGAAGATCATATCTGTATTATATTTGTTATAATGTTTTGCAGAATATGGTTGCGTCCGGGGCAAGAAGTTCCGATTAGAGTCACTTTATTTGACGAGAGAGGCAGAGAGCTATTGAGCGAAGAAGGTCCGAATATGTTATGGGAAGTTCATCCTTATCACGTTGGAATAGGGTACAAGGCTACCGATAGATTATTTGTAGAAACTAATCCTAAATACGCTCCCGTGCCCGTACCCGAAAAATATTTTCAGGTGAGTTGAATTTTATTGAATTTATCTTACTAAATAAACTACACAATAACAGGTAGTCAAATTCTCTAGCGAACTTAATAATAATAATAATAATAGCCTTTATTAACATTTTTTTAATTCTAAATACATTTAATCTTAATTCTAATTTATAACAAAGTATATTATCATTAAGTTATCACTGAGGCTACCTTAAACTATACTTTATATTCAATTTAATAAACTAAGACGACTGAGGGGAGGCCACCCAGCAGAAGTATTTCCATTGTTCGGTTTTCTATATTATACCTTCCTATTAATGTTAGGCCTCTGCTGGTTTGGGACCATGTAACTAGGTTGTACCTATAAACAGCTTATAACTTGATTACTACTTGTATAATTGTTTTTCAATAGCTTGTAGTGGCTACAGAACAAGCGATTGGTTGGAGTGGTACATTAAAAGCATCTATACCTGATACTTCCGCCAGTATACAAGCTAAGGTTGTGCCTCCTTTGAAGTGTGAACCTATGAAGGTAAATTTATATTCTTCCCATGAAAGTAAAATTTTCGAAATGTGATTTTTTTTTATGTTGTCTGACTTTATTTTTTAATATTACTTATACTTCATTTCATTCCAGGTAAACATGGCATGGGAAGGCGAAACAGTACCTAACATCTCCGCTGTTACTGGTGGTAGTGGAAAATATATAGTAGAAACTCCAAAAGGTATGTTGTAAAGTTATAATGGTATTCTAATGTTTGAAATATAATTTCTTATAAATAAATACCTCATTAAAGACCAATGCAGTTGAAGCGAGATGTAAAATGGGTGTATTTGTTATTTTTTGTTTATTACTATTTTTATTTTTAGGGGTAACTGCGGCCGTAGAGGAGGGCAAGTTAACGGCAGTTTTGCCAGCTCCCGGGACCTACGACTTGGTGGTGACGGATCTTTGCATGAGCGGGGAGAGAAGGAATGTCGAGGTGCTCTCATAACTCTTATTTTATTTTAACTCTATTTTTCTTCCTAATTTCATTTCTAAAATAGATCGTTATACAAAATTAGGTGAACATAGAAGAAGTGCTGAGCGTGGAAGTGTCGACCGCGCGGGCCGTGTGTGTGAACCACTGCGTGCCCGTCAGCGCGCTGGTGAGGGGCGTGTCCCGCGGCCGCCTAGCCACCAGCAGGGAGCCCGACTGGAAGACGGAGGGAGACGTGCTCGTGAGGGACGGGACGCTGTGCGGCCTCAGGGAGGGCGCGGGGAGAGTGAGGGCGTCGCTGGGGGGCGTGTGGAGCCCTGCGGTAGAGGTGAGTGCGTGGGAAGGTTTGATGTTCACTAAATGACCTTTTTTTCTTTTTTCCCCTTTACGGATGTCCAAAAAAAAAATTGCCACAAAAAAAAATACAATAACTTTTTCACAAATTATTGCGTTTTAAAGTATAAAAACAAGCGCGAGTGATTTAAGGCAGCAACAAGATCTTCCTAATATCACCAATTAACTCCGAAAACATTGCTAATAAATTGAAATCGGAATTTGAAGGTAAGGATTTATGACAATCTAATTATAGAAAACATAACAAACAAACGTCACTACAGCTTGAGTTGAAAGTATATGTTACCTGGGTTGCCATAATGCCATCATGGTATTTCGAACGAGCTATTAAAAACCGCAATAAAGTTGATAGCTGAACCACTCACAATGCTCTTCAATGAAATAAAAGCTACTGAACAAATCCTAAAACAATGGACTGAATCGACGATAGTACTTATACACAAAAAAGGAGACAAGAATATTATAGACAATTACAGACCCATTAGTTTGATGAGCAACCTTTACAAAATATTCTCAAAAATAATACTTGGAAGA
The DNA here is from genome assembly GCA_959347405.1 of Napeogenes sylphis. Lineage (NCBI taxonomy): Eukaryota > Metazoa > Arthropoda > Insecta > Lepidoptera > Nymphalidae > Napeogenes > Napeogenes sylphis. The sequence continues at coordinate 3,947,571 of OY365783.1, forward strand.
TTAGCACAGAAATTAGATGAACAACAATCAAAAGAACAAGCAGGCTTTCGTAGTGAATACTCAACCGTAGACCACATTCATGTAGTAAACCAGTTGCTAGAAAAGTATAATGAGTATGGGAAAACTTACTATATCGGCTTTGTTATAGCTGCTTTGTCGACTATAACAAAGCCTTTGACACTTTAAGTCACAAATTTATCTACAGAGCACTAAAAAATCAGGGAGTTGAAAATAAATATATGAGTATAATAAAACATACATATCAAAATTCAGTATCCAAATCAAATCCAAAATTCAGTATACAGCTAGAAAAAGTTGGGGATATATTTCCCAAAAAAAAATGGAGTCAGACAAGGAGATCCATTCTCTCCAAAGCTATTTACTTCAGTACTGGAAGAAATATTTAGAAATTGAAATTGGAAATTAGGGATAAACATAAACGGTAACAACTTGAATCATCTACAATTTTCTGATGACTTGACATTGTTTGCTGAAGATCCAGTTACCCTCCAAATAATGTTACAAGAACTTATCATACAAAGCAGGAAAGCAGGGCTAACTATCAATGTACCCAAAAAAAAGCTCATAACCAACAGATCTAAAATCAGAATCTCGGCAAACAATGAAGATACATTATGTAGATGAATATGTGTACCTTGGCCAAGTCATATCACCTAAACAGCAAGTGCAGAAGGAAGTTCAAAGGAGAATAACAAGCAGTTGGGCAAGATACTGGTCATTAAAAGAGGTAATGAAAAACAAATCCATACCTATAACAGAGAAAACAAAAGTTTTTAATACCTGCATACTCCCGATACTTACTGGATGGATGGAAGTCAGACTTGGACAATAACAAAGAACTGTATCAAAAGATTAGAGGTTTGCCAACATGGTATGGAAAGGAGCATGGTTGGACTCAAATTGAAAGATAAATGCCGACTCACGCATTTTAGGAAAAGAACAAATGTGGTCGATGTTGCCAGAAAAGCAAAAGAACTAAAGTCGTTAAGGACTGGTCACATGTTGAGATCAAAGATAGAAAAATGGTCCATAACCATAACGGAATGGTACCCCCGAGATGGAAAGCGTCGTCGAGGCAGGCAGGTCAAGAGGTGGGAGGATGACCTTCCCAAGAAATGGAGAAAGTCAGCCAGGGATACCACTGGAAGACTCTGGAGGAGGCTTATGTCCTAGGACAACCTGACAAGGCAGCCGATGTCAATAGTAATTAAGATTAGTATATAATATTCAAAACTAGGCTAAGTTGTCAGAGAAATAAAGACTATTTTTTTTTATATGACCATTTTATTTCAATGTAAATTAGATGATGTGAGATTTGAATGATGAATAATAAAAACGACCTAATTATGTCCCGAAGGTTGAATGCCGACCGATAGATGTTTTGTTACTTTTTTATGTTCAGAGCTAATGATCGTATATTTAATTACAATGTCATATTTTTTGGGGCGGATTGCGTTTAGTCATAAATGGAAATCGTTCGTAATTTCGCAACAATTAAACTGTCAGTGTCATTTTTATAATATTTTATGATAATACTAGCCAACCGGCCCGGCCTCGCTCTCGGGTCTCACAGAATTTTTTCTCACAGCGGAAATGATTCTCGTAGTTCTCGGTATCAACGAGCACGCCAATAACGGACGCAAAGTACACCAAGTTTTTCTAGTATATTTTTTGAATCACACAGATATACGTTCGCGTTGATATCGAATCCACATCGAACCCCTCGCAAGGTGGTCTTGGTCAATGTGTTTAAAGTGTTTGCTTCCCGTAGGTGTACGTGTTCCCCGCCCTTCGCGTGGTGCCCCCTCGCGCGCGTCTGGCGGTGGGCGGGCGACTGCGCCTGCAGCACGCGGGCGGCCCGCCCCCGCACCTCGCCGCGCTACACTACTCCGGCGGAGACGAACACGCGCAGGTAACCCCTCCTCCCACATCTATTCACTTGCGATATTCTGAGCTCGCCCCGTCTGAGTGTCACCCGTCCGCTACCAATAAAGTTAAACCTGCGTTTTCACGTTTCAGGTTTCTACCTCCGGTCTGGTTCGAGGCGTGTCAACGGGTACGACTCGAGTGAGGCTCGTCGCTACGGATGTCGCGAGTGTGGAGTTGGCGAGTGCCGAAGCTGAAATTGAGGTATGTTTTTAAATACCACTATTAAAGAAACCTTTTATTTTATAAGTCAGTCCGTCGTTACAAAATGATACAAGTTGAGGTGACGAGTGGCCCTCGCGCTAAAGTTTGTCAAATAAATCCGTAACTTTTTTGTTATTAGCATTCAAACTATTGTAAAATGATAGAACAATCATTCTTAGGTCTGTAAAAAATTACAATTCGCGGTATAACTTAATTCTAGATTAATTAAACGTAAAGGGCGTTGTATATGTTAATTTATAACAATGATGTCTAATAGGTAGTACCCATAACGACCCTTCGAGTCCGGGCGGCGACACAAACGTTGCTAGTGGGGTCGCCGGGACCACTGTGGATAGAGGCCGCAGGTCTGACCGCGGCCGCCTTATCGTCACTCCAGCCCTTGCCGAGGGTCACTTGGACCCTGCGAGACCCTTCCGTGGCAAGGATTTACACTTCGCATATTGATGGTTAGTATAATTTAAAAAAATATATAGCAGGACTAAATCATGATTTTTTAACGTTGGGAAATCTTTTATGGATACCACCCAGCCCGGGGGAGGGCCGGGATGGTTATGTGGGACTCAATGAAACTTCAGCATACCCACTAAAACCCAACGGTTACACTCATCGCCATAGCGGGACGCCGCGGGATTGTTTTCACATTCACCGCAAGGACTAACTCATCCTAGCTTTACCTTTTTAATTCTAATATATTTTGCCCATATTTCATTGGATATCCGTTTCATAAATATAAATTTCAGATCGTCTCGAAAGGCCGTCAGAGGAAGGCCTGTCAGTGCGGGTGGTGCCCCTCAAACCTGGCGTTATTACAGTGGACGTCAGAATACGTAACTTGGGTCAGGTTTGTGACAAGCATGTTAATTTTTGTTTAATATAATATTTATCACAGTAATTGTAGATTATATTTTCTTTATATTCAAAATACATGGAAAAACCCTCAAGTTCAAAGAAGCTAAGTTGGTGGAGTTATTCTTTAGTCTTCAGTAATGATTTGACACATATGCAGAAATATGTTTTTATTAATAAATGTTTATCGTATAGGTAGCTGAAACTCGCTCCTGGGACAGTACAATCGAAATACTCGGCGTCTCCGATATCCGAACATCCGTTGATGGACTCCGAGAATTAAATCCCGTCGATATATTGTCTCTAGCCGTGGGTTCCACAGTGCGGTTGAAGTCGCTTCCCCGAGGAACTTACTCAACATATCAAGACGGTATGTGATGTACATTAATACCATTAGTATTAATATATACATATTGTATTTTCAATTAAATTAAAATAAGAAAAACAAAGTAATATTTTATGATCGATATGTAATTTTTATTTTCGAATACTCATTTATCAATTCGTTAAGACTACCCGTAACGATTCGTGCATATCTAGTTTATTGACAATTTATGCAAAATATATAATAATAAACTTTACATGCAGATTTTATAAAGTATTTCTATCAATAGTGCATATTTAACATAGAAAGTAAAAGATTTTGTATGTTGTACCGCTTAAAAAAAAAAAAAAAAACAAACTGTAACTAAACTCGTGAACCATGATGATTATTAAATGTATATTTAGACGACGAATTTTTCCCGACTAGGATTCGAAATTAGTTGGATAAAATTCGGTTTAATTTACGTGAACATGGACGGGTAAATAATATTTAATCAAAGTGAAAAATTCTTTTTTCCATAAAATTTATTACATTTATTTGGACGCGTTAAGATGAAACAAAATATTGCAAAAAAATAAATATATAATAAAAAATATTTATTTAACAATTTTGACTGATTCACCGTTGAGCAGTCGACCAGGACACATGTCCCTTTTACTTGCTCCGCCTATTTGCGCCACCTACCTGGGCCGTCACGCTGACCGCCCAGCCACCTGCACCTACCACCTGCACCGACCGTTCGTACACCTGCGCCAGTCAAGATAACGACCTCCATTGTGTGCAAGCCAGCGGTGTGATTGTGTTTGTGTGTGAGTCATCGCCGCAAGCACACCTGCGGGCCGGCGAGCCTGCATAGGGGTCCAACAAGTCCGACGTCGCCCTAGTTAGGGTACGAAACGGAATTCAAAGACTTCGTCGTAATAGCCTGCGTCGTGTAAGTACAGTCGTTAGGGTATTAGGCACACCTCTGTCATATCTCCGGGCTCCACCATGGACCCCAAATCCGCGGCGGAACCCGAAGATCTGTCCAAGTCACAGTTTTTTGGTTGGGTCCACGGAATTGCGCCTGAATTATGCCTGCGCTACTCTGTCTTGTTAGGCACCGAGTCTCCGCCCTCGACAACGCGCGCCGCGATCGCAACCGAGAGCACCTCCGACATGGAGGTCGAGGCCGCCACTCCTACGGAGCAGACGGCCTCGGATTCCGAGTCGGGGAGTTCGTCCCCTTCCTCGGACGCTGACGAGGGCGACGGTTTCACGACCGTGCAGACCAAATCGGCCAAGAGGAAGGCGACGAAAGCGCTCTCCTCGAACGTCTCGCGAAAACTGGCGTCAAAACCCGCTAGTAGCGAACCCGCGTCGCCCGACCGTTCTTCGGGCCCGGGCCCGACTTGCGAACGCGCGCCGATTGCGCCCGAAGCGCCCGCGTCCGCGTCGCCGTCGTCCGCGCCTTCAGCGCCCGCGGAGGCACCTTCAGCGCCTGCGCCTTCAGCTCCACGGAAGTCCCCCGCGCCGCCGCCGCTTTACATAAGGGACAAGTGTAAGTGGGACACTCTGTCCGCACTTATGACGGAGCACAAGCTCCATTTCACGTCCGCCCGAAACACCGCCGACGGTATCCGCGTTCAAACCGCGTCTTCGTCGGACCACCGTGGTCTGACTCGTCTCCTCCGCGAACGTGGTTACGGATACCACACCTACGCGCTAGAGGATGAACGCCGCTTAACGGTGGTCATCCGAGGGCTCCCCGTGGAGCTCACTACTGAGCGGACTTTCGAGGACCTTAAGTCCCAATCGTTCCCCGTCATCTCGGTGCACCGCATGTACCGAGCGACCACTAGGGTCCCGTTCGATCTCGTTCTCGTCCATCTCGAGCTTTCCCCGGAAGGAAAGCAAATTTTTAACGTCAAGGCAGTCTGCCAACTCTCCGGCCTTAGGGTCGAACCTCCACGCGGTCGCGGTTTTCCTGGTCAGTGTCATCGCTGCCAGCTCTATGGGCATTCCCAACGTTTTTGTCACGCGCGTCCAAGGTGCGTTAAGTGCCTGGACGACCACGCGACAGCCGACTGCTCGCGGAAGGTACCAGTCCCTGAGGATTCTCCCAGCTGCGTCCTGTGCGGACAGAAGGGCCATCCCGCGAATTATCGCGGGTGCCCCAAAGCGCCGCGCAGGACACAGCCGGCAAGGCATCCTCCTCGGTTCGCCCAGCCTCCATGGGCTCCTCTAGCCCCTAGCAGGCCCGCGGCCCCTCAGGCATCCCAGGCCCCTCAGGCACCCGCGAACGCGGTCGCGAACGCTTGGGTGAAGCCTCCGAGGATTATCCCACAGCCCGTCCCCCAGTCGTTGCCGCCGCCGCCGGTTCGAAACTCCACCGACGGAGTTGCGAGTTCGCTCGCGTGCTTCACGAGCCTCTTCGGTGTAATAGACATCGAAGAGCTCCTAGTCTTTTCGAATGAAATAAGGGATTCCGCGCGGAACCCTCCCGCGAGGATGGAAGTGCTCCTCAAGCACGCCGTCCTAATCAAATCGATATACGAACACACGATGTCAACATGATGACATCGCGTGGAAGAGTAAAACCTCGCTCTCTGACTGTCGCTACATTCAACGCGAACGGGCTACTTAAGCAGATAGATCTAGTGCGCGACTTCGTGGTCACGTACCAGATAGACGTCCTGTTAGTACAAGAGACCTTTCTGAAGCCGTGTAATCGAATTACCGTCTACGACATATTAGGAACGATACGACGTATTAGGAACGATAGGGCAACCGCGAAGGGGGGAACCATCATCTACTACAGAAGGTCTCTTCATTGCACTCCGCTCGATCCGCCCCAACTAGTTAACGTAGAAGCGTCATTATGTCAGGTGGGTATGACCGGCCGTACTAGCATCCGTCGATCGTACTAGCATCCGTCTATCTTTCTCCCAATAAAGCCTTAGTTGAGAGGTACCTTAAGTCCTTACTCCAATTAGGTAACGCAACCATTCTGGCCGGCGACCTAAATTGCAAACATCCCCGCTGGAACTCTACTGTCGCAAACAGTAGAGGAAATCTCCTTGATAGGCTAAGCTACAAGGCTGGTCTCGACTTCGAGATCACCGCGCCTTTGAGTCCCACGCGATACTGCGACACAGACTTCCGACATGACAGACCCGACGTGCTCGACATAGTACTCTTGAAGGGCGTGATACTCCAGTTACGTTCTATCGAGACGCTATCCGAGCTAGACTCTGACCATCGACCGGTCCTATTTCAGTTAGGACTTCCTGCCCTTAGGGAACCCGCGACAAAAACAATTATTAACTGGACGAAGCTTCGAGAGCAACTCCATTGCCCCGTATCAGCGCACCTCGACAAAATTCCTAACCAGCTTACATCGGTCGAGGACGCTGTCTCAGCCGCGACTAACTTCACAGAACATTTGGTAGACAGCATAGGAAAGTCCTCGAGGGAGGTCCGAGTGAACTTCGAGGGTCACCGAGCACTCCCTCCGGACATTAGACTTCTAATCACCCGTAAAAACGCCGCGATTAGAGCCCATGACCGATACCCGACAGATGACAACCGACGGAGGCTGCGCCGTCTCCAGAGGGAGTCGAGACAAGCTCTCGACGACTTCAGATATAGCGGCTGGGATAGGACGCTTGCGACGCTCTCTCCAACACACCAGGCATTCTGGCGGTTGCAGAGAGCGTTGAAGGCTGACACTGTCTCAGATATGCCTCCCTTGGTTGGACCTAACTCCGCCATCGCGTTTGACGACCCTGACAAAGCTGAGTGCTTAGCCGACAGTCTAGAGCAGAGGTTCCCAAACTTCTTTCGTCCAACGCCCACTTTGAAAGTCAGTTATTTTGTAACGCCCCCCAATTTTTTTCATCTTAAAAACTTGAATAACAGATTAAATTCGTTTCCTTTAGTTTCCTTAAACCTATATTCTAATTGAGACTTATCAACCTTACAATATTAAAAGTAGTTTTGATTAAAAAATTACATTTAATATTGAGCAATAGTACTGAACTGATCAGGAATAAATTTATAGTTAGTTTGTACGCGGTAGAAGTGGAAGCGAGAGGTATAACTACTTAAAGATCTTGGACTTTCTAGAACAAGCATCGGTTCATTTCTAGAACGTACTTCAAAGGCGGCATTAGTAGGTTCTTTCCAAATTTGGTTAGGTAGGGAGAGGAGTGTGGAGGGTGAAGGTGAGCGTTTTTGCGCATAATAAAGGGGCCCCTTAAACCTACTCCTGGGTCGCAAGTCCCAGGCGCTGCTTGCACTCCTCTCCTTGCAACGCGATGGGCCCGGCACCCGCACGGTGAATCCATGGATTGCTAAGAAGCTTTGTCTGTCAACTTTTCATAATAAAAAGCATCTTTTATAAAAAAATAACAACAGTTAAGATTGGTCAATAGTAATACCACTTTTCACAATTAAAAGTTTTCTTCTTCTTCTTCTTGGTTTTCATCCTGTCGTATAACAAGGTCTGTCTTCCTGATCAACCTACTCCACTTTGCACGGTCTTCGACATCCATCCAGCACTTATTTATTTTTATTTATTTATTTAATCTTTATTGCCCAAAATAAAAAATGAACAATAGGCGGACTTAATGCAACAAGGCATTCTCTACCAGTCAACCCGAGGAAAAAAACATTATAAATAACATGAACAACAAGACGGTAAAACTAGAATAATAAAATTTATACTTAATTTATATTACTATTACAGCACTTCCTTGTACGTCCGGGAGATCTCACTCCAGGAACAGATATATCAAGGCTTTTCCATTCGACATATTTCATAGACGGGCGCGCAACGTGGCCATACCATCTCAGGCGTCTATCCACCATCTTGGATTACTTCGAATGAATGTTTTACGTATGTGGTCAGACCGCGTAACGCCGCACATCCAATTCAGCATCATTTCCTCCCTCGTCATTCAGTCAGTCGTTTCCGTGACTTGAATTTCTTGTGCGTGCCGAGATAGTACTGGCAAACATTCTCTGCCGTATATTAGAACCGCTCGGATGACGCTCCTTTTTATTAGCCCCTTGATTTTAGGCAATATTCTGCGATTACAGACTACACCAGTCCAGGCAGCGCTCAGCAACAGATCCAGGTTACCTAAACTTTTCCAACTTAATGGCTGGCTCAGGACCTATATGGATAGTATTAGAGTCTGGGCTCCTGCAAGCCATGTACTCGGTCTTCGATATATTTAGTTTAAGACCACTGTTCTCAAGCGTACCCTTCCATAGGTTTAACTTACGCTCCAGCTCCGTTCGGTCCGTTCTTTCTGCAACCCTTTATCTGCTGTACATTAACGATCAGCTGAAGCCTGGTATCTATGGGTACGGGTATCAGATGAGAGCACAGTTGTAGAAAGATATCTGCCAAGTTCTCGAACTAGTAGAGATTAAGTACAGTCTGAAAGAGAAGCCATGGTGCAACGTTTGAATGACAAAGTCCAGGCAGTTACCGCAATGGGCAATGCTAATCTTGTCAATTTCAATGCCACCAAAACGCAGACATGTCTGTTCACCGCTTTCACGTTGGCTCTTACTTTTCAGAATGTTTCCTTGGAATATAGTGACCGGCTTCAGTTGTTAGGCTTGGAGAACTTCAACTTTGGTCGGTTCATTGAGTCCAGAGCAAAAGCAGCAGCAGGAAAGCTTGCCGGTCTTCCGAAGGTCTGACAGTACTTTACAATGGGACAGCTACTTGTACTATACCAAGCAAAAAATTCGGTCGTGTATGTAGAGTACTGTGGTCACATATATTATATATACTGGTGCCGCAAAGTCTCATCTTGCGGTTCTAAATTAAATTAAGAGGCGAGCAAAGACGCTTATAGATGATCCTGAATAAGTTAAAGCCAACCTCCACAGCCTTGAACACTGGCATAGAATGACTATCCTCTTAGTATTCTATAGGATACATTTTTGTGAGTGTGCGCAGGACGCCACGACTTAATTTCCCCATCCCCCTTCCTTCCTTCATCCCTACCATCCCTACCATGTGGCCATCCCTACTTCCGCCCGAACAAAACGCTTTACTTCGTCTTTTTTAGTTTGTACAGCGAAGGAATGGAATAACTTGCCTGCGTCGGTATTTCCGTCCGAATATAATGTGGGTGTCTACTAGAGTAGAGTGAATAGGTTACTAAGTTAATGCGCCTTACCATCTTTGACTACATTTCCACTTTCCATCAGGTGGAATGTAGTCAAGCAATAACTAAGTTTGTATAAAAAATAGACCATTAATGGATTCTCATCAATGAGTGCTATTTCATCGGCATACATCATCAACCATGGAGACTGGTCTTGGATGTGAGCCAAGAGACAATAAGAACGGACAAGGGCTGAGCCCTGGTGAACCACTACTGTTATCTGGAAGGGTTTGGTGTCGTCAACGGAGGTCCTAACCATAGGAGTCGTGGTACATGTCTCTGATAGTCTCAGTATAAGGATGGATGGATTTCTTTAAATCACAATGTCCACCAGATACACTGACGAGGCACACAGCCAAAGGCCTACTGCAAATTTAAAAAGGTTACGCGAAGAGCTCTTTTTTTCTGTACAATTCCAGCAGAGTTCTGAAGACAAAAATAGCTTCTATGGTACTCGATCTTGGCTGAAATCCACATTGAGATTCAGAGACAGTGCACTTTTGGCGGAGCCTGAGGTCGCTCATGCATACGAAGATCTTCATGGCTCATGACTCATAAGCTTAATGCACCTATAACTACCACAGTCTTGAACACTGTCTTTTCCCTTGTAAATAGGTTTAATAAACCTATGTCGCCACTGCTTAGGCATCTTTCCAGTGTTCAAAATATCTTTAAAAAGGTCAGTAAGCACGAGCACACCAACAGAGCTAAACGATGTTAAAGCTTCTATTCGCAGATCGTCAGGTCCTACCATTTTTCCTTTCTTCGTACGTCGAAGGCAATCACGAGTTTCGTCAAAGGTTACTAGGGTAAGTCCGAGTTTAGATGGTAGGTCGGGAGGAAGCCCGCACGGATACTACTGATCAGATGTATAACGACAAAGCTGCGGGCCCTGAATTTCTGACGCAAAGACATTTTGCGATATCTCGCGTCGCTTCATCTCGAGCTCGTGCAATTTTATTTAATTATTATAAGGTTAATTTAATATAATGTCAAGTTTTATTTATACAATAAACTAGAATATTAATGGTTTTAAAATAATTATAAACTTGTATAACTATTGAAAGCGTATTATTTGTATTAAATATAGATGAAAAATAAATCGATACGGGCAAAGATACGAATTTGCGACTTGTGGGAAACTGTACCTAGAAGGGATGTGTTTCGATAACCATGTATTTTTCATTTTATATTTATTTAAAATTTTAAAACAATAATAAATGGATGTTGTGTATTAGAAGGTATTATTTTTAGTGAATTTTCAAATATGAATAACATAAAGTTACAAATCATCTATCGCCCCCCTAAATGACACCAGCGCCCCCCAAATCTTTCTCGGTCTCTTACCGCCCCCCTCTAGGGTTCCAGCGCCCACAAGGGGGCGTTATCGCCCACTTTGGGAAAGACTGGTCTAGAGAGCCAGTGCCGTCTGTCTGCTCAATCGGTTGATCGCGATCATGTCGAAATAGTCGACAAATCGGTCAATATAATGTGTTCTCAGCCACCGGTCGGTCCGCCAATCAAGGAAACGAACCTAGACGAGGTGACGTCCATAGTTAGGGCGCTTCACGCCAAGAAATCGCCAGGTCCCGATAGGATCACTAACAAAGTGATAAAGCTTCTTCCGCCTCCTTTAATTTACCTATTGGTTACCATTTTTAACGCTCTACTGGCCGGTTGCTCGTTTCCGGCCCAGTGGAAAGAGGCCATAGTGATAGGGTTCCATAAGCCGGGCAAACCCCGGCATTTGCCTAGTAGTTACCGTCCCATTAGTCTTCTTAGTTCCTTAGGGAAAGTATATGAGAGAATCATCCTCTGTAGACTTAGATCGGAAGTCGGGAGACTCAAAATCATCCGAAATGAGCAGTTCGGCTTTAGAGCCAACCATTCATGTTCCCATCAGGTGCAACGCCTCACGGAGCACATACTGATAGGGGCCACTGTGAGGGCCAAGAAGCATAGGACAGGAGCGCTCTTCCTCGATGTAGCTAAGGCGTTCGACGGGGTCTGGCACAATGGACTGGTGTACTAGCTATACCAGTTCAAGGTGTCCGACAGACTCGAACTCATCATACGGGACTACCTGTCGAATCGCTCCTTTCGCTACAGAGTGGAAGGCGTTCTGTCAACTCCCCACCCCATCAGGGCGGGTGTCCCCCAGGGTTCAGTTCTCTCGCCCATCCTCTACTCCATCTACGCTAGCGATATTCCTAGGCCGCGATCTAAAGTGCACCTTGCCATGTACGCGGACGATACCGCGCTTTACACGTCCTCTAAGGATCACTGGGAGATATACCAACGTCTCCAATCCGCATTCGACTCCCTTGAGAGTAAACCCTGAGAAGAGCGTTTCGGTGCTCTTCGAACGGGGCCCCCCAAGGATCCTCCCGCGAATCAAACTCTTTGATAAACCGATACCTTGGAAAGACGAGGCAAAATACCTGGGAATAACGTTAGATAGAAAGTTAGTTTTCACTGCGCATATTAGGACCGTTCGTAGCAGAGCGGCCTACATATTAGGTCGTTTATATCCGCTGTTAGGCAAGCGGAGTAAAATGTCCCTTCGCAATAAGGTGACACTTTACAAAGCGTTCCGTCATGTCCTATGCGAGTCCCGCTTTTGCGCACGCTAATCTGAAACCCCTTCAGGTGATTCAGAACAGGTTTACACGGATTGCAACCGGGGCGCCGTGGTTCGTACGCAACATCGATCTCCATAGAGACATACCTTCCGACCATCGCTCAGTACTTCAAGGGGCTTTCTCAAAAGAACTTTGAACGTGCTGAGCGACACCCGAACCCACTGGTGGCTGACGCCGCTGAGTATAGACCACGTAAGACTACTTTAGTCAGAAAAAGAAGACCCAAGTCGGTACTCGTTGACTCCGACGACGCGTTCACAGTAGGTAATAACGTGTACGCGTAGGCGTAAGTGACACAACACAACAAACAGACTCACACCGTCTATACCGGTATAGACGAGGTCCCAACTGAGTAAGTGCTCCGTTGCTCCGGCGTTCTGCCGCCGGAGGACGCTAGTGTCCAAATGTCCTTAGCTTCCCTCCTGACTAACGACGCCCCGAGCCGAGGTCCGTGTCTCAATCTGAGACGCCCTCGGGACGTCGTTCCCCATGGGGGCCCATCTGGCCCCCCCTTTTTAAGGGTGGGTCTCTTGACCCACCCGCTCCCCCGGTGACGCTGTAATAGCCAACAGGGCTAAAAGCAAAGACAGACAAAAAAAAAAAATTTTTGACTTTAAAAAAAAACTCATTTCCACTCTTTTCTACTGCCAATTATAGAATTGTTTATGAGCTAAGTTTACAATAGTTTATTTAGTCCCTGGTATTATTATCATTTATATAATCTTTAATCGTATTGTAAGCCTTATCTTGCAATTTAAAAATATAGTTTAAAAATTTGTTATGTTGCAATAGGATCTGACCACCTAAAGTAAGTAAAAATCGAGTTCAAAAATGAAACAAGATATATGGTACACAGCGCCCTACCCTTTTTTCCGCAATAATTTTATTATATTATTCTCATATTACGAATTATTTTTTGCTTTTTAGTTTGATTCATTTTTAAAGCGTGTTTTTTAGTTTTTTTTTAACTATATTTATTTTGTGGTTTTATCCTTCTGTATCCAATGCGACATACTTCTCATAAATTTTTTGATTATATAATAGAATGAAATAAAATATTATTTGAAAAATATAATATATAGCGTTTTATTACATAATTTAAAAAATACTAATCATAAAGCGTGTTGAAAATTTGACGGTTAGCTTGCTGTTTGTATGTATTTTATCATCGCACAAAAAGGAGACTCCGAGAATACGATATGCTGCTTCATATATTTTATCTCATTCTTTCGCATGTGTAAGGAGCACGCTACGGATATGTTTGTCTCTTTTTACTTGAAGTTCGCTTATCCTGAGGGTCCTGGCAAGGATAACGGGACGAATTGATTAAATTATTGCATTGTCATCGGTCCTTGATAAGTATGCCAAAATTCAAATTAATCAGACATTTCAAAGTAGGACTAAATAGGGAGCCGTATTAATGAGTATCTATTTAACTAAGGTAACTGAATATCCCCAGAGGTCAACAGTACTGTTTAATAATATTATGTATCTATGTCACTTAAATAGGAAGCTTTGAGGTCCAGAGCAATGGTGACGTGACAGCATTGAAACCCGGTCACGGCGTAATCATTGCGACGCACAAGGACGAGAGGATTAACATCGAGAGACAAGCGGTGAGTGAGAGAGAACACACGCTTTACATTACTAATTATTATTAAATATTAACGTATTATACAAGTATTTGTCTATTAATTCTTCAAAGATTTTTAAGATTATATACTTAAGTATACAATTAAATCATGAATCAATCAAATTAAATCCATAGAAATAAATAATTGTGTTGATACAAAATTTATAAGTTAGTGTCTATTAATAATATTATACCAGGTGATTCAAGTGCAAGTGTCTGTCCCGCACTACTGCACGGCCGAGCCAACTGACGCAGCGGAGGCGCTACGACTGGTGCTGCGGGACTCCCTGGGCCGGGAGCTGTTGGCGCCGCAAGCCAACGTCACACTCCTCACACCTCTCCCTGCACGTGTTCGTCGAAACTTCCTCAGGTAGATATATAAACATTTATGAGTGTAAAATTAAAAGACAAGGTTATGGTGCCGGTTAAATTTACTATGTCACATTTCATTTTCATGTTTTTTTAACCCCCGACACAAAAAAGTGGTGTTATAGGTTTCACGAGTGTATCTGTGTCAGGTACACAGTGTGTGTTAGTCTGTGGCATGGTAGCGGTCGAACGTGTGGATGGAGAGGATTGCGGGTTTTTTTAATCGAAAGCCTGGTCCGTCGAGTGGTGGTTCTTAACAATGTTTGGTCGAAATAAAAGCAGCCGTTTCCAAGATATTGAGTTTTTATCGGTGCTAACGAAAAATTCTTATTTAATATTGATGGTATAAACCTAAATGAATAAAAAATAATGTGTTCGTAGGTTTATTTAGTACAATATAGAAACGAGTACCGTAACTAACGAACAGTACAAAAATAAAACTAAAATCCTCCGAGACAAAAAGACCTTTAAAATGAATAATAATAATATTATTATGTTTTTATCGAAGTAATTCCTCCGGGGGACCGCTAAATAAAGGAAGAAATCAAAATGCAAGTAACTTGATAACTTTATCAAGGCAAATAGCAAAATATCAATATTAATAACCCTGAGTTCTCATTCATTAATTCCGAAAACTTCATAAAATAGACACCAGCGTACATACATAACGATATTAATATTATTATGTTTTTTAGAGGTCTTTTTGTTTCGGGGTTATTTTTAATGACCAAATTTTCATAAAGGCTTGAAGTAATTAAGCACAATTCAGTTACTAATTATTTTTTTTATTTCCGAAAGTGCTCTCGGCAACGAGATACTGCTCGGCGACGTCGAAGGGACCGGTGCTTTTATGAGCTTCCAGAGCGCAATCGGTGGAGTCACCGTTTCGGACGAAGTCTGGATACCGGCATCCGACGCATACGCTAATAGAATCATTGGTAAGTAAACTACAACGCTGTAACAAGTAGAAGTCTCGGCGTATAAGAAAGACATTTACATTACAGCAACGGGTGGCTGGGCGATCTGTCTGGAGGGCGCGGGCTGGTCGGCGCCGCGGGGCGTGTCCATGCTGAGCGGGGCGGGGCTCACCCTCGCCGTGCTCCACACAGACAAGGGCGCCACGCACCTGCTGCGACGGGACCGCCCCGCAGCCACCGTCACCGTGGTACAACTGCCCGTGCATAAGGTTCAAAACTTGCTATTTAAGTAACTTATTGCCGTCGTGTTTGGACACTTCCTGCCTTTAGATATTCAAAACTACTATAAATAAATGACAATTTAACACAGATGGAGTTCCTTCCTGGTGAATGGCCGTCGTCTCTCGTTCCGCTCTCTATTCGAGCAGAGGGTCTCACGTCGGGGCCTCTACTGTGCACCGACGAACAAAAGTATGCCTTAGATGGAGTGGTGGTGGATGTACCCTTTACTTGTAGGACAGCTTCTCCATATAGTGCCGAAGGAGTACTGGATATACCTAGTGGTATGGTAATTATTGTATAAATTATTACATTGCATATATGACACAATGTAACCACATTTTTAATTTCTAGGACAAGTTGGGTGTTCAGTTATCTCGGAAAGCCAATTAACTGAACCGGTAGAAATAGAGTTATGTGCCGAATGGGGTGTGACGCGCACTTGTACAAAGGTTCAGCTTTTCCCTCCAATACAAATATCACAAACACAAATATCCCTACTTAATCCTCCATCAGTATTTGTTATTGATGGACATCCTCATGCGTTAAAAATGGTCAAGATGATACCATCTCCAGGACTAAAACTAGAAATACTTTCCAAGGAGGGTGAAATAACCGTCACAGTGAAAAGTGAGTCATCAACCTGTGGAGTTGGATGGATCAATGTGATATCAAAACTAACATCTCAAGAAATCAGGGTTGAAGTAGAAAGGGAATGTGATATAGCCTGTGGAACGCTACTGGGGGCTATATTTTCGATAGTAAAACCTTATTTGTCAACATTGGTGACTGTGGCTGTAATAGCTGTAGGATATTTGTATGGTAAGTTTGCTTAATAATGTATTATTTTTTATAGATATTCTGAGTCAGATATAAATGATTAAATGTATTTAAATTATATGTATTTTATTATATTCAATCTTAATAAAATTTAAGTTACATACTATGAAAAAAAATGTTTTACAGTTCAACACCGCCTGCAACACAAGATACAAATCCAGCTTCCAAAAGCACCCATACAGACTCCTCTCCAGCCCCCACAACCAGAACCGCGAACTCGTACATGGTCGCGTAGTCCTTACGCATCTAACCCTTCCGCACCTGTCTACGGCGACACTAGCATGTTACCTGATGCTAGCTTTTCACCGAATTCAACTAGAATACACTCTAGACTTCTCTAGCGTACAGTATCAATTGTTTTAAATAATATTATGTTAAAAAGTGATAAATATACTGGAACAGAGTGTGGACTGTTGTGACTTCAAGTTGTGACCAATTTGTTCAAAAAACAATGGAAAAATAGTGATATATTGAACTAATAGTAACATTGTGATTAATGTAAGAACTTCAGTGAGTTTAAATTAGTAATTTATAACTAAAAACAATTATGTGTAAGTGGAATTGAAGTATTATTTTTAATAATGAAAAAAAAATCCACAGTGTGTAACACTAGTCATACTTTAAAGACAATGTGACATCAAGTCTATTCTTTCTACTTATATGAACATTATTTGTACATAAAGATTTGGTTAAGCTATTAACCTATAAAATCAATCCATAAAAATAGCATACATTTCTTAAATTAATTAAGTTTATTTAATGTCAAAAAAATGTTTATAAAGTTTCTAATTTAAAATTCTTTAATTTTACTTATTTTGGCTTTTACTTATGTTACTGGTGTATACAGAGAGTTTTTGGGTGTTGATTTAGTTAATTTTGTGAGGGTATAAAAATGATAAATTTTGTAAACATACTACTAAGTTTGATAAATATCAATAGACAAAAGTTTGTTGTAGTAAACATTTGAACTATCAACATTGTATCAACATTGTAATAGATATTTCTCATTTTCTTCAAAATACTGTTTTCAAATTTGAATTGCAAAGTTTTGATGTTAATAAAACATATACTTTCTATATTCTTTTATTCAACTTATAATGCATTATTTCAACTTAAATTACTACAAATAGATTTTTTCATATTTTTATCACATGATATTACATACACACTACGCAGTTCTTTACGTTTTTAGTAAATTTAGATGTTCTACAAAATTTAAAAAGGTTCATTTAGCATCTCTAAGAGATCCTCTTGAGGTGAGTTTGGGATATTGACTGAATAGATAAGGTCATTTTCTTTATTTTTTATATGTGCTGTAATATTTTCGTATTCAACAGCTTTATCGATTTTTATGATTTTGCGGTTTATGTCTTTGTTTTCAAATTCTATGGGCAATTTTAATTCAACAACACTTAGCTTGGAAGATCCTTGGTCAATTGATGATAATAGACAACTTATTTCAATGGTTTCAGTGCAACGACATTCATAGTCACGGTACTGGCTGTTATTTTTATTATTATCATATTTATAGATGTTTTCTCCTAAACTTTTTAAAATTGTTGTATTTATAGAACTAGGTAAAGTAAAAGTGCCATCTTTTTTTTGTAAACCCAATCTAATAAGAACTGAAATTTTAGTATGATATTCTGAAAACCAAAGTATTAGAGTAGTGCATAAAGAATGAAAGTCGTTATCAGTGAATTTTTCAATTAATAAATCGAATTTGTTAAATGCATTTTCAAAAATAAACTTTGAAAAATACTCTGGCATTAATGTCGCTACATTACGCAAATGTCGTCGGCTAATGTCAAAAACATTTTGATTTGTTGCTACTGAGAGCTGCCATTTGAATATCATAGTCATCAAATCCCATAATTTGCTCATAGAATAATCATCGAGTTTCATAATGGATGTTTCAGAAATATCTTGAAGCAGCTGTTTTATTAATGCATGCGTTGCAACCGGCTGTGGTAAAAATAGTTCATCCAGTAGCTTGGGGTGTAGTAATACGGTAACCAGATCTGTCAGTACTAAAAAAAATAAAAACATTGTGAGATTGGGTGAAAATTCAAATATATCTGGTTCGAAAAATTACCTTTTTCGGATTTATCCACAGGTACATTTTGAGATTTTAAACGTTGATCAATAACATAAATCATTTCACAACCTAAGTTAATAACAATAAATGGAGTTGTAAAGTGAGACATTATATTTTATGCACAAATTATTTAACATCACAAAATCAAGATGACTATTGATTCTTGCTATCAGGGGATGATTGCAAAACTGACATCACAAGGTAGAATTATGGAAATGTCAACGAAGTTGCTTAATTTGGTAAATAATGAAGACAGAGTGCTTTTTGTGCACCAAATCTTTGAAGATCTGAATGCTTTTCCTACTGTATCAACACTATGCAAGTCAAGTGACACTTCAACACGGTGCCGGTTGCTTGGTAACAGATATTATCAACAAAACAACCTTTACATAGCTTTTCAGTACTATAATCTTTCTCTTTCAAATTCCCCTTTCCAGTCTGATGACTATTGTACAGCAGTATCTAATAGGTCAATGGTATTGTTTAAATTAAATAGATACAAAGAATGTTTAAAGGATGTTGAGTATGTTTTGTCACTGAAATATCCTGATAACTTGAAGGAGAAGCTTAATAAGAGGAAAGATATGTGTCTAGAAGCTATAAATGAGAAGAAAGGTCATAAGGCCAAGAATAATAAAGTTGCCATAAAATTAAAAATGAATGGTAAATGTGATTTAAGATATGTGTCTGCAAGTAACAAATTAGAAGTAGTTTACTCTGAAGAAATGGGAAGACATGTATGTGCAAAAGAGGATATAAAAGTTGGGGAAGTATTAGTTGTGGAGGATCCTTACCTTACATTGCTGTTAAAATCTCAATATTTGGTTTGTTGTAGTTATTGTCTAGCAGAAGATTTAAACCTCTTGCCCTGTGAAAATTGTTGTTTTGCACTGTTCTGTAGTGAGGAGTGCAAAGCCAAGGCTTTCAAAGAATATCATTCAGTGGAATGTGGCTTAATGGCAACTCTATTTAAAATGGAGTTTACAAAATTAGAACTACTAGCACTTAGAACAGTTATTAAGGCTCGTCAAGATCATTTGGATTGGAAAAGTTTATTTGAAACTATCCAAGCAGCTGATGCTAGTATGAAAACCGAGTATCACGGCCATGTCATGGTTGAAAATAAGTGGATTTATAATTCAAAATACTATGCAGCCATACACACTCTGTCATCCAATATTGAAAAGCGATCAATATCTGATATATTTCAAAAGGCTGTTACGGCTGTTGTTTTATTAAGATATCTTAAAATAAACACAACATTTTTAGAGAGTAACTGTGATACAAAACAAGAGGAAATTTTTAAATGTGTTGCAGGTTTATTGTTGTTGCATCTAATGACATGTCCTACAAATATGCATGGAATATGTAGCAATGCTAAGAGTGCAAGTGGTACTGCTTTAAATGGAATTGGTGTTGGCAGTGCAGCTTATGCATTTTTCAGTCTGATTAACCATTCCTGTGCCCCCAATGTAGTCAGATTTAGTGAATTAAGCAAGGGTAGGCAGACTCTGTTTGCACTAAGGCCTATTAAAAAGGGTATGCAAATATTTGATAACTATGGGTAAGTTAGATCTCTATGTCGTGATATTTTTTCCACAGACAATGCCATCTTCAAGCATGCTTTAAAATCATAAACATGTATCTTCAAGATTGTATATATGTACAATGAATATTTCGTGTTCTTGGTCCTGTCTGGACTAGTCTATTAATGCTTGGATATTATATTCAAATATTTTATCTAGAGACAAGAACTAATATAAATTAAATGTTATTTTTCAGGTCACATCATGCTTTGGAAGACTTTAATTCTCGGCAATCTTCTATTAAATTTCAATATAAATTCACTTGTATCTGTGAAGCCTGTATCAACAAGTGGCCAACATATTTCAATCTATCTATGATGTCATCAAACAACTTACCGTTGAAATTAAGCCAAAGAAAAAATAATACATTAAACCAGCTAACATTTAATAAACTTCAAATGGGTGATTTTGATACTGCTTTGAAGATTTATGACGAACTGTGTGCTTTATGTGAGGATCTAGATGATTATGCTCCATGTATGGAACTTTGTGACTGCCAAGAAGCATTAAAACAATGCTTAATGATATTTAAAGGAGTGCGTACCTTTGGAACGGATGAATTTATTGATTGGAAGAAAATCATGTCTCTCACATACTAATTATGGTCTGAATGTGTAGTATTGGATTTCTTGGAATATATTGTATGTTTTATACTTCATAGCATATCTTGTTATAATCATACATAGTATTCTCTTATTATCATTATGTCTAGATCGTGCATGAAGAGCAACAGATGTTAAAACAAAAATCTCAAAAAATGGCAACAAGGGTTTAGTCAAATAGGTCCCACAATAAATTAACAAAAATTGCCAAAACACATCATTAAACTGTTCCTAAATTAAATAGAAAGTTAACAACTATTTCAAATTCATCTAACCTTTAATATTTTCATTTTACTTATAAAATTGTTTAATTTTTATTGTGAAGTAGCAAGCGAGTTATCCCAGTGAAAATAATAATAAAATGTGAAACTCAATGGATAGTAGGTATACTAACTAACTAATTAGGATTGTATTGTGTTTTGAAATATTTATTTACAACTTATTTATTATCAAGAAAATGTTATCTTGTAAGTTTCCCCATGTTTGAAAGATACATAGTTTTATAGCTCTCTATACTGTGTACGAAATACTTTAAAAACATAGTTCATTCTATATATTCTTTTATATACAGGGTTATTTATAATTAATTGGCCACTTCTTGCAGGCAGTCTCTTTATATCAGTTCTAAAACTTTTTAAAATTAATAGTTTTAAAATTTAAATTATTTCTTACAGAATTTATTTCTTGCGTCTGAACTGGCATTAAATCGAAGGTAGGTATGACACCTGGGCGTTGACCTTTTAAGCACTTCTTACAAAATACAGAGTAATAAGTAAAAGAAGGAGCAATATTTTTTTTGTTTCTCGTAGAACAAATGTTGGGATTGATGTAGAGGGGCTGCCTGCAAGAGGTGGGCAATCAAATACATGTGACCCTGTATACATTTTGTCTTTGTAGTCAGGAATGGCAAGATCTCTTATTTTAGCTCTTACAAGGTGACGCCGTGTCTTGACATGCTTATATCAAAGATTATATTATTATTAAGAGTATTTTTTTTTATTATTGTTTAATTATGCAAAATATATAAATTATATGTTATTTGAAATTATTATAAAGTATGTTTGTATGACATTTAGAAAATTTTTGGAGAAACGTTTTATTAAAAATGATATTATTGTTGACTATACAACCATTTTTTTATTGCTTTTTTACAATCTACTTATACTACTAATCTACTTATATAAAATCTAATAAATATCCATGACGTTATGTAACATCATCACTTCGAATGACTCCACCGATTTGCCATTTGGTTGATTTTTTGTGATATTTAGTTGCGACTGTTGACAGTGTTTCACATTATTGTCAACAATTCCGCTTTAAGGATGCTTGATAAACATCGTTGTTTGATGATCATCGATGTCAAAAGCATAAACATCGATGTTGCTGTACGAAATATATCGTAACATCGATGTTAACGGAATCGTCAACGATGTTAACTCACGGCCGCACACTCAGACAAAAATAATAATATCACAGGACAAATTAAACACATTGATCTAACCTCTATGTAAGCAAATTATTATTGGTATTGAACAACGATATATATACATAGAAATACACATTAAATACTGCGAATATATTTAATTAACGACCAAACCCAGAAATACAGACATTTATGCTAATCACATACATCAACGCCATGCGAAAGACTTAAAAAGCTGGTTCTATTCTAGATGTCAACATCGATGTTTTTCTAATATCCATCCCCCCTTCGCATTGAACTAACAACGCACATTTTAAACGTTATAAATTAAACATACATAATAAAGTCACTCTATAACTTAAACTATCTGTCAATTCCAGTAATTTGGAATTAGAATATAACTAGCTTTTGTCAGCGGCTTCTCAAGTCTTAAATTCGTAGTGAAACAATTCCCCTTTCCAATTCCAATTGAACCCGGGTTCGGATTCGATTCCCGACAGGGACAGGCAAGTATGTGATGAGCATAGATGTCTGTATTTCTGGGTTTGGTCGTTTATTAAATATATTCCCAGTATTTATAATATGTATTTGTATCGTTGTCTAACACCCTTAACACAAGCAAATAATTTGCTTACTTAGGGGTTAGATCAATGTGTGTAATTTGTCCCGTATTATTATTATTATTATATTTTGTTAAAGTTTTATTTGCTCGAGCTGAGCTGGGTAACCTTCTGGTCAGCCGTCCTAAAACAATTAGGGAATAGCAGATTCAGAATCCCCATTCATAAAAACTGTATCTATGATGGTACGGCTATATCTATGATGTAAATTTTGTTTTCTAATTTGTTTACATATATTATATCCGGTCTATTATGTAGTATATGTTTGGATCGGTATCTCCCGCAGTAATTTTACAGTTTCATTTTCTTTGACTTCAGGCTCGGTAAGAGCTTGTTGCCACTAGCGAGCTTCTATTTTGAGGTTATGTTTTTTGCATATAGTCCAAAAAATATACTGCACTATATTGTTATGGCGTTTGGTGTAATAATTGCTGGCTAGCTTTTCAAAACCCGAGATGACGTGGTGAATAGTCTCATCTTTTGCTGAACATAACCGACACTTACCTACTATCTACAGTTGTTTTCTGTAGGTACTAGCGAACCCAGCCCGCTTCGCTGGGCTAACCCTTACTTTACCTGGTGGCGAGTTACATCAATGGGCATAGCATATTCGTTTTCTTCGAGGAAATATACATGGTCTTACCAATTTTTATGACAATCGGTTGAACGTGGCGGAAGTCGATATTTGACAGCGACGCCTGGTGGCGAGTTACATCAATGGACATAGCATATTCGTTTTCTTCGAGGAAACATACATGGTCATACCAACTTTTATGACAATCAGTTGAACGGGGCGGAAGTCTATATTTGACAGCACCGCCTGGTGGCGAGTTACATCAATGAGCATACCATATAAACCTTCTCCGTGGAAAAATACATATACATACCAATTTTCATAATCATCGGTCTAATAGTTTCTGAGTTCATCGATTTCATATATACAAACATCCTTCTATATATATATAGGAAGTAAAAAGATTATATTAAGCATTAATAACTTAATATTTTTGGTTATAAAAACATTGAATTTGTAATAATTGAATTGCGAGCTCAGCTAACAACAAATAAATAAAGCGATTATAGTTGCTTAGACGAAGCTTCTCAGCATTCCATGGATTCACCGAGCGGGTGCCGGCCCATCGCTTTGCAAGGAGAGGAGAGCAAACAGTGCCTGGGACTTGCGACCCAGGAGTAGGCTTAGGGGCCCATTTATTATGCGCAAAAACGCTCGCCTTCACCCTCTACACTCCTTGTCCCACCTAACCAAATTTGGAGAGAACCTATCAATGCCGCCTTTGAAATATGTTCTAGAAATTAACCGGTGCTTGTTCTAGAAAGGCCAAGGTCTTTAAGTAGGTTATAGAGAGATTTTGCTTTTATACCTCCCGCTCCCACTTCTACCGCGTACAAACTAACTTTAAATTTGTTCCTGATCCCTTGGGATGTTTGTTTCCCAAGGAACAGTAAGCTCCACAAGTATCACGCGCCTCAGATGTTTCGAATACAGGAATAAGTCCGGTCTGGATGACGAAACACCAACATCCCCAGGGATTTTGTAATGCTTTTCAAACGTGTTCATCATGAGAATCCAAACAAGAGCCGGGCCTAATATTGAATAAGGCTTCGCTTTTGATTTTTTGGAGGAGCCTTCTTTTACGAATTCTATAGATCGTTTGGTGGTTGTTATACCCTTCCGCGCTCTTGCTACTGAAAGACTAACCGCTTCCCGTATAATTTCTAATATCTTGTGGTGACGACGCGAGTATTGAGTATTGAAGTCGTGACTCGAGCTCTGAGGCAACTTTGTCTTTTGGGAGAGAAGTTACAGTATCATCTTTAGATTTTCCGATGATATGTCTTTTGGTAACTCTTAGATGTTTGTAGAGCTCCGATGGTTTCTTTAATTTTAATCTAAAATTGTTTCGGTCTCTAAATAAGGTTGAAGAGTCCGCTGAGTGCGCCAACCCGAGCCATAACTTCAATGTCTTTATGACGCTTGCATCTAACTTTGACAAAAGGGTTTTATTAATATCATAGACGAGGAAAGACCAATTTAGATGTGATGTTAAAAAATTATCGTAAATCCTAGCTTTTTTGACGTTACTTATTGGTTGGTTGTCTACCTTTTTGAGATAATTTAAAAAGCTATCGACTATTACATCCAACATGAGAGTACGGCCTTGGTAATCGAGTTTTTTACCTAAAACTTTAAACGGAGCTGCTTCCGTAACCGTACTAACGCACTGACCGCCTATTATAATACCCGGATCGTAAGAGGTATATTTGGAATTCCGTCTACCCAGACACAGACTAAAGCATTTACTCGGTTTTGTCCTCAATCCGCCCGTTCACGTACAGAAATCTTCAACTACATTTAAAAGTACCCGACATTGTTTTGGATTACGTGTCAGTATCGCGAGATCATCTGCAAAAGCTAGTATGGATTCTGTGTATTTGTTGTTAAACTTAAACCGACAACCTAATGTTTTTCATTTGTAATTAATTTGTATATTAGAATATTAATAACTACATTAAATATAATAGGAGAAATACAACAACCCTTAAATAAACCAACGTTATAATTAAGTGGTTTTGAATGGTCTTTATTAAAAATTATAGAGAATTTTAATTTTGAATAATATGATGCAATAATGTCGCGAACTACCGTAGAAAAGTTATACCAACTAAGCGCGAACATCATCAGTTTACGTCGTACCGACCCAAAGGCATTCTCTAAGTCTATCTAACGAACCGTTATTTGTCTAGCATCTTTAAGGCTTTCCGATATTAACGTATTATGTTCCAGGCATCCAGAAATTCCGGGCGAAAACCCTTTCTGGTGGTTAGGCCTGAAATATCTATTGTAAATCATGAATTTTTGTTTGTAAAAAAGAGAAAAAGACTTTGGAAATTGTATTTGTTAAGGCTATCGGTCTAGTATCCTTAAGATTATTGACATTGTCGTTTTTCGGAATGAGGACAAAAAGGGCTTTTCCGAATGATACCGTTATTTGCTTTCTGGACCAGATTTTACCGAATATATTTTAAAGATGTTTATAGAGCGACGGACATTTTTTGTAAACTATATAAGGGATACCATCCGGACCTGGTGCTGACTTAGATGGTTTCATTTTAATTATTTTATTGATTTCCTCCAAAGTTGAGTGATTGGCATGAAAGTCTTTAGTAGGAGTTTCAGGTTTGTGTTCGTTTGGATCTCTACGTTTTCGCTAATTAAGATAGTATTTAGGAATACCCCGTTAGTTCACATAGTATCAATAAGTAACAAGACAAACTATTGATCAAAAATTTAGTGAACACACACAGACGGACAGATAGATATTTGACAATTTTATAAAGCACCTCTTGCTACGTTTTTGCGCCTCAAGATATTCTTTAGGAATAGCCCGTTAGTTCACATATTTATAATATTTAAACAATTAAAATTAGTTTCATGGGGATAAAAAGAGTTGGTTTCAGGGTGGACACGCCTAAAATTCCTTGTTTGATACTGAACTGATTATAAACGCGTATAATCCTAAAACAAAATATGTAGTTAGTATTTTTGCTAATACATTTTTAATGTGATCTTGTAATCATACTACCACTGTAATACTACCACCCTAATACTACCACTGTAATACTACCATCTGTGCTCTTGTAATACTACTATCATAACACCTACTGTGTATTAATAATGACTGGATATACTGATTAAAAACTAAAGATATACGAGTAGGTAGCACTCATGTTTAAATTGTGTAATTTTTAGTCAGTAGGTAGTTATTTCTGTAGGTTTTAGAATATGACGATTTGGATTTAAAATCGTGTATTTTTGAGTAACCATTAACTTTTAAAGAGGGCTAACTATACGATTCACACATTATTATGTTTTTTGAAAATATCTTTAAACATGTATAGCCATGTTAAGCTTAATTAAATTTATATAAATATAGAATGTAAAAAACCGATACGGGCAGGGATTCGAACCCGCGACTACTGGGAAACCGTCCCGCCGCTCTACCAACTGAGCTACCGTATCGCTGTCCGTCTCGGTGAATTAAGCATTCTATATGTTATCGTCTTTATCGGGACGGTGGTGACATCTATTAGGTTTCTTTCGAAAATCCTAACCAATGTTTCTAACTTTGCAGTATAGATAAACATTGAAAAGATGCCACTACCGAAATCAATTTTTGAAAATATCTTTAAACATGTATAGCCATGTTAAGCTTATTTAAATTTATATAAATATAGAATGTAAAAAACCGATACGGGCAGGGATTCGAACCCGCGACTACTGGGAAACCGTCCCGCCGCTCTACCAACTGAGCTACCGTATCGCTGTCCGTCTCGGTGAATTAAGCATTCTATATGTGATCGTCTTTATAGGGACGGTGGTGACATCTATTAGGTTTCTTTCGAAAATCCTAACCAATGTTTCTAACTTTGCAGTATAGATAAACATTGAAAAGATGCCACTACCGAAATCAATTTTTTGAAAATATCTTTAAACATATATAGCCATGTTAAGCTTATTTAAATTTATATAAATATAGAATGTAAAAAACCGATACGGGCAGGGATTCGAACCCGCGACTACTGGGAAACCGTCCCGCCGCTCTACCAACTGAGCTACCGTATCGCTGTCCGTCTCGGTGAATTAAGCATTCTATATGTGATCGTCTTTATCGGGACGGTGGTGACATCTATTAGGTTTCTTTCGAAAATCCTAACCAATGTTTCTAACTTTGCAGTATAGATAAACATTGAAAAGATGCCACTACCGAAATCAATTTTTGAAAATATCTTTAAACATGTATAGCCATGTTAACCTTATTTAAATTTATATAAATATAGAATGTAAAGACGTTATATATTTATATATTTATATAAATATATAGACGTCTATATATATAAAGAAGGATGTTTGTATATATGAAATCGATGAACTCAGAAACTATTGGACCGATGATTATGAAAATTGGTATGTATATGTATTTTTTCACGGAGAAGGTTTATATGGTATGCCCATTGATGTAACTCGCCACCAGGCGGCGCTGTCAAATATAGACTTCCGCCCCGTTCAACCGATTGTCATAAAAGTTGGTATGACCATGTATGTTTCCTCGAAGAAAACGAATATGCTATGTCCATTGATGTAACTCGCCACCAGGCGGCGCTGTCAAATATCGACTTCCGCCCCGTTCAACCGATTGTCATAAAAATTGGTATGACCATGTATTTTTCCTCGAAGAAAACGAATATGCTATGCCCATGGATGTAACTCGCCACCAGGTAAAGTAAGGGTTAGCCAAGCAAAGCGGGCTGGGTTCGCTATGTTATAAATAACAGAGAAATATGTTTTTAAGTGAGCAAATTAAAAATCATTTTAATACGATATACGTAAAAATATAAAGTACAGAAAGAACATCTTTTTAGAAATAACAGAATATTGGGATAATAATACCCTTTATTCAGACAATCTACAATTGTACATAAATATTAATTATTATATACAATTACATTAATAAATTATTTATCATTATATAAATATATTTTATCATAATACAATTAATAAATTATTCATTATTACATTAATAAATTAATTGACTTTATATATTTATGTCATTTTTTTTTAAGTTTTTGCTATGTTCCTCTTGGTGGCAAAAGAACTATGTAAATATTGGGATTTAAATACATATAAAAATAACATGACTAAATATAGTATTGTGTTTAATATTATTAATTATAATAATATACAGAACCTTCCTATTATAAAACACTCGCACTTACAGTGTTACATAGTTATTAGCTTTTACCATTGTGAACGGTTAGAAATCATGATTTACGTGGGAAAACTATGAAGACCTGTCTTATTGTTTTATGTTTTATTCTGTCTCGCGCTCTTTCAGGGCACTTTCTGTTTTAATTAATATTATTAACTAAAGTTATTGCAGTGTTGGTATTGACGACAGGGTTACCAACGTAACAGAAAATCAGTTAGAGCTGTTAGCCATGTTTAGTATGATGAGTGAAAGAGAAAGAAGATTTAAGCCTAGCGAACCTAGACCGCTTCGCTGGGCTAACCCTTACTTTACCTGGTGGCGAGTTACATCAATGGGCATAGCATATTCGTTTTCTTCGAGGAAAAATACATGGTCATACCAATTTTTATGACAATCGGTTGAACGGGGCGGAAGTCGATATTTGACAGCGCCGCCTGGTGGCGAGTTACATCAATGGACATAGCATATTCGTTTTCTTCGAGGAAACATACATGGTCATACCAACTTTTATGACAATCGGTTGAACGGGGCGGAAGTCTATATTTGACAGCGCCACCTGGTGGCGAGTTAAATCAATGGGCATACCATATAAACCTTCTCCGTGGAAAAATACATATACATACCAATTTTCATAATCATCGGTCCAATAGTTTCTGAGTTCATCGATTTCATATATACAAACATCCTTCTTTATATATATAGACTAGCGAACCCAGCCCGCGCCGCTGGGCTAACCCTTTCTTTACCTGGTGGCGAGTTACATCAATGGGCACAGCATATTCGTTTTCTTCGAGGAAAAATACATAGTCATACCAATTTTTATGACAATCGGTTGAACGGGGCGGAAGTCGATATTTGACAGCGCCGCCTGGTGGCGAGTTACATCAATGGACATAGCATATTCGTTTTCTTCGGGGAAAAATACATGGTGATACCAATTTTTATGACAATCGGTTGAACGGGGCGGAAGTCGATATTTGACATCGCCGCTTGGTGGCGAGTTACATCAATGGGCATAGCATATTCGTTTTCTTCGAAGAAAAATACATGGTCATACCAACTTTTATGACAATCGGTTGAACGGGGCGGAAGTCGATATTTGACAGCGCCGCCTGGTGGCGAGTTACATCAATGGACATAGCATATTCGTTTTCTTCGAGGAAACATACATGATCATACCAACTTTTATGACAATCGGTTGAACGGGGCGGAAGTCTATATTTGACAGCGCCGCCTGGTGGCGAGTTACACCAATGGGCATACCATATAAACCTTCTCCGTGGAAAAATACATATACATACCAATTTTCATAATCATCCGTCCAATAGTTTCTGAGTTCATCGATTTCATATATACAAACATCCTTCTTTATATATATAGATAGATATAGATATCTCTAGCATGTTGTTTGGTTACTATGGCTTGATCTTGAATTGCAAATATTCATGATTCTGGTGAAGGTGATACCGGCTGTGTCTTGAGTTAACTCAATGAATTTTCCCTATCTATGTTATCCTTTTCTAGAACTGATCTAAAGAACTGTCAATGTAACGGTTTGGCTTTTTACTTACTTATATCTTTCTTCGTAATTGCATTTTTTATTTCTATGTCTGTGTATTTTTAAGTCGATTTCAACCCCAATTCTGTTAAATTGTGTTTTGCTTCTTTCTGTATTGAGTATTTATCTTTATTTTTATCGTGTTTTACTATTGCTTTGATCATTTCGTGCTTTTAAATAATCTCTATACTTAATAATGGAGACTAGTCTTTGCCGAATCTCGCTTCCAATGAAAATCTTAGACTTTAAAGTGTTAACTAAAAGTTTTACTAAAGAATTGTATTTGTTTGTAATACATCTGTAACAACAGAAAAGCTACTTTTCTCGTCCCCAACTAACCTTCTTGAGAAAGAATTACTAAACCTTCTTCAATTTTTAAAACTAAATTGGTTTATTTTATAATGTAAAATACCAATTTTTATTTACAGGGGTAGGGGGGGCAGCTGCCCCCCCTTGGCCCTCCTCGGTACGCCCATGATTAGGGGTTTTGTAAGAAAAAATAAGTGAACACACGCAGGCAATAAATTAAAAAATTAAAAAAAAACGAATTGGTAGAAAGTCTACTATGTATAGTTTTTCAATTTCTTATTTTAGAATTATGTTTTTTAAGGTTAAAATCTATTTGTATCAAATCATCAAACACTGTTATGACTTAATAACATTTATTGAGGAATATATAAACATAAAATATAATGTCTTCTACTTCATTGAACTTGTTAACTATTGAAAGTCGAATCGATAGAGAAACTGTAAACTCTTTAAAAAATTAAAAAAAAAACCGATACAAAAAGACCTGTAAAAAAAAAATAATATTATTATATGTTATTTACTTATTGAAAACGACTTCAAAAGTACATATCAATAAGCATGGGCGTACCCAGATTCTGTTCCAGGGGGGAGGGAGGGGTGTTGGGATCGCAAACAGATTTCTTTAATATATTTTAAAATTTTTTATATGTTTGTAATATATAGATCTATAATAACTGAAAAGCCACTTTCATCATCCCCGACTGACTTTCCTGAGAAAGCATTTCTAAACCTTCTTCAATTTATAAAACTTAATTGGTTTTATTTTTTAATGTAAAATACCAATTTTAATTTACAATAGAAGGTAGTAGAGAGGTACGTGATCCCCCCCTCGGTACGCCCATGTCAATAAGTACGTATAACGTCGGGGGACCGTTATACGTACGTTGACGATGGTGTCTATTTTACGAAGTTAATCATTGAGACTATACGATTCGGTATCGTAATTTCTTTATTGGCCTTGGTAACTTACTTGCATTTAAATGTCTTCCTTTACTAAGCGGTCTTTTTGTATCGAGGGTTTTAAACATTTTTAATTGTTCTTTTCTGCTTTTTAAAATTATATTACTGGTTTCATTATTGTACTAAATGAACCTACGAAGACACAAATTTTCACTTCTTTAAGTATTTCTATCAATATTGATAAAGAACCATTTCGACGAACCAGTCTAGAATACCACAGACAGACACACAGATACACAGATCGACTGGTCAAACTTATAACTTATAACACCTCTCTTTTTAAGTCGGCGGTTAAAAAAAGAAAATCCCAGACTTTCGTATAGACTACAACTTATTTTTTTTTCTTAAATAAAGTCCGTATTTACATTTTTTTTAGCGCACTCGCATACATATAAAGAGTGTCCCAACAAGAATGCAAGATTTAAATTTTAAATAAAACACAGATATTAAAAAAAACCCGTGAAACTTAATTATATGGTAAAGTAGACAGGACGAGGTTATGTATGGAACAACACATCGGGCAGATGGCTGCCGCGGCTTTGCTGGTACACACGCGATCTTTTAATGAAATTTTCTTGGACTGTTTTGCACAAATGCTGCGGTATTTCATTAATGCAGCGTCCAATTTTCTTTTAAGGTTTGAGTCGTCGTCGGCTAATACGCGTAAAACTTCAAAAAACCCCAAAGAAAAAGTCTAATAGTGTTAAAGCGCACGATCTTGGTGGCCAATTCTGGTCTCCAAAACGCGAAATAACACAACCGAGAAATGACTGATGCAGCAATTCATTTTTTTTTCTCTGGCTGTATGACATGTGGCGCCGTCTTGTTGAAACCACATGCCCTCCACATTGGCCTCTTCAATTCTAGGCACGAAAAAACTGGTTATCATTTCACCATACCGAACACCATTGACTGTTTGCGTTTGACCTTCCCCATTTTCATAAAAAAAAAGTCCAATGATTCCTCCAGCCCAAAATCCACACCACACAGTGACACGTGGAGGATGAATTTGCTTCTCGTGAATCACTCGACAATTTTCTTCACCCCAACTGCGTCAATTCTGCCTATTGCCAAAGTCATCAAGATGGAAATGCGCCTCGTCACTAAAGATGATTTTATCGGAAAAATCAGCATTTTCATGTTGTCTCTCCAATACCCAATTAACGAACTCCCTTCGCTGTCCATGGTCAGCTTGCTTCAGTTCTTGAGTCAATTGAACTTTATATGCATGAAGATGCCAATCTTTCGTCAAAATTCGCTGCATAGTGGATTTTGAGACACCAATTTGCTAAGCTCGGTCTCGAATTGAGATGGATGGAGTTTGAGCGACATCATCATCAGCTGCAACATTTTCGGTCGATCGACCTGGTCGAATGTTGTCTTTACATCAAGAACAGACCCAGTTTCGGCAAAATTTTCCATTAATCTCCTTACAGTTGACTCTTTTGGAGTATTATTGTGACCCCAAATCGACCGCAATTTGCGAACTGTAGCCGCAGAACTTACACCATTTACACCATGATAAAACAATTTCATAATGAGACTGCGTCGTTCATTCGTGTAGCGCTCCATTTTTACTAACCTCGTACCTTCTACTAACAAGAAATGGCCGTGTTCCGAAATACATTATAGTGACCAGTGCTAATGACGTCATGACACCGACGCCATATTGTACTGGTGAGTAAATTTTATTGTACTCTGTGGAGACATAGGCAAATGCAGAGTAATATTACAAAAGTAACTAGAGCCATTGTTGTATTTAAAAATATATATTCTTTATATTTGTAACTATTGTACTACAACAGTTATAGTTACATATATGCACAGAATCTTGGCAGTTAATTTAATTTAAACTTAATAGATAATTATTTTTTCATTATCGATCTTATTAGGTTTAAAGATATTTTGTTTCTTTCGTATCATCATTTACTATTAATTAAATGTAATCATAGTCTTATTAAATATTTTTTGTCCTTTTTTAGAATTGAATATCTGATCAAAACCACTTTTTGTTGTAATTACTTTGTAACCCTATTCTCTTGCAACTTTATTACTTTATGTAATAAAATGTGTAACTATCTTAAACATACACATTAGAAATAAATATGTAGTCACAGACAAATAAGTCATTTGTAATACTAAGTTCATGTAGTATGTACTCTGCATAGTGTCAATTTATGCTGTCAAAGTACTCATTTTTAGCCATATATACTTTGAATGGCGCTAAATTTAAATCTTGCGTTCTTGTTGGGACACCCTTTATATATACACTTAAATATGTGTTTGATAGATAGATTTTACAATAATTAAAAAAATAATATATATTTTTTAAAATAGGCAATGTACATTTATTCATATTTTAACAATTTATTTACAATATGAAAAACACAACATTAACATGATATTACATTGAATTTATATTATATTCTAAAGATAAAGGCAGTCATAACTAAAGTATTCATAAATTTTATTTAGCGCCATCTGGCGTCATAGGTTTTATAATTAGGGAGTCAGAGTTTTTGACGCACTACGAGCTTTTAAAGTAGATGGACCACCTTGCGAACATTATATATAACAATGGATAATCGAGTGACTGTTGGTAGTAAAGAACTTTTATTATTATTTTATATTAAAAATACAAAAATAGAAAAACATAAAAACAATGTTGTACTGTGTTGAAAGGAAGGGCTTCGAGAAGGTAAGAATGAACCCGTTTTAGAATTAGAAATGAGATAATTAATGTTTGGAATGTTTTTTAATTTATCCTCATTTAGAATGAGGATTCTACTGCTAACTACTGGTTCTATTGGGCTATGAGTACTTAAGTAATCTAAAGCACAGGCAACTTCGTTAAATGGTAATATTTCTCTTGGTTGATCCGTGAACATTTTATATCCATCACCTCCTTCTGCGATAAATCTTGGAGTAATCACTTTATATTCATCATTCTTTTTGATGTTTGTAAGTTCTGTACAATTAGCACATATAGCTCTGGCACGAATAACACGTGAACCCACTTTGTTCGCGAAGTCATATGTTACATCCATTCCAGACATTTGTAAAAATTGACCGGGTGTGTCAATAACTCGCCATGATGCTACCGAATGCTCCAGTGCCTTCAGAAGTACACTACCGTTTATAGTCATAACACATAGTGTGTCAGTAAAAGGCATAACCGTAATTAAATCGCCCTTTGTGATATTAAATGATTTGCCAGGATGATAGAGAGATGTTCTAATTCTACCCCCTTCAGTAATCGCTATGTGGGCATTTGAATACTGTTTGTAATGTTTCTTTGTATAACTTATTACAGCGTCATTTAGAAAGTTTCCTAAATTACATTCTCTGAGTCGACACGAGTCTCCATCAAGAAACTTCAAGGAAGAACCAACCACCTCGTTGTTAATTTGATCGATTTTAACTTTATAACGATTAACAATGTCCAAAAGCGTCGGATCTTCTGGAACATTTCTGTTTAACAGTATTGGATCGCCATTAAAATGTATAATTTCACCTTTATTATCAAATACTAAATGTAAATTTCCAAGGTATTTGGTATAGGCATAAGCTTGAACTACTAGAACATTTCTTCCAGATTTTTGACGTACTAAGGTTGGATAGGGTCCTTGAGAAATTTCTGGAAACTCAGTTGTGTTTCTATTTATTAAAAACGTATTAGAATGTCCTCCTATTACTAAATCTAGATCTTCTACTTTTTCAGCAATTTCCAAATCCTTTAAGAATCCTGAATGTCCTAGAGCGATTAGTATTTGTATACCCTGTTGTTTTAAGTTATGTACTTCCTTTTTTATAGCTTGTACTTCTTCCTCATATTTTATATCATTTTTAGGCGCGAGAAAGCTTGTATCCGGTGTTAAATATCCGATTATTCCTATTTTTACATTATTTGTAGTTATCACAGTAGATTTGTATAAATTAGATTCTATTTGAAGTTCCGGAACATCTTCTAGATTGAGATTTGCCGCCAAGACAGGGCAAGTTAAGTTCTTGATGAAAGGTACAACTCCGTCTACCTCTTCATCCAACTCATGATTTCCAAGGGACTGAAAAAGAAGATGACTACTTTAAATAATCTGTTGTCTTATATATAGATATGTATAAACTATGTAGATAAAGTGTTAGGTATGACAAATATTTTATGTAGATTCTAAATTTACGGTACTTATATATTTGTAATAAAATAAATGGATAAAATAAAAAGAGTTATATATTTTTGTTTATAAAAAAATGTTAATTAACATGGGAATAACTCGAATTTGCGATCTCCAAGAGTCTGGCTCCTTCGTTTTTGTCAACTGAGCTACCGTGTCTTCAAACAATTTCACGAGATTTTCATCTATACACACAGGCAACATTTAATAGGTTTCTTTCGAGAATCGTCAGCTTTCAGTATAGGTTAGCATTCAAAAAGATGCCAAAACCTTGGACATACTGTGTTGATAAAGTTGATTGATTTAAACTGATTTCAAGCGTACATGTATGCCATGTTTATATTAAATTTTATTGATTACATTTGTATCTATTTTATTTTGATAACTAAGTGGATATAAGTTAGAACTTATTTGTTCTTTATCTGTGTAATATTCTATAAGTTATAACCAATTTTTAACAAATATATACAAAAATGAGTTTTTTTTCCTGCTACATATTATAATACAGTTTAATATTAAATTTATAAAATTATGATTAAAAATAATAATACTATATTATATAATGTAGTTATATCAGCGAGTGCTGCTAAATTATTATGTCTATGTGTGTACAAGTATTTGTAATAAATTCAGTTTTAACCGTTTTAGAGTTTGCGTCGCATGGTTATCCTTTACTATTTTTGTTAACTTCTTATATTTTTTAATCCAAAAAAGTTTAAAAAGTTAATTGTGTAATTTTTTCTATAGTATGAAATTACATTCTATTTACTGTAATACCTTGAGGTAGTGCGCATATTTAAAACTTGTAAAAAATAAGGAAGAAAACCCAAATTGAATGTTATTTCAATAGGTAGGTAAAGTTCAATAAATAGGTAAGTACTATCTTCAAATCTACGTAGTCCGGTCTCGCCGATGAAACACATATCACCCCTCAAAGGCTCTGTCTTTAAGGTACCTACGCCTTCTTTCTTATTTAAAAAAAAACTTTATTTTCTCAAAACTTTCGTCTAAAAATCTAAAAGCTTTGGAGAATTACACCATAAATATAGATAGGGTAGAAATGAACTACACTTTCCATAAAAGTTTATTTCATCTATCAGTTACAGCATAAATATGAATCTTAAGTAAAAGCTAAGTAACAAGTCTTTTTTTAATTTATAATATATTTTAATACAGTTTTGTTATCTAATTAAACTAACATGAAGCCTTTATTACATTTATTAAGTACATGAAATTGTAACTAACTAAAAATATTGTTAGGAACAGATTTAAAGGATGTAAAATAATACTCGAACTACTGCCTGCTACTTGCTCAAGAATTCTTACTCTCCCTTCTACTGCTGGTAAGACTGGACTGTGGTGTTGTATATAATACATTGTACAGGCCAGCTCACCATAGTTCAACGTGTGTTTTGGTAACCCTTCTAACATTTTATACCCGTCACCGCCATTTGCAATAAAATTAGGCATAATGACATTATACATTTCGCTATTCAAGATTTTTTTATATTTTGGTATTGTACAATTCCAACATCTTGCCTCAGCCTTCACAACTCTTGATCCACCTGGTTTACTCATATCATATACAACTTGGATTCCAGAAACTTGGAGAAATTCACCAGGATAATCTAAATCATTCAAGTTTTTGATCGAGTGTTCTAACATTTGTAACATTACCTTACCGCTCATTGTTACAACAGAAACAACTCCTTCAAATGGTAAAACAGAAATCAGATCTCCCTTAGTCACTGGTGAAGGAGTCTCAGTGTGGTCAATAGATGATCTTATACCACCTCCTTGGATAATAGCTATAGAAATATCTGTCCAATGATATTGACCCTTGTATTTAGATACATAATAATAAATCATGGCATCAGTTATTAGGTTACCCATGTTACATTCTTGGTGCTGGCAACTTAGACCATCCAAAACAACTGAAGTGTAACCTATTATTTCTTCAGTGTAATTTAAAATTTGTTCTTTATATCTTTCAACGATTGCTAATACTTCAGAATCTTGAGGTATTGTTTTATCTAAAAGAATAGGCCGACCATCTGCACTAAGTAATTCTGCTTTCTCATTAAATACCATATGTAATTTGCCAAGATATTTTGTATAGGCATAAGCTTGAACTACAGGGACCTGTTTTCCCGATGATTGGGTAACATAAGTCGGGTAAGGCCCAATAGCTTTTTCTGAATCGATAACTGTACCATTCCATAAAAATGTATTTGTATGACCGCCAATAACTAAACTCAGTCCGTCAACTTGTTTAGCTATCTCTAAATCTTTTAAATAGCCCGAGTGACCGAGCCCAATAATAATATTGACACCTTCATTTTTCAATTTCTGAACTTCGTCTTGGAGAGCTTCGATTTCCCCAATATATTCGACATTATTTTTCAAAGCCAGCACTTTAGTGTCTGGCGTTAAATAACCTATAACTCCTATTGAAACGCCTGATATATTAAAAACTACGGATTTTCTTAAATTTTGTTCTATTTCTAGCTCAGGAACTTTATTTAAAATTAGATTAGCGGACAAAACTGGACAAGTGAGATTTCTTATGAATGGTGTTAGTCCGCTAACACCGTGGTCGAACTCGTGATTTCCCAATGACTGAAACAAATAAATAAACAATATAAACATCACATAGTTTTATTAGTCGAAATATATAGATTTTAATTCATGCAATTAACGTTAATAGATGTAGTTTAATAAATATTTATTAATACAAGTAATAAAAATAAATGAAGTACAATTAAAGAATAGACAAATGAACTGGAGAACACACATTTGTGTCATTTAGTATACTTTTTACTGATTATTTTAATTGTCTACATTCACATCACATTCCATCATGTACCAATTCATGTTAATATGTTTACCAAAACCAATTGCTACATGTTCAATTAGTGACGCAGATCTCAAAATAACTGTAATAAATGATTTTTTTTTTAATTTGTTTTTTTTTTGTAGATGTGGGTTTGAGGATTTAAAAAAGTAGGTACTGTACGGATTTTACATTACTAAATTTGTTAAGATTATAAAATGTTGTTGTTCTGGTTCTTATTAACTATAGTCTAAGACTAACATTAAGGGCTAAGCACTAATATTTAGGGCTTTTTTCCTTCCCGAAAAGATTTTCCCATTTAAAAAATAGAAAATGTTTGGGCTATAGTGCTATACTCATTTAATCTATTATTATCAGACAAATTTAGTATGTATAGGAGAAGACGTTTGTAGATATGTAAATACTAAAAACAAATAAACACAAACTTGGTATATTGTTTTCTGAAAAATATACATACTTTTATAATAAGTATAATATTTAACACCTATTTGAATACTTAAGAAATAGAATTATAAAAATATCTGTATAAAAGAGATATGCAATAAAAATAATTGATTAATATTTTTTAGCGATTAATATCTATTCGTTTAGAGCCAGGAGAGACAGATTAAGTCGCTGGCCACAGTTAGTGTTATAATAGTATTATTCCATTATGCATATTATAATAAAATGTTACCAAGTGCAAGCTAGTGCAAGAAAACAAAAAGATTCCAGAAGCAAATTTATTTTATGTGTGAAAATTCAATTTTTCATCATGCAAAAGTATATTGTAACTAAATAATTAAATCTCGTTCTATTACCTTACCTTTCGAAGGGAAGCATGCCACAGCACTATAAAATATGTTTATTACCAAATAAAAAACTACACAAAAATAACACCAAGCATTTCATACATAATAATTAGTTATACAGTGTAGGCAGTGGAAAAGTTCCCTTTTTGATATAAGAAAAGAAATATAAATTAATGGACAAAAAATTGTTTTTTGTAATGAAATATTTGTCAAACTATTCCCTCCAAACGTTTGCAAATCCAATTCTTCTCTATACTCTTCTCACTCTTCAAAATCGAGAGCGAAACTCTCTTGCAGAGTAATTTTGTTTATTTCTTGAGAAATATTTTCTTTAAGGACCCGTTTGTTGAAATAAACTTTAGTTTTTAGAGTCCATTAAAGTAAAAATAGAGTATGGTCAGGAATGGTTTGGTTAACGGCAGAACTCGTTTCACAGCATTTATTAAACCACTTCTTAAAAAGTTTTACACTTGGGCCATTTTTTGGTTGACGAATTTTTCCGAATAGCACCACACCGTACTAGTAACCATTCTTAAAGTATCCCTCAACTGCAAAAGCCCGCTCCTGTCTATTGCCCAGCCGCTATTATATAACTCGCAATCTGAATACGTCCGTAAATACCGCTTCCGCGAGTAATTCTACATTGAAATGTTAATTTTCCCACTGGATACCTTGTATATGAAGAAAACAATATCAAAGAGAAATGCAACAACTATGTTTCGTGCGTCACTATGCGTTATTGACGGGATTGAATTAGTCAAAAAAAAATGTAATAAGTTCTTTGGAAATGTAAAAACTTACCTATTTTTAGTAAGAACTATAAGTAAGCTAGCAGAGTCAGCGAAAACAGGAGAAGAGATAGAAAGTAGCGAAAGTATAAGAAAAGTTGCATATTTTTTACTTTCTACCTAAACTTTTATATCAGAATTAAAGTTTTATGTTATACTAGTAGTACGAGAAAAACTCCTCCCGTAAAAGAAAAGTGAAATGAAAAGTATGTGTATAGGAAAATGCACAAAATAAATAAATGAAGACACATTTATAGTTTATTTATTTAAGTAATATCTAACAAATGTTGTTAAAACAACTTTCTAACTTTTAACTAAAATGGTTTTATAAGGAATTATATATTATATTAATATAATAGAAGTAAATAACAGTAACATCTTAAATGTTTGATAATTTTATACAGTACAGTACTGTATAAAACATTAACTTTATAAAGTAAACGCTATAACTATTAATAGTCTTATACAATATGATATAACGAAAGTGATGTGATATGATGAATAATTGTACAAAATTACGTATGAAGTTGTTTTTATTGCCACTTTAACATATAACATTTAAAATAGCTATCAATCAATATGGAGCTAAGGAAACATACAATTGTTAAAGTGAATGAGACTTTGATTGTAATACTATTATTGTTAAGTAAATTCATTATAACAATTCGATCTTCAAGCGCAGGATAAACCAGATAAGTTTGATTCAAATGCTCAAGAGTACATTGAAATTCGTTATAAGGTAGAATAATGGCCGGTAGATCAGTAAATATTGAAAACCCATCTCCACCCATCGACAAAAAACCATTCATCAAGATATTATATTCTTTAGTCATATTTAGACTTGAGTATTCAGGAATATCACATTTTCCGCAAAGGATTTCAGTATTTTTAACCCTTTTACCTGGAGGTTTAGATAAATCGTATACTACTCTTAGACCTGACATTTGTAAGAATTTCCCAGATGGTCCAATTGTACTATATCCATCTACAGAGTGCTCAAGCATTTTCATAATGTTAGATCCATTTATGGCAACTTTTACTATGTAACCATCAAATGGCATGACAGTGTACAGATCTCCTACAGTCACATTATAACGGTTATTGCCTTTTATGATAGAAGAACGAATTCCTCCGCCTTGCAAAATTGCTGTTGGAGCATCGGTCCAATAATCCCCTTTATACTCTGAAGCATATTTAGCTACTATTGCATCTGTTATTAAATTACCCATATTACATTCAGAGACTCGACATGATAGACCGTCTAAATGTACTAATGAGCTACCGGCTACGACTTCTGATATCTCATTTACGTCCTTTTGATATTTTTGTACAATTGCCAAAACATCGGGGTCTTGTGGTATTGAATTGTTTAGTAGAATTGGATTACCTGTTATGTTAACTATTTGTCCGAGAGGGTCGAATGTGAGAAGCAATTTCCCTAAATACTTGGTGTAAGCGTAAGCTTGTACAACTGGAACAAGCTTTCCTGAGGCTTGTTTTACATATGTAGGATATGGTCCTACCGGCATCTCAGTGTCAGGAGTGCTGCCATTCCATAAGAATGTGTTAGTATGTCCACCAATAACAAGATCTAGGCCTTCTACAGAATGTGCTATTTCTTTATCTCTTTCAAAACCTGAATGTCCCAACGCAATATAAATATTTACACCTTCAGCTTTCAATTTCTTGACTTCCTGTCTTATTGCTGCAACTTCATCTAGGTAGTCTATGTAATTTCTTACTGCTAAAATCTTTGTTTCGGGGGTAAGATATCCAATCACACCAACTTTAGTGTTGTTAATATTAAATACAACGGATTTCATTAAGTTTTTCTCGTTCTTTAAATCTGGTTCTTTATTAAGCATAAGATTCGCAGATAAAACGGGACATGTTAAGTTCATTATAAATGGAGTAAGACCTGTGATACCATTGTCGAATTCATGATTTCCCAAAGACTGAAACAAATATAAGGGTTGTTAAAAATATAATAAGACTATAAATGTTATCATGCAAATAGGTGAAGATTTAGAAAATAGCATTAGGTAAATATTATTCAGCAAAGAAATAAATGAAAAATATCATGTTTAAATTCACCCATTAGTTAAGTGCAAATATTCTTTAAAGGATTAGCAAGATTTATTGTTTAAAAAATATATAAAAGAAAATATTTTTAAAATGTATTTTTTTTACTTAAAAATTAATAAACGTAGATTTTAATATATGGTCAACGATCAAATTCTCTATTATCATATTTACTTTGAATCTGTACTGGATGAGTTGTGCTAAAATGTGCTAATAACTTATTGCCTCTGTCAATCAACATATATAGGGTTTGTACGCAAAATATATGATTGCCATGGGCATAGACAAATAAAAACATATTTTAACTAAAATTACTTTGAAATATACATGATTTTTTCATCGATCAACATATTTTGATCGACAAAATATGTTGATTGATGAATATTTAATGTGATGGAAGATGGATTAAAAATAAGTGTTCATTACTTTACAAATTGAGTCTTGATGATTTCCGAGTATAACACAAACAAATGACATTGTAATATACATGTATAGTTAAACAACTAAGTTAATAAGATACATTAGTATTTATTCTAGCAATGAATTAAAGTATCTAATACATAATACACTAATTAAATAAAATATTGTTAGATTATTAGTATTTATTTTATTATAATATTCGAAGTATGTATAAATAAAATATTAGTTTAAATTTAAGAA
Source organism: Napeogenes sylphis (assembly GCA_959347405.1). NCBI lineage: Eukaryota > Metazoa > Arthropoda > Insecta > Lepidoptera > Nymphalidae > Napeogenes > Napeogenes sylphis. The sequence goes on from OY365783.1 coordinate 3,990,059, forward strand.
ACTATCGTCGATTAAATAGTAAGAAACTCTGATTGTCAAAAACTTCCCCCTTATTAACAATATTCTATATTTTTTCCAGAAATCAGGAAAAGAAAGATGAAAATAATTTTAAGTCGTTTATTAGTATAATATTTGTTATAAAAGCTGTGACTAATCTTAGCAATATTCATGCATTTATTTACCAAAAATACAAGTAGGTATATTCAAATATAGAATACAGATGTTACTTACTGTAATCTTGTGTAGTGACTTCATAACACAAATGGTTTTAAACATTCCCTGCTTTTTGTGAATACACAATGTGAACACTTAGAAAATTAACATATTGACTAGTGATCTTTATTAAACAAAAAGGTTAATCAAGCATTTACCAATTGAAAAAAAGAGGTGAAATAAAAGCAAATATTTTTATTTAAGAATTAAAATAAAACAAAATATTGCTCCGTACTGCATACTATAATAAAAATAACAGTTAGCCAATGGAAATAATAGTTAACAAAGCAAATATAAACATACAAATAGGAGAGCTAAGTGTGGTGCCCGAACCACGCTCTGGTACATTGAGTAGGGTCACCCTCTCCGCTATTTCTGGATACACCGGACTTCTTCTTTCAATATATTCGGTAAGAGTGGCAATTGCGTCATACTCTACATTTTCTCTTGGTGAGTCCACTAACATTGAATATCCATATCTTCCATTTGCCAAGGCTTTAGGCATGAGTATCTTATAAAGTCTTTCGTTTTCTAACTCATAGAATTCTGGAATTTCACAATCCCAGCAGCGGGCTACTGCACTCTTTATTCTTGAACCAGGTTCTTTAGATAAATCATAAACTACTCTTATTCCAGAGAGTTGGAGAAACTGTCCAGTAGCATTGTTATAATCGCTGACGGAATGTTCGAGCAGTTGTTTAACAACAATTCCATTTATTGTAACAACTACTAGATTATCTGATTCGGGTAGAAAATTAAGTAAATCCGATTTTCGAACTGGAAAAGGCCTATTAAGTGGGGATAATATACTAGATAAAGCTCCTCCATTTATGATGGCAATAGGGGCATCAGTCCAACGTTCGCCTTGATATCTAATAGCGTAGTAAAACATAACGGAATCTGTGACCAAATTTCCTAAATTACACTCTTCAGTTCTACACGTATTTCCATCAAGAACAACAACAGTTGTACCAATTATCGTCGCCAGAGACGTTGTTTCCGCATCGTTATATTTTGCTATCATTTCAGAAAATTCAGCATTTTGAGGAATTGATTCGTCTAATAATAAGGATTTGCTTTCGGTTTGACTCAGATCAAGTTCCCCTTCAGAATCAAATACTACTCTAATTTTACCTAGGTACTTATCATATGCGTAGGACTGTATTATTGCTACTTTCTTACCAGATTTCTGAGTTGCGATAATAGGTTGTAAAAGATTTTCAAAGTTGCCTTCAACATTTGAACCATTTGAATAGAACATATTTGTATGTCCTGCTATAACTAAATCTATACCTTCAACTTCCGTAGCTATTTCAATATCTCTTTCTAGCGTAGAGTGCCCTAAAGCTATAATTATTTTTACTCCTTGTAACTCGAGATCAGCAACTTCTTCATTAAGTGCTATTATTTCATCAATATATTCAATATTATCAGTGTTATCTAATTTGTTTAAATCTATTTTGAGATATCCAACTATACCCACTTTAATACCGTTTATATTTTTTACAACTGACTTTTGAATTTTTTGTTTGGCATCCTTCGAATTTATTATAACATTACAAGACAAGATCGGAGAATTTAAATTTTCTAGGAAGGGTGAAATTTTTGATGTTCCTTTTTCAAACTCGTTGCTGCCGAGAGACTGAAATATAATAAAATGATTTAAATGCTGTATAATACGCAACTTTATAAAAATGTATTAGAGTGAAGAGAGAGACATAGAGAAATTGTTTTTTTAAATGTACATACATTCATAATTTTATATTAAAAGTTTTTAATATAGTCAGCAAGTTATTTTTATATGGCCTGACATTTCGTACAAATATAAATACATTATTTGATGAGAGTAAAAAATAAATGTTTGATCTCTATGTCTATTTCTTAAAATACAAAACACTTTTTTTTGTATAGATTAGTATATTAGTAATGATTAAAAATACTACTAAGTATATGTACCTACTGTACATATAAAAATACTTATTAAATTTAAAGGGTTTAACACATATGTGATTTAAACTTATCACCACCTACCACCACCATACTCTTTGTCCCAAAAAAACAAAAAACATACATAGAATATTAAAGAAAGCGTTAATTGTTGCTAAGGTTGTTATTGCATTATGTAGTATCTTTATTAACATTTAGAGCTATAGTATAAAATAACTTACGTGTTTCATTAAAACTTCTTCAGAAGTATATGATCGATCCCAAACTTAAAAAGCACTCTTTAATAGTAATTACATTATCATATATCGAACATGTACACATGAAATATCAAAGACATTACAAGATTTAATCAACATCTCAAACACACAGATATACGCGAATGTAAGCACAGACAGTAAGCCAAATAAAGGCTCAACACACACATACTTGTATCCATATATATAGAAACAGTGTCATTTCACATTATGTAACAGGATGTGACGCAACAAGTATCGATTTTCTGCAATACATAACGCTCTATGTACTGAGTCTGTATTATTAAATATAGCTGCAATGTCCATGATAGAAAATTTCGCTATGAAAACCCTGGCATTACTTGATTGACTTATTTCAGCTTTGTGGGCCAGCTTTATTAATTCAGAAATTATTTCTGCTTTATGCCTCGCTTGTATAAATATTGCATATTTCAAGTTTACAAAGGAATTGAGAATGCTATGAATTTTTTGAACTTTTCGAAAAAAATAGTTGACGTTGTCTTTTTTTAATACATATTTTTATATTTTATTTAGTTGTTTGAAAATGTCTATTAACATATATAGTTATGTTAAGCTTATTAACATTTTTTAATAAATATTAAATGAAAAATAAAACTACACGGGGAATTCGAACCGGCAACCTCTGGGAAAGATCTACGGGCTGGTCTATCAGAGATCGTGAATCCCTGCACATATCGGTTCATTTTTCATTCAATATTTATGTGTAAATTGTATTTAATTCTCATACAAAATGTAACACAATTATATTGTTTATATTATTTGAAAATGTTTTATCTTATACTTGTAATTATATATGTAGATAGCTATATTTGCGGGGTGATACATATGATAATTGTTCATTGGCACATCTCAAGCAAAACAGACGGACACTGTGTATTATGCAAAGCTTTGTCAACACGTCACATCTTAGCTCTAGCTATGCGTAACAAGACATAATCAAGATGAACATGCATGTCTTCAAAGTAGCCATTGGATTATTGTAAGAATATTTTACTGCCATTTTGACATTTCGTATACTCACAACAGCGTCAGGTTCTAAAGCATTAATAAACTCCGCGGCAATCTTCCATTTGTAGATAGTGAACCAAGCAGTGCCCGTGTAAGTATCGCCAGCATTAAGATACAAAACTGGCGGTCCTTCACCGGATGCTGCTTTTCTCCTCGCTTCTTTCACACTGTAATAATGACATATTTGCGATACAGATTTTCGACATATAAAATAGACGTCTTACGTAGTTTACATTAATGTTATATTTTTTTTTATCTTATTATGTTTGTTCTCATTATTTCTCTGTCTTAGTTTTCAGTTGCAAAAGTTTTCAAACAATTTCATTGTATCTTACAATTGGAAGTTACATTCGAAATAAAACGACTTGTTCCTTTGTTAGTTCATCCAATTCTCCTGAGTGTTGCTTCAGAACACTTTTCGAAACGGACAAAGAAAGTCAAAAGTGACTTTTTTCCATTGCTACCAGAATGGATTGAAAAAAAATGCATAAAATATTATACATGCATCATTTATCTACTATGAATTCGAAATATGTTTTTTATACAATGCAATATAAAAATGGACAGTAAAAAAAACAGGCTAAACGTCAAATTTCTTTTTTCAAATATACTCACACATATGCAACCCTCGGGAACCCACCATAACACTTCCCTGCCTCCCTCTCCGCGGCAGTACAGGCGCCGCTTAGCTGCGAAGTTTGCTCGAAACGTGCATGCATATCATTGTTATGCAGGATTAACAATTCGAAGTTCTTGCCGTCATTGCTCGGTGGCTTCACTATGCTGCCTGAGGCCAGTGCCACAAGGGTTAACACTGTTGTCAGCTGAGTTAGCGTCTGAAAATTTTTCAGTAATGTAATTTTTCACTAAGTGCAAGCAAATCTGTCATTTAATATATGCCCATTCTGTACATAATTAAAATTCAATTCTTTTTACCCAACATATTAGATGATGACATATCGACAAAATCTTAACGACGATATAATATTTATTTAACGTTAAACTTAAGATGATAAATATTAACAATAGGAATTATACATAATTATACATGTCTGATCATGCAATTATAAAAATGCATTATAAAAAAGCGATAATGATATAAAATGACTTGAAAAAAACTAAGTAAAATGCAATAATTAAAATAATGAAATAATATGACTAGCTGTGTCTACAACTTCGTACCTTTGATAAAACGTACCCTTTGTACATACCCTACATACATATATAAAACTATAAACCTTCAAAAATTCATCAAACTCAATCAAGTAGTTTTTGCGTACCTAAAAGAGTATTTCTAATTTATTTTGGTATATATTTTTTACGTCTTATCACTGGTAAGTAGCAATGGTACGATAATAAGAGATTATTAACTTCTTTTTTTGTTAACCGATTGTTAAAAAATAACAAAATGTTAAGTGAAGCCCATGACAATATATTCCCGAATACTGCATCCAAATCGTTTAATCCGTTTCAGAGATTAGCGTGCACAAACATATACAGACGAAGAGACAAAATGGAAAACCATTGATTTGGGTTTTCTTGCTTATATAAAATTTTCCCCCTCGTTATACATTTTTGAAGATATTTTCCATGTACAGACAGCGATCAGTTATAATTTTATTATACGTATATAGATAAATTTCTTGGATATTTTAAATACATATATCTATACCTTATGATAAATTAAAGGTTATTCAGAGTGACCAAAGTGAATATCAGCAACAAAGCTTGTACATATACATACAAGACGATAGTGCCTACTTAGTTTCTAAGATTTTGAGAATTGTTACAAGTTTCAATCACACTTTAATTACAGTTAAACAAAAATAGCTCGAATATAAAATACTTTTATTATAATATTCGTACTTAATTATAATTCGCTGTTTCGAAAATAATTAAAGCTATGTTTATTAAATTTGCTTTTTGTTTTTGTTTTAATTGTATTTAGGCATTTAAAAAAGTATCAAATGGCTTAAATTTTTATTAAACCTTTATGTTATAGTTGAAAATATTAATACATAGTACAGATAGTTTGCTAAATTTTAAGGAATAAATAGTCTCTTCGCAATATATTAACAATACTGAATACTTCGCAACACTCTTGCAATACTTTAACAAGTCCTACCGTTAATTGTAAGAGGGAAAATACACAATATGCGAGATAAGTGTAATAAATCATTATATCTTCTAATTAATTTTTATATTGAAAATTATGTGTCATCATTAAAAAGTATATAGATAAATTTATGACCTTTTTCGAGACGAATTGTATAAATTGTCACATTTCTTAATTGTATTTATCGAATCTGTATACATTGCCCTTTAAAAACTCCTCGCTGAAATATTTTGAACATTAAATTAAAAAAACGCCGATGCAAAAAGACCTCTGAAAAGGATAAAAATAATATTTTTAAGTCATTGTCGGGGGACTGTTGTACGTAGGTACGTTGACGATGGGTGTCTATTTTACGAAGTTTTCGGAGCTAATGATGAACGATTAAGGCGCAACGACTTTAATAAGTAAGTACATAATAATATTATTTTTATCCTTTTTGTATCGGTTTTTTAATAAAAAACTCTTCTTCTCTTTTTAATTATGTTACTGGTTTCTTTATTGTACTAAATGAACCTACGAATACACAAATCTGGTTTCTTTATTGTACTAAATGAACCTACAAATACACAAAATTTTACTTGTATAAGCATTTAGTATTAATATTGCATAAGAACCTTTAACCAACACCAATTAAAACTCAATGTCTTGGCGATGATTCCGTTTATTTCGACCAAACATAGCTAAAAACTTTCTCAAAGGAACAGGCTTTTGGTTATAAAAAAAATGCAATCAAATCTGTCCACTCGTTCGGCGGCTACAAGGTTGCAGACATACACACATAGACACAGAAACACTGACACACAAGTCTAACTTATAACTTATTGGTCCGAGTGTTAAAAAGTATTTTTAAGTGAGTGCCTAAATAAAAGGAACCTAGCTGTTATTTCTATTAACAGTGGTTTCTTTCTTACAACCTTACAAATAGGACATAGATAGTATAAGGAGCAGTCAAGTAATTTCGGTCCTTTATGACATCATAAAAACCTCCACCAAAAAAGGACTGTGAACCCGAAACGAATTCCAAATTCCTTATACCTGTAATTCTAAGAATCTCATCAATAGTTTTAGAACAAAAAATACTGTTTAATACATTTGTATACTATAGAGTTACTTAATTTAACGGAATTGAAGATATGCACCACTGCTTCTAAATCGTTTAAGGACGAAGATGGAATTGAATTTCCTTCCCCGAGATCTAGCGTGTCGAGCCGGTTTAATGAACAGTTTTGATCTTTGTAAAAACCCAGTTGAAGATTTCTCTTTAAGTTAAGGTTTAATTGGATATTTCATTTGAAATAAGCTTCAGAATTTCCCAGAGCTAATGTATTAAAATTTATCATTAGGTAAATTGAAGTTAATAATAAATGGAAACTAGATTAATATTTATTCGGAAATAAAAAACAAAAATTATAGAATATAAATCAATCATAATACAAATCTAATCTTTTCTGCGGAGATATGAGCCACGATGTTATGTTATTCAAAGTTCACGAATAAAAGAAAGGTATTATAAAGGATTGAACTCACTAATATATATACATATTTTATCATTTATCATCACACATTTTGTTTTATCATAATATATCTTATCTTGGGTTGTAAATAGTTTTATGCATTTGCGTTTTGAATTTAAATTTGATATCATTCCAAGATGGCGCGACTATCATAGACGTCTCCATCACGTTTATTTCGTTTCCTCCAACACTTCCTTCGGCATTAATTATTCTAGACAACGTGACTTTGGCATTCCTTTTACTTAGGTATAATTATAACTTATTTTCTTACAATTAATGTTATAAAAACGATTATTTAATTATACAATCTTGATATAAAGTTTATATTTATTACCTATTATAAGCTCCACAGTATATTATGTTATCTTTTAATTTTATACAGAAATTAAAATTTTACTCGAAATTTTCAAACTACAACAATATTGAAGTTCTAGTTAATAATTAGAATTTTCAATATTAAACGAAAAGTTTACTGTTCATTACATTGACGTAAACCAAATGTTTCATTTCCACTGAATTTCGAAACTGTATTTGGAAATGTTGACGCAAATAAGGATATTAGAGCTTAACTTTATCTTTTCATGCGCATATTATGATGGTTGGTCTGAATTTGTGGATTTATAGAAAGATAAATAAACTTCTGCCTCTGTTATGCACACGGCGTGCCACGTTGCATTTTATAAACATTTACCTTCATTGAGAAGGTAATATCGAATTGAAGACACCCTGGTTTGAATTGTCCTAATGATAGATTTAATTAAAATATAACTTCAATTTATGAGGCAAATATTTTAAATCAATAACTAATATTTTAAAGAGCGGGTAATGAAGTTTAATAATTCTTATGTAAACTCCGACTATGTTTTATTCGGTTAGTGCTTTCTGAACTCAATGCCTGAAAACTAAGGGACTGTGTGAGCTAGATTACAATTTAATTGACTTACTAATAGACACCTATATCTCTTCATCCCGTTAATACGATGAAAACCCTATTTTGTATAAATTTGTAAAAAATCTTGTTTAGAAATATCCTTTATTCTAAAAAGGTTGAGTTGTCTTTTATTCTATATTATTAGAGAACATTTTATGTACTTAATTCATCAGCTAGATTTACTTTAAAAAGAACCTACTTTGCAATCGTATATTGTTAATGTGATGTTTAATAATGTTTTAAACGAAGCCACATATGACGTTTATTTCATTTATTTGTTCAAGGACTTAGTTGTGTCAATATGAATAAGGAAGCCTAGAGTCTTCAGATTTTATCTCGATTAGTGTAATCGTATAACCACAAAACAAAGTACACTCGCAAATAAACAACATGGGTGACAACATTCATAGAAAATTCCCGTTTGTGCTTTGAAAAAGTTGCGCAATAGATGAAATGAATAATGTTTTTCTGTGTGTTATAATCTATGTTTTGAGATAGAAATGATAATTGTTCAAAACCCTCTTTTTCCTTGAAAATACCTTGAAAACCTTTTAATGGTCGACCAGATTTATTTAAATGGATAACTGAAAATATTATCAAATCACCGTTTAAACTAAAAATTTAATAGACATTGATTCATCCGTTTGGGAGCTACGATTTCACAGACAGGGACACGGTTACAAGCAGATATCAAATACAGAAGTTAAGGTTATAACACCTGTCTCTTACGTATGAATTAATTATATAATTAGGTATTCTTGGGAACCAATCAAGAGGCGTTTATTGGAGACATATGCTTTAAATAAAAGTCATTTTCATATTCTCCAATTGATTTAAAACTAGTGTTCCGCCGGTATTTCTAGGTAAGCGAAACCAGTTCATATTACTTAGTTTTTACTTAGTTTCCTAGAAAATGTAGAAGATTTAGGTCACCCGGTACTGGGTAAGGCGAATCGATCTCGGATAAAATGTTGTGCTTGGAAGCGTCGGGGTAATTATTATTGAGTCCTGAATGCGACTTGAATCCCAGGACATACTTTGGTAATTTTAGTAGTTCTATCTATATATAAATACGTGAAGCAAAAACTTTGAATCTCTTTTCTCAAAAATTGCGCGGACGAAGGAGTATGAAATTTGGCATACTTATAGTTTATGTGTAGGAGAAGTGCAGAACGCTAATATTTTTCAATAATAATGCACTTTTAATAAATAAAATCAATTATAAAAACATTACCCACACTGCGATGCGAAACATTACACACTACTTCGTTGGTAACGTAAACGTTGACATGTTCAATGTATATTTGTCTGATGTCAAATATTCGCACAGAGTTGATAGTCACTTGACGTATTAGAATAAAAATCAAAAATAAATATGCGTAGGTTTTAATCCAAACTTTCATAAATATAACACTTTAGATTAAGGTCGAATTTCGGCCGTTGGGCGATCACTAGTTTTTTTTATTAGAGCAAGAAATAGAAATACAGGAAAGTATAGGATATTTGCTTTTATTTCTATTGTTTTCTTATATATTAGGATGTATATATATATATATATATATACTATTAAGACATCTATTTGTCTTTGAATAACAAGATAATGTTGTAAGATTACTTTGGTATTTATTATATTAGTTTAAAAACCTTGAATCACAGTCACAAATAGGATCATTAGGCTTACAATTTATTTTATGTTTAAATTAATGAAAAAAATAGTTTTGTAGGAACTGAAATTAATTTAAATAATTCAATTTTCAAATGTTATCACGAATGTGCCAATAAATACAAAATTAAAAAACTTTTTTGATTGCTTTTCTTTGTAATACATAGCTTATAAATACCAAGGCTGAATGAATCGTAACTATTAATAGATCATTGTTGAGATCTCACATGAATTGAGGAATGAAAATATAATTTGGACATACTAAAGTTGATTGTACCAAGTGATAGCTTCCTCCATTGACTTCCTCACTGACACTTAGTGATTCCTTTGTAAGACTAATTTGTTTCAATAAAGTTAGAAAATTACAATTATTCATAGTGTAATCAGATACATATTTATAATAGTTTAAATCAATGTTATTTATAGTTAAATAAACAGGTAGGTATGGTATATTTTTGTACTACGTTCTTAATGTGTCAAAAATGTCTATTTAGAATATTATTATGAATATAATATATTCAGATACGATAGTTATAAGTGGCTTATCAAAACAAAATGTGTTAGATAATTAAATTAGAATACTTATGGCATGTGCTTTTCGTATTTTTATAATATATAAGGATAGATTTATATGGACGTAATTGTTATTATGATATAATTTATGTGAAGATAAACGTATATATAAATAATAAAATAACCAATACGAATGATATTAAAAAAACACAAATCATTTATAATTGGCCATGAAATAGATTTAACGATATTGTTTGCAAAGCAATGGGATAAAAACTACAAATCAGTGATCTTGTCACGACAAAAAATATTTGCGATAAAATATCTCTAAATTGATTTTGTTGACTCTTTGTACAGTCCATAATATTTTATAAAAGAATAAATGAAACATAAAAAATATAATGTTCATATTAGACAGCGCTTATAAAGGACTCTAGGTGGAGTTCAGAAACAACATGTTAATCAAAAAATATGATTATAAACGTGTGGCAGACGTAGATAATATAATAATAATATAATTGTTTCCTATAGACTTCTAATATGATAAAAAAATTGTTGACTGCCAGCGCACTGACCGCTTTATAACTACTTTTTTTATGATATCGTCTGTACTAGTTTCCTAATCGTTTTTAGATGTTTTTTTTTACGATATTTCTTAAACGGTTTTATATTTTTTAATAGGATTAAATAGCCGTCAACATGTATCATTAACACTGATAGCTTTTCGAGACTTTGAACCATGGATAAGTCGAATATGTTGCATTGAATATTTCAAAAATAACGGATCATAATGTAGATCTCGATGCCTATATTAGAGTTGGTATTTCTAGTGTTATCATCGTGTTTGTACTAAAAAGGAACTTAGAGTAAACTATTTCATTTGCTAGCTTAAGCTGTCTGTTATAAAACTGTATATCAACTGTATACATTATACATATTCATTATATATATCAAGGTAAGAACAATGCAGCGAGTCAAGTAAACTTGCATTTGTTATCTCCCATCATTAAAATAAGTATAGTATTATTTTGCAACCTTATGTCACGTTTTTCTGTACTTTATTATACTGTATTAAGATAAGTGGAAATGTGTGAATATTTGAAATAATAAACAAAAAAGTATTGTATTATATCTGATGAATAGTCTGTCTGTTAATTAAGGAGAGTTTTCAATTTCACAAACGAACATATCAGGTATTACGATTTAAATTAAAATTGATTTTAAAATAAAACAATTTTGCGTTCTCCACAGGCTCTACCATAATGGATATTCCATTTTCACGTCCATTTTTGTTTGATAGATGGAAAACAGGGTTATTTGTCGGTTCTTAATCATTAGGGAATATAATAATTGCCGAATTATATATTTATAATACCTAAATTTTGTTTCGTCGGCTAATTGTTTTTGAATTGATTCAATTATAATTGCCATACCTGACATATTAATTAGTATCGTAAAAGATAAAGCTATTATTTTTATAACCCTTATAAGGCCTTTATAATTCTTATTCTATTATTTTTTGCATATCTAAAAGTTTGTTGTGGTAGAACGTTAATACAAATAAAGACTATTTTTTTTAACTCGTATAATTATTTGTAAATTACTATATAGATATAGTAATTATAAAATACAAGGAAAATATACTTTTTTTTTATTGCATAAAACATTTATTACTGCATTTTGTATTAGATTAAATATTCATAAAATAACATTTAAAATATATTATATTTATTCAAAATGATCTCCATTGGCTTCGATATAGTCTTTTAAATGTTGAGGTTATTAACAGATACCCTCTCTCATAAGATGGAAAGAATCTTCATCTCCAATCCTATGGATAGTTTGAGGAATCTTAATTATCAGGACGTTTAGAACTCATCACATTCTCGGCCAAACAGCCGATTAAAATCAGGACTAGATCATTGTTTATCTCTGATAAAGTCCGAAGTGTTCGTTTTCAACTACGCTTGGGTAGATAGAATCTTATGATCCTGTCTTTCTGAAAGAACTATTCTTGGTTTTGGAATATCCTTCTGAATCGTATCTTGATATACTTGTGCCAATGTTTTAATATATTTTTCAAAAACAAAAAGTCTCTGACTTTTTGTTAACTAACACCCCATCAGTGAAGTCGGACAATGTGCACGTTGTACTCTGCTGACCAATTGGAAATTTTCTGTTGAGGTTGAGCATAAACTCGGTTATTCTGTTGGTTAAATTTCAATAGTAAAAAAAATAATCTGTGTCCTCCCTTTGCGTACTACTAAGAGGTTGGTATAATTTTAAAACCGTTTTAATTTCTAAATTATCACTAAAATAATGATCGATACATTTATTATAAACCTTAAGTCATCTTATAAATACGATATGGTTTCTATGTTTTCGGAAAAGATTTCTTTGAAATCTTTCAGACGCTGCTTTGATCACCTTTTTCCTTCAAATACTCCACGGACGGAAAAAACCTTTTTCTGTCACAAATAAAGGAGTTTTTATTGTACCTATCAATAGTCCGGTACAAAACATTCGATAATAGTGACATGAAGAGTTTCAAAAACTGCAATAATCTCCATACCTGCTATGAATGATGCCATCATAGGCATTCGGGTCTATTTAATATCAATATCAAAAATATTTAACATCGATTGACGCGAAAATGAGAAAACAATGAATATGTGCAGTTGTATTGATATGAATTATCATTGTTAAATAGCTTATAGTTATGTACTCTTTGAAATAGTTAGTTACTTTTATTGATAGATTCCGAATTTTTGGACGAGATTTAAACTACTTTTTAGTTTTACGATATTTGATATGAAATCCATTGTATTGATATAGTTTTCATGTAAACATTTCGCAGTAATGAGGCTAAAAGAAAATCGATATGATTCAAAAAATTGTTTCCATTCCTAGATAAAGCTTGGTTTTTTTATTCTCATATTGTAATCCCGTACGTTGTTTCAAAGAGAATCCCTTGTTTTCAGTAAAACGAGGCTTTGCGCTATTTTTCGAAGCTTAATACAAACTTTTAAAACATAACCATCGAGTTATCTACAATTCTTGGATATATTTTTTTTATTCTACACAGCCCTATATTTTTTATGCCGTAAAAATGTTATTAGTTTAAAATATTAATATTTTTCCTCGTGTCCTGCATTGGTAGAAAAATACTACATTTTTATAACAAGATATATGCTATACTATTTTATATATTGAATAAATAAATATCGTTCTGAATTTATAAACGTATACGTCCACGTTATTAAGAGCTGCTCGGACAGTCACATTGCGATGGAAAATGTTGAATGAGAAGTTTAGAATAGATATTTAAGAATGTCTAAAACGCTATAACCTTGACCAAAATTATCGACATACATTGTAGGTAAATAAAATAACAAATATTTTGTTATTTCTAATTATTATAATATTGTTTGTTGTAACTGAATAAATAGAAAATTTACCCAACAACCAATGTAGTTATAGCACAGCTTACAGGACGCTGTAAATAGGATGAACGCTAATCCCTATTAATTGGTCCGATCCAGTTTCCGAGTCAGATCAGATTCAGATCACTAGCATTTTTACAAAGAATTCTCTAATGGATATTGTCATATACCGAGTTCAATTCTGACAAAAAAATGTTATTCGCTTCGACTCCATTGTGATGGAAAATTAAAATGGAAGAGGAATTTAAAACCCTAACACAGACAGGGTATAAATAAATTGAACTGCTTTAAAAATACCATTGTCAGACACATTTTGAAAATAGCTTGGTCATAGTTTATAATTTAACGTTATATCTAAGAGACTATTGTCATTGGTGTATCTACATAATTGAGTTGAATCGTTTTGTATCGTCGCCTGTGGAAGTGACACCGATGTGGACTTTGTCATAGGTTTCGGATTTTATTTCCCGTAAAAACACAGTATAACGAATTTTTATACTAGTTTGTTGGAGGAGGAAAATGCCAATGAACATACCTGTACACATTTACTATACCTACAACCTTATTACTTGGTTTTATATCTACATATTAATAACATATGTACATAACATATGTAAATAATAATAATAATATGTCACATTTTTGTAAATTACTAAAATGCAACATCTTCTATCTCTACTTAGATAAGGTAGAGATTATCTTCACTATATTTTTATAATAAAAAAAACATTCCGATGTGTCCAGGCTTATGTAATTTAAGTAGACTGTAAGAACCAATAAAATCGATGGTAGGTTTTGTATCGATCACACAGAAGGAAAAGAAACCGAATTAATATTGCATTGCGTCGGCGCTACGTTCCAAGTCCAACTCGGGTAGTTTAGAATCGATAGAAAAATTTGAAACAACAAACAGACAAGATGATAGAATAAAACTACAATAACTTTACCAAACACTACAACAAAACTGTTGAGAATTGTTAATACAGCCGAACATTCCACGAACAACTCCTAAACGTCGGAGTTTTTTTACAAAACTCAAAATGTTTATTAGTTGCATTGTGTAATTTAATTTAATTTGGGAAATAAGTTGTATGAAAAGATGTGCTAAAATATTTAAAACAGTTCATAGATTGAAATTTTTGGAGTTGCGAAATGAATTTAAGACATTTTTGTACAATTGGTAAAAAAACTGTTTTATTTTGGACATGAACCGATAAATTATTTAGTTTTTAAATTTGATTTGATTTTTTTATGAAACTTACTTTTACTTTGTATGAAAGTAGAAATACTAGTTTTTTTATATTATTATGTCATTGAAATATGGGTTTTTATGCCATATTGTTGACTTTTAATGGTTCTTATGATTCAATTGATGTACTCGAAAAGTATTGTATAAATTATAACTTTTATATATATGTGAGTTGTTGAACGAGTGAATGAGTTGAGTTCTGCGAATGAATATGATGCTCTGTCGTTGCAATACAGAATAGTTAATACTTTTAAGTACTCATTGCTTTTATTGCTTTATTCAGAGAACTTAAAAATATTTAATTCACAATCATACAATACTCTCATTATGCTAATTAATAATTAATAATTCTATAATTCTTTCTACAGCGGGATTTGTGATAAGTCGGTATTAATTTTATCAAAATAGATTAAGTAAAAAATGTTATATAGATTAAGTTACCTGATATTAATTTTAAAATAGATTCTCCCGCTCACTTAATTAGCTCCAACTGATAATTAAATTTATAAGTCATTAAAAGAAAAATAACAGACTATAACATGACCATATCAAAAAGTTAAACAATTTAAACGAGACTGCATACATTTCACAAGTATAATTGCAATTAGGCACACGCGGTTGTTTTATAGAAACATGGCATTCACGATTGATACTCTATTGAATATCTTACCGCACGTTGAACATACACGCTATGATAAATAATTATATAGCACTTACCATTTCAATTTTTTGTCACATGCAGTCCGACCACGCGGTTTTATTGACTGCGCACTACACGTCCGTCTCAGCCGACGATCAATACACTACTACAGGTTTCAGACAGGTATCGTGTGATAAATGATTGCGCTTGCGCATCTCATTTGATATATTGATAACGATAACACCTTTTAGTGGCCGAAATACATATGATTGAGATATGTGTAATGTTATCAAAATATATAATAAACTTTTTAACGACTTCTACATATTTATAATAAATTATATAATTTCAAATTTTATACTTTATTTTAAAACATAACGTCTCGATGTTAAAAAATGAGAGTTCTATATTTAAAACGTTTAGTCCACAAGTGGGTTTAATAGTATTAAGAACAACCACGTATTAAGAACACTTCGAGGCTGGAGCTTTCCCGGGGATATTTCATATTGATTTAATAGATGGTAGTAAGACCTTGTATTATTTTTTGTTTCATTATTAAACATATTCCATTCTTATTCTGTTTTGTAATTATTCTAATTTTTTACATCTAAAATAAAATTAATAAACGTAGTAATTAAATAGACTTTTTGTACACCACAACACAGCATCCTTTAAATGTTTTTTGTAATTGGATTTTTTGCTATGGTTCGTAAATATAAATAAATGTAAAATTATCATGTAAGTTTTTAGTGTCTCTTAATCTGGGAATGTTTGGGAAGTCGTTGTGTTTAGCTTTAACTATTCCATAAAAAAATCTTGTAGGATACAATCTAAAAGATTATGATTAAAAATATATATATATATATAAATAGTTCATTGTTACATCAGTATGTTTAATTTTTAACTGAAGAATTTATCATTTAACTGCACAGTCAAAAGTACGGTACTTGTTAAGAAATAGACTACAACTGTTTAGACAGACAGACTTGTTAATGTATTTAGTGAAAGCATTAAATATGCTCTCACTCGGTCTAATAAAAAAATATATGTTGCATTTTTTTAATATAATAGGTCTTAATTTTGATGGCTTTATTCATCTAGCGTTTTGGTAAAAATAAATAATTTTATTTAATTTCTATTTTTTTTAATTTTAACTGACTTTTTTTAATTTAGGGGCGATATTTAATGTTCTTTCACATGTTGACTACATATTCGTATTTATTATAATATTAGAATAATACTTTCTTGTAAGTTTCTACATTTTGAATAAAAGCAATTTAACACGACCTCTTTTGAAAAGTTATTACTCTTAAATATGAAATCGGCGGCCAGCAGACGTTGTTCTACATACCTACTATTGTGATTCTAAACCATTTAAGGAAACACAAACAAAAATCAAAATCGGTCCAGTCGTTAACGCGGAGTTCGGTAACAGACTCACGTACAGAAGAATTTTAAATATATGAGGATATACATTATTCAAACATATATAAGCCAAGCCAATTGAAAAGCCAAAAATTCGTTAAAGATACGTAAAATCCATAACTCATTCCCCCAATCATTAATGTTAACTTAAAAGATAATAATGGTTATCTTATATAGGTAACAATAATATAATATACACACCTTAATTTTATGTGAATAAATGGAAATTTAAAAGCTGATAGTCTAATTACCCTTTAAGTTTTATTTTGTCAGAATTATTAGTCAATTTGTGGCGCTCGACTATCGCTCCCACACATATGTGTATGTGTGATGTACATACATGGTGTGTATACATATGTATGGTATATGTAAATTTTAAAGATAAAATGATGGTTAGTTTCCACTAGTTTTACTCAGTTCAGCGCAAGACTTTTTATTCCATCTTCATGTATTAAAATAACGATTATGAAGAAAATGTAAATTTTTCAGTAAACCAATGTAATATGCAATCTTTACGAATACTATTTAGTACCGAGGCAATCTTGTATAATATATTAATTAAATAATTGCTGCGTATACAGTAGGTACAATTAATGACGTAATAAACAATACTTTACATTATTTTGTGTGTTTATTTATTGATTTATTTGCGAATCAAGCAAAGATGCTATATTCAATAGAGTGTATTAATATTTGATACAATCTCAAAAAGATTAAATTATTTAAACTACATAAACTAATATACGAGAACTATAATATTTTATACATTTCCTATATTACTTTAATTCGTTAAAAAAAAAAGAATACCCCAATTATATTCAGCAGGAAATAAAATAATCAATTTAATTAATTATTTTTGTATATCATAGAACATAATATGACATCATTCCTATGATATTTAATCATTGTTATGTTAATATTTATGTTGTAACAGCTTCCAAACATCTCAAGAAGTTCACAACAGGTCACATTCAATGTCGCTTCGAGACGTAGTTAATTTTAATGATTTTTGTCGTTTCGTCATTTCTTGGACTACGCTCAAAATATACAGGAAATATTTTTTGTGATACTTTTATATTTATGCTTCCATAAACATAGAATCTTGAGATGTTTATTTGTAAATGTTTTGGGTAGTATTTCTGTAACAAGTTCTTTTAAAGAAAATGTTTGACCCATTTATGACGTGATGAGAATGAGATACCAGAAACAATGCTTAAGAAAGATATAGGTATATTTTGTATGTTTATTGGTTTCTATATAATACGATATTTGGAAATATTGTAGTGTTGGTTGTGAACCCTAAGTGGTCTCGTGCATAGTGTATATATAGGTTGTCCATTTTTGACTCATCAATCAACAAACCTTCCGGGTGAATGATCGGATCACCAAAAAGTTGTTAAAATACAAGTTTGGCACAGCTTTGACAATGAACGTTGAATATTTAAATACGTTTTTACGTATATTGTATTTTAATGAAACTTTACTCTTAAATTAAATAAGAAACGTTACGTTCCCTCTTCTTTAGATAATACATAAATTTAATACTAATTTAATTGATAAGGTTAAGACTACTTTTTATTGATTCATGTGTAACATTATTTTTTGATCAATAAGACTTAATAGTCTATAAACATATAAAGTTATCTAAAACGTAAATTAGATCGCCATTAAATAAATTTTAATTACACTCGAGATACAGTTAGAGTCCATGTTAGCGGAGAACTAATCAATACTAGGTAATCTCTTCATCCCTCAGAAATCCTAGACGTTAGTTGCTCAGTATGTTAGAGATTGTTTGCTTTCTCTTTGAGGCATATGCGAAAATCAACCTGGAGTAAGACATATATTTTAGTATAGTAATATAAGATTTATATGCATTGTCATTCTAATTATTTCTAATGATATTATTCATCTCACTTTTAGTTAGGTACATACTTTAGTAGGTAAGTACTTAATAATTTATTTATTGACTGTTATATAGTCCTGCTTTACTAAACTACTTAAGGTATAGATATATATCATATATATTTTATATACCTATATTAATTCCAAGTGAATTAGGTGTAAAAAAATGTTAGCATATGCCATTGCATATACATTTCTTAGCGTTATAAGATATATTAAATGCTCTAAAGATGCTCTGAAGAGTCGACCTGTCCTTTTTTTTTTTCATCCATAACATATTTTATAAAAGTCCAATTACATTCCCGCGTTGTGAAAAATTAATAGCTCCATAGCCATGACCACTGGTCGGCTTTCATTTTGATAAAATCGATATCGAAACGCGATACAGTTGATGACATGTAGGTATATTTGCTGTAATTCAGTCGTACTGCAGTAAAAAATATGCGTTGCGAGACTGGTATGTGTAAAACGTTCAAGTAGTATGTATTTTCGTGTAAATACATAACTTTTAAATACTGTTTTATTGTATACAGATATATGTGATCTGTTGTCCATTTACAATATAATTTATATAATTTCCTGTACTTATCTATCGTAGATACAACCGTCAATTAAATTAAGAAAAAACGCCTATTTGATATAAATAGCAAATTCTTGTAAGGAATAATTTGCTCAACATTATTTATGTCTCAAATTCTTAGTGCTTATATTTTTATATATTTTTTCTTCAAAATACATAAAAAATAGAGAATCTGGTACTTTTTATCTAAACCTAGCTTTATTGCTTGTATGACAATCAAAAGTAAAGTAATCTTAGCTACTATGTTTTAGGAAAGAGTCTAAGTATGTATGTACGACATTGTATGTACATTAGCTACATGACAATTATAAAAAATGCTATGATATATGTACATATAAGCACATTTCCAAAACCTTTCTTTATAAAAAATACCTCTATAAAAAATGCTATGATATATGTACATATAAGTACATTTCCAAAACCTTTCTTTATAAAAAATACCTCTATAAAAAATGCTATGATATATGTACATATAAGCACATTTCCAAAACCTTTCTTTATAAAAAATACCTCTATAAAAAATGCTATGATATATGTACATATAAGTACATTTCCAAAACCTTTCTTTTGGAATCTATCAACTTCTAAAGATAAGTTGAAAAGGTACTTTAAATCCTGTTTCATTTTATAATTAATATAATAAGAAGTCAGATTACAAAATTATGAAATCAAGTATTGTTATATAAGTTTAAAAACAAATCATATTGAAACGCCCATCCTATTCTATGTTTTTTGCACTACTTGCGGTAACTCACTGTTAGTTCAGGAAGGCGAGAGAATTGGTGTGTCCTATCAGTTAGCCAGCGTTTGTTCAGGATATGAAATAGATCCAACTTTTAAACAGGTTCATTGACCGATCAAACAACTTTGAATGTGTTTTTGTACTCTATGAGTATTTTCAACCAGGACACAAATTATATTCCTTGTCCTGTCTGTGTTATATTAATTCATGGGTGAATCCGTCCAGCGCTTAAACGTAATTAATTGGAGTTTTAATTTCATTATGCAATCATCTGTTCAAATAACGTGCACTTTTACAATATCATTTTACGATGAATTCAAGGTAATTTCGATACAAATTATAATTCTGGAAATTGCTTTCACATAATCAGTAGGTACGTAATATGATTAAGGTACCATTGTTGTATGATAATTACGCGAAAAACGCCGAAATTAAACAGGATTACCGCCAGAGTAAACACATTTTGAAAGTTTGCTTTGTACTTATTTGATGTTTCAACGCAATTCAATGGAGGTAACAATTGTGAATAACGAGGCAATAATAACTTTTGTTATTATTTAATATTATTTTGTTAGTATTTAGCTGTATTCATGTGTGATAACTTTAAATTCTAAATGATGTCAATTATGTAATAAGATTATTTTTAACTAATACATTATATGTTCCAAGTCCCAAGGCTAAATAAATGATAAAAACACATACTTTATTCACAAATTAAAAGTATTGTAAAGTTAGGTATAATGTTCAATTATTGATAATTTTCGCTTCGAAAACGTTACATTTAGTCGCAATATAATATATTCTCAAAGATTATCTTGTTGGTAATTTAGTAAATAAATATTAATTAAATGAAAAAAGTGACACTAATTACATACATCATTAAAATAATGTTTCTAAATGGCACAAATTTTATTTGTAATTACTTCCAAGTACTTAACTATTTTCATAGCATTTAAGGTTTAATTATCACTGCTGCCAGAATCTCTCTCTCTGCTTGTGTGAACTTTAAATGGCATGTTTACATACGTATAATTGTGAGAGTGTGTGTGACAAAGTCCCTAAAAGGAGCTGAACTCATTTACATTTACTATTCATACAGAGAATTAATTAATAGCTAGGTATATGTATTCTGGCTTTTCAACTATGTTTCAGTTTTGGTCTATTTAAACCATTCTCCACGTCTCTGTTATTTTACTTATAATTACTAAAAATAATAACATATTACTTTTAATAATGAGGTTAATAAAACTTATAGCATAATAAATATAAATCAGGACATTCAAAGGTCAATGACCAGGATCCTCCTTGCTATATTTTTATATATTTCAGATAAGAATGACATCTTATGACATTATGTGACATATTGGTTAATTCAATTAATATATGTTTATTAGCATTATCTGTATATTATGTATCTTGCATTTATAAATAATTGTAGATTTTAATTTCTCAAAAGCTGGAAAGTAGTTCGGTAAATTGATATTTGTAGAGTCAATGACTTTATGTTATAACAATTAGAATACTAGTTTATATTATTATTATAAAAAAAACAAAATAGTAGAATAAGAAATCATTGACGCAAACTGCAAATAGATTTCGCTGTTTACTGCAATGAGGTGTTGCAAAGAGGGGTGCAGTGCAGAGATATAGACGGTTGTACATAGTTATTGTACTGGCTGTTTATTGTTTTATTTTTTTATTCTATTTTAATTAAAGATTTTTTAACGTTCTATCTGTTGCCAGCGACTTCATATGCTCTCCCCTCTCGCCCCAAGTAACATAATAATATAACCTAATTCATATTTTTTTAAAGTCCACACATATGCAGTTTTATTGTAATGTGTTTTTTTCTCGGAATTAGACACTTCATTCCATGTGTGGGTCAGACAATAAGTCTAATCAGCACCAAAATTCATCTATCCAACTGTTGAGTATATTTTACGTGATGCGTATACAAATAAATAAACAACAATATATATATATTTTTTTATTATTTAAATGTACCTAAAATATAAGAATGAGTTTTAAATCAGATTTGGTATCTTTAGCATATATGTAAAATAAATAATATAAAGTTAAAAAAACGTGTTTTCCAAAACTTATAAATATTAGTTTTCAAATTATAATAACAAGGTATACTAACATATTATTTTATATATTATCGAAATTAATAACATTTTTGTAATATAACAAAACGAAATATTCAATTTAGTTATCACATACTAAATAAATAAATACTTAATCTTAACAAAAAATCTTGTTTGATGGAACTGAACAAAATACTAATTCAATATTTTAAATATGAAATAATTGTATATATATATATATATTAATGATTCTATATGTTTCCGTTAGATAAACTAAAAAAGAAGTCAATTGATTGAATTGTTTTTTTTTCACAACGATAGTAAAAAGATCTACCAGCAAAACCAGGTTAAAATATCAGAGAACCCTACCTCATAGATGAACCTTAAATGCTATGAAAAATGATGTGAAAAAGTGTGAATATTATAAAAAAAAAAATAACTTTTTGAATCGCTATTTGTCAGATGTGGTGCTATCTAGAAAAAGAGTCATTGCACGATTTTCATACAAAATGTATGATTTAATGATTTAAAATATTTGTCATCTTCTTTTATTATATTTTGAGCTTGATGTTCTGTTAATAGATTAAAACATATTTGCGAATTTTGATGAATAATTCTTTTCGCACATGTAGGTATGATATACAATTTTTTAGTTAGGTATATGGGAATTATTTAAACGTTGAATTCTTTAACAACACGAATTCATAACAATTATTTATTTATACACATTTAATTCAATTCAGAGCGTAATATATAACATTGTTTCATTACAGGCAAAATCTAAGTTGAGACCGACCATAATATGTTTATGACAATAACAACAAATATAATAAGATGAGGATTTTTAAATAAAGTGTTTTTTAAAAGCATGCTTAATCACAAGAAATATATAAAATAAAATACACTTTCTTGGAAATAACTAGAATACTTTACAAATTTAAGTATTAATTCAAATATGTGAGTAGGTATGTGTTAATCTTTTATTTTTTATAAATAATTAAAATGAAAATATAAAAAAATACATTTTTCAATTCCATACTTAAAGACACTTAACCACTAAGTTTTTGTTCGTCTGCTTCCTCATCATTATGTAATCAGATTACTAATGTTATTCTGAACGTAACTTCAATTTACCAAAGTGAAAATTCTTATCTTATTTACTGACTTACACTATTTACCTCGGCTTATATAACTATGAGTTTCGGTCATATAAAAACGTAATGGGATTATATAATCGGCTAATTCTATTACGTTACTATATTTTAACTGAATAAATATAATTAAATATATAAACTAATTAAATATTCATTAAAAAAACAATAGAATAGTCAACTCTATTCTCCTGTTAAAACTTATCAGAGGACTGTAACTCGTCCATCAGACATATTATTCGATCGAAAATCACCTTGATATTGAGATTTAGTGAATCACAGTCTATTTTTAACTTAATATCGATTTATTTAGCTGTGTAAGCTATATTTTTCATTTACATAAAAAACTGCATTACATATGTCCAAGGCTTTATTTCAATAAACGGATTTAGGTCGCCGGAAATGCGATTTTAAACATACTTTATACGAAAATCGTATATATAATTCTATTTAAAGCTTTGATTTATTTTTTTTATTTATGTATGGAACCTGGTTAGGAAGTATTTAATATTTTAATATTTAATATTGTAGAAGATAACACAAGCAAATTATAATAATAGATATTATCTTGTACCTATATTAATAATGTATTTAAATTGTGATAAAGTTTATCAAAAGCAATAAGATTTATTGTTTTTAATTATTATTATGAAAAGTAATATTTTCCTTTATTAATATTTCAATAATATTTATTATGTATAAATATTAATGGTTTTCATTTTTTTATTATAGGCTTAGGATTTTGTCACTGTTATTTTTCTCTTCTTTCTTGTCATTTTTATTTCTTTTCACTATTTTTTGTTGATTGATTTGAATAATGACTTTGATAAGAATACGAATACACTATTTATAAAATTGCTCTATTTTTAATATTTATCATTTAATAATAGTAAAAATAACATTTTTCGTGTTTTTTACATAAACTCCTCTGAAACACATGTTCTTCAATAAATAAACTAAATTAAAACCATAATAACGAAAAAAACACCTGACTCACACACACAAAGATAACATCTTAACACACCTAAACATATTGAGCAAACAATATTTCTGCTGACGCAAACATTACATATCAAATAAAAACATACTAAATCGACTAAATATGTGTATCTAAATATATACAAACTAAAAATTTATTAACATCTTAAACAAGGTCATCTATTAATTTTCTTAAAATACTTAACTATTATAAAAACATTCATAACTTTAAAAACAGTTTTAGGAAATCAACTCTCAATCAATGTTTCAACTTTGCGTGCTCTAGTCACCGTGTTATATAAGTGAAAGAATAAATAAAGGAGAAGTCCAACACAAACAATGAAGAATAAGATACAGAAACACACAATAAACTCCGATATGTATATACGAATCCTTTCGGCTCGGCTGACTCGACTCGCCGGCAGCTCTACACTTGAGTAGGTCCACATTTGATTAGGGCTTGAAAGGAACCTGGAAACGGTGAAAGTTTCATCAACTCGGTTATTACAAAATAATAATATATTATTACCGATTCATCGATGTAAAAACTCGGTTTGACGTTTTTGATTCTAATTAACATCACTAATATTATAATATTAAAAACACACTCACGTGGTTATTTTCTTCAGATTGAAAGCTTTTTAAATGTATTTATAATTTTCTTTGGAAATAGTATTTTTTGTAAAATTAGTTAATGTGTTAGAATTCATTCATTTCAAGAAGCAGAGTTTGAAAAAATAAGTAGTTCCTAATTATAGTTTGAGGTTAAATGATTGAAATAGTCACAATAGCCGCTCAATGAAGAGATCGAGAATTTTATTATTATTTCTAAACTGGTTATAACCAGGTAGACGGTTTCTGTGTTACTTTTATATTTATCGTTCATGTGATTTACAATAAGTATAACTATATAATATATAGAATTACCAATAATAAATAGTAATACAAAAATAACATAAATTTTCAAAAAATATTTACCATTACAATATTTTTTAAAGTTCCAGAAATATCAAGTATGATATTTCGGATAAATTTCAATTTGAACTCTATGTATCTTTACATTAGCACATAGACAATGGTTTGTATTTTTGCACATCACAGGTAAATGTAACGATTTGTGTCACGATTTTCCGGTTTTTAAACACGCGCGAACGCTTGCGCAGATTGCGACAGAATGGCTGACAATTGACATTGTTATTTGTTGTTTATTGTCTTAGGGCAGTTTGATAAGCCAGGTTTATTGTTTTATTTTATTACAGTGCTGTATAAGCCTTTGTAAATTACTCTGACAAATAGTGATGGTAATTATATGTAATATATAATAATGCTGTCTTTGCTTTGTGTTAAAACAAATAATATTTGTGATAAGTTAAGGTCGAAGATACTTGAAGGTGGAATTATTTTACGTCTTAATTGTATGGTGTATTTCATTTGTAATATATTATATAGGTATGCATATTTAAATGTATTCTGGTATATATATTTATACATCCAAGATCGTTATTGTTAGATAATTTTCATTTTAATATCATCAATTTGAAGTATTAAATCGAATCTGAAAGTTAAAGTCAAATATGAAACAGGAGACAACTTTAAATTGATGGCACAGTTTAACCTATATCTATAGTAATAACATTTTAAAAGTTTTCTAATAGGTATACAAGATAATTTTGTAAGTCTGTATTTATTAGTCTCTTTATAACGTGAGACAAAAGTTAATTAAGATAGGGGTTGTAATTTCAGAATTTAGTTACAAAAAAATATTGATTATTATTTTTACACAAAACCAAATATTTCTAACGATAAATTGTATATGACAATTAATATGTCAACTAGAAACAATTACTCTAATCAGTTAAATATTTGGTTAAAATAGTTTAATTGGTTTAAATGTTTAACCGATTTGAGCAATAGTCTGATTCACAAAACAATTTAAAAGATGTAAAACAAAAGGATATTTTCAATTTAAAAACAAACACCTATATAAACAAAGCAACGGCAAACAACTTCGAACTTCACTGAGACTATATTTTATTTTGATTCAGTGTAACTCTTTTTATCGCCGCTCTCTGCAGTCTCGTAAAATCCGATACGATATCATTCATATCGGACTATACAAACTATATAAACATATAGATTCAAGCCCGGAACGGATTCAAACCCCACTATACCACATGTTGGGGTAAATCACACAAATAGAGCCAGACGGCTCCCAGATGCACCCCAGTTTTATGACGTTAAGCAAATATGTGCTCTACATTATCGGATTAGGATATATAATTGCTTGATGGGTTAATTGTAAAGTATTTCAAAAAAACGATCGCATTGACTGCCAGGCGGTCGTTCTTTGGGCACTTTGTCGACAGTTCCTGTGCGATTAATAGCTGTGAGTAGTTGTGTGTGTTTTTTCCAAATATAAGGTGTAATTTTAAGGTTTGCGCAAGATAAAGAAAGGGAACTGCAGGTGGGTTATTCAGTGCCTCGATCTTGGCAGGTTTCTTTTAACATGTGTCTTTTCATTGAATTTTTTATTGATTGTTTTCGTTTTAAGTATAGAGGTCTGGTTGTGGATGTCCGCCGCTATAAAAATAGGAATTCCTTTGTTAGTTTGTATATTTATATGATTTTTCTATATTTACCTTAATCGTATTGTTTTATATTTAAATTAAATTAGTCATGATTGGCAGTATTCGAACTATTCTAATTTCTAATTAACGTTAAAAAAGAGAATTAAAGTTTGTTAAAAGTTGAAACAACCATTGCTTATCTGAAAATTTACTAAATAAATTGGGTAGAATGAGGGTGGGGTACTAACAAGGTCAATACTACTAAT
The DNA here is from genome assembly GCA_959347405.1 of Napeogenes sylphis. NCBI lineage: Eukaryota > Metazoa > Arthropoda > Insecta > Lepidoptera > Nymphalidae > Napeogenes > Napeogenes sylphis. Next base: position 4,017,272 of record OY365783.1, read on the forward strand.
TGTAACTTTAACAATTCGGTTTCAATAATTAAATACCACGTGAAGTTTTATTTCGAAATTCATAAAGTAAAAATTCTGTAATTGAATCCGTTGCATATGTCAAAGTAAAGTGGCAGAGAGACGAGCTTTTGTACGAGTGATGGAACAAACAATTGAATACTCACAAAAAAATGCTCTCAAATGCTCAATTACTTATTTCTAATAGCGTATTTACGTTAGGAAAATGTGACATCATATGTTTTTTATTGAATTTAGCTGAATAGTGATTTATAAAAAAATTGATTTTAATATTTTAATGTCGAACATTATTTTATTTTTATTTTTTTTATATTTTTATGTCATTATAGAATATTATATAACGAATAAAGAGTTTTGGCGAATGGAATTCGTTTTTGAAATCAATTACCCAAATCTATTACCGAACTATCGGATAAAAAATATAAGCTTACATTCACTCGCTTTTCTTTCTGAGATACTCTATAAGGACATTGTAGTCGCTAAAGAGGCTTTTCAATAACCAACTTACTAACAATTATGGACTTTAGTTTCAGTTTATTCACGTCCATGTTGCATATTTGTATTCTCATTTAAATTATACGCTATATAATAAGTATAACTACTAGCGAAAGTAATCCTAGTCTTCTGTTGATACCGCGCTTTACTTTGATTTTATTTAATGTATAATGTGTTATAAGTGTATGACTATATAAAATAAATATATATATATGGTTGTATGATAAATACAATACATACATACAATAATTAACATAAAATATCGGTATACAATCTATTCGATATTTGTTCACTAAAAAATAAACAACAGCCGACGTAGATGTTAAAGGAATATATCATCCATTGGTACGTTGTCGTTATAATTACGTCTGACTCAATTACTATTAGATGAGATAGTTTACCTCATCTTATTAAATAGATGCTGTTAGATGAAGAGAGTTAAGAATATGACTGTAGCCTGAATACTGATAGGTATACAAATTAACACAAAGATAACAAGTGTTTTGTCGTATGACGAACATAAATTAAAACTTAAAACAAAATAATTATATAATATTGTATATGAATTATTCTTTCACTGTGGAGGATTCTTATTCTATCGGATGGATGAATGAATTTTAATCTAAAATGACTAAGAATCTAACTGTAACTGAAACTAAGTGTAGTTCATCGTATAAAAGTACTAAGTTTTAATCACTAAATTAAGTTATCTTTCACAGAATGATTCCAGAACCTACATCACCTTTCCACAACAGAACTGAAGAAACCTCTTCAGTAGTAACTGCTTACGAGATCTACAACATATTATCATATATGATACTCTCGCGACCTGCAAGTACAGGTGACAACACAAGTGCTCCAGTAAATGATATCGATTTGAATGAAGAACATATTAAGAGAATGCTCATAGAGTACGCGTATAGAGGCAGCGATATAGCCTACAGCACTAACTAGTCAATGCAAAAAGTTTAAATTGCTTTTTGTTTGTTGTTATACGTAGATGATTTATTCTTTATTTGTATTTACACACTTACATATTACATTTCACACACACTTATACATTACATAATATTAGTAATATAGTATTTTAATATGCAATTCAGTATGGCTCAGTTGTCATAACGGCTTTTGACTGTTTGCCGGGATCCAAGTTCGAATCTCTAATTGATATTAATAATGTAAGCACATTATCTTTTTACAAATGTGTTAAATTAAAAATCGAATACTGTATTCATAAATATCCTTGAAGATAAGATATAATAGTATATAAAAATACCAAAGATACACTAGATAATAATTATTTACAATACTCTTAACATTATTTATATACATAAAAAGTAAGATACCTTTATTTGTATTCGATTCTTATATTTACCTTGACTGACTTAAGGAAGATGTTGAGGAAACCTTAGTCTAAACAACTTTAAATAATCGATATATCGTTTTCATGTTCGGAAACAAGCCATGACCCAGTAGTGGAAATTTATTATTATTATTTAAAATATGACTACTTTAATTGTATAGAAAAAATATTCTCAGTAATTGTATTAAAAAAATATTACTTTATGATTTATTTAAAATAAAAGTAGATTTAATGCCAAAGTTTTTTCTAGTTTATTTATTAGATTTAAGTATCTTTTATATGGAATTAATAAATTAAATAAAATCTACCCTAATAATTATATTAACTAAAACAAATGGTGAGTTTTATTTACATTATATTTTACTAGAACAATAATGTTATAAACAAACATACAATGTAAAAATAAACCCCTTAAGATGTATGTATAATTAAGAATAGTCGACAATGATGATTGATGTTACCTCAGAGTAAATATTCTAGTTCAAGATGGTTTGATATTAACTCTACATAAAACTAGTCTTATAAATCGAAGTTAATTTAAATATTTATTAAACCATTTAAGTAGAAGAAGCTGACATTGATAGAGTAGTATGGATAAGACAATCAGCGAGTCTCGACTGTGATGACGTGTTATAGAAGAAATTGATATATTGCGTCGAAACCAGATAATTGGTATAAGTCAGGTTGACGAGACTGTGGATGGTAGCGTCTTCAATTTATGGGTATACTTGATGAATGATTTCTTTTATTTTACTTAGGCTTGTCTTCTTTTAGTTGTTTTGTAAATTCCGTTTATTGAGACTTGATATGGTCCTGTAAATTGTAATTATTATCTTTGTGTAAAGTCGAACAAGTATTTAAAAATATTAATAATGGAGAGATTAGAAAAGTGCGGTTACAGGTACATTTTGATCGAATATCGACCTTCCCTGTTCGTAAGAGATAATTACAGCATATTTACATGACTAGTGAAATATTAATATTGTTATTAAAGATATGTTAAGAATAATAAAATTATATAAAGTATGAAAGAAACTAAACAAGCAGTGTGATAATGTTTGAGAAGAGAAAAGAAACGAAGTATTCAAATTTTCTTTTCAGATTTCAGACTTACCTATTGTTGTGCTAACATTACAGTCCGCCATCTGTCTGGTAATACAATAGATATGCCTAGATTATTACACATTAAATCTAGATATTAACATAAATGAGTTGATAAATTTTATTTAATACACAACAAATTCTTGACTACTTATGCTATCGGGTTGACATAACCTGATTTGGACCAAATCTGGTTTTGACAATAAGTCAGAACCAATCTATTAGAACTTTGCTACCAAGTAAACTGGTTCTAATTTTATTAGTTTATTTCATATCAATGGAGCGCCTTTTTAAGTTTAAACGTTTTTATTCTCAATCTAAATTTCTCTCTCCTTGAAATCAAAATGGTTCTCGTAATAATCATAGAAGGCCATGATTTTCATTCAAAATTTTCCCTGATAGAAATCTTTAGCAAACGGATATTGGCTAAAAATATCAACTTATGATCTAGAAATGGAATTAGCATCATTAAACAATGTAAAGTATTTTCTTAAACTTATCATATCCTTTAAATATTTAATAATTGGCCATCCATATACTATTTGTATATCAAACAATAAAAGAAAAATCTAGTAATATTATTTCAGAATTGAATCTACAAAAATATATAGAACTTGTCCTATAATAAAAGTAATTTCAATTGTGTGTCATTAGCCACAACTTATATCAAAACATGTTACGCTGTAAAACAAACAACTGTAAAACATCCTAATCCCAACTTCGTTATACAAAACAGTCATAAAATAATTTTAAAAACGTAAACTGAGGCAATTTTTTTTTTCCTAAAAAATATGATAACTTTACTACAAACTAACGATAATAATTTTCTTGTGGTTTATATACATATATATACATGTTTACCACAAGATTATTAGAAACAAACTAACTGTTATGTTTACTTTTTGTATAGTGGTTTAAATACTGTGCAGTGTTCTATTGTAATAATAACAAATGGTTAAAATCTGGACACCACACGAATTTTTATTGTTAGTTTCATATAAGTTATAATTTGTACCAGTTTCAATCATATTGTAAGTAAGATTTTCCGTAAACTTGTGTCTGCTATAAGATAGTAACCAGTATTCAAGTATTTTGTAGTACTGTGTGAGGACTACTTTATAAGAACAAAACTAATATAATAATCGTCTTCGTTATTATAACTTGGTATAACTCGTGAAGCGTTTCTATAGTTATCTGATAAATAATGTATAGTTTTTATAGTTAGGTAATATTTTAATGTTGTTTTGTGTTATTTTTCTGTTTAAATCATCTTTTGTATTTAATCTAAGGGAATTTAGCAATTATTTAAGGAAACTATTGATTTAAGTCATTCATATAATGTTTTTATAATTTAATTTGTCATTTAAAAGAATATGTTTTATAACTTCGTTGTTATTTTTACAAGTTATTAATGTTGTGAATTGCAACTTATTCCAAAATTTTATAAAGTAGGTATAGCAGATGAATGTACATTTAATTAGGTAAAAAAAACAATAGACTTTATTGGACGAATTTATTACATTCAATAATATAATAATACTTCTTTAGTTTAACAAATATATTTCATTACTGACTAGTTTATGACTAGAGAACCCTCAAGGGCCACCTGTTGCCTCACACAACAACAACCTTCACACTGAGATACCTTAAGCGCTATCCAGAGCCCGAATGTTTGAAATAGGAAATTCTTTGATTGGGGAATTCACATCGATCAACACTGAACAAATAAACACTGTAGCAGGAGTCCAAGATGAGGGTGTAGAAAGGTTTAATATCTCGAGGGCTCTGGGCCAAGCATTACTCAGGCCATCGCCATCTCCCCGATCCCGCGCAGCAGGCGCAGGCGCAGCCTAGAGAACACTGGATGCTCGGTTGGGATCCCGCGGCCGTGCAGGAAGCGAAGCGTTTCCTGAGCGCAGACCAAAAAACCAAGTTGTTCTGGGTCCATATCCACGGGAACGGAATCCAGCAGAGGATCATCGTTTTCGTCTACATAACCATTTGAACTTCCATTTTCATTGTCATCATACAAGTCGTCCGAATCGTGTTGCTCATTTTCCATTTCCACTGAACAAAATCTTCCAAATAAACGTTTTAAAGCTTGACGCTTCTCAGCATTATCTGGATCGTTCATCAGCGGCTCGCTGCGAGATCGTTTGCGGCGTCGCTGACGCTTAACTTGCCGCACGGCTTCATTCTCGCGGTCGCGTTTACGCTTACTCGTCATAATCACCCGCAGTTTGCCCGGCGGCGTCGGGATACAGACTGCGAATGGGCCGTGTACAGGGAATTGAAGGGTCTCGATGCGATTACACTAGCTAGCTTCCGTCTCGCTTGGCGCCGGGAATTGTGATTGCGTTAAAGCGAGACGGCGTAGCCAGCTGCAAGAGGAACAGCTGGGCGAGCAGATGCAGGGCGCGGGGCACACACGCTTTGTTTGATAAAGTTTATTCGGGGAAATAAAACTGTTAGCCGCGATTGCGCGAATTGCGGGGAGGGCGCGCGCGGGGCGAGAGAACTGGCCCGGCCGACAGCTGCGACGCATCTGCCGGTTCAGGTGAATTCCAATCGTCTCAAGGTGCCGACAAAGTAATTTAGTGTAGCGAGCCTGTAAAGCTAACATGTAAACAAAACAAACCCTATGGTTTGTGCGCCGAACGAACGTTGCGAACTGCGAACTCGCAAACGCTATTAATTAACAGAAATAAAACGTCGCTCCGTTCATTGTTTTACGCTCGGGCTCGTATGTAAACTAATAGCTATCTGCGTAAATTGTAAAAATCAATACTCAGGTTTATGTAGTACCGGGAAACGAGCTGCCGGCCTCGGTACCTAGCTTTATATACTGTACACGGGTTGCTATCGCCTTGTGTCTATATCTTCATAATCCCCTTCAAAGTGTTGTGGGCGGACACTGTGGGAAGCAAATGAGCGATCGTCTTTCTCACTATATTTACGGCAAACATTTTCTAGGAAATAAGTACAGGACAAATATCCATCCTTTCTTTTGTTCAGTTGCAAATTTAAAGTACGGTTTTAATAAATAGTAAAACTGAACTTATCTAAATTTCGATATGTTATTGTAATGTCAAATGATTTTTTTTAGAAAATTAGTACACTTAACTCACTTAATTTATAATCTACAAAGTTTAATAAAACTTTAAAAACTCATTTACACGAAAATATGCAGCAAATGTCTTTTATAAAATGATTATTAAACGTATGTTATCGGAGTTCCAACAATTTCATTATAAAGGAAACATCTAACTAATCCTTTGAAACATTGAAACACCTCACAAGACATGAAACCATTCAAAGGTGAATCTTATTCCCCTAAAATACAGTGCAAATTCTAGTAGTAGATTGAGATTAGAAACCATTCCTCAAATAATCGCCATGACTTCAGTCACATCGCAGTTCACGCGTGAATTCAGATTTCGAATATGGAGCTATAGGTTTCAAAGTGTGATTTAATTTTAGTCCTTTGGGAATTTAAAATTAACTTAAAGATGTCTATATTAATATTCATCACATCGTAAGTTTAGTTGTAACTAATATATGTTTCTTTATTTTGACAACCCTTTGTTAAGCAACGGATAGAACAAAAAAAACAACGAATTAAAATGAAAAACTGGGGTTTTGATACTTTTTAATAGAACTGTCTTACTGAATATAATCACCACTGACAGTCGTTCTATTCTCTAAAACACTAGGTATACTGGCACTGCTTACAAACACACTAAACTGTTTACTATTTAAACTCTTTACTATCACTTTGTTACACTTTGTTATACTAGTTCTGTTACACAACTTACTCTCTCGATCACACACTGCCTTCTCTTAGCTGGGAGACAATTTATATATTCACTACTCTTAACCAAATTAGTATCTAATATTACAATTATTTATTTAGTCAATTAAACTTCTATACAAACATTACATGCTTTAGTCATACCATCAACTGATATCTTTATTTTTTTAACAATACCTACCCTCCAATTATAGGTAAGCTAACATTTTTATTAATATTTCATTACTAAATCAAAGGTCAAGTGTCAAAGCGTCGTTTAATATTTAATATTGTGATAGTTTGGTGTAACTTGTAATTATGAAACGTATCGATTATTTTAAAAATATGTATTTTAAAAATTTGTATTATTAAAAATATAATACAATATAATGAATCATTTTTTGTTTTATTTTCGTACATCAATTACTTAACTTTGGTTCTGAGAAATAATGTCCATTTTATTTACTATGAAAGGTATTTGATTTATTTTTTAAGTGACGTGAAACTGATGTGTTTAATTAATTAATATAATATTATATGAAAACAGTTAACTCGCTTTATTTATTGATTGATTAGTTGCTTAATTTAATCATGTACTTTGTCATATAATATAAATCCTACGGTCAACAGCATTATATTCTATTGTTAAAATTATTACCAATCAACAATATTAAAAAAAAAGCGGCTAAGTGCGAGTCGTGACGAGACGTGAGTCCGAAGGGTTTCGTACAATTAAATATAAAAAAATATGATATGTAACTAGAAATTTTAGGTTTTCGGAGTTATTCGAAGTTTTTTGAAATTATACTTCTATTGGCGCGATTGGGAAAAATGTTGAGAGTGATATTTTTATGATGCGTTTCCACACCGGCAGAAAAAAGGAACAGTCTGAAGTTAGTTTGCAAAATTTTTCATAAGTTAGTTACAATCTTTAGTTAGTTGCGAAATCTTTTTTCATAAGAGAAACAAATGGATATGCATGAAGAAATCTTTCCCATAAATCATTTATCATCTGTCAAAGATAAAATTAGACAAAATGTTATAATCTTTGTCTTTCCTTATCTAAAATGTTAATATAATTATATTTGTGTCTTTCAATTTATAAATAGAATGGTTGGTTTAATAGCTGATAATATTATCTCTCTTACCACTTTTGGAAACTCAACCTCATAAGATCTCATTGACAGACCTGGATTCATTTTCATAGAATATGTTCTCCAGTACTCAGTAAAGTCTTATTTTGGTGGTTGTCAGAACTTTGTAAAAATAAAAGGACGCTAGACCGAACAGTAAAGCGGATACACATAAGATTTTTCTGAAAAAAAGTTAGAGGATTTACTGTTTTATTTTTATTTTAAGTTTCCTTTAAATTGCCCGCAAAAACAAACTTTCATCGGGCAACCGAAGTTTTAACTTCGATTTGACTGAGTGCTTTGAGTATGACATTTCTTAATCCTTTACTGTGTTGTGTGGTTAGATATTTTTGATATTTACTGATACAAACGATATGATTGTAAATTTATAATGTAATGTTAGTTTATATATATAATATATAATTTAAATACTTTCAGTAGAAAATAAAAATAATATTTCCAATTTATTTCCAAAAATGGTAAAAGTTTTTCAATATTAAGCTTATTCTAACCAATTATTAATTTCCCCTAAATTTTAACTTATAATTGGAAGTATTGGACGAAAATCTGTCAAATTTCGACATTTTTGGTTGACTGGAAGTAACCTTTATATTTGGATTCCCTTGAGACTTGTGGCGAGTTTGAAAATATGCGACTTATATTGCTGTTTATTTTGATTGCGTTGACTTTGATTTTGTTAGAGCTTAAATTAGACCTGAGTATTTTATATGAAATTCAATTTAATACGTCTACGTTTTCATAGGGAAAGGGGTAGTAACTTTAAAATAATAAAAAGTATTTTTATTATATGATTTAACTAAAAATTTTTCCGTTATGTAGGTATGCTGTAAGACGTAGCTTGGGAAGGGAAGTCCCTGTAATTTTTGATTCCCTTACGAGTTTCGAAAAATTGCGGAATTTTGCGGCTTAAACGGCTTTGAGTGTGTTGGTTAAGAAGTTTAATTTTTTTAAAACTAAGCCCAGGTTTATTAAAAGCTGATTGATATGAATAATATCAAATTTTCTGTTAAATCGCTTATTAACCTTTCTGATTAAAAAAAAAACCAAATCATTTTTTTTATTTTTTGATATGAATAATATAAAATTTTCTGTTAAATCGCGTATTAACCTTTCAAATTTATTGGTGACTTGATAGACAGACAGCCAATCACCATTATTGACAGTGCTGTCAAATTATTTTTATTTTTACTGTATTTTTTCTTCCAGAATTTGGCCCTACAATGTAGTATGAGATTAAAAAGTAATAATATGGTGTAAGCCGTAACGTTTTAGGATTTCGTTGGAGAAAGTTTTGATACGCCTTATTAAAAGTTTAGGTCGGATTACGACGTAGGTCTTTTCAACTTGAAAATCTTGGAGACATCAAGATTAAAGTATACTACATATATACTATCCAGAGGCAGTTTTATTTTTAGCTTTGTATTTGAGAATCAATGCTTAATTAGATTCCGCTGGTAAACAACAAATAATTACTATGATTATGACTATTATCCACTTCCTACCTATATCGGGATATTGTGTATATTATCAATAACTTGATTACAGCGGTATCTATCTCATAGATTAAGACATAGTTTCGAGTTTAGAAGAGTTGTGAAGTTGCAGATTTAATTTCGTAGGTGGTAGAGCCTAGCTGTAGTCAGTGAAAGGTCAGTTATGGTACACCCCTTTATTACTACTCTTTCAAAGAAGATCGCCGTTTTGTAGTTATTATAGTTACAATAATTGTTTCTTAAAGATTAATAGAACTTATATTACTTAACATTAATTTTAAAACCAAAGAATAAATGACTCTATAGCTAAAGTTCTAAAGCTAAATGCGCAGAGTATTCCGGCTCACTATTCTGATTTTGTATCATCTTTTAGCAACGTCTCTGTCGATTGTATTCTCGTATCTGAGTCTTGGTTAAAACCCTCTCTTTCTTCTTCAATTTACTCCTTAACGGGTTATAATCTGATCCGAAATGATCGAGATGGCAGAAGGGGTGGTGGGGTATGTATCTACCTTCGTAATAATATTTCTTTTACTGTAAGTGCTCAATTTCCTCCTAACACATACAGTTTAGAATACCTTTTTGTCCACTATTCAAACTTGCTTCTCGGTGTGATATATAGCCCATCGCAATACATTGATTATTTTTCTTCTCTAAACCAAATTTTAGACCTCTAGTTATAGTCACAGTATAATTATGTGCGATCTAAATACGTGTCTCACTAAAGGTAATGGTAAATCCCACAGACTTAGATCATTAATTGATTCCTACAATATGACTACTCTTCCTCTTTTAGAAACTCACTACTCACTTAATGCTATTCATTCTCTTCTTGATCTTATTTTCGTTGATAACCCTGCAAAGGTTATAGCGCATGGTCAACTGATTGCACCTTTTTCGTATCATGACCTATTGTACCTTCAGTACAATTTTGCCCTGCCTAAGCGTAAATCTAAGGTTGTTGTGCGTGGAAATCTCACACGTATAAACTGGGATAATTTAAAAACTGACGTATCGAGATTAGATAGGTCTGTGTTTACCTGGCGAGAACAATTGATAAAAAGGTGGCTGTATTTATGAATGTTATTACTAACTTATATGACTTCCATGCCCCACTTAGATCGGTACGTGGTATTAAAGAGTTCATGGTAAACCGTGATAAGGCTAAGCGGCGGTACAGGAAAAATGGCACCCAGGAAAATTTACAATCCTACAAGCAATTGCGTAATCTCTGCAACAGGATGTGTAGGGATGCAAAGCGTCGCTACATATATTCCTCAATTAATAATTCAACTCCATCCCAAATGTGGAAACTTTTTAAATCCTTAGGTGTGGGGAGGGCCTCTGAAAAACTTCATCAGTTCAACGATGTAAATCTTTTTAATAATTTGGTATTAAATACTAAGAAAACTAAATGCATGGAATTTACACTTCCGAATGTAAAAAGTCAAAATTGTAGTTTATTCCTTAACAATGAAGTGTCAGAACTGACTGACAAGACAACTTTCTTAGGACTAACTTTAGATAGAAAGCTCCAGTGGAACCCCCATCTCTCGACACTCGCAAGCAAACTTAGCTCAGACATCTTTGCAATTAAAAAAGTAAGACAATTAAAAGATTAGTTGTATATGTTACGAAATTATGCACCCTCTAATGATTTATTTTGTTAAGAAAATCTTTTCGCACATCAATTGTTTGGTGGCTTGAAGAGATTTCTTTGTAGAAATAAGTTATCCTGTGTACGTAATGTTTATATTTTAAGTTAAGATTTAGGTTTGGTACATAAATAAAGTTCGTAGGGTAAGCGAGAAAGTTGAAAGTCAAATATGTTGTAAGACTTCTACAATTTTCCTTATTTTTAGATATTTCAGGCGACGGTTCCATTTACCTTTAAGTGGATTTTTTTTTATTATTATTCACTTCGTTTTGTTTTTTTTTTATTTATTGATTTTTTAAAAGACAGCTCCTGCATTAGAATTATGTTATCCTGTGTCCCGAGGGGCTTTCAAGACATAGAAATAATGGATAGAAGTACACCCAGACATGGAGCAAACATTTATGAATCACACAAAGAAGTTTCCTGTGTGAGAATCGAATCTACAACCTTCAGCAGCCAGGGTCACTAACCACTACACCAACAAGTTCCTTTTTTTTGTTTTCGTCACTCAATTTCAAAGGAAAACTATTTATTGAGCGCCGTGAGTACTAACTAATTTGGACGTAGTACCACCCACCAACAGAAAAAAAAATCCAATTCTTTTATTAAATTTGTAATCATCCTCCCCTCTCCTTCGGAATCATTTGCCATTACTTATATTGGTCTATTCGGCGTTTACCGTCTGATGAACCGTATAAAATTACTTTATATTTTTAATTGTATATATTTGGCATTTTTCCACTTAAAATTAAACCTAATTTATGTTAAATAAAATCCTAAGGTAGAATTATATAAAAGCTTGCCTAATCGGGTGCCTCGTATAAAGGCTATTAGCAAAGCGGTTATTTTATTACAACCCTCTTTTATTAGCCTGAGGGTTGTTTCGAAAATAATATAAGGAGAATTTTGAAAGAACAGTGTTTTGAATATTCATAGTCTGCGGTTTATTGTCATCAAAAATAGTAATGTGAATTTACTAAACATTTTTTTTAATATGGATAATATATTTTATAATTTAAAATAATAAAGCTGAGATAAAGTAGGAGAATATTTCAATTTAGATATCGTCTTAAGCAAGCGTGTGGTTCAGGAACTAAGACACAACTTGAATAAATTACAGAGAAAATGAGACACGTTTCCTATTATATATATTTTAGTAAATCATCTTAAATATTCCTTAAATATTTTAAGAAGCGATAAAGAAAAACTTTATAATAATAGTCTTTATATAAATTTCTCTTAAGGTTTATTACTTTATTTATATTAAGGTACAATAAATATTGTATATCTTTTACGTCATTTAACGCTGATGTATTAAAGTGTTTTAAGTAATCGTATAGTTTTAGCATAACATAAAGTAGATCTAGTATGAATTGTTGTAAATATTAAATGTATTAAATCCTACAATGTAAGAAATTAAAATTTTTGCCAATATTTCTTTATATCAAAAGCCAACACTGTTTTTAAAAAAAAAAATAACTCACTTGAGGAAAAAATTGAATAAAATTCAACAAGTTTGATTGTTGGGATTGTAAGGTCTTTGACTGTTCCTATAAATCAATTACAATAATTAACATCCAGTAATTGCAGGACGTAATTAATGATCTATTGGCATCAATCTGTTTAAGTTCTATCCCGCGTCTATAACTATCAACTGATTAAATTAATTACGTACCTTATTACGTTTAGCTACAATGTATTAATAACCGCCCCGTTGGTCGAGTGGTTAGCGCAGACGCCTAACATTTAGCGACGCAATGGGGTTTCGAGTTCGATTCCCGACAGGGACAGGCATGTCTGTATTTCTGAGTTTGGTAATTTTTTAAATATATTCTCAGTATTTCTAATGTGTCTTTCTATGTATTTATATCGTTGTCTAACACCCTTAACACAAGCAAATAATTTGCTTACTTAGGGGTTAGATTAATGTGCAATTGGTCGAGTGATATTATTACATTATTATTATGTATATATTAATTAATAAAGATTACATAAACATTAGTATGAATGACGTAAAACTCGCATTTGTGTTCGTTTTTAATTACATGCGTGTCAGTGAGGCTCATTAGTGGAGACGAATCAATATTCAATTCACTGGGTATTGTTTAGGGATTCCAAATTGAAGGAAATCGACCAAGAGTTTTTTTCTCTGACTGTAATCATTTGAAGTGTTTTGTTTGTCGATTGTTTTCTAAATGTAAAACAAAAACAATCGATTAGGTAATAATATATCGCTAATAGAAAGTGATGTAAAATTCAAAGCTCTAGAGTATATATTACTTGTCAAGTTTATTAAGGTTTTATTTTCTAATCAAATAAAAATAAAAACAAATAACATAAACAGGATTATTTACAAAACTGTTTCGAAAAGTCCGTCCTCTAACTGACAACACAAAATAGTTGTTCATTTCAGTGCCTCTGGCTGTAAAACCCGAAATTGCACTGCCTATATGAACATGTATTGACGTCAGAAGCAAAACCTCGCATTAAAATACAAAGCCTGATGGCGCTAATTGAAAAACTATATGACCATTAATTAAATTTAAATGTTGATTGAGATACGACTATTAATTAAAACGTATATGTGAATATTGTTGTAAGAGATGACAAAGTAGACGTGGATGGAGTATGTGAAAAATCATATGGCACATATCAGACTCTTCCGAGACGAATACGCCGACCCGAAAATAATGTATATATATTATATATACATATATTCATTCATAATATCAAAATGAAAAAATAAGGAAATCAAAAAAATATTTTTGATTGGATTGGGTCGTTGGTTTGGAAAACTTTTCCAGCTGTGAAACAAAGGTAATATTACCACATGGACACAAAATGACATTCATGAACAGAATGAAAATTGTATTTTCATTATCATTATCGTTTAAATGTACCGTTGTATTAATATAAGGGACATTATCTATTATCTACTATTTAATTGATTTAATACATAATATATTGTAATAACAATGGTTTTGGTCATTCTCGACTCTTTCTATATTCAGATATTAGCTGTGCCTGCAACTATATAGATGGCTTCGTAGGTAGCGTAGATTTCGATTTCGACAAAACGTACTCTTTGTACATGGCCATGCATAAACTATAAACCTTTAAGGTTTCATCAAACTCCGTCAAGTAGTTTTTGGGTGTATTTTTTTGTTTATTTTTTTTTTGTATTTATATTGTCCACATATATTTTCGTGTTGCAGCACAACTAAAAGAGAAATAGATAAACAGACAAAAAATTCAAAAATGTTAGAAAAAGATTGTTTTAATTATCCGTTCATATCCTGGTTACACATTTTTTTATATTTTCCATGTACAGAGACCACTCCTCTACAGATTTCTTACATGTATAGAAGAAGATTTGCATCGTAACTATTACGTGCTTGATATAAATTGAAATAACTTTTTTATTTCCTAACCGATTATATGAAAAAAAAAACAATAAATGTTAAGTAAAGATTACTACAATATATTACTGAAAACTACATCCACATTGGTTAAGCCGTTTCTGAGATTAGCGTACACAAACAATACAGACATATAGACATACAGACATACAGACAAAATGAAAAACCATTGTTTTAAGTTCTCTTGCTTATACAAAGGCCCCCCATTATATATATTTTTTTAATATATTACATGTACAGAAATCGATCAGTGACAATTTTATTATATGTATAGATTGTGTCTGTTTCAAATAATACACTTACTGATAAGTTAACTTTTATTAAAATACTATCTCGATATTAGCTTAATATTATTGAGAAAAAAAGATTAAGGTAACTCGAAATGTTGGCCTATCTCATTAATTATATATTTTTTTTTCATGATTTGTTTCTTTATATCATATTCTATTTGGGAGTCTCTATTACTTAATTTCCTTAAATTATTTGATTTATTCTGTACTTTTGCCGAAAAACTTCAGATCGTTTTGTACCCTCATCTCTCTCTCTTTTTGCTTTAATAGTTAGATAACTGACAGACAAACAGACAGATAGATGGACATGAGATTGTCGGACAGATATGGTTTACACAACAACGGTGTAGTGTGTTTGGTTTTGACCATTGAAAATATTAAGCAAATATATTTAGAATTTCAGTAAAGCTTTCTTTAGTGTCAGACTGTTATGTTGTATTATTTAAGATGTTAGTTAAGATACACAAATACATCTTTTAAAATTGTGGTGAAGTGGTAAAATCACCACTCGTATTTAGTTTTATTAAACGGCGTATGTTATTAAATATATAGTAATATACACTCATGGACATATTTAGGGGAACGCAAAAAAAAGGTCGAATAACGGAAAATATTTTCATATTTTCGTACTGGCCACTATACCAATAATATGTATTAAAAAAAAAGATGATTTTAAAAATAATTTCATTTTTAATTTCATTTGTTTTTTTTGTTTATCTGCTAATTTCTGAGACACGTAGTGTATGGAATTTTCGTCGGCTTTTGGTGGTTACAGTTACAATGAAGTGGCTCAAACATTACATGTTTCCAAGTCTGTGATTTTCCGCAATGTTAAACGATACCGGCAGACTGGAGAGTATACCAGGTGTAAAGGACAAGGTCACAAAAGAGTAACAGGAGAGAGAGACGATAGATTTATTGTCAGCAGTGTTCTAAGAAAACGGACCTTGACTTCTTCTGAGGTACGAAACCAGCTGCAGGAAGTTCGACAAGTGATAATTAGTACCAAAACCGTCAGAAGAAGTCTGAAGGCAGCTGGTATAGGGGCGTACTTGCCTGCCAGAGATCCACAGCTCACCGCAGGTCATCGAGTGGCTCGGGCCAGCTTTGCTCGTTTCCACCTAAATTGGAATAATGACGCTTGGGGAAAAGTTATTTTTAGTGATGAGTCCAGATTTTGTCTCAAACCAGATGATGGACGGACCAAAGTATGGCGACGACCCGGAGAAAGATACGCTCAGTGTAACATTATTGGGAGAGAGCCGTATGGTGGAGGGTCAGTAATGGTATGGGGCGGTATTTGCTTAGGAGCACGCACGGAGCTACACATCGTAGAAAACGGCTCCCTGACTGCGGCAAGATACGTAACCGACATTTTAGAGCAGATTGTGATGCCTTTTGCCCCTTTCATTGGAGACAATTTTCTTCTAATGCATGACAACGCTCGACCTCACATTGCGGCATTAGTTTCGG
This sequence comes from Napeogenes sylphis, assembly GCA_959347405.1. Lineage (NCBI taxonomy): Eukaryota > Metazoa > Arthropoda > Insecta > Lepidoptera > Nymphalidae > Napeogenes > Napeogenes sylphis. The sequence goes on from OY365783.1 coordinate 4,033,525, forward strand.
AATATCTTAATGAGGTCGGGAATCCAGGTTTTGGGGTGGCCGGCACGCTCGCCAGACCTAAATCCAATAGAACACGTTTGGGACAAACTGGGAAGACAAATTAAACAAAGAAATCCATCACCTGTCAATGTAAGAGACCTCAAAACCGCATTGGTTGAAGAATGGAACTCAATGCCGCAAAGTTTTATTGACAATTTAATAGAGAGCATGCCCAGACGCATGCAGGCAGTTTTAACAGCAAGAGGTGGCAACACTAAATACTGATTGTATCACCCATCGCGAAAAAACCAGTCATTTGGACAATATAAACTTTTCTTTAGTTTTCATTGTGTTAGGTCAAAACTCTTCAGAATTAAGTCACTGACCTTATTGTCTTTAATTTCGTTTCTTTCGCTTTAATTTTGTGATTTTTTATGTTCAAAAATATTAATTTAATTAATTCAGAATAATAATCAAATGTATTGTACAACAAAACTGTGTTTTCATATGATCTTGCAGTCTGTTTTTTGCGTTCCGCTAAATATGTCCACCGGTTTAGTTTACGTGTAGTAAATAAAGTGTAGGTATGCTGTATGTCATAGGTCTGTCTCTACTTATACTGCAGTATGCCTAATTATAATGTGTTTGTGTATTTGAAATGATATATATCTATACATATCATAAAATTGTCACTGATCCATTCATGTACATGGAATTAAAAAAAAAACATCATAGGAGGGCTTTATAAAAGCAAGAGAACCCAAAACAATGGTTTTTCAGTTTGTCTTTTTGTCTGTATGTCTGTATGTTTGTGCACGCTAATCTCAGAAACGGCTTAACCAATTTGAATATTTTGAAAATATCTTTAAACATGTATAGCCATGTTAAGCTTATTTAAATTTATATAAATATAGAATGTAAAAAACCGATACGGGCAGGGATTCAAACCCGCGACTACTGGGAAACCGTCCCGTCGCTCTACCAACTGTGCTACCGTATCGCTGTCCGTCTCGGTGAATTAAGCATTCCATATGTGATCGTCTTTATCGGGACGGTGGTGACATCTATTAGGTTTCTTTCGAAATAAAGACGATCACATATGGAATGCTTAATTCACCGAGACGGACAGCGATACGGTAGCACAGTTGGTAGAGCGACGGGACGGTTTCCCAGTAGTCGCGGGTTCGAATCCCTGCCCGTATCGGTTTTTTACATTCTATATTTATACAATTTGAATATATTATCACAGTCTTCACTTAACATTTAGTGTTTATTTCATCTAAATCGGTAAAGAAATTAAAAAGTTACGATAATTTTTGTCAATGACGTAATAGGTACCATGAGAATGTTATTCTATATACATGTAATAAATCTGTAGAGGAGTAGTCTTTGTACATTGAAAATATTTAAAAAATATACCAGGTAGTGAAGTAATAACTAATAGAATCCATTTTCTGCATTTTAAAAATCTTTGTTTGTTTATCTGTATGTCTTTTAGTTGTGGACACAACACGAAAAAAAAAAAAATTCAAAAATTCACACAGGGCGACCTTTATATAAGCAAGAGAACCCAAAACAATGTCTTTTCATTTTGTCTGTTAGTCTGAATCCTTTACTTTTTACGAAAAATAATAGGTTATTTACGAAGCGATTTTAAGAAATACAGCTTAAATCCTTATCTAATAAAGTAATTTAAATACATTTTACATTTAATTTGGAACAATAGAGCCCTTCACAGTATGTAATTTAAATGATTTTTTTCGAAGATATTACAGATTTAAAATATAGGGTCTTCGCGTTTGCGGCGCGGCAGTACGGTCTACCGGCGCACTTGGTATGGAACCGTGAAAACCGTCTCAAAAATGGCTTTTGTGAATGTTCAGTATTGAAAATTTTGTGAATGCATATAGCTAACTGAATGTTTATCATTTAAAATATATATATTTTTTAAAATAAAACTAGACCTGCAAGATGATGGTGAAAATAACGTCGATTGTGTAGATCAGAATTCCTCCAGTTTACATGGTGATATTTTGATTATGTTCAATGAAAATCTATAAGTGTGATATATGGTTAGAATGGTTATTAAGTACTCTGTTTAAGAAGTATTTAAATGGACGTTTAAGTAAAAACAAGAGAGGTATAAAAATAATTACAGTAGGTACCTAATATTGTATCCTTATTTAAATATTTAAATATACTTTTGACAGTGAGCAATGTCTGCCGAAGTCGTAATTTTGATTGTATCACTTAAAATACGTCATATAGAAACCAATACAAAAAAAGGGAAGTGGATTTTTTTACTACGAATTTAAGGCGTGCAAAGCCGCGGGTAAAAGCTAGTTTTTAATATTTTCGAATGAGATAATTTCGTGTGTGGAATGAATAATTTAGTGAATGACATGGTGTGCCCGAGCAGCTCGTGGACTAACTTTTGGACGCTTTTCAGGACCTGGTAGTTCAATATAATGATTGATTATTGGGTATGTCTGTAGTTTCATACATTTAATTTCTTTTATTATCTATAAAAAGAGGGCCAACAGGAGATTTACACGATCAGAGTCTCTTTAGTCCTCAGCGGAATTGTAAGAGCACTAATTTGACCTCTGAGAAGTGTGTGTGTGATTTTTAAAAATACCTATGCATTAATTTAGGTAGAGATGATACGTCACGTCTAAGGAAGGGAATGTAGGCGATACTGTGCAGTGTCATAAAACAAATTAGCGGCAGAAACCGGATCAAGCGCTTCAGAACACTAATAAATGAGTTTGGGTTAGTAAACATTAAAGGGTCCAGTCGTTCACAGAGCACTGGGTTACTAACAATCCAAATGGCTGCATTTTCAGAATATGCTTGTTTCCTCAGTTCTTTCATCAGCTTACAAATACTTGATGTGCCTCAAAAAGTATTGATTGAAGTGCAGTCAGAAACAAAAGTATTCATAGTCACTTCCAGTTTTCCATCTTAATTCTTAGTTAAAACTTATCTCAATAACCGTCTTAAGAATTTAGGATGGTATGATTGGAGAATGTTTATGCTTACGACTTTCGTAACCGATCACTTCCAGTTCCACGGCTACTTCTAATGCAGCCGTTCTTATGTATAAAGGGAAAGTATTATTATTAGAATTTTCACTCTATATGAAACTACTTGTTCAAGTGTTGCATTACCTTTCGTACTATTAATGGGCATCGCTTATATTTCTGTTAGGTACAGAGAAGATCGACGGTTGGGTGACCATGGAGGAAGCCATGTAAAAGCTGGTGATGTAAGCGCACCTTAAAAGGTATGTCAGGATCCCCTCTTATGATACTCATTATTTTGACGAGCGAAAAACAAGAGGTAACCAAATATACAATAGTTCCAATTATGAAGCACTGCTTGTTTTAGATAGCACAATCCGACTATAAAAAAATAAATTTACTAACGCTAAAAATAATCGTAGTGTTGGCATAGAAAATTACTTGTATTTACTTAATAATTATTAATGGGTTATGAGGTCATTATTTTATGCTATGACAGAAAGACAGAGAGAGGATAGGATAGTTATTAAATTATACATCAATGGTTCGAAATAAACCAATTAAGCAGAAACCATCAAATAAACGTTTGGAAAACATACTTAACTAGCGTCCTCTGTTACTGAAACGGAGACCTACTTGACAAATAAAGATAAGGAATAATATGTTTAATTAAACATACGCGTCAAAATAAATGGATAAGAGATAAAAGAAGAAAGAAAGAAAGAAAAGAGACAGTACAGTTTTTACTTATAATATTTAATATGAGCAAAACGAAAAAGCATCAGCGACTTTTCAGTAAGGAGTTGTTTAGTGTTTGTGGAAGTTATTCATTTCAGCGATAGATGGAGCCTTAGTAAAGTAGTAGTTAAAATAAATATTGATTTGTTCCTGTTTAAATGTATTATTCTGTATTACTTACTTTGGTAGATTTAAATAACACATGAAATTAACGAGGAAACTAAAAGATATCACAAAGAAAAGAAGAAGGAAAGATCATATTAGGGTTACATGTTTAATTTTCATGAACCCTTAACTTTTCAAGATATAAATATATATAAAAATAGATATAAATAATTGTAAGTTTATTTGTGTAAAAAAAATACGAGAAAAAGAATATTTTTGATAATTAAAACAAACTGAGCCCACAGCCCTCTATTGGTGAATCAATTACTTATATTGTGTTTGTTTATTAGATTATAGGTTTCCTCTTTATGAGTAAAGCCGACTCTTAACTCAATAAATATACTCTTTATAACCTTTTAATATTATTGTCAGACCCCTTTGGTTTTAATCAAATTCTATTTGATTGAATCATATCTCCAAAGTAAAATTTATAATTAATTATTATACTCCCTTTCCTTTTAGTCCTTAATGAAATCGCATATGTACAAAGTTACTTTGTATATTATTTTATTATACATAATTATGACAACCGCGTCTTTTGTCTTTGATACTCTTAATTGAATATATGGTACAAACAAATAGTTTATTTATGGTTCAAAGCCATAATGTATTTACATATTTTATCCACATTAATGAATGAATGACGTATAAAACAATTTTGACTACTTTAATTTGAAACCATTCTGTTAATTTGAGCTAATGTTTCCATTATTTTTTATGTATTTTTAAAGAAATTTTCTTCAATATTGAAATATTAAAAAAACAAGTAGCTTGTACTAAGAACATGTTTGTTTACTTACCTTTAATAAAACAGTAGCGAGGTTAAATGAAAAAGTTATTGAAATTTGAAAAACGTTTTATTTTAGAAAAAAATATATAAGGAAAAAAATCCTTTGTATACAAATATAAATAAAAGAAAATAAAATATCCACAAGTTTGTATATAAGCTTTGTGTACACTGATTGCTACTTTTGAGAGAGACGTGCTCTTTATACATAAAAGTTGAAAGACAACAAACAAGAGTCTTAAGACCTCTTTTCAACCAATAGAAACCAAGAAACATGATGACAATCTTGCTTGTTGGAAGATATCAATATTCTTTTTTATTAAGTAAACATGCGGAAATATTGTAAAGAGTACTTTAGTCTTTACTTTATAGAAATAGAAATATCTAAGACTCCAGGTAATTTTTAGAAAAACTTTGTTTACGGAATATATAAAGATATTGAAGAAATTAAAAGTAATAAACATAACGTTGGTTTAATAAGCCAATAAAAGGTCTATCAAATATTCATTCAGTTTGAGATCCCTCTATCCAAAAGCTAACAACAATTTGCTAAAGTTGTTTATAAAGAACCCTTGTAAACAGTTCATAAGGTTCACAGACTTGTGTTGTCCGAATTTTCATTTAACCCCGACTATGTTGAAAGGATTCAATCACGTTGCTGTTCACTTAGCAAAATTTCTCAATATATATTTTATATATTTCTATGAAATGCGTTTAAAGTGTAGATTTAAATCAAATAGTAAATAGTCTCATATTAATTAACTAATCTATTTTGATGGAAGACTAGACTAACTAAAAAACAAGTCTCTTGTAGATTTAGTTCTTTTGCTACCTTGAAATAAAATACGATTTTTGGTTATTTAAAAATAAAACGAAAAATATTAGATATATTATTGTTACATTCTAATGATAACACTAAATTGATGCGCAAAAATATTTAGTGATTTAATTGTTTGCGGTTTGGTCATCAAGCGATTTGAAAAATAGAAAGTAAAAATATTAGATATATAAGAAATATCGTGTTAAATAATTAACACCATGTTTTTTATTATTTATTATCGAATTAGGACGAAGACTTGATATCTGAATCTATCTAAATTCCTCCTTGTGAAACATCTGAAGGTAGCGGTAACTAAATAAGTCCAGAATTTATTGCAACATTCTGTAAAATACTAAATATATATGTTTCATATTGACTGTCTATAAATTGGTGGTACAAGAAGAGCAAGTAAATCATTTAAAACTTTTTTCTAAATTTTGTATTATTAAACCAAGGTAGGGCATTAATTTTGTGTGTGATTCGGAGAAATGTTTTAGTATCTAATTTTAGTTATGTTATTTTTGGGTATTGCTATATAAAATTTTGCTGGTGACTATTTTATCTTTACATACATAAAATACAGAGATAGCTATGAAGAGACAAACTCGTGAAATTTGTATAGGAAATTATAATTAGTAAAATATTTACTTAAATAAATTACCTAATTACTAACATTTTAATATTTTTTTTATTAAATATTACAACTTCTCAATATTGTACATTACTACTAAACTTTAAATAAATATTCAAAATCAACTCATCTTTTAAAATATGTCCCATATTATACATTTATTAAAAACCGAAAGTACTCGTTAACGGAGTAATTTTCACTAGTATTGTATACACAACTTTAAAAGTCTTGATATTTACATTCCTAAAATGTATTTTGTGACGGCTAAACATTTATTTTGTCAGTTTTTTCTTCATAAAAGTTTTGACGAATGCTATTTTAGGTTTACGTTCAAAAACAGGCTGTTAGCTTTGGCAGCCGACTAAAAGTATTATTTCTATCTCTCAAGAGCACTACCTTTTTCGGAATTGAAGGTTAATGACCGCTTCAGAACCTAAACTGATGGTTTGGTCTATGATCTTTTTAAGAAATAAATATAATTTCAAGTTGATTAGTTGATAATTTAAAACACAACAAACACACAAAACAAATTCCCATTAGCATGTAAAGTAATAGTTAGGAGTAAGATTAGTCACCTTGTTTTGAAGACGCCAGTAATATAAAACAAAAATGGTGGAAATATGAATTTTATAGGTTTGTTTTGGTATATCTTAATAACTAATAAATGAATTATGTAGGTATAGCAATTTAGCAATTTTTTTCTTACCAAGCGTTCAATAAATATCGTTAACTTTATCTAAGAGCGTAATCCGTGAGGAACGTATTTTCGGGTGTTAAAATAATATTAATCTTACTAGTAAATACTCTTACATGTTGGATATACAATTGATAGATAGATAGATAGATATACAATTTCATCTAATGAAGACAATTTATTATTTTCTTGTCTTAAAAATACATGTTTAATGTTACAAATTATATAGAAGTGTTAACATTTCTATTCTATGTGTAACATTAACTTTTCAGTATTTCATTTAACGCTGTCTCAAGGGAAATTCATAGCGGAAGTAGCACTGGATGCATAATTAACATTACTTACTCGTATAGGAATGCTTTCGAGAAATGCATTTATTAGGTGCAAGACTGTTCCTCGACAGTTGTATCATTTAAATGTTCTTTGATCTAGAGTTACTGTGTTCTATGATAAGACAATTATTTGTTAATTTATTTGTTTTATTTAAAGATAGTAGAGTACCAAATTGTTATTCTAAAACTAGTATTCTATCACGATGTTATTATCCTTAGGTTCCAACTAATAGGTTTTTGATTATACTCCGATAATTTTAATCGACTTTCATGATTGATTATGGTTCGTTAAGACAAATTAAGTTAGGGTAAATTAAATCAATGAATGTTAACTGGAATGAAGAAACAAAATGAATGAATGAATTAGAAGAATGGATACTAAAGCCCCATTGATTTGTCAAGTATCTGAAAATAAATCAACTGAATGGCACTTCAGTATATTATTATTATTCAAGACATCAGTTTAGTATAATGTCATTGATATCGTAAATTAATAGAGTACCATCTTTTTTGCTTTATTTATTATTTTACTAGATTGAGTATCTGTTGGATTATTGTAAAAAAGTAATCCTGTATATTACAGTAAAATAAAACATATTCTTAATCCTAAGATAATAAAGACTTAATTCAATTGAATATATAATTTGACAATTAGATTTCTTAAATAATAATCTTTATCTAAAATCTAAAAGAAAAATGAATAAGGAGAAATGAAATAAACCCAAGGATAACATTACAACGGATGAGAGAACTTCTCATTAACGTAGTGTCAGTGCTGGCGTGAGGCATAGCGCGATACTGTGTTGTAGTTGGAATACTTTATTGGAAAATAAGTCGAATATTTCGGATTATTGGACCATTAATATTTACAAGAAACATACGTAGCAAAACTAATTAATTGCATACATGCCTATAGAGACTGTGAAATTACTTTGCTCACTCAGATACGAATTCAGGAAAGGATTGCGATGGTTATGCGGTACTCAGTGTCACGCTGCCATGTGCAATTCGTATGTTGCGTATTGAAGTGCCCAAGGACTATGACTTCGGTCGAGCGGATCTATCGTAGTAAGCCATCAAGTATCGATTGAACATGGTTCATGAGACGATACGTTTTTGCAATATAGGACCTTTAGCGACACGCGTACACTCTGACAATGTCATCCATGTCCTCGCGTAATCAGAGTATTGACATTTTCCTACCTTCAGAATTGACAGGTGATTTTAAAAAATATCGTACATTATGAACACAGACATTCCGGCGCGGCGTGCGGTATAAAGTGATGTAAAAGTTTATATCCCGGGTATGATAAGAACGCTGTGTCACTTCAACAATTAGCAGTTTTGTGCCCTTCCCAGAAAACGAAGGGCGCCTCCAGTAACTTGCTACGCGGTGGGATTCTCCAGCTCCAGAATGTATAAAATTAGTACCATCTTGAGTTAGAATTTATTCAAGGACCGCTATTTGGGGGAGGGGTTGAGAGTTAACCTATGCGAAACCCAATCACACTAGGAGACTTCTTCAGTTTAGTGTGGTATGATGCCGTTCGAACCAGCCCATTCGTGTTGCAGTCAGAAAACCGCAGCGTGATTTTAACACCTTTTGAAAACCTAGTCGCCTCTTAGGACATCTGCGGTTACCAGGGCAGGTAATATTTTACCCGATACCACACACCTGTAGCTTCCAAAGCAGATCACTTGCTTCCAAAGCAAAACACTGCCACAGTATCAAAACCGTATCCCCGATTCACCCATACCACAATGATCTTCCGACACAGACACAGCTCTATAGATATTTGAAATTATATCCATATGTTTGCTCTAATAATTGTCTGTTGTATATTGTGTCTGCAGATATTTTTGCTCTCTAATACAAAATTACGAGCATCTACAACCGATAATTTTTTTTTTAATATAAGTATATTTAGTCAGTTCTATCAAAAATAATAATAATAATAATATCAGGACAAATTAAAAAAAAAGAAAGTCTTTTACTGTATATATTTGTACAAATTGAATACTGATTTAAAATTAGCTAGAGGTCGCGTATATTACGCAAGGGTTCATTCCATCAGCGATGTTGTGCTCGACTGAGCGCCGTCGGACCTGTATTACAAATATTTTACTGTAGTTACTTTTTCGATGGCGTATTTTTTAAGTAAACAAGTGATTACATTATCTTTTTACTTTTCTCATCAAAACGTTAACGTAATAAAATTATGCTAATTTACTTTATTTTTTAATTAGAACCCAAATGAACAATGGTCGTTTTGTATAACATGACGGAAAATACGCAGTATAAATAAATAGTATCTGTTTTGAGTTCTAAAATTAAAATATTTTTAAAGTGACATGTCTTTAACATCACTTAGCGGATTGCTTATGAGTGTATGGTATAGTATGGTATCTTGACGGTAAATAATCTTTATATTAAAAAAAATCAGCCTTTCTTAATCTTTAAAATAAAACATTTTTGCCTTTCAATATATTTCAGTATTAGGTTATATTGAATTCATACATAATGGAACACCCTTTTTTTTTTTTATCGTTGGAAAAATGCGTTACGCATCATCCCTGCGGCCAGGAAGGTGATGACCGATGGGGGATGTGGGACTACCCGGCAGCATAGAAGACGCTGCCATTTTTAAGGCTACCCACTAAAAAACCAACGGTTGACCTCATCGCCTTAGTGGGACGTCACGGGATCGCTTTGGCACTCACCGTGACACCCCGGCGGAATCCCCTGCGAGGGGCCCCGATCAACTTAGGGACACCCTCACCTCGTAGGCCTATAATGGGTGGGAGAGGTCACCCCCTCTCCCGTCCAGGCACTACAGCTGGGGAAGGAGACTGCGGGCGTAATCCCGCCTCCTTCGACCCAGCCTACCCCTACGGAGTGGTTCAGAGGAGGCTGTCTCTCTGTCCCGCTCCGCGGCCTCCTTCGCGGCAATCACTTGCTCGCAGAAGGAGGCCATAGCGACCCAGGACCTCTCGCTGCCGAGCATCGCGGAAACAACACTCGGCAACGAGAGGTCGCTGCCAACCACAGCCGTCAGCTCAGTACGTTGACGGTCCCAAGCTGCGCACTCCGCCAAGGTGTGACGAGCCGTGTCCACGTGCTCGTCACAGTGGTGGCCGGAGGGGGCCGCCTCTCTGCGCGCGATCTTGTACAGTACTCACCGAAGCACCCATGCCCCGTGAGCACCTGCACAAGACGGAACGTTAGAGTCCCGTGCCGCCGGCCGATCCAACGATCACCCACCGCTTGAGGTGCGGAAGTAGCACCCCAACAGTGAAAAAACCGGCGGCCGGAGACTCCAACTCTCGTTTCCACCGCTGGATCAGGACATTTTGTGCCCCTGCCCTGATCCTAGCCACCTCAGGCGCTTCGCCCCTGGCACGAGCGTCGGCCCGGTGCCAGTACACTGCAGCGTTGACCTCCGCCTGGAGTTCCCAGGGGGGGTCACTTGCTAGCAGTGTCGCCGCAGTGAATGACACCGTACGGTACCCCCTGATCACCCTCACCGCGATGGTCCTCTGCGATTGTCGCAAGAGGACCTTAGAGTGGCGGGTTAGGGGTCCCGACCATATGGGGGCACCGTAGAGGGCCATGCTCCGTAAGATGCCGGCGTACAACCGCCGGCACGGAGCACCCGGCCCTCCGACTTTGGGCAGAAGCCTACCTAAGGCCGCCGCGGCGGAAACGAGTTTCGGGGCCAACGAGGAGAAGTGAGCCCCGAAACGCCACCTGCCGTCCAGGGTAAGGCCCAGATATTTCATCTGAGCCTTAACCGCCACCTCCGAACCCTGGACGGAAATGGATGCCCGACGAGGGGGACCCCGGCGAGGGCCGTGGAACAGTAGGGCCTCAGTCTTTGAGATCAAAACCCTGAGTCCCAACAGCCCTATACGATCCGCCACCAGCGTAGCACCGACTGTTGCCAGCCTGGCTGCCTCCGCAAAACTACTCCCCCTCGCTGTTACGAGGGTGTCATCTGCATAGCAGTACACCCTCATGCGTGGGAGGAGAGGGCATCGGAGCAGCCAGTCGTAATCGAGGTTCCACAAAACGGGCCCGAGCACAGAGCCCTGTGGAACCCCACAGCTAACGCTACGCCGATAGACCCGCCGGTTGCCGCACTCCTACAGGACTTCTCTGTCCTGCAGGTAAGCCCTCAACAGCTGCCGGAGATAAGGAGGCACTCCATGGAACCGGAGTGCCTCAACCACAGTCTCAAACGGCAAGGTGTTGAAGGCATTGGCGACATCCAGCGATACCGCCAGGACGACTTCCCCCTCAGACACAGCCTCTTGGGGCCGTTTCTTTCAAAGCCTTCAGGGCGTCAAACGTCGATCGACCCGCCCTGAAGCCAAACTGAGCGTCTGAGAGCCCGGGACCCACTTCGTCGAGGTGTTTGACGAGACGGGCGGAGAGGATTCTCTCGAACAGCTTTCCCGTCTCGTCCAACAACACGATTGGCCTGTATGCGGAGGAACTGTCGTCAGAAAGACCTTCCTTTCGCAACAGGCACAATCTCCCTAACTTCCAGGCAATCGGGAACTGTCCAATGCGCAAGCAGATATTGAACAGTTCCCGGATTCTGCCCCCTAAGTACTCCAGGGCGATGCAGAGAACTCGCCCTGGAATACCGTCCGGCCCCGGCGCCGTATTACGGGATCGCAGGCGACACAAGGCGACCCCCAGCTCAGCCTCCGTAACTGGCGGGATAGAACCCGCCCGCCCCCTCATCGGGGGGCACATCACGGGAGGAGAGTGACCGATGGAACTCGGGAACAAGCCCTCCACCAACCGCTCGATGAAAGCCGGCTAAAGGGATTCCATGACCGGGGCGGTCGCAGCGCGGATTTTATTCCGCGCCGCGGATTTTATTCGAGACCGGCCAGGATTTCGTCCACCACTGAACTGAAACGTCCACCACTGAACTCCCTTGCTGCCGCACGCAGGTCGGTTCGGTCCCTCTGTTGAGGAGGGACCGACCGGAGAGGAGCGACCAGATCTGGAAAGCCCTACCCCTAGCGTCCGTGACGTGGTTCCCCCAGGCAGCGGATTTGGCGTTCAGGTCGCCGAGGAAGATGACCTTCCCCGAGGCCTGTCTGCGAATCGCAGCACTGACGGAGTCGAGAAAAACCTCGAACTCTGCCAGGCTACGATTGGGGGAGAAATACGCGCCTACGACGACGTACTCCCCCCACCGCGCCACTACCAAACCCGGGACAGTCTCCAGAGTGGAGAAAGGGGGACACGGACCAGGTCCCACAACCACCGCCACGGAGCCGTTTATGTCCCCCGACCAACTGGAATTAGGGGGGACATAGTAGGGCTCGCAGGCCACCGCAACACTAATATTCCACTCCGCCATGGCCTGGACGAAAAGGTTCTGGGCCCTGGCGTAGTGATTCAAGTTCGCCTGTAGGAAGCCATGTCGCCGTCTGGTCATTGCGACATGGCTTCCACAGGCGGTTTCCCGCCGCCGCCGACTCTAGGAGCTGAGGAGGGGCCAACCACCCTGCAGACTCCGCTGCCTAGCTCATGGCCTGCCGGTAGTCCTCGATCCGCGCAAAGAGCGCATCTGAGGACTCCGGTGCAGCCTGCACGGGTATGGCCCGCTACGCCACACCGGTAGCAGGCCGAGCTACGGTCAACTCCGGAGGGGCAGACTGCACGCGTGTGCCCGGGCTCTAGGCACCCGAAACACCGCATGGGCCGCTCCTCCATAAGCTCGACCCTGGCCGAGCTCCACCCCACCAATAACCGTCCAGCCTCCAGCAAAATCTTGGCCGCACCAACAGGGCACCGGGCAAAGGTGACGCCCGTGTGCCCGTTGCCCCAGCGAATCTCACCGACGTGGAGAGAATCACTGGGGTACTTGGTGGTGCGGCTGATACTGCCGCTACTTTTTCGCTTGTGGCAGAGTCGTCTAAACCTTTAAGTTTAATCCCAACCCGCTTTACGGGTTGGACGACTTCTGCCACCCCTGCCAACGTAGAGCGGAGGCTGCCTTTGGGAGCTCTAGGAGCCGCGCTCCCGTGGCCGACCGCCGGATTCTCAACCCGTCCTCGAGCCCGATTTCGCCGAGATCTATTTTCTCGGCGGCGCGCTCGAGGACCTGGGCGTACGTCACGCCCTTTGCCGCGGCCTCGGTCTGCAGCGTTATGATTTCCGCAGGGGACCGAGACGGCGGCAACTTGGGCTTGGGACGAGCGATTTACTGGGTGACATTCTTGGCCCTACCGCTTTTGCGCTTCTTGCGCTTTTGCTTTTTCACCGCGGGCCGTTGGGCAGCTGGATCCGCAGAAGGGAGCGACGGCGGGGTAATCCTGCGGGGAGCGGCCACTGGAACAGCTGCCGATGCCTTTGCCGACTTTCGTGGGGCGCTGGGGACAGTCTTCTTGCCCCTTCTCACAACGCCTGACCAAGTTTCGGCCCTGGGAGCTGCAGGAGCAGGAGAGGGTGAGGGAGTTATGGGCGGGGATTGAGCCAGAATAAGTGGCGATCCCGAGCGACTGTACCTGCGCACTGAAGGCCAGGAAGCGATGACTTTAGCCGCTGCTGCAGCTGCCTCTTTCCTCCTCTCTGCAGTCAAGGGAGGCCTCAAGTTCCTCTCAGGGAGGAGCCGCTCCTCAATGCCCCGGAAGCGAGCGTTAATCATCTCGCCCACCGAGACAATGATGGAGCTCTTAAACTCCGCCCGCCTCTATTGAGGGCACCCCAGGAACCGCGGCTTTAGCCGCCGATGCCCTCATTTCAGCAAACTCTTTTCTATGAGCTTTCAGCTCCCTCTTTAACGCCTCCACTTCCCGGTGGAGACGCGCGTTATCCTCGCGGATACGGCGCGTCTCCTCCGGCTCGCTTCGGCTGACCAAGGCTCTGACGACGCCGAGCAAGCTGCTCGACTCGTCCCTGAGGGCCTTGACCATAGTGCCCTTGAGGTTCGTCGACTTACGGCTGACCTCGTGAATAGCAGCAGCATGCCGTGCGGCAGCTGCACTCAATTCGTCGGCACTTATGGTGCATCCGGCGCAGCAAGCACCTCCAAGGAGGTATCTTCCTCAGAGCCTGGCGCACTCCTGGTCGTAACCGTCGGCTTTCGGAAGGCCTGGCGATGGAGCTTCCGCTCAAATTCGGCTTCCTCCGCCTCCATATTTAGGGCTCTCAGCGCTGCTTTCGCCCTTGCAAGCCCGCTTCCACGCGTGGCCGGAGTGGAGCGTCCACGACGAGCGGTGTTGCACCTTGACAGCGCAACACCAAGCTCTGAGTCGCTACCGGACGCTTCACTCTGCAAGCGAGAGACCTCAGAGAGAGGGCCTCGCTTTCGACGCGTGCACACCTCCTGATCCGACACATCTGTCAGATCGCATCCGTTGGCAAGTCGTAGTCCGATAGGCCTTGCGAAGTCATACGCGGAAGAACCAACCGTCGGGGTTGGCTCATCCGCGTCCAGGTCGATGATCTCCAATTCGATGGGAATATCAGAGACTCCTGCTCCGAGATGATTTGTGCCCCCCCCGTAGTACGAGGGGCAGACGGCATCCGAGGATGCCGTGAGGGATTGCACGGCTGAGCCGACACCCTCCCGGGGACCACATTGCAAATCACCTTTGTCCATTTTATTTTCCTTTAAGGGGTGAGGTCCCCATAGAACACAAAACACAAACACACATAAGACGAAACATAACAAAAACGACGAGGACTAAACAGGACAAAACGAACACAAGACACAAACCCCCCCCCCAGCGGAAGCCACCTCCCCGAAGGTAAGTGACCCCGCTTTCCCCCCCTGTCGGCCATGGACCGGGCACTGACACCCCCATGACCGACCCCCAGCGAGACCGTTGTACGTACGTTGATAGTGTATATATTACGAAGTTAATCATTGAGGACTTAGACTATACGATTCGATATCGTAATTTATTTATTTGCCTTGTTTATTTACTTGCATTTTAATTTCTTCCTTTATTAAATAGTCCCCCGACGCAACGAGTTCAATAAGTACATAAAAATATTAATTTACTCTTTTTAGAGGTTTTTTTTGTATCGGGGGTTTTTAAAATTTTTAATTTAATTTTCTTTTTGCTTTTTACACTCATGTTACTAAGTTCTGAATTGTACTAAATAAACCTAAAAAAAATTTCAATTGTTTAAGTAGGAAAGATTTGTTTGTTTCTTTGAATTGAATAGGCTCCGAAACAACGGGACCGATTTTAAAAAAAATCTTTGAGCATTAGAATCCTATATTATGATGTACATGGGTTATATTTATTAAGAGAAATATATATTATATTTAATAAAATAAGGATCCACGTGAAAGTTTAGACAATGTAATAAATTATAAATGTATTAAGTAACATGATTCAAGACTTTTTCATATGGGTAGGTAGGTAGGTTTCATATATACGAATATTAATAAATATAAACATTTAGAATTAAAATGATTTACAATCACTAATAACACTATGAAGAAGGGATTTTTATTATCACTAGCTGTTGCCCGTGATTTTTTATGACTACGATCATAAGCCATATAAATATATTTACGTGGACTCCGTGGACGTAGTCACGGGCAACAGCTATACCTAATAAAGTACTTCAGTACGTAAGTGGTAAAACCTTTTGGCCTTCATCCTTTTGGCGACACCGCTAGGAACAGCTAAATATTGCATAAGAACCTCTCCCCCGCACGAATAAAACGTCAATATCTTGAAGACGACTATTTTTATTTCAATCAAACATGAATAAGAACTATCTCGACGAGCATAGCTTTCGAATAAACAAAACCGCATTCAAATCCGTCCACGCGTTTGGCCGCAACCAGCTAATTATTGCATAAGAACCTCTCCCCCGCGAGAATAAAACGTCAATATCTTGGAGACGACTATTACTATTTCAATCAAACATAGATAAGAAACATCTCGACGAGCATAGCTTTCGAATAAACAAAACCGCATTCAAATCCGTCCACGCGTTTGGCCGCAAACAGCTAATTATTGCATAAGAACCTCTCCCCCGCGAGAATAAAACGTCAATATCTTGGAGACGACTATTACTATTTCAATCAAACATGGATAAAAACCATCTCAACGAGCATAGCTTTCGATCAAAAAAACCGCATTCAAATCCGTCCACGCGATTGGCCGGAAATTTGCCACAGACAGATACACAGATACACATATACACAGATACACAGATACACAGATCAACAGGTCAAACTTATAACACCCCTCTTTTAAGTCGGGGGTTAAAAAAAAACATGAATTAAAAAATAAATAAGTTTACCATGGTTAATTATTTTAATGCACTATTTATTTATTTATAAGAGAGCAGATTTATATATGGTAGTTTTAATCTTATAACGTTTGTTGTGAGTGTAAAAGCTCGTGATATTTGAGCAATACAAAGATCTCTTGTTAAGTTCGTAGAAAGGTACACGTTGAGATCTCCTTTATGTTCGGACATCCGCTTCCTGTTTAACCAACTACAGTACACATCCAAAAGATATTGGAATGCTATACAGAATACCGAAATGTAGTCCTCTACTTACATACTACACTACATTTAGTAGACTATAGTTATTACTAGTGCCGTTCTATGCTATTTAAAGAGTATACATTGATCATGCATGCTCTATTAAATTATACTCTCCGCTATGAATATTACTGTTTCCCAATTTACTTTTACTATTAATACGTGAGAAATATCAACTGCTGCTAAATGACATAAGATCTCCTATGCAAAACATAACATTACTAAACTTTACTAAAATTATTTGTATTGTTCTGGATAGCGTTTCGCACGGGGTCCAAGAGGTCCAAAATAACCACAAATATCCATCTAAGACATTAAGCGTCTCAATGAAGATTTAATTAAAATATTTTATTTAACAATGCTTTAACTTATATGCCTTTACATTTTACATACTTAATATAATACAGATTGCAGTACGTCTTCTAATCTATCCGGATTTAGCAGTATTATAACATTATACTTTGAATGTTTGCTGGATTCTGAGTTTCGTTAATTTTAATTCTAACGTAATATCAAAGGTTAAATTAAATATTTTCATATAAGTTTATTGTTGTTGCATAAATAATAACGGCAGGACGGAAGATCCTAAATAATAATAAGAATAATAATATGAATATCTTATAAAATTATTAGAAAATATACAGAAATCCCTTTAAATCTAGAGACTAATCTTTTGTCTTTCTTAAATTTATTATAAAAATTCTATACGTTGTATTTTAATAACATTTCGAAAAATCCTAATTAAAGATATATCTGGTTATTAACTTATTGCAAGTATCTTTGTAATAAATACGAGAAAGGGAATAATTTTAAGGAATAAAACCAGCACAGGTCTCTTCTAGTAGATCAATTAGTTATTTTGTATTTTTTATCAGATTACAGGTTTTATTCCTCTTTATGAGCATAGCCGACTCTTAACTCAATAAATATACTCTTTATAACCTTTTAATATTATTGTCAGACCCCTCTGGTTTTAATCAAATTCTATTTGATTGAATCATATCTCCAAAGTAAAATTTATAATTAATTATTAGATCCCTTTCCTTTTAGTCCTTAATGAAATCACATATGTACAAAGTTACTTTGTATATTATTTTATTATATATAATTATGACAAACGCGTCTTTTGTCTTTGATACTCTTAATTGAATATATGTTACAAACAAATGGTTTATTTATAGTTAAAAGTAATAATGTATTGACATGTATTTTGTAATGTTTTTTTTTACGCAAATACAAAAAGGAAATAATTTACACTTGTATAGGGAGTTTCTTTTATATCACTATAAATTTAAAAAAACCACAAGTTTGTATATAAGCTTTGTGTACACTGATTGCTACTTTTGAGAGAGACGTGCTCTTTATACATAAAAGTTGAAAGACAACAAACAAGAGTCTTAAGACCTCTTTTCAACCAATAGAAACCAAGAAACATGATGACAATCTTGCTTGTTGGAAGATATCAATATTCTTTTTTATTAAGTAAACATGCGGAAATATTGTAAAGAGTACTTTAGTCTTTACTTTATAGAAATAGAAATATCTAAGACTCCAGGTAATTTTTAGAAAAACTTTGTTTACGGAATATATAAAGATATTGAAGAAATTAAAAGTAATAAACATAACGTTGGTTTAATAAGCCAATAAAAGGTCTATCAAATATTCATTCAGTTTGAGATCCCTCTATCCAAAAGCTAACAACAATTTGCTAAAGTTGTTTATAAAGAACCCTTGTAAACAGTTCATAAGGTTCACAGACTTGTGTTGTCCGAATTTTCATTTAACCCCGACTATGTTGAAAGGATTCAATCACGTTGCTGTTCACTTAGCAAAATTTCTCAATATATATTTTATATATTTCTATGAAATGCGTTTAAAGTGTAGATTTAAATCAAATAGTAAATAGTCTCATATTAATTAACTAATCTATTTTGATGGAAGACTAGACTAACTAAAAAACAAGTCTCTTGTAGATTTAGTTCTTTTGCTACCTTGTCTCTTGTAGAGGTTGTAAATATTTTCCACCACTTATGCCATCAGATAGACTATATTCTTTTGTTACCTTGAAATAAAACACAATCTTCTGAATACCATAAAGTGAAAAATATTTTTCGTTTCATTTTGAAATAAGAAATAATAATTTTACATTCCAATTGTTACACTAAATTGAGTCTCAAAAATATTTTGAAGAATTTACAATAGTTTAACTATAACTTTTTATATTATTTATTGATTATCGAACTTGATATTTGAATCTATTATTATAATAGATGTACGCTTGTGTAACATCCGTAGGTATGAATCATTTAATTTTAATAAATAAGTTCAAGAGTCTTTTGGGGAATTCTGTAACATACTAATACCTACATATATATTTCATATGGACTGTCTTGATTGTCACAGGCTTCACTTAACATTTAGTGTCTATTTCATCTAAATCAGTTAAGAAACAAAAAAGTTATGTCAATTTATGTCAATCACGTAATAGGTACCATGCAGATCTTATTCTATGCACGTAATAAATGTGTACAGGAGTAGTCTTTGTACATTGAAAAAAAAATATACCAGAATGTGAAGTGAAAACTAACAGAATTCATTTTCAGATTTTTTTAATCTTTATCTGTTTATCTGTTTGTCTTTTAGTTGTGCACAGAGGGACCTTTATATAAGCAAGAATACCCAAAACATTGTTTTTTCATTTTGTCTGTTTGTTTGTATGTCTGTATGTTTGTGCACGCTAATCTCAGAAACAGATTAATCGATTTGGATGCATTTTTTGTGAATTTATTGTCATGGGATTCAATTTATATTTTGTTTTTTTTTTACAATCGGTTAACAAATAAAGAGCTTAATAATCTTTTATTGTCATACCATTGCTGCTTACACTTTGAAGGTTTATAGTTTTAATCTATTTTAATAATAATACATGTCTTTCCTCTTTGACAAATATATCCGTTCAGGAAAATGAAGTATTAGCGCAATTAAAATCTTTAGATATAAACAAGCGAGCAGTTGTGGATGGTATACCAGCTACTTTTATTAAGCAAAGCGCAGAAACTATTGTGAAACCACTTTTATTAATTATCAAAGATCATTGCAGGATGGTAAATTTCCAACAATTTGGAAAAAAGCTTTGGTGATTCCTATATTTAAGAGTGGCGAAAAGCAAGAAATCTCAAATTATAGACCCATAAATATTTTGTCCATATTCTCGAAGGTGTTCGAATCATTGATATGTCAAGTATTAACATTTCATATGAAGTCAATAATAAAAGACAATCAACATGTTTTTTTTAAAATAGGTCAACCATGACTAATCTTTCATTATTTATTGATAATGTATCTGAATCATTAGATCGTAATTTTCGAATTGATTGCATATATATCGATTTGTCTGAAGCTTTTGATGTGGTGGATCATGCAATGTTAATTGACAAGCTTTTTAGTTATGCTGTTGGAGGCAAATTACTTAAATTAATAGAGAGTTACTTGCAGAATAGAGAAATGAACGTGGTTTTAGGGTTGTATAAATCCGAATCATTTATCTCGACGTCCGGTGTACCGCAAGGTTCTAAGCTATGCCCCATTTTATTCCATTATATTTATAAATGATGCCATTCAATGTTTCTTTCATAACAAGTTTCAGTTATATGCTGATGACTTAAAAATCTATAAAAGAGTAAATGCATTAGAGGATGCGATTCTTTTACAACAAGATTTAAACAGTTTTGAAGTTTGGTGTATAAAAAATCATATGAGATTAAATCATCGTAAGTGCTATTTCATAATATTTAATAGAAAATTTTCCGAAATAGAGTTCTGTTACTGCATGAATAATCATTTGCTTCAAAGAGTTAATAATATACGCGATTTAGGAATTACTGTTGATTCAACTTTAAGTTTTATTCCACATATAGATGCTGTTATATCATCGTCATTTAAAACATTAGGCTTTATAATAAGATCCACAAAAAATTTAAAAAAATCGAATATTAAATTGATATTATATAATTCTCTAAAATAAGAAGTAAACTGGAATATTGTTCTATTGCTTGGAATCGCTCTTATCAAATACATATAGACAGAGTAGAAAGAATACAAAAGAAAATGTTGAAGTTTTTGTCGTATAAAGATAATTTATGTAATCAATTAAGTAATTATGACTTGCTTTTAAAACATTATAAAATGCTCTCGCTCTCAAATCGAAGAGATATAGCCAACCCTTGCTTTTTACACAAAATAATATCAAGGGAAATTGACTGTTCTAGAATACTTCAAGATATTAGTTGTATATAGGCCAAATGCAAGGCTTTCAAATTTGCCAATTTTTAAAATTAGGTTTTCTAGAACTAATTTGGGTTTAACTGCCGCAATAAACAGGATTGTCAAAACATATAACGGTATTTCTAAGAAAGACCTTTAAAATTAAAATAAAAAAATATCTCAGCTATCAAAACATTTTAAAAACATATGTGTGTGTGTGTGTATTAGTGTACACATGTAAGAAGTGAAACTTCTTTATGACATGTAAATATAATTCACATTTTCTTTTAAATGAGACTTAGAAATAAAGATGGCGCGTAACAGAAAAACGTCATAATTTTCATTAATATTAATTAATTAAAACCTAAGAAGTGAATCGACTGTTTTTGACGTATAATATTCTCATAGAAGAAACACATAAAAACAGACAAATGTACACAATCCACTTTAAAAATAATTAGGCTTCTTAACATGTTGGATCGTCACTATATCACAAATAAAATTATTCTTCATCATGGTTTCTGCTGTTTCGAGTTGTTGTTCGTTCTAGGTATAGCAAAACAGACCTTGTAAAGATCAGGACCCCAATGCTCCATTTCTCAGCCAAAACTCGTATTTCTTTTCATTCTTACTTCTCCTATTTCAGACAATCAATGTATTTAAAAAATATTATTAATTATATTTCATAATTTATTCTTCATGTTATAATCTTTAATTTATTTATTAGTTTCAATAGCAATTTCATAAAATCGTATTGTCCAGTATGTAATTACAATTCATTATTTAATTATAAAACTATAATCCGATAATTTTATTTTTGGTAAATGTAAATTGTGTTTTGTAATCCACATACTTGTCATTTTGATTATTTGGTATTTCCATAACAACATGGTGTAAAAGAGATGAAGCTATACGAAAAAAGCTGGCGCGTAACGGAAAAATGTCACGCGTAACGAAAAAATGTTACACTAATTTTTTTTCCAACCCCGATAAAGAAGTTACACTTCAATAAACGGTTTTCTGAAACGTTTGTGTTAAATTAAAAAGAATATTAAATTTTATATTTGAACCAAATTGATACCTCCTAAAATTCAAAATACTCTTAATATTACTTTGTTGTTATTTGTGCTAAAATATTTATTTTATTTGATATTTACTGTTTTAACAATTTTCGTAAATATTTTTATTTGTGTTTTTTTTTTTCATATTTAGATAGGTTTTATTTTAACATCATTTTTACGTTTATTTTTTTTAAGATATTTTGTTTCTTTTCTTTTTTTATTAGTCATAGTATAAATTTTAATTGTAACTTTTGCAAATGAAATCTGTGGCATTTACTTTAATGTTTATTGTTAAGATTTTGTGGACAGCCATCCTAAAATTGAATGTTAAGTTAGCCTATAAATGGGATATACTTTGTAACTTGTATTTACATAACATATAGTAAAACAAATGTTTTCCATTGTGTATCACGTTGGTTTCCTATTAAATAAATAAATAAATAAAATAAAACTTACCTACGGTAGTATGTACGGTTACCTAATAGTATGATACAACATTATTGTATCATACTATTCCAAATTAAAATTCTCTATATTTTTTAATAAAAACCATTCTAAACCACTTAATTATAACGTTGGTTTATTTCAGGGCTGTTGTATTTCTCCTATTATATTTAATATAGTTATTAATATTTTAATAGACAATTTAATTAGAAACGATAAAAAGTGAGGTTATCGGTTTAAGTTTATCAACAAATACACAGAATCCATACAAATTTTTACAATGATCTCGCGATACTGACACTTAATCCAAAACAATGTCAGGTACTTTTAAATATAGTTGAGGATTTCTGTACGTGGACAGGCGGATTGAGGACAAAACCAAGTAAATGCTTTAGTCTGTGTCTGGGTTGACGAAATAGCAAATACATCTCTTACGATCCGGGTCTTATAGTAAGCGGTCAGTGCGTTAGTACGGTTTCGGAAGCAGCTCCGTATAAATATTTAGGTAAAAAAATTGATTACCAAGGCCGTACTTCATCGTTTGATGTAATAGTCGACAGCTTTTTAAATGAACTTAAAAAGGTAGATAACCAACCAATAAGTAACGTCAAAAAAGCTTGAATATACGAAATTTTTTTAACATCACGTCTAAATTGGTTTATGATATTAATAAAACCCTTTTGTCAAAGTTAGATGCAAGAGTCATAAAGATATTGAGGTTATGGCTCGGGTTAGAGCGTTCAGCGGACTCTTCAACCTTATTGAGAGACCGAAACAATTTTGAGTTAAAATTAAAGAAACCATCGGAGCTCTACAAATATCTAAGAGTTACCAATAGACATATCATCGGAAAATCTAAAGATGATACTGTAACTTCTCTCCCAAAAGACAAAGTTGCCTAAGAGCTCGAATCACGACGTTGATTCTATAAAAAAATTATGATAGGAGCTCATACGAATAAAGTAGGGCTAGGATCAAGTAGGAAAGTTCAAGACATAGACATAACAAAATCTTTTATTCGATAAGACGAAAACGATAACTGCCGACTCCACGCGATGAGCCTAGAAATTCAAAACGAATGGGTGACCATAGGAGATTTTTGTATTCCACTAGCTTTAAAGTGGCGCACCTTAATTTATGATTGGTACCCAGTATTATTAAAACTATATCTTAATGCATTCCAAATGACTCTCCCAGATCAAAGTAATCTAGTAAGATGGAGCAAAGCCCGGTGGTTTTGCCCCATTCTTTGCACCGAAGTCTTGCAACATCTGTGGGGAGTCAGTAGGAACCGCGAAGCACTTATTAGTAGGGTGTAGGGTACTTCTAGATAAAGGTCAATACTCGTGTCGCCATGATAAGTATTAGAAATTATACGGGAAGCGGAAATATTAGAAGTTATACGGTAAAATTCGTAAAAGAAGGTTCTTCCGAAAAATCAAAACCAAAGCCTTATTAAATTTTAGGCGCGGCTTCTGATTGGAATCTCATGATGGACACGTATGAAAAGCATTACAAAATCCCTGGGGATGTCGGTGTTTCGTCATCCAGACCGGACTTATTCCTGTATTCTAAACATCTGAAGCGCGTGATACTTGTGGAGCTTACTGTTCCCTGGGAAACAAACATACCAAGGGATCACACATTCAAGCTTAATAAGCATTACGAACTGACCTAAGAACTGTCCAGGAATAAATTTATGGTTAGTTTGTACGCGGTAGAAGTGGGAGCGAGAGGTATAACAGCAAAATCTCTCTTTAATCTACTTAAAGACCTTGGCCTTTCTAGAACAAGCACCGGATCATTTCTAGAACGTAGGGAGAGGAGTGTGGAGGGAGAAGGCGAGCATTTTTGCGAGAAATTCCGTGTTTTTTAACGGTTTTTTTCTGGTATTGTTGAAAACCTATAAGAAATATCACGCTACTCAGATAACGATTTAACAATGAGACATAAAAGTCAAACTTCCTCATTTTTAAAGGATATAAAGACAACAATTCTATTATCACTAATTGAAAATGTCTTCACAACAAATCTTTTTGATAAAATAACAACATAACAAGTTAACTCTTCAATAAAAAATAGCTTTTTCGAAACCAAGTAAGTCGATTGGCTCTAAGATATAACACAAATAAGTTAACTTCATCTCGTTTAAACGAGCGGGGCTGTGCTTAAATCCAATTAGCAGCGATTAGTTTTGCCACTATTCGTTTGCTTTGACGTTCATCTTGAGGATTTTTATTTCTATCCGATAATTATGTCGTAAGTTCACAAGCAGAGTTTTTTTCTAAAGTAAACCTTTATGACAAAATTATTTTTAGGCAGACTTAGTCGTTAAAAATAATCTATAAATAACATGTATTAAAAAAAACTAAGAGGTTTCAAGAGACACCCGGATGGAACGAAGTTCCTTTCGATTAATTATTGAAGGAATAGGGAATATGCATAAAATTTAAAATGGTCTCAAATACTTTTTTTTCATCATCTTATTATAATAAAAACATTTTTTTTATTTACTAATCATTTAAGGCCATAAAATAATTTGTGTAAATTAAGGGAGCGAAATTCAAACTTCCAAAACGCGCCACCATTGGTCGAAAGGAAAGGTCGAAAGGTGACGTCATTTGACACGCCAGTCAAATTATCATCGTCGAAGTTCATACTGTGGTATTTGTGTTACTGGGAAAAATAAATAATTTAAAGCTATATTTTCGTGCTTAAAGGTTGTATTAAATAATACGATTGTTTAGGTAATCATTTTTCAGTTCACTTGACTCAGATAAATAACTTTGTTGATAATCAGCAGATATAGAAGATATAAGATGCTATAGAAGTATGTGTGTGTTTTCTGTAAACAATTTTCTTTTTAAAACATAGTTTTACTGGTAAAGTAAAAGTATTGTGTGTTGAATGAGGAAATGGTAACAATGCTACATTTTGTTTTTCAGCAGGTATATTTACATTGACATCTTTACTTCTGTACTTCGGTTTAATTTTAACTTGCACAGTTTAGTCACCTGGTAATTTATCATTAATATGCGAAAAGCAAGGCTCTGCCTTATGATCATCCCATTCAATAGGAGAAGTACTGAGTCCTAGCTGATTAATATCACAGACATTTGTATGGGCAGTACTAGGACTTACCTACTATATCACTCCTTTGTAAAGGGCACCAATTTTTTGAAACACTACTTTTGATAGCTAACTCTGAAAAGACTTCATTAACCGATGTCAATCTTTGCCTTTTGACTATGCACATTCTCATTCTCTTAGCTGGTGTTTTTGCCATAAAAATATATAAGGAACAACTCCTTTCTTCAAACTTAGATAACATTTTTCTCCTTGTTGTTTCGTTATAGATATTATATTCAATATTATTAGCTGTATCTTCCTTAACCTGAAATAAATCGACAACCATAAAAATTTCGTAAAACCAAAAAAAGAATACGGTTTTTATAGAAAGTTATACTAAACTTTTGTAAACTAGGTTAGGTTAATTTTAAACTAAAATTTTCTAATGTTCAATAGCTAATGCAACCTACTATAATAATAATTTAAACTATAAATTTAAACTTATTATAAATAAAGTATACTTACGTTTAATTGATCTTCACAACAATATAAACACATTTAAGACATATTATCCCTTTTAATTATCATAGACCATAGTTTTTGTATTTTCGCATCTCTTGGAATATAAAAAAAAATTGTCGGATGTATTTCTAATACTATTTTTGCACTCCGGTTTTTTACAATACTTGTAAGATGGTTTTTATCTTCTTCCATGACTTATAAAGCACTTAAAACTTAAAATATGTATGAAGTAAATAAAAAGTTCATAGTAAACATTGACTGGACGTCTCATTTGACGTCACGCAGGGCGCGCGCAAAATGGCAGCGTTTGAACGGCTTAAATTTACTCAATGTTTTAATTTTGACTTTAAAAAAAAACTAGAATCTTTTCAAGATATTTATATTTTTTTCTACGATATAGAGAGGTAAATGATTAATTTACGTAAAAAAAAATAAATATTACCTACTGTAATAAAAAAATATTAAATTATTAATATAAGCTAATATACTAATGAATAATATTTGTATAGTTTTTTGTATGATATTTCGCCGATAATTTATAATAAATGTAAATAAAATAAATAAATAAATTAAAAAGTGTGAATCTATAAACCCATGACTTATTGTCCCGCCACCTAGCGGTTTCACTTTGTACAGATATGTTTATAATTACAGATGTAGTTATGTTTCCCTAAGGTATAAATAGATGGCGTTGTTACAAAAAATTACGAGTATATTTGATCACAAATTTGTATTATTATTTTCATTTTAACTGTCTTATTTGCAAATTGATTCTAAAAGAACAAACTCAAATATCAAATAAATAATAAGAACTACTAAGCAATTTAATATAATACAAAAAATGATAATGATGGAAATGAAAATATCTCGCTTGCTTTCTATAAGAGAGAGAGAGAGATAGCAAACATGTCGTGACAATTTTTGGTAAGAATGTTTACCGTCTAGCCCCCTTTCATAACGCGCGATAAGGAACTAAAAAAGTTAGTTTAATATGGTCAACCACTTTACTAACAATTTGAAATCTCAACTTCGGTCGGCATATCTTCAATGATAGCGAATACTCCAAAGTTAAAACGTTATTTTGGATTTTAGAACTATCAATTAATTCCTATCGATTGAAATTTTATTACTTCCTTTAATTTATTTGAATCATTAATAACGAAGAAGTATCCACTGCTGCTAGATGACATACGATCTCGCAAAACAGGACATTAGCAAACTTTACTACAATTGTATCATCATGTACATCGCATCTTGTGCGGAACCCAAACAAACCAAAAATTAAATATAAAATGTACACAATTTTACATCTAAGACATTAAGCATCTGAATGACGATTTAATTAAAATATTTTATTTAGCAGTGTTCTATGAGCCATTATATTAATCATATTTAAGATCATACAGATTTTAATACTCCCACTAATCTATCCAGATTTAGCATAACATTCTACTTGGAACGTTTGCTGGATTCTGAGATTCGTTTATTTTAATCCTAACATAATATCAAAAATTAAATATTTTCATATAAGTTTATTGTTTGAAATGTTTAGTCACGTCTTTGTCAAGTTTTTACAAATATTTAAATCATTTAATTAAATTCAATTCAGTATGCAATATATTCGAAAAAAAAATGTATATAATATACCAAACTGTTACCGGAATTACATACCAAAAATAAGTGAAAGAACTGTGAGATTGTGAAAATAGGCACACGTAACAACTAATGATAACAAAAAGTAAGAACATCAACTCACGCCCACCACAATATAATACGATAATGAGTAATTAAGGAGGACTTTGGAGGATGCGATTTTGGAGTTTAAAGACATACCAGCCCGCGACAGGCCACGATTGCAATTCTTTATTGTGCGGCTGTTGCAGCGTGGCGCTCCGCCCGTGTCAGATTTCCTGAGATTGATAGGTTTGTGCGGTCTACTGAGGACGCACCCGTAAATAGGTATAAACATAATCGCGTATTCCAAAGTGACTAAAAAAGGTTTATAGAAGCTGGGAGGAATCTGCTACAAGTGTGATTGATGGGCAGTTACCAAATAGGGAAGAAATGTTTGGAAAAATATTTGGTCGGTGCCTATTAATCACAACGATGGTGGCTGGATGCGTCTTGTTGAGCGCGCGTGTAAAAACCTGCAGCCAATGGAGGCTATATTTATAAACCCAGGTTACGATTACGATACCAGGGATACGATTCGTTCGACCTATAACTCTAAAAGTCCTGGACCGGACGGATTATATAACTTTTGGCTCAAATGGCTGCGATCTTCACACGAACGTTTGGCTGGGCAATTCCAGGAAGCTATCGTCTCCGGATCCCTACCATCTTTTATGACAACAGGAATCACCTTTCTGCTCCACAGGTCTGGTAGTATCGCAGATCCAAAGAACTCAAAACTGGGTTTTCGCTTTCGCAGAGGGGGTAAGATCATTTCTTATCTTTTGTACATGGACGATCTCAAATTATTTGCACCAAGTAAAGCAGATCTGGTATCGTTACTAAACGTTACGCAAATGTTATGACATTAGGATGGAGTTTGGTGTAGAAAAATGAGCGGTTGCACATGTGCAGAGATGCCGATTTGGAAATAGCGAATATTTACAACTCTCGGAGGCAATGTCTCTCAGATCCCTCTCCGACACCGACTCCTTCAAATAATTTGGTATGTCGGAATGCTTAGGCATACTAAGTGGGGACATTAATCAGCTAGTGAAGGAACGCTTCTTTAACCGCTTGACAAGAGTCCTAAAAAGTCTCTCAGGAGGTAACAAAGTGCGTGCAATCAACAGCTGGGTAATGTCCCTGCTGATGTATACTTTCGCCATATTAAGGTGGACTCAGACTGAATTAGATGCCCTGGACCGAAAGGCCTGAAAACTATGTATGAATATATGTCTTGCGTGCCACCAACCTGGAGAATCCATCAGACATGTTATTTCTGGTTGTTTTTATCTTGCCAATGGAGAGTATTTGCACAGGCACAACGAAGTAGCCAAGATTATCCATTAACAACTTGCTCTTCGATACGGCCTTGTATCTTTTGAAGTGCCATACTATAAGTACACACCGGAGCCAGTTTTAGAAAATGGTCATGCTAAGCTCTATTGGGACCGATCTATCATCACGGACAGGACCGTATATCGATACACGAGCACGATATCGTGCTGGTAGATCGGTTAGAGCACCGGGAATTTCTTGTTGATATCATTGTCCCGTGTGACGCTAATCTTGTGAAAGCTGAGAAGGACAAACTATCAAAAAACTTTGACTTAGCTCAAGAGATTACCGACATGTGGGATGTTGACTCAATAATAATTGTGAAAATATACACAAATCTCTTTTAATCTAGAGACTAATCGTTAATCTTCGCTAAATAAAATAAATGTAATTATTTATCCATATATTTATTATAAAACACTCTTATCTAAAATATTTTTGTTGTATTTGAGTAACATTTCGAATAATCCAAATTGACTTCATATCAAATAACTGTATTCGTAGTTTGATTGTTATTCGCGGTCAAATAGAATCGGTGAAAACTACGTTTAACTACTGAAATTGAATTATTAGTTTACTATTGAAATTCTAAAGCAAGTTATATAGTAAATTTTATTGTATTTAAAAATTTATTTTTGGATTTTTTTATTGATAATAATATGAAATCGACAAGGACAAAACTGTTATTAATTTTCTTTAATTATAATCGTTTTTTATAGTATATTTAATTTATTTCGAAACACTTATCCACTTAACAAGAAGAAAATCTTGTGTTTTATACGATCAAAGGCTAAAGCAAGTTACAGAGATAAATCCATGTGTGTGTGAGTTGCAATGGGCATGTGTGAGTCGCAAGTAAAAGCTTTTATAAAGTGCACTTTGTACCACAAAGTTATATTGCGACCTATTTATCTAATATATTATCTGAATTGAATTATAATACACCTCGTTATGGCCGCTTAGTTGTGTATATTTACTTTTCAAGAAACAATTGATGATTTTTTTCCTCATAATGTATATTAATAATTAAAATTCGAGACTTCTCAAGGAATGATCAAGGAATTCGAGACTTCTCAAGGAATTCGTAAAAGAAGGCTCCTCCAAAAAATCAAAAGCGAAACCTTATTCAATATTAGGCGCGGCTCCTGATTGGATTCTCATGATGGACACGTATGAAAAGCATTACAAAATCCCTGGGGATGTTGGTGTTTCGTCATCCAGACCGGACTTATTCCTGTATTCGAAACATCTGAGGCGCGTGATACTTGTGGAGCTTACTGTTCCTTGGGAAACAAACATCCCAAGGGATCACACATTCAAGCTCAATAAGTATTACGAACTAACCAACGAACTGATCGGGAATAAATTTATAGTTAGTTTGTACGCGGTAGAAGTGGGAGCGAGAGGTATAACAGCAAAATCTCTCTATAGCCTACTTAAAGATCTTGGCCTTTCTAGAACAAGCATCGGTTCATTTCTAGAACGTACTTCAAAGGCGGCATTAGTAGGTTCTTTCCAAATTTGGTTAGGTAGGGAGAGGAGTGTGGAGAGTGAAGGTGAGCGTTTTTGCGCATAATAAAGGGGCCCCTTAAACCTACTCCTGGGTCGCAAGTCCCAGGCAGTGCTTGCACTCCTCTCCTTGCAACGCGATGGGCCCGGCACCCGCACGGTGAATCCATGGATTGCTAAGAAGCTTCGTCTAGTGTTAGCATTTATACATGTAGTAGTTTGGTTTTGGACTAAAAATAAAGATATAAGTTGTTGATTTGACTAAAACAATGGAATCTCTGTATAGAAGTTTAATTGATAAAATAAATGTTATATTGGATACTGATTTGATTAAGAATAAGAAGTATATTAATCGCAGCTCGGTTAAGAGAAGGCGTTGTGAAATTGGGAGTACAAGTTGTGTGGTGGTGCTATTGTGATAAAAGTGTAACAGTTATAATAAACCTCAATTTTTGCAACTTTCAAATTTAAAAACTTTCTGTTTTAACAAATAAATTTAATAATCACTTATTTTCCTACTATTGCGGTAAGACATTTTTTGAAACTATTTTATATTTTTTATATTTCAGGTAAGAACAGAAGTTACGTATTGATAGTACGCATTGATAGTACATATTGATAGTACACATTGATAGTATATATTGATAGTATATATTGATAGTACGTATTGATAGTACGTATTGATAGTACGTATTGATAGTATGTATTGATAGTACGTATTGATAGTACATATTGATAGTACGTATTGATAGTACATATTGATAGTACATATTGATAGTACGTATTGATAGTACGTATTGATAGTACGTATTGATAGTAAATATTGATAGTACTTATTGATAGTTTACATTGATAGTACGTATTGATAGTACATATTGATAGTACGTATTGATAGTACATATTGGTAGTAAATATTCATAGTAAATATTGATAGTACGTATTGATAGTACATATTGATAGTAAATATTGATAGTACGTATTGATAGTATATTTTGATAGTACGTTTTGATAGTAAATATTGATAGTACGTATTGATAGTAAATATTGATAGTAAATATTGATAGTCCGTATTGATTGTACGTATTGATAGTACATATTGATAGTAAATATTGATAGTACGTATTCATAGTACATATTGATAGTAAATATTCATAGTAAATATTGATAGTACGTATTGATAGTACATATTGATAGTAAATATTCATAGTAAATATTGATAGTACGTATTGATAGTACGTATTGATAGTACATATTGATAGTAAATATTGATAGTACGTATTGATAGTATATATTGATAGTACGTATTGATAGTATATATTGATAGTACGTATTGATAGTAAATATTGATAGTACGTATTGATAGTAAATATTGATAGTACGTATTGGTAGTAAATATTGATAGTACGTATTGACAGTATATATTGATAGTACATATTAATAGTACGTATTGATAGTGCATATTAATAGTCCATATTCATAGTCCTTCCGTCAGGGAATAATAATATACTTTTCAATAAAAAAAATACATAATTGAACGACTCAGTACTCAGTTCTTAAACAGATCTACTCACGAAAAAAATATCTGTGATTAAAAAAAATATATATACATATATATATATATATATACATATATGAAAATAAACTCCAAATACACGCAAAACCAGCAAAAACTACTTAGCCGGAATTTGATGAAACTTTAAACAGGTATCTTTATCGAAATCGGAATCTATGCGTACGTACGAAGTCGCAGGCACAGCTAGTGTATGTATAAATAACTTAGTTCATTAATAATGTATAGAAACTATTTGTAATAATAATTAATTGATTATTATAAGATCGTATGCATTATTATGTACTTAACTTACTATATACAGTGGCAATATTTTACATAAGATTGTAAATGTTTTTTTATATTCCTATATACTTTATGTAAGTCTGTTATGTAAGGCAGTGTGCGGTAGATAGGTAGGTACGTTTAGTGAGGTGATGGTCAGTGCATAAATTATGACTAATATTACCCAGTTGTATAAAATCAAACTCTATTACGTATCGTATATTATTTTAATTAAATTAGAATAATAAAAATACAGTGAACATGTACATTATGTTGTCATATTTTCTAAGTTATAAAAATCAAACCATCAAAATATATATTTATACCTAATGTAATGTAATGTATTGATAAATCATAATATAATAACTGATAAGAAACTACTCAAAGTAATAGTTACGTTTTTTTATAACGTTTTCTATAATTATAATAAGCAAATTGATAAAAAGTTTTATTAGGTTTTCTTTTTTTAAGCTTTTTTTTAAATATATATTGTAATAATAACACCGCAGGTTATAAATTGAATTACATGACGATACGTAATAGGAATGAACTTAGTATATAGTTTTGTATAAAGTCTGGTGCAAAGATTCGAGAAAACCTGTCAGTATTTCCAAGTGAAAGGTGTGTGTTCTTAGAAAATTTAATTTAAGATGTATTCATATATTATTTTGATAAGTGTCATTATTTCTTCAGCTCAATCTTTTTTCATACATGAAGGTAAATTATTATAATTTATTGTTATTATTCTATTGGTTAAATATTGTATATTTTATAGTAATAACTACAGTAAAAAAATCATAATAGTAAATGTCTAATATTGTGGAATTTGTTATCAGTTTTCCAATCGGTTAAGTCTGACATTAATATACCGAGGATGAAATAATCATGAAGTTAGAAACTACTGGAGTTAATAGTTCGCATATCAAATAAAGTTTCACCTCGGGCCAGCAAATTCAATAACTTGGTATTTTGAACTCATATTTAGTTTTATTAATTCTGTATAACTTTGTATTTGTTACTTTACATAATTAATTATTTTTACAATATATTAAACTAAGACTTATTTTTTTTTAGAAAAGGAGCCTTTACTATTCTGCATAAAGGTTTGTCCATTGTACTGTTCGCCGCGGAGACGATATGATGGTGAGATTAAATTTAGATTTACTGAATTTATTTCATTTTGTGTTTAAAACATTATTTTTTTTGGTTTTATAAAAATATATATCGTCTAGTCTAGCTCTACCTCTTTTGAGACATTAACTAGAAAATATTGTTTTTGTAATTTGTTCATCATTATTAATAATTTTTACTTAATCAATAAGTTATATTACATATTAGGTGTATAAATCTTTAACTATATATATTAAAATAATACAATTTTATATTATGCATAACGTTGATAACCATATTAATGAGGTAAAATCCATTTAGTGTTGGTAATTTTAATATATGAATTATAATTACGTTAATTTTACTTTAATTTAATACGATATGGTAAGAGATATAACTCTTCCAAATATTTGAGTATTAAATATTAACTTATATGATTACATTTATATAAATAAAGAATGAAAAATAAACCGATTCGGGCAGGGATTCGAACCCGCGACTACTGGGATACCGTCCCGTCGCTCTACCAACTGAGCTACCGTATCGCTGCTTTTATTTTTCATTCTATATTTATATAAATTTAAATAAGCTTAACACGACCGCCCCGTTGGTCGAGTGGTTAGCGCAGACGCCTAACGTGTCACGGCGCAATGGGGCTCGGGTTCGATTCCCGGCGGAGACAGGCATTTATGTGATGAGCATAGATGTCTGTGTTTCTGGGTTTGGTCGTTTATTAAAATATATTTTCAGTATTTATATGTGTATTTTTATGTATTTGTATCGTTGTCTAACACCCTTAACACAAGCAAATAATTTGCTTACTTAGGGGTTAGATCAATGTGTGTAATTTGTCCTGATATTATTATTATTATTATTATTAACACGGCTATACATGTTTATAGATATTTTCAAACATTATCTGATTACTCCGTAGTGATTTCCTTTTAATCTTTTTTTTTCTTTTCTATCTTTAGGTCTATTTTCGTGCACAATTCAAAATGGTTGAGATTTAAATTTTTTTAGGGCAACATTTTAGTATACTGAGTTCACAACTAAGTCTAAGACTAAATGTTAAGATCATAAAAAAATATCTGTACTCTATAAAACTTATCACATTGTTTGTTTGTAACATCATTGGAATATTTATAGTCTATATAGATTTCAAGGTAAATATATCATTAGCTAGATGAAAGATAGAAAATTTTAATTAACGATACTGTACACAATTTATGCCAAATAATTATAACATAATCATTGGAACATAATCTGAATTAAATGTTGTTTTTCTCTGATATTTTATAAACAGAGTACATAGTCAAGTTTATGTCTAATAAAGTATTAATATGTCAACTACAACTAGAAACAACAATGTTTTATTTAAAGTTCTTTAAATATATTTGACCCATATTACACTTTTAAAGCATAAATGACGAAATCAAAACAAATAAACTCCATAAAAATTAATGACTGAATATAATGTTAACTTTAGTGTTAATGTATGAATATGTATACCATGGAACAAAATTTAATTAATAATAGCTCTAATAACAATAATGTTTACAGATGACTCTTCACTAATTTACATTGACGACCATAGAGATATACCATACTACCACCACCACGAAATACCATATCACCATGACCCCTACTATTTCTGCAAGCCTCCCTCCCCCACCACTACCACGACCACTACCACAACCACAACGACCACAATGAAGACAACCACGGCGGAACCCACTTGGATTTGTATGGTTTGTATGAGTAAATGTAAGAAGTATCCTCTACCATAACATCAGGTTTATTTTTAAATGTTATTCTATTTTTAAATTTATCAATTTTATTAAGCTCTCACCTTGGAAATATGATCAAAACACCAGGTTTTACCAATAAATAAATACATAGATAATGTAATTTAATACAATTTAAAAAAAATGATTTAAATATATTTATTTAAAATTTCAATAAGAACAACATGGCTATACATTTGTATTCATATTTTTATAGCATCTTACAGACGAAATATTATATTATATCACAATATATATAAAACAAAAAGGTTCTTGTTGTATAAATATTCGATGTATAATATTTGCGGGTTTCAAAACGCACTTTGAAACAAATGAAGCGCTTCGGGCTTCAGTCCACTGAGCGCCGAAATATAATGCCTAGGAATATTGAATGTGCATAAATTAGAATTTAAATATCATATGTAGGAAAAAATACTATCGACATAAAATGTTCATGCTTTAATATTAACAAGAAAAGAAATGGAAAGAGAAGAAAGTTGAAAAAGATCCCTTTATATTCTATAAGTGTCACAAACAAATTTGCTCACAAAAAAATAATCACATGTTCTAAAGGCTTGTATAACATGTAATTTTCTACATCTGCGATATATTTACTGTTTGTAATATTAAATCTTTTTATGACATTTCCTTAGTATGAGTGTGGGTTTATGAGCTATTGTTTTCCGTTGTTTTTGCTTCCTGGCAGTTTGCAAAGAAATGAACTGTACACTTAAAGATATTTTATATTTAATAAATTTATTTGAAAATATGTAATAATAAATTTTCAAGTTGTGTTTTATTTATTATATGATCAATTTAAGTTATTACGTTTGAATTGTCGAGAACAATAATTTTATATTCATGGAAAATGTTAAATAATATGACATTTATTGAAATAATTGGATTAAGAATGGTATTATTATTTATTGAAATTATTGTACAAATAATATTTTTACATAAGTTTGTATTATTAATTAGGAAAAGCGAGGTATGTAGTAGCTATCTATGGTACTGTATTTTAATATAATGTACATTAATATAATATATGTTGTATTGTTCGTAAGCGTAACTTTAAGGCAGACGTAACAATTTTAAACTCTTATTTTCACCAAATGTAAAATGAACCTGCGGCTTTACTTGCACTTGCACGTTATTTGCAGCAGGTTGCAAGTTTTAAATTAAAAACAAGTCTCTTGTATAATCTGCGAGATCAAGAAACTATTTTATAAAGACATCCGGTTTTGCCGGGACAAAGTAATAAGATAACTTTTCATAGATAAATTCAATTTATACTTTTAATACAAACTATGTTTAAGGAAACAGAATTAATTACACAATTTACATTTAGTATTTTAAAACATGGTAAATTTTAACATAACTTTATTAAATTAATATAAATAGTTAATTAAAAGTTATATCTTAAACTTTTCTTATTAGTACATACATACGTATAATAAAACAAAGGAAAATGTTAGTTGTAAAAATATTGTCTATAAATAGTTCTTTTTTAACAAATCATGGCCTTTAATAGGAAAAAAAATATGCATTGTGTCATCGTGATGTTGCAGAAAATAATTTAGAACATTTAAAAATAAAGACAAGTTACAATAAGTCTCATTATAATTTATTGTCTTGTTTTACCTGTTTTTGTGATGTTCTTTATACTATAATTATTTTTACCATAATATCAGATAACTTATTTTCAATATTGTTAAAAGCACTAAATGAGAGTCGAATAAATTTATAATGTTTTTTTTTAAGCTTCAGATACTGTAAAGTTAAACCGTTTTATTTGCTAAGTTTTTATTTCTGAACTGAATATAGAATTTTTTGCGTATTTAATTTGAATACAAATAATATAACACTTTCTTAATTATGTTTTTATGATTATAAATATTACTATAATACTAATTATGAAAAAGAAATATCAAAATATTATGTAAAGCATAAATTGTTGTTTAAACCGAGCTTTAACAAAGCTCTAACAGTAAATACATGTTGAGTTTAAGCCAACGGGATACTTGGGACTTACATTTATAAATAAATTTACTAAGTAATTCTATATTTTATTTTGAAAGCGTTATTCTCTGGGACTAATTAGATTTGAACAATCTTTTTGAATTCTATAACCTATTTATCGAGAAAGGTTATTGGTTCTATACAACCTTTACAACCGTAATACGAAGTGCCTTTTTAAGAAATATAGAGGAAAAAAATTATATAATATATTTAAGGTAAAAGATATCGCAAATGCGGATAACGCTGTTTCCTTGCCGGGTTTGATCAATATTTCGAAACGAATGTTCTGAATGTGTAATCTATAGTAAAAAAAATATGTTTTAAGAATAATGATTCAAGATAGATAGTAATAATAATTCAAGATTTAAGATATATAAATAGATTTGCAACTGAAGCTAGGGTGGGGTGCTTACAGTTCAACTGATATTACATATGTAGGTTTGTTGGCAGGCTTGTTGCTCTTTCAGTTCTAAACTACTCACTTAATCCTCATTAAATTTTGTACTTACGTTGTTAGGACATGTTAATTTTTCTATCATTTTTAAAATAAATGTATAACCTTAAACCAAATTCATGGGTTGTTAGAAAGTCCATTGGAATAAAAATCATTGAACAGTATTGTCTTCTATTTTGTTGCTGTTAAAAAATGTTCAGTCAAAAACATCCTTATTAAAGGATATATTCCTTGTATAAGCTATACTAACAATAACGTTATATACTTACCGAGTATTTTATATGGTTGTGTACATCTATGTCAAATGTCAATTAATCATTTTAGCTTTGACACCGATACCTAAGTGTGTGCATGTCGTTAACGTTTCTCACCCTCAGGAATTTGGATCAAACAACGATATATATTGAGGATAATTGTAGGTATATGTACTTATCATTATATATAATTTGAGAGGTCCAACTTGTTTCACGCTGCACTGAGAATTGTGGTCACTGTCTGTCACATAATTACTCAGCTCAGTGGATACTTGTCTTACGATTGTCATGTCTAACAAATGAATTAATCATTAAACATAGAAAATATTTTGCTTATTCAATAATTTATTGAATTTGCTTCCAGGTTAACAATAGGCTCATTCCTTATTAAAAATTGTCCAGGAGAAAAGTATACTCCAAGGTAAAATATTGACGCTATTTGATGTAAATTAAATTCACAATTACATAAGCTATTTAAACAAACATAATCGGAATAGATGTTTTTATCATACACAAAAAATAAGTAACCGATGTTTCGAACATTAAAAACCTATTTATACAGTGAAATAATATGTTTTTAAAGTACAAAATATGTTGAGCTTTAATCTGAAATTGAATTATTATCCGCTTGACCTAAATGTAACGTTCAAAAATGTGGTCGTAATTTTAATTTAAATAAATGTTAAATTAATTATTGCAACATCATCAAAATATGAAATATTGTGAAAACAGACAATAAAATTGTATGTTTTGTTCATTCTTTTTCTTTAAATATAAACCTAAATCTGACGATACAATATACAATATACAATATACAATATACAGTATACAGTATACAGTATACAGTACACAGTATACAGTACACAGTATACAGTACACAGTATACAGTACACAGTATACAGTACACAGTATACAGTACACAGTATACAGTACACAGTATACAGTACACAGTATACAGTACACAGTATACAGTACACAGTATACAGTACACAGTATACAGTACACAGTATACAGTACACAGTATACAGTACACAGTATACAGTACACAGTATACAGTACACAGTATACAGTATACAGTATACAGTATACAGTATACAGTATACAATATACAATATACCTAGATACTTGCTGTTTACTGAACGATCGATATAAGAAAATCATTTCACAATTAACCAATAAATTAAAAGATTTTATTATAGGCTAATACGAAAAATAATGAATATAATTAATTTATTTAAAATCATAACCTGTATTTTTCGAAAGATAATTAGAAACTGTTAATCCATGTTGAAAGAAAATAAAATTGTCAATAATTAATCAATTAAGCAAGAAATGGCGAAAGAAACCGTATGATCAGAGTTCAAAGTTTTATTTCATAGAAATAAGTGTTATAGGTAATCAAAGTTAAGCCAACTGTATAGAGTTAAGCTAATAATTATAGGAAAAAGAGCAAATTCATTCAATAAACTTTCTTCATTATTCTTTAATCATTCAATATTCTTTCTTTATTCATTCAATAAAAATCTTTAGAAAATAATTAATATTCTTGTTATTTTTCTACTTAAGTTAAGGACCTGTGATTAGCTCAGAAACCAATTCTAAAAGATTTCATCTCGTAGAATGAGGAATGATAATTGTATACAATTTTATTATTTCGTTTGCGTTGTAATTTGTATTTGTTTTTCGTATTAAGCTTTCTGGCTGCTTTCAGCTAATTCAACTATTTTTAATGAAATGATAATATTTTCTTAATCTCAAAACAGTCAGGAACGTTTTATAAAACAATTTTTTCTAATGAAATAATTATTTCAAAGATAATGTGAATACAAAGAGGAATATTAATCTAATATTATGTTAGAAAAGTATAAATATGGGGTTAAATTAAAAGATTAGAATGAAAATTCTTTATTCGGACTTAGTTGTGTTAAAAATATACAACAACTAGAATGTGTCCCGTAGTTGCCTTTATTTTAAACAAGTCGAAATTTTAAAAGAAAAATGAAAATTATCAAAAAAATTTAAACCATTTTACTTTGTTACGTGAAACTCTATAAATCGAGACACGTAATTCCACGAATCATCAAGATTGCCCTCTTTAGTATGAATTGATTTACTTCTTTTAGCAATTTTCCTGTTCATACGCCGTAGGTAACCTCAATCAAAACGTCTACTCTGTCTCTTCTGACATTGCAAAAAACCGTCGTGGGCTAATGTACTCCCTGATGTTCCGAACGTTTTCTTGTCGACATGTAAATACTATACAAAAGTTGTCTGTACGGAAATGATCTATTTTAAATGCTTTTCCAATTATACAATAATATTAAAATATTTAAGAATTCTATTCCATTTATGGAAAAAAATATATATATATTAATGAAATTTGCTAAAAAATATGCAAGAAAATATATAACATACAATAATATTGTTTTATTATGATATATATATATATATATATATATATATATATCATAATAAAACAATATTATTGTATGTTATATATTTTATCACTATGAGTTAGTTCAATCAATAGGAATATATATATGATCACTATGAGTTAGTTCAATCAATAGGAATACTGATATTTGCTGCAGCTCTATGACTGAGAATACGATTTAAACAGTAGAATCATTGAACGTGCTGATTCATATTTATGAAGGGTTCGTTTGACAGAATTCTGTATACATCAGTGTTACTAGCTGTGCCTGCGACTTCGTACGCGTAGATTTCGTATTTGAAAAAAGTACCTTTTGTATTTACCAATGTATGTAAAAACTTTAAACTTTCAAAATAAGACAATTCCCGAAAAATGCATCAAAATGGATTAACCCGATTTCTGAGATTAGCGTGCACAAACATACAGACGAACGGACAAAATGAAAAAACGTTGTTTTGGGTTCTCTTGCTTATATAATGGTCTCGAATTTTTTTTTTCGTGTTTTGTGCACAACTAAAAGGCAAACAGATAAACAGACACAGATTTAAAAAATGCTGAAAATGGATTTTGTTAGTTATCACTTTACATCCTGGTTTATTTTTTTTTGATATATTCAATGTACAAAGACTACTCCTCTGCAGATTTCTTACATGTATAGATTAAGATTTGCTTGGTACCTATTACATGATTGACATAAATGGTCATATCTTTTTTATTTCTTAACCGATTTACATGAAATAAACACTAAATGTTAAGTGAAGACTATCATAATATAAACCGCATTCAAATTGGTTACGCCATTTCTGAGATCAGCGTGCACAAACATACAGACATACAGACATACAGACAAACAGACAAACTGAAAAATTGTTTTGGGTTCTCTTGCTCTTACAAAGCCTCCCTATGATGTTTTTATTTTTTTTTATTCCATGTACATGAATGGATCAGTGACGATTTTATTATATGTATAGATATATACAAGATATATGCTTTAGTAATCTTTCAAATACGGTATTTGTTGATGGATTTACCGCTAATTATTTCAGTACCGTGATAAGATTTTTTCTGCCAACAATTATTTTTAAATTATGAACTATTAGTATTAGTAATTTTCTTCTATTATCAGTGTAAAAAAACATGTTAGTATTGAATAGTCATCACAATGAAGACATCCTCCGCTGTACTTCTAATTGCTGTGATAACGGTGTGTAATATTGAAGTTGGTAAGTAATTCTTTTACGCCTTTCTGAGTGATAATATTAAAAAACGTAAAATATAATAAATATAAATAATATTAACAAGTTTTTAATTTCAGATGCTTTCAGCTTCAATTTCAGCGGTGGTTTTAACCCTGGCATCTCATTTGGTAAGATTTGTTAGGGATAAATATTGAATAATATGTTTACAATTTAATAATCGTGAAATATAGATGCCAAAGTAAATTGTGTTTTAGAATAATACTAATACATTT
This sequence comes from Napeogenes sylphis, assembly GCA_959347405.1. Lineage (NCBI taxonomy): Eukaryota > Metazoa > Arthropoda > Insecta > Lepidoptera > Nymphalidae > Napeogenes > Napeogenes sylphis. The sequence continues at coordinate 4,075,481 of OY365783.1, forward strand.
TAGAGGTTCAATAGTTTTGTAAATAGGTATTATTATAATGTATTGGATAAATTATATTATTTAGTTGTGGACCTAGTGAATTAAAACAATTGTTTATAATGATGCTCTTGGATTCGATTCTAAGTTTGTGCAATGTCTTTTTGTCGGTTGCCCGGTGCAGAATTTATAGTCGATGTCAAGACCATAGACTCGCTCCAAATTATATAATCGTTGGTGCAGGTGGAACACGTATTTAAATTTTTATATCATCTATATCTATATAACCAGAGGAGTTAGATAAAATATATTTATTCTTTATTTTACCGCAGGCAGGTATCATCAACGGAAATATCAGCTAAGTAATAACAAATATGATGATACCAATTGGTCTCCACCAGAGAATGTTAACAATTACCAGGTGCCTGAATACGTTTCTAAGCCTATCGTTAGCGGAAGTGGGTCTGAGGTAAATTTCTCATTTTTTTCCTAATGTGTTCTTAATGGTCTGATTTCTGATGAAAACGTATATCTTAAAACATATATAGGTTAAAAATGTTTATTATAACGTAGTCGTTATCAATTCGTTAGTTGTTAAAAGCCTACGTTTTTATTTATTTTTACGTCTGAAAATCCCTTTTGAAGTTATGTAAGTTTATAAAATATTATTTGAGCCTAGGACTTCATACGCATACATTTTGTTTTTGATAAACCGTACCCTTTGTACTTACCAATTTAAGTAAAAACTATAAACCTTCAAACTGGTAAACAGCAAAAGTACGACAATAAGAGATTATTAACTTCTTCATTTGTTAACCCATTGTTAAAAAAAAAACAAAATATAAAGCGAATCCCATGACAATATATTCCGGAAAACTGAATCCAAACCAATTATTCCGTTTCAGAGATTAGCGTGCACAAACATACAGATGAACAGACAAAATTAAAAAGCATTGTTTTGGGTTATCTTGCTTATATAAGGTGTATGAATTTAAAAAAATATTTTTTTACAAAGACTATATATATATTATGTTTCATATATGTATAGTAAAATTTTTTACATACTTCGATAATTGTTTCACTGGTAAAGAAACAAAAAAATAATATTTTTTTTATTTCAGATACATCAGAATTGGAACTACAGGTCTCAACACAAGATTCATAGACAACAGTTTTTTAATTTTCTATGAAATCAATAATATCTTTCTGTGATTAGTGCAAATATTTATACTTGGTTATAACAATTTACTATTAAAATATAGAGATATCCCTATTTTACGTCTATTTCTTTTCTGTACTCAAATTAATTTTGCAAAATATTAAGTCAAACCTTAAACAAGTATTTAGAAAATGTGAAGTTATTTGAGGACTAAGACACTGTGTACTCACTAACACGCATCCCAGACCGTTATAATGGTATACATGTTTAGAGAGTTTATAAACGATAAAGATATTTTTCCAATGACTAGCTTAACCTATAAATTCTTTTGTCCAAAATCTACAAAACTCAGTGGATTTTTTATACGTTTAGTTGATCTTTAGATGTAACAATCTATATCAAATAATAATAATAATACAATCAGCACAAATTACACACATTGATCTAACCCCTAAGTAAGCAAATTATTTGCTTGTGTTAAGGATGTTAGACAACGATACAAATACATAGAAATTTACATATAAATACTGAGAATATATTTAATAAACGACCAAACCCAGAAACACAGACGTCTATGCCATCACATAAATGCCTGTCTCCGCCGGGAATCGAACCCGAGCCCCATTGCGCTGTGACACGTTAGGCATCTGCGCTAACCACTCGACCAACGGGGCGGTTAAAAGGCTTATATATATTGGAAATAATAATATGATGAACGATGTAAAAGATTTTGTGAGCTGTTAAATATTGGTAAATAGCCAAAAGCCAACTTATGACGGTCGTTATAACATTTTTGAGATTTATTACTACAAGATAAGGACTCCAGATCTTTTAAAAGTTTCTTTTGGATGAAGAATATAACTTTTGGTTGCATATAAAAATAATAAGTAAAAACAAGACAATATGTATAATATATGTAACAAAAGAAGGATAACCGAAGTACTTACCTCCTACCCGATAAAAACAATCATATATAGAATGTTTCCCTGTCCTTATCGCGGGTTAGAATAATAATAATAATATCAGGACAAATTACACACATTGATCTAACCCCTAAGTAAGCAAATTATTTGCTTGTGTTAAGGGTGTTAGACAACGATACAAATACATAGAAATACACATATAAATACTGAGAATATATTTAATAAACGACCAAACCCAGAAACACAGACATCTATGCTCATCACATAAATGCCTGTCTCCGCCGGGAATCGAACCCGAGCCCCATTGCACCGTGACAAGTTAGACGTCTGCGCTAACCACTCGACCAACGGGGCGGTTATATCCCTATTATCCCTGTCGGTATCGGTTTATTTTGCATTCTTTGTTTATTGAATTTATTTATATAGACAATATAAAACCCAATATAAGTATAAGTTTAGTAATAACTCAACTGAAATGATTCATATAACTTATAGTCAAAGAGAAAAGGTAAATAATAAATCAAAATTCATGTCTTTGTCAATATCAATCTGTTATGCAAATCCTTTTGACATTACATCTTATCTAGTCTGGAATATTACTTTCTTCACGCTTCTATGGATCAATTTTAGTCCTTGATTTTCAGCCATTTATACCTATTTATAAGTTTACTATTTAAATATTCTTTATTCAATATTCTATTTGATAAAATTTTGTAGACGAAAAACTTATCTAAAATATTTAATTATTTCTTCAACACCTGTTGACAGTGTAACATTATTTGTGTAGTTTAAAAGATAAATATAAATGTAAAAGTTTTAAACGCACCAGACTGTTTTAGTTAATTTGAAGCAAATGTAAACAGGGCAGTGCTTTGATTCATATACTTAGTTACATTTTTATTTACATAGAAATAAGTATCCATCCTATCTATCTCAATAAAACCTGTCTTGAAATCAAAGAGTGTAAGTATGTGAGTGATAAGTACTAATAATCTACATCTGAGTGCATCTTACAATAAGGTGTGAATCTTGATCTCTGTCGCTTTAAGAAATATTGAGGAAGTAAGACATAGACAGCGAATTAATATACTTAATTTAAGGTTTATACAATGAGTTAGGTACATTTATTTCAATAATTATAATTATATTTAAATTATATAGGAATTTGTAACAATGATATTAATGTAATATAAAACAATATACCTACAACTTTACCTTACAATACATTTTGTATTGTTTCGTTTGATGTATGAAGCCCATTATGAACGATGGTTTTGTTATCTCCTGATGGCTTTTATTAAGGAAAAACGCAACAGTATTATAAAATATATTTTAAATATATAAAATACTTAAGGAGTAGAGAAGAATTTAGATAGGAATTTATTAGGAAAAAATGTTTAACATTTAAATTTTTTTTTTAAATAGTTCTATGTTTCTAATTTGATTTATCAAAATATAATTATAGCATGATAGCACACCAACGTTATAACAAAAACTGTTGATTTTTGGGAGATAATTTTCGTTTTTGTTAAAATTTCAAATTTAAATCGTCGTCTCGGAGTTCGGCTTTTCAAATTCGGACGCCAAAAAGCCTCTAGCGACTTAGATGCTATTTTTATAAGTGTACCTCAGGCAGACTTGTTGTGCTATATATAGTACACGGATTAAGAAGCTAGGAGGTGAAAGCACTCAAGTCAATTCCTTACACCAGCACTTGATAAATGTGTCATATTATTAAACAGGCGCTTATTATCGATATAATTCGAATATTCTATAGTTCATGAGATTTTGAATGATCGATGAAAATGTAGACTCGACGAGGTCTATCAAACCCGACAATTCGTCTATTACGACTAGGGTGAAAAAGGTGAAGTATAAAGTACCAAAGGAATTGAATGGTTGATTTTTGTACATTTATTTTTTAGAGACAAAATATTTCTGTATATTAAAAAAAATATATAAAAATTATTTTTAAGTTATGCTTGGTAACATAAAATAAAGGGAGAAAAACACCAGAAATAATCTTAGAAACTCGTATATTTTTGATTTAATGAATATATTATGTAATTGTAAATAGATTTAGATCATTACTTATAAATTTTGGTGAGCAATGCTTACTATATATATTATATTATGAGGAGCGCAAACGAGTCTACGGGTCACCTAATGAAGTAATCACCGTCGCCGACGGTCTATAAAATACATTGAAAAGACTTCCGTAACAAGACATAAAAATCGTTTTGGTTTTTAATATTTCAACAAGACCTGTTGTTTAAGCTTCATATAAGTGAGGCATTTTAGATAACCTTGATAACATTTCGGAATCTCTTTATATTCAGAGAATATATGTACCTTACTGCAAAATAGTTCATTCCACGATTTTGTACTCGGCTTAGTACCGAAAGGAAAATAGTTCACATTCGAAAATTACGTAGAATTTAGTGTTTTATTATCTTGCTCTATAAACTAATAGTTATTTATTTAGTATTTTGTAGTGTACTATTTATTATAAATTTATTAATTTGTATAAAGATATTTTTATTAAAATGTCCCTAATACAATAAAGGTAACGTATATCCTCTATAAGAAAACAATGTTTATGAACAGAAGGACAATGAACAAGGTGATTTTATTAAAAATTACCTTTTTTATTGTTGAAAATGTTAAGTGTGTTTTTATGACTGACTTTATTGAGGTCAATAAAAATTAGATGTGTTTGGAAAATTATATATAAAGTTGTTTGTCTCTTAGAATTTAGTTAAACATTGTATACCACATTAAGTGTTAGGTTCAAATATTATTATAATAATATACTACAATTATTCATGGTCAAAGCACTTGCAACAGTGCCAAAATAATTAAAATTGGGGCGTAAGAAGAAGAAATCGTTGGCAACAGTCAGTGCAAAATATATATGACTATATCTTAAACTGTATTTAAAAAATAATAATAATAATATCAGGACAAATTACACACATTGATCTAACCCTTAAGTTACCAAATTTGCTTGAGTTAAGGGTGTTAGACAACGATACAAATACATAGAAATGCACGTTATAAGTACTGAGAACATAATGAATAAACGGCCAAACCCAGAAAAACAGACATATACGCTCATCACATACATGCCAGTCCCTGTCGGGAATCGAACCCGAACCCTGTTGCGCCGCTAAACGTCAGGAGTCTGCGCTAACCACTCGACCAATACAACGGGGCGGTATAAGACATTTTGTTTTACACATTTTTATCGTTACCGAGCTTTTAAGATGACATATGCTACAAGGTATCTGATATTTCTAACAGACTTAGACGATTTTAATCTTACAGTTTGTTTTTGTACGGTATTTAATTTATTTTTAATATTTGTGTTATTTTAATTTAATATTTTTTTATTTTAGTCGGAGTTCTGAATCTTGCAACTAGAAAATATACTACCATAAAACTAATAAATTCAATTAATTATTCTAATAATAGATAAGGTTTCATGAAATATTTTAAACAAGCAACGAGCAAAATTGACAAAGTGTCAGCAAATTTGAATACAAACGAATTATTTCATAGTTTTAATGAATACTCTGGATCTTCACAAGGGTTTTTAAAAGTTTTATATAAAAAGTTGACTCAATTTATTGATAAGTTTAAACAACTTTACATAAGAAAAAAAAACTCAATACGCCGAGTATTTCATTATATCTACATAAGTCAAGAAACACCCCGTGTTTTTGACCAATATCTCTAAATTTTACAAATTTTTGTACTTCCTCGAAAGTTAATTATTTTTCAGGTGTTTTTATAAATATGACATCGGAGACGAGATTCCAGAGATACCAAGTTCGACTCCTGCCCGTTTTTATTAATTACAAAATATTAAAAATAAAAATAAACAAAAACTGTCCTTCTCCTGGGATTTCTATTTGAAATCGAACCTAGACTTCATCGAGCTATCGGAGTGTCGTGCTCATTTTTAAACAATCCCAACATAAAAAATAAAGTTTTATAAACTATTGTTTACTTATATATATATATATATTTTTTATATGATCTAGGGCAATGCTTGACTACATTCCACCTGATGGTAAGTGGAATGTAGTCTTAGATGGTAAGGCGCATTGCCCTAGCAACCTATTCACTCTTCTCTTGAAGACACCCACATTATATTTGGCCGGAAATACCGACGCAGGCAAATTGTTCCAGTCCTTCGCTGTACGCACTAAAAATGAGGAAGCAAAGCGCTTCGTTCGGACAGGTGGAATGTCCACAACAAAAGGATGGATACCTGCCGTGCGTCGGGACGTCCGGTGATGGAAGGGGGACGGGGGAATTAACTCGTGTAATTCCTGCGCACACTCACCAAAATGTATCCTATAGAATACTGAGAGGCTAGCAATTTTACGCCTGTGTTCAAGGCTTTGGAGGTTGGCTTCGACCAATTCGGGATCGCCTATAAGCCTCTTTGCTCGCCTCTCAATTGAGTCCAGAACCGCAAGATGAGACTTTGCGGCACCAGCAAATATGTGTCCACAGTACTCTACACACGACCGGATCTGTGCTTTGTATAAAACAAGAAGCTGTCCCGGTGTAAAGTACTGCCGAACCTTCGCAAGAACGGCAAGCTTTGCTGCTGCTGCTCTTGCTCTGGACTCAATGAACCGACCAAAGTTGAGGTTCGAGGAAATCTCTAAGCCTAACAACTGAAGCCGGTCACTGTATTCCAAGGATACATTCTGGAAAGTAGGAGCCAAGGTGAAAGGGCTCCTTTTGGCGGTGAATAGACACGTCTGCGTTTTGGTGGCGTTGAACTTGACAAGATTGGCATTGCTCCATGCGGAGACTGCCTGAAGTTTGTCATTCAAACGTTGCACCATGGCTTCTCTTTCAGACTGTACTTGATCTCGACTAGCCCGACTACTCGGCAGATATCTTTCTACAACTGTGCTGTCGTCTGCATACCCATAGATACCGGGCTTCAATAGATCATTAATGTGCAGCAGAAACAGAGTTGCAGAAAGAACGGACCCCTGAGGCACTCCGGCATTTATTGTCAAGGGTTCCGAGGAACACCCGTCGACAACTACTTGGAGAGATCTGTGGCTCAGAAAGTCCGTTACCCAGCCGATCAGACCAGGAGATATACCGTACGCTGAAAGCTTGCATATAAGGCTCGCATGCCAGACCCTGTCAAATGCCCTCGAGACGTCCAGAGAGAAGGCGACCGCTTCTCCGTTCTTCTCGATGGCCTCGCCTAAAATGTAAGTAGCATACACTAGGAGGTCCCCAGTAGACCTATTACGGCGAAACCCGTACTGTCGGTCACTGAGGAGATCGTTACCTTCTAGGTATGCTAGTAGGTGCGAGTTCAATACACGCTCCATAATCTTGCAGAGTATGGAGGTGATTGAAATCGGTCTGTAATTGACAGGGTCGGCACGGCTGCCTTTTTTGGGCACGAGTTGCACATTAGCAAGCTTCCAGGATTTCGGCACTATTCCAGTCATGAAAGAGAGGCGATACAGACGTGTCAGTACAGGAGACAACTCAGCTGCGCATGTCTTGAGCAGAATGGCTGGTATACCATCAGGACCACTGGCTTTATTCACATCTAAACGACACAATGTTCTCCATACCTCTTTGTTAGTGATGCGGATTTCAGGCATCGAAATACCGCAGTGAGGAAGATGTGCTGGAGAAGCATTGCCAGTGTCTAGATGCGAATTATCAGCAAACAGAGAAGCAAGTACATTCGCTTTCTCTGTTGCTGTGTGGGCCAGGGATCCATCCGGCTTCAGTAGAGCAGGCAGTGAGGGTTGGCAGAAATTCGACTCGATCGCTTTCGCAAGAGACCAGAAAGCTCGACTGCCAGTTGGTCTGACAGAGAGCTTTTCGCCATTCTTAGCGATTCGATCGAGACGAGCCTTCCGCAATGCCTTTTTGTAGGACTTGGCAGCTTGGTTAAAGGCTCTCTTCTTCAAACTTACATCCGGAGTTTTGCGGGTTCGAGCATCAGCCCAAATGACATATGCCGAATGTTTTCGGTCTTGAGCATGACCACATTCGGCATTAAACCATGGGCGAGCTTTGCCACCGATGGGTACGTCAGCAAAAGGAATAAAATACTCCATTGCCTGATGCACGACATCGGTTATAGCATCCGCGCAACTCGACGGATCCAAAGAAGAGAAGCAGACCTGCCGCCAAGGATAAGACGCAAAAAAGTGCCGCATCTCATCCCAATCTGCTGACTTGTATTTCCATACTCGCCTAACACCATGTGGTTCGAAAGCTGGTGGGGAATATGTAAATACAGATTTCACCAGACAGTGATCGGAGGTTCCCAAGGGGGACGTGACCTCTACACGATACCTGTCCGGATCAGTTGTCAGCAGAAGGTCCAGGCAATTGGCTGTATGGCCTACCACATCTGGCACCCTTGTCGCTTGCCTCACCAGCTGAAAGAGGTCCAAGGACAACGCAAAGTTCCGCGGTTCTCTTCCAGCATGGTCGGTCTTCTGGTACGGGAACAGCCAGTCCTGATGACAGGCATTAAAGTCCCCCAGAAAGACGAGCTGCGACGAAGGGTACTGATATAGAGCCATATCTGCAGCCTCACTGAGATACTCAAATAAACAAGTTGTCTCCTGGTCACCGCTGTGCGAACGATAGACACAGGAATACAGGATTTTTTCGTTTCCTGTGTCCACTAAAACCCATAGGGAAGAAAAAGTGGGGTCTTCAAGGTGACGGAGACGCTGAATACAGAGGTCGTTCCGCGCGTACATACTGACTCCGGCCCGTGAGCGAAAGTTGTGCTCTAACGAGTAACCGGGATAATCCAAGTATGCAGCGCTCAAAGGACATTGTATCTGCGTCTCCGTCAAAAAGAGCAAGTGCGGCTGCTCTGTCTCCAGGTGGTGGTGGACAGCTAAAAGATTTGAGTGCAAACCCCTGATATTAGTGAGGTGCACTTTATATGAGGAGGAGTGCAACCGCTGTGTAACCTTGTTCCTTTTTTTAAACTTTTTCATAAAAAATTAATATAAAAGTGAATAGGGATGGGAAATGGCAGTTGAACGAGACGGTACGTATCGAACCCGACGTCGAAATTGGTGATGTCTTGCCACTGGGAGGCTAGCCTGGAGACTGCGGGGACGCCCGAACCCCCCCAGGGATCGCCATCGGGCCTCCTCATCTGGTCGCCAACCAGCACGATGGAGCCACCCTGGGATTTTTCGCAGCTGGCCGGGCAGCCTTTCGTGGGAGGCTAACCCACTAATTGGGCCCCCAACTATCTGCGGGCGGCCAGCGGATAGCCGTCGCTTCGGATCCCGCTACCCTCCGCGACTAGACACCCGACAAAATAAACACCAACTCGACGTCAACCGGTTCGCCAACGTACCGCAGCTGTTCAGACCCATTTCCCATAAACGGCTTCATTGAGCAACGTGCCGGAACACGACTAGGTCGCTTTGCGGCACGACTTTGCCCGATGGGTGGTAACTTTGCCGGCGACCCGATGTTATGGTCTACCACCAAGAAGATATAAATAATAAACAAAAAAAGAAAAGCAGAAAATGTTTCTTATTACTTTTACAATAATGTTTTTCAATTACCGATGGTAAAAAACATTGAAATTCTAGAGATCTAATCTAAACTAGCGCTATCGTTGCGAGAAACTTGGTAAATGTAATTATTGGTTCTATATCAAAACTTAAGATACTTCGATGTCTTGAATCAGTGCTGAAAGAAAATCTAATTTCGAATAATCAATAAGGCAAGGGACCGCTAACCAACCTTGTCGGTAAAAACAAAGTCAAGTCAACGGGATTATAATCTAAAGGAAAAACTTTTGCAGTTTTACAATAACTACTTACCATTGCTTAACTAACGGGTGATAGTATTGTGGTGTTTAAATGTTCAAAATTGCATCCAATTCTTGTCCGATCTTGTAAATTGCGTTGCCAAATATTTCAACACTAGGGATGTTTTATTGCAATACGGTCCAAAAGCTTTGTAAATTGGAATATTTTGGCATATTCCCTGTTGTATTATTACTAAGAAAAAGATGTAAATGTTTACTGTGAGTTAATCTAGAAATTTCAACATAGAATTATTAATAATTTGATTCTAATTAGCACATATAATATACTCCTAATCTCTTAGGAACACAGTGAGTCCATAATAGTTAATCATTTAAAGCATAAATAAATTATATTCGGTTAAATAACCTTGCTTCACACTAGTCTTATTATATTATATTTATAACATGAAAAATAATTTAAAATATACAAATAAAATATATTGTTTTCAATCTAAATTCAAAGCTCAGCTGTATCATAAAAAGTTGTTGGTTTCTTTAAAAAATCATTAAGATCAAGAAAACATATTACAGTTATACCAGCTGATGTTCGAAATTTATTTCAGTTCTTTTTATACCAAAAAATATTTTAGAGATTGTTAGTAGAAACCAACCAACAATTTTTAACAAGATTATTTTATCAGCGTTTTTTAAGAAAATGGAAATTTATTTTAGTAGCCACTTACACAACTTGTTTCATGATCTCTGTTTTGGATTATTATATTTATTATTATACTTTTAAGTATTGAAAAAAAATGTTAATTTGGCATTTTGATGTTTAAATTTAGGTTTTGGTATTTTTATATATATGTATATTTATATGTCGTCATGATTCAGAAAAGTTGCAATATAAAAATCTGTTTCGCATTAAAACCGGTTTAAACATCATCTTTTTAGGGTCTTATACCGAAAGGGTAAAGATGGAAACCCATTACTAAGACTCTACTGTTTTGTCTGTTCATTTGTCTGTATGTCTTTCTCCGCTCTATGTCTCATGAACCGTGATAGCTTTAAAGATGATAGTGATAGATTGAATTTGTTCCACATGATATATTCTATTACCGCTATGACAAGAAATATTAAAACAAATTAAAATAAATATTTGAAGGTGTATTGAGGTATACAAGATATAATATTTGAAGGTATTTGAAATAGGGGCCTTCCTATACAACAAACGTGATTTTTTTCGCGAAGTTGAGAAAAGGCAACATATAGATGCTTCAAATACTCACAGAAGAATACTTAAAAATAATTAAATAAAAAAAAAATATTTAAGGGTCTCTTATACATGAAACGTGATTTTGTTGCCGGTTTTTATATATAATAGTGCGGAACCCTCCCTGCTCGAGTCCAACTTGCACTTGGCCAATGTTTATATTCTTACTATATACATTCCTGAATAATACAATTTGTAATCCTTATTTGACTGTTTTTTGTTAATGAAACAACAACTGTAATATGTCACGCTACAGATCAGCAGATCACGTAGAAAAAGAATTATAATAATACATTTCTAGAAAACCTTTAAAAAACGTTTTCACAGTTTTGCAAATAAAACGTTGCAAATTAAACGTGGGATTTAAAACGATAACGATGTTACGTCAAGTCAAGGCTCACTAAATGTCGTTAAAGAGGAGTTAACAATCTTATTCGAGTTCTAATAAAGGGATACAAGTTTAAAAACAAGAATCTATTGTATGTGGTATATATATTTATGTGATGTAAAATATAAATACTTTTTATTGAATCTCAACTTTTCCTTTTTTGAGTTTTTTGTATCTACTAATTTGTTTCTGTTATCCTAGTTTATACGATAGTAGGTATTCTTCTTCTATTGTTTTTTCTTTATAATTGGAGTACCAATATGGCAATGCTTTAATAATGACACAATGCTTTAATGACACAATACTTTAATGATTGTATATTATATCTGTTATGAATTTAATAATACTAGTGGTCTCCCAACGGCCGAAATTCGATCGTTCTCTAAAGTTTTAACGTTTTTAAAAATTTGCGTTAAAACCTCTATGCATATTTATTATTCTTTTTTATTCTATTACGTCAAGCGGACCATCAACGATGGTCTGGTCTAATGACACCTAGAGATATTAATTCTATGCTCTGACATCTGTGGGACTATTTCACATCAGACAAATACTCAGAATAATAATTTAGTTATTGTTCTGAGGTCTTTGATGATTTCAGTAAAAATATATATTTTATATTTCAAATACTTTAGAACGCTACAAATATTAGCTTACCTTCAGTTTACAATTATTAAACAGATAAAATATTCCGGCATGACATCCGTATATACTCACACTAAGGCAATTTTTCAAACATTAGCAAAGAATAGGTTCTTATTTTAAAAGCATTTCAAAGTCAAAGTTAAAAATTCTTTATACCAAGTAAATGTTATAAATTTATTTCTACACGACAGTTGCATTAACAGGGCGAAGTATTTAGTTATGTATATAATAAAGAATGATACAGATCATGTATAGAAATGCATCATATTAATCTTTTATTAAAATATGTTATTCATGAAAACTCAACCGATATCGACAGGAATACGCAAATATTACGCAGTTCAATTTTAACCAAAAATCTGAAATCATCCCGATTTGACCTATCTGATCGCATCCGACCGGATTTGGTCTTTGGAAAACCATTGGATTCCAGCCAGATTGTAATCCCTATTCTTAATAAGTGACTTTGCCCTTAAATCTTTATTTTACTATTAAAATGAACTATGTCCTTTCCCAGGCCTTAAGCTATCTGTATCTATATCACATATTAATCTTGTCACCGGTTACGCCCTGAAAGTGTAACAAACAAAGTTACATTCTTATGAGTAATTATAGTATTCATTATATTGAATATTTGAGTTTAAGGATTTCAAAAGGATTTTATATATATATATATATATACATATATCAATATTAAAATTCTGAAATGTTTTACATATATATTATATATATTTATATATATATATATATATATATATTTAAATGTAAAAAATATAAATTCAATTACTAAAAGCACTTCGCAACTCTCTTAAATGCTTGACCTGATATTCTACTTTTTACTTACAAACAAGTAAGAAACGTTTTTCACTTGCTTATGAAATTCGTTTTATGATTCAATTTAGTATCAAAGTTTTTGCACTCAGAATGCTTTTGTAAATAATATTAAAAAAGGACACCTACAATATTTGAAGATATCTATAAACTTGTATAGCCATGGTAAGCTTATTTAAATTTATGTAAATTTAGAATTAAAAATAAACCGACACGGGCAGGGATTCAAACTCACGACCTCTGGGAAACCGTCAAACAACAAACAATTGAGCTATCGTATCACTATCCGCCTCGGAGAACTAAGCAAATTCTAGCTAAATTTATATATTTATATACATTTTGCTAGAATTTATATGTAGCAATATTAACAAATGTAAATATTATTTGCATATACAGGGTTATTTGTAATTAGTTGAGCACCTTTTGCAGGCAGCCCCTCTACATCAATCCTAACAACATTTGTTCTACGACTTTTTAAAATTGATAGTTTTAAAATTTTATTTTTTCCCATACAAAATTTATTTATTGCCTCTAAACGTGCATTAAACTTGAGCAAAGAGAGGCCACGCAACTTGTCAAAATATATGCCAAGGCCACGTGCATCGGGGCGCGGGGCGGCGGGGTGACGCAGCGGCGGCTATGCTATGCTATGTTAGAACTTGATCATTTTCTAAGGTGTAATAAAAAATAGCATCGTTTTCCACTTTTATTTATTAAAATATTTTCTACAATAGTCGAAACACATATTGTCTAACTGTTTAAGAATCTAATGAAAAAAATAGTCGAAACACATATTGTCTAACTGTTTAAGAATCTAATGAAAAAACAAAATCTCTAATAGAAGTTGTCCACAAGTTGAATGTCTCAATATTTTTATTTGGTTTATGAAATCAGGGCACTGTAACGATACCAAATTAATATTATTTTTACAAAACAATAACTTCTCTTCAACTTACTTTATACATATCATATTATCTCGTTTGTTAATATTTATATCATGACAATAAAACAATAAGTTACTTACGAATTTCTTGAAGATGGCGCGTAACAGAAAAACGTCATAATTTTCATTAATATTATTTAATTAAAACATAAGATGTGAATCGACTGTTTCTGACGTATAATATTCTCATAGAAGAAACACATAGGTAAGTACCATAAAAACAAACAAATGTACACAATCCACTTTAAAAATAATAACTTTATGCTTCTTAACATGTTGGATCGTCACTATATCACAAATAAAATTATTCTTCATCATGGTTTCTGCTGTTTCGAGTTGTTGTTCATTCTAGGTATAGCAAAACAGACCTTGTAAAGATCAGGACCCCAATGCTCCATTTCTCAGCCAAAACTCGTATTTCTTTTCATTCTTATTTCTTCTATTTCAGACAATCAATGTATTTTAAAAATATTATAAATTACATTTCATAATTTCTTCTTCATGTTATAATCTTGAATTTATTTATTAGTTTTAATAGCAAGTCCATAGAATCGTATTGTCCAGTATGTAATTACAATTCATTATTTAATTATAAAACTCTAATCCGATAATTTTATTTTTGGTTAATGTAAATTGTGTTTTGTAATCCACATACTTGTCATTTTGATTATTTAGTATTTCCATAGCAACATGGTGTAAAAGAGATGAAGCTATACGAAAAAAGGTGGCGCGCGCATTTAACAGTTTCTGACTTTCGCTAGCCTGCCGCGACCTATACTTTAGACTGCTTACAAAATACAGAGTAATAAATAATCGAGGGAGCAAAAATTTTTTTTGTTCGTTTATTCTGAGTTATTTATCAAGATTTTTTAAAAGTCGTAGAACAAATGTTGTTGGGATTGATGTAGAGAGGCTGCCTGCAAAAGGTGCTCAACTAATTAAAAATAACCCTGTATATTCAATGATATATTATAATAAAATAATTAATTGTTAACATGCACATTATCAAAATCGAATATATAATAGTCTTATGTCAAATACCCGCGCTGGTATCTATATATAAATACGTGAAGCAAAAACTTTGGACCCCTTTTTACGAAAATTACGCCGACGAAGGAGTATGAAATTTAGCACACTTATAGTTTATGTGTAGGAGAAGTGCAGAACGCTAATATTAAAAAAATAATAATGCTGTTTTAATACATAAAATCATTACACTCACTAAAATGCGAAACATTACACTCACTACCTTGTCAAGTATATATATTTGTCCTCAGAACAATAACTAAACCATAGAAGTAGTTGCCCTCTTTATTCATACTGTGAAAACATATAATTATTTACATATTTTTGCAGTTTCGTTGAGACAAAATATAACCTAATAACATGAGCAATGTCCTACATTATAAGGGGATGTAAATCCAATTCTTACCGGAAAGAAAATTAAGTTCAAAACGTAACCTTCCATCAGTAAGTGATTTAACATGGTATTTTTTTACGTTTTTCTTTGTTACAATACAACTATTTGTGTATTTTAACTGGTTTACAAATTATAAAGAGATAATTTTCCTGTGGCCCAATTATAAGACTGCTATATACAATATTTATTATGATATTTGAGCATTTTAAAATATTCTATAATTTTTTGCAATAGTGTTGTAAAAAGCATATTTATCGAACGTTTCTAATAAATTCTGCAACATCTATGTGATATATCCACGGATTATTATTCTGGATTTCCCACGGACGTTAACTGACGACAGATATGGATCGACACGATTGCACAGAAAAAAATGGGAATGGAAGAAGCATCAGCGAATTTTTCGAAATATTTTAGTTGAGTTCTAGGTTTAGTATTCGATTCGATCGATTGTTTATAAGTAGTTTTAGATAATATGGCTATTGATTCGTTGTAATTAAGGTTCTCGAAGTGGCGGATCAAAAAAAATATGTGTTAACCTGACCATATTATTTTTTAATACTTTCAATAAAGACTTTTGATTCTGTATTTTTAGTTTGTTTGCCGTATTTATTATTTTTAAATACTAACTAAGTTGTTTTTACAACGAAAAACAGCTAGACGAAATCCTCGAGGTGATAGAAATTTTCGATGTATCTCGTTCTAACAAGTAATGGAAAATCTGTTGTCTACGGTAGTGTACGGTTTAAAAATATGAAGCTCCTTCTATGCTTTAGTTATTATTCTGAGTCAAAGATTTATCTTAAATATTTTGGTATGTAATAAAATAATAAAATTTAAGATAGCATATATATATGAATGCTATAGAGATTAAACCGGGTTCTCTTTTCGGTAAATATTAATAATAAAAAAAGCAAATGAATATTTATTCAAACATTTTCAGATTCATTTAACTGTGTCATATTATGTGTGTTGTAATAAGATTTTGTTAGTATTAATATTTGTTGTTTTGGACCTAGATGATGCATCTAGAAATGTTTATGTCAAAGAATCGTGTACGATTATTTAGCGAAATACACAGAAACTTTTGCTCATATCCAAAGACAAACATTAATCCCTAAACTTTACTTGGCAAACTTTAGGGATGATTTTAAAACAATAGAAAATAGTTTTTATTTTTAACCTGCAATTACAATTCACAGATGATCTATGCTCTACGCACATTTGTAGTTTTCTGAAACCAATAATTTAAAGTAAAAATATAGGTAAATATCAGTTCCCAGTTAAATGTTACTGTAATGGAATTAAAACATGTAAATTTATAACTGTTCCTTCCCTAAAAACGGAGATGTTAAAGTGATATCAGTAAAGGCGGAATATTCATGGAATCTGCTATCGAACTCCTTGCACAAATTTCGTATTATTAGTTTTTATAGTGTTGCGAAATCTAATAGACAACCAAAGAGTCTGACAATACATGAACATCCTTAATCACAGCATCTGAAAAATAATTATAATTATAGGTTATTTGGAAAAATCGCTTTCAAGAAATAATTTAGATATTAATAATTTATAATATATTGTTTTGTTAGATGTTGAAAAGTCAGTGTTTACAAAACCACTGCATCATTCATAAGGAAGTGTCATACATTACCTGATAAGTATAACATGACCGATGCGATACTGATATCAATAGTCTTATTACGTATCTCATTAACAATTACTATTGCAATGTTAATTTTATAAATTAACTTCTTAACTATAAAGCAAATTATTGTATTTTGGGGATAACGAACTAATAATTAAAATACGTATAAATAATTATTATTGTTATATGTACAGTGTGATTTAAAATGAAATTATACTACGAACTTATTATTAGTTTGCTTGAAACGTTATGATCTAGAATCACGCAAATAAGTTATATTACTTTAGAGACATCACCAACTTGTATAAATTATGAACGAACGTAGATATTAGCTTAGATGGAATACAATGCCATCTATTACAATGTGCCAGTTTTTAAAATAACAACATAAAAATATGTCAGTCATCTGTTATGTAATATATAAATCAGAAAGCTTTTCTATCAAGCAAGAGAGTTTGCAAAGCTACATGGCTATATGTATCACTGGACATCACACGGCAAAGTTTACTTAAAAAAGGAAGAGGGAGCGCCGGCAAGGAGAATAACTCAGGAATCCGACTTTAAAGGTCTGAAACCACAAGGAAAGTGACTAGATACGCTTATTAACACCCAATATCATAACCAGCCTAAAAGCTTGATGCTTCGTTTGAAAATTGCATGCCTTGTTAACTTTCCTGCATTTAACATAGTTTTAAGTATTTTTCAACTGTTTTTTATATTTTTGTTCGTGTTCAACTACATTACAACACTATTTACACTATATATCCAATCACTACATACAATATCATTTAGGAAACACAATACATTTAAGGCATTATATCAAATTTTACTATACATACTCTCAATTCTACATCACACTCACATATTCTTCATTACCTTTTACATGTGGGCCCGTCCGCGTGGAACCAAGATAAACGATAGCCCATGTGTTGTTCCAAGCTGTAAACTGTCTGTGTGCCAAGTATTGCGTGAAAGAGTAGCAACCATCCATCCATCTAATCATCCACTCATTCTTACATACTATTTCACTTGTAGTATTAAAAAGATTATTACAAGGCACCATACTCGAATATGCTTGATTGTCTTATGTTTGTTTTGTCTTATGTTTGTTTTGTTTGTTATCGATATTGCAGATCTATTATATAGTACAATATACCCTATGATGCCCAAGATTGTTGCACCCATAAAAAAACCATTTAACAGTGGATAGCGTGATAGAAACTATTACAAATATAGATCAGCTCTCAGTCTCTACCACAATAAATTGTGACCCCGAAGAATGCACTAACTATGTCACTAACCCTTCGAAACAACTAAAAATAATAACTCAGAACATTCGCTCTATCCATGCAAACCTGGACTCTTTCTTAACCCTCCTTCATAGAATAAATCTGGATTGTGAAATACTTGTACTGACTGAGTGCTGGCTAAAACTCTATAATGATTCAATTCCAACTATCGATAACTACTCTTCTTATCAGACAAAAAATCACGTAAACCAGAACGATGGTGTAGTCATTTACGTTAAAAATATAGAAAATTATACAGTCGAAGAACCTGACTTCTCAGATGCTAGTTGTCTGGTGTTAAAGATCGGCACCGATAAGGCAATAATATGCATCTATAGATCTCCGTCTTTAAGAGACGTAAGTAACTTTCTACAGTCCCTAAACACACTTTTAATAAGCCTGTTTACATATAAAAATATAGTTATAGTTGGTGACATTAACCTTGACATCGCATGTACTATATCCTCAAACCAAACCTCGGACTATCTCGATCTCATAGCTTCCCATGGCCTGCTACCTGCTCACTCACTTCCCACTCGAGAGAGTGCTTGTCTTGACCACATCATGCTTAAATCTAACCTGACTGCACTCACCATAGTATTACATGCCTCCGTCACTGACCATAACCCTGTAATGCTGTGCCTTAATCTGAAACGACTTGTCAATACACGCTCATGCAACATTTTGAAAACTAATTTTGAATCTCTCGATAGTGATATGAAGACTACAGACTTCCAAGCAGTTTATGAACATACCGATGCTAATGAAGCGACAATAAGCTTAGTTACCACTCTAACTAGACTCATAAATACTCACACTTCTATAATACCTATCACAAATAAAAAACGCTTACTCAAACCGTGGATGACCGTTGGCATGCTCCGCTGTATGCGTAACAAAGATGTAATGCATAAAAAACTCAAGCTATCTCCACAAAATGTTATATTAAAAACTACATATAATAGATATAGAAACTACTGCACAAAAATCATAAGAAAACTAAGGAGAGATTTTGACAAGAAAGAATTAAGTGAGGCTTCAAAAGACAATAAAAAGATTTGGAAGGTGATAAAGAGAGTTACAAATACAGATAAGCCAAACATACCAAACACTGATTTATTGGCTTCTTCTACTTCACCTCAGCTATCGGTGGACAGAGTAAACAAGTTCTTTGCCAGCATCGGGAAGGAACTTGCTGACAACTTTTCACGTCCACCTGGTAGTCATAAAATCCCACCAGACGTTACTTCTACGTCCTCACCATTACATTCTTTCGTCATGTTAGACACCGATGAGGCAGAGGTTGAGGAAGTACTAATGTCACTTAAGTCAGACTCTGCTGTAGGTTGGGACAATATTTCAACAAAATTTTTAAAACGATACTCATCGACAGTAGTCCCCCTACTCACACACATTTTTAATATTTGTTTCCATACCGGCATATTCCCCTTGTATTTCAAAAAAGCCATCATACACCCAATTCACAAAAGTAAAAGTAAAAAACTTGTTAATAATTATCGACCTATTGCAGTATTACCTTCCTTGTCTAAAGTTCTAGAACGTCTAATCAACAAAAGACTTGTGACTTACATGGAAGATAAAAAGTTTTTTTCTCCCAACCAATTTGGCTTTAGACGCAATATGTCTACTAGCAGTGCTGTAATTGACCTAATCAACCATGTTACAAAAAATATTGACAAGAAAAGGAGAGTATTGTCAATCTTTCTGGATCTGAAAAAGGCTTTCGATACGGTTTCTATTTCTGACTTACTAATAAAACTGGAGGAGCTCGGAATTCGTGGCCAATCACTTGACATCTTTAGGGACTATCTTCAAAACCGAACTCAGTGTGTTAAAATACTCAATTATCTAAGTAAAGAGGAACCAGTGACATTCGGCGTTCCACAAGGCAGTGTGCTTGGTCCCACTCTTTTTCTTATTTACGTGAACCAGTTATGTAATCTGAGTCTAGAAAGTGGAAGAATCGTGGCGTTTGCCGATGACACCGTCCTTACCTTCTCTGGCGACACTTGGGATGAAACTTTCAATTCCGCACAAAAAGGACTAAATACTGTTCTACAATGGCTTGAAAGACACTTTCTTACAATTAATACCGATAAAACCAAAATTCTTACGTACAGCTTACGAAATTCCACTCAACCTCCAAATTCATATGCTTTGGTAGCGCATTCATGTTTACTCTCTGGCAATGCGACATGTACATGTCCGGAATTGGAACGTTGCCGAACCATCAAATATCTCGGTGTGATTCTTGATGATGGCCAGAGCTTTGCACCTCATATAGAGTTGCTGACAAAAAGAATCAGAAAATTAATTTTTGTCTTCAGTAATCTTCGTCACATCGCAGAATATCAAATTATTAGGTGTACATATTTTGCTCTCTGTCAGTCCCTCTTAACCTACTGTATACCCGCATGGGGTGGTGCACCCAAAACGGTACTTTTGAAGTTAGAACGAGCTCAAAGGGCCGTGCTGAAAGTCAGTACCTTTAGATCCATCCTCTTCCCAACCGAAGAACTGTATAGGAACTGTAAAGTCCTTACAGTCAGACAATTATTTGTTTTACATATATTACTATACCAGCATCAAAAAACGTCCTATAAAACAATCACCACAAGACGCAGGGACAAGATATGCCAACACTTCCGCTGTTATTACTCGTTTACAAGAAGATTTCCTTGTTTTCAAGGACCCCATCTTTATAACAGTCTTAACAAAATACTGGACTTTTATTCACTCCCTATAATGTCAGTTAAAAAGAAACTTAATGAGTGGCTACAAACACTTAATTACAACTACACTGAAAGCCTATTGTTGACTCAATACACCTCCCGTTAAACCTTATCTTATCCTCATATTATTCCATTTGCTCATCGCTAGCTACCATTACTCACAAATATAAAAAACACATATATACAAACTTTCACTCACACACACACACACACACACACACACACCCAAACCCACACACACACACCCAAACCCACACACACACACACCCAAACCCACACACACACACACACACACACACACACACACCGCACATTCCCCTACACACACTACTACACTTATAATTATTATTTGTATAGTTTTTTCGCTTTGTTCTTTTTTTAAACAGTTTATTGCCTCTTTATCAATGTCATGTAAAAAATCTAGTCGTATAAATACAAAATGGCATGAATGTATCTAAATTAAAATAAGAAACACCTAATAAAGGGTTGGGCCCAGCATCCTTAACACAAGTTGTCATGGCAACTTAGCAAGGGTGCTGGTGTCACCACACTATTGTATAGTTACCTTTAATTTTATATACTACCGTGTATTTAATGTAAAATGTACAACTTGATGCAAATAAACTATTATTATTATTATTATTATTATTATAAATATTTTACACGAATGCCATGAAACATATATATTATTAAAACATATATATGATTGAATTTTTAAAACTATGTTATGAAAAAAGCGTTTTATTTAATATAAAAGAAATAAGAAAAACGATTAAGATAAAAACACATGACATATTTAATAATTTAAGTAAGAATTTATTAATATAAATTAAATACGATTTTTTTTAATAATTAATAAAGTTTGCATTGTATGATTTATTATATCTATACATGTAATAAAATTGTGACTGATCCATTAAATATTTAAAAAATAACATCATAGGGGCCTTTATAAGAGAAAGAGAACCCAAAACAATGGTTTTTCAGTTTGTCTGTTAGTCTGTATGTCTGTATGTTTGTCCACGCTAATCTCAGAAACAGATTAATCGATTTCGATGCATTCTTCGGGAATAGATTGTCATGGGAATCACTTTATATTTTGTTTTTTTTTTATAACAATCGGTTAACAAATAAAGAAGTTAATAATCTCTTATTGTCATACGATTGCTACTTATCAGTTTAAATTCGTATAGCTTTTAACCCCCGACTAAAAAGTGGGGTGTTATAAGTTTGATCTGTGTATTTGTGTATCTGTGTATCTGTGTATCTGTGTATCTGTGTATCTGTGTATCTGTGTATCTGTGTATCTGTGTATCTGTATATCTGTATATCTGTGTATCTGTGTATCTGTGTATGTGTGTATCTGTGTATCTGTCTGTGGCAAATTTGGAGCCAAACGCGTGGACGGATTTTAAAGCGTTTTTTTTTAATCGAAAGCTATGTTCGTCGAGATAGTTCTTAGCCATGTTTGGTCGAAATAGAAATAGCCGTCTTCAAGATATTGAAGTTTTATTCGTGCGAGGGAGAGGTTCTTATGCAATAATTAGTTGTTCCCAGCGGCTTCACCCACGCTATATAGGAAAAAAAGCCTTGTTATGAAGGCTAAAAGGTTTTTATACTTACTCAGGTAAACTACTTTATTAGGGATAGCTGTTGCCCGTGACTGCGTCCACGTAGACTGTAAAAAATATATTTATATGGCTTATGATCGTAGTCATAAATAATCAAGAATCAATCATAGCAACAGCTAGTGATAATATAAATCCCTTCATCATAGTGTTATTAGTGCTAGTAAATGATTTTAACTCTAAATGTTTATATTTATTAATGTTCGTATATATGAAACCTACCTATCTACCTACTCATATGAAAAAGTCTTGAATAATGTTACTTAATACATTTATTTTATTAAATATAATATATATATTTCTCGTACTAAATATAACCTTTGTAAATCAGAGGGATAATGTAGGATTCTAAATCTAAAATATTTTATTAAATCGGTCCAGTAGTTTCGGAGCCTATTCAATTTAAACAAATAAACAAATCTTTTCTCTGCATAATATTAGAATAAATTAATAGAAATACTTAAACAATTGAAAATTTTGTGTGTTTGTAGGTTCATTTAGTACAATTCAGAAACCAGTGACATAACTATAAAAAGGAGAAAATGAAATAAAATTAAAAAAAACCGTTGTTGGTACGTACGTTGACGATGGTGTCTATTTTACGAAGTTAATCATTGAGGACTTAGACTATACGATATCGTAATTTCTTGATTTGCCTTGTTAACTTACTTGCATTTTAATTTTTTCCTTTATTAAAAGGTCCCCCGACACAATGAATTTAATAAGTTCATAACAATAATTTATTGTTTTTTTTAGAGGTCTTTTTGTATCGGGGGTTTTTTATTTTTACATACATTGTTAAACACAAAGGGTACGTTTTATCAAAATTTAATAAGTAGAATAAGTAAACCGATTTGAGTATAAATCCCTTTCTTTAAAAAAAAAGGTTCTATAAATTACAGATGCTGGACGTTGAAATTAACTGAAAATTGTTTCTATATTAACTTACAGTATATAGAACTGCAAATTCCAACGAAATAAGTCATACTAACTAAAATACTATGAAATTATAATATCAATGAAAATGAATTGGTAAGGTAATAAAATTTATAGAGCACTGAAATAAGGTGAAAATATATTGACTCGACGCGTACTATCAAACCTGTCAGTTGATCTATTAGGGTAAGTAAAAGGGTGACGTTACAAACTGCCAAGGGACCTGAATAGTGTATATAGGAATATTATAGGCAGTGTCTTGATACTGATACTTGAATAAAACACGCTAAAAACTTGTGAACAAATAGACTTTTGACAAGATTACACCTTTTCTATTTTATAAAATAGATGATATACATAAATTATTTGAGTTAATATTTTTTATAACTCTATTTCAATTAAGATAACTCAGGATTTTAATATCTTCAATCCCATAACCATTTCTTTATTAATTGTAACAACAAAATTAACAGGTGCTTTGGTGTATTTATATTTACTCAGTTCCAGATAAATGCGTCTTGTAAATTGAAAACAGTTTACAATATTTTAATATAATAATTCCTTCCATATATTTATTTGTTTACAATAATCAGTTTATTTTTGCCTTGAAAGTATATTATGATTTTATTTTAATTTAATATTTTTTAATAAGACATCATAATTATGTTATTTGAAACATTTCCTTTTTCATATAATTTTGCGGGTGGTATGTCTTCTATGAGATGCATGGCAAGGGATAGATTACTCGGTGAGGAGAGTATTAATGGATATGTATGTATGGGTATGTGTGTCGGAATATCATTTGTTTTGATATCTAAAACTCCAAGTAACTACCCTTTGCCACAGTAATACGAATATGCCTTTGCATTGACTGGTTCTAGTTTAGTTCTCTGATCAAAGCAATATATTTATATTATGTCTAGTCAGTGAAGGTAAATAAAGAAAGTAAACTTGAATGTGAACATAAAGAATAGTTATTTATTAATTACATATTAAAAAAATACTGTAACAATATGTATATATTAACCAAAAAATATTTTAAAAATCCGAGTCATCGTGGGAGCTGAGTGGCCCAGATTTGAAATATCGATAATTGTTTTATATTTTAAATAAATAAGATAAATATAATATAAACATTACATAAAGGAAATATAATACAATATTCATTAAGTGTTTGCCAAACAAAAAGCTTGTAAATATTCACAATAACATTAAGAAGTGATAATGAAATAATAAATAATAAAGTACTTACATAAATTTATATAAATATAGAATGAAAAATAAACAGATACGGGCGGATTCGAACCCGCAACTACTAGGCAACCGTCCCTTCGCTCTACCAACTGAGCTACCGTATCGCTATCCGCCTCGGTGAATTAATCATTCTATATGTGATCATCTTTATCGGGACGGTGGTGACATCTATTAGGTTTCTTTCGAAAATCTTAACCCTACCTGAGCTTTAAAGACGATCACATATAGAATATTTATATTATGTATATCAACTTTAAATGTGTTTAGATTTCTAATTGCAGGATCGGTAACTTTCTGGTTATTTATTATACAAAATAGAAGCCAGGATTAGTATGCTTTTGGCAAATTGTTGCTGAGGAATGTTGAACATTTTCTTTCTTCTTTTTACAAATTAACTAAATTCAAATATATTTTTATTCCTTCTCATCTCATCACTTTAATATGAATGAATGTACAGGAACACTTCAATATTTTAAAGATAAACTCAAACTTTAATATTTTAAACATATTTGTCCACTTCCGGCTCCCCATAGCAAATGTCTGATATCGAAAACGTTAAATTTATTTATATTTACTTTAATCTGTTTTTAATATGTTCTTGTTTAATTTTACTTAAGTATAGGTTTTAATTAATGATATACTTTTTTTGTATTCCAGATTGTTTGAAAGATATTTCTAATATTCTCTGAGCAAAACATTATGTCATAACTGTGCTGTTACAGGAAATGACTCGGCGATAGAGATAACGAAAAGTTACAGAGACAACAATTATGATAAGACTCATTACAGTTCAGTATTTTATTCTCTGATAATGTAAATGGTAATATTCGCTGTTTGGTTGTTTTATCCTTGACGTGGATTTTAGAATCCACATTATGTTAACGCTCATACTCTATAAAATGAGTATATATATTTTTTTAAATAATAATAGTTTTTCTATATACGCAGATAAAATGCAAATCACTCCTTAGTGACTCCAACTGTATTACAAAAAACAATATTATATCCTTATATAATATTGTTTTTTGTAATACAGTTGCAAGTACTACAGTTACAATACAATTAATGCTTCATAATGATACCACTTGCCGAAGGGTATAAATTAGAAAACAATTAAAAAAGTAAATACCTGGTAATTTAAGAAATAATAATGACTGTAATTTAAATGACAGGTTAGTTTAAGTTCTAATCTAATATAATACATCCTTAAAAAAAACTAAGCATAAGGTCAATGAAGTTAGATTTATCTATGGGTGCGATATATACTAATTAAAATAATTTCAATAACTTTTCTGTGTTAACCTCTGAAATAACAGTAAAAATAATATGAATTCCAGATCATCGTAACGTTGATAAGTTTTATTTAAATTTATATAAGTATAGAATGAAAAATAAACCGATACGGGCAGGAATTCGATCCCGCTACTACTGACAAACCGTCCCGTCGCTCTACCGTATCGCTGTCCGTCTCCGTGAATTAAGCATTGTATATGTGACCGTCTTTATCGGGACCGCGGTGGTGACGTCTATTAGGTTTCTTTCGAAAATCTCAAGCAATGTTTCTAACTTTGCAGTATAGATAAACATTGAAATTTTCAAACAAGTTTTATTTACCTTAAATCTAGTTTTGTGTTTGTAGTTTAAATTTCCTAATATATGCAATATATGTTGCTAACTTAAAGGTAACATTTTAGTAACATTTAGCAGTGACAAAACCTGGATAAGAGTACATCTACAGTTCTTCATTCTTCATTCTCTTTAACTCTTTAATTTTCCCTATTTCAATATGAGCTTATCCGTCGTCCTCATACAAGAAGCAGGCTTGGTTGGAAAGTAAGGGGTAATATTAAATACTTATGTAATGGTTTTTAATGATACCCTGAACCATTTTTTTTCTTGATATATTGTGAAGTAACTTGAAAATTGTATTAACTGAAGGTAAGTAACAATAGTATCTGTATAAGAGACATGTATGGCAGCACTAGCTAATACAACATCTTTTCACAACTTTATATCTCTTCTATAACAACGTAGTTGGAAAGATTCGAACCAAAGACATTATAGGTACTTTAATAAAAATATATTTTAGATTTTACCAGCGTAATTGCTTCGTTAAGTATTTTCGTAAAGTAAAGACAGTAATAATACACTAACAACAAAACAACATTTATATTAATTTGGGTATGTTTTCGTTTCAGCTCCCGCAGTCCCCACGGATCTCATCATCACTGAGTCCTAACCCACATACTTTGAATAAAGTTTTAGAAGTTACTTTTTGATAAATTTATGAAATATTTTTTATATTTAAAAGAATTAAATTACATATTTTTTAAATAATAAATAATTTACATCCAGTGTTTTTTTGTATAATTAAGAATGTTTAGCTTTTTTATTTCTTTTTCTACTGTGATTTGCAATGTACAAAATAATAAGTTTATTTTTAATAATAATTGAAATTCAGAAGATATCAAGTTATTTGAGAACAATAGATAAGTTTAAACTCTAAGACGTATTGGCAGGCCGTGATAACGTTGTATTTTGAATTGCTACTGAAATTAAGGCTATGAATTATAAATAAATGTTGCAAATAATTGCAATTAAATATTAAATTTTTAACTTCCGAAGAATTAATTATAAAGCGTACTTAAGTTGTTTACATAAAATGAGATATATTTACCTTCAATTTTAAACACAAAGATCGTGTTTTTAAAATTTACTTAATTATTTGTAGTTAAGTTTACCAGTAGTCTTTACCTTGTATTAGTTTACAAGTTTGAATATTTACGAGTGGGCAAAACCCTACACCCTTTTAAACCTTTCACCTTTTTTTATTCTCAAAGCTTAGATGACAATCTACATAATATACTACTTGAAATAAGACAATTATATATTTGACATTAAACGTAAACGAAAACTATTAAGCTTTTAACGCGTAAAAGATTCTCTGTTTACACTTTAATGTATATTTTAATAATCACTCCAAGCTTGCATGTGAATGGTGCAATAAATAATAATAATAATAATCTCTTTTCGTATACCGTTTAATATATTTCTAAAATATATTAAAATACATTAGAGCTTTTTGAACTCTCTCATAAGCTTTCATTATGTCCAATCTCACACTACTTCGTGTGCGCAATATTTAAAAGGGATACACAGTTTTCACATTTTATGGAGATTAAGTTAAAGTTAAGTTAAATATAAATAATTTAGATAAACTAGCTAGCTACTGCTTAACCCTATGCATAAGACCTAATTATGCAGTGCATAATTAGGTCGTACGCATAGGGTTAAGCAGTAGCTAGTTGACTGAGCTTTGTAAATCGCGTTTCAAGTTAACTATTGGAACGTGAATTTACTCGATTAATTACAATTAATAGATACCACTTCAAATATACATACAATCAAATTCAAACCAATAAGATAGATATCTCTCTTTATTAACAGATCATTGAGTTGAGTTAATATACACTAACCCGGATGTTATGTAACAGACAATTTATAATTCGCTGATTTAATAATTTTGAGTACGCATGTGCCAATGAAAATGTTTTGATGTTGATTTCTTGATCTCGATACAATATCACGACTATACTCTTGACTTCTTTTAAATGTTGTTCTTTTAAATTTTGTAGTATGTAAATTAATAAGTCTAAAATATAAAAAAGAAAATGGTTTTATTTATGGAGAATTAATTAAATAATAAATATGTCGGTTTTTTAAATGTGAAATATTTTTTATAAATGTTTATTAGCTCGTGATTTTTTTATTACAAAAAATATAAAATCGTAATATCCATATTCTTTAGGTCTTCTGTTATTCGCCAGCCGGAGCCTCAGCAGTTGTAGATTTGGTTGTACTTGTAGTGAGTTCAGTTGTCGTAGTAATAGTTGTAGAAGCCTCCGTTGTAGAAGTGTTACTTGCAGTACCGAAGCAAGACGGGTCAAATCCTTTGCAGATGAGGCAAATGATCTGTTGATGCCAATTTGATTGTAAAACTAACGTTTTCTTAAAATTTTCTTTCATTACTCTTTTAATGTTATAAAAGCGATAATTCCTATTGCAGTTAAAACATTTCATATTGTTATCTTCTTCTATTATTTGTTAATAAATATCTCACTAATTGAATGTAAAACATAAAAAAAAATGATGTCGTCAGGACATTGAAAGTTAATTTAGTAAAATTCTCGTAGATCTTAACATTTCTTCGCTTTCACATTTTTGCCTAAACAAATAAAACGTGCGAAGTAAAAGCATTAACGATGTTTTATCAAGTAAAGGCTCACTTAACGTCGTAAAAGAGGAGTAACAATGCTACCCGAGTGCTAATAGCGAGTACTAGATTAAATATAGGAACCTATTGTATGTAAGCCTGAATAAGTCTTATGTAATGAAGAATAGGCCCTCATAAAAACGCACTATTTGTGAATAATGCGGTATAATATACATAGGAAAAGGTATAGAATACATATAGGAAAATAAACTAAATTTTAAATAAACTGATAAATCATATCTTTGGAATAAATAGATTATGTTGAACACTGAGTAATATTTCATGATAACATTTTACGACGCGTAAAACTTTGGTAAAACGCCAAATAACGACGGTTGCTGTCAAAGTTTCTCAGATTTTAAAGTTTAATATGTCACTTTTGAAGGTGACAAGCAGTCTGAAAGTTTTAACTGGCAAGAGAATAAAATTTATTGCAAATTCTATTAAGAGAAGAGTGAAGGGCGGCTTTTACATTTATTTAAAATTAAAAGAAAGTCAATTCATTAAGATAAACGTTTGAGTAGAATATCTGTTTTTATATAAAAATAGCAAGATATCAAATACCTTTCTACTTCTGGCGTTGATAATGTTTCTCTGTAAGCATAGTCTGGTGACGTCGAAGAAAGGCGCGGCTACTTTAAGATCTGGAACTATTACATTTTCGTTATTGTGTTTCGTTAAAATAAAAACTACGTAAACAATAAAAGTAATAATAGTGTTACAATTTATAAAAGTTTATGTTAAATATTATAATATATTATTAATCTTAATATTCAAATTATTATTTTCAATATATTTCATCGATTTTAAGAAACTAACCTTCGGAAATGTATTTGTTTTCCTCCACTCCCGATGTATAATTAATAATTATTAAGCAAAAAACGAATAATTTCAACAACGCCATGGTGTTCCTTACGAGTGCAAATCAGGGAATGGAAAAAACTTTTTGACGGAATGCCCTTTAGTATACTTACATACTGCATGTTATGGATGTATCGAGAAACGTAAAATTGCAGTTATGTAGCTATCAGTTAATAAAATATTTACTACTAGGGAGTAGAGATATAAGTTACGGTTGACGATTTAAACAATTCGCAGCATAAAAAAGTGACTAAAAAAAGTCATCGTTATAAAAAATGTCAAAAAATTCGATGTTATTGTGGGCAATTCGGAGCTGAACTGTAAAAAAAATACAGATCACAGAAGAAACACAGAGAATCTCAAGAAAATCAACGAAAGAAGAGTTACTTGGCTAGTATAATACAATTACACTTAATTTAAATTTTATTCATATCCTACTGTCATATACGAGTACATGTCATATCCTCGTTAACATCAACATAGAACAATACTTTGTAACACCATTCTGTTACGCAAATCCTTTTGAAATACTTTTTATCTCCCCTGAAACATTACTTGCGTATTCACGCTTGTAAAATTTGATAAGCTCCAGTGCGTTGTTCTTCTCTATTAGGTATTTTATTTCCATCATGTTTTACTTTTATACGAATATTTTTACCGGTAGGTATATATTAGTCGAAAATAAATGAATTTTAATTTTCGTTTTCGTTTTCTAGTATTTTAGATAAAGTAACGTTCTTGTAAACCACATTATAATTGATGGTGTTAGACTATGGCTGGACTAATTTTACCGTGGTTACTAACTTATTTTAGGTAGTAACTTTAAATTTAAATTAAAATTTATTTTTTCTAATTTGCAATATTCATGTACAAACTGAAAATAAAAATTAAAGTAATATGTAACGATAAAATAAATTAAGCCCACCATGCGATGAATTATCACGAGCGAATTAGCACTTCTCTTTGTTCATTGTTATTTTATGGATAACTTCGTGTTCAGAATCACAGTCGCGTATTTACCGGATGCTCGTAAAGTTTATTGTTGTGCTACGCTTAGTGTTAATTTTGTAATACTAGAAAAACCTTTTTATTTTTTTTTTTCGTTGGAAAAAATGCGTTTCTGCATCGTCACACCAGCCAGGAAAGCGATGGCCGGGTGGTATGTGCGGCACCCGCCAACTGTCAATTTTAAGGCACCCATCTAAAAAAACCAACGGTTGCCCTCATCGCTACAATGAGACGCCACGTGATCGCGTAAGCATTCACCGCGACGCCTCGGCGGAACCCCCTAATAAGGGTACCCCGGGCAACCGGAGTACCCCTACGTCATAGACCTGAGCAATGACGAGAGAGGTCGCCCCCTCCTCTCACCTAGGCCTATGGCTGGGAAGGAACGGGCCGAACCCCACCCCTTCCCAACCTCCCCCGCCGAATGCTCACCCCCCCATACAGCGACAAAGAGTGTTGCCGTTGCCAACACGCTGTTGTAGAGATCTGTTTTTTTTATTTTTTCACTTCTTACGAACGAAGTTTCCACGAAGTCCGCGTTTCAATCTTTTAAGGCCTTCTTGATGGGGTAATAAAGGTGATATCTAACAAAATTGTAAGGGGTCACCTTCATCTTTATCTTCATTAATCTTCCCGTCAAATCGTTTTAGTTATAGGTGAAATTACATTATGAAAATAGAGCCGCAAGCGAGTCTTTGTGGTTCGTTCGTTATTTCGTAAGAATATGACACGCAACACGCGACATCGCAGGGTCCACAACCTGAATTGTGATAAGTGTTAGGTACATTGCACATGAGGTTTTTTTTTATACCAAGATTTTTTTTATACTAGATTAATGCTTGACTACATTTCACGTAAGTAGAATGTAGTCTTAGGTGGTAACGCGCATTGACATAGCAACCTATTCACTCTTCTCTTGAAAAGACATTGTATTCGGCCGGAAATTCCGACACAGGCAAGGTGTTACAGCCCTTCGCTGTACGAAGTAAAAAGATGAAGCTAAACGCTTCGTTCTGACAGGTGGAGTGTCCACAACAAAAGGATGGATACCTGCCGTGCGTCGGAACGTCCGGTGATGGAAGGAGGCCGGATGAATTACGTCATGTAATTCCAGCGCACACTCACCAAGATGTATCCTATAGAATACTGAGAGGCTAGCAATTCGCCTGTGTTCGCCTGTGTTCGCCTGTGTACGCCTATGTTCAAGGCTCTGGAGGTCGGCTTCGACTAATTCTGGATCGTCTATAAGCCTCTTTGCTCGCCTTTCGATTGAGTCCAGAACCGCAAGATGAGACTTTGCAGCACCAGCAAATATGTGACCACAGTACTCCATACACGACCGGATGTATGCTTTGTATATAGTTCATACTTATATCTATCTTATCTAGTTAATACTTTAGCAATATATTGTATTTTAGTAAAACAACATATTACTAAAGTATTAACTAGATATTAATAAAGAGTTCATGAGTATATTGTGTGTTAATGAACTCGTCATGAGCAAAGCAATATATTCTTAATTAAAGCAATTCAGTGTTATTTGTTTTGGCTGGTTTATAATTAGTAAATATTTAAGTTAAAGTCCATATCTTCGTAGAGTTCTTAGAGGAGTTTTTTGCAAGTTCAGGATTTAACTTCTAAATTAGGATATTAGCCATATCTTGCAAATAATGGCGATCGATTGTTGCTTAACCTTTATCAATTGATAATTTTTTTATTCGCCTCATGTTTACAGTATATTATCAGCATCAGAGTGACGGTGAATTAATAGCCTTTTATATTAGTTTAGAAGCTGTATTTTTGTAACTTTTTGTTTTAACATATTCAGCTGTAGCAGTAATCTTAACAGTATTGTTATTATGTAATACCTCGTGTATGATGTAGTAGTCAGTTGTAGTATGGTGGTATTCTTTTTAGAAATTTTATGTATTTTAACATGAAAATATTCAAAAAGTATCTGAGATGCTCTCGTGAGTATTAAACATGTTGAGGTAAGTTTGTCGGTTAATCATTTCGTAATTTGCTTTTATGAGACTTCTTATATCAATGTTAATGGTACGTTTTATTACAATGGAGTTAAGTGATTTAATGCATTCAAGATATATATCGAACGAGTTAATAAAGGCCGACTAACTGAACACGATAAATAAAGAATGCAAAATAAACCTATACGGGTCCCTACCCGTATCGAATCGAATCCCTATTCAAACCCGCGACGTCTGGGAAACCGTTCCGTCGCTCTACCAATTGAGCTATCGTATAGCTGTCCGCCTCGGTGAATTAATCATTCTATATGTGATCATCTTTATCGGGACGGTGGTGACATCTATTACACTTCTTTTAATTTCACCACAAGTACAGCATACTCACTAAGTTTGACACTACTAGGGAAATATGGTAAGATTTTTAATAACATAAATTAAAAGTTTATCCTCTTAAAAAAGACACACTTGTAATCGATTTGTCTTATAATCGTAAACCCTAACTAGGATCACATAACAGAAGGATGTCATTTAGGAAGACGTTCAATTTGAGATTCATAAGATTCAACGTGATCGTCCTTTCTCGGGTAAACATTGTAGTAACTCGTCTAACAAAACTTGTATAATTTTGAAATTCATTTGCAAGCGATCGATAAAAATAGGATATTTTTTTGTTTTTGATAACAATCTCTGTTTTTAAATAGTTTTTGGCGTCTAGGGGTTTCATCCTTTTTCAAGTACTGGTTTTGCAACATTTTAGTATATTCTTAAATAGCATAGTGTTTGTGGTTTTAACATTACTTGCGGTTTTGCATTTTGTTTTAATTTTTGATAACTCTTGTACATGATAAATCGAATGTCTTAATAAAGCAAGCATTTTTTTCCTGAAGAGTAATAGAATTAATTAGATTGTCCTGGAATTTACCTTATAAAGTAGGGACGTGTTCAATTTCAAGGTTCACTGTCCGAGTATCTTCTTCCAGGGCTACTTTATTCTCAAGTAAAGTCATGATTTTTTCTGTTTTCAAGAAATTGCGCATACAGTTTGTCCAGTTTATTCCTAAACTGTTGGTATTAGTATAGTAAAAAGGAATTATCAACCTGGATGTTCTGGTTAGTTAGTTATATTCTTCATAATATTTGAGTACTACTTTTGTATTAAAGTGAAATGTCATCCCAGTATATTTGATATCATCGTTGGTATATTATTATTAAATTGTATTAATTCATCCTCATTTCGTTTACAGGGTGACGTGGTGGTAATATCTTGAGCAAATTGTTTTCTGAACACCTCCGGAATATCTGTCCGTCTGGGTAATAAATGTATGTTCTGTAGGTAATGAGTGTCTGAAAAGAGCTCAATCATTGTTAAAAAAATGCATGTAATAATGAATGTATTTCCAAGAAATATTTCAGTGTTTTAAAAATGAAGATCCCAAATTCAAAATCAACAGATCGAATTACTTCACAGTTTTCATTAGTCACTTATATTAATTCGGTTAAAACTTAACAAGAATAACATACTTCAAAAGAAAATTATATTTTACATTACTCCTATTGCTAACTAATTACTATTTCTCATTAAAACAATTATTGTTCGTTTCGAAAAATAGATTTAAATAATACCTCTATTGTTTTGTCAGGATATAATGTTAGTATTGTTTCATACTAAGTTGTGACTTCATACTAAGGCTGGTGTCACACATCAAATGCGAGTGTTGTAAAGCTGCGTCCTCTTTATTTTATTTTCTTGTCAACGTATTCATATATTAGTGAAACCATTTCAACACTTATAATTAATTTTTATAGTCTTAAAATTCCGAAATACTAATAAATAAAATCAATATGTTTATTTATAAATATAAAAAATATTTTTGTAGACAATTTGAAATATACAATTTTAAAAAATATACATAACTATATATACATAAAATAATTTTGTAGACAACACTGCTACGTTAATTATCACTGACATCAGTTCAATTCCTCTTTAAAAGCGACAACGCAAAAAGGTCCTCAATTTATGCATCCCTATTCTACCTTCATTAAAATAAATTCTTGCAAATTACTTGTTCTCAATTATTTCATGAAATACTAGTTGTATCTAGCGGTTTTTTCTACTGATCCAATCGATTGAGTAAGTACAATACGCCAGAGTTCGCTATTTTTTTTTTAAAACACAAAACACGATATAAGATTTCTAGTTTAATGTTAACTAGCCTTTTTAATTATCAAATGCAATATAATTTCAAACTGTTGAGTAGTTTTAGAAATCAATGTATTCGAACTAACAATTCCTTAGCCTTATTTCATTTATAGAAGTAGTAGGAGGAGGAAGAAGAAAAAATGTAAGTTATTATTCTAAATGAAAAAAAAACTTTATGTGTTCAATAAATGAATAATCAATTAATAAATGTCTATCAATTGCCTCAGTTACATAGTTTAAAACTAGGAAAGTATACACGGAGAGGAATTCTGTAGCATTGTCTGAAAAAAATTATTAAAAATAAAAAACTTTTTATTTTTTTTGTAATACATGGAAATGTTATACTTTTAAGGATAATAAAGATTATTGTTACAAATATTTTACTTGATTACACCATGGTTTACATTTAATTACTGAAATAATATTAAGATATACATTATTTTATGTATTAATGTCTATATTTAAACAAAAGACATATTATTGCTTATTTCTTAATATGTTATATAAGTTTATGATATTCTTTACCAGGTCATAAAACACAAAAAGAGGACAAAAAAGCACGTTTGTTGTATATGTTTCTATAGCCGTTACAGAAATAATAAAATATGAAAATAATATGTGAAAATTTTAAACGTCTATTTATTGCGGTTCAAGCGATACAGCCTGGAGTTAGACAGACGGACAGCGGAGTCTTAGTAAAAGGGTTCCATTTATACCATTTGGTTACAGAACTCTAAAAAAGTATACAAAATATAGTGCAGGGATAATAATATAGTCGTGATAATTATAAAAATCTGTTAAGAAATTTCAAATCTATTTCTATCTAATATTATACTGATAAATGTTTTTCTACTTTTTAGATAATCTCAATTTTATATAATAAAGGAAAAAAACAAAATAAAAATATTAAAAAAATATGTTTTGTTTTTATATTAAACGTTAGTACAAATAAAATTGATAGCACACCGAAATAAGGTGAAAATATATGTGGATTCTACGAGAACTATCAAACCTGTCAGTTGATCTATAAGGGTAGGTAGGGGTGCGATGCCGGGAACCTCCTCGTGGTGCACCCTGGGCAACAGCGGTTACTGAGAACCTCCGGGTTCTCCCGCTGGCTGATACCTGGCGCGGTGGAGGTCGGTCATGGGGGTTTGTGCCTGGTTCATGGCTGGCCGGCGGACAGGCTGCCTTTCGGGGTGGTCTGTCTGCGGGGTGGGCTCGGGCCTTTTGGCCTGGGCACTGAGGGAGGGAGGGCGCAGGCCCTCTCTACCGGGGACAGCAGCGGGGTCGCCCCTGGTACTTCTCTGTGCGCAGAGTGGACTGTGGGGCGGTCCCGTGGTTGTGTGGGGGGTACGTGGCGGTCTCTTCCTTGCTGAGGTAGAGACCGTTGCGCTGATAGGGTGGTGGCCCGGAATAGTCATCATCAGGTACAATAGCGCCTGACGATGATTAGTCCGGGTGAGGTGGCTACAGAACTCTTCCTAGGGAGGGCTCCGTTAGCGGGGTGGCGGGACGGTCGAGGTCGCAGATTCTGCGTCGTCTGCAGGTGGCAGTTTAAATTGCGGCGCAGATGTGTGTACCTCTTCCGGCCCCGTGTGTCGGGGTGGTCTTCTTCGGAGGGTCACCCGCGACGCACACCAGCCGCTGGTGGCGGCTTCGGGTTCGGACCACGACCGTTTTCGGACGTGGTCCGGCCCCGGGAGGTTGAGTCGGATCGGGACACCTTCTTCGTTGAGGGAGTCCTGATTTGGCTCGGCCGGCTTGGGTGGAGGGCAGGGGAGCCCTTCGCGATTCAACAAGCCGGCCACCGGAGTGGGACGCGCTCAAGTCAACCGGGCGCGTCACTCCATGGAGGTGGTGGTCGCTCACGCGGCCTTCCGTCGGAGCAACGCGGATGTGTGCGCAAGCGTTCCCGTGGCGCTCCATTATGACGGAGAGGTGTTGACCGTCTGGTTTAGTGAGTAAGAGTCTCACATAACCGCTTCCATCTTCCCCTGGATGGAGGTGTGTATCCATGAGGATTCCAAACGTTAAAAAAAAAAAAAATTTGGGTAGGTAAAAGTGTGTAATATACAGGAATTAATAAATATTATGCCTGGAGCGCCTAATAAATAAAACACATAAGTTTTATATATTCATAAAAGTATACAAATCGAACAGTTAAATTGTTTAAGTTAAACATGACAACAACATGTTCATCAAATTAATTCTACATATACTTGCATATTTTGTGTGAATAAATATATAGAGTATCTTAAATTTTAAATCCTTGTTTTTGTTACTTAACGTCTAAAGTGTTCATTGAATATTACATTATATGTAATAATTCCTTATTTATTATTATAATAAAAGATTAAATAAGATAACATGCCTCAATATACAATAATTCCTTATTTTGAATCAACGTACTTTAAATCACTAGATATTAAGAATATAATATGTAGAATTAAATTATGTTTTAATTATAAGTTATTGAATTATTTTGAAAGAAATTTATGAGAATAGTTTGCGTCAATAAGAAATGTGCCACTAAGTTATTTTTTAAATGAATTATTCATTTTTAAACCTCACAAAAGGATTGGAATCTGTAATTCCAGTTCGAATATTGGAATAAAAACTTTTAAAATATCCTATAAAATGCATTTCTATCTAACGTTAAAATAAATTAAATTTCGACTATTTTACAGTTTTAGGTATATTGTAGAGGCTGTGACAGGCAACATAAAAAATATTTCAAATTCTGAATTTTGGATTCCTATAAACTTGATACATAGGTAGAAAGCTTTTGAGAACCGCATTATATTTATAACTAGCTTTTGCCCGCGGCTTCGCACTCCTTAAATTCGTAGTAAAACAATTCCCACTTCCCTTTTTTTGTATTGGCTTCTATATGACTTATTTTAAGTGATATAATCAAAAAGATTTAAATAAGGATACAATATTAGATACCTACTGTAATTATTTTTATACCTCTCTTGTTTTTACTTAAACGTCCATTTAAATACTTCTTAAACAGAGTACTTAATAACCATATATCACACAGATTTTCATTGAACATAATTAAAATATTACCATGTAAACTTGAGGAATTCTGAGCTACACAATCTACGTTATTTTCACCATCAACTAGCAGGTCTAGTTTCATTTAAAAAAAAATCTATTTTAAATGATACACATTCAATTAGCTATATGCATTCACAAAATGTTCAATACTGAACATTCACACAACCATTTTTGAGACGGTTTGCACGTTTCCATACCAGAGTGCGCCGGTAGACCGTACCGCCGCAAACGCGAAGACCCTATATTTTAAATCTGTAATATCTTCGAAAAATATTTATTTAAATTACATGCTGTAAAGGGCTATATTGTTCCATATTAAATGTTAAATGTATTTAAGTTACTTAAGTCGATAAGAATTAAAGCTGTATTTCTTAAAATCGCTTCGTAAATAACCTATTATTTTTCGTAAAAAGTAAAGGATAAAAATTTGCTATTGTGGGTTATCCCTAAGAGATAAACATATACCATAGCGGATTTTCTCTTGCTTACATAAAGGTAAGGTAGGTCTTGCTGTATATATTTTTGAAAATATTTTTTTATCGTAAGTATTTTTTTTGTGCACACAAAACAAACTAAAAGACAAACCGATAAACAGACAAAGATTTTAAAAATGAATTATGTTAGTTATTACTTCACATTTTTAACCCCCGACTAAAAAGAGGGGTGTTATAAGTTTGACCTGTCGATCTGTGTATCTGTGTATCTGTGTATCTGTCTGTGGCAAATTTCTGGCCAAACGCGTGAACGGATTTGAATACGGTTTTTTTTAATCGAAAGCTATTCTTGTCGAGATGGTTCTTATCTATATTTGATGGAAATAAAAATAGCCGTTTTCAAGATATTGACGTTTCATTCGTCCGCGGGAGAGGTTCTTATGCAATAATTAGCTGTTTGCGGCCAAACGCGTGGACGGATTTGAATGTGGTTTTGTTAAATCATAAGCTATGCTCATTGAGATGTTTCCTATCCATGTTTGATTGAAATAGAAATAGTCGTCTTCAAGATATTGACGTTTTATTCGTGCGGGGGAGAGGTTCTTATGCAATAATTAGCTGTTTGCGGCCAAACGCGTAGACGGATTTGTCCGTTTCTGAGATGCGTACACAATACTTACAGACGAACAGACAAAATAAAAAAACAATGTTTTGGGTTCTCTTGCTATTTCTTAAAAAGGCCTCCTGTATGAGTTTTTGAAAAAAATTTTTTTCGTGTTGTGTGCACAACTAAAAGAGAAACAGATATTCTGTTAGTTATCCTTTCACATCCTGGTATATTTTTAACCCCCGACTAAAAAGAGGGGTGTTATAAGTTTGACCTGTCAATCTGTGTATGTCTGTGGCAAATTTGCGGCCAAACGCGTGGACGGATTTGAATGCGGTTTTTTTTAATCGAAAGCTATGCTCGTCTAGTTGGTTCTTATCCATGTTTGGTCGAATAGATAATACGTTTTATTCGTGTGGGGGAGAGGGTCTTATGAAATAATTAGCTGTTCCCAGCGGCTTTGCCTGCGCTATATAGGAAAAAATGGTATTCTAAGTAAAGGTGATAAGTGATTATGATAAGAGGTGTGCTTATGACAATAATAACTTTTAAATTATTAACTTCCTTGACTCATTATCTCGTGCACTAATAAAAGCGGCGCGAACTAAAATATGTTAGTATTGAAATGATATCACAATGAAGATATTCACAGCTGTGCTTCTATTTGTTGTAATGTTGGGATGTAAAATCGAAGTCGGTAAGCATTTTGAATGCATCTTACCTATAACAGATGTTATTTTATATTGTAGGTAATATAAAATATGTTATAATATTTGAGATTAACTGACATTTTTATTTTTACACTCTGAGTTTTTGTATAATGTTAAAGTAAGTTTTGTATTTTCGTATTTTTTCTGCTTTTTTGATTAACGATAACATATTTTACACTCAAGAAATAAACGATTGCCCATATTTCACTTTTATCTTAACTTCTAAATCAGCAACGGCTTACTGTAATGTATTAGCCCATTTCGGATGTTTTTAGAATTTTATTTAAATCGATTTAATATTAAAATTACAATATTATATTATCTCAATAACAAAACGAATCGTTGTTTCAGATGCTGGGAGTTTCAATCTGAGCGGTAGTTGGGATCCAGGTATTTCATTCGGTAAGATATACTTTAATTTTATATATTTTTTATATTTAAGCTTTTAAAACGTTTTATTTAACCTTTTTTTAATTTTTAAAAAATACTCGCGTGGCTCATTATTGATATAACTTAGAATTACAGTTCATTAAGTTTCAAAAATGTCAAAACTTGGGTAGAGTTCATTAAAAATATTTACATATTCTGATACAGGACGAAGACTTAGCCACCGACAAAAATATCACGCAAGAAATAATCAAGACGATGGCAATTCCGATTGGCCTCAACCAAGTCATATTAACTATTTTGAAGCACCCAACTCCGTTAGTGATAAAAATCCTTATGAGACAGGCCCTAATGACAATGAGGTAGCCTTAATATTTATTCCTTACATGTTTTTAATTTGTTACAATGTTCCTTTTTTTGACGCAGTATGAATTTATTATTTTATAATAAATATTAATATTTTTAAAACTAATTTCATTAAATTAATAAAATTATTATGATATTATTTATTAAAATAAATAATTTATTTTTAAATACTGGCCATGCTCTGAAATCTAATGATAAGTTTTAATAATTAACCATTCTTATTTCAAGCATATTTAGAAAAAAAAGAACACCAATATTTGCTTAATATTTAAATTAATAAGTAAATTAGTTCAGTTCATTTAAATTAAGACATTGTTTAATATTTTATTAAAGCAATTGAAATTTAGTTCTTACAAACAAATTACTTTTTTTTTCATAATTGTATTTTATTTCAGCGCCCGCAGGCTCCCCATCACGGATCTCATGGCAGGGCTCGCAAACATTAAAATTCGTTGGATTTAAAAAAAGCATCGTATATTATCTAAAAGTAAACAGTGTATACATACCGTGCATTTTAATTTTTATTTCCCTGATAATTAATATAAATCATTCTCCATGCAAAACACTAAGTTTATGTAACATATGAATTTTAGCTCTTAGGACTGGATTAAATATCTCATTAGTGGAGAGCAATCGATCGGTTAAAGGTCTAACGCATCGCCGACCAACCGATTGACATAGACCGAGATAATGGCGTACTATGTAATATAGCCAGAAATTTCACTGTACAATATACATACCTCTCAAGTATACATATGATATAATGGAACCAGCTTATTAGTTGTAATTACCTGCTATTCGAGAATATTTATAATTTCGGTTTTCGGATAGAAATTTGCGGGGTTTTTTATCCCAATGTTCTTTCGATGATAATTTATAGTTTAGTAGATATAATCTTCAGACAGAATTCGAAAATAATATCCACAGAATTAATAAAACTGAAAAAAAAATCTAAAGTAAGACTCATTTTATTACCTTGCTGCTAACGTAACAATTTTTAAGTCTGAAGAAACACTCAGAAATTATCTGATATATGAACTATTATTATAGTAAATTGAATAAAGTGTTTGGTATTAAAAGTTCCTAAAAATAGACAATAACTGAGTTGAGTTTCCAATAGCAATCTTTAGATGCATTATAAAGTGTAGGTTACATAAAAGTTTTTAGAAAGCATATTTTTAAAACTTTTATGTTATATTCCAAGAACTAAATCTCTTTAATTGTAATTAAAGATTTAGGCTACAAAAGAATAATTTTATTGAATTGATTAATAGTAATATTTAAAAAGTAATTTTAGTAATAATGAAAAGAGAAAAATGTCTTGAAATTCTCATTTCCTATAACTGAAGAATTTAAATTTATACATATATTTCTAAATTATCTGTTTTTATTTAAGCAGCGGATAGCGTTGCTACCTAACAGGAATGATATTAATTACTTAAAACTACTTTAAAATTACAATACATTTTGTATGTAACAGTGTATTTCTGTTCATATAAAAATAATAATAATAGTAACATTAATAATAGTTATTACTATGGTCTTCTTGTCGTCGTTATTGTTTTCATTTGTATAAAACAATGTTACCCATGTAATCCAGACGTCTCTTCTATGACAGAGAGATATCAAAACAATTTCAAAACCTTCGTAGTTTCCTAGTCATGTTTTATTTCTAGTCAAACGTAGTTTGTGTCTAGCTTAGAAGGATCAGGTTCTGAATGAACATATTTTAGCTTCTTGTTTTAAGAACCATCTGTAACTTGATATATATAATCCTAGCAGTAGTTCTTGCATTTCTCAAAGGATTAATTACACGCCTGCAACACTCAGTCAACTCAGTAAAAGTTAAAGTAGTGAAACACATAGTTTGTTTATTATCATAAGCGGAGGAATTATTTCATAAAAAAAATGCTAAACAACGTTTTCTTAAAGTCATCTACTTGCCAGTTGGAACCTAAGCAAAACAACGAGACGTAGTTGTACTAGTAGTAGTTGTAGGACTCTCAGTTGTAGACGTACTAGGATTCTTAGTTGTAGAAGTACTAGTAATGGAAGGACCGAAGCAAGACGGGTCAAACCTTCTGCAGAGGAGACATATGATCTGTTGGTGAAAAATGGATAGGAATTAAGAAATGTATTTATTATGTTATATAATATTTTCTAGATGATTTAAGTTTTTTATAATATTTTTTTGATTTTACAAAAATCAATTATTTTTTTTCCACTTGCTATTGTACATTATATATTTTTTTAAATAACATTGAATTATTGCTGTACTAAAGAAATTTGTTTTTTTTTTGTGGAAGTATAAAAAACCAAATCTTTTATTAATATATACTTTACTTAATTATACATACGTTAGTTATTTATGTATACGTTAGTTACTTATATATATGTTTGTTATTTATTTATACGTTAGTTATTTTTATATACGTTAGTTATTTATATATAAGTTAGTTATTCATATACTTTTTAGTTTTCTAGGTGACATAGATTATTGGGATTGGTAAAATAAAATAAAATTGTCTTAAAATGTACTACGATTAAAATAGTTAAAAAGAGTACAAGGAAGTATTCCGTAAATAATAATAATTACTGTAGTTTGTAGACAATGTATAGATAATAGTAAATATATACAATTTCAGTGTCAAGTTTATTTTATTTAAGTTTCTTGTTACGAAAATAAAAGAAATACATGAAATGAAATATATTTTTTAGTCTATAATTGCATTAAAAAAAATACTTTTTTTTTTATAAAATAATAGATTACCTTACTGTTGCTGGGATTGATAATATTATCCTCAGAGCATAGTATATTGAAGAAGATACGCGGGGTTGGTTTTGTATCTGCAAATAAAAATACACCGAGACGAATATAAAAACATTCTTTAATAGATAATTGCTCATACTTTAACGAAACGATA
The DNA here is from genome assembly GCA_959347405.1 of Napeogenes sylphis. Classification (NCBI taxonomy): domain Eukaryota; kingdom Metazoa; phylum Arthropoda; class Insecta; order Lepidoptera; family Nymphalidae; genus Napeogenes; species Napeogenes sylphis. The sequence goes on from OY365783.1 coordinate 4,119,166, forward strand.
ATGAAGTTGTTAAAAGCGATTCTATCCAATACAATCCATTCCAATCCTCGCTAGATACTACTCGAATGAACGACGACGACCATCAGTAATTGTCTTCCTTTTTAAAATCATCTCCATTTTGAATATTTATTTTTGTATCCATTATGAATAAGATTAAATATAAACCAGATTATCTATTCCTATTATTTTGTAATATCTTATAACACTATAACTGAATTTTTAATTTACGTATTTAGTAATTCCGACTTCCGACGAATTAATGATTATAAAAAACAGCATACTTTTAATAAACTAATTACTTATAGAATAAAAAATACTTTTCAATTACACCTATTCAATAAAACAATATTTCATGTAATAAAAAAAATTAACGAATGATCAGATTTGGATAATGTCAATCAATAAATATGAAAACATTATAAGAAAACAAAAACGGAGATATTTTTTTTCTTATAGCGTAGTTTTGAAATTTTAAAATTCAAACCTTCCAAAATATTGTCAACCTCCTCCACGGAACACGATATATTTAAAGTTACTGAACATAAAACCAAAAACCGGATTAACGCCATAGTGCTTCTGACGAGTTTTATAAAGGAATGTTAAAAACCTTTAGCGATTATCTTTCAGTATGTATAGAGATAGTGAATTGTAATTATGGATGTGTGAGGAACATAAAACTGTCGTAATGTTTGCAATATGTAGATTAAATTGAAATGTTAAGGAAGGTAAACTAAAATAAAAACAACTCGAACGAATAAGTAGTAAATCTTAGATTTTTGTCTTATAGGGAAACCTAAATGTTTTTAACATTATAATATATACAGGATCGGGATGGCCCTTTTCAGAATTCTCCATATTACAATTAATTTTATGTATGTAGTTTAATAAAACGTCTTAAAACGATTGAATTTTATTTAATTACACTTAGCAATTCTTGATTCACAAAATAATCACTGAATTCTAAGAGTACTAATAATGAAAAAAACAAAAATAAGAAGAATAACGAATAAGGATTGCGTTGGTAACTACCGATTTGTCGCGAGCGTAGTGCGCAGGCGGTGGCCACCTCAAAAGTGCAAGATGACCGCCCCGCTGCCATTTGTCTGACGTTCCATTAGAATGAAAGCTCTTATTTGTCAAGATGTCATTCTGTTGCCGACGTCAAAGACGTAGAATATCAAATGTCATTAGCTGCGCCATCCCGGCAATACTGACATTCGAACGTCCTTGGGAGTAAATCAAGCGTCATTCTAAAACAGGCAATTTTATTCTTTGATTATCTATTCGTCCAACTTGACAGTACAGCATCGTAGGAGCAGAACAAATGAGGCTTTGAAAGCATGTATCCCTTCGACCTTTGCACGCAAAGGACCGGCTGACGTTTTTCAAGTTATTATTTCATACACACAATTCAAACTAGACAAGTCTGTCCCTTCGACCAGCCTCTCAGGCAAGGACCGGACTGCACTATCCCTTCGAGCGACACATACACGCGATAAGTGTGTCCCTTTGATCACCGATACTATATCTGACCAATCAATTGTATAACCCCAATAATTGGAGACATGGACCGGACGAGAATGTCCCTTTGAAGAGTTCCATACAGTATTCATTTAAGAGAAAAACTATCGCAGTAGAGCATACATACCTATAAGTTATGAACAATCTTGGTGAGAATGAATTTTGACTTCACATTGTACATCTAACGTTTCAGGATCAGAGTACACACTAAGCGTATCCGAACCAGCGGTTAGGGTGGTAGAATTAGCCGAGGCAGTGTTGGAGTCTAAACTCAATGTTTCATCTCTGATATCAAAGTTATCACTTTTATCATTTTGTTGAGAATCTTCCGTTACCGTCTCGGCTTTGTCATTCAATAGACTCGTAGTAACTTCTTATTCTCAGTCAAATCAGTATTCAATTTTACATTTATTTTATCAATTAAACTTCTATACAGAGATTCAATTGTTTTAGTCAAATCAACAACTTATATCTTTATTTTTAGTCAAAACCAAACTACTACATGTATAAAAGCTAACAGCTCGGCCATCCTGAACATAACGAGTCTACTCGTTATCAAAAACCATTTACTTACAATATTAATTCTGAAGTAATTTGTAAATCTAATTATTATAATTGTAAAGTCACAAAATCTAATCTAAAGTCTATATATTATGATACATTAATATATTATACATTTTTCGGCCATCATATATAAAAAATTGGTCCTCCAATTTAGACAATGTTTTGAAATTTATAGACTTAACAATTTCAACTATAATAATCAATTGGTATAAGTTGTCTGATTACGTGTTCAATCTGGCTCAGCAGCCTCATTCGAAAAAACAAAAAATCTACTGGACACAAAAATTTTGCATAGTCATAGTCAGTTCAATATCCTCAATGTACCAAATACTACTCAGAACTTGACTTATCGGCCTCATGTAAGTATTTGATCTTCTCACACGCTACTCATAAATTGGCTTATCGGCCTCATGTGAGCGCTTGATGTCCCTATACCTCAAATGCTACACTCATCATTTGGTTTATCGGCCTCATGTGAGCATTTGATTCATAGTCATAGTCAGTTCAATATCCTCAATGTATCAAATACTACTCAGAAGTTGGCTTATCGGCCTCATGTGAGTATTTGATCTTCTCTAACGGTACTCATAAATTGGCTTATCGGCCTCATGTGAGCGCTTGATGTCCCTATACCTCAAATGCTACACTCATCATTTGGTTTATCGGCCTCATGTGAGCATTTGATGTCCCTATACCTCAAATGCTATAGTCATAGTCATAGTCAGTTCAATATTCTCAATGTACCAAATACTACTCAGAAGTTGGCTTATCGGCCTCATGTGAGTATTTGATCTTCTCAAACGCTACTCATAAATTGGTTTATCGGCCTCATGTGAGCGCTTGATGTCCCTATACCTCAAATGCTACACTCATCATTTGGCTTATCGGCCTCATGTGAGCATTTGATGTTCTTACTGTCTCAAACACTGTAACCATAGATCGGCTTATCGGCTTCATGTTAGTAATCAGACAACAAAACTGTCATCCACATAAAATACTTTTTAAAAAACTATTCAAAGTAATTACTTTTATCATCTTAGTATATTCTACATATTAAATATATTGATTTAATAAATAAATAAGCACATATAATAGCTGAGTTACCACATTTCCTTTTGGAGGCGAAAACTCAGCAAAAACAACCCGTGATCACAGATAAGTGCAGTTCCAATTGTATTTTCTTCATTGCACGTTATACTATTTATCTTGATGCAGCGGAACAATTCCACTTCTGAACTATTAGAACTCTCTGTATTAGAGCTTTCTTACCGCAAAGAATCGCCAACGACAGTTGTTCTATTCTTTAAAGCACTTTATTACACTGTTCACAAATACACTAAACTGTTTACCATTTAAACTCTTAACTATCACTGTTACACAACTTAATCTCTCGATCTCACACTCAGCGGTTTATTATAACTGTTACACTTTTATCACAATAGTACCACCTCACAACTTGTACTCCCAATTTCACAATGCCTTCTCTTAACCGAGCTGCGATTTATATACTTCTTATTCTCAGTCAAATCAGTATTCAATTTTACATTTATTTTATCAATTAAACTTCTATACAGAGATTCAATTGTTTTAGTCAAATCAACAATTTATATCTTTATTTTTAGTCAAAACCAAACTACTACATGTATAAAAGCTAACATTTGTGCTGCTGCTTTGAATTTAACCTTGGTTTGATTTAGATTGCGAGTCACTTCTAGTTCGAACTGCTTTAGACACCTCGGATTTAGTGCAAAGTAGGGTGTGGTTTTAGAGCAAACTGATAGTGATATTTATCGGAATGCAAGGAACTTTATAAATGCAAATGGATGAAATCTTGACAAATCACAGGCACTATATGGGATCGGTGATTGGCAATCAAATTTAAGGGGAAAATATGTAACATAATAACGTTTCTAATGTTTTATGTATGGTTAAATATATTTGTATATAATTGTAGCGTAAGAAGAACCTGAATGAAAGCTGCATGTAACTGAACGTAAAATATTGAGATATATATGAAAAAATTATGAATGAGTTGTATCAAAAATTATATATTTGAAAATTGAAATACTGAAATGACGAATGATAGATATGAGGGCAACGGAAGTATTTATTATGTAAATATTGTTTTATTTTTATATAGTGTATTAATTTCAAACACCTAGTTATCTATATCTTTAATTAATCGTATATTTATAATCACCGCAAAATTCAGGTTTGGAGAGTTTTGATCGGAAAGTACAATTTACGTAAAACTTTGGATATTTGTGTTTCCGCAAGTATCAGTACACAAAAGGGCGGTATTTTAAGATATATACATTCTTTTAATCCTTTCCGATAATCTTTTGTCTGAAACTACCGGTATTTTTTGTCAATATATCAATGATTCTGATATATTGACTATTAACGAAAAGAGTTACAAGCTTTTGTAAACACAATATACATATATATATTAAAAATTGTATATAGTGAAACTAGTGACTAAAATATACATTTCTGGTGGTGAAAGAATTATTACAATTTTAGTAGTTTCAGACTTTCTAGGAAATTCCACATTTGTATACAAGGTCGCTTAAAAAAATATATAAAAGTATCTTTTGTTTTGGTTCTAAAGTAAAAAAAAATGTTAGCGCACTGTAATCAAATTGAAATAAAAGGGTATTCGATTTAAGGTAACCTCAGTGTGTTACATGCAAATAACAAGTGTGTTAAATAAACTTATATTGATGTTCATAAAAATATAATACAAAATATCGGATTTACCCTTAGTTCATAAAATACATTTAGGTTATGGATGTAGACAACTTAAACAGATTAATGGTTACTGTTTATAAAAAATAGATAAATATTTTAACTTTAGAAAATTTTAGTCTTAACCTAAATTAAAACTAAATAGTAATAATTTAAGCTATGTTCGTCGAGATGGTTCTTAGTTATGATTGGTCGAAATAGAAGCAGTCGTTACCAAGATATTGACGTTTTATTGGTGAAAGGTTCTTATGCAATAATTAGCTGTTCCCAGCGGCTTAAGGCAGCAGGTAAAGTACTTTATTAGGGATAGCTGTTGCCCGTGACTGCGTCCACGTAGACTGTATTTATATGGCTTATGATCGTAGTTATAAATAGTGTCGGGCAACAGCTAGTGATAATATAAATTCCCTTCTTCATAGTGTTATTAGTTAGTGATTGTAAATCATTTAACTCTAAATGTTTATATTTATTTATATTCGTATATGCCCATATGAAAAAGTCTTGAATCATGTTACTTAATATATTTACAATTTATTACATTGTCGAAATTATTGCGCGGTTTCTTATTTTTCTAATATTAAATATAGACTTTGCTCATCAGGGAAATTGTTCCTACATTATCCCTCACCGTTTAGTAAAGGAAGAAATTAAAATGTTAGTAAGTTAAAAAGGCAAATAAAGAAAATACGATATCGAATCGTATAGTCGACGTCCTTAATGGTTAACTTTGTAAAATAGACACCATCGTCAACGTGCGTACAGCGGTCCCCCGACGCAACGAATTCAATAAGTACATAATAATATTATTTTTATTCTTTTTAGAGGTCTGTTTGTTTCGGAGGTTCTTTGATTTTAAATTTAATTTTAATAACATATCTTTATAATCAATAGGAAAAAAAAGTTAAAGTAGCAATTATTTGAGCTTTATCTTGTTAGTCGTCACACTCTTGCCAGAGTGGTCGTGGTCGTCACTTCTGGGTTGGTGACATGCTTCACAATCAGTCGCCACTCCTCTCGCATCGTTGCCTTTCTTGTACACTCGTGGAGTGAACCATCAAGTGCAGCCTTCACCTGGTCAATCCAGCGCATAGGCGGCCTGCCACGTGGTCTTATACCTTCAACTCTTCCCTGTATTACAAGGCGTTCTACTGACGTATCCCCTCGACGCGATACATGTCCTAAATAGATAAGAATGCGACCTTGGACGATGGAAGATAGACGCTGTCGGACGCCGAGCTCCTTGAGGATGGAAATGTTGGTTCTGAATTCCGTCCACGATATGCCAAGCATTCTCCTCCAGCACCACATTTCTAGAGCGTCTATCTTCTTTTTCTCACTTTCTCTTAAAGTCCACGTCTCCGATCCATAAAAAATATGGGAAACACTAGCGCCCTGACAAGTCGCATTTTCGTGGCTTTCGTGATGCTTCTATTTCTCCATACTTTCTTAAGATTATCCATAGCAGACTTTGTGATAGCCATACGCCGTTTGACTTCATCCGCGCACCCACCGTGGTTTGTAATCAGCGCACCAAGGTAGATATATGATTGCACGACATCGCAGTTTGCAATCTTGGCAACATTTGGCGAGTTATTGTTAGCTCGATCAATAATCATCACCTTTGTCTTGCTTCGATTTATTTTTAGTCCAAAATCAAGGCTCACATGCTCTAGCCTGCTTAGCAGGTTTTCCATGCTTTTTATGCTTGTTGCAAAGAGGGTAGTGTCATCCGCATATCGCAAGTTAGAAATTTTGTGGCCTCCGGTGGCGATTCCATCTGACCAGTTTTCAAGCGCTATTCTCATAATGAGCTCTGTGTAGATGTTGAACAGAAGCGGTGATATAATGCAGCCTTGACGGACTCCTGCAGTGGGGTGAAAATTGTCAGAGAGTACGTGATCTGTTCTGACTGAAGCTGTTCCCTCCTCATAGAGTCTTCTGAGAAGGTGCACAAGATGTTTAGGCGTTCCCATAGTTAGAAGAGTTTTCGAAAGTAATGGCCATTTCACCGAGTCAAACGCTTTAAAGAAGTCAAGAAAGCAGATATAAGTTGGCTTGTTGAACTCTCTAGCTTTCTCAATGATCTGACGCACGCTGAGAATCTGCTCGCGAGTGCCCTTTCCTTTTACAAACCCAGCTTGTTCGGGTTTCGCAATTTGACTGGACAGGTACGATTTCAATCTCTCGTTCAAGATATGCAGAAGTATTTTGCTTGCATTTGTAATAAGGGCAATAAGACGATAGTTGCTGCATACTTTTGTAGAGCCTTTTTTATGTAAAGGAACAAAGACAGTATGACACCACTCTTGAGGCCAAGTACCTGTCTCCCAAACTTTGTTACACAAAATGTGAAAGACTTCAACGCCATATTCACCAGCTGCTTTTATGGTTTCTATCGGTAAGGCATCTCTTCCGGTGGCTTTTCCGCTTTTGAGGTGCTTGAAAGCGGCTCGAACTTCATCTTTCAAGATATCAAGCTCCTTTTCGACTTTTTCAGGCTCTGTTGAGAGATAACTGTGCGCGTGTGGATCGTTAAGCAGTGACTGACAGTACTCTTTCCAGGTCTCGGATATTGCGCTTATTTCAGTCAATGTATCCCCCGCAAACTATCTATAGCCCATGTTTTAGAAGAAAGAGTTTTGGTAATAGATCTTATTTTCTTATGTAACGAAACGAATGTAACGAAACGGGGGATTTTCGTGTCTGTCTGCGTGAACTTCGACTTCACCACATATGTTCTGTAGATAAGCATTGCGATCTCGTCTACACGCTTCTTGCACCCGAGCAGACATTCTATTCAAGCTCTTTATGTCAGCACCAAGGGCTTTCATAGTTCTTCTCTCCTCGACAAGGGCAAGGGTACCGTTGCTCATCCAATGTTGGCGCTTGCAAACCACTGTGGTTGGCTTAGATGCAGTAACAGCTGTTACAAAGAGATGTTTTGCCTGACCCCACAGCTGATCTGGGGATGCCGAATGGGTATTTAAGTTAATCCTCTGAGACCAATCCTTTTCGATTGCAGTCAGAAATTCAGACTTATCCACTGGTAACAGTTTCCTCGGCTTTTCAACGTTTCTAGCTACTCTCAGTTTGAGTTGAACTTTAGCTACTAAAAGTTGGTGGTCTGATCCGCAATCGGCACCGGGCAAAGTGTGAACATTCCTTATGGAAGTTTTCCATCTTGATCCAATCAAAATGTAGTCTATCTGGTTACGATAGTTGCCATCAGGTGATACCCATGTGTAAAGTCTTCTCGGATGGTTTTGGAAGAAACTGTTCGCCATCACGAAGTTGTTCTCAGCAGCAAATTGTATAAGGCGTTCACCTCTCTCATTACGCTGGCCAAGTCCAAATTTTCCTGCACACGGGCTTAGCTGATTAGCATGCTTTCCTATCTTCGCATTCAGATCACCCATTAAAATAAGCAGTTCTCTTTTTGGGATTTTAGCCATAGTTGATTCCATTTCTCTATAAAACTGTTCCATGTCCGCGTCATCTGCTGCGCTTGTTGGTGCGTACAGCTGTATGATGTTTAGGTTGACCGGCTTCGCCTTCAGTTTTAAACTCAGTACTCGATTACTAACAGCTTCATATCCCATCACACAGTTGTTAACTTTCTTTGGTAAAATTAAGGCAACTCCATTTCGGCTGTTGTCGTCATTTCCAGAGAAGTAGATAATACGTGTCTCGGATTGAAAATGTCCATTACCCTTCCAATGAGTCTCACTTAGACCACAGATGTCCAGTTTGCATCGCGCTATTTCCCTTTCCAGAATGTCAAGTTTTCCTGGTTGAAGCAGACCGCGCACATTCCAAGTGCCTATCATTTGGGTCTGACGCATCTTCATTGTGAAAGAAATTCCAGTAGCCCGATGTCCATGTGGTGCCTGGTCTCCTACACCATCAAGGCCGGTAGCCAATTTCACACCGTCTGCCCCGGACGCAGATCGGCGCCGGTTGCTAAGCGGATCGCATGGCCACCTTTGATTATTTTGTTGTACCTTCATGACGACTTTCTTTGGGAAAATAGTGCAGTAGTTTCCCCTTGCTTTCTGCACCAGACATTTTAGTGGGTATTTAATCCACAAGGCCGCTGATGCCTCTTCTGCCCGGTTGCCCGGCCAGGTGTATGGTTATACCGCCATCGCTCGGTATTGAGCTTTATATCCTTGTGTAAATATTAAAACTGAATATGACTCTGTAATAGCGATATCACAAAATTTGTGAAAACAACTATGATAAGGGTAATTATTATTATTAATTATATTTTAGTTTATTTTCTGATTTCAAGTTTTTAATATTCGGTTGTATATTTGACAAGAAAAAAGAAATGAAAGTGCTAATCATAATTAACTGAGGGAGACTGTTAAACACAATATGTATGAACACATTGCGGGACCTAAAGATACTTCAATTTATTTTGAAACTGAAATGTTATCATATTATTTTTTATTTGTATAATTTGCTCTTCAAAAATGTTAATCAGTAAAAATTAAATTGCTAGTACGTTTAAATTATATTAAAATTGAATTAGTATTTATTGTTTCTAAATTACAAATAACTTACATTAAAATACATATGTCTTAAAAATTTGTAGAGATCTTAATTTTGAAAGTGTATTAAATTTATAAAATAAAAAAAATACAATGTTTTTATATTAGTTTTATTTTCTAAATTATAATTGTTTAATATTCAAAATTAACTGCATGTTAAGTATATTATCATACAATTTATTTTAATATTGAGCATTTCTTTACCATGTTTTGTTTCACTAACGAGACCCAAAAGTAAGTTAAATATTCCTTTATCACGCAAATATTTTGTCTTGGCGCTAATGAACCCCAATGTGGACTGTTCAAATACAGGTACATAAACTTATACATTCCTAATATGTTTATCAAGTAAAGATTATTTAGGTGTATATATCAAATGAAATATAAGTTATTCAGTTATGTTCGTTCGAAAATGTCTTTAAACGTGTATAGCAATGTTATGCTTATTTAAATTTACATATTTAATATAAATATTGGGAAACCGTCCCGTCCCAGAGGTTTGGGTTTGAATCCCTGTTATTGATGACAAGAAAACTTGGAATGGAGGTGTATAATGCAATATCAAAAGTATTGGATGATAATGAAAATATGGCAGAGAAGAAAAAATGTGGTATAAAGAATGAAAGAAGCAAGTCACTCTAGTTTCCTAAAGGTGAAAAAGAAATGTACAGTATAACAAAGTAAAGGGAGAATACCTATTCTAGCCATAAGTTCTGTTAAAAAAAAATCCGATAATTAAAAAAAATATATATATTAAAGTTTTATATGTAATTATATAGAGTGAAAAAGATATGTTAACGTACTGAACTAGTTATTCAAAGTGTCTACCATTAGTTTTAACGTACGCTTTTAAATTCAACGATAGATTTACGAACGGCTTGCATTGGAAACTTGGTCACTGCTGCCTCCAAAGATTTCTTAAACGACTCAATATTTGGGTGACGTTTAGAACAGGCTATGTCCTATAGCACAGACCACAATTTATAGTCCAAAGGCTTTAAGCCCGGACTAGCCGATGTCCAATCGTCAGCCTTTATGAAGTCGGGAACATTTTGCTCAAGCCAAAGGAGACGGATACCCTTTCATACATTCTTGGACCCAGATTGTAATAAGATGAAAGTTGTTTCAATTCATACTAAATATAATATTATTCTATCAATTTCATTTACCTTTCTTCTATCAATAAGGTATTATGTTTCAAGATTATAAAAGTGAGTAATAAGTGGGCTTATAATCCCACTGCTGTGCAAAAGAATCTTCTGATACAGAGATAGAACGAGCATCGATTACTACGCTAGCTTATTGCAAATTAGCTATTTCGGTATATAATATTATCTTATAGTATATAATAGTGTCTTTTAAAAATAAAACAAAATAGGAATAAAGTTCTTTCTGTATAGGTTTCAAAAATATTTCTGAACTAATATTTTGAAAGTATTCCGAGCACTCTATTGTAATCAACAAGGTTGTAGTCTCCTGGATAACTTATTATTAGATAGTTTTATTTCCAGAAAACGTAAATAAAAAACGCCATTATTAAGGATTACGATTGTATTGCTGGTCCTTGATATTAAAAATATATAAAATTTTGTAATTGTAATAAATATGTAGTTAATTTAATTTATTTTAATATTAGCTTACGTTTTCTATGTCGACTTAATTACGAATCCACACACAATCATATATAACCTTGGTAGATTTTTGTCAAAGGATTAATTACATGCCACCAAGACGACTGCAGTCCTCTTCGAATAATTAGCACCAAATTAAATGTTATTTAAATATAGTTTATTTATTATAAACGGATTATTACATAAAATACACTAAATAAAGTGTGCTTCATGCTCGTAATTTGCCTGCTGGAACCTCTGTAGTAGTTTATTAAGTTGAACTTGCCGTGTTAGTATTTTCATTTGTAGAAGTACTAGGTTTCTCACTTGTAGAAGTACTAGGATTCTCACTTTTAGAAGTACTAGGATTCTCACTTTTAGAAGTACTAGGATTTTCACTTGTAGAAGTAGTAGTAAAGTGATGGTTGAGGCAAGATCGGTCAAATTTTGTACAGAGGAGGCAAATGATCTGTTGGTGAAATATTAATTATAAATAAGATATTATACTTTCTATATTTTCCTTTAGTTTTTTATTATATTATTGTTATATAATAATCAAAATAGTCTTCAATGTTTACTTATTATTATAATTATTTTTAGATAAATTGTTGTAAGTTATCATTTTATAAAACTGACACTGAATTATTGTTGGAATATCAAGTTAGCGATCAAGTTTTATACATACTATATATATAATATATATATATAGTATGTATATGTATGTATATGTATGTATGTATGTTGTAAAAAAAGAAAATACAAGAAATTGATTTTTTTATAAGTATTTGCGGGAAGAGAGGTATTTAAAAAAAAAAACAATAAAAAATCTAATTACCTTACTATTGCTCGGGTTTAAAATACTATCCTCAGAGCATAGTTTATGGAAGAAGATACGCGGGGCTGGCTGTGTATCTGGAAATAAAACATTATACATTATTATTATCATACCTTGATTAAATACGCCCAAGATCAATATATATTAATCCTGTGGCACTGAATGGGTATTACGAGAATCTGTTCCTTGCTTTCTTGTACATGTGTAAGAAAGATAAAAACATTATAGTATTTGGATGAATATAGGATTCAGAAAAAAAAAACAGTTTTATAAAAGTAACGGTAATGAATCAGAGGAAAATTTAATAGTATGCATTTTTTCATTAATTTTTTCATTTACATTACTATATAAAATATTATAAAAATATCTACTCAGCTAATGGACACCACAAGTAGAATGTTAAATAAGTTTGGAAAAAAATCTACAATTTGAAATGAAATTGTTTTTAGAATAAAAATGATAAGCTTAGATGAAAATAAGAAAACATCTTTAAAACAAATAATAAATACTAATATAATAAATTCGAAAGTAACTCTGTCTATCTGTAACGCTTTCCCTCTTAAATCACTTCACCGATTTTGATAAAACTTGGAATAAATATAGATAAAATATTGAGAAAGGATATAGGATACTTTTTACCGCCGAATCATCTCATTCCTACAGGAAATGCGTAAATTCCTTGCGCATACGTTGACATGACAGTAGGTAATACGTTGATACAATGTTTTTCTTAAGTATTTTCTTATCATTTGCGTATTGTTTTTTTTATAATAATACCCGTTTTTTCTTCCATATTTTATAAAAAAAAAAAATACTGATAGTATAGATTAAGTTAAGTAAAGTAAGTTCGATGTTATTATTTTATACAAAAGTTTTGGTTATTTGATTCAATATAATTCAGGCAGACAAAATCTCTGTAACTATTGTTCTTCGTTGTGAAAATTAAGTTATTTCTTTAAAATTTATTTCCTTCGATCGTTCCATGGTTATTAAATTCATCAGGATTAGTTAAGTTATACATTAATTAGTACATGTGGTTATTATTTTTTATCACAATAAGTAGTTTAATGTTCTTTTCATTTATATAAGTGGTTAAATAAATGATATATGATGACAAGGCCTGAATAAGACTTATCAAAATCTCAGATATTTTTTATTTAATTATTTTGTTTTTAGCCTGGAAATAAAAATAAAGTTTTACTTACAGACTAAAAGTAAGTAAGCGTGATGGTGGTTTTTGTTTTGTTTTGGGACTGGATATTCATATTTTACACACAAAAAAAACCTAATTACACTTACTATACAAGTATTTGATGTAAAAAATAAAACTGCTGCCCTAAGGAACTAGCTAATGTGGATGAAGTCGCGGGTAAAACCTAGTTGCTTATAATTTAATTAAATGGTTAAAAGCAGTATCCAATTACTACAATCATTAGCCAATACACAATAACATGAACGACAAATACATTTTTTAGTTTTTATGAATAATTCAATAAAACAGTAAAAAAAATATCCTTTGAAATACTTACCTTCCTCCTCTGCCATGGAATGCGATATATTAATACATATTAATACAAAACATAAAACCAAAAATTGTATCAACGACATAGTGCTTTTGATGAATGATATGAAGCGGTGTTACCTTTTGGATTGTCTTTTATATATATACTGAATAGTAATTAGGGATGTATGATAAAAATAAAACTGCAGCAATGTTCAATGATCGCAATATGTAGAATAATTAGAACTGTAATTTCATTTGCATATAAGATAATATTGTATTAATGTTTAAGGAATAATAAACAACACGACCGAAAGTAGTAGGGGAAGCCCGGGCAACATGAATACCTTAAGCTTTGCTTGATTATTGTCGTTTAGTTCGAAGTGGGGAATTTGAAACAACTGTTATAAGCATTCTTCATTTAATGAACTTACATAATGCAATAACAGTTATCTTTAATATTAATTAAACTTTCAGTTATAAGTCCAGTTTTCAACAATGGCACGAATATCCACTTTGCCCAGGACCCCGGGTAAAGTTGGTACGGTACTAGGGCAAATTGAACATTAATATTATTTGTAATGGAACTAAACATTAGGAATAAAATAACCTACGAAAATTTAAGAAAATGACCTTTTGATTTTGATTCCCTTAAACTAATAACATAAGAGTATGTGTCCAAAATATTTTCGTTTTTCCTAAGGTTTACAACCTGGGAGAATTAATTATCTCAAACATGACAGAAATTTCGAAACAGCATTATCAAAAAAATAAACAATTTACTAAGAGTAGGGGAACCCCGGGCAAAGTGGTGAACTAGTGAACGGATAAAGTAATGTGAAAAAAATATTTACAGAGATAAGTGTTTTGTTTATAACTTTAATACTATTGGGGACATGTTCCTTGTTATAAGTAGGATTTGATGAATGATTATGTAGCTTTCAACTATCCCTGGACGAGGTTTAGATGCTCTTTTTTTTTAGTAATTTGGGATATCCTCAAAAATTTCCCTAAAGGGCAAAGTTCCCTAAAAAATTCTTTATTTATTATAAAAATAACTCCAATAATTAGTATAGTTGGAACAATGATTATTTATAAGTTCCTTTAATATTCGATTTTTTATTTCATTTTTAAGTTACTTTTTTTTTGTTTCTAATACCTACAATAATTAGCATTGTGGCCAAAAATATTTTTGAATATGTGTACCCACATACACAGTCTATTTTTTCTGAATGGAAATGGGTCTTGGAAGCCAACAAATGCAAATGCTTCGAAACTAGTCGAAAAAGCTTTTGTAATTTGTGCGTGGTCATAAAAATATAAAAAATAGACTTTCTAACTGCGGTTGAAAATGTAATTTTCTATCAGTTAAAAAAATATTATAACTAGATTTTAAGGGAATCTTAAAAGACTATTTATTAAATTCAAAACAAACTATTATTATCTTTTTACAATAATAGTCTCAGTGATTGTTTTATTTTTCAAACTCATTTAATCTTCCATGATAATGTTTCGAATTTGGTTCAAAAAGTCTCTTAAAAAAGTTTAATTATTCTTTTTTTTAAATTGGTTAAATTTTGGTTCTAATCGTAATAAAAAATTGTTTACTTACTTAAAATAATTGATGGATATGTCGATTCTATGGAAACCATCAAATTTGTCAGTTTGTCTATTAGGATAAGTAAAAGTGTGTAATACATAGTTATGTATTTTACATTTATGTATGTATTTATTTATGTATTACACAATAACTGTGGAGTTCCACAGTTCATGTTTTCAATATTAAACAATAAAAAATAATTAAAATTAGACTATTAAATTATTAAAAAAATGCTTTGTTTCACTAATTTCTGTTAATAAGTGCTCGAATTCTAATAAAGGTGATAAATTTATACTTTAATACATGTATAGGTTATATTTATTTTACTTTTTGATTTATTTTTTATTATTTATTTATATAATTATATATTTAGTCAATTAATTAGAGCACAGCCGGGGTAATATAAATAAGCCAAGAGCAGTTTTAGATAGCTTGCCAAATGTCATCGCAAATTTCAACGTCATACATGATCTTTGCACTCTTGTGTATTCATCATTCATTGTGGATTTCTTCATTCTTTAATAAAGAGGCCTTTTTATATATTCTCTTTAATACTCTAGATATAGGCTTGTTGGTAATTAGCGTTGAAGCTCAAAAGTCTGTCGTCAGCCAGTGCTGCTCTAACACGTACATTGCTTCAGCTTGGTAATGTAGGCATAAGCATTTATCGATTCTCTGTAATACTATTTATTGTTACTAATCTAGCAACCAATTGGGAGAGACCATTCTTTGTTGAAAAGTCATTTAAAGATCATTCCGCATAGTCGGCGCTAGTGATCACGGTGAAGACAATATAGACTCTATAGACTATGATTTCAGCTGAGGGAACTTGTTAAAGTGAAGGGTTGCTAATGTTCTATATGGAGAGGGTGGGGATGATTGGGTGGGAGTATTGGGCCACTTCTTCAAGATGGTTGCAGTGTGGTGTGGTACCACTCCGGTTCAATCAGTCTACTCGTGCTGGTGTCAGAAAACTACAACTCATCAATCATCCAAGTACGTTAAGCAGTTTTCCGTCTTGAGAAGACAAACAACAACAACCGGACAAACAGCCTAAAAAAATATAAACAGAAAAACAGACTACAAAATAATAAATGCTTTAATTGGTTGGTTTGTTTTATTTGAATAGACAACAATGGAATTATTCGAGATGGTACTTCTACTACAGAGAGATATCAAAACAATTACAAAGCCTCCGTAAATTTAGAAGGATGTTCATTTCTATCTATTCACCCGTAATATTTGTGTCTCCTTTAGAAGGATGAAATGGGTGTGGGATTAACGGCTCTAAGGTTATTGTTTTAAGAATCACTTGTAGCTTGACATATTTAACTTTGGCAGTCTTTGCTTTCCTCAAAGAATTAATTACATGCCTTCAAGATAAAGTCTATCACTCTTGGGCGAATTTGCACTTTAGTAAAAAGTATTTAAATGTACAAGATTCATAGTTTATTTAATACGGATATACAGAGGATATATTTAATAAAATATGCTAAACATGGTATGCTTCGGGTTTGTTACTCGTCAGCTGGAGCCCCTGTAGACGGAATTGTAGGAGCTGCAGTGGCAGAATCCTCAGTACTATTAGATGAAGAACCGAAACAAGATGGGTCAAACCCTGTGCAGATGAGGCAAATGATCTGTTGGGGAAATTTTGGTTATTTAGGAAATCTTTCTATCTATCATTGTATCAACTAATTAAATAGTATTAAATGTCTTTATGTGATCGATTTACTATACTATTATATTCAAACAATACTGAATTATTATTGTAATGTATCAAGTTTTAACTATCAATATATATTATAATTTAATAATTTTATGCTGTTTATATTTAAGTAATGTTATCATCATTTTCATAGATTATTAGTGTTACATAAAACAAATATAAATTATTGGTTAAACAGGCGTGTTTTGTTAATATTCAATGTTTTATTGTCTTTCTTTACGTGTTTCAAGCAAAACTTCTTCTTGTTAAGTATAATAAATAAATACCACCAATGAATTTAAACTTCCTCTTGTAGAACATAATATCATTTTGTTGTTATTTTTCCAGATTTCAAGGCAATAATAGAATAACCACTTTAATTTTAATTAGATGAGCTTTGTAATGCTTCTGATAATCATTTAAGTTGCAAAGAACACGAATTGAAAGAATTAATAGAATAGGGTTTGCAATAGAAACATTATTGTAAATTATAATAATTTTTAGTGTTCAGCTTATTTTATTTAAGTTGCCTATATAATACTTGTAGGGTCCATAATTGGATTGGTCGGTCAGTGGCTTAAATTTTAAGATTAGCTAAATACCTTATTGTTTCGCGCGTTGATAACGTTACTCTCTAAACATTGTTTCTGGAATTCCGAGAATGGCGAAGCAGGTTTTATATCTGGAACTAATAGAACTGTATATAAATATTTCTTTATTACATCATTCAGTAGAAGTCCACAAGTATTAACAATAAGAACACCATTTACGGACGCTTGACAAGTGCATGTAAAGTCAATATGCAACAATATGCCAAATTGTATTGCATACATTAAAACATTCTTAGAGAATTTAATGTTAATAATTTAATGTTAATAATTAATAATTTTTATCCCGATTAAAATCGAAAGCTTTTAGGTAAAAAAAAATGGTTTTTTAATTAAGAATAAATAAAATAATATTTATAAAACAATATATCACGTCTATTATAAAATATATATATATTTTTTCAATATATTATTTTTGGATATGATGATCACGGATGGTTTGATTTGTATTATAAAATTCTTTCTATAAATATGAAAAAAAAGAAAACATCTAACCTTAGCACATTTTGAATTTGGAATATATTTAAGGATTCTAAAACAAACCTTTACTGTCTTCCTGCGCCGCGGAACATGATATATAAATAATTACTAAGCAAAAAACCAAAAATCGGAACAACGCCATAGTTCTTCTGACGAGTGCGAATCAAGAAATGGTATAGAACTTTTCGATTGTCTTTCAGTATATATACAGACGCTGAAAGATAAATAGAAACATAAAACTTTATTCATGATAATAATAGGTTAGTTTTACTACTAACCGATAAGAACTTTGAATTCTAAAAAGTACATAAAAAAACGAGTTATTTTATTAGTATAGTAAAAAAGATAAAATAAAAAATACCTTGGCTGCAAAAAAAATCTTTATTTCAATGTGAATTCTTATGACATATCCTCGTTAACATCAACATCGAAGAAACTTTTGTAACATCATTCTGTAGTGCTATTCTGTAAGAACATTTTATAATCTTGAAAACGGAATCCACGGTGAATATTAAATTGGTATTCTCTAAAACACGACAGCACCCATAGCTCCACACTTTCGAGTGTGAAAACGAGATTAGGTTAGATTTAATAAAGAGATACTTATGTAAGATTTGTAAAAAAGTAATGAATTGTTTTATTAATACGGCTTGCTCAAATTATAATTTCGAATTACCTCTTGATCAGAAATGCCAAAATGTAAACAGGAGCGTTCGATTTCGAAGTGAATCTTTCACTAGTTTTTTACAGCATAGCATAACTGATCGCAAATCAAACGCAAATCCTTTTGAAATACTTTATTGTATCCCCTCAAACATTACTTCACTCTTCACTCTTGTTAACTTTACCCTTCAAAAACATAAATGTGAAATTAGAGCCAAGTTCAATATTGCGACTGTTGTGATATATTACAATGATTGTTGATTTCAAATATATCTTGTGTGAGATCTAGATTTATTTATAACAACATAAAATATTTTATAACACTTAAAATGTCATTGCTTATTCCTATCATATTTTGTTTCTTTTATTGTATTTTCCTACGTCATTTACGGGGCATAATTGTATTTTTTTTATAATTGTATTTGTATTTTTTTGTGTACCGTGGTTCAAAACACCTGTTATTTAATTATTTGTAAGTATCTTATGATCTCACACTTTTGATGTACACTAAATATTTAAATGATAATTGAAATTAGGTTTAATTCAATAACGTTATAAATACGAAAGTCTACCATAGTCTTAGTTATAAGTAATAAATCCTTTTTTATTTAAAATCTAGATGCCAAACTTGATATTTTTGTAATATTATACATGTTGCTGCTCGCCAGTTTTGTTAGCTTGAACTTGGCTTAGCAAGCTGCCGCGTGTATAGATAAACTCGGATGTTCCGATGATCTTTAATATTACTTTATTTGAACTATATCGTACCCTTGAACCCCGACACAAATAGGTACGAGGGATGTTATAAGTTCAACTTGTCTATTTGTGTATTTGCGTGTTTGAGTCTTTGTCTGAACACTAAAACCTAGAAATCGATTTGCCTCTTCTATTGATACAGTTTTTAGCTATGTTTTGTGGAAATAAAAGCGGCAGTCTATTTTCAGTACTTGTTGGAACTTCTGCCAGGATATCACGCAACTTAAAAGATAATTTATATAACTCCGAATTTTGGTTAAATATATTAATTAATTTCGACTGTTTGGAAGTTTTTTATTTAAATAATAAAAGTTGCATGTTGATATGCAATTATGCTGTTTTTATGTTCCCTGCTACAGTCTTAAAGAGATTAAAGTGTTTTGATGTATGAGATATCGGTAGATATTTAAAAATAATCAAAAATAATATTTTTATTTCTTATGTTCCTAGCCATAAAAATATTATGTTTACAGTCTACTTGGACGAAGTCACGGGCAACAGCTAGTAAATTATATAAATTCACTTTAAAAAAACAAAAAGCAGACTACCTAATAAATGGCAGTTTTAATAAATTGTTTTAGTAATCAAATGTAATTTCAAAATATAGTCACGCAGGTTGCTAATAGAATCGTAAAATTTATTATATTATTTTTGTAGCCTAATTATCCAATAAAAGGGTAGCCTAAGCGTAAGTGGTATATAACATGGTATCGTTAATTAACATTAGATTCTGAATTTAAATTTATAATCCAAACAATTTTAACATTAAATTGTATCTAGTTTTTGTTTAAGTTAATATAAATCAAGTGGTAAACTATTTATATGCCATTTGCTAATAAGGATACTATCAAAGTTATACGTGATAGTAAATGGCATTTCGTCTCGACTATGTTGTTTAGACAAGGTTTAATATCTCTCATATGTTTCAATAAAATAATGACCTATGGTTATGCTTGTAATTAAGTACCGAATCATTTTTTTCAAACAGACTTTAAAGTGCTTTAAAATATTTTTTATTAGAATTTTCAAAGTAAATTTCAAGTAACCGATATAAATCATTGCTCTTTTATTTTATCTTGAAAATTAATTAATGTACGTGGCCCAGGGCACTGAACTCAGAGTAATAAAACAACACTTAAGAAAGTAAATGGCTGCTACAGTGTTTAAGAACTATTTCTTGATAGATTTCCACCTATTTCTACAAAAATCTATACATATAATAAAATCGTCACTGAGCCATTCCTGTCTGTGTATGTCTGTATGTTTGTGCACGCTAATCTCAAAAACGGCTTAACCAATTGGAATACGGTTTTCAGGAATTTATTATCACAGTCTTCACTTAACATTTAGTGTTTATTTTATCTAAATCGGTTAAGAAATAAAAAAGTTATGACTATTTATGTCAATGACGTAATAGGTACCATGAAAATCTTATTCTATACATGTAATAAATCTGTAGAGGAGTAGTTTTTGTACATTAAAAATATTAAAAAAAATATACCAGGATGAAAAGTAATAACTAACAGAATCCATTTTCAGCATTTTTAAAATCTTTGTCTGTTTATTTGTTTGTCTTTTAGTTGTGCACACAACATAAAAAAAAATCAAAAATTCATACAGGGAGACCTTTATATAAGCAACAATGTTTTTCTATTTTGTTCGTCTAAATGTTTGTATGTTAGTGCAGGCTAATCTCAGTAACGGATTAATCGATTTGGATGCAGTTTTGTAATACAGCTTTAATTCTTATCTAATTCAGTAACTTAAATACATTTAATATGGAACAATAAAGCCTCTTTCAGCATGTAATTTTAATGAATATTTTCGAAGATATTACAGATTTAAAATATAGGGTCTTCGCGTTTGCGGCGGTACGGTCTACCGGCGCACTCTGCTTTTGCTGCTGCTCTGCTCAAAAATGCTTTTGTGAATGTTCAGTATTGAAAATTTTGTTAATGCATATAGCTAATTCAACGTTTATCATTATAATTAGTTTTTTTTAAATAAATCAAGACCTGCAAGTTGATGGGGAAAATAACGTCGATTATGTAGCTCAAAATTCCTCAAGTTTACATGGTCATATTTTGATTATGTTCAATAAAAACCTGTAAGTTTAATAAATGGTTAGAATGGTTATTAAGTAACCTATTTAAATGGACGTTTAAGTAAAAACAAGACAGGTATAAAAATAATTACACTATTTAATATTGTATCCTTGTTAAAAACTTTAAATAGATTTTTGACTGAGCGATGTCTGCCGATGTTGTAATTTTGATTGTATTACTTAATAAGTCATATAGAGGCCAATACAAAAAAAGGGAAGTGGGAATTGTTTTACTACAAATTTAAGGCGTGCGAAGCCGCGGGCAAAAGCTAGTCTATAATATAATTAAAAGTAACCAAAAAAATAATGTTATTTTTGGAAAGGCAACACAGATTTAATTTTTCAACGAGTTCAAGGATTACTCGTTTACAGAGTAGTTTTCGTTAATATAGTGAAAAAGTCAATAAAAAAATGTTTATGAGGTTGACGTAGCTGACAAAAAATAATCTACATGAAAAAAAATTGTATATACATGTATTTAGATGTATCTATGAATATAAGATGAATTATGCGATTCTATAAAACCAGTTGTTATAAAAGTGCCTTCAAGGTCATAATTGCAACTTGCATGTCATTACTTGTCGTTAATTTGCAATCTATCTCATGAGGTTCTCCTCTGACGACTAAATTACTTGTTGGACTTTAATGCAGTAAACTTCAACATATCCATTTCAATAATGTGGGCCTTCTTGATGCAAAACTTGAGGAACTAAATAATGTATATGTTTCTTAATATTTAATCAATTAATAATTAAACTAACTATATATATCGTAGTTAATTGTTCATGAGTGGGAATGTATAAAACCTCCGCACTGTTGATCAGGGAATTGACGAGTGTCGACTGATATGAGTAACACGACTTAATATCGATTAATATGATAATCGAGTAGGTTCATTATTAGTGACTATGGTAATAAATGGTTAATACAATATTTGTCAACAGAAATGAGTATTACAATAAGTTGTGTATCATAAAACAATGTACATAGTAGCCTTGTGTAAATATAATACAAAGAATTTTTACAAAGTATTTAAATATTGACATGAATATTTAAAAAAAACATAATACTTTCATATTTTATATTGTAACTGATTATTATGTCCGGGATCCAATTTATTTAATGAAAATGTTATAAAACCTAATGGTTTATAACTTCAAACAGGTATTTATTACTTTTTAAAAGTCGGACTTTAGTTCCATCGTTCCAAAGTATAAGTCCACGGAGATGTAATAATATCATAATAATAACTATCTGTCCGTCTATTTCTTTGTGGTTAAACACATTTCTAGAATTAATATTTAAATTAAGAGAAACCAGTATCCTCCGTAGATTGAAAAAATACTTAGAAGAATGTGAAATTAATGAGTGTTCTTTCATTTCATAATTCTAATTAGATTAATTCATTATTACTTAAGGGAATAGTATCAATCGGTTTTATATCTTAGAGACTAGTTGTTAATTGTGAAAATAAATATAAAATATTATCTACATGTTTATACCTAAATTATAATGTGGACAAATACACAATCATGGTCATGGTCTGAAAACTGTAAAGCATCCCGTACTCTAAAAGTTGACTCTCTAAAAATCTATTTTCCAAATTTGAAAAAGTTTTTTGTTAAGCCTATAAAATTGGTATTGTGGAAATATACAAAATACTTTGACAACTTTTTTTCAAATTTCAACCTGAGAATGAAAGTTACGATTGCGTTCTAGTTGCAATAAAATTCGTTTTTCCCTGATTCTGTATTGATTTTATGTAACGGTATATGGTTAATTAGTTGGCGTGGAGTTTAAGTAATAACTTTTATAAAGTGTTCAAATCTACTAAAAGGTGTGTGGGCTTTATGAGGTGTAATAAACAGCCTACTATGAGCTTAGAATGACAATAATATTTAAGACTTACCCAATATTCCTTTTTAATAAATATTATTTATTTTGATATTTTTGACTGAAAAAAAAATGTTAGCGATAAGTAAAAAAAATTGCATTTTGTATTTTTACGAGGCTTCTTCATTATTTTTTTATAATGTTACTAAATGAATTATGTAATATGTTTATTATATTTTTTAATTAATAAATAAAGGTAATCCAAAAGTCTTGGCTAAAAATTTATAAGTAATGTAGGATTGATGGAAAACTAAAGATTTCCTCGGCAATGTTGTTACATTTTTGTTACCATAGGTGTCGCGTTTAAGAATATATTATGATCATTGCTCTGGATAGGTAAAAGTATTAAAACGAACTTTTTGTCATATGATTCGACGTAAGAATCATCGGAATACGTCCTTTACTTAGAAGCTAAGTTAAATGACGTTGTGTTAGTAAGCCTTAACAGCCTTTCCAGTGCATAAGTAGTATAAATAGGGTTTTCAAACTTAACTTTTTTTATACTCTCAAATAAACCTTTTTACATTATTAAAAATGAATTAAACGTTTTCCTAGAATAGAAAATACCCAAGTGAAAAATACATGGATGCACGATCCTGTAATCGGCTTAGTGTAGAAAAAAATAAAGTTCGCAAATTTCACGGAACTTCCTGAATAAAGTTATTTATTTTCTTTTTAATAATTAGGAGATTTTCTGACAAAATATTGTATGTAAATATCTGAGATTCATTTTATTATAAGTATCTTAATTAAATCAAATCTGACCTTAAAGCTTTAAAATTGATTAAATTGACATCGAATTTGAAAGCTTATTAATTTATAAATAACACGAGCAACACTCTAACCTGCAGCTTCTGAAATATCGTTTCGTCACTCAGCTTTTTGAGCTATCGAAAGATTAAGCTTGTTTGGCTAACATTTTTTTTTTAAGATTTATTTTGGTTATGAAATCTTTTCATTTTTTAGTTATCAAAGACTGTTCTGAAAAGTGATCCTTGTAATATAGGTTATTAGTTTTTTTGTTTGGTTGTTATATACAGCTAAATTAAATATTAAATCGGAGTTTAAGGTATCTTGTGGATACTATCTTAAAAATTATATCGCTGTGTGGGGTAAATTAAGTAAACAAAGTGCCATAGAACAAAAAGTATCCCAAATATTTAAGAAGAATATTTTTTTACAAAAAGTTAGTGCATAAAAATATTTGTTTGTATCCATATAATATTGCTAATTGTTTTACCTGTTTAGGATTAGTAATTATTAAATAGTTTTATCGTTATATTAACTTACGACATATAAGACTAAGAATTCATAAAACTAAATCCATTGTTTTATCATCCTACCGCAGGCTTCGAGCACATGTATAAAGATTCCGAATTCGTAGATACTGGCGAGACAAACTATATATGTATTAACATGAGTACAATTAGGTCAATGTTAATAATATTAATTATGTGTCACTATAGTTAACATTTTAAGGTAATTACTGTAAGTAGAAGCTGTAAGAGAATTACTATCTCAGTCAAGTCTGAGTGAAAACGCGCGGCAGTGATGATGTAGTTGCAACGAGTGAATACAGTATTTCTCCATTTACCACTAAGACAAACAATGCGAGTTGATACGTGTACATACGTACACAATAGGGTGGCCTCCACAAAGCAAAGTTTCTTTAACATGAATGTAAATTGAAAAGTAATCTGAGCTCAAACATTTTTTTAAATAAAAAAAGCTACTAATAAATGAATATAATGAATGTAGAAGCAGCGTATTTATCTTACATTTACTTTTATTATCTGTTATTAAATGTAAAGACTTTCAAGTGTCATACTGATTTAAATTATGAATAACACTAATCCCTTACCAAGATAAAGTAAAAAATATATTTATATATTCTGTTTTGTTATAAAGATTCTTTTTATTTCACCCACTTTTGCTTATTGACACAATGTAATATTCTGTCAATATAATTTATTTTATAGGTGATAGCATTACAGATACAATTTATTTCCCTGACGAATAGTAAGTACGTGTTTAGAATTAATAATAATCTATGGAACATAAAACTCAGGTAGAGGCGGTAAAGAAAAACTTTTATTTTTCTTTTATATTTGACAACCACTTTGATTCTTCTTGTAAAATCTTTTCGATAGTAAGAAACTTTATATCTAATATTGTGATAATAAAAATGACACTTTAATAAAACAAAAGGATTTCTTTATACTACATATTGAAGCAGCTGATAGTGTTAAGGACAGATTAATAACTATTAGTATTGGTCTTGCTGTATCTCAGCTCTCAAACTGACATATACTGACACTATTTAATAAACTAAATGGACAATATATTTTTGATGTACAATATCTTTCCACTCACTTTGTCGAAAAAGGAACGGAAGTTTTTACAGGAACAGGAAACATTTGAGTTCGGGATTCACACTTTTTTAGATTTGAACAATGAATAACAAGTGTCAGTATGACAGTAACATTTCCTTGTTTGTGTTTTGTAGTACGAATTTCATTTTCATTTTTAATTTTCAGGTATAAAATATACTACTTTTTCAATTGTTTTTAAAATTCGTTGTATATTCTAATAGTAAAATATTTTAGTTATCACAAGATTCTATTGTCTGCTCTCCCCCAGATTGAACCAGAAAAATATTTTTTAATAGAAAATTGTACTTTTCCTAATATAACTTAATCTATATATTTTTTCAAATAATGGCCTGCTTTTATGACATAATGATGATGTAGCTTATTACAAAAGTTTGCTTATACACGATTGCTGTTACGCTTTATAGTTCCTTTATTACATTTGTTAAAATTATTATTCAAATGAACGTTTTTATTTAATAATATTTATTCAAAAAAGTTCAATAACAGTTTGCATCTATATTTAGTGTAAAATACCGGCCCCACTAATGTAGGTCTTTTGTCTCAATTTATAAAGAATTAGAATCCGCCTGGGTCTCAATTTATTTTCAATATAATCTATATCTATACTAATATTATAAAGAGGAAATGTTTTATTATTTGTTTGTTTGTTTAAAATTAATAGGCTCTGAAACTACTGAACCGATTTCAAAAATTCTTTCACCGTTGGCAAGCTACACTATTCCCGAGTGACATAGGCTGTGTTTCATTTTCGAAAAAAATTAGAATGTTTACTAAAACTTGAATATTCTAACGCAAGGTGTAAAAAATAAACAAAAAACTGAGTGCGCTGCGAAAACGGTGAAAGTTACGCAAAAATGATGTTCTATGAAATTGTTCCCCTTTAAAAGTTCTAAAAAGAAGTCCGCGACAACATATATCTAGCTTTTAAGGTTGACTCACTATAACCTTTTATATGGTTATGAAATTAGTTCTAAAATAATACACACTTTCGAAGGTGTTTTAATAATAACGATATTATTCCTTATCCAAATAAATTATTTAAATATCACAGGCACTTAATTATGAACAACATTGCTCTTGAAAGCATTTGATTTTAACCAATAAGTAAGCAGTTATTTTAGTTTTAAAATAATACATAATGGTCAAATACCAAACGTACTTTAATGTGCAGGGTGTGTGGCCCGTTGAGAGCGGAGGGCTAATAATGTCGATAGCTAAACGCTGGCAGAGCCGCGGGCAACAGCTAGTATATTATATATCCAGGATGCTGTCTTTCACCGAAGATATTCGAATATAAAGGATTCATCGATTTAAAAATAAGCATGAATGATGTTTTTTTGTATAAGATTTATCCATAATAACAATATAATAATAATAAAGAAACAATTATGTTGTCAGTATTTAGTAAGTTTATTTTTCTTTTTTTTGTTGGGTTATTAGGGGTATCATAAAAAAAACAAAATAATAAAATAATCTCCAGCGAATTTACTCTAATAGTAATACGTAGTAGTACGTTGTTGTTCTCGTAGTAGTGTTGGTGTTTCGTCATCCAGACCGGACTTATTCCTGTATTCGAAACATCTGAGGCGCGTGATACTTGTGGAGCTTACTGCTCCTTGGGAAACAAACATCCCAAGGGATCACACATTCAAGCTCAATAAGTATTACGAACTAACCAACGAACTGATCAGGAATAAATTTATAGTTAGTCTGTACGCGGTAGAAGTGGGAGCGAGAGGTATAACAGCAAAATCTCTCTATAGCCTACTTAAAGATCTTGGCCTTTCTAGAACAAGCATCGGTTCATTTCTAGAACGTACTTCAAAGGCGGCATTAGTAGGTTCTTTCCAAATTTGGTTAGGTAGGGAGAGGAGTGTTTAGGGTGAAGGTGAGCGTTTTTGCGCATAATAAAGGGGCCCCTTAAACCTACTCCTGGGTCGCAAGTCCCAGGCACTGCTTGCACTCCTCTCCTTGCAACGCGATGGGCCCGGCACCCGCACGGTGAATCCATGGATTGCTAAGAAGCTTCGTCTTCTGGAGTACGTTGCTATAACAATAACGGATAAAGGAAAACATACCTAAAAATTAACTTCCCGCATGTTCGTTCACATGGAATAGTTGAGGTTAAAGTCTGCATTTGAAACTACTGAACCCAGGAGACAATTAATTATCAGCACGTAAGAAACTGTCTTCAAACATGATCAGTCATTTTTAGCTATTTAAATTTTAAATAAATATTCAATGAATAATCATTGACACAATGTAGGTAGAACCCCTGAGAAACAGTTCTGTCGCTTTGCTATTATTAGTTTAAAAAAACATTGCAATTAATTTCTTTCTATCAAATTCTAAATTTCTATCGCCAGTTCTTCAGAGGTTTTTTTGTTTTTTTAGCAAGCGATAGCTATGACAAGGAAAAAACGTTTTGTATAAAACTTATTTTCTATAAAGATTTTTGTCTTTGATTTTTTGTCGCAACTTACATCCAAGAATACTAATATTATTATAATATATAATAATATAATTTTATATACAATCGTCTTTATCGGGACGAAGGTATAACCATTACAAAAACATGACAAATAAATTAAATTTTATAACAGTTGAAATGTTTATTCCGCAATATATAAGTAATCATATTAAAAGATGATTTGTCAAATGTAGTTCCGGAGATTATCACATTCATACAAAAAAATCATATTCTGCGAATATATGTTTTATTTATACGGTTGGTATATTCATTTTTCCTTCTTTATTTACTTCAATTTTGGAAATATAACCTTTTAGTTTTGTTATATTAGTATACCTGCATAAACCTTGTTCTTATAAGCTTACATTAAGTAATAATTAATATAATTTCAATTAGTATTTTCCTCGAAATGTCATGTTTAATTTACGAAGAACACCAAGTTATAGTAAGATGTAAATTGTCCAGAATGATTTATTTGGTACTCAAAAGGGATCTTATGTTTTTTTCTTAACATATATAAATACTTAATATGTATTACCTATTGCCAGCGAATTTGCCTACATCCTCATGACTCAAATAATTAGACCGTTCTAAGGGATTCTTTATAAAATGATGAATTATATGCATGGATTTTGCTGATTTTGTCTTTACCTTGAAATCTATACTAAAAAATGCATATTTATATATATGTATATGTATATGTATATACTGTTAATTGATAAAAAATAAACAGAACAAGACATCTAAAACTGTAAAAAAATAATTTATTCTTTTAATCCAGGCCCTTTGTTATTATTTTTTCAATGTTTTTAATGTACATAAATACATTATTTACATTTTATTATATATAAGGAATACTTATAAATGTTATAAATGGAATACTTATAAACGCTTTATTTTTTCTACTTGTAACGGTGTCACTTTGATATGTAGAATCTTAAAATAAGTATGGAATACAAACTTTTTAAGTTAAAAAAGTGATATTATTCCTTTTATTTCAAGCTTTTTTATATGTCACTTTAGCTGTTCCCATTGATTCTATTGTGCGGATTATATACTATGCACGGAATACCTTCGAAATGTATCCGAAATACAGTAGTTCAGACTTAGAGATCGCGCTTGGGAAAAGAGTATTATTTACCTTAGCCGTATAATCTTCCTTAGAATCTTCAAATGTTTCGGATACGCTCCAGAAATAAACGCGCTTAAACAAACAAACATGTCAGCTTTTTTGAACTAAATGAAAAAAATAGTTTGTAAATCGTAAAAATATATTTTTAATATTTACGACAGTGAAATGAACAGCTTTATATCCGATGAATAAGTCTAGAGCTTTTATCATAGATATCACCGACTTACTTCCCATTAAAAGTTTATGAGAAGTGCACGATGATCTTCTGAATGGCATTAGACAATAGAAATGGATTTAGAGACATCCAGTTTAGATTTCTGAGTCCCATCTTGATCCTTAACATGCGCAGAGTTCCCGGCATTCAAACAGGAGTTACGAGCAACTCTAGTCTATTTTGTGAGACTCGACCGCGTGGTCGCCTCTGACAAACGAACGGGAAATCAACCAACTTTTGAACGCGCTTTTAAAAACAATTTTAAATTTAAATAAAAATGATTGAGACATTAATATTACATTAAAAACTCAAGGAATGAATTAACAAAAACTTTCAAGGAAAAAATATTTTGTGAAAAATTGTGTGTGTTTAAACTAAATAATACGATCGTTTATTGTTGCTTTAACCGTATTTTATGTGCAGAAAAAGCTTTATTTCAGGCCACAGTGTGAAAGATAAAGTTCGTAAAGTTGAATGATTTATGTTGTTGGCGCGACGGTGTGGAAAATTTTAATTCGATCTGATTGTCATCTATCGGTGAGTAAGTTTGTATTTTAATTTTTTGTTAATTTTTTGACAGTAATATTCATTACTTAATGTTTCACTTTAATTTTTTATATAACAAAAAGGTAATTAATGCCACGTGCAGAAAAAAATCAATGTTAAAATATTTAACATTACCTAATTTTTTAGTTTTTATAAAAAAAGATTTTTTAGTTTACAAATTAAATAATAGACAGTAAAAAAGTAACAATTTATTTCGGAATATGATGGTAGTTTATTTTAAATTGTACTCCAGGGAAAAATTAAAAATTTCCTAAGCATATTATACCAAATATACATACAATATATTACAACTAATAATTGCCCTGTATCATAGTAAAATAAAAGTATGATGGCCTTCAAAGTAAAATATAAACTAAAATTAGTTAAACTAATGGCCTGTCGAAATTATATCGAATATGATTGATATTACTGAGGCAAGCCAAAGAGATTAAAATAGAATTTAATTTAACAACCAATAAAACTGTAAGCGTACGTCAAAAGTTTGAACTTTATTAATATTTAAATAATTATAACTGTGCTGCCTCTACTTGTAATCCAGCCACCGTATAACTTTACAGGGTTGTCGTAAGAGTAAGGTAAGGGTTTAAAATAAAAGTGGATACCGTCCACTGATTTTGAAGGTTGCCGAAATCACCAACACGCATTCCCAGAAGGTTTAGGTTAGGTTAGATGCCGGTCCTAAAAATGTCGGCAAGTCTTTAGCAATAAACTAGATCAATTGCGGCGACTCCAAATAAATGGTATTAAAACTGGTAGACGATGATTGTTTTATTTTCTATTAAACGATGCTAACATCTATTTACGTTTTCAGATATTAAACATTTACATACAATTAAATGTCAGGAATAAACCATTTAATATATTATATTATATAATTATTTGCTTTGCAAATGATGTTAGCATTATAATAATTATTTTATTAATTTTTATTGATATTTCACTTCATTCTAATATTTTTTTTGAGGACATATTAAATTAATTTAGATATAACGGCGTACTATATACATTATTTTCTTTATACTTCTTCTATTTTTATCTTACAGTCCTGTAGTAGCTTAAATTATATTTAATCTTGCATATAACAAAAATGTAAATAACGAATTATAAAAGACACTACTGAAGGTACACTACTAAAGGTACATGGACATTTAAATTTCAGTAACTTGTCGAAATATATATTGCCTTTTCCCTTAGTAAATATTCCGTCATCAACATTAATTACTGTTAGGAAGCCCGCTGTAATTACGATATTTTATTTATATTTAGTTGATATGATAAAAATATTTGTTGTAATGTAATAAAAATACATAAAATTGTGACCGCGATTAATTATATCGAAAAATAAAAGTTTTTATTAATATATAACATAACAATTAGTTATAACTTATGTAATAAAGCCATAATATTTAAATAGAAAACAATTTCCTTTGAATTAGAATTGCCAATAAATTGTCCATTTCCTCACACATTACTTAGAATGTCATTGTAACAGAAACAAGGAGCTGATTTCCATATAAGTGATAAACGCTGATAAGTTCTCTCAGTGTTTTCTTTGTATTATTTAATATATTTTAAATAAAAAGTGTGTGTTGACCAGGATTTATTTTAGATATTAATTAACATTATAGTTAGTAGGTTAGAATCATTTCGAAATCTTTAACCTTCAGATATCACCTATTAAAATTAAATACAATAAACCCAATAGCAAAATGAAGAGATCTTAATTTTGGCATTAAATTTAAGACAGACTAAACATGATAGTCACCAACAAATTTAATAAAATATACTTTATACAACTATACCATTTGTTACGATTTTAGAAGTCAAGCTATAACTTGCAAGTAGCAGAAAAATGATAATAACAACACTATGTGACATACAACCATATATAAAATTCAAGTAATGCGATTTATAGCAAACATTTCACAAATCTCTTCATTCCTGAAATAGTTTACCGTCGGCAGCGAATCGAATATATGTTTACCATTTACAATACATTTCAATATCTTTTAAACAAAAGTGGACGATGTGGATAAATATATGTATATTATGTATATGCTACATACAATATATGCGTTCTTTAACATCTAAGCTGTGAAGAGGTCGTCAATCTAGTGTTAATGGTTATCGCAGATCTTACGACTGGATTGTAATCTAGCCCAAGTTAATATTAACCCTTAAAGGAATTTGAAGGCCAAAAGGCAAATGTTCCGTAAAAATGAAGTTATATTGCCAATTTCGCTCCGACCATTGATGTATATGCCCTGAAAAATAAAAGAAAAAATAAGAATTTACCTTTGAAGTTTTAGTAGATATTCAGGTGCAAAAAAGTATTTTTTGTGAAGCTTTAAATGTTTACCATCAACTAAATATTATGTGCTAGTCGATGCAAATTAATATTATAAATTCCATGTCTTTACAAGATACATTTGTAAGAGTCCGTTCTAACTGAGAAACATTCTTATTAACTTGTATATTTTATATGATATTTGACTATTGAATAATAAATGCACCAAACAAACTTAAAAGATATAATACAAAAAATAATGTTACTATCATAGATAAAGATACGCTCTTGAAGTTATGACTTCCTAGGGTTTTATAGGAATTATTCAACAGAAATAATAAGATTAGTTCAAGAAATAAAAATGTTGTTTTAGTTTTCAAAACCTTAGAATCTTATTTACTAAGATAAAAAGTTATTTATGTTGTCTGAATCGTTATCGTTCTTATCGTTGTCCTTTATTCTTATACTATATCATTTCAAAAAAACTGATAGCAGCAAATTTGATGTTACGGAATAGATTCACATCTATTTGTACCCTTGGTTTGTAATTAATTTAATACCAAGGAAGTTACGAGATAGCCTAATCAATATTTGATCTTCATGAGATGTGTTACAAATCTAATGTTCACTATTAATTATTAAATTAAAGATATTTTTTACATAATATTTGTTGTTAAAAATGTAAGGCAAATAAATTAATATGCTATCCTAGCCGAAAGTCTTCAAAACACCATTTTATTATAATTAACACTAAAGCAGTAAAGAAAAACCGGCAAATAAGCTCTCACTTATTTTGAGTTTATTTGAGAATATTTACTTACTCATAATTAAATCAATAAATTTAAAATTAATTTCCATTGGGACATAGTCATTATGATACGTACCGTAACTTCGTACTTATATCCAATTAAATACAAAGTCCCAGTTTTTATCATGAATATTAATTTCATAAGGTACTTTGAAATAATCAGTACGTAAAAATACATATAATCCCATTTCTTTCTCACCCGGATTCCTTCAATGTTCATGTCTGAAAAACATTCACTTAGTTTCCTTAATACTTGCTAGGTTATGGTTATGGTTAAAATAAACAATTTAATAATGTAACCATGAATTTAGGTCTCATAATTTGTAGCAATCACGTAATTTAGTATCGTAAGTAGATCATAAGTTATCGGACTGCCTACGTAGTTATCGTTCTGAATCGGCATTTTAGCGAAGAGTATTTTAACACTCTACACATTTTTTTCATAAAATATGCAATAGATTCAAAAATAAAAAAAAAAAAAAAAAATATAATCCTTTATATATTCATAACTATTACAGTGAAGAGTTATTTTATTTTAGTCTAGTTCAATGTCCTACTTTCAATCTCATACACCAGCAAAAGTTACTAATGAATTACTTATTCAACTAAAACCATGCATTGAAAAATAGATCAGCGTCACTCTTCTATTAATTAAATAAATTTATGAAATTAATTCACCTTTATGCAATAAAGACGTTTAATGAAAAGTATACCTTCGTTAATATGTTTAGCAAAAACAAATTGTTTCTAGAAAAACAACAGCCTTATGATAAACACACATCATAATATTATATACGTTCGTTAAATGTGTTTACTTAATAGTTTGTACTAACAACGGTATTACGTGCCCCGCTACATTTTACGCCTTTTTGGACCATTTTTTATGTAGTTTTCTTTTTTTTGTGCTATCTACATTTTTCTTTATAATTAAAAAAAACTAATAGCTTTTGTGAACGTGTTCCAACGAAACTCAAACATATATTATTAATTATTTCAAAAAATGGTACCATAATTTACTAAACTACATAGTATAATTAAAAGAAGAGCTTGCCACTACCAAGTAGATTATGTAGAATGGTTGGCGATTCAGTGGGTAGAGCAATTAGCCACTGCACAATCAGGAGCCCATCTAAGATCAGTGATGCACCGATGTCTTTAATTAGAATCCCTCACTGGCCAGCACATTGCTTTTCGGTTGTAAAAACGTTTGATATTTACAATATACTCTTGTTATCTTTAGATCTTGAGTGAATTTATTTTTGATCTGTTGTAGTAAAGTCAAGGGTAAAGGCATAGTTTCTAACTCTATAATAAATATGATTGAGTAATTTTAACATTACTCAATCATATTTGTTATAGATTTAGAAACTATTCCTATAGTAATATTAATAATAAAATTATTAATATTACTAGATTCGATTTTATGTTCTCGCGATACTTTTATCTCTAAGGAAGTTTAAATAGCTATAAAGTGTTTTTTTTTCTTTTCTTTCAGTTTTTTTTTTATCAGTCTTTAACACTTGATTTTTGTAAGGTTTATGATTAAATATCATAGAAATGGCTCAACTGATCTAGATAAACAAATTTAAATAAAAATAATAATGTATCATTGAAATCGGCGTAGATATTTTTTGTGTTATTCGCAAGGGTAATAAATAAGTTCGAGTGCCAACTACAAAATTTAACTTAGTTCAGAAAAGCAATATAAATTTTACATAAATACATATTTGATATAAACCTTTTTCCCCACTATTACCCTCACAAGATTGCTTTTTAAAATGAAGTAGTTTTTGTTAAGTACTATTATGTTTTACCTTCCTTATTGTACATGACTGGTTAAATTTAATATTATATTTTATTATTTCATCTCGTCACCTCCATTTCGTCTTACTGTGAACACGATTGCGGCAAAGCATTGGAAGCGTCGGGTTAGATTTAAAAAGTAAATTTAAAATTTAATTCAATATACGCGAGTTAAATCCGTAAAAATAGTTTTATTTCAATTATTATTACATTTTAAATAACTTTTTTTATTTGGACTTTTCATTCTAAACTCAAACGATTGTTCGATATCAACAATATTTTTGATTTTAATATTAAAATTACTCTGATTTTCGTTCTAATAAAATCATAATATAGCTGTCCTATTTGTTAGAATAGATCAACACTCACCAATAAAGAGTTGACGTCAAACTATACTATATTGTGTAATATTGTTCTGTTGATCAGAATGTACAATATACTAAACACAACGTGTTTGCTACGTTATGTCATAAGCGGTATCACATCCGTTTCCGTTTTGAAATTCCGAGTAGAGATGAGAACATTTTCAGTTCCCTGCTTCACAAGGAATTTCAGAGACAAAAAATTAACGATCAAAAAATACACCTTTGTATACTTCGGGTCTGGATTCAAAACAGTCTCTCGAGGATATCACGGCCGTTTGAAAATCGAACCACCTTTGACTCTCACCTGAACTGCAGACTGAACCTCGATATGAAATATTAAATATAGTTTATTTTAGATAGATTACTGACTTAGAAATATATTTTTTATAAAATTTTAATAAAAACGTTTAAAAATCATTATTGTTTTTTTTTCTTTTAAATAAAAAACTTAGTTCGCACAAAATCAGGTGTTATAAAAAAGATGTTTTTGAAATGATCCGAAAAAGAGGTTGAGAATAACTATACAATGTCATGGATGACTCATCGATACAATATAAGTTGCCTTTACTATAGTGACCATTATAATGAAACGAACGAAGTTTTGGGTTGAACTACTATAATAATTAGCCCATTCCTATTATTTTCGTCTTTGACTTTGGATATTTTTTTTTTTTTTTTTTAGCGTTTGAAAAATGCGTTACGCATCATCCCTGCGGAAAGAAAGGTGATGACCGAGGGGGTATGTGGGACTACCCGGCAGTATAGAAGACGCTGCCATTTTTAAGGCTACCCACTAAAAAACCAACGGTTGACCTCATCGTCTTAGTGGGACGCCACGGGATCTTGACTGACTTGGCTGACTTTGGATATTCTACTTTAACTTTAATATAGTAATATTTTTAAATTCTGTAAGTTTTGACAATGTTAAACTATACTTACACTGACTACTTAATGCAATAAAATTTGACAACAAACTAAAAAATATAAACGAAATCTTATAAATATAAGTAGAAATAGAATCTGGGACACCGTTACTCTTGAATCTTTTAATTATTCTTCGTGATTGAATTTCAATCACTTTTCTTTGGGTAAATGGAAAAAGTTTCAAAATCTATTACGAAATTTACATGGTAATATATAAAAACAATATTGCCTTAAATATTTTGTTTGCAATCGTTTAATAAACTTATAAAAGCTGTATACCGAGCTATAAGCAACAAAAAAAAATACTACGTCATAAAAAATATGTTGTTTTGTTCAAGATGTATTATCCGTGAATATAAAGCTCGTTGACACAATACATTTTACATTTTAAAGATGTTTTTTCATTAATTAGGTCTGGCATTTCTTTAATTCATTTATTATTCATTATGATTCCTATTATTCATAAATATAAATCCAATTTAAATTTTCTTACAAGTAATTTTTATAACATTCTATATATAATTTATTTTGTTACTATTGATTTTATGTATGCTTGTAGAAATGCTTTGAAAATCACAGATAAATAGCTACTGAATTTTTGCGAGAGATGTTATATAAAAATAGTATGTTAAAAATTTTAAATTATTTCTTATTTTTGTTGATTGTAGCGTAAGTGTAGTGATAAAATAAAACAATACTAACTATTAAAAAAAAAACCGAGTTAGGTGCTATATATATATATATATATATATATATATATATATATATATATATATATATATATATATATATATATATATATATATATATATATATATTCAGAAGTCCTAAAAGTTATATATAGGTACCTTTTAAGTTAATTTATATTGAAACTAATGTATGAAAAGCGTAGGACGCAAGCTATTATTTTAGATTAAACCTATATATTGTGGTATTATAAGCATTACTCCAATTCATTGAGAATGTTTAAAATTAGTTAATTTAATATTATTTACGTTATATAATATATATGTAAGTGAAGGGACATTAGAGATACGACGCGACGATCTTACTGATTATACTGTCAGATACATAAGCTTTCTAAACAGAGGAAGTGCAAATTGAAAACACAACATATTCTCAATTCTAGCAATGACTTAAGCATAGAATATAATGGTAATAATACATTTTACTTATTAATGATTTTATGTTATTCGTTGAGGTTTGTGTCGAGTAAAACATAACAAGATTTTGCAATATTATTGAAGAGATACAAAAATCATTAAAATTAATATAAAAAAATAAAACCCTCTCATACAAAAAGACGTCTAAAAAGAATAAAAATAATATAATTATGAACTTATTGAAGTCGTTGCGTCTGGGGACTGTTGAAAATACGTTTACCATGGATTCTATTTTACAATTTTTTAAAGCTAATGAATGATCACTTAGACTATACGTTTTGATAATGTTATTTCGTTATTTGCCTTGGTAAATAACTTGCATTTTGAATTCTTCCTTTATTTACCGGTCCACCGACGCAAGGACTTCAATAACTACATAATGATATTATTTTTTTATGTTCTGTTTAGACGTCTTTTGGTATGGAAGGATTTAAATTTTTCATATTAATTTTTATAATAATATTATCTATTTTTTTTTTTTTTTGTATCGGAAGTTTTTTTAATTTTTATTTTACTTTTTTCAGCTTTTTATTTATTTTTTATGTTGCACTAAATAAACCTACGAACACATTAATTTCACTTGTTAGGTTGTTACTATTAAAATTGTAGAAGAACCTTTGACCAGCACCTATAAAAGCTCCAAATCTTTGAGACGACTGCTCCTATTTCGACCAAACATAGTTAAGATTCATCTCGATAAACCAAGTTTTAGATAAAACAATTAATCCAAATCCGTCCACGCGTGTGGCTGCTACGTTGCCACATACAGACAGTTGTGTATGTGACACACAGATACACAGGTCAAACTTATTATACCCCCTTTTTGGGTCTGAGGTTAATAAAACACTCTAACACCGGCTAAGACTTTGTGTTACCTTTGGATTAACAAATTATTCGTCAATCATTAGATATAGTTTAAAATATTCAATTAAAGTGTAAGACATTATTTATAAATATTCTATTGTTATTTTAAATTATATTTCGTACTTATATCTTTTATTAAATAGAATAGATTACAAAAAAGACATAAGGTATTAAAAAACAAGCACCGGTTATATATTAACACTAGCAGACCCGTCCACGCGTTGCTGTGGTTGCTTATGTTTTGGATATACCTATTACATTGTAGTAAACTATTTAAGAAGTCACGGTATTAGAAAAAATAAAATAAAAATTTTAAAAACCAATGACCGCTAAGTAAAGGAAAAATTCAAAATGCAAGTAAATTTATCAAGGCCAATAACGAAATAACAATATTTTGATATTATCGTGTAGTCAAAGACCTCATTCATTAGCTCCGAAAATGTTGTAAAATAGACACTCATCAACGTATGTACAAAGTTCCCCCGAGGTAACTTCTCGACTTCAATAAGTACATAATAATATTATTATCCTTTTTAGACGTCATCTAGTATCGGGGTTTATTTTTTTTCCTGTTTTTTTAAATTATGTCACTTTTTCTATGTTGTACTAAACGAACCTACGAATACACTAATTTTCCATGTTTAGGTTTTTACTATCAATATTGTATAAAAATCTTTCGCCAGCACCAATAAAAGCTCCATATCTTGGAGACGACTGCTTCTATTGCGACCATACATTTCTAAGAACCATCTCGACGAACCAAGCATTCAGTTAAAAAACCGCATTCAAATCCGTTTACGTCGTTGGCCGCTACGTATTCACAGACAGACACACAGATACACAAATCTACAGGTCAAACTTATAATACCCCTCTTTTTGGGTCGGGGGTTAAAAATAATGATGTGGACCGCTATGTTTTTTTACATAGATGCAATTTGTAAAGAACATGGCGACATGACTAATTTTCTACTACCATTACCTAACTCTTGATATAATATAATAATTATTAGTGATGCGACGAATATTTGGTAAGTATTCGGTATTCGGTGTATTTGTCATCTTTTTCGCAATTCGTATTCGACCGAACTATTCGGTTTTGATACCGAATATATTCGGTTCGAGTATTTCTATTTTTTTGGTTACACCAAGCTATACTATACGACACTATACCGCTATACGTTAGGCGTCTGCGCTCCACTACTTGACCAACAGGGTGGTTGCAATAATGAAATTATTATTTACCAAAGAAGACGAAAACGTTAAAGCCGGTCTAAAAATTCACCGGATTGGGATTTGAAGGAGGTCTTTGAACACGATTGATCAAAATTATCGTACAGTTGAGGTATTTAATTTTAAATTTAATTATTCTTATTTTATTTAAGATGGTAACAAATGAGTACACTACACATTTATAAATAAGGTATGTAGGGCAGATAGTTTTAAATGTTTGAAAATAATATTTTTATTTTAAATTATTAATAATTTAATGTTTAATTAAATTTTGCACTAATCGGTGCACAATATTTTTGGTTGACCCATCTCACCTAAAAAAGGATCAACGAAGAAGCAGGTATAATTTGACTGTATTATGTTCATTATAATATGAGTTTATATATACTTCAGTCTAAGTAATACATGGCGGTAACAGTAACTCATAATTTATTCTCAGCATCGCGTGTTGGTTATGTTGTTAAATTGTATATGAAACATTTGCACTTTTAACATTACGCCATCTGTTGAACACTAACTCAATCCAGTCAACAGATACAACGCCATCTGTTAAATTTGTTTGGATTCACAGATAATTGTAGAGAAATAATTTTCAATAAAATAATATTGCGACTTAAAATTAAGATATAAGTTATCCTATGTTTCAAGTTAGATGAAACTGCACACGGTGTGCAAATTTGATTAAAATCGGTTAAGTAGTTTAGGAGTCCATCGCGGACAAACAACGTGACACATAATTTATATATATTAAGAAAAAGAAGATATACACATTAATTCTACTAATATGGATATATCATATTTTTTCTGTTGTTTATTCATTTATATTAATACATTTACAAGAATTTAGGTTTCTACTAAAAAAAATTGTTTATGAAAGTTACCCTACTTAACATTACTATTACAACACAAGGTATTAATAGATTATAGATTCCAGTAATAATTTATAATTAATTTATCATTGAAATAATAATTATTGAGATAATTGGAGTTCAATAAACAAATAAAACAATAATTTATTATATTTTAATTAAACATATAATTGACATGTTTATTGTTGAATTCCAATGAAGTATTTTGTAGGTCAAGTTCTGCGTTATAAGACAGTCAATTTAAATCGAAGTCGTGTTGCACAGCTGTTGTCGGTTCCATGAGATAAATGAATGTTTCAGTTCCAATTCCTTTGTTTCAACTTTTGTTAGTAGATAGGTTTAATGATGACTGAATCAACTTCATGAGCTTGAATCAGTTAAGTTTGTTTTGTTTTTTGAACTCTTTAAAATATCACAAAGATAAACTTTTTTATTATTTCGATAATAAAAAAATATTCATTTAACACATACCTAGGACTGGATTTG
Organism: Napeogenes sylphis; assembly: GCA_959347405.1. NCBI lineage: Eukaryota > Metazoa > Arthropoda > Insecta > Lepidoptera > Nymphalidae > Napeogenes > Napeogenes sylphis. The sequence goes on from OY365783.1 coordinate 4,159,885, forward strand.
AAATATCTTATTTTAAAGTTTTCACTGGTGATAAATTCGAACATGCTACGTCACGCAATAAATTTGGAATCATGTTTTTACTTAAGAAAATCTACAATCTGCTTTTATGTTACAGCTACCCCTTGCGTTTCTGCCTGTTTACATTAGTTAGAAATCACTTCAATATTTTTGAAATAAAACTTTTTTTACGGATTTAATTCGCGTGTATTGAATTAAATTTACGGTTTAAATCTAACCCGACGTTTCGAATGATTTGCAGCAATCGTGTTCACGGTAAGACGAGATGGAGATCAAACATCTGCTTTTCTAGAAAACCTTAATCTCATTTACAACAAAATACAATTTACAATGGAATTGCAGTCAAATAATATTTAGCTTTTCTTGATATTCTTATTATCAAGAATCCTTACAACACATTAGGACACACTGTTTATAGGAAACCCACACATACAGATAGGTACCTCAATGGTGAATCACACCACCACCTAGGGTGGACTGGCTAGCCAGTTAGCTACCATTGGCAAATCATAGTTTCTGAGAGCACAACACATCTGTGAAGCCGAACACCTAGAGGGCGAGCTGCAGCATGTCAAGCATGCCTTGTTCAACAACCCCCTTTTTTTTTTTACACATCGTCCCTGCAGCCAGGAAGGTGATGGGGTATGTGGGACTACCCAGCAGCATGGAAGACGCTGCCATTTTTAAGGCTACCCACTAAAAAGCCAACGGTTGACCTCATCGCCTTAGTGGGACGTCACGGAATCACTTTCGCACTCACCGTGACGCCTCGGCGGAACCCCCTGCGAGGGGCCCCGATCAACTTAGGGACACCCTCACCTCGTAGGCCTGTAATGGGTGGAAGAGGTCACCCCCCTCTCCCATCCAGGCACTACAGCTGGGGAAGGAGGCTGCGGGCGTAATCCCGCCTCCTTTAACCCAGCCTACCCATACGGAGCGGTTCAGAGGAGGCTGCCTCTCTGTCCCGCTCTGCGGCCTCTTTCGCGGCAATGACTTGCTCGCAGAAGGAGGCCATAGCCGTGTCCACGGGCTCGTCACAGTGGTGGCAGGAGGGGGCCGCCTCTCTGCGCGCTATCTTGTGCAGGTACTCTCCGAAGCAGCCATGCCCCGAGAGCACCTGCACAAGACGGAACGTTAGAGTCCCGTGCCGCCGGCCGATCCAACGATCGAGATGGGAGGAAATAGCCCCCAACGTCGCAAGATCGGCCGACGGGGACTCTAAGTCCCTACTCCACTGTCGGATCAGGGCTCGGTGAGCTAGAGCCCTGATCCGATCAGCCTCGAACCTAACCCGCCCGACCCTGGCTTCCACCCGGTGCCAATACACTCCGACGAGGACCCGCGCCTGTAGCTCCCAGGGCGGATCGCTCGTCAGGAGTGTGGCCGCAGTGTATTACACTGTACGGTAACCCCTGATCACCCTCACCGCTAGGACCCTTTGCGTGCGTTGCAAAAGGCCCCTGGAATTCGCGGTGAGGGCTCCCGATCATATGGGAGCACCATACAGGGTCATGCTCCTCACCACTCCAGCATATAACCGGCGGCAAGGAGCTTGCGGCCCTCCGGTGTTGGGCAGAGAGACTAACTTCGGGGCCAGCAGAGAGAAGTGAGCCCGAAGTTCCATATACCGTCCAGGGTGAGGCCCAGATACTTCATCTGAGCCTTCACCGCCACCCGCGTACCCTGGACGAAGATGTACGCCCGACGAGGGGGACCCCGGCGAGGGCCGTGGAACAGGATGGCCTTCGTCTTGGAAACGGAGACCTCCAGTCCCAACAGCCCTATGCGGTCCGCTACATACGTAGCGCCGACCGTGGCAAGACGGGCTGCCTCCGCAAAGCTCCCTCCGTGCGCCGTGACTAGGGTGTCGTCAGCACCTTCGTCCGGGGGAGGAGCGGATAGCAGAGCTGCCACTCATAGCCCAGGCTGCACAAGACCGGTCCCAACACGGACCCTTGTGGAACCCCTCGGCTCACGCCACGTCGGTAGACCCGCCGGTCGCCGCACTCCCACAGGACCTCTCTATCCTGCAGGTACGCCCCCAACAGCCTGCGGAGATAGGGAGGCACTCCATGGAACCGGAGTGCCTCAACCAAAGTTTCAAACGGCAGGCTGTTGAAGGCGTGGGCGACGTCCAGCGAAACCGCCAGGACGGCATCCCCCTCGGAAACAGCCTCTTCGGTCAGGTCTCTCAGAGCTCTCAGGGCGTCGATCGTTGAACGTCCCGCCCTGAAGCCGAACTGAGCGTCTGAGAGACCCGGAACTACCTCCTGGAGGTGCTGGACGAGACGGGTAGAGAGGACTCTCTCGAAGAGCTGCAGCATGTCAAGCATGCTTTGTTCAACAACCACCTGCCCATACCTCGCCAGCGTCGCAGAAACCGCGTCAAGCCACCCACAGTTGAGCGTCAACCGGCCCTACTACCATATGTGAAAGGAGTTATTGACAGAATCGGCAACATCTTAAAAAGGTTTCTATTAGAACTATCTACAAACCTCAACGGAAAATGAGCCGATTCCTGAGACCTATCAAAAGTAATATTCCTTTACAATGTGCTGGAGTATATAAACTTGACTGCGATTGTGTCAAACAAAGAGGAGCCTCGGTATAAATGTTAGGGAGCACATCTCGGATATCAAGCATAGGCGTACATCGAAGTCAGCAGTGTGTGAACATACCACAGACAAGACCAATCATTATATAAGATTTGATAAACCTAAAATCCTCTCTAAAGAACATCATTAAATTCCAAGAATGGTTCGTGAGGCTATTGAAATAAAAAACAGCCTAATTTTAGTAAAGAAGATGGTTGGGGATTATCTAACACCTGAGACCCACTTTGGAAAAATATAAAATCCCATGTTTGTGACCGCACTGTAAGACCTCAAGATGCTGTTAGTGCGTTTTGTGTGAATCCTGAACTGTACGCCCGGAAGATTAGAAACCGTTGAAGGTAGATGACTAATTAAATGACTTACTGACAGACACCTCCATCTCGTCTTACCGTGAACACGATTGCTGCAAAGCATTCGGAATGTCGGGTTAGATTTAAATTGTAAATTGTAAATTTAATTCAATATACGCGACTTAAATCCTCAAAAATAGTTTTATTTCAATGTGTAGTACTCGTGATAACCTTAGAAAACACTACGATGAAAGTTATATGTTTTACCGTTATCCAGTGCTTTTTATAGCAGTTGAGAAGCACATATAATGTTTAAATGTATATCGTAGCTTAATCCATCAAGTTCAACACTTTAAAGCTACATTCTGGAAACTACGGAGATTAATAATTCTAGAAATATTTCTATTAATAAAATAAAAATGTAGACATGGATATTGCTAAGTTGTCAAACAGATCCGAAGTTTGTAACAGTTATATAAAAAGCATAACTAATTCATAATTTATGCAATAAAATATAAAGCTATAACGTCTGATATCGATATTATCTTCGTATTTTACGGCTTGAATAAATTACACGTTAAGTATCTTATTTTTCGCTTAAAAATTCATCGAATTTAGTATCACATTATTTATATAATTTCTCATTAGTGTTGAGTTGGATTATAGAAAAGAACAGGACAATTAAAATTAGAAATGAACTGTTCTCGAATTAAGTTTTTTCATAACAAATTTGATTGTTTTATGAGTGACAGATTCGGTGTTTTGTTTATCTTGATTGACCTGCCACATTCGATCACTCCTCTGATAACAGGTTTGCTGGTAGCTAAAGCTTGCAAAGTTGCGAAAGCTTTCTATAGCTTTTACTCACTCTCTATAAAAAATATAAAACTATATTGAGGAGTTTTGTAAGTTCGTAATTATTTTTTATTTGCTGTCTTCATTTTATGTTCACGTTGTTATATTTTAAAATTCTAACGGCGTATAAATTTAATTGAAAATGTATTGTTGTAGAAAGTTCGTTATCTTTTTTATTATAATAATATAAGCAATAACTCATATTGCATTTTAATATTAGTGATGCACTGAAATTTGATGTTATTATATAAAATTTCAGTTGAACTCTAATTCGTTACTTTATATTTACTAATATATATTTTAAATTATATTTTCTTCTATCTACGCCCAATTATTTATCTCAGTAATCTGTACAAGATTACAATTTTACCCATTTGAAACTATAAAAAAGAGTTTTTCTGATCTGTTGTTTTCATTAAAAAATTAAGTGCATCAACAAAATAACATAATATATGTATGTATAGGTTATTTTTTTCCCTAACATCACTGAAGCCCTAATGTCATAAAGCAAACGAATTTCGATTTTTGGCAAAACACATACCCCTGGCTCGTGATTGCCTAGTGTGATTGTTTACTCGACACGCGATGGCTCCGTTATCACAATAGAACAATACGTAATTCTATACAGTGTTTGACTTATTAAATACAGACTTATATTATTATATTGGTTTTGGTATTTTATAATAATAAAGCCAGGTCAGCTTCAAATTGATAAAAAAAATTAACATTATAATTATAATTTATAATATATTTATTTAATTATAATAATTAGATAGGATTTTGATCTTAATTATATATTAATAAAGGTGATGGAAAATCTTATATATTTCGTGACAAACATATGATTTCGTTGAGAGACTTTAATATTAAGCCAAATATAAACGGTTCTTTCAAGTTGATTTATTATTTCATTTAATTCTTATATTGATTGTAATGATTGATTGTATTAATATAAAAAATAACAGATGAATAAATTGATGCCGTCATCGGTCAAGTGTCTGAGTGACGTCTCTGTGAAACAAATATTTGAAATAACTATATTTAGTTTGTAACAGAGGCTGTGTTCAAAATAAATAGTCTGTAAATATCAATTATATTATCAGTTTCAATTAGTTGTAATTATCAACTAAATGATTAAGCAGACTTAAAGTATATATACGCGTATTAATATTTATAAAAAAATCGCATAAGGTATATTATTTTTAATTACTTTAAATTAAATATATCAATTTATGGGTAGGATAAATATTGAAATACGATCTATTTCATTTATTGAATTATTTGATTAAAGAATTATGTTTGTGAAGTTATTGTTAAATATGCGGCATTTTATTTTTTAAATAGTATGGATGGAAAAAGTTTTGTATAAAATTCTTTTTATAAAACATGTCGATTTAAATTTTTGTAAAAAACAAAAAATGTATATTATTACAATTTTTTTTTTAAATACCATACCATAAAGCCACCAAGGAAACTTTTTACAAGAAAAAATACTGAATAATTACGCCTTTGGGACCTGTAGAAGACCCTGTCGTCTCGTTATACGGTACCTCAGTTAGTAAAGTGACAGGACTGTATCCCAGAGGTCCAGAAGGTATTTTTTTTCAATTGAAAATTTTGCTGACTATAATTATATGATACAGATATACATTTTTTTTTCTGCTTGAAATGTATTAGGACACGTATATAAAGAAAAAGAGCGTTCCATCTTCGTCTGTGTACAGATATGTCCTTCCACTGCCACTCGAGTAACCGTAATGGATGTGATACATTATTGAATGCATTGCGCTTTCAGCATCTACATTTAGAACCAAACATGTCACTGCTTTCTCACCCTTATTGCAATATTCATAAGGCTACTTAGAGGATGCACTAGGTTTATGTTATCTGCGAAGCGTCGACAGTAGGCGGATTAATGCTCTAGTTGGTTCTTGATTAACATTTACAGGGGTTAATGGTTATTACACAATATTATTTTGATATGAAGAATAGCAGCACTTAGAAGATCTTTGGATACTTCCTTTAGTAAAAATTGTGTATCTGTGATTGTTTTGGATAAAGAATACATATTTATCATTTATGAAAATACGTATTTTGTAATGAAACTAAACAATACATGACTTTATAACCTATTTTTTTATTAATGTATTTTTTTTGTCAGAAACTTTGAATTGTCTTGACAGATATTTGTTAATAAATATTGTTATTTATTGTATATGGATTCTAGTTTTATCACAAACATGCTTTATTGTTAAAATGTACTTTGGAAAAATAAATACATTTAATAACCAGCTTCAAAATGTTATTTGGCATAGACTTAAGAAAAACTGGTAACGGAAAGTAAATGTGCTAGTCTTATGTTATTTTTTTTGGCTGCGTTTTATAAAAACTTCCGCATTATGAGCACAGTCACTCTACTAGAATATTTAAAGTTTGCGTTGTAAAATAGGTGATGATCAAATGAGTAGAATCTTTTACAAACACACACACACACATAGTTATACAATAGTTGTTTTGACCAATATTTATAACAAATGGTATTTTTTTACGCGTTTACTTTTTAATCTGAATGAATAGAATATCGTTTCGTTAGCGTTTGACAAAACTGTAACTAGCCAAATACTTTTCTACTACATTTTATCATGTGTCATAACAATAACGAAATCTATCATCTATTAATGTTCATAGTTTTCTAACAACGATAACTTTTATAAAAATATAACTTGGAAAAACCGTTTTTTACTTGTCTAAGATAACGTCAGCTTACATTCGAGAAATAAAACTTTTAGAAACAAGGTATTAGTGAGACTATACAACATTTTGTGAATACATATACACCAAAAAATATACATTTCATTTACTAGTGATTTAAATATAAACTACAGCCAAAAAGATACTATATTCTAATTAATAAAGATGATATTATTTATCAAACATATATTCTAATTAATAAAGATGATATTATTTATGCGAATAGTCATTTTGTAGTCGAATGAAAAGCGATAAAATCCCTGAATGAGAATTTGAGCTATTTTAATCAGAAATGCGTCACGGAATTTAATAAATCCTTCAAGACGATATGACTTTTAGACTGAGCTACCGTAATTTCATATAAAGTCATATTGTATACTGTTAAAAAAAGCGTTTATATGATATAAAAGCTAAATACTATTTACATACTAATTATGAAATCTCAGAAATTAAATACTTCTCTGAAATTTTGTTAAGACAAGGTTTTGCAAAATCACTCCTAAGATTAAATAGAAGATGAAAATTAGCATGTTAAAATAGCACAATTAAAATAGTAAGATCAATCGAAAAAAATATTATGTTATAAAAGCGATAGCTTATAACGTGTAAATTATTTAGAAGAAACTTTTTTAAATTCTATAATGAATCTGACGGGTTTTATGCATTGACCACTTTAAGGACTTATGTTCTAGTTTTAGGATAGAAAAGCTTTTAAACTACAGTTTTTGATAACACTAAACGATATCATTAATTATGTTACCTGCAGATGGCACTTATATAATATAATTTTATAAGCAAGACAACGCCAGTGGATACATCATATTTTATATTACAAGTCGTATCCATATAAGCCCTTTTTACAAGCATTTTTTATATTTCAATATCATATTTTTTCACTTCCCTTATATCGTATAATATATAATTGAATTTCCGGACTTACGAAAGTAGAATGAATTTTAAAAACTTTTATTTGGAAACGAAAGTGGAAATCCTCTATAGCTTTACTTAAAAAATATATTTATTTTTTATTGCACAATCTTTGAATATTTTTAGTAAAAGATTTATAGGGTATTAGTACTTACGGCTTTGATTGTGTCATCTGCGTACTCAGGTACTCCTAACAATGAAAACAAGGCATCTCTTTAAACTGCAACAGCTCCAAAAACTTTACTATTGGATAATTATTGAACATTATTCGTTAATGTACGCCTACTAACCAAAGAAGTGTGATATTACAAAATAAACCAACCTCTATACGTATTACATTCAAGGTGACTCCGTAATCTATTAGGATAACAGCTAGACTGGTATAGCTTCTAAAAACCACTTTACCCATGTCCACCTACACATGAATCAGGTGTTCTCTTTTTATCAAACCTATATTAAGATAGCACGGGTTTTTTTTTTAATTTTCGTTTATATCTTAGTCATAATTTATTGATGGAACATTATATTTGAAAATTATGCAAGATATAAAAATAATAATAATAATAAATATTCTTGATTACACACCAATAAATAGAAGATATAAAGTAATGATAACAAAATAAAAAATAAATTATTAATTATTAATTATTCCTTAATCATAAAAAGGACTCATCGTAACTGACTAATATAACAAAGCACTGTCTAAGCCGCTGGGGTTAGAAACTTTAACTTTTTGACTGTAACTTTCTTTTATGACATAACATAAATAAGATTTGTTGAAGTTCTATCAATAAGGTAACATAGCAAAATGAAAATTGGTAAAGATATCATCATTTACGAGTAGGAAAATGGAGATTTTTAAATAATGGCCGAAACGTGACTAGAAGTTTAATCATTATAAACTCTTGCAATATTATGAATGTTGAATGGTTTAGTCGTTTATTACTACAATTTTTAATATACTTTAATTTATTTATATTAAAATCCGTAATTGATTATAATCAGTTAAGATTTTTAATACTTTCTGTTTTTCTTGGTTCTTTTTAACCCGGCGTCAGCACAGTTAAAATATGTTACAACGGTAGTAGGGTCAACCCTACTAGGGTCTTGGAGACCCTTGAAAAAAATCTTCATAATTTCAGCAATTAAAAGACTACTAATATATGGCTATAATTGGATAAGACGACTATAGATTAAGTGGTCATGTATGAGTAAAAAGAACTTCATGTAAAACTTTTTGGAACGTAGTTCCTTATCGCGCGTTTTGAAAGGGGGCTAGACGGTAAAAATTCTTACCAAAAGTTGGCACGGCATGTTTTTCTATCTCTCTCTCTCTCTCTCTTATAGAAAGCAAGCGAGATATTTTCATTTCTATCATTATCATTATTATTCTTTGTATTATATTAAATTGCTTAGTAGTTCTTTATTATTTATTTGATATTGGAGTTTGTTCTTTTAGAAACAATTAGAATTTTTTAGAATATTTCGCGGAAAGAGGCGTCATTTAGCTCCAGCTATTGAGAAGTATGGCAATGTGGCACAGAAAAAATAGAAATACGTGCATTTGAAAATGGTGCGGGTCAAATAGACCCAACTGTGCGAACGCCGGGTTAAATTAAAAATGTTTTTGGTACAGTTATTGACCTTCAAGATATTAACAATAATATTAATATCAATCTCAATGAATCTCAATACAATTCAACACTAATAAATACCAATCATCTTAATATTGACAGCGGTCTTATATTATTTGGATTGAGATGATTTATCTATACAAATTTGAATACCTAATGCGTTATGAACTCCGGAGAATCCTACTTTGAATTTCCAATGCAAAAGAATCAATACCTTTGAGTGAAACTACTTTGGTTAAGTGGAAATATTTTATTTTCAAGGATTTCATAATTATTTTATCTATCTATCTTAGTACAAAAATTTCGTAAATGATCTACTAATTTACAAATGCCATATACAATTTCTAAACGATATCATATTTACAAAAAAAACAACTTGTTTTTATGAGATTTGGGATAACCCTTTTACGAGTTTTGTTTATAGGAATTAGAATTAGATTATCGGAATAAATTATAAGTTCTTAAAAATGTAAACCGGAAATATTTATGACTTTTAGATTTTTACGAGTAACTGGTGGATAATTAGATAACTTTTTTTTTAACGTCAGTAATCGTCATGGATACACACTTCTAACCAGGAGTTGATGGAGGTGGTTATGTGAGACTCCTACTCACTAAGCTTGACGTTTACTCCTACTCACTAAAACTGCCATCATAATGGAACACCACGGGATCGCTTTAGCACTCACCGCGATGCCCCGATGTGATCCACGGAGAGGGCACCCTGCAACGAGATGCATCCATCCCTACTTTACAGGCTTGATAGATTGTGACCAGATCCCCTTCCCCTCACCTAAGTCTGAAGGGTGCCGAGACCTCCTTTCTGGCTGGACTCGGTCTCAGGGAATCAGGTGGATAACATTTTTTATTTTTTTTTTTAAAGTGGGGAAATGCTTTTAGGCATCCCCGGCCGCAAATGGGGCGCAGGCCGGGGTATGTGGGACTCGACCCGGCATGAGAAGCCGGGTAATACCCACTAAAACCCCACCGGTCTGCCATCCATCGCCATATGGGGTGGAGCAGGATCGCGTTAGCATTCCACTGCTACCACCCCGGCGTGAGCCACAGGGTAGGACGTCCTTCGGCGCCCTCAAACTAGTGCGGAAAGGGTCCCCAGACTCCCCCTCGGCGCCACTAGGGCGGGGGTAACAGGCGCGCGTAGTGCCTCCTACGAACCCCCCGCCTACCTCGACGGATTGGGTTGGAGGAAGTCGCCTCCCTATCCCGTTCCACTGCCTCCTTCTGCGACATCACGTCCTCGCAGAAGAAAACCATGGCAGACCACGACCCGTCGCTAGCGAGCATCGCGTCTATGACGCTCGGCAGTGAGAGGTCCGGTCCTACGTGCGTCGCCAAGATGTGCCTTTGTGGGGTCCAGGCGTCGCACCCCTCCAGAGTGTGACGAGCCGTGTCCATTGGCTCATCACACTCGTGGCAGGCTGGGGTCGGTTCCCGGCCCGCTATTTTGTGCAGGTACTTACCGAAGCAGCTGTGTCCGGTAAGGACCTGCACCAGCCGGAATGTCAGGGGCCCAGAGCGCCGCGAAAGCCACCAGGATAGGTGAGGCCTGATCGCCTCCAGCGTCTCCCGGCCGGCTGCCGGGGACCCCAAATCCTCCTCCCAGCGTCGGATCAGAGCCTTATCTGCCTCGGCTCTGACCCGACACACCTCGTCCGAGTTCGGCCCCCCACATCGCGCTCTGATGTCCACCCTGCAGCGGTGTACTTCCGCGAGGACCCCAGCTTGGAGTTCCCAGGGGGGGTCACCCGCTAGCAGGGTGGCCGCCGTCCATGACACTGTACTATACCCCCGTATTGCTCTCACCGCTATGATCCTCTGGGGCCTCCTTAGGAGGACCTTATTTTTAGCAGTGAGAGCATTCGACCATACTGGAGCGCCATACAGTGCCATACTCCGGATTATTCTGGAATAGAGGCGTCTGCAGGTGGAACCCGGACCCCCCACATTGGGCAGCAGCCTGCCGAGGGCGGCGGCGGCGGCCACGAGCTTCGGGGCAAGTTGGACAAAGTGTGCCCCGAAACTCCATCGTTCGTCCAGGACAAGGCCCAGATACTTCATCTGGGCCCCGACTACCACCTCTTCACCCCGTACGGCGACGCGCGCACCCCGGGGCGGTCCCCTACGTGGGCCGTGGAATAAGAGGGCCTCCGTTTTCGACACGGACACCCTCAGGCCCAGCAGCGCAATTCTGTCCACCACAAAATTCGTAGCGGTGGTGGCCAGTTGCGCCGCTTCCGCGTAGGACCGACCTCGGGCGTGGACGAGGGTGTCGTCTGCATAACAGATTACCCCCGCCCCTGGGGGGAACGGCTCAGGCAGGAGTCGGCCAGTCGTACCCGATGTTCCACAGGATCGGACCCAGAACCGACCCTTGTGGAACGCCGCACCCCATGTGCCGCTTGTGAAGCCGCCCGTCGCCGCCCTCCCAGACTACTGCCCGGTCCCGGAGGTACGCCTCCAATAGCCTTCCAAGATACGGAGGCACTCTATGATACCGGAGTGCCTCCGCTACCGTCTCAAAGGGAAGGCTGTTGAAGGCGTTTGCTATGTCCAACGATACCCCCAAGACAACCTCCCTATTCCTCACGGCTCCCGTTGTGATGCCTTTCAGGGCGGTCAGGGCGTCGATTGTCGACCGCCCCGACCGGAAACCGTACTGAGCCTCTGATAGCGGTGGCCCCACCTCCTCCAGGTGGCGGACGAGACGGGTAGCGAGGATTTTTTCCAATAGTTTACCCGTCTCATCCAGCAGAACAATGGGTCTATATGCCGAAGGGGATTCAGGATTTCCCCCCTTCGGCAAAAGGCACAACCGACCCACTTTCCATGGCTTCGGAAACTCTCCGCCGGCTATGCACGCGTCGAAGAGTTCCCGAAGCCTGCCGCCCAGGTGCTTGAGGGCTAGCGCAAGCACTCGCCCTGGGACGCCGTTAGGACCTGGTGCAGTGTGGTGTGTCCTCATCCACCGGAAGGAGAGTGGGTGCCATTACGGGAGGAAAATGGATCGGTGGGTCTGGGAACAGCTCCTTAATCACCCTCTCCAAATGATCCGGCGCAAGCGTCTCCGTGGGTGGGGTGCCCCTTGTGCGCAGCTTATCTCATGCTGCGCGATAAAGACGCCCCCACGGATCGCCGTCCAGCCCGGCCAGGATTTCTTCCTTGGCCGTTGCCTTTGCCCGACTGATCGCGAGCTGCAGGGTCTTCTTCGCCGTCTTATATTGTGCCCGCAGCTCCTCCGGTCAGCGATCAGGTGGATAACCTTTTTTTTTTTTTTTTTTTTTTTTTTTTTTTAATGTGGGGAAATGCTTTTAGGCATCCCCGGCCGCGAATGGGGCGCAGGCCGGGGTATGTGGGACTCGACCCGGCATGAGAAGCCGGGTAATACCCACTAAAACCCCACCGGTCTGCCATCCATCGCCATATGGGGTGGAGCAGGATCGCGTTAGCATTCCACTGCTACCACCCCGGCGTGAGCCACAGGGTAGGACGTCCTTCGGCGCCCTCAAACCAGTGCGCCTGGTGAGAAAGGGTCCCCAGACTCCCCCTCGGCGCCACTAGGGCGGGGGTAACAGGCGCGCCTAGTGCCTCCTACGAACCCCCCGCCTACCTCGACGGATTGGGTTGGAGGACGTCGCCTCCCTTTCCCGTTCCGCTGCCTCCTTCTGCGACATTACGTCCTCGCAGAAGGAGACCATGGCAGACCACGACCCGTCACTACCGAGCATTGCGTCTAGGACGCTCGGCAGTGAGAGGTCCGGTCCTACGTGCGTCGCCAAGATGTGCCTTTGTGGGGTCCAGGCGTCGCACCCCTCCAGAGTGTAACGAGCCGTGTCCATCGGCTCATCACACTCGTGGCAGACCGGGATCGGTTCCCGGCCCGCTATTTTGTGCAGGTACTTACCGAAGCAACCGTGTCCGGTAAGGACCTGCACCAGCCGGAAAGTCAGGGTCCCAGAGCGCCGCGAAAGCCACCGGGATAGGTGAGGCCTGATCGCCTCCACCGTCTTCCGGCCGGCTGCCGGGGATCCCAAATCCTCCTCCCAGCGTCGGATCAGAGCCTCATTTGCCTGTGCTCTGACCCGACACACTTCGACCGGGTTCGACACCTCACCTCGCGCTCTGATGTCCACCCTGCAGCGGTGAACTTCCGCAAGGACCCCAGCCTGGAGTTCCCAGGGGGGATCGCCTGCTAAGAGGGTGGCCGCCGTCCACGACACCGTACGGTATCCCCGTATCGCTCTCACCGCTATGACCCTCTGGGGCCTAGGTGGATAACCTGACTCGACTATCATTGACCTTGTCCAGCCCCGCCGCGGTATTCTCCCCGAGAGGAGACCACCGGTCAATCCCCCTAGAAGAGCAGATCCTCGATACGACCCAGTGATATGCACAGGCAGCATCGCTGTATACACTGGAGTCGATCTTGAGTCGACACGTAGGGAGTCTAACAAACCCGACAAGTGATCAGCCGAGACCAGCAAGAAAGAGGCATCAGTCGGAAACTCACCACGCCTAGACCAATAATCGCCAGGCGCAACCGTGGTGTCAGTCATTGTGTACTCGGCAACGATCAATCCAGGTAGCGTCTCGGACTATCTCCCTATCAAGCTTCTCCCTTTACATTGCTTGGTAGAAAGAGGTCCAGACTCCAACCATCGCAGACGGCTTCTCCCTCAGCAAGAAAGATACCACCACGTACTCCCCTCATACAACCATGGGACCTTAAACAGTCTACTCTGCAAACAGAGAAGTACCAGGTGATGGAAAAAGGCCCGATCCCACCTCCGCAGGCAGGTACGCCGGGCACAAACCCCCATGGCCGACCACACCGCGACGGCTATTAGCCAACTGTTAACGCAACCCCAAAGAAACTTATTTACCGTTGCCCAGCGAGCTCCGGCCGCTACCGCTTACGATTCCATCGGAAGAATCCGAATGGAAAGGGTAGCGAACAGGCACACCAGGAGGTTCCTAGCGTGGCCCTGATCATTACCAGAACCTTGATATTATTCCATTGGATAATATCAAGTTCGGAGTCTTCACCTAAATGTAATGCAATTTTCGTCGGTAATAATAGGATTGGTCATATAACATCCAAATATATACTAATTTAGGTACTGAAATAAAATCTTGTGTTTATAATATAAATTAAAAATATGTTTGTATCATTTAAAAGCACAGGGTGTGGATGCACATAGCACATAGTTTAGATATATTATTTATTTATTGTTTTATTCTAGCGTTGTAATCTCGAGTTGGTGATTTTTAGAATTTTATTTTATTATAACTAGCTGTGCCCGCGACTTTGAAAGCATGGATTTGGATTTAGATGTACCCATTCTAAGTTTCATTAAAATAAGGCAAGTAGTTTTTGCGTGTAGGAGTATTTCTAGCTTATTAATATATATTTTAAAAAAAAATTTAATCACATATATTTTTTTTCAGAGGAGGTATTCCAATTTCATATTTTGTTGTACTGTAGAAGGGTCAATTCTGTACATTGAAAATATTGAAAAAATAAATAGCAGGGGGTATGTAGCAGATTACTGGAGCGGTACCAAACCCCAATATGTGATTAAAATAATTTTTGTCTGTCAGTCTGTCTGTCTGTATGTTCAGTCATCACGTGAAAACTAACAGTTAGATTACGATGAAACTTGGTATAATTATACCTTATTATTCTGGACATAAATTGGGATACTTTTCATCCTGGAAAAATACGTAGAATAAAAAATAAATCTTATTTTTTCATTTTTATCCATAGACGTTGTTCTGTAGAACCGCGAACACACGTTGCGTTTCTCTAGCCGTATTTGGGTCCAATAGATATTTATAAGGTGTCATTGTCAGAGTTACTCAAAATGGAGAAATAAACCATCCACGCGAAGACCGACATCCGCGCGGACGGAGTCGCGGGCGGAAGCTAGCTATTAATAAATAATTAATAATATTATTAAAATATAATAAATTTTTAATCCCAAAGTAGGTTCCTCTTTTTTAATTTTGAAAAAATATCTTACCGTAACGGTACGAAAATAAGATATTATTAACTTCCTATTATTTATTATCCGATTTAAATAAAAAAATGGCTACTAGACCTATATCAAAATAAACTATAAAAAGTATTGGAATTGATAGCTTAAAGGTAAACAATAACTATGTAATTTATCTTCTACGTTATTATTTTAAATTTTAATTAGGCAAAGTAAATTTGAATTTTATTTCGCGCAATTTCAGTTACATAAAAAGCAGGCCGCTATTACAGATAGTGGCATGACGTCACGACGCAATAAACAGACACAAGTTAATAGTGTTTTACATTATAAGTTATTACACTTTTGTATTTTTAATAATTTTCCAAATCATTTGGTAGTTGTAAAGAATGATATGAACTATATCACAATTAAAAATATAGTTAAATAGTAATACCAAATCAAATAAACCATAAAAGAGTTTTCTCCTTAGTTTAAGTGGCGGTGTTTAAATGTTTCTTATCTATTTTTATTTTCTTTTATTATGCAGTTAGGTCTCATTTTTAACAAGGGTTTTTGGTGCATTTATTATTAAAATGGAGTAAAATTTTTCAAAATGCTAACCTTTTGAAAACAAAGAAAATATGCTTTTAAAGGCTTCACTTTTTAGTTCTACGTTAGGTATTATATTTTTTCTTATCCCTACAACGTATTTAGGTAAGTCGTAAGGAGGTTCCAAACAAATTTAAATATTTCAATTTCTTATTGGAAACAAAAAAAAATATTGAAAATTATAGTTAAAAAAATATTGAAAAATATAGTTAAAGAAATATATATAATCTAACTTCAAAATGTTAATTGGATCCAAATAATATTTAGTATGTACTATAAAAACGTCTTTTAAAAAAAATAGATCGACAATAAATTACTTACATCAAAGTTATTGTCACAAAAGTATGTATATCTTAGAGTTATTTGATATTAAATAAGGATTTCGAAGCGCTAACTTAATCTATTATCAGGATTTATAATCGTCTTACTTTTGCAAATTGGCACTACATATGTCTTATAAGTAGGGTTGCCAACCAAATTTATAATAAAGTACTACACTTTATTTTTGGTACTTATACTTTATACTTTTGCATACAAATAAAGTATGTAAAAATACTTTATTTCTAACCTTTACTTCGATGCATACAAGAAAACATTCATTATGGGATTTATGGGTAAACTATTTAACATATAAGTTAGAAGAGACAATGGAAACGATTTATAATTACTGAACGAAATGTAACTAACATTCTATTCAGTCAGTCAGATGTTAATGTGTCATCACCCGGTATATTTTATAAAGTTTTCAGTAATTTTTCACTTTTTATTGATAGGAGTTAAATTATATGAAAATGAAAACTTTAATGAAAAAAATAAATAAATCACTTTTTGATCGAAAACGAATTATAGGAGTAGATAACAAGACGTTTCTCATGTTTTAAAATATATTTCATAAAACGTTCAAGTAGCTATAATACTCTAAATGTAAAGTGAGGCCTATGGCAATATATTACCGAAAACTTTATCCAACCCGGTTAATCCTGTTCTGAGATTAGCCTTGCACAAACATACAGACATACAGTCAAACAGAAAAAATGAAATATCATTGTTTTCAGTTCTCTTGCTCTTATAAGTTTAAGTTTTTTTTAATATTTTACATGTAGAGAAATTGATCAGTGACAATTTCATTATATGTATAGAAGAAGATTTTTAGATTTAAGCCCTCTTTACGTTTTGTTTTCCAATGAATAAGTAATAAAAACCGTATGAAACAGTCGAATGGAGTTCATTAACCTCATAAATATATAAACTTATTCAACAAGGGTCAATAAAATAACGTATTTCACAAAATCCTAATCTTTTTTATTATCCTCATTTTATTTTATAAGAATGTAATTTTTTTTTATTATACTCAAAGTAAATTGTGCGTACATTCAAGGTAATAATATATCCATTTTAATAAAATTATTTAAGTTACAGGCATTGTATTTGGTTATGGGTCATAAGAGTACCTATAAAGTCTTTTGTGTAATTCTTAATTATTTATATAGATTAGAATATTATATAGCAGATTATAAGAAGACCACTTGGCATCTTGCTGGGATGCCTTAAAAACCTAATTAATTTCGATATCTTCCTACAAATTTTATCCGAGTGCTGCAAATCCCATCAACAAATTGCCAATTCACTGAGAGGGTTGACATCAAGGCAGCGACCGGTTCTAAAAATTTTTACCAAAATATTTTACAATACACTAGATATTTAAATATATTTAAACGGTCAGGTAGGCATAAATATTAAAGAACTAAATAATATTCGTTGCTGAGTATTAAAATGTTACGAACAAACGTCATTTACTAGAGTTGTAAGTAAGTTGGGTGAACCTAAAAGCTTACCCTACGTACTGTCTCTATACTCATCTTCCCTGAAATCATTAGTATTTAAAAGTAAGGTAAGTATTTCAATTCGTCCATCCGAAACTAATCTATTCTACTTAGAATAAAGTTTGCGCATGGATGGACAGATACTAGCTTGATCTTATATTGTCATCTGCCAAAATATGTTGATTTTACTATTTTAAACTTAAATTCCATGACATTTATCACGTACTTAACAGCGTCATGTAATACCATTTATTTATTATGGTGACTATACACAAGGTTTTTAAACATCATCTATCTCTCATCTATCTGACACGGGTCTGACTGAGCCTTTAAACTTCCCATACAAGTTAAACAATAAAAGACCTTATATACGCTCACCATCATTACAATATTTAATATTATGCTTGTATAATATAAAGAAAAACTAACGATTGAAACTGTACCGCTATACTTATAAAATCTTTTGTTCTATCAACGCATGCACAAAATAAAATGAAACCTTATGGTTAGAAACCAAAAGATTTTATTAATTACAGATACGTAATGTTATCCACTTTGGTAGACCACTCAACATTTTTCTTGAACGTGGAGAAAATCTCACCTACAAGAGAGATAGGATCCTAAAAGGAGTTAACATCAGACAGGCGGCTGGTTCTAAAAATCTTTCAATATATCTTTGCAATATGCTTAAAGTAACGATACTGGGGGGGAATTGGGGTAAGGGAAGGTGGATGATATATATATTTTTAAATACACCTGCTCATTAAGATTTAGTTTATTTAAAATACTGTTCAATAAACAACTTTTATTGTTTCATAAATTACATCTTTACTACGCTTTAAAACCCAGCCGTTATTAGAGTACTGAAGTTTACAGGCCAATTTCTTTTACATTACACATAAAAAGTTATTGAACATAGAACACCGAATAATGTTGAGATTTATCTTCAACAACAGACATTATACTTAGATTTCTGATATTGATTAAATTATATCGCTCTTTATCATTAAATATCATTCGAAAATGGAATTCATAATGAAATTAATGTTTCTTTCGGCATCTCAATATTTTAATATTTAACGTCAAAAGTTTATAGACGTTATAAAATTGGAAAATATTGCCCCCGCATGCTTCTAAGCTTAAAAAGGTTCTTCATAAAAACTTTAGAGCTTATAATGTTATTTCGATATACTAGCTTATGATTGTTTTATAAAATAATATTTTACAGAAGTATGACATTGGGGTTTTATTTATTAGTATACGGCTTTTATACGTCGTAAAACACATTTTGTCAAATAAACGTATAATATTGTTT
Organism: Napeogenes sylphis; assembly: GCA_959347405.1. NCBI lineage: Eukaryota > Metazoa > Arthropoda > Insecta > Lepidoptera > Nymphalidae > Napeogenes > Napeogenes sylphis. The sequence goes on from OY365783.1 coordinate 4,178,718, forward strand.
TTCTTGGAACGATGGTGATGACTCTCTTTCGATATTAGATGATATATTATTGAGGCAAATTATTTCAATATACATAATTTATGTTTCTAAATAACCATGGCCTAGTACCTGTATAAAATATTCAAACTGGGCATTGAAGATTGTCCTTGTTATACTGCGTTTCTTTGAAAGTGCTTCCTCACATGTTACTATTATTTTTTTATTTATATTGAATAAAGAATATGAATAATCGAATAGTAAACAGTCACTTTATTTACAATCCAATTACCAATCACGTCAAGACAGTTTATGACAAGTCAAATATCAGTACAGTGTCCGGATTTTACAATAGGGTGTGTTATGTGATTCTGTTGATTAATAGCCTGTCCAGCGACAGTTGGCATGTATATTTTTACATTTTTCCTAATGTACACAACATTTTGGATATCCGTTTTATTCTTTAAGAGATTTTTATTCCAAATGGTTATTTAAAGAATTTTCATATACCTATTAACTTAAGTAAGTTATATTTTAGGATGATGACACTTTATTCAAAAAGACATTTATCACTTCCTCGTAAATATACATTTATTCCTATTTATTTATTATTATTATTTTTTCCACTTTGAATCCATTCCAAAGATCACTTATGTCCGTCAAATGGAAATGTAATCAGGAGAGCCTATTTTGATACCATACTACATACCATAGAATTAAGCTCTTCTGTAAAGATACACCCCAGCTCAAAATTAAAGCTACGAGGGTTTCAAACGCGCCCTGGTCTGAGAAGTACCACATGACAAACTCAGCTGGGTATCGTTTTAATGTGATCACTGTTTCATAAACGTTTGTATACAATTAACGAAAAACAAAAACCATCGTAATCAATTCGATGGGAAAATTATTATGACTACTCCTTAAAAAAATAAAATTGCACAAAAAAAATACTAAAATATATCTGTGAAAAAAGAAGAAAACAAATAAAAGTGGCCAACGAGACGAACAGTCACCTCAAGCAGCTCCCGTTCACGAGTATAACGAGAGGGTCAGCCATTTGCAACATTTGCAACAGAATTTAGTCTGTTCGACAAATCACATATGTGAGGACCCCATTTGCAATTTTTTATCTAAGGTCAATAAATATAGCAGAATTGATTACTTCCAATTGCTCATTATTTAATTGTACATTGGTGTAGTAATTTTGGAAATGTCTATAAACATGTATAATAACACTAAGCTTATAATCTTTAATTTGGTAAAATAAATTTGATATACTTTGTTTTATACGTTGTTAACAAATTATTAGCGGTGAACCATTGTACATATGAAATGATTAAAAATTCGAACTAACCGATGATATAAGACTAAAGATGCATTGTAGAGGTACAAATATTGCGATGTAAATATCTTGCTTATATTACTTATATTGCTTATATTACTTATAAAATGCTTATATTGTCACATACAATATAAGCATTTTTGAACTACTTGTGACTACATCCAAGTTATTACCTAAAGAAGCTGCATTAAGATGAAAGACGAAATGATATATCGCAAGCATAAAATCTTATGTAAATTTGATCACTACACAATTTTCCTCTTTAAAATCAGTTTCCGTAAAACCGTTTACGAAATATAGCGAGGAAAATGCATTGCTTCCTTAGCTTAGCTTATTAATCATAATGATGGAGATTTTATCTGGAGAATATTCTTTTATAAAAAAAAATACTTAAAATTTTAATTTTATTAAATTAACTTTTATAAAACCTTTAATTTCCGAAGGATTTATACAAATAATTTTAACAGGTTAAATATATTATATAATTATTACTTTATAAATATATATACACAATATATACACAATATATATATCGTGCTCTACTTTGTATATGTATGTACTTTCAATGAAATAAAATGTATTAAAATAAAAGAAGTGATGAATTAAAATAAATATTGAATGAAAAATAAACCGATACGGACAGAGAGGGATTCGAACCGGCTACCTATGGAAAACCCGTTGCTCTAGCAATTGAGCTGAACCATAGTTGAACCATAGTTACTTTCCCGTATCGGTTTATTTTTCATTCAATATTTTTTTAATTTAAATAAGTTTAACATGGTCATACATGTTTAAAGATATTTTCAAAACATGAATTAATAAATGCTACAAAATTTATATAAACTCACTGAATGACATCTAATCGCCAAAATATTTCAAATGACTTGTTTTAAAATGGACGAGCTTTAATGTTAACTTAATTATTAATTCCAAAAGCGATTGAGCTACAAAATTTGCATAATTATTTGGTGTTTTGTAATGGCATCAACTTTAAACGACTTTCGAAATGACCTGCGACTGGTTCAGAGAAACAATTCAAACAAAGCGTTTAAACAGTGTTGGTAATAAATTATAAGTAATTGTATTGTTATTATAATTTTATTTTACTTATTGTCATTAGCACGTATTTTAGACTTTCACACCGTTTCAATAACTTGCATTTTGAATCCATTCTTAAACCATTACAATACACTAAATCAACATAACTATTTATTACAACAGAGTTATTTTATTTCGAATTTTTTAAATGTTACGAAATTCAACCTCAATTAGGATTCCTATTTAAATAAGTTTAAAAGTTAGAAGCTATTAAGGGTTAGATTTTATTTGTAGCCATTCAAAACTCAAACCCCTTATTTTCCTCATGTTGTTGAACTAATTATGTTTAACTAACTTCTAGTGTAAACTAAACTTGTGAATTATTTCGTGGAAAGATCACGTTACTTATACACTAGAAATAATTAGTATTTTAATTTATAAATAAATAAGATATAAAGATAATCAAATAAAACTGAATTAATTTACCTTATACGAATAATATTGTCTAATCATCTTCTAAATTATGTTTACTAGTGGTCCCTAGTAGCTGAAATTTGACGTAATTTTAAGTTTTAATGCCAATTATAGTTTATATATATATTGTTTTTTGTTCTATTACGCCAGCCGACAATTCACTCGTTACGTCTATTTGACATCACACTAATACATGGGTACTTGACATTGACAGTGTCAACGTGAACAATGAAGCTGTGTGTGTATTTTTTCGTATTGTAGTGTTTGTAATATTTTTTTAGATTAATTTTATGTATTTTTAATGTTATCATATTAAAATACTAGATTTCTTTACTTCTTCTTGACAATAACTTTCACTGTATTTAATTTCATACTTCATGGTCCTCGTATATTTTTTGAAAATTGGTGCGAAAGGTTCTATTTCATCTAATAAAATAATGATTCCAATTTACACAATAATATTAAATAATAACTTAACTCAGACTATATTAAATGTGATAAATGCTTCAATCAAGTGATGCTCTATGTCATTTTAATATTAATGAGGTTTGAGAGCACGATTTGAATAATTGGTACTTCGTTTTAGTAAATTCATTATAAATTACAGACCATATTCAAAAATTTTACAAATAATTTGGAAAATTGTGAAATTTTTATCTACAATATATCTTGATAGACGACGAAGCTTTTTAGCATTCCATGGATTCACCGTGCGGGTGCCGGGCCCATCGCGTTGCAAGGAGAGGAGTGCAAGCAGTGCCTGGGACTTGCGACCCAGGAGTAGGTTTAAGGGGCCCCTTTATTATGCGCAAAAACGCTCACCTTCACCCTCCACACTCCTCTCCCTACCTAACCAAATTTGGAAAGAACCTACTAATGCCGCCTTTGAAATACGTTCTAGAAATGAACCGATGCTTGTTCTAGAAAGGCCAAGGTCTTTAAGTAGGCTATAGAGAAATTTCGCTGTTATACCTCTCGCTCCCACCTCTACCGCGTACAAACTAACTGTAAATTTATTCCTGATCAGTTCGTTGGTCAGTTCGTAATACTTATTGAGCTTGAATGTGTGATCCCTTGGGATGTTTGTTTCCCAAGGTACAGTAAGCTCCACAAGTATCACGCGCCTCAGATGTTTCGAATACAGGAATAAGTCCGGTCTGGATGACGAAACACCAACATCCCCAGGGATTTTGTAATGCTTCTCATACGTGTCCATCATAAGAGTCCAATCAGGAGCCGCGCCTAATATTGAATAAGGCTTCGCTTTTGATTTTTTGGAGGAGCCTTCTTTTACGAATTCTATAGATCGTTTGGTGGTTGTAATACCCTTCCGCGGTCTTGCTACTGAAAGACTAACCGCTTCCCGTATAATTTCTAATACCTTGTCGTGGCGACGCGAGTATTGACCTTTATCTGGAAGTACCCTACTAATAGGTGTTTCGCGGTTCCTATTGCCTCCCCACAGATGTTGCAAGACTTTTCGGTGGCTTTGCCCCATCTTATTAAATTACTTTGATCTGGGAGAGTCATTTGGAATGCATTAAGATAGAATTTTAATAATGCTGGGGACCAATCATAAATTAAGGTGCGCCACTTCAAAGCTAGTGGAACACAAAAATCTCCTATGGTCACCCATTCGTTTTGAATTTCTAGGCTGATCGCGTGGAGTCGGTAATTATCGTTTTCGTCTTGTCGAATAAAAGATTTTGTTATGTCTATGTCTTGAACTGTCCTACTGGATCCTAGCCCTACTTTATTCGTTTGAGCACCTATCATAAATTTTTTATGGAATTGAAGTCGTGACTCGAGCTCTGAGGCAACTTTGTCTTTTGGGAGAGAAGTTACAGTATCATCTTTAGATTTTCCGATGATATGTCTTTTGGTAACTCTTAGATGTTTGTAGAGCTCCGATGGTCTCTTTAATTTTAATCCAAAATTGTTTCGGTCTCTAAATAAGGTTGAAGAGTCTGTGTATTTGTTGTTGAACTTAAACCGATAACCCCATTTTTTTTCATTTCTAATTAATTTGTCTATTAAAATGTTAATAACTATATAAAATATAATAGGAGAAATACAACAACCCTGAAATAAACCAACGTTATAATTAAGTGGTTTTGAATGGTTTTCATTAAAAATTATGGAGAATTTTAATTTTGAATAATATGATGCAATAATGTCGCGAATTACCGTAGGAAAGTTATACCATTTAAGCGCGAACATCATCAGTTCATGTCGTACCGACCCAAAGGCGTTCTCTAAGTCTATCCAACAAACCGTAATTTGTCTCTCGCTAGTTCTAGCATCTTTAAGACTTTCCGATATTAACGTATTATGATCCAGGCATCCAGCGATTCCGGGCAAAAACCCTTTCTGGTGATTAGGCCTGAAATATCTATTGTTAATCATGAATTGCGTCATTTTTGTTTGTAAAAAAGAGAAAAATATCTTGGAAATTGTATTTGTTAGGGCTATCAGTCTAGTATCCTTAGGATTATTGACGTTGTCGTTTTTCGGAACGAGGACAAAAAGGGCTTTTCCGAATGATACCGGTATTTGCTTACTTGACCAGATTTTACCGAATATATTTAAAAGATGTTTATAGAGCGACGGACATTTTTTGTAAACTATATAAGGGATACCATCCGGTCCTGGTGCTGACTTAGATGGTTTCATTTTTATTATTTTATTGATTTCCTCCAAAGTTGGTGGGTTGGCTTGAAAATCTTCAGTAGGAGTCTCAGGTTTGTGTTCGTTGGGATCCCCATATAGTCTTTGTTTTTCTGGCACTTCGTATGTGCTTTTATAATGATCGAAAATTTGCTCGTTGGTCAAGAGAAGTTTACCTTTTTGATCTTTGAAAATGTTTTTTGAGTGCGCCACTTCAAAGCTAGTGGAATACAAAAATCTCCTATGGTCACCCATTCGTTTTGAATTTCTAGGCTCATCGCGTGGAGTCGGTAATTATCGTTTTCGTCTTGTCAAATAAAATATTTTGTTATGTCTAAGTCTTGAACTTTCCTACTTGATCCTAGCCCTACTTTATTTGTTTGAGCACCTATCATAAATTTTTTATGGAATTGAATTTGAACATAAATAAAATAATTAGATGAATTATTTTTTGGTACTTTTTGGAAACATTACTTCACTATAAATGCACTACTTCACATTAACATTACTTCACATTAATCAATATTAGGCGCGGCTCCTGATTGGACTCTCATGATGGACACGTATGAGAAGCATTACAAAATCCCTTGGGATGTTGGTGTTTCGTCATCCAGACCGGACTTATTCCTGTATTCGAAACATCTGAGGCGCGTGATACTTGTGGAGCTTACTGTACCTTGGGAAACAAACATCCCAAGGGATCACACATTCAAGCTCAATAAGTATTACGAACTGACCAACGAACTGATCAGGAATAAATTTACAGTTAGTTTGTACGCGGTAGAGGTGGGAGCGAGAGGTATAACAGCGAAATTTCTCTATAGCCTACTTAAAGACCTTGGTCTTTCTAGAACAAGCAACGGTTCATTTCTAGAACGTATTTCAAAGGCGGCATTAGTAGGTTCTTTCCAAATTTGGTTAGGTAGGGAGAGGAGTGTGGAGGGTGAAGGTGAGCGTTTTTGCGCATAATAAAGGGGCCCCTTAAACCTACTCCTGGGTCGCAAGTCCCAGGCACTGCTTGCACTCCTCTCCTTGCAACGCGATGGGCCCGGCACCCGCACGGTGAATCCATGGATTGCTAAGAAGCTTCGTCATCGTCTTATATTTTACACAGGTTAATCTTGCATGAGACTATCGACCTCCTTAACAAAGATCTTGCTGCAATCCACGCATGGTCCAAATCGTTTGGAATTATTATTAACCCTGTTAAATCGCAGGCAATCATTATCGGTAGTAGCCGTCTAAGAAGCCGCGTTGTCTGGGAAACTGTACCTCCTATCTTGTACTGTGGAACACCGATACCTTACTTCGACAAAGTGAGAAATCTAGGCTTAATTTTGGATAAAAACTTATCTTGGATACCTCACCTCACCGAAGTAAGCAGAAAGATGCACTGCACCTTCCATTATCTTAAACGTTTTCAATACTTTCTTCCATTTAAAACCAAAATTCTGCTTGCGCAATCACTTCTTCTACCTATCCTCGACTATGCAGATGTGTGCTATTTAGATGTCTCGAAGGAGCTACTTAACAAACTAGAGCGTCTACAAAATCTTGCGGTACGCTTCATCTTCGGCTTACGTAAATATGATCACATATCCCAATTTCGTACTCAACTAAAATGGCTCCCTATCCACCTTCGCCGTGATATGCACATCCTTTCTTTTCTCTATAACATACTCTATAACAAAAATTCTCCTATCTACCTTCAGTCTCGTTTCCATCATCTTCCTACTCCTACACGCTCTAAGAGATCTTGCATCACTTCGATGCTTGAAGTCCCAAGACACAACACCCATTTCCTACTCCACTCCTTTACAATACGTGCTGCAAAGCTTTGGAATCGATTACCGAAAGCGGTCCAGGAAAGCACTTCAATTTATGCTTTCAAGGACAAGCTTAGAGATCATTTTTGCTCCGAAGTGACAAACCTCTCATAACTGCTCATTTTATGTATGTATATATGTATGTATGTTTATATATATGTATGTCTATATATATATATGTATGTATGTTTTGTTTTTTTTTTTTATATATGTATATGTTTATGTATGTGTATGATTAGGTATTTTTATTTAATGTTTTATTTTTTTTTTTGACGCATTTTTAAATTTAAGTACTATATTTTTCCTTACTGTTTTTAATTTCTGCACTAATATGACCCGCGATACCATGTTTCTCTCTACCATGGGGTTGACTGGCAGAAATCTCTTATAGATATAAGTTCGCCCTTGCCAACATTTTTTAAAAACATGTTTGTGTTGTTTTTTTTTTAAAAGTGCAATAAAGAATATAATAAATCTTCCGTACGTCATTTTATTTATTAAGTTTCTGAAATGTAAGTTGCTAATGTTACATCATTAAATGTAAAACAAACCTTCCAAATGATATTTTAAACGAATAAAATATTCATTTAGTTATATTACATTTACATTACATTTTCTTTGGAGATTCCTATAGCGAAGAGAACTATTTAACTAATTGATTATGATATTTTTTATTTTATAACTTTTTTTTTTATTAATTTCTACTTTTATCCACGGACACGTCGCCCGTGCACTTTTTGCATTTGGTTTGTATTTTGCATATTAATTGTTGTATTGCATATTAATTGTTGTATTGTATATATATATATATATATATATATATATATATATATATATATATATATATATATATATATATATATATATATATATATATATATATATATATATATATATATATATATTTTTTTTTTTTTAATTTTTATATATTTATTTTTTTTTATTGTACAATGTTATAATGTGAAGTATAGTATAAGTATTTGATGTATAAAAAAGAAAAATATTATTAAAGTTAGTATGCATAAATTTCTTACATTTTCTCATTAATGCCTTCCTACCAAAACACTATTGTGGTGGACCTACTGTTATTTTTATTTTTTTCACTCATCACGAGCAAGGTTTCCACGATAGCGAAGTTTCTGTCTTTTATAGCCATCTTGGTATTATATTCTATGATGTTATATTTTGTCGCCTTCATCGCTCTCCTGATGAATCTGCCCGTCGCGTCGTCCTCGCTGTCGGTAAAATACACACAGCTCTCGGTATGACGCGACACTGCTACAACCGCGTGGGGAACGCTGTCGTGCAGTTGCATCTTACTCCTGGTGTTGATTATAAAAACGGAACCGAAAGTGAGTCCTTGTGCTTCGTGTATGTATCCATAACCCTCGTTAGACAATGCTATCTTCTCTTCCTGGGTGTGTACTAAGTACAGGGTATTAGGTTGGGATCTGGGTATTTTCGATCCTGTGTAATTGAGCATTGTTAAGGACTGCACTAGTTTCCTGCTGGAGTAGATGCCGGAGTAGACCTCTTCTAAGGCATACGTGACATCTAAGGGATTCCGATGTGTGCACAGTAATTCTTGGCTGATGGACGTTATCAGGGTGGGACGACCGTACCTCATCTCGAATAGATTATCTCTATCGATGTAAGGTAACTGATTCACGTCACCGACGAGGAGAATTTCGGCAGCGCCGGACAACCGCGTAGCCATTGCTATGGATCCGAAATGGTTCATAAGAGCCTCGTCTACCACCAAACGTTGATAGATTTCTGACTCTTTGAATCCATTTACTAATACAGAGGCCATCGTACGCACTCGATTCTTTGATTCGTCACCTATAGGCTGAGAGATCTTCTCTCTTAGATCTTTAGCCGCCTCAGTTATGGTTGTAACGATGACGTCCTTTTCCGCGTCGAAGTGCGATATTATCCACGTGGTTTTGCCACATCCTGGAACCCCGTTGACCCAGTTTAGTATTGGCACGGTCCAAGCTTCGAAGTTCGTTAATGTGCTAGCTTTGTCTAGGATCATATCCTCTAGCATAATCTTGGTGCATTGGGCCGTGACAACAATTGGGTCGTTAGATGGCGTCGTATATCTGGCTTTGCCTGTTCGCCTCGTCTCTTCCCTATCCAACATAACGAAACCACTGGTCGCATTGTATGCTGCCATATGCTCTCCTGCCATTGTGCCGTGAATTATCTTTGCAGTTTGGTTATTGTATATGGCTGCATCTGCCTCCTTGAGTTTCAGCTCCAAGAACTTCCGATTACCGATTTTAAAGGCCTGAAGAATTTCTTCAAGAGGTATTGATTTAGCCTGTTTAGTCGCTTTTGTTAAAGCTTGAAACTCAAGGAAAGCATTTATGAAGTGATCAAGTGGTCCCTCCGCCAGACGAAGACAAGGCGAATTGACTATTCCCATCTTTGCCATTGTTTTTTTTTTGAGGTTTAACAGATTCAGAGCTGGTTTTATTTTTCATCTTTATGAGGTTAATTACCGCCGTTGCCATGGAGCTGGTGGGCTTTAGTGTACGACGTGAACTAGTGTGTTGGAGATTTTCCTCCTGGTCATCGTACACCACTTTCTTACCTGGTGAGGTTCTTGATGCTTTTACCATGGACCCTACGGCGGTTGTGATTGCCTTCACGAAAGATTTTGATGTCAGGCTAGGTTTTGACGTGGAGGCTTCTGCTTGTTGTTGTGCTTTTGCCTTCTCCTGTAGTCGTTCCGAACCACTCTTTGATGCTGGTTCTGTATCTCCTCCGTTGCCCGGGGGCTTGGTTGGTCCCAAAACATGATGTGGCCTGAGGTATTCAACGTTTTCTCCTGGGTCTTTATTGACAACTATCTCGTGGTGTATGGAGGCCTTTAAAATACCAATCCTTTGTGATACTTCAGCCTTCTCATACACCAGTACCATAGCATCAACACTGATTGTTCGGGGAGTGATGTTTTCCCCTCCTAGCGGCTCTCCGAATTTCGACAGCAGACAACTAGCCTGAGCGAAAGGTGGCTCCACGTCTTTCCGCTCGATTAATACGATAGTTTTATTTACTTTTCGTAATAACCGGCATTCGATGCCTGCCACCTTTGTTACGGGCAATGCTTCGTAAACTTTGCGCTTCATGTTCTGTCTCGACGTACTCCCATTTATTAATGCCGCTAGTCCCGGAGAAATCGCCACTCCACTGCGACTACTAGGAACGCAAAAACTTATACCTAGCTTTTCCTGATTAGAATTCATGAATAGGGCCACCCCTCGAATTCTTATGGACGGATTACTTTTTTCACCACAAGATAAAAGTTGGTGAATTGTTGTGTTTGGCTCGGAGTTTATGGGTAACACAGGATGTCTTCGAGCAATCACTTCGTGTGTTTGTATGGGTTGATGAATAGATGGATTAGCGAAAGTACTATTCCTTCTAGCTGCGTTGCGGAAGACTTTTTCGGCAAAAGTAAGGAATGCAGGCCTGATCTCCGAATCTGCCAATATTTTAGGCAGTTCAGACTTGGCCAGATTTCTGTACATTTGGGTCTCCAGGTCATGTCTAGCCGCGGCATAGCGGGGACATTCCAGAAGGACGTGCCAAATTGTCTCGCTTATGTTTGGGTCGCATTCGCAGCCGGGACTATCTTTGATATGGAATCTGTATAAGTATTCCGCTATTCCACCGTGTCCCGTGAAGACTTGGGTGAGAGTGGGGTTTGTTTTTATTTTTCTGAGGATGTGGTATGACTCTTTTATATCTGGCCAGAATATTTTAGTAATGGCTCCTGTGGTGGACGTTTGGTAACGGTCCTGCCATTTGCGGACCGTTTCTTTCCTGATGGTTTCTTTGACCGTACACAGAGGTATTTTATCGTATTCTGGATCACTGTTAGTTAGAGCTCCCTTCTTCGCAAGTTCGTCTGCTCTCTCATTGCCAACAGTGCCCACGTGAGCCCTTATCCAAAAGAGTCTGATTTCTCTACCGTCTGCTTTGGTACTTCCAATGTTTTGTTTTATGGCATTTGCTAAGGGGTGGGTTGTTTGAAATTTTCTTAGCAGATCCAGCGTAGATTTTGAGTCGCTGAGGATGTTAACAACTTCTTTTCTGCTGGATTTAGCCAAAAGTGTTGCCTTATATAGCGCATATAGTTCTGATTGGAAGACCGTACGTGAACTGTCCAGGCTGAATGTACCGTATTCCTTCTCTTTACCATCCTCCCACCACGTCAGGGCTGCTCCTACTCTCCCTGATATTTTGCTTCCATCTGTGAATATTAAGGGGCCTGTATTTTGTATGGTTTGGATGACTTCGGGTTGTGGTTGATCCAATTTGGTGTATTCTATATCTAATATTGTGGATGGGTGTGGCTTGTCTAAGTGATTGATGGCCATTTCCAGCTCTCTGTTTGGAGGAAGGTAATCTTTTGATATTCCCTTTTTAGTCCAGAAAAGGTGGGCTGACTCCTGGATTCTCAGGTCGAGAGGTAGGAGACCTGAGAGTGTTAACGCTGACGTCAGTGAGACCGTTCTGTATGCCTTGCAGATCTTTTGTGCGAAATCTCTTTGGAGGGCATTTAGCTGTTTTTGTATCCTTTGCAGCTCAGTTGTTTGCGACCACACACTTGAGGCATACATCATAATGGGTTCTTGATTATGATATTTATTATTATAATCAATCTTAAGAGTAAATACTTCAAGCATAAAGATCATACCATTTTGTAGAAACTTTTTTTTTATTGGGACTAAATATATATTTCTTTTAATTTAAAAAAATAAATTTAAGTTTCAATAACAACGCTGTAACATGTAAAATCATTATTTTCATAAACTTGATATCAGTTGACTACCTTATTATAAATTAACTGTCGTTTAAGATGCATTTTTATCTTTTCTCTAATTTCATATAGGTACGTCTTACAAAATCCGTTGGTTTCTCGTTTTAATTCAACCAAATTAAAAAAAAAATTGTGCCCAAAAACAAAAAAAAATAGATTTCTAATAAATATTTAAAGGATATTAATAATGTAGTCATATTTCTATTATTTAGAACCATTTCGTCTAAAAATAGTAAGTAGACAATAAAACTATATCGTAAATATTCTTTGACGATTTACGCAATTTATTAGCTGAGTTTGTCATGAAGACCACTTTGGTGGAAATGGCAAATCAAACAGGTGTTGCGAATCCAATTTCTTTTATGTCCATTTTTAACAAAATATTATATTAATGCAATGAAGTAATTCGTTTAGACGATTTTTATATTCACTTTATAAAGTTTCTATAACTTCTAACAATATGAAAATAAAAAGGAAAACCTTCTTATTGCAAATTAAGGAATTCTCAGAGATTATGTTTATAATTTATTTCATTCTGACTCTAAATTAAATTTTATTCTAAATTATTCAGGTTTTAAGTTATTAAGACACAATTAAAAAAAAATGTACTAATTTTTTTGCTAAATGAACAAAAATACGTAACCAGCGACCGGACAGCATGAATTATTTAAATTGAATGGGTTTTGTAAATTTATCCTAATTTTACTTCGTGTTCCGAAAATGTTTTGCAAAACTAATTATAAACAGCAAATAAGCATTAGCTCATTGATGTATGGAATTAGCACATATGTAAGGAATTATACACATCAGAATATTTAAATAATGATATGTAATTTTTTTATATAAAAAATACTTGAAGCTATTTTCATAAGTAAAATATATATATTTTAAATGTTTTTCAACCTTTATAGCAATGATAAACTTATTTAAATATTAAACATGCAATGAAAATTTAATTAAAAAAATAATTAAAAAAAATAATAAGAAATTAAATATCCGTAGGGATTCGAATTTGCAACATCTGGGAGTCCGTCCCGCTGTTACCAATTACTAAATAGTTAACGCTACCCGCTTCTATGAATTTAGTATTCTATATATAATAGTCTTTATCTGAACGGTTATGACCTTCAAAATCTGACACTGTCTCGGTAATGCCCCCATTCGGGAGATCTACCTCCTTACCGGCGTTCGACGACCTTGATGTAGCTCTAGTTGACAGTGTCGAGAGCCATTGCTGTCTTAGTGCTGGTAGAACGCTAACACGTAGAAATATCGATCGAATCGAATCGACTACAACTTCAATTTTTTTTACAAAACAATTTTCTAATAATCAGCAGTTGTTTCGATATAGGAGACAAACCTTATAAAAGGTAACCTCAATAGATAGGACGTTTCAGGAAAAAAAAGCCCCAGGTTATTGGAGATGGAATTAAAAAGGAAGTGATCAGGCTCAAGCTTTTTGGTTACTATTTAAATGCTCTGGTGACCAGATGCCCAGTTCCGACAAAGTAGAAAGACACAGTACTAATAGGGAATCACAGACCGGGAAAACTCCGAAATATCTCTAGAAGTTGTCACCCCAATAGTTTCCATAATTCCCTAAGGAAAAAATTCGAGGGAATCATCCTAATCCTTGACTCCAATCTGAAATGGAGAGACTAAAGTCAAAGTCATCGCTAACGAGCAATTCAGCTATCGAGCCTATCATTTTAGTTCCCAACAAGTGCATGCCTCGTGGAGCACATTTTGTTAGGTTACAGTGAGGGCCAAGGATTACAGGACACAAGCGCCCTTCCTCGATGTAACGAAGGTGTTCGACAGTGTTTAGGCACAATATACTAATTGCACGACTTAATACTGATGTACATAAACATATATTATACTTTCGGTTCCTGCATTAATAAGATATCACAAAATTAGAATATAATAGTAGAATACAATAGTAATATTGGGTTTCGTCAAAGTATATATTATAAATATTTTTAGCTATGTATTAAATAAATGAAAGGACATAATATTGTATTTTAATTAAAGTTATATTTTCGATTGTGAAATTCAATCATGACGAGATTTAATTCAATGATGTTTTGTAATAATACCATGTGACTTTTCGGTCTTGTTTCATTGCTTTATTTTTGCCTAATTTCGATTTTTTATGAAACTTCATTAATTATTTTTATCGACTATGATTTTATTGACTTTAAAAAACTGAGTTTGTTGATACTCATATTGGATTAGCCCAAACGCCAATATTAATGTTATCATCTTATCAAAAACACCCACATCAATATCATCAAGCCATATTCCCCATGAGTTTATGTTTTCGACACATTCCCTCAGGCGTAACGAATTCATGTTAAACACGTTATATTTACTTTGACAGGTGACTAGTATTCTTATTGGTTATTCGTACGTAAAATGCTTTTAAATCACATAAATGTCATTGTTAGTCTGTACTTTCAGGGTTAAGTAAATATGGCCATAAATGATGATGAATAATATATACTTGTAATAAAGTAGAAATGATGTCATATGTGTTATTTTCAAAATAATTGACTCGTGATAAGTGTAATTAATTACTATTCAATTTACTATTCGACGGTGTTTGATGAAATTTAGTGTACTAATTAGGCTAAGCTAGACTATACTAATTAGGCTTACTCTGAGTCAACATATTATATAACTTTTTACTGCGAAAAATTCTACATATAAACGGGATAGCTTATTTTTTTATTGCTTTAATTAAAATAAATATTGTTTGAGAAAATGTTTATGTTAGTTAATTAGAACAATAATATGTATAATATTGAATATCCTTATTGAAAAGGCATCATATTTTCGAAGTATCCTCAGAGGTAAAATTTAAAATGCACATTCCGTATGTATGTCTCGCTTTGATGAGTAAAGTTTTGATTGTATATAGAAGCCCTTTAATTGGAGACCGGCTAGTGCAACAAACAATGTTATAGTCGCTTTTCTAATGCTGATTATATGAATAATTTGCTACTTTGAATTGTATCGTTAAATAAAGTGTAAACATGGTTTTTAAAATTACACAATTATAATAATTAATAATATTTGATATTAGAAGGTTTAAAGATAGCAATTTTAAAAACCATCATCTATTTAGTGCTACCAGTATTTAGGATTTCTAAATTTAAAGATTTTCTCAAACCACTCCATGATAATATTTGATATCGCCGGAACGATCAAAAATAATGGCCAGTTCAGAATAATATTACGGTCAATAAAAGTACTATTTATTACATTTAAAATAATTTCAATGTTGAATAATTGAAACCATTTATGTATGGTTCACGACTTTAATGACGGATGAATCACTCAACTAAAGTAATATATATAAGACAAGCGTCGAGTTTAAATACAGATCCTCATAATCGGTAATCGTTGTTCAAAATTTTCACTATGATAGCCCCTAATAGCTTATGACTGTGGTTATTAAAGTGTTATTATAGTTAATTTAAAGCTTTAAATTTAAATTACTTTAGTTCTAACGATAATGGTAATGAAATATGTTAACCTATTTCAGTTTCACCAATGGGCAAGCTTGCTTACCTTCATAAGTCGATTGTTAACTTTATGTTATATACAATAAATATAACAAATATACTATTAACTTCGGAGGAAGCATAAGTATACATACAATGTTTGAATGTATAATGACACATTTTTCTACAGCAAAAGTCCGTTTCTAATTAGAATTAATTGTTTGATTTGTAATGTTATGATGTCTTATATATATCTTTTATAAAGACAACTCGCAAGTAAGAGATTACAAAGTCCCTGTGTTGCGGGATCTACTACCTTTGTTTTATTAGTTACAAAATATATTATGATTTTCACATTTTAACTAAGTTAAAAAAAAGTTTGATTCATTAAATAGAAGCGGAGACGTGTAATGTGACTAGTGTTACAGAAAACTTAAATTACAAAAGCTACTAGCTATTTGATGCACTGCATATCAGGTACTTCTTCATACTTTAATCTGTAATGTAGAAGTTTCTGGATGGAATATAAACGGTTATTTAAATGAGTTTGAAAGTTAAATTTGAATTTAAAGCATATACTTGCAAACATTACTATACGTCTATCTGAACCGTAATTTGCAATGTAAATGTCTAAACTAACATATATACAAAATACATAAAACTTTTTACAAACAAGATATATCTAACTTACATTATATTATATGATTTTATTACTACTCAATGGAAAATCAATAAATTATTAATAGGCACGTTTGAGTGAATGAAGTAACAAGCTTTTATCACCATAAAACTTATTTTTAGCCGACTGACTATTAATTTTCTACTTACAGACGCGTACATTCTCACACTCACACAAAATAATTGCTTAATATATTTTTATTAATATTATATAGTATTGTCATAATCATAATACTAAATTAATATTATCTTAAAATATTGTCATCATACGCCTGTCAATATATTTTACAAAGGCTTTCAAAGACAATCAAATTTAAAGAGTAATATTTATATTTTCTACATAAATATATTTTAACCTTTAAAAACTGCTGTAAAATTTATGTTGAACTTAATACACAAGTCGCAGAATCAAGTCCTTTTTCGTATGTTTTTATTGGATATTTATCGAGGCTTAAGAACAATGTATGTATGTAATGTAAAAAATAATTCCTTTCTATTCCCAATGTACGTCTACTCTGATTTTAACAATTGGAGAGAGAATAAATTTTTCATATGTGTAATTTACTGGGACAGAAATGTCAAAGCGCGCGAAACGGCGTTAAAATTGCTGATAAATCAGCACCCCGAGTGCGAACACTGCACGTATTAACTTTGTTATCAAGTCCCATAGAAACATTGCATAGTTTGAATTCATTTAGTATGGAGATAAATCATTTAATTTATTATTTATTTCCGAAATTTGATGTTTGAATAATTTATACAAACATAGAGTCTATATTATTATTATATTTTTTTTCTTTTGTTGCAGATGCAAAATGTACACATCTATAAATTCAACTCTCTCAACAGAGGATATAAATGCAACAAATAGCGAGTACACTCCGTACAGCGACCGCATTGAGACTTACCTGGTGCCGATAATATTCGCTATAATTTTCATAGTGGGCGTTTTGGGAAACGGAACGCTAGTTGTTGTGTATGTGAGGCATAGAGGCATGAGAAATGCTCCCAATACGTGAGTACTGTGAAATAGCTTAAATTCCAATTTAACTTCTATTTTTTTTTTATTTTATCGTATTTCTGTCACATTTATATTTATTTTGCAAGTCTTATATGTTTATTTTTTGTGTTCTTTTTTTATTTTATATTGGGATATTTATTATATTTAGTTGAATTTAATTATATCCATAATCAAACTTGACAAAGCACGAAAATGAATATTTCTAACTTAAGTATAGAAATATTCGTTTGAAATATTCGACTTGATTTTCTTTCAGATACATTTTCTCTCTTGCCCTGGCTGATCTACTCGTAATTTTGATATGTGTCCCTTTTGTGTCGGTCATATACACTCTTGAATCATGGCCCTGGGGTGAGGCCATTTGCAGGATATCGGAGACGGGAAAAGATATAAGTATAGGGGTTTCGGTATTCACACTGACTGCGTTATCGGCGGAGCGGTACTGCGCTATTGTCAACCCCTTCAGAAAACTTCAGGTAAAATTCTTTTAGTATAAAAATAGATTGAAAGTATATTTATGCGGTTTGTGGAAAATGTCCCCTCCAACAAATAAATAATAATAATAATTTCAGTTATAAGAAGCGTTGATGTTATTTTTAGTGTAATATGTATTAATATTTTTTTTATGGAAATATTATTTTTTTATGATCTGTTTTATTTGCAAGATAAAGCCAAATCCCTAGAAGTGAAATTATTTAATAAACTAAATTAATCAATTAATAGGAATTATTATTTTGTCAAGTTATTTTATTATTATATTTTATTCCACAGCGGTAAAAAACATATAATCCTATGCTAAGAATATGAAATAGAGCAGAAGTTCTAAGGAAAAAAAAAATAACATTAATTTTTTTAAATATACGTTATCTGGATTCTGGGTAGTATACACAATAATATTTTCTTTATATAACTTTGGATGAAATTAATTTACCGTAACCGTTTAGAAAAATCGTCTATAAAAGTAAAAGTATGAAAATAAAAAAGTTGCCCAATCTCAGAATACAAAGGAGAAAGTGCTGAAAGCTCAAGCTTTGTTCAATTAAATTTTACACGATCCACAAAAATGGTAACAAAATGATCTTATAGCTGTATTTTGTACTACTAATTTGAAATGTCATTTATTTTAGTGGTTAATTATGAGACCAAATTAAATGTTTCCTTTAATTAGGAAGTTGGTATATCTCGTTAGCAGCTTCAATGTAAGCGTAATATTATGAAGTAAAATGTGTGCTATGTGGAACGTTGTATGCATGAAGTTTGTCTTGATGTTTGCGCATCCTAAACAGTTTACAAGGCTTTCAAAACGTTCAAAACAGAATATAATAGAAGCTAGAATTTGACAATATTTTCCTTATGAAATCATACGTAAAATTATAAATAAATATTTCATAATAATAATAATTATTTATGAACTTTTAATAACCATCATCAATGTTAACCATACAGCAATGTTGAGTTCTAATTATCGGGCCAATCGAAGAAATTCAGTATTTTAAAATGGTAAAAGAAATGGTATACCTACTTTAAAATCTTAGATTAAGAGTATGGTGAGATTCACTTCTCGGGGATTCGTGTTCTACAAAAGAAAATACGATCATAATTTGGTGACTGAATTGTTGATTTTTTATCAATATTAACAGAGAATCTATTTTTATAGCAGGGTAGAACTTTTCAGGAGTTGGCGGGTCTGTAATATTTGGTCTAAATTTTTTAGTGTCTGTAGAGATTTTCTACTAGTTCTATCTCAGGTTATGATTTCAATTTCTTGATTAGGTTTTTTAAAGAAAAGTGATTTGCATATTCTCATTGTGATCTAATTTAAGTTTCAACGGTATCCTGTTTTTATTACATATGGAACGTAGTATACCTATATATATATACGAGGTGATGTTATATTGATTTCTAGGGATCGGATTCATTTTACTCTTTTACGTTCATCAATTTATTCACTTATTATTCGTGTCATGTGTTCAATAACAAGAATTGGATCATTACAGAGTAGAGGTAAATTTAAATCTTTTTCATTTCAGTTCAAAAGCAGTATTTTAGTAGTCTATTATTTAAAAATATTCTCTAATAACATATTGTAATAAATTTATATAAATATAGAATGTAAAAAACCGATACGGGCAGGGATTCGAACCCGCGACTACTGGGAAACCGTCCCGTCGCTCTACCAACTGAGCCACCGTATCGCTGTCCGTCTCGGTGAATTAAGCATTCTATATGTGATCGTCTTTATCGGGACGGTGGTGACATCTATTAGGTTTCTTTCGAAAATCCTAACCAATGTTTCTAACTTTGCAGTATAGATAAACATTGAAAAGATGCCACTACTGAAATTAATGTTTGAAAATATCTTTAAACATGTATAGCCATGTCACCACCATGTACATGGATATTCCAAGGAGCTATTCAACCTAATTTCTGCCGTCGATTTCCATTATGACATCATATGCCACCTTCTAAAATTTCATCCCTATCACCTGGATAGATAATTTTCTACCACGAATTACCAAAATGTGGAACGAACTTCCTTCGGCGGTGCTTACGACATGGGTACCTACAAAAAGAACGCCAACTACCTTTTCACAGGCCAGCAACGCTCTTGTGCATTTTCTGATATTGCAAGAGATTGCGGATGGCGGTGATCACTTACCATCTAGTGATTCACAGGCTCCTTTGCCGTTATGTTGAATTAAAAATACAACATTAAATTCCCTGTTTTAAGTTTTTTTAATATCTGCTAAGGTTTTGAGGGTCTCTCAGTAGATCGAGCCATTTCTCTTGTGTCAATTCATGCAATATCTTAAGATGACTAGACATTATTATGTATGACAATAAAGGTGATATTTGGAGCAAGACGAATGTAGAGTTTCTTGGAATTTTTAATCGTTAACTATATAGGGCTTATAATAAATAGTTTAAAACAGTGAAATCTAGAAAATTATTAATATTCGTGAAAGAATATGTGTTTTGAATGGGCTGTAAGTGAAGAAGCTGTAAATTAAAGTAGTTATCGAGTATAGTGTGTGTATTATGTTTGTAGTTTGTGTGTGCTTTGTACAATGTGTATCTACACACTATAGATGAAGACTACAGTCTTTGTAGATAGTCTAGTATAAAGGAAGCCTTTAGCTCATTGAAATTTATTCTACATATTTTTATTAAAACATGTTGCATGCTTGGCACTGAATAAAGATACCTAGAGCGGAAAATACAGATATTCAAATTATTACAATATTTGTGTTAATGTAAATAATTTTAATATGAAAATTATTCAATTGTATTCCACAAAATAAAATTTATTAATCTGACGGTTCTAGGGAAAAAAATGTTGAAATTTATTAGATAAGTTGAGTATTTACTCTCAAATAAGAAACCAAATCGGTGCAAAATAAATATCGAAGTACCAACCTAGACAAGTTTACGGGAACGCGAGTGGATTTTTTAAAAGAAATAAAGAAATTAAAATTACATTAAAATTTACTTTAATTACGAACTTAAGAAATGACCGTGCAGAAGCGCATGCAACAATCAATTGAAATTAAAATTATAATATTTGTTCACATTAAATATGTTCCCAGGGTATAAGACGATTCGTATTACATTCTTATAATGCTGATCAAGCGTTTACTTCTACCGTTCTCATACCTTGAGCTAACATAACTCCTCCCTCCTTAACTTCGAAGCCATCAGATAGTTTTTGATTCTGAGGGTTTCGAGCAAGAGTGAATATTTTAGTTTTAAATTTCTTTGAAATAAAAATAAAAAGTAAAATAACTAATATTACATATAAAATTATGGTACCGACACTGACACTATTGATTTTTATTATTGGCTCTATTTCACTTTCACTTTCACTAACACTTTTTGTCTTTAGAACTGTAGACAGATATTTCACGTCATCGAGATTAATTCCTTTGATGTCAATCGGAGAGAAGATTGAAGTATTTCTATTGTCGATTTCCGGTAACTTAATGATTGGTGTGACCTTATATTCCTCTCTTTCCATTATATGCGGAAAATAGCTTAGACGAAGTTCACCAAGAAGAATTTCACAGCCAGAATCAATTGTTAATAAATAGGTTTCTGATATAGATGTTTTTGATAAATCATTACCACATTTGTAAGTCACAACTTCATTATTTTGCGAATATATTATCCAGCGGGCAGTTGAAAGTCGTTGTGCTTTAATTTTCTCAATATGTACTGTATGTCGGGTACAATGTGATAAATTATATTGAAACTGCATCAACTGTTCCGTGCAAGTTGTAGTTGCATATGGCACTACATTATGTTCGGTACAAATGTACTGGTTATCACCAGATAGTTGTTGACACGGCGCTGAAACCGGCAAGTATTTCGAACCTTTCACCATAAGGAAGGGATATTCAGGGATAATGATGGAAGTTTCATTTTTAACTTTATTAAAAATAGGTAACGAATAAATTTTATAATAGTTATACGTATTATTATCTGTGAGAGGCAATTCCATTATGAATATAACCTGGTTTCCTTTAACATATGCTTTTACAGTCATAGTTTGCTCTATTTTAACTAAATTATTTTCTATTACAGGACATATTAATCTATGAAATTTTTCTATTCCTAATAATATATTAAACAATTCTGTCGAGTTTATTATTGATTGATGTAGCACAGAAATTTTACCAAAAGCTAAAGAAGTTTCTATTTCATTTAATTTTATATATATTGAACGAAAATTATTAATGAACATGCTGTATGCGCCTAGAACATAAGTCGAATAAATAGAATTATTCTCTTTTGTTGCTATATCTTTTATCATTTGTTCTACGCGTTTGAGACGCTCATTCATAATAAGCGAATTGTTGTATAAAATTTCTGTACTGTTAATATTATAATCCATCATTTTGGAAACCAATGTGACTTTATTCCTGATTAAATTTTGTTTACCATACAAGTCATTGATCAGATTATCATAATGTATTGCGTCGTCGTTATCTAAGTTACCAGATATCGCCTTTACAAATGAACCTAAGGGATTAAACAACCCTCTTTTGAATTTTTTCATCGGTACTATTTGTCTTATTTTTTCAATAGTATTATCTCTTAAATATTCTACTTGCGATTTTAAATTAGTAAATTCATGTAAGTAAGGTTTATCGATATCTATTAGTTTATCAAATTGATTATATCTATTTATATTAAACTCTAGATCTCTAAAAACTATAGTTAAATCTAATGTTTTAATAATAATCCATTTACTTTCTTGCTTATAAGCCTGACCTTGCTTGACAGGTAATAATCCCGGATTGTCCTCAATTTTTTGAAGTCGAAGGGATTGGGTCTCCTTCGTCATCACCAGGATGATCAAGTACCACCTGTGGAGGTCGTTTTATATTTTTAATAGGCACCTTTGTTTTACGATCTCTAATTTTTACTGGGACTATGTTTCTGTTAATCTCTCCATCTATACATGCCTTTTTGATAAGGAGGCTTATCTTTACTTCTTCTCGTATTAACTGCTTTGGTAAAAATAGTTCTACCTAACCCTAATTCTATATCTTGTTCACCACCTCTCGAATTTATCGATTTTTCTTTATTTTCACGTAATTTATTTGAAATATATTGATACAGATACTTTGTGCGTTTTGAGTGATCTTTAAGTAATTGTTGTAAATACAATTTTTGAAAATCTATATTAAATGCGTCATTAGAATCGGTATGACCGAAAACTACTTCAAATGGTGTTAAACCAGTAGCACTATGTATAGTATGATTGTAAGCCATAATAGAATAATTCATAACTGAAGCAGCGTCTGTAAATTTTTGTTCGTATTTAGCTAATCTATAAATTTCTATTAAGGTGGAATGAAACCTTTCTACGATTCCTGTTGAGCTAGGATTATTTGGAGTGGTAATATGAAGAGTAAGTTTGTACATATCTGATAGCTCTCTCATTAACTCGTTATTGAACTCTGTTCCTGGATCTGCAGTGATTTTCCTTGAAACTCCATAATTAGAAAAGTATTTAATCAAAGCGCGTACTATTTCAGGGGTGGAACGATTACTAATTTTTATCGCTTGACCTAATTTACTGAAAGCGTCTACTAAAGTTAAATAATAATTTCCTTCTATACTAAAAGTATCTATAAATATTTCTTGAAAAGGGGCTTCTTGAGTTTGAGTTAGTTGCAATACTGATTTAATTGGTCTCCTATCATATTTCATTTTTTTACACGACTCACAAGAATTTATAACTGCCGAAATAGTTTCCTGCATATCGTGCCAAAAATAATTACGCTTCATTCTAGTCATCGTTTCTTTAATCCCTCTATGACATGTCTTGCCCTGGTGGTATTTTAATATAATCGCCTTTTGTTCTCCTTCATCTTCTATAAAAACTACTCTTTCTGTACACTCTTTAATGTCTATCATGTCTTTCTTAAATAAAGCTATTATTGTATTTGCAAAATCTTTTCTGTGTTCAGGATTTTCGAAATAGATAAAATATTTAATCTTTGGACGAATATATTCTTTAAGAAATTGTTTAATTAGGTCTAAATTATTTAAGGGTAAAATTACTTCAAGAATTTTCTCTCTAGGCCTAGATAAGTCTTTAACTTGCATCTCATTTCTGAGCCAAGAAAATACTAAGATTTGATTTGGATTTGTATCAATGGCTTCATGCAAAATTGGAATGCTTGATGTATCACATTCTACGTTCGAATGAATCGTTTCACTAGCAGAACTAGTAGTAATAGGCGGAATAGGATATTCAGGATCATTGTCTGATAAATCTCTAGGACTAGCTGTTATTGTCGCTGCAGAGTCAGATAATGTAACAGTTCCAGATTCGTCAGAGTTTGAGTTTTGTCTAGTACTCAGTCTTACAATTTCATCAGTGATTTCTTGTAAATGGTCTTGAAGTCGGGATTCTTTTTCATCAACATTGACTGCTAGAGATGAATTTCGGTCTGAATCTATAGCATTTAACTTTATTCGCGAAAGTGCGTCGGCGTTTGGGTTTTGTTTTCCCTTTTTATAAATGACTTCAAAATCGTATTCCGAATCGTTATATATTATAGGAATTTTTGAGTATTTTGTTTTTAATATTTTATGTTTTAAGTCAATTACTGCCTCTAATTGTTTTAAAAGATCGTTACCAATTAGTCCATCATATTTTGAATCCACATTATACACGTAAAATTTTTGTATATTATTACAATTAAATGTAGGCATTAAGGGGATTTTAACTACTTCATTATGCGAACTACTTGCATGTGTACTAATAACTTCGAATGGTTCGTAAGAAATGTAATTTCTAAAGTAAAAATCAGCTTTTTCTGGACTTAAAAATGAACGGGTACTTCCGGTATCGATCATAAATTTTGCATCAATTTCAGGAATATACACATAAGGTAATCTTGAATCTTTTTCGTAATTTAACTCTATTTTTTCTTTTAGATTGAAGACACGTATGGAAAAATTTTCTACATTACTCTGTTGGTCATGATTACTGTTATTTTCTTTGTTAGTAAAGTTATTTTCATATTCATCCTGATTTAAAATGTCTTCATGGTCATAATAATAGGGACTATACTCAGGGTCATATGTCATGTGTTCTGGATAGTAATTATTTTCATAACTGTCACAATAGTAAAGGTCATTTGTATGTATTTTATTTACTGGAAAATGTGGCTTATTAGGTAAAACGCTTCTCATAGAAATGTCATTCTGATAAGGTATATTTTTATCAAGATTGGGCTTATTCCCAAATTGTGTCGGGGGTTTATAATTAGTAGCGTTAAATTGTGGACGATAACCTACCTGCTGAACTGGACGATGTCCATAATAAGGATTTACTCTCGGTTGTGGTATGTAAGGTCCTTTAGGAATACCGAACCTATATGGTGACAAATTTGGTCTAAGTCCCGTAGGTGGGTTATTTGATACTTGTGGCATTCCGAATTTAAATGAGGGTTGCTGACCAGATTGATGAAATACTCTCTGGGAATTATAATTATGTGGTTTCGAATAAAAATCGGAATAATTTTGTGGCTTAATTTGAGCTGAAGGTGTAGATGAATTATTCTGTTTTAAAAAGTTTTTACTGCGTTGGTTATATTGTTCTTGGAAATTCACTTCTTCTAACACTATACTTAATGCAGATTCTAAATTTTTGGGGTTTTTTAATCTCACTATTCGTACCATACTCTCAGGTAAATTATATAAAAACACATTTAACGATATATTATTGTAAATAATTATTTTACTTTGTTTTATTTCCTCATTTAAAATTTGATTGACCTTAGACAATAGAACCGAACGTACTGATTGTATCCTATTACAAAAATCGAGGTAACTTTCTCCGGATTTTATTTTTAAATTTTCCAACTCTATGGCAATACATTCTTCACTACGTGGGTCTCCAAAATGTTGAATCAACAATTCCTTAAAGTCTAACCATGAAACAATATCCTCACGTTCACTGATAAGGGCAGCGGCCCTGTCGACTAAACGACTAGTAATAGCATGCATTAAATAGATATTTTGTGAATCACCACGTTGAAATTTCTCAATCACATATTCACATTTTCTTAAAAATAAGTTTAATTGGCGTTTATCGCCACCAAAAAGCGGAATTAATTTTAAAATTTCATTAGAAATTAAAGATATATGTTCCATTTTATTTTATTATAGTTAATTATAATATGAACAAAATAAAATTAATATTTAATTTAACTAAGGTGATTTATTTCAATGATTTGGAATTGAAACAATTCGTAAAGAAAAAATTAATTAAAACTACAATATTTCAATGATTTTGAATCGAAATATAATTATAATATAATTTTAATAGAATTTTAAATATAATTTTATTAACTTATTTATCTCAAATTAATTCTTAACAAATGTTAATATGTAAGATATCTTATTTATTTAATTCTATTCTATTTAATTATTCACGTACTAATTTATTTTTTTTATTTAATTTCGGTACACAATTATATTTCTAAAATATTCTAACCTAAGAAAACCAGAATACGTCATAAAAGGAAAAGTCTTATCCTATTTATAACAGGGATTGATGATGGATGTAAGGAGGTGAAAAGTTGTACTCACCAACCGGCAATCAGCATCATCAGCTCCAGGCTCCTCACTCACTGTCTTATTTATTTGGTTCAGGATAGTTCCTTATAGTCCTTCGAGTCCTTCTAGCGAATTTTGACGCCGAACTTACAAATGAAGACTATAATTTATAGTAGAACTATCCTACCGGCTGCGCCAGACAAGTTTACGGGAACGCGAGTGGATTTTTTAAAAGAAATAAAGAAATTAAAATTACATTAAAATTTACTTTAATTACGAACTTAAGAAATGACCGTGCAGAAGCGCATGCAACAATCAATTGAAATTAAAATTATAATATTTGTTCACATTAAATATGTTCCCAGGGTATAAGACGATTCGTATTACATTCTTATAATGCTGATCAAGCGTTTACTTCTACCGTTCTCATACCTTGAGCTAACATAACTACCTATCATGAATTATTTGTGGATATGTTAATAAATATTATTTACTTTTTAATCAGCAAAACTTATGAATAAACAGATATTTTACGGATTTCGTAATGATCATTTTAACTAGAAGTACATAACACGGTAAGAGGTAATAGAAAGTTTAGAACTTTTGAGGGCCATTTGAGCTTTACTAAATACAATCAAAACTTAAAAGTTATCACTTCTAAGGTTACCTTGACGTTACTCGTCCATCAATTTTGTATAAATAAATTTAAGTAACTAATATAATATTTTATACATCTGATTTACATCATGAGTGAGACACTCGACTCGTATAGGTAGCTGGAATTTATTGGAACAGCGAATACAATATTTTCATATCTGTTTCTGAAGAAGTATAACATAAAATCTGGCCGTAAAAATGCTTTTACTCGCGGTGTGAATATAAACCTTCAATGGATTTTATCGAATAAAGAGCTTGTTTTTCAGCTTCGTAAGCTGCCCTTGGTTTGTGCCACAATCATATGGGTCGCTGCTCTCATCTTTGCTGCGCCGGCCGCACTTTTTTCCAACATAACCACTGAATACATTGACGATAACGTATCTATTGTGTTTTGTTCGCCTTACCCGGCTACATGGACGAACTACTCCAAGTAAGTATAAGAGTGTTATTAGCGCATTGGTAACCCAGGGCTTTCATTATTTCGTTTATAATTATATTTTGTGTTTTAAATAAAATATAAATATAGAGCCTATCGAACGAGTTATAGCTGTATTATACAAGTTTTAGTATAATTATTAGAAACTACTGAGATTTTCGACAAAGCAGTGAAATATTTTTCAATAAGTATATCTGAAAAGATTTTATTGTAGACGCCATACTTTCACTGACTTAAAAATTATAACTATGATAAAATAGTAAAATAAAAATCAAATTCAACCTAATTTGTCTGTGAAAACAAAAGCATTTTAGAATAGAGAAGTTTGTTTTTTTATAAACGTCTTTTAAATTATTTTTCATCGTTTTTTTATTTTTTTATTGTACAGCTACTTGCTACCTTTAAAATCTGTGGTACAAAAAAGTGAAAGATTTATTTATTTTCTTAGTTTTACATATTTACCAGGATATAAAACTTTTCAAAACTGTACTCTGAATCAATCAAGCTTAAATTTTGGAAAAGCGTTATCTTGAAGTGGTTTAAAAGAGTTTGCGATAAATCTCATTTAAGTAATTTGTTAGCACGATCTTGAAAACTGACATTTACAGCTTTTACAAAAATAACTTATAAGAATAGACAAAGAATAATGAATTTACAATATCTTATAACAATTTGGATAAAATAATAGTATGTAGAAACACCAAGAAAAGTTTTACAAATACTATGCTTTATTTTGATTCTCAATAATTAGTTATATTCCTCAATGTAATAAAAAAAAATATTATTAGAATATTATTTTCATACACAATAGCGTTATTGAATATTTAAAATATTTGACATTTCGAACACCTGCAAAAAAGATAATAGCAATTGCGTGTAAAACAGCTTTAAAAGTATAGCACTAAAATTTTATTTTATTTTCCCAACAGATGGATGACATTGACGAAAGCCATCGTTTATTATGCGCTACCGCTTTTAGTAATCGCATTCTTCTACTCGCTAATGGCCCAGCGTTTATTGGCGAGTACCAAAGAGATGCCGGGCGCGTTACACGGCGGTCAGGGCGAGGCACAGGCTAAGGCAAGAAAATCTGTCGCTTGCATGGTCTTAATATTTGTTATCGGTAAGTTTTGGATACAATGTTATATTAAACTTTTTATTGACGACTTGATTATGATTTTTTTTTCTTTCTACAATAATTTGATTGTACTCAACCCAGTTAACAACAAAAGCTTAGTTATTAGCGTTGAAAGATAATATCAATGCAAAGATACTCTATAGTCTATACATTTTGTAGTAACATCCGTCTTTCCCGGATTTCAAAATTGATAATACAGATTTTGTTGATTCTATCTTATTTAATTGACTAGATGTAGACAGTATTTTAGAATTCTATTCAGGAACAGATTTAGGCATTAATTTAGAATCTAGAATGTATTCTACGTATGTATGTAAGACAAAGGTAATATCTTCAATGTTCGCTTTATAAGGATGCCCAGACAATGTGATATGCCAGGGTCCCGTTTATATACAACTAAGCTCTACCCAGCGAAGGTGACTATACGCTTTGATGGTTACCTTTGATGAACTTAGAACTTGTGAATGTACATTTCATCTCAATATTACTCCAGCTAAATTTTAAGTGTATTTAGGGTGTACAGCATTACAGCATTAAATTAATCAACTCAAACTGAACATCTAAATATATGATGAAAAATAGGAAAAAAAGTGTAATTTAAAACTAAAAAAGGACCAGGTGGAATAGTTGTATGATGTTTCGAGTTAATAGAGACACGGATAAAAAATATTTAGCAGTGAATCTGACATATACAGTTAAATCAAATCAAATTCAAAAAAAATATTGAAAATATATTTTATGCAACACATTTTTTCCATTGTCAAAGCGACCACTAAAATAATCTACTCGGAAAATAGTTCCCACAGACCTAAGAAGAGTTGGCGACAGAAACTCAGAGGGATTGTCATGATCTTTTTTCAAAGTAAAGCTTAAATTCTAAATTCCATAAATACATTATAATGATAGGTAAATTTCTCTGAATAAATCTTGAGGAAGCCTGGCAGAGACCGCTTCATACCCACGGTGCATCAGCCCCTGAATATTTGAATACATTGTAGTATCCTTTTGTGCACAAACGTTCCTTAGTTGTTTTCTTAAATTTGTTAAATGGCAATACTTGTACGTTTGCTGTTAGCTTGTTGTAAAATTAAACACATTGCTCCATGAAAGAATAACTCACTTTTTTAAGTCAAGGAATAGGTAAAGAAAAACTTGTGTGTGTTTCTCGTATTTATACTGTGCATACACTGTGCTTAATAAAATGGGCAGTATATTTATGTACATATTTAAGATTTTCAAAAATATGCTGCGATTAAGTACCTACATTAATTGGCTTAAAATGATTTCGCATAGAATCTCCAGGGCCCAGATTGTAAATTGCACATATAGCTCTACTGTAAGATGAAAATGGTATTTACTTAGGTATTTAGGTATTTAGGTAGGCAGATATATATCTGCAGCCCAATCCCATAGCAGGATACCATTAGATATTATGCTATGAAAGTAAAGTAAATTATATTAGCAGCAGTAAGTTTACTGGCCAATCCAGTATATAAACAAAATTTATTTATATAATAATTGAATTATACAATTAAAAGCTTTTTGGTAAGACTACAATTGTTTTTACTTATTGTTAAGTATATTTTTACGTTGAGCTTACATTTTTGCTTACTTATAGATACTTCTCACAAAGGCTCTGATTTAAGGATTGTATGAAATAACAACCATTTAAAACCTTTATCACATTTTGAAAGCGAATAAAAAAGTTAAAGAAAAATTACAAAAGAATACAATAGTCAATTATGGTTTATTGTTCGGTATAGAATCGCATTATACTGTTTTTTAAAAAATATGAGATTTTTAACATATATGCCGCATGATTTATTTCCAGTTTTTTTTTGTAGGTTAATGAGGGTTTTTCTCTGAATAAAATTTATTTGGAATGCCAGTTTAAACCACAATAAACTGAATAATAATTCCAGTTTTAAAACTAAAAAGTTGCTAACTCGTGGAACAAACCTCAAAACAAAAACTTTGTTTCAGTGTTTTTTATTTGCTTCCTGCCGTACCACGCTTTGGAAATGTGGTGGTACCTATCGCCGACTGCTCAAAATGACTACAACGACTTTACCCATGCTTTGAGAATAATTGCATTTTGTCTGAGGTAAGTCTGTGGGTTAAATGAGGGCCAAAATTTATGAGAGGTTTGCTTCTCGCCTCGACGACAAATCACATCAATCTCGTGATGAGATTTCGTCGCAGAGCAAATTACATGATACACAAATTCAAGCGTGTTGTGGTTACGAGTATATAACTCATATGAAATGTTAATATTAAGATACATTTGTGTTTAACTCTACATATTGCTATCAAAATATATGTATAATTGAAAATTTTTATTATGATATATACAATTTTATAAATAAGACAATTTTTTTAAATAGTATAATTTTCAAAGATTATAAATCCATATGAAACGGTCATGAGACGATAATTTTGACATACTCCAAAACATAAATAAAGATATTAAAATAATGTGTGGCTTATATACTTTATGATCCATGTTGCTATCTTTTCTCCTACTTCTTAATTAATCTTTAAAATGTATTAAATTTATGAGATATCTAAAGTGTATTGAGCAAGTTTGAGAACTTAATAATTAAATTTTAAGCGCGTATGAGGTAAAACAAACAGTAGGTACCTATCAAGTATAGTACGAAAGACGTTTTCATTAAACGCAGCAATTTATTATAGTACTTTATTTGTAAATTTAATTATTACAATAATAATAAAACTTCAATTTGAATCATCAAACGTTAAGTTATATTGATTTAACCAGTTTTTTGAACTCCTGCGTTAACCCGGTCGCGCTGTACTGCGTGAGCGGCGTCTTCAGGCAGCACTTCAACCGGTATCTGTGCTGCCGCCGCGGCGCTCTCCATCCTACTTGCAGTTCTAGATTGTCACGGACAGCTATATGCGAGACCTCCTTTAGAAGCACCCAACGACATCGTTGTAGGTACGATTGTGACCTCCAGGTCTTTTTTTGAGGACAGACACCACACCACTTAGTCGCTTGCGGTACAACGTTTACTGTCCTTGGGAGTTCGTTTGTCCAGGTCTGTAGAGACTTTAGAAGCATCGAAAACGTATGTATGATTGTAAATTTTGCATCTACCAGATTTCTCAACTCCTGCGTCAATCCGGTCGCTCTGTACTGCGTGAGCGACGTTTTTAAGAAGTTTTTCATCCGTTATCTGTGCTGCAAGCGTGATGTTCTACTGCCGCAAAGTTTCAAAATGTCTAAAATAATTTGCGAGACTTCTTTTGGGCATCCACGACAACGACTCTCAAATAGGTATGAATGGGATATCCACTTGTTTCTATTTTCACTAGTTAAGTCTTATGTTCTGCTGAAATCTCAAAACATCGTTAAAGGTAAGTCAACGTCATACTAACAAACAATGGACAAACAATGGAACGTCATCTAACTCTGATCTGAAAGGTTCTCTGAGGTAAGAACATTTATTTGTTTTTTTTATAAATTTGGTGTTTTAATTTCTATAAAGTAATAAGTAATAATAAATAATAAAAAACCATAACTTTAACTTCAAATCCCTTGCAATTGAAAATATTAAAGTAAATGAAAATGTAAAGTCAATTTGAATGCTTCTCCTTAAATATCTGAGTTTTAATTATTCAATGAGTCAAATCAATAATTCAACAGGAATCCAACAGAAAGCGTGGTGATATCCAACTACGACTACGGCAGCACGAAGAAAAAGAACAACATCATATCAAGAACCAGCACTGATGGGGTCACCATCATGACCATCAGGGACTCCAACGATTTCATAACAGATATTAATGAAAAATCTATTGATAGATAAGTGAATTTATAAATATTTTAGAAAGCAACTATTGTATTGGCCTAATTGCATTGCGTTATCCATAATAAATACTGCGTAGTAATCTTCTAAAATAGTGTTTCAAACAGACACATAAATAAGGATTGGATATGCTTAAAAGAAAAATGTCGACTATATTATATTAATGAATAATTTGAATTTATTAAATCGATTATGTTCTATTTTTTAATAGTTGTTTTAATTTGATTATCCGACAAATAAGCATATCGGTTTATTACAATTGTCTAAGAACTCTTGCAACAGAAAAGGGTTGTATATTTATAGCTAGACTTGTAAATGCATGTATTATAGTTTATTAAAATATGTGAATATTTAGAACGGAATTCCAAATTAAAAGACACTTAAAATAATAATTTGATGAAAAAAATATATATTATATTTCGATTTGTATATATTTAGTTAATCGAAATAACATGATTAAACCAAATCTAGAAAATAATTTCTTAATATATTATAATTAGCTTTAAGAAGAATTATTATTTTATATACATGTATATGAATGCAGTTTGGTATCTTTTTAGTAAAAGTACCTACAATTACATTTAATCAAATCAAAATAATTTCGATTTTGACTTCAATGTTAATTTATAAGGACCAAACGCTTGTGTATTAAGATTATTACTATTGTAAAAATGTTAAAACAACGTAATTATTATAGTAAATAAACTTCGATTCATATCTAAATAAATATTTATTGATATCATAGTTATAAAGAAAGATGCTATATTTATTGTGAATATAATAAATATAAACCTAACTAAAATCTCTTGTTAATTGTGTGCAATAGCTTTGTTACATTGCAATATTTAAATATACTAATATTGCCTAATGTTAGTAAATTTCAATTATAATTAAAGTAATTGCAAAAACGATCACAGGAATGATGTTTTTAAAATAAGAATATGCAATATCTATATGTTATAATTTTAAAGATCTGATATGAGATTTTAAATTATGTTATTTCATTTTTAAAATTTGTATAAACTGTGTTATTTCAAATAAAATGTTTTAAACATTTTGGTATTTTCATTTAATGTTCGGATTAAAATCTTAACCAAAATAACTTTACAAAAGTATAAAAATATATACTTTAAAAATATTTATGGTATTTAGAAGCTTTATCAGTTAAATCAGCATTCGAATTTAAAGGCTCTGGTATCGACGACAGGCTATCACAAATATATATAAAAAAAATCTTGTTATTACTTTTTTTAAATTAGTTTATAATAATGATTAACGTCTTCCACGACGATCTCGTTTCAGGCCTTTTATTTTTTCAGTTTCATAAAGTAAGAAGTATTTTGATATAATTTTATTGTTAGAGATAAAATAAATAATTACTTGGTAGCAAATATCACTCAGCCTTACTTATTATTAGTAATAATTTGTTTAATTCTGAGTAAATATTAGTCGGATATACATAAATGCTATATATAAAAGTCAGATAATTTCGACTATTTCAGTTAAATAGTTCAACAGTCGAACTACACTTTTCCCAGTTTACCATATAAATTCTTTTATGAGTTTGTTTTAATATAAACATATATTAAAGTATTTATGTTGTGAAGTTTTAAATTCATATTTTTAATGTCTCTTTTTACTAATTATGGAATTATTAGAATTATTTTTTACATTATTAAATTTTTATTACTCAAAATTTCTACATTACATTTTTTAATAGATAGGTACTAAAGAAAAAGCAATTTTTATATTTTTTGTGTGTTTGTTTGTTTGAGCATCACAGTATGTTTAACAACTAGTCGGATTAAGGTGAAATATAGAGTGTATTGAGTATTTATCAATTAAATTAAATTGTGCTATAATTAAAGTACAATGAAACTAATATGCAACTTTTATTCAAATACATATTGGTATTGGTGCAAAATTCAAAATATAGAATGTGTATCGCTCAGCTCTTATTATCTCGGAAATATGAATAATTTGGTTTGTGATATTACAAACAAAAAACAAAATATTATTATTTGAGTTCAAGGGAAAGTAATAAGTGGAATGGACAAAATTAATGGAAACCACTAAAACAAAAATATTATAAGACAATCTCAGTGACATGCAGATACGCAGTGGAGCAGCTTGACAGCCTACGAGTTTAAGTCAGTGAGAACTGAGAACCAAGAAATAAAACCTATTTAGACATGACTTACTAATATTTGAAAAAAAAATAAAACTAGAAAAAACTGCCTTAAATGAAATTGACACAGAATCAAAATGAATGAGCTCTTGGTTATTTGTATAATGTTAAGACTTGTTTCAGTAATACGCAGTACTTGCATTTCAATGTTTAATATCCAACCATTTGTAATAGAATGGGCGAGAGCAGCCCTTACAACTCGTTTTATAATATTTTAACACGATAATATTTAGGTGAGGGTAATTTACAATTCCATAACCAATTTACAGATGCTATTATTTATACCTCTTAATAAGTTCTAATAATTAATAAAAGATCAAACATTATGTTAAAATATCGTATGCTTCTAATTCTTAAGACATTTAACAGTAAATACTAAATAACATTCCATAATTAATTGCGTAGGTGGCGCTACTGTTGAAACTTATAAACTAAAACATGTAAATTCCCATGTTTTTACCATTTAAATTATTATAAATAAATATGACTAACAATAATTAATCAAAGAAAATTGATTTACAAACGCTCGAATTAAGCAATTACCAAGTTAATAGATATACTAATACCTTCATAAAATTTAACTACTTTTCCACCTACATACAATAAAAGTCATCACGAATCCCCCGCTTTGATGTTCTAATATAAGTCTCGCGTAAATATAATAAATGTTGCTGGCATCTGATTTATTCGAAGATACGAATAATCCTAACAAGAAGTAATTTCAGGGTATATAATGGATTTGTAAACTATATTATGGCATAAATAACGGAGTGAGCTAAATTATTCACATGTGTACCTTAACAAATGTGTAAACGTGTTACAGAATTAGAAATTTCGAGAAAATCTTAAAAGTGTAAAAAAAAATTTATATATGTTGTTTGATTGTACGCATTTTTATAACTCTCCCAAGTATAGTTTAGAAGAAATTATAACATAAAGTGACTTGTAACTTCTTTTCTTGTTTGCAAATTCTTTTCTCACTGAAGTGCTTTGTCTAGAATTTACAGTTAACAAAATTTTTACGAATTTTTGAAACAAGAATTTTCGTACAGTTTAGAGGAGTTTAGTTTAGAGTTTTCAATTTGAGAGTAAACTTTACTTAAAACGAATTTTCGATCTAAATAATTACTGAGACAACTAAAATCTAGTAAGATTTTCTAACGTATATTTTAATTGTAATCATTGTCCTTAAAATGTGGGTTATTAATTTATATCTAATAAAAACAATTATGTTGTTGTTTACAATAAGCTCATAATTCATTATTTACTTTACTTAAATAGCAACAAGAGCATTCACACGTTGCGGTCAGTGACGCCTTTGTAAGGCTTTATCAGGAGAGTGCACTCATCGCCGTTTCATTGGAAAGGGCCAATATGCTGTTTATAACTGTATTCTGTGAATAAATGTTATAACTTAATAATATCCATTATACTCTCCACAATGTCTTGTTTTATGTTAAATGAGTGTGTATATTCGTGTTTAGTTTTCTATTCCAGACTGAAAACAGAAATTCATAAGTAACAGAAACTTCATTTCGACTTTAAATATTTATATATTTAAAGTCGAAAAGAAAAGACTTTAAATATATTGGAAAATATTTTCCACTTTGATTCCCACTAAATTATAATACGTGTTTTACTAAAAAAATACATAAATTTGAATAATATATATTATACATTCCTTTTAATATCGACAAGGAATGAAAGGAAGGAATCAAAATAAATTGTCTAGTTTTACTTGTGTGGCTCTGAGGCCAGAACCAAACTTATAAAGCACCTAATATCCGTTTAATACAAGGGGCCGAATGTACCGCAGTTCCGGCGTAGCGATGAACAGGATACATAGGTGAATACGGCTAGGTCCACGAATTGCATAGGATGATATTGCTTATATATTATTACAATGGTCTAAATTTAAACATAAAGCGTATATAGTCAATATATATATATATATATATATATATATTTTTATTTCTATTCTATTATTTTAATTTTAATTATTTTTAACTCATTCTTATTTATTTCCATCTCACTTAAGACTATTATTCAATATGTCTAACAATAAAGGTTCCATATAACCACAAAAATTCACCTTCTAAATACGATGACGAAAAACATTCCAAATATAATACATTGGTGACGTCAAAATATAAAATATTGTTAAAAGCGTTGAAGGCAGCTTTATATGAATAAATGTCTGATAAATAAACGAGTTGGACACTAAGAATATAATACAATGTCTTGATGTCAATTATTATTGATTGTATTTCCAAAATTTGTATCAATGAAAGAAAATGTATGAAATCATTGTTATTTAATCCACGCTTATTGAAGACATTTATTGATAACCTTAACACAATATTAATTAAAAAATAATTAACTAATCTCAAGAAAATTCAAAAATTCAAAATTCAAAATATCTTTATTCAAGTAGGCATTTACACGCACTTTTGAATCGTCAATTACATTAAATTGGTCAGTATAGTCAGTCTGTGAGTAAGCTACCACCAGCTCGGAATGCTGTTCTGCTGAGAAGAGCTGGCCAGAAACTCAACAGTTGCTCTTTTTAAATAAAATTTAACAATGTTTGACTTATAAATTATAACATCAACCCTGCAAATAAGTCAATGATCCAAGTTCCACACATTTCGATCAACCAAAAACTCTTGAATGTTATAGTAAGATTTATTTAGTAATATACCTTTAATTTTAGATTTGAAACCAAGAAAAGGAAGATCTAAGATATCTTGTGGAACCTTATTATATATGCGTACACTCAAGCCCATGAAGGATTTTTTAACTTTTTGAAGTCGAAATTTAGGCGTTACGAGCCTATTTTTATTTCTTGTATTGATTGAATGTCTGTCGCTGTTTTTTTTATAGTTATTTAAATTTTGACGTATATATAGTAAGTTATTAAAAATGTATTGAGAAGCGACCGTAAGAAAACCGATTTCTTTAAAAACTTCTCTTAGGGAGTCTCTAGCTTTTAAGTTACAAATAGCCCGTATAGCTCGTTTTTGTAAAATAAATATAGAATTAATTTCGGCAGCGCTGCCCCATAGTAAGATACCGTAAGACAATATACTATGAAAATAACTAAAATAAACGAGTCGAGCCGTATTAACGTCTGTTAATTGTCTTACTTTTTTAATTGCAAAGACGGCTGAGCTAAGTTTGCTTGCGAGTGTCGAGAGATGGGGGTTCCACTGGAGCTTTTTATCTAAAGTTAATCCTAAGAAAGTTGTCGAGTCAGTCAGTTCTAACACTTCATTGTTAAGGAATAAACTACAATCTTGACTTTTTACATTAGGAAGTGTAAATTCCATGCATTTAGTTTTCTTAGTATTTAATACCAAATTATTAATTTCAAACCAATGAAGAACACGTGACAGAGCACAGTTAACTTTGTCAAAATTAGCATTATTACGATCAACTTTAAAAATAAGTGAGGTATCATCAGCAAAAAGTACAATGTCACATAGTCCTTTTACGTAAAAAGGCAAATCATTAATATAAAGTAAAAATAAGAAAGGGCCTAGAATAGATCCTTGTGGAACACCCATTTTTAGGTGAGATCCAACCGATTTACAATTATTTACATCAACCGTCTGAACTCTTTGATTCAAGTAAGAGGCAATAAGATCAAGCGCAGCACTACGCACACCATAGTGATTAAGTTTGCAAAGTAATGTTTGATGGTCCACGCAATCAAAGGCTTTAGATAAATCACAAAACACTCCGATTGCATTCTGTGACTTTTCCCATGCGTCGTAAATGTGCTTAAGAAGCGCGGCACCCGCATCAGTTGTTGATTTGCCTTTGGTGAAACCATACTGTTCACTATGCATGATTTCATTGCTACAAACAAATTCTGACATTTGGTTTAGTATAATTTTTTCGAAGATTTTACTTAAAATAGGTAAAATAGAGATAGGTCTATAATTTCCGGGTTCTAGTCTATCGCCACTTTTGAACAAAGGAACTACTTTACTATTTTTCATTAAATCTGGGAAAGTACCGGTTTCAATACATTTGTTAAAAATTAAGGATAATTGTGGAGCTATATCATTTATAATACTTATTAGTAATTTTACTGACATACCCCAAAGATCACCGGTTTTTTTCATATTTAGATTTCTAAAAGTTTTAACAATTTCATATGATGTAACAGGTTTAAAAACAAAACATTTATTACTGACTCTTACGTTATTCGTCAATTCGACGATTGCATCACATGGTGAAGAATTTAAATTACGCGTGATTGTTAAAGGAATTTCGTTAAAAAATGTCTCAAAAATAGCCGCTACGGTTGAATTTGAATTTATTTCAATATTATCAATTTTTAACTTAATAGGTCCATTAGCAGCCTTATTTTTCCCAGAAACACTAGATAAAACATCCCAAGTTGCCTTTATTTTATTTTCTGAGTTTAAGATTTTATTTCTTATGTAAATCGACTTAGCTTGTATGCAAACGGTCTTAAATATTTTAGAAAAAATCCTAACTTTATTCAAGAATACAGGATCTTGATTCCATTGCCTCTCACTATATAAATCATATAACTTATCTCTACTTTTATATATTGCCACGGTAGTCCAATCACTAAATTTAAGTTTTAGGTATTTAGTCATAGTTTTTGGCTTAAAAACATTATTAAATTCTTGTAACAAAAAACCGAAAATGTTATTATATAAATTATTTGGATTATCATTGCTCATGTCTACTTTACCCACTTTTTGCTGAACAGTATTCTTAAATGTTAGGACCCGGTTTTTTGTAATTGGTCTACAAGTAAACTTTTGGGGCTTTTCACTTTCGTGATTAATTAATAGAGAAAATTTTAGACCACAGTGGTCTGAACTTAAATTCGTCATTACTGTTTCTTCATAAATGTTACAGCGACAGAACACATTATCAATACAAGTCGCGGAAATACTAGTAATACGAGTAGGTTCAAAAAAGACGTTCAGTAAGTTAAAAGATTTAAACAAATTTAATAAACGTACACTAGACGAAGTTTCTTGTAATATATCTACATTGAAATCACCGCAAACAATCACGGACTTGTTTTTATGACAAAGCTTAGTTAAAATATCCTCCATTTTGTTTTCAAATTCATCAAAGTCACTAGAGGGGGGTCTGTACACGCACAAAATAATATGTTCATTGAGCTCAAGCTCAAGAGAAGCTTAAATTGAAACGTATAAAATAACTTTTGTAATATATTATTAGTTCACTAATTAATTTTCACCATTAAAGTTTTAAACAATTTAAGTCAGCGGCAAGTGAAGTAATTGAATAACTTCACGGGATATAAGATAGTAATATAATTAATTAAGTCAACTTTACTATAATAAGATATGTATCGATCTAAAGTTATATAAAGTAAATGTGTTTAATATGAGTTCGTGTTTTGGAACACTAACCACAGAATATCAAGACTTAAGTATTATTTAAGATAATTGTACTAATTATTAGATATTTATAAAAGTTTTCGGTACGTATTTTTTTCTTTATCTACATATTGTTTTACTTCCAATTTGGTTTTTATATCTAGAGCAGAGGTTTTAGATTAAAAACAATACGTAAGTGAATATTCGAATTATTAAAAAATAACAGTTGATTATATATGTAAGCATATAATATATTTAACATAACCAGCCCATAACTTTCCCAATGAATGTATTTAGTGACTTAATGATCCGTTTCAAAATACCATTATAACTTACTGGTTATTAATCATTTTGTCTACTTGTGTACGTACACTGTGACCACTGACCGCATTGACTGACTCATCAACACAAACACATTTAAGTATGCAGCAATCGGTACTGTTTGCGTGTAGGGCAGTCATTTATTTCATAAAAGACAGCTATTTATTTTCTGGAACATTCTGCTAGTTATTCCTTGAATAATATTATATCCAGAACATATACAGTTTGATGACTCTCTCTGATTATTATTTTCCTTAAAATCAAACGCTAAAGACCGTAACATATCGTTATACTATCAAACGTAATCCGCACCTTTAAATTCAAAGGCTTACTCATAATAACTCATAATAACTCATAGCTGTCCGTTCTATAATAAAAATGGATATTATGTAAAAAGTAGACCTAACATATATATGTTATACAAATGTAAAGCACGAGACCCCGATAATAGACTTATGGTCGTTGTGTCAATATTTATAGAATACTCCGATACTAGCAGGTCCTATCCGTTAGTCAAAGTCGAAGATGTTTATTGTAAGTAGCATTTAAAAAACTGTAAGCAATAGGTTTACGGTTTCAAAGAGAAGGACCGATAGAAAACTCTAGACACTCTTTTAACTTACTTAAGAGTTTTCTTTAAAAACCAAGGTGTTAAAAAAAAATATTTTATAATTAGATATTTTAAGTTTCATATTACATTGTATTTATATAATCATCAGAAATCAATTTTAAAGAAAAAGTTGTGAGTAAAAGCTAAAAAAATATATATAAGATTTATACATTGATTTAAGAATACTATGACTATATTTTTCTTATTTATGTAACCGTAAAACGTATCAGAAATTACAACCGTATTCAAAGATTAAAGTTTCAGTTTGTACAACTGTAATTTGTGATTCGATAATTCTTAATTAATCAAAATTAATTGCGGTTGTAATTTGTGATTAATTTATTACAACCGTAATTTATCTGTCTGTCTGTCTGCTTTCCCTCCATCCATTGAGTTTCTCGCGCTTGAGGACTTGCAGCGCAGATTTGTTTACACCATAATTAGAAACTACAAACAATAAGTTTGTTCGAATTTAAATATGTATAAATATGTTAAAAAATGTATGAAATCTTTGAAAATATCTATTAACATGTATAGCCACGTTAAAGTTATTTAAATTTATATAAATATAGAATGAAAAATAAATCGATAGATGTCATCCAGTCCCGATAAAGACTATCACATATAGAATGCTGAATTCACCGAGACGGACAGCGATACGGTAGCTCAATTGGTAGAGCGACGGGACGGTTTCCCAGAGTTCACAGGTGCGAAACGGTTTATCGGGTATTCGGGGATCGGTTTATTTTTAATTCTTTATTTATATAAATTTAAAGTATTAAAAAAATATATTTTTTTTATCGTTACTGAGCAACGATACTTTGATCAAAATAGTCTTTATATCTACGCAGTCTCCCTTGCAGAGGGGATCTAGTGACAAGGATGGTAGTCTTAAAATACTAATTTATTTTATTTTACTGACAATATTTCCGGAAGATAACAAAATTGTATATATTTAAACTGAATTCGAAATAATTACTTTCAATATTGCGCGACATCCTGTCACTAGTTCCGATGAGGGCTGAACATCTTTGAGAAGGATTTTATTGCCACCAAACTTTATAAAGAACCATCTCGACAGACAAGGCTTCTAAATAAGAAACGTCAAAAAGCAAACGCTTCATTGGGGTTTGCCCTGAGTAAACATAACTAATGTATAATTCAAATGTTTTGGAACTTTATATAGCGGCTTTGGTGTGCTCTAATTGTAACAGTTTGATTACGAGAAACTTTGAATATCTCACAATCTGTGAATTTCAGTAACTCGAAAGCATAATATGGAACCCTAAAGAGACACCGTAGTAACTGCTTTTCTCTTCGTCTGTACGAGTAAAAACTTTCAAAAGCCAGATATGATAATTGAGATTAATATTAAAAAGGTCCAACTCCGCTCTAATCATTTAATTTATTACGATTAAAGTCCTTCTTCTGAAATTAATGTTTTGTTTCTTAATTTTTAGACTGAGGATAAAACTTAAACGTATTCTATAAATAGGTTAACTATCTTTTCTGACTTGGGCTTAAAAAATACTCATTAATAACGCAGTTTTTCCAATATGTCAGAAAAAAATACGATATTGTATATTCCACTGTTTAATATTTTCTCTAGTTTTATATTTAAGTTATATATTATAAAGAACAAAATAATATTATTGTTTGCTATTATTTTGTAAAGTACATCTCATGTCTCTTTCTATATATTAAGAGATTTGAGCACATGTACTTGTTAAAAAAATTACTTGATATTTTTATTTGTTAAGTTAATATATCATGTGTATAAACTATGAAATTATATTTTATTTTTTAACCAGGTGATGATTGAAGAATTATTAACTACAAGGTTGTATATACGGGTAGACAGCCACTGAAATGAGAGTTGTCATTATAGATTTTATATTAATAAGATACTATTCATTTCATTGAAATTTTATTGAAATGACGTCACAAGTTTATTACAAACTTATTTATAAATATTTTATAAGCAAGTGATTTTTGAATAAACATGAAATTAATTTCGAACAATACAAATAAAAAAGATGGTGCATATTATTTACATAATATTTTTTATTTTATACTTTAGTCCGTGCGCGTTTCAAATTGACATATTATCCGAAGTATTTAGAGCGTTTTGTAATTTGTACTATTTTAATAATATATATTATTTAAGAACTTTATTCTAATACCAGTATTCGATACCTGTAAGATTGCAAAAATATGTCTGACATTGTTATTTACCATCAGATAACCCGCACCCTCATGGTCTTTAATTTTATAAAAGAAATCAGTAGCTCCGACAAAAAAACATATAAAAATTAATAGAATGTTGTTACATTATTAGACATTCAACTATAAATAAAAAGAAAATACAGAGATAAATATAAATTTGAGATATTATATTTCTATTTATATACTTCCATGTATAATGATAACCTGAAAAAATACGAATAATGAAACACAAATCCCCAATCATTAATTTACAAAATCTTGTTATAAATAACGATTTCTTTGTAAAAATATGAAGCAGTTTTTCCAAATAAAGGTAAAACATAATACGATTTATTTGGTATATAATTAAAGTACAAACATTAATACTTTTTAATGAGATTATTTCAATTCATAAGTTTTTATTTTGTTAAATGATTTAATATTTTAATATATTTTTATAAAATTTTATTACATTATGTGTACAAGATTCTTTTAGATTTTCGTGTGTATATTGTTTTTTTTTCTGTTTAATTGAAATGTTTGTTTTTTTTTCTGTTTGTTTTTTTTCTGTTTAATTGTTTCTTTTGTTTTTTTTCTGTTTAATTGAAATGAGTGTTTTGCATTACAATTATATAAATCTTCCTCGGAG
Source organism: Napeogenes sylphis (assembly GCA_959347405.1). Lineage (NCBI taxonomy): Eukaryota > Metazoa > Arthropoda > Insecta > Lepidoptera > Nymphalidae > Napeogenes > Napeogenes sylphis. The sequence goes on from OY365783.1 coordinate 4,222,591, forward strand.
AACTAAACATAGGTCCGACAGATAACCACACGAGATGTTAGACGACACGCACTATAAGTAGTGGTCTATCTCGGGCTGATATACTCAATTTCATATTTTTTCTAATTAATAGTTAATCATTTCGGGTTAGATATCGGTTGAATAGTTTTAGTCATACCATGCACTTTATCAACTATTAAGTGTGTTAGTGTACAAGTAAAGTATGTAGAGTGTTAGTTCTATTGTGTATAAAATGTTTGTTGTAACATCATTGACCCGTTAACATGGTAACAACATCATACGATGAGTCCAGTTCAATTGATGATTCACACTTGGAATCTGAATATGTTGTATAAAAAGATAGAAAAAGTTTTAGATTTGTAAGCAATTTTTAACAAAAGATTAAAAATCACTAAAGTCAATTTTATCAAAACAATTCTTTTTTTATTAACATTATTTAAATTACTTACGTGCTAAAACTATTCCTACCAAATAACTCAACATTTATTTTTAAAAATACCTTGGTGTAAATATCTATGAAACACCTACCTATAAATATTATCTTTATTACAACCAAATTTCATTTCTGTAATCATTGAAATATCGTTAAATAATAGTGTTATTGTCTCTTATTCGTCCCATCTACAGACATTTGATTCATTAACTATCTGTCGTCAGCTAATAAAATAGACATAATTAGTCTGCGATATTTCATATACATGTCACGAGGTGAGTCAAAGGTCTTGTAATTGTAAATAAAAATTATTATTTCTTTGCTGTTATTTTAGTGCTTTACTTAAAATATAAATTATTAATTGTTACCGAGTATCTGTTCGTTTCAGAAGTATAAATATAGGCCAAGTTGTTTATTGTTGTATTTAATAGTATGTATATCAATATCAAATCAACGTTTCACTTATTAGTTCTTAAAGAGTATTAGTGCTTTATTAAATTAATAAATTAATTATGTCTTTGTTGACATTTTAAATTTATTAATCTACATTTGGTTTGACGTTCTGTATAGCATATATATATAGCAACATAGTTCGATTATTTATTTATTTTTAAATTTTCAATTTGATCTTTCGAGTAGGTACTTTCGAGATTAATTTTATAATGATTAGCCTTCAGGCTAATGAAATAATAATAATTCCTATTGCTTAGCTGGCAAATTTCCTTTTATTGTACAAATTCAGTAAAATGTCGGTTTATAATAAGTTAAATTAAATGAAGATGTTTTGTTATTGACTTGACCCATAGAAACAAATATAACATTTCTCCATTATAACAGATACAGTTTTAATTCTAAATATATTTCTTAATAATGATCTTATTTACTATTTAAATTTACCAACATCTAAGAATTTATCTCATTGGAATTTATTTTATAATAAAATTAAAAATCGTATTTTTAAATAATTTTTAGATACAAATTATATACTGATGAAAGATTAATAAAATAAATATAATATCTTTTTTATACATTTTTTATTGTGATTTTTTTTAAATGTACTTTGGTAATAATTAAAGGAGGGCTAACAGGGTTTTAAAACGGTAAAAAAATATCGGACTGTCTGCAGTCCGATATCTGGACTCGAACCAGAGTCTTTTGGTTTAGGGACCGTACAATTTCCTACCTTAGGTATTAAAAACCTTGTAGATGGTGACGAAATTTACCTTCATATTGATACAATAAAACTCATACTGATAAAACGAAGTTTTCTAAAAATTAGACCTAGTTGGAACGAAATATATCCTCGAAACGTATTATGTAATTTGAGTGCGGAAAGGAAATGATGTAACAATGTTATCACAGGATTACGTGTAGACTTCGGAGTCAATTAATTAATATGTGACATGGCTTCTATGAATTACCTTTATTCATGCAATTTCCTGATAAGGTACACGCTATGACCAAAACGACGAACGAATAAATAATAACCAAGCATTAATGACTTTTTTAATTCGAAACTAAGTATAAGCATATAATCAAGAAGAATCATAACTCCAGCTATAAAGAGTATCAGAAACATAGAAAATAATAAAAAAAAGAAGATGGGAAAAGAACAGCCCTCGGTAACAGCTCTTTCCTTAAAGACAAAATCCTTTATTCTTGCAATATTATTTTTTTTAATTATAATACATATTTAAACGTAAAAAACATAAAAGCTAACTAACTTTAATTTTATTTTCCTGGGACATTAAAAACATTTTTAAGTATGCACTAACGGCACTATTAGAAAAATAGTTAAATTTATTCATGTCCTTATATTTTTTTTTGTATAAATTTGTTAAACGAACTATTCAAAAGAACTAAAAGTGGTGTGCCACTTTAGTTTAGTGCCGCAATATTTGTATAGAATTCTTATAGTATCGTACTACCATATTTAAAAAAATATATAATGATTTTTGGTTTGTTCCACATGCGATTATATCTGTATAAGATGTTTGAAATAATTGGTTATGGGTAATTATATTATTTATTAGAATAATATTATTATGATAATAATTTATTTGTATAAAATAAAATATTTTACAATTGAAATTACTATTTTGTGTCAATTGTATTACATGTTTTTGAAGGAATTTGTAAAAATAAATTTATGAATTGAAAATGCTCTAATTCGAATTCAAATAATGATGTTAATTTAAAATAACAATGTTTTAATAATTAGAATAAAAATTCTCAACTGTATAATGTAACTGTCTCGGGCGATATATATATGAATATTATCCTATCAATTTCAAGTAAGTATTTTGTATATGGCACAATAATAACAATATTTTAAGAAAATGAGTATTACGTAAGCACTGTAATAGTCGATTTTCTTCTCATTGATCATTTCAGAACTATGATAATAAATCATCAGATCATCAAGGTCATCAAGGTTTATTATTTATTTGCGAATTATATTTTTGTCTACAAATCCGTCAAGTCTTAGCTGAATGGTCTGTGGGTTCTTCCGTAACTCGACAAATACGTCGACGACAGTTGAAATTCGCAAATGGACAGTCCATTTAGGTGATTACCGTCCCCACATAAAAAAAACGCAACTGCTCAAAAAATACGTTGATGATATTTTCATTACCGTCACTGCCAATAAGGCTAAATTGTATTAAATAAAACAATTTTCTGTATTAGAAGCCACGACTCTAAGAATACAAACAACACTGTACGACGTACATACATATAAACGTATACTGATAACTCCGCCTAAATTAAATACTTCTCGTAACTTCCACCGACAGATGTTTCGTTGAAAGTCGAGAGTATGGAGGTTATACAATGTCTATAGCCTCCATAGTCGAAAAAAAGGAACCCAACACAGAGACCCACACTGCTTCTTCAATACCTGTGGCAATAGTAGAATATTTTAGAAAAAATATACCAAAAACACGTGGTGGTGTAGATGAAGATACTTTGTGACGCTCGTACGCCAAAAACTATTGATATTATGAAAAAAAACATAAATACATAAATTGTAGGAAATTTATTCTTCTTTAATTTTGTACATAAATATTTTCTTCAAAAAATGCATTGGAAAGGAGATATTTCGAAAAAACTGGTTTTAGCCGCCATTTTTTCAAAATGGCGACGCGAGCGGCGGAGATACGAGGTGGCAAAATTGAAATTCGAAAAGAGCATACCGAAATCTACAAAATAACCAATTTTCAAAACTCCCGGAAAACTTTCCAGGTAAAACTACCAATTGACTGGACTATATATACTTGTGGAAGATGTAATAAGATTCTTATTTTATGCGTCATTATCATACAGAGTGAAATGTATTGGATTCTACAAAAGAATAACAAAATAATCTTTAACAAACAATGATCCAACCAACCAACAATACATAACCACAATGCTTTACTGAAATATCTAATACTGAATATCAAGACCTAATAATAACATGATGTATCGTCAAAGTAAACCACAGCTCAGCACGTCACAGTTAAATATACATCCATACAGTTAATAACGTAACAACTTTGATATAGTTCGTATAATAACATTCATTACACCTCATGTTACTAATCATAGTTCCTATAACTACACGTTGTAAACTGTCGATTTATTAAATTGAATCAAACTTAAACATTACCCTATTTGGTAAATGTTTAATAAAATGTATTGTTAATAAACAATAGTGCACCTACCACCACTACCTACTGATATTTTTTTAAATAGCTTTTACATCTTATTACAATAAGTCAATCTTTTAATATCGCAGCTTATTCGGACTATTACAATTATATACGTATCATAATTTGAGTTCCTACTAAAAAATAAGGCCAGTATTATATAAAATAATTGAAATATTAAAAATATGAAATATGGAGAAACATTGAATTCAATCTATTAAATTATGTATTAAACACTATTGTCGTGTACTAAAGCTTGTCAGTGAATAAAATTATGTGATTAAATTTTTTGATACATATGTTTTGGAAACGCATCCTGATGCTGTGATTTGTGATTGGAGACAGTCTCACTTTAACTCTAGAAATATATTATATATTTATAATTTTCAAAAATATATATATCGAAATGGAATGGAAGTCAACTATATTCATCCTCATATCTTAAATAAAATGTTATAGATCATAATACAGGTTTTTTTATTATCTAGTTAGAAAAAGCTTGTGTGTAAAGCTTTCGTTTTATATGTTGTGTTTACTCATATATATACTAGTTTCAAGAGAAACAATAGAAAACTCAAATTATTGTCTCAAATAAAAAATATCTAAATCATTTTACTTCGCAGGGTTTTATTAGTTAACACAGATTTATTAAATTTTAAAGAGTCCTGAGTATGTCCTGAGTTGCTATAATATCATAGTACCTAAACCATAATAATGCTGATTTGTCACCGTATTTATATTTTTGGTTAGTATTTCAGGTAGGGATTAGGGGTATTAGTTTTATATAATATCACGTAACATCACCTTATTATTAAACACAAATAAAATTCATTTTTTCAATTGCTCATTTTAATCTTTATTCAATATTCCAATCATGATTTTTATTTATTTGCGAATGATGTTTCTATCAACAAATCCGTTAGGTCTCAGCTGGTAGGTCTGTGGGTTCTTCCTTAAAGCATCGTATTGACGCCAGTTGAGATACCAAAACGGCCTCTTATCTAGAGGTATTCGGTTTAATCTCTTTATTAAATTACCGTCTCCTCTGGCTTCTATGGGTACTTTGGAGTAACCACCTAATCTATTGATTAGTACATTAGACTCTACTTCAGGATATCCGATGGATCTTAGTCCGGCGTAAAATGGTCTTTGAGCCTTACTTACTGCACAAAGTAATAAGAGTGCTAAAGCGTATCTATAAACTACCATTTTGTCTGAAATAAGAGGATTCATTACACACTGATTTTCTATAATTCGTCTAAAAATAAGCAAAATCATGAAAATTTAAAATATGACGATCATTTATAAAATTTTAATATGTTATAAAATTAGAAAAAAAAGATATAAAATGTCATAAACTTTTCATCATCACAAACAAACAAAGAAAATGGTAATATTTATTTAAAAATTACCTTTTATTCACGTGTTACTTTCGTAAAATATGATGAGACGACTCTCGGTTGAAGTTCTCACTGAATATGAATGAATGCAGCGAACCATATAATATATATATTATGTTATCTTTGTGAAGACGCGTCTTATTTAATGCGTCATAAGTGATGCAGAGTTTGGAATGTTATAGACTCAGCATAAGAATAAATACTTTATAAAAATAATAAAGTTGAATTATATTTAAATAAATTTTTGAGAACAAATATTTTTGTAAAAATATATATTTTGGATACATCATATAAAAAATATATATGTTTTAAATTAAAATATTCTTTAAAAACCGAATTTAGTTACATTTATTTCATAGTATTTATTTATAATAACCATAATTAATAATGGTAAAAATTAAAAAAAGATTATTGCTTATGATCTCTCAAATATTTGAATAAATGTTTTAACCGCAAATTAAATTTTTATTCAAATGTTTTATAATAATATGATCCTTAAAAGCTAGCAACAAATACAGAAAGTTAAATCGATAAACAAACATCTTTCTTAAGTGGTTGATAAAAGAGAAATGATGTTTATAAAATTCATTTTTTAAGCATTTTATCAAAACATTTTCCCCTCGTAAAAAATACAATTTTGTTTTATTACAAAATATAAATATCACAAAAATGATCATATAAATATCATAGATTTATATTAGCTTTTATTATTCATTTCATTATCTTTCTTTATATAAAATATTATAATTAATAAAAGAGTAAGAATCAATCATTACATAACAATGATTCATGTAACAAACAAAACCAAACCCCAGCCCCTATGACAAGTTGTACTTCACTTATGTGGTATATCACTTATAGTGTCAACGTAAACCCCGGCGCTGCACGTCACAGATAAATATTCATCCATCCAGTAAATGACGTAACACCTCATATAACATCCCTATATCATTTAAACATTGACCTCGTCTTATCTTTCACATTGCTGTGTGGCGTGTGGATAAAATCTTAAATTTCAATATAGGTATTTAGTGTTTTAATTGGTTCATATCTTGTATCAAACAAAAACGAATGCTTAAATTTAATTTTAATTAGTTTACCCAGTGATATTAATTAGTAATTAATCAATAGCATGAACAGGACTCTAATAATGTTTGGATAAGGTACCCATTCTTAGTATCTCTTACAACTTATTACTGTTATAAACAATGTCCTTAATTGAATTTTACAAAATTATTGTTCGTCGCTGGAATGTCACTTTGTCGAATGTTTTCACAATTGTCGAAAGTTTGACATAGCTTTACAATAATCTTTTTATTATTAGTAAGTATTACAAATATATATCTTAAATATATTACATTCCTGTCAGCAACAAGTCTTCGTAAAAATAAAATATCTTAAAAAGTATTTCTAAGTATATAGAATCATTTTATATGAATTCGATGTAATTTGTTACAATAGATTAATAAAAACTTTTATTTCAAGAAGATGACCTGTCTAAGATTTTTATATATTGATTATTGCTATTTAATACATTATAGCTACAAGTAACAATTTTGGACAATTTTATTTTATTTAACAAAGAATTTAAATTAAGCTTAATGCTTTTTAAAGGTACAACTATGAGAAAAAGACAAACTAGAGTTAATGATTTTATATTTTATATTAAATATATTATAAAACCATGTATTTAAAGTCTAAAACTAAGACCTAAGCAACAATTGAATAGTTTTTTTACTCAATTATGCTTTAAAAAAGCAATCATAAAAATACTCTATATAACCAAAAACATAATCATATATATTACAATACAGTAAAAACAATATTTCAGTTTAATATAAATTGAACCATGGGTAATATAACATTAATTTCGATTGTTATCTGGCATTTCACATTCTTGACAGACAGACAGATAAGCAGTCGCTTGGCTTTTGTAGAGCTTAACTTCTTAGACCGAGAGATATTGAAAGTGTCTGTGTAACATACATATTACAGTGAAAGCGGAGCTGCTAGCTAGAGTTGCCGAATATTCTAAGATTGGGAAGAATTTAACAGAATAAAATTGAATTTGGTGGTTTTTCTTACTTCATTGAATAATATCCTGATAGTCAGTTTTCATACAACAATGAAATTACATTACCATTTATATTCGCCATATTAACGCTGAATCAAATAAATATAAATTTCCCCTATTTATAATTAATTAGTGTTAGTTATGAAATATTTTTTTATAATTATTTGTTATAATTATTTGTTATTATAATTTTTATTTTATTTTATTGACGCGTTCTAACGTCTTTTTATGGAATTTGTAAAAGCCCACTTAGAGTCATTTGTAACATCTGGATTAAAAAAAAATAAGGCTCATATATAAATTTTCATGTATATTACTCATATTCAAACAAAACATAATATCAAGATTCAAAGTAACAAGATATAGCGGTAAAATATATCAGCTACAATCCTCTTTCACGGTTAAGACTTAAGTTTAGTAAAGTATTTTGTCACAAAAAATCGTAGGTGAAAATAGAAAAATGAAAGACATGTAATGAGAAATAGGAAATCATAAAACATATAATTCGTTTTTATTTGAACCTGCAATAATAACTATATGTTTGGATTAATAAAAGAATTAAACCTTTTCTTAGATAGAAAATACATATTTTTTTTATTTCTCTACTATAAGAAAAAAAAATATTCGTCGCAATCCTAATCCAAATACCAATACTACTATTTACATTGTTAGTAATTTTATATTATATTAATTATTAATTTATTAAATTTTTATTTATTATTAAATTTTATTTTATACATTGATTATTTTTTATTCATCAGTATATTGACACGGTTTAGTATTTGTATATAACATATGACGTAATCCTATAGATATTGGTAAATTGCGACAAACAGTCATCAAGTACTTTAATACTGATTGATGACTGTCACACTTGATGACTATTTGTCCGTCCGGTCGATGACGCTCAAAATAGACATTTTCAAATCTATTTATCCTGATAAGACCAAAAATTATGTATACATTTTATACATATTATATGTATATGTGAAATTATTATCCTGTAAATGAAATTTCTTACGTTTTATTTTCGGTTATACAAAACACACATAACTAAAATTTATAGAAATATATTTTTTGTAAAGGTATAAAAAATTAACATGCTATTAATGATTACTTAAGTACTATTGATTTTGGAGAGACCCAATACAAACGCCAAAATGTGGATAAAATAGTAAATTAATTTAACGCGTTCCTAATAATGTTTTACAAAAAAAGGTCCCGCTGTGTAAACCAAAAACCTCCCAATTATACGATAATATGTTTATAAAATTCAGATTAACTAAATCAAATTTATTTTCCTTATTTTAAATGATTAGATGCTAAGTCAATATTATCAAATTGATTCCATATGATTTTTAGAAAAGCATTCGATTCGGGTTCTCACACTATCTTGTGGCATAATTCATCTTTGTATGACGTGTCAGATTCATTATTACTATGGTTTAATTCCTATTTAAGAAACCGTTCGTTTTTAGTCTTCATAAATCTAGACGAACATCGCATAAATAAGGAGTTCCACAGGGCTCACACCTGTTTTGTTCCATTTTTTTTAATAATTTTGCTAATAAAGTCGCTAAATAATTTTTGTTTATGTAGTCTGATGATTTAAAAATAATTAGAATAGTTAATAGCATGAATGATGTTGAGTTTTTCCAAAGTGATATTGATAAAATAAGCTTCAGTGATGTGATAATAATAGCTTAAAACTAAATATAAAAAATTACGACATATTAAACTTATACAAAAATACAATTAAGATTATTCTTAAACCACCTTCCAAAATGAATGCTAATTTTAAGAAATAGTAAGTAAATTAACTAGAGTCTGTGCCATACTGTTATTGTGTAAAGTATAAGTAATTTCCATACTAGAGTTCTGTAGAGTAGCTTGCCGACTACACTATTCCACATATATGCTGAGAATTTAACGGATCCAAAAGCTCTTACATTTTCACTTTTCTTACACGCCAGACTGAAAGTATTGTAATTTTATTTATAAAAATCGGCCAAAAATGTTTTTAACATGGATTTCACGGATGTGATATGTGTGGATGTGTGTGTGTGTGTGTGTGTATCTATGTGATTTTTTTGACGTATAAATGTCTGGAGTGACAGAAACTAACAGTGAAGATTATTAAAACTTTAATTATTATACTGAGTTCATAGCTTGTAATTAAGTTGTCAAAATTAAAATGACAAAAAAAAAACGGTTTTACTAAGGGTTTTGCGTTTCAAACACAATTTATGAAGTAACAAGGTTTAACAATGTAACATAATAATGTAACGTGTTTTCTAACTATATAGAAAAATAAGTTGATTATTTATGAAATTAATAAAACTGCTATTTAAGAAATGTGTTTTTATCACGGTTCGATCACGGTACCTTGATTCGATCACGGTAATATTTTTTTTTGCAATAGACTTTTAATCTGTTTGAGGACTGAAAGTTAAACTGTCTCTATCCAAAAATCATAACATTAGCTGGCTTGAGCATGAACTATTTGTGGTTCAATCATAGGTAGTACAAATACAAATAATATTCTATTAACTAATATTTATTAAAAAAAAAATACTTAAGAATTAAGTATAATAGACTTAAATGTTATCATCAATACTATAATTTCACTTTGAAGTAAACAACAAATATTAAGATTATTTCAATCATGTGGATACTAAATATTTATTTATTTTATATTATGGCACCATACAACGAGAATACAGATTTTTTTTAATAATGTTAAATATCACAGATAAATCACGATAGTTTGTCCCATAACGGGTTTTCAATTCTTTTTCAAAAACATTAATAAGTTATTATTTCCGTACAGTATTCTTGTCGACAAATCCGTTAGGTCTTAGTTGGTAGGTCTGAGGGTTCTTCCTTAACTCGTCGTATTGACGCCAGTTGAGATACCAAAAGGGCCTGTTATCTACAGGCATTTGGTTAAATCTATTTATTAAATTTCCATCTCCTCTGGCTTCTATGGGTACATCAGCATCCTCGCCTAATCTATTGGTAAGTACATTCGATTCTACTTCAGGATATCCGATCGGTCTCAGTCCGGCGTAAAATGGTCTTTGTGCATTGCTTATTGCACTTAGTAATGTGAAAAATAAAACAATTTTATATGCAGCCATTTCGTCTGTGAACAAAAAACATACCTTAAGTACATTATAATATAATCACAATAATAAAAAACCTATGTTTTTTTAATACATCCTTACGTGTATAAACTATTATTAAAATAAATTATTAGAAAAAAAAATAAAAAATTTGTAAATTCTTTTTTTTTGAAAACGAGAAAAATTAAATTATGTAAAAATGTCTACATAATGTTACGTTACTATATTTTTTACCTTTTTATGTTAACTGATAGATTTTTTTAGGAAAAGCGCTACTTGTTTCGTCAACGTCTTGGCTGGTTATGAATGGAAGTGCAGAATATCATATTATATATATATATCTGTTTTGACACGTTTATGATACACGTCATAAGATATACAGAGCTTAAAGTAATGTAGACACGGCAGATAAATTGGTGACTGTTAACAGACGTCGCTAAACATCTTTAAAAAAATCAATATTTTTATTTTAGCGTTTTATATTAATTTTAATTTTAAGATTTAATCAGTATTCATTTTTAAATGTTTTATCGAAAGTGTCGTAGGCAAAGTACAATAAGCGATAAGTATTGATTAGTTAAATCCATTTTTAAAATACAAAATGTTTTATTTATAAATATCTTGACCTACGTTAACAATAATCATAGCGGCACTGTCTGTAACTTCTAAAGACGACGTAAAATCCCAGCGTAAAGTAATTCATCGAATAGTAGTACTACCAGTTAATGACGTAACATGTATCTCTACACGCGTCTGTATAAAAAACCTATTATAAGGTTAGAATTCTACGTAACAAGTTTATTTCTAAGCAAGTCAGTATTTGTCATGTGTCATAAATAGCATATTAAAAACTACTACAAACAAAAAAATAGGGGGTGTGTTCAAGTTCACAAGTTAATAATTGAAGAAGTTTTTTTGGGTCCAAATCTAACGCTTTATAGTCTTATTACTTTCTATTAGTCTATTTAAAAAGTATTTATTAAAATCCGACACCCGACCAGCATAAAAGTATACTAATCACGCGTGACCCTTCCTAATTATTATTTTCTTTAAAAACAATACACCAAAATCCGTGTCGTATTGAAGGTCAAACGGTTATCATCATCATCATCATCTTTCCGTTTTCTAATGATAATGGATATGTTTATGTATTTACAAGAAAGTCTTTCTCTATCTCAGAATAATTATTATGTTTTGTGTTATTGTCACGGATTTACAGATATACTTAAAGTAAGATACAAAACATTTAAAATCGTTTGTACTGATTGGCTAGCAAGCAATTCTTAACCAAGGTGGTTTAGCTCGAAAATGTATTTTGGAAAATTTGGTTTATTTATTCTGATTCTAAAGTGGCAGTCCGGCGTAAAATATTCTTTGAGCGTTGATTGCACAAGTTAATGTGAGCGCTAAAGCGAATTAGCGTTTTTTTTAATACGTTTTGATTTTCAATCGTTTTAGAAAGTTATAGACACTTCTGTTTTTATTTTATTATTAATAAAAAAGAATACTAATTAATTAAAATTAAACCAAAAACAAAAACATTTTTTACTTTTTGTTTTATTATATTCTGCCAAGTCTACAAACATTTCAAACTCTAAGGGCCTTACTTATAAAAAATTACTATGCAATGGTTATATCGAATTTAAACGATGAATACTTATATTTGGTTTAAGCTGTAAATAACGTAAGAATAATTTCTTACTAATAAACTCGGTATAACATTGTTATAACTATTCTATCATTATGTCAAATGCACAAAACGGCAACGTCGGAATTCATATACAAACTTCCTAAAAAAACGAAAAATCATATTTTTTCTGTGATATACTTTGATACTTTCAATGTTGACGTATTATGACTTTATAACTCAGTAGTGAAAATAATAATTAATTATTAGTTTTATTTAATAAGAATTATAAAATGACTAATAAAAAAGAACGCACGTACTAACTGAAAAACACGAAAAGAGGAAAAGGTATAATTACAATGTTAATACAATATGAAATCCATACCTACTATTCTAATTCTTGTATTTCTTATTGCTTATAATATATTTTTTATTGCAGCGACTTATAAGAGAATTATTGAAGCCACAATACTAATAAAAGAAAATAACCATTTAAATACAAATACAAATAAGGCGAGACTAAAACCGTGGACTCAAGTAGTTGAGGAGATATTATAAACTTTTTTTAAGCTTCATTTTGTAATTTAATAACATTTTTGAGAAGGACATCTAATTAAAACATTCTACTTACATATACTTTGGTGTTTTGTATAGTACCTATTCCTATTATGCTACAATACAAGAATTCCGTACATATAGACAGATAGTTTAATAACATAAAAACAGATAGTTTAATTTCTCATATATTTATTTCAGTTACAATTATTATATAGCTATATTAGCACTCTTGAAGCTACCATTTACATTTTGGTGTTTTACAAGGAAGTTCTGAAACCCTGTCGATATAGACAAATAAATTTTTATTATAATAATAAAAATACATTCGTATCTCTCTTGCCTTAGTAATTGTTCTATCCTTAGTTGTCTTCTACTTTTTTCATGGTTGAGTGAAATGGTTTGTTCTGGTGAGTATATTTTACATCTCTGATAAAGCTACCTGAACAGTCAAATACTATATCCTTTACAATATTTATAGAACTGGCCACGAGAACCTTGTACTTTAGGTATTGTAAGTGCAGTCTTTTCTAATATAATGTAATATTTTTGACAATATTGATTTAGCAAGTCGCCTGAATATTCCAATAACGGACTGGTGAAATAACCTATGAATGTTTGCAGCATCACTTTGTATCTGAAATATATAAGAAACACATAAGTTCTGGTATATTTACATTTGTATTTCCAAAATTGTATAAAAAATTATGTATATCTTACTCGATTGCGGCTCCGATATCTTAACGCTGTTAATATCTAAATCAGTGAAGATAAGTCACGTCCCCGATTATCCACTGTTATTTCACCACCAAACAATCAACACCAAACAATATTTTTAATATTTTAGTTTTTCTCCTAGACTGTTGCATTGGAATAACCGTATTATTACTTCTTCAACTCCTTGTATTGAGTTAAAAGCCATTGATCTTTTTAGTATATACTAAGCACTCTGTTATTTGTAAATACAATAGAATCTAGAATATAACAAATTTTTGACGTTAGTAAAAACTGTTATTTGGTTGCTTGGTTACGATAGTTATATCGAACTTAAACTAGGGTGAGAGTTGGTTTAACGATGTTTTAAATTTGTTAGCACTTTAAGCCTACGTTATGATAGGTTTAAATTACATCGAGTTTATTAGTAAGCATTTTCCCTATTCCGAATTTATATTAGGTTTAAATTGTTAAACCGTGTTTATAAGTAAGGCCCTAAATGTTTTTCCGCGAGTAAAATGAAGCTTTTCGATCTTCGAGGAAACAATATATAACAATACATAAAAAAGGGAAAAATTATCAACGAACGACTCATCTCATTTATAGACTTTTTTAACCAATGTGGACTTTATGTTCGTACATATTTAAATTACTTTTTTCCAAACTTATAACTCATCAACATTCAATACGTAAATATGTAAATAAAACCTTAATAATGCTACACAAAAGCAGAGGCGTTTCTTTTTAAAAAGCAGTAAGTTATTTTGCTTTTGGAAAAGGAACTTTTAAAAATTAAGATGAGATAGATTTTTGAGTTGAGTCCAACCACAAAAATAAAATAAACGAATTAAGGTCAAAAGACGTTTTAATTCGATACTTGTTTGTTATATAATTTGGGTTTGGTGCAATATTTTAATATACCTTTTCACATTTTCCAAAACAAAAGGTTTTTAACCGGAATCTTATTTAACGGTAATAACGTTCAAATAAGAATTGTTATATGATACCCACTTGTAATTTTGTCATTTAATTGTCCCTAACAGACTCGGCTCTTACAAGACTCTCGGGAAGATTTGAGGCGGTCTTGTCCTAGCCCACAATCCTATGCAATGACATACTATGTATATTATGTTTTGTACTCAAAGATATCCTTATTATTAATGTTAACTATATATTATATGATGATTTTAGAGCAAGAAAATAAAACTGGATGTTATAGATATGTAAATTACTTTATTGCACATTAGTTTAGCACACAAAGACGTGTTCACAGTATTAACGAATGACGTGTATATAGACAATAGAGCGGAACTACCACAGACTATATATATGTGATTGCGTTCACAAATCTCTAACACTCCCCACAGAACGCAATCCCATTTTACATATACAGTATGAATGTTTCTCAAAAGTGGTTCCTTTAGTTAGGTTATCAGCCACCATATTACAACTGTTAACAAACAAAAATTTTATTTTACATTTAACAATATTCTCTCTAATAAAATGCCACCGAATGTCTATGTGCTTAGTTCTTGGTTTGTAACAATCCGTTGAAGCCAGCTTGATAGCACTTTGATTGTCACAGTATATAAGAAGCGCACCATCGTTGCCTTGGCCAAGCTCTGCTTGTAGCTGCTGTAGCCACAAAGCTTCCTGGGTAGCCGACGCCATTGCCATATACTCAGCCTCGGCAGTAGAAAGTGCAACTGTCTGTTGTTTACATGAATTCCATGATATAGATGCATTCTGAAACAAAAAAGTATAACCCGTGCATGATCTTCTATCCAGTGAGTCGCCAGCCCAGTCAGCATCGCAGTATCCTGTTATGCTGTGAGACTCTTCCCCTTTATAGCACATCTTTAGGTCCTTTGTGCCCTGGAGATATCGCATAACTCGCTTCACTCCAAGCCAGTGTTGATGTCCTGGATTGTTGCAGAATTGACTCAGTTTACTCACAGCAAAGGCAATATCAGGCCTGGAAACATGTGCAAGGTATATTAGACATCCTACCGCCTCTCTGTATGGTATATCAATATCCCTGTCTTCAGAATTCTTTTTGAATTTTTCATTTACTTCAATGGGAGTACGGACTGGTCTACATTCAGACATGCCAAAACGTTCCAACATCATGTTAATGTACTTCTCTTGATCTAACAATATCACACCTGTTTTTCGATTCCTGCTTATACTCATACCGATGCATTGCTTCATGTCTCCCAAGTCTTTCATACTAAATTCTGCTTTCAATTTTTCTTCAATTTCTTTTCTAGTTATAGTAGAACTGGTGAATATTAAGAAATCATCTACCCAGACTGCAATGAATATCATTGTTGAATGATTCACCAAGTGATACAGACAAGGATCAATCTTTGATCTAGTCAATCCAATATTAAGTAGTGCAGAATTCAGCTTAATATTCCATTGTCTGCTAGCCTGCTTGAGTCCGTAAATTGATTTATGAAGGAAACATACCTGGTTATTTTTCCTGTAGTTTTCGGGTTGTGACATATAAATCTCAGTGTCTATGTCACCCTGTAGAAATGCACTTACAGCATCCATTTGTGACATTTCCAGATCATATTTTGCAGCTAGGGCTATCAAGTACCGTATAGATGTATATCTTACCACTGGTGCATATACCTCCTCATAATCACTACCTTTCTTCTGAGCATACCCTTTGATGACCAATCTTGCCTTAAAGCGTATGACCTCTCCTATCTCATTAGTTTTAGTTTTAAATACCCATTTGCAGGGCAATGCCCTTTTATCTGATGGTAAGTCAACCAATGACCAGGTTTTATTTTGGAGTAAAGAATCATATTCTTCCTGCATGGCCTTCTTCCACTGGTCAGCATGGGAAGATGAAAGGGCCTCCTCCAATGTCTTTGGATCATTTAGATTAAATATAGGACAAAAATAACTCACATCAGACTCGTCTTCTTCTTTGTATTCGATATTTCGCCGTGGGCGTAAATTTATATTACGTGTAGGTGTCTCCAACTCAATCGATTCTTCTGGTAAATAGGTTGAATCATTATTGTCGCCAGACTGGTACTCATCATCAGAAGACTCAGGTAGGTTTACTTCTATCTCCTCTTTGCAGGTCTCCTCAGGTAGCTGTATTGCTGTTGGACTACTGTTAGACACACAAGGTAGGTAAATGTTATTATTATTTCCTTCAATGCTTTCTAGGAACACCACATCTCTACTTTTAATTATTTTATTTGTGCTAGGATCAAGTACGCGGTATCCTTTGGTGGATTCGCAATAACCAACAAATATTAATTTTCTAGACTTAGCATCCCATTTCTGACGTCGTTCTTTAGGGATTTGTACCATAACTTCAGAGCCAAATATTCTCAAATTAGACAAGTTTGGTTTCCTGCCACTCCATAATTCTATTGGGGTTTTACCATCAAGTGATTTTGTTGGACTTCGGTTAAACACATAGGCTGCTGTTGCTATCGCCTCAGCCCAATATTGTTTTGACAAATTGGCATCAAACAACATACACTTTGCTCTTTCCACTAGTGACCGGTTCATGCGCTCAGCTAGTCCATTTTGCTGCGGAGTATACGGAGTGCTAGTCTGATGTTCGATACCATGTTTGCGCAGGAAACCTTCAAAATCAGTACTGACATATTCTTTACCGTTGTCTGAACGAATAGATTTAATCTTTCTGTCAAGTTCATTCTCTACCCTACTCTTGAAATCTTTAAAAACATCAAGCACACTCGATTTGTTTTTCAATAAATATACATACACTTTTCTAGTGTAATCATCTATGAAAGTAGCAAAATATTTCATACCTCCGAGTGATACTTGTTCCATGGGTCCACAGAGATCGCTGTGGACAAGCTGTAGGGGCTCCGATGCTCTCGTACCTTTATTGTTGAAGGGCAGTCTGGATTGTTTTCCCGTGATACAGGTGGTGCATGTGATCGAGCTTCTACTTTTATCAGGGAAAAGATTGACACCCTCTGCACACTCTGGTAACTTGTTAACATCTGTAAAATTCAGGTGGCCCATCCTTCTGTGCCACAAAACAACATCATTTAGGTTATTAGAACATGTAAGGTTGCAATATACTTCTCGGTGTGTGTCTAATTGGTATAAATTATTCACTAATGTTGCTGAACACAAGAGTTTATTATTATAATCATAGATATCACAGCCTTTGTCTCTAAAAGTTACTTTACAACCACTTTTTACCATGGCACTGACAGACAACAAATTAGCTGCAAGTTTAGGTATGTATAGCACTTGCTTTACCTGAATTTTACTCCCTTCATCACCTTGCATCAATAAATTTACCTTTCCCATACTTTTAACGGGTAATGCTGTCTTACTGGCAACTGTTATTGATGGTATCGGTGGACTTGTGACATCATACATAGATTGACAATTATTTGTCATGTGCATCGAAGCACCTGAGTCCACATACCATAAATCAGGATGCATGAACTGTGAAGAAGCTGAAAATGCTGCAATAAAACCTTTCTCCTTGCTTTCTTCTTTATTTTTACTTTCCAAATTCTTCTTATTCACATTGCTATAGCAATTCTTTGCAATATGGCCATGTTTATTGCACTTATAACATCTGGGCCCTTTGTTGAACTTCGATATATTGTTAACATGGCTCACACCCTTTTTCCTTGTGAAGAACGCTGAGCTCTCTGAGCATTGTACTTCCTGCAGGAGTTTTGTTTTAATGGCATCTGCGCTGATCTTGATTCCGGAGCTTTCCAATCCCATAATCATAGGCTTATACGTCTCAGGTAAGCCTGCCAACATCAGCGTTCCAAGCCATTCATCATCAATATTGAACTTAATATTTCTAAGCTTGTGTGCACTCGACATTATCTTGTTAACGTAGTCATCAACATTTCTTGAAGAATCCAAAGTAGTTGTTATGAGGTCTCTCAGCAAAGCTACCCTCCTGTACAACCCGCTATCGTCAAAAGCTTTCTCCAAATTTTCCCAGACATCTTTACATGTAATTGCGTTCTGTACATGCACATAATTGATTGGATCTAATAACAAGATTAGCTTTGACTTAGCTTTTGTTTCCTTCTTTGCATCTGAGTTTGTTCCAGTGACGCAGCACCACAATTCTTCCAGCTCGAAATATGCCTGTACAGCGAATTTCCAACTAGCATAATTGTCTCTTCCGACAAGTCGATCGATGTGGAAAGGATTGTGTCCGGGATGCGACATGATTATTTTTGCAGTGTGCTTTCAACAAAAAGATTGCTGTAGCCGGTATTTTTCACGCGGCAAAAAAAAACTGACAGCACAAAATACTTTCACGGAACAAAACTAATATTTTCTTGCTTGGTAACCACGCTCTGCTACCATGATGATTTTAGAGCAAGAAAATAAAACTGGATGTTATAGATATGTAAATTACTTTATTGCAAATTAGTTTAGCACACAAAGACGTGTTCACAGTATTAACGAATGACGTGTATATAGACAATAGAGCGGAACTACCACAGACTATATATATGTGATTGCGTTCACAAATCTCTAACATTATATATAATAAGAGCTTAAACATTAACACCAAATTTACACTTTTACTATTAAATACAATAAATCAAATGTTTCTTAACAGTTACCCTACCATAAATATAAACGAAGAATTGAAGTTACAATTTTCATTTCAATTACTGAAGTCCAGTTATTCAAACTATGTACAAAGCGGGACGGCTTTGAATACAGATAGAGCAGTTTTGAAACATCCCTTTGTAATTCAATAAAAAGTTGTCCTATTTTTTAATAAAATAGTTTGTCAAATATTCTAATTAATACAAGCTAGCTAATACAAGCTACTAAATATATGTTTTTCAAAAGTTAGTAGCCATAACCCAAATGATCTCCCTCAATATATGATACTAGCTTTTGCCCGCGACTTCGCTCGCCTTAAATTCGTGGTAAAACGTTTCCCCTTTCCTTTTTTTGTATTGACTTCTTTATGACTTATTTTAACTGATACAATCAAAATTACGACATCGGCAGATATCGTTTACTGTCAAAAATCTATAAAACGTTTTACACTGTCAAAAATCTATTATGTTTTAAACAGAGTACTTAATAACCATTCCAACCATATAACACTTATAGATTTTCATTGAACATAATCAAAATATTACCATTTAAACTTGAAGAATTCTGACCTACACAATCGACGTTATTGTGACCATCAACTTGCAGGTCTGGTTTTGTTTAAAAAAAAATCTATTTTAAATGATAAACATTCAGTTAGCTATATGCATTAACAAAATTTTCAATACTGAACATTCACAAAATGTTCAATACTGAACATTCACAAAAGCAATTTTTAAGACGGTTTGCACGGTTCCATATCAGAGTGCGAATAGAATATATTATATTATTATATTATATCCTTATTAATAATGTATATAATAAGAGTTTAAACATTAACACCAAATGTACACTTTTACTATTAAATACAATAAATTAAATGATTCTTAACAGTTACTCTACCATAAATATGAACGAAGAATTGAAGTTACAATTTTCATTTCAATTACTGAAGTCCAGTTATTCAAACTATGTACAAAGCGGGACGGCTTTGAATACAGATAGAGCAGTTTTGAAACATCCCTTTGTAATTCAATAAAAAGTTGTCCTATTTTTTAATAAAATAGTTTGTCAAATATTCTAATTAATACAAGCTAGCTAATACAAGCTACTAAATATATGTTTTTCAAAAGTTAGTAGCCATAACCCAAATGATCTCCCTCAATATATGATACTAGCTTTTGCCCGCGACTTCGCTCGCCTTAAATTCGTGGTAAAACGTTTCCCCTTTCCTTTTTTTGTATTGACTTCTTTATGACTTATTTTAACTGATACAATCAAAATTACGACATCGGCAGATATCGTTTACTGTCAAAAATCTATAAAACGTTTTACACTGTCAAAAATCTATTATGTTTTAAACAGAGTACTTAATAACCATTCCAACCATATAACACTTATAGATTTTCATTGAACATAATCAAAATATTACCATTTAAACTTGAAGAATTCTGACCTACACAATCGACGTTATTGTGACCATCAACTTGCAGGTCTGGTTTTGTTTAAAAAAAAATCTATTTTAAATGATAAACATTCAGTTAGCTATATGCATTAACAAAATTTTCAATACTGAACATTCACAAAATTTTCAATACTGAACATTCACAAAAGCAATTTTTAAGACGGTTTGCACGGTTCCATATCAGAGTGCGCCGGTAGACCGTACCGCCGCAAACGCGAAGACCCGATATTTTAAATCTGTAATATCTTCGACAATATTCATTTTTGTAAATTACATGCTGTATAGGGCTATTTTGTTCCTTATTAAATGTAAAATGTATTTAAGGTACTTAATTACATAAGGATTAAAGCTGTATTGCTTAATATCGCTTCGTAAACAAGTCATTATTTCTCGTAAAAAGTAAAGGATAAAAATTTGCTATTGTGGGTTATCCCTGAGAGATAAACATATACTATTGCGGAATTTCTTGTAGACCTTTTTAAGGTATACAATACTTAGTACATTATTTTGATCTATCTCAGCCAGCGTTTGCATGCCTTGTAAGCGTAAACAATGTGTTTGTTTGCTACTTCGCATTAGAAATCTTGAATTTATCAGTGGTAATATATTAAGC
Source organism: Napeogenes sylphis (assembly GCA_959347405.1). Lineage (NCBI taxonomy): Eukaryota > Metazoa > Arthropoda > Insecta > Lepidoptera > Nymphalidae > Napeogenes > Napeogenes sylphis. The sequence goes on from OY365783.1 coordinate 4,243,893, forward strand.
ATACATATGTTTTTTTTACATTTCTATTGAATCATTCTGTTTATTAAAAAAAACGACATCAAAATCCGTTGTGTACTTTTAAAGATCTAAGCATACATACATACAGACATAGGGACAGACGCGGGAAGCGACTTTGTTTTTTACTATGTAATGGTAAACAGTGGAACAAATTAAGTCAACCTCAAAAAAGATGTTTGAAAATATCTATAAACATGTATAGCCGTGTTAAGCTTATTTAAATTTATATAAATATAGAATGAAAAAAAAACCGATATCCCTGCCCGTATCGGTTTATTTTTCATTCTATATTTATATAAACTCAAAAAAAATTCAATATGACTTTTTTGACAAAGTGTAAAAATATAAACAAATAATATTTAAAGTAATGTAGGTTAGGCCAATATAACGTATTGGTTGGTTGCGAAGGGAATTCTAAGGAGGGTTCTAAGAAACTACTGGAGGAATTTTTATGAAGTGTCATTCCATACGCTGCGGTATTGGCTTGTATGGGTCAATGCCAAAGTGTATATTGTGTCCTATGTAAATGCTATAATGTATTGATTTGCATACATTTTAAGTGATGAGAGATAGGGGCAGAGAAAGTCAACAACTAGCAACAGTTATTATAATACTTGCGTAGTACCTAATCGATATTTGACAGAAATGGAACAGTGCTTCTATTTCTGTCTTTATTGAAACATGATTGGCTTATAAATGCTAAATTTAGAGTAAAGATATTTTTTTTTTCAACCTGTAAATAGATTTTGATTAAAATAGAAAGGACAGCCCTAAGATATCAAAAGATTATCTTACAGCTGCAATATGTTTGACAGATTTTATTCAAAAATAGGTATATATACTCTATTGTTAATACTAATATAATCTAAGAAATATATGAACATTTATATTATTTTCCTCACCGCACAATTTTTCATAAACTTAAATATTCCAATCTTTTAAACGGAATCGTGATAGGTCGGGTCAATCTTTATTATTATGTAAATTTTGTAGCAAGACCGTAATCCAATGAGGATGTTAAGTATTTACCTATATAACAAGGTAGGTAGCTTCAAACTGCCTAATGCCTATCATATCTCTGATTCGCTTTAAGATATAAATTAAATTATTTTGTTACAAGTTCGAAGCATGTTTATATATTATAGAATATTTTTCTTTATAATATATATATTTTTTTCTTGAAAAAATATATTTGCGCAAGTACCTATCTGTATACATACTTCAAACTATTGAATAAATTATATATGCAAAAGAGGTAGAGTCTCAAATTCCTTTAATAAACATAAACATAAAGGTCTCTTTAAGAAGTAATTTAGTCAAAAACCAGTTTTTTATATAGCCATACCCATTGAACGTCTGCGAAAGAGCAACTTACGTCATCAACTGGATTCGCCAGACGCGATGAGTGTTTTTGCGTTGGGTTTTTACGTCGACTTAGAAAACTACAGACTGGATAGAGTTTATTATCATTAATATAGGTCATTACATACTTGTCGATTATTTAAATTAATTTTTTACTGTGTGTGTAACAAATAATGGTATCGCATGTTCATATTTCACACACAAGTAGATTATTTATTTGTATTAAAATTTTATAAGTGGAATAAAGTACTTCAATAACAGGTAGATCATATATTCAAGTCAAGGTTACAATTAAATTGCTTAGACAAGGTACGAGATATGTTAAATAACACAATAGTTTAATCGCATTCACTATCGCGAATAATATGCTTGATTTTTTTTGTATTCCATAACATCAAATTCGTAATATAATTTTTAAAACCTAGAAAAAATATGATTTTTCTTACTTTTATTTAATCTTTACCTTTTTTAATCTTTAAGTTTATTTATTTACTCTTCAGATTTTAATTTCTGACAAATCTATAACATTTCAAACTCTATGTCTTGCATGACGTGTACGATAGGAGCTTCTTCACACATGTGGTATATAATAATGGTCCGATGTACTACAATCATATTCAGTGAACGCTTTGCAGACACGAGTCGCACGCACCATTCACTATTTACAACTTAACACACCGAAAAAGGTAAATAAATTTCTTAATAAACTAATTTGTCATTAAATTAACTTTGTCAGTTGATAATAAATAATTAATATGTTGTTTATTCTACTTTTATAGTACTCTTTAAAATTATAAGCATCTCAATCACATGTATCACATTATTATGTACTTACATTTTTATTTTGTTAATGATAAAATGATGATGATGATAAAATGTTGATTATATGTGTTCTTATTCCAGATAAAAATATGTCTGCTTACAAAATCGCTTTTGCTCTCACATTAATCTGTGCAATAAGCAATGCACAAAGACCATTTTACGCCGGGCTAAGACCGATCGGATATCCCGAAACAGAGTCAAATGTACTTTTAAACAGATTCGGCGAGGATTCGGATTTACCAATAGAAGCCAAAGGAGATGGGAATTTAATAAATAGATTTAACCAAATGCCTGTAGATAACAGGCCCTTTTGGTATCTCAACTCGCGTCAATACGACGAGTTAAGGAAGAACCCTCAGACTTTCCAGCTAAGACCTAACGGATTTGTCGACAGAAATACGGTCCGTAGATAATAACTATCAATATTTTGGAAAATAAACGACAACTTATAACGAAAAAACTATCGTGATTTATCTGTGATATAGTGACAAGTGTGTTAGTATTTAGCTATTTATAATGAAATAATAGTATTTTTTTATTTTGCTATCTTAATGTATAGTAAAAGAAATGTTGATATTCTTTTTAAACAATAGCGCAACGATAAATTAACTGATTTATGTACTCTTGTAATATGAAGTTTGAATAAATAGTTTAAATAAATATGTGTTAATAAGTTTCTTCTTTTTACCCTTATATACTATTTGAAGATATTTGGAGTGTTCATTTTTAATCAATGTTATAAAATAATTATTTGTTTTATATATACTTTCTTCAAGATAAATCACTAAGCAGGTATTATTCGAACCTTGAGTGATTAAGAATATTAATAATAAGATACTATTAAGTAACTTATTCATGAAAATATTTAGATGTTTTCACTGAAACTTATAAAAACTTAAGATCAAAGTTTATTATTTTATGGTTCTAAAGAATTCCATGGAGAAGAACCGGAAAATAATTTTATAGATAATCCCTTAACTTATTTAAAAAAACATTAATTTATAATATTGTCTTTTAACACATTCTTAACCGATGTGATAGCAAATCAAATTTTATTTAAAGCGTGGTAGCAAAGAAGACTAGAATAACTTACCACACCTCTACTATTCCTAGGATGCTCTCACATTTACAACGACTTATAAAATTCTCACATTATAAACGGTGAATTATTTGTATAGTTATATAATACGACTGGATCATCTTCATTCAAATGTTGGCAACGACGAATTCATTGTAATAAGAAAGATGACATCTTAATTAAACAAAAGGAGTTCTTGATACTTAAATTGTCCTTATTTTAAAAATAATAATCAACATTAAATTAAAACCTTATGATTTTTTGTTCATCACCAACCTAATAACAATTACAATGTATTCTTAGTTTTAAAGTAAGCCATTAAGTTTTACCTAAAAAACTAGACCTGTAATAGGATACAAGAGTGAAAACAGAAAGATAAAAAATTGTTATACGGGTATTCGGTAATTTATGTTTGACAAATGGGTATATATTGTCGTAGTACACCATAAGTGGATTTCTTTTTACCCTTCTTATTATTAAATTTCCTCCACATTACGGATATTGAAGAAAAATAAACATTGCTATGCCGTATCATATCTCGTAAACTGTAACGTCGTCTTACTTTTTCTGATATTTTTTCTGTAACATCTCAAAGTACATGCAATCTGAGTCACGTTCAAATTAATAATAAAGTAGTTTTTTCCCAAGACTATTGTGTATATGTGATTAGTTTACGAGTAATAATATAATATCACTTATGTATGCATTGGCTTAAAAGTTCTATTTCTGACTTGGTGGTAATAATATGAATGTACCTATACTTATTTAAAACTGGAATAAAAAAAAAGGAAGATAAAGTTTGATACAATTAGGAGAATTTATTAGAAATATAATCTTATATAGCAAAAGATTATATTACACTTATATGTAAAAATATATTTTTAGTAAAATACACCTAATTCTTCTCATACGTCGTATAAATCTATAATAAATTCTTAACCGCAGATTTATTCATAATCTTAGGTATTCAATCTTTTAAAAGGAATCGTGATGCGTCGATCTTTGTTATTATGTAAATTTTGTGGCAAGACCGTCATTTTATCATTATATTTACTATTTAGAGACAAGAAGCTCTAGATATCTCCAGGATAACTAGCTTAAAGCTGTAACTCGGTTAAAAAATATATACAAATTTATTTTTCCAGCCTTCCTTAAATTCGAAGTATACGATTACATGGCATTTAAAAATATTTTTTTGTTAAATAATATATAATACAATCGATAAAACGGTTTCTCAATGCAAGTTACTTATCGTTGTCAAAACTATCTCCAAATATTACATATTATTATTAAATTGTACTATTAAATTTAACTCTTTTCAATAAACGTAAAGGAAGATCGTGCCTACTTACTCAGAATGTTAATGTATCAACACGTAATTTGAAATAACCATACCCACACAAAGTTTGCAAAAGAACAACATACCTACGTCATGCCACAGAACCAGCACATACGATGAATCCCTTTACGTTGGGTTTTTACGTTGCCTTAGGAAACTACAGACATGTCAATGTTTATTATTATCAATGTAGGTCGTTGTATTATGCAATGTAACTAGTTGAAAAGTTAGTTTTTTATTTATTTTAAATCTAAAAACAAGATGTTCAACAGTTTTAAACTAACGTTCTACCGATAACGCAACAGATTAGCATGTTATACATATATGTATATATATATTTTATACCATCACAATTTTATCCATTTTTTTTAATAAAATTAGGTATGATATTGCAATGACTTTTAAATTATGTACTCAGTTATTGAAAATCATAGGCGAATAATATTTATTTATGTTTTTTTGTATTCAAAATATAATAAAGTAATAAAAATATTATTACTATACCATTACTTCTTGCTAATTCTTTACCTGAAATATAATGTTATCATTTAAAACTTAAAATATTTTTCTTTGCACAAAACATACGTTGGAATAGAGATTTTAATTGAATGAAATCAGATTTTAATTCGTGACACTCTATAACATTTCAAACTCTGTAACTTGTATGACGTATAAGATTTGCGCTCATACGGTATATATTAACATGGTCCGTTGAACTTCAATTCATACCAAGTAAATACGTCGCCGGCACCAGTCGCACCTTCACTATTTTCAACTTAACACACGAAAAAGGTAAATAAACTTTTTAATACACTAATTTCTTAATACATTCACTTTGTCAGCTGATAATAAATAATTAGTATATTGTTTAGAATAAACTTTAATAGTTTAATAGTTCAAATGATTTCAAAATGATGAGCATTTATCTCAATCATATATCAGATTGTTATGTTATTTTTATTTTATTATTTATTATTAAATGTTGATTATATGTGTTCTTATTCCAGATATAAATATGTCTGCTTACAAAATCGCTTTTGCTCTCACATTAATTTGTGCAATAAGCAATGCACAAAGACCATTTTACGCTGGGCTGAGACCGATCGGATATCCCGAAACTGAGTCAAATGTACTTTTAAACAGATTCGGCGAGGATTCGGATTTACCAATAGAAGCCAAAGGAGATGGGAATTTAATAAATAGATTTAACCAAATGCCTGTAGATAACAGGCCCTTTTGGTATCTCAACTCACGTCAATACGACGAGTTAAGGAAGAACCCTCAGACCTTCCAGCTAAGACCTAACGGATTTGTCGACAGAAATACTGTCCGCAGATAATAAAATCTTCAGTTAAAATAAATGAACATCTAAATCAGGAAATTTAAGAAACATTCGTGATTTATCTGTGATATAGTTTAGTGACTGTGAAGTTATAGCCCTGATTATTATAGATTATAGCTATTTATGATGCCATAAAAGTCATTTTATTTTGTTTATTTGTTAGTATAATGGTTATAAAAAAAAATATATAGGGAATTAAAAGTTATAGCCCCAGAGCTAATAAAAGGATTTATATACTAGTGCAATAAATCATTTTAAAATTGTTTTAATAAATATTTTTCATTTATAAGATTTCTTATTTTTCCTGATATATTTTTTAGTATTTAAGCAGCTGAACAATCTTTGATCTGGTGATTTATAACGAATAATATAAAAAATCGTTTGAATCTTCATACATTGACATTGCAGTATAATTAAATAACAGAATTAAAAATACGCCATTTTTGTATTTCTGTTATTCCAGCACATTCTTTTACATATGTATATATTTAGTACTAAAGTACATATATATTTAGTTGATAAAGTTTTTTAATATATATTTTTTTATTTTATCGAAAATACACTAAAATTACTTTATTATACATGAACAGGAAAATTGATGGATTCTAATCTACGCACAATATTAAATGAACTCAAATAATCTAGTATACAAATTTTCTAGATGGAAATTTACCAAATTTGGGCTCGTTTAAGGTGGAGTTACTACATTTCATATCGTAGTTAAAACGGCTGGATATTTAATTACTTAAATGATGTATGTGAATATATATAGTAGCATAATGGAGAGTAAGCTGATATTGGGTCAAAAACAGTGAATCTAGTTATAATCTACATCTAGAAAGATACTCAGAGCTATCTTCAAGAGTAACTTCAACTATGGAATCGTTATTGGTTAATTTGTAGTTCATAAATTTTGACAAAGCAACTTTAAATTAATAGTGTGAAAAGCTCGAGAAAGGTTAAAAAGATCAAGAAAAGTACTGTCATCAATATAGTATAGTAAATTAACAGTGACTTTTATAAATCCTTGGACACATACTAATAAACTATTTCATTCTAAATACTGTGTGAGTTGACTAGAGCTTATTATCACGAGAACTATGTATATAGACAAAGCAGAATACTTCGACGACGAAGGTTATTAAGTTACTTGGTGTTTTGTGGTCAAACAAAAACTTTACTAGAGATGCTTGTGGTTATAATTTTATTGACGGAGCGAGCAAAGCCCAATGCTTCCACAATAGGTAAGAAAATCTTTCTAATGTGCGTTTATAAATAAGAGTACTCAAATAAAGATTGCATTTCTCAACTTGTTTTTATAAAACTTTTCGTTTATTTTTATTTTAATTTTATCTTTTTATTTTTATTAAGGATAAAAATCCTTTTAGACATCTTTTCATATCGGTTTCTTTTAATTTTGAATTAATTTTTTTAGCAGAACCATGTTTTCGATTTAAAAAAACCGCTTTCAAATCCGTCCACGCGTTTGGCTGCTACGTTGCCACAGACAAACACACATATACATAGATTCAAAGGTCAAACTTATAACACCCCTCTTTTTGGATCGGGGGTTAAAATTACCTTCATAATTGCAAATGTGGAAATTCAAAAACATACCATCTACTAGTTACATATATAATTCGACAAAACCAATATACCCACAATATACCAACTATAAGAATAATTAAAATCAACTTCTAAATAATTTAGGATACTAAGAATTGTAATGTCAATTGGTATTTCCCTGTAATATTTACATCGTGACGTCATCGTGCTATATTGTAGGCAGCCTTAAGTAAAACAACTCTGCCCAAAAATCAGATCCAGTTACCATTGCAAACGAACGTCATTGGTAGGAACGGTTTACCTCCTTGTGGTTTCCATCCGAGGACCACCTTCGGGTAGAGTGAAGTGAAGACCTAATGATTGCTAAATAAAGGACGATCGAATAATATGTGACATTCCAATATTAGAAAACTGCCAATTTTACTTTAGTCTTTTGGTTCATGGCAATTTAAGCTGCAGATAGCAACTTCACCTTTTAGGGTTATTTAAACATGTTAACACTTGGTTTTAAAAAAAAACAAAATATATGCTCAACATAAAAAGATCTAACTCATATTTAAAATGTAAAGCAAGCTAACTAAAAACAACCATAAATTATTTGTATATTTTCGATCAATACAATTATTACCAAGAACGGTATAAAAATTATAAGCAAGTAGTTATTAATACTATCATTTCTTTGAGATAACTATTATCTGATTCGAAAACTAAACGTTATTTAACAAGAAACAATAGGTTAATAATAATTTACTAATTATAAAACTATTTACTAAAATCAAATTCGTTTAACTTTACATTACAAAAAAAAATCATATGTTACTATCTGACATATCTATAACATTTCAAACTCTGTTTCAAGTTCTGACGTAGATAAGAGGCTTCTTCTCCAGATGGCATATATTTGCACGATTCAGTGGACTTGCATTCATATCGAGTGAGCACTTCACCGACACTAGACGTTACACTAATTGCTATTTAAATACCACTCTGAGGCAAATGTAATATTTTTTTTAATAATATATATAAAAATAAAACACTTTGTAATAAATTTTTAGTATTGTTTATTTCTTGTAGCTATTTTTGGTATCTCAACTGGCATCAATACGAGGCATTGAGAAAAAATCCTCAAACCTTCCAGTTAAGACCTAACGGATTCGTTGACGGAAACACTGTGCGAAATTAAAAAGGAAATATCTTAATTTTCATCAGGACTTAAAACTGATTGAACAACTGGATTGTGCAACAGATAATTTTGTTTTAACAGGCAGTGCCCTGTATCTCAGGAAGTCTCAAGATTTTGTACTAAATAATATTGTGAAATTTTGCTTTTATTCTCTACAATAGCATGTCAATTGAATTATTCACATTCAAATTAAATTATACTTTAATAAATACTTTTTTCCATAAGTATCATACCCGTCATACGCCATTTACAAACATTATAATAGTTGTTAGTTGTGAAATAGTGATTTAATTAGTATAATTAAAGTTAATTAAAGTAACAATAAAAACGAAACACGTTTTTTATAAACATAAACCAGCTTATTCGTAAGCCCATATATATTTATATGTGCTATATACAAACTATTTAGCTATCAACAATCCTAAAATAAAAATATCTACATTTATGAATAATAAATTACTTTACTTATTTTGGTAAGATTGACTCTTGTCCTCAACAGAGAAAATAGGTTTTATACAATAATAATAGATATTAAACCAATAAGATTTATTAAATACAAACAGGCGATGAGTTTGCTTGTTTTGATGATTTTTTTATTTTAATATTATGTTAAATATATATCGTACCTAAAATCCTAAAATAAAAAAATATAAATAGTTAATTATCTTATTTTCATATAATTGTTGATCGTTTGAGTCAAATGTAATTTTAAATCCGATTGCCTTCTATTATGCTCTACCAAAACGTTTATTGAATTTTACATGCTATTATTTTACCACAACACCAAAGACAAAAAATGTACCTAAAAGTTTTATTTTATAAAAAATAAATAACTACGTAATTTTGCGGTTAACTTATGAAGTCATTGTATTTTGAAACTTCAATGCTTATCATAATGAATAGCTTAGGTCACGTGCCACTACGACTGACTACTCGAGGAGATTTGTATTTGACTTTGCTATAGTGAATATTGCTTCCAAATTGCTTGAAATGTCAGATCTCTGGCCGCAATTAACGACGAGCAGCGAAAATAGGTTAAGATTTTTGGTAGCCCCGTGCTCTATCCATGTCTAACAGTTCTTTTGAATACTACGCTACGATCAGATATCGATCTGCTTGTTGCATAGTGTTCAAAACAAAGGATTTCCATGATCATACTGAATACCATCGCTTGCATATCCATCTTTCCCAGCTGGATACATGACGTTCTTTGACACTGTGGTACTCAAATAATTCTCTACCACGAATCAAAGCTTCTTTCGAGACTGTCAACAGTGCTGTGCATATTCTGATATGGAAAAAGACTAGAAGCTGCAGTCGTAACTTCCTACTAGATAATCAAGGTATAAAAAGTAAGTTGTTAGTTTGATGTCATCAACGGATAACAATAAATCGTATTTTGTTTAACCTAAAATTCAAAGTAAGTAAAATATATTCCAAGATTGAGCTTATGCGTAAAAGTATTACAATTTGTCTGTATTTACGTCTGTCGCCAACTGTCCGCGTCATCGAATACGTTAGACACAACCCTCTTGAAAAGAGAGCTGTTCCTCTATTGGCCTGTTTTTACTATCAAAGAATAAATATTAAATTGAATATGCACTTTATCTGGCATTATCTGTTAAAATGTCAACTGTCTAGTTATCATTTTTGTATATGTATCAAGTGTGTATGTGTAATACGAATAACTCCAATAGCTTTGGTATTAGTCATATGAATCAGCGTTTACACAGTTTCTATATAATTCAAGTCAATGCACCGTGATCATTTTAAGTGTTATTAAGTGTGTGTGTGTGTGTAACGGACATAGAGTTAAATAATATTGTTCATGAGGAAATGGAGTCCTAGTTTCCGATGTGTGTCCAAATAATAATTAGCGCTTAGTACTAGGTCAAGAATTCACATGTCTCCTAATATATATAGTCATATTTTGGCTACTTATATTAGGAGATCTAATATGAAATAAACAATCAAAAATTTATAAATCTATTAAAGTTTAATTCGTGACGATGTTATAGAAACGAACTCCGTATAGTTATTATAGATAGGTATTACTAGTCGGTAGTTAGATAAAGCAGATATAACTGTTGGGTTTTTCCAAGACCAATTGTGTAATTGAATTATATTCAAACCGTCAATTACTTATAATAAAATGGGTTTTGGTTGCTGTTAGAGGTATGTTCAATAAATCATGAATCATAAATCGTTAATTCGGGATGCGTACTTGATTGTTGTCAATAAACTTTTATTGACATTCATCACGATTTGAGCTATAGATTTAAAAATGAGTATTTATAATCAAAATTGCATTTTAGCTTTTAGATAAGCCACTGTATATTTATTTTCTGTTCCTGAAAAAACTTCCATGGTTTCCAGTATTATGTCATCTGATTTATAGACATGTGATCAACTTGATGTAATTTTATCATAAATTAAATGAAAATTAAGACAAAAGGTTATCTATAATATATAAGTTTTATTTTATTATTTTCCTTGAGGCTTCAAATAAAGAAACTAAAGGTCAAAATAACACTTGTGGTTAAAGCTTAGATTATATGGTAATAGACGATTTATTTTTGATAGCATTTTTTATAGTTTGGTACGTTTTGTTAGAGATCGAATAATTCACTGACGATTTATTTAATTGAATATTTAAACAATACATACCTTTCTGATGGTCCCTAGTTATTCTAAGATCTAATACCTGACGTCATTGTTAAGTTATTATTAGTATTTTTATATGTATAATTGATTCTTTTGCCTGCTTTATCATAAAGGAGAGACAGATAGAAATGCTTTTTTGTTATTTGTGTCCAGGTATACCAAATGTTTTTCGGCAATAAAAAAACACCAACAAATAATTGGCTGACCAAAAAACAGAACCTTGTGAACGACTGGCAGTATTTTAAAAGTACTTTAAAAGATAATAAATTATATAAATATATCCAAATGACTAATAATTATTATATAAGTTATATTTTATTTAAATGTGGTCAAGTATTAATATAATTATGGGTAATGTTGATAGCCAAAAGGTGTTACTTGATAATAAATTATTCAAAGCAAGGTATGAATTTGTATAACATGGTTCAGTTTTTTTAAAAATAAATATAGGAAATTAAAACTGCAAGTGTCAAGATGTCATCCGGTGTCAGCATTGAAAAAATATGTTATTGAATGTCAGTTTAATTTTTAATTTATAATATTTATTATTCAGGTGGCAGTTTTTTTTGTTTTATTTAAATGCACAACGTTAATATTCAAGTTTTAACTTCAGCCGGCACTTCACGTCACTTCACTTCTCCCGGCCCTTCACTTCACTTCTCCGGGAGTTTTTCTTTATATCTATTTTTTTTTTATACTTAATATGTCTGTTTACAAATCAATTTAGTTATCACGTTACTTACACCTTGCGACAGCGACGAATCAGATATCCTGAAATAGAATTTAATATACTTCGAAGTACAGCATGATGACGCATGTTGCGTCTTGGCATCTCTACTGTCGTCAATAAAATAAAATAAAAATAAGTGAACCATCAAACTTTCCAATTAAGACTCTACGACTAGACTACGGGTTTCTTAATAGAAATACTGTTTTAAAATAATGACAGTTATATATTATTTAGAGATGAATAAAAAATATCGCAATAAAAAATTATATAATTATACCACGTTGTAGGTTGTAAATGTGTTTCATAATGTGGAATTGTAGAATCTAGTATACATTTGTATATTAATTAAAACATTTACGGAAGTATCGAGTTGTATAATTAAATTGAAAGGTGAAAAAATATTTTTTAAAGTTATTTTGTCTTAATATAAAACAAGCTTGCGATATTTATGAGAGTAAATCTCTTAAGCTATTGAACTAAGCACCATGATTGGTGGAGGAAAAAATTTTATGGGCTGGAATGGAACATTATTTACCATATTTTATTTTATTTCCAAATGCGATATAAATTTAAGGTAGTTTGTGGGTAGAAGTTACTTATAATAACTGACATCGCTTGTTCTTGTTCGTTAATTAAAAATAAGTATTAAAAAAAATATAATTAGTATAACTGGTATTTTATTAGTATTACCCGCCCCGTCGCGTTGGTTGAGTGGTTAGCGCAAACGCTTAGCATGTAGCGGCGCAAAGGGGCTCGGGTTCGAATCTCGACGATAAATTAAAAATATTCAAAATAAACACGAAAAATAATAAATAATATGTATAATGTGTATTACTATGCATTGGTATCGCTGTCTAACAAACCTTAACTCAAGCAAATAAGTTGCTAACTTAAGGGTTAGAACTATTTGCGTAATTTGTCCAGTGTCCAGTGATATTATATTAAGGAAATTAATGTTGTAATATTAAAGAACAAAACCATATTATTATGTTCCAATTGACGGGTAATTTGGTTCTTTATTGTAAAATTAAAGCAATATAATGAAATAATAAACACATATAGTAATAAATAGAATATTATATAATTAAAAATATTTATTTATTCCTTATTGCACTAATTGTACAAAATGAAAAGTGTACAGGCGGACTTAATGCTATTTAGGGTTTCCTACAAGCCAACCTTAGGAGTTACTAAATATATACGTAGTTATAATAAATATTTATATAATTATTTCCATGCTATATACAAGTACTTCAAAAATTACTTTAAATATATCTAAGATAGTGTTTTCTATGGCTTTCACGAGTACTACACATTGAAATAAAACTATTTTTACGGATTTAACTCGCGTATATTGAATTAAATTTTAAATTTACATTTTATATCTAACTAAATGTAAATTTAAAATTTAATTGAATATACGGGAGTTAATTCCGTAAAAATAGTTTTATTTCAATATATCTAACATGTTTGAGTTTTGCAGATAATTTCTTCCCAAAATATGAAATTAACATGAGCAATTACAGTTTGTAATAACAAATTAACAAAATGTACCAGGAATTATACAAAGATGACTTTTAAAACATTTGAAGAATCTTGATGTTCTTTGATTATTTAAAAAGTTATAAGGAAAAATGAGACACGTAAATAAAAATATTCGGGTATCTTATCAGAAACATTAAACAGTTTCTTAGTATTTTGTTGTTGATAACAACTTTGCATCTGACAGAAAAAAATATACCCATTCGATTAATGTCCAAAATAAATTATTTAATTAGAGGATTAGTAAAGAATTATAATTAAATAGTACAATTGGTTAATTTAATAGGTAGATACAATATATCTTTATATATATATTTTCTGTGTGCGTGTGTATGTCACTGAACTCCTCCTAAACGACTGGACCGATTTTTATGAAATTCTTTGTGTGTGTTCAAGGGGACTTGAGAATTGTTTAGATTCACAAAATGGTCCACTGGAAAATGGTTTTTTGATTAATTTTTAATGTGTAAGTAGGTTGTGACGGACCGCGTTACCATGGCAATGTCAAATATTAAATAATATTATATTTTAATTATAGTCTGCCCTGACAGTTGGCGTTGCGATAGAAATAAGAAAAATATTTTAGTACTAGCGGCCCGATACATGCTTCGCTACGTAACAAGTGAAATTAAAAAATATATATTGAAACAAATTAATTTATTCAAACAAAAAATCTTTATTTACATATTCATACGGTAAATGGTCGAATTATGATAAATGTACATTGTGATAACTTTTTAATATTTTTTTTTTTAAGTTTGATTTTCTAAATTAAAGACGCGTGTACAAGAGACAACGTCTGTCGGGTCCGCTAGTAAATACATAAATATCTTGCAAAATTAGGTCTTTTAAAGTAATGCAACGTTTGAATTAAAGGAAAAAACATTTATTCCAAAATTTGTAAATTATCTTGGATTGTCGAATGTGGCCTCCACCAAGGACCACCTTCGGGTAGAGTGGAGACAAGGACTGGAGATTTCTAAATAAAAGACGATCGAATAATATGTGTGTGACATTAAAGTAGTGGAAAACCGCCAATTTTACTTTAGTCTTTTGGTTCATAGCAATTTAAGCTGCAGATAGCAACTTCACCTTTTAGGTTTATTTAAGTAAGTGTAAAGTTTAAAAATAAAAAAAAAGTGTATATTCAAGATAAAGTGATTTAACTAATCTTTAAAATCCAAAGCAAACACACCAAAATCATTTATATATTTTTGTTGAACCTAATTATAACCAAGAACGATACAAAAAATATAAACAAGTATTTATTAATTCTATTTTTTCCTTCAGATAACTATTATCTGTTTCGAAAACAAAACGTTCTTTAACGATAAACAATAAGTTAATAATAATTCTTCCAATAATGATTTAATACTAACCTTGCATTACTATTAACTAAATTATTTAGTTAAATCTAATCCATTCACATTTACATAAGGAAAAATCATATGTTACTTTCTGACATATCTACAACATTTCAAACTCTTTAACAGTTCTGACGTAGATAAGACGCTTCTTCTCGAGATGGCATATATTTGCACGATTCAGTGGACTTGCTTTCATATCGAGTGAGCACTTCACCGACACTAGACGTTACACTAATTGCTATTTAAATACCACGCTGAGGTAAATACACTTTGTAATAAATATTTAGTATTGTTTATTTATTGTGGCTATTTTGATCGACATTTTAAAATGACCATCAATTAATAATTAATAGTTCAACTAATTAGTATTTCAATTTGTTATTTTTATTTATCCAATATTAATTTGATGTGATTATACAACTATAATATAAATCGCCAAAAACTGATTGTAAAATTAATTTCTCTTATTTCAGACAAAATGACGATGGTTTGCAGAATCACTTTAACACTAACATTAGTTTGTGCGTTGACTAATGGTCAAAGACCATTTTACGCCGGACTGAGACCTATAGGATATCCTGCAGTAGAATCTAATGTACTTTCAAATCGGTTCAACGAGGATTCGGATTTACCGATAGAAGCCCGAGGAGATGGGAATTTAATAAACAGATTTAACCAAATGCCGATAGATAACAGACCTTTTTGGTATCTCAACTGGCGTCAATACGACGCGTTAAGAAAAAATCCTCAAACCTTCCAGTTAAGACCTAACGGATTCGTTGGCAGAAACACTGTACGAAATTGAAAAGGAAATATCTTCATTTTCATTAGGACATAAATCTCTAAACCAAGATTGAACAACAGAAAATTGTGCTTTATATGTGATATAGTGTGTCGTAATGCTCAGTTTTATAGAAAAATGTTATTATTTGCATGTTAACTTTGCAAAACTGGCAGTGGACTGTATTTCGAAGTCTCTCATTTTTTGTACTAAGTAATATTGTAATTTTGCATTTATTTTATATAATTACATGTCAATTAAGTTATTCAAATTCAAATTAAATTATACTTCAATAAATACTTTTTCTATAAGTATCATATCCGTCATACGATGTTTACAAACATTGTAGTTGTTAGTTATGAATCACTATGATTTAATTGGTATTATTAAAGTAACAATTAAAACGTATCACCTTTTTGATGAATATAAACCAGCTTATTCCCGCATATATATTGAATATATACTAGTAGTACGTAGTAGTATAATATAGGTATTTATTTCTGATAAATAATCCTAAAATAAAAATATCTGCATTGATCAATAATACTATAATTATTTTATTTATTTTGGTAAGATTGACTCTTGTCCTCAACAGAGAAAATAGGTTTTATACGTTCAGATTTTTAACGATGGAACTCCAAGAAAATGCTTTTCCAAACTTCTATTCACTGTATTCCTTCACCGTCGTAAACTTTCTTGCTTTTTAAAATAATCATAGATATTAAACTGATAAGTTTTTTTTAATAAAAAAAGGCTATGAATATGCTTGTGTAGATGAACTTTCTATCCGCCGTCGCAATTTTTTTTGTTTTTTAAAATAATCATAGATATTAAACTGATAACGTTAAAAACAAAAAAAAAGGCGTTGACTATGCTCGTGTTGATGAAATTTATCTTTTTTTATCAGGTAGGACCTGAGATAAAAAAATAAAATAATTATATTATTTTCATACAATTGTTGAACGTTTGCGTCAAATGTAATTTAAAATACGATGGCCTTCTATTATACCCTGATAAATCTTTTATTGAATTATACATGCTATTATCTCTTCACAATACCACAGACAAAAAGGTTTACTAAAAAGTTTTTACTTTATAAAAAAACTAATGACGTAATTTTTCGCTGAACTTACAAAGTCATTGTCCTTTGAAACTTCAATGTTTATTATAATTAATAGCTTGGGTCACGGGCCACCGACTATGCGAGAAGATCTATATTTGACTTTGCAATTGTGAATAATCTTTTCAAATTGCTTGAGATGCCAGCCAGGTGATATCTGCAAGCAACTGACGATGAGCAGAGTGTTACCGTTCGGATTTTCGATAACCTCGTGCTCTGTCCTGTACTAGATCTGATCGTAGCGTAGTATTGAATAGATCGGATTTCCATGATCATACAGCATACCATCGCTTGCAAATCCACCTCTATCAGCTGGATGCGCGGTATTCGTCAACATTGTGATACTCAGATAATTTTCTACTACGTATCAAACCTTAAAAAAGCAACTTCTCCTTCTTTCAAGACCGGCAACACTGCTATGCATTTTCTGATATTAAAAAAAACTGGAGACTACAGTCGTCAATTCCTACTAGATAACCAAAGATATAAAAGGAGTATGTGGTAATCTAACTTAAATATTTTCTAATCAACGTCCAAACTTTTAAGTCAACAGCTAATATTGTATTTTGTTTAACTTGAAATTCAAAATAAGTAAAATATATTTCAAGATAGAGCTAATGCGTAAAAGTATTACAATTTGTATGTATTTACGTCTGTCGCCAACAGTGCGCGTCATCGAATACGTTAGACACACCCCTCTTGAAAAGAGAGCTGTTCTTCTTTTTGCCTCTTCTTACTATCAATGAATAAATATTAAATTAAGTATGTACTCTATCTGAAACTTAAAAAATGATTTATTTAAAAAAAAAAGTGTATTTTTTGATGTAATGACAACAAAAATACATTATCTGTGAAAATTTCAACTGTCAAGTTATCACGTTCGTGAGATTTCAACTGTCTGGCTATCACGGTTTGCGGATGACGGACTTCGAAGTCTTCGTAATGGGGTTCTGTTTTTACCCTTTCGACATCGTCATAAGAATTCTCTCCAAATAATTTGTTATTAATCCATTTTTGTTGTTTATTTTATTATTACTTATCGAGTAACATCTTGTTTCAAGTAAATTTTCTTGAACTCATTGATTTGCTTATAACGATTCGTTTACCGATAAGTCATATTTATATGAGTACACGGTTAACTTATGAATACAGGTATAATAGTTACTACCTAAAAGTTACTAGCGCCTTCCTTTGCTTTTTATTTGATATCAGTCGATGATGTGCTTTGATTTAAATGCAATTGAATGCATATAGTTTATCTAATGTTTGTAGTTGTTTACATTTAGTAGTCGTAAAAAATATATCAAGATCTATATCAAACGTAAGCAATCAATGTATATAAAACCGCAATATAATCGCAATATAACCGCAATAAATAACAACAGTCGGTCTATTTGTTTTAAATATAGCCTGAGGCTTTATGCACGTGACTACTTTGAAATTAAAAATATTTCTCACTTTAATAAATAAAATACGTTATATAACAAAACTTTCAATTTATTTTTGTAATTGTATCAAGTATGTATGTGTAAAACCACTATACATATAACAGCTTTATGGTATTAGTCATATGAATCATCGTTGACACAGTTACATTATAAACAAAGTCAATGCACTGTGATCAATTTAAATGTTATTTACTGTGTATCAGTATCGGACATACAGTATTAAGTTTGTAATACAAACGTATGAAAAGCATTACAAAATCCCTGGGGATGTTGGTGTTTCGTCATCCAGACCGGACTTATTCCTGTATTTGAAACATCTGAGGCGCGTGATACTTGTGGAGCTTACTGTACCTTGGGAAACAAACATCCCAAGGGATCACACATTCAAGCTCAATAAGTATTACGAACTGACCAACGAACTGATCAGGAATAAATTAACAGTTAGTTTGTACGCGGTAGAAGTGGGAGCGAGAGGTATAACAGCGAAATCTCTCTATAGCCTACTTAAAGACCTTGGCCTTTCTAGAACAAGCATCGGTTCATTTCTAGAACGTATTTCAAAGGCGGCATTAGTAGGTTTTTTCCAAATTTGGTTAGGTAGAGAGAGGAGTGTGGAGGGTGAAGGTGAGCGTTTTTGCGCATAATAAAGGGGCCCCTTAAACCTACTCCTGGGTCGTAAATCCCAGGCACTGCTTGCACTCCTCTCCTTGCAACGCGATGGGCCCGGCACCCGCACGGTGAATCCATGGAATGCTAAGAAGCTTCGTCCTGTCTATAAATAAGTAAATAAAATAAAAATAAAAGCCTTTTATTTCTCGCATAATTACAGTGGTTTATGTTTTACATTTTAAAAAGATTAATCAGTATTGAAAATATTAGGAAGTATTCGTAAAAAAATGTGATAATGGGTATAATATTAATTGAATTGAAAAAAAATATATAATGAGTGTAAGATTTATATAGATTTCTTTTAATCATCATTATCATGCTGGCATGCAAGAACGCAATGCCTCTTATTTGAGGGTTGAGGCCTCCTCCAGACTTTTCCATTTGTCTCTATCTTTGGCAATTGTCTTCCAATTAATTCCAGCTATTTTTATTATGTCGCTATCCCAACGGTTTACCGGTCTTCCTCTTTGTCTTTTCATGGCTTGTCCAGCGCCACTTTGAATTTTGCTAGAAATTAAGTCAGTCAGTAGTCAGGCAGTAAGTAAGCATCTATAACTTTAGTCTTTTCCCGTATGATATTGTGTAGGATTTTTCGAACGCTTCTCTCTGTACTTCTTTGAAAGGATTTGATTTTGATCCTTACGCGTAGCGTGTTTTTACGCGTTTGGCAACTGTAGGTAGTTCAAGGGAACAGGCATGTATCCATTACTTTTTCTTTAAATTCATTGGCATGGTTCCTTTTAATATTTCTATTAAACTCCATGCGCCTGAAATTCTTCTTTCAACTTCTTGTTTATTGTTTTGTCTTGCAAAAGAGACTTGTTTACCAAGGTAAATGTACTTATCTACGTATTCCAGTGGTTTTTGATTGAGGTGTTTGGTACTGTTGTACATATTTTTTGTTTTATTTAAATTTATTTTTAGGCTTAATTTATACCTCAAAGTTTTCAGTCGGTGTATCATTAATTCCATCTCATAAAATAAACAATCAAAACTAGTTAATTTAATAATTATGGTTTTATAAACCTATTAATTTTTAATTCGTGACGATGTTTTAGAAACGAACTCAGTAAAGTTATTAAAGATGAATATTACTAGTCGGTAGTTAGATAAAGCAGATATAACTGTTGGGTTTTTCCAAGATCAATTGTGTAATTGTGTTACCATCAGTTACTTATAATAAAATGGGTTATGTAAATAATTAAGCTTTCAAAAAACAACTGTATGTTTTAGTGTTCTTTCATAAAAATCTTCTGTTTCCATTATCATATCATGAAAGTACTATAAATGTTTCTGATTTATAGACATGTGATCAACTTGATCTAAGTATGATATAAATAAAATGGCAATACAGACAATATGTAATTCATAATATATACGTTTTACCTTATTGTTTTCCTTAATGCTTGAAATAAAGAAACTAAAGGTCAAAATAACACTTGTGGTCAAAGCTTAGATTATATGATATTCGGCGATATTTTTTATAGCATTAACTTTGGTGCGTTTTGTTAGTGATCGGATAAACAATTATTTCATTTCTGATGGTCCCTAGTTATTTTGGGATCTTATAGCTGACGTCATTGTTAAGTTGTTATTAATATTATATATATCATTGATCCTTTTGAACGTTATATCATAAAGGAGAGACAGATATAAATGCTTTTTTGTTATTTGTGACCAAGTATACCAAATGTTTTTTGTCAAAAAAACTCCCACAAATAATTGGCTGATCAGAAATCAGAACCTTATGAACGACTGCAAGTATTTTAAAGTAATTTAAAAGTATATAAATATATCAAAATGACTTATAATTATAATATTCGTTATATTTTATTTTAATATAGTCTAATTATTAATATAATTGTGGGTACTATTGATAGCCAAAAGGTGTTATTTGATAATATAGTTTTACATTTATTCATTCACCGATAAAATGAATATTTGAACTAATCAAATTATTTCTAAATTAAATAGTTTAAAATGGTATTGAAAGAAAAGGAATTAGATGTAAATTGCACATTAAGTGGAACCAAGCCCTAGTATTTATAAGGGTATTAAAGTAAGATAAGCGGTGGGTTACAAAATCGATGATCATTCGAAATGAACATTACATTACCATTAGGAATTCTTCGTTAGTAAACAAGACTTTTAAAGGAGAAAATGCCCATTTTATTAAGTAATTTAAATTATATTACCCGTTTATAATGATTTAATTTAATAATAGTTTCCGGGATAATGACGCGACATTCAGGTTTTAACATGTCTGACTACTTGTAACTGTCCAATCAATTTAGTCTTGTGTGACATCTACATCTAATAATTATTTTGTGCTTTGATATTGACAACTTAGGGAGAGGTCGTAATAGGCAGAAATATATTTATAAAGAGGATTTTTTTACTTATTTCCGTTACCAGGCACATTGAGATACAATTTTCTATAAAATATTAATTTAATTAATGTTATGCGAAGGCCAAATCCAACTTTTAAGTTTAAATGTACTCGTATAATAACCAATAATAAGCCTATAAAACAAACTTTGAAAGTTTCATTATAAAAAATTGCTTTGCTCTAAGCAGCGAGAGCCGTGTCAGGTCTAAAATCTATTTTTTAAATTGATTTTTCCCATTTATGAACAATAAAATTTTGTACCTATACTACTTTTTTAAATAATGTATTATTAAGTTTACAGAGCAAATAATGTTAATAATTGAACAAAGAACAATAGAATATAGGCGTTGCTTAGAAATAAAAAGCGTACACATATAATCGAATATTGAAGTTGTTTACAATATTCTTCAATTACTTTTTTTCATCATTCGTAGTAGTTTTATTATTTAGCTTTCTTTTTCTCTTGTTTTGCTCTGACGTCTGTCTGTTGCTTATCAATTACTCAACCCGCGTCACAGATACACTCCAGCAAATTATTGAACAATGGGCCTATAAATATTTTGATTAAAAAGTTAAATTTAACTTATTTACAAACGAGGTTACCGTGCAAAACGATTACGAAAACACTTTACGAAAATAATATGTAGATTATTCATGAAACATTTTGTTTGTGGTTCAAGCGATTTATTTAAATTCGGTCTGTGTTAATATAAAAAAAGATCAAAAAACAAAACGTTATATATACAATTTCATTTATTTATTTTAAAGGAAAACAAATAATTAGATAACACCTACAAATACAACAAATACGTAATACAGAAATCAGTGAAGTTGACACTAAAAATAATTAACTTAATTGTACTTAACTTTTTATTTTTAGGTTTAGTCATTTATCTATTTATGCAACAAGCATAAATGTAGTTGATATTAAACGTGGTAAATTATTATACCAATGATCAAGCTAAGGTTTGCTCTTTTTTTTATTTTATTGACTAGAACTGACCAATTTTTAAAACTAACTATAAGAGGTGTTGGAAAATTCTGTTAGGATCTTATAATGGCATTTATAACCATGATTAATACTAAAAGGTTGAAAGGTCGGGCAATATAATATACACCATGACTTACCATCAGTATCAACATGTAGATAATGCTTTTTATTATCCAATATAATAAACATTTCAGACCTTTCACGAGCCCATGTGGACATAATTGCAGGTAATATCTAGGTCTTAAAAAAATTAAGCATCACTAACATAGTATAAATAGTTAAAGTGTTTGTTAGAAGTTTTTATCTTAATAAATAATTGTAAGCCATAAACGTACTAAGTTGATTTATTATAATTGTTTATGTAATAACATGATCAGTAACAATTTACGGTAATTTGTGGTAAAGGAAAAACCCAGACCTAATGCGACTCTATCAACTCAATTATCGTTACTTTATAAGATAAAGTTGTATAAAAAAAAACATCAGTTATTATTAAAATCTTTCAAACTAAAAAGTTTATTTGTGAGTAGTGAAATAATAATTAAAATATATGACGTAGAGTATTGGAAAACAATCCAACTGATACTCAATTATATAAAGCAATTACATATAACCGAAGCAATTATGCAGGCTTACCTTTATAGTCTTAGAAGCAATTACAAGTACAAAGAACAGGGCTTACAATAATGAGAGGGTGAAATGAAAACTAAGTAGAAAGAGATAGAGATTGATAAACAATGAAGTTATAAATAAACGGATGAATCTGTTTATTAATTTGCGTACGACGTAGGTCAGAAATGTAAGCTTTATTTTTTATTGTTTTAAGGTTTTATTTACATAGTAAACATTATCGAAGCATTACCACTGTTTAATAACGCTAACTTCGTACTAAACTCCCACATATTCCATATCATGTATATCGAAGGTATCTTAGAGGTAGCAGATTTGAGTCCTGTCAGTGTTAACGAATTTTATACTTTATATTTATGTAAGATGTTCATGGAGAAATATCCATACAAAAAAAATATATCTAAAGAATATGTTCAAGTAATTTATAAATATTATAGTTTGTGGATCAAGTATAATGCTTTTTTATCGTATAAAAACTTTACGTAATAATTATAGTAAATTGAAATTTAACTGACAGTTAAGTAAGTTTATATAATTTTGTAATAGACTGGTTAATTACAAAGATTGATGAGGCTGTATTTATAGATGTCACGTTGATTTATTTGCTTTGGTCAGGCTTTAACTACTGCGCGCCATAATTTGTAAAGCTTTGTCTATAATGCACTATATTTTGATCAAGCGATAGAGTAGCAATTAATTTTCTTAAACTTAAATTTAATAATAACATTTCATAGATACGACTTAATGGCATAAACAAATTTATTTAAATGTTTAAGTTATGATTCTTCTCTGTAACATTTATTAGTGTGATTAGAGAATAAGTTGGTTAATTAATTAACAAATATTTTGGGTGTTTAGTTCTATTTTATATGAGACACTTAGTCTTATGATGTGTACCGTTTTTAATTTTTATAGGATTATTCTACATAGTCAGGGTCTATCTTAAACCATAAGCAGCTGATACTAAATAATAAATTGAATACAGTCTCCCATTTCTATTATTTGTCTAATAATCGCAAACCTATGAACACTTAATTATGCCGATTATTTTGTAGCAATCATCTTAAGTACAATCTAAACCTATATCTTGTCTATAAAAGTAATATTATAAAATATTTTGGACTTACAAGTTGTGGAGAAATGAAAGGCACCAGGCGACTAGGCGAGGATTAAATAAGAAATAGAAATTAGATGGGACTAAGAGAGTGAAATAAGAGGTGATTATAAATCGGGAAATGAGGTAAGAAAATGAGAATTGAATAAATGAAGATAACATGTTGTTTCGGGTACAACTAGATTTATAAAGGGTAAAGAGAAAATAATTAGTATTACTTCTCTGTTATCTTAGTTTAGCAATGTTAATTTTATCTAGATATGTATCTTCATATTCTATTTATATCTTCATATTATCTAGATTAATAATAATATAGATTTATTTTATCCATATTTTTCTTCAAGAGATTAATGTTAAGGTTTTAGAATAAATTCTGAGGCAGGAAGAATCCGATTACTTAATAAATTAAAATATGTAGGAAGTATGACAAAACTTGGGTATGAAACTAAACATGTTATGATATATTGGTTAAATAAATGTATAATTATAAAAATTAACTATTTCATCATAATCTAATTAAGTTAATAAACATAATATTTGTAACACTTTAATTATATTTCGATGCCTGGATTGTCAAAGTTTACTGATATTATACACAGCTTAATTAAAATTCCCAGAATTTATAAACAGTAATTAATATATAATCCTATAATTAGTTAGTTACTATAGCATAATCAAAAGTACATTTAGCATTAATTAACAGTATTTTGGGAAAAGAATAATTAAATCACATAATAGTATCGTCATTAAAATTGTTTGACTCATTTTTTCTTTGGAAAAGAATGAAAAATTTTAATATAACGTACGGTGGTAGTCTTTATTAAAATAAGAAACCAATATATCTTCAACATGTTGCTAAGATCCCTGTAAAGTGGAAATCACTCTGCAGGGAGCTTGATATTAAAAGCAGGAAACATGGAGCATAATTATGTTCTCCATAATAACAAACTTAGCTGAATAGAGACTGCAAGTCGTCATGACTTCAGTTTTAAATGACATTTCTTGCAAGATATGTTAGCTACGTGTGAATTATGTTTTTCAATATTAAGTGCATAGCGTTTAGACCCGACTTTTGAATAACTGTATGAAAAAACATAGTTGTAAAGGTCTTTAAATATTTTTATGTTTATCATTATATAATTTAAATTTAAAATGTATGTAGGGTGAAAAAGTTTATAACGCAGGGTAGCTCAATTGCGACAAGGTAGCTCAGTTGGTAGAGCAATAGGATGGTATTCCAGAGTTCATATTTTCGAGTCAGGACAGGTAGTGTGAAAACTATAATTTTATATTCACCCAGACCTTAAATTACATTGTTTTTAACAATTTTAGAAGACAGATCTCAGGATTGAAAAATATATTTTCATTATAACATAAAAAAAATACTTTGTGTTCACGCTCAAACCAAAAAATGAATCAGAACAAAAAGGAATGAATTCATGAGTCGTAATTAAACGACGTTGTCATCGATTTACATAGATCGCGCTATCATTTGCTTACATCGAGTTGGTTAGGGTTTTGCGCCTAATTCTTTCAAAGTAGAAATATACCTATTTATTTGATAGGATACACATTATGGTTTTATTTCAAATACACTAGTGTGTATAAAGATAAGACATACCCAGGGTGGCTAAACCCGGTTTTATTAAACACCGTTTGTTTGTAGTAAAAAAATATATTAGCATAATATAACTAGTGATAATAAGTGCTATGAATGTGTGGGTGAGGTTAAACATAAGGTCTTACTAGTAAAAATTCTTTTTGATTGTTGTATATGAACAAGTAAGCATATAGTGTATAGATATTTATGGACCATATATTTGGTCAACAAAATATCAACACTTTTTTCTCTATTGAGGCCGATGCAAAAAGCTATTTCTACTCATGTTCAAGTTGTTGACAGAGTAACGTTATAACGGACAAAACAGACTGCTCTCATTTCCTTTTGTAACTTTGATGTTTCGGTGTCATGTCTGGTTATTACCCCAAAAACTAAGTGAATAGCATGAAAGACCGTTACTTAATTAATAGTGTCCCTTATAAAAGTAAATGGGTAATTAATTAAAAAAGGTTTTAACAGTTGTCATTGGTTTTCTATGAGTTACCTGGAATGAGAAACACCCTTCCTTAAGGTTAATTAATTGTGATGATAAAAGAAAAGAAAAGTAACTGAAACCCATTTATTTAATACTATAAATGAACTATATTGGAGTTAGTAGTTCAAGACTGTTACAATATTATTCAAAATAAAAAATATATAATAAATTGTACATTTATAAACTATTGGCAAAAAATACATGTAATAAAAAAAACTGACTTCATTCTTGTCATTGTCATTCGAAGAATCCTATTAACATTAGCATAATGACAGATTGACAATCGTTTTTCCTTGACAGATTGAGAGTTGTATGTGTCAATATACACGGAGTGCCTTTTGCCTTACTAACAATCCTGTGTACATTTCTTACTCGACCCTACAAAAGTGTAAATTATCTGAATAATGTATGAGATTAATACTCAGAATTTTCGTTTACGTACTCTTGAAGTATTTGCATGATTCCTTTTGTCCTAATGAAGTGGGTACTTCAATATCTTATATAATTTTTCGTGAAAATATTGAGTCATTAGTTATTTACTATTTCATGAGACATTTATACATATTATACATTCCAATTATACATTACCTGATTACCATTTCATGAGACATTTATACATAGGTTAAAACTAAAATTATATAAATTTTAAGCACAATTAATAAAACAAGTTTTAGCCTTATTAAGGTAATGTGTAACTTGTAGCGTAAAAGGTTTACAAAAGCTGACATTCGAATTCATAGGAACCTGAATTGTACCTACGTATATAATATCTAAAATTGTTTTTACGCAAGAATCTTTTTGCTTTCCATTTTTTGAAATCTAAACGTAATGGAATCGATTTTGTCTATGGCATTTAATAAATGTTTTTAGTACGGATTTTTATTAATTGTTTTTAATAATAACTCTGTTGTGATGCAGTGAATCTAATAAAATGGTAAATATATTAGAGACATTAAAGGTATTTTATTATTCATTTTATATACCACTCAGGTTCGTTATTGTGAAAAGCAGATCAAGCGCGATCATAATAACACTAGTTATGATATTTACAAGGCATAAATCGCTCGTTAAAAAAAATCAGCCCCGAAATCGCTGGTTTCGCGATAACGAACAATTACTAAATTTATAATTCAAAGGCCTTAATATAAAAAAAAATACACTTTGTTAAAAACATCTTTATAATCTTGGCTTAAACTTAAATATTAAAACATTTTGAATATTTGTAACTAAGTATCTTGCGATAGAAGATAAATCAATGGTAATGAAGGGACCAAGATAAAGGTATCTGAGTCGGTTATTTCTCTGGTAAGTGGATGAATTTTCAATGTGGGCATTAATCCTATAAATCCCCTTTGAGTTTGAATTCAAATTATTTAAACACAGTATTGTTTTGGTTTTATGGTTTTATATCGTATTATAAAATTTATCAATAAATTAGACGTTTTATTTGAAATTGACAGCAACATTAATATGATCTCATTCTAGTCCATCTTTTTTTATACTTAACCTAGTGATTTATAAATCTTTGAGTGCAAAGCTCCTTTAGCTGGATATAAACTAAAGAGACTGGTTTAAACCGTTTGTCTCTTCAAGTTTCTAGTTCTTAATGAATCTACTATTTATATCGAGCTCTTAGCAGAGACTTTAAAACGTGGATATTAGCTTAAGACTTCTTATAGTAGCTTGGTTTTTTATGTTAATGTTTTAGAACGTAATTTTAAAACACTTATTTTAAAGTGATCGTTATGAAACATTATTGGTAGCTTATTTTGTTGCAAAACCTTCCCAGGGTATTTATTAGTTAACGTCAGTTATGCTTTACAGTGATATGAGTGAGTGAGTGAGTGAGTGTATATATTAGATTTACAATCGTAGTTGTTTTGTAAATCGAAGGGTATCATGGACAACATTATAGTTCCTGCTCAGTATAGTTCGATTGTATGAACTTATAATTATGTATCATAATACCAAAGTTGAAGGCTAAGAATCTTATTAACTACAATTTCGTCTATTGTTGTAGTATTTAGTACTAAAAAAAAGACTTAAAGAATAGTTACTACCAAGGATTATTTTGAGAATGTCAAAGAATTACTTATAATAAATTAGCTTGGGTAATCTTTATTACAGAGAATTAAATTAAAATTGATCCGCTCTAATCTTATATTGACAGTTCTATAATTAGTATTTTTTGCTAGATGAGTTCATTGAAATGAGGAAAGACACTCCATAATCTGAACTAATGATGATAATAGTTGAAATCATTACAACCAATTACCTTAAAACATTTTCAAACTACATGACATTGACGATTTATTAAAAATGTTGATTCTTATTAACTTATAAAGCGGACAAATCATTTACAATTTGAATATCGACACAAGGTTGAAACACAGCTAGCGCTGGACCAATTATATAACGATTGTTATAGGACTATTTGGTCTAAGTTACTCTTTTAGTGTAATGGAGTTGTATACACATACATTTTTTTTGTGTCCACCAGTACCAGTAACTTTGCTTCCATTTGGAAACTATTGTTCCAACTGCCACAACAGGCAAATAGATTTTTTTTAATTTATTCATTTTACTTCAAACAATATTTAATGTCTAATCAGCTTTAATACAATTTACTTTGTTATTCAAAAAAGTGAATATGTATTTTTTTTATCAAATTGAGTCGCTTAATGGCTTGGAACAAACTTATTAATTCTATATTTGTATTGGCACTTGAAACATTTTATTTCAAATCAATATTGGTTTGAAATGTTACTTAAGCTTAGATGATGGAGATTCTAGATTATAAGTGGTTTTATTTTTCTAATTACTGACGATATATCTGAACGTGAATGTTTCTATGTACCTGTTGAAAAATAAATAAAAAAATCTTTTTACTTCGAAAGATAGAAAGAAAGAATAGTAGAAAAAATAAACGCCTGAGAGATACAAACCAACAAAGTTTTTCACATAATCCTATTACATTCATTTTAAAAGTAAATGTTAATAAGTTTAAAAAATCACCTAGACCTAAAAAAAAGATTCATACACTAATGTAAAAGATGAAAATGGGCTAATTAAGCTTAGCTTTATAAATTAAAAAACTTCGTGTTTTATTTCATTTTAAATAATAGAAACTTCGTTTAATCTGTATTGACTAGCAATTTGTAGTTTCTAGCTTCAAAGTCAAATTCAAAAATGAATGAAACGTTACGTTTTAGTGGCACAGTCCAAAGTGTAACTTCATGAATTATAACTGGGAAGAAACTTCCATGGATACACGCTTAATATATATATATATATATATATATATATATATATATATATATATATTTATATTTATATTTATATTTATATTTATATTAATGTGATTATGTTATGAACATAATTACTATGAGAACTAATTTAAATCTGATTAAAGTGTTACTTACCAAAGGAAGACTACTCATTATCTATGCCGATATTAGTATGTTGATCTTTTTACACTACATTCAATAATAAAGGATTCTTACTTAAAATATTAAAACCATAATAGTCATATGATGAATTGTTTTTAAACGGTTTTATTTAGCTCACCCCGTTTGTTTGTAAGGTTCAAATTTAGTAATTGAAATTGAACCCTCTTCCCGTTAACCGATTGATTTGAAATTTGGAATTCGCCTTCGATTCTGGTGACAATACAATTATCCATATTCAATATTATTGTGAATCCAAGATGGCCGCCGCTACAAGATGGCGGACAAGTTAGTTTTTTTCACTCTCATCAATACGGGTATCAAATGAAAGGGCTTGTCAAGTAAAATTCAGTGCACTATACAAAATCAAAATCAAAGATGGCCACTGCTACAAAATGGCGGATAGTGTAGTTTTCAATCCCATCAATATAGGTATCAAATGAAAGGGCTTGTCAAGTAAAATTCAGTGCACTATACAAAATCAAAATCAAAGATGGCCGCTGCTACAAAATGGCGGATAGTGTAGTTTTCAATCCCATCAATATGGGTATCAAATGAAAGGGCTTGTCAAGTAAAATTCAGTGCACTATACAAAATCAAAATCAAAGATGGCCGCTGCTTTAAAATGGCGGATAATGTAGTTTTCAATCCCATCAATATGGATATCAAAATAAAGGGCTTGGTAACTATAATACAATAATCAAGATCTGGTATCCTGTCGAGGACTGTGTGGCGTTAGGGCGACTAACTAAATTATACGTCGCTAGGGGTACACCACCCAAGTTAAGGTAAAAGGTAAAAGCGCGCCGAGAACTGTATGGCATTAGGGTGGATAAAAATGATATGTCGTCGAAATAAAACTAAATACTTAAAAATAAAAAGTAAAAAAAAAAATTAAGATAAACGGTTTTATATTGCAGATATATTTACTAAAAGCTCAAAAATAATTTCATGGATACAGTCATGGATACCAATATGTATACATTGTTATATTTTCAAAATAAAGTAACTCGTAACCAACTCACTCTCTGGAAATATCTATGGTCACATAAATTCCTAAAAATGCAATATACATTTATGTAAACACCTATGACAAAAGATGTCATTTTTGAAATATACAGATTTTAAGCATATGCGTTGATTAAACAAAAATAAAATCGTGGGGCACGATTAACGGTATCATATTGATAACTTAATTAATAACTTTAAGATAATCTTTGATAGTTTTAAGGATAGTGAAGATTTTACAAGGCAAAACCCGTCAAATATCTCATGCAAATGAGTTCATATTTTAGTTTCAGTTTGTGATTGATATACTTTCGTTCGTCACCCCCATTCATGGACGACACTTGCTACTTACCACTAGGTGGGTGAAGTCACTTGCCATGTCTTTCGATTGTAGATATTGGACGGCTAATAGACAACACTATAGAGGTAGTAACAATGGAGCTCGGATGAACTTAATAACAAAACCTAAATACATTGAATAATGTTCTGTAGAAACAGAAAATAGTCGATTTCCGGTAGATTGACTTTTTTCTGTTTTCCACGGTATTACGCTAACAGCTTATATTCAATAAATCTATTATAAAGATATACTTTT
Organism: Napeogenes sylphis; assembly: GCA_959347405.1. Classification (NCBI taxonomy): domain Eukaryota; kingdom Metazoa; phylum Arthropoda; class Insecta; order Lepidoptera; family Nymphalidae; genus Napeogenes; species Napeogenes sylphis. The sequence continues at coordinate 4,275,193 of OY365783.1, forward strand.
ATGATAACTTTTTAATTTCTTATCAATTCAAATCATTATATGGAGAATCTAAGCATAAATATATACAAATAAATTTAATAGTTCATTTTAAAAGTTACAACAATTAATAGAAATCATTATTAACTTGAATTAGTAAAATTTTAATTATTTTTGCCTGGATCATATAAAATTTAATATTTTGAAGAATTTAACTAATTAAGAGACAGGACTAAATAAAATTGCGATAAACTATCTTTCAAAATTTCATCACGCCTTTTTAAATTTCTTTATAAAGCAACTTGATAAATAATGAACAAAAGTTTACAAACAATTAGAGTGCGTCACGTATACAACTGTGCTATAAGTGACAACATTATAGCGAGCCTAAGAACAGACCTCTTTGGTAATTTTGTCGATCCCTTATGTGGGTCAATTGGTGGAAATGTCAGAGTGAAAATGCGGACTATTCATATTTTATCCTTTAAAACATATAGGTATATTTTACATGATGCAAAAGTTTATTATAATCTTTCTAATGTTATTTTAGTACGGTCTTAGTTAAAAACAAATAGTATAACAATTAATACCAAGAATAAAATCGGAATAAGGAAATTGCCAACTAAGTAGCTCGGTGTAATCTAGCTTAGGTGTGAAGTATTTATAATATTTATTCAATAGTTACTCCATCTCTCAGCCTAGTATTAATTCAATATAACCAACGTAAAACAACTAAGTAACTGTTTTTGCTAACATAAAAACCATCACCATATTCTCGTTTCGATTGAAATCATGAGTCATCAGGGTGCTTAGTTTATATTTAAAAATATATTTCAATACGAGGAATTAAGAAACTTAATAATACAGACAATCAAATGCAATAGCTTACTAGAAAATGAAGAAAATTAAATGACAGATTTTTTTTTATGTTTACAGTAATGATAGACAATCTCTTGTTTTGGTATCAAATGTTTGAAAAATACTTTACCAATATAGACTTTTGATTTCACCATGAAACATGAAACCACAGAGGATAAAATAATTGAGGATAACTAAGAAGGGAGAAACGGATGTATTTTTATATATTACAACAAAAAATATTTATATGTTTGCTGTCAAGGGACAGGTACGAAATAGCCATTGGATAATGAGTCCTGTTTCTTAGAAAATGTATAAGCAATACACTTCTTAAAATATTTATCAGACTAGCTCAAAATAAAGGTCAGAAAGCACCTATTATAACACACAAATTGCCTCCTTCATCCGTTACAAATAAGAAAGATAAATGACGGAGAACATTAATAATAGACTCTATATTCAGCTTGAAGGGACACAAAAGAATCCTAATTTTCAGTAATAGATATAATGGCCATTTATTAGAAGTGATATTGATGATCTTTCTGTTCAGCGATGAGTAAAACGCCTAAAAATTACACAATTGAATAAAATGATGATAAATAGATAACTTACATATTAAAGTTATAATAATAATAATTTAATTGAAAATAGTTGCATGTATTACATAAACAAAATTAAAGTAGACAACTGCAAAAGTTAAAAACTGTAGCGCAGCGTGAACGCCTACTTAATTATGTGAAGTATTGCTCCAAATAAAAGAATATAATGCAAAACTATTAGCAAATACCCTGACATTTGTTTCAATGATGGATTAGATTACCATATTATAAGTATAAACATAAACATAATTGGTATATTATTGTATGTACATATAATTGTATATCGTATGTATATATAATATCGTATAAACATAATTGGTATATTATTGTATGTACATGTATGTATGTATACATACGTACTTGTGTGTGTCATATATGTATACATTTGGAATTTGATATTTATTTTAAGAGTAACACGAAGTTGGTTCTTCGAATGGCATAACAAGGTCAAGAGGACATTTCTGAGTTTTTTAAAATACTTAATAACAAAAAAAAATGTTTTTTTCTTTTAAAGAAGTTCTTACTGATTGTTGAATTTGTGATCTTTGAAAATTATGCCAATATTATACAGAAAAAATACAATGTTTTCATATTGTTCCTGGAAAAAAACAACCCATTTTAAATCTTAATACGTTCTATGACATAAACTGTAGTTATGTTCTATTAATAACTGAAAAGATTATGATTTCCGAAAAACAAAATAAAGTAATATGAATCAAACAATCAATCAATATCAACTGTATAGATTGTTTTAGGGACTCTAAATTATCATGGCGTTTAGAGCAAGCTGTACTCTCTAAAATTGACCATAAAGCTCTGATGAAGTCCGAAACGTTCGCTTCCAACCAAAACTGCGTGGACCGAGCTTTATGATCCGGCGCCGAGTCTTGTTGGAAGGACCATACTTGGTTACTGAACATGGTGTTATGAAGGAGCGTAACTACCTTCTCAAGAATGGTATCTTGATACACTTGTGCCGAAGTTTTGATACCTTTTTTTTTAAAAAAATATGGCTCAGTCACTCCTTCATAGCTAACACCCCACTAAACCATCACTGAACTCGGACAATGCCAACGTTGCACTCTGTCGACTAATTGGGAAGCTTCCTTAGAGCTTTGAAAATAAATACTCTTATTTTGTTTGTTAAAATGTTTCTCAATTGTAAAAATTTTATCATCCGTAAACAATTTTTTTGTGAATTCCCTTTGCATACCGCTTCACTAGTTGTTTCGATTTTACCACCCTATTCATCTTTAATTTATCAATTAAAAAATTACCAGGCATCTGTTATAGGCTGCAAGTCCTTTTTTTTTTCTTTTTTTTTTTTTTTATCGTTGGAAAAATGCGTTACGCATCATCCCTGCGGCCAGGAAGGTGATGACCGAGGGGGTATGTGGGACTACCCGGCAGCACAGAAGACGCTGCCATTTTTAAGGCTACCCACTAAAAAACCAACGGTTGACCTCATCGCCTTAGTGGGGCGCCACGGGATCGCTTTCGCACTCACCGTGACAGGCTGCAAGTCCTAAGTCATCTTTTAAAATACGCGACACGGTTCATCTTCATTTCCCAAGTAAAATCTTTGGCTTTCGGACAGGATTTCTTGGAATTCTTTGGCTTACTGCTTTGACCACCTTTTGGGGCACTATCCCACTCAAACCACTTCGTCAAGACAGCTACAGACGGATGACATCAAGTAGGTACATTCGGGTTTTGTCGACCTTGATGGTCCAAGGTTGTCTAAACATAATAATAGTATATAACATAAAAATAAAAGTATATTCTCCTGCAAATGGCAAAAATAATAGTTGAAGAAAAAATCATCAATTTATATCAGTCACGAATTCGAGTCGCCTGCAGTATACATAATTAAGTTTGGGTTCGCTTTTTTCATTTCGGTTACAAAATTGCCGAATCCAATTACATTACACTATTTAATTGTTATTCTAGTGAGGATTACATTCAAAAGTTAACTGAACAGTTGAGATTCGAACAAATATTTCTCAGATATATTATGTTAATTATGTTACGTTTAGTTGTGTTATTTTTTGCATTTTATGGCAAGTATTTAAATTTATAAACAAATTATAAGTACATATTATAATAACTTATAAATATAAATTCATTTGGAATGGCATGGTACATATGTTTGTATTATAATTACTGATCGTCAATATAGAGGAGTTTTCAATTTTTGTTAAAAAATATCTTTTACTCCCTAAAATAACTAAAGAATGGACTTACTTCAACTCTAGCTCTGAAATCATTAAATATTGGAGCAGTATTTACTAGATACCACATATCAATTGAAAGCAAAGTAGCGACAATTGTAAAAATCGAATTTTTCTCTTACTTTTCCTCTTACACCTAATGGATTCCGTAAAATCAGATTATCCTGCTATGAAAACCTTATTTCCTCCTGCTGATCATTTTTATTGCCTGTGCCAAAGTGAACTTACAAACTGATACATATATAACATAATTTCAATATCTTATATTATATACTACTAGAGTCATTTTTTGTCAAATAGTAATAATTTTTGAAAAATTGGCTTGTGTTTTAGGTTTAGAGATAATATTTTTTGTCATATTACAGCAAAATCAAAAGCTGAAAGCCAAGAATGCAATATACAGTGTTCGGGACAAAATGAAAACTTAATTTGCGCATTTGATATTAAAAGAAAGAACTATAAAATGTTTCCTAGTAATTGCGCTATGATCGGAGATGCAAAATGCCATGAAATTGGTAAATGAATTCAATTAATATAGTATTTTCAGGTAAAAGAACAAAATATTTTTTCTATGCATTTCAATCCATAAATAATCACATAGGAAATATAACTTATGTGATTTTAAAGGTATTCCGTGGGACAACTAAAAAACCCCTAAGCTTATACGCAGGGTAATTATTATCTGCAAATTGAAAAATATCCCTAAAGGATGGTATTGTTATTGTAAACAATTTCCATGAAATATTGAAATTGAACTAGGTCGTTGTCAGCAGTGAGAATTTATTGTGAAATATTGACGGGTTATACGGGTTATGTTAAAATACCTTGGAACATTTATCTCATTGTCACTGTTAACAAGGTTCATAAAATATCTGCTTATAAAAGCAAATTTCTAAACACTTACTTCATAAATAGTTTGTGTTAAATGAGTTTTTTCAGTTAGATTGTTTTATATAATAATGTAAATAATTAAAATTTATTAAATAAAAATATTTTGTATTTTATAAATTTTGGAAGTTAAACATTGTAACTGCCAATTCAACGACTGAATAATAATATTACAATAAAAAAAACAACTTTCTAGTTAACCCTGTATTATAACGGATTACAAAAGTTTATGAAAATGATTGATTTCAGATTATGTGAGAACTCCGATCAAATTCTGTATCAAGGAGCATAATTCCTTATCCCGTAGACTGTACGCCGAATCCTGTCCAATGTTCTGTCCCAATCACTATAGACCAGTGTGTGGTTCCTCTAAGTACAGGGATTACGTGTATCGAACCTTCAACAATGGATGCTTCCTTGATATGATTAATTGCAGGGGAGATGATGAATATACAGGTATTACATTGAGTATATTTATGATTTATATACATATATATATACATATATTTGAGTTGTGACGTATAGTTATTGAATCTTGACATTGATTTTTACTTTTTTGGTGAGTATTACTAATAATCACATTTACAACTATTGTAGTAATTTTTATTCATGTGTTTATTTTGATTTATCGTAGATGTAATGAATATCTAATACATCTTTTATTTCAGGATACGTTGAGGTACCTTTGCAATTTTGTCAACGTCATTTGATGAAGAACATATTCAAAGAAAGAGTTATAATATCCAACATGTATGATTACCGTGATTACAATGAATGATAATATAAATAACATTTCGATACACCTGCGTTTAATATGTAACTAGTAGTTATATTCGTGCTAAGAAAGATTTTTCTTTTTTTGGTAGGTATTAAGTTAGAGGAATACTAGTAAATAACTGTTATATATATAAAGTATAGCTAAGTAAATATTGCAAATCAATTCCTTTGCGGCTGTAAAAAAAAATATCTTTATTACACGTCTACCCGACGAAATAAAAAATATCTTTAAACCACAAAAAGTAGTGTGTATAAACTTGGTATTTCCTTTACAAAAGTAGTCTTGTTTTGTGGAAAACTTCATCATTTCATATAAATATGGTATAAGAATTTTAAAAAATGCTGAATATATTTTTTATACCAACCCTCGTCTGGAATCATTATTTAAATCAAAATAAACCTAATTAACCAAACAATTTATAAATAAATCAACAACAAGCAACCATCCAATTATTCAAATATAATAATTTAAGAGCAATGACAATGATAAATATATTTGCTATAACTTACCCGCGATACGAAAATCCTTTAATAATGATATTCATACCTCATCGACCGACGAGAAATTGAAAATTAATTAATTTATCCCACACGTCATGAAACGTGACAACTATAACAATTTATTTTACCCAAAAGATAATATTTGTAGCTTTAATAAGTGAGTTATTTCATGACAATATCTGACTAATATATATGTGCGAATGTTTGGTCGTTTGGATGGATGGATGTTTACGTTCGTTTGTGAACTCAATCACGCCAAAATTACTGAACGGATTTTGATGAAACTTAGCAATATTGTAGCTTATGTACCAAAATAACACATAGGCTATAGAAATACTAACTTAGTCTCCCTTGGTCCCCTTTGTTCCCCCGACGCAATGACTTCAATAAGTACATAACAATATTATTTTTATATTTTTAGAGGTCTTTTTCGTTTGGTTCACTAAATTATACATAATTATTTGTAAAACTCTTTACGACTTTAGGAGTGTTATGTTATTCAAATATACGTGTGTCAATAGAAGTATAGCCAATTATGATATTTTTATGTTCCTTGCTACAGCCTAAACGGATTAAAGGATTTTGACTTATGAAACATCTGTAGATACGTTTAAAATAATCGAAAACAATATTTTTATGGCTAATATTCCTAGCCATAAAAAAAAATATTCAGTTTACGTCAACGAAGTCACGGGCAACAGCGAGTATAAATTATTTTTTGTATATTTTCGCAAAATATTGAATACAAGCTTAAATATTAATTGAATACAAGGTAAATTATTCAGTTTACAAACTGCAATACATTATTTGTATATTAAAAAACATTATATATTTGATTAGGTCGCCTGTTCAATTATTAATTTATATTTAAAGCAATACACGTACAATTTAATACCATATTTATCTTATATAGAATTTCAATAATCTTATATATATCACGCCATCCGGCATTACTGAGATTAGAAAAACAAGGGACACCCGGATGGAACGAAGTTCCTTTCGATTAATTATTGAAGGAAGAAAAGAAAGGAAGGGAGCGAAATTCAAACTTCCAAAACGCGCCACCATTGGTCGAAAAGAAATGTGACGTCATTTGACACGACATTCAAATTATCAGCGTCGAAGTTCATACTGTGGTATCAGTGTAACTGAGAAAAATAAATAATTTAAACCTATATTTTCGTGCTTAAAGGTTTTATTAAATGATACGATTGTTTAGGTAATCATTTTCCACTTCACTTGACTCAGATAAATAACTTTGTTGATAATCAGCAGATATAGAAGATATAAGATGCTATAGAAGTATTATCAGCTGTCATTTCAGTAAACAATTTTCTTTTTAAAACATAGTTTTACTGGTAAAGTAAAGGTATGTAAAATAGTTAGTTTTACTGGTAAAGTAAAAGTATTGTGTCTTGAATGAGGAAATGCTAATAATGCTACTTTTTGTTTTTCAGCAGGAATATTCACATTGACACCTTTACTTCTGTACTTCGGTTTAATATTAACTTGCACAGCTTAGTCACTTGGTAATTTATCTTTAATATGCGAAAAGCAAGGCTCTGCCTTGTGATCACTTTTATTGTTTTGGCTGATTAATATCACAGACATTTGTATGGGCAGTACTAGGACTTACATACTATATTACTTCTTTGTAAAGGTCACCAATTTTTTTAAACACTACTTTTGATAGCTAACTCTGAAAAGGCTTCATTAACCGATGTCAATCTTTGCCTTTTGACTATGCACATTCTCATTCTATATTATCCCTTTTAATTACCATAGACCATTGTTTTTGTATTTTCGCATCTCTTGGAATATAAAAAAACACTTTGTAGGGTGTTTTTCTAATACTATTTTTGCACTCCGGTATTTTACAATACTCGTAAGATGGTTTTAATCTTCTTCCATGACTTGTAAAGCACTTAAAACTTAAAATATGTATGAAGTAAATTAAAAGTTCATAGTAAACATTGACTGGACGTCTCATTTGACGTCACGCAGGGAGCACGCAAAATGGCGGCGTTTGAAATTTACTCAATGTTTTAATTTTCACTTTGATTAAAAACTAGAATCTTATCAAGCCTATTTAATTTTTTTTCTACGATATAGATAGGTAAATGATTAATTTATGAAAAAAAATGAATATTACCTACTGTAATAAAAAAATATTAAATTATTAATATAAGCTAATATACTAATGAATAATATTTGTATAGTTTTTTGTATGATATTTCGCCGATAATTTATAATAAATGTAAATAAAATAAATAAATAAATTAAAAAGTGTGAATCAATAAACCCATGACTTATTGTCCCGCCACCTTTCACGCCACGGTTTCACTTTGTACAGATATGTTTATATAACAGATATAGTTATGTTTCCCTAAGGTGGCGTAGATGGCTTTGTTACAAAACATTATGCGTATATTGGATGACAAATTTGTATTATTATTTTCATTTAAACTGTCTTATTTGCAAATTGATTTTAAAAGAACAAACTCAAATATCAAATAAATAATAAGAACTACTAAGCAATTTAATATAATACAAAAAATGATAATGATGGAAATAAAAATATCTCGCTTGCTTTCTATGAGAGAGAGAGAGAGATAGCAAAACATATCGTGACAACTTTTGGTAAGAATTTTTACCGTCTAGCCTCCTACGCGCAATAAGGAACTACGTTCCAAAAATAAAAAAACTCCCGATACTAAAAGACCCTTAAAGTGGATAAAAATAATATTGTACGTTGTACGTACAATAAGGATGGTGTCTATTTCACGAAGTTTTTAGAGCTAATGACACAAACAGACACACATACACACATACACACAAGTACACACCTTCAAATTTTAACACTCTTCTTATTGGGTCGGGGGTTAAAAATAAATCAAAAATCTAACTAATGTCATTATGAGATATGGAAAATTAATTAAACGTAACTATTAAGTATTTCATCAAAATTCATATAACATTGTGATGAGGGTGAGAGTTGTTTAAAAACGCTGAAACAAGCAATCTTTTAAATTAAGATCCTTAGCTTGGTGAAGTCTACTTTCCTTAGAAGTGCTTGTCCTTGATGTAACAATGGAATTGTTTCAAGTTAATATATTTATATGTATAACTATGTCATCTGGAAAGGTCTATGTTTTAAAAAGGTACCCGATGATATTTTTCTTCATTTATCTTATAAAACTGGAATTTAATTTAAAGATTAAAAAGTCATCTTTCATTATTTTGAATATATTTTAAAAAATATAATAGAAACTTATTTTATTAATTTGATATTGATTTGGTATTTTTTTTGTAATATTTTCTGTCAATGTCAAATATACCTGGCGTTACAAAATAATAACAAAAGATATAAATGAGATAATTATACAGGGTTACTTTCTGTCCAACCCCTCTTAAACAGTCAAACTATGAATTACGGTCGCATTTCAGCCATTTGGTGGCCACTAGTAATAATGTCCGTTCACATAATACAATAAAGATGACTATTTTCTGGTTATGATAAATATTATTTCCTTCCAGATGGATTGTTTTTCGATGAGAACAATGATAAAATTTTATGCTTGGCTCGTAGCCAGAAATAAGCTCAATATTTTTTGTTTGTCCTGAGTCAAAAACATGGGAACTTAGATTGTATGCCTACTGGAAAATAATAACTTATTTTGATTGAGCGATCGTTTTTTAAGCTATAATTAACAACAAAAAGTTAATTGATTTTTGATTAGTGTTTATGAGCATAAATCGGGGATAGGTCGTTTCCTGGACGAATACTCAACAAAAAATAATTATCAATGGTTTGGATTGAGTTAAGATGTTGCCCGCCTTTTATTTACATTAGTTGAGCAGTAGACTCGATTCGGGATTGAAACTCTGAAAGTGATTATACTTTGTGAAAGTTAATAAAAATTCGAATTCGGGAATTACAATTGCTCACTAACTTGAAAATCAGTCAGAAATGCTGTATTTTATAAATTATTTAATAATCTATTTTCTGTTTCTTAATAATAAGCTTACAGTCTATCCCGCACTAAAAGCGTAGTTTCACCAGAGCGTGATAGCACGCTCAACTATACCTATACCAATTTCTTAAAAATAAAAGACCCGTACTAATGTTCCCCACTTTACAACAAACTTCTGCTTGTAAACTGATCTCTGAACTCATTATTCATGACAAATCTCTGTTTAAAGATTTATTATCACAGGCAGCCGTCGTATGTTTCCTTGTCGGAGCGCGAACGTGATTTATAATTCTCGTAACGCCATCTAGCGTCATGAGTATAAAGAGCTAAATTGCAAATCAGGCAATACATGCACTTTTGCAATTTAATATTAATATTTTTGCTCTAGAACGAATTGCTTTCGAATTTGTATCGATGGACCATATAATATTCTATTGTTTTATCGTTTTGGTAATTAAAATAAAATAAGTTATCTACTTTAAGAAATATATATTGAATCCAAACCCCAATATCAGGCGTCAGAAACACATTTCGCGAAAAGCTTCGCCACGACAGGTCGCTTGCGTAACATTATTTAAAAAATACCACGAAAACTACATATCTCTATGAAAACCTACCAAAACCGTACACAAAATGTCAGTTCAAGAAATGTTTAACATTTTCGTGTCAAACGTTTAGATCTTGTGATCCTCTTTGGAAAAGGGAAATTCATCTAACGGCAGCGGTTGCGGTTACGTGAATACCTTTCTTGCCAATTGCTTTCAATATATCTCGAGTCTGATTTATCTCTATCTAAATTAAGTTAAACTAGTAAATCTATCAAATATCCATTTTCATCACACTAACAACATCCTAAGGCGGATCTACAACCCGCCGTGGTTAGCCATTCTCATAGTCAACAATCTCTACATAAATCATCAGGCAATTATTAGGTAGAGTATAGGTTGCTCTTTGTAACTTGTTGTAGCTGTTAACGTAACAAAGCAATTCCATGATATTTTGCTATCAACAAACTGTTAACAATTAAATTAATTCAATATTTTAGTTAATAAAATGTATATGTAAAATTTATAAGACAGAGACATGTAATATTTATTACATACAGAGAGCTCTAAATAAGAAAGAAATGGGCTTTGTACGTTCTACATTTCAAACAAAAACTCAGAGTTTTGAGCAAAAAAATATAATAATTCTTTCGTTGGAATCGAATGGTGCGAGTGTCTTTAAACTTAGAAGCATACGAGTAAACTAGAACTTGAATGCTATTCTCGACCTTGACTAAATATTACTATACTTTGACTAAATAATAACTAAAGACCTTGACTAAATAATAAATACTTAAATCTTTACTGGCCCTTCACATTATTAGGAAGAAAACGGAAATTACAGTTTAAAACTGCTAATTCAATTGCTTACTTGCAAGTGTAAGCTGTTTTCCCAGAAGGCGACATCTTCGTTGGCTCAGTAAATAATTTAAACACTTTCACTTAACTAAACGTTCATTGACCTCATTAGTCTTTACACATATAGCTCAAATAATTATTTTTCCCTTTTTGAATATAAATAATTCAGATACACTTAATTATAAATATGTCGTCATATTTAGAAGCGATAGAATTTGTCGGTACTGATATGAAAGAGCCTGGGTTCTTTATTAATATTTGTTTGTATATTTGGGTGTATGGGTATTTCAAGAGTCGTATTTTTATATAAGAAACGAGGTCCTTTCCTTAAACGTAATTACGTTTACAAAATTATTCAGGCCCATTCTTTCTATCAAACTAAATTCAATATCAAAAAGTCAAAAATAAATACTTGTATTATGAGTTTGTATGGATACCAAATACCAATCCTATTATTATTTTAATGCCTATCTTTTTTTTTATTTTTAAATGTCAAACTTTGGGATCCATTATGCAGATTATGCAAATTTTCACGATTGTGATTCACCGGCTTAACTGACCGCACTTAAAATCTTAACATCGGCAGTACACAGTTGCTTCAAAGAGCGTTTTTACCATAAAAGCTTATTGAAGCCAATTAAATGATTCGTCAGGTTGGATTTGAAGTAGTAAAAAAATCATTGCGCGTAGATGTTCCTAACGTTGACATATTTTAATATGACACAGGAAATTTCATAAAGCTGGTATAAAAAAAGTAGAAGGACATTTAAATTTGAAAGAAATATGTATTTTACCTTTAAATAATTCAATTTTCATTGTTCAACGTGTTAACCCCTAATAAAAGATTTTGTTGATATTTTTTTCCTTCTTAGTGCTCGTAAATATTTTTTTACTCTGGATCGAAGGTGGAGACATCATCATGTTATAACGACATCCGCGTACTTCTTATGCTATATAAAAGTGCCATTGACAAAGGCTTACCATTCGACAGAAATAAATTTGTTGATGAAATCAGTATGAAAAGAAATACGGCGAACACTAATTGAATGATCTTCTTCTACTTCAACAAGTACCTGACAGTCACCGACTGTTCTAGATCTGTTTTCCAGGATTTCCAACTTTAAGTATGTATGTCATGTCCTATCATGCTTACTAATCGCTGAATAAGATCCGGAAAAAGTCCACAACTTATAGCAATCTAATTTTGACGAAAAAATAATTGATACGTGTAGCTCCGAACACTGCAATTCACTAAAATGCATGTATCAGGTTTGATGCAGGCTAATGATATAGGTATTATAAAAGGAAAAGATAACAATATCAGAAATAACTTGTAATCTATAAAATAATTATTATTTAATTCTACGAATCAGTTTCAGTTTTCGATTAGTTTCGATTACTTAAGATGATTCTAGATTTAAAATTAATTTAATAAGAACAAAGTTCGTAGATAATAAAAAACTTTATCATCGCATTTTGACCGTCTGTTAACCTTTTAAGATTTATTGAGTTTTGCAGACTGACATACGATATTAAGCCGAAGCCTTTTATGATACCCTTATCAACGAGATTATAAACAGAATAAGTAATCCCCTACATTTTTTAATGTACGGTATTAATTATTCTTTAATGGAGAATATGCTTATGCATTGAAACTGCGCTTAATTTAAACGAAACAGAAAAGACGCAGATGTTTTATAACCATACGATAATTTTGTGGTCTTTTCCTAATAGTTTGCTCCAAACTTTGCTTAATCAGTTCAAAACAATATCTCAACAAACAAAATGTCTCAAATTTTCTTAGTTCACTAAATAGGCCTTCATTTCATTCTTGACATCAACTTTATTAAGGCCGTACTTTTTATGTGTATTTGATAATCTTATAAAAAGACACAGGGCCACTCATATAAAGATACTATCTTAACGCAGAATTTTATAAAGTTTGGTAAATAGAACTGCTAACTGATATTGTTATCGCTTGATTAGTTAAACTTCCATACTACCATAATATTGTGTAGTAGTACGCATTCTGCTTTTTAAGGACGGTATTGTAATTGGAAGGAATTGTAAGAACATTGTAAGGTCTTAATTTTTTTTTTCGAAGATGAGGCTGTTACGAGTACCTATGCATCTTTCAATCTTCATTATATTCAAGCATATTTAAGTTAGACCGTATTTGTAAATATATTGTGAGTTAAAGAAAATAAGGCAATAAAAACCTATTGTATTTTTAAGTATAAAAAATCTATTGCTCAATTCGAAATTGTATTCGATTATTATCATTTTTAAGTTTTTATGTGCTTATAGTTAATAAATTTCTAAATATTTACTTACTAATATTCAAGTTTCTACCTGTTTATTAAGATCGAGTAAAAATTGCTTAAAAATTACGTTTGTTGTACCAGAGCCCCCCTTTTATATATACTTTGTTATTATTTAATTATTTATTTTAAAAGGTAATATACAAGTAAACATTCTGTAAAAATTTGAAGCGTCTAACTGTTACCGTTTTCAATATTGAGCAAAAAACTCGTTTATTGTATGAGGACCCACCTAAATATATATATTTTTTAATTTTTAGTATTCGTTGTTATAGCGGCAACGGTAATACATCATTTGTGAAAAATTCAGCCTTTTAGCTATCACGGTTTATGAGATACAACCTGGAGACAGACAGACAAACGGACAGACAGCGGAGTCTTAGTAATAGGGTCTCGTTTTGCCTTTTGGGTACGGAACCCTAAAAATGATTTAAAAAATATTAAAGTAGCTCCGAGGTCGCGGTTCTGATAAACTACTTATTAATAATAAAGTAAGCAGAGGATTTTTGTACAAAATGTATTTTGGTTTTCTTTGAAATATATTTTTCCGATATACTATTATATATAATAATATATATATATATATATCTAGTGAGTGAGTGACTTTCTATATATATATAAGAGTCACTCAATCATTCACTCAGCACGAAATCTCGAAACTACAAGTGCTAGTTGCATTCGGATTCTTTTCAATTTCAACGCCTAAGGGAGTGAAATGGGAGGGTGAAGTTTGTATGGTTTTTTTTCAATTCTAGACTTAGACCAATGAAAATAGGTACATATGTTCTCGATTACAATTAAAAATGATCTGTGTTGGTAAAATAAACAAAATTCTCTTTTAAAGAGGTAAACTCGTTGGGTAAATTTTGTATGGAAATTTTCTCATTTCTGGACTTAGCAGTAAGAAAATTTATATACGGGGCCCTGATTATAATTATCTTTTTCTATATATATATATATATATATATATATATATATATATATATATATATATATATTATGATATATATGTCCGGATATGATAGGATATTTATGTCCGGATGTCATTATGACCATAGGTTAAATTCTTACCTTGACAAATCATTAATCTTGGACCAAGGACACCGAGTATTTAGTGTTAAGCTTACAAATGGCAGGAATGTGTTGCAGGGGCGGAAAAGTTCAGTTACCCGCCATTAAGCGCTACCTTGAACCACTACATAGTCTATTTACTCGGCAGCATTTAATGTCAGATCACTTTCTCTCTTTAAGTCCATTATACTGTAATGGTTGTTTTCAGAAGACCTCTTTAAGGGCAAAAAAAAAAGAAGGTAATTTTACGTTTAAAGTACAGGGACAGGTATACCATCGGATAGGTAGTATTATGTCTAATACTCAACAAAAACCTTCTTTTCTGCAAATATATTCATGTCGGAGATTACAATATCGAAAGAGATCATCGTTGTGGAATTTTCACTGGTGTTAAACCTGAATTAATCACTGATTTACAAAAAATGTTGTACCAACATAATACCTTTAGAGCAAGAAGAATTCAAAGAGTTATTAGTGCCAATAGAAAACCTATTGGAGAACATTCTGGTCGTTTTAATGCACCGACCTCTAAAGAAGTTGCAATAGTCATAGTCAATGCAAGAATTTGAAAATAGAGATATTATTTTATACTGGTATAATATTAAATATTGGTGCGTGTCAGTGAAACACATCAGCCTCATGATGCTTTGAAATATCCCATAATATTATGTCGGGGAGAAGAAGGTTATCAGATTAGCAATTTTTTTTTTTTAGGGAAGAGGAGGATAAACGAGCTGGCGGGTCACAGATGACTTGTGATCACCGCCGCCCATGAACTCTTGCAATATCCGAGGATTTACAAGAGTGTTGCCGGCCATGTAGGTAGGAGTAGACGACTTTTTTGAAGGTATTTGTCGTACCGATCTGGAAATACCACCGAAGGGAGTTCGTTTCACAAGCAAGCGTGGAAAAAATTTCCTAGAAAACCGCACAGTAGAAGATCGCCACGCATCCAGGTGGTAAGGATGATATTGGAGGCGATGGCGCGCTGTGCGGTGATGAAATTGGGCGACAGGAATCAGATCGAATAGTTCTTCGGAACATTCCCCGTTGTAAATGCGGTAGAAGACGCACAAAGAAGCCACGTCTCTACGCAATGCCAAAGAGTCCAGCCGTTCACAGAGCACCGGGTCCCCGACAATCCGAACGGCTCTCCGTTGTACGCGGTCAAATGGTAGAAGCTGATATTGGGGTGATCCGGACCAAAGATGAGTACAGTACTCCATGTGTGGCCGGACCTTCGCCTTTTAGAGCGTCAGTCTTTGGCCAGGTTTGAAATACTGCCTCGCTCTATTAATCACTCCCAACTTCTTCGAGGCCAACTTGGCCTTGCTCTCCAGAGGACCACGAAACTGACAATTGCTTGAAATGTCGAGACTATATACTTGGCGAGGCAATGAGGGGAGTGCTCTCGAAGAGCGGTGATACGACAAATGGGGTTTTCTTAGTGGTGAACGCGCAAACTTGTGTCTTTAGGGGATTGAACTGAACGTGGTTAAGTTCACCCCACTCAGAGATCATCCCCAAGGAAGTCTCTCTCCCTTGCTTTCAACAACAGCTGCCCAACGGTGTGTAAGATACAACAGAAGATCACAAGCCGATCGACCATGGCGAAAGTCATATTGCCGGTCATTGACCAACTGGTGATCCTCGAGGTAGGTGGTTTATTGATGATGCTCTCCATTACTTAGGAGAGAAGAGAGGTGATGGCGATAGGTCTGTATTTAGCTGGCTCCGAGCTATCACCTTTTTTAGGGATCGGATAGACAAGGGCACGCTTCTATGAGACCGGGACGCCTTTCAAGTAGAAATACCGAAATAGACGCGTTAGCACTGGTGGCCAAAGAGTCGTTCCCAGTGTGCAATGGCGGCAGGGATGGCTGACAGAAGTTTCCCAGACTGGCGCCCAGAACTTGCGCGTGCCGGGTGGGTACTTTGCCAGCTGATCCCCAATTTTGACGACATGCTTGAACTTTGCTCTAGCGATTTTCCGTTTGAAGAATCTGGAGACACGATTATATTTCCTCTTCAGAACTCTAGAGTTCGGATCCTTAGTGACTAACGCATTAGCCCAAGCTTGATAAGCCTAACGTTTGCCAGCTGCTGCAGCCCTGACAGACGCATCAAACCAAGGCCATCCAACATCAGGTCTGCCACCAAGTGGTTGGTACAAATAGTTCCATGCCCTGAAGTATCACATCAGCTACAGCCGCAGCGCAGTTACTAGAATCATTGGAGGGGAAACAAATCGGCTCCCATGGGTAGGATGCAGAAAAGGATCGCATTCCATCCCAATCCACTGACTTGTAGTGCCAAACGCGTCAAGTCGCAGGTCTTTTGCGAGCTGGGCGTTCAGTGGGCACTACACTCCGTACCAAGCAATGATCAGAGGACCCTAAGGGAGCCTCGTGACTTGCTACTTTCCGGGATGTGTAGTCAGCAGAAGATCGAACAAAGAGGGCATATGGCTGTCCACGTCCGGTCGACGAGTGTGCGTCTTTACCAATGTTCTTCTAGATTCTCTTACTCACCAACGAAACATAAACAAATGAATTTGGTTACTACACGGCGGTCTTCTGTCAGAGGGTGGTCCTTCCCCGGTCGAGCCAGCCCAATACGAGCTGCCGTCAGATAACTACAGCTAGGCTCTACCACCAAAAAATGCATACATCAATGTGATCCAACAACAAAAAATCCTACGGCATCTTAATCCTAAACGGGTTAATAAAATTAGACTACAAATAAAGACTCTATATTAACATCAATCATCATCAATTGAAGCCTACAGTTTTACTGGTGTAAATCAAGGAGAAACTATTTTCATACCCCAGATTAAACTAATACCATCATTTATTTATTTTATTTATTTATTTATATCTTTTCCACTTGGAATCATAATCAGTGATCACTTGTGTACGTCAACATGGAAATGTCAGGAGGGCCTATTACGATACTAGATTTATCGTAATAAGCCCTTCTGAAAAAGCACTTTCCATCTTAATGTTAAAGCTATGAGGGTTCCAAACGCGTCCTGGTCTGAGAAGAACCACACAACAAACTCAGCCGGATATATTTTTTGTTATTGTGATCACTGTTTCACAAACGTCAAACTTAAGTGCAATTTTGGAACAACTAGAACCTTCGCAATCAATCTGAAAAGAAGACTAATGATTTCAGGCAACGAAAATTAAATAATAATAACAGAAAAAATATATAATATATAAATCTTCGGCCTTCCACACAACCAGTCACCGCAAGCAGCACCCGTTCACGAGCATAACACAAGAGCCAGCCATCACCCCCTTCGCACATATTTGAGGGAGGGAGGCAACCCGACTCCCGATGCTACCGCAAGTAGTGACTTCTAAGGAATCGGTGTGATGCAGAAGGTCGATAAAGCAAAATTAATTTACAACAAAAAACAAATTGCGGAGATTACTAGCTATTCGCAATACAATACAGATTCATTCCCAGGCCATACCATCGTCGATATAATCCTTTACACTATAGTAGGATTTTTTTATTAAATTATTTTTAACATATAATTTAAATTTATTTAATAAGAGGCTTAAGGCTTCATTTGGGAGCTTATTATAAAAACGTATACAATTACCCTTAAAGGATTTACCTATTTTATGGAGCCTAGTGCCGGGCATAGCAAGTTTATTTTTATTTCTTGTATTAATTTTATGTAAATCACAATTTTTCTTGAATTTTGAAATATTTTTATGAACGTAAATTAAGTATTCATATATTGATTATAAACAGTCATAATTTTAAATTCTTTAAATTTGTTTCTTAAAGAGTCTCTTGGTCTCATATTATATATTGCGCGAACAGCTCTCTTCTGCAATGTAAATATGGTATCAATGTCGGCCGCATTGCCCCATAAGAGTATACCGTATGACATTAAGCTATGAAAGTAACTAAAGTAAACTAATCGAGCAGTTTCCATATTTGTTAATAGACGTATTTTTTTAACCGCGTATGCAGCAGAACTTAGTCTGCTTGACAAATCAAATATATGAGGACCCCATTGCAATTTTTCATCTAAAGTAATGCTCAAGAAAGTAGTAGATTTGACCAAGTCCAAATCCTCATTATTTAATTGTACATTGGTTCTAACATTTTTGACATTTGGTAAACTAAATTTGACACATTTCGTCTTTTTTTTATTGAGCAACAAATTATTGGCGTTAAACCATTGTACAACATCTGAGAGAGCATTGTTTACATCGTCAATAAAAGATTGCCGTCTATTAACTTTAAAAGTAAGAGAAGTATCATCAGCAAACAACACTATCCCATGTTTTTCCCTCACTAGGTGAGGTAAGTCATTTATGTAAATGAGGAACAAGAAAGGCCCTAAGATAGAGCCCTGTGGCACACCTATTTTTACCAAAGAACCAGGGGAACGTTTTCCATTTACATCAACTTTTTGAATTCTATCATTAAGATATGAACTAATCAAATCTAGGGACTTATTTTTAACTCCATAATGTTCTAACTTTTTTATAAGGATTTCATGTTGAACGCAGTCAAACGCCTTAGATAGATCACTGAAAATGCCAAGTGCATCCTGTGATCCTTCCCAGGCTTCAAAAATGTTTAGTAATAGCTCAACACCAGCATCTGTTGTAGAGCGACCGGCAGTGAAACCAAACTGGTTTTTGTGTAAGAGTTTGTTTTACTGATATTTCATTACTTGTGGCATATTTGCCACAAGTTGATTAAGAATTATTTTCTCAAAAATCTTACTAAAAGTGGGTAAGACTGAAATAGGTCTATAGTTACTAGGATCTAATGAACAGCCGGATTTGAATAATGGAGTTATTTTACTTTGTTTCATTAGATCAGGAAATATACCATATTCTAAACAATTATTAAATATTAATGCTAAGTCTGGCGCTACAATGTCAATTATAGACTTAAGTATGTCAACAGAAAACCCCCAAAGATCACTAGTCTTTTTAACGCTAATTGATCTAAATACTTTGATTACTTCTTGAGCATTAACTTTTTCAAACTTAAAACTGCTAACATATTGATCTACATTCTTTCTAAGTAAACCCATAGCTGCAGCGGTAGAAGAATTTAAAGATAACGTTGTAGTCACTGGAATATTAGTAAAAAAGGTTTCAAAAGCAGTAGCAACCTCGAGGTCAGACGTAACATATTTATTATCTATATTTAATTTAAAGTCGATCCTCTGGGATTTAGCTCTTCCAGTTTCCTCATTAATTATTTTCAAAGTTGTTTTTATTTTATTATTGCTATTTCCTATTTTATTTTTAATATGTTGATTTTTAGCTATTTTACATTGTTTTTTAAAAGATTTGGAAAATAATTTTACCTCAATCAGATTACCAAATTTCATTCCAGGTAAATTGTGTTATGCCATGACTATTAATAGAGCGCAGGGCCAAACATTAGAAGTAGCGGGCGTAGATCTAAGAAATGATTGTTTCTCTAACGGTCAGTTATATGTGGCCTGTTCCAGAGTAAGTTCGCCTGACAGGTTATTTATACTGCAGCATGGAAATATAACTAAAAAATTGGTTTATTCAGAGGTTTTTATAAAATAACTGGTTGCAATCCTTTATATGTCCCACTGCGTCGCAAGGGCTTACTCCACCACACTGCTCTAATGCAAGTTGGTGGAGTATAAAAATAACTATTAAAGGACAATATTCATTTTCGGTTATCCGCGAACAACACGCTCGAATGAAAATAAAGTTATCAGTAATTATATTTTATTTTTTATCCTATTTGCATGATCTAGAATTAACCAAACTAGGTTTATTTATCGGAAATGGACTTCGATACTTCTTTTCTTCATGATTCTGGCATTATTTTTGAGACCGAAGATCTTCTTAACGGAAAATACGGATGGAAAATATGTACATGGCCGTGGAACAGTACAGTTTATTTATCATGGATTTTGGGGAAGGTTACGACAAAACATAAATCCACGTGCCCAGTTTATAATTATATTACATATCCATTTGGGTACAAAATAATTTGTATGTTCTGGTTATATTTACTATAATCTGTTAGGTCTATCGCATAATTATGATTATTGTATGCTCATGCCTCATACAAAATACAAAGTGGACAATGTCCTTTATTTAATAGTAGTTTTAAAAAGTTACTTAGTGTGATCAGCATTGCGAGTAACTGGAGTATAAAAATAATTTGCGTTAAACAACTTAGTAGTAATGCATATCTTCATAACCACGCGGACGAAGTCTCGGTAAGTTAGGGCAGCTACCATACATACATACATATATATATACTAGCTGTTGCCCAAGACTTCGTCCGCGTGGTTATGAAGACATGCATATATATATTTACATATAAAAGAATATATTTTTTGGTTTACATATAGTATATACAATTTAAATTGATAAATATTTAGAATTTAAGCGAATGAAGCAAAAATAAAGTGCTTTTAAATTAATTATCCTTGTTATAAACCTTTACTAAACCAAGTCCGTAAGGTAACTAACTGCTTTCTTGTCCATATTTTATTTATTTCGATTTTTATTAATATTGCAAAATTCTAGGGCCTTTAGGTTACTTTTTTTCTGTCTCAAGTCGTAAGCGCTACACTGTAAAATAATAAATTCCAAACACATCCAAGGTTCATTAATTATTCCGACGCGAGATACGAGACACGTGTCATGAAACATTCTTTTAAATAAAAATTTACTTTATCCATATTTAAATAAAATAATATTTGTATTTTAAAAACTGCGCTTATTTTAATTACAATTTTTTTTGTAAGACTCTTTTACTAATCAGCTTATCTGAAAGATCTTTTTAGATAAATACAAATCAGATGAGTTGTACAGCATTTATGACCACATTGTAAAACGTACTTATAACAGTACGAC
This sequence comes from Napeogenes sylphis, assembly GCA_959347405.1. NCBI lineage: Eukaryota > Metazoa > Arthropoda > Insecta > Lepidoptera > Nymphalidae > Napeogenes > Napeogenes sylphis. Next base: position 4,296,688 of record OY365783.1, read on the forward strand.
AATTACTTATATTTTTTTAGAGACTGCATCGACACAAAAATTTGATTTTCAGACATATTATAATTGGTTATCTAATATGTCACGTAATCTATCAATGATCATAAACCAATCAAATGAACATTAATAATAGGTAAGTATAAGATATGGTAATATTATTACTCTAAACCAATTTCGCACCGCAATTAGTCATCTGTCCAATTAATAAACCACAACAGTTACGACAGTGGTTTATCGGACAATTGCTGATTCATGTAACATTTCAACTATTGCAATATTCAATTTAATTCAATTAATGTCAAATCAAGGAGAACCTACTTCTCTAATGAAACTATTTTTTTAACTACCTGTTTATTTCATAATGGACATTACTCCTATTACGAATACGGACAGACGGAATATGGACATTTATGAAAAATATTTTTTCTATCTTATCTTAGCTTATTTTTAAGTAATGTGGAATTTAAACGACTGTTATTATAGCTACAAAACGCTGATGAACCAGAGCTATAGTCAAATGACAGTTAGTATCTCCCGTAACATTGTTTCGAGTAACGTAATATAACTATTTATTTTCAATCACAAGTGTGAAAACAGTTATAAAGTTATGTAAAATTTCTACAATTCTTATTATCAATACTCTACTTTTACCCTGCTGTTAGATTATTACTTTTAACTGATGACACCTCAATTGGAATTTTACCAATTAATTCGCGTGCTAAAGCATAAATTACAAAGAAAGTTTAATAATTAACTTTCTTACTACCTACTTCAATTTGGAACTTCGAAAATAATGTTCAAAAGTTACGAAGGGGGGACTGTAATCATACGAACTATAACAAGTGTTACTCGAAGTAGCATTAAAATGTGTAGACAATAATTCCATGATCATTTAAGAGATTTACCTTTTTATATAAATAGGGCTGCTTACAATTTAAAGAATATTTCTTTAAAAGTAACAGAATAGAGTGTAGTTTTCTTATTTTCTTAACTTCTATTATAAAAATCTAAATAGCTTTTTGGTTGCTTAACTAGTAATAATTGCAGGTAATTAAGAAGAAGACGTGTTTGTTGACTTTTTTTTAATTATAAACACCAAATTTCTAACAAATACGTTTTTTATTTAATTTATCACTAAGCAAGAATCTAAATATACAAGTTATGAGTTATGATATGTACAACTATTCTCTGAAATGACAATAAGCATATTCACCTTAAAAGAGGTCGACATGGTATGTGCTTAATAATTTAATGGTTTAGGAGAAATCGACAATATTCATGACGTAAATTCACTTAAATTTATATAAATATAGAATGAAAAATAAAGCGATACGGGCAGGGATTCGAACCCGCGACTACTGGGAAACCGTCCCGTCGCTCTACCAACTGAGCTACCGTATCATTATTTCCCAGTAGGTTTTAATCTTAGAAAAACTTTGTAAAACACAATTTTCATCACAAAAAACTTTTAAAGGGACTTTAGTAATAAAGCAGAACTTATTAAATTGGCTAAAAGCTTTTCAAATATCGAGAAAAGAGCATGCGAAAATCTTGGCGCGTTCTATAAAATTCTATAACACTATCTAGCAAACTGTAGATGTATTTTATCGCATTTTGTTTGCTTTGTGCTTTTAATTACTAATTAATTACATTTTAACTATTGCATTGCATTTTAACTATTGCATTACATACCTGTGGCATTCAGATGTTGTATTTAGCTATTAGAAAAAAATAACTAAGATTTTGCGTTTATTGTAAAAGTTTTAAAAAATAATTATTTAAATTAAATCTCAATTTATTTTAATTTTAAAAGCCTTCTTCTAAGAAATTGTTTATTAACTATCGAGGAAAATATTTAATTTATTGCAGGTTAAGATTAATCTTTTTTTTATTGTATGTAAGTTACATACAATAAAAAAAAGATTAATCTTAAACAAAGGTCTTGCCATATTATATTAACACGAATATTCCGTGTGAGCCTTAAATTTCAATTTAAATTCCGGTCCGCTTGATCCATATTTACACCGGCACCAGCGGGCAAGGATTACTATAATTTATTATATTTGTAGTATAACAACCATCAGTGATTAATAAAAGATCGAATTTGTAATTTAATAAAAGTAAATTAACAACGTATAAAATCATATATTTATTTCATTATTAATCAATTCTAACACAAAATTCTTGATTCTAAAACATTGAGATAATACTAAACTAATTTGAATATAATATTTGTAAGAGGCTTTTGATAATACTATTTACTCAAACAAAGGTATTTCAACTTGTCCATTTTATTATTTTATTATAGTTAGCAGGAAGGTTTCTCTTTTTACGTGTTTTAAGTCGTTTAGGGATCTTACTGCCTTGTCCAATCTACTCACTAAAAAGGTCATCTGTCAGAAATGATCTTCATTCTTGGTATCACGTCACCTTTATTGAATAATCCTGCGGCATGCACGCACGCTTCATCTCACTAAGGTATGAAGGTTTAACCGGTGTTAGTTCTCTCGCAAAATTTGAATTATTTTCCAATCTAACATATTTCTGTAACCTTTATAATCATGTGTTGTATTAATTTTATTTGCTTTGTATTAATATAAAAACAGTTTCAAAGAACGTGTTTGGTTTATTATTTTTGAATTAGTCATAAAAATTATTAAAATACTTTTTAGTATTTTAAAGGGATGGTAACGTTTTAAACTAAATTATACGAAGGCATGTTTTCGTCATTTCTTTTATCCGAAGCTTTATTAAATGATCCTTACACTATATACATCAAGCATAAATATTCTACCTTTTGTACGAAATATACAGAGACGAAAGATTATCAAATTTTACAATTTGATAAATTTTATATGGTGTTCGAAAAGTATATATACAATAAAACTCTGGTGCTTACGTTGATACTTCCAATTTGAAAAGTATATGAGTCTTACGTCAAATAGTCGTTTGAAATAATAAAAAAAAAGATCGAACAAGTACGAGTCGGAAATTTAAGGTTTTCGGAGAATTACCATTCTATGTGGTATAAAAGATTTATTCATCCCCAATTGCAAGATTTTAGGTAAACTTAACTAGTAGGTACTATGTACCCTTTAGGTTTTTATTCCCTTGCGAGAAGTTGCGAGTTTAAAAATATGCGGCTTAATTTGCAGTTTTTTTATTGCATTGATATAGAAGCTAATTTTGTAAAGTGAAGTGAAAGTATTGGCTTAGATGTTTGTTTTTTTTTTCAGCTCCATGGGAAAGCAGATTTGAGTATAAGTTATAAATTTGAGCTTTATAAATCCACGCGTTCCTAAGAAAAAAGGTCTTGACAGCTTACCGATTTGATTAATTTACTAACATTCTTCATTTTAACGATCATCTATGGCCAACTATATAAAATACTTTGTTTTGTTTTCGTCATAAAATGCCTTAAAATTATGAGAAGGATTTTTCATATATACAATAGTATTAGAAAACAACCTTAATTATGTAGAGATGTTTAGATTCTACCTCGCCTACTATTTGGGTTTAATAAAAATAAATTAAATCCTTAAAAAATACCTCAGATTAGTATCTTTTTTTAGCATTAGAAAGTTACAAATACCGTTCGACTATCTTATATCCGTGGCCCCTCCATCCATGGCCCCATTTTCCCTAATGGCCTTAGGTGGAGGTCACAGGATCTCACTTGCACGCTGTATCTACCTAATAAGTATAGATTTATTAAAAACCTACCATCAATTAAACCTGTAATTGTTTTGGATGCGTCACATGAGCGTTCTCTTCGAACGAAAAAAATAAAAAATATTCATTTACCTTTTTAATAAAAACGAGATGCAAAATAACTGCATATCTAACATTTTTGAAAATATCTACAAACATGTATAGCCATGTTAACGGGCAGGGCTTCGAACTCGCGACTACTGGTTGGTTTCCCAGTAGTCGCAGGTTCGAATACCTGCATACGGACGGTTTATTTCTCATTCTATATATATATATATAAATAAAATAAAAGCATATCTAACGTCATCGTAGGTAAAAGTTTTATCTATATTACAGGGCCTAGCTAGTTTGGACTCCTGTTCCTACACAAATTATTTATTTATATTGTTATAGTTGTATGATTTATTGTATTCTGTGTTTGTGAAAGATATATATAAAAAAAATAAAATTAAAAAGTGCTTGTCTGCAGAAAGAGAATAAAGAGCTTTAACCACACAAATACACATATATATATTTATATTTGAATGAAAACGCTTAAAATCAACCCTCAGACTTATCTAACCTAACAATATAAAATGTGTGTAAAAAGAGGTCTGATACTTCTCGATTAAGAAAGTCGCTGGGACGTGAGGAGAAAACCAAATATGAGTTACTTTAACTAACTTCACATTTGACTTCAGAGTGCTTTTTTTACATCAATAAACAGTAATAAATACAAAGATACGGCTCAGACTTGCAAGCTCTGAGACAATAACGAGAGTCCTATACCACCTTCACCGGTTCGAGGTTCGAGTGTTGGTTAAATTGACATTCTATATTTGTCAATAAGATATATTTATTTATTTTTCGCTGGGTGACTATATTTTACGTAAAAAGAAAAAAAACGATTAGATTTAATATTAACCAATATCGTTTATTCTTCATGCGATTTATTCTCCTAAGTTCAGGCGATAACCACGGAATACTAATGACACTGTACAATAAAACTTATTGGTAATGGTCTCAGAGCGTATTAAGAAGCGGTACAAAAGAACATGATAATGTAATGTTTAAATAATAGAATCAACTAGAAAAATATTGTTGTATTAAAGTTCTAAGACTTGTTATGAGTCTTAGGACATGGAAGTAATGAAATACAAAGTTTTTTTTTGCAACAGTAAAGCAGAAGATGAATTCACGTTAATTTATTGGTAAAGATTAAAACTTGAATATATTTATATATAATGATAGTAGTATATAGTTATTGTTTTATTTTATACATATACAATAAATAGACGTATACATAGGACGAGTTCATCTCTACAAATAGATGTATTCCAACTACTCGTAAGTGTTGGATTTATATAATATTCAATAGATACATAATAATAATACTAAAAATAATATATAATTTACAAACACACACAAAACAGCAACTTAAACAATTTTAAACATAATTATAAATATAATACATAATATGACAGTTAGTAGTGCTTTAATTTTTGTCTAAATACCATAACAAAAAAGCTGTATATTACCTTATTTCGAAGATAAATCCATAACCACGCTGCCCGTACGAGCACAAGATTTGAAATACAAGTACTTTTTCATGTAGGATATAAGTCATATATATAAATAAGAACGCTTAGTGACTCGACTGGGTAATGAGGAATGACACATTCATACAAATAAGTGATAGTAAAAAAAACTGCTGTTGAGTTTATTGTAGTAGCGTTAAATTCACTGCACCAACCATTATTTCTAGCTTAAGTACATAGTTTTATCCAACTACTTCAAAACAATAAGTTACGTCACTGAAAAACCTTATTACCTTTTTATTTAGGTGTAGAAAAAATAACGAAGAAATAAATGATCATGTAGGGCGAAAGGAGCAATTACTTTCCGATGAGTTAACACGTTATTGGTTTTAGAAACCAAGATTAAGTCAAGGAGAGATGATGGCTTATTTTAAGATTGAGGAGAAAAAGGATTTCAGGAAGACAATGAATTAAAGAATCGTAAAGAGAAAGTGAAAATTTGAGTCTCTTAGATTTTCTTATTTAGTAAGTAGATGAATAAATACATACAATAATATACAATAATATACTTTAATTGTTTAATACATACAATAAATATAAAAGTTGATTCAGAAATTTGATCTTCAAAAATAGTTTTTAAAAGTTACGGAGGAGATCAGAAATCATAGAAATGTCAAGAAGTTATTTTTTGAAGGAAACCAATAGATACTAAAAAATTAAGATATATAAAAAAGAGATTTAGATCTTCATCACATAGATCACTTTTAAAATAAGTAGGTCAAAGAGAAGTCTTCATATTTTCATATATAATTTCTTCGTTTTTTATTTTATTTTCACCATTCTAAATAACAGCCTTTATGACACTTTAAAAAATGATAGCAAGCTTTGGAGGTAAAAAAAAGACAAAAAGTTTTTATGGTTAATGGTAATGTTTCTTTATCTTCATTGGTTACCCCTCCAAATATATATAGGATTCATTTTTTTGATTTTCAGTGAGCCCACGACTTTGACTCGAAGTTGACGTAACTCCATTTACCGTTAAAGGTAGGTTAAATGGTAATCAAAATAAAGTAATGATATACCGACGATAATTATAATTTTGTACAATTTCTTCTGGCTTCTACAATTGGTTTTATTGGATGGAAAACAAATTCTAACTTCTGAGTAGTAAGTATCTTCTTCATAAAATCGTGTTTTTTTTTTACATAAAAAGTCACTCTCTTCCTTCTTTTATTTATTTATTTACATTTTACTAATTAACTGACTTATTGACAGACATCTCCATTTCAGAGAACACGATTGCTGCAAAGCACTCGAATCGTCGGGATAAATTTAATATTTAATTATACGTTAAATCAGAAAAAAAAAATATTCATCTTGTAAACACTTATTTTTAAAAATAAGAATTTATGGTTATTTTATCCGAATAAAGAAACAATAAAAATGAAACATTTTCCGTTCTTGAATACTTTTAGCTTTTGCGTACAACGTTGGGTTTTTTGACCCTCTGTTCATCTTTTAAAATTTATTGCGTTTAGAAGACTGTTATATATCATATTAGACCGAAGCCTTTTACGATACCCTTATCAACGAGGTTATAAACAGAATAAACAATGTATAATATTTGTTTTTGTACTATATTACATTTTCGTAGATGAATAATATGCATAACTTATTTTTATTTTAAGCGCGTTTTAGGTTTGATATCATGATAGTGTAATGCTTACAAATAGATAATTTTGTCTTTGCTATAAACTGTGACTTATTAAAATCATAGTGAATATATATAAGTGAATATATTTTTTAAAATGGCCAGTTTCTATTTTTTACATTAGTGTACTTTTACCGTTACGATATTTTTAACTCAAAATCAAAGTTATTGTAATCTCCATATTATTAAATTACTTGTATTTAGAATGTTTAAAGATAAAATTCTTTAAGCCCTTGTCAACGTGAAAGTATCATAGAAGTCTCTTAAAGTTCCTCTATATGTACCCTACCATTAAGAATAGATTATTCAAGCATATTTTTTGTGTTTTCCTTAAGTATTAAATATACATAATATTAGTAAATATACTATAAGTTAGAAAACATAAACCAACTAGATTATGATATTTCTAAGTATAATTAATTAATTTCCATATTGTGTTATTATTGTTCTAAACTATCTCCAGAGTTTTGGTATCAATTAAAATATTAATAGTATAAGTTGTACAATAATATAATTGACAGAGAATTTTTGTAAAAATTATTTTTTTTTTCATTTAAATACTCATTTGATCTGATTACATTGTAAATATTTATAAAGACTATAACATTAATATTTATAAAACTAAGCTATTTAGTCTACAATATAAGAATGGAACTTGTGAATAAATTTGATTACATACCGCGATTACAAATGTATAGAAAATAGATAGAAGAGATAAATAAAATATACATAATATATTAATAAAACATTGCACATATTTTTTTACATATTGTGAGAATCAACAATTACTTTGAACTAACTTTGAAATTAATTATCCGTGTTTTACATCTTCACTAAACCAATTCCGAAAGGTACCACTTCCTTGTCTATATATTTTTTTTTATATTGTAAAATTCTACGACTTTTAGGTTACATTTTGTCTGAAATCGTAAGCAAATAACAATTAAATAATTAATTAATATCACATGTATGGTTCATTAATTATTCCAACACAAAGAACGTGTTATGAATATTCATTATAAATAAATGAACTGCACCAATATTTATATAAAATCATATTTATAGTTTAATTTGTTTACCGTATTATTATAGCAGCAATCAAATTATCTGAAATACCTTTTTGGAATGAGTATAAATCTGATACACAATATATAACATTTATGAATATTTTGTGTATTGTATCTAGAACATTGTTTTTACTAAGTTTTTTTGTTTAATTTTCTTCAATTACTTATATTTTATTTGAGTATACATCGACACAAATGTTTTATTGTCCGACATGTAACTGGTTATTTAATATGTCACGTAGAGTATCAATGATCATAAACCAATCAAATGAACATTATTAATACAATAGTATAAGAGATGATAACATTATTTGTCTTAACTAATTTCGCACCGCAATTAGTCATGTGTCCAATTAATAAACCACAACAGTTACGACAGTGGTTGATTGGACAATTGCTGATTCATGTAACATTTCAACTATTGCAATATTCTATGAATATCTCATATCTATTTCATATTATGAAAGGATATCAAAATTTAATTACAAAATTATGTCCTTGTTCTCAGGAGCTTATCTGCTTAGAATAGAACGCATAAATGTCGTGTGCTATCATAATATGATATCCGACTTTTTTTTAGTACCAACAAGAAAACATTTACCTTATTCATTCACACGCTTATGTGAAAAAAATTTGAATGCATTGCAATCCTAAACAAATGGATGAAATCATCAAAATGGTTCCATCACGGTGATCTTATATAGGTTTTATATACTAGATCTTATATAGGATCTTATATACTATTCCGGTCGAGCCAGTCTGAACACGAGCAACAGACAAATAATTTCAGCTAATCTGTATCACCTATCAAATCGTTTTGAATAATTCGTATAACAATTAATATTAATCACAAGAATTTAAGATGTATAAAAAAACATGCACAATCATGCAACTCTTAACTTGCAAACATGCAAAACTTAAGAAAGTAAAAGACTTGTATTAATATAGACCAAATTTCAATATTTATTTTCTTCATATTAAAATAATGTACAAATGATAACAATTTGTTTCTTAGGTGGTACCATGAAGTAAATAATTTAAATATAGACAAATACAGACATTTATATCTTCGTCGCAAACAAAAAATATTTAAACTAAAGAAAAAAAGTCAGAAAATACTGTAGTCTTCTCTTTTTTTGTAATTTTGATTACTTTAACGAGATAGATAGAGATACATATTGTGTTAAGATATGATTTAACGTATAACTTATATTTTTAAGTTACATGACTTATAATACGCATTGATTGATTGATTGATCATTACGTAAGTTCATAAATGAACTTAGTCTTTTCTAGAAAAACTTCCTTTTAGACAACAAATTTCACCATATTTCATATAGTATATTTAGTAATGCTTTAACTGTAGCGTAGATAAATTAACTATTTATCTTATGTAAATATTCGTTTTGGTGACCCTTAAATTTCAATTTAAAGACCGGTCCTCTTGATCTTTATTTACACGAGCACCAGCGGGCAGGGATTACTATTAGTTATTATATTTGTATTATAACAACCATCAGAGATTAATAAAAGATCGAATTTGCAATTTAGTACAGAATTATATTTAGTGTTCGTTGACATTACTTGTAATAGTTTTTTTATTAACGTTTATTCCAAATTTTCATACGGTGTGAATACATATTGTCAATTTATTTCTTACTCTTCCTTACAAGCCCACTAGAAGAGATTTATTTTTGAAATAATCAGGGCCTTTGTACAAATCTATGTCAAAATAATTATAAAAGTATTATATGTATACTGTGCACTAAAATAATTAAAAGTGTATGTATAACAAAAGTTAAGGCTTTTGACAATACTATTAACCGATATAAAGGCACTTAAACTGCCATTTTCCATTTTCGTATCGTCCTTCAGATTAGAAGAAAATTATCTTTTCTTACGTGGTTAAAATTCTACGAATTTTTAAAGGGTTTTTTTTTTAATTAAACCCTACAAAGGTCATTCATTCTCTTAAAATGTTCCTCCGCGTTCTGTCTCACGTTACCCTTATTAAATAGTTATGTCGCTTGACAGCATGCATTAATTAAATCCCTTAAAAAATAAGTTACGGAACATCAGTATCTCTCTTTTAGGGTTGGGAAATCCGTTATGGATACCATTTGGCCAAGGGTAGAACTGAGACAGTTATGTGACCCGATGACATAAAGAGTCACTGGAATACACTAAAACCCAACTGTTACTTTCCCTCATAGCATTAGTCTGACGTCGGGGAATTTCTTTCGCACCGCACTTGCCTATATGCAATATTGATGTGATGGTTTCAATTTGGTGAAGGATATATATATAGTAGTATATGTATAAATATCTTAGTAGAACCTTGATAACATAAAACCTCTGTAACTTCATATCATTTACCACTTCTTCTGGGCATTCAGTTGAAAATTAACACAATTCAAAATTTAACATCATTTCTTTGGAAAATAACAAAAAATTTCAATGTTTCTCGTTGATAATTATATTTAGCATCTACTTTATCGTTGTTCTTCTACTCACGAACACACACCCTGTTTTATTGTTAACTTTTTCAACCACTTTCAATTAACATCACCTAATACAAAAGGAGAATAAATTGAGGATAACTTAAGTAAAAGAGATATATGATATTTTTATATCTAAGGCTTAAAATTAGGTAATGCCTAATGTTATTGTACAGACTTATTTAAATAATAATAAGACCGAAATATCTTCTCATAGATATGTATTTAAAGTAATTGCTACATTCTAAATAGACATAACACAGACGTATAAAGAATTTTCTTGGTGGTAGCCCATAACATGCAGTCGTCGGCAAAGTTACCACCCATCGGGCAGAGTCGTGCCGCAAAATGACCTAGTCGTGTTCCGGCACGTTGCTCGATGAAGCCGTTTATGGGAAATGGGTCTGTACAGTTGCGGTGCGTTGGCGAACCGGTTTGACGTCGGGTTGGTGTTTGTTTTGTCGTGTGTCTAGTCGAGGAGGGTAGCGGGATCCGAAGCGACGGCTTTCCGCTGGCGGCCGTACGCAGATAGTTGGGGGGCCAATTAGTGGGTTAGCTACCCACGAAAGGCTGCCCCGCCAGCTGCGAAAAATCCCAGGGTGGCTCCATCGTGCTGGTTGGCGACCAGACGAGGAGGTCCGATGGCGATCCCTGGGGGGGTTCGGGCGTCCCCGCAGTCTCCAGACTAGCCTCCCAGTGGCAAGACATCATCAATTTCGACGTCGGGTTCGATACGTACCGCCTCGTTTAACTGCCATTTCCCATCCCTATTCACTTTTATTATATTTTTTTATTTTATTTTTATGCGGAAAGTTAAAAAGAAGAAAATGTTTTTACAGCGGTTGCACTCCTCCTCATTTAAAGTACACCTCACTAATATCAGGGGTTTGCACTCTAATATCCTAGCTGTCCACCACCACCTGGAAACAGAGCAGTCGCACTTGCTCTGTTTGACGGAGACGCAGATACAACGTCCTTTGAGCGCAGCATACTTGGATTATCCCGGATACTCGTTAGAGCACAACTTTCGCTCACGGGCTGGAGTCAGTTTGTTCGCGCGGAACGACCTCTGTATTCAGCGTCTCCGTCACCTTGAAGCCCCACTTTTTCTTCCCTATGGGCTTTTGTGGACACAGGAAACGAAAAAATCTTGTATTCCTGTGTCTACCGTTCGCACAGCGGTGACCAGGAGACAACTCGTTTTTTTAGTACCTCAGTGAGGCTGCAGATATGGCTCTGTATCAGTACCCTGAGGTGCAGCTCGTCTTTCTGGGGGATTTTAATGCCTGTCATCAGGACTGGCTGTTTCCGTATCAGAAGACCGACCTTGCTGGAAGAGAAACGCGGAACTTTGCGTTGTCCTTGGACCTCTTTCAGCTGGTGAGGCAAGCGACAAGTGTATCAGATGTGGTATATGATGGCCATACAGCCAATAGCCTGGACCTTCTGCTGACAACTGATCCAGACAGGTATCGTGTAGAGGTCACCTCCCCCTTGGGAACCTCCGATCACTGTCTGGTGAAATCTGTATTTACATATTCCCCACCAGCTTTCGAACCACATGGTGTTAGGCGAGTATGGAAATACAAGTCAGCAGATTGGGACGAGATGCGGCACTTTTTTGCGTCTTATCCTTGGCGGCAGGTCTGCTTCTCTTCTTTGGATCCGTCGAGTTGCGCGGATGCTATAACCGATATGGTGCACCAGGCTATGGAGTATTTTATTCCTTTTGCTGACGTGCCCATCGATGGCAAAGCTCGCCCATGGTTTAATGCCGAATGTCGTCATGCTCATGACCGAAAACATTCGGCATACCTCATTTGGGCTGATGCTCAAAGCCGCAAAACTCCGGATGTAAGTACAAAGAAGACAGCCTTTAACCAAGCTCTCAAGTCCTATAAAAAGGCATTGCAGAAGGCTCGTCTTGATTGGATCGTTAAGAATAGCGAAAAGCTCTCTGTCAGACCAACTGGCAGTCGAGCTTTCTGGTCTCTTGCCAAAGCGATCGAGTCGAACTTCTGCCAACCCTCACTGCCTGCTCTGCCGAAGCCAGATGGATCTCTGGCCCACACGGCAACAGAGAAAGCGAATGTATTTGCTTCTCTGTTTGCTGAGAATTCACATCTAGACACTGGCAATGCTTCTCCAGAACTTCTTCCTCACTGCGGTATTTCGATGCCTGAATCCGCATCATGAACAAAGAGGTATGGAGAACATTGTGTCGTTTAGATGTGAATAAAGCCAGTGGTCCTGATGGTATACCAGCCATTCTACTCAAGACATGCGCAGGTGAGTTGTCTCCTGTATTGACACGTCAGTATCGCCTCTCTTTCAAGACTGGAAAAGTGCCGGAATCCTGGAAGCTTGCCAACGTGCAACCCGTGTCCAAAAAAGGCAGCCGTGACGATCCTGCCAATTATAGGCCCATTTCAATCACCTCCATACTCTTCAAGATTATGGAGCGTGTATTGAACTCGCGGCTTCTAGCGTACATAGAAGGTAACGATCTCCTCAGTGAACGACAGTACGGGTTTCGCCGAAATAGGTCTACTGGAGACCTTCTAGCGTGCGCTACACACATTTTAGGCGAGGCCATCGAGAGGAATGGAGAAGCGGTCGCCGTCACTTTGGACGTCTTGAAAGCTTTTGACAGAGACCGGCATGTGAGGCATGCTTTTAAGTAGGCTTTCATTGTAGGCTACATCTCCTAGTCTGATTGGCTGGATAACGGACTTTCTGAGTCAGCGATCTCTCCGTGTAGTTGTTGACGGGTGTTTTTCCGAATCCTTGACAATAAATGCTGGAGTTCCTCAGGGGCCCGTTCTTTCTGCAACTTTTTTTCTTCTGCACATTAACGATCTGCTGAAGCCCGGTATCTATGGGTATGCAGACGACAGCACAGTTGTAGAAAGATATCTGCCAAGTTCTCGGGCTAGTAGAGATGAAGTACAATCTGAAAGAGAAGCCATGGTGCAACGTTTGAATGACAAACTTCAGGCAGTCTCCGCATGGGGCAATCTTGTCAAATACTTTACACCGGGACAGCTTCTTGTATTACACAAAGCACAGATCCGGTCGTGTGTAGAGTACTGTGGCCACATATTTGCTGGTGCCGCAAAGACTCATCTTGCGGTTCTGGACTCAATTGAGAGCCGAGCAAAGAGGTTTATTGGGGACCCTAATAAATTGGTTGACGCCAACCTCCACAGCTTTGAACATAGGCGTAGAATTGCTAGCCTCTCAGTATTCTATAGGATACATTTTGGGGAGTGTGCGCAGGAATTACACGATTTAATTTCCCCATCCCCGTTCCATTACCGGACGTCCCGACGCACGGCAGGTATTCATCTTACGATGTGGACACTCCACCTGTCCGAACGAAGCCCTATGCTTCGTCTTTTTTAGTGCGTACAGCGAAGGACTGGAACAATATGCTTGCATCGGTATTTCCGGTCAAATATAATGTGGGTGTCTTCAAGAGGAGAGTGAATAGGCTCCTAGGTTAATGCGCGTTACCACCTAAGACCACATTTCACTTACCATCAGGTGGAATGTAGTCAAGCATTAACCTAGTTTAGTATTAAAAAAAATGGCTTGTGAAAAGTTAGTGTATTTGTCTTTTATCTGTTTGTTTGTTTATTTGTCCGTGCACCGCTTAAAAGCCAGTGGACAGAGTTTAATAAGATATGGTAAGGTAACAGTTAATGAATGAATTCAACATTCAAATTATTTTAAACTTCGGATTATAAAAATAATATAAGTAAAACATTCCCCCATCTAAATGATTTTTTAAAAACAAGCCTTTTTAAAAATATTTGCGTTTTGACCATCTGTTCATCTTCAAAATCTATTGTGTAAATAAAGAAAAAAATTCGCCTAATAAGACGAAGGATGTTTTAGAGCAGTTCGAACTGAATTCAACTTTACCTCAAGCCCCGTAAAGGACCCCCGTTTTTAAAGACGCTACAATATTTAAGCTCCAATTACTCTTTATCCTAGAAAATGTATGTACCTACGTCCGAAAGAAATTGCGAAGTTTTAATATAAAAAGTGACTACGCATAATATATTTACTAGATAAACAGAAAATAATAGTTCGTAAACTTGCACTCACTAAAAGTTAAAAAATGTTTGGAATTCGTTATTACAACAAATTGTCAGCATTTATTTTAAAGACTAATCGAAAAAAATAAAGCTTACCTACATGAAACGGGTACTTACATTCAAAGATTATTGTAAGTTATATTATTAATTAATTAATTATAAAATTAAAGACTATGTTAACTTACTATTACTAAGTTTTAACAATTCTGCACATGTTCCTTAAATACTCATAGTGGTTGCACCACTCCTTAGCTTCTAAGTTCAAAGCTAAGGCATTAGCTATGGATACGATAGCTCAAATAACAGCGATACGTAGATGGTATTCTAGAGGTGGTAGGTTCAGGTATTACCTGTTTTGATGAATATTTCTTTCTAAATTTATAAAAAAAATATGTTAATCATACATATTTTTCTATAGGTGTTCACATTACATATTATAGGTGTTCACATTTCATGTTCCACTACACGCAGATTATATTTACCTTTCCTCAGCTCTTTCATTCTTCAGGGGCTGTGATTCAGGCGACAAACATAGAATATTAATGATCCCACTAAATACAACTTATTAAATAACAGCCTCCTGATATGTTTAGGATAAATATATACGAAATATTAATATTAAAAGAATGGAATTAATAATAACGTTATTTTATTATAACTGGAAAGCTCATAACAATTTTTCAGGACTTTTTAAATTGATAATATTAACGTTTTTTTTTTGCTCTATCTTTATTAGTTTAGAAGAACAATTCACTAGTTTATTAGTTTTTTATTATTATTATAAAATTTGCTTTAGTTATGTTATATTACTTTTAATTATTATTTTGCTTTGTGTTTCATTTAAAAAATATAAAACAAAATCGTGTTATTAATTTCTACTTTATATTGCTTTCACATAAAGTAAACTCAGTAGTAAGGCTTTATTAATTGAAGTTAAAAAAAACTGAAGTAAAATAAAATATTAAAAAATTACCATTAAAATTACTAATCCATAAATTTGTTATTATGTTCATTAAATTTTATTAAATAATATCATCAAATATGGTTATAAGCAGTACACGACTTTTATGCATATTAATTCTTTAATAATATAAAAAGAAATAGTTAAGTTAGTTATTCGTTGTTAGTTGTTTTATTATATTTTTTATGTGCTGAATTTAATTGATTAAATTAGATCTAAATTAACTTTTAATCATGAACCAATCAGTCAATAAATGACTAAATAAATAAAATAAATATCCTTACGAGCATTAACGTGTTCAGTATCTGAGTTGAAATATGGTGGGCAATAACAAATTAGCGTATAAATATTTTTGAGAGAACTTAAGCTTGAATTAGAGTGTGTATAACGCCATCTAGGGTAAAGTATATAAAGTAACTATTAATAGTTAACATTCTTGATTACATATCAAGGTGGTATTAACGCGTTAAATAAAACTGTAAATTTATTTTGTTTTGAAAATGGCTCTGTTTTTCAGATTTTCATACGAATCATTGAACATAAAACAGAAATTTAATTCTGTCTACTTGTTAAACGCACTACGAGTTTTTTTATATAGTTTGATTAATATGTCATACAAAGTGTAAATGTAGTAAAATCTATATATATATGTAAAAACGTATTTTCAAAGAACATGGTTTTGAGGGTAAGAGAAGAGAGGTGAGAACAAATAAAATTGATTAAAAATAGCTCAATATTTATTATTCAAAAAACACACGACGTATATAATAAATTAAGAAATTCAGTATGAAAAATATCCTTCTCCTTCATATATTATATTGACTGAAAGAATTGTAATTGCCACACCTTAAAACCACTCTTAATTTAATTAAAATTAATTCTGTTTTCTATGATGCACGGACAAACAAACAAATAAACAAACGATACATAAAATAAAACTATTTTAACGAGTGCTATGTAATGCAAACAAAGCAATTATTTTTTTCAAGGAATTTTATAGCTAGTCGCTACTATTTTATAATAAGTTTAGGTGTTTACCAACTTAAATAAAACATGTAAACTCTAACCATGTTTTGTTTACAACTTTTAATTAAATTTATTAAAAATATTGCTTCTGCCTCTAGTTTCCAGAATCCAATAAATAAAATTTCCACTAAATTTACAAACGCTCCGTTATTTACTCTTCGAAGTAGTGGATAATATACTAATTAGTAACGTACACATATCTCTCCAGGGGGATTGCTGATATTCAAATATGAAGACATCATATGAATAAAATGTGTTTTGTATCATCGCGACGGAATGCATAGTTGTACTTTAGTCATAATATTTGTTTAAATATTAACATTTTTTAATTTATTACTGTTTGAATTTATATAGATTAATTAATAAGCTCATAATTGTATTTTTTTTTCATTTCAATTACTTTAAAATCAGTTTTGGTTTTACCAACTCACCGTCTGTAGCTAACGTCCACTTAAAAAATATTATTAACTAATTGTATGATTTATAAAATTTAGTTTATAATAATTACACCAGGGAATAACTCTGCTGTCGAAGTAAAGTAGAAAAACAAATAAGGCGGCAAACAAGGCGGCCTGACCTCCAAAATTAGTACACAGTTTTATTATAATACGTAGTTCCAAAAAAGAATTAAGCAAACCATATCACCTGCATACATATTAACGCCGTATATAGATAAGTTGTACAATTTGTTAATTTCCATCACTGAATACGTCTAATAAACGATTTAGGTGGAATGCCATTTTATTAACGCGGCTTGATATTAATTGAATACATAACAATAACACACTAGAGTGTACTCTAATATACTCCTAAGGTTATATAATATTTCTTATTTTCATGATTATCTTAATTGCATTGATCGTATATTTATTATTTCAAATAAAAAACGTTTGTCGTGATACGGAAGAATTAAAAGCATGTAATGTAAAAGCAAAAATATGTATAAGTTATAAGGGAAGAGAGCGATAAGATAGAGTACGTGAGAAATGATATAGGAAGGATGTCTCTACTGAGATGACAGAGATAGAAGATAGTGAAAGAGTGTGATATATTTTGCCGACCCCAAAAATGTTTGGAATAATAGAAATATATCCTTGTATTTACTTAGATATATAAATCTCATAGATATTATTATAATTATCAGAATTAAGGCGATAAGTTTAAAAATAAAAGAGTTTTAAAAACATTTGAGGAGTCCTTAGTTAGGTTTATTCTTTCGTTTATTAATGAAAATAGTGAGTTCCACAAGCTCACAAGATTACATAATGAAGGATTTACTTTAAATAAAAAAGAATGAAAGAGATCTTGAACAGTAAGTTTAACGGAGAACCTAATTATTTTATATGACAATCGCCAATAAATTTAAACTGCTCTTTAAGATACGTAGGTGTCTTTGACTTACGTAGGTTTGAGCAAAGACCTAAAAATCCTACGGAAGAACTTGAACCTTGGACGTGCATGGTGACTCTCTAACTACTTTCAGGAAATCAGTCCATATAGCTTTAAATAAATTAACAGATCAGTTTTTAAGAGATTAGATCCTTTTTTTAAATATACATTATTATTTTTATAGTCAAATTATGGGAGAGAATGAAAACACTTCACTTTCTTTTTTAGATGTAAATATCCTTTTTTAGGATAGTTGTAATTTTTTTATGGGCATGTGGTGTTTACCTATAATTAGCTTCTCATTTTATCTTAGTACTTATTATTATAATGTTTATTGTTTAAGAAAAATGTTGTAAGCTGTTGGTAAACCTAATAAATGAAAAAAAAAAAAAAAAAAAAAAAAACCTTATGCCAAAATCGGAGACGTTATCGTATTTATGCAAACAAAATATTTAACGTATACTTATATTTTAGAAGAGATCAAGTTTTTTAAATTCTCAGTCACATATGGTTTTTGAAAACATATTTCCTTATTTAAAATACCGGCTCACGGCTTGCAAATTTTTGTGAGATTTTTCAATGTTCTGTAGGTATCTACACATTAAAAATTCATCGAGCTTCAAAAGTAATCCGTTCTAAGTTATGCGCAAAAGTACAAAATTATGGCCTTATAAGTCTTTGACCATTCAGAAAATGTCTCCTAGTACCATCTGATGCGGAATCGTATTTTTATTACCAAGTCACTAAGTTTAGTTAGTTTAGTATTAGTATATTATTGAAGTCTGAACACAATCTACACTTAATTTATCATATAAATAATGGAAACCGTTTATAAATGTATGCACTTGAAGCTTAAAGTTTGAGTAAAAATACAAACTGCATTTTAATGTACTAAAATTATGGAGGTTTTGATATAAAACTGATCTTTCAAAAGAAGCTTAGTAAGTTTATTTTTCTTAGTTTGTATGAAATTTTTTTATTAACATTTTATTTATTCTAATATTCGATGCACTTCTTTATAACATAAGCAAAACACTGCTACTTTTCTGCGACTTCCTACGCGTTTGTTACATACTCGTAAATTAACAGTGAAACTACAATACTTTAAACTTAAACCGTATACAAGTATAAATACAAACACCGCACACAGTCGAGTTAAACTAATAATCTATAAGATAACATACAAACAAGATTAATCTATAATAATAAAATATCCGTAGAAAATGTGTCTCATTCTTATCGAATAAAGAAGTTGAACGGACGTGAGAGGAAAACAAATTATATATATTTTATATATTTTTCGTATGTGTGCGTTCACATTAATCTAAAAACTACTAAACATAGATTAGATTCAGCTTTGCCTAAGCTCATCTTTTCTTTACAGGGTTTTAGTTCAAGCGACAGCAAAAGAATTCTAATGATTCCACCATATTCAAATTTTGAACATTCTGGAGACATATTGCAGCCTAATATTATGTCAGAAGAATACAATTAATTACAGAAATACTCTATAATAGCGCAAAAGGTCATACAAAACTGTAAGGCTTTTAATGGAAAAAAAATAAGATCTTGCTCACAACAACACATGAACCAGTCTTTATAAAAAACAAACAAAAAAAATATGTTTTGGAGCAAATTTCACTAAAATCATTATTCTTAGTTTAATAGTGATATTAATAGTATAAGGAATACATTACTTGAAGTCTTATTGTAGTTATTCAAAAGATCAACTTACGTATTTTCTTTTATCTGAATTGTTTCTAAAAATCTTAAACCATTACTCATTTCTTTCAGACTTTAGGCTCTATTCAATAGTCATGTTATGAGACCAGTATTTTCTAAGCAATGTTATTGTTATTTCTTTGTATTGTTTATTATTTTCTATAAATAAAAGTAAAAACACACAAATACTGTAATGTAATTAATGCAAATGTTATCTTAATATTTAACGTAAAAATAGATGTTATTATTTAAATTAGTACGATAATTTGAATTAAATCATGATTTTAGAGTCATTTTCTTAAGACATTATCCCTTATCATAAATCATGTTTTAAAACTATATTTTTCCTTATAAGAAACTATAACGTCATAAACAATTAATTACAATTGCATTTTAAAAATATCTCAGATACAAATGGAATATTTTTATGCTTTGCAGAGATTTCTTATATATTTTATTTTCTTTATACCCATCAATAATTATGTAGAGCGTATGGAAGCGCGAAAGAAGAACAAAAAAAGGGATTTATAAAGCGAATGATAACCTCAAAAAACAACAAAAAAACAACGATAACCTCAAAAAGATGTGAAAGAGTTTTGTCAGAATAAAGTGAATTGGCGCTCCATAGTAGAGACTATCATATGTCAGGCCTCTGCCTGACCCTCTGGTGGGATAATAGCGTGAGTGTTATGTATGTATGTATGTATGTAGTCAATAAATTGACTGAAAATGTATGAAAACTTTTCAGGATTTACTTTTTAATTCTTTTTTACTTTGTAAGCTCTTTTTGAATTTTGGTAATGTTGATGTCTGAAATATTTATTAAATTAAACATTCATATGAAATCAAACTTTTCTATATTTCTTTTTCCATTATGTTTTATAATATAAATAAATAAAGATAAATCACAAGGGTAGGACTAGAACCTACGACCTCTGGGATACCATCCTGTCGCTGGCGTCGTTTTAACTTTAAAATTTTATAAAGTTGATTAAAACTTTATACTATCATTTTGGATTTTACATTACATTACCTTACTTAACAAGTTTAACTGTAACTAAGTTTAAATGTAACTAACTTTAACAACAGGGCACAAATCTCAGCTAAGAGAAAATCCTGTTCCAAAAATAAATAATTGTGATATTAAGATACTTGAGTCGAAAGAGAGAGAATCATTTATGTTATAAATAAGTTTGGAGAGAGCTCTAGCGTGATGTACAGTCTGTGTAACGCCATCTAGCGTAGGGTATAAAATTAGAATATGCTGAGGATATTAATAATTTCTTACGATTAATAAGTGTCTAGATAGATGCATTTTTGTTTATAAAATTTTGATGTCATAGCTTAAAACATATTAAGATTATTTTAAATCTAAAATATAAGAACATTAATGAAATTTGAATAATTATAACTGATAAAACTTATTGACATTAATCTTTTTAGATTGTATACATCTATATATATAGAAAGATATATACAATCCAAAAATGTATACAAGAGGCGTTATGTATATATACATATATATACCTCTTAACGTACCTCCTCCTTAAAAACAAGTTAAGACCGTAAGCTTTCATTTAAAATTAAACTATTGTTAGTGGACTTATAAAACCAAAACTGTTAGTTATTTATTAATTAAACTCGGTTAGATAACATTTTCTGTTAAAAAATAATAAAGCGATATGCGTAGGTGGTGACGTTTTAATTTTCCTTTAAAACCCATTAATGCGTCCCATTTCGGAAAAACCCATCTTCCACTAGCGAGTGAATCATTTACCTGTCAAGATATTTTTATTTTCTCTTTCCTGTTACTTGCCATCTCATGCCATCCCACTTACTGTAAATTGCTATCTCTTTCGTTTTGTTTATATTTTTTAAGCATTTATAATAAATGTTGCCCTCTTCTGTGCCACTAGGTTTCAACGGCTCTTAGAACCCACACTTTATTTATGAAGTTTACCTTATCTATGTTTTAGTGTATTTTTTTCGGATTAATATCAAATTGTAAGTATTATTTTTAAATTGATTTAAGTTGTTAATTCATAACTCATTAAATCATATCATTTTTCATAATAATGTTATTCATTTGTATAATGCCAAAATAAGCAGTTAAAAAAAATCAACAACATTTTTTGTTTAAGTATATTTGATATTTGTTATATAATGAGATATTGTTTAATGTAATGAATTTAATTTAAATAGATTTTGACCATTTTAAGCATTGTTATTATCTATTACTAATCTTAATAATTGTTATATCTACCTTGATATTTTCATTGTACTACAATAATTCTTGCTTAGTAGTTTCAAGCTTATATGAGTTGAAAACTATAAATATTTAATAAAAGAGACACAAAAGCAAATAAAACGTAATATTTCTGTTTTAGTTATACAGAAAATGTCATTACTACCAGTCCAAAGAATAAAAAATTAAAAACAAACAAAATAAAAATATAGGAAATCATATGAATACCAGATATAAATGCAAATTTTATTCTGGTAAAGCATGTTCTGATGATAAATAAATATATAGTAACTTAATTAACCGGTCACAAAATCTTACCTGCAACATGTTTGTTGACGACTTGGTACCGGTTTATTAAGTGCAAAATATTTTAGTCATCTGGGTATCGGGACTTTTTCTGGCGTCGCGTCGAGATAAAAATAGCTCAAACAAGTTCATGTTTCCAATAATTATTCTTATTTGTATATATATTAAAATAATTATAATAAGCATAACAAAGAGATTTCATAAGTATATCTTAAAAGATTGAAAGGCAAGCCATGCCTTGTCAGGCTCAGATCAGATTTCGAACTCAAACAGCTATTTTAAGTTTGTGAAGAAACGAAATTAATTAATTTGTGGAATTTAATAATCTTTGCCCTTTGTGTCGAGACTTCCAATTAAAACTTATAAGTTATGTGAATTTTAATTCTATAGTTGTAGTCGTATATTAAATAATATTATTACAAAACCTGCTCTGCAAGTTCAAGTTATCGAGATTACTTCAAAGGATAATCTTTTTATTGAATGTTTAAAATCATATGTTTTTTTATCTTTTATCATAATATAAATTATCACCTTACCATATTATTACCACATTCTTAACATATTATTAGGCAATATTCTTTATAGTTTATAAACTATATTCTATTTCATAATCAAACATAATTCAATAATTATAATTCTAAAATATACAATGTTGACATTTCTAAGAACACTAGTAATTAAGCATTCACAATAGTAGTTATTAAATATTCACACGTTTTCGTAATTAAACAAACAATTTAGTAATTAAACAAGCAATTTAGTAACTAAACATTCTTAAAATGAGCTGTGCATAAAAAAAAATGTTAACAGGTCTATTCCCACTGTTTGTTGATTTTTAACGCGTAATTTTAATTTTACGCAACTATGAGTAAATCATCGAAATATTTTCCTTTGTACAAACCCCGACGTGTATAGAACACACAAAATTAAAAGTGCAAAAAACGATGACCATCTTTCATAATTGCAGTTGCAATTGAATTTCAATATATCATTGAATGCACTAATTAATAGAAAATTAATATTGTAAAAGTTATAATATTTATGTTTAAGTAAATCAGTGAAATGGTTTACCATTAAAAAATATATATTTTGCACACATTCAAAACAAAAAACAAAAATGTTGGAGTTTTTATGTAAGCACCTTATAATATAACTTTATTCCTAGGTGTTGTATTTTCACAGTAATTAATCATCATGAAACTCTTCCACTTTATGTCGGTCTCGACTATGATTATTGCCTGTGCGAGCCAGAGGTCGCCCTACGCTGGACTCCGACCTATAGGTTTTCCTGTAATTGAAACTACAAGTTCAGCGAGCACACAGATGGATGCTTTGGGAAACAGGTAATAACTGTTTAGAATTATTCATAACTGTTCTGAAGTAGTCTAAACACTTGTGAAATGAAATAAACGTGTACGTTACGCGGTTTCATTTAAATATTTAAGCTTAGTTAGATTATAAATTGATATTATACTAGTTACTGCCCCCGCGTTTACATTAATTCTATTAAAGTTCGCTCAAAGTTTATAGGAATTTACAAGTAATTAAAAGGTGGTTCCGTGGTATTATGAAGACATAAGTCAGAGTCACTTTCAAAGACATCTACCAAAAAGTATAAACAAAATATAACAAAAAAAAGTTGATAAATTTACACAATTATTGCAGAGTTGGCGAGGCTACAACTACACAGCGCTTGCCGATAGAAGCCTTGGGTGACAAGGAGTTGGTAAACCGCCTGGGTCAACTGCCTCAAGATAATCAGCCATTCTGGTTCCTTAACTGGCAAGCATTGGAGGCAAATAGAAAACAACCCCAATCTTACCCACAGAGACCAAACATTTTTGCGGATCAAAGTTTTTCAGTACCACGTGTGGACACACGTGTAAATACAGAAAGTCAGTCAGTTAATCAGAATAGTGGAAATCGAAACAATGTAAGCCAGAGTACTGACAACCAGACAACTACACAACGACCAACTGCAACTGTGGTTAGATCTTAAACATATCCCTAAATAATAGCAGTTCACTTTGTTTTTTAAAATAAATAAACGTAATTGAAAATCATGCTATTTTTTCTTTAATTGCATTTGCCCCTTTCAATATAGTTTTTTTTTGTAAAAGTGGAAAATATTTCTAACACAAAAGACTTAAAAGTTTTATTAAAATTCACACATGAAAACATTACATAAAAGACGAAAATAATTGAGATTTTTATTTAATGAGTATCTTACCACAGGATATTTTTATTCTACACACCAAAATATTTTACTCTGTATTATTTACTGTCGTTAGACTCCTCAAATAAGTAACTTGGTAACACTACTATCTTCTCGGGAAGTTGTAAGAATGATTTGTGAAGTAATAAGCTTAAAATCAAGCAATTATCATAACATTTTATGCTGAAAGTTTTATAATACTGTAGCCCTGGTTTGTTTTTTTTAGTCTTGTATTGTAATATATATATATATGTTTTTATGAATTCAATTAAATTCAAAATATAGTAAGAAAACTAGAGAGTACAAAAATCCAAAATATGGTAAGAAATAAGTTCAAAAGCATTTTACAACTGAGCTGCGGTGAAACTGCAGTTAACATGCATCCGGGCTTCTTGACTTGGAAAATTCTTTAGAAGTCATAAGATGCTCTTTTGAAATGTGTTCCGATTTTTACCTTGTAAGTTGTGAGCAAATTAGAAACACGTCACTACAGTTTTAGAGAAGATAATAGATGGTTATTGGAATGTTGAACAAAGAATACTAAATTTATCTTAAGATACGAAAAGAATTATTAAAGACTACTTTCTTTCCGAGACGACTATAGAACTCAAAGTTCGTAAAAAAACACTGGACAGGTTTTCATCAACTTACTTAATTTGATGATGACAATGAAATGTCATTTGGATTCGACGGATGAATGATATATTTTGACGATGAATAATAATCAGCCTACGTCGAATCTAAAGGGCCATTTAAATATTAGTTAACTAATAATCGAATTGACAGTCAAGAAAGTTACTTCATAGATACAACTTTATAAACTTTATCGCTTAATAATATTGGTTGAGATGAAACGGAATAAAACAACATTTGTATTTTATTTTAAGAATAAATAGATAATATAAAATATACGTGAATCTTTTCACATAAAATAGTGCAACGTGCATTGAATATTTTAACAGTACAAATGATCTATTAATCAATATGCAATCTTGTGACAAACCTCATACTATCGGAACTGCTGTCTTTCACCAACCACACACGTCACCAAATGCGGTACGAAATTGTATAAGCGTAATATGTCATATTTATTGATTAATTATGTTCTTCTAGTTAGTTGCTGGTGTGTTTTACAGAACAATTTTTTTGATGATTGTTTTTTAATTATTATTAAGATAAGTTCAGCTGTAAAATCATCATACAAGGCAGTCTTAAGCCTGGGACGACGTATAGCTAATATAAAACTGACGTAAGTAATCTTGCTAAAATATATTCTACTAATATATATCTTACTAATATATAAGTGCGAATGTTTGTATGGATGGATGTTTGGTACTCAATCACTCGAAAACTATAGAACGATTTTGATGAAACTGCATAATATTTTACCACCATTATGTACCAAAATAACACATAGGCTATAAAAATACTAACACTTACACGCGGTTTTGTCTGTGACATAACATAGGTTGTAGCTCAATTACGTAATTGCCAACGGATCTCCCGTTGTTTTTAATCGTTGGTTCACTGAATTTTATATAAGTATTTGTGAAATTTACTGACAATTTTAGTAGGAGTGTCATGTTATTCAAATATATGTATGTAAATAGAAATATAGCTAATTATGGTCTTCGTATGTTTCCTGATACAGCCTAAACGGCTTAAAGAATTTTGACCTATGAGGTATCGGTAGATATGTCTTGGTAGCGCGAATAGTGGATTTTGGAAGCCATATTGTGAAGTCTAAAAATTATGTTTAAAAGTAAACCCATCCAGAAGCCTATCAAAATTTCAATATATGTATTGTTTTTTTTTTTTTTTTTTTTTATATGATCTAGGGCAATGCTTGGCTACATTCCACCTGATGGTAAGTGGAATGTTGTCTTAGATGGTAAGTCGCATTGCCCTAGCAACCTATTCACTCTTCTCTTGAAGACACCCACATTATATTTGGCCGGAAATACCGACGCAGGCAAATTGTTCCAGTCTTTCGCTGTACGCACTAAAAATGAGGAAGCAAAGCGCTTCGTTCGGACAGGTGGAATGTCCACAACAGAAGGATGAAAACCTGCCGTGCGTCGGGACGTCCGGTGATGGAAGGGGGACGGGGGAATTAAATTGTGTAATTCCTGCGCACACTCACCAAAATATATCCTATAGAATACTGAGATGCTAGCAATTTTACGCCTGTGTTCAAGGCTTTGCAGGTCGGCTTCGACCTATTCGGGATCGCCTATAAGCCTCTTTGCTCGCCTCTCAATTGAGTCCAGAACCGCAAGATGAGACTTTGCGGCACCAGCAAATATGTGGCCACAGTACTCTACACACGACCGGATCTGTGCTTTGTATAAAACAAGAAGCTGTCCCGGTGTAAAGTACTGCCGAACCTTCGTAAGAACGGCAAGCTTTGCTGCTGCTGCTCTTGCTCTGGACTCAATGAACCGACCAAAGTTGAGGTTCGAGGAAATCTCTAAGCCTAACAACTGAAGCCTGTAACTGTATTCCAAGGATACATTCTGGAAAGTAGGAGCCAAGGTGAAAGGGCTCCTTTTGGCGGTGAATAGACACGTCTGCGTTTTGGTGGCGTTGAATTTGACAAGATTGGCATTGCCCCATGCGGAGACTGTCTGAAGTTTGTCATTAAAACGTTGCACCATGGCTTCTCTTTCAGACTGTACTTGATCTCGACTAGCCCGAGTACTCGGCAGATATCTTTCTACAACTGTGCTGTCGTCTGCATACCCATAGATACCGGGCTTCAACAGATCATTAATGTGCAGCAGAAACAGAGTTGCAGAAAGAACGGACCCCTGAGGCACTCCGGCATTTATTGTGAAGGGTTCCGAGGAACACCCGTCGACAACTACTCGGAGAGATCTGTGGCTCAGAAAGTCCGTTACCCAGCCGATCAGACCAGGAGATATACCGTACGCTGAAAGCTTGCATATAAGGCTCGCATGCCAGACCCTGTCAAATGCCCTCGAGACGTCCAGAGAGACGGCGACCGCTTCTCCGTTCTTCTCGATGGCCTCGCCTAAAATGTGAGTAGCATACACTAGGAGGTCCCCAGTAGACCTATTACGGCGAAACCCGTACTGTCGGTCACTGAGGAGATCGTTACCTTCTAGGTATGCTAGTAGGCGCGAGTTCAATACACGCTCCATAATCTTGCAGAGTATGGAGGTGATTGAAATCGGTCTGTAATTGACAGGGTCGGCACGGCTGCCTTTTTTGGGCACGGGTTGCACATTAGCAAGCTTCCAGGATTTTGGCACTATTCCAGTCATGAAAGAGAGGCGATACAGACGTGTCAGTATAGGAGACAACTCAGCTGCGCATGTCTTGAGTAGAATGGCTGGTATACCATCAGGACCACTGGCTTTATTCACATCTAAACGACACAATGTTCTCCATACCTCTTTGTTAGTGATGCGGATTTCAGGCATCGAAATACCGCAGTGAGGAAGATGTGTTGGAGAAGCATTGCCAGTGTCTAGATGCGAATTATCAGCAAACAGAGAAGCAAGTACATTCGCTTTCTCTGTTGCTGTGTGGGCCAGGGATCCATCCGGCTTCAGCAGAGCAGGCAGTGAGGGTTGGCAGAAATTCGACTCGATCGCTTTCGCAAGAGACCAGAAAGCTCGACTGCCAGTTGGTCTGACAGAGAGCTTTCCGCCATTCTTAGCGATTCGATCGAGACGAGCCTTCCGCAATGCCTTTTTGTAGGACTTGGCAGCT
Organism: Napeogenes sylphis; assembly: GCA_959347405.1. Classification (NCBI taxonomy): domain Eukaryota; kingdom Metazoa; phylum Arthropoda; class Insecta; order Lepidoptera; family Nymphalidae; genus Napeogenes; species Napeogenes sylphis. The sequence goes on from OY365783.1 coordinate 4,324,894, forward strand.
TGGTTAAAGGCTCTCTTCTTCAAACTTACATCCGGAGTTTTGCGGGTTCGAGCATCAGCCCAAATGAGATATGCCGAATGTTTTCGGTCTTGAGCATGACCACATTCGGCATTAAACCATGGGCGAGCTTTGCCACCGATGGGTACGTCAGCAAAAGGAATAAAATACTCCATTGCCTGATGCACCACATCGGTTATAGCATCCGCGCAACTCGACGGATCAAAAGAAGAGAAGCATGTTGAATGCATTAATTAATAGCGCATAAATAATGTTAAAATTTACAATAAAAATTATAATATTTATGCTTAAGTAAACCAGTGTAATGGTTAGATAGCGATTTCATTAAATAAAATTCAAATAATGACTTGCGACCATGACTACGTTTACGTATTGTTGTAGTTAATAACATAATTCATATTTTTTTTAAGACTGTAAAAAAATATGGATTATGTTCTTAATTATAACAACGTGGACGTGGACGAAGTCACGGGCAACAGCTAGTATTTAATGGATTCCACGGCCCGTCAATTTTAAATCAATCTATTTTATATCTGTACATGATCTTTGGTTGTTACTTATTCTTTATTTGTTTAGCAGCTTTTGGTAATTGTAGTATTATTTCTTTTATTAATTCTGCATGTTTTATGGCAAAACGACATGCTCGCATTTCTGATAACAAATACTATAACATAAATATAATTGTAAGTTTTTTTTTTAATAATTGGGAGTTAATAATAAATAAATAAATGGTACTTCCATTAAAAATCATTAAAATTAATATTCATGAAGTGTATCGTGTTGGAATAATTAATGAAGTCGCCATGCGTGTTGAATTTATTATGGTACTAGCCTTTCGTACTTTGTCGTACTTTGGATAGACAGAAGTTAGGTTAGACGATTTGCATATTCAAATAAAATTGGCCAAAATATATACCGTAAAGAATTGGCTGGACAATATATTATGAAACAAAAATATATAGGAGGAGAAATTTCAGCTTATAATCAGAATAGGCAATTGCAGTACAGACGAAAACGGTTACTGGGAATGTAAGTGCAACAAAACAAAAAAAACCATGAATTTTCGGTTACTTTTGAGGACCATACATAATAACAAAGATTGTAACAAACAAAATTAGAATTTGAAAAAAGTTGCTACGGCTTAACTATTCCATTTTAGTTTTTTGACTATTGTTCCCCTTGCTGGTGCGACCAGGGACTAGTATACCACGGCACAGAATATAGTCCTGAACTAACCATTGCATCCACGTTTCGTACTGTGGGGAGCCGGAAACCTAAATTTATTCCTATTTTAACACTCCCTTCCTAAATTATTTTATACCTTACAATTTATCATCTAGATTTTAGACCGTTGGATCCTTTGACAAGCTGGTCCTAAAAAGAAAAAGCAATGGACTAATTATCTAAAAAAAACCCATCATGGTAGTAAATAAGCTCCTTGGTGGTAGATCATAACTTGGTGGTAGATCATAACATCCGGTCGCCGGCAAAGTTACCACCCATCGGGCAGAATCGTGCCGCAAAGCGACCTAGTCGTGTTCCGGCACGTTGCTCGATGAAGCCGTTTATGGGAAATGGGTCTGAACAGTTGCGGTGCGTTGGCGAACCGGTCTGACGTCGGGTTGGTGTTTGTTTTGTCGAGTGTCTAGTCGAGGAGGGTAGCGGGATCCGAAGCGACGGCTTTCCGCTGGCCGCCCGCAGATAGTTGGGGGCCCAATTAGTGGGATAGCCAACCACGAAAGGCTGCCCCGCCAGCTGTGAAAAATCCCAGGGTGGCTCCATCGTGCTGGTTGGCGACCAGACGAGGAGGCCCGATGGCGATCCCTGGGGGGGTTCGGGCGTCCCCGCAGTCTCCAGACTAGCCTCCCAGTGGCAAGACATCACCAATTTCGACGTCGGGTTCGATACGTGCCGTCTCGTTCAACTGCCATTTCCCATCCCTATTCACTTTTATATATTTTTTTTTTTATGAAAAAGTTAAGAAAAAGGAACAAGGTTACACAGCGGTTGCACTCCTCCTCATATAAAGTGCACCTCACTAATATCAGGGGTTTGCACTCAAATCTTTTAGCTGTCCACCACCACCTGGAGACAGAGCAGCCGCACTTGCTCTTTTTGACGGAGACGCAGATACAATGTCCTTTGAGCGCTGCATACTTGGATTATCCCGGTTACTCGTTAGAGCACAACTTTCGCTCACGGGCCGGAGTCAGTGTGTACGCGCGGAACGACCTCTGTGTTCAGCGTCTCCGTCACCTTGAAGACCCCACTTTTTCTTCCCTATGGGTTTTAGTGGACACAGGAAACGAAAAAATCCTGTATTCCTGTGTCTACCGTTCGCACAGCGGTGACCAGGAGACAACTCGTTTATTTGAGTATCTCAGTGAGGCTGCAGATATGGCTCTGTATCAGTACCCTTCGGCGCAGCTCGTCTTTCTGGGGGACTTTAATGCCTGTCATCAGGACTGGCTGTTCCCGTACCAGAAGACCGACCATGCTGGAAGAGAAGCGCGGAACTTTGCGTTGTCCTTGGACCTCTTTCAGCTGGCGAGGCAAGCGACAAGGGTACCAGATGTGGTAGGCCATACAGCAAATTGCCTGGACCTTCTGCTGACAACTGATCCGGACAGGTATCGTGTAGAGGTTACGTCCCCCTTGGGAACCTCCGATCACTGTCTGGTGAAATCTGTATTTACATATTCCCCACCAGCTTTCGAACCACATGGTGTTAGGCGAGTATGGAAATACAAGTCAGCAGATTGGGATGAGATGCGGCACTTTTTTGCGTCTTATCCTTGGCGGCAGGTCTGCTTCTCTTCTTTGGATCCGTCGAGTTGCGCGGATGCTATAACCGATGTGGTGCATCAGGCAATGGAGTATTTTATTCCTTTTGCTGACGTACCCATCGGTGGCAAAGCTCGCCCATGGTTTAATGCCGAATGTCGTCATGCACATGACCGAACACATTCGGCATACCTCATTTGGGCTGATGCTCGAAGCCTCAAAACTCCGGATGTAAGTACAAAGAAGAGAGCCTTTAACCAAGCTGCCAAGTCCTATAAAAAGGCATTGCGGAAGGCTCGTCTTGATCGGATCGTTAAGAATGGCGAAAAGCTCTCTGTCAGACCAACTGGCAGTCGAGCTTTCTGGTCTCTTGCCAAAGCGATCGAGTCGAACTTCTGCCAACCCTCACTGCCTGCTCTGCTGAAGCCTGATGGATCCCTGGCCCACACAGCAACAGAGAAAGCGAATGTATTTGCTTCTCTGTTTGCTGAGAATTCGCATCTAGACACTGGCAATGCTTCTCCAGAACATCTTCCTCACTGCGGTATTTCGATGCCTGAAATCCGCATCACTAACAAAGAGGTATGGAGAACATTGTGTCGTTTAGATGTGAATAAAGCCAGTGGTCCTGATGGTATACCAGTCATTCTACTCAAGACATGCGCAGCTGAGTTGTCTCCTGTACTGACACGTCTGTATCGCCTCTCTTTCATGACTGGAATAGTGCCAAAATCCTGGAAGCTTGCTAATGTGCAACCCGTGCCCAAAAAAGGCAGCCGTGCCGATCCTGCCAATTATAGGCCCATTTCAATCACCTCCATACTCTGCAAGATTATGGAGCGTGTATTGAACTCGCGGCTTCTAGCGTACGTAGAAGGTAACGATCTCCTCAGTGACCGACAGTACGGATTTCGCCGAAATAGGTCCACTGGGGACCTTCTAGCGTACGCAACACACATTTTAGGCGAAGCCATCGAGAGGAACGGAGAAGCGGTCGCCGTCTCTCTGGACGTCTCGAAGGCTTTTGACAGGGTCTGGCATGTGAGCCTTTTAAGCAAGCTTTCAGCATACGGTATATCTCCTGGTCTGATTGGCTGGATAACGGACTTTTTGAGCCGGAGATCTCTCCGTGTTGTTGTCGACGGGTGTTCTTCGGAACCCTTGACAATAAATTCCGGAGTACCTCAGGGGTCCGTTCTTTCTGCAACTCTTTTTCTGCTGCACATTAACGATCTGCTGAAGCCCGGTATCTATGGGTATGCAGACGACAGCACAGTTGTAGAAAGATATATGCCAAGTTCTCGGGCTAGTAGAGATGAAGTACAATCTGAAAGAGAAGCCATGGTGCAACGTTTGAATGACAAACTTCAGGCAGTCTCCGCATGGGGCAATGCCAATCTTGTCAAATTCAACGCCACCAAAACGCAGACGTGTTTGTTCACCGCCAAAAGGAGCCCCTTCACCTTGGCTCCTACTTTCCAGAATGTATCCTTGGAATACAGTGACTGGCTTCAGTTGTTAGGCTTAGAGATCTCCTCGAACCTCAACTTTGGTCGGTACATTGAGTCCAGAGCAAGAGCAGCTGCAGGAAAGCTTGCCGTACTTGCGAAGGTGCCACAGTACTTTACACCGGGACAGCTTCTTGTATTATACAAAGCACAGATCCGGTCGTGTGTACAGTACTGTGGCCACATATTTGCTGGTGCCGCAAAGACTCATCTTGCGGTTCTGGACTCAATTGAGAGGTGAGCAAAGAGGCTTATTGGCGACCCTAAATTGGTTGACGCCAAACTCCACAGCCTTGAACACAGGCGTAGAATTGCCAGCCTCTCAGTATTCTATAGGATACATTTTGGTGAGTGTGCGCAGGAATTGCACGACCTAATTCCCCCATCCCCCTTCCATCACCGGACGACCCGACGCACGGCAGGTTTTCATCCTTTTGTTGTGGACATTCCACCTGTCCGAACGAAGCGCTATGCTTCATCTTTTTTAGTGCGTACAGCGAAGGACTGGAACAATCTGCCGGCGTCGGTATTTCCGGCAAAATATAATGTGGGTGTCTTCAAGAGGAGAGTGAATAGGCTTCTAGGTTAATGCGCTTTACCACCTAAGACTACATTTCACTTTCCATCAGGTGGAATGTAGTCAAGCATTAACCTAGTTTTATATAAAAAAAAAAAAATAAATAAATTTTTGACAGTCGATCATGTTAACAAGTTAATATGATTGATCAAGCTTTTTTAATATGCAAGTGTAAATAAGGTGAAAATGATATTAATATATTAATATATGAAACATGTCAGTTATGACGTCAGATGAGTGATCACTTTCCTATATTGCCCCATAAACAACATGCCTACTCTGCGAGTATAATGACTTGTATGCTTGTACAATTTTGCGAACGAAAATGTATATCGTACACACAACGTCTTTAAACAAGACTATTAAACTATTAGACTAGTAGTAGTAGTCTTTAAAATATCCTTAACACTAGTATTAAAGTTTTGTATTTAATGCTGTAATCTCTTACAGTAATCAAAAGTACGCTAGACCAAAAGATTTATGTTTCGATAGTATCGAAGACTTGACTTTGAATACCTAATTAATGTAATGTTTGCAAATATTTATAAACATGTATAGCCATGTTAAGCTTATTTAAATTTATATAAATATAGAATGATAAATAAACCGATACGGGCAGGGATACGAACGCGTGACTACTTGGAAATCGTCCCGTCGCTCTACCAACTGAGCTACCGTATCGCTGTCCGCCTCGGTGAATTAATCCCTGCCCATAACGGTTTATTTTTCATTCCATATTTATATAAATTTACTTAATGTATTTTTTTTAGCGAAAACTAAATGGTCTATGCTTATAGGAAAAAAAAATTGTAAGCCCATCTTTCGGATGTGCTGTATAAACATCTTAAGAAATACTAGGTAGCTGTTGACACTCTTCAGGGACTGCCCGACCATTGCTTAGTATGTAGTGTAGTGTAACGCTCACAAAACTCCCGAACTGTCGATCTGTGAGCGAATTGGGATGGAACGTGGCAATTGTTTATACCCATGGCGGCTGGATTATTTTACTTTTGATGACCCTAGTGACTATCTATTTCTTAGAGATAATAATACGTTGAAACTACTATAGATTTTTAGTTAAATAACACTTTGACAAAGACAAAGTTTTACATATATTTAGATCCATTAAAGAAATCCGAAAACGTACAAAAAAATATATATTTCACAATATCTATGAATAATGAAACTATTTTATGCAAAAATATTTTCTAAACTAATAATAATAATTATATATTAAAAAAATATTTTATAAAATAATATTTTATACTTAAATACCATTTCAAGGTGAAATTACAAAATAGAAACTTGAGATATGAAACTGACAAACAACTATTAGAATCACACATGATCCTTCTGCAAAATTCGTTAAGAAGTATCTATACATATAATAAAATTGCCACTGATCCATTTCTGCACATTAAAAACATTTCAAACAAAACATCATATGAGGCCGTGGAGTTCAACCAGTGCAGCGTTTGCATTGTAAGCGCAATCAAAAAGACAAACAGATAAACAAACAAGGATTTTAAAAAATGCTGAAAATGGAATCTGTCAGTTATTACTTTACATCCTGGTATATTTTTTTAAATATTTTTAATGTACAAAGACTACTCCTCTACAGATTTATTACTTGTATAGAATAAGATTTTCATGGTATCTATTACGTCATTGACATAAATAGTCATAACTTTTTTATTTCTTAACCGATTTCGATGAAATAAACACTTAATGTTAAGTGAAGACTGTGATAATACATTCCTTGAAACGGCATTCAAATTTGTTAAGCCGTTTCTGAGATTAGCGTGCACAAACATACAGACATACAGACATACAGACTTGCAGATATACAGACAAACAAACAAACTGAAAATCCATTGTTTCGGGTTCTCTTGCTCTTATAAAGCCCTCCTATGATGTTTTTTTTTTATTTGATTCCATGTACAGGAATGGCTCAGTGACGATTTTATTATATGTATAGATTTAAAGTGCTCCAGAAATCTATCTTTATACATATAATAAAACTGTAACTGTTAGCTTTCTGTACATGAAACATATTTTCAAAAATTCATAATGGGGAACCATTATATAAGCAAGAGAACCCAAAACATTTTTTTTTAATTTTGTCTGTTTGTCTGTATGTCTGTATATCTCTGTATGTTTGTGCACACTAATCTCAGAAACAGATTTGGATGCAGTTTTAGTTACTAATAAGTATGAGACTAAGTATAAGATGTTTAATGAGCAAAAACTGAAAATGGAAAAGTTATTAATAAATTACACTATAATATAGAACGCTTTGACTTACTGACTAATAACGGTTTACGGAAAACAAAATAGTTTACTATTTTCTGCTCCTTCAGTAGAAAAAAATATGTGATAAGCGTGATATTCTAATAATAATAATAATAGATCCGTCAAACCAATTTTTTCTCATTTTTGAATTGTTATTTTTATAGACAATGTGTCTTTAACAACTTTTAATCGAATGACGTAATGATAAACTTTTATATAAACTTATGCCCAACTTTGCTTTAACTTCTCTATGTTAGTTCTTAAACTGGTAGTTAGAATACATTTCTTGTAATATATATACAAAAATATTAAATGAATGTATGTTTTACGCCTTCCGAGTTAAACTTTATAAGAGATCCCTAAGAAACTCATGGGTTCTCTTTGTGCAACTTTTGCAATTACCCCTCAAGCCAACTTTGGTAGTTCAAAGGAAACAATCTTATTCTATAGACAATTTATTGTAGCGATGGTGTAAATACCCTACTGTATCATGTTATTTGATATAAAACTTTATTGTAATAAGATCTCAACAATAAGAATGTACTATTGTGTTATATTTAGCGTCATTTCATTTAAATTGACTGTTTTACTGAACAAGCTTTTACAGCGATTAAAAAAGTTAAGAAAAAAAAGTTTCATTACCCCATACTCTAAGATGTTCTATAAATCTGCAGTTTTCAAAGTTCCTTGATGTTGGCAAGTATTTGGCCACCTCGATTGAGGAAAACCTTATTTTTTAAAATATTAGTCAGTTTGATGTTTCTACGATTGCGATGTACTTAAATATAATTAAATGGATCCTTCTAACTTGTTTTAACTCACCTTGAACAGCTGTCAGTTTTAACCATTTGCACTCACGGCGAGTTTAGGTTTTATTGTACAGATTGAGAGATTGTAAATAAGACAGGAAGATAACCTAAAAACTTAGCAGTATTGTTAAAGATGTTTTATGGTTAAAATCTTATAAACGAAGTTACAGATTTTTTTTTTTAAATCATTTTTTTTACACTAAGTTATATTTACTCTCTGTGACAAATAATAACATTGACATAATGATTTTTAAACATAATATTATATAAAACATATATATTTACACTGAGTCTTGTTCTTGGTAGTCGATTAAAAACCACAATCAAAGATAAGGTTATACAGTTATTAAAAACCATGACCTAATTAAGTATAACTGTTGACAAACATACATTCATGAATCACATTAAATTACTAATCCTAGTACATTTCCTTACGTTACCAATACATTTTTATGATTTTATTTCCGTTATTATTTACACAAATACTAAGTATTTTATTTAACAATATTGATTTTAAAACACTTGGTGGCTGAAAATTTGTAGTTTAATGATTGAATAATTAATACTAAACTTTTTATTTGTAAAGCCAAAATAATACAAAATTAAAATCAAATACAATTTACTAATTTATATACTTTCTGAAATGTTTTGTTTAATTGAGATAGGACCGAATTATACATACAATGTAGAGTAACATAACCTAATTAAGATTCTGTAAAATATTTGTGTAGGGTGTGATTTTTCATTACTTGGACAATTCTTAACTATGGAATAACTTTTAAATATTTAAATGTTTTTATATATCTAATATTTTATATAATAAAAGAAACATAACATAACATATGTTATGGGCAATACAAATGACATATTTGTTATAAAAATTTAAATTCAACAAATATGGACTATTTTGTATACTATTTATAGATTCTATTTTGTGGCACGTTTTAAGAATGTATAAAACCTCTCAACATCAAAAGGTCTTTTTCCACTCCGGACGTAAATGTCAAATGCCAACGTTTCCTGAAGTTAAAAGTGAAACGAACATATTTAAAGATATGATGTTATATTCACTTTTAAATGTCTATTTATGAAAAATGTAAATTATGTTTTATATTACAAACATTTTGATATGTACACGTTGTTGTTTTGACTCTAAATTTAAATTTATAATACAAGTATGTAGAATATAAGCAATCCAACAATATTTTTGATCAAAGGTTTGTTGTTTTCGAGACTTGTTGTTTGTTATGTCAGGGTTTGGACATGATGTATGGTAATTCTCTTTCGTTGTTCAACAATGCAAACGCAGTGGGATACATTGTCAGATAGCAGAAATAGGAATATTTTGTATATGTCATTATACTTATTATAGTTCCTATTTGTTACTGACAAAATTATTTTGCAACATGTTACTCTTAATGATTCGAGATGTTGATGAAACATTTTAATTGTCATACTGTTATTTAAATGCAAGTTATTTTCATACCTAATTCATATAATCTTATCTAGTATAAACCAGGTGCAGATATTTATATTGCTCTCTATATAAATTTATTCAAAGTTATATTCCCGCGGAATATGTTGATTGGTTTATTTTTATAAATTACGGTACGCTTGGTCAGCTACAAACAGGCAAAGGTTTTGAACCAAACCTGTACATTTTATTTCTATAGTTTCCTATATTTTTTTAATTGCGTATCAATTGCAAAAAACTGCAAATGCGTAAATTATGGTTAAAAAATATAACATTATCACAAGACAGAAATATGAAACGAAATTAAATTAAAAACATTTTAAATCATGAAAAATTTTAACATTTATTTATATTTAATATAAATTAAATCTTAAATTTTGTACATTTTACATTAACATTTTTTTTAATAAGCTATATATTAATTTACATTTATTAAATAACTTCAAAGCACAGTTATTCTCTAAGCTATTTTGGAACCGACATTTTGGACTAAATTTTACTCTACGTTGCATAACTTGACAAAAAGCTCAGCAAAATTTCTCAACTAAGATCTAAAAAGTCTTAAATTCCAGAAAGGCATAAATATTGCCTTTCTGGAATTGCTTTGGCTCATTATTTCATAACTGTTGAAAAGCCATTCTAACAAGTGCAGATGTTGATTTAATTTTCATTATACATTTATGTAAAAGTTAAAAAAACATTCGAGTTAAAAGGACTATCAATCTTAGGTTTAAAGAACTTTATTTCTCAAGAACACTACAGTTCACTTATGAGCATAGTATAACATATACAACTATTTTATTAAAAAATGCAACAAATATTTCGACCTTATGTATTTAGGAAGGTAATGACTCAAAAAAAAAGGAATGTTAGCAATAAACAATCAAGTAATTTATAATTGTAACTTTTTGGTCACGAGTATTATTAGTTTATAATGGTTTTTCTTTTTTAATTTTTTTAATTTTTTTTTTATTAATATTGATTTTTATATTTATAAATTTACCTTATAAATTATTTTACACCTTATATTTCAAGTATATATTTTTTTAATTTAGATTTAAATATAGAAACGCTTTCACTCATTTTAATATCATTTGGTAGTTTATTGTACCTTATAACACCATCAAATAAAATGTTTCTTTTACCATACCCTGTTCTTGGCGTAATGAGTGTCAGTTTGTGTGTATTTCTTAAACTGTGTGTATATTTGCGAGTTGTAAAAGAAGTCTGCATATGAATGTGCCCCGATAATATTTTTTTTATTAATATACATACGTTTACAGTGTAAATTTGCTCCAGATTTAGTATTTTTGTGGTTTTGTAAAGTATAGAAGTAGACGTTAGTTTGGGATATTGGAACAACACTTTTATAGCTTTGTTTTGTGCACGTTGTAGTGGCATAATATTAGTTTTGGCCGCACAGCCCCAGACCTCTATTAAATAGGTAAGTTTAGATTTTATAATCGCATTGTACAACATACATCGTATCTTAGGTGGTACACAAGAGGACATTCTCCGTAGTGCTCCAATGAATTGTGTAAGTTTATTTTTCACGTTTTCTATGTGGGGTCGCCATGTCAATCTATCGTCCAAAATTAAGCCAAGGTACTTTTCCTGGTGTGATCTACGCAGTGGATTCTCGTTAATATATAGTGATATATCGTTCGGTATTTTTTTATTTTTTGCACTAAAAATCATGTATGAACTTTTTTTTGCGTTAACAGTTAACAGATTACATTGACACCAAGTACTGTATTTAAGTAGATCTTTTTGCGCTTGTTTGACCAATTCTATTAGATTTTTTCCAAAATAAAACAGAGACGTATCGTCAGCATATAGCGTAATCTGTCCGATTAGGTTAATGTTAGTGACATTGTTTACGTAAATTAAAAATAGTAATGGTCCTATTACGGATCCCTGGGGGATACCGCAAGTAATAGGTTGGGGATTACTTGTGTAGCCTGGTGTGCCTATTTTTACAACTTGTGTTCGATTATCTAAGTATGATTGTAATAAACCATAAGCAGGTCCAGACAACCCTATGTTTTTTAATTTTCTAAGCAGTAATGAGTGACTAACGGTATCAAAAGCTTTCTGAAGATCGATGAATATACCCAGACAAAAGTTTTTCTTATCGAGTTCCATGTTTATTTTAGTTAATAAGTCAATTACTGCTGATACCGTTCCGGATTTTTCCCTGCCCTTCCCTGCTTGTTTATTACTTTGTATGTAAGATTACTTTGTATATTGATAGACTGCAAAGTTGGTGTCAGGCTCCAATAAGCCTATCTAGTCTCAACTTACAAACAAGTTAGTTCTCAATGCTCATAAATGCTTAATAAGATCCACTTTTTAATAAAGAGGACACTGCATCCTTGAATTCACATCCTTAATTCATTTAATCTTAACAAGGATTATCTGGTTATTGATTTTAAAATAATATATATTACATTGTTTCACAGGAACTGGTTCGAACTTGTGTTAATGAGTATGTTTTTATTTGTTAATGTTATGCCCTATTTTAAGTTTTATTTTTGAATGTCATCACGTAGTGGTAACTAAGATGACCTGGTATTTTATCTACGATAAGCGGTGTGGTAATGGTAATAATAAGAGTTTACCTGATTTTGATAATGGATGTAATGACTAATAACTAAACAATGTTTTTCTCTGTTTGGATGTTTTGGATACGGATTTAAAAAAAAATCTAAATATCTAGATATAAAGTATGATGGACTTCTGTAAAAATAAAATGCTTGTTAAAAACCAAATAGTGAGGTAAGAGAACAGTAACTAATATTTATAAAAAGGTTTGTTAAATTCTTCTACCCACAATGGTTACTTGTTATAGTTTTCTTGGTCATATAAATACTTTATGCTTATCAGAAACAACAATGGACTTTGGAATACTTAGGAGAATTGTAGTTCATAACGAGCTAATACTTAATAGTTTCGGTTTTTTGGTTCATTTAATATTTTTATTATTACTTGGAATTAAAGTATTTCTTCCAGTAAACTTATATATTTTGTAGATACATTTGTTTCATGGTGTTATTATAACAAACTCACTTAAGCATCTTTTGACATCTATTATTCTATTTAAATTGTATTGTCAAGTATTTGTGACATCTCTATTATTTCCGCTAAAAACATAAAGCCCATTTAATTGTCAGAATTTCAATTAAGTTTACAATTTCAGAAAGTAGCCGAGCGTACATTGAATAAGCAATGGTCTCTTTAATATGGCCCAGAGACACTGAATTACTGAATTTATAACTAACAAGGAAATAAAGTAGCAATTTATTGCAGTACTCATTTCAAATTCATCAAAACAAAATTGTTTTCAAGTTTCGAAATAGCTAAGGATTAATATACCGAAGCATTGTTTTCTTTATACAACAAACATTTTAATATTTTATTGTATATTTTTAAATTATAAATACCATATTTTTTTAAGAATCTCGTATATACAGGCCGACGCGACGTAGTGATACAAATCTCCCAAAGACGATCAACATGAAGATATTTTATTTGCTGCAGCTACTATGAGATGAATGAGACAGTCAAAGAGCAAACACTACTAGAAAGTACTAGTGTTCTTAATATCACTTCATCTCCGAATTTTGTAGCAGTGGTATATTTCTACGACACCACTTATCACACAACAATCTATATTTTTGCAAAGTTCATTGGCTGCGCCACCTAAGTGGTGCCATCAGATAGACCGGAAACGCTTTTGTCGCCTTGTACCTTAAGAAATATTGTTCTATATAATTAGCTTATGTATGTAGTCTACTAAACCCGAAAACAAAACGAGCCAAACTAGTTAATTCTGGACTAATTTCTTGATCCTACGCGTAAACCTGTCAAGTGTTTATTACAGTTTAGATTTTGACCATTAATTTACTTCAACTAATCAATGTCATTTTGATTTAGTATTATTTAAATTTATCAAAAAGAAAAGGTTAATCTAGATTATAAGATGTATAAAAAAATAATCTAATCATCTTTGTAGGTATAGTGACAGTTTATGTTTGACATTAAATGTACTTTTATTTTTCAATATAATAATTTTCATAATATCTATTTATGGATAATTCAGTCAGATATTTGTCATGAAAGCAAGAACTAATATCGGTACGTGATCTTCTGGGAACGGAGGGAATAATATCAATATTATAAATATTTGAATTCCATTAAGCGTATCACACGATCACTAAGAAATATCCAAATACTTACATATCTATTAACATTAACACATTTAGTCAAATATATGTTACTCTAAAATATAATATTTGGTAACAAAACTATATAAAATACCATCTGAAAAATCTAATGGAGTTATTTAACGGTCATAACTTAGATCTGATAAAACTATTGGACCTCATAAATAACAAAAAAAAGCCCTTGAAATTTTTACATCGTTACTCAATGGCGTGCCCAAAAACCAAGGTCAAATTACGTTGGTTTTTTAAGTAAATATTCGATAAGACTATTACTTAAAATATTAAACAACAGATAACTTAGTACGATAATTTTTATATGATATTAATTCTGGTTAACAATATTACGTCATATATTAAATGTAATAAAAATGTTTCTTTTTTTATAATGAGGACCGAAACCGTGTCGCGTCAAATTATTCGTTTCATAGGAATTTGATGGGGGATACCGAAGAAAATACTTACCAAAGGTTTTATTTACATTACAATTACCGTCTCTCGCGTCACATCTTTCACGTCATTGCAGCTTCCGAGATTTTTTCCGAAGAATGTGTTGTATCAAGTTACTAAGTCTAGTGTAATTAATTATATTTATATTATTCTTATCTAAAATATATACATTTTTATCAAATATAAAAATCTATTTAGCAATTGTGACGTGTGTTTTAAAATCATTAATTCTAAAAACTACTGAAGGTTAATTTAACGATAATATTAAATTAAAAATAACCTTGAACAGTCCTGATATTAAATCGGCTTCAAGGTTACAATAAAGTAGCTTAGTAATTTATTTTAACTGCCCCAACAATCACCTATAATACTAGGTTAGACGGTGAATTATGATAAGGGAGCAAAATTTTATGTTAGCGTTCGTAAAAAAAAGTAGCATACTTCTAATTGTGACTTACGTTAGGAAAAAAGAAAAAAATATGTAACCTATAGAAGTTTTACTGGTTCTCTCTTATGAGAATACATTTATGTTCAAGTTAGGAAACTCTGCTTATTTCAATGAACATTTTAGTTTAGAAGATGAGGTAATTAAGTTTCTTTTTTATTTTATTATACATTTTGTAAAACTAAAACTCTTATAATCGTTTATTAATTTCCAAAAAATATTATATACTTAATTAAAATAATGTAACTTAAACGCCGTTTAGCTTAAAACATATATTGCACTTAGGTATAAATATTTTTTTAATTTATGTTTATATATAACAATCAAATACAGATATGTCCACTGTCCACTGTCCACTGGGTTAGAAGTCTTTTTACTAATAAAAAAATATTATGGAGCTTACCATGTATGTATACTTGAGATATTTCTTTGTTCATCAGCAACCAGACCCAAACAATAAATATGAGTATTTATTATACATATTCTTATTAATCTGGATATCAAACCCAAGACCCACCAATTCAGAGGCAATTATTTGTGCCAGCTCGCAAGAGCGTAAAAATGTTACAATTTTATACAATTACAAACTTTAATGCTAGATTTTTAGTTTTTTCTTTTCATTTCACGGGTACACAATGTTTTATAATGAATTGTACATATTTTATTAATAAATATAGTTATATTTTACCATTATTAATAAATATATTTTCTTTGATAAAATTTACAAAATATCATTAATGGATGAAACTTGATTTCGTTTTTAGTTTTCAAAAAATCAAACCGCTTATAAGAATAAAATATTTGCAAGATGATTCGCCAATTCAACAAAACAATATACCATAAAACCCTTGTATTGTAATCAAACAAATGTTCTTTCATTCCAAAAACAAATACTCTTTCAATTTCCTGACGATTTCTCCTCAAATAAACGTAACTGAAGTTATTTTGGTTCAATGATAATAATTCGTTTGACCTTTATGTCTGTTACTGTATTGTTCACGAGGAGCTTTGGAACACTTGATGCTGAACTATTGCGTGGCTGGAGGCTATACGATGCTATTGAATATTCCAATTTGAAGCGCTGTTAAATACTTGACGGCGTGAAATCTTCTACTATATAGATTGCTTAGCTTTTGTGATTCATTACTGGAAGATAAAGAAGTTTGTAAGTAACATGTACTATACATTTTAAATAATTAAGGCTGTAGGCTCGAGTCCTGCTCCTGTTGATAAATAATAAGATTGTCTTTAATTTTAAATATAATATCTGCTCTACTTAAATAAAATGACAATAAAGTGAATAGGAAATTGATATAATGTTTAAATTTGATAAATGGCTTCCAGTCGTGACCACTTAGTACGGTAAATTACCCAACTGTCATATAGAATGGCAAAAAAATAAAATTTGGTTTTATTAAAATCTCATTTACCAGATTCTTTAAAGTGAAACTCGTATTGAATACAAAAAATATATTAAATGCTTGTATTCTTTAAAACAGATTTATTATTTTTAAATGAATTACTTAATAAAGAAAATTAAGGTTATCTTTCCCACAATGGTGTTAACAATACCTTTTCTTATAAGAGAAACTATGAATTAGAGAATAACTCCAACCAATAACTCTAGATGCTAAAAAATCTTTTATTTTTACGATCTAAAATTAAAGATTTGCATTTTATCTATAAACAGCTCCATGTGATTGTCTTGACCCAGTTACGTAAGTACTAAAGTGTATTTGTAAACGTAGCAAAGAGAACTGAGAATCGTTCTTTGATTAGAAATGTGATACATTTTGTGGAATGAATTGATACATACATTAAAATAAATGCTGGGCATAGGACGTTATTTATTTTTAATAATTATTAGGAGTTACGTACATGATACAGATACTGAATCCTGTGTTTGTTTGTTTGCGCATTACCTACTTAAAACCTACGAAACTACAAAGTGATTGGTGGTCTTATTGAGTGTGTTAACATATATATTATTTCGTTACTCTTATCTACTGAAGGTATTTATTACTGCATAAAACTTTCTTAATTCCACAGAAAAAATCCTAAATATATACTCTGTAATTAACCTATATTTTATATTTTAACTAAATTTGAAAGGATTCAGAAAAAATCTTTTTAATATATTTTTGTTGAAATTACGGACACATTAAGATAAATAATGTTCACTGACATAATCCCCACACAATTGCTATTTAATAAAATATTAAAAATTTATTTCCTCTTTGTAATAAGCCTCTACTACGAAGGCTTTACCCTAAATTATGTAGGATTTGAAATTTCACTTAGGGGTTATATTAATATTATATTTTAAAGTATGGTACATTCTTTACTTTACTTTTATTATATTTTGTACTCGTAAATGGCTATGGACACGGAGATGTATAAACTTATGTCAATGTAATAAGCATCTATCTCTTTGAAAGTTTTTTTTTTAAAAAAAACAAGGTTAATGCTTGACTACATTCCACATGATGGTAAGTGAAATGTAGTCTTAGGTGGTAACGCGCATTAACCTAGCAGCCTGTTCACTCTCCTCTTGAAGACACCCACATTATATTTGGTCGGAAATACCGACGCAGCCAGATTGTTCCAGTCCTTCGCTGTACGCACTAAAAAAGACGAAGCATAGGGCTTCGTTTGGACAGGTGGAGTGTACACAACGTAAGATGGATACCTGCCGTGCGTCGGGACGTCCGGTAATGCAACGGGGATGGGGGAATTAAATCGTGTAATTCCTGCGCACACTCCCCAAAATGTATCCTATAGAATACTGAGAGGCTAGCAATTCTACGCCTGTGTTCAAGGCTGTGGAGGTTTTTTTATTAGTTTCAATTTAGGGTCGCCAATAGGCCTCTTTGCTCGCCTCTCAATAGGGAACATTCACGTATTTTTTTTTTGACGTAAATTAATCATTTACCTCTCTATATCGTAGAAAAAAATATTAATAGGCTTGAAAAGATTCTAGTTTTTTTTCAAAGTGAAAATTAAAACATTGAGTAAATTTGACCCGTTTAAACACCGCCATTTTGCGCGCGCTTTGCGTGACGTCAAATGATACATCCAGTGAATGTTTACTATGAACTTTTTAGCAATTTCATAGATATTTTAAGTTTTAATTGCTTTACAAGTCATGGAAGAAGATAAAAATCATCTTACGAGTATTGTATAGTACCGGAGTGCAAAAATAGTATTAGAAAAACACCCGACAAAGTGTTTTTTGTATTCCAAGAGATGCGAAAATACAAAAACAATGGTGTACGGTAATTAAAAGGGATAATATATGTCCTAAATCGTGTTTATATGGTTGTGAAGATCAATTTAACGTAAGTATACTTTATTTATAATAAGTTTAATCTAATAGTTTAAATTTATAGTAAGTATTAAACATTAGAAAATTTGAGTTTAAAATTAACCTAACCTATCTTACAAATTTCAGTATAACTTTCTATAAAAACCGTAATCTTTTTTTGTTTTACGCAATTTTTATGGTCTGTCGATTTATTTCAGGTTAAGGAAGATACAGCAAATTGTATTGAATTTTAATATGTGTAACAAAACAACAAGGAGAAAGATGTAATCTAAGTTTGAAGAAAGGAGTTGTTCCTTATATATTTTTGTGGCAAAAACAACAGCTGATAGAATGAGAATGTGCATAGTCAAAAGGCAAAGATTGACATCGGTTAATGAAGCCTTTTAAGAGTTAGCTATCAAAAGTAGTGTTTAAAAAAATTGGTGACCTTTACGAAGAAGTGATATAGGTAGTAAGTCCTAGTACTGCCCATACAAATGTCTGTGATATTAATCAGCCAAGACTCAGTACTTCTCCTATTGAATGTGATGATCATAAGGCAGAGCCTTGCTTTTCGCATATTAAAGATAAATTACCAAGTGACTAAGCTGTGCAAGTTAATATTAAAACAAAGTATGGAAGTAAAGGTTTCAATGTAAATATACCTGCTGAAAAACAAAATGTAGCATTGTCACCATTTCCTCATTTAACACACAACATTGTTACACAACAGTTTTAAAAGTAAAACTATCTGTTTTAAAAAGAAAATTGTTTACTGAAAACACAGCTGATAATACTTCTATAGCATCTTATATCTTCTATATCTGCTGATTATCAACCAAGTTATTTATCTGAGTCAAGTGAAGTGAAAAATGATTCAGAGGCAGAAACATTTTAAAAATGTATTGTGTAGTAGCATGCTAACTGCTATTCATAAAGAGTTTGTAGGTATTTGTTTTGTTAGAGTTGATTGAGTATTTAGAAAATGTTTTTAAGGTTACCTAAACAATTGTATCATTTAATAAAACCTTTAAGCACGAAAATATAGGTTTAAATTATTTATTTTTCTCAGTCACACTGATACCACAGTATGAACTTAAACGCCGATATATTGAATGGTGTGTCAAATGACGTCACATTTCCTTTCGACCAATGGTGGCGCGTTTTGGAATTTTGAATTTCGCTCCCTAAAGTTACACTTTTCATAAATTATTTTATGGCCTTAAATGATTAGTAAATTAAAAAAAATGATTTTATTATAATAAGATGATAAAAAGTAATCGAAAAAAAAATATTTGAGACCATTTAAATTTTTTTGCATGTTCCCTATTGAGTCCAAAACCGTAAGATGAGTCTTTGCGGCACCAGCAAATATGTGGCCACAGTACTCTACACACGACCGGATCTGTACTTTGTATAATACAAGAAGCTGTCCCGGTGTAAAGTACTGTCGCACCTTCGCAAGTATGGCAAGCTTTCCTGCAGCTGCTCTTGCTCTGGACTCAATGTACCGACCAAAGTTGAGGTTCGAGGAGATCTCTAAGCCTAACAACTGAAGCCAGTCACTGTATTCCAAGGATACATTCTGGAAAGTAGGAGCCAAGGTGAAAGGGCTCCTTTTGGCGGTGAACAAACACGTCTGCGTCTTGGTGGCGTTGAACTTGACAAGATTGGCATTGCTCCATGCGGAGACTGCCTGAAGTTTGTCATCAAGTCATTCAAACGTTGCACCATGGCTTCTCTTTCAGATTGTACTTCATCTCTACTAGCCCGAGAACTTGGCAGATATCTTTCTACAACTGTGCTGTCGTCTGCATACCCATAGAAACCGGGCTTCAGCAGATCGTTAATGTACAGCAGAAAAAGAGTTGCAGAAAAACGGAACCCTTGAGGTACTCCGGCATTTATTGTCAAGGATTCCAAAGAACACCCGTCAACAACTACACGGAGAGATCACTGGCTCAGAAAGTCGGTTATCCAGCCAATCAGACCAGACGATGTGCCCTACGCTGAAAGCCTGCTTAAAATCATGCCTCACATGCCGGACTCTGTCAAAAGCCTTCGAGACATCCAGAGTGACGGCAACCGCTTCTCCGTTCCTCTCGATGGCCTCGCCTAAAATGTGTGTAGCGCATGCTAAAAGGTCCCCAGTGGACCTATTTCGGCGAAACCCGTACTGTCGTTCACTGAGAGATCTACGTTTGCTAGAAGCCGCGAGTTCAATACACGCACGAGGTGATTGAAATGGGCCTATAATTGGCAGGATCGGCACGGCTGCCTTTTTGGGGCACGGGTTGCACGTTGGCAAGCTTCCAGGATTCCGGCACTTTTCCAGTCTTGAAAGAGAGGCGATACAGACGTGTCAATACAGGAGACAACTCACCTGCGCATGTTTTGAGTAGAATGGCTGGTATACCATCAGGACCACTGGCTTTATTCACATCTAAACGACACAATGTTCACCGTACTTCTTTGTTCGTGATGCGGATTTCAGGCATCGAAATACCGCAGTGAGGAAGATGTTCTGGAGAAGCATTGCCAGTGTCTAGATGCGAATTCTCAGCAAACAGAGAAGCAAATACATTCGCTTTCTCTGTTGCTCTGTGGACCAGGGATCCATCTGGCTTCGGCAGAGGAGGTAGTGAGGGTTGGCAGAAGTTCGACTCGATCGCTTTGGCAAGAGACCAGAAAGCTCGACTGCCAGTTGGTCTGACAGAGAGCTTTTCGCCATTCTTAACGATCCGATCAAGACGAGCCTTCCGCAATGCCTTTTTATAGGACTTGGCAGCTTGGTTAAAGGCTCTCTTCTTTGTACTTACGTCCGGAGTTTTGCGGCTTCGAGCATCAAATGAGGTATGCCGAATGTTGTCGGTCATGAGCATGACGACATTCGGTATTAAACCATGGGCGAGCTTTGCCACCGATGGGTACGTCAGTAAAAGGAATGAAATACTCCATTGCCTGATGCACCACATCGGTTATAGCATCCGCGCAACTCGACGGATCCAAAGAAGAGAAGCAGACATGCCGCCAAGGATAAGACGTAAAAAAGTGCTGCAACTCGTCCCAATCTGCTGACTTGTATTTCCATACTCGCCTAACACCATCTGGTTCGAAAGCTGGTGGGGAATATGTAAATACAGATTTCACCAGACAGTGATCGGTACACGATACCTGTCTGGATCAGTTGTCAGCAGAAGGTCCAGGCAATTGGCTGTAAAGCCTACCACATCTGGTACCCTTGTCGCTTGCCTCACCAGCTGAAAGAGGTCCAAGGACAACGCAAAGTTCCGCGCTTCTCTTCCAGCATGGTCGGTCTTCTGGTACGGGAACAGCCAGTCCTGATGACAGGCATTAAAGTCCCCCAGAAAGACGAGCTGCGACGAAGGGTACTGATACAGAGCCATATCTGCAGCCTCACTGAGATACTGAAATAAACGAGTTGTCTCCTAGTCACCGCTGTGCGAACGGTAGACACAGGAATACAGTATTTTTTCGTTTCCTGTGTCCACTAAAAGCCACAGGGAAGAAAAAGTGGGGTCTTCAAGGTGACGGAGACGCTGAATACAGAGGTCGTTCCGAGCATATACACTGACTCCGGCCCGTGAGCGAAAGTTGTGCTCTAACGAGTAACCGGGATAATCCAAGTATGCAGCGGTCAAAGGACATTGTATCTGCTTCTCCGTCAAAAAGAGCGAGTGCGGCTGCTCTGTCTCCAGGTGGTGGTGGACAGCTAAAAGATTAGTGAGGTGTACTTTATATGAGGAGGAGTGCAACCGCTTTGTCAACTTGTTCCTTTTTAAAAAAAAAAATATAAAAGTGAATAGGGATGGGAAATGGCAGTTGAACGAGGCGGTACGTATCGAACCCGACGTCGAAATTGGTGAGGTCTTGCCACTGGGAGGCTAGTCTGGAGACTGCGGGGACGCCCGAACCCCCCCCAGGGATTGCCATCGGGCCTCCTCGTCTGGTGGCCAACCACCACGATGGAGCCACCCTGGGATTTTTCACAGCTGGCGGGGCAGCCTTTCGTGGTTGGCTAACCCACTAATTGGGCCCCCAACTATCTGCGGGCGGCCAGCGGAAAGCGTCGCTTCGGATCCCGCTTCTCTAATCGAATAGACATCCGACAAAACAAACACCAACCCGACGTCAAACCGGTTCGCCAACGCACCGCAACTGTTCAGACCCATTTCCCATAAATGGCTTCATCAAGCAACGTGCCGGAACACGACTAGGTCGCTTTGCGGCACGACTCTGCCCGATGGGTGGTAACTTTGCCGGCGACCGGATGTTATGGTCTAATACCAAGGAAAGTAATTTTACAGTGATTGAAACCAAATAAAGAAAATGCTAAAATGTTTTGCTATGTTATTTCTTCTGCTAAAATAGTAGAGACAGTATTGAACGCCTTACAACGTATAATCAAACATTATTTTAAATAAGAAATCGAATTTGACCTTTTCAAAACTATGTATTATATAAATATATCAATAAATAAACAATATCATGTTGTATAACAAACTTATTTAAAAAAAAAAAACGATAACCATCTGACATTATTGTTACACATGCAAATGGAAAACCAAGAAAATCACACTTGTAGCACATTGTAGACCTCGTGAAATAGACGATAACACTTCGTAGTTATGATTAAAGTAACTTCGACCTTATTAGTTAAACTTTAATGGTTATAATCGTATATAATGTTACATATCTTGTTATAAAGTATTAATATACAAATAAATATACTTCTATATAACCTGACAAGAAACTTATAATAAAAGCTTCGTTCTTTGATTACATGCTGTCTTAGAAGGTTACAATATGTATGCTACGAAAGATTTCCAGATATGTATTTATTTAATTTTCTTCGCATATTACAATTACAGTTTTATGTTAAATTCGAAAATGTCACGTTACGTTTTTGGGAATTCCCACTGTGTCTATTTGTGTGTAACAAATCAATATTTCAGTCGCATTGACCCATATAGAGAAGATGGAAAGTAACAAAAAGTTGGAATGCAATGACTCCAATGCTTAGCTTTCAGTCACGCGATCTGTTCGCGTCGTAAGCTTACTGCCAAGTAATATAGATATACAAACTCTTAGAAAGGACCCGATCAAGTTTATCGTTTTCATGGCATATGTTATTATTAAAACAGATTTTTATATTTATTATTATGCTTATATTAGTTGAAGTGAATTTATAATAATCTATTATAAATATGTTGAAAGCTAAAGCTTTTAAGTTAAACCGAATTAAAGTCTGGAGACAATTGATTGGAACAAAAAATATTTTTAGCTTCCAGAAAGACTGTTTTGTATTTTTAGTTTCACAGATCATTGGGGAAAAAATATAACGTAAAATCTATTTGGGTTTTAATTATATTCACTTGAAAATTTCATATATTTGGGTATAACGTTTTAAAAAGGTGATAACCCTAAATAATAATATAAAATGGTTTATTTAAATATAGATCTAATCATTCATACATAATATGTGTATAGTATGTTGACAAAATGGCACACTCTTTTTCATTAAAAGTATTTAATAGAATAAACTATAAAATTACAAAGACTTATAATAAATTTCTTCCTTTTACCATCATTATCAACAATAATAGCCACTTCTAGCCGTTCCTAAAATTTATAAGCAATTCCTTGGTCGCTATAACAACGGCCAGCCCTACTGTTTACGAGCCGAAGTTTGCACGAGAACAGTAACGCACCACCTTTGAAAGCGAACCACCGTCGAATTTGTTATATATATAGTGATAGAATATATCTAAAAACATATAATACGTATATCAATTTCACTTTAAAGACAACACACTACAAGAAAAAGAACATTGTTATTTTCACCAATATGATTTACACTATAGTAGTTTTGATGCTGGTGTCATTAGTGTTGTCAGCGAGAGAACCTAAGCAGATAACTTTGGCAAATCAAGGGACGATAGCCGGGATGTACATGACAAGGTTCAGGACTAAGAGAATAGCTGCATACGTTGGTATACCGTACGCGCAACCTCCAATAGATTTTAGAAGATTTGCCCCGCCTGAGTATACCGATCTTCCTCAGTGGGAAGGTGTTAGAAATGCAACCACTTACGCACCGGATTGTATGCAAAGTGATCCCAAGAAAGAAGATGTACAGCATCCATTGAACAAGCATGATGAATTATTTGCAAATTTGCTGGAGTCACAGATGGAAGAGCCACGAAAGAAGGAATATTCTGAAGACTGTCTGTATCTCAACGTCTACGTGCCAGATGGTATGTTCTACCATCAATTATAAACAGATTCGACTAAAGCGAATCTGTAGTTTTAAAGATTTAATAATAATAATAACTCTTACTAAAATAAAATAAAATCAAAATGAAAATATAATAAATACTCAAATTATTATATATTATTAAATTATAAAAGGACAAAACGTATGGAAAAGTAATTAACAAACCTTTATCTTTACGAGTATAATTTATGATTTACATATTTTATCGCTTTTATGTTAAAAATGTATACACCCTCCATTTACAAAAAATAAAAACCAAAATACACGATGACCTACTTTTAAAAAATTCACGTAATTTCCCCTTCATCAGATAAGACTGCCATTTCGCCCTCAATTGTGTTTCTACATATATCTAGGTTGACCCCCAAAATAAACTGCGGTGTTATAACGATAAATCATTTTCGTATTACTTGTAAATGATAATTTACTTTGAATAATAATGTTACATTTCTCAAAAGGAGATCATTTTACACATTGGCATGCATAATTAATAAGAAATGTTATGTTCAACAGTTTATTTCGAACCTTGTTGGAGTGCTATTGAATAATTATTTAGTTATAGTATAATATAGTTATATACATACATATATCTATAATTTAAACAATTTACTATAATTTAAACGATTAAAACTTTCCTAAGTCAAACTTTGAAGGACATTCGAGTCTTCGCGTTTAAATTCTGTGGGTAACCAAGTGATTCCACTGCGCTGTGACATAGACACTTTAAGGTCTCATGAAACCATTATTCTAAGAAACATATTTGGACAATATTAGACAAATATACTAATTTTACAATGTTTCTATTGTTAACATTTTTTTATATGTGAATAAAAATAAAACGTATAAAAAATAGCCTGTAGGGCAGATCTATAATTGCTAGGTGTAATTGATACATAATAATAACAACATTTTAACAATATCTTAAAATAATATATTTTTTTATATTTATCTGATGGTCTGTTTGTTCAATAATTTGATCGACCAGACAGATTTTTGTGCAATTAAATGTTGTTGTCAGTTAATTTATGTGTATAAACCTTAAGTGAAGACTGATCAAAGAGTTATCATTTGAGTCGAGGGAGAAGAGAAAACAGAAGAGCTGCTGGCAATAGGTATTAAAAAAAAATAGGTTAATCGAACTCAATGTTTGAAATAAAACATAAATAAAACATTAATATTTGTAGTAATCATGTTCAATCAAAAGTATCAAAGAAAAACGTTTTTGTTATTCAACGTTCTCCCAAAGGCATTATAACTGGTTTATATACGAAAGTTTTATTGATGTTTTTGGTAATACATATATTTTCTTTTGTCTAAATTGGCGCGTAAAACTAATAATCTAAATAAACTGGCAAATAAAAAATAGAATACGGTTATTTAACATATCAGGTACATGTAATTTTTTAAGAAGCATGAGAAAAGATATTATTTTATTTATAATTTTTAAGTGTTAATATTATTTCAAAGGATATTAAATAGTTTATTATATTGTTGTCAATTCTAGATGTTATGATTTTATTATTATATCAAATCTCTCACTGCAAATAATTAATACATATCAACCTTCCATTATCCCAATTATTTGAGTTCAGCGCAGTAAATCATAAATAAATATATTGCAATAGGATTGGTCAAAGTTTTAAGGATAAAACCTTCGACAAGACGTCAACCCTTCTTGGGAATATGTGACCTATGGCTCCCTCGGGAAGATATAGGTACATTTCTAAGCCACGGCCGCATGACTTACTGTCAGCAATCCTAAAACATGAGATCTTTTACAAATTACCACTACTTAAAAATCCGAGGAGTTTATGTTTTTTCTTCTAGTTAAAACATATCCAAATCAATTTTAATTTTATTCTATAATGTTTAGCCTTGAGAAGACTTTTTATTTACAATATAATAAAATATATATTTGTAACATTATAAATAAATATAATAATATTTATTATTTTGAAGTAACTAATTTACAAAGAAATTACTTAAATCTGTTATTTTCAGATACTCTGCAGTAAACATTTTAAATTTTGACCAATCAGGATATTTTTTCCTTTTAGAACACTTGGTCCCCGTTACTCGAGTGGTCATTACGAGACCCCATCGACAGTCTTTATAATGTGGGTCGTTAGAGTTTTATGCATGAGTTAGGTATTTTAGAAATAACTTCACTTAAACACGGTTTCGGTAAGTGTTGGGAAAAAATATCGAGAGTATATAAACCTGCTCACAAAGTATCGTTTAGGCGCCAAATATATTTGGCAGATTTGATCGATCACTGATAGGTCTAAAGTACCTGGTTATTTAATCTGCTATTTATATTGTTTTTGCAAAAAAAAAATCATGTGTACCTAAATAAATTACCCCTAAGTAAAATTGCGAATTTAAGAGTAAAGTAAACAAAATTTAAGGAAAATATCACATGTCTATAAGCACGTATTTTTTTAGTGAAGTACCCATCTGTAAATGTCGCTTATGTCATTCAAGAAATTACCGTCATCAATGAAAACCATAACCTTTTCGCTACGATAACATCAATTTTATTGGACTATTATAAAAAAAACAGCCTTATTTGGTATACCTACCCATATTTTTTTGCGACGATAGATGCTTCGAAAAACATGATATATATTATTTATATGCTTGACCTCAATCAACTTCAAGATTCAGAAATAGCTTTAGCAAATGCTTTATTATTCTGAATCAAGCATCAATCTCAAACTTATAAACTTACGCAAGTGAATCAATTTATATTATATTACGTTTCCATCTTTTCTGACAGACGGAATAATGATTTACTTTCGGATTTGACTCTATAATAAATCCAAGTTTCTTCTTACAAATTACAACCCTTTCTCTCCGATAATGTCGACTTAAATTGTGGAAATATAAGGATCTCCTCGTTTGCCTATTTTATTAGGATTGGTCCGATTTTATTTTAAGAATGCTTTATAAATTATTTAAATAAATATATATTTTAAGAGACTTACGTACATAGTTAATTGATTCTAATTCTGTTTTCTAATTGCTTTTTCTTGTACTAATGTTTTATGTTTTAAGCGCCTTACTCTATATTTGCATTGTATTTTCGGGTTGACTGGTATAGAATGCTTTTAAGCTTAATGTCCGCCTATTGTACTAGTTTTAAGCAATAAATATGAAAAAAAAAATAAATAAAAAATATATATATAGTAGCGGTATATAATCTAGTAAACATTTGGAGAGAAGTACTTAAATTAAATAGAAGATACTACTTTTTGGGCACATTTTGAAAAGGTTAGGGAAAATATTAAACAGGATGTATTTTCTCAACATCACAATTTGTACACACTATGTTTCGTTACAAAATTATTTCACAATTAATTTCAAACAAAATATTTCAACATAGTTCTTTTTTCCTTAAAAAAAATAAAAAATAATAAAAAAAATTATTCCCTAAAATGTGAAATGATTGGTTTATGATTAACATTTATTGTTTTGCTTTTTATGTTGGTATTATTCTAAAATTTTAACTATTATTCTTAAAAATATTAATATACCCAATCAAGAGAACTACTTTGTATCATGTTAGCAGTTTAACAAGAAAAATACTTACTAATATATTACGAACAAACTAACGAAGATGACTTTTGTTAGTTAGTTTGTTACCATTAAGACTTGACAACTCCTCTTAAAATATTTATCGTACTTCATAGACAAATCTAATTTAGCATCTATTTCTTAAAAAATATTTTAATAATATAATATATAAGATAGATAGATAATTAATAATTGACAATAAAAAATGCAGTACTTTAGAAAACAAAACATGATAAATAATACTAAAATATATAATATTAATACTATAAGGCTAAACTATTTGTCAAAAATAATATTTCCATCAAATATTTGCATAAACATGCGTGTCTGTTAAATAAATCATGCGAAGATTTATTTGGGTATGGCTTTTATTGTTAATGGATCTGATAGGTGCTATTATCACCCAACTAATAATATTAAATTAATAGCCAATATGGAAGTGTGAACCCTCTTTAACACCCAACACACATGACCCCAACCGTAATCATGTCAAAATATAATTAACTTTGGCGTTACACTTCCCAATGAACCGGAGTGGATGTTCAGTTTAAATGATTTATCTCTTGATTAATATCTAGACTTCATTATAGTGGGTTACTTACTGTTTGTGTCCATAATTTATGTAACTATAGGTTTAATTTATGAACGTGAATTACACGTGCTATGTAATTAATTGCAAAATGAGATGATTATCATTATCACTCTTGGAAGGTAATGCAATTGCAATCCTTTATTAAGAGATTTATTCGTATGCATAAGCAAATATATTTTTTTATATTTTTCAATAAACTGGGCTCTTTAATGTTGCTCTGTTTAAAATGGATGCCTTAACTGACAGTGAAATATTTGGTACATACTAACCGTTTAAAGCCAGACTTTAATTATTGGAAAGCTTCTGTAAATAATGTTAGTGTTGCTTTATTGTAAAATACATTGAAAAGTACATACATTGGAAGTGCACCGTTTATATTAATGAACATATATTTTTTATAAGCTTTTCAGTGAGTAATTTAAGATTGAGGTAATTGCTACAAATGTTTGCATCTCAAAAACTTAGGTATTGAGATGCAAACATATGACAGCGATACGGTAGCTCAGTTGGTAGAGCGACGGGACGGTTTCCCAGTAGTCGCGGGTTCGAATCCCTGCCCGTATCGGTTTATTTTTCATTCTATATTTATATAAATTTGTGTGTTCATTATATAGATATACCATTGTGACATTCTTGTCTTTAAATTTCCTCTACTACTTTTAATTATTATTACTACATATATTTTGAACTGCGACTGAAGAAGTTGTCTCTTAATTATTACAAATATTTCGAATAACTATGAAATTACACTAATTACATAATACGTTATATAACGTATTTAAAATCAGAATACGATATTTAAAAGTTCAAGTATGTGGCCCCAGTAGTTCAACTAATCCAAGGATGAATAGAAACTACATCCTCAAGCTAATGCAAATAAAATGTCGAACTACAGTTGAACTAGTGGGAACTTGCTAGGAAGTTCCTATTATCTGCTAAGATCTGTTACTGATCTTAAGGCATAATGTAACCATAAATAAGTAAGCTTAACTGTAAAAGTTAAGTTTAATAGAATTTAAACATGTTATTGTTTTATTATATGTTATGCATTATATGTATTACATTGCATTATTCGTATATTTTCTTCACAATTTATTTTATTCACATGAGAAGTAAGAACGAAATTTTATTACATATGGAATATGTTTTCAGTATCTCACTAGAAACTACGTGTTCAAAATTATTTCACGCGATCCCATTATTTAAGAATGTTTCAGAACTTTAAAATATAGCTGATATAGTGAAGTTTTACTAACTGATAATATTTTTAATCTACTTATATATTTTTAAATTCGATTTATCATGGTCAGCTAAAAATATTCTTAACAAGATAAAAGACTCTTTAGTAAAATTCTTCTCTATTAATAAAAATGTTTCTAGTCTTATAAAGCTTATCAGATTTTATTATCTTTTAAAATAATATCTCTGTCATAAGTATTTGTAGTAAGTATTTTTTAAAAGTTTTAATATACAATTTATACGATTTATAAGATAAGATAAGCTGATCAAAGCTAGCTGCTTTATTTAGTTACAGAAATGATTGGGATCCATTACTCCCCGCTATCCTCAATCATTGCAGCTATTTGTCAAATTGATGTTATTTGACGTGCTTCGAAAGAGTATTACTTTTATTACAATATTTTTATATGTTATCTTAAAAACTTATTTACTTATAGAAAAGTATATTTTTTTGAGAATATAATTACTTAACTTGTTATAAGTTTGTTGGAAAAGTTGTTATTTTCAGTTCTTTTTATCAAAGCATCATGTATGTATATGATTGTACCGTCATTGACTAAGATCAAATATGCATGTCAAAATGCACAAAATATCACAATTACCCCAAAAACTGGGAAAATAAAAGCAGTTTTAGAGCAAACACAAAAGGTGCATATTAATTGTGATTTATTACCTTAAAAATAGTTACAACATATAATAAATTTATAAAATAAAAGTTGACCCCAATTGTCAGCTAAGTACAACTTAATAGCTACCAACAATGTAAACTGGGCTTCACAGTTCTTAGTAAATTCTTAGCATTAATGCAAGAATGTCGTGCCAATACTCTTGTTACAGCATTTTGTGTTGACTCAACCTTAATCCACCACGTAACCTAAATGACGGTGAATTATGGCGCATGTGGTAGACAAGACAGTCGCAGGCATAAATTCGACAAATGTAACAGATAAGACAGACGCTGATGTGACTCGCCCAGCAGGGCTTTTGGCTAACTAGTTGCAATGAATCGCTAATTGCGAACCGAACTTTGATTGTCATCTTAGTATAAAATACGAAATTAGCCATTTGACAACCATTCGTTACGCATT
The DNA here is from genome assembly GCA_959347405.1 of Napeogenes sylphis. Lineage (NCBI taxonomy): Eukaryota > Metazoa > Arthropoda > Insecta > Lepidoptera > Nymphalidae > Napeogenes > Napeogenes sylphis. The sequence goes on from OY365783.1 coordinate 4,355,571, forward strand.
TTATCATTTGTGCTGTCATAAAAGATAGATACCTAATGACAGAAGTAATGAACCTCATAGTGATTCTGATATTATGTCTATATTTTATATGGTTTTTCTTTACCGAATAAATTCAATTACATCCAACAAAAGAACATTATGATTTCCTGGAAGGAAAATTGAATCTCTACTTTCTCATTGTTATTGAAGCTTAAAAGTATTATCGTAGAACTGATTCGACTTGGCCATGAAGAGTGACTAACACGAAGGAAACACATACTTTTGCAATTCTATTGCATATTTGTGCATTTCTTTCATAACTTTAAGGTTTTTTCTTAAGAAACATAGTTTCTTATAGGCGAAATATTTGTATAATAATTTATGATTGTTTATGATTTATGTTTCTTATTTACTTTTAAATATTTTCATTAACATGCATTTTAATTACTGTTAAGTTTTTACATTTTAGCGTCGTTTATATAATATTGCGTTCATTACCGACGTTGGAAATAACTTAGATGGTTTGTTATTGTAATATCCTAAATTGTATGAAAACAAAATATATTAATAACAATTTGGACGGTGATTTCACTTTGAATTTCGCTAACGCCATTCCTTTTATAAGAAGGCCCATTATTACAAAATGCCTACATTAAAATTAATATTAATATTTCCTTAATCTCTGTATTGGATTGTCGATATTAAAATATTTGACCTGTAACGGCGCTAATATAATTTCAAGAAATATAAAATTGTTGTACATTAAAAATAATTTCACTGTTTCAGATTTTAAAGTAGAAGGATATCCTACAATGGTCTGGTTCCACGGAGGTGATTTCGTTCGTGGCAGTCCTAACAGTATTAATCCATTTCAGTTGGTACTCAAGCAAAAGGTACGCAAATCTCCATAATGTACTTAAAAGCTTTAAAATACTTTTAACATTTACAAACCCACCAAACCATGAAGATGTTTAAACGAGTATAAAATGATTTCTTTCAGGTAATATTTGTCTCCGTCGCGTACCGATTAAATATATTCGGTTTCTTTTCAACATTGGATAATGAGGCTCCCGGGAACTTCGGCATGTTGGACCAAGTAGCGGCATTAAGTTTTGTCAAAAACAACATCGAAGGTTTTGGAGGTGACCCCGACAATGTTTGTATATTTGGTCACGACGCAGGCGCTGTGAGTGTTGGTCTGCATTTAGTATCTCCATATTCATCGGGTCTCTTTCAAAAAGCTATTGCTATGAGTGGAAACGTACTTGCACCAGAAACTGTAAATATAGGCAGAAAGGAACTAATAACGGTCGACAAAGTGGCAAGTGCTTTTAGTTGTTTTCGAAAACCAACATTTCAGTTGTTGGACTGCCTTAGGCGTGTTAATTATCAAGCTTTGTTGGATATTGGAGAGCCGCTGGCTTCTTGGAAACCCATCGTGGATAGTGGTTTTAGTAACATATCACAACCTTTTTTAACAGATTTACCAAGTAAAATGTTCAAAGAGGAAACTTTCACCCCCGTTCCACTTTTAACAGGGTATACAAATATGGAAGATGCTCTCTTACTAGATAAAGGAGGTGGAGATTCAGGAATTAGTCAAAGAGAGTTTGATGTTATGCGCGAAGAGGTGATATTATCCGATATAACCGTGGATAACAGTTCCTGTTTCACAAATCAGCACCACATACAGGATGCAGTCGCGTTTTTTTACAAACCCATTCCTCCTACGACAAATGAAACGATATTACGTAAACAATTTTTAGACTTTTATACTGACAAAGTATATGGGGCCACCACTTACCAATTAGCTACATATATGAGTAAACTTGCACCTGTTTACCTTTACAGATTTGATTTGAAACCTTTTACAGACGCAGCCAATGAAGGCATACCAGACTGGATAGCAGTGCCACATAACTTTGATTTGATATTTACATTTGGATTACCGTACTTAGCATTACCAGAAGATTTAAACAAATGGGACTATAGGGATAAGAGTATATCTGACATTATCATGAAGATGTGGACAAACTTTGCATGGTCTTCTAACCCGACCAATTCCGGCGTTATTATTCAATGGGACATATTCGAAATAGAAAAACCTGGATTCTTCATTATAGACAGGCAAAATTTTACAATGAGCACACCTCAAACAATAAATTATAAGGCATTCGAATTTTGGACAGATTTTTATCCTAAAGTAGTTGAAATCGGTACAAAGTGTTGCAAAGAAATCCAGGATGATTCTGGCGCTGGTTCCGTCGTAACAAAACGAATTATATTAAATTTAGCCGCTCTCAATTTTATTGTTATAATTTTCTTATAAGACCTTTTCAATGTGTAAATAGATTTGAACTTTATTTTTATATTATATTTCATAGAGCCGCTTTATTTATGAAAAGTTATAGAATAAGTATTTTAATATAAGATAAAATATTTATGTACTTAAGAACCTTCTAATAAATTTCTTAAAGCATTCTTTTCTTTTAACCACCAGACAGATAAGTTTTGACGTGAAATTAAAAAAAAAAAAAGTTTCTATATCTCGTTACATTCGTACTTTAATTAATATTTTTGATACTTCAATCAAATAAATATTAAGTAATTAATAGTATTTTGTAAAATACTGTTTTTTTTTTAATTTACAGCAGTACATTTACATCTGACCATTTAACAATTTAAAGCACAATGCTTATCGTATTTCCAGAACTTAGACATTTTGATCAATATCCGTCTATTGTTTCGCGAATGTTTCGTGATTGGAGGTCATTATTTATAAAACTTAGTTGTTCGGACGTCAACGTAAACGATAACGGCCAGAAATATTGTGCTTTTGTTATTTCATGCTTACAATACTTGGTATTTTGTTGAAATCACGATATTGGATTTTTGTGTTTGCTTGTTAACTCATTTAAATTTTACTTTGCTTGGCTCCATTCGCGGCCGAAGAAACAATGTGTACCTTATTACACCCAGAAAAAATGTTTTGCAAGTACTAATATAATATTTAACATAATATTGTATTTTACTTATTGATTAAATCTATGTATTTAGGTGTAAGGAAAATTAAGCCTTTAACATACTACAGCCTCGAAGAGCAGAATATTAATATTTCTTAACGGTTATTTAAAAACAAGTCCACAAAACAACGATGGTGATTAAAATATTATTAAATATTATGATATTGATGCTTTAAACCTATTTGATTGGGTTTACATACTACTTACATTTTGATCTATATATTTTTTTAGATAAATAAAGGACATCTGAAAGCCATCAAATTATTAATATAATAAGAATTAAAATGTTTCACCTAAAGAGTTTTTGAATAAGTAATTATTTATATAGATTTTTGCGAAAAAAATATGTTATATAATATAATTCTTGTGGGTAAGATAATGACTAAGAATTCCGAGAAAGCACAATAAGAAAGAAAAGACGGGATAACAATAAATTCAATAAAAATACAGAAACGAACAAATACATACCGACTTAATAGGTACGTAATAATACCGAGTGATATACAATTTATTTTATTATGTATTATACAAACATCCTTAATATTATTCAATACGTTAAATAACATAAGGACATTAACTACTTATATAACATTATCCTTATGCTTTAACTTAAGCGTTTACTACAATTTTCCTTATAGTTGTAGTATAGTATACACGTAATAATAATTACCTAAATGCCTTTCCTTAATCAGGAAGGGTGTATAAGTAAGTTACGAACTTAATTAGCTTAAGACCGAACACTTAACATTGATTTTGATTTAATATGAACTAAAAGCTTGATATTTTGTAAGTTAATACGTATCTCGTCTTTTTTTAATCATTTTTTAAAGAAACCAGTGGTTTAAGGAAACCAGTGACTTCTTTTAATCCCCCTCATTACTTTAAACAAACCAGTTATCGTATCTTAAAATTCATAATTCCATACATTTTAGTTGTATTGTGATTATTGCCAAAATCAGTTTTTGGGGTATACCATATTATATATATATTTTTTAACATAAAACAATTTTCAATATACTGACTTTTGCAATAACAACCGCACAATCACATTGATGTTGATTTTATTAAAATTTATACAGTAGACTTTGCGGACAACATTTTATAAATCTATTTTTTAACATATCATTGTTTGTGTAGCATGTTACAACAAGTATAAAAATATTCAGTTAAAAAATATTTTTTGTACAGTTCTCACCTCCAATATTTTATTTACCTACGTATAGTTAATATATTTTTTCAGGCGTTTTTATTTGCATTTGTAATTTTTAATTACCATTTAGAGTTGCTTTTTTTTATGTCTAGACTGTTGGCTATTACAGCGTCATCGGTGGAACGGGTGGGTCAGGAGAGCCATCTTTGTAGTTGCCTGTTTGTATGTATCTGCCTTTTTGGACTCGGAGAATACTTTTTATTATAATAAATAATTTATTTTAATATTTATTACCATTTACCAATACTTTATTTTACAATAACGTGATATTTATAAAAGAAATATATATATTGTAACAAAAAAGTATCTCCATACAACATATAATAAGAAAATGACTATACAGTCATAAGTCGTTTGTAAATAAATGTATAAGGTTATCTCATTGATATCATAGATCAAAGTAACAAGTCTATTAAAATGTATTTACTCTCCGTTCGCTTAATTAATATATAGCTGATTCCCGCGACTTCGTCTGCTTGGTTTACAGGTGGAAAATCCATGTCGCTTTTTATTAAACCCAGGTAGGAAACCGCAATAGCAGGGACGCACTTATGAAACTTTGCTATATTACTTTTACAAGGCACTTTTAAAATACTGATTTCTAACTGTCGTATGATATACCTAAATAACTGGGCTATGTAATTTCAAAATAATCTTCTAAATCCACTAGGTAGTCCCAGAGATATTCTCGTCTAAAAAACAATCACACAAAAACTCTTTAAATTAACTTATATATCTAATCGTATAAATAAGCTTTTTAATAAAGATTTAAAAGTAATAAGAGATTAATTTCATTAAACGAGTAGTTATATTTTTTTATAAATGAAAATATATTTTAATAATATAAATATATATTTGAACTCAATACGTGTTACATTTTATTGAACATGGGACAAATAACCCTATTAAGTGATAATTGTTATCTTTAAAGATTGATTTTAATAAATTGAGGTGAGGTCTCTAATTATTAAACCTACATTTTTACTCAGTGTCACACCAAAATCTGTTCATCAGAAACATGATTATATTTGTACCAATGACATACATATAAAAAAACAGTAAATTAATTATGACTATGAATAATATTCATTAAAAGCGTACACTAGAGATAGAATTTAGAATGTAAAAATATACCTTTCTTCAGGTAATCTAATAAGTCCCCTTTTCTAGACGAAGCTTCTTAGCAATCCATGGATTCACCGTGCGGGTGCCGGGCCCATCGCGTTGCAAGGAGAGGAGTGCAAGCAGTGCCAGGGACTTGCGAACCAAGAGTAGGTTTAAGGGGCCCCTTTATTATGCGCAAAAACGCTCACCTTCACCCTCCACACTCCTCTCCCTACCTAACCAAATTTGGAAAGAACCTACTAATGCCGCCTTTGAAGTACGTTCTAGAAATGAACCGATGCTTGTTCTAGAAAGGCCAAGATTTTTAAGTAGGCTATAGAGCGATTTTGCTGTTATACCTCTCGCTCCCACTTCTACCGCGTACAAACTAACTATAAATTTACATATACCAAACTTTATACATACCATTAAATAATATGTAAAATTATTACAATTATTAATTGTGGTTATTACTTATTTACCCTATTACTAGTAATGATTACTTATTTACCTTATTCATCATAATATGATATTCGTAATGATGTCATCGTAGTGATTGCGGCAAGGAGTGTGTATGCATGTTCCATTTTTACAAGACAATAGTAGATACGAGTCATTCTCTCAATAACTTAAGTGTTTACGTTAATATTGGGGACAATGTTACATTAATGTAAATATATTATTATTAACTTATTTAGTCTAATTATTTTATGTATATATGATAAGTTGCCGACTCTGATTTTATGTATGTTATCAAGGTAAACTAGGCTACTGTTTTTTGTAACAAATACAAAATATATATATATATATACCTACCTACATACCTTTACTTTCCAGTCTTCCATAGTTTATTATTTTAGCACAAGTTAAGACAATTATAAATATATCATTCAAATTGATAAAGCTCTCAAGTTTTAAGATTGATGTTAAATAAAGGGTCATTTCTTGGGGGGAAAGATTTTTATCCAATTTTTAAAGTATATACCTATGTATTAAGAATTTTGACTAACCAAAGACTAACACTTTTCACATTTACAGACATAAACCGGAATATACATATATATGATATAAGCAGATATGGAACTATGATAATGATGTTATTTAATTATAAAATACCGTTTGTATGTGGCTGTGACCCTAATGTTTTTATTGCTGACTTTTTGCACTAACGGATAAACCAGTCGCTTGAGATACGAGTGTTGAATCTGGTGTCTGTACTGGGTTGTGTATTTGTTCTAAAAACATTTTGGTAAGCATTTTTATATTAAATTTTATATAAATAAGTAAATATTTTTAATATCGCTGTTCTATAATAAAATTTATTCAACATCATAGTATCAGTTTTAAGTTAAATAACCTATTAATATATCTTTTTTTTATTTTGATCTAAAATAAACTCAAACTTATAATAAATAACAAGTTAGGTATAAGCTGTAAAAATCTAATACCTACCTAAGTATTGGCAAATAAATCAGTGATTTAAAACTTTTAAAGAATTTTACAATAATTATATATTTATTCTTTTTAATATTAGTATGACTTTAATTTAAATTACTCATGTTAAAGTTGCTAGGTACGTTTACTCATGTTAAATAACAAAGGATTTCTGTTTAGATTTTCCTGTAGGTAAGCATCAAGCATGACAGTTTACACAAAAAAAGAATTTATATATTTGTCCATCATTTTGAAATATTTTAGGAATACATAAAAACCTTATTTATTAGGTGTGCTTTTTCTAATATTACAGCACAGGTAATTTTAATTATGTATTAATTAGAAACCAAATTAAATAAAATAATCTACTTTTTATTTAAATAACTTTCCAATTATTTTCCAGATAATGGTTTTCAAGCAGAGTTTGGTGCTGCTGTTGTCAGCGTGGCTGGTGTCGGGTCAACGACCTTCGTTCGCAGGTTTTAGGCCTATAGGCTTTCCAGAGGTGACTGTCAGTGAAGACCCTCTTGGTAACAGGTATTATATTAATTTATTAACCGACTTCTTCAAAAATAATTTCTCCGAGGTTTCTGAACCGATTTACGTAATTCTTTTTTTGTTTGATGCGGAATAGTTTCGAATTGGTCCCATACAAATTTAATTCAGGTAGGCCCATTAGTTTTTATTTTATGAGCCTAATAGTCCAAGTTTTGAACTAGCTCCTCCGGAAGTGCTGTGAGTAATGTCTGTTGTTTTGGATATGTGAAGTCTTTAATAGTCTCACAAGAACGTGAAATTGTGTTTCGAAGAGATTTTTTAGGGAGAAAACTACTTTTATCCGTTCCCGTATCTTGAGATCTATATTTTTTAAGGCGCGCAGCACCTTTTGTAGGTCTACCCATGGCTAATTGATAATGTAGCAATAAACTAAAAAGTATTAAATAAAAATAACTACGGTAAAAAAAACCGACTTTAAAACTAAAAAGTAAAAAATAAAGGAGATTTAATATTTATTATATAGTACTTATTATTAATATGTCCTATTTACTAAAAGGTTTGAAGTCGGTGCCAAGACATTTAGTATTAAAATTCGGTTGAATACATTTTCGTAATTATTTATTTTTTGTTTTTCTTCGTATCGATTGAAGCTAGTAATCATTTTAAGATTTAATTATTCTTTTATAGCTTTATTTACGTATCTTAATTAGGACATATTAATAATAAATAGTATATAATAAATATTAAATCTTCTTTATTTTTTACTTTTTAGTTTTAAAGTCAGTTTTTTTCTTATTTTCTCTTTTCAATTCGTGAAATTAAAATATTTCCCACATAATCATAACCCATATATACTCTACTGTCGGTTGATAAGTTAGATATAAGCATGTAACAATAGGATGTCTCATGGACTTTTCATTACTGACACGGACAAACATAAATAGTCCAGGCCGGAAGTATGACCCAGAACTAGGTTTGGCCATAATCGGTATTTGTTTTTCAGTATAGGTATTGGTTTGTATCTTTCATTTTCCGAAAGCCGTCCTCTCTAATATTTAGGCCAGAATATGACTGAGCCATCAAGACTCTAGCTTGTTTATTTAAATCCAGATATGGGCGTTATAGAGTATTCGGTGATCATAATTCGGCTATATACCGTTACAGATAATTTGAAATATATGTATGTACATATGTATCATGAAATACAATTCATTTAGGAAAGTTTAAAACTAATATAGTAGGTCGAGTATAGTACCTTTATTTATTTATATCTTTCCCACTTTGAATCATACTTTGGATACCATACTTACAGAAATAAGTCCTTAAAAATACTGCTCAGGTTAAATTTAAAGCTACTAGGATCCCAGGTGCGCCCTGGTCTGAGAAGAATCACTGAACAAACTCAGCCGGGTAATATATTGTGATCATTGTTTCACAAAATTATATAAAATACTAATTTACGAGCAAATAGAACCATCGCAATCAATTAGATGGGAAGTCTTATTATCGTTAGTCTTTAAAATACTAAAAATTGCACAAGTATAAAAAAATAAAAAACCGCGGTCAGCAAGATGACCAGTCATCGCTCGTTCACGAGGTTCAGCCGTCACCCACTTCGCCATATTTGAGGCTGACACCCGGCCCGCAACGTTACCGTTAGTAGTGACTTCTGAAGAAACGTTTGATGCAGCCAGTTGATCGAACAGAAGTCAATAACTAAGTCAAATAAACTGTGACTAGTCTATGCAGTAATCTAATCTAATCTAATCTAATCTAATCTGTAATCTAATCTAAATCGATGCAGTATCGCTAAGATACAAATCGTTTCCAGGCCATACCGTCGTTAACATAAATAACCCTTTACACTTTGATGCAATTTTCTTATCAAATTATTTTCAATATTCAATTGAAATTTACTTAAGGACTAATCTAAGGCTTTATTTTGTAGTTTATTATAAAACCGAATACAATTGACCTTGAAAAAGTTATTCCTTCTTATTACTCGACTATTACTTATTTTATGCAGCATAGAAAATTGATATAAGTAAATTATAGTTATTTCTTGAATTCTTTTATATTTTTATGTTTTATAAAATGAATAAATTTTTATATGAATTTCTCATAAATATATGTCTTTCATAATTATATTGTCTTTGATTTTATTTTTTGACGTCACGTGGTATTATACTATAGATAGCTCTAAGAGTACAAATACAGCAATAAAATTATAAAAAAAATATAAGTTTGTGTACTGACTGTACACACATCCCTTTTACGTTACACAATATTTTGATCCATCATCGGTCGGTTGTTGTTCATTAATTAATATAAAGCAACCATACATCAAAGCTCAACGTAATTTGTGAACTCTATCTTTATTGAAATAAATATATATTTTATAGGTAGTTCATATTTCACAACTCTTTCATTTCCTGTTCGAGGATATAGTGATAGTGAAACCACACTATCTAACATCTTACTTAACTTTTTTTGACTTGACTTATTTTTATTTATAAAGTTTTACTTAATGTATGTTAATATAATTGTATTTAATTTGTTGATTTCTTCAAATAATATAACTTGTTGTATTATAAGAATAAATAGGCTAATAGGTAATTGCAAGACTTGTGAGACTTGCTGCAAAACCAATACCAAGACTAAGACTAAGAGTTCAAGACCAAGATATATTTTATAATAACTGTGCCTGCGACTTCGTACGCGTGGATTTCGATTTTGATAAAACGTACCTACCCTTTGTACTTACCAATGTATGTAAAAACGATAAACCTTCAAACTGGTAAACAGCAATGGCACGACAAAAAGAGATTATTACCTTCTTTATTTGTTAACCGATTGTTAAAAAAAAAACAAAATATAATGTGAATCCCATGACAATATATTCCCGAAAACTGCATCCAAATCGATTAATCTGTTTCTGAGATTAGCGTGCACAAACATACAGACGAACAGACAAAATGAAAAAACATTGTTTTGGGTTCTCTTGCTCATATAAGGTGTATGAAATTTTTTAAAATATTTTTTTTTCGTGTTGTGTGCATAACTAAAAGACAAACAGATAAACAGACAAAGATTTAAAAAATGCTAAAAAAAGATTCTGTTAGTTATCACTTCACGTCCTGGTATATTTTTTTAAATATTGTCAATGTACAAAGACTACTTCTAGGGCTTGTAAGCTTCCTAACAGCTATGGAGCCGTAGTGGAGGAAATTTTCCTACCACAAAAATAATGAATGATGTTATATATTTTGTGCTTTACAGGTTCGGTGATAGCACTGAAAGATTGCCAGTAGAAGCAAAAGGAGACAGAGATCTTGTCAATCGTATCAGCAAATTGCCTATAGACCAGCAGCCGTTCTGGTATATCAATTGGAAGGCCATTGAAGAAAATAACAAGAACCCTCAAAGTTACCCACAGAGACCTAACTCTTTTGTTGACCCAAATGTATTTGGTGGTTCGAGTCCAGGTGGGACTTCTAATTCTGGGATCCCGAACAATCAACAAAATTCTGCAGACCTAACTTCCAAGTTCGGAAACGTTAATTCAAACAGCAATTCCTACAGTACAGGCTCTCCACAAAAACGACAGAATCGACAATTTTACAAATACTCTAATTAATAATGATTTTGAAATAAACAAATCTTTATTAACGAATAGTTATTTTTCTTTAATTTCGATATAAATACTAACTGACGCTTAAGTTTTCATAAATAAACTTATTCAGAAATAAAAATAGTTGCCAGTAGTTTTTGTTATTTTATTTATTGTAGGTACATTGTGTTATTTTGTTACAATAAAAAGTTTAGCCACAACAACACGTTCTGGATACTTAAATAGTCGCTGGTCCAATAAGGAACTTGCCAATTCAAATAATAATTATGAGTTGTTTAATTTCTTATTGTATGATATTATCAATGATTACACAATAAAATTAGTCCTTATGGCTTATGTCAATAAAGTTTAAACTTGCTGGAACACAGGAAATGAACTTTATCTTATACAGATCTGAAAAAAAAAACAATTAATTATTATCTTACCAAGTCACCATTAAAAAATATATTAAAAAAAAAAACATTACTTATTTTATGGAATGAATAAATAGGTGACTATTTCTTCACGTACATAGTTAAAATTTAAAGTAAGTTGGTACTTATATTGGTGTACACACACACACTATTTAAATACAGAATTACATGAATATCCACTTACAGCGATGATAAGTATAAATTCTCTCAAATTTATAATATTAGTGAGTATATTTCAAAGTTCTATATTTATAATAACGTCGTAATCAACATTGCTGTATTTATAATGAAGAAAATGTATTTTATTGCAAGTCAATGACTCGAACATTAATGTCAAACTAAGGAAGTGTTCATAAGAAATTGCGATAATACCTATTTTCAATTAATATCTAGTACTTTTATTATATAAGTAACCCGTTAAATCACTGAATGTATTTCACATAATAAGTAATATTATTACTCTATCTACTCATTATTCTCATTATTATTTCTTATGAATAATTAAATTATATCAGCTTTAGAAGGTATATATAGGTATCGACATTGACGAAAAGCGCTGAGCGAAATAACTAACTGCGCGTCTGTACTGTCGCGGACACAATACTTTTGTAACAAATATTATTTTTTTTATTTATTTTAAATAGTAGGTAATGTAATAATTACCTAAAAGTAAAAATTTGTTGATAATTATTGCCTACCTATGGTTTATATTTTATCTAAGATATGATTTATTAAAGTTTATGAACATTTCATATACAAATAAAAACACTATCAAAATTCATTATTGTTCAAAGACACAAACATTCTTAACAATAATAAAATAATAAATAAATCAAGAGTTGTAAAATAATAAAAAAAAAATGTTAATAGTGATAACAATTGAGCAGTCGAAAATATTTTCTTATAGAAGCCATGTCACATGTGTAACTAACTTAACTGTGACTTTCCGAGTTGTTTTAATAAAATTTTGCATAACGGATAAGCCAGTCTAAAAAACAAGTGTCGTCAGTCGCCACTGGCATTTTATATTTGTTCATAAAAAAATTGTTTTGGTGAAAGTTTTTTAAAACTTTTTGTTTTAAGCAATTTAATCTCTAGGTTATATAAATATATAAATACTTTTTAAAAAATATTATTTTATGAAAGCAATCGTATACCTACGGGTTTTATTAAAAAGGTAACGCATCACACGAAATAGCTATCGAAGTCAATTCTATTTCAGTGCTCTTGAAAATTTGGAAAAAATGTTTAGTCTACATTTTAAGTGGTTTTTGCATAATATATATTATTTATACATTACATTACCTAATTTTTGTTGATATATAATCACAATTTTGAATGGTGACTAAATTTTATAATGGTAATTAGTAATATTAATATAAACATACATTTCCTATAATTTTAAAGAAGTGTTGGGTTTTGTAATTTTAATATGACATCATACTGACCTATAATTTTCTTATACCTAAAATTGATACGTCAGTTTTTAGCAATATGTACCTACCTATATGTTAACCCCGCCCTACCTATATGTTTATTAAATATTAGGTAGGTAGGTACATATTGCTAAAAACTGACGTATCAATTTTAGGTATAAGAAAATTATATGTCAGTATGATGTCATATTATTAAGTATTAGGTACCTACCTACCTATAGGTAGGTAGGTATATTTAAACTGTTGGAATAACTGTTGTAAAGACCTACAACGAATATTTATTTCATAATTTTATGATAAATCTCAAAATAATTCGATGTTTTATTACAATTTCACAGTTTTATTTTATTAATTATTTGTCAGATAATGATTACCAAAAAGATCTTGGTGCTGTGTATGTCACTGTGGCTCGTGTCAGGTCAACGACCTTCATCAACCTTGAAATCTCTGAATTTCCCGTATTGGACAAATGTTACAGAAGACCTCGTTGATAGCAGGTAATACTATATCATACATACAATATTCAATATCATTATTACTAATATTGGGATACATTTTTTTTTAGAATAGTTATTAATTCATTTCATAATTTTAGTATTATCATTTCACACAATTAGCCTTCAATCGGTCCACTTAATCTAAATAAATATTTTTTTATTCGTTATGTGGTAGTACCGAGGGATTGCCAGTAGATGATAGAAGTAACAGAGATGTCAGCCGTGTTCGGGATTGGCCAACTGAGCACCAACCTTTCTGGTACATAGATTGGAATGCCAAGAAATCAAAAAATAAGAAACATCAAACATAAATGTATAGGTAGATATACTTTCTATTGTACAAAATAATTCTGGTACCTAGAATTTTATTGATAGTGGCTTATCGTTATTTTCTTTAACTTGTATAGTGATATTGGTATTATATTTAATTGGATGTCTCATATTCAATTATTCGTCATATTATTAATATGTTTTAATAAATGCATATGTATATATATATTTATGTATATTTTAGTACTTGTTTTACACATATTATTTATGTAGGTAAGTACATATTTTGTTTTTTTGTTGTTATTGTTTGATATTGTATTTTATCTTGTTGCTTATATTTTTTTCTTTTCATTGTACCTCTCGTTTGTGATTTTCTGTTCATTTTATCGGTTTACTGTTAGATAGTACTTTAGCACTAAGTCCGCTATTTTAATAAATTTCTTTGTTCAATAAAGATCTATTAAATAATAAATAATTTTAGTTCTACTAAGAATTCGTTTAATTCTGAAGACTATTAGTTTAATAACTGGTATAGGATAAAACGGAATCTAAGTTGAAAAAAAAAATAAAACTAGAATTCCAAGTAATAAAACATATTATATTGACTTTTAAATAAATAAACCTTAATTAATACTAAGCGTATTCTTAAAACTAGCCTTAGGAATTATAAATAAAAATAGCAAAATGCATTATTTGACTTCACAAATAATTTCGATATTAATACAACTGCGTTAGAAAAGTTTATACGAGAAAAAAATTCTAGCAAAATATTTATAGAAATAGATAGAGCCTATTTAGCACAGCCCTAGTTGAATGTTTGTCTTATACACTGTATAATGTTTATACACCCTAAACATTGGTTATCATTTTAAATGGACCAATAGAAATTAGTAACCGCCATTTTGTTTAAAATTAGAATACTTCCGTATAAAGTCGGCTTAAATACAGCAAAAACTACATACAACGAAATCATGTAAAATTCTTTGATTATTTGAATACTGCATTAATAGAAAGACTTCTAGAAAAATAAAAGGAACTTCTACAAACAGATTTCATTATTGAAATTTCCTGAATGAATAACTAAAAAATATCATTACTTAGTATTAAAATTACATAAATACCAGCATTTGGTACATCGATCACTATACAATACACGTTCTGTGAGCAAAACTAATAAGTACAAAAATCACAAAACATTCACTCAAAAGTCTATCTCGCATACAGATTAGTTAAAGACGGTAAGAATTAATCTTACATTTTGTCACAGTATGTATAAAAACAACAGAATAAGCTCTTGTAAATAAAAACTCAAAATAACAACAGTTTTGGTATTTTGTTACCGGGCGATGATAATTGATAGACAAAGAGCCAAAATAGCGGAAGAGATGAAGTGAGTAGTCGAAGAGCCAGTAGTGTTGGTGATGGAGGGTAGTCTAACACTCTTGTAGTTGCAGGACTTCTCCGATGCGTCGTTGTTTGTTAGTTCAGTGTAATTCGGGTAGATTTCTATCTGTATTGGCTGTAAAAAAAAATATTGATAATGTTTGAATATTATTATATAAGCCATTTATTTTTTTGTATTCTTATAGTTTTCAGGCATATAGGCAAGAAAATACTACATAGATTTTTAATAAATAAATAATAAACAAACCGTCAGCAGGTTTTGACTACAAACTATTAATCAGTATTTACGAGGCATTAATAAATGTCTTACCGCTCCCCAGCTGTCGTCTCTCTTCTTACAGAAGGTCATGTGCCAGCCGCTGTAGAGGGTCTTCTCTATCTGTTCCGTGAGTAAGGGCTCAAACCACGGCATTTCGTTCAGATGAGCCATGAACGTCTTGTTACGGAATTCCGGAGGCTCCTTTATTACTAGACCCTCTGGAAATAATTTATTACAATTATTTCTAAACAATAGAACTTACATGATTCTTTAATCGTGTTCTTGTTTAAGTAAGTCAGGAATTATTTGTTATCTGCTTTGTTTCAACTCTGTATTGATATTCTTTAATGAACTTACTCATCAATCCCACTCCTTGGTCGTCACCCTCCCGAGCAGATTCTTCACCACTGTGTTCTATGAGACTGGCTTCAAATTCAGGAGATATGCCGTCCAAGTTCCTATAAATAATAGTTTTATTAGTTAGATATGGTTAACATATTGTTAAAATATATTTTAACACTTCTATATTCTACAGCTTGATCCTACATCAATCATAGATTTACAATGATCCTCAAAAATCAAACTTACCCAGAAGACAAGAATATCTTCTCAACTTGCATCATACTGAGTCCATAGAACTCCTTAACGCCGAAGGTTTCGAAGAATTCTACAACTGGGGTCATGGAATAGCAGCCGGCCAGCTCAGTCCGGGGGTAGTATAGCACGAAGGAGAGACACATTTCCTGTAAAATATGAACCTATTTTAAACAATCTATAAATATGTTAGAAATGTTGTCTACTTAAATATCGAAATAAATATAGAATAGGAAATCATCAACATGAACTGGACTCGAACCTACTAAACCCTGGATTTTTGTACATTTATTGCGTTCAAATTGTTTTATAATTAAATCCTGGTTTTTTATTTTATAAATTTTAATTGGAATTTCACTAGAGTTACTTAAATCTAACAAAAAAGTTATTTTTAATTGAATTGTCTGAAAGATTGAAATTTCTGGTTTATTAAGTAATTACCTGCGTGGCCGAGTATCCTCCTAAGATGGGCTTATCCCGTGAGGTACTGTCATAAGTACACTCGGTGATCAAAGTGTCGCCTTTGTAAAATCTTCTCCCGCCGGGTACAATTCGAGATTGTTGGTAACGAGCGTCGTATGTGTTTTCCTATAAAAATATATTCATTAGATTATTAAAAGTGACATCTGTTGTTGATTATAAGAACTCAATTCTTGAAGTTAAAAATGCGCCATCTATTATTTTTTATATGAACTATATTAACTATAAATAAACTAACTGGGGAATTCTTTTTTATTTAAATTGATAGATGTCACTATATGGATGTTTTTGTAATATATTATTAGTAATTAAAATAAGTTAGTAAAGAGAACATAGATGGCGTTTATAGTTTTGTTTAAATTTGCATTTACGTAATTTCTCACCTCAGATATTCTGGGAAGCTCTTCATTTCCACGAACGTGTTTAAGTGATATTTTTCGGGCCATTCCGTGAGCGTGTAGTAACACGGATACAATATTGATTCCATCTTCCGGCATGGTCTGTCAAAATAAAGATTCAATATTTTGTTTTATCAGTGATTAAACAAAAGGTAGTACTAATTTCAATAGCTTTACATTTATATGAAATATTTCTCTGCTTATTTCATCAAAATTGGTCTTCTATGTTATAACTTAAGTATAAAAAGAAAAAAATGTATGAAAATATTACAAATAATGTAATAAACCAATACTCACATTGTTAGTACACTCAGGGCTACAGATGCCTACAGTTCTGTACGCTCGTTGTTTCGGAGGTATGACGTGTAGTGCGGAAATACCAACACCAGCGCCGAGCAACGCGGCGTCGTGCGCGCGGAGAGACGACGTGTAGTGGACACGGATACCAGAACTGTCTAGTACTGGGGATAGAACAAATGGTAAGATAGCTTACAGTACGGGGTCTCATAGTACATAGTTAGGTAGATATAGTTAGCAAAAATGATTGTATATTTAAGTTTTATTTTTTTTACCCATAAATTTTATTTTTCTTTTTTTCTTTTTTAAATTTTGATCAGGAAAATTTACGAAATTTTGAGAGATTATTATAGATTTAAGGTTTAGTTTGGCGAATAATATGGGAGCTGGATTTATGGGACACATACGATGAGGGTATGTCTAAGAAATTTTCCACGTACCTTCATGAAGTTCCTGGTTGTCGTAATGAACTTCCAACATATAATAGGAGACACCTCCTCTCTCGCCTAGCGGAATACCGACGTTCTCGGGTAAGAATTCACCTTCAAAGTACAAATGAAAATCAATTCTAATATAATTCGTTAAGGATCACAATTCCTTGTTCTTAAGAACTCTGAAGATAGGTTTATAAAACAGAGAGTAACAAGTTACTTAGTGTAATTGTGTCTTGAAATATGAGTTCTAAGAATATAACCTTAAGATATTAATTTGCAATAATTTTACAAATAAAATGATAAAATGGTAAGGGTTGGATTATTCCAAACGTCTCGGAGGCGACAGAGGAAATAGTTTCTTGAGAATAGTTAAGTAATTTAAAAGTTCACAATCCTTTAGATAATGAACTTCCTATCTTTGATTATTAAAAGTTCTTCAAAACGTTTTTGCAATTGACGAAATAAAAAAATAATATCTTTTAATAATAAAACAATTTTACCAACCTTTAGAACCCATGGCCCAAGCCGCGATAGGAGTCGCGCATGTGGCCAACTCTCTTGGCCGAGTTGGCCCAAAGAAACCTTCGCTTTCCGCCCACTCACTCCATTGCCGCTTATCATGATCCTCAGCACATTCGTACAAAACCATGT
Organism: Napeogenes sylphis; assembly: GCA_959347405.1. NCBI lineage: Eukaryota > Metazoa > Arthropoda > Insecta > Lepidoptera > Nymphalidae > Napeogenes > Napeogenes sylphis. The sequence goes on from OY365783.1 coordinate 4,373,583, forward strand.
GATGTACTGGAGATAAGTTATTCTTTTCTAACACTGGCTTTCCATTTCGGATTGGTCGACTGTCTATCAAAGGTTGGTAGCCAACTATGTGGTGCTTTTTGGACAGTTCGGGCGCTTTGAACACTTTACACCAGAAAAGGGTTGCCATCACATGAGGAATAGTTAGCTGGAATTATATATATATATTTTAAACATTAAATACTTTCTTTATGCTTCGTTTAAAAATAGATTGGTTATTGGATTATGATCAAACATATAATTTTCTTATAACACCTATACGACCTTCTTGTAATTCTGTTCTTTTTTCATGAATATATTTAAAAAATGCAAATCCAATGTTATGTCTCAATCTCGAAGCAATTTTGTTCTTTATCTGTGTTTCTTATCACGTCCGTGAGTTCGTAACAATAAGGGTATTTAAAATTCTACATTTTTAAGATTCCCCTTTTTTGGATTCTAAAGTCTAGTTGTGTCGTTTTAAAAACAATAGAATTGTTAAGGTTACAATGTTGACACTGGTCTATTTAAAAAAATGGTCTAGACAAAATCATAAAGACGCTAAGACAACCACGGCTTTGAATCTTATTTTCTTAACTATTATAATATTTATTATAATTAGAGGTACACTTATCGATTCAATTATTCATTAATAACTTATTTACTCACATTGCTAATCCGTACATCCCAATGCTGAAGAGGAATGGTCTCAGGTTTGGAGAGAGGCTGTAAGAGTCGCAGGGGTCTAGAGCCGCTATGAACATGTCTTGGCAGTTCCCCATCTGAACCATCCGGACCTAACGCCCAAAGGACTTGGGTCGTGTCTTCCTGTGGAAGGAAAGGATGTTTGAGCACTTTTATTATTGTATTAACATAGCACAAAAAATATATTTCTTATTTTATTAGTAAGCTAGCTTCCCGCATGCTAATGTAGAAAGAAAACAGAGAACTACTTATAAAACATAGCATCATCGTCCTCTGGGACAAAAAGTTGCCCAACTTGCCCAATTTGCGCTTTCTAGGTCGCGGTATATTTGTCTGCCAAATTCCATACAAACCATCCACTCCTACTTTTTGCGTTATCAACGAACAAACATTCAAACATTTTTGAGTACTCTTACTTTGTTAAACCTAATAGGAACTGCATTACATAAACTTTTACTCACACAAAGAAGTAAAAAAGAAAGAATAAAACACTCACACCAATAACGAAATCCTGTCGATCACACGTGTCCAATAGTCTTCTGAACTCCACGGTTGTGTGGGTAGCGTTCTGATATCCAGATATCAGCTCGTAGTTTTGTACTTCGTCAGCAACCGCCCTGTCCTCGAACGTAAGTCCATGGCAATCCTGTAAAATAAATCATATTTATTACCTACTTAAGCATTACAATCGAAACATTACGTAAGAAACATTAAATAAATGCTTTGTATCAAAAAGGATATATCTATTTTGAATGGCGCCATCATCTGGGCATCGAACTGTGTAACAAACATTACTACACATTAAATAACATCAGAATCTGAATAGAATTAACTACCTATTTTATAAGATTAGTCATCCTTTCGCTTAAGGAGAAGCAACTTACCAAAATAGTATACCTACAACCTATTTATAACTCCTTATTAAATTTATCTCATTACACTATCTATTGATAGATATTTGTTATATAAAATTCGACCTTATTTTCAACATATTAACGGCTATCAAAGATAAATTCCTCAAGAGTGACAACAAAGCCAAGTACAACTTAGAACAGCTGATGAAGGGGCTTTGAACGGCGGCAGATGCGCAAGAGGTGTGCAATAAAGATAAATAATAATTCTAGTAGTATTATCTCTTTTTTGTGCGGCAGATGTCGCTGCGCACGCGCCGACATGTGTGCACCTGGCAATGATGGGGTGTCATTTACCAAATGTCAGTGCCCCGACAGATATTCTTTTCTTGCATTTATAAAGCATAGAAATATACGCTATTAATATAATTTTATACCGCAGACGAAAAATAATATATTCTAGAAAGAAGTGTGGTATAAAAATTTAAAGTTAAATATGTGTCAATCTATGACATTACCCATACATTTAAGCCGAATATATAAACAACAATGTATTTGTTACAAATGTTTTATTTTTCGACTTACTTGAATATTCGTGTTATGTCTTTTTTAAATAAGTAATAGGAGCCATATGTAAGTAGGTATACCTATAACTTCCTCTTGCAAGTGAGTATGTACGTTCAAGTAGGTAGGTACGTACATTAAGTAAAACCATGAAATATGTAGGTACTACTCGTACACATTTCGTGGTTTTACTGAACTAAGACTACTAATAAATGAATTCAAAGGCTTTGCTATTAATTCCTTTTATGACTTCAGCAGACCTAAACAATTAAATACGCACTTTAGGGATCTAGTTGTTTACCGTCATACATTAGGCAGTAAGGAGGAAAACGTTGCAAAACGAGTCTGGTTCAAATCACAATAATTAAACTCAGGATGTGATATAAAGAGGTTTTATTGAGTCGTGGGAACCACTGCCGTACTGACGAATAGCTGAATTCATGCAAACGCCTGTTACTAAGTACGTCAGGGTTGTAACTTGTAAGATTTTATATCCTTTGATGCTTTTTTTAATTTCCAATTCCTTTAATATTTTTTTTTGTTTTTTTTTTTATTCTTTTTTTGAATAGTGATGGCAAATTTAAGCTGTCGATATATTTTGTCAACAATCGGTATATTGTAGTTCTGTTATTTACAATATATTCAGTAGGTACCTACTATACTCGTAGTTTCTTCCATATTTAAATTATAACATGATTTATGACATTCTGTTCACAACCGATCCATATATGTCTATCAGATATTTTTAACAGAATAATATATTCTGGAATTTTCTGGAACATAAAAAACTATACATTTTTGTACGACATGATTCCACGACGATAAAGCTAGTCATAAATTGCTATCATGGGTTTAAGTTTGAAAATTCCTTTTTATAGGTTTGCATAATAAATAGCAATAACAAGGACAGAATATTAAGTAATCTATGAAGAAACTGATATAGCGATTTGATGTAGGTACGTGAATATTTTTACCAATATATCTCATCACCAGATTAATCAACATAATGTATGAAAATATTCTAATACTAAGCAGGTTGATTAAATACATATCCTTAAAACCAATATCACACTTGTTAAGGGTTCCCACTATCCAATTTCATGCCAAGCTGTTATTAATATATTTAAATTGTAATATCTGGAATACCTCCGTGAAAGACCCACAAAATAACATATTTACTCATTAAACCGTATGATAATAGAGGTTAATTTATATTAGAGTCATTTAGCGAGTGGCAACCCTAGCAAAGGCGTCACATATGTTACATTCCATTAGTCGCAATTTAATTTCGTTTCATAGCTCGTTAGCGTTTGATAATTATCAACCTTTACCTACCAGTTAATGTTTTGTTTACAAATTGATTTACAAACTCAAACAAATTGTCTTGCAAATATTATAATCGACTCTGGGACTTAAAAACAGTAAACTGTTACTAAATGTCAGCCTATTGCACCCAGTTTATTATCCGGTCTACAGCGCACTATTTAACCTGAAAAATAGCAAGTAGGTAAAGATGTGCACAAATTAGATGGAAGCACTAGCCCACTAATAGCACAAAGCGATATTATTAGGTACACTAGTTAGCCTAGCGCTTAGAAATTGGATAATGAAATGGTTCCTTCTACAAGTCCCACCCCTGGTCACATGACTTCCATAATAGGAAGGTTACCACACTGTTCCACTATGGGACAAAAGATAAGATCTAATTGATTCCATGATATCCTGATTTTCTAACGGATTTTTTTTTTACTAACCAAAACTGTACACATATAAGTTATAATCGAACCCACGATCCCCAAATCCAACAAGCATGAATACCGCCGCGCCAGACGACTCTCAATGAATAACGAAATTAATTATAATAATTAACATAGGAGCTTTAAAGATATCTTCAAACTAGGATTATTTATTAATCAAAAATAAGAAGATCTTTACAAAACTAATTATGAAATTAATTATTAATATTATAAAACGACCGTTTTAAATACAATTTTGTTGGTAGAAAATAATTATTCATATTTAAGAAGATAAGAGACTTTCAGTATTCAAATTAATCCAATATGTACATTATATTTCGTACAATGTAAATTATATATTTATTATGAGGTTTAAGTGTTTCTATCAAATTATTTACTTAAATCGAAACGATTATTATACTTATCCGAGTGTTATTACTTATATGCAAATTTAATATTTATATAGATTTTAATAGAATATATACATTTTTTATTGCAAAAATATACAAATATATTGTAGTAAAAGTAAATAATAAACGTGGGATTTGCCACTTCAATATTAACTATTTATTATTAATGTAATAAGATGTTTGTTACAAAAAATACATTTTAATACGCCAATAATAAAAACCGTATCGAATATATAGCTTTGTTTACTCAAAATAAATATGAATTATATTTTTATTACTTCGAAAATGAAGGATTTCTAATCAAAACTGAATCTCATCTTCGATTTATTCCCGATAAGAAAAGATTGTAATAAAAAACTATATTAATGAGAATTTACGTTTCTAAGAATTGATTTAAACTATGTTTTGATAAATCAGTCAAGTCTATACCAATACAACAAAGACATATTTATCTATATACAATGTAGCTATCTACGGATATGATAAAGTTGAGTCACAAACACACTGACACACTGGAGCTGAGTGAGTCGAATGTGTTTTACTCGGATATAAGTACAAAATTAACACACCTACTATAGAAAAAAACACATCAAATTAACATCACAAAATATCATCACAATCATCAAGTGTCATAAACTGAATACAAAATCAAATGGTATTGAAATCCCACACATTCCTTTAACAACAAAAGAAAGTACATACTTGGGTTCGGTGTTCGGAGAAGGTAAGATTTTCAAACAAAATTATAACACATGAAAGAACCACTGAGATACAAAGCGAGTCGTAGTGATTGACAAAGATGCCGACAATACGCAATGTATTGTACAATTTACAAAATGCAGGAAGCATTAAAATTCTTCTGACGTACTAAAGAATAAGTTTTGAGAAGCGCTTCGCGGTTTACATCAGAATAGCAACAATACTCGATGAACACAAGACTTCTATTGACAGAGTTAACACGAATTTACATTGAACTTATATAAAATGCAACGATTTTGTACCATTTCTTGTAAAATGTAAACAGTATTTTTCCGATATTACACCAAAAAATTCCGTTCCTACAAAAATATAGCGATCCCTTTCTGGAAACGATTGATTATTTCATTTTTATAGTAAAATTTTATTTCAATATCTAATGGTAGGAAAATGGATTGTATTTCTATTGAGTTAAAGACCAAATTCAATTAACTGTGTAAAATATCAAGAAAGGTTAATAACTTGATGAAATGAAATAACATAAAATGGAACGAGTAAATCAAATCATTTACATATCAATGGCTGGAGTTTTAGGGTTTTCTTTGACTATTAAAATATACATATAATTTTTAGATTTAACGAACATCACAGAGTATTCACATTATATAAGTTAAATATAACAATTAACACATAATATATTAAGAAGATTTATATTAAGAGGACCAAAAAATATATAAGGGCAAAAAAATCCAGCTTAAAATTTAAAGACAATTTCAATCTTGGATTAAAGATCGATTATTAATTTTGGAAATACCCTTGAATCATTATGTCTTGTTTTTGGAGAACGAGAATCCCCGCCAGGTCTATTTTAACGATGGTATTAAAGAACACGACTGTAACTAACATGAAAGTAATCCGTAAATTATAATTAATCCGTTCAATTAGGATTTATCCCAATGTAAACTTTATATGTTTGGGTTAAAGTTTAATTTCTATTACAGGTTATATATTATTTACATATATTCCAGTAAGCGCAGGTGTCTGTCCGTCTGTGCACCTTGCATTACAAGTATATTACATGTTTTGAATATACCGGTTTTTGTTATTTAGATATAGATATGTATATCTAATGGCAAAAAAAACCTTACGTTTATAAAATTATTAACTTGATAAATATCTGACGTAGATTACCTTCTTAAGTATTTTTTTAATGTATTATATATTCTTACTTGTTTATATTTTTAACTATTTTGGTTGCAACTTTTATAGTTTTAAAAAAAATCTAAAATTCCTAAGTTATTCTTAGACACAAATGTTTGTCTTTTAATTATTTATTTGCTAACGTATGGCTGGTTAATATTATGTGCATATTTAGTTTACGGAAGTTTGTCCCTACTGATGATTCACCATACAAAGCAATTAATAAATATATTAGTTATGTTTGTAAAATTGAATATTACTTTATATAATTATATTTAATAACTAGATATTAATAAGTAGGTATCTAATAAGTATATAGTTATTAAATCAACTTAGTTCGGCGATGTTACGAAACTAAAAACTTTAAATATTAATTAACTTTAATGATTTGTATTCATACTTTAATGAACTTTAGTCTAGAATATTCGTAACAAAAACGGCATACTTAATTAATCATAATTAATCATAGATCATGTACATAATTGTATATTTTGCCAGCGAACGGGAATTTTTTATTACATTTTGCGGAACTCTTGAACAATACAACGAAAATCCCACAATAAGAAATGCCGCTGAACTTAATAATATTTAATGTTAAGTACCTATGAGAAATAAAACTATTAAAACTAATTTAATCATAACTTTTAAGATATTCGAAATAATAATCTCCGATACTACAACTTATAGGTTGATAGATAGATAGATAGCTAACAACGAACAGAAAGATATAGATGAAAGAGAGAGAGGTAACGAGAGAATTTTAGAACAAAATCACATTATATTATTGTTTATGTAGCTCAATGTGCAAAAGAGAAAAAGACTCAAGGAAAGAGAGGGCGATAGGGAATATATATTCTAGAACAGAATTACATATTATTATTTAAGTGTCATCAGTGTCCAGTCGATTTCTGTGAAACTGTGGCTATCACATTCTTACACAAATATCTTCAAATGTATGTGATACTGTATTTCACAATGACAATATCTAGACGTGGGAATTTGTCACTGGAAATCTGATTAAATCGTTTTATATAGAATCTATTACCCATTCTCAAAGCGATTGCCATAAGTGTTCTGTTTGAATTCATTTAAAATGTTTCACTGAGGGAATTCTAAGTAGACCGAAAAATACGTGAGGTTTTTAATTATTTTGCCGCTTGTGACTTCTGACGTCAGCTAACAGAGATGTGACCATGACGGGCCCTGGAGTAATAAAATATTTTATTAAATTTACAAAATTTAGTAGCGTTAAGTTGGTACATTGTTTTTCTGTGCTGATAATAAATACTTTTTATATAGGAAGCTGACCTTTACATTTTTTATAATATCTTATTATTGATTATCTACTTTTTTTATAACATTAGGTACTTAACAAAAAAAATAATGAAATTAATCGAAAAACATTTTAAAATAGTATAGTATTTTGTAGGCGAATATTTGGATGTAGCATTTTTTTTATTTTTATGTTATGCTGAAAACTTACCAACAGAACGTTTTCAGTAATCAGAATAAATGTAAATTTTAAATAAATATACAATGAAAACAAAACATACATCAAAGCACATCATGACTAGCATGTTTATAGACCATTCAAATATTATGCATGCCAAATATGAATATAAATATTAATATAACTCCATTATATTTACCTTAAGCTAATATTAAATATCACTAGGCTGAAGCGGATTAAAATTTATAGATGTTATTTTTTTATTAACATAACATCGAGAGAGTTTTTTAATTAATGTGAAGCATCATAAAATATTCAACATTAAAATTCATTTCATTTATGTAGTGTTTTCTTTTACAAATTACGTAAACACATCCTGTGTGGCTTTTTATTATTAACTATTTAAATCAACCCCTTAACAAAATATATTACGATTTATTAGGAAAACAATTGTTTTAAGATAGTATTATATAAGTATTTATGGGTGTTTAGTTTACTCCTGAAATAGTTATATTACGATTTATAAAAAAAAATATGTATATTAGGTATACAAAAGTTTAGATACTTAGACCGAAGTCTCAGAACCATTAAATTATAAAAACAAAGAGTAGGTACATTTTACTATGTGACAAGAAACATCGAATGAGTCAGTTATACGTGACTGTACTCTATATAACAAGAGCTTTAAAGTACAGTCGCGCACACAATTGATATCGGTGGAAATACAACCAATGACGACATACTACGTTACGTAGAATACTAATTTCGACAATTTAATGTGGCCTAATTTATTCCTATTATAAATAGAGGCAGATGTTTTTCGAAAAGGGTACAACGATTTGCATACTAATATTTACATTGAAACAATTTAAATACATGATGTAATTGATCGGTTCAATGAATTACTATAACATAATATAATTTACTGTCATTCTGTATCTTTGTAATATTTTATATAAACAGATTTTTTTTTGTTGTCGATTGAATTGTTTTATTACTTATCAATATATGATATATTTTACCGCCCCGTTGGTCGAGTGGTTAGCGCAGACGCCTAACGTGTCACGACGCAATGGGGCTCGGGTTCGATTCCCGGCGGAGACAGACATTTATGTGATGAACATAGATGTCTGTGTTTCTGGGTTTGGTCGTTTATTAAATATATTCTCAGTATTTATATGTGTATTTCTATGTATTTGTATCGTTGTCTAACACCCTTAACACAAGCAAATAATTTGCTTACTTAGGGATTAGATCAATGTGTGTAATTTGTCCTGATATTATTATTATTATTATTATTATTATTATTGTCATTCTGTAGTTATTTATGTTTTAATAAAAAAAAATATTATAAATATATATTTTTTTGCAGTCCTTACTTTGTCATTAAAAGGGATTCTGGGTATAGTGGTTAACCGTTCATACGGGTATTTTATATGGCCTCGCAATCCCTTAATCCTTCACAACGACCGGACCTACGATTTGATTTAAATCATAAATAATTTGAGGATGGAATTTGAAATTGAATGGTTCTAGTAATTTATTTTCAATTATACTTGATCTATAGTTAACTTTGTTAATATTAGTAACGTTATGTGGAAGATACAAACCGAAGTGAATAGTCATTCTTTATAATTTCCAGATAGTTTCCACAGATCTCTAATATGATATCATCTATATTTAAAGATTATGCTGTTTTTAAATAGATGAAAGAAATGAGTATGTAATTTATTATATATATGTATGTGTTCGTGTGTGTGTGTTGTTGAGAAGTTATAATATAATATCATTACAATGCTGTTAAGGTATCTATTGCAGGTGCAAAGTAGCAATAAACTTAAACGAACTTGTAACATACATCAATGTACGTGGAACAATGTAATAGTGAGGCTCCTTTGTCAGTCCTTGAGTTTAGATCCTGGAATGGAAAATGAGAAAAACCTCGAATAACAAATGTATTTTCGAATAACAATTTGTAGTATTTGCACAAGTCAGTGTTTATTGAACGTGTAGGTATACGAATATATATATAAGTATATATATATATATATATATATATATATATATATATATATATATATATATATATATATATATATATATATATATATATTTTAATCGTAATCATTTCCTTCACTCCACAGACAAATCCTATAATATTTTAGAAACTGATAATGAAATCTTGACTCTTTGATATTTTTTTTCAAAGTACGAAAATTAGCAGATAGCAATCATGAGGAAATCTTTTATTTGTAAAGTTTAATGGTCTTCCGATAGCTCTATTGTAGGAGATGCCCTTTGAATATAATGAAGGGATTTTGAAAGGTTATTTTTTGAAGAATTCATATCGAATATTCTTTTTAACATTTATTTGCATGTTTTTTTATGTTAAAAGAATTTTAGTTTCAATTAAAATAAACGTAACATACACGCACGCATATAAAAGGTGATTAATTTTTCTGCTGAAGTTGTGTTAACCTGTGATATAAACCTCATGAATATATTGTTGTAATGAAAACCTTGGCTACGTTTATTTATAAAACTGAAAAGAATGTCTTAAAATTTCACAATCAGCATTCTACTGATAAAAGAAATGTACGCAAAAAATACAATTTAAGGTTAATGGAAAAAATCTCATCATGAAAGGCAGGTGAGAAATCTGAACGTATACAAAAGACAGTTAAGATGACGGCAGCCGTTACGGTTCGATACTTGGGACGTTGACAGCAATCAAAAACCACAGCCTAACTATTGTCTCACGAAAAAAACAATAGCTATGCAGTAGCCATAACCCTTAACACACCTAGATAAAGTGTATTATCCTTTAACGGACACAATAGTTATTTTTGCTGATGTTACGTAAGTGAATACCTTGTTAGAATTTTGTATTACGACACTAAAAAGACCCTACTCTGGTGATGTCCGTAATATGAAACTGAAAAATTAACAAGTGTCGTGTTACTAAAATATTAGGTGCACACAATGATAAATGAAAACTTTAACCGTATGACAATTGAATAATTATATTTAAATTTAAACAATAAATCTTTTTTTATTAAATAAAATATTTTTGTGGTCCGAGACGTAGGTGTGAAGATTAGATTACAACATATTAGTGAACATGATATCCTCGTATACATTAAGAAAGGACCCCAATTAATTCTGTTGCCAACATAAAGGGTGATAGATATCACTATCACGGATAATTTCAGTATAACATTATTTATATAACAATAAAACACATGTTCGTGCCCAGAATCTCAAAATGTATAAACAAAAGCAGATAAAACAGTTCACTCCATTATTTAACGAGAAAACATTTTTCCCTGTTTCCATAACATAACTTAAATTATTTTCCACGCGATATAACCGAAAATACGAATAGCAAGAAGTTTTCTCAATTTGAATTCTGTGCAAGCAACTACGTCCTCGCTAACAACGGTTTCACGAACAACTTACTTTCAGCTTCCGACCGACATTCATTAAGTTACTCAACTTTATTTGAATTTGGAAATTATTTTAGGATATTATTTGGGACCTCCTTGAAGAATGCCCGTGAGAACAAAACAACAGGTGTACTTACCAAAACTTGCGCGTTGCCGTGTCTGTCGTCTACCCAAGCGACTACAAGATCAGCCCCTCTCATGTTCCTCGCCGAATTAAATCCTAAACCCACATAACCACGGGTTCTCGCTTCCAATCTGAAGGTAATGCTCGAATCCGTATTCACCCATCGCAGGATCACATCACCGTTTTCATCTAATTTCTCTGTGTGAGCCCATATTAGACCAGATTCATAGGATTTTGAATCAAAAGACGCTCTTCGATGTCGTGTTCGATATTGGCCAACTATACTATTTGTTGCCTGATTTTTTCTCTCAACCTGCAATAGTCGCAAAGCTTGCGAGTTCTGTGTGGGGTTCGATGGTAATTCATTCGTTTGGATTGGTTGTTTTTTATGTAGTTTGGCATCGCAGAGAAGGAAGGCACTTAAAATTAATATCGTTTGAAGATGCATTTTATTTGCTTTATATTTTTCTGATCATAACTTCTTATATATCTGAAACAAATAAATGGTAATTTAGTTATTTATGTTAAATTGATAAAACATACAAACTGTAAATCAGACGTTATCCTTTATGGAGTATCTATTAAGAATTTACTTCTGCACTTTATTTAATTTTAATTATTGGTGTCAAATTTAGTTATGAACTTTGTACTTAAATATTAACATTTAAAGCACTACATATGAATAAACTTTTTCGAATACCTGATAACTTTCATTTTTAAATGTTTAATGACTTTTTCAAACCTTGATACCTAATAAGTATATATACAATATAGTAGCAGAATTAATGTTAATCGAGTTAACAGTTCAAAATAACGGCAATATTAATATTATAATTAAATGCAAAGATAGTTTTGTAGGTAGGTACTGTTAATGACAAAAGCGATTATAACGCAAAGATTAGTTAAGCGACTATTTTCGCATTAAGCTTTCAGAAACAGGAAAGGAGTAAAAAGTTTGTGTAAAAGAAGTTTATTGTCAGTAGATAAGTGTTAAATTACTGTAATTTCACGGAACTCTAATATAATCAAGTTTTTACAAACCAAAGAAAATATAGGTACTTATTCTGAGTTTATTTTAAGCGATCATTCTCATTTAAACACAAAGACAGTAAGTTTTTGTTCTCCCGTCACCATAATATATTATTAAAACATAAAAAACATAAAAAAAAATGTTTTATTCTTTATATATATATATAGATCATACTGTAATATACTCTAACTCCAAATATACTCTACTGAACCATAGTGATTGTATAAAGGTGTCTTATAGGTATGCTTATCTTACATTTCTTTGCACGGAACTCTAAAATGTAACTGTTATGTAAATATAAAAGCTAATTTGCAAATTCAAGTCGTTATTATAATATAGTTCAGTCACTGTGACCACATTGTTCGTACTCATATGAGATTTTATACTGCATGTGGTTCTAATTTAATTATGAAGACCTGTTGGTCAAGTGGTTAGTGGCCCTGACTGTTAAAACAAAAGTTGCGGGTTCGATTTCTACACGAGGCAGTTCTTTGTGTTACAAAGGTTATTGTGCCGAGTCCAGGTACGCATTGTCTGATTATGTATGTATTTATACCTTTGTAAAACCTCCCATGGTACATTATTCTATATTTCGGGAGTAAAAAAACCACCAAAACCCAGATACCAAAAAAAAAATACAACGAATGCCCATTCACATCTTTCAAAGATATGTAAAGAAAGACCATTAATATATACAATATAAAAAATTATTATAATATATATAATGTATTATTAAAAGGGTTAAAAACATGAACTAAATATCGTCCTACCGCTATGGGTCATATAACCGGTTATTTTTTGCTCCAGCTGCCTTATAATATGCGATGTTAATTTAAAGTGAAACGATACAAAAAATACTCAAAAGTATTAAATGTTACTTCTGCAAATTAGTTATAAAATAATGAATGTTTAACATAATATAGGATCAATATCTTCCGTTTGTAGGCAACCTTTATTTTAGATAAAAATAAAGATATTGCACATTCGAATCTCAGCAAATAAAAAAATCAATACACGTGAGAATAACAAAAAGTAAGACCATCTGCTACCCAAGCTTCTTCATGGGAAATTTACGACCAGAACTCCGAATAATTCATACAAATACGATGTTCTAAATTAAACATATACAGGGTGATTTTTTACAAGTTAGTAGGTATTATTGCACGTCGTGAAGAATCTTAAGTTGACAACAAAATTTTGACAGTTCAATATTGTTGCTTATTTTAAATAATACATTATTGTAACATATTCTAATCTCAGTGGATTATTATATGGGTCTAATTGCAAAAAAATTATTTTCACCTTTTTTATCCGTACTTAAAACAAAAAAAAAACTTAATAAAATGACTACATACATAAAATTACCTCTTATTGTAGAACATTGGTTCTTTTTTATGAACTACCTAAAGACAAAGACAATACAGTCGTCAATTAGCGTGATTCTGCTTTAGCAAGGTTTTTAATTTATTAAAGTTCATAATTTGATAACACTCGGAGAACTCATTGACCTGAGAACAGTAAGCGTCTTCATTATTATTACACGCTTGCTACAAAGTTTCGTTAAATAAACTGTAAAAACTTACTTACTTTCAAACAGCTTGAATGTTAGGAACTTTATTCTTTACTTGAAAACTTATATAAACTAAAATTTCTGGTCAAGACGAAAAGAGAATATATCATTAGTAATATGTACAAGAACTGGTTCTCTTATTATTATTCTGGTGATATATTCTCTTTTTATTATTCTCTACCAGTAGAGAATAATAATTGACCACAAAAACAAGGGATCGGTAGTTACCGAACGAAACGAGCTAACAGATGATTATCCACTTACAGAGAGGAAGTCTAAACCGCTCGCCGCTAGTTATAAAGTAACCAATACTTCGGTTACACCAATACTTCTCTATTTTTAGTCTTACCCAAATTCTATAACAACACAAACTAATTACATAATCACATATGTAATTATATTTAAACATATCTTTATACTAATAAATCGTAATTGTAAAATTATCGATTCAAATTTATTATTAAATTTCCTTATCGGAATAACGAAGGCACCCAAAAGAAAGTATTGTAATCTCAAAACTTTCCCAATGGTTTTGAATTACTATTAATAATATTTTTATAAACTTATCATTTCACTTGCACACAAGTTTATCTCGAACAATACTTTTAAGATAAATAAAAGACAAGCCATTCTCGTTGAGATCACAAGAAACTTCATTCATTATTCTGAAGATACTGTTGAATAGTCAATTTGTTCTGTATTCATTATTGATGCGTACATAACCAACACCTTTGTTATTATAAAAAACTACAGAGAAACTACAATTAAAACTTTTATATACACAGGAAAGCCAACTGTACCGGGAAGTACTCATATAGAAATGATTAATGGATAAAACAAACTAGTTGGTTCTTGCGACTTCACTTCCGTAGCCTTTCGGGAATTCAAGTAACATTTATTGGGAAACAAGTAAGTATTATTTCATTCCAAAATCGAGTGAGCCATCAGAGGTTAAGCCTTTATAGGCTTTTATTCGAGTCATAGATAGCTTTCTCAATCAAGTATGACATGTAACGCCTATCGTCCATTTAGGTTGGACAAACATCAGCTCCAATTAAAGCAACTATTTTGCAAATGGGATATAGTACTAGTACTAATACAAATATTATAAATCAACGATTTGGGTGCGTGTTGCGACAATGTTGGGCCAACACAGACAAATCCAAACATCACGTGCATGCTAAAAAAATGAAAGAGGATCTTGGCAATAGAACGCTGTTACGCGGTAATTTTATACTATTGCTAATACTGTAATACTATAACAGCTATATTCCGCCGAAGTTTAATATTATTTATTTAAAAGAAATGTATAACAATATTTAACTGGTACAAAATATACTAGTGCTCGAAAACAAGGGAATAATATATTACCGTAAAAACTCGTTGCAAATACGTTGTCGTTAACTATTCCCCTAACCCTCTCTTCAAGCACATGCTCGAAGCACTTGGAATGGCTGAGGATTAAACTTCAATTAGAAGTTTAATTATAACAATAAAATAAAAAGTCATGACAGTAAAGAATGAAGTATCTAGTTATATATCTAAAAGGATAGACGTCCTTTTGTACTGTTTTATGATCTGCAAAGGGAAATTAGGTTTATTTTATTAGGGTTGATTTATAGTGAAATTGAATCTATTGATTAAAATCTTTAATACTAATAAAATATATATCCTATTTCATGACGTAGGTCTGAGCTAAAACAATATATATATAGAGTTTAATTGCGCAATCAGATTTCATAGTCAGGATTATTAAATGATGCATTATAACATCGCCTACGTCTGATAATCTAACATTGAGCAATCATTACATTGCATGTTTGCGTTCATAACGTTGTGTGAGTAACATTGATTTTACCTTAGAGACCAATCCATCGTTGGATTTCGAAATAAACAGAAAATCGAGTTATAACATAATAAGGTTTATAGAACAAACCAGTAAAGAATGAATCACTTGTGATCACGGATTCGATTTCAGATTATAATAACAATATTCTTTTAACAGATCGATAGATTTAAAAATATTCTCACGAACAAGCACACGAGTAATAATTTAAGCTGCTGTTAACAACACTTACAGTCAATTGTTGATTGGCGACGGTCATCTAAGTAACGTGTCGAATATCAGTGTGTAATTCTTTTTATTTCCAAATCCAAATTATTATTTTTTTGACATCCCTATTTTTTTTTTTATACCATCTAAGTTAATACTTGACTGCATTCCACCTGATGGAAAGTGGTCTAGTGGTTACAAATGTAGTCATTTGGTAAGACGCATTAACTTAGTTCACTCTTCTCTTGATTATTTTTAGAATCATTCGACCATGAATTTTAAGCCTAAGTTTCATTGATTTCAATACTAAACTTTTCGGTAGACTCTAGGTACATGGTTTATAAGTATTGGTAAATGGAGAAGAACTTTTCAGAAACTCTTTTAATAATGACAACAGTAACGGTTTTATTATTTAAAATGATTACTTTTCGAGTCGCGTGAATAATTCGCAGCAGTCAATTTGACGGATTAAAATTTTTATTTCAATTAAAAACTGGAAAGCTGACAATTTATCGGTTTTGTTAACGTTATCAAATATTTAAGAATATCGAACAACACAGTGAAAGAAAGAATCAAAGAGCTTAATAAAAGGAAAAAAATCAGACGTTCAAATTAAAAGTTAAATCAATAGTACAGTTTCTTCACTTGCAGAGAGATTTTCTTCACTAACTTTCTACTCAAAGCTGTTAAATTTATTTATAGTTCAAACTTGTATATTGTATTGTGAAACTCTATAGTTTCAAATAACTTCGACTGGGTTAGTACTACTTCGTTAACATATATATAGTATACAATAACTTAATAAGTAAGGTCACAGAAAACCAGAACTCCTAACCTTATACGTTCTCATAATGTATAATTTACCCTAATTTACAAGGGTCCCGCAAGGTGGAAATTAGCTTGCGCAGTGTTCTGTTAAATATAGGTAGGTATTAGGGAATTTAATTCATGACTTCAAGGTAAATTAATTCCTCCCTACACCTGAAGCTGACAGGGCGCAAAGTTGCACGTTCTTGTAATATTCGCCCCAAGCGTGGGTAATAAGAGTTCTGTAATTATAGAAGATTAATTGAGCTATCTGTGAGAAATCTGTACAATAACATGACAATGGATAATACCAGGAAACGCATTGTTGGAATATTGTCATTATATACGCGTAGGTAATTTTAATAGATTTTTTTATGAAATTGCATTTGTATTAAAGCTTTGTGAAACGTAGCTGGGTTAGTAGTAATTATTTTATAATCTTACCTAGAAGGTTATAGAAGGCAATTATTTGTACTAGTTATTTTATGTCAATCAAGGAATTCTTTAGACAGGCTTTCGTGTACAACAGTTTATATAAGAGTACGTTAGGTTCGTAAAACTATACGAAAAACTATGTGAAACAGCAATATTAGATCCTTTGCTAAAATCTTCTTTAGTCTGTCTCAAACTGTAATACGAGTTTATACCTGATGAGCACTAATGCGATGAAATAGGTCACGCTTTTGATCATAAATTCTCCTAACCTATCCATAAAACCAAATAAAATAAGCAGATTTATAAAAGGTAAGAACTAATAGTAGTATGAACAGCAATATATCAAAGCTATACCCATCCTTAGTCAAAATAAATAATGCCAATTATCTCTCTGTCATTCATTTCTTTCAATCTCATAGTAGCATGTCACAAGAACGAATGTTTTGACCCAAGTATTATGTTATGTCTAAGAATAGGTAGCTTACAAAAGAGTATTGTACATCACTTTGAATAAGTAGTTTGTCTTACTATCTTAAGGTATATATTTTTTATAATTAAAAAAAAATCTTAATACTCAACGGATGATTATTACTTTAATTGTCTATTTCCGTTTCACGAAAGAACAACTGGACTTATTTTGGTATAATTTGGTGATCTGATATATATTCAGTCAGTCAGTATAAGTCAGTAATAATACTACAATATCTCTATCAAAAAAGAAATCATGAAAACTGGTTTGAGTTTTATATTATATATATTTTTTCTGTATTAATAGATGACTTATTAGCTAACAGTGACCCGTGGACACGAAATAGCGGGTCACTGCTAGTCGGAAATAATTCGTTTTGTCTTGCGTGTGCACTCAATTGAGGATTGAACGAATGAACGAGTAATTCAGATCATTGTACACCTGCTACGTGACATTCCCTAGCTGCTGGCGAATGCGCTGTACGATGCACGAAATTGATTGGTCAGACCCTTTATATAGATTACGAACATTTCGACTAGTAGTATGCGTACAAATTAGATTTTGGTTTCCAATTTGTCATTCGAAAATAGGCTTCATGTATGTAAAGGGTTAGCAGTCTGAAAGTCGTAAATAATATAAAATAAGATACATTGTAATATATAGTTGTTCTTACACGCATAAATCCACTCCAAACCAAAAGAAAACAACAAAGAATAATACCAGTGTTTAACTTAATTTTAAGGTATTCAAATTACTTGCGAGCACGTGATCTGTAGAGATCTTTAAACAAGAAGCTTGAATGCAATATTTATGTTTGAATACAAAACAAAGGTACGTGAAAGCACTTCAGTATTCACAGTATACAATATTAGTCGAACAATATATAAAGCCACTTAAAGAACATCTAGATATAGTTTGTAAGTTCGCAACAAAGCTGTTTATAGTCTGAGAATCTCATTTAAATTATAGGATTAATAGTTCTTTGTTATTGATTCTAATTTAAAGCATTTGTACAGAATTACCACAATCGTTCGAGCCATTTCTGTGTTCGAGCCGCAAAAACAGACTCTTCTATATCGTTGGTATTACGATATCTGTTATGTATAGTTATAAACTTATCGACGCTGTTTGAATAGTCAGATACTTGTCAGTTATTAACGCTCATTGACCAGTTCCGGTTTACATGAACTTTTGCACTTCTTTGAACTCCAGAATCGATAGATGATTGGACGTTATTGTGATATTGGATATGCTGAAATGGGTCACGCATTTGGTGTAACCATACCATATATATTACTGTTATTATAATATCTATTTATATACTTATCTGTATACTATATAAAAAACATATTAAAAGTTACAAATTAAATTTAAAAACAAAGCCAAAGAGTAAATACAAAGGGCGGTCTAATCGCCTGAAAGCGATTTCATCCAGACATATTGTAAGGAATTACAAAATCTAGTGCATATATATAGGTGGAAAAAAGTTATTAACACTGTAATCATACATACAAAAGTTAATAAATGTGCAGATATAGTCTCGCAGGTTTATTATTGGTCTGTGATACACCGGCTTCAATCACACAAAAAACATTCGCAATAGCACGCTCAAGACTGTTACGAAAGACGCCACGGACCGTGAACATTCCTTGACTTCGACCAATCCAACTAGAACAGACAAAAACGTCAACAAAACTTTATCTAAGCATGCTTTCTAGATAACAGTAACTTAGCACGGATATATGCCGGAACTATTAGAAGTTCTGTTTCAAGTAATATATTTAAGAACTATAATATCATGACATTTTTGTTCTTTCCGTATGTTAATAACATAAAATATGTAGTTATAAAGTGTATAAAGTATATTAAATTGCATAAAGGATATTAAAGTGGTTTATTGAAATGGCCAGAAAGAAATCCACCTGCATCTTTGCTCGTGACACTTACCGATCGAGTTTAAGATATGTTTTAGAATAGTTGATGTAAGTAAACAAAAAACATAGGTGAAAGAAGTCGAGACACTATTTGAGAAACTTTTCTCTCTTGAACTTCCTGCAAGAGCAATAAAAACAAACACTGCAGAAGAATAAAAACAAGACATAACTTTCTATAATGCTTTAAGAATTCTTCATTTCATGGTCATTTTATCTATATTACTCGTCGCGTGCAGCAGCTGCGCCTGCGCATGCAGCCCTCGCGCATTCTCTACGGCACAGTTATTACCGGAGAAGCAGAAGATTCCAGAATTAACACTATTTCCAAGCACCGGCCTTGTTTTTCGATTAGGTTTGCTCTGGTATCGTAAATTGTTTATCACTTCTATATAATACCGAGTTAACGGACTATTTTGAGAGATACTCCACAGACTCGTATGTAATTCTGAAATAATATCGTAAAGCCCCAAATAAACGATAGGACTTTTCAATATTAAAACCATCTCTACTTATATCGAATATTTTAAAAATATTGGATATAAGTATAAGTACATAAGTAGGTACCTAAAAATTAAAGTAAATTAAATTTAAAGTAAATTTTAAAAGTAAAATAAATTTTAAAAGATATCAAAAAAGTCTCGTCCTATTATTGCGTGATTCAGATCTCATAAAAAAATGTCATCCAGTGACGTAGGTACCTACATTAAAGTTTCCTAAGGGAATTTATAATGTAGGTTAGTTAAGTAAAGTAATGCCTTAGGTTTGCTTATTAACTTTGAGTAAACTTAACGTACGTGAATCCAGTTTTAATACCCAAGAGATTTCTCAAAATTGTCCAATGAGCGACTGAGGGTTTAGGATTTATAACAATAATGTCATATTAACTATACTATAACTATAAATTGAAAAGTAAATTTGTTTTAAAACATATCCTTACAAACTAAAAGGGTTTGAAAACTAAAACAAATATTTGTAGTAAGCTATTGAGTTACTGATGACTTCTAATGACCTTTAACAATTTGTCGGTCATTCAACTCAGTTTGAAATTTGAATAGGTATATATATAGGATACCTTACATTCAATAAAACGCACCCTTAGATTACAAAATAAAACGGATTTAAGAAAATCTTATTTGAGTTTATGATAAATGATCTCTAGAATACATCAATGTCTTATTTCAATCTACAAAAGCTTTATCATTATTTACAATCTTGCATCAACAACTCTATTTACTATCTGTATAAAATGTAGTTGTAAATTTCATGAATACATCATTCAATTTGCTCAGCGCAGTATATCAATCGGTCTTGATATTTTATATATTTTTATTATCCTTGCAATTACATTTGGAGGGATCATTTTATTGTTTGTCTAAACAGAAATGTTATGCCATGTATTATAATATAAACTATTACCTAACTAAATCTATAGTTCGTCTTAAGTTCAACTTAATCCGTGGTTTACTCAATGCTTAATCAAACAAAGGTTGAAGTAATTGCCAAGCTAACATTTCTAGGAATATAAATTCGTGATATTTCACATGAAAACACCAGCAGTCTAAATGTCATCAATTGGTTATCAAACCTATTATCGGGAGTTGAGTTAGTCAATTCAGTTAAAATGCAAATTTTTATCTTCTTTACAGTTAATGCTACTAGGAGTTTGGAGGAATGTTTTTATACCGCATTAAAATATTACATTAAATGAACATTATGCTATAATATTAAATGTCGGTAACGAAATAAATCTTTTGAGAGTAACAAAAAGCGATTCAGAAATAAATATTCGAATATCTCTCCATCAGTAAGTAACGTGAGAACAATTCAATATAAGAAATTATTAAACTGTGTGAAGTGTGAAAATCAATACTGTTATTGTCCGCGAATACATAAATTGGATATGACTTTATACGTTATGTGAAACGACTACATACGTCAAGTGTCAAGTAACTGTCAATGTAATTGTAAAATGACCAATAAAACTTGTACGTATATCGTTTTTATTCTCACTACCGGGGTTCAAAAAATCCCATACAATATAATCGTTATGAAAATAATAAACAAACTTATTCCTACTTTAGTCGTCTTTTATGTGACCCAAAATAAATTGCGTTATACCTTATAAAGGGTAAGGTTTAATTTTTTTGAACATGAATCTAAGGCAGCACTTTTAAAACATATTTTGGATTGACCGACGAATTTAACCGTTGTAACATATTGTATGGGAAGTGATCCATTCATTGTTTTGCTTGTTTGGCCCTAAATGTTTTAGTGTTTTCCTTGAACTTTAAGTTGTTGAAGATTGAGGCGGAAATCCCATAGCAAAGGTAACGTTTCTTTAGTCGTTTAATGGGTTTTTAATCTGAACGAAACGGACGTTGAAAAAAGGGGCACGACGGGAACGCACCTGTCAGTAGTGTTGCCAGTTTTTAAAGAGGACGGGTGAATGGCGGGAACTACAATAGCTTGTTGAAATTTTTAATCTGGAATCCTTTTTCAGCAAATGATTTCTGCGTTTTATAAAATCGTTATTAAAATTTAAGAATAGAAAAAAATATGTAGGTATTGCAATTTCCGTTATAACAAAAAAGGTTTTAATGTGCTGATATTGTGAACATTTACATAAAGGATTTTACTCATTAGATTGACACATTCAGCTTTTATAATCTGACTATAATAAATACTCCTTTCATCTTAATCTGTGGTGTCATTCACTTAAATCTGGTCACTTTGTTACATCATAACCAGTTTAGTTGAAGATCAGTCAACAAACTCACGCAACGAGTTCCACTTGCTTCCATTCCAGTGTTTGTTCCTCTTGGAACTCATTTGTAGTAAATAATTGAAATAATATGTAATGTGTATTTATTATAGCCACATCCTATTTGGAAGGTGTATGCCGGAAACCATTCTACCAATATGTATATAATTAAACAATATATGTCAGTATATAACTTTGATATATATATTGGACTTATGTTTCATCGTTTTATAAAGAGTTATTAGCACGTCTTCAATGGTCGACTAAATATTTAAGGTTACTGTACTTAATAAGTTAATATGAACAGGAAACTTGTCATATATTATAGATTTTTTATTATAGATTTGATTTTAATGTTTAAGTTTGAGGTTTCTATTGGCATCTAACTATTGTAATGCTTTAGCTATTATATTGTATTGATGTGAAATAAACGGCACTAAGAAATACACATTTCAATCCTAATAATAAAAAAACATATTTATACAATATATTTTGTTAGTCTTTATTATGATATTAAATAATAATAAATGATACCAAGTGGTAGTAGGAGACCATCAATTCGAAGGTACCACTCTCGCCTACGACACCACAACACAATGGTACATTACTATAAAAAGTCAAAATGCTTTAGTTAAATACATACATATTTTTTACTTGTTTTTAAGTTCTTTGTAAAATATTTTTTCAAATCGATAATTGGTGAATCGAATTCAAACCTACTTCTTTGCTCTTTTTTATAAGTACAATAATATTCAAAATTACAATAAATTCAAACTGTAATAAAATATAAACTTATAAAGCACTCAAAATAAAAAGAACAACTCACATAAACAATAAAAAGAATCAAATTAAATTTGGAAGCTCTTTTGGAAGCCGTCATTATACGAAATCTCAGCAATCATTTATCTTCAACAACTTGACCGACGCGACGGTTACCTTTATCAAAAAGCAGCCTAAAACAAAAGGGTCCCGTCGTATATCTAGCTTAGGCGATAAAAGATTTTAAATAATATAAAATTTATAAGGATGTTTATATGTTTATATCTATCAAAATAAATAAACTTCTTAATACATTTATTTGAATTGGTAAAGTAAGTATATTTGATCTTAATAAAGACAATCAACTTTATGCCCCTTATAGTTTAATGGGCATAGTTAAAGTTAGATACAAATCTAGGACAAGCTCTGAAGTGACTTCTGTTTAGTTAAGTTACGTTTTAGAACTAAAATAGAACAGAGTTAAAATATTGACCGTTAAAGTTAAACTGGGCTTATTCGGAGAAACAAACTTCAGAAACAATTAGGATACATTCTTAAATTAATTGGATTGAAGGAGTGGAAAAGATTCTTAAAAACATATCAAATAATTGTTTTGTATTAATAATTTTCTTTGGAATAAAAAAAAACCTGTATAAAAATACTGAACCCAAAAAATAAAGCAACCCTATTATTTAAAATTGAGTATGCGTCTACTAATCGCGACTGCCTCATTCAACTTACTCACTCACTCATTATACGTAGCCTGAAGGTAATACGCGTTATTACAGTATAATACCAAGAGCACCTTAGAAACCAACATTATACTATCACAAATTGATGATTTATACGGTCAAAATAACATACAAAAAAAAAAATACTACATCTTTAAATTAAAAAGTGAAGAAGAGTATTTTACAGAAGGTAGTTAGATTTTTCCCTAGGAGGTTCGAAGGAAATAATAGCTAGGGTTCTCTAAGTAGGTGACTTCATATTAAGATTTTTAGTAAGAAATATATAATTTTTTTTTTTATATACCCGAGATCTTGTAAATTAGACTACACTTATAAATTCAAAATCATAAGCAGCGTACACGCTTACACAATTTACAATAATGACGGATAATTCGAAAAAACTATTACTAAGATTGCAAGGATTTATACCCTTAGTAAGTAATTTTCGGCACGCGAATGTGCCTTGGGGTATAACGAAACATGAACGGTAGCGGTACAAGACATGCACTTTTTGTTTCCTCAAACATGTGTGGATTGCGAAGGATATCCGCTCCTCAGCTACAAGGGGTCATTATGAGCGGTAATTCACTTTTTGCGCTAAGAACAAAACTATCTCACCGCTGACATCCTTGCAAACGAAATTTAACTTTATCGTTGGTACACAAAGCTTGAAATTGAATAATTAAGTTCTATTATTCACCTACACTTAAAATGATTGATCTTTGATATGCAAATTGTTAGTTTTTAAATGCTATTCATATCAATTGTGGACTGTGGTATATAACTATTGTGATCTTTGTCTTATCTTAGTACTTTAATAAATTATTCATATAATATTGAGATAGAAAAACAATAAGACAGAATAAATAATTAACTTTTGATATTGTAAGCAAAAAATAAACAAATATTGAAACGCCAATCATGAAATCATGAGATATATAGTCTAAGAAAACATGACGAATGAGTTCAATATTGAGAATTAGCGGATGAATCAGAGATGAGGATACCTGTTAATGAGTAACTTCCTTATAATAAAATTAAAATTCATACGAAAGTAGATTAAATATTCTATAGGTAATTAGAATCTTTTGCATATATTTATCCGGCTAACTTCATTTCAATTTTATCAGAATTTATCTCGACTATTTCGTACCAATTCGGGGTTCTTTCGGAGCATGACAACATCGCGGGTTTCGCTGATCTTCTTGGGCTAAAATTACGATAAAGTCGATATAAGTATATAAAAGAGTCATCAGGGATCACTAATGCTTAAATACGTTAGAATTATTGACATAGTTTTGTAACTTATAAATTTGGATGGAAAGACAGAGAAGACGAAGCTTCTTAGCATTCCATGGATTCACCGTGCGGGTGCCGGGCCCATCGCGTTGCAAGGAGAGGAGTGCAAGCAGTGCCTGGGACTTGCGATCCAGGAGAAGGTTTAAGGGGCCCCTTTATTATGCGCAAAAACGCTCACCTTCACCCTCCACACTCCTCTCCCTACCTAACCATATTCAGATAATAAATTATGTAATTTTTTGTGAGTATTCATTTAATACTCACAAAAAAAAACTTTAAAAAATACTTTAACACAAGTTTAATTAAATAATAAAAATACAATAAACATTACCATAAATTATTAATGAAAAAAGAGGTCAAAAATGTGTTTTTTAATAATGGTCATGCTTTCTTGCTTCCTTTCTCTGGCGTTAGTCATAATTCAGTCGTCACAATTATAGACAATTACATCAAAATTTACACTCACCAGTTCTAACAGTCACTTCCTCTATTAATATCATTCAACTCTTGTCAACGGTTGACTTCACTAATTACTCCAATCCATACAGTTTAATAGTAACATGTCTAACAGATGTTATAAGATCAGTCAAGTTCATGACACGAATCGACCGGTCACGACATGTCTTGGAGTCTGATGTGATAAAATTACAGATGCGTCATTTGATAACATCTGAGTAATGTTCTCATTGCTGGTTGATTTATTAGCTTACTGGGTGTTACTGAGCGCTCAGGAACTCAGACAGTCTGACTTCCAATTTTAAACGATTTGATTTTTCGGTCCTTCGAGCCACATGTGAACAGTGTTGTCCAATCTTGTTTTGTTTAACAAAATTCAAAATTGTCTAAATGTATATAAAGTATATACAATTCATTGTATGCGTAGGCTCTTTAAGACCTTTCTTTTACCATATTGTAAGGTTACAATATGGTAAAAGAAGCAATACAAAGCATTCTCATACCAAACTGCCCTTTTACAAGATTTCTTTTACTAAGGATACCCGAATTGGTATCCTTAAGGCGCCAGATTGAAGTTATTTAGCACCTCGACTACTCCCACGTTACCAAATACGCTTCTGTCTGGGAAACTTTAAATAGCATACACTTTGTTCAGACTAATATAGGAACAAATAATGAGAAGAGGGGGTGGGCATCCGGTTATCCGGTGTGATACTTTTATTAAATTACTATATTATATGGAAATACGTTTTATTACCATGAAATCAGAATCGGATATTGTTTAAATACTTTCCACGGCTACTTGTACTATAAATATATTCAATTTTGTTTATATGTTTATGGAAAACGACACAAACTTAATATAGAAAGACGTCATTTGCAATTTGTTACAATTATGAACAGTGTGCCAACTCTATACAAAACTAAGTGCTGTCACTATCTGTATAAATATTTTGAATAAGTTCCAAATGACTTTGGACTTTAAAATTCTTTAGGTCCTCCAGAATTTAGTACTACTTAGGAAATTAAGAAATCACAACTTATCGTGGACAATAACTAAAAATATATACCTTAAATCTATTCCATTTAATTTTTAAACAACATAAAACAATAAATAGCACGAGATGGATCTGGACAGAAACCTGCAACCTCAGGGAAATCGGGAGGTTAAATGTTAAAAAAATGTAAATAATCATAACATACCAAATATGTTTCTAGGACAGTTGCAAAGTACCTACTACTGTATATATTCCGAGAAGAGAATTCGTTATTGTATATCAATAATATATACATAATTCATAACAGTGATGTGAGATGCTGACTCAAATATTAATATCATAACTAATTGAACATGAATTAGAAATTCAAGAACGCTTGAGTTGTAATAAACGGCATCAAAGGCTTGTTATCTTGGCTTTTGGCAATACGTGTGTTCATTATAAATATTTAAAAATTCATAGCATTTGAAATATCTGAAGATTTTACTGAATTACCTTTTAAAAAGTTAAAATATCATGCCCTTATGATTATATAATTTCTTGGCAATTTTTATACATTTTAACGAGAATAAAGAAAATAATTAATTAAATTAAATTAATTAAAATGGTTTAACAACTGTTACGAGTAAATACTTATAAATAAACATTGAATAAGAAACAGACGAAACAATATTGCACTTACTAGTCAGTTTCTATGGTCTTTTCGTTGAAATGTGTGACATTACTTAAGCAAATAAGATAAATACTCACTTATATTATTATCTATTCATATTAACTAGCTAAAATACAATCAACAAAATGAGTTGGTATGAAAACCGATTTATATAAGAACCTTCTGTTGGTTCAAATTCAAATTCAAATAGCCTTTGTTAACGAACACATTTAAAATTTTACAATATTAAAGTTCACAGATAATTTAATTAAACTACTGCAATTAAATTTTAATCTGGACATCAGTAATCGATATTTTGTTGGTTTGTCCGTTTTGCTTTCCAGCATAGGTTACCCAGCTTCTTCCACAATTCACGGTCTTGTACATGTACATGTACACGTGTCCATGTAGAACCTGCTATTTTTTTAAGATTATCTTCCCATCTGCGTATTGGTCTTCCTCTCTTTCGTTCACCTTCCCTTCCACTGAAAAATCTAGTATCGTAATAGGCCCTCCTGATACTTCCATGTTGACGTACACAAGTGATCACTGATTATGATTCTAAGTGGTAAAGATATAAATAAAAAGATTATAATAAATAAATATTCGAATTAATTACCGGGACCGATTTGACGATACAGTTATCTTTTAGAGCACTGGAAACGGAAGGTAGATAATAACTTCTGCTGCTGGTAGATAATAACAAAAATAAATTCAACAAGCCAACTAAAAATGTAATAAAATATTTACGGCAAGGTTCGCATAACTCCCTGCCTAATAAAGTGAGTCACATGCTAGTTTTGTAGGTATGTAATGAGAACTAAAAATACCTTGTCTAACAGCCCAGGGGTCGAGGCCACGAGTCAACGCCACTTGGAGATATACACACATTGTATATACACCTTTATGTACTCATTTTTAATGAATGATTTGTTAAGAATTTGTGTCGTCATAAAAGGAAGTGAATCATTGTGACTACAATACGATTAGGTAAAAGAAAATTATACAAGAATTCGTTTTTCTTTGAAATAAAACTATTTTTACGGATTTAACTCGCGTATAATTAATTAAATTCTAAATTTAACCGGATAGAATTTGACGAGATAGAGTTGCTAGACACCTCCTTCTCCTCTTACCGTGAACACGATTGCTGTATAGCATTCGAAACATCACGTCGGGTTAAATTTAAAATGTAAATTTAAAATTTAATTATTTATACGCGAGATAAATCCGTAAAAATCGTTTTATTTCAATGTGTAGTTGGTACCTACTCGTGAAATTCTTAAAAAATACTTATTCGTTTGTATTTGTAAATATTGAAACAAGATCAGTATTTTATGAATACTGATTGAAAAAGAACTTTGTGTTTTTTTGTGTTTATTTAGGTACCTCAGATGGTATACTAACCTATATGTATACCTACAACGGGCAGACACTTTCAGATTTTTTGCTTAGTTTTTTTCGAGTAATTTACTACAAATATTATTTTGATTGAATATAATTAATTGACTGACTTTTTAATTCCGTATTTAATCTCAAGTTAAGTCAATATAAATAAGCTTGTCGGTTGAGTTAAATATTTAATTGCTTTCCCATTCGCATAATTATTGCTACCATAACTGAAATCATTTAACGCATATATATTTAGATCTGATTACTGGACTCTAAAATGCAAATATAACCTCCTCGTTTGTTTTCCAATTAACATTAGTTTACCTTTTCAACTTTTTTATTATTTTTATATTACGACTTCCCGTGGTTCTTTGAATTGTGTTAATTAGTACGGAATGTGTATTGACTACAACCGTTCCCAGTTGAAAGACTTTCGAAATAATAGCAAAGGTATTCGATGTATAATTCGTTTCTCGTTTACAGAATAAACTTTGAAATTAACTCTTAATCATTTAACACCCGCCATTAAACATTTAAGGATTAAAACGATTTGGATCAAAGTAATTACATTTAAAATAACATTAGATAAGAAGCTTTTTGGTGTATTTTATTTAAATGTAGGATTGTTCTGGAATTTGTAACATTTCTAGAGAAATTTGTTTTGATATGAGTAAATTATATCCATAAAAATACAGAATGCTTCTGGAATGTAGATACTGTTCCGTGTTCATCTAATTGGAATTCTCATTAGTTAAAATTATCCATGAAGCAATGACCTCTTATTTGGGCCCAGTAATAAATAGCTACATAGCTGATTATACAAATTACAAACACAGACAAAAAATCATGACAAAATAGATGATATCTCGATAATATATTGCACTTTAACTAATCTAGATCGAACGGATTTTTAAATATAAAAATATTCTAATATAAACATGATTAAAGCAATTGATATAGGTATGTTGATCTATTACTTTAATTTTGATTGTTTCTAACATTGAATGTGTTACTTGAACCTACTCTTAATAAGGGTAATTCATTAAAGAACTATTTTTAATGAAAAATAACACGAGTGTAAGCTTGACAGTATTCCCGAGAACATTAGTATGTATGTATTATAAAACTTTAGCAATTCATTATAAAAATAAGTTTTTTTTTATAATGAATTGCTAAAGTTTTATAAACATTTATAAAAAATACTTTCATTATGAGATCATTTACGCGCTACTTAAGTCTAGGTCTTACTTGCTTATCTATTTTGGCTCGAGACAGTTCAATGACCGAATGTAAATATCTAATTAACTTTTAAAGTATATTTGGCCCGTTGTCTATGATTTACATTGTTCTTGAATGTATTACGGACTAAATAAACATACCTAAATACATATATATATATATAAACACTTACATACATAACTATATTTATATGAATAAATACATACATAAATACATATATACGAATAGATACATATTTTATAGTGCTTGTCTTATAAATTTATAGCCGAATAATTGTATAATCGAATTATGGATTCAACCATGCAAAATATAAACCATATATTGCGCTGTCGGTTCATTACGAACGCATGACTAGATTTTTTAAATAGGTACACTGATAGACCTGTCTACAAATAAAGACTTATTACTATAAAGTAAGTGCCAATTAAGTTTTATTTTGAATTATACGCACCTACTTTAGATATTATATTTTAATCCATATAGAAACTAAAAAAAAAATACAGTGAAAACTTGACCTCATAATATCTGCACCTACCTCATACCCATGACATTTTTTAGTCCACATGTTAAATATATACCTAATAAGTCGTAGGTATATATAACACTAAATAGGTATTGAAGTGGCAGTAATGATTTCAGCTTAAGATCTTTGGAATTTAATAGCGATCAGGCGTAGCATAGATATTTGACTTCTTTTTCTATTTTTTTATTTATATTATATTGCATTTTAATAAGCAGTCTTCTGTTTTTTTATTATTTATAAATATACATAAGTTAATGGTAGATATAAACTTACAGGATTTTGCACATAACTAATATCATATAAAACTTATAATATAAAGAATCCCAAGATATTAATAAAAACTGACAATAAAAACAATATAGGTATCTTATGGTTGCTGATTCTGTTACATAAAACAAATCACAGTGGTGAGCAGGTTGCCGGCTCATGCAAAAAACAAAAGACAATACTTACTCAGATTCGTTGCACAATTGGCACAATTAGAAATAATTATTCTTTAAAATTGTTATATATTCGTGTATTAAAATAGACACACTACAATAGAATTTGGGCACACAACGGTTCACTTGTTTATTTACGTACTTTCGAAATGACAGTTCGTTAAGTTTGATAAGTACGCATGCGCGAAACACTCGATCCGACGGCCGGCGTGCGACTGGTAGTTTGAGCGAACGATTTCGATAAAACCGCACCGATGCCGGTAGACTAGTGAATGAGTCAGGAAGGGAGCGAATGGGGAACAATGTTAGTTCTCGTTTAGTAACGTACGTAAAATTTTAGTACTCTAACCAATGGGGTAGTAAAAGTGAATGGTGCATTTGTTACGATAAAATATGATACTTTAAGAAGATTAATCGTAATTAAGTAAATAGTTACTTAAGATATTAATGAATCAAATAAATTATAATTATTATATTAAATTTACTTAAGTAAGAAATTATTTATTTGGGATAAACTTTTTTTTATTTATTGTTGTTATAAAATTATACTTGGCTTATAATTTGATAATAATATGAAATACTCTTTAAATTACACAAGACATTAAGATAACTATCTTAAATTCTTAGATTCATTTAGAATGTTACCAATATTACAAAGTTTTGAAAGAATAAAAACTACTATACTTTATAAGTTATCTTTGTACTTTATAAGTTATCATTTATATTCAGAGACGAGCCTAGGCCTTCATAAAATTAAACATTTGGTAGAAACAATATTAAACAAATTTCCAATGAACATAGAGAAAAGAGAAATAGGGTAATCAAATTTGAATAAAAGGACTTAAAAAGTGGGAACAAGTCTATTACTACGCTTACATAATTGTAATTGACATTCGACCCTCCCAATGTCACGAGTTTAAAGATCCTTCTTCAATTAGATTTATCTTATCGCTTTAACTAAATATATATCTACTTTGTAACAATTATGATAAATTATATTAGCAGAATTATCATTTTAGGTTTTGGTGTTATTGCTTACATTGCGATCTGCATTATTATATCTAATGTTATTTATCGTGTACAAATGTGTTTGATCCAAATAAGTTGATGAAATATGAATTACATTATATTTATTTACATAATATAGATAATTAGGTACCTATCAACATTTTTTTCAGATAGATCTTCCACAAGTCTATTAAAAAATAAAGATGTTTCAAACGAGACAGTTCTTTTTAAAGTTGTATTAATAGTAAAATAAAATATAAAATAATCTAATGCTATGTAGAAGAACTACTTGAACCCTGAAAATAGGGATGATATTTAAGTCGGTGGTGTTTAGCGCTAAAACTGAGAAGTCGACGGCAGGTCGCCACTCAATCAATAAATGTTTTACTAGCATTCAGAATTCAAATCCACTGAAGTCCATAGGAAAACTTTAATAAATAAAGTTCTTTCCCAATACGGACTGGCGAACTTCTTATTTTGTTTCAATCGCTGCTGTCTGAGTGTTTTAAGTAGGTTAACCAGAATATTGCCATATGACAAAAGTCATATTCTCACCAATTAACTGCCAACCTTTAAAGTAGATACTCTAGAAGCTGGCGGTTCACGAATGATCGTGAAGATTTAATGGTAATAGGTTTCGAATGTCCAAGGGTTCGGGACAACGTTTTTATGGTGAGAGTTCTGAAAGAAACGCATTAGCACATAGTTCGCCGTGCGTGCAGCTTTTTATCTGAGCACAAAGTACAGCGTTGAGTTTTAACCCTAAGTCACTGTAGAAGATTTAAAAAATATGCTATAAGATAGTAGGTAGGTACACCGAACGGGCAAATCGCATTTGTCTTTCCTATTTCCTTCCACTCTGTTATATAGAAAGGGAAATAAGATTTTAGCTCCATTTTTAACCCCCGACTCAAAAAGAGGGGTGCTATATTTAACTTTGACCGGCCGATCTGTGGCAATGTAGCAGCCAAACGCGTGGACAAATTTGATTGCGGTTTTTTTTAATCGAAAGCCTAGTTCGTCGAGATGGTTTTTAGCTATGTTTGGTCGAAATAGAAGCAATCGTCTCCAAGATATTGAGGTTTTATTGGTGCGGGTGAAAGGTTCTTATGCAATATTGATAGAAATACTTAAGCAAGTGAAAATTTGTGTGTCCGTAGGTACATTTAGTACAATTATGAAACCAGTAACATAACTTTAATAAGCAGAAAAAAAAATATTAAAAATTTAAAAAGCCCCCGACACAAAAGACCTCTAAAAAGAATGAAAATATTATTATTATGTAGGTACTTATTAAAGTCGTTGCGCCGGGGGACAGCTTAGTAAGGTAAGAAATTAAAATGTAAGTTATCAAAAAAAATAAGAAATTACGATATCGAATCGTATAGTCTAAGCCCTCGTAATTTCATGAACTAGATATCATTATCAAAGTAGGTACGTACAACGGTCCCCCGACGCAACGACTTTAATAAGTAGGTACATAATAATATTAATTTTACTCTTTTAGAGGTCTTTTTGTATGAGGGGTTTTTTATTTTTATTAAATTTTTATCGTATTCCTTTCATCCTCGGAAATATAATAACCCAAAGGGAACCTATGGCAGTCATACCATGCATTAAGTCGTTTTGAAAGCAACACCTACAATTAACTTGAATATGAAACCTTCAATATCCGTTTATTATTACTAGTTTATAGACTCGTATATTTCTAAAGATGAAGTCAATAAAGTTTTAGTATCTATTAAAGTTGTCACTATTTATAAGCATAACTTTTTCTTTCTTATAAATGAATGAAAAAAAAAATAGGACATCTAAAATGCTATCTTGTGATCGTAAAAAACATGCTTTACCTAATATTGTTATGTCAAAGACAAATATACACATAAATAAACACGTCGCGAAACATTTATTTTAGGCTATTTTCTTTCTCAATGTGAGAATATTTGCCCATTAGTAGGTACACATTTCAATTAAATAAACACAAGGCTTGATGACATGCTTTTGCAAATGGACGTTCAATGGATCGGCAAACATAGTAACAAGCTTAACTCTACCCTTGTAAGTCAGACGAGAGTATTTAAAATCGGAACATTTATTTTTATAATTGTCTAAATATTGCAATCACCATTCAAATTTGGACTTTATTTTATGGTATTAAAGTTTAATATAGCTATCCATATCTCTTGTTCTTACAAAGGTGTGGGGTAGCTCTTTTATTTTTTAAACAGGATATCCTGGGCAGGGCGACGGTTTCCGAACATACGGTTCATTACTTTCGGTTCTATAAAAAACTCAGTAGCACGTGTGCTCAAGTGGGATGAATATTAAAAACTAGTTTTATTTAGCACCTTATAAAGGAAACCTGTATTATCTCTGCCATTTTTAATATTTATAAAGGTTTCAGTATTACAGTATTATATTTTTTAATACGAGTAAGAGTTTTTCAATAGCTTTGAAAAGTTATTCAAAATATTAATATACCATCGATATAGAATTTCAAAAGGTTTTGTAAAAAATTATGAATCTTTTTTAACAACTCTTTGATAAAAATATTCGTTGATGAAATTGATTGACATTTGATCAAATATATATATCTACATATAAGTATTTCAGATATTATTATTTTAAAAAATCATTTACAAATCAGAAACAAACCTGTGCTTAACATTTCCATTGATACTCGTATGTTAAGTGTAGAAAATATAATTATAAAACAATTTGTAAGTTCGCAAATAATTATTTAATAAAGTTCACAGACGCAGACATGCAAAAAATATGAATATACAGGAAACCAACAAATCGTTTTTCTTTATTAAAGTAATTATGAGTTTTTACTTAACAAAATCATTCAAGTACTTTTAAATATATCCATGTACATTTTAAATAAATATTGAATGAAAAATAAACCGATACGGGCAGAGATTTGAACCCGTGACCTCTTGGAAACCGTACCGCTCAGGTTGCGGGTTCGAACCCCTTCACGTATCTGTGTATTTTGATACTATATTTATTTAATATTTAAATAAGCTTAAAATTAGGATATGTACATACGTAGATATGTATAAACATGTAGATGTTTATAGATGTCCACGAAACATGTTTAAGTTGTATGGGTAAAATGTAATCACTCATTAAATAGTTTATTTACGTACATTAAGTACATATATTAATTAAATAACAAACCATTATGATTAGATAAATAGTTATTAAATTACAACTAACAAATACCAACCAAAATCAAAAATTTAATACATACAGGGGAATGTTTATTTGATTATAAACCTATATACACACTGAAGATAAAATAAATAATGAAAACTTTAATCAAACTAAAAGAGAGCGAGTTAACATTTATAGGAGTCGCGTAAAAGTATTTTTTACCTGCTCTTCATCTGTCGCGGTATCTTTCATTCAGTAAATTCCATTGTATGTGGGAAGATCTCAAGGGAATTCCTTTTAAATGGCAAATACATTGAAACCATCTGCAGCTGTGTTAAACATAACTACATAGTAAGCTATATAAACCATATATTTTACAATATAGGTAGTTATAAAATAATATCTCTCTAAAAATTATGCGAAAAATGGTACTTAAGCTTGTGCAATGTTTTTACGGAGTTTCGTAATTAGTAGGCTTCGGATGTAACAAAATTTTATCACTTATAGGTATTATAAGTGATGCGAAACTTGTTTTTAACACGCAAAAACGTTTCCGACAGGAATGCTTCCGTCGTCATTTTCGTTTTAATTTTTTTTATTGACGAAACCAAACAGACTCATATATATTATACATGTTAGGTATATAAAATTATTAAAATATCTTAAAATATATATTAGTCGCTTAATAAAATATGCTATTAATATAATAAATATAATTTGTACAACTAATTCTATTTCCGGACCTGACAGCTGACACCCTTCCAAAATAATAGGAGTTGTAAATGACAGGAGCATTCCATCATTTTAAGTATCTGTCATAAAACAAAATGGCTGAAGACAATTTGTACAATGGCAAGTACCTGATCACTGGACTTTACAAACAAAACACTTGAAACACAAAGGCATTCAAAAATTGCTCATTCATAAGATTAAAATAAGTGCTTTAAAATTAAATAATACACAGGATTAAGGCCCTTATTCTAAGGAAGTATGAACTGTTTTTGAATTTTCTAATTAAGTATTGTTTGTAGTGAAATACGAATACGAGAGTGAGGTGACAAAATGACAATAGTTTGCTTAAGAATATGCAAAGTAGATGCGCTTGATCTTTTCAGTGAATATTATTATTATATTCCTATTTACGGAATATGTTATAGGATTTAAGTGTTTTCTGAGACTTTCACGAGTGCTACACATTGAAATAAAACTATTTTTACGGATTTAAACTGCGTATCATGAATAAAATTTTAAATTTACATTTTAAATCTAATTTAATTAACTAGATTAGATTAGTTTAATTCATTATACGCGAGTTAAATCCGTAAAAATACTTTTAGTTCAATTTTTTTTTATATATGTTATAGGAAATTATTGAATACCCAGAAATCTAAATTCATACCAAATTTATTTAAAAGTCTGTACATTAGTTTTGTTATATTCCATTAATTTATGACCCAAATTGGTGTTAGTGTTTTCCAAATTAGATTATTATTGGGGATTATTATTCTGTATTTTAACTTTTCCAACCAATTTCATAATCCATCCTAAAAAAATCCTAAAGTCTAAACCAATTTCATTAAAACCCGTTGTAGTATTAGTTACTGGTGATACGTGCAAACGCAAACATTGAAAAATATGAAAGGATGTTTATTTCAAATTTGTGTTTTTTTTGTTTTTAATTATATAAATTCAATGCTAAATTTATTTTAAATGTATTTGAGTTTTTGACATCATTTTGTTCGCTAAAACTTAAAATATTGCGTATTTACAAATACGAATACCACTGCGGTATAAACTCTGCAGAAACAATCCTTAAAAATTTGATCTACAGAACAACCCCCGTGAACGAACGGACTCTTGATAATGAATTTGTAAAGGTTATTGAGGAATCAGTTCCATCGCAAATAACGGCAGCTGAGTTATATAACAGTTTTAATTCACTTGAAACCAATTGTAATAGTAAAAAATCTTGAGAAAAGAACACCAGAAAACACGAATCGAGAGCTGCAACAGTAACAACGGTAACGTAACGTCACAATAACTAGAGACTATAGATTTGTACAGTTAATATATATATTTTAAATTATATATATAAAACATTTATACAATTTGACATATAATATGCTATTTTCACATGAAAGCCCAAATATATGCATGCGCCTTGTCAAACTATATTAGCAAAGTTTATGTTCTATGATTAAGCTAAACTAAAACAACATTCAAGGTTCTGTTATGCATAAACTTATTTGCTGCAATTCATGTTAATAGCTGTACCTGAATATACTTCGTTCAATAAATTATGTTACAAATTTATCCTTTCACCAAATGAGTAACTTTAAGGTGAACGGTAAAAGTTTTATAACCCAAGTCTATTGAGAATTCATTCCTTCATACTTAAAGTCGAATCAACCCTACTTATTCCAAAGTAAGTTTTATCATACGGCAATAAATTTGCTAGAAACTTGATTAATAATAAAATAGCATATTTAGGTTTCCATTCTGGAGCGAAATTTGGAATTTTGTTGAAGAAAAGTTAAGTGAAGATAACGAAAGTTAGGTACCTACCTGTATATTAATATTTAATAAACTTATTAGTTTGACTAACTTTGGACATATGAGGGAGGAAAAAATATTATGAAAAACAAAACAGTTTATTTTCACCTGAAATGGTTTTTTTTTTACTATGATGATCTGATGTTATTCATAATGTAATAAAATCTATACATATAATAAAATTGTCACTGATCCATTTCTGTACATGGAAAAGATTTAAAAAAACATCATAGGGGACCTTTATATATGCAACAGAACCCTAAACAATGTTTTTTATTTTGTCTGTTCGTCTGTATGTCTGTATGTTTGTATGTTTGTGCACGCTAATCTCAGAAACGGATTAATCGATTTGAATGTTGAGTTGAGTTTTCGGGAATATATTGTCATGGTATTCATTTTACATTTTGTTTTTTTTCAACAATGGATTAACAATAAAGAAATTAATAATCTCTTATTGTCCTTAACCTTCAAACTTAACCTTCAAACTCGTAAGTAGCAATGGTAATTGCTGCTTACGAGTTTGAAGGTTTATAGAGTTTACATAGGGTCCATAGGTTTGCGTCCATTTAGTGGAGTTGCTGACTTTGAAAGAGAAAATAAAAATGATTTAGCACTAGTTGTTGTTTTTTTCTCTCTATCTACTCTTTATGTTCATAATACTTTCTCGATGTAGACGAAGATATGGCCGCTGGAGTTCTTTGATTAAATTTTCTTGCTATGCTAAAAAATTCAGCCAACATCAGGTGGGTTTTAAATGGATCAAAGGTTTCTTTCTGAATGTGAAATGCCTTGAATAAATAATGAAGATGATTGTAAACTAGGAGGCTTTTCTATAGGTGAAATAGATGGTGATACAGTTGATGCTAAATGAATAAAAGCAGTCGGAGGGGGTTTTGATATTTGTTGCTTAGTTTTCTCAAGACTTGGTGTAGTATGAGTTGCCATATCTTCTAGTGGTAAAATAAGAACTTCATCTGAAGACACTATTGAACTAAGCTACAGGTAACTGCCAAAAAGGTGTACCTATAGGCAAAATCATTTTTATTCATATCATGAGTTTCAGAGTTGCACCTTGATACACTGTGATTTCACAATTTCTAATTTGTTCAATCAGGAGCCGTTAATAAATTACGTTAATTTTTTTTATTATAATTACATTAAGATATTATTGATCGTAGGTATATACAATTTTATTAAATTTTAATAAGCTATACATTTTTAATTACTTTTATAAATAGATAACAAGAAAACAAAGGTGGACGCAATCTGGTCTGTCCTAAATAATAGGTCATAAAATTCGCGTCCACTGCGGACGCAAAGTGGAATTTTAAAAATTTGTATGTACTAGTTTGCGTCCACCTTATTTTAACTGTCAACAATTAAAAAACTTAAGTAAATTCATAATTATGTTTTTCCTTTCTTTATTATTAAGGCCTAGAAACATCTATGTATCCTTAACTTCACATAAAACAATGTAAAACTAACCGTGCGTGGTGGTGCTGCTCACTATTTTTTTACTAACATTTAAGACATTCGCAGTCTTTTGTCCCGTGGCTCAGATAAATTATTTTTTTTTAAAGGGAAGGATTGCGCTCAAGGAAATTTTGTTTATGACTGTGTATCTCCTATATATTGAGGTATTGGCAGAAATTACATTTGGTTTTGTTAGAAAGTTTATGAACTTATTTTCGAGTATTTTATGAAAGGATAGCCGTCGAATGGACGCAAACTGGCGATGGACGCAAACAGGCGAAATGACCCTACATTGGTAAGTACAAAGAGGACGTTTTATCAAAATCGAAATCTACGCGTACCTACGAAGTCGCAGGCACAGATAGTTATTAATATTTCTACTCAAAAATGTAACAAAGTGGGATAAAAGCATATAAAAAAAATATCGTTTTAAAGAATATTTTACTCAACTACTTATTTAATATTAGTACGATATTAGAATTAAGACACTAAATTATACCGTTTATGTACAGTCATAATCATGTTTATAGACCTTTTCGAGGATTCATTTCACTTCTATCTATCAAATCATTCCATTTCTATCTATCAAACAGATATATAGGTACCAACTTGTTTTTAGAGGTGTTTTTATCAAAACCCTCATAAACATACAAACTTTCAATTACGGTCATAATTCAGAGACTAGAGGACAACAAATAATAATTATTTAAACACGATGTAGGTACGCAGTACGACAAAATGTAAATTATTTTGTTTTTTTTGATGTTAATAAGAGAAAAGTAGGTACATAATTATACCCACCAGGAACTTGGATCTGCTTTACTTGGCCGCTGGCCACTTTGTTAGTAGGTTATAATACTAAAGCTAATTTGAGAAGTGCATAGAATAAACTTTATAAAATAAATATTATACAAAAATAAATTTCTCAGAATTAGTTTTTCTATTGAGTTTTATTCCAAGGGTATTCTGCAAACGCTTTCTGAATAACAACGCTGGACTATCGAGAAATCAATAGGACTTCAATCAGTATGAAAGGATTTTATTAGTTTCTATGTTTTGCTCGTCTTTGAATGTGACTAAAATTATTATTAATAGCAAGAACCGTTTTACAAACAGATATAGCAGCATCGGATATATATATATATATATATATATATATATATATATATATATATATATATATATACATATATATTATATGTATATATATATGTATATATATATACATATAATACGGGAACATAATACTTTATATCCCTTTTGGAGCATATTGTGAGTAGAAAGAATTTGGCATAGTTCAAGTATACGAGTAGGTAAGTATATTGAATAGGAGTTCAGAAAGCAGACATTCTGTGTATAATATGTAGTAAAGATACTTTTAATAATGCATCACAAAGATATATTAATAATAATAATAAATGTTTATAGAGTATATATTATTTTTGTTCCATTTTCTCACAAACATTCAAAGTTTGAATTACGGTCGAATCTCGGTCACTGGACGACCATTTTCATAATAAACATTACTAACGTAAACCACATTTTTGGCTACAACTTTAATTTATAAAATGTCACTGACAGTGTATATATGTATATAATAGGAGGCCTATTATTATTTATTCACTTTACTTTATGACTATAACCTTATTTTATCCTTATCTCGTCGTTGCATTCAGCAGCTATCAGCTAAAGTGGCAGTATCACTCAATGAATAGAAATTACCATAATGTTGGATCATTAAGTTAATCTTATGATCTATCTGGAAGGTTCTGTAGGCTTAGGCTTAAATATTTTACATTTAGGGTTTTTCACAACGCTGTTACCACGTAATACGTGGCTACTTGGCTACGTATAAACAGTTATTTCATTAGAAATTTTAAATAACTTTAATATTAATTCAAGTAAGAAATTCTGTAACTTTAACAAGAGAGATCAAATCAAATTAAATAATAGTAAAATATTTGAACCCCTTTACATTCCTTTACTAGCTTTTACCTGCGACTTTGCGTAGACTGATGAAAAATGAAAAATAGCTTTACCTTTAGTTTTCTTATTCTAAATTAGGAACATTTTTTTTGCTATTTTAACAGACGTACAATGAAAATGGGTCAACTTTTCACAGGGAAAAGTCTTGCATAACCAATCAATAATCAAGAAAGAGAACGCATTCAGTTATAGGTATACAAAAATCTAAGGCTTATTAAAACATTAGTAGGTATATTATAACAAAAATAAATTTAAGAGACGAGATAAGAACCGAAAACTAATTTATAGCGATGCCTTATGTTTTTTGTTTATTTTTATTTCTATCTCTATTTAAGGAATTTTTGTATTTTCTTGAAATCATGCCAAATCTTTCATAACCTTTTAAGAAAATTCTCGTCAATTTATTTAAATTTAGTAAACCACAAAATATAGTAAAAAAACTCATGTTATTGAATCATTTATTATTTATATTTTTTAGGGTTATTTAAAAGGGTTTTTGCATTCAAAACGACAAATAAAACTACATTTGCTTAGTTTAAATCATAATTGTTTAACATCGTCGCGTGGCTCAAACTAATTTACTTCTTAAAAATATAATGTTATTTTAGAATAAAAACCTTAGCAACAGATATTAATGTAATTTTAAAATTTCGTTTTGAAATCATAAGATTTGTATTTATATACTCGTAAATAACCCATAATTATAAAAATAGCCTCGGTACATATTGATTGAAATATAAACACAATCCGATAAAAGTCAAGTCAACTTTAAAGTCTAAGATTAGTTTTTACAAAATAAGTCATTAATAATTTTGTATATCTATAGAAGCATCTAAGATAGGGTATCTATAGATTTACAAACTATTATGAAGACGGTCAATATCTAAGATTAAGTCAGAGAAGCACATCGTCGGACGGACGTCGGGCCTTCGGGTTGCAAACCCTAAAATCTATACATATAATAAAATTGTCAATGATCGATTTCTGTACTTGGAAAATATTAAAAAATAAAACATGATGGGGGGTATTTATAAGAGCAAGAGAACCCAAAACAATGGTTTTTCATTTTGTCTGTTTGTCTGTATGTCTGTATGTATGTATGTTTATGCACGCTAATCTTAGAAACGGCTTAACCAATTTGAATACGGTTTTCAGGAATATATTTAATTGTCATCACTTAACATTTGTGGTTTGTTTAATTTAAATTGGTTAAGAAATAAAAAAGTTATGTCAATTTATGTCAATCACGTAATAGGTACCATGAAAATCTCCTTCTATAAATGTAACAAATGTCTAGAGGAGTAGTTTCTGTACATTAAAAAAAAATCTTTATGTAACAAGATAACCCAAAACAATGCTTTTCATTTCTTTTCTATGTTTATGCACGCTAATCTCAGAAACGGATTAACCGGTTTGAATGCAGTATTCGGGAATATATTGTCCTGGGATTCACTTTACATATATATTTTTTTTAAATATAAATCGGTCAACAAATAAAGAAGTTAATAATCCTCACCTCTGGGAATAATAATATCCTTTACAATGAAAAAATATCTGTGATTAAAAATTACACAAAGATATAAATATAAACTAGAAATACACGCAAAAACTACTTGACGGAGTATGTTGAAATTTTAAAGGATATAGTATATAGATGGGTACCAAGGGGTACGTTTCGATCGAAATCGAAATCTACGCGTACGAAGTCCCAGGCACAGCTAGTGTATAATATTATCATAAACTTCGTCATCGGTGTGATTTTGACTACACATCATATTATTATATTATGTGATAGCACCTCAATACCTTTATTTAATAAAAAGTATTTAAATTCAAATATAAATAATATCTAAACTTATAATATCTAATCTTGAAAATAATCTTATTTAAATTCTTCTCTAAACTGCAAATAGAAGTAATAAAATAACATTTCATCATTTTGTATAATTTGTCATTATTTGGTTAAAAGCCAATGATCTGACCATCTTAAATGTCAGTTGTTACAGAAGATTGAAGACTTGGCTTTTTGTGAAAGCAATTAAAACGGTTTGCAGTCGTTGGTTTTGTGTATTTATCTTTACAACTGAACATTTCTGAATATATATAAATACAAAGATTTCTACCTTGAGGTCAGACTTCTAGACTGCGTGTATCATCAAGTTCAGTTTTTAATTTATAGCGATGGCACATATTGTGTGTGTTTTTCTGCAAGTATCCTACCTAAGTAGTATTTGGAGTAAGTACTACTTAAGCAAGCTAATACTATTAGATACAATGGTATGGTATAAATTATAAGTATGAAAAATGCTGCCATTTGAGTGCTATCATAATCAGTTTTCCGTTTTCCTAAAAGTTGCCTGTAAACATTATGTTAAGCGCAGACATAGCCTCTGGTAAAAGCCAGTCAACGATAAAATCGCTAGCAAAACCATATACAAGTTTTAATCTTTTAGTATCGCCCACCATTTATTGATTTGAATGGAGAGTCTGAATAATGTTCAAAACTTTTCAAGTAGGTAACGTCAAAGTTTGGCTTCGTTAGAAC
The DNA here is from genome assembly GCA_959347405.1 of Napeogenes sylphis. NCBI lineage: Eukaryota > Metazoa > Arthropoda > Insecta > Lepidoptera > Nymphalidae > Napeogenes > Napeogenes sylphis. Next base: position 4,417,034 of record OY365783.1, read on the forward strand.
GTTTGAGACGAAGCATATTAATGTTTTTAAAGGTATTTATACCAACAAGTACGTTAGTTACGGATTATTATAAGGGTTGTTAGATCTTCTTATAACATTTAATAACGCGACACAAAAAAAATATATATATTTATTTCTTAGTAAATTCTTATAAAAACCAAATCTAATAATAACTTCTTATTCAGCAAATATATGTCTATTATGTTATTAGGTGTGTAAAGAATTATGAATCATACCCTGGAGCTATACAGAAAAATAATTCAGTAATAATAAGTAATAAAAAAATATATAAGTAGGTAAATATAAAATACAAGTTAAATATTAGACTTCAGATAAAGAAAAATGCGATAAAGGATTTCCTTTCTAATTGTTTGAAAATATTTCTTCTTTACTTTTTCTGTAGACTTACTCCGATCCAAATTAAACCTATCCGGCTCAGTGGAAAGTATTCAAAGGATTTTTGTAACAAGAAATGTAGGTTAAATCTTGATTGTAAGTGTATTTTAATACTTTAAACTTACTAAGGTAGGTTTTAGGTACTTTTTTTACTATATATTCTTCTCTACTTTCTATATATATTCTATAACAACCTGCAGCGTCGTCATAGCTATGCTGAATGAAAAGATATTTAAAACTTAGCTATTTTAATAACCTACTTATTAAAAGTTACGTAACCGATTGATGCAGGTTCTGATACTGCAATTTATTAATAGTTCATTTACGTCGCCCTTTTGAACGTGGCACTGGGGTCACTTGGTAGAGATATTTATATTATAATTTAATAAGTAAACCCTTTGATGTTCAAACTAACCAAAACCATGTCACACGATTACGCAATTAATTTGCTATTTTTGTTTTTGTATGTGAAAGAGGACGAGGTTCGCCCGGACCGTTGCCATGACGACCGGGGGCGCAGGCGGCGCGCGCCGCATCTCCGTGGCAGAACTGTCTTTGCTATCGTTGCGGAGGCTGTGTCGAACCGTCCTAAATTGTTTTAGACGTAACGAGAGCACTTTGTGCGTCGTGGTTTTTGACAGTTAATCCAATATAGTGCTTCTATCGAGTAGTGATTCCATTGTGATAGTGTGTGTGGATGCAATAATCTGACGATGACGCGGGGGACGTAACTGTGACCACTGCAGGGGAGGGGCGCTTTTCACGCTTCAAATCATGCCTTACGAATTGAGATCAGGTAAGCTTTGTTTCAGCTGATTACGATATGATCTATCGTACGCACATGTCGCGCTGTTCATTTTATTTTATAGTACGTGGGTTTTTAAATAAAAATATATTTTTTTAAATTAATATTGTTTAGATTTTATAAGAGACTTTATTGAAATGATACTGTTATTAATAAGATTGAAACAAATAATAATAACAATAGATTAGTTACTAAAACTACCAACTCGTACATTTTGACGTAGCTATAGAATATAGATGTAAAATATATTTTTTTCTATTTGGAGCACGCTTTGATATTTGGAGCATTTGGGGACGGAAGCAACGGTTTGTGGTAGTTTGCGAAAAATCCCGACCGGAAACCTTTTTGATTGAGTTTTAGAAGAACATGAAAAAAGGATTATCATGTAAAAATACAATCTTATAATCTTTTAGTGTATATTTTTGAGCAGATACAGCATCTAACATCTTCTTTGTGGTATCTAAACTAGGTCATGCCCTCACTAAATCTTAGTTCATTACGTTCTTCAATAGTTATAGTATATTAGTTTATATAATATATAATATTATATTATTATTATAAACGGTAAAACCGAAGTACTCTTACTGTACTAATGAGTTTTAATCGAGGTGAAATTAAACTGAACTTACTTAACCTTTTTCAGCCATTCGTAGGTTACTAGAAGGTTCCATCTTCGTGAAAATCTTTACAATTAAAAACTAAGAAGTCTCTATATCTTGCTGATAAATAAATATTGATTTAGATATATAATAATTTAAAGTAAATTAAATTTATTGCACATATTAATTAAAAAGGGATATATTAATGAACCTTTCTAAGGGTGTAGCTATTATTGTAATAAATACACACTAGCAATAAGTGATAATGTGTGTACCTTTTTGTATGTTAGTATTTAGTATTATTTGCTACATAAAACGTTTTTTTGTAAATTTGGATTTTCCACTTCATTGCAAACTAATGCTATTTTTCTATTTTGTTATTTTTATCATTAGTTATAAATATCTATAACTGAAATAATTCGGCACTAATATTTTATTTTAGATTTTGTAATACTCTTTTGTATACTTGATCAGTTTGGTTAGTGATTATCTAGATGGCCACAGGTCCTTTAATGTCGTTTAATGTCCTATGAATACCTCTGAATATAGATGTTAAGGGAATACTGTGGGTTTCTTTTGATGATATCAGCAAATGATCAGGTGAAATCATAGGACCTACATATATATGAATGCTATTGGTTTTTGTATCTTTAATGCTATTCGTTTTAACTCGATCAAGCTCAGAACTTACTCTTTGGTTTCCGTTGCTCAGCTGGATAGACATGAATTTCTTTTCAGTGATCTTTATTATCTCGCTAAATTATCAGGTAACCATAGCATACCGACTGTTTAAAATCTTTTGGCGATTTCATTAAATGATTAACTGAGCAACCATAAAATACTCTTTGGTATCTCAATGTATATTATTAATGCGGTATCTTCAATTTGGTACTAGCTCTTGAGAAGTTATTGAACCATAAATTGTAGGTAAATACAAGTCTATATTCCCGAAATTCCCTTTAGACGTTATTGTGTGCTGGAATAATATAGAACTAGTCTGAATCAATTGAATTGTATGGCGCTAGTTAAAAATAGCTACATACAAAATATGTATTTTTATATGAATATTTACAAATATAATGTTTGTTTCATTGCTTTCTTTTCTTTCAGTCAGACTTTAAAATAAAACTTTAAACATTTATAATAAAACATCGAAAAGACACTTGGGAGCATTTCTGACAGTTCTAATTGTTTCTTATTATTTGTTATCTTCGAGCAATCACAAAGAAATAGAGTAAAGAGCTCATTATATTGAACTATCATTTACAATACAATTAAAGCGTTAATTAGCTTTTCAAATATAGTATATATATTTCTTAAATATAGTGCAGTAATTCTACACCGCAGTAATGAATTCTTTGGCTTAAATTCCGATTTGACCGAACCGCAAATTGATTAACCCCGGACTTTAATTATTCGAGAGGTTTCTCTCTATATTATTAATTGCAAGCTATGTGTCAGCTTATAATTTAGTTCATGTATAGTATAAAATGTCTCTGTCACTCAACATTTTAGAATAATTCAGTTTTATAACAGCAGATCAGTAATTTATTGTAATCAGAAATAGTCATAGAGGCAAAATACTCATTATTGAATAGTGTTAAACCTCTGAGCTTTCAGAACAATGCGTCAACTTCTTATCTTTCACTCCTTATTACTAGTTTTTTTTTGTATTGTTCTTAAAGCATCCAAATCTGATGAAGCAATTAACCGTTATTTAAAGAAGAAGACGATAGAACTGTTCTACAATTCAATCGTTATTTTCTCTCTTTTTTCCATATTTTGCAGAACGTAAGTGTCTATTAGCGTAAGTGTCATTTGGCTGGATCCAATCAACTGAATATGGATCTTATAAGAACTCAATTGAGTGTTGTATTTTTCCTTCCATAGTGTGTGATTCGCTGAATAAGATAACTGGATGCTCAACCTTTTTCTGACAGTTCAATATATTTAACTCCCTACTACTTCATTTTTTGTGTTGGCTTTTAAATAATAAATAATACAAATATTTACCATAATAGTTCAAATAATTTACGGTGCAATATAATGTTTAATTTTGTCTTTCATACTTTCACTTACAGGTAGATATTATAAATTTGAAAAAGTGATGAATTTGATTTTTGAAATTGACAATTATATTTTAAAGTTTTTATTTCAATTATTTATTGAATATAATTATTACATAGTATTTAGTGGTTTTTGAATTAAATAAAGTTACTATATGCAACAAAATATTATTGAGGTACCTACCAATTCTTATTATTATAGGTTATACATATTATCATAGTTAGACTTTGAATAAACGGCTCTCTAATTAAAAACTAGAATTTATGTCTCTTGAAAGCTTCGAGCTTGTTGAAATATTTTTTAATTTAAACTTAATTTTTGGGATGCTAAATGCATTTCATTATCCAAAAGAAATAGAATAAGTAACAGTATAATTTTACGTGATTCCCATTAAGTATAATTATACTAGCTATGCCTGCGACTTTCATAGAGATTAAAACTCGTAAACTTATACACGTAAACTTATAATATACTTAACTCGTAATTTTATGTCCCACAACTATGTTACATAATTTATTATAGGTACTTTATCGGTAAACTAGATATAAGCAGCAAATTGTCTTTCAAAACTGTCTAGTAGAGATTTTTATTCAAACAAACCAAAAAAATAGTGTCTTGTTGTGTGTAGTGTCTTGTAACCTTGTGCCATAATATAATAGGATGGAGTCTTTATGTTTGCTTCATTAAAATAAGTTAAGCGTATACTTTAGTTGTTAAGAGTTAGAATCCAGTCAAAATATTTTTTTAATTTTATATAGGCATTCACTCCACTTATAAAACATAATACTCTAGTTGAGTATTCCGAAGGTTACCTATCCTCCATGGACCTTCATGGAGAACAAACGTCAAGAAAATTAGTATTTTTTAGGGTATAACAATGGATATTCATTAGTATCTTTTAGCTGAGCAAGCTTAAGTTGAAACGTAATGTTGAGAGCTAGCTTAAGTTGAAACGTAATGTTCGTAAGCGTAAAAAAAATGGGCACGAAGCTTTCCGGTTAGGTACCATTTAGCTTTTTATATGTGCCTACCATTATGTTTAAAAAAGAACAACAAATCACATTGATTGAATGGGAGTCCCCTCCTCAAATATTTATTTTATTCTGTTTTTAGTATTTGTTGTTATAGCGGCAAAGAAATACATATAATAAAATTGTCACTGATCGATTTCTGTACATGGAAAATATTAAAAAATTAAACATGATGAGAGGCATTTATAAGAGCAAGAGAACCCAAAACAAAGGTTTTTCATTTTGTCTGTTTGTCTGTATGTCTGTATATCTGTATGTTCGTGCACGCTAATCTCCGAAACGGCTGAACCAATTTGGATACAATTTTCAGCAATATATTGTAACAGTTTTCACTTAACATTTAGTGTTTATTTATTTTAAATGATAAAAAACACATAGAAAGAACACAAAAAAATATAGAGGTCAATAAAAATAACTTTTATACATAAAAAATTAGCATCACTCTGAATAACATTTAGTTTTTCACTTTCTTTGTACACTTTTCACTCTATTAAAATATGTAATATGTATTTAAAGAGTTCAAAAAAAATATCTATATACAATGCAAAAAACTTTAACTGATCGCTGTAAATAAAAAACATTTTCGAAAATTCATAATGAAGGGGGAGGAGTTTATATAAGCAAGAGAATCCATAACAATTGTTTTTTATTTTGTCTGTTTGTATGTATGTCTGTATGTTTGTGTAGGCTAATCTCAGAAACGTTCTAAACGATTTGGATGCAGTTCTCGGGAATATATAGTCATGGGATTCACTTAACATTTTGTTTTTTTAACAATCTGGTTAATAACCTCTTCTTTTGTACTATTGCTACTTACCAGCGATTAAATCGAAATCTACGCGTTCGAAGTCGCAGGCACAGTTAGTCTATAATAAATTTGAACTGTCTAGCTATCACGTCTCACTAGGTACAGCCTGTAGGCAGAATGACAGACAGGGAAATCTTAACAATAGGTTTCAGGTTTAATCCTTTGGGTACGGAATCCTGAAAACCCCTATTATTTAACGAGTACATAGTGATATAATGTGCACTATACGAAAACAACAAAAGTCTCTCAGGAGTTTTATGAAGTAAATTAATGGAGTGTACCGTCTTATGTTGATCCCTGTTACCTTTCTCAATCGACTGTATTATGTTAAAAGGTTGATTTATCTTACTATTCAATACTATTCAAAGAGATGGTGGATCTGGAAAATTCTTTACCCTACTCAAACAAGAAAATAAATGTAGTAAAAGTATTCAAGAAATATATGATATTAATAACATTAAGTTAAATACATAGAGCTGTTTCATTAAAAAAATACATGATTTAAATTCACTGTTTTAGAATAATACAAAAATATCCTGAAAGATGTTATTATTATGAAATCTTACAATACTATTTAAATGAATTTGTAAACATATTTAGTGGAGTTAAATTTATTTAAAAGATAAAAAAGGTTATAAGACTTGTAAGTAGTAAATTGAGAAGCCAAACCTAATATTTACTTTGTACAAAAACGTGTCACTGAAGATAAACGAGTTCAGGATCATTTGCAGTGCGGATTTTCGGTAAGATTTTGTTTTATTTACTTTCTTCTTTTATATATATATATATTTCTGTTACAATGATGTATATCTCAAATCTCAATCTCAAATATATAATAAGACAGTAAAAATCGAGTTTCTGTACAATAAATATTTTTCAAAAAAACTGATAGGGAGTGATTAAAGACAAGTAACAGAAACTAAAAAGACTATTTATGGAATTTATGTCTGTCTGTCTCTCTGTCAGGTACGTTATAACGTCGAAACTACTCAACGAACGCGGTTTTCACTAGTGGATTATATATAATGTGGAGCGTTGTCAAAACTTTGTTTTATCAAAATCGGTTAAGGGAAAAAGAAAATATGGTCAATTGAAAATTTATTTCAAGCACTGTTTCAAAACTTTTAAACAGAATTGAATGTGGTTTACAAAAACATAGCAGTTTAAAATTCTACAAAGAAATTCTTTAATTGAACATTAATCAAAAACATAATATTTGTTAAAATTTATTTAGTATTCATTTGTTTTATTACGTATATCTGAATAATGTCATGGCTGTGTGTGTGTGATGTGTATGTATGTTATTATTTTCAGTTTCATACCGTAGCAATGTAATGCATATATGTACAAAATTGCCACGGGAATAGCATACTATAGAATTAACTATAAGTCTATTATAGGTCTGGATAATTGTAGTTTTCACAGATTACGCGAAAAGCGACCTACACGCGGGCGGAGCCGCGGGCAACAGCTAGTACTATATAAGATACAATTTTCTTTTAAAAACTTTTTAAGTTTCAAGTTAACAAAACAATGTATTTTGTAACTTTTTTTTGCTAAAGAATTTAATAGTTAAATTTATATTGTTATTTTATAATGCAAACCAATTTTGAATAAACGTTTTGAATGTTTTATTACAAACCACTCTTTGGGGTTCAAATTGCTCGTAAATTAAATGATTTTTTCTTTTTGTATTTCTGTATATTTTGTTGATCACATTTCTCATTCCAATTAATTAAATATATGCTTGTCGACCCGCATAAAATTCATTTCCTTCGATGTTTACCTTATAGAGATTCTTCCTGTAGTATAAGAGTCTACATTTAATAACAAATTAGTAAAAATCTATTTTAAGTTCTTTTTCATAAAATAAATATTAGACAAAAAAAATTTAACAAACTAAATTATGCGTCTAAATTTTAAAATCGAAAACTACGCGTACGAAAACTATTTTTTTTATAAATATAGTCCCGAGATGTTTCCAACCAATTTTAATTAAAAATTCGCTGATAAAAAATGCGGCTGTAAGTTATTGACTTACATCACGATTTATGTAAACTGAAGTAATAAAAAGGTGCTAAAATTACAAATGTGTATATGTGTTTGTCTGTGGCACCGTAAATACCAAATGGATGTTCTGATGATAATTTGGTTTTTATTTGAAATTGGATGTGATCAAGAGTTTTTTGGATTCCATTCAAGATCTTTCCTGTAAAGTTGCTTGTATTTGATATATATATTTGTTTAAATGATAAACTTAAATTTGGAACCTAGTTTTCTAAATTTGAGATTAAAGTTTTCGTTACCATTATACACACGGCCTTAATTTGACATCACACATAAATCACCACAGAATATTTATGTGTCATCTTGTCGATGTAAAATAAATCTCGTGTAATATCACGGTGAAGACTCATCATATATCATATGTGGTATTCATATCGTTCTGTAATAAAAATATATATTTATTTAAAATTATAAATATGTAACTATGTTCACCTACATATCTAACCACTCAAGATAAGAATTGAGTAGAATATTCAATATTTTTCATTTACAAATGGTCACTGTTTGTGGCCAAATAACAAAAATATTTTTGAACGTTTAAGTTATAATTAATAGTTACAATATTTATAGACTTAAATTAAATACTAAAATATCCATGACGTGATTCAATAATTAATCGTACATTTAGACCAACCAAAAACATTTTTGAAAATAACTGTAACACCTTTAGTACACGATATTGAAAACTTAATTGTTTTTATTTCAAGTGATATTTGACATATTGTATTTCTTTTTTCTTTTCTTCTTTCAAATTATTATTGGTTAAATCTATTTACCTTTATAAGACTACGAGAATATTGTTATTAGGTTACTATGGATTTGGCATGATCTCAAAGAGATTAAAAAATCCTTCAATTAAAATAGAAATAAAAAAAAAAAAAAAAAAAAAAATCTATTTACCATTTTATATATACAAAACCTATATTATATTTCTAAATTAAATGTTTTTAGAATTCAGAGGCTAATTTAATTTTGGGGATAAGATTAATAGTTGCAACTGCAAAAACGAGCAGTTATAAGAAAATTTAACGGACAGTCGGCAAATAATAATATTTTTTTAAACTGTTAATTGGTAAAGCATATTGATAGGACTAAGTGACAATGGGAAAAAGGAAATCCATCCAAATAAATAATTTGGAAATATCGAGTTAATATCGAAATAAGGTCTTGTAAATAGGACTTATTTCGATATTAACTCTTTTATTCTTCTTCTTTTATCCTTTCTTTTATATTTCTTCTTCTCTTTTTTCTTCCTTTATATTTCTTCTTTTATCCTTTTGATATTAATAAATAATGGTAATCATTATTATAAAGGAAGAACAACTTTAATGTGTTACTTCCAAATCGTATTGTGTGTCCTTACTGTTAATAGAAATAGGGTCGTTTCTCAAACTGTGGGACAGTTTCATGTTGCTAATTTGTTCCATAGTAACTCTAGATAACATCATTACAGAATATGTAGAACAGTTAGTTTGAAAAATTATTTCGTTTTAATAACATTCCGTTTCCAATCACACATTCAGCAGCGAAAATAAGTTGTGAAGCGATTATGTTGTGTGATTTTATAACGGTGTTCACTGAGACGACATAATATAATACTAACAATAATAATTACTGTATACTGTGTACTGTTAATATAAACTGTAATTCGTTGTGCACATCGGTTGTAGTTTATAGTTAAGATAATGATTGCGGTGGAATTCAATCTAGTTACTCACAGGCGATTGTGTGTCGACGCTTCGATGCCATTAGCCGCTCTCTGAGCCATTTGCTAGAGTGCTTTAGGTTAACCATGATGTATATTGTTTTGCGGAATATTAATATAATATTCAATATTTTAATATAATAGAGGCATCTGTGGTGGTATCTCTAATCAAAAATTAGTTTTAAAATACAATTCACAAACATTGTTTTCCTTGAATGTTAAATATTAGAAAAATACATTGTAAAGATTAAAACTTTATTATAATTTTAAATATATTTTTATATTGAATAAATAAAAAATAAAAAATATTCACTGGATATCAGTAAATTAAAATATAGTTGAAAATTTCATAACTTTCTAAATGTGTCTATGTTTATGTGTGTCAAAATGATATGATTAGGTAAAAGAGTTGTAATAATAATAATAATAATAAATAAGTTAAAAAAAATACGATTTGAATCGTAACATTTACAAATATATATATATTTTTACTTTTACTAGCTACTTTTATTTAAATATTTTGAATTCGAATTTGATTTATAATAACACTTTCTTTATATAATTTTCCAATAGTTGATATGTTGGTATGTCTTAAATTTCCCAGTTACCCTACTTTATAATATAACTACGAAGACATCATAAGTTATCTTACGTCCTATCAGCATACAATATTTACCTAGTAATGATGAATTTTAATAATCTTTGTTTTCGAGATAGTTTCAAAATTGTAGGATTGAAAACGCTACCCTTAACCCAATATAGCCTTTAACCTAAGTTTATGACGTAGACAACTAATTGTTATTGTTATTGTAGAGTCAAATATTTTATATAAAACCAAATTAGAACCCAAATACCACGTGGAACCAAAAGAAGACTATACTACAATTAACTATGTCACTAGAATACCTGTAATGTTCTTAGAAATATAAAACTTACAATTTTTATAAAAAAAAAATGATATGTTGCTGTTATTCCAAACTCTGAATAATATTAAAATAAAAAGCTTGTGAGGCTTTTCCTCCAAAAGGGGTTTTTTTTGGTATACCCTAGAATGTACGGGTTCATTTATAATTGGTTTGCGGGGGTAGACGTGAATCTTCGGAGCGTCGCGCGTCGTCCTGTTTGACCTGTATCCTGCTTCCTGACTAGCTGAGTTTAAGAAACTCGTCTATATTGTATTCCCGATAATATGGTTATGTACAAAATTTATTTATGCTATTAATCAACACTTCCATTTTAATATTTTTATAAAGAACAAGTGTTTGACTGTTATTCTCCAGTACTGACAAGCAGCATATGTCAATCATATATCAATGATCATGATGATCAAGCATATGTCTTCGCTTATAAATTGTCAGTGGCGCCTAGGATTTCTTTTATAGTAATATTTATAATCATTTTATATATTTATATCATTTATAATCGAGCGAGCTGCCAGCTTACCAATGTACCTTCTTCATTTATTTCGCATATTTATCACATTTTATGAATTTTGTCCTTTTTCATTCCTATTTAGATTTTATCCTTCGCATTCCTCATTGCATTTAAATATGTATGCTTGTCGACCCCCATAATTTATTTTCTTCGTTATTTGCAACCACAATTGGACTTTTAGCGAATTATAAATTTACAACCTAAAGAAAAACATTCTGAGGTTTCCAAAGAAAAAAAACCCATATTTAAAAAAAAAAACATACATTTACTGACTTACTATAGCATACGTATACACTTCACAGTTTATTTATAATAATTATCAAGAAGTTCTATCAAGATTTGGATAGTTATTTTTACTGGCTAAATCTCGATAACTTTAGTATGTAGTTGACTCTTAACTTTTGAACTAACTGCATTATAAAATGAGATGAGGGATAACTCAGAGATCGCAGTGCCGATAGAAGTCATACAGAAATTTGGTTAAAAAACTATTATTATTTTTGAGGCAGCATCTTGAGAAGTTGTAGTGATTCGTTTTTAGTAATTAATTCATAAATAAACACGTTTTTTACGATTGTTACAAATATTGACATGACGAGAATTACGGCACATTGTGCATAAAATTACTTATGAATCAATATGCCAGCCTGGTATGAATTGAAACAAGTTTGTCTTTTTTTCTTGTACTTACAGAATGCACATCACTATTCTTCTTATTTTATTTTTTCTAAGTTTTTGTAAACGCACATGAAATTATGAAATATATACACTACACGTAAAATTAACATTTTAATTTTCTTAAATATTTCTCGTAAGGAGTGCCTACTAGACAAGTTGTAGATTGTCCGATCAGCCCTTTCCTGTAATATGAAAATAGTTTGGATATCAGCTGCTTGTCGCCATAAAACAAAACCATAAGTCATCACACCCTGGAAGTCTGTTACCTGGCGTATTTTCTTAACTGCAAAAGCTGCCGAGCTAAGTCTATTCTCTACTTTAGTTATCTGAGACACCATTGAAGTTTTTCATCTAGGGTAATAAACCTAAGAATAGTCTAGCTGTTCACAAGATCTAAATTTTTATTATCTGACAATACACAGGGTTTGACTGTCTTTACATTAGGTGTTGAAATTTAATGCATTTATTACTTACCATTTACGTTATTTACGTTTAAATTGAAATTTACGTTTAAATTATTTAGGTACGTTAAGCTAATGGATAATGTTGGTCAAAGAATGGTTTACATTACTTAGAATAGACTCGCCTCGCTTTATCTTAAAAAATAGTGACGTGTCATCTGAAAATAATACAACTTCGTTATTGTTTTGATTTATGTACATATATTAAATATACAAATCGGCCTAAAATTGAATCCTGTTGGACACCGATTTTTATATTTGACCCAATAGTTCGTTTACAATTTACATCCACTTTCTGCTTCCTGTTGGCTAGGTACAAAACAAACAGCTTTAGCGCGTCATCCCTTACAGAAATATAAGTAGTGATAACGTCAATAAGTATCAAAACTTTTGAATTTTGAATGTTGAAAATCAACGAACATAGGCATATCCAATTAAATGTACAATCTCCCTTATAATTAAATATAGTTTAAATATATACTACTTTGTTTTTCCATCATTAAATCTAGAAAGACATGATTGGTTTAAATTAAACAAATAGGATGATAGCAATGAATAGTAAAAAATATGTAAAATTATTGATTTACCACAATTTATTTAGGAAAAATTAAATATACACAGAACATTTAACCGAAAAACATTTCTCGAATGACTACAGAAATATGTCGGGCTTTGTAGCTAAATGAAAACTCTTTTATGTAATATTTTTATATTCTGAACCAGATAATATTTTTTGTAACATTTTCATACCAAGAAATCTATATTTTTCGTGATTATTGTAATGGTTTAGCTATGTCTAAAAGATTCTTTGTTTGTTTCTTTTTGTAAATCTCATTATTACTTTGACTTAAATTATATCATCAAAAAATTGTCGATGCAAAAAGTCTTAAAAAGTTTCCAATTAACACTTTTTACGAATGACACACCGATTGGTATTCTAAAAAAGGATTTATTCTTCAGAGAATGAAAAACAGCCAAGATCTTTTGTAAGTGATTCTATAAAGGAAAAGGATATTTTACTTGAGTGCTTGCAGCTTTCATGTGCCGACGTTTTCAGATAGATCGTGAAAGAAAGCTTTTTTGTCTTACATAGAATAGTAAATAGGCAACGAATCTTGATCGTAACTGGCCATGGGTAAATTGGACTTACGTCATAATAAATGAAATGTCTTATTATTTTACTGGATACTAAATGTTGTGGTATCTCAGTACTTCAATAACTTGTTTGTTGTTAACTCATCAAACAACATGATAAATTGTTATTTACTTTGAATGATTTCCATATTTGTCTTTCTTTAATTTACGTACAAATAACCCGCGTTTCCTTCGGTTTTAAACATTTTGTGTTGTTTGAGATAAACCGCGGTCCTCCCTTGTTTGTTTTGTCCATATTTTTTGTATTTTACTACCTATTTTGACAACACGATATTATATAACCAGGCCGTTAGATTAGAAAAATAATATAACATTAGATATGAAAGCTTTAAATTTTCATTTCATTAAACTTAATCTTGGTATCGTTTTAGCAAATAAATAACTATGTTCCATATAAAATGAGTTTATTAACAGCGCCAGAAATGGTTAGTAAAAGTTACATACGTTCTGTTTTTATTGTCAGTGAAATTCAATGGCTTATTAATTGTTTTGTAGTTTATAATAATTGTAATTATATAAAATATTGTTGCTTTGTTGCTTTAATTTATTTTTAAATTTATGCTTAAGTAAGTCATCTCTCCAGACGAGTGATTGTGATTTCTGCGGCTTTTAATTAGAACCCGGAAACAACTTTGCGTTAGAATGTGTACTTTTTAACGACGCCATTTTTAAGACTAGCCACTAAAACCCAACGGGTGCCCTCATCGTCTTTATGGATAATCACGGGATTGCTTTCGTATTCAACCGTGAGACCGGACCCTGTTTTGAAACTGATAGCAAAATTTCGTATTATGATTGTATGTATGTAATGTATAATAATAAGTCGTAATAAATGCAGAATAAATTAGGCAAAAATAAAATAACTATCTATACTTATATTTTAATACGAAAGTTTTGATGTTTGGATGGATGGATGTTTGTTACTTAATCACGCCAAAACTACTAAAAGGAATTTGAAGAAACTTGACAATATTTTAGCTTATGTACCACAATAACACATAGGTTAAAAAAATACTAACTTTTGCACCTAGTCTTGTCTGTAACATAACAAACGTTGTATTACGCGCATATAGCGCGATTACGTAATTGCCACGGGAGCTCATATTTTTAATCGTTGGGTTCACTGCATCTTCAATAAGTATTTGTGAAATTCCTTCCCAACTAAACCCATTGAGGATTAATTTTATTTTATTTTACAATAAAAAAAATATTTTATCAACATTTAAACACAACTGGTTAAAGCAGATAAAATTATATAAATCCAGTAATATGTAACTACTAATAAGACGAAAATTTAGTTACGTGAGGTCCTTAACCTAAATTTGCATGTATTTGCAAAAAACAATAAATCTTTTAATATTGTATACAGAACGGTATTGAAATTCAAAAATAAAGAACTTTAATTTCTCTAGCCACAAAATAATTTGTTTGTCTGTAGAAACTCTGAAAAATGTTCAACATTTTTCATAGTTCATTTAATAGTCAGCATCAACCACATTTTGATCAGTCCACAGTTTTTATTTATACCTTTCGAAATTCCAATTTAAAATCCGTTTGAAACAAGTCATGGACCACAGGTAGGTATAAGCCATATAAATATTATAGTTACAATATTATATATATTTTCGTCATTCTTATATTTTTCTATTAATTACAAAAAAAAAATCAAAACTATTAATTTTTTCAAATTGTTGCATAACAATACTAATATGTTTATAGACTATTTCAATCATACAAAATTTATTCTTAACGGCGATAAATAAGCGGCACACCCGTCTTTGCAAGAATCTTCTGGTATACAGGGTTCATGGCCTTGGTCTCAGGCAATTAAGCCACAAAGATACATTATGATAATTCTTGTATTATACGTCGGTAATCAGCATTCACAAATGTCTCAGTAAGTATAATTATCACAGTTGCTTGAACCACCGGTCCTGTTTCGAGGATCCGGACAAACGAATTCCGCCTCCGACTCACTGCTCACCAATATTTAAAATGTAACATTTGCCCTTTAAAACGATTCCGATCACGTGACTCGTTAAGTCACGGCGCACACATTGATGCTGATTGATTGATATTGTTGTAACGGTGGGGTTACAAGAATATCAAGTGAGCTACTAATTATCGTTAAATTATTGTCATCGACGACATACTTTGAAAAACTGTTAGAAATTATTCATAAGAACACCTTAAGGTCAAACGACTTAGATTAATCTGGAGTTTTGCCAAATTCATTTTGTGCCTAGAATTGCTAGATATCTAAGAGAAAACAGAACTGTGATAAGCTCGAATCGTTAAAATGCACAGCGAAGTAAATGTGTAATTGATTGACATAAAGAAAACTAAAAATATTGTTTCTTTCAAACTTATAATTGGCCTAGTCGTACCTTTATACTTTCAGGTATAGTTCTTGTACTTCTGAAAGATTTCTTATTGTATGAACCCTAAAAAAAAGTTAACTAAAACAATCTTGTAATGTTTAAATAGTTTCTATATAATAATACATTGCCATATACACAATAATAAATAATATTAGTAGCTGTGTTTAAATTCATTTATGCAAAGATTTTTGGTAAAGTAAACGTAAAGTATTTATAAAACATTTATTTGATAACTTTATAGAATATTAAAAATGAGGCTTTTGATCGGATCGCAAACAAATTTTGCTAATCTTATTTAATATTTTACTAGAAAACAGATTCTTTCATTACAGTTTTTAGGAATGTTTAAATATACGATTGGTGCTGGTCGTCGTTTTCAGGAAAACAAATTAAACACCATCTCACTAATTTCGTTTAAAGGAAGCTTTCTTCATTAAAAACCTTATCGCAGCAGAACTTTTGAGAAAGACTTTTTCTTTCAATTCAAAGGACATAATTGTATTTTTTTTGGGAAGCAGAAATATGTTTGCTTAGTTCTTGGAAGTATTTTCGCAATAACAAGCTTGGGAACTAAGAAGATCTAATAACAAACATTTGTACTGTTTATATAATAAGTAATCTTTACTTTTCAGTTCTGGTAGTAATATCAACAACGTTGTATATGTAAGTGTGTTGTATAAAATAATTTAACTACTGCAGTTAGTATTCTGGTGTGATTAAATCAGAATCTGATCAGAGTATTATTCAACCAACCAGAGCTTGTCGAAATATGCATATTCATATTGCAACATAGCATTTAAATTAACTTAATACTTAACCTTGCATATTTAATGATAAAATCGAAGTAAATAATCTAATTATACTTCATCTACAATTGGACTAAAATATTTATTATTTTAATAAAAAAAAGAAGTGACTTTCTAAATATTTTTTTAAATACTAATGACGCAAATTCTATGCATAAAATGTAAAAAAATGTTCAGTGCAGCAATAAAATGCTTAAAATATTTTTAATTTTCCTGCATTTGTTAGTAAATTTTATACTTTAACTATATTTCAAGCGTTTGGAGGTTGTGTGGTATTTTTATTCATAAATAATAACACACATAATAGAATACCTAAATAAGTCATATGTATATACTATGTAGTTTATACATATACATTTGACAAATGTATCTGCCTTATGTACATTGTTGTAACCTTTAACGTTTCATTAAAAAACTAAACTAACTAAAAATATCTTTAATATCCTCCAATTTGTTAAAATCAGTAACAAAAATCTTTGCGAAGTGTTAAATTATAAAGTCTAACAAAGTAAAACGAAAAAGTTAAGAAGAGAAGGCAATTAGTAGTTTTAAATAAAAGTTTAATTTACATAGTTGTATAAAGTTTTGTCTTTAAATGAAATGACACTTATAATGCATAAGGAATTATATTGTTATGAAACATTATATACACTACATTTCATAGAAACAAGCCTTCAATGTATCTTAAAATCATATGTGCTTGTACCCAACAAGTATGAATACTGCATACGGTAGTATGTGCTATTCACACATGCGACATGTCTTAAGGCTATTTTATACACACATACAAGGACTTGCTCTGATGAAAACTAAACAATAGAATAAAAATAAGAATAATTTTCCAGTTCCGTACTTATGACTAGCTTTTAGCACTGAATAATATGAAACAAAGGCTCCTATGGGGTTGTCTGTGTACGATTTATGAAGAGTTTTAAGTTCGATTTTTTATTTTGTATTTTGGGAGTTAAAGAGCAGTTCAGCTGATGTTAACTTCTACTGACATCTACCAATGTACGTAGATTGAAATGAATTAGCAATCTTAAACCCTACAGAATGGAGGGAAAAAAAATTATCTACTATACGTTGATCTTCCGTGTAAGGGTGGTTTGACTAGATCTAGCCACCTCGAAGAACCGGCGAATATTTTCGCTTTGTCCTTAAAAAATCAAAGCTGCTCAAGGTGTGCTAAAACGTATGGAGCGTCCTGTCACCTCAACAACCATGCCTGGCGGTTATTAGTAGTTTAGTAAATAATTAGATTTAAGAATGTCGCTTTTAAATGTTTTATGAATTGAACGTAAATTTAAATTGTATATTTAAAATTATAACACGCGGTTTGAATTAAAAAAATATAATCTATATTTAGATGCTAAAATAAATTTTATTATCCAAAAAAAATAAAGAATAAATAATATATTTTATATACACTTTTATTATATTACGATATATGATTTCCGTTTTGTACATTATAAGTATTATGCTAGCTATGACTGTGACTCTGGGGAAGATTAAGATTAAGACAAGAATAAAACTATATTTTGTACATTTGGTACACAGTACGAGTAGTAAACTCAAACGTTCATTAAATAAAAAAATAAAGAGATTAACATCAGTATTCATTATTTTTCGTAAGAGGCGCTTATTTTAACTACAAGTTTTAAAAAATTATGTTCAAAATATTACATCTCCGAACAAGCAGCAATTTGTAAAAAAATTGTTCATTCAATAAACTAAAAAAAAATTATCAGTTGCATCAAAGCAAGTCCAGTTTTATACTAATCATTTTTTCGTTGTCAAAGCTAAATAATAAATAAAAATATTAATTTAAAGGCCTTATCAGTTAAGTTAGTTCAGTTTTGTTCCTAGCATATCTTTAATTGCTTTTATAAATTTATATATGTAGTGTATTGAAATTGGAAGTCATAGTTCTGTTAATTTAAATTATTGGATCATTATATGATGATATAATTGCGTAGAGCGTTTATATTTTGTAGATTAAAATACCTTAAGTGTATAATTTATGTCGTCTTTTCAAAAGTTACAGTCAAGTTAAAGTCATTCTTTACTGCAAATAAACATAAATTAAACTTATGAAATGTCAGATGCTAGTTGCGTATTCAAAGAAAGTCCATGGAGAAAAACCGTCCAGAAAATTGGTATTTTATAAAAATTACTATATCTTTTTATTAGTATTTTTTGGATAGAACTAGTTAGTAGTATAGTTTTTTCTAAGGTTTTCACGAGTATAACGTAGTAAGGAGTAGTAAGTAAACATACACAATTCATATATTAAATTAAAAAACACCTTTTTGTTAGCGAACTTATAATTTAATTTGCACTATACTCGTATACTGTGCACTATAAGAGAAGAACAACAGTCTCTTGGGAGTTTTATGAAGTAAATTTATAGGGTGTAATGTCTTATGTTTATCTTTGCTACCTTTCTCAATTGACTGTGTTACGTTGAAAGGTTCGATTTATCTTCCTATAAATAAATTTGGTAGATCAAGAAAATTCTTTAGACAATTAAAACAAAAGTGTTAATGAAATTTAATTCTAATGTCAATAATCTTTAAAATAGTAAAAAATTGTAGTACAAGAGTATGCTGAAAGGTGTTAAACTATAAATGTAATAACATCATTGGAATATTTTTTATGGAGGGCTTTACTAAATGTCAATAAGATTTGTTTGAATCTGTAAACACGTTAATATGAGATTAATTTATCTAAGAAATAAAAAGAAACGATAAGATATGTACTTAAAAAGTAAATTGAGTAGCTAAACCTAATATTTACGTTGCACAAAAAGGTGTATCTGAGAATAAACGACATTACAGAGCTATTAACATAGCCTCTATTATAATCAAATTTAAGCATAGATAAAATATAATTTTATTATTCTACTGAAATATAGTTTTTATTAAAGACTAGCTGTGCCTGCGACTTCGTACGCATAGATTTCGATTTTGATAAAAGTACCCTTTGTACGTACCTACTAGAGTATTAGTATTTACAAATACTATAAACCTTAGAACTGGTAAGCAGCAATGGTACGACCATAAGAGATTTTTAACTTCTTCATTTGTTAACCGATTGTTGAAAAAAAAATGTAAAGTGAATCCCATGACAATATTTTCCTGAAAACACATCAAAATCGATTAATCCGTTTCTGAGATTAGCGTGCACAAACATAAAGACATACAGACGAACAGACAAAATGAAAAAACATTGTTTGGGTTCTCTTGGTCTTATGAATGTATGAATTTTTGAAAATATTTGTTTTTCGCGTTGTGTGCACAACTAAAAGACAAACAGATAAACAGACAAATATTTAAAAAATGCTGAAAATGGATTCTGTTAGTTATTACTTCACATCCTGGTATATTTTTTTTATATTTTCTATGTACAAAGACTACTCCTCTACAGATTTATTACATGTATTGAATAAGATTTGCATTACGTGATTGACATAAATTGACATAACTTTTTTATTTCGTCAACTGGTTTGGATGAAATAAACACTAAATGTTAAGTGAAGACTGTGATAATATATTCCTGAAAACCGCATTCAAATTGGTTAAGCCGTTTCTGAGATTAGCATGCACAAACATATAGACATAAAGACATACAGACAAACTGAAAAACAATTGTTTTTGGTTCTCTTGCTCTTAAAAAGGCAGGGGGCCGATGACGTTTTTTTTTAATAATTTTCATGTTCCGAAATGGATCAGTGACAATTTTATTGTATGTATAGATAATACTTAATTTTCAAATTTTGATTTTTTTAGAAATCAATTTTGTAATAATTGTTTTGAATATTCTATTACAAACCACTCTTTGTGGGTAAATTGCTCGTCAAATAAATATTTTGTTGATCACATTTCTTATTCCAATTAATTATGTATGCTTGTCGACCCTCATAATTTTGTTTTCTACGATGTAGATGTTCTACATCGTAGAAAGGTATAGGTATTTTATTAAAGCACTTTTAGAGAATTACAATTCTGATGTAGAGGTCTGTATCTACTATATTGTAAAAGTAGATACAACCTTTAAAAACTCCTAGATTAAAAACAAACTAAATTGATAAATTGTACAATGAAAGTCATTATTTTTTTTACTGAAATAAATAATTTATTTAAAAAGAAATGTTTCTGAACCAACAAAATTTTGCGTCTAACCTTTAAAATTCTTATAAAGTTTATGAAAACAAAATTCCTTTTACATATACTCATAGTCCCAAGATGCTTCAACAAACTTTGATTAAAAATTGTTTGATAAAAATTATTTGCGGTTTTAAATTAAAAAGTGAGTTATTGTACCTTAAACAATGTTATACTACATCACAGTTTTTAAATCCGTTCAATATTAAATATATAATTATAAATGTATGTCTGTGTTTCTTTGTGGTGCCATAACTCCCAAATGGATAATCTGAATAATGATTTTGATTTTTATTTTGAAGATTTTTTTCCCATTCTGGAAAACAAGACTGTCACCTTTTGTCTCCTTTTTTGCTTTTGATATATATATTTTTTATAATGAACTTAATTAAATATGGAATCTAGTTTACTAGTATCTCCATTATTGTTTTCGGTACCATTATATCCATGACCCTAATTTGACGTCACAGAGATTTTGTAAATATCACATGTATTACTCATACCACACTTGACCAAAACAATTAAAAAACAAATGTGAAGAAATACTTAATCTGAAGATATACAGTTTATATAGCATAGACATCCTTTATTAGGCAAGGTTTATGAATAGTAAAAAAAAATATGAGGAGGCTTGTTCTATTATGCGTCTTGTTAACAGAAAGTCTGTCAAGTGTTACCTCTTAATATTATAGTGATTGGTGGATACCTGTTTCTTTTTTTAGAAATAGAAAAGAGGTGTGTGTTTATTCTTCATTTTGATTTTTTGATACCAGATAACACCATTAAAATATATGGAACAATATGTTTATTTTATTTTATAGACTTTCACTTTTTCCGATTACACATTATCCCTTGATCAGAGAAAATAAGTTGTGCATTAAAGGGTAGAGTGAGTTTATAAATGGTGTTCAGTTAGACGAAATAATTAGGACGAGTTTGTCAATTAAAAGCTCTAATTGAAACTGTAGGTCAAGTGATTATTTTATCTATTTTGTAAATTAAAATATTTGTAAATTTTGACTTAACTCGGTAAAACTGCTCTGAACTTATTACATAGTAATTTTGCCTATATTAATATTGCATAATAACCGCGGTAAACCGCTTTTATTATGTATGTGGCGAAAACTTCTTATATTTTTCGTCACATGCATAATAATAATAATGTATAAGTTATTCTTAAACAGGTTTAATGGATGTTTAATGAACTTTCACTAAACGACTATAATTCTGTATTCAATAGTACTTCACAAAAGTCAAATTAATCAAAATTTAGTGAATAAAAGTTAATGGATTTTAAAAGATACGTTTTTATGGTTGATTGCTTAAGGTGATTGTTTGAATAATGGAAGTAAGCAACAGATGCCGATGTCGTATTTTTTTTATGACTAAACATTCTCTAAAGATCGCAAGCAGATAAAGATTTAACTATTCTCGTTTTGTTTTTAATACAAAATATAAAATTAATATAATGATTATTAGAAACGAAGATTTGCTCCAATTGAGGTTTTTTATTATTTCCACCTAATTTGTTTAATGGTTTTGTAAACACTCTCTGTATCAAGATATGTTTTTCTTATATTGTTCCGAGTTTAGAATAACAATAACATTTCATGATTTTATTTATTTTTATAAAAAATATTGCTTTTTAGAGTCATACTTAATTATAATATAGTCTAATTTTGATTTCACGCTTTATTTAGGTTCTAATTTGTTATCATATAAAATATTTAACTCAACGGTTTTAACAATAAGTTGTCAATGTATATTGGATAAAGGCAGTCATAGCCTTTTAGATCTCAGTCTCGATAGTGTCTCGGAGGCAAAGTTTAATGAAATCTATAGATGCAAAGTTAATATTGTTACTGATACGACGTAAGATATCGTAGCCATGATAAAAGTTTTCTTGTTAAATAGGGTGACAAAGAAATTGATTTGAATCACTTAAAACCTAACACCTATGGTAGACCTTTATAAAAAAGAGGGATTATAGGAAGTGTACTTGAAGATAAGAGTAGGAATTTTCCAGGTGTAGGTATCTATGGTAATTATATTGGAAACGAAATTTCTACTCTCGTAGTTACTTTGTAGTCAAAACTGACAGTTTAGTCAATACACTGAAAAAAAACTTCAGGGGATAGTAAAAAATAATTAAATAAGATGTTTAAATTTCTTAAAATGTTTGTAAATATAACAATTGTTGTCCTGATTTTTTAAAAGGTTATTTTATATTTAAAAAAGCATCAAAACTAGATTTTCTAGTTAGTAAGTCTTATTCTAGTTTACTACCTATTCTACTAGTCTTTATACTTGGGATACTATAACTTAAGGAGAATAAATATACAAAACATTAATGGCTTACCCATAATTAAAATCACAAATATTACTATATTTATGTGACAACAAAGATGTGATGCTATTTTGATGATCCCAGAACGAAGCTTCAGCAAAACCATAATTATACTCGCCAATGATGCTGAAAGGGTACCACCAAACAAAATAATAATATTACCTGAACAAAATAATAACCTTACAACTGACAGATCTTACATACTAGACCAATAAGGTCTCTTTAGTGTCCAAAAAAATATATATCTTTCAGACAATAAATAGATAAACTAAATAGGATAATATATGCTACATATATTTGTAGCATATATTATATTATACAAGAGTAGGTAGCGAACCCACATCTAGTATAGCTTTATAATCAATAAAAAAAATTACAAATTAACATATTATTACTTTTTATACATATTTATTCACATTGAGGTATTAAAATGGTTATAAGGTTTCAATTTTTTTTCAGTTTCAGCACATTTGGATTACCAATTTAAGGAAAACAATGTTTTATTTCTTTTAAGATAATAGCCACCACAGATGCTACAATTACAATTAAAATATCGAATATTATATTAATATTCCGTAAAATAATATACATCATGGTTAACCTAAAGCACTCTAGCAAATGGCTCAGAGAGCGGCTAATGGCATCGAAGCGTCAACATACAATCGCCTGTGAGTAACTAGATTGAATTCTACCGCAATCATTATCTTAACTATAAACTACAACTTTGAAGAATTACAACAAAACTCTGAACAACACGCTTATTAGTATAATTAAGGATTACTTGAAATAAATTTATTTGAATAATTGAATTATACACTGTATTTCATTTACTATCTTTTACATTACATATGTATGACATCGGCATCTGTTGCTTACTTCCATTATTCAAACAATCACCTTAAGCAATCAACCATAAAAACGTATCTTTTAAAATCCATTAACTTTTATTCACTAAATTTTATTTAATTTGACTTTTGTGAAGTACTATTGAATACAGAATTATAGTCGTTTAGTGAAAGTTCATTAAACATCCATTAAACCTGTTTAAGAATAACTTATACATTATTATTATTATGCATGTGGCGAAAACTTCTTATATTTTTCGTCACATGCATAATAATAATAATGTATAAGTTATTCTTAAACAGGTTTAATGGATGTTTAATGAACTTTCACTAAACGACTATAATTCTGTATTCAATAGTACTTCACAAAAGTCAAATTAAATAAAATTTAGTGAATAAAAGTTAATGGATTTTAAAAGATACGTTTTTATGGTTGATTGCTTAAGGTGATTGTTTGAATAATGGAAGTAAGCAACAGATGCCGATGTCATACATATGTAATGTAAAAGATAGTAAATGAAATACAGTGTATAATTCAATTATTCAAATAAATTTATTTCAAGTAATCCTTAATTATACTAATAAGCGTGTTGTTCAGAGTTTTGTTGTAATTCTTCAAAGTTGTAGTTTATAGTTAAGATAATGATTGCGGTAGAATTCAATCTAGTTACTCACAGGCGATTGTATGTTGACGCTTCGATGCCATTAGCCGCTCTCTGAGCCATTTGCTAGAGTGCTTTAGGTTAACCATGATGTATATTATTTTACGGAATATTAATATAATATTCGATATTTTAATTGTAATTGTAGCATCTGTGGTGGCTATTATCTTAAAAGAAATAAAACATTGTTTTCCTTAAATTGGTAATCCAAATGTGCTGAAACTGAAAAAAAAATTGAAACCTTATAACCATTTTAATACCTCAATGTGAATAAATATGTATAAAAAGTAATAATATGTTAATTTGTAATTTTTTTTATTGATTATAAAGCTATACTAGATGTGGGTTCGCTACCTACTCTTGTATAATATAATATATGCTACAAATATATGTAGCATATATTATCCTATTTAGTTTATCTATTTATTGTCTGAAAGATATATATTTTTTTGGACACTAAAGAGACCTTATTGGTCTAGTATGTAAGATCTGTCAGTTGTAAGGTTATTATTTTGTTCAGGTAATATTATTATTTTGTTTGGTGGTACCCTTTCAGCATCATTGGCGAGTATAATTATGGTTTTGCTGAAGCTTCGTTCTGGGATCATCAAAATAGCATCACATCTTTGTTGTCACATAAATATAGTAATATTTGTGATTTTAATTATGGGTAAGCCATTAATGTTTTGTATATTTATTCTCCTTAAGTTATAGTATCCCAAGTATAAAGACTAGTAGAATAGGTAGTAAACTAGAATAAGACTTACTAACTAGAAAATCTAGTTTTGATGCTTTTTTAAATATAAAATAACCTTTTAAAAAATCAGGACAACAATTGTTATATTTACAAACATTTTAAGAAATTTAAACATCTTATTTAATTATTTTTTACTATCCCCTGAAGTTTTTTTTCAGTGTATTGACTAAACTGTCAGTTTTGACTACAAAGTAACTACGAGAGTAGAAATTTCGTTTCCAATATAATTACCATAGATACCTACACCTGGAAAATTCCTACTCTTATCTTCAAGTACACTTCCTATAATCCCTCTTTTTTATAAAGGTCTACCATAGGTGTTAGGTTTTAAGTGATTCAAATCAATTTCTTTGTCACCCTATTTAACAAGAAAACTTTTATCATGGCTACGATATCTTACGTCGTATCAGTAACAATATTAACTTTGCATCTATAGATTTCATTAAACTTTGCCTCCGAGACACTATCGAGACTGAGATCTAAAAGGCTATGACTGCCTTTATCCAATATACATTGACAACTTATTGTTAAAACCGTTGAGTTAAATATTTTATATGATAACAAATTAGAACCTGAATAAAGCGTGAAATCAAAAGGAAACTATATTATAATTAAGTGTGACTCTAAAAAGCAATCTATTTATTAAAATAAATAAAATCATAAATGTTATTGTTGTTCTAAACTCGGAATAATATAAGAAAAACATATCTTGAAACAAAAACTGTTTACGAAATTATTAAACAAATTAGGTGGAAATAATAGAAAATCTCAATTTGAGCAAATCCTCGTTTCTAATAATCATTATATTAATTTTATATTTTGTATTAAAAACAAAACGAGAATAGTTAAATCTTTATCTGCTTGCGATCTTTAGAGAATGTTTAGTCATAAAAAAAATACGTTGTATTTTAAGACCAAAGAGGATTCAATCTCTATATATATACATATGTATATATTTTGCATTTATTTCATCTTCATCACGTTTTGAATTGTATTCTTTTTCATTCCTATTTAGATTTTATCCTTCACGTTCCTCATTGCAATGAAATATGTATGCTTGTCGACCCTTATTATTTATTTTCTACGCTATTTGCATCCCTAATGGGAAACAATAATTTGAAGAAAAACTTTATTTTTTTATATCATATTTACTGACTTACTTATCATATTTACTGTAGTTTGTATTCGTAGATACTTCAACAAGTTTACTTTAAATAATTATTTAACTTGTACGAAAGGTTTAGAAAGCTCTTCTGAATTAAAGTTAAATCTAAAGCCTAGGAAAACGTTGTAACTTTTTTATCCATTTATATTTTATCCCTGAGATCGCAGTACCGACAGAAGTAGTACTTTAATTTGGTTAGTGAACTATTATTATTTAGTGAACAGAATCCTAAAAACTGGAATTAATCGTTTTGTCCATACATTTTTATGTAATAATTTAAATAATTCATTAATATTATCATTACTCACGTTTATTTTATGTATTTGTTAATTATTATTTTTGCTACATTGAAAGTTATTACCAAATAGTTACGATTTATAAATTCAGTACACATTTATATTGGAAATCTTATGATATGACAAAATATCAAACGTGAATATCGTTCATAGTTTCATTTTACTTTTAGTACGTCATGATTAAAGTTTATTGTACAGAATATATACAAATAATATTATTTTTGAAAATATCTTTAAACATGTATAGCCATGTTAAGCTTATTTAAATTTATATAAATATAGAATGTAAAAAACCGATACGGGCAGGGACTCGAACCCGCGACTACTGGGAAACCGTCCCGGGTTCGAGTCCCTGCCCGTATCGGTTTTTTACATTCTATATTTATATAAATTTAAATAATATTATGTTAAAATGTTATAAAGTATCTTGTAGAATGTTATATTAGTACTTTCTTAAGGATAATACGCTAGCAAGCTATGTTTTTACTTTAAAAGATTGTTAAAATTACAGACACGTAACAAGAAATACTAATTAACTCTTAACTCCCAAGTCTATATATTTATGTTCTACCCTTGCCAAGTCTTATTAAAGGCAGACATACATTCGCAAATACATGAGTTTAAAAAACAAACCATTGGAATATTTTAGGAATATTATGTTTACAACAGCTTGTAAGGCTTAAGCTAACGTATGTTTTGATTTGATTCTTTGTATATTTTTCCATCCAAATCTTTGATTGTGCTAGCTGGACTTGCAAATATTTATGACCCTTTACCCGTTATCCATTTTCTTATTGGGAATATTTTGTGAAGCCCTTCAACTCGAATGGTACGACTGTTACTAATATTATAAATAACAATAAGTATAAATATATATGAAAAGAAAGTAAATAAATTTTAAAACATTTTTATAATATATTTTCTAATTTGTTTTTATTGAAATTCTCAAAATCATAAAGAGACGTTTAATTAATTTTCAATTTTAAAGAAAAGAAGTTTGAATTGCATTTGTAGATATAATTAAAATATACAGCAAAGCTGCATCCTGTCATATAAAATTATATTGTTTAAACACACCCCCTGTGTTGATTGATTAATGTCAAATTAATACTACGATGCTAAATAATAGAATAAAAAAATAAAACCAACGAAATACTTAATTTATCACAATTTATTTAGAAAGAATGAAATATACAGAACGATATTTGAACCAAAAACACTTTTGACTACTGAAATATGTCGGGCCCTAAGGCTAAATGAAAACTCTTTTATGTAATATTTTTATATTCCAAGCCTGCTAATATTTTTATATTAAGAAGTCTATATTTATGATTATAATATTATGCTGTGACTGATTATGTTCAAAGGATTTTTTAATTTGTAAATCTGTCTTATTATAATTTTAACTTTTATTGTATCAACAAAAACTTGGCAATAAAAACTAAACCAAATTTCTAAAAAGCGACCAATTAATAGTTTTGAAGAGTAACAGACTCACTGGTTTTCAAAGGCCGGATTCAGTCTATATTGTGGAAAAACAGCCAAGATCTTTTGTAAGTAAATCTATAAAGGAAAAGGATATTTTACTTGAGTGCTTGCAGCTTTCATGTGCCGACGTTTACGGACGGATCGTGAAAGAATTCTTTTTTGTTTGACATAGATTTCGTGAAAAGGCAACGAATCTTTATAGTAACTGGCAATGGGTAAATTGAATTTACGCCATAATAAATCAGATTGGTTTTGTTTTATTGTTTTACTAAGGATATAAAATATTATAGTGCCAAGGTTCTTTAACAACTTCTGAACTTTTTCATACAAGTATAACATACAACATTCACATTCACATATAAATTACACTGACAACTACACCAACACACATTAAAGTATTTTTTTCTAGATCCTTATATTATTCTTATTTCATTTTTCTTAATAATAATAAAAATACAATTCCAGCTGCAAGTTAGCTCAATACGTTCTTTGTCTCTACAATCACTGAGTGATGTTACACCACGATTCTATAAGACATTTCAAAATATTTGAGTTATCAAATTAAATTAGAACATTAAAGATTTGCGCATGAAAACAAAAAATATCGCTTTAATTTTTAAAACTAATTTATATGCGTTTTTTCCGCCTTAATCTATCGCAGTCCACTTCTGAAAATAGGTCCCTCCCATTTTGCAACAGATAACCAAGTCCTCTGCTAACCTCATCCAGCCTCCACCGGCAACCTTTCGCAAGTCATCCGACCAGCGGGGCGGAGACTGTCCAACATTACGCTTGCTAAAACGTTATCTTCATTCCAGGACTACTCCAACGGTCCTGCGTGACTATACGTGAACAGCCCACTGATACTCAACTTGTTAATCCAGAAAGCTGTAACTTTGTTTCTCTGAAAAATGCTGTTATGTTGAAGCCACGTTTAGTCCAGTCCAGGTTCAGGAAAGAAATACTCCACTGCTTTTGTGATGGTTTACAATGTTCTTTAATACTTCAAATGTTCTGTTGTACAGCCCAGATTTCGATGGAGTCGAAAGTGTCTTCGTAGTCTACAAATGCCACATACAGCGGTTGGTTATAAGCTTCGCTCTTCTTTTCGTAACCTGTTCCGGTGCGAGATGGTTTGTCATAATCTTAGAGAATAATTTAAAGACGTGGCTCAGAAATACAATCGGTCTTTAAGAGAGTTTTGTCACCATTTTTGAAGAATAAGAGGACTACATTTCTAAGCCAAGCCTTTGGTGTCGTTTCCTGGTGGACGACGGTAATAAATAGCTCAGCTAAGGTCTCCAGAAGGGGTAGTCTCACAGCGTTTAACTTGATTGTACTGCCGTAACCACCCGGGGCCTTGCCGTTACTAAGCTTAAACCTCTTAATCACTGAAACGTTTTTAAATATATGCCGTTTATCCGCCATGATAAAATCTATCTCATTCATTATCACACAGTTTGAGTTTTGTCGGGGCCGAAGATGGACGCTTCTTCTTGAAGAATAAATTTACTAAGATGGGCCCCCATTTCGATGAAATTAATCGCCATTTGCCCACTTTGATTTCTGCGCCTTAGTTCGTGTAATCCGATTTTTAATTCGTGGCGTTCTTGTACTCCTACTTTGAGGTTGAAGTCAACCATAACAACATAGTGGAAAGTTGAAGTTGAGCCTTGTATGGCTTTACGTATATCCTCATAAACGACCTCAACCTTTTCGTCAGAGTGTGTCGAAGCAGGCGCATATACCTGTACCACTATCAAGAAGTACTAGTCGGTGAGTTTAAGTACGAGGTACGATACCCGACACTATTAATTTGTGGTCGACTAACATAAAGTCTTAAATTTTTTTTTTACTTACTCAATAAGTAATCACTGGTATTAATTAAAAAAGGAAAAGACGTAATTATTTTAAATCAAATAAATTGTGAATGAAAATTGAAACCAAATACAACATGTTATTTATAGATTTATCGATATTTCCTTTATTAATACGCATCTTCTAAGACGTTGATGACAGAGGTGGTTACGTTGGCCTAACAGTCAGCATAGAAAACTCCGCCTCTTTTAGGATTTCTCGCTGAAAATCAACGGTGACCGTTATCGTCTTAGTGGGTTTCACGAGATTGCTTTCGCACTCGACTCTATATAGTTTAAATAAACTCGATATTTTTTAAATAGAGAAAAAAAAACTGAATAATCAGTCTTAAAGTAGGGTGAGTGAGTGAGTATACATTTTCTCCATTCAGGAATACAAACGTTAAAAAAAATGTTACCGAACATAGATAATAAAAAGTACAGCAAAGTGAAGTAAATGTGTTACTGATTGTTGTGAAATAAACAGAAAAAAAACTTTTAATGTGGACAAAACAAAGCAGTATATAATGTATTTAGATTTAGTTAAAATATTTATTATTGGATAATATATTTAATGGCTTTTTGTTGTTTAAAAACAAAGGTACTAAAACCATTTAAAATAGGCCTTCAAATTAAGTTTCTTACCATAAATGATCTTATTTAAAGCAGTTTTATTAATAACTCATTTCTATATACTATGTGAAAAATAGTACAACTAACTTTATTTCCATGGACATACTTGATAAAGTAAAAGTTACTCCTGTATAAAAAGTTTATTTGATGACTTTATAAGACTATTAAAAACCAGTTTTTGATAGGATCAAACAAATTCTGTTAATATTATTTACCACAATAACAGATATGCTTTTATGGGAATGTTTAAACATACAATTTATTGGCGCGGGAGTCGTTTCAACGAAAACAAATTTAACTCCATTTCACTAATTTCGTTTAAAGGAAGCCTTCTTCATTAAAAAGGGGACCTTATCGCTGCAGTCCTTTTGAGAAGGACTTTTTTTTCACTTCAATTATTGTATTTTTTTGGGAAGCAAAAATATGTTTGCTTACTTCTTGGAAGTATTTTTGTAATAACAAGCTTAAGTATAAGATCTAATAACAAATATATGTATTGTTAATTTCAAATTCCCATTTTTGGTAAAAATAATAACAAAGCTTCATGTTATTACTCCATTGTATACGAATACTTTAAGTACGTTAATATGTATTGTGGTGTGGTTAATACAAAATCTAATCAGAGTATTGTTAAACAAACTAGAGCTTGTCGAAATATGCATATTCATATTGCAACGTAGCGTATTAGTATTTAACTTTGCGTATTTGATGATAAAATCTAAAAACAGATAAAATTTAAAACAGATAAACATTTGACAATTTTTTTTAAATGTTAATAATGTTCAATATTTTCTACATAATAATCTTAACATGAATTTAAAAATATAAAAATTAAAATGAAGTGTTCGATACAAGAATAAAAATCGAATAAATATATACATAAATATATATTTAATTCGTTGGTTTGTTTGCGCAAACAAATATAAGGTGTAGTCGCTGGCGTTAGCTTATGATTCTGTAAAAAAAAGATTATTCGAGTGTTTGGAGCCTTCAATATAGCGAAGACGTTTAGGAACGATTGAAAATGACTTCTTTTCTGAGCACAAAATTACTTATAAAGCAAAGAATTAAGACGAGTATAATCTAATATTTAATCTGCTGTACGTCGACCTTTTGTTCCAGTTATGTTCTACCAAACCAGACCGAACTTGCAAGCAATTCAATTAATTGTATATATCTATAAACTTCTTGCTTTAAAGGTTCTATCTGTAACTTAAATTTGATCTCAAAAAAAATGTAAATTTAATTGTAAGATTTTTATTTAAATAATTAAATGTTACATTCACTAACATGTATAATAATTAAATGTTTTATTTATATTTATTAAAAACAATGTTCAAGGACTGAATCCAACAATTATATTTAAATATTCCAAGAGCAATAGCAATAACGAAATAAGAAACCAAATACCCTCATTATATCTTTCCCCTATCTCGCAATAATCTCGACCTATTTTCATAACGCTCCCAGTTTTGTTAAAATCCAACTCCATAATACTCCTTTTTATCAATTTTTTTCGCAGTTTAGTCAAATGTGCAAAAAATAATCCCATTTCTGGAATATTTACAATTTAGAGTTTAGACAGATCTATGCATCTATGTTTATAGAACCACTTTGTTAACTATTTACAGTATATCGTTGAAAGTGCATATTTAGATATTTAATTATTTAATTTATGTGTACCCGGTCCGACGTTTGATTCGTCAATATTAATATAATAATTTCTCACCACACATTGTCAAAGTAAATAGTACTTTCTTTGTCATTTTAGCCTAAGATGCGGCTGCAAATTAGTGCACACATCGCGTGTATAGTAAAAACCAAGTTTTATGTATATTTATGATTAGGAAAATGTACAAATATGTTCCTTTCAAAATATGGCCGCTAATATTTTAAATTAAATTTTAAGCAAAACTTTTTGGAAAAAAAGTTACCTCTTTGTACTGTAAATAAAATATCCTCCACTTCACGGCAATTTATATCAATTGATCACTCGGCCGCACCTCTTTGCAGCCAGGTTTAATTATGTATGATTTTAGTACATTGAACAATGATAGGGTAAATTTAATATGTATGTATAAAATTGAAGTCCTTTTTTTTAAGTTTATTATAATATACGGCTGCTTAATTAAATCTGGCCACAAATAAGGGTTGCTGGATAAACGTAACGTTTCCACGCCGCATCCATGCTGATAGATAATTTTCTTTTTTAGTGTCTCTATGGATGACTTTGAGTAATTAGATCGTCAAAACACCGCCCCGTTGGTCGAGTGGTAAGCGCAGACACCTAATATACGCAATGGAGCTCGGGTTTGATCCCCGACAGGGAGAGGCATGTATGTGATGAAGATAGATGTCTATATTTCTGGGTTTGGTCGTTTATTAAATATATTCTCAGTATTTATAATGTGTATTTCTATGTATTTGTATCGTTGTCTAACACCCTTAACACAACCAAATAATTTGCTTTCTTAGTTAAGGGTTATATCAATGTGTGTAATTTGTCCTGTGTTATTATTATCCTTATTATTATTATTATTATTTTATAATTTTATTTTCCAACTTTTCAGTACAATATTCCTGTAAGGCTTCAGCGTGAATTTGACCTCCAGCAAAATCTAAACGGAAAGATGTATGCTGATATACCAAGTCAACGAGATTTATAAAGCAATTTTTCTCAATATTTTCCGCTTTTATACATTTCGAAATCAAATTGACTGCTGACTGATGAAACTGTCAATTTTTGTGCCAATATCTTTGCTCTGAATGTTCCTTACATTGTCGTTTTGGTGAAACCTTATACGAAGACAAACAAATTAAATGATAAACAATAGATTGAAAGCTTTCTATTTCCGCAAAGAGTTTTTAGGCATTTGACTTTTTGGCCATCGGTATAATTGTTTCAACCTGTGGGAACGTTACATAAATTTGTGTCTTACCAACATTTTTATAACATGATCGTCAAAAAGAGTGGTATCTAGATAGATAAAGAGTGGTAGATCTGTTTCTGTTTGTTGACGAAAAGGCTTTCTGGGATATTGAAGCATCAGTTGAACATTTTTGAAAAAAAATATAATAAAAATAATTTATATATTTTAATCCGAAGTATGATGTTATGTACCAGGAATAATTATAAAATATGCATTTGTTTGTCTTTTAATTTTGAGATAAGAACCAGAAATGTGAAGAATATTTGTAAGATTTAATAATGTAATTTATTCATAGGCTTAAGGAGGAACTAATATTTTCAAATTTTTTTTTCAAGCACTAGCATGATAATATACTCGTACATTTATAAAGTTTGATCATTAAAGCTAACTTAGACAAATTGTGTAAGTATTCACGATGGAGTATTTTCATTTATTATTTTGCGGTTAACTCATCTGTCAATATCACAGTGT
Organism: Napeogenes sylphis; assembly: GCA_959347405.1. Taxonomy (NCBI): domain Eukaryota; kingdom Metazoa; phylum Arthropoda; class Insecta; order Lepidoptera; family Nymphalidae; genus Napeogenes; species Napeogenes sylphis. The sequence goes on from OY365783.1 coordinate 4,451,040, forward strand.
TCGTAGAGTTCAATTGCTTTTGCAGTTCAGCCATCAACCAGTCTTTAGTGCCTTTATTGAGTCCCGTCCAAGAGATGTGGTTTGAGCTAATGATTGTGATAAGCTGATTTTGTTTAAGATAAGGTACAGTCATATATCAATTGGTTTTATCTTATAACTTAGTATGTTATAAGATAAAACCATTATTATAGATAATTATGTAAATTACCTCAATAAGTCCTTTTATTTTATTCAATACATCTATTGAGGTATACAGAATGTATTGACTCAATGCGGTTATCCATCTCAGTAACAAATCGTTTTGTTTTGTGACTTTCATTGAAAGGATTGACGCTTCGGTACTATCCTCAGTCGTAGTGGGTAGTATTGGAATGTGTCACATTTTTTGGATCAGGTCGGTCTCAAAACTCCCCGGGAGTCCATTATCCGAGTAAACTTCACTTTGCACCTGTATGAATTAAGGAATGTCGAAATGCTGTCGAATGGCTGAAAGAAGCAAAAAGCTTTATCGTCTGACAGTCTTTATACCATGTAGAGATTTTTAGTTTTGAATATATACCGATTTGAAGTTTCGGACAAACCCACCAAAAATAGTAGTCATTTGGACTTCTGTAATGTCTCCGGCACTTGGAAAAGGGCAGCTCATTCATTCCTGTCAAACACTGTACTATAACCCAAGCTTGCCTACGCAACCACTATTTGTTGATAGCTTTCGTAGTCCAGTCTCATCCGCTGCGGCTCTTTTGGGTTTGAACATAATGATATACGGGTTAAGAACAGACTTATACGTGGAGTCAATGTGGATAGAGGCAGCGGAGCGCTAAGTCTAGTTTTCTAAATTATGAAAGATAATGAAACGCCAAAAATTTTAAATGACACTTGTATATATTAGGCTATACAAAATAAAGCAAAGATTTTACGAATTGTGATGCCTGTTATGAAATACTAATATAATAAATTTGTATTGGGATTTATTTATATATATGTACATATTTATATAAAAGCTTGCTTTTATATAAGTAATGTACTAGTCAAAATGTGACTAAGTTACACAATATTATTAATTATAAAAAAACTGAGCATCTAGGCGGACTGAAAAAGGTAATACCAGACAGGGGAGACTAAATCCTTTCAAATGAAACCTTTTTCAAATCCAACATCGTTCAACAGCAAAAAAAGTTAAGGTCAAGCTAAACACATATGTCCTCTATTTTAATATATACCAATGTTACATGAACACAAACTATAGAATTATTATTAAATTATTAAAAAAACAATGTCAAGCAATATATAAGATATATACCTTGTAGTATATACAAATAATATATACACCATCTGCAGTAAATATTAAGAATAGCAGCTTACTCATTATATTTTGCTATGAAATGTTAAGAAAACGCATTTTCTACATAAGATGAGCTCTAGGCCTTGCTATTGTACACAGCATGATGTGCCGTTCACATAAGAGTTGTGTCTTGAGGCTATTTTTATAAGCGAGCACTTGCTTTGATGAAAACAAGACAACAGAATAAAACTATGGTACTTATATAGTAACGATAAATATAATAAATTAGTGTTTTTAGTAAATTTCAGCGTGTAAATGTAAAACGATAAACTTGGAATACAAAAATAATATTTTCGTACGGGGTACATAATACTATATTTTTATTACAGCTTCGAAATTTTATTTTGTTAGTCTGAATAATAAAGGATATAATAAAATCAAAATTTCAGTATGTGTGTATTTCTAGAATAATATCATGAAAGTAGAAAAAGGTTAGGAACATAATGAACATAAAAATTAAAATATACGAGTAATAATGATTTTAATAAGTAAGATTATATATATGAGTAGGAATTAAGCTTAAGGAGTACTTAAGGATTTTGATCAATTATTATAATTGTTCATGTTGGAGCGAAGCCACAGTTTAGCTGCCATTATGGTAAGCTATAAAATACTCGTAAGTCTTATTAACGAAATCATTTGGTTTAATTATAAAAGCATGTATAGGATAGAGGTCAATGTACTTGTTAGTAAGCAAGTACTTCTTAGTAAGTATAGAGAAAAATTACGAAGCAAAGTCTATACTCAAAATATAAAAAGAGGAACAAATATTGCTACGTGAATAGTACATAATGCAAATTTCAAAACAATATCTTTTAATTTGAATTTTTTTTTGTTTGTATTTACACAAAAACCATATGAAACTTTAAATTAAATAATGTTATTTTCACGGGAAAACACAATAATTATTTTCTTTTATTATTACTTGTTATTAATATAACAGAACATCTGGACGAATCGTAATCAAATTTGGTGTAAATGATTTAAATTGTTATTCAATATGTAGAATGCTTTTCCCTGGCGAAAATTTTTGAATATCTTCCATAAAACACAAACAATGTTTTGATCTATGGTAACTATAATACTAAATATGTATAGGAGTAGGAAGTCATAAAAATAAATAAATTATAGTCCATTATAGATAGTTTCTGTTTTGGATGCTAGTATTAAATGTGGCAAAAGTTCAAGCAGATTGTATTTTTTTTATATTACAGAAAAAAAAATGCCATTAAGATTTTGTAAAATTACACTCCACGAGGTATTTAAGATTTTTATCCATTATATATAATAAATGCAAAACAGAGTGTGCAAATAGGTCACCTACTTTAAAATTAGCTCTATATAGATAAAGTAGTATGGTATTAAGGCAGCAATAATATATTATAATATCGTCTTATATGTTAAGTGCGTGTGTGTGTGTGTCAGTCATCTGAATGAATGAATGAATGGATGGTGTAAGTTACAAAGGAATGTTTTTATAGCCAATACATTTACGATTTCGATACGAAAAAAACATAAGCAAATCTAATCTTATTTATTTAAAATATGTATAATTCAATTTTAATTGTCTAAAAATAAGGTTTCAGACAACTGAATATTCTATCAATTGAAAAAAAATGATAAAATCGTCTAGAGTTCGCAAATAAAACTGGAGTCTTGCCAAACTCATTCCACATCTAGAACAGTTTGATAATAGGGAACGGATCGCGGATATTGGATAACCTTACTCTGACAGTTCTTAAGATGCAAAGAGAAGTATAATAAATGTGTGACTGATTTATTAAGAAAAGGCACACAAAATAAATAAATGCTGATGCACACAAAATGTAGATGAATGTCTTTTAAAAAAGGATTGGATTCGGTATTTTTAATATGGTCTTCATGTAAAATGTTAATGATATACATTTTTAATATCATTATTATTCAATCAATATGTACACACTAACGTTAATGGGACTTTTAGAATTAAAATGCTTACTTAAAATACGAAATAGTGAAAGTTGTCCCATCATTAAACAACGTACGTTATGGAACTAGTGGGATAGATTCCCAAGTTACTATTGTTAGTCATATTTATTTATAATAATTTAAATGGTAAATACATTGGAATTTACATGTTTTAGTTCATAAGTTTCAACAGTAGCGCCACCTACATAATTAATTATGGAATATTATAGTATTTACTGTTAAACGTTTTAAGAATTAGAAGCATAGAATATTTTAACATAATGTTTAATCTTTTATTAATTATTAGACCTTATTATAAGGTATAAATAATATCATCTCTAAGTTGGTTATGAAATTGTAAATCACCCTCGCCTAAATATTAGTGTTAAAATATTATAAAACGAGTTGTAAGGGCTGCTCTCGCCCATTCTATTACAAATGGTTGGATATTAAACATTGAAGTGCAAGTACTGTGTATTACTGAAACAAGTCTTAACACTATAAATATGTTAGTTAAAAACAAAGCAACTGAGTACAAATATATTTATGATCAAAGGCTATGATATTTTTAATTTCTGAAAGTTTCCCTAGTTATGATAAATATTGTATGCTTAAAAATATATTTTTTTCAAAGGAAATCTCACTAATCTTATAAATATATTAATGTGGTATAATAATATATAATAAATATATTAAGTGTGCTATAAAATCAATTTTCTGATTTCATTTTATTTTTTTTTTCTATCTTATGAAATGCAAATTTGTATAAATATTTTCTTTTAGAATAATGAAAGTAATATTTATTATATTTCTATAATAGTAATGTATGTTTGTGAAAGTTACTAAAATTATCAACATTTATTATAATTATGTATTTTTTTAACTTATACTAACATTAATAACAAAGGTATAATATTACTCTTCTTAAGGCTAGTAGATAAGGAATATTTAGGATATTAAGAAAATATAATTTGATATACCTTATTTGTATTTATTGTTTTGTCTTCCCTTACTTCCTGCTCAATAATTCCATAAAAGGAAAAAAAAATCTATTTGAGTGTTTGCAAAGCTCAAAGGACATTTACGGACTGATTGTAGAGGAATATAATTTTGTTTTTCATAACATTTCTGATTAGGAAAGAAACAAACAAAATAAAAATAGAATAGATTTAATATTTAGAATAGAATTAAGATTCAACATATTTTATTGTAATGTAATATAAACTATCATATATTTAAAAAAAGGTTTTACCGGTCTCGAAACTCCTCCATTAGTGGAAATTAAAAAAAAAACCCACGTTAAGCGTTTTAAGGCTGCTATGTGAGTTGAATAGTTATGAATAGTTGCTAACTAAAACTGCTAATTTAATGTATAGGTCACATGTTTGTATTATGGTAGAATAGTCATTGAGCAAAAATTACAGAAAATGTTTTAAATAAAATATTTTTACAAATTTATCTATTTCATTAAAGATTTTCTATATACATACAAATAATTCTACTCATAATTTTCTGAAAGCTCTAGGTTTTCTGAAGGTACAAAATGTGTGCTATAAAAATTTCAGACTCTAGGACTATTTATAAAACTCTGGCGTTGAAGAAAATAAAAATAGACAATAAAACATAATTTGCAGTTCTGTACTTACAAGTCTTTATAGTCGACAATAAAACAAAACAAATTACTTGTTATTCATGAGCTAAGACATGGCCAGCAAATAAATGAATATTGAGTGCCCGAAAATATAATCAGAGAAGTATTTTATTCTTATATAACATAAGCATAGCCAGTAAGATTAATTAACAAAATCGAAAGAAAACAATATAATGGAGTGTACAAAAAGAAAATTGTTAGTTATGTATATCTATATATACATTTATTTCTTGTTAAAACTTTAAGATATGCTTTCATTAGGACTCGCATAAGCTTTCCTATTTTTTTAAATAAACAGCTGATTTTGTTAAAACTTGCATGCAAATGTAATTGATTTTGTTAAAAATTGCAAAGAACAGCTGATCGCTCAAATCTTAGGTATATCATATTGGAGCAGTGGGTGTAACTTGGGCTACTGCTCGTGTGTTTCACAACACAAGAGAAATGAATATAATGAAACTTGTATTTTTCGTGGGTCTGAGTGTTGTTTATATGTATTGTGTGTATGTGTATGTGTGTCTATATCTATCAATAAGTCAAGTTATTTAAATCGTTAATAATAATATATTTTTTTTCACAACAAGTTATTTTATACCAACCCAACCATTTTCTTTATCTATGGTACGTAGCTTAAAGTTGAGGTCAGAATAGTCTCTCTAGCCGCCATAATCTCATCCTATTTCCGGAATTCACAGTTTTGCTGAATTCCACCTTGATAATGGTCCATTAGTGAAATTCTTAGCAACATTCTCCATAATGGACTGTGGAAATGTAATTTCAGCATCCTTAATATTTTTATTATATTCTATGTTCTATTAAAAGTTGCTTATAGAATTGTTTGAAATTTAAAGTTCTCAAAACCAGGCATTTACCATGTTTAATCTATTTTAATCATTTAAATTTGCAATTTTATTTAGTTATAATAACTAAACTAAAAACTCTATATTTGACATGAATATCAAAATACATGTACAATTCGTGACACGACAGATAATTTTAGATCACAAATATTCAATAATAAATTGTTATCTTTGTGTTTGTTTATATTGTTAGAATATATTAACCGATTTTGGTATTTTCAGTTTCATACTTTGCACCAATGTATTAATTTGTGTTTTTTTGATTTTTTACTAAAATATCTAGTAGGGTGAGGTCGTAGGCAAAAGCAAGTTCTTAATATTTTATTTAGGTGTGATATATGTAATAAAACTAATACATATATACGAGCCAAATATCTCTTTAAATATAAAAAAGAAGCACAAAAACATAATTTTACTGTTGAGTTATATTTTCTAAACAATATATATAAAGTTCTGTGTCTATAAAATACTGTGTGTATAAAGTATCACTAATTATCAAAAAAGAGCCAGTCAATACAAAAGAAAACAACTTATTATTTATGACATAAATACATGGACAGTGCATCTTTTTAATCAGGTATAACAATATGTATGTATAATAAATATTTATATATATAATGCTTAAGTGTGTTTTCTAGTTAATCCATTATTATTTTAGCGTGTATAATAAATCATCCTTAATAGTTAGGTAGTTGTTAAACTATGCATTAATTTTGAGTTTTGTGTTTATATCCGAGACAATAGGAGTATTATAATGTAACTGCTTAAAAACGATATTGTGCCGCCACTACAAACTATTTGCTAGAGTGTCTAGGTTATTCATGATCTATGGTATTTTGTAAATATTAATATTTTATAATTTAATATTGTTAAAAAAAAACTATCATTTTTTAATTGTATTAATATTATACTTCAGTAAATTCAATTGTACTTTTTTGTACACCAATCAGTTCATATTATTACATTAAAATCATACTGAATGTTGTTTTTTTGTAATAACTTCAACAGCTATCAGTGATTTTTAACCTTTCTTCGTTTTTCTTTTTTATCTTATTGATTGTCATGCAATACTGTACATTCTCATGATACAAATATTTACTTTACGTTGCAGTTTTGTTAAGCGTTTCTTTTCTTACACAATAACGCTCCTGTGGGATGACGTCAGCAATGTAAGATCCGTCTATAGATATGATATAATGAAACTCTTCTTTGTGACCCCTCAATAATAAAAGATTGTTATTTATTAAATTCCTGTTTTATTAAAAATAAAGAAAAGAAACATTACTTTAACAACGTCTCATTAATATCAAAGGAGTTCTCCAAAACAACAATGGAAGAACTAATTGCCAACAATTTCATGTTCTCTTCATCTTATGAAGCTTAGCTGTAATGTCTTTCTGTTGTTGCTTAACGGATAAATGTTACGAAAAAAGTAATTTGACAAAATAAAATAATATTTGACATTTATTACTGTAATAAAACATTTTTTTAATAGTGAAAGGATTGGAAATGGCTTTTTCCAAATTATATTCTGCTAGTTTCATTCTTACATATGTTACAAAAAAAAATCTTTAGTTAGGGGTTTGCATAATAAATGATATATCATACAAGATATTATAATAAGTATCATGCATGCATCAAGTCTAGCACTAAACGTAAGGGGGGGATCGTAAAAGATAAACCCGAAACCGCATGATTAATTGGTTCATATTAGGAAGGTATTAAGGACTTTTACGATCCCTCACGTTTTAGTGCTATATATATTATAATTACAAATGTAAAGAAAAATAAACGATTAAGGACAGAGATTCGAAACTGTGACCTTTATTAATTTAATGTAAAAATACAGCTACATAGCTTAAGAGATATACCACGATTTCCTATATATAGTATAACCTTTTCGCTTGCTTTCCTTTCTTTCCCTTTTAAAGCAAATTGCTTGCAATCTGGATTAAATAGTGTTTTTTTTCTAAGAAGGAAATATAAAATTAATTTATTTTATAATTTTTATATTTCACTGAATTTATGTTAAAAATAATACAACTACTTTTAACTTATTACTCTACGCCTGAAGCACTAGACACAAATACAAACTAACAATGCTGATATTATAAGGTTCTTTAAAATATATCTCAAAAACCATTTTAATAAAAAGTTTATTAATATATTTTCGATAAGAATATAAACAGTAAAGCTACCTCTTGGGTTATTTATTTTTTAGGTAAATAAATAGTAAACATTTTATTAAATTAAACTTTTCTCAAAATGTAAATAATTTGTTGTAGGTCATTCTGACTAAATAAAGACGAAATAAAGATACATTAGCATGTATCTTATCAGCATTAAATATAAGGGTACATACTTCATAGTTGTAGTATTTACCTTTATTTTTAATGCTTGTGTGAATTTTATAAGAGTAATCATTTTATATAGAATAAAATAGAATTCAAACAAGAAAAGAACATTTTATATCCTTACCCACGCTTTAGTTAACTCAAGCTGAATCACACTTTCGCATTTTGAATAAGCGACTTGTGAAAGATTTAAATAAATTTCTCAGCATTTTGAGTGCATGACAAGATAGCAAAATGTAAAGGAAGTATATAAGCGTAGTTTATTTTAAGCAAATTCTTAAATTATATTTTGATTGAAAATTTAAAATATGAAACAATTATTAACTAAGAACTTGACTTAGTTATTTAGTAATGGCGTGGTTAGTAATGAGTATATGTTTATATTAAATTCCTGGAAATATATTCTATCTTATTTTAAAGGTGCTACTGATGTTATAAACGAATTAATATTTAATTGTAGTCTAAGCAATATCTTGAATTAAAAGGTATGTTTTTAATAAGTAATATAGCATTATATTCTTGTTTGATACAATATAATAACATAATTAAGATGTCAAAGTCGTTTTACAATATGTTAATATTCAATATGTATTGACACTATTGTCTGGAGGTCACAAGATTTAAATATAACTGGATTCCCGCCAAGATCATTAGGTCTGGAGTTGTTAGGCGATAGAATATGAATCTTTAATAACCTTATGCTCACAGTATTTTAATGTAAAATGAAATATAACTCAATGTGTTATTGATTTAATGTTTCATGTGAATTACTGTAAATACGAATATGATGAAATAGTATAATATTCAACTAGCTGTGCCTGCGACTTTGTACGCGTAAATAGGGATTTTGATAAAACGTATCCTTTGATACCAATGTATGTAAAAACTATAAACCTTCAAAAGTTTCATCAAACTCAATCAAGTATTTTTGCGTATAGGAGTATTTCTAGTTTATTTATGTATATATTTTTTATGTTTAGTCACTGTAAGCAGCAATGGTAAGAAAATAAGAAATTATTAACTTTAATTGTTAACCGATTGTTAAAAAGAAAAAATGTTAAGTGAAGCTCAAGACAATATATACCCGAATTCTGCATCCAAATCGTTGCCCATTATGAATTTTTGATAATATTTACCATGTACAGACAGCGATTAGTTACAATTTCATTATATGTATACAAATAATTTTCTTGCACACTTTAAATAAATATATCTTTTGATAGAGTGAAGAGTGTACAATAAAAATTAAAAACTAAATGTTATTTAGAGTGACGCCAAATTTTTATGTACAAGAGTTATTTAAATTGGCTATATATTTTTTACATGTTGCCTGCACAACTAAAAGACAAACAGATCAACAGACAAACATTTAAAAATGAAGAAATGGATTCGTTTTGAAAGAAGTTTTTATTTCTTAACCGATTTAAAGGAAATAAACACTAATTAATAAGTAGAGACTGTAATAATATATTCTTGAAAGCTGCATTCAAATTGGTTCAGCCGTTTTCAAGATTAGCGTGCACAAACATACAGACATAAAGCCAAATAGACAAAATGAAAAACCATTGTTTTGGGTTCTCTTGCTCTTCTAAAGGCCCCCTCATTATGCTTTACATTATGCTTTACATTATGTTTTGCACCTAACTCTGAGTTTCTTTGAAGCCAATTTGGTCTTGCCCTCAATATAACCACGGAGTTGGACCTCGCTTGATATATCGACGCCGAGAATTCAGAATACTGGCTCCGGCAGTTAGGGAAATGATCTCAAATGAAGGTGATACGAAGAACGGTGTCTTTTAAGCGCTAACCTGTCTCTTTTTAGGGTTGATTTGGACTAGATTAAGCTGTCCCTAATCTAAAACTTTTCCCAAGGTTGTTTCTAATCAAACTTTTAATGTTTGTGTTTATTTCCGAGGCAATTATTATTCTTATCTATCTTCTCAAAAGTGGTGTTACGTCTTTGACACTCTAAGCCTTTTGCCTTTGTGTATTTTTTTCACTATCATCGGATTAAAGCTTGGCGAGCGGGAATCCTGACCTGATCCACCTCGTGCCTTACCCCCGGCACTGGTGTTCACCTGTTAGAAATACATACCGGCGAACACTTCCGATCTTAAATTGCTCATCAGAAGTATAACCGTAGTGAAGGACACCGTACGGTGCTCTCTAAGCACCTTCACCGCTAGAACTGTACAGGGCCATGCCCCTTACGTCGACGGCATAATGCCAACCAGCAAGGACAATTTTTTTTTTTTTTTTTTTTTTTAACGTCATGAATCCTCATGGATACACACCTCCATCAAGGGGATGATGGAGGTGGTTATGTGAGACTCCTACTCACTAAACCTGACGGTTACCGCCGCCGTCATAACGGGACACCACGGGATCGCTTTCGCACTCACCGCGATGCCCCGACGTGATCCACGGAGAGGGCACCCCGCAACGAGGAGCACCCATCCCTTTTTCGCAGGCTTGATAGATCGTGGAGGGATCCCCTTTCCCCCACCCAAGTCTGCTGCCTCTGAAGGGGGCCGAGAACCCCTTCTAGCTGGACTCAGTCTCAGAGTCGAACCGGTTGGACAGACCGACTCGACCATTGACTGTGTCCAGCTCCGCCGCCGGTTATCTCCCCGAGAGCAGACCACTGGTAACCAGAAAGGAACCTGCAGCGATCCTAAGTTGGGCAGAAGCCTACCCAAGGCAGTTATGGTGAAGACTAACTTTGGGGCCAACAAAAAGAAATGAGCTCCAAATTTCCACCTTCCGTCCAGGATGAGGTTCAGATACTTTTTCTGGACATCTACGCAAGACAAGGGAGATCCTGACGAGAGCCGTGGAACTGAATGGCCTTCAGTCCCAAGAGTACTATGTAGTCCGCCATCCAGACTGGTCATCTCCGAAAAGCTTATTGCACGTACCGTGGCGAGGGTATTATCTCCGTAACACAGCACCCTCGTCCAGGATAGGATAGCGGAGAAACCAGTCGTAGCCCAGATTCCACAAGACTGATCCCAATATGGACTCTTGTAGAACCTTGCAAATTCTTGTAGGCCTCCGCCACGTAGGCACATCCGCCAGTCGCCGCATTCCCACATGACCTCTCTATCCTGCAGGTAAGGCCCCAACAGCCTCCGGAGATAGGGAGGCACTCCATGGAACTGCAGTGCTTCGATCAATGGCTCACACAGAAGACTGTTGGAGGCGTTGACGTCCAGCGAAACCAACAGGACAATGTCACCCTGGGACACAGCTACTTCAATCAGATCTTTCGAAGCTCTCAGGACGTTTATTGTAGAGTTATACACCAAGTAATTCACCAACATATATTTATATTCATATGGTGATTTTACTTGCTATTTTGTTGTTTATTTTTTGATAATTTGGTTCGGTGTCTTTGTCTCGCTATTGGATAAAAATTCGTAAAGCAATATTATGCAATTCTCCCGATAAAAAATAGTTTTGTTTTCCTTGCTGTATTTAATTAATATATACATGGAGACGAGAATGTTTCTATGGAAAGTCAACATTGTAGAATTCTTCTTTAGATATGACATCATGAGACACTTCTTTCTAGCCTTGAAATAGTGAAAGATTGTTATAAATTAAACTCCTGTATTATTAAAAATAAAAAGGGTACATTCTTTTTTAACAACGCTTCATTAATGTCAAAGGAGTTCTCCAAAACAATAATAAGAATATCTAATTGCCAACAATTTTATGTTCTCTTGATCTTATGAAGCTTAGCTTTTCCGTCTTCCTATTCCTTCCTTCCTATTGTTACTTAAATAATAAATGGAAGAAAAAAAGAATATAAATGTTTTTACAGTGGAAGGGTATTTAAATAAGCTGTTGCGAAATTATATACTATTTTGAAAGTTCTTATTAAAATTTATTGACATTCTAGCTTGTTTTCGATTCATTAACGAATACATCGACAAATCTATTTTTTTATTGTATATAGTTTTTTATTTTTATGTCTTAACTTACCTTATCTTTTATATTTATTTTATTAGAACAAAAGTTTATTCTGGTACATTCTAGTAAGAATAAACTATAATAATAATAATAATAATAATAATAATAATAATAATAATAATAATATCGGGACAAATTACACACATTGATCTAACCCCTAAGTAAGCAAATTATTTGCTTGTGTTAAGGGTGTTAGACAACGATACTAATACATAGAAATACACATATAAATACTGAGAATATATTTAATAAACGACCAAACCCAGAAAAACAGACATCTATGCTCATCACATAAATGCCTGTGTTCTGCCGGGAATCGAACCCGAATACTATGTGAAATATGATAAAAGACGATATTAGAAATAGGTATTTTTTATCATTACTTTGTTATCATTACTTTGTTATGAATCTTTTATCAGTCATTTGTATTATTCCATCCGTGTTCCGTTAAAAATATACTTATCTATCCAAGTTAGGGATTGCATCATTAACGATATATCGTACAAGATATTATATAACTATGTCATGCATGCATCAAGTCTAGCTCTCAAACGTGAGAGATCGTATAAGATTAACCTGACAACTGCTTTATTAATTGGTTTATACGAGAAATACATAAGAGCAATGTCGTGTATAAATGTAAATATAAAGTTTTCAAATAGTTTTTATCGTTTTTCAATAACAATCTTTGCAAATCTTAAATCGATACATTTTTAACATTTTTGAATGGTTTTTCGGTTTATATTTAAACTCGTTCTTGGATTTCAATAAATTGACTAATAAAATAGCAATAACTATAACCATTATGCTTTCTATCATCATTGCTTTAAATAAATTTATATAATATTATTTTTTATTCAAGAATAGTTTATAATGATAAAAATCAACATCATGTTTCTGGGTGAAAAGATCATCAGTTTATTTCTACAATGGCCATTCAATGCTCAGATACGGGTACAGGAAACGCGGTGTATTTTTAACGCTAACTGACAGTTTCTACTCGGTTATAAACTAAACATTTGCCTTATTATGTTATAAAAAATTCAACTGCATAAAGTTTAAGAGATATTCAATGAATTCATATTATAACTTACATATGGCCTTTTTAGCTTGCTCCCCTTCCCTTATAACTATATATAAGAAGATATAAATATAATGAAATATACTTATATCTGTTGTTTTTTTTCTGTTTATGTTTTATTTGCATATTTTTCTTATTATATATAATTAAAAGTTATATGACTTAAATTATGTCATAAACAACATTAAACTACATTCTATAAACCGCATCAATTAATACAAGCATTAATTACCAACCCAGCTATGAAGTATTTTATAATAAAGTCTCATAAACAACTCTATAAATACGGATAAAATATACATATATATATATATATATATATATATATATATATATATATCCACCTATAATCGGAATTTGCCCGACTAATTTCGGGAAAAATAAAAGCCCGTCTACTTTAGTAAAATATATATATATATAATATATTTTATTTTTTATACATTTTTACCATTTATTAGATCCACAGCCTTTGAACTTTTATAAAAACTATTTAAGAGAAAAACTAAAATGTTAATGATTTCAGATAAATTAAAAAAATGCAACGCCAAGTGTTAGCTCAATTGTAATATAATAAATAAATCTTAAACAATTTCTTATATTACACTTTTTCGAAAATGTAAATAATTTGTTGCAGAAATCGTAACTAAGTATAGAGTACGTCGTTTTGACTAAACTTAGTAGGTACCTATGTATCTTTATTTTTAATACTTGTATGAATTTCATGAGAGTATTCATTTTATGTAGAATAAAATGGAATTCAAATAAGAAAATAACATTTTATATCCTTACCCACGCTTTACTTAACTCAAGCTGAATCACACTTTCGCATTTTGAATAAGCGACTTGTGAAAGATTTAAATAAATTTCTCAGCATTTTGAGTGCATGACAAGATAGCAAAATGTAAAGGAAGAATATAAGCGTAGTTGATTTTAATTAAATTGTTAAATTTCGTTTAAACAATTATTAAAAAAAAGTTTGAGCTTTTTAAATTACTGAACATATAATCTATCTTACTTTGAAGGTGTTACTGATGCTACACGGAGTTTAAAGTTTAACTTTAGTAGTAATATGTATTTTTTAATAATATAAGATTCTATTTTTTTTTGATATAATGTAATAAGATGTCAAAATCATTTAAGAAAATGTTAATATTCAATATGCATTATTATTTTTTTTTTTTATTTTTTTTTTTTTTTTCTTTATTCAAGTAGGCATTTACACGCACTTTTGAATCGTCAATTACATTAAATTGGTCAGTATAGTCAGTCTGTGAGTAAACTACCTCCAGCTCGGAATGCTGTTCTGCTGAGAAGAGCTGGCCAGAAACTCAACAGTTGCTCTTTTTAAATGAAATTAAACAATGTTTGACTTATACATTATAACATCAACCCTGCAAATGAGTCAACGACCCAAGTTCCATACATTTCGATCATCCAAAAATTCTTGAATTTTATAATAAGATTTATTTAATAATATACTTTTAATTTTAGATTTAAAACTATGAAAAGGAAGATCCAAAATATCTTGTGGAACCTTATTATATATGCGTACACTGAAGCCCATGAAGGATTTGTTAACTTTTTGAAGTCGAAATTTAGGCGTTACGAGTTTATTTTTATTTCTTGTATTTATCGTATGTCTGTCGCTGTTTTTAGTATAAGTATTTAAATTTTGACGTATATATAATATATTATTAAAAATGTATTGAGAAGCAACCGTAAGTATACCGATTTCTTTAAAAACATCTCTTAGGGAGTCTCTAGCTCTTAGATTACAAATAGCCCGTATAGCTCTTTTTTGTAAAACAAATATAGAATTCATTTCGGCAGCACTGCCCCATAATAAAATACCGTAAGACAAAATACTATGAAAATAACTAAAATAAACGAGTCGAGCCGTATTAACATCTGTTAATTGTCTTACTTTTTTAATTGCAAAGACGGCAGAACTGAGTTTGCCAGCGAGAGTTGAGAGATGGGGGTTCCACTGGAGCTTTTTATCTAAAGTTATACCTAAGAAAATTGTTGAGTCAGTCAGTTCTAACACTTCATTGTTAAGGCGTAAACTACAAATTTGACTTTTGACATTAGGAAGTGTAAATTCCATGCATTTAGTTTTTTTAGTATTTAAGACCAAATTATTAATTTCGAACCAATGAAGAATACGTGACAGAGCACTGTTTACTTTGTCATAATTAGCTTTATTACGATCAACATTGAAAATAAGCGAGGTATCATCAGCAAAAAGTACAATGTCACATAGTCCTTTTACATAAATGGGCAAATCATTAATATATAGTAAAAATAAAAAGGGGCCAAGAATAGATCCTTGTGGAACACCCATCTTTAGGTGAGAACCAGTCGATTTACAATTATTTACATCAACCGTCTGAACTCTTTGATTTAGGTAAGAGGCAATAAGATCAAGCGCAGCACTACGCACACCATAGTGGTTAAGTTTGCATAGTAATGTTTGATGGTCTACGCAATCAAAGGCTTTAGATAAATCACAAAATACCCCGATTGCATTCTGTGACTTCTCCCATGCGTCGTAAATGTGCTTAAGAAGCGTGGCACCCGCATCAGTTGTTGACTTGCCTTTGGTGAAACCAAATTGTTTACTATGCATGATTTTATTGCTGTAAACGAATTCTGTCATTTGGTTGAGAATAATTTTTTCGAAGATTTTACTTAAGGTAGGCAAAATAGATATTGGCCTATAATTTCCCGGTTCAAGTCTATCGCCGCTTTTAAACAAAGGAACTACTTTACTATTTTTCATTAAATCTGGGAATGTACCGGTTTCAATACATTTGTTAAAAATTAAGGATAATTGGGGAGCAATCTCATTTATAACACTGGTAAGTAATTTAACTGACATACCCCAGAGATCCCCTGTTTTTTTCATATTTAGGTTTCTAAACGTTTTAACAATTTCATTTGATGAAACAGGTTTAAAAACAAAACATTTGTCACTGACTCTTACGTTATTCGTCAATTCCGCGATTGCATCAAATGGTGAAGAATTTAAATTCCGCGTGACTGTTACAGGAATTTCTTTAAAAAAAGTCTCAAAAATAGCCGCAACATTTGAATCTGTATTTATTTCAATATTATCAATTTTTAGCTTAATAGGTCCATGAACAGCCCTAGTTTTCCCAGAAACACTAGATATAACATCCCACGTTGCTTTTATCTTATCATCAGAGTTTAAAATTTTATTTCTAATATAAATCGACTTGGCATGTACGCAAACGTTTTTAAATATTTTAGAGAAATTTCTAACTTTATTAAAGAACACGGGATCATGATTCCATTGCCTCTCACCATACAAATCATATAATTTTTCTCTACTTTTGTATATTCCCGGGGTAGCCCAATCACTAAATTTAAGTTTTGGGTATTTAGTTATAGTTTTTGGTTTAAAAATATTATTGAATTCTTGTAACGAAAAATCGAAAACTTTATTATATAAATTATTGGGATTGCCATCGCTCATGTCTACTTTATGCAGTTTTTGCGCAACAATATTCTTAAAAGCATTAGTTCGGTTTTTTGTTATCGGTCTGCAAGTAAATTTTTGGGGCTTTTCATTTTCACGATTGATTAATATAGAAAATTTTTGACCACAGTGGTCTGAACTTAAATTTGTCATTATCGTCTCTTCATAAATGTTACAGCGACAGAACACATTATCAATACAAGTCGAGGAAACACTAGTAATGCGAGTAGGTTCAAAAAATACGTTCAATAAGTTAAAAGATTTAAACAAATTTAATAAACGTACACTAGACGAAGTTACTTGTAATATATCTACATTAAAGTCACCGCACACAATCACGGACTTGTTTTTATGACAAAGTTTAGTTAAAATATCCTCCATTTTGTTTTCAAATTCATCAAAATCACCAGAGGGAGGTCGGTACACGCATAAAATAATATGTTCATTGAGCTCAATGCAGGATAGTTCAATAATTCGCTCGACAGAGAGCGCCACTATGTCTGATCGAGACTTAAACACTACATCGTTACGAGCTAAGATAAGTGAGCCACCGCGAATAGCTTTCTCTCTACAGAACGAACTTGACAATTTATAATTTTGTACATTTATAATATTGTTATTCTTTGACAACCAATGCTCTGTAATGCATAATAAACTAATGTTATATTTTTGAACAAACAGTTCCACTTCCGATTCCTTGCCACCTAAGCCTTGTATATTTTGATGGACAATAGTAAACAGCTTAGGCTTTGTCTTAAAATTTAGTTTAAAGTGGAACGATTATGTTTTGTCAGTACTACACTATTTAAATTACAATCATTTTTCGTTATATCTCTTATAACGAAGTTTTTTAAATTAAATGCTACTAAAGTAGCAATCTGTTTTTTATAATATACAGGCAGATACATTGTACCTTTTGTCATCCTAAACCTATTATAAATAAATTTATTTACATCAAAGTAAAAGAATGCGTCACTATGACGGTATGTCAAATTATACAATGTCAAATTTAAATTATATATATACTTGTTTTGTATGTCCGAATAAGATGATGAATAAGGAAATGTACAAATTACAAATTTACAATTATTCCTATTATGTAATTTTAATAATTTTTCTATATTTTTAATAATTTCAATTTTCTTGACAGACAAACCATCTCCATGTAATAGTACAATAGTACTGTTTTCAGTCAAGTTAAAATTAATTATTTTGTCTAGATTATGCTGGTAACTGGCTCCAGGTGAGCATATATTATAAACATTATTTAATTTACTACTTAAAAGAGATCCAAAACCTTGACCTAATTGGTCAGAAAAAACAAAGTAATTATGTTGGACTGATACAGTAGAGGACTTATTAATTT
Source organism: Napeogenes sylphis (assembly GCA_959347405.1). NCBI lineage: Eukaryota > Metazoa > Arthropoda > Insecta > Lepidoptera > Nymphalidae > Napeogenes > Napeogenes sylphis. The sequence continues at coordinate 4,469,121 of OY365783.1, forward strand.
TTTGATTTTTTTCCAAAATATTTACATTTTTATTATTATTTTCAATATGTATAGCCGAATCACCCAACACCTCAGAGTTTAGGTTTGAAATTACATTTAATTTTTCAGTTAAACAGTTACAATTAACATAATTATTAGTTAAAGATTCAAACCGCTCTAAGTTATAACTACATAAATCAACTAAATTACTGGTAGCATGAATATGTTCCTTAATTTCATTCTGAGAAGATTCATATTTCTTACTCATAGATTGCAATGAACAAGTTAATTGAGAAATTTCATCCTGTAAGTTTTGGGTGTCTCGCTCATACATTGACCTACTCTCAATCATTTTCTTATTATAAATACTAACTTTTTTAATTAACTTTGTGCGTTCCATTTTTAAATCATTTATTTTCTTTGCAGAAAACTTGTTGTTAATGAGTTTATTACATTTTTTTATTAATTTGTTAACCTTTATATACTTTTTTAATTTGTTATGACTTGAAAAGTATATGGGGTGCACAATACTGGACTCATCTTTAGTTAAATCAATGACAGTTGAATTAACATCAATTAAATTAGATTGAGTAGGTTGTGAGTTGCATTCAACCAGCTCCTCATATAAGCTATGGGTATGCTGGCTTTCTACATTTAATTTGCAGGTTTCCAGGATTGAAATAGATTTCCTAGCCTGCCTCAAATCAGACTCAAGCTCTGAAATGTGATCTAGTGCTCTCTCATGCTCATCGCTGCACTGGTCAAATGCAGTCACTATATTTTTTAAGTGATCTCGCTGAGCCACCATATCCAAATAATTGGTATGTAGTTCAGCGAGCTTACCTTTAAGATCAGTATTTTTATTTACAATTTTTTTAATTTCCTCTTCACTGTCCTCTCTTTCCTGCAGTAGCTTCTTGCATAAATCTTTAGAAGATCTTAGTTCTTCTAAAGCTAGTTTCAATTTTTGCTCCAACTCCTTTGCAGAGGTCTTGCGGGTGGCAATTACTCTTTCCATAGTTAAACCTGGGTACAAATAACCACTTAGAATCAATGGGAAAGATAAATACTTATTTTATGTATGTATGTATTTAAAATACTTATTTTATGTATTGTATGTGAAGTAAAATAAATGTAATGGTTTTGTATGAGGCTATTGTTTTTGTCTTCAACTTTACTTCCAACTAGTCAAGTAAAGTGAGTCAGTAACGGTGCCTGAGTGTGTGGATGGACGTTACTCACTAAATAATGAGTAGTTTTTAGTTCAATGTATGATTTATATTAAAAGTAAAACAAAATACTCCCCGGGATTGAAGAAATTTGAATTCGTCATCCGTTGAAATGACAGCTCGGTATATTCCTTTGTTCTTTCTTAATTAAGCACGAAAACAAAGTACAAACAATAGCACGATAGTAATACTGTATTTTTTATCACTAAATATGATAATTGCACTTAATTAATATACATAAAGTAATTTAATTTAAATTAAAATGTACAGAGAATTTATCTGACGACTAGTTGTCAGTGTTGCCAATTATCATTATTGACACTTTTGTCGACAGGTCACAAGTTTTCATTGTAGCAGAATTCCTACTACGATTATTTTATATTTGGAGTTGTTAGTCAATAGATTATTTAACTCAAATAACCTTATGATAATAATTATATCATGGTATGATAATAATTATGCTCTCAGTATTTAAATGCAAAATAAAATATTGCTAGTGATTTTATGTACTTAGTGAGTTACTGAAAACATATAGATAATGAAATAGTTAAATATTATAATACAATCTTCACTTAAATTCTTTAATCTGTAGTATAATTTTATTAAATTCAAATTCAAAATACCTTTGTTCAACTAGGAATTTACATAAATTTATAACCATCAATTATTATATTAAAAATGTTCAGCTCGGAATTCTAATCTGTTGAGAGCTGGCCAGAAACTCAACAGTTGCTATTTTTAAATATTTTTTCCAATGATTGACATATACATTATACCCTACTCATATTATAAATACGAATGTAAGTTTGGTTGTAACGCTTTGACGCGAAAACTACTCCAACGATCATTATGAAACTTTGTACACATACTTTTGGGGGCAAGCTAGAAGTGACATACTTACTTAGTATTAATTATTACATACTTATTTAGTAAGGATACTTTTATTGAAAGAAATATTTTTTAGCGGTAAGTTAAAGAAAAATAGAAAAAATAACATTGTTTGTCAATAAGCACGTGGACGGAGTCGCTAGTAATAGCTAGTATATATCACTCCTGCAAATGAGTCAACAACCCTAGTTTCACTCACTTTTTTTTTGATAAACCAATAACTCCTGAATGAAAAAGACGATCTAAGATATTTTGTGAAACGTTATTATAATATGCGTATATTGTAGCCCATGAGGAATTTGTTAACTTTTTGAAGAAAAAATTTAGGAGTTACGAATTTATTTTTATTTCTTGTATTTACCTTTTGTTTTTCACTGATATTTTGAATTAATAAAGAACACGTCGCAGAGCACTGTTTACTTTATCAGAACAAAATAAGGGATTTATCATTAGCAAAAAGTACAATGTCACATAGACCGTTTACGAAAAAGAACAAATCATGGATATAACGTAAAAACAAAAAGGGGCCAAGAAAAGATTGTTGTGGAACACCCACTTTTAGGTGATAAGTGATAACCACCATTTTGACATTTTTTACATGAACCGTCTAGATTTGAAGATTCCGATAAGATAACTTATACCTACTACTGCTACTTACATACTACTTGTACCACTATGTGCCAACGCACACCATTGTGGTTAAGTTTGCATAGTAATATTTGATGGTCTATGCAATCAAGGACCTTAGAGATATCGCAAAACTCTCTGATTGCATATTGAGACCTCCCAAGCGTCGTATATGTACTTAAGCACATATCAGTAGTTAAAGTTATTTTATATATAAAATTTTATATTTTTAACGAATTATAAAATATAATATTTAGTAGAAATACATTAATGTACTTAATGAGATAACAATCTGTAACAAGTAGTTTTTTGTAAAGAGATATTTTTTGTAACAATTATAGACGAATACTATTGTTGTTTACAAGTTTCATGTACTTACATAATAAATTCCTACAAAGAAATTTGTGTTATCAGTATACATTGGTTACTATTTTGTTATACCTTGTATATATTTATAAAAAGGAATCACATTTGAAAGGCATAAGATAATAATTGCCATAAAAAAGCCCTAAATATACTTACTACTTACGTAGGTACTTATTTACTATATAACCAAAAATATTAACGTTGAAATTTATTGAAACCACCTGAAAGGGATGCAACCTTTTGAAAGGGATTAAAAATGGACTCTTATTTTATTTTTGAGCATTTGATTTGATAAGCCATCCGAGAAAAGATATGTTTTAAAAGATTAAAACTCAAGAACTAAACTCGTAATTAAGATATTATATTTGATACATCGCTAACTTTCCTATACTCTAGATATCTATCATGACATCGCTCTTTATTTTAACTAAAAGTGTGACACTAAAAGATTGGAAAATAGATAAATAAACAATTTGACACAAATTTTAAGATTCCAATACGTTTTGTATATTGGAATCTTAAAAATATTCAAGAAAGTTAAATGCTACATTCTTATAACCTTTTTTTACCTTTCTTTATAAACACTATTATCACGTAGGCAGACAGACGTATGTCAAGGACTTTGAGTACAATTTATTTTTCATTTATGCCGACACTCTTAGTGTACGCTTGGATAATAACTAAATAATATGTTATATGATTGTACACAAAGATAGATACAGATGACTTGGACAAATGGCTTTAGCGCTTGTTGAATAGAATGATTAATAGATACCTATTACACTTATGACATTATCCCTAAATCTTTTTTAGCCTTATAGCTACGATAACCTGCCTCTTATGTCCATACATTTGCGTGGAATCGACTACAAACGTTTGCTATTTAACTCTAGCTTAAAGGAAAATTCATTATTATATTAAATATCCGAACGGTTGACTTTCAAAACCTATAATGATTACTTTAAAAATATTTCTAATTTGTTGGAATCATAGAAGTAGTATTTTTATATCATATTAAATATATGCAGGTTGGAATTGGATTGGTTTTTTATTTCATACTTTTTAATATAAGTAAAAATAAATCAGGACGCATACATTGAAAACATTTTATAAGCTCGCTTTGTAAACTTGCTTTTACTAAAACAAAGAGAATATTTATGTCCCTTTGTAGTACATGTTCAATTTTAAGAGAGATATACAAAAAATAAAATGAAATGGTAAAATTTTTTGTGCACCATATGCAAATATGTTTTCGATACTGCATTTCATTGTAGGACATACAAACGAGACTCATAAATATTTTAATTGTGAATTTATATTTAATCGTTATCGTTGAAATATGTATCTTTCAATTATTAAAAAATTATAATAAAGTTTTTATGACAGTTTATGAAGATTAAGAGAATATTTTATTTATATACATTTTTAGTTAATAATTTGATAGAACTCAGGTATTTATTCATTTAAAATTATTGAATCCAGAAAATTTAAAACTTGAAATATCGTTATATCTATACCTCAAGAAGGCAGTTTTCCCTTTGCTTACTACCTTAGTGTGTTATGTTTCTATCTTCAGATTGAGCTGACTAGGACGACTTACAGCGATTACAAGTTAGTAACTCAGTTTGTAACCCTGATTTAAAGTTTAATATGTTCAGTAATGTTTATTTGGCGCAACATATATTGTTTTAGCTATATTATTTTTGCTACATGTTATGAATGTATGTTACGTATAATATCAAACAATGGAACATCTATTCACTGACTAATTACAAAATTCCCACAACGGTAGAATAAACTTGAAATTTGGCACACATATTCCCCGGCTACAACTGATATAGAATAATTGTTATAAACAGTTTTAATTTTGAAGTTTGAGAAAGTGAAAAAGTTTTAAAAAATAAATACTAAATTTTTGGCAATAAACGAGAAAAATATTTTTTTTTACCGAATTTCGATACACGCTTACAAGCTGGATCTATTATGAGACACTGAAAAAAAAAGAATATGGTACTGTTTCCGCTTAATTTAGTGAACAAAATAATCTACATCTATAATTTATTTTATCTGCGCTATATAAAGATTGTATACTTAGTAACTTAGACCCTTATAAGTTTTAAAATAATCCGCTATTTTAACTAAAGTGATAAAAATTTTGTAGTTTCATTAAAAAGTTCTTAATTCAGTCTTAAAATAAAGACCGCTTTAGTGGCAGTATTAAAAATATATTTTTTTAATATGTTAGCTTTTATATAATTTGAGGGTAGGTTTTGATAAAAAATAAAGATATCAGTTGTTGGTTTGACTAAAAATAATGTAACGTTTTATAGAAGTTTAATTGACTAAATAAATAATTGTAATTTTGGATACTGATTTGATTAAGAGTAGTGAGTATATAAATCTTCTCCCAGCTAAGAGAAGGCAGCGTTTGACTCGTTCGAATCTATCGTTCAAATATCGTTTGTGACTAAATTGTGTAACAAATCTAGTATTATAAAGTGTAACAGTGATAGTAAAGAGTTTAAATAGTAAACCGTTTAGTGTGTTTGTGAGCAGTGCCTATAAAGTGTGTTAAAGAATAGAGCGACCGTCATTAGCAATTCCTTGGAGTATGAGAATTTTAATAAATATCGTTGTTAATGTTGAAAATTTAAAAATAGCATCTTATATTTTGTGGAGTTTTTTTTTGCAAAAATACACCTTGAACTTGAACAATAAGCTATAACCACACAAAGGCCTTTGCTTTATAACTAAACAGCCTAACAGATAAAAAGATAAAAATAATATACTTTAAAAAACACATTTTATAACAAATATTGTCTTATGACTATTTTGTATTTGTTTACATAGTTTACGGTAATTTTTTACAAAATAACACAGTTTACAGTATTGTTAATAATAACAAAATAATCATAGTAGGATGTAAAAATACAAATTGGGAATATAAATACGTAATGAAAAATTTCATAAAATCAAATCTGAAAAAAACATTTGTATCTGAATTCGTTTGATATCGTTTAAAAATGTAGTTAGGACTGTGACGTTCGGTTTCCGGCCATCATTCACATCCGGACGGGTGGGAGGAGTAGGGGTTAAGTGGTGACATGGAAGCTATGACGTCATAAATTGTACACCATTGCCCTTTTTGTTTTCATTGGAAATTTTGCTTTATATTTTTTAACCTGTAACAAGTATCATTGTAACGAGTATATACAAAGTGAAGTGAAAGTAATCTTTACTATTTTTTTTTAGCATGAACTAATTGAAATTTCACTGTAGTAGAAGTAAATATCTATTCCGGTCAAAATAAGATTTTCGTTACGAATACGTTGCTGAATATTAAAGTTATCTGTTATAAAACATTATTTTATTTTTTGACAATAGGAACTTTATATATATATATATATACTTCATGCATATTTCAATTATTTAATTTCTGTGATAAGTTTATATGTATGTGTATACAATTCCTAGTTCCATTTTAAAACTTTGTAAAGTTTCGTTTATGGTTTTTATAAAAAACTGATAACTTTTGTCCAAAATATTACTGTTTTTTAACGTATATAATACTTTTTTTTTTTTTTAAGCCAACCTCATCACCTGATTGTTAATCCACTAATATACTTACAGGTACACTCAAGCCCAGGAAGGATTTGTTAACTATTGAAGTCAAAATTTAGGCGTTACATGTTTTTTTATTTCTTCTATTGATCGTATGTCTGTCGCTGTTTTAATATAAGTATTTAAATTTTAACGTATATATAGTAAGTTATTAAAAATGTATTGATAAGCGACCGTAAGAATACCGTTGTCTTTTAAAACATCTCTTAGGGAGTCTCTAGCTTTTGAGTTATAAATAGCCCGTATGTTTCTTTATTGTAAAATAAGTATAGTTTTAATTTCGGCAGCGCTGCTCCATAATAAAATACCGTAAGGCAAAATACCGTGAAAATAACTAAAATAAACGAATCGAGCCGCATTAGCGTCTGTTATTTGTCTTACTTTTTTAATTGCAAAGACGGCTCACCTGAGTTTGCCTGCGAGTGTTGAGAGATAAGGTTCCACTAGAGCTTTTTACCGAAGAAAATTCATTCAGTTTTAACGCTTCATTGTTAAGGAGCAAACTACAATTTTGACTATTGACATTAGGATTAGTGTAAATTCCATACAGTTCGTTTTTTTTAGTATTTGAGACCAAATTATTAATTTCGAACCAATGAAGGACACGTGACAGAGTACTGTTTACTTTCTCATAATTAACTTTATTACGCTCAACTTTAAAAATAAGCGAGGTATCAGCAAAAAGTACAATATCACATAGTCCTTTTACGTAAAAGGGCAAATCATTAATATAGAGTAAAAATAAAAAGGGGGCAATAATAGATCCTTGTAGAACACTCATTTTTAGGAGAGAACCAGCCGATTTACAATTATTTAAATCAAACGTCTGGACTCTTTGATTTAGGTAAGAGGCAATGAGATCACGCGCAGCACTACAAACACCATAGTGGTTAAGTTTGCATAGTAATGTTTGATGGTCTACGCAATTAAAGGCTTTAGATAAATCACAAAACAGCACGAGTACATTCTGTGACTTCTCCCATGCGTCGTAAATGTGCTTAAGAAGCACGGCACGCGCATCAGTTGTTGATTTGCCTTTGGTGAAACCAAATTGTTTACTATGCATGATTTTATTGCTATAAATATAAAATTAATTCTTAATAAACTTAATTCTCGAAGGTTGTCCATAGAAATAGTTGTTTTCATTAAACTTTTACATGTTTGACATTTGAAAAAATACTTGAAACAACCAAGAGTTTGCCAAGGAGCTGAGCTGAGCTTGAAAAAATAAATTTTGTTTTTAATTTGGCTCAAGTGAAATATGATTAAGTTTCAAAGTTAAACAATGTTAGGTAAGGAAATAAGATCAATGTCTCATATTTACTGGAATGAAATTATATAAAACCTATTTAATATATTTGCTTATATTAAACCTTGTTATAATAACTGTTGACAATAAATGACGTGATAAATGTGTCAACGAAAACTCAATTTCCCGCCTTCTAATGAGATACACGAGCAATTTGTCGACACTTCGGAACTAATTTGTCGCATGTGATAGCGTTAAGAAACCATAATTTGTTTTACAGAAGTTTAAAGTCGAATTGTATATACCTCTGTGGTAATAAATACAAACAAAGTTTTTACATACACGAAGTTTTTATTGAAATAAATAGGTCTTGTTGAATAATAGAAATAAATTATTACAAACAGTATGAATTAGTTTATTTTAGTGTGAAATTGGTTAAACCATGAACTTAAAAAAGTGATTTTATATACATCAATTTTCATTCATATTCACGTCATTGTACATAATTAAGTTAGTTTAAAATAAATTAAATATTTTAAATATAATGTAAATTATATTAAGTCTCAAGCTTAATTCATTCAACTGGGTTGGAATATTTAATTTTGATACGATAATTCAATCTTCATTTGAATAAATGCAAAGGTTAAATTATAATTCGTATTTTGATAAAATAATGTTAGTTTCCATAGTCATTATGACATAAAAATATTAACTTACTTTTTTTCCCAGACAATACAATTTATACAAAATTATAACATATATTTATTTTATATAGGTAGTTTTAAAATATTATTTTATTTAGAATTCTTAATGTAATTTTTGCACGCCTTTCAATGTCCTCATTTTGTATATGGTGAAATAAATCAATATTAAAAGTTACCCTATAATTCTGTAAATAGGAGTATTATTACAAAATATATATAATATAGTAATAGTACTACTTAAATGATAGTAGAGATTGCGCTCACTTTGTAATTTTTTAAGTTCGTGGCTCGTGTGTTCGCTCTAAGTAGGTTCTGTCCGCGGGGTGTAGGGTGACCTGAAAGCTATGACCTCATTTAATTCACACCTAAATACTCTTATTATATTTTATATCCAAAACAAGATGTGTAGCTTGGTAAAACGATATTCATGATTAGATTATTACAGGTACTTAGTAAATAAATCTTTGAATATGTAAAAAAAAAATGATTAAACAACAATTTTCTGAGCTATTATTATAAGACCGTATTTATAAAAATATTAGTATTACTTACAGCTATTGGTAAAAATTTACTAATTTGAATGTAACAATTTAACTAAGCTTTAAAAATGGGATAGAGAATTGCTCAATACCTATATCTTGCTATTGAGCAAGATTTATTTTATTTGAGAATGAAATATACAATTCCAGTATGTGACAGTCAATTTTTATTTCTGTCTAGCGAAGCATGGTTTGAAAGACAGGTTCTGATGCTACAGGATATTTGTTTTACAAAAACGAGCAAACATTTCAGCGAATAGAAAACGGTAAGAGTCGACAATCCACATTAGTACTAAAAAACTTAAATGTGTAATATGTATTAAAAAAACATGTAAAGGTTTAAATTAAAGCAGTTAAATTACATTATTAAATATAATTGTGGTCAAACAGAATATTGTTATAGTTGTATCTAGAAACACCCATCTTGATTTAATTATAGTGGTTATCGTACTACAGCAATTATTAGCAAGCAATATCGTGCAAACAGCAATTATCTTACGTCCAATTTCAATATAAACTATTATGTAAACGAAGCCTGGTTATCAAAACACTTTATAGTACTATCTTTGATAGACCTGCTACTTTATAGTGACCAGAAATGTGAACTGTGACAGATATACACACTCATAGTAATTAAATATTCTTCTTTAACTTTAGTCTTTAACGATAGTGTGGATAATAATAAAAATCATTAAATAATAAATAACAAATGTATTTAAAGACCTAATAAAAAGGATTCTCTACTGTTTTTTTCTTTACCGGTAAAAAATGCAGTAACAAGACAGCGGGCGAGGTCAGGATCGGTGGTGTTAATTGCCTGAGTATCTCACACAAATTTTCCACTGATATAATACAAATACAGTTACAATATTCTACTTAAATAAGAAAGTTATTATAGTTTGATTTTCATTTCTCAATTGTGAATACTTTACAGAAGAATTTACGAAGAAGAAGCCAATGTACTCGTTTTAATTTATAGCACTTCTGTTAATAAAACATGAATAATAATTGCGCTTCATCGTACAAAAGACTGGATATTATTTCAGTCTAGAGTCTAGACTAAACGAGGATTTCTAAAACGTTAAAAGTAACAGGGCGTCAACCTCTGAATTGTATTTCATTACTATGTGAATACTCTTGTAAAATACGGATTAGCTTCATATCCATAAGAACAATACTTCTGGTATCTGGATAATATTTATGTATTATGAATGTGTGTGTTTGTTAGAAATGATAAATAGAACAATTATTATATTCAGATATATGTTACACCTAACATGTATTAACTTTTGAAAAAAAAAATCGTCATGTATTGGTAATAATCCGTACTAACGTCCCTTTTAACAAAACAGAGAGAATATTTATGTTCCCTAGCAGTACTTTGATTGCAGAACATGTTCTACTTTAGCCAGTTGATATGAGGTTTGTGAAATGTATAAGCAAATGAAGGCAAAAACTTTTTGTTCAGTTTTTGAACCAATATAATCCTGATATTGCATTTCGTTTTTGAATGTTCATAGTATTGGTGTATATTAAACATAGATTTAGTTACGTACTGCATAAATGTAATGTGGTGTCTTATATAATAATTATGAAACAACATCATTAGAGTTAACAATTATTTTCGAACCATAACTTTATAGCAAAGTGCTTAATTTGAAAATAATTAATAAATCTATGATTTCACTAGTTTATAAGCTTGATAATAAGTAAATCTGTAGAAACGTGGTTTAAAATTAGGTAGTATCTATACATATCTGTAAATTTACAAAATTATTATTATATATATAATTAATATTATATTAACACATGATGATTCTAATCAGAGACCACTCTCTTCCTAATAGGAAGTAGTTTATGTAATATATTTCTAGAAACAGCAAAATATCAGCGATAAATTTAATTAAACACTTTTAATTTTCCTTTGACACCGTTTACCGTAGCTTAACAATGTTTTTGAGTCAGAGCGGTGACGTCACACTGGCCGGTCATTATTCACGCCCGGCTACCAGGGTGGCAAGTGACTCGGAAGCTATGGCGGCAATAATTTTGTTCCCCCATGCGCTTATTGTCTTAAAGCTAAAACTGTTTGTGAACTGGCGAGTTGTTTACTATTAACTTACTGATTGTTTAATTAATTTATACGTCGCATAACAAAACAATTTTCAGTTTAACTAGAAGGAAATAATAATTTAATTCTAGAATTATAAAAAAGTTGAAATAAAACTATTTTTACTGATTTAACTCGCGTATATTGAATTAAATTTTAAATTTACATTTTAAATCTAACCCGACGTTTCGAATGCTTTGCAGCAATCGTGTTCACGGTAAGACGAGATGGAGGTGTCTGTCAGTAAGTCATTTAATTAGTCATCTACCTCCAACGGTTTCTAATCTTCCGGGCGTACAGTTCAGGATTCACACAAAACGCACTAACAGTATCTTGAGGTCTTACAGTGCGGTCACAGACATGGGATTTTATATTTTTCCAAAGTGGGTCTCAGGTGTTAGATAATCCCCAACCAATCCACATGTTATCCAATGTTAGATAATCCACAACAATCTTCTCTATTAAAATTAGGGTGTTTTTTAATTTCAGTAGCCTCACGAACCATTCTTGGAATGTAACGTTGTTTTTAGCAAGAATTTTTGGTTTATCAAATCTTATATAATGATTGGCATTGTCTATGGTATGTTCACACACTGTAGACTTAAGTCTGCGTTTTTTGTGAATCCTGAACTGTACGGCCGGAAGCTTAGAAACCGTTGGAGGTAGATGACTAATTAACTGACCTACTGACAGACACCTCCATCTCGTCTTACCGTGAACACGATTGCTGCAAAGCATTCGAAACGTCGGGTTAGATTTAAAATGTAAATTTAAAATTTTATTCAATATACGCTAGTTAAATCCGTAAAAATAGCTTTATTTCAATGTGTAGTACTCGTGAAAGCGTCAGAAAACACTATATAAAAAAGTTTCTTAGATTATTATATATTACGATGATTATCTATGATTGATAACAATGACGAAGCAATTCATAATAAAATAAGGTTTATTATGTTTTCGTTGTTGTATTAGTATGGCTAGTACTAAAACTACTTGATTTCAAAGGTATTTTGCTAAAATGCATAATATAAGCTAAAATGCATATTATAAAACTGTAATCTATTGAAACTTTATTATGTATAACCCGTTAACACAATTACTTTATATCCTCGATTATAGTTTCACAAAATTGGAATTTAATTATGCGAATATTAAAACACATAATATTTTCGGTTTAAATTTAAATTTGAACTTTCAGTATTATTGAATGAGATAAATGTATCATTGAAAATTTATATAATTAAAGCCTTATTTATACAATTAAAGTCTTCAATTTAAGTCTTTGATAAAATATAGAATGATAAACATATTTTAAAGTATAATTTATGCAGTCTCTTCATCTCTTTACTAAAAAAACCAGTCGGACGGGAATTAATAAAATCATTGCACGCGATTTGGGCAGCCCCATCAGAGTGGATTTTTTTTCCCTTGCAAGAAGTTATCCAAATTTAGAAAAAAATGGTAATGTCTTAGAAATTATAATTGAAGCTCTTTTAATTTGGCACCCTTCTGTTGTTTAATGTGTTGTCGAGCGCAAATAAACTTTTCCATTTAGTAAACTGAGTTAGGCAAAGAGGAAAAACAGAAGAAAAAAAAACAAATGAATGACGGTCAACGAAACAAAATACATGTGTAAATAGTTGTAAAATTTGAATTTGGAATTTCTTTCCAAAAGAGGTGCCTAATTTTGAGACTGTATTTCTATTTATATACTAGCGAACCCAGCCCGCTTCGCTGGGCTAACCCTTACTTTACCTGGTGGCGAGTTACATCAATGGGCATAGCATATTCGTTTTCTTCGAGGAAAATTACATGGTCATACCAATTTTTATGACAATCGGTTGAACGGGGCGGAAGTCTATATTTGACATCGCCGCCTGGCGGCGAGTTACATCAATGGACATAGCATATTCGTTTTCTTCGAAGAAACATACATGGTTATACCAACTTTTATGACAATCGGTTGAACGGGGCGGAAGTCTATATTTGACAGCGCCGCCTGGTGGCGAGTTACATCAATGGGCATACCATATAAATCTTCTCCGTGGAAAAATACATATACATACCAATTTTCATAATCATCGGTCCAATAGTTTCTGAGTTCATCGATTTCATATATACAAACATCCTTCTATATATATATATATATAGATTTCATTTTCAATTTCCCGTTTTTCTGAAACTTTGCATCCAAACAACAAGAAGTTGGCTTCTACTTTAATTAAAAAAGCTATTTCTTTTAAATTACTTAAACCTATTGTAATTATTTATACTTATTATAATAGACTAAAATGAATCAAAATAAAAAAGAACTGGAGATTTTCAAAATATCTTATTTACGTTATATCATAGTGAAGAAGAACATTGTATCAACGTATCGCCTACTATGACGCCAGCGATTTACGTTGTTTCCCGTGGAAATGAGGTATTTTCCCGCTGTTAAAAGTAGCCTATGTCAAATTACTTTAAAATCGGTGTAGTAGTTTAAGCGTGAAAGTGTCACAGACAGAGAAACAGAGTTACTTTCCAATTTATAATACAAGTATAATAGAGAATGAAATTTTAAACTATCATTTTAAATTTTCAATTATGTACTGTACGTATACTTGCAGGATTTGGATTATTTACTGTTTTAATTTTCCGATTATTGATCTATATATACCTACCTACAGACGACCATTAGTAAAATATAATCAAAATAATATTATCATATATCGTTATTGAGGGGAAAGAACTTTACCATCAACTGATATTTATTTTACGGAATTACCTAAGAATAATTGCTAAGATTAAGTTTGTTTACTTTAGCAGTGTAGTTTATTTTAGAAGTTCATTTATTAAACTGCTTATTTTACGTACTCCTTTAACTAACAATTTCATATTATTTTTGCACTCTGAATAAATAACAATCTTAAAAATTACTTTTGTTCTCTCTGCCAACATAATATTCTATTGTGTTAGAGATGCGATCTAATAAATTTGAACTAATTTATTTTTCAAATTATTATGTTATGTAATTTGTCCTGTGATATTATTATTATTACTTTTATTGCTTGTCAATATTTAACTTTTTCTATAATAAAAAATTAGATAATGATTAATTACTCTTGGAATATTCTAAACCATTAGCAGAAGAAACAAAAACTAAATAGCGACCAACCCGCCTCACTGAGTTGTTATATGTACAACAAAAACTCAGTGGGTGTTCGTTAGGATGTCGGTTGCGAGTGTATAACTTTGTCGACGTTGCAGGACGTTATGTGCTTAACAGCCATTTTGATGAAAACCTGAAGTATTTATTTGTGTTGTTATTTTTTTGCATATATGTGTAATAACTGTGTCAAATATATTTAAATTTATAAAGGGTAATAATAAAAGTCTGAAAAACCTAAAACTAAAAATATATTTAAACAAATTTTGTTAAACCTTAATTACAATTAGGAATTAATTTAACGATACCCTAATGAGCCTAGTTGTTGACGTCTAGAGTCATGTTCGCACTCGTTTTAGCTTTTATATAATTGGAGGGTAGATTTTGATAAAAAAATAAAGATATCAGTTGTTGGTTTGACTAAAACATGAAGTGTTTGTATAGAAGTGTAATTGACTAAATAAATAATTGTAATATTGGATACTGATTTGATTTAAAGTAGTGAATATATAAATCGTCTCCCAGTTAAGAGAACATCGCAACAGTGTTATAGCATAATGTATATTTGTTATATTTATTATTTCGCAATATCTTTATTATATTAGTTTAGAGATAGTGATTGAAATGAGGAAACAAAGACATACATAGTGTTAGGCATATTTATTTATAATAATTTAAATAGTAAATACATTGGAATTTACATGTTTTAGTTCATAAGTTCAACAGTAGCGCCACCTACACAATTATTTATGGAATATTATTTAGTATTTACTGTTAAATGTTTTAAGAAATCATCTGTAAGTTGGTTATGAAATTGTAAATTACCCTCGCCTGAATATTATAGTGTTAAAATATTATAAAACGAGTTGTAAGGGCTGCTCTCGCCCATTCTATTACAGATGGTTGGATATTAAACATTGAAGTGCAAGTACTGTGTATTACTAAAACAAGTCTTAACAATATATTTTAAAAAGCATTACTGGATGCACAGCTCGTAATGTTAGCATTATATTATAATTGGTTAAAGTTAAATAGTATAAGTTTGAATTTAGTATAAATAACAAGTTTGAAAATAAACTAAAACTGTATTCATTACTGTATTAGTCGTCCACTATCCAATTTAAACATACATTACATTTCTAGTAGTACGTGGTTACATACATATCATATAAAATATCGTTTATTCAACCCTTAGTCAAAATCAAATTATATTTTGTGTCCCTAAATAAAAACAATCTATTATTTGACTTAAGACAAGTTTCTGCGTGTCTAATGAAATAAGATTTCTTGTTTTTAAGTTGGCTAAAGTAAAGTAAATTCTAAGGAAGTTTCAAAGTTACAAGCGGGTTTCAGGATAGAGATTAATTTAATCAGGCTTTTTGTCTCGCTTTAACTGGACAGGATTACTTTGAGATGTGTTTTCTTGTTTTAACGAACTTTGGAAGTAAAATGTATATAGCTATTTGATTAACTAAAAATATATTTATTGTTTGGAAAAAATATATATATATATATATATATATATATATATATATATACGTGTATATATATATATATATATATATATATATATATATATATACGTGTATATATATATATATATATATATATATATATATATATATGTGTGTTTTTAATTATAAAAGTAATCAAGTCGATTTTTTTTAAAAGAACGTTTATATCGCTATCTTGTAGGCATTTCTACAGCGACACTTATCTACAGAACCCAGTGTTTTAAAAAGTATAGAACTTTTGTGTGTAACTTTAATAATTGGACTATTTATGATAAACAAATAATTGAATCTTATTATTTGAAAAGTGTTTTTTATTCCAAAATCAAAGATTTTCTTTTACCAACCTTTTTTCGATCGTGTATATATATGTATATATATATATATATATATATATAGATATATATATATGTGTGTTTTTAATTATAAAAGTAATCAAGTCGATATTTTTTAAAAGAACGTTTATATCGCTATCTTGTAGGCATTTCTACAGCGACACTTATCTACAGAACCCAGTGTTTTAAAAAGTATAGAACTTTTGTGTGTAACTTTAATAATTGGACTATTTATGATAAACAAATAATTGAATCTTATTATTTGAAAAGTGTTTTTTATTCCAAAATCAAAGATTTTCTTTTACCAACCTTTTTTTAAATTTTCTTTTACTAATTATAGTTATGTATACAAATGCATAACAACATACACATGCAAAATGGAATTTACAATAAACATAAATAATAAATGTTTCATTAGTGAATAATATTTATCTAACTTAATTAAAAAGGACTGTAAATTAATAGGTTAACATAAATTATACTAGTAACAAGACAAGTTGTATTGGCCATGATATATTTATTTGTTTTAATAATAATAAATTACCTAAAACACATAAAAGAGATTGTTAAACCTTCGTACCATCTTTATTTTGCTTTGAAATTCCTTAAGATAAATGTGATAGATGTGGCAACTAAAATTCAACCTAACGAAAGACACAAGGAATTTATTTCTTCTTTGGAAATACGGACAAATTATTACTCTGACGAAGCCTTTATTTATTTTACAGACTCACAGGCAAATCTAAATTGTAAAATCGGACTGTTCTAAAATACAATTGCTTTGAAATTGATTTCATTTTAACTTCCTAGAAGATTTTATAATTTTTGTTATTTAAATTTTATAATTATTTCTAACGAAAACTTATATATAAAAACCTTATTTATAATCTCCTTATCAATTTTTAATCATAATTTTAATAAGTTTCCGTTAAATAACTTAAACATCGGAGGTTGGTCTTCTAACGGTCCTCCGATCTACACATTTTGATAGCAATTAAAATTAATAATATACTATAAAAATGTATAAAAACTTAAATAACAATAAAAATAATAAAAAATGCTTTTACTTTATTTATAATAAGCTGTTCTCCTTGGTAATGTTACATCTATTATAGCTACGCTTCGTAGCATCTCATCCCCACGTAGCTACTCTTTTTCGTTTCTCTTCTTTTTTCAAGTGTGTAATTGTAAATGTTCATAGATGATGCCGTTATCACTTACCTTCTAACTGAATTGAATGTTCGTTTGGCAACCTTTCTCTTTCGTAATATGAGTTTAATAAATTAAGTAATATGGTAAGAGTATTTGTTTTATACATATAGCCCGATACATTGAAATAGCCCGACGTTGGTGCTCGGATACACGATAATCGGGTTGTTGTCTTGTATTAATAAACAGAATATTATTAATATTGTCAATACAGCGACTATTCATAATAATGAGAAGACCACCTATTTAACGAACCAAACTTACTTTTTAGAGGAGTTGCTATAATAAACTTAGTAAGAAACTGTACGCTTGATAATCACACACTCGTATGAAGTTTTAATTATATCCTAGAAAAACATTGTTTTAGAACAATGTTATGTACAACGGAAAATGTTTATTTTGTTCCTCCGCATTCATCCTAAACATTATCGTTTTGCAGGAATAACAGAAGCTAGAAATAGTTAGTTTCATGTTCACAAATTAGCTCCTGTTATCTTTACGTAACGAAATATTTGGAGCGGCACATATAATAAAATTAATTGAATATATATATTTTTTTGTTTTATGCAGGAATAAAAAAAATATTATAAGTATTTTTACGTAATTATAGGTTTAGTATCGGCTAGTAGTAATAAGAAGAGGTTTAATTTATTGGATAGGTCATTAATTAAAATATATTAACAATAACCTGCATATTTTACCGTAGAGCTCACCAACTATCTCAATATTGACTATGTTTTTTAGAGAAACTGAAAATGTATACACTTAACATAAATTCTGTTAAAATTTTCGCTTAAAATGTTCACAAACGTGACGAGGTAGTGCAAAACAAAACAACGCTCTAAGCTTTATACATTTATTGTGTTTTGCTTCCACAGACACGCAATAGCTTATTAATAAAGATAATGAAATTAAAATAAAAATGTTTTGTTTCAAATAAATAAAAACGAAAATTAAAGATTTTTTTTCTTATCAGTTTAATATTTTAAAAATTTCAAGTCAAAATAAATGGGTTATAAATCAAAACAGTTAACATTTTTATTAATTACGGTACAGAATTCCAACTAATTCATATTTTTTATTATATTTCATTGAATTCTTCTTTTACAAATTTTTCTGGATTAGGTAAATAAGTTTTATTTAAATTTACCTTGTAGGATAAAATAATAATAAAATTAAATATATATGCATCTATTACAAAACAGAGGAAAATGTCAACGAAAATTCGTCAGTTACTTTAAAGTTCTGAAAGAACGACTTGCAAAGGAAATAAAACTAGTTTTACACATATAATGAATTATAGATAAATCCGTAAAAATAGTTTTATTTCAATGTGTAGTGCTCGTGAAAGCCTTAGAGAACACGATTCGCAAAAGACTTCTTAAAATCGATAATATGCAATTAGTTTGTCGGACAGGCTTGATGGATCCCTCACCTAAGTAAGTTTAAGCTAGTAACTTAATTGACATAATATTTAGGTTAGCGTGCTACGATTATACGTAGTTATAATAATTTAAATAAAGCAGAAAGCTTGACATGGAATCTTTGAAATTATGAGTTCTGACTTCATTCGAAAACATTATATGTTTTTCCGAACTTATGTTTATTTCAAGTCATAAAGTTAGTTTGAAAAGCTTCATATATGTAAATACATTAAGATACGAGTATGTTACCAGCCAAAACAATCGAAGTTGAGCACATTTTTAGTTGGTTTCTTATTCTTTCTATAATCTGAAAGGAGGCTTGTTCGTATTAAAGGGCAATATAGTATATCATAATGGATCGTGGTCAAATTGAAAACAACTAATAATACAGGAAACTGAGTTTTGAAACTTTGAGAAAAATAAATTTAACTTTAATACAATTTCCTAGTATAGGTCAAAATAAAATTAATGTGTTCTCGAGTCGGACACCTTATTTATCTTCCTTTAAAGAGACATAGTTGGGGTGAAAGACTGGACAAATTTATTAGTCTCTCAACACGCATCTTGCAATATAATAATAGTTTTTAAAGTTATAAATCTTTGCTTATATAAGCTTATTTTGCTTATATATATAGTTTAACACTATAATAATATTTGCTTGTGTTAGAGTTTTACATAAAATATCTGATTACAATATTATAATAAGATATTTTTTGTAAAATTCTAATATGTGTGCACATTTATCTTCTATTGTAAGTTATTGAAACATACATAAAAATAATAATAAGGAACTACGTTCCAATAATATCCAGTATATTATATATATTTGATTAAATTAATAAGTGGTTTATTGTCAAAAACCATCTTAAAAATGTTTATAATAAAATATATGTTTGAAATCATTTATGTTCGAAACTAGTCCCGGTACAGATGATTTTATCTAAAACGCTAAATATATTAAGGTGGTAAAAGCTAAATAGGAAGAGTGACGGAACGGTATCCCAAATGTCACAACTTCGAGTCCGGTCAAGTCTTAAAGAATTATTCATTGTATAGGTATTAATTCTAAAAGAACCATTTATATAAATTATTAGTGTAATATGAACGTTAATCTAACATTATTTTCGTCTTATATAATACATCTTTTGTTTAGTAATATTATCATCATATACTTTAAAATCTTCTGTAAATGTACTTTAAGTACATGAAAATTACGTAAGATATATAATTGGGTGACGTTGTTACGTAAGATCCAAATGGAGATAAAGATACTTTGCAAGACCAAAAATACAAAGTTAGATTGTTCCTTTTAAATACAAATTTACGAACAAATTGCGGGAACATTTTGTGGATCACATACTAAGTAAAAGTAAAAGCAATAAAAGTAGCGTTACAAGGGATAATGTTTCACCTAATTTATTTCCTTTTTACCTTCGTCTCAAACTGAAGAAACAAGGTATAAGACTTAAACCATACACAAAAAGTTAACAAATTGTAATATATCAGTCTTGGTAGATTTTTTTTTACTATAAAATATTCTTACTATTGTATATTTCTTTTATTCAAAGGGTTTCATTTAGTAAGAAAAATTTGTACGATTGAAAATAAAAATCCAACTTTTTTTTGTTCTTTAAATATTTTTCTATTTACATAAATATTTACGTTAACATTTATTACTCTCATATAAATCTGAATTATTTTGTGGGTGATTGAGCCTTGCTTTAGCCAATTAACTTAAGGTCGTACAAGTTGGCTCAACCGGGATAGTAATCCCCTCTAACAGACGATCGTCGTAAAGCAGCTAGTATAACAATGTTTCAAAGTCTGAGAGTCTGGAATGTTCAACCTCTCCTCTCTCTATTTCTACTTTAATACCTCCTTGTCCATCAAGAGGTTCAACTCACCTGCAACAACTTATAAGGTAGGTAACGAAACCATCTGCTCGATTCTTCTTTAATGGCATAAGAAACGGTTTTTCTATATTTCTCATCCTTTTTATACATTATAAAAATATAAGTATATAAAATATATAAACTCGTCAACAAAACGGTAAATTATTATTATCAAACGACTAAGAATCATCTTGATTGCTAAAAAAAACAAAAATCATCGATATTGGTTCGCTTTGAAGCTACGAAGCCATAGACAAAGACTTTCAAGTTTATACTATATTATTTTTAAGTTGTAGAGTTAGCTTTTACTTTAATATTTCAATTCTTTTTTTGAGATGAACATTAAAAGAAAATGAGATATCATAGTTATAATAAATACAATAACAATATCAAAGTTCTAGGTATAACAACACTTTTTTTGTTGCAAAAGTTACTTACAACTACAAAAAAATATTTACTACAGCTATGAGATGACTTCGTGACAGAATTTGAGATTATATAATACTTTAAATTAACTTTAACAAGATTGCAAGTATACATTAGAAGCATTTACAACGAATATAATTTAAGTTATTCACTATCGACCATCCTTACCTCTATGAAACTAAATATGTGTGTTAAGATATCTTTAATTATATGGAGGATAAGATAAAATATACATCTTTTATCAATTGAATATTACAATACAATAAAGGTCATGAAGCACTATCATTCCTAGATGACCTAATTCAAACGGCCTCGGGTTAATTACAGCGCCGTGGCAGTCCTGCTATCTAAAATGAACACCATTGTTCGTTACAAAGCAATTAACTGCTTTGAGAAAGAAGATAATTACAGATCTTTAAAAACTTTAAATATTACAGGTAATTATTAGTCGTTTCGCTTTTTTTACTACACGATCGTGGTATTTTTATTAATTCTAAAATTACATTGTTTATTAATGTTTATTTATGACTCTAATATAACAAACTATTAACACTTTATGGATATGTAAATTTATTAAGTAAAATTTAATTATTAATATGTATTTGTATTATTATAAATACAAAACAAAACGTGAGAGTAACAAGAGTTTAAAAATTTAAATAATATCGAAGTTTTGCATTTCGTAACACATCCGTTGCACTTAAAAATAAGAGTTTCTACTTTATAGTAATTAAGCTGTCGTGAACCATGATGATTATTAAATATTGTTAGTCATATTTATTTATAATGATTTAAATAGGTAAATACATTGGAATTTACATGTTTTAGTTCATAAGTTTCAACAGTAGCGCCACCTACATAATTAATTATGGAATATTATTTAGTATTTACTGTTAAATGTTTTAAGAATTAGAAGCATAGAATATTTTAACATAATGTTTAATCTTTTATTATGGAGCTTGTGGAGCTTACTGTTCCTTGGGAAACAAACATCCCAAGGGATCACACATTCAAGCTCAATAAGTATTACGAACTAACCAACGAACTGATCAGGAATAAATTTATAGTTAGTTTGTACGCGGTAGAAGTGGGAGCGAGAGGTATAACAGCAAAATCTCTCTATAGCCTACTTAAAGATCTTGGCCTTTCTAGAACAAGCATCGGTTCATTTCTAGAACGTACTTCAAAGGCGGCATTAGTAGGTTCTTTCCAAATTTGGTTAGGTAGGGAGAGGAGTGTGGAGGGTGAAGGTGAGAGTTTTTGCGCATAATAAAGGGGCCCCTTAAACCTACTCCTGGGTCGCAAGTCCCAGGCACTGCTTGCACTCCTCTCCTTGCAACGCGATGGGCCCGGCACCCGCACGGTGAATCCATGGATTGCTAAGAAGCTTCGTCTTATCTAAATTGACAGCCCGGAGAGACGGGATGACGCTGGAAAGACAGTTGACGCTGGAAAGACAGCTGGCAGCTGGGAAGACAGCAGACTGCTGGAAAGACAGCCGAGGGCGATGGCCTAGCAAGCCAAGCCCGGGAACGTCGATAAACGCTAAAAGTCCAAATAAGAAAAATACCCCTAGGACAGTCCGAGAGGGGGGGCGGAAGAACTGTCCACCGGTTGACAATTACGGCGAAAACGGCGCGATAACGGAACTGAAATGCCCTACGTGCGGGAAAAATTACAAAAGACGAGCCTGGTTTATTAAACATCTTAAAACACACAATGGTGCTGAAGTGCGGCAACCGTCGGTAAGATCTTCAGTTTTCACTGCGGATAGAGTTTACCCTCATATATCTCATGGTGAGCCATTGAATGAAAACTACCAGGAGTCCATGACCATCCGGACGCGTCTTAGCATTCCAAACACTAAACAATCGACCTGGAAAGTATATGACCAAAATATAGCGGCCCTGTTAGAGCACCCGGGCTCAAATCAGGTACTCGATGCGCAAGTAGAGACTTTCCAAAATACTATTTACGACTACTTTAATGAGCACTATCCACCTACGAATCGTTATGCTCACAAAAATAAAGAAAACGGTTTTAAATTGAAAATGAGGAGGAAAAAAAGAGATCTTATAAAGAAACTTCGTATAGCCAAAGCCTTAGGCGATAATCAACTTAGTCACCAACTGTCTAGGGCATTGCGATCAATTCTTAAACTTATCCAAGGTATAACAAATCAAATAACGAAAAATCGTGATAGCTTTGATCGGGCAAAACATGAAGTAGACTTTGATAAAAATCCTTTTAAATACTCAAAAAACATTTTCAAAGATCAAAAAGGTAAGCTTCTCTTGACCAACGAGCAAATTTTCGACCATTATAAAAGCACATACGAAGTGCCAGAAAACCAAAGACTATATGGGGATCCAAACGAACACAAACCTGAGACTCCTACTGAAGATTTTCAAGCCAACCCACCAACTTTGGAGGAAATCAATAAAATAATTAAAATGAAACCATCTAAGTCAGCACCAGGTCCGGATGGTATCCCTTATATAGTTTACAAAAAATGTCCGTCGCTCCATAAACATCTTTTAAATATATTCGGTAAAATCTGGTCAAGAAAGCAAATACCGGTATCGTTCGGAAAAGCCCTTTTTGTCCTCATTCCGAAAAACGACAATGTCAATAATCCCAAGGATACTAGACCGATAGCCCTAACAAATACAATTTCCAAAATATTTTTCTCTTTTTTACAAACTAAAATGACGCAATTCATGATTAACAATAGATATTTCAGGCCTAATCACCAGAAAGGGTTTTTGCCCGGAATTTCTGGATGCCTGGAACATAATACGTTAATATCGGAAAACCTTAAAGATGCTAGAACTAGCGAGAGACAAATTACGGTTTGTTGGATAGACTTAGAAAACGCCTTTGGGTCGGTACGACATGAACTAATGATGTTCGCGCTTAAATGGTATAACTTTCCTATGGTAGTTCGCGACATTATTGCATCATATTATTCAAAATTAAAATTCTCAATAATTTTTAATGAAAACCATTCAAAACCACTTAATTATAACGTTGGTTTATTTCAGGGCTGTTGTATTTCTCCTATTATATTTAATATAGTTATTAATATTTTAATAGACAAATTAATTAGAAATGAAAAAAAGTGGGGCTATCGGTTTAAGTTCAACAACAAATACACAGAATCCATACTAGCTTTTGCAGATGATCTCGCGATACTGACACGTAATCCGAAACAATGTCAGGTACTTTTAAATGTAGTTGAGGATTTCTGTACGTGGACGGGCGGATTGAGGACAAAACCAAGTAAATGTTTTAGTCTGTGTCTGGGTAGACGGAATACCAAATATACCTCTTACGATCCGGGTCTTATAATAGGCGGTCAGTGCGTTAGTACGGTTACGGAAGCAGCTCCGTTTAAATTTTTAGGTAAAAAAATCGATTACCAAGGCCGTACTCCATCGTTGGATGTAATAGTCGATAGCTTTTTAAACGATCTCAAAAAGGTAGACAACCAACCAATAAGTAACGTCAAAAAAGCTTGGATTTACGATAATTATTTAACATCACGTCTAAATTGGCCTTTCCTCGTGTATGATATAAATAAAACCCTTTTGTCAAAGTTAGATGCAAGCGTCATAAAGACATTGAAGTTATGGCTCGGGTTAGCGCACTCAGCGGACTCTTCAACCTTATTTAGAGACCGTAACAACTTTGGATTAAAATTAAAGAAACCATCGGAGCTCTACAAACATCTAAGAGTTACCAAAAGACATATCATCGGAAAATCTAAAGATGATACTGTAACTTCTCTCCCAAAAGACAAAGTTGCCTCAGAGCTCGAGTCACGACTTCAATTCCATAAAAAGTTTATGATAGGTGCTCAAACAAATAAAGTAGGGCTAGGATCAAGTAGGAAAGTTCAAGACATAGACATAACAAAATCTTTTATTCGACAAGACGAAAACGATAATTACCGACTCCACGCGATGAGCCTAGAAATTCAAAACGAATGGGTGACCATAGGAGATTTTTGTATTCCACTAGCTTTGAAGTGGCGCACCTTAATTTATGATTGGTCCCCAGCATTATTAAAATTCTATCTTAATGCATTCCAAATGACTCTCCCAGATCAAAGTAATTTAGTAAGATGGGGCAAAGCCACCGAAAAGTCTTGCAACATCTGTGGGGAGGCAATAGGAACCGCGAAACACCTATTAGTGGGGTGTAGGGTACTTCTAGATAAAGGTCAATACTCGCGTCGCCACGACAAGGTATTAGAAATTATACGGGAAGCGGTTAGTCTTTCAGTAGCAAGAGCGCGGAAGGGTATAACAACCACCGAACGATCTATAGAATTCGTAAAAGAAGGCTCCTCCAAAAAATCAAAAGCGAAGCCTTATTCAATATTAGGCGCGGCTCCTGATTGGATTCTCATGATGGACACGTATGAAAAGCATTACAAAATCCCTGGGGATGTTGGTGTTTCGTCATCCAGACCGGACTTATTCCTGTACTCGAAACATCTGAGGCGCGTGATACTTGTGGAGCTTACTGTTCCTTGGGAAACAAACATCCCAAGGGATCACACATTCAAGCTCAATAAGTATTACGAACTAACCAACGAACTGATCAGGAATAAATTTATAGTTAGTTTGTACGCGGTAGAAGTGGGAGCGAGAGGTATAACAGCAAAATCTCTCTATAGCCTACTTAAAGATCTTGGCCTTTCTAGAACAAGCATCGGTTCATTTCTAGAACGTACTTCAAAGGCGGCATTAGTAGGTTCTTTCCAAATTTGGTTAGGTAGGGAGAGGAGTGTGGAGGGTGAAGGTGAGCGTTTTTGCGCATAATAAAGGGGCCCCTTAAACCTACTCCTGGGTCGCAAGTCCCAGGCACTGCTTGCACTCCTCTCCTTGCAACTCGATGGGCCCGGCACCCGCACGGTGAATCCATGGATTGCTAAGAAGCTTCGTCTATGACGAAGCAATTCATAATAAAATAAGGTTTATTATGTTTTCGTTGTTGTATTAGTATGGCTAGTACTAAAACTACTTGATTTCAAAGGTATTTTGCTAAAATGCATAATATAAGCTAAAATGCATATTATAAAACTGTAATCTATTGAAACTTTATTATGTATAACCCGTTAACACAATTATTTTATATCCTCGATTATAGTTTCACAAAATTGGAATTTAATTATGCGAATATTAAAACACATAATATTTTCGGTTTAAATTTAAATTTGAACTTTCAGTATTATTGAATGAGATAAATGTATCATTGAAAAATTATATAATTAAAGCCTTATTTATACAATTAAAGCCTTCAATTTAATTCCTTGATAAAATATAGAATGATAAACATATTTTAAAGTATAATTTATGCCGTCTCTTCATCCCTTTACTAAAAAAACCAGTCGGACGGGAATTAATAAAATCATTACACGCGATTTGGGCAGCCCCATCGGAGTTGAATTTTATTCCCTTGCAAGAAGTTTTCCAAATTTAGAAAAAAATGGTAATGTCTTAGAAATTATAATTGAAGCTCTTTTAATTGTGCACCCTTCTGTTGTTTAGTGTGTTGTCGAGCGCAAATAAACTTTTCCATTTAGTAAACTGAGTTAGGTAAAGAGGAAAAACAGAAGAAAAAAAAAACAAATGAATGACGGTCAACGAAACAAAATACATGTGTAAATAGTTGTAAAATTTGAATTTGGAATTTCTTTCCAAAAGACGTGCCTAATTTTGAGACTGTATTTCTATTTATATATAATAATTTCATTTTCAATTTCCCGTTTTTCTGAAACTTTGCACCCAAACAACAAGAAGTTGGTTTCTACTTTAATTAAAAAAACTATTTCTTTTAAATTACTTAAACCTATTGTAATTATTTATACTTTACTTATTATAACAGACTAAAATGAATCAAAATAAAAAAGAACTGGAGATTTTCAAAATATCTTATTTACGTTATATCATACTGAAGAAGAACATTGTATCAACGTATCGCCTACTATGACGCTAGCGATTTACGTTGTTTCCCGTGGAAATGAGGTATTTTCCCGCTGTTAAAAGTAGCCTATGTCAAATTACTTTAAAATCGGTGTAGTAGTTTAAGCGTGAAAGTGTCACAGACAGAGAAACAGAGTTACTTTCCAATTTATAATACAAGTATAATAGAGAATGAAATTTTAAACTATCATTTTAAATTTTCAATTATGTACTGTACGTATACTTGCAGGATTTGGATTATTTACTGTTTTAATTTTCTGATTATTGATCTATATATACTTACCTACAGACGACCATTACTAAAATATAATCAAAATAATATTATCATATATCGTTATTGGGGGGAAAGAACTTTACCATCAACTGATATTTACTTTACGGAATTACGTAAGAATAATTGCTAAGATTAAGTTTGTTTACTTTAGCAGTGTAGTTTATTTTAGAAGTTCATTTATTAAACTGCTTATTTTACGTACTCCTTTAACTAACAATTTCATATTATTTTTGCACTCTGAATAAATAACAATCTTAAAAATTACTTTTGTTCTCTCTGCCAACATAATATTCTATTGTGTTAGAGATGCAATCTAATAAATTTGAACTAATTTATTTTTCACATTATTATGTTATGTAATTTGTCCTGTGATATTATTATTATTACTTTTATTGCTTGTCAATATTTTACTTTTTCTATAATAAAAATTTAAAAAATGATTAATTACTCTTGGAATATTCTAAACCATTAGCAGAAGAAACAAAAACTAAATAGCTACCAACCCTTCTCACTGAGTTGTTATATGTACAACAAAAACTCAGTGGGTGTTCGTTAGGATGTCGGTTGCGAGTGTATAACTTTGTGGACGCTGCAGGACGTTATGTGTTTAGCAGCCATTTTGATGAAAACCTGAAGTATTTATTTGTGTTGTTATTTTTTTGCATATATGTGTAATAACTGTGTCAAATATATTTAAATTTATAAAGGGTAATAATAAAAGTCTGAAAAACCTAAAACCGAAAATGTATTTAAACAAATTTATTAAACTTTAATTACAATTAGGAATTAATTCAACGATACCCTAATGGGCCTAGATGTTGACGTCTAGAGTCATGTTCGCACTCGTGTTATCTTTTATATAATTGGAGGGTAGGTTTGATAAAAAAAAAATAAGGATATCAGTTGTTGGTTTGACTAAGCATGTAATATTTGTATAGAAGTTTAATTGACCAAATAAATAATTGTAATATTGTATACTAATTTGATTAAAAGTAGTTAATATATAAATCGTCTCCCAGTTAAGAGAACACCGCAACAGTGTTATAGCATAATGTATGTTTGTTATATTTATTATTTCGCAATATCTTCATTATATTAGGACAGAGACAGATACTATGATCGAAATAAGGAATTAAAGAGTAATATATGCATTGCATACATATATTTTGAAAAGCTATACTGGATGCACAGCTCATAATGTTAGCATTATATTATAATTGGTTAAAGTTAAATAGTATAAGTTTGAATTTAGTATAAATAACAAGTTTGAAAATAAACTAAACCTGTATTCATTACTGTATTAGTCGTCCACTATCCAATTTAAACATACATTACATTTCTAGTAGTAGGTACGTGGTTACAAACATATCATATAAAATATCGTTTATTCAACCCTTAGTCAAAATCAAATTATATTTTGTGTCTTTTAATAAAAACAATCTATTATTTGACTTAGACAAGTTTCTGCGTGTCTAATGAAATAAGATTTCTTGTTTTTAAGTTGGCTAAAGTAAATTCTAAGGAAGTTTCAAAGTTACAAGCGGGTTTCTGGATAGAGATTAATTTAATCAGGCTTTTTGTCTCGCTTTAACTGGACAGGATTACTTTGAGATGTGTTTTCTTGTTTTAACGAACTTTGGAAGTAAAATGTATATAGGTATTTGATTTACAAAAAATATATTTATTGTTTGGAAAATTAATTAAATATAATAAACATATTACACATATTTATGTGTTTTTAATTATAAAAGTAATCAACTCAAGTTTTTTTAAAACAACGCTTTTTATCGCTATCTTGTAGGCATTTCTACAGCGACACAGAACCCAGTGTTTTAAAAAGTATAGAACTTTTGTGTGTAACTTTAATAATTGGACTATTTATGATAAACAAATAATTTAATCTTATTATTTGAAAAGTGTTTTTTATTCAAAAACCAAAGATTTTCTTTTACCAACCCTTTTTTTAAATTTTCTTTTACTAATTATAGTTATGTATACAAATGCATAACAACATACACATGCAAAATGGAATTTACAATAAACTTAAATAATAAATGTTTCATTAGTGAATAATATTTATCTAATTAAAAAGGACTGTAAATTAATAGGTTGACATAAATTATACTAGTAAGAACAAGACAGGTTGTATTGGCCATGATATATTTATTTGTTTTAATAATAATAAATTACCTGAAACACATAAAAGAGATTGTTAAACCTTCGTACCATCTTTATTTTGCTTTGAAATTCGTTAAGATAAATGTGATAAATGTGGCAACTAAAATTCAACCTAACGAAAGACACAAGGAATTTATTTCTTCTTTGGAAATACGGACAAATTATTACACTGACGAAGCCCTTATTTATTTTACAGACTCACCCGCAAATCTAAATTGTAAAATCGGACTGTTCTAAAATACAATTGCTTTGAAATTGATTTCATTTTAACTTCCTAGAAGATTTTATAATTTTTGTTATTTAAATTTTAAAATTATTTCTAACGAAAACTTGTATATAAAAACCTTATAATCTCCTTATCAATTTTTAATCATAATTTTAATAAGTTTCCGTTAATTAACTTAAACATCCGAGGTTGGTCTTCGGACGGTCCACCGATCTACACATTTTGATGGCAATTAAAATTAATAATATACAATAAAAATGTATAAAAACTTAAATAACAATAAAAATAATAAAAAATGCTTTTACTTTATTTATAATAAGCTGTTCTCCTTGGTAATGTTACATCTATTATAGCTACGCTTCGTAGCATCTCATCCCCACGTAGCTACTCTTTTTCGTTTCTCTTCTTTTTTCAAGTGTGTAATTGTAAATGTTCATAGATGATGCCGTTATCACTTACCTTCTAACTGAATTGAATGTTCGTTTGGCAACCTTTCTCTTTCGTAATATGAGTTTAATAAATTAAGTAATATGGTAAGAGTTTTTGTTTTATACATATAGCCCGATACATTGAAAGAGCCCGATGTTGGTGTTTGGATACACCATTATCAGCATTGTTGTCTTGTGTTAATAAACAGAATATTATAAATATTGTCAATACAACAGCTGTTTATAATAATGAGAAGACCACCCATTTACCGAACCAAACTTAGTTTTCAGAGGAGTTGCTATAATAAGCTCAGTAAGAAACTGTATGCTTGATAATCACACACTCCTATGAAGTTTTAATTATTTCCGAGAAAAACATTGTTTTAGAACAATGTTATGTGCAACGGAAAATGTTTATTTTATTCCTCCGCATTCCTCCTAAACATTATCGTTTTCCAGGAATAACAGAAGCTAGAAATAGTTAATTTTATGTTCACAAATTAGCTTCTGTTATCTTTACGTAATGAAATATTTCCGCTGCAAATATTTCGTACATATAAAAAAATTAATTAAATATATATATATTTTTGTTTTATTCAGGAATATTTATTCAAGGTTTAGTATCGGCTAGTAGTAATAAGAAAAGAGGTTTAATTTATTGAGTAGGTAATTAATTTAAATATATTAACAATCAACCTACATATTTTACCGTAGAGTTCACCAACCATCTTAATATTGACCATGTTTTTTTAGAGAAACTGAAAATGTATACACTTAACATAAATTCTGTTAAATTTTTTTGTTTCAATGTTCACAGACGTGACGAGTACAAAACAAAACAACGCTCTAAGCTTTATACATTTATTGTGTTTTGCTTCCACAGAGACGCAATAGATTATTAATAAAGATGATAAAATAAAAATAAAAATGTTTTGTTACAAATAACTAAAAATATAATTAAAGTTTTTTTTTCTCATAAGTTTAATATTTTAAAAAATTTAAATAAAATTAAGTGGGATATAAATTAAAAGAGCTAAAATTTTTATTAATTTAGCTACAGAATTCAAAATAATTCATATCTTTTAAAATATTTCATTGAATTTTCCTTTTACAGATTTTTCTGGATTACGTGACTAAGATTTATTTAAATTTACTATTGTAAGATAAAATAATAATCAAATTAAATAAAAATTAATATATGCTTCTATTACAAAAAAAAGGAAAATATCAACGAAAATTCGTTAGTTTCTTTAAATGCTCGAGTCCAAAAAGAACTATTTGCAAAAGAAATAAAACTAGTTTCACGCATATAATGAATTAAAGTTAAATCCATAAAAATAGTTTTATTTCATTGTGTAGTGCTCGTGAAAGCCTTAGAAAACACGATTCGCAAAAGACTTCTTAAAATCGATAATATACAATTAGTTTGTCGGACAGACTTGATGGATCCCTCACCTAAGTAAGTTTAAGCTAGTAACTTAATTGACATAATATTTAGGTTAGCGTGCTACGATTATACGTAGGTATAATAATATGAATAACGCTTAAAGCTTGACATGCAATCTTTGAAATTATGAGTTCTGACTTCATTTGAAAACGTTATATGTTTTTCCGAACTTATGTTTATTTTAAGTCATAAAGTTAGTTTGAAAATCTTCATATATGTAAATACATTAAGATACGAGTATGTTACCCGCCAAAACAATCGAAGTTGAGAACATTATTAGTCGATTTCTTATCCCTTCTATAATCTGAAAGGAGGTCTGTTCGTATAAAAGGGCAATATAGTAATATCATAATGGATCGTGGTCAAATTGAAAACAACTAATAATACAGGAAACTGAGTTTTGAAACTTTGAGAAAAATAAATTTAACTTTAATACAATTTCCTAGTATAGGTCAAAATAAAATTAATGTGGTCTCGAGTCGGACACATTATTTATCTTCCTTTAAAGAGACATAGTTGGGGTGAAAGACTAGATAAATTTATTAGTCTCTCAACACGCATCTTACCATATAATAATAGTTTTTAAAGTTATAAATCTTTGCTTATATAAGCTTACTTTGCTTATATATATAGTTTAACACTATAATAATATTTGCTTGTGTTAGAGTTTTACATAAAATATCTGACTATAATATTATAAAAAGATATTTTTCGTAAAATTCTTATTGTGCTTCTTAGTGTGCACATTTATCTTTTGTAAGATATTGAAACATAGATAAAAATAATAATAATATACAGGTTTGATATATTTCATTAAATTAATAAGTCGTTGATTGTCAAAAAAACATTTAAAAATCTTTATAATAAAATATATGTTTGAAATATTGTGTCTAAAACACTAAATATATTAAGGTGGTAAAAGCTAAATAGGAAGAGTGACGGAACGGTATCCCAGATATCACAACTTCGAGTCCGGTCAAGTCTTAAAGAATTATTCATTGTATAGGTATTAATTCTAAAAGAACCATTTATATAAATTATTAGTGTAATATGAACGTTAATCTAACATTATTTTCGTCTTATATAATACATCTTTTGTTTAGTAATATTATCATCATATACTTTAAAATCTTCTGTAAATGTACTTTAAGTACATGAAAATTACGTAAGATATATAATTGGGTGACGTTGTTACGTAAGATCCAAATGGAGATAAAGATACTTTGCAAGACCAAAAATACAAAGTTAGATTGTTCCTTTTAAATACAAATTTACGAACAAATTGCGGGAACATTTTGTGGATCACATACTAAGTAAAAGTAAAAGCAATAAAAGTAGCGTTACAAGGGATAATGTTTCACCTAATTTATTTCCTTTTTACCTTCGTCTCAAACTGAAGAAACAAGGTATAAGACTTAAACCATACACAAAAAGTTAACAAATTGTAATATATCAGTCTTGATAGATTTTTTTTTACTATAAAATATTCTTACTATAGTATATTTCTTTTATTCAAAGAGTTTCATTTAGTAAGAAAAATTTGTACGATTGAAAATAAAAATCCAACTTTTTTTTTTGTTCTTTAAATATTTTTCTATTTACATAAATACTTACGTTAACATTTATTACTCTCATATAAATCTGAATTATTTTATGGGTGATTGAGCCTTGCTTTAGCCAATTAACTTAAGGTCGTACAAGTTGGCTCAACCGGGATAGTAATCCCCTCTAACAGACGATCGTCGTAAAGCAGCTAGTATAACAATGTTTCAAAGTGTGAGAGTCTGGAATGTTCAACCTCTCCTCTCTCTATTTCTACTTTAATACCTCCTTGTCCATCAAGAGGTTCAACTCACCTGCAACAACTTATAAGGTAGGTAACGAAACCATCTGCTCGATTCTTCTTTAATGGCATAAGAAACGGTTTTTCTATATTTCTCATCCTTTTTATACATTATAAAAATATAAGTATATAAAATATATAAACTCGTCAACAAAACGGTAAATTATTATTATCAAACGACTAAGAATCATCTTGATTGATCTGCTAAAACAAAAACAAAAATCATCGATATTGGTTCGCTTTGAAGCTACGATGCCATAGACAAAGACTTTCAAGTTTATACTCTATTCTTTATAAATTAAAGAGTTAGCGTTTACTTTAATATTTCAATTCTTTTTTCGAAATGAACAATAAAAGAAAATGAGATGATAACATAGTTAAAATAAATACAATAACAATATCAAAGTTTCAGTTATAACAACACTTTTTTTCTGGAAAAAATTACTAACAACTACAAAAAAATATTTACTACACCTATGAGATGACTTCGTGACAGAATTTGAGACTATATAATACTTTAAATTAACTTTAACAAGATTGCAAGTATACATTAGAAGCATTTACAACGAATATAATTTAAGTTATTCACTATCGACCATCCTTACCTCTATGAAACTAAATATGTCTGTTAAGATATCTTTAATTATATGGAGGATAAGATAAAATATACATCTTTTATCAATTGAATATTACAATACAATAAAGGTCATGAAGCACTATCATTCCTAGATGACCTAATTCAAATGGCCTCGGGTTAATTACAGCGCCGTAGCAGTCCTGCTATCTAAAATGAACACCATTGTTCGTTACAAAGCAATTAACTGCTTTGAGAAAGAAGATAATTACAGATCTTTAAAAACTTTAAATATTACAGGTAATTATTAGCCGTTTCGCTTTTTTTACTACACGATCGTGGTATTTTTATTAATTCTAAAATTACATTGTTTATTAATGTTTATTTATGACTCTAATATAAGAAACTATTAACACTTTATGGATATGTAAAACTATTATGTAAAATTTAATTATAAATATGTATTTGTATTATTATAAATACAAAACAAAACGTGAGAGAATTAAGTACGGTGGCAGCCGAGGATCCAAAAAAAACCAAAGTTATAAAAATACTTTATTTAAAATTACAAATTATGTTATAACTAAAATGACGACTGCTTGCCCGATATTAGAAAACAAGTGTGACAATTATATTTTAAATTAATTATAATGAAATACATTTATGTGAAGTGCAGATTCAGCTAAAGGATTGTTATAAAATTATAATTAAATAATACATTTATGTGAAGTGCGAATTAAGCTTTTTGATTGTTATAATTCCTGGATTCTGATGCAATGGAATGTACATATTGCACCATCGCTTGCTAAGCGGTTCCCGCGATGCATGGGAATATAACTCCTCCCTCCTGAAGAACAGCATCTATTTGACGTCCTTAGATCTCGAGTAGTGCTGTAAAATCTTCTCCACGTGATTACAATTTCCTTCCTCGTCCCCTGTTAGCTTTTGTTCTTTCTTGACTTTAAGGCTTTTACGATTCTTCAGCTATTTATATATTATAACAGCAATGCTTAGTGCGCTTGCACTTAATATTATTCCATATAAGGGGATTGTAGTATGATAAAGACTGTCTGTTTCAGTTGTTCCTGAAATTTTCGGCTGTAATGATATTTCGTTACTTATTTCTTGAAGTTTTTTAAGGTCGATAGTGTTTAGTTGTAATGACGTTTGTGAAACTTCAATTTTTTCAGAACTGTGTAGGTCTATTATTTTCAGTGGCGTTCCTTTTATGTGATCATTGCTATTGATTATTGTAAATTCTGAACTTTCTATGAAACATCCCAGAGGTAGTGTTACAAGATAACTGCCTTGTACTTTTAGAAATTGTTGCTGATTACAGGATAATTTTAAACTTGATGGCTCCGGAAATGTTATAATGTAATGCTTGTCGTCGAGTTGTTCCACGGCTTCCGTAGTCAGGATCAGGGATACAAATTGACATGAACTTTGTATCTGCTGCGTCGTAATGAGGCGTTCTATGCAGTCGGGCTGTTTTCCATAGGGATTGTTAAACTTGTTATCACAGAGATAAAATCCGTTGACCTTCGGGCATTCAGCCTCTATGTACATAAAATCTTTATTGTGAATTGCTAGGAATGGTTTAGGAGGAATAAGGATTTGGTTATTCTTATTCGGTGCTGCGGATAGGTGATACAAGAAATAAAATTTAGGAAAGACAATCGGAAACTTAAAGATTAACACAATATTCCTATCATTATAATAATAACCTACTTTAATAACATCAAAATAGTCTCTAAAACTAATGTCTAAAAGTTCCTCTTTCCTGTAGAGGTTATTTAGCTTATTCAAAATATCTTTATGCGTATTTATAGATAACATTGAATGATGTGTACTTTGAGCATGAATGAAAGCTAACCAATTTTCTAATCGAAATAATTCGTCCGTTATAGTTTCAATATTATCTCCTAAAATTAAGAAAATTTGAGTCATGTGCGTAAAAGTTGTAATATCCGTTTCGAGGATACTATTGACACTAGTTAAATTATTTATCAAATTTTCCAATTTTCTTTGATTAATGGTTAAGTTATTAATAATATCATTATTTTGAAATAACCATTTTTTGGTTAAACTAATGTGATTGTTAAATTCGTTAACAATTTTATTATTATTTCCTTCTAATATTTTAATTGCATTATCATACTTTATAGCATCCGTATAGTCGAGATTTCCTGAAATAGTCTTTATTATTGAACCTAAACCGTTAATAAGCCCTCTTTTAACACGACTAGTCTCAAAGGTTTTCAATTGCTGTGAAACTTTTTCTAATTTAGTCACAAGATATTCAGTGTGCATTTGAAAAAGTAAAAGGGTTTTATTTCTTAAAATTGGATGAATATTATCGATTTGTTCCTGAACTGAGTTTAAACTATCACGAATCTTAACTAAATCTACGCATTGTATGAAGGAGTGGTAGTGGGAAATGATTCTAGCGGTTCCTAACTTAAACGGTAAAATAACCGGTCCATTGTCCAGGCTACTTAGGTCAATTTCTTCTGCTTTCGTCAAGGTTGCTAACAGGATCGTCATTCTGTAACAATTGAGCACTTATAGGTACTCTTTTGAGTCTAGATTTGGCTATTGGGCCTCGTTTCTTTTTCGTGTAAATGTGTATCGGTAAGTCAGCTAATACTTTGTCACGAGTAAAGCGAGGGGCAAGTTTTTGTCGGGATGCTTTAGGGTTTCGTATGAATATTTGTTGGTCTGGTAAGTAACAAGTCTCAGGTTCCCTATTTTTATTAATGTTTTCAGTAATTTGGGTACGCTTATGTAAAGAGGATTCATTTATAATATCATAAACTTTAATCATGCGGTCACGATGGTCTTGTGTGTATTGTTGTAATAGTTGTTCTGTTAAGTCTATGTCTATAGGGTCACGGGGATCAAAATGTCCAGTTATGATATCTATTGGTCTACATTTAGTAAAGCTATGTATAGAGCTGTTGTAAGCTAGAAGAGCATATGGCATAAGGTTAGTAATAGACTCTCCATGTTTATTCAATCTTAAAATCCTTAAATGTTCTAATAGGGTGGAATGAAGTCTTTCTATTAATCCATTTTCATTGGGTGTGTAAGGCAAAATTTTATGATGACTTATTTTGTGAAGTCTAAGAAATTCTAAAAATAATTGATTTGTGAATTCGGGACCTCCATCAGTAACGATTGTAATTGGAACTCCATGATGAGTACAAAACGTTAATAATCTCTGTACGACACTGATTGCAGTACCGTCTCTTAGGTTATAGCTCTGTGCATATTTTGAAAAAGCATCGATTATTGTAAGATATTTTTGATTTTCGACACTGAATAAATCTAAATGAACTATAGCAAAAGGTTTACTTGGAGGAGGGACAATTTTAAATTTCTGTTTAATAGGGTTTCTATCGTATTTTGCTTGACCGCAAATTGGACATTCATTTATATATTTGGTGACTTGTTCTTTCATTTTTGGCCAAAAATATCTTTTTGACAAAGATAAGTAACACTCGTTAATGCCACGATGATTAGTTTTACCTTCGTGGTAATTTTTGATAATTTCTTGCTGTTTAAAATAATCTTTAACGTTATCTAAATCAGTTTTTGTCAGAACAATGTCCATAGCAGAATTTTTAAAATTATTTTGGATTACAGGAACTATTTTATACATTCCCAACGGAGGGTTGATGAGGATACCAGTTTTTATTTTAGGGTTGACGTATTCTTTTATTGCATTTATTACATCATTTTCTAAATTTGAGCTCGAAATCGATATGGTAGCTTTGAAGTAGTTTTCAAATAATTTTGTCACTATGGGCTTATTTTTAATGTCACCAACGATATTAAAGATAATTTGTCTATGAAATTTATTTAGGGCGTCGTCAGTTATGGGGATTTCTAAAAAGGGATTTTCTGAGTCAGAATGTACAGTGGCGGTTCGAGAGCTTATATTGGAGGGTGATTTTTCAGAGGGATTCACAACTGTTGAGCTAGCCTCTTCATTGTGAATTTCAATTCGGGATAGCGCGTCTGCATTACTATTATACTTACCCTGTTTATATATTACAGTAAAGTCATATTCACTTAAACTAAGTCTCCATCTAGTTAATCTTGAATTAGGTTCTTTAATATTCATAATCCACTGAAGTGGCCTATGATCAGTCATAATTTTGAATTTTCTTCCAAAAAGATATGGACGAAAATATTTAGTGGCCCAAACAATTGCTAATAACTCCTTTTCGATTGTACTGTAGTTAATTTCACTGGAGTTAAGTGTTCTAGATGCGTATGCTATGGGTTTATCAGAGCCAAGGGAGCCTTGAGAGAGTACTGCTCCTATTGCTAAGTTTGAAGCATCTGTGGTCAGTATAAAGTCTTTGGAAAAGTCTGGGTATTGAAGGATGGGGTCATTAACAAGTAATCTCTTACATTTTTCGAAACAGTCAATGTAGTCCTGTCCTAAAGTTATTTTGTAGCCTTTTTTCAAACATTGAGTCATAGGTTTTGTTACTTTAGCAAAGTCAGGAATAAATTTTCTATAATAGCCCAGCAGACCTAAAAATCGTTTTATTTCTGTAGCTGTTTTAGGAATAGGATAATTTTGAATAGCAGTTATTTTATCAGGGTTAGGTTTTATTCCTTCTTTAGTAATTATATGTCCTAAATAAGAAGTTTCTGTTTTCAGGAACTCTGACTTATCCATTTGTATTCTAAAGTTTGAGTCTCTTAACCTTTTAAAAACCTTTTCTAAATTAATTATGTGTTCTTGAAGAGAAGTACTAAAAATGATTATATCGTCGAGATAAGCGAGACATATGTTATTTTGTAAACCCTTCAACACATTATCCATTACCCTTTGAAAGGTTGATGGTGCGTTTTTTAAGCCCATGGGCATTCTTAAAAATTCAAAATGCCCATGTTCTACATTAAATGCAGTTTTCGATATATCAGAAGGGTTCATCTCAATTTGGTAGAAGCCACTTGCGAGATCTAGGGTGCTAAAATACTGACAATTACCTAATTTATCCAGAATATCAGATATATTTGGAATGGGATATTTATCATCGACGGTTTTTTCGTTAACTTTCCGAAAGTCTATGACAAGGCGCCATTTAATTTTCCCTGAAGCGTCACTTTTCTTAGGAACTACCCATATTGGAGAGCTCCAAGCTGAGTCAGAGGGTCTTATGATACCTTGATCGAGCATTTTTTGGATTTGATCCCTAACTTCTCCCCTATGTATGAATGGGTATCTATAACTTTTAGTATATACGGGAATTTCGTCTGTGGTTTTAATTGAATGCTTAATAGTATTACTAAAGGTTAATGGCTCACCCTCTAAGTAAAATACATCCGCGTACCGGCCACAAAGAATTTCTAAATTAATTTTTTCCTCTTCATTTAAATGATCAGTTCGAAGACGAGATAGTACTTCCTTTTCTCGTTCACTAATTGATTCAGTATTTAAATATTCAGTGTTATATAGCTCAGCTTGAATGGGCTGGTCTAAAGAAAATATTATGTCACTACGATTTGGATTAAAAATTTCTACTATAGCTCTATTATCTTTAACAGATGTCAAACATTCTTTTATAATGCAACGCGAAATCGTTTGCTCTGGGACTAAAATTTCCCCTATGTGGATATTAATTGGTAGTTTAACTAATTTAGAGGAACCAGCGGGTATTATATCCTCGTATAAGTTTACATTACGCGAATTATAAACCTGTATGGGGTTTGAAGCATTTTTAGTAACAAATAACTTTCTCTTATAATCTATGGTTGCTT
Source organism: Napeogenes sylphis (assembly GCA_959347405.1). Lineage (NCBI taxonomy): Eukaryota > Metazoa > Arthropoda > Insecta > Lepidoptera > Nymphalidae > Napeogenes > Napeogenes sylphis. The sequence continues at coordinate 4,509,125 of OY365783.1, forward strand.
CCCATTTGTCTAAGAAATCTGTACCTATTAGACCATCGAAATAATTGTGAAATTTATAAATGTAAAATTTTATATGATCATTACTTTTAAACTCATTAAAGCAAGGAACGGTTATGGAATATTTATGTTTGCTCACAGAATGAACATTAGATACTTCAAAAGGTTCATAATTTAAATTGAAATTATTAAAATATTTTTCAACTGCATCTGGACTTATAAAGGACTGATTTGCACCAGTATCTATTAGAAACTTTAAGGGCGGATTTTTAATCTGGATATAAGGTAACTGACGTTGAGATTGAACATTAATTTCTATTTTGGTTTGTCTAATGGTTTGATTTTCTGAAAATCCTGTTCATTGTTGGAAGTTGATGGTGGGGGTTCAACAACAGTATATTCAAAGGGTATGAGATCATTTGGTTGTTGAAGACACTGGGGTTTTTCTACAGGTTCGTAGTCACTATAATAATATTCTGGGTGTTGGTTATAATAATCGTCATAGTAATCGTCAGTCTCATAATAGTCATAACAGTCATAATTTTGATTGTTGCTTTCATGGAAATTCATTTCCCGAGTCTTAAAATAATTTGATTGGGGTGGATTTCCATGTTTCCTCCAGTCATGTCCAGCAGGTGGTAAATTTTTAGGTACAAAATGGGTTACACCGCTCATAGGACGGGATGGTTGGGGATTTTGGTTAGTATGTTGATAAAAATTACGTTGGGGCATTTTAAATGCATTATTGGGATTATAATTTGGAGGTATGGCCCTAAATATTTGTTGAGTGTGTGAGGGACCTGGACCCGGTTGAGGTCTAAATAGGGGTCGTTGTGTGTGTGTTGGGAATTGATGACGCGGTTGGTGATGGTTTAGAAATGTATATGGCCTAGACTGTGTTGTGTTAGAACTATAATTTGAATTTACTTTAAGAGGTTGAGATGAAAATGCCATAGGGTGTTTGTTTCTTTCAGGTTCATAACGAGCCTGTAAATACATAATATTTAACTCGTCTTGCACGAATTCCAATGCTTTCTCTATTGTTTCTGGTCTCATACATCTAATACGTGAACCTAAAGGATCTTTTAACCCTCTTAAAAAGGCTTGCAGAGTTAATTTCTGATATAAAACCCTTTTCGCTTCAATTGTGGTACTAATATTCTCATGTAAAGCTATGTATGTCATAATTGTACTAAACAAGTTCTGACAGCGCTCATAAAACTCCTGAGGTGTAGTGGAACCTTGTGTTAAAAGAGCAAGATCATTGTACAACGCGGTTTCGTCTCGTTGATCGGAAAAGTTATTAATTAATGACTTACGAATGCCAGTCCAGTCTGAAGGGATACCGTTAGTATTAATTAATCGTGCTGCAGACCCTGTTACTTTGTTTAAAATTCCATTTACGAGAGCTACATTTAATAAATTGTTATCAGGGTTATTAATCACAAACTCCTGAACTAACTGGTCACATAATTTTATGAATCTAGGTAATACATTTGGGTTTCCATCGAATTCAGGCAATAAGCGTAAGGCTTGAAAAATGTTACCTAAATCGGCCATATTATATTTTTCTAAAGTTAGTTTATCGTTATTATAAGATATTAAATTTCTATTCGCGTCTTGGAAGCGCGCTCTACTACTATACGTACTAATCCTAGGGGTCTTCGATTGCCGCAGAAGGGAAATCTTGGAAGGAAAAATCTTATAAAATAGGGATAAGCAATCACTAGAAAGATTCTAATGTACTTACAGTTTTAATTTGGGTTTCTCTGGAGTATCAATGTTCGGATACGCCTCGCTGCGCCGCCTCGTAGATTCAGGATACTCGTGTTGAAACTTGATAGCTTCCCGGATGGACCGCAAGACGATAATCTTGATTTCAAGAATATATAATTTACGTTGCTCGCGACCCGGCCCGCGAGTATCCTACCGACTGCGCCAATTAAGTACGGTGGCAGCCGAGGATCCAAAAAAAACCAAAGTTATAAAAATACTTTATTTAAAATTACAAATTATGTTATAACTAAAATGACGACTGCTTGCCCGATATTAGAAAACAAGAGTGACAATTATATTTTAAATTAATTATAATGAAATACATTTATGTGAAGTGCAGATTCAGCTAAAGGATTGTTATAAAATTATAATTAAATAATACATTTATGTGAAGTGCGAATTAAGCTTTTTAATTGTTATAATTCCTGGATTCTGATGCAATGGAATGTACATATTGCACCATCGCTTGCTAAGCGGTTCCCGCGATGCATGGGAATATAACTAGAGTAACAAGGGTTTAAAAATTTAAATAATACCGAAGTTTTGCATTTCATAACACATCCGTTGCACTTAAAAATAAGAGTTTCTACTTTTTTGTAATTAAGCTGTCGTGAACCATGATGATTATTAAATATGTATTTACCAATTCAGTTCATGAATAGGAAATCAAAGTGACACTTTGTTAAAATATGAAAAAAGTAACACAATTGAACCTTATGACATAATTCGATATGATGTAATTTCCATAGAGTTACGACGTACGGCGCTACATATTTTATTATTCCCGAGGGCATGATATCGTATAACAGCGACGATCTATTCCTACATTATATTACACTTATAACTAACGTAAACGAAATGTTATTAAGCTCAGTAATAGCATATTGAAATGCTTAGTTTATGACTTATATTTATTAAAATACGTAGCAGTATAATACTACAGAAGCATTTATAATGACAACTATAAATTTTATAAATACTATTAGTTTTATATAAATTCTGTGTTTAATATAAATAAATACGATGTTCAGCAATTATGTTAACATTCTAAATATTTTTACTATATTACAACAATATGACACGTATTTCTATATTAAAAGGAATGTTTGGTTTTAGTATCGGTTAATTTGATTAACATTTGATCCCTATATTGTAATTTCATCTGAAATACACCCAAAACTAATTATGAAATATTAATATTACGTGACAATATTTGGATCAGTTTGATATTCTGATATTTCTCCCCTTTCAGATGAACAAACACAGCTTCCCTAATGTAGTACGAAGAACTTCAGCAATTTGTTATGGTTATTTATAAATTAGTTTATTCATGTTGATCTACATTGTAGAGTTATTAAATGAGATAATACTTATTTAATTCAAATTTTAGTAAATAATCGAAGTCAATGTAGAAAGATTTCGAAAATAAGAAAAAGGGGAAGAACTGGGTTCAATAGATCAAAAAATAGATCTTGAATTAAATATTTGTATATATAAATAAGAATTAATATTAGAGTATGAAAAATATTAGATACCATTTGTTTCTTATAATAAAAAAAATGATATTTAAATATATACTTCTTCCAATTTGTTATTGTTAAAAAAAAACAAAATAATAACCACAAAAGCGAATTTAAATATGATTTATAGGTAATACATAAAAGGTGAAACAAAAAGACCTTTGGAACTAATTTAATAAACCGTGAAGTTTCAGAATATTTTTTTTTCAAAGATTCTAAGATGAAATTTTGAATGTTGTTTCTTATAATATATATAATATTTTAATTGTAGAACTTGTTGATTTGAGGTTTAAGTTTATTTTTACAAATATTCTATAAAATGATGTATTTTTTATATAATATAATTAAGCTTTTATTTGTAAGTAATTTAAAACCGAATTTCTCTTTAAAATTTCTAATAAGTGCTTATTCTGTTTCAGGTATTTTCTAACTGATGAACGAAGCTTTATATGCAAATGATATAAATAGTTGAAAGGAATATTTTTATCATTAATTTAAGCTTTGCATATATAATTCTTAATTAGGTAACTTGTTAGGATGTTTAATTGACTTTAACTATTGGAGGAGAATTTGTGTAACATATAATATATAAGTGTATGTCTTATAAATATTCTTCTACACTTCATAGGCAACTTAGTAGCAAAATTTAGATTATTTATCACCGGACAAGACATGGTATTAAGAGTTGTTAACACTCAAACAGCAATTTTATAGCGACATATCTTTCGCTGTATATAGACAGCTTAGTTGCAAAAAAATCACGAGCTTTATGCTTTCATAGTATAATGAAAAAGGTTCAGATAGACTTTTTATATGAGGACAGGTACTAAAAATTTATATATTCCATAAATCGCAACATTGTATATCTCGACGATTTTAGTTTTAGATAAGATTTAAGGCGTTTAATGATTAATTACAGGCGCACTTAATTTTGCTACCTGGAATCCGTAATTCATTAAATGGAAAACGAATAAAATATTAGACGACCAGAGACCAAAAGTAATGAAATTATCAGTAATTTTCATAGTTAGTGTTTTTGAGGTAGTACTCAGCTTTCCCCTTCACTCCAAAAAGCCAAGAAAAATGTCTTATAATAAAGATCGTACCGTAAGTATTAGTACAAAAAGTTTTTACGTAAATTATGAAAGTCTTTGACTCTTATAATCCATGAGCTCCTAGTTCGTAGGACAGGTACGACAATAATGGATCAGTGACAACTTAGATAAAGGTAAAACCCAGCAGCTTATACGACCAATGTTTTAAGAAATATATTTGTTATGTTCAGTTGTTGGATAATAAATATTATTCTGTTTTGTTTTGTTCAGGGAAATTATTAAGGTCAAAGGCAGGGTAAGGTTGTAATGCAGACAAACGAGGGTGATCTAAATAGTGACCTTGGAGAAAAATGCTTTACTTGTCTAACTCTTTTTATGGTAGAACAAAAATTCTTTTTTTTAAATAAAATTGTATTTTTTTTAAACATTTGGATTGAGTTTGTAATAAAAAACATATATTTTAAAAATGACGATTTTAAAATGAATAGACAAATGTTACTTGCCTTCTCGAAAATAATGGTAATCGATTAGAATGAAATTAGCGGGATAGAATAGGTTAATAGAAAAAATATTCTCTGTATACCTGAAAAGTAAAAAAAAATAATCCTTATAATATCACTATCCCTGTCTACTAATTTCGTTTTTATCATGACCATGTGAATCGTGAACTATAAGTTAAAAAACAGGCATTAAAGTTATACGGCCTGCCACATTCTCTATTATCAGACACTCGCAAATAAATTAAAATCTATTGGAAAAATCTTGTTCATTTACATTTATGAAATATGGCAAGAAACAAGGGTTCACAAAGAAAATAAAGAAAATCCAGTAAATATTACCTTGTTTTTTATTAACTTACATAATTGCTGTTAAAGAACTTGGGGCCAAGAAAATTATTTCAATTAATTTTATGAAAATGATATAAATGTTTTGATATTAAATTTAAAGTATTTGATACAGTTGTAATCCTACAATTAACAAAAGTTACTCAACGAGATCCGGGAATTTATGAATACGAGAGTGACCTAATTACCAATGTGGATTACTATTTGACATCAACTGATTTATGTAGATGCTGTTTTAGTGTCACGAACATTATATTAGCTTAGAAGCTTAATATGTCAATGTGACATGTGACATTAATTTTTGTCTCACTTTTGTATGTAATTAAATATAGTTTTTATATCAAAATTTAAAAATTAGTAAAAATTATGATTAGCCTAAATTTGAATGTGACATACATATATAAAGTTGTAAAGTTATATCGCACACTTTTAGTAATAAATTACCATCTTCTAACGCAGTAAAAATCGAACGTGGTTTTCATACGGAGTCAAAGTAAATATAATAAAAGCCGCATTAGACAAGATAACGTTCTTTTAAAACCCCTGAATATTTTTTTCACCCACGAGGAAGTTTAATAGGTACAACTTGTTCCTACCATTTATTTGAAGCGTAACAAACAAATGGTACTTAAAACATACATGAAAAGTTAACGAATTGTAATTTTTGAGACTTGTTGGATGTTATTTTGTTTTTATTGAAAATTGTACCTTTGAGGTATTATTTTCCACTTTGTTAAAAAGAATTATTAAGGTCCTTATTTATCACATTTAAACTATAATATAAAGTATGTCGTATTTTTTATTCTTGCGAAAGATATTCTTATCAACCTATAACAATATTAATATAAAATAATAGTATTAGAGTAACACAACGTATATATAATGATAAACATAAGGCAATTAAGTGATGTGAGGATCTAATTAATGGCCGCTGACCAAGTCACAATTATTATTATCAAATAAATAAGATCTATCCGTCATACCGTTGAAAAAAATGTCTTTGGTTCACCATGAATCTACGAACTCAGGATTCTGTTAAGGCCAATCAAAGTAGGTATATATATATTATTATTATTACTTTAGATTAATTTATAATTCTAAAATTTAATTTTTGTTTACTTAAACATTTGAGGATTGTAAAATTAAGTATTTTCTCTATTTAGTTTTTAGATTAAATGAAAAAAAAAGTGTTTCTATAATATAGATCGCTGAAATTTTTTATTCTAGGAACATTATGTCTTAAATTGGTGAGGTGTCATTAAAGCGATGTTGAGATTTTTTTTTATAAAACCGTGCTCAAGTCTCTGATTGTGATCTTTATAGATAGCTTGATAGCTTTCAACGTTTGATTTTATTTATACCGTTTGTCATTTTATTTTATTTTCATTAAAATATAATTTAAAGTGTTCGGAAATATATTATCTGACTTGAATATTTTATTTTTAATACACGAAGATTAAAAACTCTATCAATACAGGCAGGACTTGTACCTGTGACATCTTTGATACCGACTCATCATTTTATCATTTAAGCTATTGTATTGACACCACATTTCAAATAAGTTGATAGTTAAACTCGTGAAAGTGTTGGAGAATTTTATAATTTATTTTTTATTTAAAAATTTAAAGAAATCTAACGGGGACCAAATTTTTTATAAATGAATTCCAATTATGAATAAATTTATATTTTATACAATCACCAAATAAAAATAAAAAAAACAAATACTAACAAAGTTTGTTACAGTACAATAATGAACGCTACATCATTAAAAGCTACAATTCCTAGGTGTCGTAAATTCGAATGGCCTCGTGTTAATTACTGTACCGTGGTAGTTCTGTTATCTAAAATAAATGATTGTTCGTTTGAAAACTATTCATTGAACCAAAAGAATAGATAATTGAAAATTTATTAAAATAACTTTGCACTCGGGTAATTACGATTTGCACCAGCGTTTATATTTACTCTTGTATTTCATTCCTTTATATACTTTTACAAATAGTCATTTATTTTCATTACACATGTTAATGCTTACAAAACTTGTTCCATAATAAAACAAAAACCACTTTTAATAAAGTTTTCAAGATTTATTCATGTTTAACATGTTTTGATGTTGGCGGATAACAATTTTCTCTTTATTTTATTCGACATGGATTGAATAAATGTATTACGTAACTAGTAGCACAACTAATAACAAAAATTTATAAGAGAATAACAAAAGCACGAACGTGTCGACGGTAATAAGTGCACTGGAACCAAAGTTTGTAAGTGACGTTATTAGGAAAGGTAAATTGAATCTCCCCAAAAGTTTTACAAACTGACCGTAGAGCGATATTGAACCAAACAAATATGGGAACCTACAAGTTTCAAAAGTTACTTGTATGAGAACTTGTAAGACTGTTTAATGAATTCCTTTTTGAAATTACCTCATTACTTTGTAATATTATGTAATTCATATAAAAAGATACGAGGCAAATAACGAAATAACAATATCGAATCCTCATTCATTAGTTCGGAGCACTTCATAAAATAGACACTATTGTTCAAGTACGTACAACGGTCCGCCGATGCAACCACTTCAATAAGTCCATAATAATATTATTTTTATGTTTTTTAGACGTCTTTTTTATCGGAGGTTTTTTTTATTATTAATTATCAAAGAGATATTATTATATTTTTTTTACTTATTGTACTTATAGCACCATGGGAATCTCCCATGGCGCTCCCATGGTCTAGTTAAGGCTGAGAAAAGATTGCTGAAATTAGCAAAAAAAACTGAAATTAGGATGTAATATATTTTAAGTACAATTAAATGATATATTCAAAATAAATCAAAGTTTTTATTGTCAACGGTCACTGTGTCAAACTTTTAATAAATTTATAGTCGCTTAAAATAATAGTCGCAAAAAGAAAATTGTCGTGTTTGCAAGAGAAATGATTGTAGAAGTGTATTTTTGTTCAAACTCTTATAAATGTTAAAACTTTAAATGACGGTGGAGTTTTGGCTACGACTAATATAGATAGAAGAGTTAGTAAAAACATTACAGTTTTTATGCTTATATTTGTATAATTATTATGTTTAGGACATTGAACTTCTGTGTTGTTGTCAACTTTAAAAAAGACTATACCTAGTCTTGCCATAAATATTGTAACAAAAAAATTATATTTTTAATTGCAAATAATATTTATTACTTTTAAGTGTGTTATTTTAATACACAAATATAAAGCAATTAAAAAATATAAAAAAAATATTCGAAGTGGTGTCCATTGGCTGCAATACAGTCCTTTAAACGTTGAGGTCAGTTATCAATAGAAGCACGCGCTCTTTTCATGAGGAAATTCTTCACTATCAAATTATCATGGCGTTTAGAGCAAACTGTACTCTCTAAAACTGACCATAAATCATAATCTAGCGGATTAAGATCGGGACTAGATGACGGCCAGTCTTCAGCTCAGATGAAGTCCAGAATTTTTTTCTGAGAACTTCTCTTAGACTACCACTTTGGTAGTAGTTTCGATTTTACCATTCTATTCATCTTTAAATTATCAGTTAAGAAATGACCAGTGCATCTCGTATAGGCTACAAGTCCTAAATCATCTCTTAAAATACGCGACATGGTTCTAGAACCAAATGAACCAGAAGCATCTAGATGCTATCTTCATTTCCCGAGATAAAATCTTTTGTTTTCGGACAGGATTTCTTCGAATTCTTTCCCTTACTGTTTTGACCACTTATTTCGTACGAACGCTACGTGAACGGCCAGATTTTTTCTGTCACAAATAGAGGAAGTCTCATTGTACCTATTAATAGCCTGGTACACAAACATTTCACAAATACCAAGTGAATGGATAGTTTTAAAAATTGCCAAATGCAATTTTTAAAATTTTTAGGTATGGATACCTACTTTGTGTAATGCAATAACAGTGATTCTGTTCTCTTTATCACCCTACTAAATTTTAATATCGCAAAATATTGTACAATGTATTAGCGCCCAAAAGAGAAAACACAATGAACAATCCTATAAAAATGACAGATTCCAAATTCAAATGTAATATTTTTTTATTTTCAATTGTAACAGTATTTATGGCCATACTGAGTATAAATACAATACCAAGTAATTATAAAAAGTGAATATCTAAAAACAAGTCTGGAACCTCGCTATTAATAAATGGATATCATGCTCTAGGAAATAGAGCTGCCTTGTTACTTTATTGACGTGTGCTGGCCTTATTTATCAATATACAGAATGCTAAAACAGAAATTCATAAAATCTAGACATTTCGCCGCAATCCAAGTATTTATATAGGTATAAAATAAAAGGATGTGTAAATTTAATAATTTGTCAAGGTTTTTATTTTTATAAAAGAATAAAAAATATACGTGTATTCGAAAGTGGTTGAGATAAAGAAAAGATGTCTAAGTATTAAAGAAATATCAAAGAATATTTCATCCCTTAAAAAAATATTGTTTAACCCAACTAAGTGAGCGGTGGTATTCTCAGACATGACATTTAAACACGTTATTTTTCGTAACCTTTATCCGAGTTAGTTTTTTTTTTGTATGTAGGGCAGGCTAATTTTCTTATTCTTATTTTTTTATTTTAAAACTACTGAAACTTTTATTTTTCGAATATTGATGATAAAGTTGTTATTTGATTATATAATATATTCATAAATAAAAACCATTTAAAAATCAACATTTTCTTAATAAAAGAAAATATATTTATAAATAAATTAGTTTTAGTTAGGTGTCATATGTTTTATTAATCCCGAGGGTGTCATACCCTATAATACCTACCCGTTATCTTCACATTTATTATTTATATCTTATAACTAAAATCGAAAAAACGATGATTAATTCAGTTATAGGATAAAAAATACCTTGTTTTTTTAGCCTTATATATATCCTAGAAAAAAAAATCATTTATTTTTTATATTTTAATATATTTTAGGTAAACTTAGTAAAGCTTATTTTGTTTAGCTTAGTGAAAGTATTTTTATTGTTACGGTTAATTTATTCTAACTAATGTTATTTAATAAAAAATTTCATACTAAAAATTATTTTAGCTACAAAACTTTACATAGAAATTGGAATTAAAAATTAAAACCCGTTTAAAATTCAAACCCCAAAACAAGTTTGAAAGTTGTTATTTTAATTAAAAAGTTAAATATCAAAACTAATTATTGGTGGATTGTAGTACCTTGATATAACTTGCTATTATTATATTGGTATGACTAGTGTGTGTAATAAATGCTTCGTATATAAAACATCTTCACCTCACACGTCGTCCTTATATATAACATTAAGAATATATTGTATGAGGATCGTGAGGATATAATACCTTAAGGTTTCAATGAAGTTTACTCTACTCTGGGGACTGCTACCAATATATTGATGTGACAGTATGCTATCCTTTAAGATTATCAAAATGTCTTATACTATTAAAGTGTATTTCTTGTTTATATGATTAAACTTTGTTTTTGATTACAAGTGTTGAGTATAATTTTAATGGTTAAGATTTTTTTGGTAAATAAAATGTATATGTCTTCAATCTTTATATTAACTTAAAATTTCATGTTATTTTGTTTCATTTTTGCAATATGATCTCCGTCATAAGAAGAAAATTTTAAGCAATGATAGTCATATTATCTTAAGGATAGAAAAAGTATAATTTGTACATACAATATTTAGGAATAAAATTTATTTTTTATAGTAATGTTTAAAAATATCTATAGACATGTATAGCCATGTTAAGCTTATTTAAATTTATATAAAGTAAATCGCGGGTTCGAATCCCTGCCGGTATCGGTTTATTTTTCATTCTATATTTATATAAATTGTAATAGTATTGTTCCACATTATTAAAACTTCTCTTATGAATATATATAATAATAAAGACAATAAATCACAGTAGTATTCTTTTGTAAATTGTAACATGTAAATTGATTATATAAACGGGAATAATTGTCTGAATCATAATATTTGTTTTGTTTGATTTATCTTTTGAAATAAAATAAATATAACCGTTTTTATTTGTCAAGTCGCGTTGTAACTAGTAATCCGTCAGCATCACTCGTGTCATTAGATTGGCAACTACAGCGAGCCCGTCTTCTGGGTGCTATTAAGCTTCGGGTATTAGAACATCTTAGATAAAATCGATAACACTTTAGTAATTGATGATATGTAAGGATGATATTGTCTGCCTAATTCTTAATATCTGTCATTCAAAAGCGTATAGTTCTGTTAATTTTACACCTGTAACTAAATTTAAACTAATATTTGTGTACACTAGAGTAAGAAACTGTGAAAATACCTGATATTTCGAGCACTTTCATTAAATAGCAGTTATAATTTAATTATACTCTCCGACGCAGATATTTACTTAAAATTAAAATTTTCAACATGTACCTACTAAAAGTAGATGCCTTAAAAAATCTACCATGTTATAGGTATATTATATGTTTTCAATTATGTGACTAAAATTTAATAATAATAAAAGAAAAAGTTTATATTTCTCTTCAAATAGTACGGAATTCTTTTATCACATATCATAATCGCCAATACATTAAATATTTTTTTCTTTAAGAGATAAATGAAAAGCTCCTTATCGACACCATCGTCACCTTCGTACGGAATATACTAAGTTTATATTTATACATATTGCCTCAGAGGTCAGATAAAAATAAATGTCGATACACGTTCGTATGTAATATGTGTTCTATAAAAGAGTTTTAAAATGTAATATTAAATAAGTAAACCGAATATAAACAGAAGAAATGGAATATAAGGCAAGATCAAAGAATATTTGTCTCAGATATAATATCTTTGCATGTCATTTGTATTGTTTTATTGCTTCTTTTATGTGTTTAGATTAATATCAATTTGTAAAACATGTGGGTAACAGAACGATTGGTTCAGTTTTAGTTTTAACACTTAATCAGTGAAGGTGCTACGGGTTTTATCACACAATTTGTTTACAATAGTACTTTCAAATTAACATTATATTCTTAGTGCTTTAGAAATACCATTCAATGCATACTTAATTCAAGCATATGCACACATAGATATGTAAGGGTGTACTGACTCGTGCGTATGTCTAGTTAACAGTTTGAGACATGCTTTTGAGTAAGGATTTCGTAGGACGGGTCTAATGGACGGATAGAACATAAGACGTTGCATATATACTTTTATGTAGAATAACAACTTAATGATAATGTAGCTTTGATGTTGTGCTGACTTAATTGGTGTGGTTACAGTTCTGAGAAAGGTTTTATTTTTAATTTAGTATTAGATATTCTGTAGTAAATACCTATGATTAAATATAAGGTACACATTTCACAAATATATAATTTTCACATTATATCATTTTTATTTATTCGTAGCATTTAGCAATATTCCAAACTTAAGTTTGTGTCTTAAAATTGGTTTCAATTAAATTTAGCTGTTTAGTTAGCAAGCAAATATAAAAACAGTAACTTATTATTTTTCATGATAATAAGTCAAACCTGTGCGAGTGTAGTAACATGTCATAAAATATGCAAGATTTTATTTAATGTTATGTATTCGAATTTATGAACTTTTAATGATGAGATTGTAATTACCTTAAAATTGAGCATACGTTATGTAAACAAAATTTTCATCTCGTAAAAACTGATCTCATTGTACAGCAAAATACAAGACTGTTTTTTAAAGACACACACAAGACGCTATCAAAATCTAAATAAACAATAAGGTACGATAAATAGACGGATACCGATGATTGAATAATATTAAAACTATGTATTTACACCTACATATACTATGTACCTAGTACGTGCCTATTCGTGCAATTTTCATGCAAATTAATTCAGCCGTTAAAGGGTGATTTGGAAACTAGCAACCGTATATTCCAACCTTAGCATTAATAATAATATATCTTGTTACTAGTGTTGGTTACCAAGTTTCGGAATAATATTCAAATAAATTAATAGTTTAGTTTAATTATTAGTTATATACATTGCTTTTTAGTTCCAATGCCATGCCATTCATAATCAGTACAATTACTACTGAAGTATATGATTGTTCTATTTTTATTGTATCATGTACACTAAAATAATTCAAATCAAGTTTTTTTAAGGGTACGTAAAGCTGAAAAGTAACATATATTATTATAAATACTTATAATATGTATGTATGCATATGTTTTTCTGAGATATATATAGAAGAACAACATTCAGTATTTTTAAAAAGTATGACGTCATTTTTTCTGTAGTTATAATTGCACTCTTAGTCATGGTGTGGGGGTAGCTATCATACTTACAATATGTTGACTGAACAAAAAATAATAAAATCCTATGTTCTATTTAAGGTAATAAAAGTTTCAGGCTTGTCATCATTTGAGTAAATAAATAGAATACAGAAAGCTACAAATAGAAATAAGCCTTAAATTATGAAAATATGTTACTAAATATCACAATTAAACTTTATGACATATTTTGAGAAAAGGTGTATTATGTTTTGAAATTCCTTTTTTCTATAGAATCACTCCACGTACGGCGCTACATATTTTATTATCTCTCACAGTATGATATGGTAAGAAAACGATGATCTTGATAAAGATGATGACGCTTGAATTATATAACACTTCTAATAACCGTTAACGAAATGTTTAATAACTTAGTAAAATAATGTTAACAAATAAGTTGATTAGCTTTATGACACTTCAATATTACTCTTTAAATATTTATCAGTACATCTCATATATACTTTATATCATGTTATTAAATAACATTGTACAACTGGATTATTTGAAATGTTTTAATAATAACTTTTAATTACTTTTAGCAAGACAATAACCTTAAAAAATACGATGTTCAAAAATTATACAAAAAATCACTACATTTTTACAATATTAGGCCTAACACGTATTTTAATACAAAAATACATATTTTTCAAATCACTTTACTTGGTTAACATTTCATCCCTTTATTGATATTCCATCTCAAATACAGGGCAAAACTAATTATGAAATATTGATGTTACGTGATAATATTAACTAGTTTGATACTTCGACGTATAACCCTACTCAAATGAACAAACATGGTAAACATAACGCAGAAGGATGTTAACAATTTGGTTTTGGTAGTTTATGTATACATTTACTTATTAATTTACAACATTCTAAAGCTATTAAATAATATAATCTTTTATCACATTTGGTGTAATATAAACGAACATTCAGTTAAATATGTAAAATATTTAATTAAATACATACCCGTAAATAAAATATTTGTTATTTATATTACTTGAAAAAAAAATTATGATATAAATATGTAGATATAAAAAGATTTCTTCCTTGCTGTAATTGTAAAAAATAACTACATAAAATAAAAAATGTGTTGTTATGTTTAATTAATAAAAATAGTAAAACTAAAATGGTTTGTTGACTTACTGCATTTTTCTATAAATTCACAAATATATTTTTCATCAAAGCTTTTAAGATCAAACTCGAATTTAGTTTTTGTTATATAATATTTTTATTTTTGAATTGTTCTTAACTTTGACTTTTTTAGTGTTATGCTAATGAATATTGTACATGGATTATCATATAAGTAGGTTTTTGTTTATAATGTATTTTAAATCAGATTTTCTCGTTAAAATTTTCTAATGAGTGCCGTACTTTGTTTCAGGTATCTACTAGCTGATGATCAAATCAGTGAGTGCAAATGTTGGAACGTTAATCTAATATTAATATCATTGAATTAAGGTTTGACTATATAAATGTAATTAAAGTAATATATTAAAACGTTTTTGATTATTTAATCGAATTGAAATTATTTAATTCGCGATTTACTATAACGTGTCAATATCTTGATTATGAATTATTATTGATTACATGTGGCACCATCTTGTAATATCCCATTACAAGATGTAACCAAATATTGTAAGTACCATAACAACCATTTCATAACAACATATTTTGACTTTTACTGTGTGTAGAGAATGCTTTGTTGCAAAAAATATACGAGCGCTTCGTTTTTATACAATAATAAAAAGTGTTGCGATCGACTTTTTATCAGGGGTTAAAAATAATATCGGTAAATAAAAAAAATACATACAATGTAACATGTCCGGAGACATTTGGAATGAGGCTTTAAAAGATTAATTACAAACTCTCCTATTATTATTATGAAATTCAAAATGAATAATCCTTTAAAAATAAAATTAAACAAAAGATTACATAGCGAAGGTAATGTCATCATTAATTAAATTTAAATGCCGTATAATAAAAAAATAACATTTTCTACCCTAGTAAAAGTCGAACGTGCACAGAATTTAGTAAAATGTAACAAAAATCGAATTAGATGAGATAATTTTCTTTCTAAACTGCTAAATGTTTCTTAAATCCACGAGAAGATAGTATAATAGGCAGTTTAACTTGTTTCAAACATTTGAAGCGGCAAATACAAAGTATACTTAAGCCATACATGAAAAGTTAAGAAATTGTAATTTATCAGACTTGTTCAATTTTCTTTTAAAAGTTTTTATCTAAAATTGTGCCTGGGAGGTATTGTTTCAAACTAAGTAAGGGCTAACCATTTTGTTACGCTTATATTTTATTAGAATCTTAATTTGCATATATATATATTTGTAATCTTATATACTACATAATATTTTTATCTAATTATATTATATAAACGGTTTTAATAATAACCATAACACAAGAGAGGCAAGTAGCGATTCAATGGTCGTTAACCATAAACCCGAAATCTTTTGTATGTGATTTGACCTTCCTATTTTCCCTCTATCTATTTTGTCTTTGAATAATATTGAAAAAAAAATGTTATTCTGTTGCATATTAGTATAATCGAAAACTCTACATTATTCTATCTAAAATTGGTCACGTTTTGTTAAAGAAATTTTCTGAATGCTTATTATAACGATCGACCTTGAGTCTGATACTGATCTTAATAGATAGCTTGATAGCTTTCAGCGTTTCATTTTCTTTGTATCGTTTCTCATTTCTTTTTATTTTCATTATAATATATATTTTTTTAAATGCTTAAAAATATGAAGTATATCAGAAATAAATATATTAATTATGTTAAATAATATAAATACACATAGATTGAAAAAATATCAACACGTGCAGGATACGTACTCTACCAATTGATCTAAGTTGACAAGACGTGCGGGGACTGTATGTCATAAAAAAGAATAACATTTTTGTAAATATATATATATATATATATATATATATATATATATATATTTTTTTTTAATGCATTCACTTTTATTCTTATAAATGAATAAGCAAACCCCTTTAGTTATTCAAAGCGCAAATGTGTCGACGGTAATAAGTGTACTGAAGCCAAAGTTTAGGAGTGACGTATTATTAGGAAAGGTAAATTGAATTTTCCCAAAAGTTTTACAAACTGGCCGTCGAGTAATACTGAACCAAACAAATATGGGTAAAAGTTTCAAAAGTTAGTATTGTGTGAGAACTTGTAATTCTATTTATCAGATGGTTTATTGAAAGTATGTCGTTAACTTGTAGTTGGTCATGCAGTGTGACATTACAACCAATAACAAGTCTGGCCCAACAATGCAATGGCAATGCAAATCTTGTCAAACTCATCGCCACCAAAATGCAGATGTGTCTATTAACTGCCAAAAGGAGCCCTTTCACCTTGGCTCCTTCTTTCCAGAATGTATCTTTGGAATACAATAACCGGCTCCAGTTTTTAGGCTTAAAACTCCTCGAACCTCAACTTTGGTCGGGACATTGAGTCCAAAGTAAGAGCAGGAAAACTTGCTGTTCTTGCGAAGGTCCGACAGTACTTTACACCGGGACAGCTTCTTGTTTTATACAAAGGACAGATCCGATCGTCTGCAGAGTGGTTCCATATTTGCTGGTGCTGCAAAGTCTCATCTTGCGGTTCTGGACTCAATTAGGAGGTAAGCAAGTTTTATAGGCGACCCCGAGTTGGTTGAAGCCAACCTCCATAGCTTCGAGAGCACAAGCGTAGAATTGCTAGCCTCTCAGTATTGAGTAGGATACATTTTAGTGAGTGTGCGTAGGAATTACACGACCTAATTCCCCGTCCCCCTTCCATAACAGAATGTTCCGACGTACGGCAGGTATCCATCCTTACGTTGGGGATTGTCCACCTGTCCGAACAGCGAAGGACTGAAACAGCTTGCCTGCGTCGGTATTTCCGTCCGATTATATTATAATCACCACACTTCTCTCTTCACTCTTCTCTTGAAGACACCCATATGGATGTATATACATACATACATACATACATACATACGTATACATATATATATATATATATATATATTTTCTTAATATAATACTAAGTTTTGAATTGACGGCTTTGATTGGTTTAGGTTAGTAATATAATTAGTAGTTTATTACTATGGTATAACTTATAAGAATTAATAGTATTTTGGATGTTTGAAAATATCTATAAACATGTATAGCCATGTTAAGCTTATTTAAATTTATATAAATATAGAATGAAAAATAAACCGATACAGGCAGGGATTCGAACCCGCAACTATTTGGAAACCGTCCCGTCGCTCTACCAATTGAGCTACGGTAGCTAAGTTTCGAATCCCTGCCCGTATCGGTTTATTTTTCATTCTATATTTACATAAATTGAAAAAAGTTTAACATGACTATACATGTTTATAGATATTTTCAAACATAAATGTCGTTAAAACTCCTAATCCGTCAGCGATCACTTGTGTCGGTTACAGCGAGTAATCTTCTGAGTGCTATTAAGATCGGGTATTAGCCCATCTTAAGATATAATCGGTAATTCTTTAGTCATTAATGGTATTTTACTAATAAATAGTCCGTCTTATTGTAAATATCTATAAACTAAATTGGTATATTTATACTAAGTATACTTTAACAAATAACTTGTACATTATATTTGTTTATTGAAGAATATGATAAACAAAACGTACATTGATAAATATTATATGTTTCTAGTCATGGGACAAATTGTAGTACTAATATAATAAAAAATAAACTTTAAAAATAGAACCGACATCTTTTGTTACTTACAATAAATGACAATATATTAAAATTTTGTTATATTCACCTTCGTAAGAAATATACCATGTTCATATTTATACATATTGCTTCATACAGTCAGACGGGCTGACAAAGATAAATGTAAATGTACGTCGATTACAATCAAAGACTTGAAAATAATGTTAAAGACGGATACATTAAAATAAAACCGAATTATAGGACAAGGCAAAGGCAACATTAAAGAATAATTGTCTAAGCTATAATATTATTTTATGTTGTAATTGTTATGGCTTTTAGAATATATAATCCAATAAATAGAAAATTTATGGAAAATTAGGGAGGTAATTAAGATCATGTAAATTAAGAATGGGAAGTAAATGTTGCAACAGTTGACTGACCGAGCGAAGAAAATAAATACAATTAATTGCTTGGAAGCTAGACGAAAAGGATTTGTATTTGATATGCAGGTATATACATATGTATCTGCTAATTTTGATGAAACTTTGGATTTGTATTCGATAATTACTGCAGCTGCGATGTTGATATAAAGAAGAACATAAGGCCCATAAAGTAACCCCACAAAAGTCAAAATTATAGTAACATCGTACCTCAAAAAACGTTAAACCTATCAAATAACATAGAATACTTTGTCGTCTTAACCTTTAGGCTTATTTTTTCGTCAAAAAGTTTTTGATTAGAAGGACTTTGAGGGGCGTTCGCTTGTTTAGTCACGACTAGGTGTAAAATATTTTATCATTTCATAATACTTAGTAGTATCTACAAAGGCAGTATCAATAATATATTTTAAATTCTTATTTTAAAAATAAAAAAATACCAAATATTTCAACTTCATTACAATAACTTAAAACATAGAAAAAAAATATGTGTGTGTGTATTAGTGTACACATGTAAGAAGTGAAACTTCTTTATGACATAATTTATTGAAAAATGATTCACTAATTACAACTTTACAGGAATGGCGAATTAAGCTAAATTAGATAAAGTTTAAGCAAAAATAAAGATGGCGCGTAACAGAAAAACGTTACAATTTGTTGGAAATTGCTATAAAATTTCTACCATCCGTCGATAAAAAAGTTTCACTTCAAATATGGCGGGCGCGTAACGGAAAAATGTGACTTAGAAATAAAGATGGCGCGTAACAGAAAAACGTCATAATTTTCATTAATATTAATTAATTAAAACGTGAGAAGTGAATCGATTGTTTCTGACATATAATATTCTCATAAAAGAAACACATAAGTAAATAAAAACAGACAAATGTACACAATCCACTTTAAAAATAATAACTTTAGGCTTCTTAACATGTTGGATCGTCACTATATCACAAATAAAATTATTCTTCATCATGGTTTCTGCTGTTTCGAGTTGCTGTTCGTTCTAGGTATAGCAAAACAGACCTTGTAAAGATCAGGACCCCAATGCTCCATTTCTCAGCCAAAACTCGTATTTTTTTCTTTCTTACTTCTCTATTTCAGACAATGAATTCATTTTAAATATTATGAATGATAATAAATAATTTCTTCTTCATGTTATAATCTTAATTTATTTATTAGTTTCAATAGCAAGTCCATAAAATCGTATTGTCCAGTATATAATCACAATTCATTATTTAATTATAAAACTCTAATCCAATAATTTTATTTTTGGTTTGTTTGTTTTGAAATCCACATTCCTGTCATTTTAATTATTTATTATTTCCATAGCAACATAGTGTAAAAGAGATAATAATAATAATAATAGGAGCTTTATTCAAGTAGCATACACGAGGAAGGATACATTTATCAATGAGAAATTATTACACTTATTATAAAAATAAAACAAAAGATGCTACTGAAAAGGACATGATCTCAGCTAAAAGCTGCTTTTCAGTTCACGCCTCGAGCTAATGCTGCCACAGTAGGCAAACACAATTAACGAAATAAAAAGAGAAAACCAAACACAAAAAATAAAACAAAACAAAAACTGACTACGTTCCAAATATGTTGAGTAAAGCGTTGTTATGCCAAGAGTTGACACATGAGCTGATTATATACAATGTCTTCATATATAGAATTGCACACAAAAGAAAAAATGTAAAACAATAATAAAACGATGCAATGTAAAATAATAATAAAAAAAAGATATAAACACACAGACGTATATAAAATAAATTAATGTTTTAAATACATTATTAGACCATTAAAAGATGGAATTATTTAAATTATAAATTAAAAAAAAAATAATAATAAAAATTATAAATAAATAAAATCAATAAATAAAACAAGTTGAGCTAATTGAGGAATACTAGATACATGGGTTTAATGTAGCTCAGACCAATTGTGTTGCAGTTTTTGTGCATTGAGAAGCCAATTTTTACATAGCAATCTAAATTTAGAAAACTTCGACATTCTTATAGGAGGAGGAATGTCGTTCCAACATTTTGAAGCTGCAAAACGAAAGCTACCTCTGAAATGACTTAGCTTCGGTCTAGGAATTATTAAATTTAGGATACGTGATGTCCTATATATAACATTATCGTTTTTATGCCTTTGCCAGTTTAGCTTAGAAATTAGATAACGAGGTCCAATATTATTGTGCAGATTGTAAATTAAAGAATTCATTTTATATATCCGGCGGTTTTTCATATTTAGAATGTTATATGAATTTAGAAAGGGTATTATGTGAGAGCGACGCGGAACGTTAAAACATAATCTGACACAAGAGTTTTGTACTCTTTGATTTTTTTTTTCTAATTGTTTGTTTAAACAGGGGCCGTAGACAATATCACAATAATCAAGATGTGAGAGAACTAACGAATCAACGAGTTTTTGTCTGACATCCGTACTTAAATGTGGCCTAAATTTATAAAGCGTTTTAAGTGCTGAATACGATTTACCGATCTTTTGGACGACGTGTTCTTTAAAGTGCAATGAGTTATCAAAGGTTAAACCTAAATTACGGGCAGTAAATGCTTCTTTAGATGAAGCTATACGAAATAAAAGTGATGTCTCTTTCCCTCCTATTGCAGGAATAGAAAAGCATTCGTTCATTTACGTCACGTCTACGTCACTAAGCAGGAATAAAACAATATTGTTTTATAAAGTTCATGGTACGAATCAAAGTAATATTATTGTAATATTGCTACGAAACGTCTTAAAACTATGATAGTTTTTAAGAGTTCTTGGTAGGCCCCTATATCACAAATAAAATTATTCTTCATCATGGCTTCTGCTGTTTCGAGTTATTGTTCATTCTAGGTATAGCAAAACAGACCTTGTAAAGATCAGGACCCCAATGCTCCATTTCTCAGCCAAAACTCGTATTTCTTTTCATTCTTACTTCTTCTATTTCAGACAATCAATGTGTTTTAAAAATATTATAAATTATATTTCATAATTTTTTCTTCATGTTAATTTATTTGTTAGTTTCAATAGCAAGTCCATAAAATCGTATTGTCCAGTATGTAATTACAATTCATTATTTAGTTATAAAACTCTAATCCGATAATTTTATTTTTGGTTAATGTAAATTGTGTTTTGTAATCCACATACTTGTCATTTTGATTATTTAGTATTAGCAATAGCATGCATAGCAACATGATCTAAAAGAGATGAAGCTATACGAAAAAAGCTGGCGCGTAACGGAAAAATGTCACCGTAACGAAAAAATGTTACACTAAATTTTTTCCAACCCCGATAAAGAAGTTTCACTTCAATAAAATAAAATGCTATTTTTATTAAAGCTAACCTTGTTTAACTTAATATTTATTTTGTAATTTATATGATTTTTATACAATTTGTGTTTAGTATAAATTATGCCTTCGTTAAAATTATATCGAAAATCCATCAGAAAAAAAATCCATAATAAAATATATAAAACAGAGAAAAAATAGTTTTCATCACCTGAGGGCGAGGGTACTGTAACTTATTGACTTTCATAATTAGTTGTTTTAAGTAATTTTTCTACTTTCTATTCCCTTCAGTTTTCACGGGCAAAACCATAAAAATAATAATTAAGTAATAATAAAGATTCTAGTTCAAAAACTTTTAAGAAGGGTTTTTATAATCTTTAAGCGATTAAATATAGTTATAGGCCGAGAATATACTCTTGTCATTATAATAATTCAGGATTACTTGAGGTAATTATCCTAACCAGCGGCTTTGACAACCTATGTTTTTTGAAACATATTTGTTTTATTCATTTTTGGGGTCGTAAATATGTTATTCTGTCAGAGATATAAGTGCAAAGACGTATTAGGGTAGGCTGTAGACAAGCGAGTATAAAAAAATGGGCGTGGAGAGAAAAGTGCCACTTTATAAAACACTAGCTGTTGCCCGCGGCTCCGCCCGCGTGTAGGTCGCTTTTAGCATAATCTGTGGAAACTACAATTATCCAGACCTATAATAAATAGACTTATAGTTAATTCTATAATATCCTATTCCCGTGGAAATTTTATATAGGTATATAGGCATTACATTTCTAGTTGCTACGATATCAAACTGAAAATAATAACATACATCCACATCACACACACACACACACACACACACAGCCAGGACATTATTTAGATACACGTATTAAAGCATATGGATACGAAGTATTCTTTACCAAATATTATGTTTTTGAGAAATGTTAAATTTAAGAATTGCTTTGTAGAATTTCAAACTGCTATAGTAAATTTTAAATTGTCCATAATTTACTTTTCCCTTAAGAGATTTTAACGAAACAATGTTTTACGCTCCAGATTATACAAAAACCACTTGTAAAAACCACGTTCAAATCCGTTGAGTAGTTTCGACGTTATAACGTACCAGACAGACAGACAGACAGACAAAAATTCCAATATTTTTTTTGATTTCTGTTACTCGTTTTTAACTGATGTACAAACACTCGATTTTTACTGTCTTATTATATATTTGAGATTAATAGCTAAAACAATACATATGACGATACTGATTATGCATAATTGCATTGGCATAGAAAATACAGGTATGTTTTAAATTTCAAATCAATCGGAAACGTGCTACTCCGTAGCCCTCCCCTCTCACCGCGCCACGCACCCTGCACATCAAACTGCGTGTGGTATTTGACCATTGTGTATTATTTTAAAACTATAATAACTCCTTACGTATTGGTTAAAATCATTTTTTTTCAAAAGCAATGTTGTTCATAATTAAGTGCCTGTGATATTTAAATAATTTGTTTGGATAAGGAATAATATCGTAATTATTAAAACACCTTCGAAAGTTTATATTATTTTAGAACTAATTTCAGCCATAAAATGGTTAAAGTGAGTCAACCTTAAAAGCTAGATATATGCGGTCGCGGTCACTTCTTTTCAGAACTTTTAAAGGGGAACAATTTCATAGAACATCATTTTTGCGTAACTTTAACCGTTTTCGCAGCGCACGCTGTTTTTTGTTTATGTTTTTACACCTTGGGTTAGATTATTCAAGTTTTAGTAAGCATGCCTATTTTTTTTGAAAATATAACATAGCCTATGTCACTCGGGAATAGTGTAGCTTGCCAACGGTGAAAGAATTTTTGAAATCGGTTCAGTAGTTTAGGAGCCTATTCATTTCAAACAAACAAACAAATAATCAAACATTTCCTCTTTATAATATTAGTATAGAAGTATAGATATAGATATAGAAGTATAGATTATTTAGTTTCAAACTTTTTGAGTTGATCTACTACAGATAACACAAGAATTTTTTTTTGTGATTTCTTATACATGTCGTAATAATGGTATATGGTAAATATAATAAGTGAAAAACGAGGATTATTTGAATAATTACGATTATTGAATGACTAGTATAGAAAATATAATATTAACATAACATATAGCAATATTGTCTGTAACGTGCGGGTTGGATAAGGTTATAACGAGAAACATTATCTTTAAATTTCCGTTCCTTAACAGGAAAAAAAATATGCCTTTAAAGATTAAATGATCACTATGCCTGTCTGTCAAGTTTTATATTTTTACGACCACGTGGTATTCGGATTTACAGGAAAAATATCCTTTGTTAATTTTATTTATTTATTTTTAATTTTTCCACTTTTTATCAACACCCGAGATAACTTATTTTAATCAAAACATACCACTGTCTAACAAATTGAGAATCGAATTGGTTACTAGAGAATCGAAGTCATTCCCAGGCCATACCGTCCTTAATTTAATCTTTTAAATTGCTTACCAAAATAGTTTTAAGTAACAATTTAATTTATGTAAGAACAGACTTAAGACTTAGATAAGGTGTTTTGTATTTTTTTTATATAATTGACCCAGAAAGAGTTAACTATTTGTGGTGGAAACAACTAGTTTATTTTGGTTTCTGGTGTAAATTTTGGGTGAATTTTAATTTTCTTTTATTTTGTTTATTGTTTTATATACTTAAATATTTATATATATACATATATGTATATATATAGATATACATATAGATATACATATATAGATATACATATATAGATATACATGTTGTAAAGTTAGTTTGATCTAGTGTACCTACAGCATGATTTAAATAATGCTGTAACATTACGATATTAATTTGGATCAGGAAATATATTAGGTACGATCTCTACAATTATTGTAAATTGATTCCAAGTGTGAATTTCTATTAGTGGATTTAAAACGTCAACGGATTTTCCCTATAGATCACTTGATTTTCTAACTCTCATTTAATTAAGAACTTTCGCTATTTGGCGACAACTTTTTAAAAATTTTAATAAATATAACGTGTATAACAATGTGGATTGTCCATACGTAATATTAGAGCAGCAGTAGTCGAAGGGTTTGAAGATTTAGTTGCGATAATTGGAATATCAGTAAAGTTTAAAAAAACTGTTTGAAAATCAAGGTTAGAAGTAACATGTTTTTTTTTTATTATATATTTTTTTATTTTCTTATCATTATTTTATATTTTTTGGGTTTTGGTGTGCAATAAAAAAAAAATATTATTATTATTATGTTTATTATCTATAGCTTCTTCAGTTTTATTATTAATTATTATCCACATTGTTTCAATTTAATTACCGCTTTGCGTATTTTATACACAGTGATATTGGCACAGTACATTTTTTTTAGCTATGAAATTAACATTATTGCTAAATTCATTATTAGTGTAGATTTACGTTTTTGCATAGAGTTGATATAATTTTTCTCTTTATATATTTTTATGTAACTCTGCTGATGACTTGATTCTAAATATCCCGTTATTCAAATAATAAAAATGAGTAAGTAACACTTACTAGTAACGATTACATGAAATCTATTATTATATAAGCTTAAGTTATATATTAATAAATTATAGAAGTGAAACTTCTTTATCGGGGTTGGAAAAAAATTTAGTGTACCATTTTTTCGTTACGCGTCACATTTTTCCGTTACACGCCCGCTTTTTTCGTATAGCTTCATCTCTTTTACACCATGTTGCTATGGAAATACTAAATAATCAAAATGACAAGTATGTGGATTACAAAGCACAATTTACATTAACCAAAAATAAAATTATCGGATTAGAGTTTTATAATTAAATAATGAATTGTAATTACATACTGGACAATACGATTTTATGGACTTGCTATTGAAACTAATAAATAAATTCAAGATTATAACATGAAGAAGAAATTATGAAATATAATTTATAATATTTTTAAAATACATTGATTGTCTGAAATAGAAGAAGAAAGAATGAAAAGAAATACGAGTTTTGGCGGAGAAATGGAGCATTGGGGTCTTGATCTTTACAAGATCTGTTTTGCTATACCTAGAACGAACAACAACTCGAAACAGCAGAAACAATGATGAGGAATAATTTATTTGTGATATAGTGACGATCCAACATGTTAAGAAGCCTAAAGTTATTATTTTTAAAGTGGATTGTGTACATTTGTCTGTTTTTATGGTACTTATGTGTTTCTTCTATGAGAATATTATACGTCAGAAACAGTCGATTCACTTCTTACGTTTTAATTAATTAATATTAATAAAAATTGTAACGTTTTTCTGTTACGCGATATCTTTATTTTTGCTTAAACTTTATCTAATTTAGCTTAATTAGCCATTCCTGTAAAGCTGTAATTAGTGAATCATTTTTCAAAAAATTATGTCATAAAGAAGTTTCACTTCTTACATGTGTACACTAATAAACACACACATATTTTTTTTTACCTACTTTCATTTGCAGTTTATGGCAAACTTTTATTACAAGGTTATAGAATATAAAGTCACATAATTATTGTTTGAGGATTGACCTTCATGAAATGTCTAATACTGTGACTTGTTTACTATTTAATGAAAACTAATATAAAAAACAGTACAACTTATGATTAAACATTATATTAATAATTAACTAAAATTATAATTTACTACAAGCCAAATTATTAATGTGGTCTATCTATATAATAAAAAATCGACTTAATATCAACTGATTTCCCTAGAAGTTGTTTTAGTTGTTTTAGTTGTTTTAGTGTGATATGTATATGTAAAATGTTACATGTTTTTTTTATTATTTTAACTATATATTTGTATTTTTTTATGCAATTAAATACCAATTTGTCTTCATAATGTTATTGAAGCTAGGTAAAATTATAATAAGCTTAAATTAATACTACATAGAATTGCAAATATATAATAATAGTCTTTTATAAAAAAATAAAATCCATTATCATTTTCTACCCTATTAAAAATCAAGCATGGATTACATACCCAGTCTAAGTAAATGTAATAAAAGCCGCATTAGAAGAGATAATGTTCTTTCTAAACCGTTAAATATTTCTTTCACCCACCAGGAAGTTTAATAGGCAGTTCAATTTGTTCCTAACATTCATTTGAAGCGGAAAAAACAAAGTGTACCATACACGAAAAGTTAAGAAATTGTAATTTATCAGACTTGTTGGATTCTCTTTTAAGAGTTTTTATCGATAATTGTAGTTTTTAGGTACATCTGCAACTTTGTAAAAAATTTATTTATTAATATTTGAACTATTATATACAAAGTTATTGTAATTTTTTGTACTTGATAATATTATCAAAATATTACAGTATTTATATTAACGTATAGAATTAGATAAATAGTTCTTTATGAATATAATGATAATCATAAGACTGTTAAGCAATACGAGAATCATCTCAATGGTTGATATTCAATCCCCAATTATAATCATCAAATAGATAAGAACCATTTGTAATAGCTTGGTTAAATAATAGTCATTAACATGAATTTACGAACTCAGGAAGCTATTTAGTTATATAAAAGTGCAGTTTTTCTTTCAATATTTTTATTATTTTGCGTAGTTTTATTAAGACTACAAAAGTGTTCTTTAATTTATACATGATGTGTAGATTAATAATTTAAAATTGTAGACATTTTTTTTTCTTAATTGTGCAACGTTTTATTTAATACTTTATATATTTTTTTTATAATGACCTTCCTTCACTCTATAAAATTTATCTTATTAATAGGCAGATAGACAGTTTTCAGCGTTTGATTTTTTGTTCACATTGTGTCTCATTTTTTTTTTATTTTTATGATTATAATTCAAAGCTTTTAGAAATGTATGAAGTTAAGTGAAAAGTTTTTATTTTCTTTTTAGTTAAAATAGATGTAATAATTAACGCTACAATTGCTAGGTTTCTTAATTTCAATACAATACCGTGGTAATTTTATTATATAAAATGAACGATTTATCGTTCATAAAGCATGTATTTTATATTATTTTGCTAATTGACCCGCTGGAATACCTATATTACGTCAGGCATATGTTGCTTGTCAGCAAAGCTAGTAGTTGATATTCCCAAATAAACAAACTGAATTTTCGTTAGATGCCATTAAAAACTAACGAGTTACCGATTACATTTCAAGATGTGAAGCGTGCTTATATCGGAAGACTAATAACACCTAGAGGACAGGCTTGCTGTAATTGCCAATCTAATAAACGACAGAGTGACCTTTGACGGATTACTAGTTTCAACATGACTTGACACGAATAATCTTAAAAGATTAATTAAACGAAAAAACCGTGATTGTTCATATTTCTCTTAAACGTCATAAATAAATCAGGAACTACCTTTAATTGAATTCTATATAACATGTAATTATTGAAAATCTTTTTTTTTTTTTTTTTTTTGATCTTTATTTTAAATTTGGGGTTTTTCCTTGCTAGGATATGCCAACCATGATATGGATATGACAAAATTGTTTGCGCGGTACCAACGTCGTATGGATTAAGTTGCAATTGCCTCGACAGTGACTTTCTTTTAATTTGATTTTTGATACATTCCATCAACACATGATTTACATTCTCTTCAACACCACACAAACTGCAGTTAGGAGAATCTGATTTTTTCATTATAAACGTAAATTTGTTTGATGGTATGTGCCCAGTCCTATCCCAGAACCTTAACATAAGTTTTACAAAATGTCTATTATTGTCTAAATCGGAAAACCAAGGTATTCGAAAAGGCTCTGGCTGTAATGTTTTATACCAAATCCCTTTAGTTTTTGATGTCTCATTAAAATATTCTTTCCACTTCTCACAATTTAAGGCTTTAAATTTTTGTAAGATTTCTGTGTAATCATATAAAATATTTAAATCTATACCTTCACTACATCCTTTTTTTACCAATATTTTTTGCCTTTTCATTACCTGGTATACCAATGTGAGCTGGAACCCACTGCACTCTCAAGCTGTAACCTTGATTTTCTAATTGTGATATCTTTTTCAGTATAGCATAGGCTATCGATACACCTCTGACACTAGAAGCGCATCGAGCCAAATGCTGTAAGGCGCTCTTACTATCTGAAAAAATAACACTTTTTTTCCAACTTTTATTGCTTATTAATGTAAGAGCCTCTGAGATGGCAGCAAGCTCCGCTGACATAATGGTTAAATAAGTCTTAATTCTAAAGCAAAATTGCTGTTCTTCAGAGACAATTGTCACTCCTAAACTATCATTTGGTTTGGATCCATCCGGAAATATTTTGTGCCATCCTTCATACTTTTCGTTCAATTCGTTTATTACATTATATTTGAAATTAAAGTTATTGTAGTTAGTTACATTTACTTTTTTGTACACTATCTAGACCAACTTTAACTATATTATGTACATTTATACTTGTAATCCACATATTAAGTTTAAACATGAGTAAAGGATAAGTTTGATGGACTTCAAAATTTTTGGTTTCATTATATACAATTGAAATTAAGGGCTTTTTTTTCTTTTGCCAATACCTTAAGCAACATAAATTATTCAATCTGGATATAAGCTCTATGGTTATATTACTAGACCAAGATTGGCTCTTCAGACAAAATTTATAGGCAAGATATTGTCGTCTTAAGCAAAGGGGTGGCAAGTTAAGTTCGCTTTCCATGACATGAATTGGGGAGCTTTTAATAAATCCGCCGATTATACGTAAAGCCTGATTTTGAATTTTATCCAGTTTGGTTATGTGACTATTTGCACTATTATCATATAAGAAACAAGCATAATCTAAACGACTTCTAATTAATGCGATATAAAGTTTTCGCATATGTTTTTGATGAATGCCCCATGAAGAACCTACCAGTACTTTTAATAAATTTAATAGTTTTGATGATTTTGCAGTCAACTCATTGATATGTTTACTAAATGTTAAAGTTCGGTCTAACCACATACCCAGATATTTAATACATGGAACTATACTTAAAGAATTCTCATAAATAGTTATACTTGGTAATAATTTTCGACACCCTCTACTAAATACACAAACTTTTGATTTCGATATTGATAATTGTAAGCCCATATTCTCTAATAAGAGTAGAAATATTCGTAATGCCTTTTCAATTTCTAATTTACATGTATTCAAGTTTTTATTACTGATATAGAAAACAAAATCGTCTGCATATTGAGATATAAAGACATTTTTAATTTCATGACATATATTAAATGTTACTATATTGAACCATAATGGCGATATAGGATCACCTTGGGCAAGACCATTGGATGCCCATCGTGTTAATATGACCTGACCACGTTCATTTAGTATAGTCAAATGTCTTTCACTTCATAGTCTACACTTGTATAGTCAAATGTCAAATGTCTTTCACTCACTTTCACACAGGAAATTCCAAAAGTAAGTACAAATTTTTATTCCAGCTTTAATTTTGTCCAAAGTTTTAATTAGTGCATATAAAGACACGTTATTGTAGGCATTTTCTATATCAAGAAAACAGGCTATGGTAGGGGTGTTTTCAGAGAAACCAATTTGTATCTGGGCTTTTAACCGAGCTAGACAGTCAACACATGATTGAGATTTACGGAAACCTATTGTGTCTTTGGAAATTATTTCATTATTTTCAACGTACCATTCCAATTGCTTACCTATCATCAAGTGGAGAATCTTACACATACATGACATGAGCGATATAGGTCGCTATTTTGGTTCAGAATTAGGACCACGTTGTTTCCTAATGATAGCTATGATATTAGTACGTCGCCATTGGATTGGTACATAGCCTGTGTTTAAAATTGAGTTATAAAGCTTCAGAAGGAAATGTTTGGCTTTTGTTGGTAAATTAAAAATTAAAGAATAGGTAATACTATCACCACCTGGTGAAGTATCCTTTTTTTTTAAGCATCGCTCAAATTCGTGCATAGAAAAAACTGTTTCCAGCTGACTATTTTGTGAATGTATCATGGGAGTAAGATTTAAAACTGAATCTGGAGTTAATGATTGTAATAATTCTATTTGCTTTTCTGGAAGAACATGTGCACTGTAAGATCGATTTCCCTTAACCTATCGCATTTTGTTCCATAATTCAGATATCGAAGTTTCCACATTTGTGGAATCACAAAAATCAACCCAACTGCGACGTTTAGCTTTTGAAATAGCTTTTGTACATTCTTTTCTTATCCTTTAAAAAAAATCCAAATTTTCAGGGGTAGGGATTTTTCTAAAATTTTTAAGTGCTAATCGCCGACGCGCCACAGCTAATGATAATTCTGGACTCCAATATGACTTTGGTTTAAATTTAGATGAAGGATTCGTACATATTTTGAGTATAGGTATACTAAGGTCTACAGCGTTTTCAATTTTTTGCATCAAAAAATCATATCTTTCTTGTATCATATTATAACAATCCAAATTTCTTATTAATAACTCAGAGTTAAAATTTGATCTCAAATTCTCTTTATATTTGTCCCAATCGGCTAATTTGAAATTTCGTTTTGTCCTAGTATTCAATCTATATTCATAAAAATACATACTAAACCTTATAATTAAATGATCGCTACCTAAATTTTCTTGTAAAGTTTTCCAACTAAAGTGCGTGGCTATATCCGCTGAGGCAAATGATATGTCTGGCGAAGTTTGTCTCAAAACACCTTCAACTAAATTAACTCGAGTAGCTTCACCGGTATTAAGAGAAAAAAGTCCGTACTCTAATGACGCATCCCATATTTGGGTACCTCTAGTATCAGTCTTGTATGACCAGTTCGTATGATGTGCGTTAAAGTCTCCAGCAACAACAGACTTACGTTGTAAATTTTTAAATATTTCTTCCCAATCTGATCTAACAGTTTGTTTGCTGAAGGACAATAAATTGCAACAATATTTTCTAGTGTACTACAGTTACTTATTTTGACGTGTAATATCTCTATTCCCGAATCGTTAATACTAATTGGACTTAAATATGCATTAATAGATTTATGTACAATAATTGCGACACCGCCATATGAATCTAACCTGTCTAATCTAAATATATTGTATGAATTAATATGAACACTTTGTTCAACATCTAACCATGTTTCACTAATGATAGCAATATGATTTTTTTCAGTAATTAAAAGCTCTCCAAAACATAACAATTTAGGCTTAAGGCTTTGAGCATTCCATTGAAGTATATTTATAACTGAACTCTTTCTTCTACTATCCATTACAAAATGATATTAAATTTTGTAAAAATTCTCCTTTTACACAACAATTACGTACAAAATCTTTAACTTCCTCATAAATCAACTTTACACACATAACAATTTTCTCTTCAAAACTTTTTTCAGACCACAATATTGTATAAAACTTTAACAGCATTTTCTTTAACTCAAATTTGTAATGAGCCCCTTTCACAGAGCGTGTTTCCTCTGTATCGTCATGGCTGGACTCTTCTTGTGATGACATTGATATATCTACTAAAGAACTCGTCTTTTCCTTTTTCTTTTTTTTCTTTTCAACTTGTCTTTTACGTGAAGGTTTATGATTACTTTTTTTTCTTTCATAGCAAGATGTGTTCCAATTGTTACACTACTATATGTCTCCTTATCTGCTACTAAGATTTGTGACGATTTCGAGGTTGATGGTTGATTTTCAATAATATTAATAACCTTACTCTTTACTTCTTTTCTATTTCTTTCACAGTTTACTATATCTAATGCTTTCCGATAAGTTATATTTCTTTCTGCCATCATTTCCCTAATATTTTTTTCTTTCACATACATAGGACACTCTTTAGTTAACACAAAATGATTTCCGTGACAGTTCAAACATTTGTAATCCTTTGTATCACAATTTTCATGGGAATCACCACACTTAGGACAAATCTTCTTCTTCGAAGGGCAATATTTTAAAAAGTGACCAAATTGCCAACAGCCGCTATATTGACTAACGGGAAAAACATAGAGACCTACTCTAAATGGACAGTTGTAAGCTCGGACATATGGTGGCAAATTAGTGCTCTCGAAACATACTCTAACTGTCTCACTATTGACCCAGGTATCAATTTCTGCAATTCTTTTAAGTCTCTTAACAGCTATTATCTTACAATCAGCTTTTAAGATGTTTAAGATTTCTTCATCTGTTAAGTCCAAGTCCACACCCTTAATTATTCCATAAGATAGTGTTGTTTCATTTGTCATTTGCAACTTATAACCCAACTCAATTATTTTAGTGCAATTTATCAACATTTTCGCATCTTCTTTATGTTCAAAACGAACAAGTACCTTGAAAGGGCTTTTAAATCTAATCCGGGTAACATTTTTGATATTTGCATCTTTCAACAACTTTGCAAAGGCCATTTGCTTCGGTAAATGTTGAGTATAAGACACACTCACTTCGTGGTATTTACCAGAGCTAGCTTGGTTTTCCTCTACTCTCGTAAAGTCCGTAGTTATTGAAGGATTTGTATGCCGACTATTTTCTACATCCTTAGCATTACTCCTAATTAATCTTTTAGCACTTCTCGAAACAGTAATAAAATCATCCCCATCCGATTCATCCTCATCTCTTAATTTTCTTTTCTCAACAGTTTTTCTTTCAGATTGTGTATCCATGACAACAGAATCTTGTTTTGATAATTGTTTCAAACCTTTTTCACATTTATTAAGTATTTCGGAATCACTATTTTTTAGAAGTCTTTCTAATCGAAAAAACTTTACAGCTAAAGAAAGGCGCGTGGCGTTTTGAACAAAAGGTTGTTAATTTTTTTTAAATGCCATTGCAGTCGTCAACATCTTCAGTCAACATTTTTGAATGATCTTTCTTACTGTCATCATAAAAATTAGAAAGTACATAAATTATATTATTATTATTAACATTCTGTCAGTTTGTATCAGAAGTATTTAACGGTAATTTTACGAAGGAAACTAAATTTTTACGGAACATTTTAATACATTTCGTAGTTTAGGTACAAATTAAGATGTGATATGTTTTATATGGAATTTCAATTTAAACATTTATTCATCATTTATACCGATAAGGAACAAAGTCATCATTAATTTAACTTATATTTTAAATATAACCTAATACAGAAATAATTAATAATCACAATATAGGATCATTTAGAGATTAACTTTATAATTATTTTCTTTTTGAAGCAATAACTTTTATTTTTATTATTTAATTTATAAAATAAAGAAAAAGTCAAGAGTAATCCATGTAAATTAAACAATTTAATTTGTTTATATATTTTTAATATGAATACTATACTGAAATATTAAGAAGTCAAAACAGTTATCACTTCCAATGCGTTGGTATTAAGCACTCCCCGTTTTTTTTTTCTAAATTTAATACAAATCCTAAGTTTTATCAAAATTGGTTAATAAATGCCATCTCTACGAGATACATGTTTACCTAATGTTGATAAAGTTTTGATAAAGTTTAAACCAATGAGTGAACCCACTAATTAATATTTGGAATTATTACTTCTTAAATTGTATATATTTTAAGCGTGTTTGCTACATTTGCTTCTCAGGTTTTCATTTTTGGTTCTAATTTAAATGCAAACTTTCTTAATTAAAATATTGTTAAACAAGGAAATTAGAGATAATATAAATTAGAATAAATTAATCCAAGATAATAAAACTTAGGAAATATTAAGTTTTACTTATAAAAATGGTAACAACGTTTTTTCTACGGGGTGATAAATTTATTATTTACTGAATTTTACAACGAAGTATTTCCGATGCTAGTTATAAGTGTGATATAATGTAAAGATAACGCGTGGCTATTATACGACATCACGCCTTCGGGGATAATAAAACACATAAAGCCGTACAACAAACTTTCAACATCTACGTGACTAAGAACTACAAAAATAAAAATAAATATATATTGTATTTTAGTACAAAATTTTATATTTTTTGTAACTAGGTTAAAAAAAATATGCATATAAATTTCATATGTTCTATGACATTAACCACCCACTTAGTTTTATAAAAAATATTTTTTAAGCGATTTAATATTTTTTGATATTTCACAATACCACGACATATTTATTTTATAACCACCACTTTGGTTGATACCTATATATTTTTTAGTAGAATGCAAAAATAAATTATAAATTATAATAATTTTAAACTTTCAGCTTTGAATCGTGCCATATTTCTATATTTTTTAAATTATATATTGACAACAAAAGGTAACGTATAAAAATCAAGAAACTAGGCATCAATATTTCTTTCTATTAATGGATGGTTCCTTACAATTTTTTTCGGTGTCCTACGGACAGTTGACCCTTAGTTCAGTTGTATAAACTACTATCCGCCGGGTGTCGAGTCAATAGGTAAGGAGGACACGGGAGCAATGAAATTTTATTCAATAATTAGTGCCCAATTGGTTTAAAAGTGCGTTAAGTGCCTGGATGACCAAGCGCCGGCCGACAGTCCGATCGGTTTGTCCTAATCCAGCTAGAATCCGTTCTCTCTACGGCACCCGCTACAAAAAATAGTAATTGGAGTAGGCTACAGGATTGAATCTATGTTCACCGATAACTTTTTAAACCGATACTTCACCATTAAATAAAGAGGTAAATCAAAATGCAAGTAAGTTAATAAGGAAAATAACGAACTAACAATAACAACTCGTATGGTCTAAGTCCTCATTCTAAAACTTTTTAAAATAGACACCATCATCGACGTACGTACAACGGTCCCCCGACGCTACGACTAGAATAAGTACATAATAATATTATTCTTAACCTTTTTAGAGGTATTTTTAATATAATATATAATAATAATATAAATTATTTTCTTAGACAACGATACAAATACACAGAAGTACACGTTATAAATACTGAGAATATATTTAATAAACCACCAAACCCAGCAATACAGACATCTATGCTCAACACAGCCTGTCCCTGTCGGGAATCGAAGCCAAGCCCCATTGAACCGATATACGTTAGACGTCTGCGGTAACTACTCGACCTTTTGTATCGTTTATTAAAGTTATTATTGTCAATAATAAAAACTACTACCATATCATATATCATTAGTTTTTTTTTTAAATAATGTAGTACAGATAAAAGAAAAATAAAACTTTTCCAAAATATGATGTTTTTGCGATCATCTTACCCTCAAAATCATCAATACATTAAATATTTTCTTTGCAAAAGAGGTATCAGTAAAAATGTCCTTTTGACACCCTCGTCACATGCGTAAGGAAAATGCCAAGTTTATATTTATACATATTGCCTCGAAGGGTCAGGGCGGCTAATAAAACTAAATGTCGATTTATATCGAGTCTTGTTTGAATGTAATGTTAAATATTTTACATAAGAAAATGAGAATTATAAAATAGTGTTAAAATGATAAAATTAAATCACTTAACGGAATATTTTATGCAATGTAAGTTAAAGAATAGTGGTCTAAGATTTAATAGCCGGTTGTGCTTTATTGTATAAATATGATTTGAATCGCTTATTTATACTGTAGAACACATGCTATTTTCGATATAAATACATACTCTTGCCTTATTTGAGCATGGCATTTTTGGTTCAATCGTCGGATAGTGCGGAACTCTCTGGAACAACTATGCCTAATTAACAACTTGTATATTGCCAACTATGATTAGGAATGTTGGGAAGCTTCCAATTCTGATGTCACTATTTTTAATAATAATGAAAAACTTCATTTCTTTGAATATATTTTGTATCTATTAGATGATATCTTTATTCAAATTATTGAGGAATTTCGGAATTTCAGCCAACCTTTTGTATATTAATTACATGCACAAATAAAAAGATAAGCATGCAGTTACTTTGATTTTTTTTTTTTTTTTTTATACAAAACTAGGTTAATGCTTGACTACATTTCACCTGATGGTAAGTGAAATGTAGTCTTAGGTGGTAAAGCGCATTAACCTAGCAGCCTATTCACTCTCCTCTTGAAGACACTATATTTTGCCGGAAATACCGACGCAGGCAGATTGTTCCAGTCCTTCGCTGTACGCACTAAAAAAGATGAAGCATAGCGCTTCGTTCGGACAGGTGGAGTGTTCACAACGTAGGGATGGATACCCGCCGTGCGTCGGGACGTCCGGCAAAGGAACGGGGATGGGGGAATTAGGTCGTGCAATTCCTGCGCACACTCACCAAAATGTATCCTATAGAATACTGAGAGGCTAGCAATTCTACGCCTGTGTTCAAGGCTGTGGAGTTTGGCATCAACCAATTTAGGGTCGCCAATAAGCCTCTTTGCTCGCCTCTCAATTGAGTCCAGAACCGCAAGATGAGACTTTGCGGCACCAGCAAATATGTGACCACAGTACTCTACACACGACCGGATCTGTGCTTTGTATAATACAAGAAGCTGTCCCGGTGTAAAGTACTGTCGCACCTTCGCAAGTACGGCAAGCTTTCCTGCAGCTGCTCTTGCTCTGGACTCAATGTACCGACCAAAGTTGAGGTTCGAGGAGATCTCTAAGCCTAACAACTGAAGCCAGTCACTGTATTCCAAGGATACATTCTGGAAAGTAGGAGCCAAGCTGAAGGGGCTCCTTTTGGCGGTGAACAAACACGTCTGCGTTTTGGTGGCGTTGAATTTGACAAGATTGGCATTGCCCCATGCGGAGACTGCCTGAAGTTTGTCATTCAAACGTTGCACCATGGCTTCTCTTTCAGATTGTACTTCATCTCTACTAGCCCGAGAACTTGGCAGATATCTTTCTACAACTGTGCTGTCGTCTGCATACCCATAGATACCGGGCTTCAGCAGATCGTTAATGTGCAGCAGAAAAAGAGTTGCAGAAAGAACGGACCCCTGAGGTACACCGGCATTTATTGTCAAGGGTTCCGAAGAACACCCGTCGACAACAACACGGAGAGATCTCTGGCTCAAAAAGTCCGTTATCCAGCCAATCAGACCAGGAGATATACCGTACGCTGAAAGCTTGCCTAAAAGGCTCACATGCCAGACCCTGTCAAAAGCCTTCGAGACGTCCAGAGAGACGGCGACCGCTTCTCCGTTCCTCTCGATGGCTTCGCCTAAAATGTGTGTTGCGTACGCTAGAAGGTCCCCAGTGGACCTATTTCGGCGAAATCCGTACTGTCGGTCACTGAGGAGATCGTTACCTTCTACGTACGCTAGAAGCCGCGAGTTCAATACACGCTCCATAATCTTGCAGAGTATGGAGGTGATTGAAATGGGCCTAAAATTGGCAGGATCGGCACGGTTGCCTTTTTTGGGCACGGGTTGCACGTTGGCAAGCTTCCAGGATTCCGGCACTTTTCCAGTCTTGAAAGAGAGGCGATACAGACGTGTCAATACAGGAGACAACTCACCTGCGCATGTCTTGAGCAGAATGGCTGGTATACCATCAGGACCACTGGCTTTATTCACATCTAAACGACACAATGTTCTCCATACCTCTTTGTTCGTGATGCGGATTTCAGGCATCGAAATACCACAGTGAGGAAGATGTTCTGGAGAAGCATTGCCAGTGTCTAGATGCGAATTCTCAGCAAACAGAGAAGCAAATATATTCGCTTTCTCTGTGACAGTGTGGGCCAGGGATCCATCAGGCTTCAGCAGAGCAGGCAGTGAGGGTTGGCAGAAGTTCGACTCGATCGCTTTGGCAAGAGACCAGAAAGCTCGACTGCCAGTTGGTCTGACAGAGAGCTTTTCGCCATTCTTAACGATCCGATCAAGACGAGCCTTCCGCAATGCCTTTTTATAGGACTTGGCAGCTTGGTTAAAGGCTCTCTTCTTTGTACTTACATCCGGAGTTTTGCGGCTTCGAGCATCAGCCCAAATGAGGTATGCTGAATGTTTTCGGTCATGTGCATGACAACATTCGGCATTAAACCATGGGCGAGCTTTGCCACCGATGGGTACGTCAGCAAAAGGAATAAAATACTCCATTGCCTGATGCACCACATCGGTTATAGCATCCGCGCAACTCGACGGATCCAAAGAAGAGAAGCAGACCGGCCGCCAAGGATAAGACGCAAAAAAGTGCCGCATCTCATCCCAATCTGCTGACTTGTATTTCCATACTCGCCTAACACCATGTGGTTCGAAAGCTGGTGGGGAATATGTAAATACAGATTTCACCAGACAGTGATCGGAGGTTCCCAAGGGGGACGTGACCTCTACACGATACCTGTCCGGATCAGTTGTCAGCAGAAGGTCCAGGCAATTGGCTGTATGGCCTACCACATCTGGCACCCTTGTCGCTTGCCTCACCAGCTGAAAGAGGTCCAAGGACAACGCAAAGTTCCGCGCTTCTCTTCCAGCATGGTCGGTCTTCTGGTACGGGAACAGCCAGTCCTGATGACAGGCATTAACGTCCCCCAGAAAGACTAGCTGCGACGAAGGGTACTGATATAGAGCCATATCTGCAGCCTTACTGAGATACTCAAATAAACGAGTTGTCCTGGTCACCGCTGTGCGAACGATAGACACAGGAATACAGGATTTTTTCGTTTCCTGTGTCCACTAAAACCCATAGGGAAGAAAAAGTGGGGTCTTCAAGGTGACGGAGACGCTGGACACAGAGGTCGTTCCGCGCGTACACACTGACTCCGGCCCGTGAGCGAAAGTTGTGCTCTAACGAGTAACCGGGATAATCCAAGTATGCAGCGCTCAAAGGACATTGTATCTGCGTCTCCGTCAAAAAGAGCAAGTGCGGCTGCTCTGTCTCCAGGTGGTGGTGGACAGCTAAAAGATTAGAGTGCAAACCCCTGATATTAGTGAGGTGCACTTTAAATGAGGAGGAGTGCAACCGCTGTAAAAACATTTTCTTCTTTTTAACTTTCCTCATAAAAAAATAAAATAAAAGTGAATAGGGATGGGAAATGGCAGTTGAACGAGGCGGTACGTATCAAACCCGACTTCGAAATTGGTGATGTCTTGCCGCTGGGAGGCTAGCCTGGAGACTGCGGGGACGCCCGAACCCCCCCAGGGATCGCCATCGGGCCTCCTCGCCTGGTCGCCAACCAGCACGATGGAGCCACCCTGGGATTTTTCGCAGCTGGTGGGGCAGCCTTTCGTGGGTGGCTAACCCACTAATTGGGCCCCCAACTATCTGCGGGCGGCCAGCGGAAAGCCGTCGCTTCGGATCCCGCTACCCTCCACGACTAGACACCCGACAAAACAAACACCAACCCGACGTCAGACCGGTTCGCCAACGCACCGCAACTGTTCAGACCCATTTCCCATAAACGGCTTCATCGAGCAACGTGCCGGAACACGACTAGGTCGCTTTGCGGCACGACTCTGCCCGATGGGTGGTAACTTTGCCGGCGACCGGATGTTATGGTCTACCACCAAGAAAAAATATTTTCTTTGCAAAAGAGGATATTTAACTAAAAGAAAATATAGTAGACCTAAGATAACGTTAAAAAAAATCTATTACATTTTGTTAATAATTCTCGTAAATTCGTATAACAATAACGTAGAATATTTGAGCAACTGCAAGTAAATAGACAAAGTAATTTTATTTCACCGAACCATTTATACTATAGGTAAGCATCAATCATTGAACAAATTACACTCTTTTTGTGTCAATGTTCTATGTGTTACTTATATTTTTTGCTTCTTTTGAAGTATGGTATTGTATTATAATACAATTCAGTGTATTCAATGCTAATTTTACGTATTTTACACAAACGTTCTATAGTTTTTACAAAAAAAAACTCTGAACTGTAATTGA
Source organism: Napeogenes sylphis (assembly GCA_959347405.1). Lineage (NCBI taxonomy): Eukaryota > Metazoa > Arthropoda > Insecta > Lepidoptera > Nymphalidae > Napeogenes > Napeogenes sylphis. Next base: position 4,549,755 of record OY365783.1, read on the forward strand.
TAGTATAGTAATTATTTTCAAATGGTAGCTTAATAGCTTATGAATATATATATATATATATATATATATATAAATTATCCAGTGTCCGTTCAAAATATGAATTATTTTAAAATAATAAAAAATATCATGAATCAAATAAAGAAAACAAAAAATGAATTATGTGTCAATTTATAAAATACAAAATGATCTAATTAAATCGTTTCAGACTGAAGTTTGAGGATTACCTCTAATCAGAAAGGGTACTATTGAGTTTAACATACAATAATACGTTCAAATTAAACATAATATTCTAAGGATAACACAATACCATTCAACGCATATTTAAAGCTTGGGCATCAAAGATACGTGAGTACTTCTCGTACGTATGTCTACTGTCTAGTTAGCAGCTTAAGACATGCTTTTGAGTAAGGATTTCGCAGGATGGGCTTAATGGGAGCTCTTAAGATTCTGTCGTACGTGATGGACGGAGTTAGAGACGTTGCATATATACTCTATATAGAATAAGAACATAATGGTAATGTAGCCTTAATGTTTTGTGCGCATAATAGTACAGAGATAACGGTTGTATTCTTCATATTTTTTTAGATAAGCTTTAGTACGTTACAAATATATAATAAGTACAGTAAATGTACATTGTGATGGGTACATGGGAATATATAATTTTCATATAATTATATTATATTACCTATATAATTTTCATATATTCGTAATGTTTTGAAATATCTAAAAGTTATGTTTGTATGATAATATGTAAATGGCTAATAAGTAAATAAAAACAGTTTCTTATTCTGTTCCATAATGATAAGTAGAACCTGTGTGAATGTTATAACATAATCATAAAAATTGTCATCGTTCTATCTTATATTATATTTCAGAATATGAGTTTGTATTTGTGACATTTTAATTACTCCACTGAAAATCATGAAATTTTGCAGACACGTGGTTAGAGGTACAATAAAGGACATATTTTTCATCCCGAAAATGATGATGATTTTTTTTTTGGAAAAAAAACAGACATCCTCACAGAACTGATTTTTATGTAGGTACACAATGCAGATGGAACCACTAACAAAACATCAATAGAACTAAATAAACATAAAGTTCTATTAATAATATATTAAAACCCCTAAATTACATTTATAAATTGGTATTAGTATAATATTTATGAGGAATATAACGTTCATAATATCTAGTTTTATTTTAAGGTAACCGCATTCCTACGTGCATTATGGGGTGATTTAGAAACTAACAATAGTACATTACAATTTACGCATTCATATATTTAGTTAGTTATTTCTAGTTACTAGTTTTGTTTACCAAGTGGCCGAATAATATTTAAGTATATTGTGATTGAAGTATTTTTTCCACAAAAATGTTTTTAGCTTTTCGTTTCACTTTGTTAAACAAAAGCGCTTGCAAAATTGGAAAAATTGATTTCAATAAAAAACATTAATGTATAAAGTAAACAATTTTTTTCAAATTTATTTGTATAACCGTCATATTTTATAAAGTTGTATGCATTTCATGTTACTAAAATTTCATACTAAAAACTATTATCCTCCTTATGAAAATAAAAATAAATATACAGATAAATATGCAAATAAGAAAGATATTATTTACCAATTTTAATAAAAAACATATTGATAAGATTATTTCTGTATAAAACTAAAGAATCAACTGTATCAAAGTGATAATATTATTTCACGTTTTATTAATTTAATATATTAAAATTAATATAACATTCTTTAACAAAATAAAGGGAATAATTAACATATATTATGGCCACATGTCATCCAGGTACCGGACTTCTCAAGACCGGAAATGTCATCTAGGTAAGTACTTCATTAACATGTAAGTACTTACCTAATTACATACATGAATTAAACACATTAAAGAAAAATGCATACAAAAATTAAACACATTAAAAAAAAATCATTCAAGTTAAATAAACTTGATATTTTTGTTATTAAATTGGAAGATTAAAGAGGTTTAAAATATAATTAATTTAAAACAAACTCGAATATAAATTAACTCAGAACGAGCCGCTGAGCTGACTGTAAATCCGGTAAAATAATTATTATTTACAACCATCTCGTCGGATGTAGGAAGTTGTCGCTTATTTACTTCAATTAGTTAAACCACTTAGTTTGCAAACATTTTGATAAACAATGATAACGTATAAATTTAACTACGAGTTAATAGTCAGAAGTTATTGGTTTTTGTTATCATATTCAAAGGAGATTTATTATAATTTGTTAATAATTATAAGCGTAGAGTTATACAATTTACGCTTTGTGAACAGTTTTATTTTTTTTTCTTCAATACGGAGGCAGGCCCTTCAGAAAGTTTAGTAAAAAACTTTTATGTAATGTTATGAGTATATTTCTTTAATTTTATTTGACAAAATAGAAATAAAAATGGGTTGCAAATTTAAATGTACTTTTTATTAGTATTACTTAAGAGAACATTTTCTGTCCATGTATTTTTACAATCTCAAAAGCAACTTGTAATTCTGATGATTCGTTTAATTAACTCGAGTTAGCTTTTATGCACAAGGCGCCTTCTAAAACAATTGTGCTTCTTTGGTATAACAAATTCCGCTGGTATAACGCGTTTGCCGTCAGTCAAATTTGAAGGATGAAGAAGAAGTGGTCACTCTAAATGCTGTTACGGAATAAAACGTGCTACAAGTGAAAAACATTATTTAACAAAACAAAGGAATCACACACGAGCAGATTTAGCAATAATCTGCACATTTAATCCTTAAGTGTTCATGATATTCTTCGTAATTACAATTATGTAAGAAGGATTGTCTGGCACTGGATACACCACGGACGTTTGATACTGGAATTTTGGATACTGGAATTGGATACTTGGAATTGTAGCATGACATGACTGATAAATTCGATGCCGGCTTTTCTCACTGGGATATCAATAACAGGTGACGTATAACCCAAGATACGTGGCCTGTTACCGATATAACAATATGATTCAGAAACAAAACACCAGTTAACAGTATGGTAGTTTCAAAAACCAACCAACGCCTGTGAAGGTGAAAAATAGTATATATTAATTTTGTTACTCCTGAACGGAATAATAATATTATTGATTCCACATGATTTTGTTATTTTATGGGACTCGAAGGACTTTTGTTACGCGCTACGACAACGCGTTTACGCAATTCGTGATTAATGCAAGAGATTTTCTAGGTGTCACCAAACCAAAAAAACTTTTGGGTCATGCGCCTGACAGCCCTAATTTTTGTACTGAGTGACTTCTTTACGTTCCCTAAAAACTAAAAAACTGGCTCAAGGGCCTAAAGTTTTTCATCGACATAAATTGCACTTATTGTATTTGAGAAGGCCGTGTTGTGTAATTTGTTTCATATCCAATGTTAAAGACATTAGTGAGTGCCTTGAAAATATTTAATAATTAAAATTGTTTTTTTTTCCAATTTTACGAATATTTTCCTATTAAGGAACTGTAAAATATTTAAGATCGAATGTTTGTTTATTAATGTATAATAAAATGTTTATCGGGATCAACTTTATACGTAACTATGTATTTCTCTACCTATCTAGTTAATGTCACCGGTTTATTTTTTCTTTGAGTTCAAATCTGTCCAAAATGTTAATGAACAAATAATATATCCCGAATTTAATATAGTCTATTTTTAAAATGATTATGGTATTAATAACTTAATCATTTTAAATATAGACTAGATCGTGTAACTCAATATTTTAAATGTTAAGTAAAAACTAGTTTTACTAATAATAAATTATAGAAAATATTACAATATTTTGCTGGTCATGCTTTAAAGTGTAACAATTATAAAAACAAAATATAAAAATAAACAAAATAAACTCTTCTGAGTAGTTAATTCTTTTATCTCTTCATGTATCTTGTACAATGTTTGATTTCTAGTGACAGTATTTTAAGCAGTGCCGGCAGTGAGACGGTCCGGTAATTGTTAACGCCCGGGCGTTCCGGAAGCTCAAACATTATTAATTACATAATTGCACTAACTGCCTTATAGTTGAAACAATAATCAACTCGTTGAGTTTGGTATGATTAACCCAAACTTATTATTTCGACTCCTTATTGTTATATATGTCGGTGTTGTTATAATTAATTATAAATCTAAACACATTCGAATAAGATAATATAACAACATTTAAAATATCCCGAAAAACATTCTCACACATTTGTAAAAAAACGTTGGAAATAAATTAGGTTTTCTCTCTCTAGGACCTTGTCATCTCTGATTATTTTATTACTATTTTGTATACTAATTAATTATAATTACTTACATGTAATTTTAACTACTAAGATTCCAATATATGTTCTAATATGATGGTTTAGTTATTTAGCAGCAATAATTGTATCTTTGTATAATTCTATGTCTATACATTTATTGTTAAAACTATTCTGAATCAAGACTTAGAGGTTGAATGGGTTTTGCATAAAATTTGTAAATAGAAAGAAACGAAGGATAGGGATTATTTGAAATTTGAACTAAAATAACTGACCTAATAAAACCGCTTCTATTCTGTCTGAAATTAAAGGCCCAAATGTGGTTTATCGTCATTCATAAATATTAATGAAAAATTTTTGTTTAGATAATTATCTCAAAACAAACTGTTGAGCCAAATATTTTTTAACAACCCATTTCAATACTGCACAGTTTATAGTCATGTTTAGTTTACCGCTAACAATATTGTATAATAAAACTACGAAATTTTTAATTAAATGAGAGTTAAACATTAATGTAGAACTTTCATTCAGGTTCGTCATATTACATACGTAACAGCAAATCTGTTTTAAAATGTCTTAGCAAGTCACTGAACGTGTGTTTATTCGCGAACACAGATGTTCTATGAGCTTGTAAATTATAAATTACCTGAAACAAAGGAAGTACTCGTTAGTTAAAAGGACATCTTAAGTCATTAAAAATAACATCTATAGTGTTTGCAGTCATTCTTATTTATCTTTTGTTCGTTTCTTTTACTTCAAACAGACTAGTTCAACTAAGGTTGTTTAAAAGAAAACTGTTTATTTTTTTTCTTCATCACGAATAATAAAATGTCTACTTATCTTTCGCAGACATAACGGAGTTTTTAAACAATTTTATAAACTAAGTTAGTAAGATCTGAGAGGACTTTTAATATTTGTTGTTGTTATAATAGTCTAGAGAGATGTAAATTACTTAATCATAATGAATTGACTATAAAATAAAATTTATTAATAATGTTTTTTAAAGAATGAATGAATGAAATATACTGCTTTGTAAAAAAAAAATATTTTATAATGCTGATTATTGACCGTTCTCAATTTTAACTTATTTCAATGATTACTAAAGTTATTTTTACATGAAAATGAGTAATATAAATATAGATCTCCAATAATAAATCTATTTGCTAATAGCAAGATGATGGATACATTATTTTTGTAAAGTTTTCTGAATTTGACGCAAGGTAAAAATCGTTGTGTAAGCCGGAAAGCTTACCGATTAATGTCTTTACTACAACGACAAAGATGTTTTTTTAATGTTAAAAAGTCTACTGTTGCTACAATTGTTAAAAAAATTGTCACTAGAAATAAATCTTAACATCTGTGCTGTTTTATCAAAAATACTAAAATATGTACCAAACAATTTCCTTTGTTCAAGAAGAACGCTCCATATTCAGAACTTAATTAGAGTATTTCAAAATCTCCAAAGATTTTCGAAGACTGACCTATGATCAATAATAATAACTTTCTATTTACCATGAATATTATATTTTTTAATTTATATGCCTAATATGTACATTGCTTTTACGCTTAACCGTAACTCAGTGGAAACTTGCGTCTTTGTCATAACATTTTCAGGCACTGCCACATTTGACTCTTGTTCGATCTCTTTTCTTCTTATACTCACTCTTACATACTTAAGACTCATCTGGTTATATGCCTTTTATTGCTTGAAATTACGTAACGAACACTGTTGTTCTTAGGTGATCAAAATAAGTCTTCCTCTTCCTATCAGAAACTTAGACTACTGCAAAATAAGTTACAGATACATATTTATTAAATAAAACTTCCAGTCAGCGTGTAAAATTAATGTTAAAGAATTTCTACGAATATATAAGTACACTAAACCAATAACATCATTTCTATTAGTTTAATATTCAATAATTTTATAAACGATAATGTAAATTCATCATTACCGTAACTGAATATTATTATAATTTACTTCACAGAATCAAATTCATAAAACTACATATGAGACGTTTAATTCCCTAGCTGACGTACGACTCAATCTTCAGAGCCCTATGAAGATCAGTCAAAAGAAACCCTTACTGAAAGCATGTCTAAAGCTTGTTCTATTTGGTTTCTTCTTCTTCTATTTTGTTTTAGATTTTATTTCTACAAATTATTACATTATAAATTAAGATATTTTAAAATTTTAACGAGTTAATAAATGTTTAAATTGCATTAGAAAATCCCTTTAATACCATTTTTTATTGTTATTTAAACCATGTTAGTAAAAGAAGTTAAATAGCTCAATAACCATTAAATTATAATATTGGTTGGCTTTAGTATCAATTATTGAACACTTGTTTGAAAATATCTATAAACATGTATAGTCATGTTAAGCTTATTTAAATTTATATAAATATAGAATGAAAAATAAACCGACACGGGCAGGGACTCGAACCCACGACTACTGGGAAACCGTCCCGTCGCTCTACCAACTGAGCTACCGTATCGCTGTCCCCCTCGGTGAATTAAGCATTCAAGGTTAGGACTTTCGAAAGAAACCTAATAGATGTCACTACCGTCCCCATAAAGACGATCACATATAGAATGCTTAATTCACCGAGGCGGACTGCGATACGGTAGCTCAGTTGGTAGAGCGACGGGACGGTTTCCCAGTAGTCGCGGGTTCGAGTCCCTGCCCGTGTCGGTTTATTTTTCATTCTATATTTATATAAATATTGAACACTTCCTCTTTCTTCTTTTCAAATAAACTCAGGTATGGAGTTTATATAAATATAGAATAAAAAATAAAGCGATAGGGCAGGGATTCTAAAATTAAAGGTATTTTATTAAATAAATCTGACTATAACACTCAAGAGTTTTTGGTGGATAGAAATGTATGGAACTTGGGTCATTGACTTATTTGCAGGGTTAAGGTTATAATGTGTAATCAAACATGGTTAAATTTCATTCAAAAAGAGCAACTGTTGAGTTTCTCGCCAGCTCTTCTCAGCAGAACAGTATTCCGAGCTGGTGGTAGCTTACTCACAGACTGACTATACTGACCAATTTAATGTAATTGACGATTCAAAAGTGCGTGTAAATGACTACTTGAATAAAGATATTTTGAATTTGAATTTGAATTCGAACCCGCGACCTCTAGGAAACCGTCTCGTCGCTCTACCAACTGAGCTACCTTATCGCTGTCCGCCTCGGTGAATTAAGCATTCTATATGTGATCTTTTTTATCGGGACGGTGGTGATATCTATAACATCGAGAGGAGCCTAATAAGTAAGCCCAGAGGTTTCGGGTTCGAATCCCTGCCAGTATCGGTTTATTTTTCATTTTATACTTATATTAAGTCCATACCTGAGTTTATTTGAAAAAAAGTAAGAGCTTTTAGACTATACATGTTTACAGATATTTTCAAGGATCAGGTATGGAGTGTTCTAAAATATGCGGAGTGTTCTAAAATATCAATGAGCAAGGAAAAATACGAAAGAGTCCTAAATCGATTTTCGATAACCTCCGATATTAGTAACAATGACTTTTATGAAAAGAACATAACGACTAAAAAGATTATATTTTAAATTACAGGGCTGTATTAAATCCTTTTAGAAATACCAATTCGAATCGAATTCGAATTCGAATCGAATCGAAACAATCCATACATGTATTATATAATATTGGCATATTCCCCACTAAGATGGGTTATCAACAAGTAATTTATGTAATTCTTCTTTCATATTAAATAAAAATCACTATAATAGTAATAAAAATCCAGACCAATTACACACATTGATCTAACCCCTAAGTAAGCAAATTATTTGCTTGTATTATGACTGTTAGACGACGATACGAATATATAGAAATACACATTATAAATACTGAGAATATATTTAATATTTTTATTTATTTTATTTATTTATTTATATCTTTTCCACTTAGAATCATAATCAGTGATCACTTGTGTACGTCAACATGGAAGTGTCAGGAGGGCCTATTATGATACTAGATTTATCGTAATAAGCCCTTCTGAAAAAGCACTTTCCATCTTAATGTTAAAGCTATGAGGGTTCCAAACGCGTCCTGGTCTGAGAAGAACCACACAACAAACTCAGCCGGATATATTTTTTGTTATTGTGATCACTGTTTCACAAACGTCAAACTTAAATGCAAATTTGGAACAACTAGAACCGTCGCAATCAATCGGAAAAGAAGCCTAATGATTTCAGGCAACGAAAATTAAATAATAATAACAGAAAATATATATATATAAATCTTCGGCCTGCCACACAACCATTCACCGCAAGCAGCGGCAATAAACGATAAAATAAACGACCATACCCAGAAATACCAACATCTATGTTCGTCACATACGCGCCTGTCCCTGTCGAGAATCGAACCCGAGCCCCATTGCATAGCTATACGTTAGGCGTCTAACCACTCGACCAACGAAAGTTAACTTAAATTTCTTTGAATTATGCTTGCATAATTTACTACTTTCGTATTACGATTACGTACATTCACTAAACAAGTTTACCAAAATATGTACCCTTAAGACAACCATTGTAACATACTTATATATTGTTTTAATTGAACTTAAAAAAAAAATAACAACTTTGTTTAATTTTAATTTGTAACAAAAAAAACATTGTATCGAATATTGTTAGTAATTTACTTTCAAAACTTACGACACCAGTCCGATTCAATTTAATCAGTCAATGATTTTTAAATACAACAACAAAAATAGCTGTAGAAGAACCTGTTGTTGTTTGCAGGTGACTGGTAAGTAGGTTAGTTTGTTAAAAGGCGGTAGTAGTATTTAATTCCTGATACAAATAATATTCATGTACATACCTACCTTGATTTTTCGCTCAATAATAATCAAAATATAAAATAATAACAAAATATAAATATGGGGTACGTTTATACTATAATATTAGTATTATATATTCATATGTAGTATTTATATAAATTGAATGCTGTTAAGCTGTGATTTTTCATTCGATACTATTTTATTGGTCATTCGTCTCGTTCTGTATCAAACGGTGGCCATTTTTTTTCAGGGATGAACAATTGTATTACTGAATTATTTATTAATTTTCATGTTGTTTTGTGTGTGTGATTACACAATTCTGTGTGTGATCCAAAGTTTATTGTTCACATTAGTTTTTAAAACTTACCGTGGCGGAAGATATTCTCTTACGTAAAAGAAACGTTATCTCTCCCGGACGATTTACATTTTCTGATAACTATACTATATGTCTATTATAAATATATATAAGTTAATTCATAATAATAATAATAAATATAGTCTGTCAAGATCACGGAACAATTATTTCAATTGGATACCAACTTAGTTGATGAATGTTCGTAAACCTAAATAATCATTTCATTATTAACTTAGAGTTACTTACAGTTATCTACAGATGCTAATATCCGGGGCTTAATGGCTTCCAGCAGATGGAGGCGTGCTATAAATTCCAATCTATAATCAATAATGACGATCTCCGCAAGATTACTGATTTCTCAAATAGCATGTAAAAACCTGGTATAATGCAATTCGACTTTCTTCAAGTTTTGTTCTGGATATACTAGCGCAAAGCTCAACCTAACTGTTAATTGTTACTTCTTTTTTATTGTTGAGTGACAGCCAACTAATATTTATGATGAAATAAATGAATGAACCTTCTAATCACTGACTTTTAAAATAGAAACCTTAACAACCATGTCTGTTATAAAATCAAACGTAGATTTTTTTCTTTTGCAACGAAGTCTGCTTCCCTTTTTTATTTTTTAATGTCATTAAGGTACATTAACATTATTTTGTTACCAGATCCCCGAGTAAAGCTAATTTTAATGTAAACTTTGAAATATTATATCCTTTTGTTAGTTTTATTTTATTTAACTATGTTTTTGAACCGTACGGAGACAAAGATTTATTAGGTGTGCTTCCTTAAATACCTTTATTTTCAGAGACCTCAGGAGTCTAATATTGTATTAAATTTTTTGTAGAATTTACTAAATTTTATTTTTTTTCCTGTCATTTCACAATCCTCATTTTTATACAAAGTTATGTAATTTAACAAAAAAGTAAAAAGCTAAAAAAAAATATTCTCTTGAGTAAATCATTTTCTATCTCCATCGTTCGTTCATAGAGTGATAAAAACTTTGACCTAAATATTTTTAAAGGGCTTTACCCGAGATAGGTTATAAAATGAATTCTTTACCATATATATGAACGGATTTATTTGTTCTCGTTAATACACACTATATATAAAAAATATCTTACGTGTCTGTAAGTGTCATAGTTTCAAAATTTTTTACTATCTATATTGTTTATCACACAATCAGTCAGGACAATTTTTATAAGTTATAATTATTTTTATACGAATATTGTATATAATTTTTAATAAAAATGATTAAAATATATAAATCGTGGAATTGAACTTGCCACCGTACAATCGTCAATGCAATTGTTGATACATTTTTCATGCTATGTTATGAAAGGATAAGGAATATAATTGAATTCATGTGAATTCCATTACATTCCTTGATAATTCAGCAATATTTTGGTTGTAAAATATTGCATATGTTTTATCATTTTTTATATTAAAAGAGACACAATAAAAATACACAAAGATAATAATAACATTATTCTTGTGTCTATTATTTTCATTTATCACTTATATATTTCAACATTCTAGCTAAAATTCACTAATTAATAGTCATCACAACATGGGTTTATTTATTAAAATGATAAAAGGTAATACATCCGTGATGAAGTTACCTGATATATATTCCGTATTAAATGTTATGAAAATAAATTCTGTAACAAAATCTCAAATACACACTCTTTTAAACTGTCATCATAAGTGTCAATTGGTTGGCATCAACTACCTACAGAATTCAAGATTCAGAAGTATGTTTGGTGAGGATTTTTTATAAAATGGCAATACCCACGCTACATCATATTAAAAAGGATAAATCATATTTGCAATTAATAGAACAACAAATGGTTACACGATTTTATATTTGCGAATTGATCTGGCATTTCATTTACTCGACCGTAATTTTGTTAAAGTTACAGTGAGATACTATGAACCATTTCCTTAATCTGTCACTCCTAAACTTTACCATCGGTACAATTACCTTCGACACATTTCGTGATTTATTCAGCAATTCCGAGACTCCCAGAAAAAAAACGAATGATTGTATTGTATATGATTATTTACTGACTTAACAATATTTTCTTATAAGAATAACAATGACAATAGTAAACATTATTTTATTTTTATTTACTATTAATAAGTTTCTAGGTTTTGCTTATAATATTGTGTGTAGTTTAATTAAGAACATCTATAAAAAGCTTGTTTTATATTTCACTTTATTTTCGCTTTAAATCTTATACAAAGATGTTCATTTTAGATAAGACACTATGACACTATGACACTATAATGAACTCGAGGTTATTCTAAATTAGAGTACAAAGGTTTTATAAGTGAACTGTCAAAAAATGCTAAAAAAATGTACGGCTACGAAGCAAATTGCCGGTATTCAGATAGCTAGAGTGTGAAATTAATTTACATATTGCGCCGGAGAAGTACTAATATACTTTGCATAAATTAATTTTACAAATTAATTCGTGAAATAAATTATTTCCAAGATGACATTAAACAAAATATGTTGTTGAATGGGTCAAATATTTTAAATACTCGTTATACCATCTCAATATAATATCAAGGCTCTTCTTCTTTTATTTACCTGGAGAGTTTTTCGAAGAGTTATTTACTCTGATTCTTCCGCCAATTTGAATGCAACCTCCTGATATTCGATCCACCTGAAGGCTGGGAATTTTTGAACGCCTGAAGGCTTGGAATTTTTGAAAATTGAGGCAAATAAAATGAGGCATTGCATAGTATAAATCTGGTATATTATGGTATTTTAATTGCGAAATCGTAAAACATTTTGTTCACAATGCATACAATAAGAATCATTAAGGTTGTACAAAGTTATAAAAGGATACGTATTTTCCACTTTCATATTTAATTCAAATTCAAATTTACTATTGTTCATAACCAAATATTGTAAACAGAAATTTCCATAAGCACCAATCTAATCAATTCTATATGATAAAAAAATATATAGAAAAATTAAAGAAAACATATAAAAGACATGATGTTACTATAAAGAAAACAAAATAAGAACTACTATAAAAATCACAACGAAAACAGGGCCATAATTTTAAATATGTCAAGTTTTATGCATTAAGAAAATTCTGTAATAACGGAGTACATCTGATTTAAGCTTTATGATTATCCCTCAACTTGAAAGAGAATTATCCATTCGACCCTCATTACTGTAAGATGTTGAGAACATCTCGCTCTATGCTGTACCGAATTGGTACTTTATACTGTCTCTACAGTTACTGGTAAAGTTTGTTGATTTTATTATCTTGGCGTAAATTATAACAAAGTAATTGTGATACATGTTCATTAATCGCTAACTTGCTGGTTCTTAAAAAAACATACAATTTCTACTATAAGGTATTGTTGACTAGGAATGTATTTAACATCTTTTAATTATGTTACTAATTTCTAAACTCAAAATTTTATTAAAATTGTTGTACGCATAACGTGTATAAGGAGATTGGTATTTTTTAGTAGGACACCAAAAAATTATTGCATATATTTGTTATTTATGAAGTGTGTAAGATATGACCTAACTTTATTAGCTATTAAGAGATGAAAACTTTGGAGCGGAAATAAAAATGAGTAGTAGTGAGTAATTGTGTAATTGTTTGTTAAAAAAATATTGTTATATTTTAGTATGTGTCACACACACATTAGAAAACATTACATAATACAGTGGAACAATGATAAAATTACTCTTTTGAGTAAATCATTATTGTATCTCTTCATGTAAGATACATCTATCTATCGTTTGATTTCAAGTGACACTGTTTTAAGCAGTGCCGTCAGTGAGCCGGTCCTGTGATTACTAACGCCCCGGTTCTAGGGTGGTCATTAAAAAAATTTGTACGGAATAGTAATTAGTACGGAACGGAAAAAATTAGTACGGAATAGTAATAGTAATTAGTACGGAAGCTCAAACATCATTAATTTTATCATTGAACTAATTGGCTTACAGTTGAAACAATAATCAACTGGTTGATTTGTCTTGACTCCATTAATTTGATCTATATCAAAATTTAAAATGTTAAGTTACGCTATATTTAAGTTACACAAATAGAGGAAAGTGTAATAAAAGCCGTTTTATGGGATAATGCCTCAACGGTAAAAATATTTATTACTTCCACATAATAGTTTAGTGGGCATATTACTTATAGAGAAATAAGTAAGTATTGAGTTTCATCTATTGGCGAAAATATTTTTGGTGGTAGACCATAACATCGGGTCGCCGGCAAAGTTACCACCCATCGGGCAAAGTCGTGCCGCAAAGCGACCTAGTCGTGTTCCGGCACGTTGCTCGATGAAGCCGTTAATGGGAAATGGGTCTGAACAATGGGTCTGCGGTGCGTTGGCGAACCGGTTTGACGTCGAGTTGGTGTTTGTTTTGTCGGGTGTCTAGTCGAGGAGGGTAGCGGGATCCGAAGCAACGGCTTTCCGCTGGCCGCCCGCAGATAGTTGGGGGCCCAATTAGTGGGTTAGCCACCCACGAAAGGCTGCCCCGCCAGCTGCGAAAAATCCCAGGGTGGCTCCATCGTGCTGGTTGCCGACCAGACGAGGAGGCCTGATGGCCGTCCCCGCAGTCTCCAGTCTAGCCTCCCAGTGGCAAGACATCACCAATTTCGACGTCGGGTTCGATACGTACCGCCTCGTTCAACTGCCATTTCCCATCCCTATTCACTTTTATTTTATTTTTATTTTTTTTATGAGTAAAGTTAAAAAGAAGAAAATGTTTTTACAGCGGTTGCACTCCTCCTCATTTAAAGTGCACCTCACTAATATCAGGGGTTTGCACTCTAATATCCTAGCTGTCCATCACCACCTGGAGACAGAGCAGCCGCACCTCTTCTTTTTGACGGAGATGCAGATACAATGTCCTTTGAGCGCTGCGCACCTGCATTATCCCGGATACACGTTAGAGCACCATTTTCACTCACGTGCCGGAGTCTGCGTGTACGCGCGGAACGACTTCTGTATCCAGCGTCTCCGTCACCTTGAAGACCCCACTTTTTCTTCTATATGGGTTTTAGTAGACACAGGAAACGAAAAAATCGTGTATTCCTGTGTCTACCGTTCGCACAGCGGTGACCAGGAGACAACTAGATTATTTGAGTATCTCGGTGAGGCTGCTGATATGGCTTTGCATCAGTACCCTTCAGCGCAGCTTGTTTTTCTGGGGGACTTTAATGCTTGTCATCAAGACTGGCTGTTCCCGTACCAGAAAACCGACCATGCTGGAAGAGAAGCGCGGAACTTTGCGTTGTCTTTGGACCTCTTTCAGCTGGTGAGGCAAGCGACAAGGGTACCAGATGTGGTAGGCCATACAGCCAATTGCCTGGACCTTCTGCTGACAACTGATCCGGACAGGTATCGTGTTGAGGTCACCTCCCCCTTGGGAACCTCCGATCACTGTCTGGTGAAATCTGTGTTTACATATTCCCCACCAGCTCTCGAACCACATGGTGTTAGGCGAGTATGGAAATACAAGTCAGCAGATTGGGATGAGATGCGGCACTTCTTTGCATCTTATCCTTGGCGGCAGGTCTGCTTCTCTTCTTTGGATCCGTCGAGTTGCGCGGATGCTATAACCGATGTGGTGCATCAGGCAATGGAGTATTTTATTCCTTTTGCTGACGTACCCATCGGTGGCAAAGCTCGCCCATGGTTTAATGCCGAATGTGGTCATGCTCAAGACCGAAAACATTCCGCATACCTCATTTGGGCTGATGCTCGAAGCCGCAAAACTCCGGATGTAAGTACAAAGAAGAGAGCCTTTAACCTAGCTGCCAAGTCCTACAAAAAGGCATTGCGGAAGGCTCGTCTCGATCGAATTGCTAAGAATGGCGAAAAGCTCTCTGTCAGACCAACTGGCAGTCGAGCTTTCTGGTCTCTTGCGAAAGCGATCGAGTCGAATTTCTGCCAACCCTCACTGCCTGCTCTGCTGAAGCCGGATAGATCCCTGGCCCACACAGCAACAGAGAAAGCGAATGTATTTGCTTCTCTGTTTGCTGATAATTCGCATCTAGATACTGGCAATGCTTCTCCAGCACATCTTCCTCACTGCGGTATTTCGATGCCTGAAATCCGCATCACTAACAAAGAGGTATGGAGAACATTGTGTCGTTTAGATGTGAATAAAGCCAGTGGTCCTGATGGTATACCAGCCATTCTGCTCAAGACATGTGCAGCTGAGTTGTCTCCTGTACTGACACGTCTGTATCGCCTCTCTTTCATGACTGGAATAGTGCCGAAATCCTGGAAGCTTGCCAACGTGCAACCCGTGCCCAAAAAAGGCAGCCGTGCTGATCCTGTCAACTACAGACCGATTTCAATCACCTCCATACTCTGCAAGATTATGGAGCGTGTATTGAACTCGCGCCTTCTAGCATACCTAGAAGGTAACGATCTCCTCAGTGACCGACAGTACGGGTTTCGCCGTAATAGGTCTACTGGGGACCTCCTAGTGTATGCTACACACATTCTAGGCGAGGCCATCGAGAAGAACGGAGAAGCGGTCGCCGTCTCTCTGGACGTCTCGAGGGCATTTGACAGGGTCTGGCATGCGAGCCTTATAAGCAAGCTTTCAGCGTACGGTATATCTCCTGGTCTGATCGGCTGGGTAACGGACTTTCTGAGCCAGAGATCTCTCCGAGTAGTTGTCGATGGGTGTTCCTCGGAATCCTTGACAATAAATGCCGGAGTGCCTCAGGGGTCCGTTCTTTCTGCAACCCTTTTTCTGCTGCACATTAACGATCTGTTGAAGCTCGGTATCTATGGGTACGCAGACGACAGCACAGTTGTAGAAAGATATCTGCCGAGTACTCGGGCTAGTCGAGATCAAGTACAGTCTGAAAGAGAAGCCATGGTGCAGCGTTTGAATGACAAACTTCAGGCAGTCTCCGCATGGAGCAATACCAATCTTGTCAAATTCAACGCCACCAAAACGCAGACGTGTCTGTTCACCGCCAAAAGGAGCCCTTTCACCTTGGCTCCTACTTTCCAGAATGTATCCTTGGAATACAGTGACCGACTTCAGTTGTGAGGCTTAGAGATTTCCTCGAACCTCAACTTTGGTCGGTTCATTGAGTCCAGAGCAAGAGCAGCAGCAGCAAAGCTTGCCGTTGTTGCGAAGGTTCGGCAGTACTTTACACCGGGACAGCTTCTTGTTTTATACAAAGCACAGATCCGGTCGTGTGTAGAGTACTGTGGCCACATATTTGCTGGTGCCGCAAAGTCTCATCTTGCGGTTCTGGACTCAATTGAGAGGCGAGCAATGAGGCTCATAAGAGATCCCGAATTGGTCGAAGCCGACCTCCAAAGCCTTGAACACAGGCGTAGAATTGCTAGCCTCTCAGTATTCTATAGGATACATTTTGGTGAGTGTGGGCAGGAATTACACGATCTAATTCCCCCGGCCCCCTTCCATCATCGGACTTTCCGACGCACGGCAGGAATTCATCCTTTTGTTGTGGACATTCCACCTGTCCGAACGAAGCGCTTTGCTTCGTCTTTTTTACTGCGTACAGCAAAGGATTGGAACAGCTTGCCTGCGTCGGTATTTCCGAAAGAATACAATGTGGTTAAATTCAAGAGAAGAGTGAATAGGCTGCTAGGGTAATGCGCCTTACCACCTTAGACTACATTCCACTTACCATCAGGTGGAATGTAGTCAAGCATTGCCCTAGATTATATAAAAAAAAAAAAAAAAAATTATTACCACCATATTCTGTTTTGGTTCCGAAGCGCAACTTTTAGATTTTATAATAATTAATTTATAAATTTGGATCTTTTAAAAAAGTTTTTCTAAAGAGTTACTAGATTTTTAAATTTAGAACTTAAACAAAATTTAAATAAACATTAAGTCCTTATATATGAAATTGGCGTTTTTCGTACTGCACACTTAAATCACAAATTTCTCCTCTTTGGTAAAGAATTCCAAATTCAAATTTTTACAGCAATTTACATATGTATTTTTGTTTCGTTGACCGTCAATTATTGTTTTTTTTTCTTCTGTTTTTTCTGCTTGCGTTACTCAGTCTACAAAATGGAAATCTTAAATTATCGCATTATTTACGAGTACGAGTTCCACCGTGAAACCAGTGCTGCGGAAACTAATCGAAGGCTTAATGATGTGTATGGAGATGGTGTTAGCAAAAGGAAAACCGGTTTGTTTTTGGTTCCAACGTTTCAGTTCTGGAAATTACGACTTTCAGAACAAGCCCCGTGGACAGCCGTTGATAATGAAGAATTGAAGGCTATTGTGGAAGCGGATCCATTGCAAACCACGTCCGCCTGTTAGCTACAGGCTGTGGTGTTAGTGATAAAACTGTTTTAATCCACTTGAAGCAAATTTAAAAGATTAAAAAGCTTGAAAGGTGGGTACCTCAAGAATGAATTGACTGAAGCAAACCGCGAAATACGCTTCGACTGCTGCTTCACATTACTGAATCCGCACAATAGTGAAGGGATTTTAAATCGAATTGTTACTTTTTGTACGAGTATCATCCCGAACAAACAGCACATGCTGGGCTGAACGCCCATTCGGCGTTGTATACTATATAACACGTTTATCCATATAAAATTCACCAACTTTCTTGTTTTGTCATTAAAATTGATACTAATGCACCTTAAAACATCACACAGCGTCGCCTTCCACTCGTCCTCTAAAACCGATTTTTCAGCGCCGACAACCCGCGCGCATATTGCATACGGGGCGAAAGGGTGGGGGACGTGTGTTGTGCATGTGAAGGATATTTAGTTTAGTTATTGTTTTTATTATATATTTTTTTTCATTTAATGTAATGTTGTTTTTTTTGTTTATATAATGTTGTTAAGATATTTTTGGTTAGTTTATTTTGTGGTTTATTATGTTTTTGATTTTCGTCTTTACAACGCTCGAATAAAAGTTTCTTTCTTTCTTTCTTTCTAAATGGAAGCGCTCAATGCACGCAATGGTTGGCTCCTAGTCAGCCAGCCAAATCCTGTCCAAAGCAAAAATTGACCAAAAAAAAAATACTTGTAAGCATTTGGTGGACTAGTGCCGGTATTGTTCATTACAATTTTCTGAAATCTGGCTTAATCTTAGGACTGGTGAACTGAGTGACATCAACCCAACATGGGAAGCATGGGGTTTGAACCAGTTTTCGCAAAAGTGGTAAAGGTTTATACTCACTTGAATTATTGTGAATTAGCCTTTAAGGCCTCCTCGGAAGTCATTCCATTATATGACCATATCTATGGAGCGGTGATATTCTAAGTCACGACAACACAATAGATATAGAATTAGTTCGACTTATAAAATAAGTGCTTTTAAGCCAAAGCAAACTTATTTTTTAAATTTAAATAAAACTACTACTACTCTATAGAGTTTAGACTTTTACTTAAAATTTATCTTTGTAACACAGATTGTATGTCATATTTTATTTTGAAATAATATTGAATAATTATTATAATCCGAAGACGAATCTAAAATTTGTCACGACTTACAACTTAGTGAACATATTATACACATCTGCTTATAAATGCTGGTGAAACTTTGATATGTCAACCGTCCTTGATAATATGAAAGAGACCTTACATATTATATTAAGAGGACCTTTAATTATCATATTTTTTTAATATGTAATGTTAAAGTTCATCGACATGAACAGGACTGTGACATTTAGATAACCCTCTCTGGTTAAAGTCCAGTACATGACGTTTAGTTTTCATTGTTTATTTATTCGGCTAAAATGGTTTATAAACAATTTCAATCGTTTGTTAAATATAACTTGCGCTATATATAGAGAAAAACAACTTACAGTACAATAAAGATAAAGTTATAAATCCTGTATATCCTAATTTCGAATTACCTTGAATTAATTATAGTGTAGTAGTAGCACTACTATCTAAAATAAGACTCTTTGTTTAAGAATTTAAAAAAAATGTAGTGAAGTATAAAACCAGATACTCATAGATGTTCTTGATTACAGTGAAAATAATTATTATCAAATCATACAAACTTATTAAGTGTAAATAATAATTTAATGTTTTCTATTGTTGTAGTTATTCCTATAAAAAAATAATGTGCAATCTGTAAATAATCATGTACAATACAATCATCATTAGCTCTTTTTCTGGCAATCTCGGAATTACTGAATAAATCACGAAATGTGTCGAAGGTAATTGTACCGAGGGTAAAGTTTAGTAGTGACAGATTAAGGAAATGGTTCATTGTATCTCACTGTAACGTTAACAAAATTACGGTCGAGTAAATGAAATGCCTGACCAATTGGCTAATATAGATCGAGTAACCATTTGTTATTCAATTTATCAGATCTCTTATTGCAAATATATCTTTTCTATATAATATTATGTAGCAAAGGCAGCCCATAAGTGTTACTATTTTATAAAATATCCTTATCGAACTCACTTCTGACTCTTGTATTCTGTAGGTAGTAGATACCAACCAAAACACACTTACGAGTATGATGACAGTCGATTTGATTGCGTATTTGAGATATTGTAACAGAATTTATTTGCACACGGAGGATATTATATCATATAAGTGATTATATAAATACAAGAATATTGATTAAGTGACTAATATACATATAATAACTAATATATATAATAACTTTGATTTAGTGACTTTTAAACTAAGAAATATAATGTAATATAATATTTAATATAATATAATAATACATTACAAGTTACACACATTGATCTAACCCTAAGTAAGCAAATTATTTGCTTGTGTTAAGGGTGTTAGACAACGATACAAAAACATAGAAATGCACATATAAGTACTGAGAATATATTTAATAAACGACCAAACCCAGAAATACAGACATCTATGTTCATCACATACATGCCTGTCCCTGTCGGGGATCGAACCCGAGCCCCATTGCGTCGCTATATGTTAAGCGTCTGCGCTAACCACTCGACCAACGGTGCGGTAAATGAAAACGGAGAATGATTTTATAATTATATTTATGTATTTCTATTGTCAGTTTCTATTTTTAAACATAGTGTGTTGGGAAAACAAAATAATCAGTTCGTCTCAATCGTAAAGAATTCATTTTATAATCTTTCTTGGGCCTTTAAAACATTTAGGTCAAAGTTTTTTTCATTCAATGAATGAACGAGAAAAATAGAAAATTAAATACTCAAGATTATAAATGATTTTGTAGCTTTGTACTTTTTTTTATTAAAATATGTAACCTTATATTTAGGAAAGGATTTCGAAAATAAATAGCCATAGCGGAATATATATAATATGTAATAAATTTTAAATAATATTAAAAGTTATTTAAATAACTTATCTTTGTCTCCAAAAATTTTAAGAACTTAGTTTACGAATAGATATATAAAATGATGCAAAACTTACAAGCTCTTATCCTAATTTACTTTATTCTAAGATCTGGTAATTAATGAATGTTTAATAAGGTTCGTTATTGATATTTAAAAGTAAAAGAAGACCAGAAGAATTGATTACAAAAGAAAACAATTAGATCGATGTATTTATAATATACATGGCGGGTAAAGTTATCCAAAATTCTTTTTTAAGAGTCAGGGATTAGTAGGTTCATTTATTAAATCATTCAAAATTAGTTAACGGCCAATCAATATTATAATCATTAAAAAAGTAACAGTTAAGTACTGAATCCTAAACGCTTTAAGTTAGTGAAGACGGAATATTTGCTTGCGTGTAAAATCCAAATTAAAAGTTCCAGGTTCTTCATGTTCTACATGTTATTTGTCAATTAGATATCTCACGGAGATCTTCAGTAACGATTATAGATTAGAAATTATAGCAAGCCTCCGTCTTCTGGAAGCTATTAAGTCCCGGATATTAGCACATCTGTAGATAACCGGTAAGTAAATCTTAAGTAAATAAGCAAAAAATTGTATACTTTTAAAAAGGTTTATTTACCAAATTCATATAAACCTAACTTTAGTTATTAAAAGATTTTAAATGTCCGAAAAAATGAAGATATTTTTTTACAATTTTTATTTTATAAACTAAAAACCCAAAAGGAAATAGGTGTTATTCTAGGTGTTATCTACTCATTGAACCGTTGGATATTGGAATATATAAAAATATACTACCAATCAACTACATATATATTTTATTATTATTTTTTATATTTATTAATATTTGGCGAAAAATTAAAGTATTATATCAAAGTATAAACATATTTACATGAATCTTATTTGTTTCTAATATTAAATACTTACTACCGCCTTTAACAAGATATTAATCTGCTATCAACAACAGGTTCTAGTTTACGTTGAAGTTATTGTGTATAATATTCATTGTCTGATGAAATTGAACCTAACTTGAATCGTGAATTTTAAAAGTTAACTTCAACCAATTTGCTATTTATTTAAATGTTTACTTTTACTTCCAATTTAAATTGAAAAGTATACCTAGTTATATTTTATATAGACCAATTAAAACACTATTGATCAACAAACAAGGCTTTTAAAAGTTTCTATATTAAGGACAGAACCATATAAAGGAAAGTTTAACAATGTGCCTTAATATATAATTTGTCTGTACTATTTTTGAACAAGTTCTCGCAATGTTTGAATAGGGTTAATTATTATATGAACAGAGCGTTTGCAATTCGATTTCAATTAGATAAGCAAATAATATTTCTGTATTATAAACTACAATACCCTGTTATTGCCATACAATTTTTTTGAAAAGTTACGTTCTTTTCAGAAACTTCTTTGTTACTATACAATGCTCGCAGAAGTTTATGTAGATCGCCTTGCCATTATTTCTTGCTCATTGATATTTTGGATGAGTGAGAGTGATACTTGAATTATTTGGAAGGTCCAGTGCATCATATTGTAGTAGGACGTGTTCAATAGATTTTTTATTCTTCCGCGAGTAATGTGATAAAAAGACACACATTTTTAAGAATTCTTATATAAAATATTCAATTAAAAAATGTAGTGTTCTTTATAATACACGTATGTTCAAATACATATTTAAGTACTACAGAGTGCGATGTAATTCTATAAATTCGGTGAAAATTCGTGATCCAATAACAACAAAAATCCTGTAACATTTTGTGGTGAGTACTGAATGAAAAAGATGTGCCTCTTAAGTATCCGCTGCTAAAATACAAATGTATGCTGAGTGAGTTGTATGTGGTGATGGTATATGATAAAAATGAATAAAGTGAAAAATTTAAAATTTAAAAAACCCCCGATACAAAAAGACCTCTAAAGACGAAGCTTCTTGCATTCCATGGATTCACCGTGTGGATCCCGGGCCCATCGCGTTGCAAGGAGAGAAGTGCAAGCAGTGCCTGGGACTTGCGACCCAGGAGTAGGTTTAAGGGGCCCCTTTATTGTGCGCAAAAATGCTCGCCTTCACCCTCCACACTCCTCTCCCTACCTAACCAAATTTGAAAAGAACTAATGCCGCCTTTGAAATACGTTCTAGAAATTAACCGGTGCTTGTTCTAGAAAGGCCAAGGTCTTTAAGTAGTCTATAGAGAGATTTTGCTGTTATACCTCTCGCTCCCACTTCTACCGCGTACAAGGTAACTATAAATTTATTCCTGATCAGTTCGTTGGTCAGTTCGTTATACTTATTGAGCTTGAATGTGTGATCACACATTGGGGATGTTTGTTTCCCAAGGAACAGTAAGCTCCACAAGTATCACGTGCCTCAGATGTTTAGAATACAGGAATAAGTCCGGTCTGGATGACGAAACACCAACATCCCTAGGGATTTTCTAATGTTTTTCATACGTGTCCATCATGAGAGTCCAATCAGGAGCCGCGCCTAAAATTGAATAAGGCTTCGCTTTTGATTTTTTGGAGGAGCCTTCTTTTATGAATTCTACAGATCGTTTGGTGGTTGTTATACCCTTCCGCGCTCTTGCTACTGAAAGACTTACCGCTTCCCGTATAATTTCTAATACCTTATCGTGGCGACGCGAGTATTCCCCTTTATCTACAAGTACCCTACACCCTACCAATAAGTGTTTCGCGGTTCCTATTGCCTCCCCACAAATTTTGCAAGACTTTTCGGTGGCTTTGACCCATCTTACTAAATTACTTTGATCTGGGAGAGTCATTTGGAATGCTTGAGATAGAATTTTAATAATGCTGGGGACCAATCATAAATTAAGGTGCGCCACTTCAAAGCTAGCGGAATACAAAAATCTGCTATGGTCACCCATTCGTTTTGAATTTCTAGGCTCATCGCGTGGAGTCGGTAGTTATCGTTATCGTTATCGGATAAAAATAATATTATTATGTAGTAGTTATTAAAGTCGTGGCGTCGGGGGACCGTTGTACGTACGTTGAAGATGGTGTCTATTTTACGAAAATAATCATTGAGGACTTAGACTATACGATGCGATATCGTAATGTCTTTATTTACCTTGGTTGTTTATTTTACTTGCATTTTAATTTTTTCCTTTATAAAAAGGTCCCCGGACGCAATGACTTTAATAAGTACATCATAATATTATTTTTATTCTTTTTAGAGGTCCCTTTGTATCGGGGATTTTTAAAATTTTTAATGTATTTTTTTTTCTGCTTTTTTTTTAAAGTTATGTTCCTGGTTTCTGAATTGTACTAAATGAACCTACAGACACACAAATTTTCAGTTGTTTAAGTATTACTGATTAAAAAAAGTCTTTTAGTATTAGAATCCTACATTACCTGATGAACATAGGCTACATTTTATAATAATTATCACCATCATCAACACTAATATTATAAAGAAGAAAGATTTTATTGTTTGTTTGTTTTAATTGAATAGGCTCCGAAACTACTGGACCGATTTAATAAAATATTTTACCTTTAGAATCCTACACTATCCCTCTGATGAACATAGGTTATATTTAATACGAGAAAAATAAGGATCCGCGTGAAAATTTCGACAATGTATAAAATTAAAAATGTATTAAGTAACAGGATTCAAGGCTTTGTCATATATACGAATATTAATTAATATTTAGAGTTAAAACGATTTACAATCATTAATAAAACTAAGATAAAAGTATTTATATTATCAATAGCTGTTGCCCGTGACTCTTTATGACTACGATCATAAGCCATATATTGTTTACAGGCTACGTGGGCGTAGTCACGGGCAACAGCTATCCCTAATAAAGCACTCAACCTGAGTAAATTAGGTGTAAAAACCTTTTGGCTTACATAACAATGCTTTTTTTTTCCTATAGGTATAGCGCGGGCGAAGCCACTGGGAACAGCTAATTATTGCATAACAACCTTTCATCTGCACTAATAAAGCCTCAATATCTTGGAGAGGCCTATTTTTATTTCGACCAAACATAGCTATAAACCATCTCGACGAACATAGCTTTCGATTTAAAAAACGCATTCAAATCCGTCCACGCGATTGGCCGCTACATTGCCACAGACAGATACACAGATACATAGATACACAGACACACAGATCCACAGGTCAAACTTATAACACCCCTCTTTTTAGTCGGGGGTTAAAAAAGAATGCAACAAGAGGAGTCTTAAATATGAGTATGAGAATGTGGGTGGTTATAAGCGAAGAGATCAAACGAAGAAGATATGTAGGAAATACATCTGTATTTTGAACGTTCTTCTCGAAAACTTTAGATAATTATAAACATTTTTTTTCACATATTACAGTAAATGATTAAACAACATTGTCTACCAACAATAGTTTGTTTAGACTTTTTAACAATTACAAATGTCGCACTGAAAAACATCTCTGTTGCTTTAGTGAAGGAATTATTTTTCATGTTTAAGCTTTCAGGTTTACACAACGATTTTTATCTTGTGTCAAGTACAGAGAACTTCACAAAAATATCATATTCATTATTATCTTGCTATTAGCAAATACCTTATTACAATATTATTAATCTTATATCTTTAAATTATTCATTTTCGTGTTATTATATTTTTTTATAACTATTAAGGTAAGTTTTAATTCTTCTTTTAAAACGGAAGCAAAAATGCTTCAGTATTAAAAATATTTTTCTTTTTAATAAGCAACCTCTACACATTGATTTACATTGGTAATATTATGAATTAATTGTATTTTTAAATCAATTCAATATCATTATTTTAATTAATATATCTGTAGACACGAAATTATCTTTCTACCGCTATTAGAACATCAAACAAATATTAAAAGTCCTCTCAGATCTTACTTACTAACTGAGTTTATAACATTGCTTAACAAGTCCGTTATGTCTAGGAAAAATAAGTGGACAATTTATTATTCATTTGACGTAGAAAAAAATAAACAGTTTTCTTTAAAGCAGGCTTAGCTGAACTAGTCTGCTTTTAGTGAAAAAAATAACAAAGAATAAACAAGAATGACTACAAAGACGATAGATATTATTTTAATAACTTAAGATGTCCTTTTAACTAATGAGTGTTTCAATTTGTTTCAGGTAATCATTTACTAACTCAAAATACACCTGTGTCAACAAACACGCCTTTAGTAATATGGTAAGATTTTGTAAACACTATTTTCATTATATATTCATCATAGGACAAACTCAAATATACGTTCTGCATCGAGACCCCTTTTCATATCTATACATATAATAAAATTGTCACTACTCGATTTCTGATGGAAAATAAAAAAAAACAATGGCTTTTTTTTATTCTGGCAAGAGAACTAAAAACAAAGTTTTTTTATTATGTCTGTTTGTCTATATGTCTATATATGTATGTATGTATGTTTGTGCACGTTTATCTCAGAAACCGATTTGAATGCGGTTCAGGAATATGTAGTAACAGTCTTCACTTAACATTCAGTGTTTATTTCATTTGAATCGATTAAGAAATAAAAAAGTTATGTAAGTTTATGTTAACCGTGTAATAAATACGATGCAAATTTTTTAATATAGGGTAATTTTTAATTAGTTGAACACCTTTTGTAGGCAGCCTCTCTACATCAAACCTAACAACATTTGTTCTACGACTTTATAAAACTAATAGTTTTTAAAATTTGTCTATATACTATCAATATATACTATCAATATATACTATCATTAGATACTATTATTATATACTATCAATATGTACCATCAATTTGTACTATCAATTTGTACTATCAATTTGTACTATTAATTTGTACTATCAATTTGTACCATCAATTTGTACTATCAATATATACCATCATATTGATAGTTTGTAGTTATTACATAGATTGTACATATTGATAGTACAAATTGATGATACATATTTTGGTACATATTGATGATACATATTTTGGTACATATTGATAGTACATATTGATAATACTCCCGTCAGGGAATAATAATAAACTTTCCAATAAAAAATATAATAATAGTTGTTCTACCCACTCATAAAAAAATATTTGTGATTAAAAATGAAAAAAATATATAAAAATAAACCAGAAATACTTCTACACGCAAAAACTACTTGCCGGAGTTAGATGAAACTTTGAACGGGTACCTTCTATCGAAATCGGAATCTATGCGTACGAAGTGGCAGGCACAGCTAGTAATTAATAAATTCATATAGTTTGATATATGTCTTGCAAGTTTTAATGCAATATCCAGTATTTTTTACGGAAAACTAAACATGACTTTCAAATTGAATACCACAACTACGATACATATTGTTTAAATCTATTTGGCTTAACAGTTAGTGTTATGATAATTAATTGTAAGTATAAAGGAATTAAGATAATTTTCGAATAAGTAGTTGCTTTTATAATAGTTCAATTATTTTGGTTGAACTTTAAGATACCCACTATTTCCTTTCCTTTTCCTTACATAAGATTGTAACAAATTTTATGATACAACGATACAAATACATAGAAATACACATTATAAATACTGATAATATATTTAATAAACGACCAAACCCAGAAACACATACATCTATACTCATCACACACATGCCTGTTCCTGTTATAAAAATTATGTGTAAAGTTACTGTTGCCCATAATCGAATATTGTGAACAAAAATATCGGTAAAAATCAAAGTAAACAATTTCTGTACTTATACTTACATAACACCTCTAACTCATAACTGCTATAAAAATTAATAACGAAAACTGGAAACATCATTCTAAATATGACAAGTTTTATTCATTAAGAAAATTCTGTAATAACGGAGTACATCTGATTTAAGCTTTATGATTATCCCTCAACTTAAAAGAGAATTATCTCGCTCCAGGTTCTTATAAATTGGTACTGTATACTGTTACTACAGTTACTGGTTAAGTTTGTTGATTTTATTATCTTCGCGTAAATTATAACAAAGTTAATTGTGATAAATGTTTTTAAATCGCTCGTTTGATTTTAATAAAATAAAACAGATTCTATATAGGATATTGTTGCTAAGAATTGATTTAACAAATTTTAATTAAGTTATCAAAATCCTCAACTTAATTTCTAATCAAATTGGTTTTACACATAAAGTTTATAAAGTGGTTGATATTTTGGAATGGGAAACAAAAATATAGATCGCAGTTAAACTTAATAGTAATTTCTTAACCAGGATAAGCGTAAAAGAAGTAAATAAAATAAAATACAAAAATTGCTGTACCACATGGGTTATGTATTATTTTTATTTTTATAAATTTATATTATTCTGATCTGTTAAAACTGAATTCCTAACCAAGAAGCATTAGTATATCATACATTATATAGTGTCATAATATATTATGAGATATACTAACTTTCCTTTTGTTGTTTATGAAGTCTGTAGGATATGACCTAACTTTATTAGCTATTAACAGATAAAACATTTAGGCCACAAACACAAATGAGTTAAGTATTATTAAGTGTCAAGAAAATATTCTCAGTATTGTTTTTGCTATTTGTATTAGTTCTTGAATAGTATTATTATTTTAAATAGGGAAACGAAGAAGTTAGAATATAGGTTATTGTCAATATTTGCCCGCCTTTAAAATGATTGTTTTTATTGTAGTAATACGTAATTTGTTGTTAAACTTATCTCTTGTAGAAATGCAGATACTCTCAAGCTAGCTGGTAATTATTACTTTATAAAATTAAATACAAAAAATAACCTCGTTATTGAATATAATATTATTAAAGACATATTAAATATTAAAAAAAATCTTGTTCTTTTGTAATATATAAATGAAATATTATAGATGTATGATACAATTTGTTTTATGGTACAAAAAAAGGAGCACGCACCGAATTACAATTTATATACGAGATGAAAAGGAAGGTAGGCAGCGCCTCTATGTGTATTTTGGAACTAAAAATACATATTGTAACTAAATATTTTCAATGTTAAGTAAAAACTAGTTTAATTAAAAATATACTAACAAATTAGGAAACATTGCACTGTGCTCGTACAGTGAAACATTGATATAAACAAGACATTAAAGTTACTCTTCTGTTTAATTAATTCTTGTACCTATTTCTTCTTATATCTTGTACTTCGTTTGTTATCGAGTCACAGAGTTTTAAGCAGGGAGGAGGTCCGGTGATTATTAACGCGCGGGTGACAGGGTGGTCATTCCTCCGGAAACTCAAACATCATCAATTTTATCATTGAACTAATTGTCTTACAGTTGAAACAATAATCAACCGGTTGAGATGTCTTGACTACATTAATTTGATAAATAGGAAACTATTAAATATTAAGTTACGTTATGTTTAAGTTACATAAATAGAAGAAAATGTAATAAAAGCCATATTAAAGGTTAATGTCCTAACCGTAAAAATATTCATTACTCCCACAAAATAGTTTAATGGCTATATTACTTAAAGAGAAATAAGTAAGTATTAAGTTTAATCTTTTGGCAAAAACAACATTATTTTATTATATTAACGCAAACGTGTCTGTTCACCGCCAAAAAGAGCCCTTTCACCTTGGCTCCTACTTTCCAGAATGTATCCTTGGAATACAGTGACCGGCTTCAGTTGTTAGGTTTAGAGATTTCCTCGAACCTCAACTTTGGTCGGTTCATTGAGTCCAGAGCAAGAGCAGCAGCAGGAAAGCTTGCCGTTCTTGCAAAGGTTCGGCAGTACTTTACACCGGGACAGCTTCTTGTTCTATACAAAGCACAGATCCGGTCGTGTGTGGAGTACTGTGGTCACATATTTGCTGGTGCCGCAAAGTCTCATCTTGCGGTTCTGGACTCAATTGAGAGGCGAGCAAAGAGGCTTATCGGCGATCCCGAATTGGTCGAAGCCGACCTTCAAAGCCTTGAACACAGGCGTAAAATTGCTAGCCTCTCAGTATTCTATAGGATACATTTTGGTGAGTGTGCGCAGGAACTACACGACTTAGTTCCCCCGTCCCCCTTCCATCACCGGACGTCCCGACGCACGGCAGGTATCCATCCTTTTGTTGTGGACATTCCACCTGTCCGAACGAAGCGCTTTGCTTCCTCATTTTTAGTGCGTACAGCGAAGGACTGGAACAATTTGCCTGCGTCGGTATTTCCGGCCAAATATAATGTGGGTGTCTTCAAGAGAAGAGTGAATAGGTTGCTAGGGCAATGCGCCTTACCATCTAAGACTACATTCCACTTACCATCAGGTGGAATGTAGTCAAGCATTGCCCTAGATAGTATAAAAAAAAAAATATATATATATATATTTTTTGTTTTTATTCTTATAACAACATTCTTCTTTATTCAAAAAAGCAGCTTTTGGATATTATTGTAATTAATTTATACGTTTTAATCATTTGGATAAGATTTTTTCTCAAGACTTACTAGATATTATATTTTGATATTATATTTTGATCATAAATATATTTTTTTATTAAGTCCAGACGTTTAGTCAGGATTATTTGTAACTAATAGCGACCTCTTGCAGGTAGTCTCTCTACATCAATCCTAACAACATTTGTTCTACGACTTTTTATATTAAATAGTTTTAAAAAATTGAGTTTTCCCATACAATATTTATTTGTTGCCTCTAAACTGACATTAACTCTGAGCGTAGGTATGTCGTCCAGACGTTAACATTTTAAGCACTATTTACAAAATACAGAGTAATAAGTAAAAGAGGGAGCAATTTTTTTGTTTTGTGTTTTTTTTGTTTTGTGTTTTTTTATTGTTAATCAAGATTTTGAAAAAGTTGCAGATCAAATGTTATTGAGATTTATGCAGAGAGGCTGCGTGCAAGAGGTGGTCAACTAATTACAAAAAACCCTGAATACGTTCATGCTTATAGTGCGTATATTATTAGAACAAATCATACAAACTTATTAGATATAACTAATAATATAATGTTTTCTATTGTTATTATTACTATAAGAAAATATTTTTAAGTCAGTAAATAATCATATGCAATACAAGCATCATTAGCGCTTTTTCTGGCAATCTCGGAATTGCTGAATAAATCACGAAATGTGTCGAAAGTAATTGTACCCAGGGTAAAGTTTAGTAGTGACAGATTAAGGGAAATGGTTTATAGTATCTCACTGTAACTTTAACAAACTTACGGTTGAGTAAATGAAATGCCTGACCAATTCGCTAATATAGAATTATGTAACCATTTGTTATTCAATTTATCAAATCCTTTATTACAAAAACAATATCTTCCCTATATAATAAAAAACATGTAACATAGAAAAGTCGTAAGTATTACTATTTCATAAAATATCCTTATTGAACACGTTTGTGACCCTTGTATTGTATGTATTAGTAAAATGAAATAAAAAAATAAGACAATAACGTGTAATAATTATTAAAACTTATAAAAAAATGTCCTATCTGAAGAATATCCTAAGAATAAATTTGGAAACTAGGAAAGTCACAGATACGTAAGACATATCTTAAATATAATGTGTTATTAAGGATAACCAATGAATCAGATCGTCTCAATCGTAAAGAATACATTTTATAACCTATCTCGGCCAGAGCTAATATTAAAGAGGTAAAATAGAGTAAAACATTCATAGTTACAAGAAAATACAATCTAAAAGCTACTTAAAACTAAAACAAATACAATTTCAAAATCCGTTTCAGTCGCTTTGATTACTGACTTAAAAAGAAAATTAAAAAATATTTATTACAAAGAAAATTCAAAAAATTTTATTAATCTTTTGGTTGAATTTGTCACCGTTTCATCCGAAGAGAAAGCGTATTGCTAGTAAAATAGTATAAAATAAAAAATCTCAGTATTTGTATAATTAAATACACAAAGTATTTGCCGCCTCTTAATAAAAAATTAAAAAAAAAAAAAAAAAAAAATTATGATAGGTGCTCAAACGAAAAAAGTAGGGCTAGGATCAAGTAGGAAAGTTCAAGACATAACATAACAAAATCTTTTATTCGACAAGACGAAAACGATAATTACCGACTCCACGCGATGAGCCTAGAAATTCAAAACGAATGGGTGACCATAGGAGATTTTTGTATTCCACTAGCTTTGAAGTGGCGCACCTTAATTTATGTTTGGTCCCTAGCATTATTAAAATTCTATCTCAATGCATTCCAAATGACTCTCCCAGATCAAAGTAATTTAGTAAGATGGGGCAAAGCCACCGAAAAGTCTTGCAACATCTGTGGGGAGGCAATACGAATCGCGAAACACCTATTAGTAGGGTC
This sequence comes from Napeogenes sylphis, assembly GCA_959347405.1. Taxonomy (NCBI): domain Eukaryota; kingdom Metazoa; phylum Arthropoda; class Insecta; order Lepidoptera; family Nymphalidae; genus Napeogenes; species Napeogenes sylphis. The sequence continues at coordinate 4,581,727 of OY365783.1, forward strand.
TAGGGTACTTCTAGATAAAGGTCAATACTCGCGTCGCCACGACAAGGTATTAGAAAATATACGCGAAGCGGTTAGTTTTTCAGTAGCAAGAGCGCGGAAGGGTATAACAACCACCAAACGATCTGTAGAATTCGTAAAAGAAGGCTCCTCCAAAATAAAATCAAAAGCGAAGCCTTATTCAATATTAGGCGCGGCTCCTGATTGGACTCTCATGATGGACACATATGAAAAGCATTACAAAATCCCTGGGGATGTTGGTGTTTCGTCATCTAGACCGGACTTATTCCTGTATTCGAAACATCTGAGGCGTGTGATACTTGTGGAGCTTACTGTTCCTTGGGAAACAAACATCCCAAGGGATCACACATTCAAGCTCAATAAGTATTACGAACTGACCAACGAACTGATCAGGAATAAATTTATAGTTAGTTTGTACGCGGTAGAAGTGGGAGCGAGAGGTATAACAGTGAAGTCTCTCTATAACCTACTTAAAGACCTTGGCCTTTCTAGAACAAGCATCGGTTAATTTCTAGATGTATTTCAAAGGCGACATTAGTAGGTTCTTTCCAAATTTGGTTAGGTAGGGAGAGGAGTGTGGAGGGTGAAGGTGAGCGTTTTTGCGCATAATAAAGGGGCACCTTAAACCTACTCCTGGGTCGCAAGTAACAGGCACTGCTTGCACTCCTCTCCTTGCAACGCGAATGGCCCGGCACCCGCACGGTGAATCCATGGATTGCTAAGAAGCTTCATCTTAAGAGGATCTGCAATCAACTCAGTTTTTGGTTTACGGTTCTTGTAGTATATAATAGTCATGGACTGATGAAATTTAGCCTGGCTTCTATATTCTATATTTGAAAGTTATTACCTACTACTAATAATGTTGATTTATATACATTTTTTTTTACTTTTACTGTCAATGTAAATTTGAAAAGTATAGTTTGTTTTTTATCCCAATTAAAACATTATAGGTCAACAAACACGGATTTGAAGTTTTTATGTCAGGGAAAAAATGTTTTTAATAAATATGATAGTTATGTTGTTTTATAAGGTTCATAAATGATTTAGATATATACCGATTTTAAGTTTTGCAAAAACTAACTTAAAATTTAAGTCATTAAGACTTTTCTGACGTCTGCGGCGCTCCAAGCTGGCCAGCCCCTTCACCCTTGCCTAGCGCGGTATTGAAACCCAAGCTAGCCTTCTCCTCCCTCCACACCTCCGTATTTCTAAAAACACTTCAGGGGTAGGACAGGTAAAATAAACATAATTGATAAATATTTATTTATTCAATCTTTACTAGTCAAAACATAGTACGAAAGGCGGACTTAATGCTAATAACATTTTGTGCCAGTCAACCCAGAAAATCAGTAAAAGAATGATTTTATTTTAGGCGCTAAAATTATATAACCAAAACTTAACAATAAATAAAACAATAACCGTGCATAAAACAAACAAATGAAAACATTGTTTTTGTATTCAATTAAATTAATGATTTTATTTTAAAACAAGTTTTTGCAACGTTTAACAAGAGTTAATTACCTGAAATGCAGAGACTTTGCGTTTCTAATATTTTTTCATAAAATCCTGTAATCTGCATAATAATCTTTTTAATCGTTACGTTCTTTTCAGAAATTCTTTGTTACTAAATATATAATACTCTCAGACTTTACAATAATTACTAATGTCTTGACATTTTTCCTTGCTCATTGGTATTTTGGAACACTCAACTTCAGTTTATTTGGAAGGTCCATTACGTCATTCTGTAGAAGAAGAAGTTCAAAAGATCTTTCATTCCCCGGGGGTATATATACTATATTCACACTTTCATTATTCATTATAAAAATACTAATAAATCAGAAACTAGTAAATGTTTAAAATATTTTTTTATATTCATTGCATTTAGAACATTTAATTTTAGTTACTGTAATGTAAGAATCAGCAATTAAAATTGATGACAGACGATATTTATGTTGATTTTAAGATCTTCACTTTAATATACAATGTATAGAATATTATGATATAGACTTCGCAAATTCGAAACCTGTAAGTTCTTATGGTATTCTTTCAAATAATTGATAAACTAGTAAAGATTTGCCATCGACCATAGGGTTCTCCCATGACGGTGTAGTGGGTACATAATAATAATTTACATAAGACTTAATCAAGTCCGAACTTAGGCTTCAATATCTTATCGTAAGTTATAGGAAGAAATTATATTTAAGTTGCTAAAAATATATTATGTTGTAATAAATAACAGAACTGACAATTGAACTTGGCATCTATTTAGACCTTACTTTTATTGTCGTTGAAGTCCTATATAATATAAAATTTATTTTAATACATGTTATTGTATATATATATTGAACCTAAATTTGACAAAAGAAACCTTGTAATCATCATCCACCTACCCGTCTTCCAATTATTTAGGGTCGGTGCAAAATATGAATTGAACATATTTCAAATGATTTGTGAAAAGTTTTAGGACTGCGACCTGAGTGACAATCCTCTGTGGGAACGCGTTCTACTGAGTTTTAAGCCAGCTTTCGCAAATTGGTGACGGATTATATCCGCTTGAATTATCGTCACTTAGCCTTTGAGGCCCCCCTCGAAAACATTCTGTCATATGACCATATCTACGGAGAGCAGTGTTATTTCAAGTCACGGCAGAACAATAGATATAGATTATAATAAACATTATTAATGATATTCTATAATTAGATAGATATTATTTACAAAACCTGCAATTAGGGTGACCCATTCATTGATTTAATCTAGTCCGCTACATGCTAGAGAGCATTGTAAAGGAGAAAGACACACTCGTTGCAAAAATAGTATCGTTTTGCAGCATTTTAGGTGCCGCTGTTAGCTCTATGAAGTTTTTAATACGTATACTTCTTGTACGTATACTTATTGTAAGAATGTTATATGAAAAAAATATATGCTCTCGATCGAAAACATAGTCTTTTACTTAAGCTTTATGTTTTAAAACAAATTGTACACCATATTAGACTTTTAAATCATATTTATTAGTTATTGTAATCTGAAGACAATTCATCTAAAATTAGTCACGCTTACTACTTAGTGAACACATCATACATATTTGTTTGTAAAGGCTGGTACAACCTTGATATATCAACCGTCCTTGAGTAATGAAGCAGACTTTACATATATTAAGTTACCCCTTAAAACTTAATTGCGTATATGTTTGTGTATTGTGTGTATGTGTGTGTTATTAGTATTCTAGTTAATATATTATAAATATAAGTATTATGTTTTTTTATTTTTATGAAGTTATATTTTTTTTTATGTAAAATTCATCGATATGAACAGGAGTCAAGCCTGTGACCAGGACACAAACCTGAGAAACCCGTCTCTGATTCAAAACTGCCCATGATGTAAATTATTTATTCTTTATTCATTAAATATAAGATTAACATAACTAAATATAATTATAAACAATTACTATCATTAGTTAAATGTAACTTACACTAAAGTACAATATATACAAAACAAAAACTAAAAGTTTATGTTAATTTAGAATAACTTAGAGTTAGTTATATTGTCGTTTATAAGCATCTTTGTTTAGAATTCGAAAGGAAAATAAAACAGCTTAATCATAGTTGTTCTTGCTTATATCTGCCCGTGGGGTCTTCGAGAACTGTCCTCTTAATGTTTCGCCAAGCATTTGACTGCTGAGCAAAGAAATGTCGGGCGATTGTCAATTTTGCGGTCACCTAGAGAGCAAGGCCAAGTTGGCCTCACAGAACCTAGGAGTAACCTGGATTCCTCTACCGTGTGGTTCTCAAGGTGCTTTCCAAAATGAACCACCAAGATGGCATGAACTTTTTTCGACCGTGTTTCCAGATCAATACGATATGGGTAGCTTCAGAAAGAGAGCCTACTCCCAGAGTTAAGATTGGGACAATTAGGATATGAGCCTAAGAACCAAAGGGGTCAGAGGCTGGCCAATTTTCTGAAAAAGGAGGGACTCTTTATGATCAACTCCTTTTTCTAGAAGTCGCCTCTGAGGAAGTGGACCTGGATGAGACCAATGGTACGGTCAAAAATGTGATTGACTTCATCTTCACCAACTAGAAACACACCTCATCTCAATCATTGAAATACCTCCGTGATTCACAGGGTGAAAACGGGAAGTTATCACCAAATGGTAACGGACACATTGAAGATCAACGTCAAAAACTGAAAGGAATCAACTGCTAAACTTGCATCATCTAATGCCCAAACCCAAACCCCGAGAACTTTCAACTAAAATTGCAGAATCAACTTCAGCTGTCTAGACGCTAGGGGACACTAGGACTCTATGCGTTACAGTGGACGTTGTTAACAACAGGTTTGTGGAAACTGTCCATGAAGTGGGATCAAAGTTTTTTACACTACGTCGTAAGTATACCTTATAAACTTTTCGCCCGCACTCTCGAACCTATGTTAGGTGGACACTTAATGGCGTTGCAGATATCCGACAACGTGGCGACATAAAAGCGACATAAAAGCAGCTCATAAGGGGGTAAAAACTTCCTTACGAAGCAACATTCGTACCTTCAGTACAAAATGTATTAAAGATACAATCGAGCTAAACCAAGGCTCCAAAGTGTTCGCTAGGAACATCTCTGTTATGCAAAGCTTCCAGCTTCCAGCGAGACGGAGGACGGCAGTGTAGCATTGACTGAAATCGACGTCCCGAGAGACGTAGAAAATTTCTATGAGTAGTTGTACACATTTTCTATCAAACCTGTTGTGGGCTTAGAGAATGATCAGAGAGCCAAGCTAAACCGACACTTTAGCGATGTCATCTCTATATCTAAACTACCAAATATACATATATATTGCATTATTTTTTACTTTGATTAATATTGGGCGAAACATTAAGATATTTGAATAATTTTGTATCATATTTACATGAATTTTATTTGTATCACGAAATAAATACTTACCACCGCCTCTAAATAAGACAATGATCTGCAATCAACAACAGGTTCGGATACCTTTTTGTTGTTGTGTATAATATATTAAGTTGTTTAATTGAATTAAACTTGTTCTGTATCTTGAATTTCAGTAGTAAATTACAAGTAATAACCAGTCATCACCTTATTTTATAATGTTATATGTTAGGGACAATATTGATTTAATAAATACAATAGTTATGTTACATATCGTTATCTTAAAAGTGCATATTTACTACAGTTTATTTTTACTTTATATAATCCAGCAAGAAAGTAGTAATGTTATTTGAATTACGCTGGCATATACTAAAAAAAGGTTTAAATATATAAATCATATAAATTCCTGGTTGATAGCCCTATGACCTTAGTAATCAGTAGTATGTCAAGACTCTATAATTATAATATACCTTTTGTTGCTCATTCAAGTTGATAATGCTTAATGTCGATAATAAACAAAAAAAATCTTTAGATTTTATATACATGAGTAGGAAAAAAAAATCAATGAACCAAGTTATTTATGGGGAAGTTAAACAATGTGCTATAATAGAAATAGTCTATTCTATTTTTGTAAAAGTTCTCGCAACGTTTGAATAGGGTTAAATTTTTTATGAGCAGAGCGTTTGAATTTCGGTTTCAATTAGATAGACAAATAATATTTCTATAGTATTAAATACAACCCTATTATTGCCATAATAATATTTTTGATTGTCAAGTCCTTTTAAAAATGTTTTCGTTACTATATAATGCTCTTAGACTTTACGAAAATCGCGATATGATCCCTTGGCATGTCTCGTTGCTCATTGATGTTTTGGCACACTCCACCTACACCTGAATTCATTTGGAAGGTATATCATTTTAGGAAAAAAAGTTCAAGGGATCTTGGATTCCTGAGCGAGATATGTAAAAGAACCACATTTTTATTATTTACTAGCTGTTGCCCCTGACTTCGTCTACGTAGACTGTAAAAATAATATTTTGATGGTTAGTATAGCCATATATATTATTTTCGATTATTTTAGACGTATCTACCGTTAAATCAAACGTCAAAATCCGCTTAACCTGTAGCAGGGAACATAGAAATAGCATAATTGGCTTTATTTCTATTAAACTACGTATATTTGATTGACATAGTACTCCTACTTTCGTAAAATTCAATGAACCAAACGAATTTAAACAGGATCTGCCGTGACGATTAGGTAATCACGCTACAACCTATGTTATGTCACAGACAAAACCACGTTCAAAAGTTAGTATTTCTATAGCTTATTTGTTATTTTGGTACATAAGCTACAATATTGCCAAATTTCATGAAAATCCGTCCAGTAGTTTTGGCGTGATTGAGTAACAAACATCCATCCATCCAAATATTCTAACATTTGCACTTATATATTAGAAGGATGTGTTACTTTGGTATATAAGCTACATTATTGTTAATTTTCATTGCAAAATTTTATTAAAAGCCGTTTAGTAGTTTTTGTGCTATTAAGTAACAAACATCGATCCATCCAAACATCCAAACAATCGCACTTATATATTAGTCAGATAATAAAAAATACTTACAGATAAATGTGAAATTAATGAAAGTAGTGATAGTTGTGTAACACATATTTTCAAATACATTATCATTTCAGCAATGTGTGAGAAACGCGTACGTGGTTAATTAGAAACTATATGTAAGAAAATATTTTTTGTTTCATACAAATATGTCTAAAACACGGAATACAACCATTAATGAATCTCTTACAGCCTTGTTTCGTGCGGTTGTTATTCATTCATGGCAAAAAAACCGATCTGTTATCTAATGACAAATAACGTTTTACGTTTACTACATTAATAAACGTCATTAAAATTTTTCGAACTCACAGTGTACAGAATAAAATAAAAATATTCTCTATTTTAAAATCAATCAATCAATAAATAAACGAAAACAAAAATATATTTCAAAGTCAGGAACACCTACATCAATATCAAAAAAACGTATATTTACCTGTTTATTGATATGATTTATAGTTTCGGTTCTAAGAAAATATAATGCCCAAATATTTCAATAGACGAAAGACTAAATCGACCAAATATTATCTGATCCTCTCTTTTGTATATTTAAGCGTAACAGAGGTATTGTGTTCTGATTTGTAGCGGTAGCACGGTAGGTAATTACTAAAATGAAAGACCAGACAACTATTGATTCAATGCAATGCTATAAAATTAAACCGTATCATGCTTATATAACCATATTATGTATCACACATTATATAGGAAAAATATTAGACAGTAAGGATAATGTTATGCGATCGAATATTTAAGTTATTCCTAAAATGATTTTACTTTATACATAGTAGAAAAAAAAATATTATTGTACAAGTATGTGCAAATGCTACATTATAGTTTCTATAGCCTGTGATGCAAATATACTCGTATATATCAGTGTATCTGTCATAAGAAGCTTAAGACTTGCTTTGAGTTTCAAGGTTTTTAAGGTTTCGTATGATGGATCTTAATAGGGCTCTCAAGATTGAGTCGTACTTACGTCATGTAGGGAATTAAAGACGTTGCATATTTTTATGAAATGAAGTTTTATGAATTTGATGCTCTGAAGAAAATTAGGTTGTTTGTATAATATTCAGTTCCGGTAATTACGACCAGTCATGGTCGTCCCTAATAATCATTAAATATTTATATAATTGAAATTAATGAAAGTTTAAAATATTGTTCAAATCTTTGTAATTTAAGAAGAGTAATTGTAAGTTAGAATTCAGTTTATTAGGGTGTCTGTAAGTTACACCAAAAACAGAATGAGGAGTAATTATTAGCTTATTAGAAGGCTTATGAGGATAAGAGTAACGAGAGCTACCGTGATTAGTGTATATAAATAAATTAGGATGGAGTTTATGGAATGTGTGTGTAATGAGAAATAATACTAATATGAAAGGTAATAGAGTAAACTATTAAAGAAAATCCCTGAAAAAAAGAAAAAAGCAAGAAGTTCTGTAATCATCATTCATCATATGAAAGAAAGAGTGTGATGTAATATTATAAATTCAGTGAAAATTCGTTTCCTTACAAGCATATTGCAACACAATTTTGTTTTTTACAATTTTTAACAATCAAATAAAATGTCGCACTAAAGACCATCTCTGCCGTTTTTAGTAATGATTATTTTTAAAGTTTACGTCACATATTTTAGGTTTATACAACGCTTTTTGCTTTGGGTCAAATCAAGAGAATTTCACAAAAATATTATATCCATTATATTGCTGTTAGCAAACACATTACTGAAATGAGTTTTAATTAGTATTTTTCTGTTTGTGCCAGAGTATTAAAAAAGTATTTTTTTTAACTAAGCAATATATTTCATACATTGTTTTAAATTTGAAATATTATGATTTGCTCTGGTTTTAAAATCAATTCACCAATTACCACCAATAAAAATTATCTCTCAACTGTTATTATATTAACAGCCAATATTAAAAGTCCTCTCAGATCGTACTTACTTAGTTAGTTTATACGATTGTTTAACAACTCCGTTATGTCTGCGAAAACTAAATAGACAATTTATTATTCGTTTTGATGTAGAAAAAGAATAAACAGTTTTCTTTAAAACAAGCTTAGCTGAACTAGTCTGTTTGTTGTAAAATAAATGAACAAAGAATGAATAAAAATGCTTACAAAGACAATAGATATAATTTTTTAATGACTTAGTCCTTTTAACTAATGAGTGTTTTAATTTCTTTCAGGTAATTTTTCATGTACTACCTACCTCATTACACACCTGTGTTTAAGAACAAACTTAAATACAGTAATTTGGTAAGATATTTTAAGACACTATTTGAATTATATATAATATAGGATCCACTAAAATTATAGTTCTGCATCGATGCCCGTGTCTCATATAATTATTAAGTTCATATAGTTTAATATATGTCCTTCGAGTTTCAGTGCAATATGCTGCATTGTTAACGTAAAACTAGACACGACTATAAAATTAAATACCATAGCTACGATACGGATTGTCAAAATTTATTTGAGTACGGCTACGGCTAAAAGTTAGTGTGAGGATAATTGGTTTTAATGTTTGAAAATATCTTTAAACATGTATAGCCATGTTAAGCTTGTTTAAATTTATATAAATATAGAATGAAAAATAAACAAAATAAACCCGCGACTACTGGGAAACCGTCCCATCGCTCTACCAACTGAGCTATCGTATCGCTGTCCGTCTCGGTAAATTAGGCATTCTATATGTGATCGTCTTTATCGGGACGGTGGTGTTTATCTATACTGCAAAGTTAGAAACATTGGTTTCCCAGTAGTGCCGTATCAGTTTATTTTTCATTTTATATTTATATAAACTCCAACCTGAGTTTATTTGAAAGAAAGTAAGAGCTTTCAAGCTTAACAATTTTCAAAGATCAGGTATGGAGTGTTCTAAAATATGCGGAGTGTTCTAAAATATCAATGAGCAAGGAAAAATACGAAAGAATCCTAAATCGATTTTCGATAACCTCCGATATTAGTAACAATGACTTTTATGAAATAACATAACGACTAAAAAGATTATATTTTAAATTACAGGGCTGTATTAAATCCTTTTAGGAATGCTAATTCGAATCAAATTCGAATTCTAATCGAATAGAAACCAAAATGGAAACGTTCCGCTCTTAAAACAACCAATGCTATTCATTAGAATATACAATATCTACTGGTACAATCCTGGTAGAACTATTATATTTTGTACATATTTTTTTATTTGGAACCCATATAAATAATTAATAATTACATATTATAATCAATATTTAGCATTATCTGCCTGTTGTTGTTTGCAGGTGACTGGTAAGTAGGTTAGTTTGTTTTTTTTTTTTTTTTTTATATTCTCTAGGGCAATGCTTGACTACATTCCACCTGATGGTAAGTGGAATGTAGTCTTAGGTGGTAAGGCGCATTACCCTAGCAACCTATTCACTCTTCGCTTGAAGACACCCACATTGTATTCGGTCGGAAATACCGACGCAGGCAAGCTGTTCCAATCCTTTGCTGTACGCAGTAAAAAGGAGGAAGCAAAGCGCTTCGTTCGGACAGGTGGAATGTCCACAACAAAAGGATGGATACCTGCCGTGCGTCGGGACGTCCGGTGATGGAAGGGGGACGGGGGAATTAAATTGTGTAATTCCTGCGCACACTCACCAAAATGTATCCTATAGAATACTGAGAGGCTAGCAATTCTACGCCTGTGCTCAAGGCTTTGGAGTTTGGCTCCGACCAATTCGGGATCGCCTATAAGCCTCTTTGCTCGCCTCTCAATTGAGTCCAGAACCGCAAGATGAGACTTTGCGGCACCAGCAAATATGTGACAACAGTACTCTACACACGACCGGATCTGCGCTTTGTATAAAACAAGAAGCTGTCCCGGTGTAAAGTACTGCCGAACCTTCGCCAGAACGGCAAGCTTTGCTGCTGCTGCTCTTGCTCTGGACTCAATGAACCCACCAAAGTTGAGGTTCGAGGAAATCTCTAAGCCTAACAACTGAAGCCGGTCACTGTATTCCAAGGATACATTCTGGAAAGTAGGAGCCAAGGTGAAAGGGCTCCTTTTGGCGGTGAATAGACACGTCTGCGTTTTGGTGGCGTTGAACTTGACAAGATTGGCATTGCTCCATGCGGAGACTGCCTGAAGTTTGTCATTCAAACGTTGCACCATGGCTTCTCTTTCAGACTGTACTTGATCTCGACTAGCCCGAGTACTCGGCAGATATCTTTCTACAACTGTGCTGTCGTCTGCATACCCATAGATACCGGGCTTCAACAGATCATTAATGTGCAGCAGAAACAGAGTTGCAGAAAGAACGGACCCCTGAGGCACTCCGGCATTTATTGTCAAGGGTTCCGAGGAACACCCGTCGACAACTACTCGGAGAGATCTGTGGCTCAGAAAGTCCGTTACCCAGCCGATCAGACCAGGAGATATACCGTACGCTGAAAGCTTGCTTATAAGGCTCGCATGCCAGACCCTGTCAAATGCCCTCGAGACGTCCAGAGAGACGGCGACCGCTTCTCCGTTCTTCTCGATGGCCTCGCCTAAAATGTGAGTAGCATACACTAGGAGGTCCCCAGTAGACCTATTACGGCGAAACCCGTACTGTCGGTCACTGAGGAGATCGTTACCTTCTAGGTATGCTAGTAGGCGCGAGTTCAATACACGCTCCATAATCTTGCAGAGTATGGAGGTGATTGAAATCGGTCTGTAATTGACAGGGTCGGCACGGCTGCCTTTTTTGGGCACGGGTTGCACATTAGCAAGCTTCCAGGATTTCGGCACTATTCCAGTCATGAAAGAGAGACGATACAGACGTGTCAGTACAGGAGACAACTCAGCTGCGCATGTCTTGAGCAGAATGGCTGGTATACCATCAGGACCACTGGCTTTATTCACATCTAAACGACACAATGTTCTCCATACCTCTTTGTTAGTGATGCGGATTTCAGGCATCGAAACACCGCAGTGAGGAAGATGTGCTGGAGAAGCATTGCCAGTGTCTAGATGCGAATTATCAGCAAATAGAGAAGCAAGTACGTTCGCTTTCTCTGTTGCTGTGTGGGCCAGGGATCCATCCGGCTTCAGCAGAGCAGGCAGTGAGGGTTGGCAGAAATTCGACTCGATCGCTTTCGCAAGAGACCAGAAAGCTCGACTGCCAGTTGGTCTGGCAGAGAGCTTTTCGCCATTCTTAGCGATTCGATCGAGACGAGCCTTCCGCAATGCCTTTTTGTAGGACTTGGCAGCTTGGTTAAAGGCTCTCTTCTTCGAACTTACATCCGGAGTTTTGCGGCTTCGAGCATCAGCCCAAATGAGATATGCCGAATGTTTTCGGTCTTGAGCATGACCACATTTGGCATTAAACCATGGGCGAGCTTTGCCACCGATGGGTACGTCAGCAAAAGGAATAAAATACTCCATTGCCTGATGCACCACATCGGTTATAGCATCCGCGCAACTCGACGGATCCAAAGAAGAGAAGCAGACCTGCCGCCAAGGATAAGACGCAAAAAAGTGCCGCATCTCATCCCAATCTGCTGACTTGTATTTCCATACTCGCCTAACACCATGAGGTTCGAAAGCTGGTGGGGAATATGTAAACACAGATTTCACCAGACAGTGATCGGAGGTTCCCAAGGGAGAGGTAACCTCTACCCGATACCTGTCCGGATCAGTTGTCAGCAGAAGGTCCAGGCAATTGGCTGTATGGCCTACCACATCTGGTACCCTTGTCGCTTGCTTCACCAGCTGAAAGAGGTCCAAGGACAACGCAAAGTTCCGCGCTTCTCTTCCAGCATGGTCGGTTTTCTGGTACGGGAACAGCCAGTCCTGATGACAGGCATTAAAGTCCCCCAGAAAGACGAGCTGCGCCGAAGGGAACTGATGCAGAGCCATATCAGCAGCCTCACCGAGATACTCGAATAATCTAGTTGTCTCCTGGTCACCGCTGTGCGAACGGTAAACACAAGAATACAGGATTTTTTCGTTTCCTGTGTCTACTAAAACCCATAAAGAAGAAAAAGTGGGGTCTTCAAGGTGACGGAGACGCTGGATACAGAGGTCGTTCCTCGCATACACGCAGACTCCGGCACGTGAGCGAAAGTTGTGCTCTAACGTGTATCCGGGATAATCCAGGTGCGCAGCGCTTAAGGGACATTGTATCTGCGTCTCCGTCAAAAAGAACAGGTGCGGTTGTTCTGTCTCCAGGTGGTGATGGACAGGTAAGATATTAGAGTGCAAACCCCTAATATTACTGAGGTGCACTTTAAATGAGGAGGAGTGCAACCGCTGTACAAACCTTTTTCTTTTTTGTTTTTTTTTCATGGTAAAAATAAATAAAAGTGAATAGGGATGGGAAATGGCAGTTGAACGAGGCGGTACGTATCAAACCCGACTTCGAAATTGGTGATGTCTTGCCGCTGGGAGGCTAGCCTGGAGACTGCGGGGACGCCCGAACCCCCCCAGGGATCGCCATCGGGCCTCCTCGCCTGGTCGCCAACCAGCACGATGGAGCCACCCTGGGATTTTTCGCAGCTGGCGGGGCAGCCTTTCGTGGGTGGCTAACCCACTAATTGGGCCCCCAACTATCTGCGGGCGGCCAGCGGAAAGCCGTCGCTTCGGATCCCGCTACCCTCCTCGACTAGACACCCGACAAAACAAACACCAACTCGACGTCAACCGGTTCGCCAACGTACCGCAGCTGTTCAGACCCATTTCCCATATACGGCTTCATCGAGCAACGTGCCGGAACATGACTAGGTCGCTTTGCGGCACGACTTTGCCCAATGGGTGGTAACTTTGCCGGCGACCCGATGTTATGGTCTACCACCAAGACCATATTATTAAACTGTTATTGTTAAAAGGCGGTAGTAGTATTTAATTCCTGATATGAATAATATTCATGTACATACGTAACTATGTCTACACACTTGATTTTTCGCTCAATAATAATCAAAATATAAAATAATAATAAAATAAAAATATGGGATACTTTTATACTATAATATTAGTATTACATATTCATATGTAGTATTTATATAAATTGAATGCTGTTAATCTGTGATTTTTCATTCGATACTATTTTATTGGTCATTCGTCTCGTTCTGTATTCAACGGTGTCAATTTGTTTTCAGGGATGTACAATTATATTACTGAATTATTTAGTAATTTTAAAGTTGTTTTGTAATACTTTGTTTTCAAAATTTCTATTCTCCTAAATAGTCCATACAATGCCTGTGTGTGATTACATCTTACATCATCTTGTTCACATTAGTTTGTAAAACTTACCGTGGCAGAAGATATTCTTTTACGTAAAAAAAAGCGTTATATTTCCCGGACGATTTATATTTTCTGATAACTATACTATATGTCTATTATAAATATATATATTATTTCATAATATTAATAATAAATATAGTCTGTCAAGATCACGGAACATTCATTTCAATTGGATACCAACTTAGTTGATGAATTTTCGTAAACCTAAATAATCATTCCATTATTAACTTAGAGTTACTTACAATTATCTACAGATGCTAAATTTAAGTTATAAGATTGTAAATAAACCACCTTTGTACATTACATTTTTGAATAATGAGTTGCTTTTGTATAAGGTCAATTATTATAGTTGAATTATATGATAACTGCTATCCTAACAACGTCCTAACTAGTATCCTAATAATAAACTTTTACATAATTTATGCAAAACCATTAAGATTAAGAAAGATATTAATTATAAAAGTACAAAATAATAGATATAGTCTCATTAGTGCTGAATAACTGAACAATCATGTTAGAATGTATTGAAATCTTGGTACAGTTAAAAATAATTAAAATTATACAAATGAGTAATGGAATAACTTCAGACCTTAAGACATCCTAGAGAAGAAGACTTAATCAAATTCTGTCGTTTTTTCATACATTTAAGGAAAAATGTTTTTCGTTACATTTTTAAATTTCCTAATGGTTTTAAATTAATGATTAAAACAATAAAATAAAAAAGATCCTAGAAAATGTGTTTGTGTTCATCATAGTATACATATGTTATTATATTATTGTGGACGAATGCTATAATATCCAAAAAAAATATAATGATTTTATTGAAACAGGTAAATATTTGCATTTCTCTTTCATACATACAAACTCTAGAAATGAGGCATTGCAAAATTATTTAATGTATAATTGTAAGTGTTGAATATGGTATTTATTTTACCAACTTAGTGGATTCAGGACATTTATTTTATTTCTGAAATGTAAAATATTTTTCTACACAATGCATACATTAGGTTTTATCAATAAGATATAAAAAATGAACTTATTATTCACTTTTGAATTTACTTCAAATTTAAATTGACTATTATCACCACCACATACAGTAAAAAAAATCAATAAAAATCAATAAATAAACTATAGAAAAATTAAAGAAAATAATTAATTGTTATCTGATGAATGAATGAATGTGTAAATGTTTCTATTTAAATATAGTCACAAACATTTGATTTGAGTCACTGTCTTTTTTACATTTTGCATACTAATTTTAAGAGAGAGAAGAGACTGACATCCGAAATACAGTTTAAATTTCTTCGGATATAACAGGATTCATTAAGAACGTTTTTTGTTTTATAAATAGTAAATAAAGATATTCTATTATTCTTATTATTAAAGTTGAGGATTGACAAATACATATGTGGTTATAACTAAAACAAAAAAACAACTAAGGAAATTTTACAAGTTTTATTCATTAAGAAAATTTTATAATAACGGAGTACATATAGTTTAAGCTTTATGATTATCCCTCAACTTGAAAGAGAATTATCCATTTGACCCTCATTACTGTAAGATGTTGAGAACATCTCGCTCTATGCTGTTCTGAATTGGTACTTTATACTGTCTCTACAGTTACTGGTAAAGTTTATTGATTTAATTAGTATGGTGTAAATTATTACAAACTAAATTTTGATGAATCTTCGTGAATTGCTCGCTCGCTTGATATTAATAAACTAAAACAGATTCTATGTAGGATATTGTTGCGTAGAATATATTTAACATATTTTAATTAAGTTATCAAAATTCTCAACTCAACATTTAATTAAAATCGTTTGACACATAAAATTTATAAGGTTATTTGGTTGGTGGTCCCACATCAAAATGGTGTAAGACAAAAAAAATCATCGCAGTTAAACTAAATAGTATTTTAGATTTTGTAGATTACGAGCAAAGGATATAATTATATACATATAATAAAATCGTCACTGAGCCATTCCTGTACATGGAATAAAAAATAAAAAAAACATCATAGGGGGGCTTTATAAGAGCAAGAGAACCCAAAACAATGGTTTTTCAGTTTGTCTGTTTGTCTGTATGTCTGTACATCTGTGTCTGTATGTCTGTATGTCTGTATGTTTGTGCACGCTAATCTCAGAAACGGCTTAACCAATTTAAATGCGGTTTTCGGGAATATATTATTATAGTCTTCACTTAACATTTAGTGTTTATTTCATCTAAATCAGTTAAGAAATAAAAAAGTTATGACTATTTATGTCAATGACGTAATAGGTACCAGGAAAATCTTATTCTATACATGTAATAAATCTGTAGAGGAGTAGTCTTTGTACAATAAAAATATTTAAAAAAATATACTAGGATGTAAAGTAATAACTGACAGAATCCATTTTCAGCATTTTTAAAATCTTTGTCTGTTTATTTGCGCTTACAATGCAAACGCTGGTTGAACTCCACGAGATACATCAAAATAATGTACTAAGTATTGTATACCTTAAAACAGTTCTACAAAAAAATCTGCAATGGTATATGTTTATCTCTTAGGGATAACCCACAATAGCAAATTTTTATCCTTTACTTTTTACGAAAAATAATAGGTAATTTACGAAGCGATTTTAAGAAATACAGCTTTAATCCTTATCTAATTAAGTAACTTAAATACATTTTACATTTAATATGGAACAATATAGCTCTTTTCAGAATGTAGTTTAAATAAATATTTTCGAAGATATTACAGATTTAAAATATAGGGTCTTCGCGTTTGCGGCGGTACGGTCTACCGACGCACTTTGGTATTGAACAGTGCAGACCGTTTCAAAAATCGTTTTGTGAATGTTCAGTATTGAAAATTTTGTTAATGCATATAGCTAATTGAATGTTTATCATTTAAAATAGATTTTTTTAATAAAACTAGACCTGCAAGTTGATGGTGAAAATAATGTCGATTGTGTAGCTCAGAATTCCTCAAGTTTACATGGTAATATTTTGATTATGTTCAATGAAAATCTGTAAGTCTGATATATGATTAGAATGGTTATTAAGTACTCTGTTTAATGGATGTCTGCCGATGTCGTAATTTTGATTGTTTCACTTAAAATAAGTTATATAGAAGCCAATACAAAAAAAGGGAAGTGGGAATTGTTTTACTACGAATTTAAGGCGTGCGAAGCCGCGGGCAAAAGCTAGTTATTAAATATAATATTTATGTTACTATATATAATATATATTTGTATGTATGTAGTATGTTATTATAAACTGTTGCAACTGAATTTCTAACCAAGAAGCATTTGTATATCATACATTATTTAGTGTCATAATATGTTATGAGAGATACTAACTTTTCCTTTTGTTGTTTATATAGTCTGTAGGATATGACCTAACTTTATTAGCTATTAACAGATGAAACATTCGGGCCACAAATAAAAATAAGTTAAGTATTATTAAGTGTCATGAAAATATTCTCACTATAGCTGTTTGCATTATTTCTTAAAATTGTATTATTTAAGAAAGGAAAACGAATTTCACACCTAGGTCATTGTAGATATTTTATCGGATTTAAAATGGGTATTTTTGTCGTAGTAATATACCTACTTTGTTATAAAACCTATTTCCTGTAGGAATGCTGGTAGTAGTAGGAATAGATACTCTCAAGCTAGCTCATATTGACATATACGAACATTAAAAAATGAATTTTTGGTAGATGCAAAGAATGTTTTGTTAAAAAAAATAATTTGTGATAGTTATATTTTAAGTGGTATGTAGAAATTAAAAGTTATGTAGAAATTAAGATCGTATTTTTTGTATTATCAAAAATATCAAAGTTTTCCTAAAAATTCTGAGAGGTGTTAAATTTCCATCGCATTTTGCTAGAAAATACAAATAATTCCAACAAGTTGAACAACACGGAGAAACAAAACAATTATTTCTATCACGGTACATACGCGAATTAAATGCATAACGGATACAACGAAACAAACATAACATATACAGTTTAAATAGGTTCAGATGAAAGCATAATGAAAACAAAATATGGCTCAAGCTATTTGGTGTTTTTGTAGCACACTCGATGGCATAAGTATGCATAATAGAACATTCTGTCCGCGTTTTAAATTAAATAGATTAAAGTACATTTATAGAAATATAGTATGAAAAATGTTAAGCTTATTTAAATTTATGTAAATATAGAATGAAAAATAAACATATACGGACAGCGATACGGTAGCTCAATTGGTAGGACGGAACGGTTTCCCAGATGTCGCGGGTTCGAATCCATGCCGGTATCGGTTTATTTTTCGTTCTATATTTCTGTTAATTTAAATAAGCTTAACATGGCTATACATTTTTATATATATTAAAAAGAAATAAAGTACCTTTAAATATATCCAGAAAGAAAGGCATTAAAACTGATCAAGCACATTGATCTAAGCGAAACAGGTTCGTAACCTGACAGATATTATATTAAAATTTTTCAGGGCAAGCATTTATAAACCTATATCGAAAACAAGAACGAATTCACGCCTTAATACACCGATGACAATATCGTCGGTATTTTCTCGTGCTAGCAATTTTTCTCGCTTTTTCATTCTTTGTTCATCGAGGCGCAATCGTAATTAGAGTTCCGTTGTTAGACTACAGAACCAAGTTATATTATAATATACTGTTTTATGTTTATGTATTTATTTATTTTCTTTCTGATTAAAATACCTAGCAAAATTTTATTGATAAAAATTTAAGTTTTTAGTAAATATTCGTATTTCGTTAGTTTTAAAAATATATTATTTCCATGACACAAGTAAACTACTTTTAAACAAACTAACTAAAAGTCTCGACTCCGCGAAAAGAGATAAAGTCGTATAATACCAATAATTTCTCTAAAGTATAAGAGTTGTTAGGTTCGCTATTTGCACTCTCGTATCTCCTTGACTTTGCTGGGTCAGCGTATCTGTTTTAATAAAAATAAATTCCACAATTCAATACAATTTATAATTTATTTCTCTTTCAGTATCTTTAAATAGCTTCTAGCATCATATTTAAGACATATCACAATTCATCAAAAGATAAATCAATAGTTCCAATAACTACAAAGCCAACTCTAGTTGTCGTAGTTCTAATTTCTAAAGCCTACTTAAGTGAGATTGTATGTTGGTATATATTCTTGAGATATGATTACTATATCGTCTATTAATTGCTAAGAACCATTCTCTTTGATAATTCAAGTGTAAACGATAGTAAAATTATATATAGACAATTTTAATATATGTAAAGGTAATAATATATTTAATTTGAATTTATTGGGTATTAATAGGATACGTTATGATAGTATCCACTGATTACATTACAAGATAATCTAGGACTAAATTTCATCTATACAGCTTAGACTATTCGGACTGAATAACCCAATTACGTTCTTAGTATTAATACTATGCAAGCCATTAAAATTATATAAGACCAAATTTTATTTTTCTACCTTTAACGAGTTATCAATCATTATATTTTCACTTGATTTGAAACACAACACCATTTCTAAATATTATCTGTATTTTACTATTGTTAAAGGGATCTTCTACTTTATCTTAAACATTTGCAATACCTACACATAGTTGACTTGAGACGGCTTTGTTCACAGCATCTCAAGTGTATAAACATATATGTATGCAAGAGTAGTCATTCAGTAAAAGTAAAGGAATTTTAAGACAAGGTGAATAATGTAGAAATCTATCACAAAAAGTATGTTTATATAGGAGTTTTATTGTCTATGTGTCTCCACTAACCCTTAATAATAAAGGACTATGGCAAAAAAATAACAAGTCTGTGTTACGGCTGTTTGTTTTAATGACCTACAAGAGCTTGATAGGCTGTAAACGAACAAAGATCCAATCTTCTAAAAGCCAACATTTTAGTGTTTCATTAAAACTATACTGCATTTTTATTTGTTAACAAATAGAAAATATATTTAAATATACTACATAAGACATACTCTGTATATTAATAGAAAATTTGGTATCATTAAACACATTGGTATCTGATATTTAGTGCTACAAATTAATGGTATTACAAATTAATGCAACTTCTGTATCGAGAACACTTTAATTAGCATTTAACAAAAAACCCTCTCTAACCTAGTTTCCAGCTGCATCCCTACGGTCAACCTTTAGCCATTCAATTGTTTCGTTACGAGTTGACAGCGTCAGCCTCAGTCTAGAACCAACCGCCATACGGTCACGACCTGCCGGTATATATATACGGGAGGTACTCAGTGGGGAGAAGTGAATATAATTATAAATAGATATTTTGTGTGTTTGCAAAATATATTTGTTTATTTTAATTCTCAAACAAAATATTATTGTCAGTTAGATATGTCGCTTCTATTTTTGAAATTTAAATTTATTGTGTTAGAGTGA
The DNA here is from genome assembly GCA_959347405.1 of Napeogenes sylphis. NCBI lineage: Eukaryota > Metazoa > Arthropoda > Insecta > Lepidoptera > Nymphalidae > Napeogenes > Napeogenes sylphis. The sequence continues at coordinate 4,601,898 of OY365783.1, forward strand.
CTTTAAACTGTGCTTTGTGTTCTTAATAATTAAATATCAACAAGTGAGAGATATGTAAAAGGTATGTATTTTCTTAAATCTTCTTGTTCTTAAAATTAAACTTAAACTAACTTAAATTTATACTTAAACCCATGAAAGGTTCCGAAAATATATTCCACTTATACAATAAATAGGTATGTTGTTAATATACCTATAGTTAAAAAGTTGCGAAAATTAAATTGCATACTTCAGATAATATGCAAAGCGGAATATGACAGAAACAAAAGAAAAACTAGGAGAAAATGAAATTGTCCGTGCTTTAGAATTTAATGACAGTTATGAAGACTTAAGCTAAAGTAAAACGATCATTTTTACCTTTAATAAAACATTGAACATTTTACTAACAGAATAAGAGAAGATATAATAATGATACGCATGTGTAAATAAACTTAAGTTACAAATTGTATTATAGTTCTATTAAATATAATATTGCGTATGCAATTTGTGCTGACCGCCGCAGTATTGGAAATTTATGTTTATTGTCCCATTTTGGAATCTGACGTTTCATTAGTGCTATGAATGCTTCAATGAAATAATTACTTATGAGCTGAATGGAAAAGACCATAAAAGTACATACGTTTCTTTTTAGTCTTATGATACAAAAAATATGCAGTACGAAGTTGGTATCATATCAAGGAAGTTAAAATGAACCTCAAGGCGAGGTGTAAGCAACAAAAGGTTCAACAAGCGGGTCCGACTGCAGAGAGATATTTCAGAACTTAATAAATTATGCAGAAGTTATATTTTAGATATGTTTTGTATGAAAGTATAATATTTATAAATTAAGAAATACTAAAAAAACAGCTTTATACCGTTTATTCGTGGCGATTTTATATTTTGTATTAAAGGTAGATAAAGTTTTTTAAATTCTGGTTGTTGTTTTCCAAGTATAGATGGTGCTAAAATTGTATTTATATTTATAATACATAAATATCACTCTCTTACTTTATCATATTTATTTCTTAGCCAAAACTAGCCTAAAACCAGCCTATTATAGGTTTTCTTTGTTTTACTTCTACTCTTATTTTACATCCGGGTCCATAATTGGTCTTCTCCATTTACATAAGTTCGTGGTAAATCTAATGTTAAAATGGTGTATTTTCTTTGTTTATATGTACATTTGATCACTATTGACCACGCATATATGACTTACAACTTACAACTTGTACACGTAACTTCTCTTACAACTTGTATACGATCTTCAAGTTTGTGTGCATCCCCAACATGATAGTATTAGCTCCACCTTTGATGTTGTTAACTATCTGGATCACACTCATGAATAATGTAACATATTTAAAATTAATGCCAAAAGAGTTAAAAACTATCAGCAATATTGACAAAAGCATTTAGCACCAAATACTTACTATAGTTTTGATACATATCTTTTGCTTCCTAAAAAATCCTCGATTTTCTATTGATAGCAGACTCTCGTGACACGTCCCTTTAGTTCAGCTATGTAAAAAAGGGATGCGGCAAACTCGTTTTGTCAGTTGAAAACCTTTCTAAAATAAAGTTCTGTTAGTACTGTCTGTAATCGGGGCACTCATTGACTATGCTAATGCATTCTATTCTAACATTTCTGAAGCCAATCTAGATAAATTTACTCTCCTCAACAGTCGCTTTACTTAGGACACACCTACTCACTAACTCTGTTTGACGACCTACTAGAATTTATTTATTATTTCTTGCCATAAGAGTTTTGTATCGAATTTCTGAATTCCTGTTTGTGTGTATTGATTAGTGGACATTATGATGATGTTGAACAATCCGAATATAAAAGATGCAGTTAAAATTTCATAAGTAAGTAAACTTTATAGGTATTTTGATTTCCATTACCAATATTAAAATCGATAATATATATTATATACTTTATAGCTGGACAGTGTAACTGAATTAATTAATTATATGCATAATATCAGTTACGTAATTAGTTTTGTTTATTGTCGAAATCCCATCATTTCACTATAGAGTGAATTTCCACAGTCTAAAGCTTGTTGTAGTAGATTATACAAAGTTAATATTGAATAGCTTAGCTTTTTATTAAAGCTTTAGTCTTTGATCTAACAACTTTCTAGTGTTTGTACTATTTATCAAATAAAATACCTTAACAACTGGAACTTCAGTTATAGCAATTTCCATTTCATTCCGATTTCATTACAAAGTTTTCCGAAACCATAAGTTTGTAAATGAAATTGTAGAATATAGCAGCAACAATTTTACTATATAGTAAAAGTTCGCTAATACGTATTCCCATATTAGTGACTTTCAACGAGACCGTGTAGAGTGTAAAATAAGTAACATTATGGAGGTCTTTTATGATTTTGTAAATATTATATGATGTCAATTAGTTATGTATATAAATATGCTTGTTTTCCATTGTTTTTTTAAATAATACGAAAAAGGATAGCGAATTTTATTTGTGTGAAAAATGTATAACATAATAGTTATAAAAAACAAATTTAAAATTATCTTCGCATTATTGGAGTTTAATCTTTCATAGGAAAGCAGTGGTATGTCATCAAATGAAATTACTCTACAATATCGAGAAATAATGATTTATAGTTCGCCGACGAGCGCGTAGTCTTGAATCCAATAGTGTAACTAAAGGTTGTATTGGCAACTAGAAAATTACATTCTGCGATACAATAACGTTGTTCAGTAACCGACGACTTTGTAATCAATGCTGAAACTACGAACATTGATTTTCAATGTGATTAAAACGTAAATTAAAATTGATAAAATATTATTTTATAAACTCTTTTAACTGAAATACTGGTTTTTAATTAAAACTGTATTTCGTAGTTTTAATTAAAATCGTATATTTTATTTGTTTATCGTATATATAATATATTATTTATATATACGTTGAACTTAAATGAAAACTTTCTCTTCTCTTCGTGCTCTCAAAGCCTTGTACTGAACATATTAATAATTCCTGAAAATTTAAAACGCGTGGGCTTAAAGCTTGTAGATTCTTTTTGACACTTCATATTTCATGAATAAAGTTCCATTATTACCAAACATGTATTAAACTCTAGCAACCACATCCACCTTGGAAAATAGAAAAAAAATAAAAGATTTTAAGTCAAATCTGGAATGCTTGACAAATATGTTTATAGTAATTACAATTAAGGGTGTTGGACAACGATACTAATACATAGAAATACATATTATAAATACTGAGAATATATATTATAAAAAAGGATCAAACCCAGAAATACAGACATCTATGCTCATCACATACATGACTGTCCCTGTCGGAAATCGAACCCGAGTCAGGTCTGCGCTAACCACTGGACCAACTATAAAAGACGTATAAATTAATTTGTATCATTAATTTCATGTATGACCTTTTTTTAAATTTACCGTTCATCATAGTATATTTACATATACTCGTGTATATTATACATGTCTGATGTGCCACGAACCTAACGACACAATATTTTTGCAAATATTGTGTCGTTTTCATAAACTTCATCTGTTGGCTATTAATTATGTTCAGCGTTCAAACAAATAGATCTCAATGTGAAATGAGAATTAATTTTCGTTGGATTCATTTATATATTATCTATTAGGCGATTTTTAATACTCGGTAGATCATGTTTTTTGTATACATTATATTTATAAAAAAGAATATTTTTGGATTATCTTTTTACATGTGCCTTAATTAATGCATAAACTGTTGTATTGAGATACTTAATATTTGAAATATAAGACTTAATACGAAGAAATAAAATACAAATTTGAGAGTATTTTATGAGAAAAATATTATTGTTTTTTCATATGTAATGTAAAAAATAGTGTATTAATGTATATAATATTTTTAAACTTAATATGAAAAGAGCAGTCTGTTTGTTTCACACCCACCTACACGAACATAACTCTAATGATTACAATTGATGTCTTAATCTTGAATGTTTCATTTCTGTCATCATTTAAAATTAAATATGTTACAAAATAGATTGCTAGTTGTTACGACAGATGGGTAAGAAGTTTAGTATTGACATTGTTATCTGCTATTGTAATATGTTTTTTTCAGGTTGTAAAAAAAATATAAGCCCGTAAAAGACGTGATAACTTCGGTTTTCCAATCTTTTAACTCTTTCTTATTTTATAATTGAAAAAGTTTAAAATGCTATCAAAATGAGACCCTAAATGTTTTAAGTCAACATTCAAACCCTTTATTGAATTAAAACTTTGAACACCTTATAATAGAAAGGTAAAATATATAGCCTCATCCAAATAATTATAGATCTTTAAAAGTTAATTAGGTAGAAACATCCATTTTATTAAATTGTACTAAATTTGACTCAACGATGAAAGGTTGTAAATATTTTTATGGTGATAATTTTAATATATAATTTTTTATATTACTTTTATTATTTTATATAATTATATAAATAACCTAGACAGTGACCCGTAAACGAACTGTACAAGTCATTAACTAGCATCAAAGACTTGAATCTATCTATGAGATAACATAACACTAATGATATCATTTCTGTGTTGGTTTACAACCTCACCTATTCAAAGACTCTGATCAAACCACAGTATTTGGTGAAGTGATAACTCGAAATCAGGAGAATGTAATTAAAGATATCCGAGCATTGATTGAAATCTTAGAATGAACTTATAAGATAAATTGCCTTAGGGACTGAAACAATTGTCTCGTCTTGTCGACTTATCTAAAAATCTTAAATATAATTTAATTCTAAAATATAGTTTTAAAAAATACGATGAATACATTGAAAAAGAAATTATTTCAATTATTTTCAAGGAGACAGCTAAAACGCTCGTTAAATTTTTCGAATAAATTCATTTCTTTTATAATTTAAATGTGAATTGTCCTATTTTCTCACTTTTATAATGTTTGTCGATAGCCAAGTCTATACATATCATGTCAGATTCGTGTTGTATTATTTTACTAATTGAATATTGCCAGCTCCACTTTTAATCAATTTCCTTGAAATTATGCAAAATGTACAATATTTTGTTATTTAAATTTAATGTTTTACTCTACATTATTTGTCTAGTTTTTTATAAAAATCATTGAAGATTTACCTTCGTTATCTGTTTCGACGCAGCGTATGTTGTTTCATATATATATTTAACAATACTCATACTTAAGTGAAATACATTTATTTATTGATTGTTTTAAGTCTCGAACTTGATCCAAATTATTAAAATAATTATCTTTGATGGTTTCTATTTCAAATTTACAAACATTTGGATTAACTTTAATGCTTTGCTAGCAACACAGTTTGCTTATTTGATTATTTTTTATTTGATGTCGTAAGCCTGTCTTTTCGATTGATCTTTTTTTAAGTTCTTCCGAGTTTCATTTTATAAATTGCGATCAGTGAGTGTTCCAATAATTGGTGTTCTTATTAACACATCGAAAGTGTGGATTCTTATAATTAGTCTTGTATTTGGTATTACAGAATAATTATAATCTTTGGAACAATTCCTGGGCAGTTTAAAAATTTATTGGGATTATATACGATAAGTCCATTATATCTTTACTATAGTGTAGTAGGTGTACTATATATTGTGATATTCGTGTTATACGTCGCAATATTTCAGTCTCTGTCCTGTTCCCATCATTGTAGTCAGCCTTGACTATTGTACTGCTCGTGAAATCTTTTTCCCCCATAAAGTATCTATTAACTAAGAGTATTTTCTCTTGTCCTGACAAACAAGGGAGTTGTGGATAAGTGTTCGCTTGTCAATGATCAATGGGGCCTAATAATTTCCTACAATAGAATAAACATGGAATAGTCAAACTAATGGAAATATGTATTTATTATTAGCAATATTTTATTCTATAAAAGGCTCGATATAGATAATTAGATAATTGAACTTAAAAGTGACAATTTGTATGTTAGTTTAGTTGTATGTTAGTCTCATACAGAACAGATTGGTATTTAGAAAACGAAAAGTAATTAGAATGATAAATATATTATATTTTACTCAAATTGAATAACAATTACCCGTTTCTGTCTTATTTTGAGGACAAAAGGATATATATTTTTATGAAGTTAAATATAATTGTTCATGAAGAGTAACTAACTATAATTATATCTCTATTAGAAACAAATCATGCTTTTGCTTGTTACTTTCACTGTCTAGGTAGTATAGTGTATATTAATCATGAAAAGTTTCTGTGAAAATCAAAACTCAAATCTAAATTATTTTAAATTTAGAATTAGCCATGGCCATTGCAACGGTTTTATAAGTAAAAGAGCAGAATATAAAAATTTGCTAATAGTTTTTTATAATAATAATAATAATAATATTTAATAAAATAGCGCATTAGCATATACTATTAATTATACAATCTTGTAAATTATAATACATCAACTCTCGCGAAGGCTAAATCTTGTTTTCGTTGTTATTTCAATTACGCAAATGTCGCTTAATGGAAATAGTTTTACGCTAATTACTCAACTTCTAGACTTTAAATCTAGAATCTGCCTTCACTGAACACTGAAATTCAGAATTAAATTGCTCCCATAAATTTAACTTGATGCTTATACGTAGATTCTGACAGACAGACAGATACATTAAAACCATATATTTGTATATTTTTGATCTATAACTAAGTACACAATATCTTGGGCTGGTCAAGATTTTCGCAGCAATATAGTAAACATTATAATTTCTTTCTATTCATCTCTCTATATGTCTGTTGGCTATTCATATGTCACAATTTGAGTGAATATTTATAATACAATATATCATGAAATTTCAGATTAAGATTTTCATTATCAAACGTCTACGTAAGAAAGTAAAATATTTTTTTTTTTTTTTTTTTTTTTTATACAAAACTAGGTTAATGCTTGACTACATTCCACCTGATGGAAAGTGAAATGTAGTCTTAGGTGGTAAAGCGCATTAACCTAGCAGCCTATTCACTCTCCTCTTGAAGACACCCACATTATATTTTGCCGGAAATACCGACGCAGGCAGATTGTTCCAGTCCTTCGCTGTACGCACTAAAAAAGATGAAGCATAGCGCTTCGTTCGGACAGGTGGAATGTCCACAACGTAGGGATGGATACCCGCCGTGCGTCGGGACGTCCGGCAAAAGAACGGGGATGGGGGAATTAGGTCGTGCAATTCCTGCGCACACTCACCAAAATGTATCCTATAGAATACTGAGAGGCTAGCAATTCTACGCCTGTGTTCAAGGCTGTGGAGTTTGGCATCAACCAATTTAGGGTCGCCAATAAGCCTCTTTGCTCGCCTCTCAATTGAGTCCAGAACCGCAAGATGAGTCTTTGCGGCACCAGCAAATATATGGCCACAGTACTCTACACACGACCGGATCTGTGCTTTGTATAATACAAGAAGCTGTCCCGGTGTAAAGTACTGTCGCACCTTCGCAAGTACGGCAAGCTTTCCCGCAGCTGCTCTTGCTCTGGACTCAATGTACCGACCAAAGTTGAGGTTCGAGGAGATCTCTAAGCCTAACAACTGAAGCCAGTCACTGTATTCCAAGGATACATTCTGGAAAGTAGGAGCCAAGGTGAAGGGGCTCCTTTTGGCGGTGAACAAACACGTCTGCGTTTTGGTGGCGTTGAATTTGACAAGATTGGCATTGCCCCATGCGGAGACTGCCTGAAGTTTGTCATTCAAACGTTGCACCATGGCTTCTCTTTCAGACTGTACTTGATCTCGACTAGCCCGAGAACTTGGCAGATATCTTTCTACAACTGTGCTGTCGTCTGCATACCCATAGATACCGGGCTTCAGCAGATCGTTAATGTGCAGCAGAAAAAGAGTTGCAGAAAGAACGGACCCCTGAGGTACTCCGGCATTTATTGTCAAGGGTTCCGAAGAACACCCGTCGACAACAACACGGAGAGATCTCTGGCTCAAAAAGTCCGTTATCCAGCCAATCAGACCAGGAGATATACCGTACGCTGAAAGCTTGCTTAAAAGGCTCACATGCCAGACCCTGTCAAAAGCCTTCGAGACGTCCAGAGATACGGCGACCGCTTCTCCGTTCCTCTCGATGGCTTCGCCTAAAATGTGTGTTGCGTACGCTAGAAGGTCCCCAGTGGACCTATTTCGGCGAAATCCGTACTGTCGGTCACTGAGGAGATCGTTACCTTCTACGTACGCTAGAAGCCGAGAGTTCAATACACGCTCCATAATCTTGCAGAGTATGGAGGTGATTGAAATGGGCCTATAATTGGCAGGATCGGCACGGCTGCCTTTTTTGGGCACGGGTTGCACGTTGGCAAGCTTCCAGGATTCCGGCACTTTTCCAGTCTTGAAAGAGAGGCGATACAGACGTGTCAATACAGGAGACAACTCACCTGCGCATGTCTTGAGCAGAATGGCTGGTATACCATCAGGACCACTGGCTTTATTCACATCCAAACGACACAATGTTCTCCATACCTCTTTGTTCGTGATGCGGATTTCAGGCATCGAAATACCGCAGTGAGGAAGATGTTCTGGAGAAGCATTGCCAGTGTCTAGAAGCGAATTCTCAGCAAACAGAGAAGCAAATACATTCGCTTTCTCTGTTGCTGTGTGGGCCAGAGATCCATCAGGCTTCAGCAGAGCAGGCAGTGAGGGTTGGCAGAAGTTCGACTCGATCGCTTTGGCAAGAGACCAGAAAGCTCGACTGCCAGTTGGTCTGACAGAGAGCTTTTCGCCATTCTTAACGATCCGATCAAGACGAGCCTTCCGCAATGCCTTTTTATAGGACTTGGCAGCTTGGTTAAAGGCTCTCTTCTTTGTACTTACATCCGGAGTTTTGCGGCTTCGAGCATCAGCCCAAATGAGGTATGCCGAATGTTTACGGTCATGTACATGACGACATTCGGCATTAAACCATGGGCGAGCTTTGCCACCGATGGGTACGTCAGCAAAAGGAATAAAATACTCCATTGCCTGATGCACCACATCGGTTATAGCATCCGCGCAACTCGACGGATCCAAAGAAGAGAAGCAGACCTGCCGCCAAGGATAAGACGCAAAAAAGTGCCGCATCTCATCCCAATCTGCTGACTTGTATTTCCATACTCGCCTAACACCATGTGGTTCGAAAGCTGGTGGGGAATATGTAAATACAGATTTCACCAGACAGTGATCGGAGGTTCCCAAAGGGGACGTGACCTCTACACGATACCTGTCCGGATCAGTTGTCAGCAGAAGGTCCAGGCAATTGGCTGTATGGCCTTCCACATCTGGTACCCTTGTCGCTTGCCTCACCAGCTGAAAGAGGTCCAAGGACAACGCAAAGTTCCGCGCTTCTCTTCCAGCATGGTCGGTCTTCTGGTACGGGAACAGCCAGTCCTGATGACAGGCATTAAAGTCCCCCAGAAAGACGAGCTGCGCCGAAGGGTACTGATACAGAGCCATATCTGCAGCCTCACTGAGATACTCAAATAAACGAGTTGTCTCCTGGTCACCGCTGTGCGAACGGTAGACACAGGAATACAGGATTTTTTCGTTTCCTGTGTCCACTAAAACCCATAGGGAAGAAAAAGTGGGGTCTTCAAGGTGACGGAGACGCTGAACACAGAGGTCGTTCCGCGCGTACACACTGACTCCGGCCCGTGAGCGAAAGTTGTGCTCTAACGAGTAACCGGGATAATCCAAGTATGCAGCGCTCAAAGGACATTGTATCTGCGTCTCCGTCAAAAAGAGCAAGTGCGGCTGCTCTGTCTCCAGGTGGTGGTGGACAGCTAAAAGATTTGAGTGCAAACCCCTGATATTAGTAAGGTGCACTTTATATGAGGAGGAGTGCAACCGCTGTGTAACCTTGTTCTTTTTTCTTAACTTTTTCATAAAAAAATAAATAAATATAAAAGTGAATAGGGATGGGAAATGGCAGTTGAACGAGACGGTACGTATCGAACCCGACGTCGAAATTGGTGATGTCTTGCCACTGGGAGGCTAGTCTGGAGACTGCGGGGACGCCCGAACCCCCCCAGGGATCGCCATCGGGCCTCCTCGTCTGGTCGCCAACCAGCACGATGGAGCCACCCTGGGATTTTTCACAGCTGGCGGGGCAGCCTTTCGTGGTTGGCTATCCCACTAATTGGGCCCCCAACTATCTGCGGGCGGCCAGCGGAAAGCCGTCGCTTCGGATCCCGCTACCCTCCTGATATCCTGATCCTGATTGGATATGGTAGTTAGATTTTCATTAATATTTAAAAGATATATTATTCTGTAAGATTTTTTTCATATGAAAAGAATTAAAAAAGGTTTAAAAATTGATACAAAGGCGTTTAAAAAAAAATAAGTTACTGCTTTTGCTTATAAAGTAGCTGAATGTCTCTACACCCTCTCTGAGATGAAGGGATTTATTTATTAAATAAAAAAAAATAATTAAAAGACAAAGACAAATAGAGCTAACTCTACACAGTCCGTTTTTTAATAATTGATGTTCATAAATGTAACTATTCTGATATCGTATAATATAAATCATAAGGAACTGAAACCATCAATACATTATAAGTGTTAGAATTAAATTTGTTCTCATACAGTTGTAACTAGTAAAGATGTGATTAAAGTTTTGTTATTTAGGTGAGGTTAGATTGTGTTTCATAAGACGAATAGTCTTAGTTGAGTCTTAATTAGTTTACTGTGTAGACTATTTTAATCTATTTTAATGAAAACAAACATGGTCTTGAGGCTTTCTAGTTTCATCTTCATCACCATTAGTTAATCTTTATATAGTCAATTGACTCCATTTAGATAGTAATAAAAATAGATTTTTAATTTGTAAATATTTATAGGGATTAGTTTGAATTTTAATAAATATTGATATATATATATATATATATATATATATATATATATATATATATATATATACACCTATTAGATACTGTGATAGAGGTACTTGGAAACTTACAATACTGCTGAGATTAGTAATTATTAGTTTGAAATCCATAAATCAATAAAAAATATAAATAATCGATTTATAATTTTTTATAATTTTCTTTATTTCAATATTGGAACGCACTATTTAGTCCAATTTCATCGTTAAAACTACATCATAAATTTACAACACTAAACCAATAAATACTCTAGGGCTTACATTTAAATATTGTTCATTAAAATAAAACTATTTTAGACGAGATGGAGGTGTCTGTGACACCTCCATCTCGTCTTACCGTGAACTCGATTGCTGCAAAGCATTCGAAACGTCGGGTTAGATTTAAAATGTAAATTAAAAATTTAATTCAATATACGCGAGTTAAATCAGTAAAAATAGTATTATTTCAGTGTGTAGTACTCGTGAAAACCTTAGAAAACACTATTAAGTTTTAATATTAAAAAATATTAAATTTATTTCGTACGAATACAATAATAACATAATTGAAATAACTTGATACTCCTTTAGCGTACGATAAACACATACATATATATAATATCAAATATGATAGCTTAGCCTCAACAGACTCTAATATTTGAAGAAATGTGGTCGAAAATTCAACATACATTATGTATGAGTGAGGATTGTTATAAATCCTAACATGTGTTTCCACTTTTGAAAGTTTCCACATAGTCTAATTAGTGAAGATTATTTTGTATTTTAAAGATTTATGCTTAATAGTTTATGCGATAATCTTTTTTATTCTACTGTAAAATGGTGGTTTGAGAATCGTTTTAGAAAATGTTCAAATAGTATTTCATTAATATAATATCTTTGTCTGACATTTTTATTCAAGTCAAAGACTTTGGTTCGACATTATAATTGAGTTATTATTATCAACAGTTACTAGAGTTTTGAACCGGCAATATGCAAAAAATATGAATTCATATTTCTTCAGTAATTGCACGTTCCGGTGATCCATCTTTATTTAAGTTATAACTTAAATAAAATTAAATAACGACTTGGAGTAAAATAAAGCACTAGCACAGAAAAAAAAAACAAAAATCTATTACAACGTGTATTTTTTTATAACGAACGCATGAGAGATACAAAAGCATAAATAAAACAAAAACAAATATCAAGAGCTTATATTTCTAATCAACACAGAGGCTGCGTTTTATTACAATATTTATATGACCAATACAAATAAATAAATCACTTCTCTATAATTACGTTTGTAATAAAGACAAACGAAAATATTTTGGGGAATATCCAAACGGTTGGTTCGTACGTATGTATGTATCTTAGGAGTAATATGTTAAAATTGTTGTTAAGTATACTTAAATGCATATTTATCTAGATCTAGTGTACTTAAAAGTTAATTTGTATTATAAAAAATCTTAGAATAGGGCAATCAATTATGAATTAAATACTTTAAAGGACAAATTAAAGTATCCCACGGAGAGAATATTTCCCTGTTACGAAGTTAAAACAGGCTGAAAAGTCTTCTTGGGGAAATTAAATAGTACCCTTTTAGTTAATAAATAAGTTAATCTACTGAAAAGCGGTAAAATTTATCCTAACTTTTCTCGCTTATAGGCAGTTGGTAAATATTGTTTATATAACTATTTTATCGGTAAATAATCTAAAAACACCAGTTATCATAATTATTACTTTTATGCATTTATTTTGATTTACCGTAAAGCTTCGTGAAGAGGTTATTTAATAAGCCAAGACCTAAAAGCTTACACCAGCAACCATCACAAAACAATCAAACAAATAAGCATTGTTAAACAATTTTAATATAATATGTAAACAATTAATAAAAGAAACAACTTTTGAAATAATAATAATCATATTATATAACTTTAATTTTCAAATAAATTAAAAGGTATTTAAAAGTTTAAATAAACAAATATGTACTTACCACTTAATGACATGAATTAGCAATGAAGTAAGTAACACCCGTTTTTTTTCCAGCGCTAACATTGCGAATGTAAAATAAAATATTGCCATTTGGATCGTTAGGGGAATTAAAGTTCCTGAACTTTTATCAGCAAGAAAATATTACAAATAACAATTGTTACTATTTCTTTGCTGTTCTATCTTATATAATAATAATAATAATATCAAGACAAATTACACACATTGATCTAACCCCTAAGTAAGCAAATTATTTGCTTGTGTTAAGGGTGTTAGACGACGATACAAATACATAGAAATACACATATAAATACTGAAAATATATTTAATAAACGACCAAACCTAGAAACACAGACATCTATGCTCATCCCATAAATGCCGGTCTCCGCCGGGAATCGAACCCGAACCCCATTGCGTTGTGACACTTTAGGAGTCTGCGCAAACCACTCGACCAACGGGGCGGTTATAACTTGCTAACATATATTTATATATTCTCAATAAAGTTGATAATTTAAACTGTTAGAACGAAAAGGATGAATAATAAAAAGGTAATTGTCATTCCTGTCAAACTTCGTGTAAATCTATTTGATTGGGTGACGGCGTGACAGCCAATCGTAGCTCTTGACAAATCTTAGCTGTCAAATATATTTACTCTTTGAACATCTTTCTATATACTAACTGAAATATTTATAGGCGATAAGGTAAATAAAGAGACAATCTTTTTCATATGTCAGAAGACAACCAAGATTAAGGTAAATATTTTTTCGATATAATAAAAAATAAAAGAATTTTTCAAGACTGCCTATAAGACTTGTTACATATATATTTTTGAGGAAATATTTACAGCATTAACAACTGTATTTTGTGAGCTTTGATACTCTAATTACGCTATTTAATACTCTATTATTTTTGTAAATTCACTGCAATGTTTTTTTCTCAACTTCAGTATTCCCTTGTTGATATAAATACAAATATTATATTCTATAAAACATTAAACCAATAGTATATAATACTTTAGGCTTTAATTTGTTCTTTTTAAGTTATAGTTTAATAAGTAAAACTTTAAAATTATGTCATGAATATAATAATACCATGTATTTTACTAAATAAATGAAATTAAGTCCCGAGCGTAATAAAAATGTAGTTTTAGTTTTGAATTATTTAATTTATATTAGTATTGTAGTCTTAGTATCATATATTCTGTTCATAATATGATGTTCCTTTTAGGATCCTGATACAAAGGCTCATTTTTTAATCCCGGAAATTATAATAAGCCGCCATGTTTACAGTAGAGCCCGGCACATTGGTAAACAAAAGAGCCGAATACATGTATGCACATGTTTGCACATGTTTGAAATAAAGCTTATTAAGACTTACAATCATTAACAAAATATAATATCATGTATTTTTTATTACACGTATATTTGTATAGAATACAATCATAAAACGACCTCTGGGAAAACGAGTTGGTTTCCCAGAGGTCGCGGGTTCAAAACCCTGCCCGCATCGGTTTATTTTTCTTTCTATATATATATATATATATATATTTTTTATAAAATGACTGACTTATCAGCGCACAGTGACATGTTTTAGGTGTAGGAGCTTGAAAATTTGCACTATATTTCCTTTTATGATGTGTTCTCCTAGTTTCACAAACCGAGAAGTATTTTAAAATTCTACTTAAAACTAAAGATTTTCTCTTTCAGAAACAGCGCTAATAAATTTGTTAGTAGTGCAAATATATTTATTTTATAATTGTTCCTACAAAAGCAAGAAGAAATTATAAATTTTGAAATTATTTTGTATATGAAATGGAATATGTACTATGTGCTTACAAAAATAAAAATATTATGTTCTATAAAACATTAAACTATTCAATTATAATCCACCAATCAATTATAATCAATACATTCTTGATTTATTACCAGATATAATAATGTTATACGTGAATACATAGTACTGCCTAAAAGTGTTCGAACATACAATTTATTTAAGATCATTATTACACAATTTTAAAAGTATTATTTCATATTTTAATGCATAATAGTAATTAATTTATAAATTAATCAGTTATTTCTCATAAAAATGAAAATGAAAGGAAAATTTGATTCTATTCATTAAAACTCAGTATTTTCATTATAAACCCGTTACCAAAGTTTTCCAATTTCAGATTTTCCGTCTCCATTCAACTATAATACTTTATAAAGTAAGCAATTAATGGCTAACGAATACTGTATTTTTTCATAAGAATACATCAAAATTAAATTTACTAAAGTAAATGTAATATTAAAAATAAATATATATATTTATATACTTTGCTTTGCTACTTTGCTACCTTCTTTGTTTGTTTTTGCACACCTACAAATCTCGCGTTTTGAACAATAAAGTATTTTTTTTAATACCTGATTTGTATATTTGTAATATTAATATAAATATTACAAATACAATTTGGACACACCTTGAAGTGAATATAATATAAGAACGTTACAATGTTAATTTAGCGAACTTTGCATAGTTGTTTTAAAAGAGATTCTTGTGTTTTATTCATAGAAATAAAATGTATTTATATTTTAATCTCAATATACAATTTTAATTTTCAACAATTTATTTTCCCAAAACAAGGATGAATAAATCTTCGTTTAGCTCCAGATTTAAGGGGCCAAACACTTTTTTGTCGCTGGCCCAGGATTGATATATTACAGTATGTATTTTATACTCGCTGCTATCACTGAATAAAAAATACTGACCTCTTTTTTACCGTCTTCACGAGCTTGTACAGAATGCACAATAAATTAAGAATGCTAGTAACAACGTTCTATTTTAATTTCAAAGACTAAAATCGGATTACGTTATGGATATTGTATTTTGTATAATAAGTTACATAGTGGCCAGTGGTATATAATTAGACTACAGCAAACTAAACGTGCCCAATTAGGTGATATCAAGCGTAGATAATTTAAATGTCTAGAATATATTAGCAACATACTCAACACAAACACACTTTTTATTGTATGTATTAACATACAATAAAAAGTGTGTTAAAATCCCAATAACTTATCCATGTAACTTTGAAACATTTAGGTAGAGAAAATAATACAAATTATTACAGAACATCCGTTAATAGCAAAAACGGAAATGGGAACAACGCTTTATTCCGCTGAGCTAAAATTTTTTTCGTAATTTAATGTTTTTATTCACACCGTCAAGGGAATGTTATTAATTTCTATGCTTTGGTAAAAAATATAAGTAAAGTAAATGGAACAACTTCTGTGTATATAATTTGATTTTATTTTTAAATAATTTTATATACACTTTTATTGTCAGATTATAAGTACAATTGATATTGTAACGAATACATAAATATAAACTTATAGTTTTAACATGTACAGAAAATAATATATGAGATAGTCTTCTTCAAACAAAAGCGGGAAATTGAGTTTTGAAACCACCACCCTTAAATATTTGAATATAGATAGACTATCTAGCTTATCTTTTAAAAATATTAGATACAGGGTATATATTACAGCAACAAAACTTAAATTATTCAGAATTCTCATAAATTTTGAATCTAGTCGATAGGCGATTAGTATTTTGAGTTGTCTTAAAAAAATGCAGTGAAAATAGCTTTGAACTTTCAAATTCCAGTTATCAGTTTTTTTTTTAACTATAAAAATATAATAAGGTTCTTTTCCCAATACTTTTCTAAGAAGTACATTAAATTTATTTATAGCTTATATTTGAATCAAAGTAATATTTGATTGTTCCAATTGAATTTTATGTTATTAAACTTTTCTAGAACGTTAAAAACTATATATTTAAACTAATATTTTTTAATATAAAATGTATATAAAATACATGTCTTGTATTTAAATTTGTTGGAGCAATTATGTATGTAAATTATATTATATATATATTATATTAAATAAAATAGTCAACACTCCAAAAAATACATTTTATACCTTACAATAAATAATTATGATTTACTATAATTTAATTTTTTACGTTTTAATTTTGTAAGTGTGCAGAGCCTTCGAAGGCGGTATATTTGTATGTTCACGTTATGACAATTTTATTTGTAATCAGTGATTGCAATTCATATACGAGCTGGTACGACCAAGTTACTATAACCCTCGTATGAATTGAAGCTAAGTTAGATAAGTTTTATCTATCAATCCATTCCTATTGCTTTTTACGTGTTCTAGTCGCCTGCATCCCTGTCCATCCCGCATGGATGGAAACATATTTTCAAATGCCCACGGCATCTGGCTATTATGCCATGGGTTATATTAACAACGTACAACACGAGAGACGGTCTGCTCCTTAGATGTTATAAATAAATCAGTACTGTTACTTGAAGTGTTTTTACTTTGTTTTGCAAGCGGAAGTTTCACTGTGACGTCCGACTCTCCGCTGCAGGGGTTTTGAACTCAGAAAAAACGTAATTGTCCACTCTCATTTCGACGTTTCACAACTTCATACTCATTCTCTGGTATTTTAATAGCAAAATTATAACATTTAATAACGATCGACCAAGAAATCTTATATTCAAATTAAAGCTTTTCATTTTGTATTGTTGAAACTAGCACAAATTCAACATTTATAAAGAAAGTTTTAATGTAACTTATGCTTACAAGATATATATATGCATGAGTTTGATGAACAAATAATATTGTTTGATGCACCTCCCATGTGTTATATAAACTGCATATATATGTTTTTAAAATATTTTATGCAAGAATAAACGTTGTACATTTTCAAATTAAACCTGTAAGATTATCACTACTATCAATTGATTTATTTGAAAACAACAAATATCCTACTATTACATATATACTATTATGACTACTGTGTCAACTAAAGTTTTATCTCTGGTTAAAAATTCGAAACATAATAGTTCAAAAGGACTAGTGTAAACTTTTTCTTTAAGGTAATAGGTAAAATATTATATTTTAGTAAGACCGTTAATACAGATAATATTTTTTTCATAACAGAGGATGAGCCACTGATGAGAGTTAATTGGGAGAGTATTTTACAATCTCACCCCATCATTTTGAATAAAGAGAAAAATCATGAAGGAAGAACTGTGAACTTTTTTTCATGAAACCAGCGAAATGTAAATTTCATTTATTTTACTTTATATTGTTAAAATTGAATTTAAATAATTTGACATTTTTCTACCAACAAACAAGTTTTATTGTTGATGATGAAAATACTAGTCATAAAAAACAAAACTCTATACTATGTAATCATATTTAGATAATAGAATACCTAATTTCAGCGTTTGACATATTAAAACAATTGTCTAATGTTCATCAAACACACATAGATTTTATCTTACTATTTAAATAAAAATATATACATGCGTAGGCAGGCACTATAAATAATTGTATTGCTTGCTATTCCTTAGACGCGAGGTTAGTTTAAGTGAATAAATACAATTACTTATAGCGCCTGACTACGAACTGCTATTTGCATTTTTCTTAAAATTAAAATAGCAATTAAATTGTTTTTGACAATTTTATTATAGAATACAGAAATACCACCAGAATTGATACGATTTTTTTTAATAAATAATGGTTTTGTTGTTCTTTTTGAAGAAATATCAAATTAATATAACATTATTTTACACAATACAAAACTGAGATCGCGGTTTGGGTGGATTTTTATTTTAAAAAATATGTTCTGAGACAATTAAAAAAAAACGAATAAACTCTACTATGTTTCATAATTAACCCCGTCAAAACACGATCTCACATTTGTATTGTAATGTATTATATTGTATAAACAAAAGATATATGTAGTACCAGATAGACATACAAATATTATTTTTCATATTATTATTTGTTACAATTTATGTTATAAAAAGCTTTCTCCATAAAGTACTAACCTAACCCTCTTTAATATAAGATAACATTCTTTGTAAATGCGTAATATTGAAGTTTGAGGTGCAAGAGCATGGATGGACAAGGCGTTACAGAGACATCTATTCATGTCTTATGTTCTTATAGATTGATTTTTATTATAAGAGATTGATATTACTACAACATTTATACACTAAATATAAATAATTTCATAACCAAATAAGTAAATTGTCTTAGCTATATATTTTATTATGATATTTGCTAGGAATATTGTACTAGAAATATAAATTAGACTAAGATTTTGTTCAAAATGCATTAGTACAATTATTTCAATCTCTTTTTTATATAAAAATTAGGTGATGGTCAAGGATTTAGAATAATTTGCAAATTAAAACTCTCTTCAATTGCCCTTAAAGGGTTGGAGCTTTATGAAGACACTGAAGTTTCAATTTAAAATGCAATTTATAGCATCTATTTTCATACCCGTAAAGGTAGATATTAAACTAAGAGAGGGAGAAGGTATTCCATCCACCAATAAATTATGCGGTAATTATGTCCCAGAGGGCCCGCATCTTTCTTACAAAGCCTTCCACAGAAATTTAATTAAACGCTTCAGAACCTTAGGGTTTCAAAATGTGAATGCCGGTCGCCTTTCTAAATTTAAAGATTTTAAAATATAAAATCATATATTATAATAAATATTATAATATATATAGTAATTTGTCAAGACTTGTTATTTTTTTAATACAAATTTTAAATAAAGCATTTGATTTTTTTTTAATTTATGTTATGTCTCTTTCAGCGGGAAAAAGGACTTCAAAATTAGAAAGGAAACAATTCACGACAAAACAGTAATTGTGTTTCAGTTAACAGCAAAAATAAACAAGAAAAGGCAGCTCGACAATTTCTATAATAGAATTTCAAAAACTCCTATACCATTCCTCATTTCCTTGTCATTCGTGATCAAGGACGTGAAAACAGAAAACATTAAATAAAGAAGTTCTCACAGGCCGTTCGAACTTGTCCGTACCAAAATTACCAACATTTTCGTCGAAATTTCATTTTCGCCAAGTTTACGACATACCTAATACAAATATTACAATTTACAACCCCTTGGAGTTTACTGGTGACATTGTTGATTTTTGTATTGTTTGTTGGTAATTTCTGTTTCTGTTTTAGAAATTGTTTTGATATTAAATAATAAGACTTTAACTACAATATAATTGTTTTAATACACCTCTGTAAAATTGTTTTAATACACATTTTCCGTAGAAAGTTACATTGGCACTGTATGAATCACTTGGAACAAGCTAGCAAGTTATTTAATTTTCCGTAAATTCACCAAGAGCACTTGGACAGCATCATATCATTTGAACCACGCACACACACACTACTACAGATAATACACTATGAACATTATTATGATAAAATATTCCAGCGTTATCTGAAATCAAAAATATTGTTCTTTTGCCATTCAAGAAACCTAATGAAACCATGTTTACAAAGTGAAAAGACCTGCGAACAAAAGTTCGAAATATTTTAAAACACATTAGCGGATTAAGGGCAAATGTCTGAATAAGCCTTTGGTTTTGAACAAAGCATTATTTGATATTTGTGAAATAAAAAGCAGTATCGCAACAAGAAAGCACACAATAGGTATTTCAAGGAAATCGAACAAAAGAATCAGTTCACTAGAAGTTTCTTATCTGCGAAGAAAAAAGAATACCTTATAATATCAATGAATATGATTCATTATATTGTTATTTTGCTCCCAAAGGGTAGGTTAGTTTGTAAATAAGTAATAAATTCTCTAAATAAATCATAGATTATATGTAATGTACAATTTTTTTTTTACTTGGATATAATAAAAAAAATACTGACATATATCATCTCAGAGGAAACCTTATTTTATTTGACTGATAGGATAATGTTAGAATTGATAGCAATATGATATCAGATTATATTTAGGAGTCGGCAAAGTGAATTATGTTGATCATATTCTAGATATATTCCGTTTCTGAATTTTGCTTGAATCTTTTATCTGTAGATGATTTTTGTTAGAATAGACTTAATTTATAACCTTTCGGTTACAAAATAATTCTAATATATAAGTATGAAAAGTATTGCATTTTATTTCAGTGTACAATATAATTTCGTTTTTAAACTAGCTGATTTCTTCTATTGACTGAAATTGGATATGTCGTTTGCAAACATTAGCAGTTAGCATTAAGTAAATAATGCTAGAAAATGGAACATATCGGTATTTTAAGATTGACGTTGTATGAATCATATGTTTTTCCCAGTAAATATATAATTAAAAGTTTACCTACGATGGAACCTAGGTTAAATTAATTGTTTCAAAAAACTGAAAAGATTTTTGCTTAAAATCTGTGTAAATAAATTATTTTGGACACTTTAAACTTAAAATATTATTTATTCATTATATTATATTTGTGCTTTGTTGTGTCATTTCATACTACATTTCAATAGGCAAAAGTTGGCGGAAGGATATTTGATTATAAAATATATTAAGTGCTTATCAGATATCGATTTTTGATACCAATAAATGTGATTAGACAGTTTGCCAACGTTTTCTCGGCATCTTCAAACGATCAATCACTTTGCTTGATGGCGCTATAAAAACGTCAAACTCGAAATATTTACTAAAGTCGTTTATTATATCTCGATTAATAACTCATTATCGATTTTCAATAGTGTTTTATAAATATGTTTGTTGGTAATGTAACTTATGCACTAAACATAGCAAAATTAAATGAAATTTAATTGTTGTACCTGATTTTTTTTACAAAAGATATGAAGTGAAGATTTTCACTCTCATTTAATTAACATTTACCTTAAACTCTCGGGCTATAAATTGATACAATAATTACTAATTTCTTTTTTATACGATTATAATATAAATGTACCTAGCCTTCAATTCGCTATAGAAATTGTTTCGACCAAGTTTTATGTATTTTATGACTAAAGCATGATTTGTAGGAAGTATGGTTTTGAAACGATTGCAAAATAAATAACAACTCTAGTACATCTGACCGAGTATGTATCAACAGAAAATAACGCTCGAGTCTCCAATAACTTGATGTAAACATTTTATTATACGGGAAATATAGTACGTGCTCTTATTAAAGTCCTAAAGCTCAATATTTTGGTTTTGTGTTTGTTAATTCAGTACTCTTTAAAAAATATAATCTTAATTTACCACATTTTTTAGTATGTATAACTTATTTAGAAATTTAATTATGTAAGATATAATTAAGCCCTGTGTAAAATAGAAGGTAGATAAATGTATAATAAATAGATATATATTTTAAAATTAGATTTCTCTAGCATTTTAATTTATTGACTGGATACGACTTTTATAGTTTATATGTGTATGGTGATATGTAATAAAATTTAATAAATATATGTAATTAACTTAATAAAACATTGTTTACCGTAACTTACAGTAAGTCAATATGATATTTTTAATTCAGGTTTTATTTTACTTCTCATCTCCGATCTTTGCGTAGAGGACCAGATTCAAAAATGTTATATTTAAATTCAAAAGTAAGAATATGCTTACTTAGATGTAATATTGTCAGGATATAGCCAACATTACGGTTTAAACCAGCAAAATATATACAAGGGTAATTTAACTAAACTAGTACGTTAGACGGTTGAACTCGAATAGTCTTTAAACTTTAAACGAAAAATCAGGAACTATAAAAATATATAATAATGCCGATCTATCTAACATTTTCGTTTAAGTAATATTGCGCGATAAAGCTACATCGTAGCGTTTGTGCTACGAGTATTATGCTAACTCAGCGGTATTAGAATACTAATATACTAATACTTGTTAACACTTAAAATAGTAATAATAATAAATAAATTTAAACATAATATAAGTAATGCAGAACTACATTATTAATATAATATGTATAAGGTTTTTCATTATGTTGTCAATTTCCATTAAACCTAGTTATACCCGAAAATATGAAAACAATTCGCAATTTTTCTAAACAATTTATTTTGAATTTATTTATGAGTATTATATGATAAAACCATAAAGGTGTTATGATAATAGGGAATTCAATTGTTACGAGACTTTCATGAAATAAACAAGAAAGCATTATTCAAATTTTCTAACCCGTTTTTGTTAACAGCTGTTTAAACCTGATATTTATGACACTTGATTTGAATTTTGAAAATCATTTCGAAGCCTTCATGTTATAAAATATGGCGGTAATACGAACTTACCTAATATTGATGGGTCTGGTTTAGTTGGCACTTTATTTAAGAGTGTAAGGTTCTCGTACGTAAAACGATTGATTTCCGTCTCGTCGAGAATTGGAATCCGACAAGACATGATAAACGCGTTTCGTCGTACTAATGGAAGTTCTGACTTACTTCCAACCGAGAAATATTATAAGAATATTCCGCAAGATAGAATTGAAATTCGTTTTTTTCGTCTTATTTATTTTTTTAATTTCATTATTTACAAAGAATCTTTACTTTACATAAACTAAAATATAATTTACAATGACAGCTACTTACTATTTGTAACTTACTTATTACTTGTAACTTTTTGTCATATGAAATTATCAGTCTAAGGTAAAATAAATTTGGTTTATTGATTGTTACAAAAATCGGAAATTTAAATATTTGTTTAATTGTGTTGAATATGTCTTACAATTAACAAAAAAACAATTCAAAGCATTATCGCTTTTAACATAGTCTTATAAGAGCTTTAGTAAAGTGCATGATTATAGTACGTATAAGATATGTACACACAACACATAGCAACCCGTTTTGGCAAGTTGCCGATTCTTTAAGATGATATCTTACGAATTATGCGGCATCACGTTTGACACATGGAGTTGCGATTTTGATATTTCTTTTATTGTAGTTTATTATTACTGCAGTTTGGTTTGGTTTGGTTTATAAATTGCAGTATAAAAAAATTAGAGAAACCCAACATATATCTAGTTTAACACAGTGTTATATTTTAAAACTATAAAATAAATATGAAACAAGATGCCAATTAATAAAAAACGTGTTTTCATATTTCCGTGTTTGCCTACAGGCTAATTAAATTTTCCGGGTTTTATTTATTTACAATATCCACTAGATAATATTCTTTATTATTTAATTTTGTTATAAAAAACTATTACGTAGAGTCCTATATGTTGATATTTGATTACTATTTAGAAACATCTTCAGGTATTGAAGAGCTATCTAATACCGATTGTCATTGTTGATACAGTATGTTAAGCCTGCTGATAGTCTCAGGAGGTCATGTTCGGGAGCTCCGGTATAACGTGCACTGTTAAAGTACAATAGGACAAGAATTAATAAGTTTGTCAATAGACTAGTCCCTATAGTCTTTGAACAAAACGTTACAGGTTTCCAGGTCTATCTATAGTTCCAAACTATAGATCTAACCTACAGAATATCACTCTCTACATATTCGAATAATAATTTTAAGAGACCCTAGTATAATAAATAGATATATATTTTAAAATTTGATTGGCAGTTAAAAAGATTAACACAATAAAATAACAAGACGTAGCAAAAAAAGCTTTTTAATGTTGAACTGCTATTTCATTAACACGTTCAATACATGGTTGATATATTTGTGTATAGTAGTACTATTATTAAGAGTACAAAAATGTGTACCTAGTTTTCTATCCGCATAGTCCTACTAAAAATTCAATGAAACATGGCTTAGAATACAGAGAGAACAATTAACTACCCCGCTGTGAATATCCATTTAAATAAATTCGTTTGTTTTGCGGAATGACAAAAAATAGTGTTGCCTTGTTTAAAATACACATTTTATCTATACATTTGTTATTCAAATAATCATACAAATAAAGCATTTGAATATAATATTTTAAAGATTGTAATGGTAAAACGTAGTCCATTTATGGTTTGAAAATTACTTCTATTATATAAAGAAAAAAGCAGTGTCATCAAAGTTTTTAATATGATTTTTATTTATTTTATATACGATATTTTTTTGGAATTTCATTATCAATATTCATAAATTGCATCGATAATAAAGGATAATAATAAAAAAAAGTTTTTCCACATTCATACTTTGCCATTTTAGCGATTACTCCATAATATTATATAATAAAACGTTTCACGAGAAAGATGTACGAGTCTAATAAAATACGGAAAAGTGTCGTTAGTTCCAGTAAAAGTTTACGTGAACACATTTCCCGTGAGGATATTCCGATCTATTCGTGTGAATGTTTCGCAGTTGCTATAATATTTATGGTAGGACTCATGTGTTATTGTTGGAGAAATGAGAAGATAGTCATGATAAGGTACTAATAAATATTAAATATAATAGTCTATCTTATTTGTTTCCGTCGATGATATAAAGGTAAAATAATATAAAAAAAGAAACAAATCTAATTTGGAAATTATTCTTATAATAATAATAATAATACTGATTAAATATTGATAACGTATTTTATACTTATTTATCATTCTCTCATTGAAATATGGTATGATATAGATAAAAGGCCCCCTTTAAATTAATTCAAAATTTCATCCTGTTAAGCATCCAATCGCGATTGAAGTATGTTTTAATTTCAGATAATTAAAAGTTTAATTTTTAATATAAAACTAGATCTACTATTGTTTATTTCTTGGAATATTTAGTTTGATTAGAAACTCTCATAAATATTTTTTTACTAATGACACTTTTTAACATTATGAATTATGAAAATATATTTTGTATACTGCATGTGAAATAACATTATGCTTTACTTTTGTTGACTGTACTTAAAGATAGACCTCTTTGTATTAAAAATATTGGTCAAGTGGTAGTCGGCCTTGCGCGCTGAAAGTTTGAATTTTTTACTATTGTGAATTTTCTAGTTCAAGTTTCCATTAACATTTCTATGAATACAGTATTCTATATTTAAAAAATTAAAAATGCTTACAATGTTAGACTGGCCATAATTATAATATCACAAATAGAGAAACTTCAAACCCATTTATTTTATGTTTTTTTTTTGTTAAATGCAAATAGTTGTGCACGCACGTCCATACCTCATTTTAAAACATATAAAAGCCGACCCATAAATCTTAGAGATGTTAAGATGTCAATGTGCTATGAATATTGATTTTCACGAAATTTATTAAAGGCTTTTCTCAAAATTTTGTAATAACCATCACCTAGTGGCTCTTTTAATAAAATCTTTACTACGACAAACGCTTGACTATCTTTATTAATTAAATTTTCTAACCAAAAGGCCACATATAAAATTTCTTGATTTTTAATTAAAAAATAACGAATCTTTCATAGAAAGTTTGAGCCTTTTGGGAAAAAACCGTCGAAGCGCGGACCAAAGTTTTAATAGAAGCAACCATGCAAAAATTCATACCCGTAGCCCTTTTTTCAGAGATTGTGTGAGCACCAAGTCAGCAATTTTCTTAAAAATATAATAAATTGATTATTTATTCAAAGGCATCATATAGCATACATAGTCACATATGTGATACACATTTCTGTTAACGCTGTTGTATTGTGGACGAACAATAGCCTGACCCAGCTGTCTGTATGAATGATAGCGCGACGTAATAGGAACTAATGATTGATTGTTTGGATGGTCCGTCTTAATAATATTATATACATATAAAAGATAGTAAAAAACAAAGAAAACTAAAAACTTTTAACTCCAAAAAGCTTTGAAGCCCTCCAAGAGGACTCTTTTTGTATTAAAAATAGTTTGAACAACAAAGAATATTGGCCGTGTATATTTTAGGATTAAAATGATACTGCTGTGTATTAATCAATTAGTACTCGAATATTATTATGTAAGTAAAGCTTTTAACACTAAATACGAAACACCCATAATTTATTAAGATGCTGAATTCACGTAATCTCAAAGTAGATCTTTCAGTATTATATGTATACTTATAAAAGGGGAGAATAAGAAGGTTGAACTCGTAAATAAGTCGCAAAGAAATAAGAGATTGAAACATGTAACAAAGTTATATTATGTTGGTGTAATGATATATTGTCAAAAGTTTATTTAAAGAAAATGTTTTATGTAATGCTAAAAATAATAGATTATTTTATTTCCGTATTGTCGAAGAGTAGGTATAATAGGACTAATTGCAAAACTCTACTAGTCAATAAAAATAATATTTAAAACATTAAATAATAATAATATTTTTTTCACTTACTCTATAAAATAATATCCTTCAATATGATGTTAGTAAATAAATATATAATATCTAAACAACATTTAAATTCCTTTTTAGCGAACGCTAACACTACTTTGGGCTATATAAATATCGCAGTTGTGGTGTAATCAAAAACCATGAAATAATTTATTACAATACTTTCTCTTTTATAACTCCCTTAATAAAAGTAAAAGGGCTAAGCAACTGGAACTCGGAGGTAATTCTTTTCCGTGAATGGTAATTTACCGCGTAAATTATGTATGACTTTCGAAGAAAATTTCGTTATTTCGTCGAATTTATTTCATTTGGAATGTTAGAACGCTTACGCGTGGTTTTTTCTACGAAATGGATAATGCTTATACAATTTTACTGAGTTTAGTTCAAATTATATTTTTATTATTTTATATTATTTAAGTTTTACTACCATTATTTACTACCTATATATATATTCATTATCAAGAGCCTGGAAGACCGGTACTTGAAATCGCTTAACCGATTTGGAAGATATTTTTTTTTGTTTTTTTAGTCTTCCGTAAATATTGATACGCCAAAGCCTTGTTAAGTAATTTAATTACTTTCTTGACGAATCTCATTTTTATAGTAACGTGTGTTAATGCACAGTCTTGTCCGTGATAAAACAGGAGTAAACAAAAAACAGTGAAAGTATTTTTTCTTTAATTAGCACAACAAAACTTTGTATCAAAATATACAAAGTAATAAAAAGAAATACCTAATTGTTGTTGAATTTTCTTAAGAAATCTTTTAAAGACGGTCTCTAGTGAATTACAATCATTTTCATTTAAGTTTTCTGTTTTGGATTTGAAAACTCATTTGATAATATTATTTAACATTTCAAATCGTTAAGTATTTATTATTAAAGACTTTAATCGGGCAATGAGAATTATCGTTCTTTTTCAGAGGGATTTTCATAATTGTGATACATTTTCAGTACTCACTGATGACGTGACTTACGTACTGATGAGACATCAGCCATCGGAGAGTTAATGAATGATTTAATGTATATTTAAAATACTAATTATCCAACATTCATTTTGAATATCGATAATTAATGTTTTATTAGGGGTACAAATTTTGTTAAATAACTTTTCAAAGGAGTCGGTATTTTCTTAAGTTAAAACTGTTATAAATCAAGACGTTTCAACTTGGAACAATAAAATGTATAAAAAGAAAGAAAAAATAAAAGAATATGTAAAATTAAGCAAAAAAACTATAACATACTAAATGATAATATTATGTAAAATATTTATAAGAGAAAAAACTTTGCTAAACAAAAATTAAAATTACATAGGACTGCAAAAACCTAATATATTTAAGCTCTCGTGGTTCCGTATATTTCCCAAAGTGTTCCAGCAATTTAGGCTCACGCTACAATCTCCTATAGACCAACTTTCCAACTTGAGTAATTTGTAAATTTTTAAGTGGCATTTTGGCCATTAAAAGCCCGCTAAAGTTTTTTTTAATTTTGTGTCACTTTTAATATAACAGTACGTGTTATACCTACACAAAGGACTTTTTTAAGTTTTTGATTGTGTGTAATAAGCATTATTGTAGTCTACACAAAGGACTTTTTTAAGTTTTTGATTGTGTGTAATAAGCATTATTGTAGTCTAAGTAAAAAAGGAAATTCTTGTGCATTTCAAAACACACTAACAGTTATAAAATGTACCATACCCTTATTAGTCTGAAGCATATTATGACAGTGATGAATTGGTAGAGTCAACGTCCTTATATTATTCATTCTTCTTAGTATAAGAGGGGTGAAGATAAAACATTTTTCACATAAACGTTCCATTATACTTGAACACACTATATATGAAGATTTGAATATAACAATTACAGTTAAAGAATACGTAGCATAATTTTCATAGTATACTCTGTTCATAATACATGAAAACCCAAAAGAAATATCTAATTTATAGATAATAAAACTTCACTTAAATTGTAGAGCTTCAATCCAATCACTTCAATTGCAACGGCATTCATTGTTTATTCTCTTCAAGGACTCTTATTGGAAATGGCGAACGTTCATTTCCTCGGTGTGTTATTTTAAGATTGTTTGAAACAATTTATTATAATTTTCGACATAAAATTGACTATTATTACTTCAGTGTATTATGTAAACTTATAGTATATTGGATTATAAAATAAGATTTCAAAAAACTTTACCAAGATTTAATAAAGATACATGTAAAAAAATGGAAAAACACAAAAGAAAACTATGATAAAGTGACGGTGATTTGAAGCCTTAAATGGGCCAATTGGTGTTATATAATAGTTTTTTTTTTCTAAAAATAAAAAAAAATCAGTAAACTATCCATAATCGTAACCGTAACCAAAAACCTCAGCATTAAAGATATTATCAAATAAATAACTAACTTTTACATTTTGCTTTATTATAAATGTACATTAGGTATATAATATTTATCGTTTATTTCGTATATTTTATATCGATAATATTTTATATTTTTTAATTTTAATATTAGTAATGTCTATTTATTAGACGCTCTTCGGAACTGAAAACGTTATTTCACATCTAATTTGTGTCTTCGTCTGTAGCTGTTTGCTGTACAAATATTTGTTGAATCCCACAAATTGAATTGAGTCGAGACTCGAAGCACT
This sequence comes from Napeogenes sylphis, assembly GCA_959347405.1. NCBI lineage: Eukaryota > Metazoa > Arthropoda > Insecta > Lepidoptera > Nymphalidae > Napeogenes > Napeogenes sylphis. Next base: position 4,631,412 of record OY365783.1, read on the forward strand.
ATGTATCTGGTACCAGCAACTTGAGTAAATATACCTAGTAACCACACTACGTAATGAACTTAAAATCAGGAATATATAAAACAAAATCATATCCAATATTTATTACACAGACAAGTGCGAAACAATTTTTCTAAGGACAACTGCAAACATAAATAGAGGTTTACCTGTGATGATTATTGTAGCATCAATGAAAGTAGGAGTGAAGGAAGATTGAGCATACTCTTACTCACCGTACAAGAGGAAGCTATATTAAATATTTTCTTTTGTGAGAGGAAGCCACTTCCCATATGAGATTTAGTCAATCTTCTACAGCTAAGATTATTTTAACGAAATAATATTATTCGATGAAAATAATTGAATACTTTACATTTTTTTCAAAACCGCATACACAAAGTCGTTTGTAAAAAATTTCTATATTCTTCGTTATTATATTAAAATCAAATAGAATTGTTAAAGAAATCCTACATGGAGGTATTTGAAATTTTTATTTAAAATTTCTATATTCTTCGTTATTATATTAAAATCAAATAGAATTGTTAAAGAAATCCTACATGGAGGTATAAGTAAGCATTTAAAAAACCTCTGTTCTATGTATTGTGAATTTTATAGATTGTTAAAACTCTTTTGGATTATTAATTTTGTAAGATTTCTAACTGTGTTATGAATACAGGAAGCTAAACACATTCTTTTCCAATTGGCGTTTAAGTGAAGGAGATTGTCAATTTATATCTGAGAAGGTATGTTCTAGAGGCGATTAAATTGCGCCGGGCGGCTCGTAATATCCGGGACGCTCATTTCAGTGATAGCAAGATGCAAATGCCTCACTAATTCATTGACATCAGGTTCCAGACAGATTTGATTTGTGTTCTAACTCATAACATTTTTATGTTAATTCTCTTCTGAATATTACGGGATTGTTTCATTAGAAAATTAAAACGGAAATCATAAAGAAATCTTAATAATAATTCATTTCGACTTTATCACTTTATACTAAAAGAGAAATACTAGTAATAAATAGTAAATACAGTCAAACACAGTGAATACATTATTTATCTGTAGGTCTTCTTTTAATAAGAATATAAGTGCGAGTATCTCTCCCACTTCTAAAGCTGTCCTGCGGTGCTTTTTAATGAATATTTATTTTATTAAGCATACTAATGCAAATAAATAGTCTGTTTTTGCAATTTATTTATACTTGTTATTTATTCTTATTGCTTATAAAAGGTGTTCCAATCATAACAAAACTTAAATTGTTCAGTTAAAGACGTTTAGTGATATATTTTTACGGCTGGTTGTAAAAATGTAATAAAATGCACAACATTAAACCTCCAGGTCATTTCCTCGTTACATATAAAATATCATTATGGTCTTTTCAATTTCTTCTAAATTGGTTTAAAAATTATCAACGTGTAAGAGGTTGTTTTAGGATAATTGGTAATATAAATTGAACTTCATTACCTACCAAACTTTATTAAAGTAATATTCAATATCAAATTATAAATGAACAAATTTGTAATCTACACATAAATTATTTTTTTCAAGCATTACGAAAAATAATACCATCTTTTATTTTTTACTATCTAAATACGAAAAATAAAATTTAAACATAATGATTATATTAGAATCGAAATTATGTTGTTTTTTCTGAATTATATAGGAATCTTATAAGATTATCACAATAAATATTAATATAAAAAAAATACAACAATTCATCTTAAACTCTTCGGCAAAGTTAAGTTTGTCTAGTATGTTAAGTATTTCATAATTATGTTTATTTCAGTAACAAAATATTTAAACAATGTTTTATACAATTATATTTAATGTCATATTGTGTTTTCCCATTCATTCCATCCTTCTGTTGTATACATTCCTTACTTATTAGCAGGCAATTCTATCCCATTGCCTTCAGTTTGAATTTCAGACAAGCTATGTTCTCTACAATTCTGTTGCTATGATTTCTCAAAAGCCCAGGAATTCAGTTGTGAAATTTGAACTTAATTACTACAACTGTATTAAAAATGTGTGTTTCCGGACATCATAATGATTTTAATTTCTGTTATACACTTTCACATATATATATTTTTAGATAAATTTATAAAAATAAAAATTTAAATAGCGATATCTTTATATATTCTAAGGATAAAAGTTTTTCCTTTAAAAAATTTAAAATGGGCAGCTCTCCTGCTAATTTCTTAATTTTAATTGTTAAAAGCTAACCGTCCCTCGATTAGTGAAAGTATCAGACCTGTGAGAGTATCGCTATTCATTGGTAAGAATCATAATAACCCTCTCCTCAATATTATGATATCATTATTAATGATATTTCCAAATTTTTGTTGATGTAATTATGAAACAAAATTCATAAATTTAGACATAATCTAACTACAAATTTTGGTATCGGTCTTGTTAAAAGTTTCAAATTTCATGTTAGAACTATCCCCCAAATCTTGGAAAGTTAAAGATCACTACTTGAATACTAAATTTATGTAATCAAAGTACCTACATGTTTGAAAACAGTATTAATATTGTTGGCTAACTGGTAGTTTAAGTTTTAGGAAGATATTCAATTTTTTTTCTTTGGCAACTTCTGATAACTTTTTAATTTAATTCTAAATCTAATCTAATACATTGTTTTAATAATGTTGCATTGCTCATGATATTTGCTTTACCCCAAATTTATACACAAAAGTATATCCACATAAATATTACAGTACACTTGGAAGATACTACTTATACTATACATGATATATATTACTAAGATTTCGGATATTAAACAATAAAGAAATAAAATATTAATTATAAATATAGATTAGATTAAATCATACAAACATACTAGCGCCTGTCAGTATCTTATACAGTGTTTTAAAAATAAATCATTATCTATCCATTTGAAGATCAACATAAACAAATCTAAATCTAAACTGGATAAAGTGTTTTAGTATAGCCTTGTATACATATCTCCGATGAGGATACAAAAGACGGGTTAAATCTGCAACAACAAAACAAATGGGGCGCACTAATGAACCATAGATGCTTACAAAGAATGTTTTTGTAGTTTCAACGTATATTCTTGTTTGGTTAATCTTGTATTGTTGTACATTTAGTTTTACGTAACTTCGAAATAAGGCAAATATATTTATTATTACAGTATTTGTTTAAATAGAATTTATCCATTAAATTAGAGTAACAATTCTCAACACATAATGTTTCTTTTTCATTATTATACTTTAACATAATTTATATTCATGATTATAAATTAATTCCGTTACGCGGAATTTACATTCCTTTTATTGAAACTCTGAATTATTCCGTACAAAAGTTACGTTAAAATTAAGCACTGTGGGTAACAATCACGAAACCAATTAATGTTTAATGTAACAACGAAAACAACTAATTTATGTATTCAGTGTTTTAATTTTTTCAGTTTAAATGATTAAGTTATGATATTTATTATATAGTTTCCTATAATTTTTCTGTGTCACAAATTCTTTATTGTGTTTCAACGAATGTGAATAGCAGATCTTAGCAATCAAGATCTAATTTCTTATAAAAGTAAACTTGAAACGTAAATATTGTTTATAATTTTATAGTATATATATTTAATAGTATAAATATATATTTAAAAATTTAATAGTTTGTAGTTATCTAAAAATTTTATAATGATTGTTTGCATTTTATTATATTTTTTGTATTATCGAGATGAGTATAGAAAAGTTATAGAATTTTAGTGGCTCTTAAAAGCTGGTATACAAAGTTATATATTGTATATAAACTTTGTTACAATAAAAAATGTTCTTTTAAAAGTAAATCTATCATGTTATATCTTGTTTAAATCTTATTTCTTGTAAATCACATTAACCCAATGAAATAGTTTAATTGCAAATTCAATGAGACCGCAAATAATTTAATTTTTTTCAAATAACAAACATATGTTTGTTATGTAATATAATAACTATGTATGTTATATAATATAATAACTATTTATGTTATATAAATAGACATACTAAAACAAAAACAACAACTTATTTCATATAATTCTACCAAATTATATTAACATAAAATATGTTATTAACTTTTGTAAATAAGTCTTCTTTTACCGTGCTTATATTTTTATAATAAAAAAAAATATATAATAAACAAACACCATCTTCATTTATAAATTAAAATGTAAGAAGAAAAATATAATATTTATGAAGCCTGTATCATTGTTATATATAAAATGTCTCTACAATATTTTTTTCCTGTAAGCTAACATATTTATGTTTAAAGACAACAATACATTTTAATAAAAGCGGCCTCTATTATTAAGTTTTCTGAAATATACACTTATTAAATTTCCTGCCTAAAATCCCTAAATGTATTCTCATATTACTGGCTTAAAATTCTCTTGTGACACAATTTCCAGCGATAAATCATCCAATAATAGCCCTATTCCGGAACCTCGCAAAAAATGCTGCTTGGTTTTAGAGAGAATAGAGAAGCCACAGCGTTATATGAGACTTTTAATATTGCTGGTACATGCTTCCCTTTATGAATATTACAACTATTTTGATATTGAGAAAATATTAGAACGGTATAGAATATATGTTTTAAAAACAAAACGAAATATTAACTAACTAAATTTTAATACATTTATTTTAATTTTAACTTACAATTTCGTGATTTTCAAACAATGATATTGTATTGTAACATAGGTTTTGTAGATATTGTGTTTCTAAACCTTGTAATTTTTTTTTATTTTCATGTTAAAAATTATGAATTGTTGCTTAAATTAATTATAATTACTAATTGTATATATTCTATTACGATGTCTACAGTATCTATATTTCTTCAACTATTTGATATATTGTGTAGTAACCCCAAGTATTATAGAATCAGTAAACGTATTCTGCAACAATAGATTTTTAATAAAATGTATTAACGGATGTGTTTACAAAACTGATAGGTAGCAAATCGCATCACTACATAGACAAATTTCGACTCTATAATGTATAGTAATACATGCGGATGTGAGCATACTCGAAATAATATGGGAATGAATGTATGTGAACTTGAATTTATGCGAATAATATGTAAATGAATCAATTTTGATAGTTTCGATATATATATTTTTTTTCATATATTTAAGTTTTTGTGATTATTTCTTTCGATTATTTTTATATTATTGATGTTTAAGTATGTACATGTTAAACATGTGATAAAATTACATATTATTATTATATGATATACGTATTTATTATACTGTGACCTAAAAATAGCTAAACAAATCGTTGGCTGTTATTTGATCTTCTAAACAAAAAAACAAGACCAGTCGAGCTTAGGCCCTTTGTATTAGTTGTAAGGAGATACTACCTCCTGACTTGGTGGACTGACCCTAAGGTATACTGGATCTCCTAGACGAATAGAGCTTGGGGCGCCGAGTATAGGCTTATTTTGTTGCTTTTGACAAGATCTTACCATCAGACCTAATGAATTTATTTGAATACCGCCATCCAAGGTCTCCTATCTTTTGGTCACTCCATCAAGTCAAGACAAATCGACCATAGCAAATAACAAAGCAAAAGAAATAAAAAAAAAACTTTTATAAATTAAAAAAAAAAATATTGGCTACGATATGTAAACTGTAAGGTATCAAGTTAGGTTTGATTACATATTTTGTGTTCATACATTGATATTTACCAATAGATATTTTTGCTAACAAGCGATACAGTGACCACTCCCGGCAACGGCCTCACGCCGACTGAGGTGATAATTGAATTTTAGAAATATTTGTTAAAAAGGATCAACTAAAATAGCACATAAAATTAACCTTATTGAAATAAATGAAGAGTCATGTGTTACTGTAGATACATGAAAAACATTAAATTTATTTATTTTATTTTCTGATTTATTACGTAATTTTTTTTTCTTTCACGTTTTTAATTGTCTTCTTAGCTAAGGTATTTATTATGGTCAAATATATTTACGACAAAAATGTTTAAACTCCTTCCGATGTCATAAAATATGAGACGGAAAATCGTTTTTTTAATATTACAAACTATAATATTACAGTAATTTCTCTTAGGAAACTAGAGATAAAGAAACATTCTATGCGTTGCAATTATTGGTTTCACTACATTAAGTTTGATTTTCTAGCATTATGTTCCGAAAAGTTGATAATTTTGGCATAACCTTAAACGCAACCTTAAAAAAATGAGTAAAACTTTAATCTAACCGAATTTATAACACACGGGACATTTTTAGATTCTAGTAGCAATGTAGTTTTCATGAAATTGATAAAACTACTCTATTTTATGAGATTTTAATGCGTTTAGTAGTTTTATATGGGTAAACATATTGAGAAGACTTCATCATACATATTCATAATAAGTGTCTTTTCCTAAGTATTTGTATTTTTTAAATATTATTTGTACATATCTTTTGCCAATTACTATATATGTATAGTTCGTGTTTATGTAAGCAATTAATGGATAAGTTTTATGTATTTACTCGGCTTAATCTCTTAATGTTAGCTATAAATTTTACCTCACTTAATAAACTGAACACAATTACATTAATACTAAATCTTTTTTCTACCTTATATGTATTTTATACATTACAATTTGGCTTCACCTAATATAACTTCACTGTTATATAACTTTATGATAATAATTTGCAGCTGCCTAATAGCTTGTTATTACTGGCTTGAGTTACAATTTGATTACTCTTACACAACCCCATTTAAGTGTACTGAATTCACTTTGATACTTGTTTGTTTGGGCTTGGAGCGAAACTTTACTAACGAAGCTTGGTGGACCTTGTTTGGTCAAGATTATTCATTTGTGTCATTTATTATTTAGTTGGGATTTTAAATTATACATAAACATGTTAATCCTTTTAGTCTTGCCTAAATTGCAATAAAGTAAATAATAAAATTTCTCAATTCCAGCTGATTATTAAACTTTTTTTTTTTTTTTATATTATCTAGGGCAATGCTTGACTACATTCCACCTGATGGTAAGTGGAATGTAGTCTTAGATGGTAAGGCGCATTACCCTAGCAACCTATTCACTCTTCTCTTGAATGTGACCACATTGTATTCGGTCGTAAATACCGACGCAGGCAAGCTGTTCCAATCCTTTACTTTGTCTTCTATGATTATATAGTATTCTATGTGAAATCGTTTGGCGTTCGTTATAAAAATACCATAATACAAAATGTCTTGATGAATATTTAAATAATATGTAGAATAGTGTTATAAATTACAGTAATGTAATATAATTGCAATTTTGTTGGAGTCTTACATTTTAGTTAAATAAAAAATAATCAAGTAATGAATAAATTGATTTAATATTATTCTAAGGTTTTCAATGCTTTAGGGCAATTGGTTTTAGGGGAAGATGAATAATAGATGCTAGTGAGTCAGTTACTCAGTTATCTACCTCCTTAGTTATCTTGGTTTCCGCGAATAGATGTCAGGGTTACCGTTACTTACTTTCTGATAGACATACCTTGGAACAGAATTGCTACAAAGCATTCGAAATATGAGTAAACGTTTGAAATATAATTCATTTATACCAAATTTAAATCCGTTTTATTTAAATGTATAGTACTCGTTGAAATTTAGGAAAATATAAAAATGTACACATTTATTTAAGAACTCGAAAGTGTAGTTGTTAATCGATCTTTCAAATTGAACATTTCTCACTCCGCTATATATAAGCAAAGTCAAATCTGAAACGCTTTTATTTTCTTTGCAGGTGCCACTGCCGGCGGTTCGGGCGTATCAGTTTCAACACAGGTGAGCTAACAAAGCAATTACTTATTCATGAATCAGGGAGATTTGGGTTTTATTTATATATTGTTATATTCGTGTTATCAAAGTAATTGCTTACTTCTTAAACCTTGAATATTTTTTGTTTGTTATTTAATCCTCAAGTACATCAAAATTTTAATTATAAGAAAAATATCATAAAAATTAATGCATAAAATATTTTTTGTCTTAATTTAATCTATTCAGTGGAAATAATAAACAAATTACAAATCTTTACATTAACTTTTCATATACCTTTTCGAATTGAACTTATTCTATGTTCTTAAATTCTTAACATATTATACAAGTTAAATATAACAGAATTCTGTGATGAGTTATTGCCAACTTCAAGACTCTTCATCTAAGTATATTAATATGTGCCAGTTCTAAGTTAAATAGTGTCATTAAGTACTAAGAGCATAGCGATGTCTCAGTCCCCTCGAGTAAGATACGCGATCTCAAAGGGCAAGTTTCCTGAAGTTGTGCTGCACTTTCAGAGGTTTGCCTATGGCAAGGACGGCACGGAAAGATTACTTGTTACTACTTACTTTGCTCCTGTAACTTTTCGATTAACGAAACGCTTATATTACTTAATATATTACTCTTTTTTTAGTAATTAAAAACAAACCATAAACTACCCCTTTGGTAAAATAAATAGGGTCATCAAAGCAAATATATTTTTTTATAATCTGTTAAGCAAAGTTACATTTTTATTTATAATTGTAGAATCAGGGGCTTCAATGATATGTCTGAGGGTTTTATAATGATTACATTAATATTATTCGAACGTTAATTAACACTAAGTATCAATATCTCTACAAGTTGAATTCATTATAATGCTCTCCTTGGTATGATTATTTTTATTATATGTTCAATATTATTAACGAATTTTGCTATATAAATATGATAAAAATAACAATAATCATATTAAAACCTATTCCAGATATTTTTCTATGGTCATGATACATTATATATGTATAACTTCTTAAAATTACTATATACTATATACTATAAACTTCTTACTATATATGTATAACTTCTTAAAATCATTTACTAAAAAATATAAAGATAAAATAAAGTAACAAAAAATATCTACATTAATTCCAAATTTCTGATGAACTGAAAGTTTTTACTATCCATTATCATTCTTTATGAGTAACGTACAATTATAAAATATTTTACTTGCTTCAATAATTCAACTTCGGTAAATCTTCGATAAAATACTCTTTACAATGCTTCGAAAATATATTACCGCCTCTTAATATTTTTAACGTGTATGATATTAATGGAAAGAGAAAGAGACGCACAATAAGTAACCGATGTTAAAAGAATTCAAGTTTCGTTTAAACCATATCGGTTCAGTAAAGACTAAGAAGCAATTCAGAAGATTGTAGAGCACAGCTGTAATCATTTTACTGCAACTCTTAGGAGCTATGGGGTTTCAACGTACTGTACATTTGTTTTACAAAAAATCAGCCTTAAGTGGTGTTACGCTGAATTAGAGAGGTAAAGTCTGTGGATGACAGCACCATTTTCTACAAGGTACCTACCATTCTATAGTTTGATCATTTATGGCACATGAAAGCAGCATTTACATTTTATGTTTGGAAACTGTTTAAAATTCTATTTCCAGAGCGCAATCGGAGGTGATCCTGTACTACGAGTATTTGCAAATGTTCAAGTTAACGTTACTGTTAGTTTAAGCTGTGTACTGCTGTTTCTATTCTAATTTGTGTTCTAAACTCAATTTCATCCTCTTGTTTTAACAGCCATTTCTACCTTTAATAGGCCAATTTGTAAATGTAAATATACATACATGCGTTTTTTGTTTTAAATTAACATCATCGTTTACCAATCTGCCTTTGACAAATGGTCATTTAGTAAAAATAATCTACAGTTGCTGTATATACTAGAAATATATATTAACATTAATAAGCATTATAAGACGATATTTATAATCATTATTGTATTTTAAAAAATAAATAAAGACCTTAAGGTGTAGTTTAATCGTTTTTGAAAAATTAAGTGATTTCATTTAAAAAATACAATTTAAACTAATTACAATATCCATAAAAAAAACCTTAAAGTGTTACACAAAAAGATAAATGAAAACTATATAAGGCTAGATAATCTACTCACGGATTACACTGTCAATCTCTTTTATATAAGCGCACTGCACTGAAAAGAGCCCACAACAAAATCAAACGGAATATTTTTTTACCATCACGTAATTTTGGCTTAAATATGTGTCTACCATACTACAATTACGTATTGTTGTACAAAAACAAATAATAATCTGACTTACACCTAGATCTGAAGACCATCAATTTATTACGTCATTGTGAACACATCGATACAATCATAGGTATACAGGGTTATTTGTAATTGTGGTCACCTCTGGCAATCAGCCTCTCAACATCCATCCCAACAAAATTTGTTCTACGAATTTTTACAAATCTTAATAAACAACACAAAAAAACGAAACAAAAAAATGTTCGCTCCCTCTTTTACTTATTACTTGGTATATTGTATTAATAAGAAGTACTTAAAAGGCCAACGCCCGGGCGCCACAAATATGCTCAGAGTTAATGCCAGTTCAGAGACAACAAATAAATGTTGTATGGGAAAACTTACATTTCAAAAACTATTAATTTTGAAAAATGGTCGTACAAATGTTCTTGGGATTGATGTAAAGGGGCTGCCTGCAAGAGGTGGCCAATTAATTACAAAAAGCCCTGTATAATATATTTGTTTGAATAACAATATGAAACACTACAAGATATACTTTGCATATATATATTTTTTAATATTACCTTGATTAAAAAACTTTGATTTGTTGGAGTCTAGCAAAGTATCCACTAATTAACTTCTTTCGTTCAAACCTAAACGCCACGCAGAGCTAGAACAATCCCCAGATTATCCAAACTAGTACTTTCGTTATGAGACCTTTTTGGACATTTATTTATTATGACCATATACATTATCTTAACAGGCGGACATAGCACATTCGGCAAAAGGCTACGAGTCAGAGGATGAAAACGCGGGCAGAAAACGGCAAAAGGCCAGCGACGACCGGCCAGCCAGCAGAACCACGATGTACTCTAAACAGGTACTTGTTCATTCATAGGTAATTCAAGAAATTAAGAAAGAAATCCTTTTCCTGGCTCTAAATAGTATTTAACAAGATTTGTCATACAACTTTATCCCTATTATTTGGGGTACCTACCTATTGGAAAAAAAATGGAATATTGAGGCTTGAGGCTTAAGGTCAGCCCTCCTTAAGAATGCATATTGGTGGAATCTCTAACTTCCGGATGAATGGTGTAGTATGATGTCTACTTTTATATTTACGGTCATCCTTGTCAAATGACACCTTAAGAAAGATATGGGGCTATTGTAGAAGCCGCCACCGCTCGCCAGTATAAAATAACATGATTCAAAGCCACAATTACCTTTTTCTTTTAGTAATCATTACCATTTTTATAAAATAATATAAAGAATGATTGAAGTAAACCTCGTCGATCACGGTCACAAATATTCTATAACTAGTGAAGCTTTATCAGAGTTGATGGATGAGGTACACTCAGACCCGAAAAAAGACAATAATATATACCCATACTTAATACATTTACAATTTTATATAAGTACTTAAAATCATTATGGATTTCATAACTTAATACTAAATTTTGAATGTTAATTAAAAAAAAAACAAAGTCATTCAAAACTTACAAGTAACGAAAATAAGTCTTCAAATATTGTACTTGTGAAAAGCTCTTTTTTTTTAGTTAGACACAAAATTTCGTGATGAGCATTTCTCACTAATTACTTTAGTTATAAGTTTAAGTAGTTTGTCTCGTAACCTACTTCTACGGAGCAAAGCTGCGGGTAACAGTCAGAAAATTAGAAAAAATAAAGCTATTTGACATATCCTGAATATGATAATAACTTGAACTTGATATTTATTTATATAGTATATAAACTAATGATATTATTTCAGGAGTTTCGAGAGCAATACTGCATCAACAATAAACAACTGGACCTGCTGGAACTGGAGAAGTCCAAGAAGGACAGATTCCTCGGCTGCTTGTCACAGTACCACATCGAGAGTCCATGCTCCAGAAACAATAGGTAGAGTTAGTGGTAATCACTGTATCAAAATATAACATTTATTTATTTATTTGGCTATAATTCTGAAACTAATGAATCGTTTTTTTTATTATTGCAAAATATAAAATCTCTGCCACTAAAATCAAGTAAAAAAAAAATCTTTGGCACATAGTTGTCAAAAAAAAACCCTGACGTATTTTTTTCTATTTCTCTTTTCTTTTCTTATTTGTCAATAAATAGAATAGTAACATTGAAAATTAAAATTTTTCGTCCCGATATGACAATATAATTATGTTAACAGTTAACACAATCCTGCTTCGAGCTTACAGCATTTTTTAATCAATTACAAATAGATACACTTAAATGAAGATTAGTCGGCTTTTTAAATATGATTATTCAACAACATTAGCAATAATATACATAAAGCTTATTTTGGTTTGTTTGATTATTATATTTAATATGTTGCATTATATCTATTATTATTTGATAAACAAAATTTGTTCAATCGTTCTCAAGGGATCCGAGGCCAATGTTATTAGTGATTTGGTATTATCATTCTATAAAAATTGGGTTTTATTAAAACTAAAAATTGAGTTTTAGTAAAGCTGGTAAATGTATACACATTTCATTCACCAACAATGAAGATAAATTAAAACAAAAGCTAAATTATATAGGAAAAAATACTTTTGTTGAAGAAGTACACAAAGTTTAAATAAACATAAGTATGGTATTTGTTAAAATATATATTATTTATTTTACCAGATTATGTAATAATAATAAGTAAAATTTCCAAGCTCTGTATCGGACAGGTTGATAATATATACTGTTTGTTAATATTTAAACTCTATAAGAGATTTTATATAAATTAAATTCAAAGCAAATTTAAGATGAATATCAGTCAGGAGCTAGAGAATGTCTTTATTGATGTTTACGCTCTGAATAAAGTACAAGTAAACGGTGGCTTTTAATCGAGCTCATAAATCCAACACTAAGTCCCTTTCTGTTATAAATCAGTCTCATTTCATTCAAGTTTATTAATTTGTTAAATAAATTATACGACGTTTTGATGAATTATTACTTTGTTCTGAATATTATAACATCAGCTCATAAATTTAAACATGGAGTCTTAAAAAAATACGATTTTAGTCCCAGCCGAGCTACAAATCAGATACAAAAACACACAAAGCCTTTTATGCAAAACAGATTAAATTAAAGATATTTGCTTGGTTATAGCAAAGTTCAAAATTATTCTCCAGTCAACCATAAATCGTGTGAGTTGAAACAACGTTTTATCTATCGTCTGGATGGAAGTGCCGTTGGGGCGAACGAGATAAGAAAAGAGATGATCGAATTAAACGGTTGTCAGATCCCATCACTTTCATGTTTTGTATTCTGTGCATGGATTGTACCATTACAACGTTTGTTTATTTGTTACTTTAAACTCTGTATATAAAATATTATTATGGGATTATAAATAAGAAATTGTTTTTATTTATTATCGAAAACCAATAACATAATTATGATTTTTTTTGTTATAACTTATTTTTTATTTCATTCCATTATTTTTTAATTAAAATTAATAGAAATAAAATGTATTGGTACTTTTTTTTTATATCTTACTACAAAAACTTTTTTTAAACCAGAAAAAATTACTGCTTAGCGGAATATCTAAGCGCATTATTAAAAAAAAATGTTTTGTTAATTATATTAGAACAGAAAAGTGTCCATATTATGACCTCTAAATACATTTCTCATTGGACTCTCGGATCTTAAGCCTTTAAGGTAACAAATTGAGCTTGTTATTATTCCGCCCTCTCTTAATAATATCAACCAAGGAAGATAACTGACTGTTGTCGAGTATATTTTACCTATTATACTCTCTTGTGATAATATAAATTAATGATTGTTTAATAGAGAAAACGAACTTATTATAATATAAAACAATGGGGTTATTATTATCCCGCCTTCCTTATTATAAGAAGAATTATTTAACAGCAAGCTTAATTTAATTAATATATACAAGCTTTATCAACCAAGATTGTTTCTAATTACTATAATTATGAATTATAAGAATTCTTACTTGAAACTTTGTATTGAATTTAATAGTGTAAAACCAATCTATATAGTGTTAATTGCCAAGTAAGGAGTTCGTTTGTTTTCAGAGCATCATTTCTATCCGTGTGTGTCCGTCGCCGAGTGCCCTCAGATGAGAACCTCAACACCGATTATGCACCCATCCAGAGATACCCAAGGTGCGTTTAATAATTATTTATTTTATTTATTATTCCCTATTAAATTTATATTATATTTTCTTAACGCATGGCTTGGATTATAATTAACCGATTTTTTATGACAGTTTACGTAAAATATTGCTTATTATTAATAATAACTCACGACTGTGTTTTGAGGGTGTTTGAAAAAATTTTGAGCAAACCTACATATATTAACATATTTAAGTGGATTTTTTTTATATGTTACTGGCAGTATTTTAGTGGACAAGTGTATCTTATACCCTTACCATAATTGGAAAAGAGATCTTTGTCCAGTTAAAGACCCACGTATGCGGTTATTTTATTACTTTACGTATAACGAAACTAAAGTTATATTTTCATTAAATGCAGTATGCGAATTCCTATTTTAAATCCATAGGTGTAATAAAATTCGATTTTTTTAATGTACATTTAATAAATTCGCTCAGATTATTTATTGTTAAGTATTTCGTTTTGTGTAAGACATAAAACTAAATATAACTACACAACTAAAATTCCTAAAGGTATGTGACTCATCAGGTTCGGGCAGCCGTCTCCCGCGCCGCCCGAGCTATGCGCACACGACGCTGATCTCGAGTGCTCGTACTTCCGGCGACGGCCGCGGTCTGTATGCAGCCAACCAGACCCCAAGCGATACACGTGGATGCCGGAAGATGAAGATTTTACCAGGATGGAATGGCCCCAGTTAGTGTTCCTACAATGTATTCATGTGTTCAAATTAATGTTTACATAGATATGGATCCCGATAACTGAAGGCAAAGCCTTAAAGAGTGTTGCATTACAATATGAACAAATTAGGGTTTAATTTTTCCTTTCTTTATTTTCAAATCTAATTTATTAAACTAATTAAACCTAATTAAACTCCCATCTAAACTGTATGCACACATTTATAAAAATTGTAGCTGTTAAATTAAATAATGTTTCATTAATTTCATTCAATGCTGTTAAATTAAATAATGTTTCATTAATTTTATTACGAGGGTAATTTTACACAAAGTTTTATTTGTTTAGGCCGTTTTAATATAACAAAGACACGATATCGATTATAGATAATTAAATATTGATACTTACCTCAATGTTTTAAGAGGCCTTTATAATTTTCAAACCGCTAAAGAAGAAAAGCTGCGATATCGCTGTCAGCATAATTGATTTCAAAGAGGCTCGTAACGAACTTTGAACTTCAGGCTTATGAAACAATGGGAATGGAAATTAATTTATTAATTTGTAACACATAATTTTAAGGCAATTAGAGGGATGATTTGATAAAAATAATTAATTGACCCGATAATATTATATTAGTAAAACGGGTACTACTATTTTAATATACAAATATCCAGATAAAATAATTGTTAAACATTCAACAGTTTTATTGGACGTTGATTGGCTTGAAATAATTGATAAGAAATCGAAAAAGCTATTACCTCTATTTAAATAATGTAATCCAAAGCCATTATTGCTTCTGATTTCCCAGGCGTATTTTAAACGAAGATCTAAAAAAACAATGCCTGCTGATCTCAATAAAAAGATAATTGTTTTCTATTAAATTGATTTAAATATATATATGTATATATATATATTATGATTATTCAATTCCCTGAAAAAAGAGATGTTCTTCTTGATTAAGAACTGAACTTTCATAAAACTTTATTTCTATAAAGAATTATCATATCAGGTATTGCTTACCTAACACTATCATTCAATATAACATCGTTTTTGATTTCATTTCGTTTTCATTTAAATTCTTAACAGTATTTTCATTAAATAGAATTAAAAAATAATATTATCAATAAAACCGTTGCCTCCTTGACGGAATTCCGTGGTGATGAGTTTTTAATTGTTTTAATAAAATAAATATTATAGACAATGTCAACCAAGTAAATAAGTAGAATTTTATTATAAATTCTGTTTCCTGATACCCAATTCGAATTGCTGAAGTATTTAGCGTGTTAGTATAATGTGTGTTCCTCTGAGAAAGGTTATGTCAAAATATCCAAACTAATCGTACTACTAATGTCAATTAAACTTAATATTTGATATTTGAGTAACATGACAAATTAGGTCGCCTTCTCTTAGCTACTACAAGGAAATCACTCTTACTCTTGTTTGGTTCTTTTTCTTTCAGATCGGTAATAGAAGATAACGCAGGATGGCCACAGAATTATAATATGGACCAAATCGCATCCGTGACCCGAGGAGGCTCTTTACCTAGACCACCTTCTATAATACCGTAAGTTTTAGCATTAAAACTTTTTTATTATTTTTAGGGTTAAGAATACAGAATTTTATAATTTTGTGCTTAAGAGTTCTGTTTTCTTAAGTTTGTCTATCTACCCGTAAAAATGGGCGGTTTCTTAATATCTGGTGAAATAAAATTGAGAAATAAATAATTTTTATATAAAGCTTTCCTTACATAAAACAAAGGATGATCTTTTTTACGTATGGGTGAGTGGGTGTATAAAGGGGGTTAACATGTGTATTATTTTGATATAATATAGAACTTTTTAATCAAGTTGGTGTTTGCAAACATATGAGCTCCAAAACATTTTTTTTTATTTATATAGTCATATTATTTTTCTTAATCAGCGACAAACTTTAACAATTATACTTTGTTATCCAGTGGGATGGAAAAACACAGACTTACGCCACTTGTAGTTATAGTTTTGATTATCATACGAGTATTATTTACGGCTAAAGTTTATTATTTATAAACAAAAATTTATCATAAATTGCGTTAAGTCCCCGAAAACTTTATAAGATTATTTTGCCATAGTGAGGCATTTTTTATTTCTCTATACGTTTTTAAAATAAATAAACTTATTTCTTCATTTTTTTTTCTAAGTTATAAAAGTGTTTAAAACTAAATATTCATATGAGAACCATGCAATGAGCAATGCAATGCGTTAGAAAACAATATATTATATTGGTTAAGATTTATATAAACAAATATTTGTATTAACTTTTATTGGTTTCTTAGCGTTTGAGTTTGTTGTGTGAAAGCTATACTATTATTCTACTCACAACACTTGCCTATACAATTACTTATACATTGAAGTGAGTGAGAGTGAAGATCTTTTACAGTAGCTCAATTAGTAAAGCGACGGGACTGTTTTCCAGAAGACGCGGATTCAAATGCCTGCCCGTATCAGTCTGTTTTAAATTATCTATTTGATTCATCGTTAAGCTTGGCTAGTATAATGCTAGAATCAAAAGAAATATTCCTGAATTTAATTAATTTAAAAGGTGTTAGCTCCTTACCTTAATTAGCTAAGGGTCTCGTAGCCAGATAGCATCTGATAACACAGGTACAGGTCATAAATAAATGTAAAAATAAGAATTTATAAAATATAATCAATCTCATTTCTTTATTTTACCCCGTTGCTATATAAAAATGCCAAAAGCTGGATTAAACATTGTTCTAATCATGCTTTTTTGTCACAACTAATAACGCCTATCATAAATACATACCCTACTCGTATTTGATATATCTGGGTTGACATATTACAGTATGTATGTTCTTGTTATATCAGAGTGTCCCGAATACGGTATGGCTTTCATGATTATCCCGACGTGTTGTCGTCTTATATGTATTCGTCCATGCAATCCCTAATATGAATGACCAGACTGAGATAGGTTTGCCGACGCTGGTCTTAGAAATAACAAAACTTGTATAAGGTTTTCTCAGTCTTTCAAATATTTATATTTTTATGTAATTGTATTTTGGTTTGTGATCATATATCATCATATTTATTATAATTAATTATTTATTAAGTTATTAAGATTTTTTTTTATCAAGTTTAGTAATGATGCTGATGCTGATTGAATGAAATGATGAAATTATTTGTTTAATGAGAAAATATATCTTAAATATTAATAGTTAGTTTTGTGTCTTGGCTTGTCCCTCTAGCCGTATTAAAAATTTCAGTAAAGCTTATTTATGTTTTAAAATGGTTGAGACCATGATACCAAAGCTTCCTCTATATTTTGGCTGATTAAAAGTATCGTTTTGATTTTTATATATTTTTTCTCTTTTAAGATAAAATATATTTTCCTGTGAAAATATGAAATAACGTGCAGCGCTATAAAGTCCGGCTTTCAAGCGGATTAAACTTGTTATTTCTGTTGAAACTTTTGGACCAATTATAGTATAATAAAACGTATTTAATTAAAGCATATCAGTTAAAATTTAAAAACCACAAATTGTAGGCAAAGCATAACACAAACTAAAACTTATCAAATTTATGGTTTGAGTATACAATATCAAATATTGAATTAAAAAAAAGATTTTTTCAAAAAAAAATCCATAACCCAGAATAGAAATTGAATTACCTTTAAAATTTTCTTGTATCTGCGAAAGACATCACCAAGTAGTAGTTCATTATATATCATATCTTCAGATAAAATGTCTGAGGATATTCGCAATTATTGTGTAACAAGCTCTTGTTAACAAGACACTATTGCTTTTATGTTGGTTTATTCATGTTTCCATCCTCGTTAATGACCATGCCCGTAAGACCAGTTCTAACCAGTTCTAAGAGTCCTATTATGTTATATAAAAATTGTATGACTAATGTCGGTATCATACAATCGAGTTGGTGTAATCACCGACCTTTTCTTGTAAATCAAGTTTTATAGAGTGTTGTTTTTATTATTAAACTTTAAGTCTATTATGTTTTTAAGATTTTTTTTTTAAAGAAATTTACAAAAAAGTTATACGAAAAGAGATCAGGGATAGTCATTCCGGCAGTGGTTATCATATAAATGACCTTTTAAAACATATAATACTTATAAGCGATTTTGTTTTTATCTTATACAATTAGGATCGTTTTCGTTAACCCTTATAGATCTCCAGATAAACCGATCCTTAAATAATTAGTAAAACAAAGAGCAAATTAACTGAAGATTTAATCTAGAATTAGGTACATTTTCCAAAAGCAACGTTAAAGATTTGGTTTTGATTGTGAAAAACGTAATTTAAATATTATATGCACGGATATGTACGTATTTACTTATCTGTTTATTTTTTTATCTATATTTTTTTCATTTTGAATAAATCTCAGTGATCACTTGTGTACGTCAAATGGAACTATACCAGATATATTGAAAAAAGCCTTCTGTAAAGGCACTTTCCAGCTTAATGTTAAGGCTATGAGGGTTCCAAACGCGTCATGGTCTCAGAAAAACCACAAAACTAACTCAGACAGATTTATTTTTTTATTGTGATCACTGTGTCACAAATTGAATATTGACGTTAAGAGTATTTTTGAACAACTAGAACCGTTGCAATCAATCAGAAATGAAGCCTAATGATTTCAGGCAACATATACATTTATATAAGTACTATCTTTACGATATAGCTAGGATAGCTGGCATAGTAATTAGTAGCATATAAAGTATATTTGATTATATTTTATCGTGTTCTAAGCATCAATAAAAATACTTCTTGCTTTATATTCGTAGCTTTTCCATGAGTATCCGTTATACATCGTATTTGAGATCTGAAGATCACAGTCAACACGACCATTGATGAGCAATGGCTTCCGGCTGTACATGGTTGGTTTATATGGTTTGACCCGGTTTAATATTGCAAAGACTGAAGTACTGGCAATAAACTTTGGCCCTTCTTTCAATGATAAACATATAAAAATAGAAAATATTTTTAATGCTTAGCTCTCAAAATAGTACTTTAAAAGAATTTATTCATTTATTCATTTCAGTTTATCTATAGATACTATAAAGAATAATTTCTAGACTGTTATTGAATGAAATACTTATTTTTCACCTTGAGGTTTCTGAATCCACTTTTTATTTAACTTCAGAAAAATTGGAATTTAGCTAGAACATTCAGAGTATTCTAAATATGTTAAGCATAAGCGGTGACAGTGTTATTACTACTTAATAAGTAGCATAACAATAATACTTTCTTGCAATTCATCTTTAATATATTTTAATGAAAGCTGATGTGTTCTACTAGCTGCCCCGCCCACACTCCGATACCTCCGCCACCCCCACCACCGCCTCTCACCATACCACCGCACAGGTACTTGGAATTCTTTAGCAACAATCCTATTAACGAACATGGCATACTTTTATTATAATGGAACCGATTGATTATGATCATAAGTACGTAAAGTATTCTAAAGATATGTTTATCAGGTTTTACTAAACATCAATAAAAGTTTGCCATGTGTTTTAAGATTTTTTTAATTAAAATTTACATAATAATTTACATATTTTCAGTTAATATTAGACAATCTTAGAGAGAATCATCACCTTCCTAAGCTATACCAGCAGCCAACGCTTGTCCGTAGAAAACAAAATAATTCTATGAAAAATATAACAGAAACACTGTCTAACTTATTATAAAAGAAAAGGTTTAAGAAATGTTTATACATATAAGTAAAATTAACTGCCCATACTATTAAAATATATTCTTAACATTTATTATTACTAAACAGGTAAACCTTCCATGATAGGTACTTACAAAGGCATTATTTTATAACACATTTGAATCATTGAAAGTTATTTTGTAATTATAATCATGTAACTTTTTCCAGAACTAAACACGTTTCATTTGCTCGCTCGCACACTCTCACCACATTTGACGATTCAGTAATGCCAGCTGCAGTCAGTGGTGGTCGATACCGACGAGACTGCGAGAGACTGATTGATGGACGTGCTGTTAAGGTAATAAGTAACAATCATCTTAGTTACTCTCTATATGTTCCATAAAAAATCTAGCAAATTATTCGTTATCGCTCTAATATAGAATAAAAATAAATAGACAAACAAACAAAATATGATAATATTGTACATATTTTTATTTTGAATCCAATTTCACCAGAACATATTATTTTACATTGCCAAACAATTTGCAACATGCCTAATTTTTTACATGTTTAGTCGCTCATACATCAAATACTGTATCTGGTTTAAGACGAGCGCATTAATTAGTATTTTTTGAGTTTTTGATAAATTCTGCTTTATCAGTTCATTGAAAAGTATTTTTAAATAATAAATTTCTGGCTTGTAAAAATGAGGAAGGTTGGTTTTTACTAAAACTAAATATATAAGTCGTTGATTTGATTAAAATAAATGTAAGCTTTGTATAGAAATTTGATTCGCTAAATAAATAAATGTAATTTTGGACACTGATTTGACTAAGAATAATGAATATATAAATCTCTCTATAACTTTCTATAAGTCTCTCGGCGAAGAAAAGGCAGTATTTTTGTGTTCTTGTATAACCATGCTACTACAGTGGTAATAATGTATTTTAAGAATAAAACAACTGTGTCATTGCTGGCTCTTTGTAGCTCGAGAAATATTTTAAAATATTTAATATGATTATTATTATTATTCAAATCCACAGCCAGAAAACAAACCGTACGCAACACTGCCAATAATGTTCCAGCCGTTCCCTCCATATCCTCAATATATGGCGCAAGCGCCAGCACCCATTCATTATCCACCCCCTATAACACCATTACCTGCTCATGCTCCAGCTGCACAACGACCCACACAGACTGAAGCTCCCAAAGTCGTCGTGTTAGGTATGTGCACATCTACTTCGGCATATGCTTGTTTTTATAAGTAATGACAGATGGTTAAATATTACTTCTTCGATTAAGTGACACTGATATCCTTACTTTATTTATAATTATCTTATTGTCCATAAATTTCCTAAATTTGGTAACATTGCTAAAATAAATATAGACGTAATAAAATAAAAAATATGTACCATTTTAGCCGTATATTTATTTAATATTGAAGAACAGCAAAAAAATAAAACAGATTAAAAAAATAAAATTTTATCAAAAAGCTTTTGTGTTTTGTTATCCCTTACAGTAGCAGTGTGCTAAAAATTATATTATTTATTATTTTTCTTAAATCCCAATCAAAATGCTCTAACTACACTCAATATAGAATGAAGAGAAACTTAAAACACATATTAATTATGTTTTACCGATTTTTTTTTTCAGATTCAATAAAAAAGGGAGTAATGAGGACACAGGCCACTCAGACTGAGGTTTGCTTAGGACGGAAACCACTTCCTCCTAATTATTTGTCATTAAGCCCTCGCACAATTAAAAGGGTAATAAATCCTCTTTTTGTGAATTAATTCTGAAAATAGTTTTTTGCATCAAGACAAGATGGTTTTTTAAAAAATACTTAATTTTAGGTTAAAATGGTGGCAGCAGGAGTTCAAACAAATGGGTTTACTGTGGGCGCAAGGAGATTAACAAAATCTTTTTCTGAAGTTGGGGGAGATCGCTTAGTTGGTCGAGACACAGAAAATGATGTTGTTGCCGCTATCGAGAGGTATAAAAAATATTAAATACGAGTAAATATAAATTTTAAATTTAAGTACTTGTAGGTATTATTTATTTTTTATATTTTTTGTAGTATAATTGGAACAGAGCATGAAAAACTTCATAGAACACAATCAGAAGAACCACCTCGTTCCCCACGATCTCCTCCTGCTATACCAACATCACCAATAATGCAAAGGGGAGATTCTGACGAAGTCACTTCATCTTCTGTTAAATCAATAGCATCATCATCACAAATGGACAAATCATCAGAACTTAGCGTGCTCCAAAAACAAACTCAGGAATACTTTCAACAAAATTTCCAATTTATCCATGAGAGTGATAGAGATGACACCATCGATGACGATATAGAAACTATAGAGAAGAGTATGGCTTTAAATAGACGTAATCTTGAATATTTACAACAAGAAATAGCTAAGCAAGCTAAAAATGAAAGATCACTTAGGTCAATATTATCTAAAAGTACAAGCGATGCTTCACAAAAAACAGTGAATTCATCTCATGTAGTCTCCAAAACATCTACATTCCAATCAGAACCTTCAACTGAAACTTCAGCTACTACTACTGATGATAGTGAAAAAAATGAAAAAGAAATTATTATAGATTTTGAACCAAGACCCGATGATGAAGCTATGCCATTTACAACATTACGTAGGAAGACGAAACGAGTGTTGCAGAAAACTTTATCAGAAGGCGAAATATTGCTTGATGCGTAAGTATAGATGTGTAAATATTTATAGTAAGCATAAAATGAAAATAATTAATACTTTGTACGCTATTGTAGCAGAAAATCTGAAATAAACACGAATTCAGAAGGAATAAAGGATGCACCAATAATAATGTCTACAAGTCAGGAGAATATGACTAAAGAAGATCGTGAACGAGAAGCATTATACAGGCAATACATTGCTCAGAACTACAACCAGACGCCCATAAAAGATGAAGGTGTCTTTGGCTTTGAACCTGATGGATCTTTTAGGTAAACTTAAGATACATTTTAAGTAGCTTCATTATTAGTTTAGTTAACCAAATAAACACACTATATAGGTGCACACATTTCCATTAAAAGTAATTTATATATATTTACACCATTTAAAGCTATTCAGAAAGCTTTTAGGCTGCTTTTACGCATTTTTAATAACTGCTTTTGCTTTCACTCATTTGCATTCATGCAACTCTCTTCTTAGTTCTTCAGACGGCAATGCACCATACGAGGACTTTCATGAAAAGTATATTAGTTACAAGCATGAACCATTTAGAATTCGAAGCGTAAGTTTTGAGGAAAAAACCGAAAGAGATGAAAAGGAAGAACTTCCTTTAGACAGGTAAGTTAAAAAAGTAGTAGAAAGATAAAGTTATGTGAAATAAATAGATCATTTTTATTTAGAAAGCTTCTTACATTAACCTTTAATTATGTTTTTTCTGTCTAATGATACAATAGTGACATTAATTTAAATAGAATATAACATGTTATGAAAAAAAAACATTGTAAAAAACAATGTAAAGTTACAATCTAATTCGTTTCTATGGATGGTTTTCATCATTGACATCCATTTGTACAAGATCCTTTTACATATAAATTAATATTTTTTTCAAAATCACAACCAAAAATAGTGATTCTAAATTGATTATTCAATTCATTTTTATTAACAAATATAATTTTGCAGTACTGCAAAATCCAGTCCAGCATCACCAGACCCAGTTCATTGTGAGGTCGAAGTAGAACAAAAACCAAAACGCACGATCATAACTAATACAGTCACAACTATACTAGCTCCTCTCGATAAACTTTCTCCTTGCGCATCTAGCGAATCCCTTACTGTTGACCATAGCAGGTATAAGTAATATGTGTTGTCAAAAGAATATGTTACGAAATCATTGAGATTTTTTTATACTGCAATTTGATTGTATTTCAGAGATCATTCTGATAGTATGTGGAATGAATCTCAAACAACCGTATTGCAAGTCGATTCTGGCACAGATAATGGAACAGTCATAAGGTAAGAAAATGGTTAAACGTACTTGTAAATTTTAAAACATGAAATGATTTTTTGTTATTCTAATTTCAGTTCTTCCGATCTTAGTTCTTTAGCTACATCACCGGGCGCCCTGGCGTTACTGACCCCAACATCTAGACGAAAACAATTGTTATTGTTACAGCATCAACAAAGATCTTCCTTAGACACAGATGCATTGGACGAAGAATTTGATGCTTCCCAAGTAAGCTACCTTTGTATTATATTAATATTAAATTTTGGTTACGTGTTTACTCTAATATTTATTAACAGAGTCAGTCACCAACTTCACCACGGAACAAATTAGACACGTCTAGTTCAAGTTCCGCTCATCAAACACGAGCGTCACTATCTCCGCCCGCAGTAGTACCGAATATACAACTTCCAATAACAAAGCAACCTACTATTTCCAAAGTTTTATCTCCAACGACGCCACATAAACTTAATCATACTCCGGCTATTGCTATTACTCATCCCAGTTTAGATTTATCTGACGTGCCTTTTAAGAGGACTCCAAGTTTTATAAATAAAAAACGAGAAAGAGCTCTTAGTCCTTCGAGAAGACAAGATTTAAGAAGAGCACAGCAAAAAGAGCCAAATGGAACTATTCCTAATCAAATTATTGAATCACCCTCTGAACCACCATTATCAAAACCTGCTAGTAGTGAAACAAGTTTAGCAAGAACTGATTCTGGAAAAATTAATACAACTGATGTATCGGAAAGTACAACAACTACAGAGGATTATGTGACGGCTAATTCTGATAGCTCCAAGAGAAGTAATAGCAAGAACCAAAATCATAGTAAGTACATGATAATATATTTATGTAAATACTAGATGTTGTGTAGGTAAAAAACATCCTTATTATATCAGATGGAAGGTTATTACAATGACTTGTTCAGGTGCAGTAGTTTTTAAAGGATTTATTGTTCCCTATATTCTAAGAACCAAACTCACATTCTACCTTATAATATTAGTTAGAATTACTTAAAAGTATGTAAATATTAAAAAACATTATAAAATGTTTATAGCCAAACATGCATTTTGATATTTTAAGAATATTGTTATTTAGATAATATAACATACAAAAAAGTAAGTTCCCTTCGTTATATTCTGGTTTATCGAATATATTATGTATACCGATATTCATCACAGTGGTTTCAAGTGAAAGAAAACTTTTCAAATATATGTTAAAGCTTATACTTTTATATTGTTTGCAGATTCTGAAAGTAATAATAAACCTCAGGAAGGGTCATCTTTTGAAAGTGCATCTAGTTTATATTCATCAACAAAAACTGATAATGTAGCTGAAGATTTAATAATGCCAAGTTTTTCGCCTCCTTTGGAAATTAATGATGATTTTATAGTACCAAACTTGTCGTCTCCCCCGTTACCTTTGCCAGAAAGAATATCAAAACCATTCGTAGAAAGGTTTGAGGTAAAGGCTGATATTACACCTAATGTTGATACAACTAGAAGAAACAAGACTGATGTTATAAAACTAAAAGATGACATTCCGAGAAAACCAGTAAGTGATTCGCAAAAGGTTTTTATAACTATAACAGTTCGATAAGAAATAACAATTTCTGTGAAATTTCCTAAAACACTTGATATTTTAATTTGTGTATCAATGTTAGCCATGTTATGTTTATTGGTTTTTTTTTATAAATATGGAATAATAACATTAATAATTTAACGTTCATATTCAGAATATCAATAAAAGCCGTGACGTTATTAGCGGGAAAAGTAGTTCAAGTGGTAGTTACAGTATAGGTGGATCAAATCCTAACGTTACTGAAACAATTGTGGATAAAATAAATATAGAAAACATAAAGGAAATACCAGAAAAAATAGAAAAACTAGATATAAAGGTAAAAGAAGAAAAGAAAGAAGTAAAAACTAACAGCCGAAGAGAGCAATTAGTGCCAAAAATGTTGGTAAGGTATTTTTTTATTTACATAATGTATATACACAAACTACCTTAGGATAAAATCTTTAAAAATAGTTCATTACCTCTGTTTATTTAGGGGTCCTTATCTGATGATGAAAGAAGTGTGCATTATTCATCATCGGGTTATTATGAAAGTCCAATAGAGGATGATGACGATGGAGGCTTAAGTATGAAATGTACTTAAAATAATTATGATATCTTTTTCATTAAATGTATACATTTATTAATATTAATACAAAATAATTTTATTTTTCAGCGTATAAACATTCTCAAAAATATAGATCATCAAGTAGGCCAAAAGCGTGGTTATCGGAAGAAAAAAGAAGAAAAAAGAAACCTTTTACCTTGGAGTTCTCTAAATCGTATGATGATTCTATATCCACTTCTCAAGATGATTGGGGTAAAAAAGATAAAGAATTGGACATTGAACGACCTGAACGTAATGTTTTTAAATATGGTACTTTAAAATCACAATTGGAAGAAAAAGTAAATGATCCACGTAAAAAGAAAACTCATTTTATAGAAAAACCAAAGAGTGTTCAATCATCTCCTCGAGAACCTATTGACGTAGAAAAATCAATTAAAGAAAAAAATGTTAAAGAAAATGACAATAAACGACCAATTGAGAGAGAAAGATATGTAAAAAGAACCAAACTGAAAGCGAAAAGCCCAACACAAAATAAATCGCTCGATAACAATTATAGACAACCAAATCATGATAGAAGAGATACCATGGGATCTAACATAAAGCTGCATCTAAATATTCCAACATCTGATGATTCCAGTGAACAATACAGAAAAGAGGGTAAACATGTCTTTTTTAAAAATATCATGATAACATACACTGTAAAATTGTTATAATACTTGCAAAAAATAGAATAAACCTTTTTAATTTTTATAGGGGTCGGTAATGGAAATGTTTCCCCAAGGAAACATAGACGGTTACGAGATAGTCCAAGAAGAAAAACAGGATCTAATTCTAACAATGCTAAATCACCTACAGCTAATAATCACTCTGGATATAGGTATGAAATAATATATTTTTTATTATATACACATTTTTTTAAATCCAATTTGTAATATATTTTTTGTCAGGCCTAGAAGAAAAAGTGGATCAAATGAAAGCATATCATTGCCTGGAAGCTTACCACGTAGAAAGCAGTCTATTCCAACAGTTCCATGTTTAAGTTCCTTAGAAGCTGAAGATATTGAAACTGTAAGAACTCTTTCAAGAGCGGGTTCAAGATTAACACCTTTACGATATCTAAAAAGTACCACAACCTCGCCAAGACATAAAAAGTCGGAAAAAGGTAAGCTGTTAAAATGTAGTGACATAATAAAAAAAATGCTGAAAGCCTTTTGTAATGAAATTACCGTAACATAAAAGTAGCAGTTATAGTTGTCATGAGTGTAGGAAAATTTCTACTGCATTTTACTAATTGGTATACTTAATCATTTTTAATTTGGCAATTGGTGAAGTTGGAAATTACTAACTGAAAAACCGACCTAAAATATAACAAAAGACAAATATACAATAATTTCCACCTTCACACTCAAAACGACTCACAACAGCATCAGTTTTTGTAACAACAGAGGGAAAATTTACAAAGGCGGCCTCAGCAGAGTCCCTACGTTCCGTTTCACCAGGATCCGACTCCGTCTTCTATTCAGAACACACGGAGCACGGTGAGGGGGAGGAGGCTCGCGCGCACTGCCTGCACTGCGGAAAGGAGGTGCATATTGTCACAGCCACTCACGACCATGACGCTAGTGCGTCGCGGACTTCTCAGACTGATGTAAGTAAATGTTTGCGACCCTCAAGTTTTTTAATACACTAAATACCCATATTGGAGATGAAAGTCATCTAATAATTACAATTGTTAATTATGCTTTAAGAATGGAAAATAGACGAATGGTTATAAACTATTTCGTCAATTATATTAAAACAAGGTGGAACTGACAGCGAAATGAAACAGGTAGATTAGGTAAAAAATATCATTACAAAATACTTATAAAATATAATACAATTGGATATAATCGGTTTTGTTGTTGTTGGATATAATCAATGTACATACTTAACTTAGGTATAGACTAAGAAACTTCTTTCTCATAGAACTTGTTTCGTAGAACAATATAACGGCTTACAATTTATTACTATTTGCAAGTGAAAAAAAACTATTTTAAATTGTATAATGAGATTCCTTTCTATTGATATGATGGTATAGTCAATGCAATGAATGAACAAATAAAATTTGGTTATGAATAAAGTGTGAGAAATTAATAAACATAGGCAAGGTTGGTCTCTTTGACCCTTTCCGTCTAATCCGTGCTGGTATCCGGTGTTTAAATTTGACTTAAAATTATAACTCCAGTGTAGAAAAGATTGTTATTTACATTTTGGATACGCTGTCACTAATCCATATTTTGCATGCATATTAGATAATTTTTAATAATTGTAAACTTTTATATTCTAATGTTTGAAAATATTTATAAACGTGTATAGCCATGTTAAGCTTACTTAAATTTATATAAATATAGAATGAAAAATAAACCGATACGGGCAGGGATTCGAAACCGCGACTACTGGAAAACCGTCCCGTCGAGCTACCATATCGCTATCCGTCTCGGTGAATTAAGCATTCTATTTATGATCGTCTTTATCGGGACGGTGGTGACATCTATTAGGTTTCTTTTGAAAATTCTAACCAATGTTTCTAAATTTGCAGTATAGATAAACATTGAAAAGATGTTACTACCGAAATTAATGTTTGAAAATATTTATAAACATGTATAGCTATATTAACCGTAGTTAAATTTATATAAATATAGAATGAAAAATAAACCGATACAGGCAGGGATTTGAACCCGCGACTACTGGTTTCTTTCGAAAATCCTAATAGATGTCACCACCGTCCCGATAAAGACGATCATATATAGAACGCTTAATTCGCCGAGATGGACAGCGATACGGTAGCTGAGTTGGTAGAGCGACGGGACGGTTTCCCAGTAGACGCGGGTTGGAATCCCTGCCCTTATCGGTTTATTTTTCGTTCTATATTTATATACCTTTTATATTCTACTTTATAAAATATATATTTTTTTTATATAATATGGTATAAAAATGTAATTGAATGCTTTTTAAATTAGGAATCCTTTGAAGATGCAACCCCAGATATAGTCCCAGCCCCCGCTGGCTTTGCGGATTCTCCATCTTGTGGAGGCGCCAAAAAACCTGCAACCGGTGCTAGGTTATACAAGAAACTTGATAAGAGATATCGTTCCGAAGATAAAACAAGACATCACTATAAACATCGGCAAGACGTGCGAGCAAAGGTTTTTACACGTTTTTTGCATTACTTCATTATTGCATAAATTTGATACAATAACCATAACACATAATAAATGCTATGATCGAGACTAATAACCATTTTTAACTCGATAGTCTGAAGAGAGGAGCAAAGAAGCATACGAAGGAATTGAAAAGCCTCAAGACACACGTATTGCTCGCTCAGCTGGCAATAGTCTGGACAAGCTTGCCACTGACGGTACTCCAGATCCAGATGGTTAGTAATTTAGATAATGTAGTAGTTTTGATTAAAGCAGTACACACTTTAATGTATTATTATCATTTGTGGTATTTTATTGTTGTCATAAATTGTTTATCTGTTACGTATTAATAATATTGCTATTTTATTATTTCAGGCGTTTAATATTTCTCATCTCGTCCAAGTTCCATTTCTTTTCTGATTTTTCTAAAAAAAAATTGATTCTTTCTCGAATTGATCCTGCATATATGATTGGATTGTATAATATTTAGATACTATTAATTAATAGATAATATTACACTATATATATTATTATTCTTTCTAATGCGAAAGTTGTAAATAGACAGCGATATCTAGAATATATTTTTTGTGTATTATCATTTACCTATTATTCATTTATAAAGTAATTGCAATTTATTTCGCAAGAACTTTGTATTTATTTTTTTTCAATCAATTCGGCGCTCGTATTTTGTATGACTTAAACAGGATAGTAGCATTATTTTAGAGAATAGAAAGTTAGTCGTAAAATGGCAGTTATTTTTCTTTTATAGCCAGATTTTTGCACAATTAATGAGAGAACTCGATACCTAATACTGTACATACATATACATACATACATACATAAGTAATTAACAATTACATAAATGGTCTATTTAGAACCGGAGGAATGTTCTGGTAGTTCTGAAGGTGCTGATGAAGAAAAAGGGGTTTACGCAACGCCATGGTGGTGTGGCAACTGGATATTGCTCTCTGAACAGGATGACCACTGGTCCCGAATACCACCAGGTACTTATGAACTATCGTTTATTTTTTGGATTCCAAAGCAAATGATAGATTTACCAACCTGAAATAAACCAACTGAAATAAATTTGCTTGGGTAAATTTGATCCTAAACAAAATCCTATAGTTTTTAATTCGTATTTTTTTTTCATAATGGGCTTCTACCGTGCGCTATTATTTTGTATTATATACTATTATATTGTATCCTAATAACCTAACAGATATATTAGAGCCGCAACAAGAAGACCCAACGGATTCAGAATCGGAATTCAACAAGCGATACGTGGCCCTGACACACCGACTCGTTCACAGACGTGCTTGCATAGAGCTCAACAGACGACAGGCTGACAACAGTTTCGGTTAGTAAAATTCGCACTGATATCCTTAAGAACTAAAGTTAAAAACGCAAAAAAAAATGGCGTAGTATAGAGTAAAAAATTCTTTAAGATGAAACAAACGTTTTGATAAAACACTTCTTTCGCTAGACCTTTCCTTCAATTTGGTTGGATTGTCGTGTGTGACATACAAATATATTATAATGTAAAATAAGTTACACATGGATAGAAATATAAAGTTTCCATATCTTTTTGCTTTTTTACTAAGTATTATTAATGAGGAAATTTGTGAGGATGGATGGATGTGTATAAATTAATCATATACAAATAAGGATTTTTATATAACAAATAGTAATTATACGTCAATATATCTTATATATCTGTAAAAGACATATGTTAAAATATGAATTACTTATTTATTAATTACCATTTGTGAATTGTCTTTCATTGAATAAACTATATATATAAAGGTGAAATTGAAGCCTTTCATAAAATATATTACGAAACTATACCAATTAGGTGTAACGTACTCCTGTAGTCTACTCGGACCAAATCAGTGACTACAGTTAGTTTGTTTAGGTATATAGTGTTGTACCTTTATATAATATTAATTATTTCTCTAACAACAATAATTGTTATTAATATACCTCTAAAATTAGATACAGTAGAACGTTATGTGATCATTGAATATCGTCATTATCGCTACCTCCGCGTGAGTTAACTGATCCACTTCTAAACTGTGACGTCCGTACTATTTCAGCGCCGGTCATTATCAAAATAGCTTCACCTTATATTTTAGGCTTATGCTTTTTTTGTGTCTTTGTATATTGGCAGCTATTGTATCGTTATGAAACCCTTGGATCTTGATTTGTTTGTAACTTGTCGCTTTTTTAAATGTTCTACAGAAATACTCAAAAGCTGACATTAAGTCTATTTCTAGTCAGCGTGAAGATTTTCCTTTGAGTCATATCAATAAAGTAGTTCATATAAAAATCACTGATAAAAAGCAGCTCCTGAGCATTCTGAGGCGAACTAAATTTAATTTTACAAGCCAATGTACGTCATTTCTCAGTTGTAACGAACACGCGACTGCGATGAGACGACGTTGTCACGTTTGACTGTGGAAATACGTGCATCTATTGATTTGACGTCGGGCTTCGACTTAATTATTTTCTTGTTTACATTACTCGTACTAAATAAACTGAGGGATTGTTTTCAAATTATAACGGTGTCTGTTTATCAGTGCTTTAGAAATAGGGAATATATTATCTCGCTTAAAATGCGGCACAGTTGTAAGTTTTTTTTTCGTATCACCTTTTTTTATTCTATTGAATAATTAAATGATTGTTTATTGTTATTTTAGTCAGCAGTGCTATAAATCCTCCAAATGGAAACATAAAGCAGAAGCTTGAGGAATTGTTAAAATTAATGCTGATGATATGGTGTCGACAGTGTCAAGCAGACAAACTTGTCGCTTCAGAACCATGTGGTAATAAGAATACACATCAAATCGTTACGCAATGAAACTACTAATCGCACGGAAATTAACTCGTTTTATGAACTGTTTATTTAGTATTTAATTTTTTTATTACCTCATTAATGTTTGTCGATAAAGTTTGGTTAACAATAGTAATCTGCGAACCGTTTTCATTTAAAATTATATTTTCCTCATTTCCATATATCTCATTTTGCTAACTTTACTGGAAATGTAATAAAGTTAATAAATCGTAATACGAACTGTATTACGATTATATTTTATGATTATAGTTTGGAGTTGTAATGTAATATGAATTTAACTTGTGCAGGCTTAAACTAAACCTTTATATCAAAATTTGGCATAATGCTTTATAATTTTGAAATTATTGAGATTACTCAGTGTTTTAGTGCACGTGAATGCATCCCGGAATTATTTATCGTCAGTTTATGGATTATTAAATTTCAATGAATGAATGGTATAATGTTGATAACTTTTGGATATTTGCCAAACATTTACTGAAAGTTATGTGAAAAATAAAACCTCAAAGTTTCGAGTGTGGGTATGTATGTCATGGTCGTTCGTATTCTTGGCGTTTATTACCACTTTTATACCATGATTGTACTATTTAGATAACTAAATAAATATTGGATCATGGACAAACTATGAGTATTTATTAGAAGACGTTATTAATTAATAGAAAAATATATTTTATATATGTTTAAAAATAACTTTGGCATTAAGCCGGCATGAGTTGGGGTTTTTAAGTGATATATATTTTTTTTATCTTTTTTGGGACCTCGACATTAAGAGTGTCGGTCAGTTTCACGGTCATCTTAAAAACAAGGTCAAGTTGATATCTAAGAATCTAAGCGTAATCAATAGAGCGAATCTATATTTCTCGCCAGAAAAAGATTCCCGCTTTGAAAGATTGACTTAACCATATTGCATATTAATATGGATCATATCCAGCCAACAGCAGGGTTAGCTTCAATCATTTAACAGATATTAACGAAAAGTCATTAGAATTGAGAAGACCCCAATCCTTTGACTGAGACCTCAAGATTTAAGTTATTAAAATATCAACGCTACTTTATCCAAGGAAATTTTTGCAAAAATAATATTTTTTATTAATAAAAAATACGTGTTTGTTTTTTTATAATATAGATTAATAAAGAAGAAAAAAATATATTATTTTTCACTGTTGTTCCTTGCCACAAGAGTATTTGAAAATCTTATTTCAAATTTACTGTTTATCTAATGTGTGTGTGTACTTTATAAACATAATAATATTACCTTATTTTTAAGCTTAATAATAACACAATAATGTTATATAACATATCCAGCCATACTAATATTAGTATAAGAAACAAATTAAATATGATTGTTTAGTAGGTACTACAAAGTCTGACTATTGGATCAGCAAGTACCTTTTTGTGTACGTTTTGTTGACAAGTAACTGCGTATAACTTAGGTATAACTTTGCTACATTACCTTAGAAATATGAAAAATAACATTACTTTATATTTATAGCATCACCTATCCAGTAACATTTAACTGTATTGCATTATTGTTCTCTGTGTTGAAAAAATATTAATTAGCCAATTTTCGTTCCAGAATTATTCTTAGGAATATAATTTTCGATCCCACATTCTATATTGATTATAAAATCAGATTTGATTTATTACTTTTTGATAAACGAGGTTAACACGTATTTAATACATATATTAATTTATTTGTTAAAAATAACCATTTATTAACTTTTCGTAGCATAAAAAAAACAGAATCTTGTTCTGGTTACATGTGAAAATAATATGTAATATCCGTATTATTTTACAGAAAGTGACAAAACGGTAGTGGTACGACGAGGCAATGAAGAGTTTGGGTTCAGGATACATGGGAGCAAACCAGTCGTCGTGTCAGCGATCGAGCCCGATACACCGGCAGAGTCTTCAGGACTTGAAGTTGGAGATATCATCATAGCTGTTAACGGTATGGCTACCACTTTAAATGACATTTTATTATTGTGTAAAAATAATAAAAATAAATAGCTTATAAGGTTTTATCTAAATTTCAGGAATCAATGTACTTGATAAAACACATTCAGAGGTGGTGAAGATTGCACATTCTGGCTCGGAAATACTGGAATTGGATGTAAGCTATAATTGTTCAGCTACAATCTAAAAATTTAAATAAATACATTTTCACGAAAGAAATTATTATTTTAAAAATCTATGACTACTACATTTCCACAATGAAGAGACTAGTGGAATTTAGTAAAATAAATACAACTCGAGTTTAAGTGTTAAAACATAATATCTTCCAGGTGGCCAGAACCTGCGAGGTAGTGGCCACTCTAGCTCACGAAAGTGGAGCAGTTGCTCTTTACTCTGGCTACCTGTGGCGAGCTGCCTCTACACGTACACACCCGCGATGGACTAGACGTTGGTTCGTGTTAAAAAGAGACAACTGTCTGTACTATTATAAGACGGATTCGGTAAGTTATTTTACTAATATGTATGGTGAAGTTTAGATCGACTAATACCTGTATTATTGTAGAGTCAGTTGTGATGTTAAAGTAAAATTGACTCACGTCTATTCAATTTTCGTAACATATTAGTATCGAGCTATAAAAAATGTAATCTAATTCTATCTAAAAATTCTCATCAGAGCATCCATCCAGTCGGCGCGTTGATGTTAGTGAACTACCAACTAACAGAGGAGGACGCGGGCCGCCCGCATGGGTTCCGCCTGCAGCGAGGTGGTGGCACGCGGCTCACACTGGCAGCAGACAGCGGGGAGGCGGCTGCACGCTGGCGGGCTGTACTAGCGCATGCTATTGATGCTAGCAATCAAGTAAGAAGAGCCTTATTTTGAATTTACAGGGTCATTGGTAATTAATTGCCCATTTCTTGCAGGTAGTCTCTCTACATCAATCTCAACAACATTTGTTCTATGACTTTCTACAAATCTTGATAAACAACAAAAAAATACCCTATTTTACTCGTTACTATGTATTTTGTAAGAAGCACAAAAGGTCGACGCCCGGACGCCATACCTACGCCCAGAGTTAGTGTCATTCCAGGGGCAACAAATAAATTGTATATGGGAAAACTTAAATTTTTAAAACTGTTAATTTTTAAAAGTCGTAGTAAAAATGTTGTTGGGTTGAAAGTAGAAAAGCTGCCTGCATGAGGTGGCCAATTAATTACAAATAACCTTGTATATTATTATACGATATTTTTGCTATAGATGTATGTGTTTTTGAGAAATAGAGAGAGGCAGTGAGAACTTTAGTTTTGGCAAATAAGTGTTATAGAAAATGCCTTCTGGTACCTATTTATTATTTCACCCCCGCTCAAAAATAAATTAACATTAACAACCAAATATTGAAAATCTAATAAATATTTAAGGAAATATACAATTGTCATTCTTTGTTTTGATTCTTTGATATTAGTTAAATAGAAATCTCAAAAGAAGTCAATATTTAAACTCTGTTCATAAATCCTTCCAATGATGGTTATCTTATGAGTATAGATAAAATGTTCCGTATTATTCTTTATCCACACAGTTCTAACTTGCGATTCTTACTAGAAATAGCTTTATCAAGATGCAGATACGATATAGTTTCCTGAATGTCTTCAAGATGGCGCTATTCTTAAACAGAAATTTTATTTTCATAGTCGCCATCTACCGTTTCCACGTAGAATATTTGAGTATAGTTACTTTCTTTTCGAAACTGCATTGTACTTATTTATTTTTGTGTTGTTTGTTTCGGGTCAGCATATTTAAATAGAGAACGAAAACAAGAAAATGTGAACACGATGAGGCTTATGATTGGTAACCTGCGGATGCTATTTAATTTAATATATTTTAAATGTCTTGCAGCGCGATGGTTGGTTAGAAGTAACAATGAGAAATATGAAACTACCGCCATCTTCAATACCGCGACCGGACTGCTTCGGGTACTTGATGAAGCTCGGCTCTAAGTGGAAGTCTTGGGCAAAAAGATACTGCGTTCTCAAAGATGCTTGTCTTTACTTTTATGACGATGGCAATAGTAAATATGCTTTTGGTGAGTAATGTGATATTTTTTTTATTTTTTTTTTCATTATATTTATAAAAAATAACACTTTGTAATATCTAGGATAAATTAAACAACTAAATGTGATTATGATTCATTTAGTATTCATATAAAAAGAGAAAAATAAAATTTATTGGTCCAGATTATAAAGGTGCTGTGCTTACTAGATGATTTTATTCAACAGGAATGGCCTGCCTTCATGGATACAGAATACAGACATGTTCCCCAGGCGGTAAAAAGAATGCATTCGAAGTGATGCCCACTGAGCCCAAGCAAAGACACTTTTATTTCCACACTGAATCCGAGTTGGATAGAAAACGGTAAGGCGAAGTTAGGTACTAAGTTATATTGTAGATCTGTCTATTGGCAAACAATTTAAACCCTAACCAATGTTATAACATTTATTAAAATAAATAATTGAATGTTTCTAATGTAAGCCCTTACATTGCTTCAAAACAAACTCCCAACCCCAATTTCAACAACAATTCCCAACAACTTAAATATTAGTATTTTCTTGCTTGATGTCCAGCCCTACCATTTTATGTATTTTAATATTTTGTAAATCGTTTCCATTTATTCATACGTATATTTCTGATATGTGTATATGTACGGGTGTATCATTAAAATCCTTACTTTATTATAAAAGTAATTGTCCAGTGTCCATAGATTCCTAGCTTTATTAGTCTATAATTGAATTAGTCAATTATGATGACCCTGTTTATGTACATACATATGTAGCTAAAGTATTTTACGAAGAAAAAATATAAAACAGAAACTTTAGGAACTGGAAGCTGATGTTTTTTGCCACCATGTTTTAAAATGTTTTTTTTTATAGGTGGATGGCGGCGTTGGAGTATTCGATAGACCGATGGATGAAAGCCGGTTGACGAAGACACTTTACTTCAGATTCATTTGAATTTGTTTGAAACAAACCTAATATACCTTATTTATTTATTTTTTTATTTATTTCCTTTTTTTACATTACAATTGTAGGATACTTAGAACTTTTTTAACTGTTAAAAAATAAATTCACAAAATTGTATAAAACTTTTATGATCAAAATAAAAAAGTAATAACTATGCAACATATCTAAAATAATATATAAATCTAAACATTTTATGACTTACTTAACATTTCCGCTATTAAATGCTAATTTTTTTTTAAATTTTTTTTTGGAGTCTTATTTATATATATAGTATAGTAAATATTTTATTTATTTTTAACATGACTTTATACTTTATCTTTAGAAGAAAAATGATTTTAAAAGTAACATGACATAGAATGATTTTATAAATCCTTGTAAAGATATTTAACAACCGATACCCGTCCTTAATAATGTAGAACATATAATATTAAATTACTATTTATTACAAAATAATACATGAACATAATATTCAAGCGCCTCAATATAATTTACATTAAAATAATTCTTCAATTATAAGTTTTCCTTAACTCTTAGTTTGGGCTCAGTTTTTGTTTTAAGTAACTTTTTACAAAGACATAGTTCTTATCAGATAAAATAAAGCCGATAGAGTAAAATAACATCGAAATTTTAATAATTTATTATTAAAATGTAGCTTTAATTCAAATAATTCTAAAATAGATAATTAATATAAAAAATATATTATCAGTGTTTCTAACATTTTAAAGTCAAGATAAAATAGTTTATTTATAAAACTTGACTGAACTAAATGAGACTAATAAAAGGTTATTGAAGTCACAATTCGAACGAAATGATAAAATTATAAACACTTTTTGAGATGATATTATATGTACGGACGAAAATTCTCGATAGAAATAATAAATTATCAGTAGTGTAAGAAGAAGACGTAGATATTCCGTAGTTATAGAGTTTTAAAAAGTTATAGAATATGATACTCCTATAAGTATGTGAAGTTTAAATAGATAAACTATAGTGGAGAGTAGAAATTGTATTGAAAAGTAAGTGTTCTAGTAAAAATGTTTGTATATTAAACATTTTTCATGCTTTTGTAGTAAGATATGTGTTTTACAGTTACATTTTGAAATCGTGTTATATTAATAATATACATAACAAGATATTAGTATAGTTTATCGTCCGCAAGTCTGTAAGTATATTGTACTAATGTACCAGTTATCTTAGTATAACTGTACTTAAAGAACTTTTTTATTTTTACAATAAATACAGGATGAGATTATAATTCATGGAACTTTTATTATTTTAATCTTTTGTGGCTCGGAGTCAGTGGATGTATTGTACATAGATATTGGTCTCTACTTCTCATTCATCGACACTCCTCATATTTTGCAAAATACTGCAAACGAACCTCTCTCATTTGTTTGCTTTTTATAATTATGAAAAAACTAAGTTTAAGAAAAAGTGTCAAATATAAGAACTATATGTAAAAAAAAATTTGCTTACGAAAATAATGCCCAAAAAGAAATGAATCATTTCATAGTAGAAGTAAATGAAATTATTGATTACTTGGTTGAACATAACGAAGCATATATAAAAGATCTTAATGTATATGTATATTGTATTTGTTACTATAATTAAAATGAGTGTCTAGAGTAGAGCCCAAGAGGCAAAGTATTTGTTGGAGAAAATATTATCTCCATTAGCTCGTGGTCCATAATAGTGACTTAATATTGTGCATTAAAATCGATATATTAAGAAAATATGTAATCCCTAACAATATGTACATAAATTATGTAAAAGCTCAAATATATTTAAATAAAAAGACTAATCAAAATTTATTAAAAGCTTATAGTATAGTGAGTGTTATTTAAGATGGGGATATAAATGTTTAGAATATTATAATTACAAAAGCACGTCGTTTGTCAGAAATGTGTTGATATAATTGTTTTATTTAATTATATAAATATATATATACAATATACATTATTGTGATGTGTTCATGTCTTGAAAAGATATTATAAATATCTATTTCGTTATTTAAAAAATATTGTATCGTATCTCTATATTATAATAACTATAGAAAATATATGTAATATTACTTAAAAATATAGATGTTATTGTTTATTTACTTTATAGATATAGATTCTACAAAGTTAATTATTGGTTATTTTTATTAATTTACGTGACATAAACTAATTACATATGTATAAAATTCGTTGTAATAAAGTATTAAAATGATTTATACTTTTCTTTAAACTTACATAGAAACTATCAATGAACATTTGGTTCTATTCATAGAACGTTTTTTAGTAAAAGAAGACGTCTATCTATATGTAAACAAATTCTTATATTAATTAGCACGAACCCACCAAATTCATGATTGACGAACCAAACATTCGAGGGCGGCGTTAATTTACACGACTTATAAGCTACTAACATGAAAAATAAACAATTCAAATATATCCCTTTTTTATTGCTTCCAAAGTAAAAACGGTATGAAAGGCTTTAGCGAGCGGCGAGGGGTTAGGAGGGTAGGGGGGACCTACAGGAGCGCTACTGCCTCTGACGACGTGGGTACAGTAGTACGCGTTCGACTCCCACAAGTTGCGCGCCGTCTGCGCACACGCAGCCTTAGCGCCGAGCAAAACTAACCTGAAATATCTAGTTTAACAACTTTGAAAACTTTATCAGTGGATTACAGTGTAAAAAAACTCAAACTGTATTCGAGTGCATTGGTGCAAAGAGTTACGACAATAACTATACTAATAACTGTTTATGGCTTGCAGTGTCTATTGTTGTGTGCGCGTCCACTAATCTCCTATTCACCTGTTTACGCCAAATGTGGTTAGACTGTGAAATGTGACAAAAAATTGCAATGATCTATCATTGTTCTGTGTGGACCCTGCCTTTGTAAACTTTGTGGGCGACTACCTGACTACCGAAGGGTTGGAGGCGTCGCTCGATCGATCGGACGATTCGTCGTCTTGTGAGTTAATTTTTTATACAATATGTAATTTAATACGACGGATGTGGAATAAATTGGGTAGTCAGGGTGCGTTATACGCTACCTGTTTTATTTATCTTGGTCATGTGTACGGATGTGAGCTATTAAAATGTTTATTGTTGTTTTTTTATTAAAGTTACCACCCTCTAGATATTGAAACAATTGAGACTACTATTGCCGTAATTATAATTATCAGTAGCTTGGTTGCAAGTAAATAAATATATTTTATGTATTAAAACTTGTTTATATATAAATTACTATTACTCTTTAATTAATACAAGTAGAGTCGTCATAAAGACTCACAATATATTTAAATATATTAATTCATTAAGTATTTCTTTAACGTTTTACTCAGAAAAGTTTTTTTTTACATATTAAGAATGTTATATAATTGCATTTTATTACGAATTGTAAAAGCAACAAAACAAACATTTATTGTAGGACAAAATATAGCCAAAAAATTCTAGAAAAAAATAAATATAATTCACATAATTTCTTTATATTCATACGCTTTGTATTTTTGCTGTCGCTGCTACTATCTCTAAGTTCTTTATGATATAATAAAACGTAAAT
This sequence comes from Napeogenes sylphis, assembly GCA_959347405.1. Classification (NCBI taxonomy): domain Eukaryota; kingdom Metazoa; phylum Arthropoda; class Insecta; order Lepidoptera; family Nymphalidae; genus Napeogenes; species Napeogenes sylphis. The sequence continues at coordinate 4,672,570 of OY365783.1, forward strand.
AGAACTCATCTGTCTTTTTATTACGATATGTCTTATATCACAAATATTTGTTTAAACAGATTATTTCATTTCTGTATTAACTTACACACTTAAGGATTACTTTTATCAAATGTATTAAATGTTTTCATAAAGCGTCATACATTCGTACCTGCCACCGCGTGGCGATACAAGTAGTTTACAAAATACATATAGGTATGTTAAGCAAGTTTCTATATACCAATGTTAGTTATTTGAGTTCGTGTTTATAAGATAGGTACTCTATTATTTAGCCTGATCGTTACAAAACATATCCGTCGATTATAGGTTTTTAAGAATAAGAAAAGAACTAGGTCAATGTCTTGATAATTTTATAATCTAATAATAACATAATAATTTTATAATCTTATTACCTAAATATATAAAAATATAGTTAAGTGCTTTACCCACTACCAGTAACATTCTTTAGATTTCACAATATCCAATAGAATTCAAAGTTCTGACAGATAGTAGTTACTTAAACTATCTATAGCATCTACTGATAACTCAATCTTATCAAACACCCATATGGCTTATCATTGAAACAGAACCCTTGCGGCATCAAAAAGAATTTCAATCAATAATCTTAATTGTTACCAATAAATTAATTTAATAATTTTACATTATAGATTGTTTTATTTGATAAAGTTTCTATATCAAAAGCCCTACATTCATATATTTTCCGTGAAATTTGAAAATTCTTTGATATTTGCCGCCGCTATTAATGTTAGTAATGAGCAATTATGTTACTTGCAACGCTTTATTATAATATCAGTATTTTTTTTGTTATCTGATTTTACATTCGTAATAATAGTTCATCGGAGCTGCTAAAGTAATTTAGGTTTTAGGTAATAATTTTATGTGAATTGGTCATTATTTTACACGAACCAGTTTCACTACACGCTGGTGAGTTACTATTAATATCAATAAATATTAATTCATTGTATAATAAAATTATCAAATGTTTGATAATTTTATTATACAATTGTACCTCGAAATTATGTTCGGTTAAAATTTTGTTCGGTTGAATTTTTGTTAGCCTAAGAACTAGTACCATCTCTAAAAATCGTTCTGTAAACCGTTTTGTTTAAAACAAGATTAAAGACTGTAAAATTTTAAGGATAAATTTTAAACGAACACAATCATACTCATGGACATGTATGAAAATATACACAAATGCATGTGCCAACTGTCATCTGTTACCACCTTAAAATTTTATTCAGTTTTGGATATAATTTTAAGAAGAATACCATGGAACTAGCTCAACATATGTTGTTTTTATTTTTATCACTTTTTTTCAATGTGTACCCAATCCAATGTGTGACCAATCATTAAAGTAAGTCAATATAAATGCGACCGAAGTCATTAACCTCGCTCTACCTAAGGGATTAACGAACTAAAACCTAAGCCGTGTACCATTGATTTAATGCCCAAAGATCGGACAGCCTGAATGCCTGATAGTAAGTTCAAGAATAGCTAACATTGCATGAAACCTTTATTATTTAAATATTAACATTACAATGGTTTACGAATGACTCTAATTTGTTTAAGACTAATTATGTCTGATTTTATTCATGTAAGCAGAGCGAGATACAAATGGTTATTACTATGTCAAATTGTATGCTTATATAGTGTACTAACATCAGTATACTATTTCAATGTATTATACATTCAGAGATAATAAAGTCAGTGTGAATTACACGTCATATTATTAATTAGAAATCTCGATCCATTAATTATAATAAATTCTCTTTCCACACTTAATGTGAGAGTCTAGACAATAAGTTATGTAATAAGTTTTTAATTATTTTTATGAAGACTAATATGCAATTAACTATAATGTATAAGTATGTAAGGTGACGGTGTTAATTATTTTTCACCTGCTATCCTATTATAATAGAATAAAAACCCTACAGATGCTTAACAAATAACTATGTTACGTGCAAAATCAATAGATTTTAACTACAATATTAAAAAATAACTCAATATATTTCTGTTTTCATGTATTTATTATAAAAAAATATGTAAATATATACCCATTAATATATATTAAAGGATGTAAGTTAGTAAAATAACCTCCATTACAAGCTAGGCTCACTTACTGCAGTACTTTAATACCTATTCATATCTTTAAATTCTCAAAACCTAAACAGATAAAAGTAGTTTTACAGCTTCGGAGCAAGTAAGATGGTAGAAACTCGATCAGGCATAACCTTAGTGTGAGTAAGACAGAACACGATGCTGCCCTGTGAGTGAAAGGGACAAAAATCAGAAGGCTCTTACGGTTGAGCAGGCAACAGTGAAATGCGGGCCCGGCGCTCGCCTTCTTTTTAGATCCCGCTTCAAGAAATTGATTCTAAGACTATCTTTGTCCATAATTGTGCAGTATGGAATTGTGATCTGACATAATAACTCATATCAAATAATTTATAATTTTCTTAATTTTTCTTACTTTTCTATAAATAGTGTCATAACACAGGAAGCTCTAAGAAAACATTGCACGATCTAAAGCTCTAAATAATGGGCCGGCATTTTATTGTCCTCCGACATATACAGTTGGTAACCATCAGAATTATCGTTAATCTCAAAATAGATTAATCTCGGAGATATTATTAGTTTTAAAGAAACATAATATTTACATCCAACTGCTGCAGAATTATTATAGAACTAGCTTTTGAATAAAATTCTTCAGTTGCAATATTGCTGTCTGGTTTTGCTTATTCATAATCAGAAACTACAAATCTGTTTTTATTGAACTCTATTTAATATTCCCACATTTTTAAGCATACTGTACATTTTCAAACCAAAATTTCACTCTGGGTCCAAAATTAAAAGTAATAAAAGCCATTAATAGATGACAGGAATATATATTACATATCTAATTATTATTTATCGGAGAATCAAATTCCTTATAAATAACTGGTATTCTGAGTAATCTAAAGCAACTTATCAAGTATAGACGTTTATATCGGTTTCGTATCAAAATCCGGTTGTCATTAACATTTTGTGATATCACCAGAAGCTAAGAAACTATGCTATTGAGAATAAACTGCTGAATGATGCATGAGGAATACGATTTAATTTGCATAATGACGAAAATACGTAAATAAAACAAAACAACCATTTATTTTTTACAGAATTAAAATTATGATATAAAATAATTATTAGTAAATATTAGTTCAAAAGTTACAAACGACATTTCTAGTTGACATTATTGAACAGAAACCTGACATGTGGCAAAAAGGATACGATATATTCGATAAGAATTATGAAGCTATAAGTAGTCTTTGCACAGCGAAGATACCTACTTTTGAGAGGCTTAATAAATAGAACATAATTATGTAGTTCCAAAATTATAAACAAATTGTGAAGTTCAATCGTGGGCAGATTCAGTGAGAAGTAATCTCTTTTTTATGCTAAATAGCCGTGATGAAACAATATAGGGCTACTTAATTAAACATGATTCTCAATCCATAAATCTAAATATTCAACACCTGCCCGCTATGTGCAAGAGAATCGTATCTTCTTACTCATCCTTAAGTGAAAGCCATAAAGATAACTATCAACCTTAGCTCTTTGCTTGTCACTTTGAAAGCGTCTAGAAATAACAGGCTCTATTATGAATTTCACGAACGAATCATAAAATTAAACAAACTTTAAGATTTACTATGTAAATTTCTAAACTTATTTAATATTTATTATAGATATATCGAACTAGATTTTGGTTTTAATATTTTCGAAATAATAAATATTGGTTTTATTTGTTTTATGCCTTGTAACTAAATATGTGAGGTTCTTATTCGTGTATATTTTTTTGCAGATGAATCTTCTTACGTAATGTCTGAGAACGGAACAGCAGTATCAAGGGCGTCAACTCCTCGCCCAGCAACTGAGAGTCCAGTTACCGCTCCCTTGCGCTCTAGACATGATCAGTTCCTCGCGAGTGCAGCCGAAAGAGCCCAAAGACCTTCTTCAAGTGGCCGTAATCAAAGCGGCAACTTTGACTCCCCACCTATTCCGCCTTACCACCGCCAAATAACAACGGGCACTCTTCTTGCTCCTTCTCATCGTGAGTCATCTGCATTTGTACCCGTTGTACCAACTAGAACTATGCATCCTGTAATGTATCCTAATGAGATGCATCCTTCTCTAATATCATCTGAAATTATAGAAAGAGAGAGAATGTTAGAAAGAGATAGAGGCGAGCCAGCCAAAGGATCTCCGGACAGATCTTCAGGAAATTTTCCTAAAAGAAATTCTTTTGATTTAATGGCAATGATGGTCGAAAAGCGAAAAGAGGTCGCATTACGTGAAGCTGCAGCAGCCATGCTTCTTCCACATCACAGAGCGTCCTCAATAGACGGGATGATATCAGATGGCTCATCCCAACCTCCTATTTATGGTCCTGCTGGAGCATTTCTTGGGGCACCAGGTCCATCTCCAACAGCTGCAAATAGTTTCACCTTTCCTGGCGCTGGTTTGTTCCCACCCGGTGCAGGACCTCATCAAATGCATCCTCATCTAGACAGGCGGTTGCTTAGAGCTCCCGGGCGAGCGTCAAGACCGAAAAAGCAATTTATATGTAAATTTTGTAATCGGCAATTCACAAAATCCTATAACTTACTAATCCACGAGAGAACACATACAGATGAAAGGCCCTATTCTTGTGACATCTGTGGGAAAGCATTCAGAAGACAGGATCATTTGCGGGATCACAGGTAAGATTTGATGTTATTGATTTCCTAAAATATTATATAAAAACAACATAAATAATAAGTACGAAGTATGTCTTACCTTTTTATTAACATTTTGTAAGTACCATATCATAAATTATTATAAAATCGAATAAGCTATTCCATGTATTTTAGTTTCTACCTCCAGTCTGTAATGTATTTTACGCCTATATGCTTCGTAATTGTAGGGTTATTCGGACGTTCATATTCATGTACCAGCATTATAATTTTCTACAACGACGGTCATAGTAAAGGCCCACTTTATATGCACGTAACAGGCAGCCGGTGTAACTCAAGTTGCAGATGTTAAGCCGAGTGTGGCCACATCCGCTTTACTACTCGGAATTCAATATTTATAAGTTTCTTAATCGTAGTAAAAGTTTCTTAGAAATGTATCTTGATTGAAGATTTTCTATAACGATAGTAATGTGTCTGGTAATAGATGCAATAGTTCTACTAGATATCTAAAGTAATGTAAAAGTGTTAATTTAATTGGAAATTATTAGTAGCGTTCCCACACTATTTTATAGTTAGTCAACTATAAAATATAGATTTATAGTTTCTACAAAAACTTAAGCACTCTTTTATCTATCGAAATGATTGGGGCTTTTATGATAAGCGATTATTCAAATGATTGTATATTGAGCTACCTTGGTAAGATATTTTAAAATCGCAGGATTTGTCAGTAAAAATAAAGACAAAATAATAACACTCACTTAAAAAAAACAGCTTATTATGACAATGAAACTTTTAACAATTTGTGTGAGAAATAATTCATCTATTCTTATACCAAATTTGTAAGGTTATAAAGAAAGCAAGGATAGTAAAATCAAAAATTATAATTCTCCAAACCAATCTTGAAAGATAGTTTCATAACAACCTTCATTTATAAAACTTTAATCCGATTAAACAGATACCGAAATAAATCGTATAAAATATACATTTCCAACCGCTCGTTCTCGACGAGGGCTTTGAGACGAATTAAAAAACTTTATTGTAGGACATAAAACTGGATTTTAATCCAACGATATCAAATCTTAGTTTGAATGCTTTAAATGTTCTAACGTTTTCTAACTTTTCTAGTAATTTAGTATTCACTGAAATAAATGTTGATTTTTTAATCATATATGATTTTTATAAATATTTCCTAATGCAAATAAAAGTTATTTTGTAAGCAAACATCTCTGTTCTATGTTATTAATTTAATAAAAATTGAAGTTAATGTCGAGGAAATCATAAATGTCTTCTACAACGATAAAAATATGAAATTGTATTGAAATCTGGGACTTAGTGATTTTTGATGAATCTTAATGCCTGTCCGAAGCATTCGACTCGCTTGAGTTATGCGTTTTTTCCTCTCAATCTGTAATTAGTTTAGAATCTGATGACTCATCGGTTTCTATTGGTGCTTCGGTAATGGAAATCGGGATTACAGTACGGTTAGCATACAAATTTTGGTAATAAATAAGTATAAAAATTTATCAAAATATAAAATATTCATTCAAGCGAAAGTCAGTCCAAGTTTCTTGGCTTTTAAGTGCTATTTCAATTATTATTCTTTTTTTTTCAAAGTTAGCATTTGTTTTTATACTTGACGTTGAAAACAAAGGTTGTATTAAAAATAACTGAAAATAAACTTTTTTTTAACTTGCAAGGAAGTCATTGTTTGCTAAACATTTAAATAAATCAGAAAATTACTTATTCTTTAACATTTGCAGGACGGTTTAAAAGCTACGCAGCAACCGTAAAAATACCTATATTTTAATAAAGTAAAAACGTGAACGAATTAAATTCATTAAAACAATGAAAATAAAATGTTAATCACATCACAAAGACACCAAATTTCATAAATTTATTTTTTTTCTAACGGTACAAAACGCGTCCATTAAGTTGCTGTACTATTTCTTTTTTAATCTCCCACCAGTTCAATAGGCAATGACAAAAAGTGAATTTCGTTATTCAACCTAAAAAAAACGTTATATCCATCTCCAAATTAAGCTCAAGCTTGTCTATTCTAGGCATATAAAAACTTAAAAAGGACAAAACTTAATTAGATAAATGAAACATCAAATATGATTAATTTTGGACAGATTTATTAAAGGAGAGAATGAGTTTGAGGTGCGTCATTGTATGCAGGCATGTTTTTACTGAGGTTATTATGTTATGATTCTCTTTATAATCGAGACACAGACTGCATAATACCAGGTTATTATCGCGCACATTGTAATTAATAAACCCGAAACAAAATACATTTATGTACCGCCTTTGACCCACCAAGGACACGAATCTTGCACGCTAATTTTCTGTTTCTGGGAAAAAAATATATATTTCATCACGATTATAACAAACACAAGAAGATAATGTTATAATACGTTATTATAAAAATATTGATCTGAATAATTTTTAACATATCTTGAATACAAATGAGAGCTAACTGGCCTTACGTAAATAAATAAGTGGAAACCGTATTTTTATCTCCAGTCGATCAGCAAAAGATGTATGATCAATATTTTGACCAGCATTTAAAAAAAAAAAATACACCGCGAGCCCTGTTTAAAAAATACAATTAGACTTAAGTTACATATAAAATATATATACTGCCAGGAATTCATTTTTTAGTTTCTTTTAATATAGTTACTTTTATTAAATTTATTTTTTACTTAATTTGTTAAACAGAATAAAAAAAATCCTAAATAGTTAAACAGTGTATTTTTTTTTGGAAAAAACCTAAAATAACTACATATTAACAAATTATTTTCTCAACCACTACAATATTTTTATAAAAACTATTACTAAACAAGATTTAAAATAAAGCATAAAAGTACGTGTATGTAGGATTATAATATATAGGCATACCGTAGAGCGAACATTCAAGATCAGGGATGCTGGAACATTAATTTGCCTGCAACTCGAGTAATTTCCTATGAAAAACAGGTTCTCTATACATCTTATGAGAAATAAGCCTTGATACTGAGACTAGTCTTATTTTAAATTACAACAATATCTGAGATGACTCTGTTATTAATTTCTTTTGCGATTTCTTTCTTTACTTTTTTTATTGTATTTCAGTTGTCTTTATCTTTATCTTTATAATGAAATAGTTATCACAGCGCCAAATCATTAATCTCAACCGTATAAAAGTCAGGTTAAATCCAATAGTTTCTAAAAATATCATCATTTTTTAAAATTAAATCTTTGATATCAAGGATCTTAGTGCAAATGTTTATTCTTTACATTATAAGCATATGCAAAAAAAAGCATTTTATCTTAGCCCGTATGCAATTACGAGTCGTCTGAGACCACATATAATGGAGATCGGCAAACCTACTCGTCCATATCGCTCAAGGGGCTGCAGTAAAAGGGATATCAAATTAATACTGAATCCATAATAAATCAAAGTGGGCAGGTGGACGGTCCCAAGAACATCATTTCGCCTACGGATATCTTTAGAAATTATCATCTTGGTCCAATACTATAATAACGTGGCAACTTATTTCCTTACAACTCCTAAATTGATGGCTGGAATTTATAATATTCGAATCATCTTTGATCTGCGTTTTTAGATTCAAATAACTTTGTTTCCACGCAAGCATGTTGAAGTTTTGAATAATTCATTTCTTTAAATGTTTTGCTTTTAGTTTTATTCAGTTTACGTTCATTTATATGGTACACGGTCGTATGTATGTTTGTTAAGTTATTCATTGTATGTAATCAAAGATTTCGTATTACATATTCAATTAAAAGTTTTCAAGTATCATAACACTTGAGTATACAGTTATTTTTCGTTAAAGAAACTGTTGATTAGGTTAATCGTTAGTTGTTAAGTTTTTAACAACATACGAACCGAGAGCATACGGTGGAGATAATCGTGACCACGGCTGTAAAATAATTAGCCATCTCAGTGTTAACACTCGTTGATTTCACAGTCTTATTGCCTTTTGAAAGTTCTTTTCGTCCGTTCGCTGTTACACAACCTCGGTACCTTTAGTCAGTTTTAAACGGGCTTTTGAAGCGTCATTTCTAAAAAAACATCTTGCGCATAATAGCGTATTAAGAAATATTAGAATAGTATTTCATACAAATTAACGTTAAATAAAAGGATATTCACTTTTTGCAAATAAGATATCGTGATAATGAATATGTGACTATTATTGTAGGTATTATTTTAATAAATGTATTACTGTATCAAAACAATAGTGTTTCTAGGTACTAATTAGTTCTACTATTTTGTATACTATTATCGAATGACTAAGGACAGGTAGACGAATTATTTAAATTATACACCAGACGGCTGCGTGTGATTGCGATACGTTTTTTTGTCCTAAACCAAAGCAAGATTTATCGCGTGATATCGATATTAATATTATACAGTTTGTGTGTTAGTCTGCGAATTAAATCAAGAACTTAGTGCCATTCTTATGTTACCATGCAAAGTTAGTCTGACTTTGTTTAGGTTCAAAAAAGATCCATATAATGGGACATATCGTAAGAATTTAAAAAAATCTAAAATTCTAGAATTGTTTCTAATTTCTTAAATATAAACAAAAGCTCTCTGGAACAGCATTGCTCTCTTTATTCTTTCAAATCTAAACTTTTTATGTCAATATATTTCATTTCAACATTTAGTAATATACAGTATAAATATATTTATTAAATTATACTAGAAAACAAATTTGAACAAGTATACAAAACAATAAATGATACATCATACGTTATAACATAATTGTGTCTCTATCAATAACATTACAAATGAGTTCCGAATTAAACCGAAAGTGCTCAAGACAATGCATCATATGCATTAAATGTTAAGAAAACATTAATTTTCAATTAAAATTCCGTGATACGATCTCAACAATTAATCATACCACGGTAATCTTTAAAACGGAAGGTGATCACGGACACGTCTTGTTACTTTTATCGTTAAATGGAAAGACATTTGCTAATCTTTAAATTCGTTATGAATTGATTAATTTTGTGCCACTTATTTCGAGCCTTACATTTACAATTACTTTGCGAATTTATTAATTTAATATTAATAATCTCTTTGCGTAAAATTCCGATAATAAGTGCAAATAAGTGTTTAAATTATATAACGTATCATAAATATTTGTTAAAGGTTGTTTAAAATACTTGTTCCGTTCCAATATTTTCTTAATAGTTTGCTCTATATTAGATTGATATTATTTAGAGCAACTTAAAAAAGATCAAATTACTTTTGCAATATTATTTAAATTTCATATAACCTTTACAGTTATTATTCTCATTACAATAACTACCATATGTGTACTTTCGAATAATTGAAAATTCAACTGTATATTACTGCCTTAATCTGTATTCATATCGCGGCCAAGCGATACTAGGCTTAATGCAATAATCTTAAAGTTTAAATTAGACTTGATAGATTTTATCCTTAAAACCAGCGTGGGATGACAAGACGTATTCTTATCGGCGATTTAGCATTTCTCTGCTACTTAATCCAGTTTTTGAAGCCATTAGGCTTGTAGTAGCGATACGTCGGTACTTGTAGTTTAAAACTTCGCGGTCTGTGGTCTCCGGGTATCACATGACTGGTTCGTGGTCTCACGTCCCTCACGATACCGGCTGAGTTACTTTGTTTACGATATTTATATGAAATATTTAGTGTCGAAGGTCAGTTTCGGGAATAAGTTGCAAATTGTAATTATTACATTTACGTTGTAAATAATAAAAAGGCGTTATGAAATAAGTGTATTGATTTAATTACAGTAAAGCTTTATTATGAAGAATATAGCTGAGCTAGTTTTTTGATAATCCTAAGTTAAATTTGAACCATACAAATAAAATGACGTGGAAAGCATTGAACGTGTCTGCTTGGGTTTCAAAAGCTTAGTCAAGATTCGTTCGTTCCGAGTAGTTTGGGGGAGGTAGAACAAACAGTGAGCGGTCGGTTGTCCAAACACCGTAGTCGCAGTGACCTCTAAAATACTTAAGAATATTTATATTTACATAGCATCTATTTGTATATGAATATTGTTATTCTATTAGCTATGAGTGATGTTCTATTGAATACTTTTTAAATTACTGAAGTACGACTTTTGGTGATGCTTAGCAACAAAAATGTTGAATCAATATTTATAATTTTAATTTTAAATTGAGTATGTGTATTCTCTTATATGTTTTATGTAAAATATATAAGGTACCTGACACAAGTAGTGCTCAACTTAAGTATCTTCAACTGTCGTCTGTCACTCACATGTTCCAAAAGTATTTGAACGCAGTCATTGTTAATGTAAAAGAAAGGTATTCCAGGCGACTTTCTGTTGACCATTAATCATAGGATGCTGAGATAAACCCTCGTAACCACGTACCGGGACAGGTAGAATACAGTTTTTTGTAATTGAAAATTTCTTAGAAATTTATATAGCTATAAATATAATTTCCACAATATAAATGTTTTTTCTTTTTTTTACGTTTAATTTCGATCAAAAATAAAAATCAGTAATTATCAAAACACTTGATATGATTCCGGCCTGAAAATTAATGATATCAAGATTGATATTAACAAGGAATTATCTAAGATCATTGGATCATGTATTATTATTCATATATCTCATATTATCTACGTGATCGAAGGTATTTACTATATCTACAGATGCTATCAGGTTCCATGGGATATAAGGTCCATCTCTCAACCGGTTGTCCTTGGCTTTCCATGTAGCCGTGACTTTCCCATAAAAGAGTTTTATCTTACAATATATTATCAGTTACAAATGTAAAATCAATATTATACAGTTTATTAATAAATAATACACCCAATAATACATATATTTACATTTTTAATTATTTAGACAATATAAATTTATTATCTCTAATTTGGAAGGAAATGGCTTAAAATAGAGGAATGTAAAACTTTTAAAGTTTAGATGTAGAAATATATTTTAAATATGATAGGTTTTTCTTAATATGACAAAAAAATAAATATCAGGAAGCTCATTTTAATTTCAAATACAAGGATTAAAATTCGACTTAATACTTTAACAAAGTGCCTTTTGGAATGAAATCTTACAAAAAGCCTCGGAGGAGCCAGTTCTAAAGAAATAATCGCGTTATTTATTACCGCTGCCTGAGAACAACCATCTTTAATCTTTTCGAAGCACGTACATAAGCTACTAATACTTATAACATTCCTTATTATTAAAGCAATAAAGATCAAAATGAAATACCAACAGGTGCATATAACTTGATTTTATAGGAGATTAAAAGCATCGATCGTTTCCAAAAGATTTTTGATAGTAATAATAGTTTAACATCAAAGAATCGAAACTAAATTCGGGCTTAATTAAAGTAATTATGTCATGGGTTTTAAAATAAAAGATATATTAATATACCTACGAATAGACTTCAAAAGAACGCGGTATTAAATGGGTACATGTTTATAAGTATGCCCAAATCTTAATATCAAGTTCGTTTACCCGAACTACTAGAATAAAATTTCGTACTTCTTAAAAAATACACACATTTGTTAGTGTTTATCGCTTGGTAACATCTTTGTTACGCTATATTGCCAAAAAACTGGCCAACCTTACATCTTAATAAGATCACCATGTTTTTATTATCCTTACTATTTTATTATAAAAAGTTATGCTTGTTTTTTTTTTTATTTTTAAAGTGCATTGACTTGTAAATTGTGTTTAATGGTGATTGGACAGAAAAACTTGATCGTTTTACTTAAAGCTAAGATCTGAATATTTAATACAACTCATTTAATAAACCATTTAAAGACTTTACATAATTATAAGTTTAGAAGGGAAATATTAATCTGAATCTAACTATTAGTTTAAGTTATTACAAAACACTCGATTATATCCAATTATGTATAACCGGCTCTTAACTTGGTATACGATAATACCTAAATTCATGTTCTCATCTACCTCTTGCCCTAATTGCATCTCAGGCTGTGATAAATCAACCCTTGAGATCAAAAATTGTAACAAGAATTCCACTCTTAAGGTCTTGTATACACGTTCCTGTCTTCGGTCTTTTGAATTACATGTCATAATTACATTTTTATAATAGATTCTTATATCCTCCGTCAATAATATTTTTTAAATCATTATTTACATTATATTAAAGAGAATGTATTAAATAAAAAAAAATGTTAGAAAAAGCATATCAACGGTGTCTTTTTAGTTGGTTATGGTATATTGCTGTCTCCCTCTGTCAAAGACAATATACTTATACTTTTGAACCTAATACATAATTGAGAGACTATAATTGGATTCATACGTTAGGCCTATCAATAAATGATTAATGATATCGAGAAGTTTCAGTTTAATTGCTAACTGAGACCGTCATGAATCAACTGCCAGAACCATAAATCTGATAACTCAAACTAGTTTCAAAACTTGTTACATTTTCACTTAACGTCATATTTTTTTTATAGCCCACGGATTATAATTTGGATACTCGTACCTTTTATGATACAAAGTATTGAAATGTTCATGATAATAAATTTAAATATTGTACAAGTCTTTTTTCACATACTTAGTTTTTGAGTATAATAAAAAATCTATCTAAAAAACATGAACAAAAATGAAGTTTTGTATCGTATTGAATTTCAAACCCATTGAAGCGTCAACATGTAGTATCGACTAACCGAATAAAATTACTAGGCGCCATGTTTTTTGTGATATTTCTAACCCAAAATAAAGTTACACGATAAAAAATCAACTTTCAAAATTTTAAAGGTGTGATAATTTCGAAAAGTCCGTTCAAAATTAATATTAGCAATAATTTTTATTGAGGTTTAGTTTTGATTTTTTTTTATGGAGTAGGTAAGGCACCTGATGCCGGGTCCAAGTAAACGCAATATATGTTTGCGTCAGTCAAAGGTGAAATTGAGTGTGAAGCGGCAGTGGCGAGCCGTCGCTCCCATTATGCCGAGCCGACAAACCGGCTGGCTGTGGTATCTGAGTAGTAGTGGGACGCCTTGGTATTATAAAACCGGGCTTACATGCTGCTTTAATAATAAAGAATGGATTAATAACTAATCTACTATTGCTATTACATACATCTATTGACTAATTATAATTTAAATTATTTTATTTATATAGCAATTTAAAAAAAAAAAAATTAAAGGTTTTACTTCTATGCTATATTATTTTAAACTGGTAGATATTAATTCACAAAAAAAATCTAATAATTGATAAAATATATATTATAAAACCGGTCTTTAAACTTTTAACAAAAATATCTATTACAGTATTTAAAAATAATACTTAATAATAATTATACTATTTAAATCTGATAAAGTATAGAAAATTCTGTAAAAAAATCAAAGTCCAAATATAGGGTTACATACCTTGCTTGGACCAACCACTTCGCCGCGCTCCATTAGTATTTTCCATTTATTTTTTGTCCACGTACCTGTCCAACTTCGGGGATTCGTTTTTTTATAAAGCCGCGCGACGAATACAAAATTTCTTTAGTATAACAACAGAAAATAAATGATACGCCGTGGAACTATGCAACTCTACGACGTTAAGTTTATTATTTTTCCATTAACTTTTTAGATAGAATTGAAATTGAAAAAGAATATTACTTAATGGATGTAAATAGTCTTTAAAATCTTCATGTAAAGACCCGTTTTTAATAGCACTTATAATAAACTTTTTAAAATCAACTTTATCTGTGATATAGTATTCACAGCCAAAGTCAACGTTTATTTATTTCAAAGGGTACACATATGAAACGACAGACTGAGGTTCCAAGAGGGTTGGTTCATAAAGAACAACCGCCAAGAACCTCCATGGACATTCTTATTTATTAGCTTAGAAATGTTCGTTTTTACATTGTTGTGTCAGTCAGTAATAAATATATGTGAATACAGCACAGTAAAAATTAGAATCCAATTATACCATGGAATATAAAATCTACATTTTATTATACGTCAGTACAGAATTCGAACAGTTCTAGATTTACAGAAACGTATACCCAAATGTCTGGTTAATCTCATCAAAAAGCGAAATAAATTCAAAATATATTTATTCAGGTATCCAAATGCCTACTTAATGGTTAGAGTTAATATACGCACTTTTGAAATCAATTATTACGTTAAAAAGGTCAGTATAGTCAGTTCTTAAGTAACCTACCACCAGCTCGGAATGCTGGTCTGCTGAGAAGAGCTTGCTAGAAACTTATTTACTACAGCATAGTTCTGTTACAACTGTATAGATTTTAATACAACTACATAAAAATAATAATGTTACATAACATAAACCAGATCTGGTTATGTGAAATTATGGGATTAGCTTGCTTATTTATACTCAACTGATGGTTATTATAATAAAGAACACCATTAACAATAGCAATCCACGTACTGTACAGTCATACTTGGTAGTCTCATTAAAGTAGCTTAATATACACTGAGCTTAACAAGTCATTGTAAAAGCAATCGACTAAAACGCTAACAAGCTATCGAACTTGTGTGAACCTCACTAATGATGCATTATCTTGACCACACACATGATCATTAACGATTTTTCAATCATTCTAAGCACATCTCCAATTTTAGTAGTGTTACTTATATGACCTTTAACAGTAAACACTTAACAACTACATTACAGTAACAACTTTGATTCTTAGAAATATGCCAAAAAATATTTATGTTTAATTTGAAGTTTATCTTTACAATCTTTTCTATAGACAACAATGTCAAATTAAATAACAATTAGGAAGCAACGCCAGCCGATAAAAAACTAATGTTTCACAATAAAAACAGGTACATTTGTTAAAATGTACAGCAAAAAATATATAGAATTTTAATGCCGCATGCGATAATCGTGTGAACAACTTCAACTCATTTGCATGATACTACGATGTAAACGTTTAGCTACTGCAGTTTATATAACACATTGATATATTTCTTTATAAGGAAATAACAGAAACATGTTTGGATATAATTGGTTAGTACCAGGATTCGTCTTTTATTATAAAGTTTCCACAAAAAAAAACGATTTGAAAACCAATTTGTTTTAACTATCTCACGATAATTGCCATATATTTCCTAAAATGAATGCAAGGTAGTTTTATGATGTCTTAAAATATTATTTTTAAAAACTATTTAGTGTATATATAAAATAAATAATCTTACTTTGAATAAACACAACATAATGTACATATAATGTGTATTCTGAAAACGCAGAAGACAGGTAACCAGCCCAGTTAATGACCTCTAGAACAATTATAGGGACACTAAAGATTTCACCACGACTCAGTCAATATTTCAAACTAAGTCCATTCTAATGCTAATTAGCTGAAAGTTGAACGTTGGCGTTTGTTCCTCCTCTCAGTATTTAAAGGTAGCTAAGAACAAATCTACTTACTCAAACTGTATTGTTCATACATAGAGACAGTACGAATTTAAATAACAACGTACCTACCATTCCAATTGGAAATAAGGTTAAACAACATTTCTTATCTAATTAAGGTACAGGGTGAAGGTTCTTATTATTATCTAAAATAAAACCATTAAAGTTAATTAGATTGTTAAAATAAATATTCTAAATTCAAATGGCTTCAAGTGTTTTCCTAATTTTGTAATTCAGTATAAAACAACGATTTGTTCTATTAAACGTCCAGATGTAATGTGTGTTTCAAATGAACCAGGTAGAAGATAAAATGTTGCGTGGGCTTACGACAAGCAACGGTTGCTTAAGTACTTTTATATGCCTTAATATGGTTGCCACTCACTGTCGCTTAGTTCATTTGTGATCTGGGAGCTACGTAATTTGTATGCTATTTTGTATGTCATTACCGCTGATAAGTGCCTATACATCGAACAGAAGACCACAGATTAAATAGAATACAAACATTATATTTAATCTGTGGTATTCTATTCGATATAATGTAACGTTATTTATAATAGACATATCATATTACAATCAAATGAGACCTGTCTTAAAACTTGAATGTCTAAAAAGATAAGCATATTCCACGATAATCAAGAAATAACTTTCTTCATAAGAATATTTCCATGTCAAATTTAGAAATATTCACAAATAATTTGCCTTTAGATTATACAAATCGTTAGATTATGTTAATTGAAAGTTGTTTATAAGCAGATTTGATTTACCTATGGCGGTGCGCGGCTTGTAACCAATTCTAGCAGAAAATTTATGTATTTCTTAGAGCTACCGTCTTAGAATGTGTGGGAGTAAAAAATATACGTTATGTTTTATCACTAATTTGAATTAATTACAAATATTAGAATGCTGCAACTTTACTTTTAATATAATTCAGAATTGTTAAGAGAAGTAATTTTTTACGTATTAAAACTACAAACATTTTTTAGACATCACACGATATAATATTAAGAAAATATATATTATTTCAAAAATTACCTATTTTTTTTTAAATATAAAAAATATTACTTTGTAATAATACTTCATATATAATATAATAATAGAAAAAAGATAAGTAAGGCTTCATCAATCTAGGCGATAGAACGTCCGAGTAGAGTGTAGAGCGATGACCCCACATTCCACCACGGACTCTTTACTGGAAAATAAATTAGACCCTCTGGAAATTATTTATTTAGTTGCTTTCTTCTTTTATCAAATATCTTAATTAAATATTAACAAACATTCATACTATTTAGTATTATTCGTATTAGTTTTAAGTGATTCTAATATTATTAGAATTAGGTGTTTCTTTATTAGTTTAAAGCTATTTCAATAATGACTTTATAGCATTAATATTATAGTATCAAGAAAAGTACTCTCAAAATTTCCGATTTAAGTTTATAAATATATATAAAACAATATCAGTGTTACACACTATAGAAGCCTAAGCATAGAGCTTTTAAAATTTCAGATAGGATCACATAGAAAAAAATAGAAAGAAATAAAAAAAAGAAACAAAAATATTCTTTAAGTTATTTATTTTTTTATTATTTAAATTAAATAATAATTAATTGTTTGTTTAAGTTATAACTTTGTTTGTTTAAATTAAGTTATAATTTTGTATGTATGTAATATAGCATTTGACCAGTCATTAATATCATTCCCGTCTCGCTTACCTACTCTAATTGTTATTAATACTATGTCAATTATATATTTCCGAGATAGGCAATCTCAAGGCACGATTGAATTGGAACAAAAAACTTTTGGTCCGGGTCGATGTGAAAATTATTATTTGATACAACTTGAACTGGTCATATTATAAGCGTAATATGTCTTTTAACTGAACTATCTGTCTAGTTTATAAAATTTCAATTTTAATTTAAAACATTTAAGACACGCGACCAAAAATAATGTCCAGACGCCATATTCGCTATGCTGTCACAACAGATGTACTGTTTGTAAAACGAAACGAGGACGTTTTTGAGAACCTGTTCTTGGTACAGACGAATGTCGGCGCGTTTCCTCAATGAATTTTGTACTTGAGAATTTTTAGACCGCCCAGTTGAGTGACCTACGAATATTACATTGACAGTATATTCATTACTCTTTCTATGAATCACATCTTCATTTTCTTCTCTCTATATCTTTTGTGAGCGAACAAACAGAACATATTATATAAGTACGTAGAACCGGTAACAGTAATGGAAAATATTTTTTAATGTAAGCCATTAGCGCGAGACTACAGTCCTCTCTGTAATTCCAAGCCTCACTTTTTTTAATCTCCGTGCCGGGTTTTGATGGGATTCTGAGTGACTGTCCATCGCGATCCTTATCTCAAAGTATAATAAGAAGAGACAGACGTTACTTATATTTTATTTAACGTCAAATGTGATCGAACTGGTGCGATAAGGAGTTGGGTAGGAAAGACTTTGTTTATGTCATTAATTATGTATATTCTTTTCGATTATCATCTTTTAAGTTAAACATTTTGGTGAAGCTTGAATATATATTTATAATTATTACTAATGGTTTAATTTATTGGTAGATTTAATTTATTGATTTTTTACAATGGCTTCGACGGGATGTTATGATTAGTTTGTATGAACTCTACATTTGATTGTCTTGGGCAGTTTTGAGTTAACGTTTTCAAAGTAAGGCTGTAATTGCCTTGTTAATTTGAATCTGTCGGCAGTTCTTTGATGTTAGTAAAGTTGTCCGACTAGTGGTTCCAAATCCGTCATCCCACTGTTAATCACGGATAGACTTCTCAATTCATTTCAGAATTAAGATATCGCGTTCATTAGATATTTATAATTTATTAGAAATCGTTTCGAGAGCGATATTTGTGTCAGATTTTTATTTAATTGGACCGTTTTTTCTCCGTTCGATTAATAAGAGATTGGAAACTTGTAAATTACGTCATCCAAATAATATCGCCGGTTCACTTTTGAACTTAATAGTTAGAATTTAAACCGGGCTATTCTGTTAGCACATACTTATTAAGGACTTCGGTGTTCAAACAATATAGGTACACATTCTTTTGCATTAAAATAAAATGTTTTTATTTTTGTTCTTATCATGTTTTCTTGAATTAGTATATTATTAGTTTTGGTATTTAATATAACCGTGGGACTGTGTGATTGAAAAATAAGCGATATAATTGGAACCTCCTATTTCTCGTTACATTGTGTGTTAGTATGTAATATTGATTTAAGATAGTTGTTATTTGATTTTATGCCTTATGTTAATAAGGTAAAGCTTCATTTTCTACGTTTCACTTCTGTGGAACCGGTCAGTTAGCCCATCCTAATATTTGCGTGATGCTGTGTAAATAAAAATGTATTCTCGCAAAGCTCATTCATAGGAGTTTTTAAGTTGAATTTATTCTTATGATTGAATTTCTAACGAATTTAAAAGTTTACTAATAGTCAGATATGAACAAAATTATCTGGCTTTTGAAAATAATCGAATTCATTTCAAAGTTTAACCAAATTAAATATAATATTTTTAAATGATAAAAATGGCAGGAAATAAGCACGTACGTGAATATCTAAACATTTTTAACAGAATCTTAAAGTAATAAATCTTAGCTATAGCTTTATGACGCCGAGACACCATCAAACACAATCTTGATGAAACTTTAAACCATCGTAACACGAGATGGTCGAGGTCATTACACTTTTTTGTTTATCTTCCATAGTAATGATATATTATTTACGCGATGCATTCCTTGCATGACGACGACCAAAAATTTAAGGTCCTCACTCCATTATCATTAAATGTACTTTAATAATGTTTATCGTTTGCTCTGGAGGTTTTGTACTTATTTAAATAATTAAGGCTTTACGTTTTTGATTCGGAATTAGTATCGCACATTAATATGCAAGCTTTTTATTTTATATTTCAAAAAATATTACCATTAGGATTAGCTTCTTAATTTTATTGAGGTTTTAAATAAATGTTTAATGTAAAAGAGATACTTTTAATACCACAGTTTATTTCGCCTTATTCGTACTTTAAAATTATCGTAAGGAATATATTACTGTTATTATTTCTTTATGAAATATATGATAATAATTAAAAAACCCAACCCTTAGTGAGACACATAAAAATTATATTTATTATATTATTATTATATATAATTAACGCAACGCAACTAAGAGCGAAACCAAATCTACTTTTTGAATATGTGGCCGCGGCAACTCAATATCTCGCCACGTTAATAATATTAATCGAAGCGAGTGGCCACAAAATGCTTTTAACGTAATTCGATTCAGCTGAACTGGAACTCTTGTGGAACCCAACCAAATAAAATTGGTCTCGTCTGCCATTTCTTTCTCGCTTTTATCATACTCAGCAGTAAATTTGCAGGGGTCTTGGAATAATGGTTTTAATATAAGCCTGTGCATGCTGCTCTACACTCGCCTTGAGAGCATAGTCTCGAATTACTCAGATCACGTTCAAGGTGGCTTTGCGCAAATCGTGGTCATTGGAGATAAATTGTGACGTCGACATATTACACTGTGGCGTAAATCCGCAGAAGAATAGACAAATGACCTTTAAAAATAAATAAAAAACACATAATATTTCCATTAAAAAATGCATAAACATGAGCAGCATGTTATCACAATAAATGTTCCTGCCCAATAAATGTTCTCTGTAATTAAAACCTGTTCGTTCTTACCTACATATTGCAATCAAATTTAAAAAATATATATTTCATGCAGTAATCTGGACCTTATGCTCGAAACGACTCCTCCTATTCTCAGACATTTAATTAAACCACAATATTTTATGGATGGATGAATTAATAAACATTAACGATGAACATTCTGAAAGTAATATTGCCTTATAAACGTGTGCATCAATCGTGTACTCAATTTCACTTTCTTTTGTTGCAGGTACATTCATTCAAAAGAGAAACCTTTTAAATGCACAGAATGCGGCAAAGGATTTTGTCAATCGCGGACTTTGGCTGTCCATAAGATCCTTCATATGGAAGAGTCTCCCCACAAATGTCCAGTATGTAGTCGAAGTTTTAATCAACGTTCAAATCTTAAAACCCATCTACTAACACATACCGATCACAAGCCGTATGAGTGCAATTCATGTGGAAAAGTATTTAGAAGAAACTGTGACTTAAGACGACACGCACTAACGCATGCTGTAGGCGACGTACCTACAGGAGACGTTTTAGACGTAGGTGAAGAAGATATGGGTAGACCAGGATCGCCAATTGAGCCTGGCTATGATGATGAAGATCCAGACCTTTCTTCACCAGATCATTCCCCAGTAAGAAGAGCGCGCTCATCGTCGATTGAAAGCATTGGTAGAGAACAAAGTGAAGAGAGACCAAGACAAATTTCACCCTCCCCAGTGGAGCGTACCCACTGTCATCACAATGAACCCAGAGATCGAGCTAGCCCTTACACAATGCGTCCACAACACCAAGATAAATATCGTATGCATTCATCAGATTTTTATGAGAAACGAAAATATACATCTGAAGAAATTATGGAAAAGGAAATGCGATACTCAGATTTGCCGGACCATCAAGTAAGACATCCACAGCTTCAAATTCGTAGAGACTTGCACCAAATTCCTACCCCAGATTCACCTAAAATAAATCAAATGGCAAGTCCACCTATAGATCCAGGACCTACGGGAATGTTCTTAAGCCCATTCAGAAAAAGAAGTCACCCTCCAGATATTGGAGACAATATAAGAACTTGCTCAGCTGTTTATAGAAGTCGGTCTCCAGAACCAACAAATTTGACAATGCCTAGGCAGACACATAATAGTAGTGACCTTGTCGTTGGTGTACCACCTGCAATTATTGCAATGCAACCCTACCATAAATTTGGTTTGCCGATGCCCCCTCCACATCCACAAATTTCTTACGGTTCAGTGCCACATCCGGTATTGGGTCCACAACAAACAGTTGCTCAAGATTTAATTGTCAAACATGCTCCTCCTAAGGATACAATGCCAAGTACTTCAACAATGGTTACTGCTGGTAAAGATACTTCGCAGGGTAACTCCAAAGACAGTATTACTGACTCAAATTCTATTGCGAACGGCATTAAAAATATTGTGGGCATACAGCCGAATACAAACTCTAAATCAGGGACAAGCCAATCCAGTGGACCGAAAAAAGGATTTAGCATAGAAGATATAATGAGACGTTAATTATTTAATAATAATTCTATTTATAAGATGTATTGTAACGTGTAAATAAATTTGATATTACTTTAGTTTTATACTACTAGTATTATATTTTTGAAAAGTATTATTAGTTCAAAGTTATATCAGAATGAATGTAAGTGTTTGTGACGATTTGGTTTTCGTAAAGATCTCATAAGGTTTGTTTGTGCAGTGTTTTGTTTACATCCAAATTTTAAGAAACTAGTTTATCAAAATTTTAGGCCATACATTGTTAGTAATATCTTTATGTTTGAAGTTCCAGTGACTGTTATAGTTCAATTTAATATGAGTTTTGGAATAACAATATATGTTATTTATTATTTAGATATAATTTAAGGCAATGGTAAGAAAGCAATGTTAGATTATTTAAACATTAATTATTTAATTACATTATACTGAAACAGACTGTAGGTTTCTAATATAAATAAAACAATTTCCCATACATTAATTTCTAGTAAACAGTAAGAGTAACAAGATATTAATGTACTTATTGTATGATTTTTATTTTGAACTTTTAGATTTGTTTTTCGTTATCATATAACCGTTTACTAAATGTATTTTGTAATTTGAAGACAAGGCTTTAGATTACATATTTTCTTAAATGTTTTTATTGCTCAGATAATATTATTTAATGTAAGTGTTCTATCTTTAATGTCAATGAAGTACGTTGTAATTCTTATCTAATTAAATTATAATAAAATTCATTATTTCTTTCTTTATAACTACAAAGACTACGATAAATAAAATTCTCTTATAAATTTTAGAACCGCATTCTAAAAAAAATATGGTAACATTTTAAACAGTTCATACTTATGATACTTATAAAGGTTTCTTAATTTAAAACAGCAGATATCCATTGAAATAAAAACATCTTTCCGAAGGTGTTTCTTTTACGATCGCTTTTTTATGACCCCGTGCTTAAAAACACTACAAATGCTACTTGAAAATATATGCAAATTGTCAGCCTCGGTAAACATAATATCTTGGTCAGTGCTTTTGGGTTAAATAATTAGGTTCCGTGTTTTAACAAGCAGATAAAAAAATAACTTTTTATATATGGTAATATAGACTTCTTATAAAAATGCGATGTAATTATCATGATGAAAAATAATATCACATATCTTTATATAAGTCTGAAAAAAATATTAGATTTGTTAAATGTACATTTAATCAACAGACTTATAGATGCTTTTAAGGCTGGATATTTGAATATTACTACGGAACCCCAACTCAACTTAATAAAAATCTCTTCACAAAACAATGTCATTCAATACATTTCTGTTTTCGAGGTGAAAGCACCGTACCGACCGGTGGCAGTCGATTGAACAGAAAATGAATATAACTTTGTATAATGGCTCTAGCAATTTGTGGATGAACAGACAAATGCTCTAAAATCTGTGAAATTAAATATAACGCGTAATGATTTTGATCACGAATTGGTCTCTGTAAAGTTTTTCAAAAATATGATATCTTTTAAACCTTTTATATTGTTATTATTATGTTCGTCGGATGAGTTGAAATAACTAAATGGTGTTTAAGAATAATTTTGACTAGTGTCAATAAAGTCGTAACTTTTACGTTGTATTTATGAATTTATTAATTTGTTTAATTTCATAATAGTTGACAGAATAAATCGCTTAAGTGGACAGCACTACCAAAACTTTACTAAATGAATTCCAATTAATTTAGAGCAAACAATAAAATTACAAAATTACATGTATGAATAAAATTTTTAGAGCATTTTGGTCAAATACTACGTCATAAGTAAAAGTTATAGTTAGTTTTTCCAAAAGGAATTTAAAAAAAAATCTTAATCTTAGACATGCTCCAAAATCGTATAGGATAGTTATCAGGATATTACTAGAAACGAAGTAAAAAACAATCTTTTGTCCAGGTGATGATGATATTATACAATCGCTACTAAAGGATTTGGGGCGGGAAAAGCTAGAAGCAAGGACTATTAAAGAAAGAAAGTGAGAATTAAAGAATACGGAATATACGCAAAGCCTAGACTGTGATGTTTTTAAACATTAATTAAATTAATAGATTGTTATCCCCTCAATCTCAATCATCAATAATATGATAATTAAAATCCACTTTTATCATTTTCATTTTATTTATAAGAGCATCATAAAAATATTACGTTTTGAAGAATGGTTTAAGATTTATTTTTAATATTTGCACCGAGTAATCTTGAACTTTAGTTTGACCTACTTTGCTTTGCATAGAATTCTTGTTGATTTGATACGCATTGCAAATTCCTCAATACGTTGATATCTATTTATAATGGACCCAACTATTATGTAGCACTTTTGTATATAAGATAATCAAATCAAAGTCGTAAAACTAGTAGTAAAATCAAAGTAAATGTATTAATTTTCAACTTAAGTTAATAAGAAGATGTTGTACTTTAAATATTTCTAATTATTTGTTATTAACAATAATGACCAAAGAATCATAAGTGATCCGAAGTAATTATATATTAACAACAAAAGTGGCTGTTGTTTTGTTCTTCCGTCACCGGCACACTAGAGGAATGGGCGATGTGATTTTTTTCAGTTATTTTGTTAAGTGACAAAGAAAATACCACTTTTAAATATAAAGTTGCACACAGCTAACAACCAATCTGGAATGACGTGTCTCTAAGGAAAATTATGTGTGATTATCGACACATTTTTTTTTTGGGATAAAAATTCTGCAATCTCAAGACCCTAAGGTCTTTTGCATATGGAATGAAATGCAAAGTAATGGAAATTTGAGACACTAGGTAGGGTTAGGTATATCTATACCTACCCTTACTTTACTAAGTAAGTAATAAGTAAGTAAGTAGGGTACTACCCTACCGCCATTCGTCTTACTTGATTATAAGTAATTATTTATTAGTATTATTAGTTATTATTTATTTATTCTTTTTCTACACCTTTCATCTCCCTTTAACATTTTAGAACAAAATCTTTTTCAATTCTTTATACACCCTTTAAAGCAGGTAAAGCAGGTGCATTAAACACGCAGTCGGAAGCAATTAGTTAAAGATGAGAAGTCACTCATTCAACTCATTTTTAGTTTAGTTTTTATGTTATTTATTTGTTATAGAAGTTTGGACTTGACTGCAATGGACTTTTTTTTTTTTTTTTTTTTTTATATTATCCAGGGCAATGCTTGACTACATTCCACCTGATGGTAAGTGGAATGTAGTCTAAGGTGGTAAGGCGCATTACCCTAGCAGCCTATTCACTCTTCTCTTGAATGTATCCACATTGTATTCTTTCGGAAATACCGACGCAGGCAAGTTGTTCCAATCCTTTGCTGTACGCAGTAAAAAAGACGAAGCAAAGCGCTTCGTTCGGACAGGTGGAATGTCCACAACAAAAGGATGGATTCCTGCCGTGCGTCGGAAAGTCCGATGATGGAAGGGGGCCGGGGGAATTAGATCGTGTAATTCCTGCGCACACTCACCAAAATGTATCCTATAGAATACTGAGAGGCTAGCAATTCTACGCCTGTGTTCAAGGCTTTGGAGGTCGGCTTCGACCAATTCGGGATCGCCTATAAGCCTCTTTGCTCGCCTCTCAATTGAGTCCAGAACCGCAAGATGAGACTTTGCGGCACCAGCAAATATGTGGCCACAGTACTCTACACACGACCGGATTTGTGCTTTGTATAAAACAAGAAGCTGTCCCGGTGTAAAGTACTGCCGAACCTTCGCAAGAACGGCAAGCTTTGCTGCTGCTGATCTTGCTCTGGACTCAATGAACCGACCAAAGTTGAGGTTCGAGGAAATCTCTAAGCCTAACAACTGAAGCCGGTCACTGTATTCCAAGGATACATTCTGGAAAGTAGGAGCCAAGGTGAAAGGGCTCCTTTTGGCGGTGAACAGACACGTCTGCGTTTTGGTGGCGTTGAATTTGACAAGATTGGCATTGCTCCATGCGGAGACTGTCTGAAGTTTGTCCATCAAACGCTGCACCATGGCTTCTCTTT
Organism: Napeogenes sylphis; assembly: GCA_959347405.1. Classification (NCBI taxonomy): domain Eukaryota; kingdom Metazoa; phylum Arthropoda; class Insecta; order Lepidoptera; family Nymphalidae; genus Napeogenes; species Napeogenes sylphis. The sequence continues at coordinate 4,698,884 of OY365783.1, forward strand.
CAGACTGTACTTGATCTCGACTAGCCCGAGTACTCGGCAGATATCTTTCTACAACTGTGCTGTCGTCTGCGTACCCATAGATACCGGGCTTCAACAGATCGTTAATGTGCAGCAGAAAAAGAGTTGCAGAAAGAACGGACCCCTGAGGCACTCCGGCATTTATTGTCAAGGATTCCGAGGAACACCCATCGACAACTACTCGGAGAGATCTCTGGCTCAGAAAGTCCGTTACCCAGCCGATCAGACCAGGAGATATACCGAACGCTGAAAGCTTGCTTATAAGGCTCGCATGCCAGACCCTGTCAAATGCCCTCGAGACGTCCAGAGAGACGGCGACCGCTTCTCCGTTCTTCTCGATGGCCTCGCCTAGAATGTGTGTAGCATACACTAGGAGGTCCCCAGTAGACCTATTACGGCGAAACCCGTACTGTCGGTCACTGAGGAGATCGTTACCTTCTAGGTATGCTAGAAGGCGCGAGTTCAATACACGCTCCATAATCTTGCAGAGTATGGAGGTGATTGAAATCGGTCTGTAGTTGACAGGATCAGCACGGCTGCCTTTTTTGGGCACGGGTTGCACGTTGGCAAGCTTCCAGGATTTCGGCACTATTCCAGTCTTGAAAGAGAGGCGATACAGACGTGTCAGTAAAGGAGACAACTCAGCTGCACATGTTTTGAGCAGAATGGCTGGTATACCATCAGGACCACTGGCTTTATTCACATCTAAACGACACAATGTTCTCCATACCTCTTTGTTAGTGATGCGGATTTCAGGCATCGAAATACCGCAGTGAGGAAGATGTGCTGGAGAAGCATTGCCAGTATCTAGGTGTGAATTATCAGCAAACAGAGAAGCAAATACATTCGCTTTCTCTGTTGCTGTGTGGGCCAGGGATCCATCCGGCTTCAGCAGAGCCGGCAGTGAGGGTTGGCAGAAATTCGACTCGATCGCTTTCGCAAGAGACCAGAAAGCTCGACTGCCAGTTGGTTTGACAGAGAGCTTTTCGCCATTCTTAGCGATTCGATCGAGACGAGCCTTCCGCAATGCCTTTTTGTAGGACTTGGCAGCTAGGTTAAAGGCTCTCTTCTTTGTACTAACATCCGGAGTTTTGTGGCTTCGAGCATCAGCCCAAATGAGGTATGCCGAATGTTTTCGGTCTTGGGCATGACCACATTCGGCATTAAACCATGGGCGAGCTTTGCCACCGACGGGAACTTCAGCAAAAGGAATAAAATACTCCATTGCCTGATGCACCACATCGGTTATAGCATCCGCGCAACTCGACGGATCCAAAGAAGAGAAGCAGACCTGCCGCCAAGGATAAGATGCAAAGAAGTGGCGCATCTCATCCCAATCTGCTGACTTGTATTTCCATACTCGCCTAACACCATGTGGTTCGAAAGCTGGTGGGGAATATGTAAATACAGATTTCACCAGACAGTGATCGGAGGTTCCCAAAGGGGAGGTGACCTCAACACGATACCTGTCCGGATCAGTTGTCAGCAGAAGGTCCAGGCAATTAGCTGTATGGCCTACCACATCTGGTACCCTTGTCGCTTGCCTCACCAGCTGAAAGAGGTCCAAGGACAACGCAAAGTTCCGCGCTTCTCTTCCAGCATGGTCGGTTTTCTGGTACGGGAACAGCCAGTCTTGATGACAAGCATTAAAGTCCCCCAGAAAAACAAGCTGCGCTGAAGGGTACTGATGCAAAGCCATATCAGCAGCCTCACCGAGATACTCAAATAATCTAGTTGTCTCCTGGTCACCGCTGTGCGAACGGTAGACACAGGAATACAGGATTTTTTCGTTTCCTGTGTCTACTAAAACCCATATAGAAGAAAAAGTGGGGTCTTCAAGGTGACTGGAATTTATAAAGGGACTGGTAATTTATATATACATTTTCATACATATCATTAAATGTACAGTTTTAGATTTCCATACATACTTGTTAAATAAATAAACAATATTATACAAAAAATATTTGCATTAAAAATAAAATAAAATGAATATAGAAATAAAATAATTCTTATACATTACACTTATAAGTTGTTAGACATTAGATACATGGTTCTAAGAAGGTGAACCCTTAGTGAAAAATCGTCGACAGACTCACGAGGACTTTTAAAATATTTATAAATGTCTAATTGAATCCAAGTACAGCGTTGTACCAAATCAGGACTAGAATAGCCTACCTTGCCATTTCTTAGTGCTTCTAGAATGCTCTCACATTTAATTAAAAAGACCTTAAGGATTCTAAAGCATTTAAAAAAATTATATAAAGCCTTATATTCTGCAAATGTTATGGACATGTTTAACCATGTTAAGTTTATTTCAAATTAAAATAAATATAAAAAGAAAAATTAAGATCCTGGATTTAAGTCTGAGTTTTTCATTATATATTTATTGAAATTTTATTACCTTAATATTACCTAAATGTTAACTAACAATACCTGTGAAGTAGTTACATTGAAGTGTTATGTGCAGAATTATTAACAAAGTGATTCTTGTCAACCTTACCTACCTACCGTATCGTCAACATAGTCCTTAGTCTTATAATAAACATAGGATACAAGAAGGTTTTCAAAGTGAGCTTTTAAATTTTTATTTTTGGAAAATATTGATTAAACTTAAATTGGATTCCATTTTCCAAAAATGATATTTAAATATAGCTGAGTGAATTTATTTATTTATTAGTAAATTATTCCTTCTTACTAGAAATAGTAGAATAAGAAATAATAGTACACCTAGTAGTCATATTATTAAAGTCATTTATACATTTAATATTTTGCATTCATTTGTCAAATAGTTTAAAATATACTGTGATGAAAGTGTAACTATTGTAGCGGCTTTAAAAACAATTGTTAAGACACACAAGGATTAATGCTATACTTATATGTAACTCGAAATGTGATCTCTTTTGTATGATAAAAATAGATTCTACATCTGCCTTGATCCCCAGACAAGGATATTGTAAAATATAATATGTATTGTGGAATACATGGATATTGAAAAATAATAAAAAGGTATGATCCGTGCTTTGGTCCAATTTTGCGAACTAGATCCGTTATATTTGTCATGAGGTTCCGTGAGATGACCTTAATACCTTCTGAGGTAAAACGAATAAATAGATATAATGAAACAAATTTTAACATAGATATTATTAACTAAACTTTGATTGGGGTCAATAGTCAAAGATAACATTTATAATTAAATAAAAAAACCCGTAAGAAACTTCATGGAAGATAGGACCCGCTGGGACCCCTAAGAACCCTCTTAGAGTATAATATGTTATAAGATCCAAATCTTATTATCTAACAGAATAGGTAACAAATATACTATATACATACAAAAATCTGTTAAATACGAGACATGATTCTTTGTTCTAACCATGGCCTGGAGCACGATGCTTGGAGCTTTCTCATATTAGTATCATTTGTTTTTAATCTCATTCGAATTATTTGAACCAATCTTCTAAAGTCTTTTTAATTTTATCAACTGTGTGCCTTTTATTTTAATATACACAAACACATTACCACTATAATGCATAATAACTTAATAACACATATACAATACTATTATTATTTAAAAAAAAAAGTTATAAACACAAAATTATTTTACGTACGTGTTGTGTGTCACTTAGTGCTGTCAAAAATATATATTAAACACCTACCTACTACCACTACTAATAAATTACCTACTGTTGAGATATACCTAAGTGATTTATCTCGGTGCTGATCACATACCCTGTTTTCCTTGATATTTTACAATCAGTTAAATATATATATTATATATGGTTATATAATGTCTGATGTGTATTTACTTTATCCATATATATAATTACATAATAAAATCTCTATGTGCGAAATAATTATTTTCCTGCTTTTTTGTTATGTCGTAATCAATTTTCACAAAAACGTTATTCACCCGGATTCATACATAATCGTAAATCAACCACGTGCGCAGAATTCTAAACATAACGAGTATATTTAAATAAAACGAATGGGAAACCCGTAATCTACCACCGACTGTACGTGATGAGAAAACATTGCGATGTGACACACTCTACCACCACCATCATACCATCTAAAGTAAACAAATCAAGAAACAGACAGATTTTAGGATTGAGATCATTATTTTTCATTAATTATTTTAATTTTTCAGCAAAATTTAATTGACTAAACAAAAAATATAAATAAGAATAAGATTTATTGTAGGTACATACAGAAAAAAAGCGGGGTACATCAAAAAATAACATAAAATCTGAAGCTACTGAATTTTTAAGATATTAGTTACAGTTGCACTTAAATTAAAAACATATTTCCAACGTAGTAGTTAAACATACTTACCTTATATAATACTCATAGCAAAGTCGAGGCTAAAATATATAGCTTGTAGTATGTACGCTGCATACAGAAATACGATTACAATGTGAGTAATACTACTTCAAAGAAAAATGTATTCGGCAAATCAAAGTAATTTTTCACATAATATCCGTTACTATGAAGGCAACTAACCTTATTTTAATACGCAGTATGACTAAGCTAATACGCAGCAACGAATTTGGAAATAACGTAAAAAAGCCTACAAGAGACTAATTCGTTAGACTTATTAAGTTAAAAAAGAAAATACATTTCTGTTTGCTTTTCTCATTTTAATACAAAAGTATGTTTTATACCTAGATATGGTTAAAATCATATGTATTAAATTGAAAACCTCCTATTCTTCAAAAGGTTCATTTAATTATATTGAAAACACGCAACTCAAATAGACATCGCAGAACGATGTAATTATACGTTTTGATATTTAAGTAAAATATTTTCAAGAAATTTCAATAATTGACATGTATTTAAAGCCTTAAGTTAATATTAGAAGTATTTATCTTTCAAACAGTACCAATAAATACTATCATATTTTTAAGAGAGTTTTGTATTATTATGGTACAAATCCTGCAATTCTCTTATACTAAATATTTGTTACTTACTTAGATAATAATTTTCTCATGTGAATTAGATTATTTGTAAAGTATCTTTACAAAATCGACATCAGTTAAAAGGCCACGGTGCCAACAAGAAAATTTAGAAGAAAAGTTCCTGTAATACATGAATTATATAAATATTTTGAAAGATAGTTATTTTTTTGTTTTATCTTATATTATTATCCCGACAACGTAGGCTACAGCATCAACAGATAAAATCGTTGGTATAAAATCTTTTATTCCAGATATTTCCAACAGAAATGCAATTACATACTATTAAAAATAGCCTCCTTAGGTAAGTCCTACATCTGTATAAAACATTAATTCAAGATATTGCTATCTTTATGTATTATGCCATAAGGGCTATAGTGAAATGCGTTATGGCCAGCTATTACTTGAATGACTTTTATGACACCTTAAAATAAACCTTGTTAGAATGTAAATAAAGTTCGATTATGTTTAGGGCGGACGCATTATCTTAACTGCACTGGACAGCAGATCGCAGGCGTTGGTGTGGCCAGGGTTGTCACATTTGACTAACTATTTATCTATTAATTTATCATAATAAAAGAATGATGCTCAAAACCTGCTAGTGTTTGCTCTATTACTGTAAACCAATCACCATCAATTATATATTTTCGTATTTAAAAGAAGAACATGATTTATAAGCTGAAAATTACACTAACCTCTTGAAGAACGACACAAAGTTGAAAAATTACTACATTGATAATACTACTACTACTACATTGACATTGATAAATGAATTATCACATTTGATAATTCATTTATCGTTAATGGTAGACCATATGTTAGAGTATGAACCACATATAACATTACACTACGGCCCTTGAAAATTGTAATACCTTTTAAAATAATGTAGTTAATATGCGGATAATATTCTTTATGTCCCAGCTGCGATGTATAACTTTGCACTAAAATTCCTTTTGAACGTGTTCCGAACACTCTTCTATAGTCGACGACGGAGAAGCTGGAAGCAGCTAGAACTAGATATTAAAAAACTAAAAGATGATAAAAATATTTGTAGTGATAACCCTATCCCCATTGCAGACCCGATACATTCAACCGCCTAATTAAAACGGTGCAGGGGACCCTTTTATCGGTTCCGGAGATACTGCACTGCAAAATGACACGCGAACGCTCGGCTCTTTTCGGCAATTGTCGGCAGATTGAGATAAATCTTGTGAAAGGCAGTGGTGCAATTTTTAAGCGAAATATTACAAAAGATGTCTGCGTGACGAAAACGTTTCGCTAATTGATTGTATTATAATAGAACCGCTTTAAGTAATGATGTTAAGTTTTCGGTATCTTTAATGATTTATTCATTTTTTATTACTTCATTTAGATTGCAAATTTATAATATTTAAATAAATTGTGTAGAATTTTATATTTTATTAACATCTTGATTAAGTTTATTGTATTCTCTTCCTATTTCATTTTATTTTTTTATAATATATTAAATACACACTGTTGTATTTTTTTGTTTTCCCTCATGTTTTTAAGTTAAAAAACTAGGCAAATAGTTATTGAACGGGAATTAAATAAATCGTATGTCAAATGTATTAAAGCTTTATTAATATCATAGATTAGTAAAACATACGGTTTTTGGTTTACTAATAACTAATTAATAACCAAACACTGGAACTAGTTTTTATGGAAGTGAATTCCTTCGTAAGAAAAATTTCTGAATAAATAATCTGGAAAAATTACGAAGCCGCGTTCATTTTAAATATTAATATAATACTTTTCCTTAATATTAATATTATAATTATCGCAGTATCGTATAGCACTTTACATAATTTTTAATTTAGATTTTATGGTTTTTCAAGGAATGTTCCAATAATCCCTATAGTAAGATACGTGTGTAATGGCACTAAAGGTTATCTTAAGAAGATATTATTAACCCTATTGTTGTTATCTTTTATATAACATGTACAATGAATATTGTCGACACATAGCTAGTTTATTTATTTTGATTGATACCTATAATCTATAATTTCTTATTAGAACATTAATTATTTAATAATACAATTGTGATTCCATAGGAAAAAAAAATATGACATAGATAATTAAATGACCCTGAAAACAATATAATTAATAACATAATCATATATTTTTTTTTAATCTATAAATGAATAAAAAAAAATTCTTTATTTCACCAACGACCATTTGAAATCAAGAGCACTATTCCACAGTATGGCTGTATGTAGTCGGGTTGGAAACCAGTTTCGTTCTCTTTATAGTACGGACCGCCTGCGCTGCAGCTTGCCTACGGACTCCATATTTACTTACTTGATAAGGGATTTTGAATTTACAGATTTGATAAAAAATATAACAATCTTAGATATAACACAACGGCCTGTTGTTTTTGTAGGCCTGTTGGGTTAGTAGTCCTGCTGAGCCCAAGGTCGTGGGTTCGATTCCCACTTGGACAATTGGACTGTTGAAATTATGTGTGTTATTTCTGAAATTGATGTGACTATGTCTAAAGAGTTATATTTGTATTATTAGAAAATATTATATACATTGTATGAAGAAGGTTGTATTTCATAGTGTATTGTAGTGTAAAAAATATATATACAACATACATGGACCATATAAAATGAAGAAAAAACCTAGTGCATCGTTATATGGTAAACCTATTATCACGTATGAACTAAAATAATAAATCAAAACAATTTAATTTCACTATTTAAATTCTGAAGATGATTCCGTTATAATTACATTATGAATAGATTATTATATTGCGGATTACGTTGTCGTAGAATTAAAAATATTTTGGGTCATATTTATCATCCCACGGACATGCCAAAATAGAGAAATTGTCATATAATATATTATAAGCCATAAATAATGTCATTAGACCGACTCAATAATCACTTTGAAATTGATTTTAATATCGATTTATTCTGTTTTTTTAATATATAATATTAAATACGTATATAATAGATAGTGGATTATGTTCTATAATGCTACACTTAATGGACATGGGATGAAGTATTCTAAGAACTTATAAGTACCAAAATATAAAAAAATATTACCGCTGCTTTAGCTATACATATACAGAATCATATTAAAAAATAAATATATGTTGTAGTTTAGTTTATATTTAATAAAAGAATACCCTAACTAAAAGAGTATCTGAGGGGACTTCTTATCTCCTCTACTATTCGTCTTAGTTGTTATTCCAATAAGAAAATAAATTCCTTCTCTTCATACCAGGTCTACAGAATATATACAAATGTATCGTATCCTTGAACATCTTTCCGCTTCCGTATCAGCCATGAATAATGACCTGATTGCAAGTTATAAATGAAGTAAGCAGTATGATTTTAAAACAATCCTAGTATTAAATACCCACCAAAATTATATTGAAAACCTTGCCTATTTTTTCTATATTAGAGTTGGAGACCTCCATTTAAACGAATACCATTTAAGCAAGAATGACCCAAAAATATGAATATACTTACAGTTTGCATTTGACCTCCAAACTGAAGTGGCTCTCTATACTCCATTGCCTAGAAAGATTCACATGATCTTTCTTTCTATGAAACATCTTCCTAGGAGAGATTTTACAATTTTTAATTACAATTTCTAATTTTCAAATGGTTCTAATTATCAAATAATTTAATTTAGGTATACTTAACAGAATGTATTTATTATTGTCAATAAAAGCCACCTATCGATATCTACTACCTACATTAGTATTTTTTCTCATAACAAAGTACATAGGTACAAGACCACTATTAAATGTTCATATCGTTTGAAATAATTAAATAATTAATAAATAAATAACATACGTCTCACCAAGAACTATAGTTCAAGAAATTATATTACTTATTATCAGATTATTTTAAGTTTTCTCATGTTTTTTTTAATTTTCGTCCTACATAAAGAAACGCAAAGATGTAAAAGGAAGCCAAAGATTTATACTTATAATAAAACTTAAAAATATTTCAATATATGACATAAGCTAAATCAACTTTTCAGATATTCTCATCTAAATGACATAGAATTTTGAATAACAAATATAACAATACTAATAAGATTTTAGATTCATACAAGAAATCGCACTTTCCCAATAGTGTTAAATAAAAGTTTATATAAATTATTTTGAATTATGACTTTAGGACAAACAGCAACTCATTTGATATAAATTGCAATATAATTTATGTTATAAATATGTCTCAACCATATTATATCTAAAATTGCTAGAATGCCTTCATTATATTAAAATGAGAAATGGACGTCATTTACTTACTTTGAAATGCTTTCTTATTCCATCTCTTTTTAACGCGGGAATAATAAATATACCTGTCTTTATCCACAAACAATGGCATATCATCTACCAAAAAGAACAAGTCCAAATAGGGCGTCAAAGAGTGATTGTTTTGTAATATCGATAAAATTTATTTCTTAATTATTTATCGACAATCATAAACCTACATGTAACTGGTTATCTTCCACCCTATACCAATTACTTGGGGCCCCGGGCACATATTAATGTGGATGGCTGTATGTACTTAAGAGTCTACTCGTCAAATGTTTTTTTTATTCCATTACTGACCATACAAAATATTACTTCTCATAGTTTCTATAACAGGTGCTGCTTTCAAATTACTCTTACGTAATCATATTTTTCTCATACCGTCCCGTCCCGTCCCGTTTTGTAGTTCAGAATAATGCGATTGCCATTCATCTATACCTTTCATTTTAAGTACAATACTCTTATCAATACAAAAGGGCAGGTCATAAAGAGAAGTCCTGACACGAAAAAGAACATAGCATGTTGCTCCCGTTATATGCTGCCATTTCATCCACACTAGGTCGATCCTGGGTTCGAAACAGCAAAACATGTAAAGATAGTTTATTTCAAAATAAATACAGACTGAAAATATCACGAACATCGGCAGGGCGGACCTGGGCTTTCTGGGATTAACCGTGAGCTCCCGTGTCGCTACACGTATATATAATTCTAGCATTCTATATATAGTCATATTTTATCGAAAGGCAGACGAACAGATATAAGGTTACTAGGCTAATCAAATCGCATCCACTTTCTAGTAGTAGTATAGTATAATCCATAGTAGATTTTGCGTAATATAACGTACAAACATACAGACAGACGCAATCAACAATTATTGCTATAATAAACACCCTTCACATGTTTTTTCGAAGTTATACCTCCTGTTTACAGACAACCAGTTATAATTTTAATATAAGCCTGTACTTTTAATAAAATTATAAGTGGTTGTCAGTTATAAATATGTATGTATCCTTATCTGTATAAGGATTGACAGTTAATAATAAAAATAAAAATAAGTATCGATATGAATATATCGACATGGTCCCAACTCTCTCTTGCTACCGCCACAAAAAATATTTTATCGAGCACGAGGCAGCCTAAAAAAACAAACGGCCGGTAAGTCACTAGCGTCGCGTGACGGTCGCAGAGGAAAGTTATTATTTTTTTGTCACAGCGGATGGTCTGGTCCAGATAGAATCGATATTATAATTTTGTTCCCATACCTAAAATAGAATAATAAATATTTGTAAGACTAAAAATATTACTTATTTTTTCACAAATGGTTTTGTTTTTAATCCAAATTAGAAAATAAGCCAGAGATGTTTTCATACGCTATAAAAGTAAAATATCAAATTTTAAAAATATTATTATATAGTAAATAGCAAGTATAGTTATTAGCGTATAAAATAAAAAGCATGTATTAACAAATATTATTATATAGTAAATAGCAAGTTTTATTGTGAGTATATAAAAGTAAATAGCAAGTATCATTTTCTACATATTCATCATAAATGTGTAAAGAAAATAACTCTTGTTAATTTTATGACAGAAACTAGAAATAAAATGGTTAATTATCATGTACCTATTTTGTAACAAATTATGCTGAAATGGCTCTTCCATTTCAACTTATAACTAATTCCATAATATTACTACTAAGACTTCATTAAAATGCAAATCAAGACACTAATAGATCCCTATACTACCTCATTAGTGTATGTTTGTCTATCTCTATATAAGTAGTTATTCATAATGTATTAATTTATATGTAAACATGAACATACATAAATAGAGATATCATATTTTCTCATTCGACATAAATATATTTGAAGATTTTTTTGTCAAATGGACATATTATAATAATATAAATAATAATGGATATATTATATGTTTTTTGTTAATATTTGAGATAAAGTTTCCATTTTATTCGATTACTTTTATTGTAAATTGTTTATCATGTTATTATTGCCAACAATGCCCGCTATGTGTATTAATATTAAAAACATTATTAGTATGAAAACATCCTCATGGATATCTTGCTTGAGACATATCTTACATTCAAACAGTTTTTTTATCTCCAGTGAAACCGCTTATAAAACTTAATATAATTTTAATAAAATAAACAATTTGATACATAAAACAGCTCATTTTGGTTTATTTATAGAAAAAAAACATTTTTATTGGATTAACGGCAAAATAACTAATTGTTATAAGAATATCTGTTGAAATTGTGGTTAAAATAAAATAAAGGTTAATTGAAAGAATTAAAAAAAAATCGTAAAATAATTAAATCAATATCGAAATATGAATTATATTCGGTGGCAGATTCAAAGAGCCCTCAACACTGAACAAAAGAATGAAATAAAAAAAAATGCTTAATATTATTAATTCAGTAAAATGATATCCAAGTCCTCATCGCTACCCAGATCTATCAAATTGTTATCTTAAAAGATCTTATGCCATCTTTCTATTACAGAGCATGCGCGAGATCCTGCTGTGACCACGCCCAGGTCGGGGTGAAATGAGAGGGTAGGGGTTGATAAGGAACCCCCGTAGAGGGTGCATTATATACCTACATGTATTTATTATATATAATTTTAGAAAAAAAAGTGGTAATAAATATAGCATATCTTGAAAAAAACGAATCGAATTCAAATATAAATATATTTACAATATCTATACATATTATAAATTTGATTCTGATCCATTTCAGTACATGGAAAATATTAAAAAAAAAACATAGGGGTCCCTTATAAGAACAAGAGAATTCAAAACAATGGTTTTTCAGTTTGTCTGTTTGTCTGTATATCTGTACGTCTGTATGTTCGTGCACGCATTAGCGTTTGGTTTAGCCGTTTCTAAGATTCAAATTGGTTTAGCCGTTTCTAAGTAATCTCAGAAACGGCTAAACCAATTTGAATACGCTTTTCAGGAATATACTATCACAGTCTTCACTTAACATTTAGTGTTTATTTCATCTAAATCGGTTAAGAAATAAAAAAGTTATGTCAATCACGTAATAGGTAGGTACCTACCATGCAAATCTTATTCTATACATGTAATAAATCTGTAGAGGAGTAGTCTTTGTACATTGAAAATGTTTTTAAAAATATATCGGGATGTGAAGTAATAACTAACAGAATCCATTTTCAGCATTATTAAAATCTTTGTCTGTTTATCTGTTTGTCTTTTAGATGTGCACACAACAAGAAAAAATATATTTTCAAAAATTCATACAGCATATAACCTTTATATAAGCAAGAGAACCCAAAACAAAGAGAACAAAAATGTCTGTATGTTTGTGCACGCTAATCTCAAAAACGGATTAATAGATTTGGATGCAGTTTTGTTGTTTTATATTTTATTTTATTTTTAACAATCGGTTAAAAAATAAAGTAGTTAATAATCTCTTATTGTCGTACCATTGCTGCTTACCAGTTATCAGGTTGATAGTTTTTACATACAATGGTAAGTACAAAGAGTACGTTTTATCAAAATCGAAATTTACGCGTACGAAGTCGCAGGCATCGCTAGTTTATAATAATTTCACTACAAGCTTGAGACAAAATAGCGTACAAAATAATATAAATGAACTTCAAAAAAAAACATGATGTAATGACATTAAACAAATCTAAGTGACATTAATAGAAGGTCAAAGTGAATCACTGTTTGAGGTAAAGCTACTTAATCAGTTTCATTACGGCGTTACTACGTACAAACAAACGTACGTGTTGGGTGAAAATCAATACCAACTAATTGGTCTTGGCTTCAATCATCAGATTAAGGAAACATTTAGGGTCTACAAATAAACCTACATATAACTTAAGGAACGAAATAGAAAAATATATATTAAACTCTTTATTTCCCATTTAAATATTAGATAGTTTTTAATAAGATTCGTAATTTAGTAAAATCCTATTACGTTCTTATCACGCAAATAGTTATGTCTAAAAGGAGCGTCTCAGACGAGTGATTTTGCCGTGATTATTTGAAATTGTCATAAAAGCGATTACAACTGGTCCTTAAATGGCCGGGATAGCCCGGTCAATTTGGCAGCACACAATTTACGACAGCTCAGTAATGAACCCCGGTCGCCGCGGGCAAACACATAAACAACGAAATTGGGCTAACAACGTGTTTGACATCAAATCACCTAATTCACGTCCGATGCTGGTGTTAACTAATAATAATTGTTAAAATAACGTTTAAACCAAAATTAACTTCATTAATAGGCTTAAAACAAATTTCTGATGAACTGTAAAATTGACCTCTCTTACTAAGACTCTAATTTCATTTTCAATCCAAAAAGTTTTAGGTATAAATCAAACTAATATTTAAGATTGATAGATTATTTAATTTTATTGTAATTAATAAAAAGGGGTGTAGGATTTTCGGATAATAAAACAGTTAACAGTTAAGTGTAGTTACATACTCTGTTACAGGCTATATAATAACCCTGATTTTATATAAACCATCGGCAAATCTAATACGCATAAGTCATAGAGCCGATTAACACAAAAAAAACCTTTGGACAAAAGACGATATTCGTTGATTTTAACTATAGATTTTCCAAAACCAAAGAGCTGTCTATCGGTTCCGAACTTATATCAAGAAAGTCCTAGGTATATAAGGGCCGTAGTTCGCGTCCTTCTATCACTTTTAGGTAAATAGACTAAAATATCCCTTAGATCACATTTTATAATTTTGTTTGATCGTGCCTGGGAGCGTCGCCTTTTGCTAACAATCTGAAGACTACACTAGTACGTAGGTACTTAAACATGTCTGATGGATATCTGAATTCTATGGCACTGTCGTTTGAAATTCATTTTCATGCAAGCCCTCTTAGATAACACTTCTCAAAACATTGAAACACTGTACGAAATTAAAATTTTATTGTCTATGTAGGTAATACCTTACAGGCTAAGCTGACTAACATATTATAACCCCTACGGAGACATTGTTTTTTGTAATTGTTGCTGTGAAAGTGTTTCTGAAAACTTTCTATGGTAGTTTTACGGTAAAACCGAATCTTACACCCATAGCCATAGGCGAAACGGTGATATTATATATTATACTAGATATAAATTCCTAAATTAAGGTATTTTACCATAAGTCGCCATCTAGTAAACAGTGTTGATTTATTTTTAATGAAAACTAATGACTGGGAATCTTCGATCGATGTATTTAAAATCTTTGATAACAGATGGCGCAAATTTGAAAAGTTATATATTATTCATAGAATAGTATTATCGAAAATTGAGATCGAGATCGAGAAAATGTCGGTATATATAAAATATGTAAAAAAATACGTAAAAAAAATATTAAATACAAAAAGTTACTGTACATTCTTCATCGTACTTAATTAATCTTCAGCGCCATCTAGAAAATTGATCCTTAACATATTTTGATAAATCGATAGTGGGTAAAATCTATAAGTAGTACCTCCACCTTGCAATAGAGGGCGCTGACATTACAAAAGCTCGGACCATAATGTTATAATATAAGTTTTAGTTTATTATTAAATTTTAATGATATTCTCTCAGTATTTTATTTAAATATCCTTCCCATACTCAACATATGATCATATTTGTATACACATATATAACTAAGTCGTTTATGGAATTTCACTTCAGACTCAGTAGATAATACAAAAATACACAAATAACAAAATGCTAGTCGCTACAGCTTTTCATACCTCCGCTCGGCAAATTGACAATTTCAACCACCCCTAGAAATTTGCATGCAGAAGCGCCTCTTCAAAGGCAACCACTGATAACTTTCCAGCGCGTTTATTATTAAAATAGCAACTTTTTTAAAATATATTCTACAACTACGTAATAGAGTTCGTTTTGCAGCAAACAACCGAAATGGGAATCTGAAAATTATATTACATAACTTTGTATTTTATTACGAGAGAAATAACGTCTATTTTAAGATATTGATATTTACAGATAAGATGTCTCAATATTGAAATGGATACGAAGATCAGTTTATTTGAAAAGCGGGTTGCTAGGGGGCGGTTTAACTCAATTTTGTACCGGTGAATGAGTTTTTGGTAGCCGCCAGCTATTTTCCAAGAGCTTTGCATTTGAAGTACCAAATTTGTTAGAAAAGTACATAAGTATAGACAGACATTGGTGCCTATAGGTATTGAAGTATGTTTAATATATATATAATATTTATATGTACTTAGTATACTAAAGAAATGTCTATGTTCCTATCTCTGCCCTCTATAACCTCGTCTCCAACACTTATGGGTAGTTGGAAGAGATCACTTTGAAGAGATAAGCTAATCCTACGTGTAAGTACGTCTTTGTATTTTTAGTAACTAGTTGTGATATATGAAATAAATAAATAAATAAAAATAATGTATTAGATTTCATTCTAAATTCATAGGAAGATGGTTAAAAAATTTGACTCTTATAATCTGTTTAATAAAAAAATAACACGTAACGCTTCCTTCGTTCTATAATAAAATCCTACATTAAATGAAAATCTGGCACAAAATGATTTCCTCATCACTCATCAATCTTTAATAGGGTGTCGGGGATCAGTCATCACGCTTATCATAAATACTGATGGGTGATTTGTGATAAACATTAACGAGATATGTTATCGTTTGACGGCGCCGCATCTGTATGGTCATTAGAATTCGCTAGTTTAACTGTTAACTAGATCTGAGAACATATAAATTTAATAGTAATAATAATAATAATAGTGTCATATGACAAATTACACGAATTGATGAATTGATAAATCCCAAGTAAGCAAATTATTTGCTTGTGTTTTTAAGGGTGCTAGACAACACTACAATTACATAGAATTACATTATTACAAATACACATTATAAATATTACGAATATATTTAATAAACGACCAAACCCAGAAATATAGACATCTTTGTTCAGCACATATGCTTGTCCCTGTCGGGAATCAAACCCGCTAGACGTTAGTGCCCGTTGGTCAAGTGGTTAGTGCAGACGATATATTAAATACTTGTTCCTATATCAGCTTATTGTTCTAACTAATGTAGTATAAACCACATATAACACAATTTATTTCCAAATAATCTAACCTAATATTAAATTATTGTTCTAAAATACAACAAGATGTCAATAAAACATGACACTATAATCTTTAAATTTAAAAAATGTTATCAGCAACTGACCCAGCTATGAAAGTAACGCAGATAACTCTGTTAACCGTTCAAGTAGTCGCTGTCGAAATTGTCAAATTTAATGTCAATATTTGTATTAGAGAATATTTCCCACGAAATGACCATTTCATACAAGTACCTAGATGTGCAAAGTATATTTTGTTAGGTATACATTCATTTTGTGTTATTATATATAGATTTTGCCATTTGACCTTAGACGCTAATAATTTTATTTTTTCTTAGTATCTATGAACGAACGAACAAACCATGTGTAGGTACTGATTTTTAATATTATATGAAATAAATACTTAATAATAGATATGTACATTGTCTTGAGTTATCTGGTTGAAATAAAATAATAATTTTATATTGAAGAATTTTATGCTGTAAATATATACCTAATACAAATAATATTAAAAAAATACTATTTTTATAACTTTATAATTTCTTTCTTATTCTTCCACTATTCGGATGACAAATATAAAAATGTTCGTTTTTTTGTTTTGATGTAATTACCAAGGTTGAAATTCAATCTTCACTTACACCTAAGTGGCATTTTATCTTATCATTGTAATATATTATAATTAGGACGTGGTAAACTACTAACTGCTAGACACTGTCTGTATTATCAAAACCTAGATTTATCTCATTACTTATCTCAGTTTAAGTTATTCTTTTTAAAAATTCTTATAAAGAGTGTAGTAAACTGCAGTGTTATCTTTACAAGTAGTACAATTGTAGGAATATTTGAACATTAATGTTTTGTTAATTTAAAAATTATCGTTTTTAAAACTTTTTGTCCGTTTGTGTTTTCAATTGTCCGCATCATATAAGAAAGCACTAAACGAATTATGATGAGAGATAATGAGGTTAAAAAGTAGGTACCTGAAAATAGTTATATGATGGAGTGAACTTTTATTGAAGAGGGGAGTGCCCTTACACATCTATAAGACTACATACGTATGTAACACATCTATAATACGAAATAAAAAAATATGTACATTTTATTTTTCCTCCACGACCCCTCCTGATCATCCGTCCAGAAAGTAAAGTTAAAATTTTTATTTTTTTTAAATACTATCATAATAAAACAATTTTAACACCTTAGAAAAAAACATTAAAATAATATAAGAGGTATCTGCATCTCAACACCTGAAAAAAAAAACAAAAAAAGAAAATTAATATTATATCTATTTAGAAAATACAAATACATTAAATATTTTCATGCGACGTTAGGTCAAACCACTTGACTGATAATGCGATCGGTTCCCATGATCCAAGAACTCGGTAGCGTGGCGGGTTATCGTTCGAACGAATTATACACATCTTATCCGATTTTTTATTATAAATTTATATTTAATAATACATATAATTACAATTTTATAAAAACTAAAGTATGTATTTAAATATCAATCAATCGAGAATCTTATCTCACGATAAGAGTGTTTTTCCTATTTATAAAGCTATTATTAAAAACATTTCAATTGAAGATTGGAAGGATCTTGATATCTGGGTGGTTTTAATAATATCGGTTTGAGGTTAATGTGTTATGTGGTGGCCTAGTAGGTACGGCGTTCAGGCTAGTCCGTACGAAACTCAGTAAATTAGTAGCAAAAACTAAATCACCTTAAAAATATATAATTTATATTAAAATATCAAGTAGTTTTATGAGATCTTCTGATTTGACAAAATTCGTCAAAGTGATAAAAAATAAAAGAAAACAGAAGTTTATCTTGATTTGACAAAATTCAGCAAAACTGAGATAAAATTAATAATCAACAACAGATACCTAATTTGTGCATATTTTTTATAAATTTATGTAAATCAGATAACAGTTTAATAAATGATATAAATGTCAAATTAATTATTAATCAATCATTAATCCCTTATAGATAAGCATTACTTATTTAAACATAAACAGAAAAAAAAGTATCAAAACTAATAAAGTTTTCTTGATCTTATAAATGATTTCAATGGCATGCAAGCAACGTATAATTTTTATCTTTGCAAGGTAATTTACCTTAATAAGAGTTTATGGTATCCAAGACAGATAATTAATTTACAAGTCTAATCTCATTTCGAGGTCTGAGAATACTGAAACGTACCTAGCTAATTAATTGGTGGTAGAGCAGGTTAGAAGAAGTATTTTTTTTAATAAATAGGAAATATAATTTTGAATCTTAATTTTGATCACATTGGTGGTAGAGCAAGTTAGAAGAAGTATTTTTTTTAATAAATAGGAAATATAATTTTGAATCTTAATTTTGATCACATTGGTGGTAGAGCAGGTTAGAAGAAGTATTTTTTTTTAATAAATAGGAAATATAATTTTGAATCTTAATTTTGATCATATTGGTGGTAGAGCAGGTTAGAAGAAGTATTTTTTTTAATAAATAGGAAATATAATTTTGAATCTTAATTTTGATCACATTGGTGGTAGAGCAGGTAAGAAGAAGTATTTTTTTTTAATAAATAGGAAATATAATTTTGAATCTTAATTTTGATCACATTGGTGGTAGAGCAGGTTAGAAGAAGTATTTTTTTTTAATAAATAGGAAATATAATTTTGAATCTTAATTTTGATCACATTGGTGGTAGAGCAGGTTAGAAGAAGTATTTTTTTTTAATAAATAGGAAATATAATTTTGAATATTAATTTTGATCACATTGGTGGTAGAGCAGGTAAGAAGAAGTATTTTTTTTTAATAAATAGGAAATATAATTTTGAATCTAAATTTTGATCACATTGGTGGTAGAGCAAGTTAGAAGAAGTATTTTTTTTTAATAAATAGGAAATATAATTTTGAATCTTAATTTTGATCATATTGGTGGTAGAGCAGGTTAGAAGAAGTATTTTTTTTTTAATAAATAGGAAATATAATTTTGAATCTTAATTTTGATCACATTGGTGGTAGAGCATGTTAGAAGAAGTATTTTTTTTTTAATAAATAGGAAATATAATTTTGAATCTTAATTTTGATCACAACAATATTACACGTTCCTAAAAATATAACTTTGTCCGAAAAACTAACAGCTAAAGCTATCATGATTTATTATAATAATTAGTACGAATTGACAATGCTTATAACATTATAATAGGGATTAGTTTCTTTTGGTACATAGATCTTAGATATTTCATTTTCTTTTTTAGGGAAAAGGTATAACAATTTTATTTTTTAGTATTATAAAACTTTTATTATAAAATTGTCTTTCTAAAATCGTTGTCTGTTTTGTAAAATCATAATAAATAAACCTAGGACACCTCTGTGTCTTCACTTACAATGAAAATTTTCATTTATAATCAAAATTAATCACAGATATTTATATGAATTCGTCAGCTGATTAAAACTACCACTTATGAGGAATCAACTGACTTATCTCCTTCTGGGAATATTAAGATTGTTAAAAAATAGCTAGTCTATCAGTGAGTTTCTTATGCATAACTTCTTCAGTGACCAATAGTCATATCCTTATCTGCCTTATCCATTAAGTATAAAATACATCACTCTTAGTAGTCACCAGTCTATTTTATATAGAATTAAATTTTCCTTATAGATATAAGATATTACCCATCACTCTTAATGTTTACTTGAAGCATTTTTTTTCCTTACTGTATAATATAATTATTTTATTAGGGGCTTTATTTTATGAATGATATTTTGAGGCCATGAGATTTTTTATGTAAATAACTAAAGACGGTTTGACTTGTTATAAAAACATATTTAATATCATTTTACTATAGTATTATATCTAATTCGTCTACTTCCGCAGAGCGAACTGTTTTTGTTTGTTACAATTAATTTAGATAAGAGTAATGATGATGAAGGATTTAGAACCCTTTATCTCTTTATTGAGATAAACATTTTTATTTTAATTTTTTAGTTAGATTTTCAATTACGAAGATTCAGATGGCAAAAACCTAGTCCTGCACTACAGTACAAATAAATACATAACTTAAACTTATAACATTTAATTCCCATTTTACTTTACATTTACATATAGATGTGTCTGTAAACTGTATAAATGTATATTGAAAGATTTTGCAAACAATATACATAAAAGTAACATTTATAATTTGAAAAAGTGTCTTGATTAAGTAAGAACTCTATTTTTTTCTTAAACCTCTATCACATAAATTTCTAAAGTTTTTATTTATCAACTGCTATTTCACGAAAATGAAACCTGCTTTTCTTATCATGTAACCTATCATTTGCCAATATTTATATAATTTATTAAAAATTGATCGTGAGAAATAAATATACGTAATGTGTTAAGAAACTTAACTGAGATATAGGTAAGTGTAATATTATATTAAAAAGGTTGGTGTTATGTGTTACCTATATCATCTCCTCTCTACTATCATCTTTAATAATTAGTATTTTAATTGCACAAATATATTTTAAATATAGTGTCAAACAAGAAATCTTTAATTTTAAATAGTTTTGAACTAAAATATTGTCCCTTTATATATTAATAGTTGCCGTGGCGTGCTCCATCCACGCGCCAGGGCTATAAAACAATTTTTACAAACAAAAGAAAATAATACAAAATATGAGAATTCTTTACGGATCATAACAGAGAGAATATTTTCGGAAGGTCCAATGTCTTAGAAGATTTTTTAGTACCAGCGTCACTGTTTATTGCGTCATTATTATTTTTTGTTTAAATGACAAAGATTTCGTTTTGTTATATTTTTTATACTCTGAAGTTTAAACTTTAGTGTAAATCTGGGAAAAAAAATAAGATGTTGGATATTTATTGAAAATATATTTTATATGCGTTTAATAAAAAGTAATACTTACTTTATCTAGAACCATTTTTTTAGCCAGAAACTCAGCCACAATGTATTTCTAACTACATTACCCATCGTTGTTCTGATAAACTTTATTACCAATACTATTCAAACCTTCTTGTAACTATATTTTTTACTTTCATTATAGAACAATACAGATCATACCTGTGATTCTTTATCTATTTTGAATATATTTTGCACAAGTTAAACATAACAAAAAAACAATTGTCGGCAGGTTGATGTTTCCTAAGAAATAATAAAATCTTTGTTTCTATGTTCTTAACAGTCATGACACGTGGCGTATTTTATTCTTTATCTATAATTGATTAACATTAATAAATTATTAAATAGTAATACTAATGATAAATTATATAATTTTATTTCATAAGGAAATTAATATTTTCAAACTTGTAACAATATCTAAAGACTTATACATTAATCAATTTACTCTTAAAATATTACGAAAACGTAGCAAAAATAAACATACAATATCTTTCTTATAATTAAAAATAACTGCTACATTATTTACTGTTAATAACCTCATTGGTTGTTCCAACCCCCCGCTGTATATGAAAACACTTCGTAAACACAATTAACACGCGTCTACAGACAGACTGGGCGACAATTAACATTATTACAATACAAACAATAGCTTCATAGCGAGTCGTTCATTGCAGGTTTTGTTTGTCACAGCACAAACATTAAAAATTATTGACCAGACAAATAGAGACAAGGTTTTTTGAAGTTACGGGGAAAACGATTCGTTACGATTATAATTATTGTGAATACATTTTATATTGTGTATTGAATACGACGTGTGCTGGAATTTCGTTAACAATCTAACAAGTGTAGATAAAAAGAAGCTTTTTATAATGTTCTTTTTAAAGCAATTGGTCAATAGTTTTTTTTTAATATCAGAAATTTATTATTTTATTGCAATGTCTAACAAAAAATCAATCAATATAGATCAAATATAAATATTTGTTGCTTGTATATTAGAACAGAGTTTTAATAAATACAAATTTAATATATAATATTCGAAATTAAATTAAACAATATTATCGAATAAAAAAAAAACATTGTAAGGGACTTCAAGATATTCCTACTGTAGAGACTCTTTTTGTGTTCTATCGTAAATAAAATAAATTTAAGGTCGCCCTAAGTTTTATAACCGGAATAAAGAACTATTTAATAGTACACTTTTTGCTTTGGAATATCAAGGAATTTTATAGTAGAGTTTAAACACGTTTTGTAATTATACGACAGTTTGCATTTATTCTTTTGTGATAAATTTTATTCAATTGTCAACCTTATCCCCTTTAATTATGAGCTAAATGAATGTAGAGTTAAATAAGTTTGGCATACGCGAGTGGTAGGTACTGATTGACGTTTATGGCGACTTCCAGTTAAAATTTATAGTTTTAACAATTCGCGGTACAGTTATTTATTGTTAAAACCCTTTAAAATGCAACAGAATTTGTATGAATCTGATCGTTGCGAAGCACCATATGCTAGTAGGTGTCGTAAAATTGTGCTGCTACCTACTTTTAAGTATCTGTCAGACTTATGAATTATTATATAGGTTATGTTACTAAGTTTGTATTGAGTCTTTAAAAATATATGGGCGTATTAAGGTAAAAAGAAAAAGTAAGGTTTATTTTGAATAAAAATTGAATATGAATTAAAGACAACATAAACCATAGAAAAATAGAAACAATTCTCTCCTGATGACGCTGTCAAAGTCAGTAGAGCTAAACAACACAAAAAACCTGAATAATTAAAAAAATATATTTATGATAATTTGACCTATATATCAAATCGACACTTAAACGCCCCTTTAAGTAGCATGACAACCAAATCATTAAAACTACTTTGAATTCTTCAAAAACGCGAAACACATGTCGACTGTCGCTCTGCGTTATCTGAACGTCACTTACAGCTTCGGATAGCTACGCACTTACGCACTCAACAACAACCCTTACCTCTTGTGTTTCAAGCGATTGTAGCGCTTTTATATTACAAATTTTATTTTTACTTTGAAATAAATACATATGAAATATAAGGTAAATATGTTAACATTTTTCACATTTGTTATCCTGTATACTTATTGTTACTTAGTGATCTACCGTTCTTTTAATTTTATGAAAACATTAGAACGTCGGTTATGATATACATTTCGTCATATTTAGATTAGGTTACGTAAAATGGAAATGATTATGACAATTTATATAACGTTGGTAATCAAAGCCTTAACACATGAGTATAATATGCAGTTTAGACACTGATTAAATTAGGTAAATGAATAGCAATACGAAGTGAGGATTATAAAAATACTTTAAAGCGATTTATTCGCTGAATGAGTAAGCACTCATTTCAAAAAGGTGATAAAGGAGTGAAAATGTTCACAGGGTAGGTGTTTAGTTTTTAGTGATAGCTATTCTGGTACTTGAGGGCTTATGGTTTTTAATTTTACAAACTTTTACGACACATTTATGGATAAGCGAAAAGCGAAGTGCTTGCAGATTGTAAGTTATAAGAATTAAGAACTCACTCAATCATTTATAACACATGTTTTAAAATATCTAAACATATTTAAAAATAGACTGTTACATTTTATAGTATCACTACTAGTCATCATATCCAGTTAAAAGTGTCTCAATTATGGGATTAATCAGTCACTTCACATAATTATCGTTGGTAATCGTAGCAGCGCTGCAGCGGGGCGGCTGATAAGGATCCAGATGCCGTCCGCCCACAGATCGTGTTCCATGATTACTCTTGCAATCTGTCTCATGCTGGTGGGAGTCCATGATTGTATCGATTTTGATTACACTCTGCCTACTTTTGATTTTGAAATATATATTGCAGTTTTGATCTGATATATTATTATTATTATTATTATAAATTTTTCAACTATATTGATAATGTTGTTTAAGTTAGAGTAGGGCAGAAAAAAAGTAGGTACTTTAGAAAAAACAGTAAACTTTGGGTCAATAAGTCTTGAAACGTATATTTACTTGTGAGAAGCATAGTCATTGTAAGTAGTTATAGACGAAACCAATAGTTTATTTTATTAATATTATTTATCTAAAACTGATACATTTTTTTTTGCAATTTGATTATATTTCTTTGATTAAGATGTAGCATCTACAATCTGCAAATAATAAAAACTAGTTTTTAATATGTTAAGCATTTTTTTACGTATTGTGAGAACAGCGGGCCTACCATGAACTCTTATTGCGATCCAATTTACGACCTACATTGAATCGTTTTGATATTTCGTACCATGAGGCTGATAAGACGACCAGTTTAGGTCGCGACTTTAACAAGTCCTAAAATAAACCGCTAACATTAATTCGTTCATTCAATTCGTACCATGAGCTATCAATTCGTACCTAAACTGAACCGCTTAACTATCAAAAATAGCGATTCAATAAAAGTTGCTATTATCGTAGCCTAAACAGAATTGTTACGAATTATATACTGTAGATACTTAATGTTAGTCCTTATTTATTAGTGTTAAAGATAATTATAATATTAGTTTTAAAGATAAGTATGAGCATAAACTATAAATTGTTTTAAATAAGTATAAACTATAAAATTATAAACCAACGAAGATCTTTTTTCGGAGCTGTGACTATGACTATGAAGAAAATGTTTCACAACATTTTGTGATCATCTTACAATTGTAGCTTTGTTTTTAATACATACCTACCTGTATTTTTTTTCAATTAATGAGGTAAGTACCTTCCTTAGTATACTAATGAGATTTTATACTCGCTGCAACTAACTTTTTCAATTCGATTTGTGGTTATTCCAATAATAAAAATAGTGCAATGGTTATCTATTATATTTAATGTATATAAAGCTGACACTATTTCTAAATCTCTTTAGTTTAAGGTTCATATTAGAGACGATTAATTAATAATTCCTTCTCATCATTATTTTCAATCTTTTTCTGATTTATATGAGAAAAAATATATATTAACAACAATATCAAATTACTATACCTATAATATGCTTAACATAATATGCTAATAATATTTATAACATTTAAAACAGAAATCAATCCTTTGAAACATCACACACGCCATTATAAATGTTTGTATATTCCCTATTGACCTTCAGCTAACACTATTAAAACTTATTCATAATCATAACAACCGCTCTTAAAGTGCGATGTAAACGTTAATTTGCTGCGAGCTGTCAACGACAACTTGAAATAAAAGCGGACCAGCGACAATTTCGTTCATTCTTAGCGATTCATTTTCGACCCAGCTAGTAATAGGTGATGGTACGAAAACGAGCGATTCACTTTTTGAACCTAAACTGAACTGCATCGGAACAGAATCGCTTACTAAAAGTTGATGGTAAGGCCCCAGACAGTCAAACAACTTTAAATAATGTATACCTATTTATATTTTAGAGCTTTTTGTAGAGGTAATGGCATTTTTTTAAACTTATTTTTTGATTGATTAAGATTAATATTATTACGAAGAGCGTGATTTTATTATAGTGTTAGTATTTTTTTAATAAAAAAAATGCTTTCATAATAAAATATAAGTAGGCATAATCATTGTGGTTATTAAGATAACAACACGGTGCTATTTATAATTATGATCATTATTAATGACAAACAGTGACTATTACTATGTTTTTCTGTGAAAAATTATGACGGTATAAAATTTAAATTTCCACTGTAAAACATATCATATTAATGTAACTAATAAAAATTGTCACAATTGTCACAGACTAAAATAGGCATGTCTTTTTTGCTTGAATTCTAGTAAACCAATGTCACGAGTTATTTAACGTGATATTTGCAACGGGATTATCAATTCGATGAATTCTCAAAAACAGAATCTACCGATGAGACCTACAGAAGTCGACTCCAATTTCACGACATGTGTTTGACATTTTTTGTTGTTACTTGATTATTTGATGTATTCGGTACAGAAATATTAAATTAACTGTCACTTTTCTTAAGAAAATCAAACAAAAGTGATATCCCGTTTAAAACACAATAAGGAATACCGATGTTTGTCTTAAAATCTTGTTGAAAGGAAACGAAGAGTTCAAGCATATCAATCCCATATTGTGTAGTGATGTCCCGCTAAGCTACAGTTACAGCACTCGCCCAATAATTACTTTGGTGATGATTCTTTTCTGAAACTTATTGAAATGGTCAAAACACAAGCACGCTTACACCCCACGTGCCTTTGTCCCAACAATACATTAAACACCGCATTTTGTCAAAATTTCGGTTTGGAATTCTGAGAACATCTAAATGTTTTGAGAGTCGTCTCTGTCCGTTATACAACTTGACGACAGTTAGTTTTTGTAGATTTATGGAACTAATAAATTCTGAAATTTTATTAGAGCAGACTTCCATGGTAGTTACTGTTGCTTTCAAAGAAACATTGTTTCGGAGTAAATAAGATTGAAAAGATTTGTTAAAAAGTTTCGATTTCAAAGGTTAGTTTTTTTTCTTGCACTCGTGCCAGTTGTTTTTTTATTATTCTCAAAAATATCTGCAGGAATTTAAAAAATATGTATATCTTAAAAGTGCAAGTGATTTGTAGTCACAAGAAAAACTAATTAAACGAAATTTCGGCCACTGTAAATACTAACATGTTTGATTGGGATTTTACAGGAATAAGAGAATAAAAATAATTCTAAAGTAAATGAATTTTTGTGTATCATTACATAAAATATTATATTACAAAGATTTTAAAAATTTATTACAAATAAAATAATCAAGTTATAGGGACAATATTTTTATAGGATCTTTATTAATGATACTAACATAGGAAATAATTATGAATTGACTAGACGAATAGCAATATGTGTGCACTAATAGATAGGTACTTGATTCCTTCCAATTTATTGTATAATACATAGACTCTAGGTACCTGTCAGTCCTTAGCTAAGATTTCTATAGAATTGATTCAGTATCAAATTTAAGATGTGGACCATGACAATGGTACCTCCAGTGAAAGTAACTCTTTGCCTCTATTCTAATGGCCGTTGCGAATGCTGAATGCAAACAGAATTTCACTTTTAAATCCTAATTACTCTTTCTCCACCCTTTTATAATTTATGATCACCGTTTCTTCAAAAGAGACAAAGTCCTTTGTTTTAATTCTGTTACAAATAGATGCAACTCTTTCATTCTCTTTCTTCTTTGATTCGTTTAGCGGTCCTTTTAACTGTTGTAACTAAACGGTCTTTACGGTACCTAAAGGGTAAACATTGTTTTTAACATCAATGCAATTTTGGACCTTATTATGCTATAACTGTTTCGTATTTTAGCGATTTTTCTATGATCTTTCTATATAACCCTGTAATTTCAAATTATATAACCTTATTGTGAATACAGTTATGCGATTCTAGCAAATGATTTTTTTGCATGTTTTCGCCGTAGCAATTAGCGAACCCTTTGGCAAAGCTTTTTAAACCCGTTAGTTTTACAAAATTGCGTGAAAATAGATACTTCTTTGTCATTTTATATTGCAGCTAAAGGATTGCAAAAAGGGTTGCTATAAAACTCTTTAAAATAGATTGTTATTTTTAAAGTTTTTTTTGCAAATTTTATTAACAACCAAATATTATAAAAAAATCACCTTTTTTGACTTTAGAAACCGTTTTTTTTCAATGTCGTCCTTTTTACACCATAATTATAATTATTGTGTAAAATAATAATTTACACTAATACTTATATCAAAATCATAAATTCTTTAATTAGTGACATTATTGATTTATCCATGATTTTCTTAAAATTGTAAACTTGACTGTATCGTAAAGTATTTTTTTATAGGTATAGGCATAGTCGTACCCAGATTCTGTGCTATGGGGGGGCGGGGGTCGAACCAGATTTCTTTAATATATTTTTGTAATTTTGGAGCTGTAATTTTAATTTTCTGAGCATGGTTTAACAATGAAAGAGCACACGTTGTTGATTGTCTTTGTCGAATCTCGCATCTAATGAAGATTTTAGAATTTAAAGCAAGCAAAAATTTTACTAGGTAATTGTATTCGTTTGTAATATTTAGATCTATAATAACTGAAAAGCCACTTCTCTCGTCCCCGACTGACCTTCCCGAGCAAGCATTTCTAAACCTTCTTCAATTTTTAAAACTTAATTGGTTTTATTTTTTAATATTAAATACCAATTTTAATTTACAATAGAAGGTAGTAGAGAGGTATACAATGTCCTGCCCCCTCCTCGGTACGCCCATGGGTATAGGTGTGTATGCATTAATAATTGCACCTACGTAGGTAACCGCGTCTGTTTTATTTTTCAAAGAGTTACTGTTTATATGAAAATAGAACAGAATGAATAACATAATAAATAATAACGGATTCCTATAATAAATGTCAAAATAATTTTACACAAAAAATTATCAATACCATATAAAATTGGCTATTAAAATATATCCTGAACATTTAGCAAAAATCACGAATCTTTTGTACCAATGTATATTGGCAAAGAGAGTGACAATTGCCTTCGGTACGTGTCAAATAAATGTCCTGCAGTTTCGTATTACCACGTTAATTTATTATAAAAATTACTTATCCATTCAAAAATGAACGTTATCCAATTGTAATAAGAGTGGATGTATTTTTACGACAGATTTTTGTAAAGTGGTTGAATTAGCGCTAGTATGATGTTTGTGCATTGAGGATCCCCTGTTTGAACAACAAATTAGTTCCATTATACGCTTGTAAGGGAGGAAGTATCGTTTTAACAGGCCACTAGGATTTAAGCCCAAATCTTCACACATTAATATAACTTAAGCATTTTCAGACTTATATTATTAATATCTGTTATGAGATCACAGATTATATTTATTTATTCTATATTATTTTTAATATGAAATTAAAAAACGAAAAAGGTTATATATAATTAAATGCGTAAATCATAATCAATAGAGCCAAAAATATTTTGTTTAAATTTAAATAAATATTGAATGAAAAATAAACCGATACGGGAAACCGATTCACACCCAGTACATATTTGTTTAAAGATATTTTCAAAAATTATATTATCTAGTTTAAAACATAAGAACATGTCGCAGATATGTACCTACAACACACAGACCAATGTATGTATTAAAGTGTATGTAAAATGGAAGCGCGTGGAAGCGATGCCGTAATAAAACGGCAACATTTAAAACAATATACGATCGAAAATTTTAAAAGGCACCAATTGTATCATAAAACGACCATTTTTGAAAACAATACACTCATTTGTTCCTACTGTTCCATTAAGTTGTAAACTTCCGACTTGTAAAGCAATGTTTCTTAGACCATTAGCGGCGTCTTTTAGGTTTTTACGTAGATTTTTTTTTATATTTGCAAAGAAATTGCGTAAAAATATACATATAATGCACTTTATTGCAGAGAAATATGAAAGTTGAAATGGTTATTGCTAAAAGGTCTGGAGAAATTCTGATAATTATACGTTAAAAATGGCTAAGAATCGCAATAAAGTATGCTGTAAGAAGATTTTTATGCTGTCAGAGTTAAATATTTTATTCCCTAAAACAAGCAATGTGTATTTTCATCTTATAACATTTATTTTCTTGGAAATATTATTTCAATAAATTGATATAAGATATTATTCAATAATTTAAAATTATTTATTAAAAGTAAAGTATATATATATATATATAAAATAATATGTTTTTCTTATGACCACTTTAGAGTACAGTGAGTGATGTTTATACAAGTACACAGTCTTTCAAAAATGAATTTCTAAACATATTTCTCAAGTAGGTATCGGCTTGTTCAAATTACTCTTGAAATAAGATCATTTGCCTTGAACAATACTGATTCATATATAAAATATTATAGCAAGATATTGGTGTTTCTCACAACATGCTTACTTAGTTGTTATAAGATAATTATTAATAAAAATTTATAGTCAGACAACAACACTTTACTGTTTCCTCAAAGGATTGTACCCATTCCAGATATAACGCGATTGATCAGAATTCCCTTAAATTCAAACAAAACGAGTCATTTAACAGTTTCACGTGTCTACTGTCTATGCTCCAATACAGTTAGACAACAGTCTATAAAGGAGCTTTATGGTGCAATGTTCAATAGTTTTATA
The DNA here is from genome assembly GCA_959347405.1 of Napeogenes sylphis. NCBI lineage: Eukaryota > Metazoa > Arthropoda > Insecta > Lepidoptera > Nymphalidae > Napeogenes > Napeogenes sylphis. The sequence goes on from OY365783.1 coordinate 4,729,247, forward strand.
ACCGGCTACTTTCTTTCCGTTACTCCAGTTATATTTTTAAAGCCGACAAAGGTACCGTTCCTTTACTGTATCCTTTGTGAAAGTTGCAAATTGTACATAAATAGACTGTTTTCTTTATTTTGCCGAACTTTCTTCAACGGTACAAATATTGCAATAGACTAATAAATATTTACCTTTTTGAACCGTTTGTTTTAATATCTAGTAGTTCCAGTTGATAACACGATTTTTAAAGAATTTAATAATATATAACGTGTGTGAACATAGACACAATTTAGATTTGAAATAAGATACAACAATAGTTTTAAAATACGTGTGTGGCCGTCATAAGTAGCTACACTGACAATTGGAGTCAAAATGCATGAAATTACGTCACTTAAATCCACATTACGTGAAATTGAAGTGCGAATGCTTTGAGTGCTGTGACAGATACAGCTTGTGTAATCGATATTGCATTGTCAACGGTTTTGTTAAGTCGGGTGAAATGGTTATCGATGTTCGGTTCGTGATTCGTTTTTATTCGCAACCGCATTTGTCAAGTATGGATTGTTGTGTGATTGGCAGCTGATTTATATTTCTAATACATGCTTGTAGTTACGACTGAATGAAACTTTTTTGGATTTTTATAACGTGTAACTATTATGAGTGTTGTTCAATGTTTTTTTTGTTAGCATTCATGACATTTTGGATAAATGTGAAATAAAAAAATAAAATATATGTGTATATTTTTTATTTTCACGAAACAAATTTGAGTTAGATAGCAACTTTAAAAAGTTGTTTATATTTGAAGGATTTCAACCTAAATACATTTTTAAGTGAAATATAAAAGTATATTTCAGAAATTTTAAAAGCTTCTTCATAGTCATTCGGGATGATCTGCAACCAGCAAACTATGCAATATATAATATAAATAAACAAGAAGATACTTGAAAATATATATAATATGAGACCTTGATATAACAATTTTAAATTGTAAGTATGACCCTATATGGCAACCCAAGAGAATAATTAACAAGTTAACAAAACAAAATGACTTCATAATTTCTCTACTTCAAAAATAATACATTAGCTGGTTTTACATATTTAAAACAATTTTTACATATCAGCTCTGTATTACTTTAATAATAAATATTTAGTTTGTAAAATAATGGCGTCATTCAAAACTTTTGCGGTTTGGAAATTTCATTCATAAACTGAGCGAAAAGTAAATATTTGGTTAAGATGAACAGCAAAAATAAGGATGGGTTATTATTTTCTACTTTAAAACGTGTACCATAGCATTGACATTCCAATAGCTTAAAGAATTGGGTTTAACCTATAAAAAAAAGATATTTAGCATACATTGACGCCACTTAAGACCACCCAAGAAGATTTTTTTGCCAGTTAGGAAGGATTACCATCGAGTTTTTGTTGTGGCGAAGAACTGAAAACAGAGTATTATAATAACAGTTTGTAGTGAGATAGCAATAACTCCTCCTTCATGTGTCGCTTCTTGACGTCTCCTTCATTCCTCAAGGCTGGCAAAGCACTGCTACTTCATTTGCAGACCCATGGGCGTCACCATTATTCAGAGGGTCAGATGGATCACATGGGTCAGATGGATCGTATGCTGGTTGAACTCTGTTATAGGTAATACAGTCAAACTGAATATTGTGAAAAAAAATATATTTCCATAACATAATTACCATCATAAAATTAGATCATACACTAGGTTAACAGCGATTCTGACTGATTGTCAAGCGAGTGAGGTCGGAAATGAAATGGCCTAATTTGAAAAATTTTAAAAGAGTTTCACTTCCTAATCGAACCTACTAATCGACGAATGGAAACAATAAACGCATTCCAGCTTATCTCAATGCAAATCAATTAAAATCATTTTTGGATGGTTATTCCTCAAAGGCTAAATCTATTACGGATGTTCATGACTATAAACACTTACCAGTACTACCACAGACATCTATTTAAAAAAATGAATCAAATCGGTTTAGTAGGTAATTACAGAGGATTTAAATCACATGGAAAGCATTTGTCCTAACACAGAGCTATGAGTGAAGCTTCGCTCCCCTCCCCTTCGCTCGCTGATTATTATAGTATAAAAATATCAAGTTTTAAAGTAAAACGCTATCTAATACAACAATGATAGATTGTCTAAATACTCGGTATTGGGAAAATGATAACATTTGGGTAAAGCAAATACTAATTATTAATAATATAAAGAAGGTCTTCACAATCTAATTGTCATTGAAAACTGAATATAACAAATAATAATAGTATATGTGTAACAAATCATGAAATTATTCCGCAAAAATATAAAATTATTTTAAAGCCCATCAATATTAAGATAATAAATATAATCGCCACATTTTACATAAAACGGCAATATAAGCCTTATTAAGTGTCTGAAAGCATATCTGGGCTGTACGAGATATAAAGTGAAGCACTTCTGACTGTTAACTCAAATCATGTCACTTCCATTACGCTACAACTTATACACATTAGCCGCCGCCATGTTCATGTATTTTATTTTAATTTATAAGCTTATGCGATTTACTGATTTGTTCTATAATATATAAAATATTTTTTCTTTTATAATTTATTTTGTCCATATTACAAGAATATTACGATTATATTAGAATCTAGATGAATCTCTGTGGGTTAGTTAGTTAATATCCTGATATACAGGGTTATTTGTAATTAATTGGCCACCTCTGGTAGCCTTTCTACATGAATTCCAACAACATTTGTTCTACGACTTTTAAAAATTAATAATTCTTAATATTATTGTTTTCCCATACAAAATTTATTTGTTGCCTCTGAACTGGCATTAACTCTGAGCGTAGACATGGCGCCCGGGTACCTTAACCTGTAAGGTACTTCTTATTCGTAAGAAATTCGTATTACTCTGTATTTCGATACAGAGTAATACGTAACAGAGGGAGCAAAAATTTTTTTGTTTAGTTTTTTTATTGGTGTTGTTTATCAAGATTTGTAAAAAGTTGTAAAACAAATGTTTTTGGAATTGTTGTTGTAAGAGAGGCGATCTGCAAGAGGTGGGCAATTAATTACAAATAACCCTGTCTACATATATATAAATATGGTGAATAAAATATGTAAGAAGTAAATATTTACTTATATTACTAGTTTACTTATATTAAGTTTATCCTTTAAAATTGTAAACTCTTTTAATAAAAAGATATAGGCAGTATATAGTAAAGAGTTTAGAATGGTTGATATTTGAAAATACGTTCACAAACACATTGGTATCAATGAATCATAAAATTTATCGTGATCTCGTTGTTTTTGTACCACATCACAAATAATGCATCACAGATACCGCTTTGATAATGGCTGTTCCAATGATGCTAGATATTTACGTTATTTTTGATGTCTTTACACGATAATCCAATAACGGATAATGGTCCTCGATAAAACAAACACTACTCGCATACTTTTTGTCCATAAAACTTTAACAGTTTCCTCTAAATGATTGCAACTAAATTTTATATAAATATCTCGAGAAAATAGTTGAATTATGGTTTAGTTCAAAAATTATTGGCTTGAACTACCAGTGTTTATATCGATCGTTAGATCAATATCAATTAGTGTTCTTCAAATGTGTGTATGTACATTCTTACCATAACGTTCATTTTCTTGGAGAAGTATCTAGATATATATAAAACTTGTTGCCAATACAGAAGTAAGAAATAATGCGTGTTAATTATACAATTCAATACCTTGAATTTGGTTTACTTGTCATTCACTTCAATTTCATAATAAATACAATCTCAGTATAAGTAAAATATTTATGACTTCATTCATATAAATATAGAGTCAACCAATCACAAGATAGATAACCAAATACATTATCGAAGCTTGTAACTTTTATAATCAAAACTATAATTATAACATAATACAATACAGAATAAAAGAAATATTTCATCTAGAACTTTCCAGGCAGATGTCTGAACCGCGCATGCGCTCTACATTTACATGCAAACGATAATTTAATATCGATTTTTGATTTTGCGACAAACAGTTCTATATAAGTCGGTTAGATAAAAGGTGCGCTGTAAAATATAACCAGTACATCGGCTACTGTAATGGTTGTCGGCGTTTTAGAGCTGCTGTTATCAATCGTCGGCCTCTTTGAAGGGTTATCAAATGCTTTGCCATATTATCTACGACTACCTGTGTATTGTTCGATTTCAACACATAATGGAGAATGGGTGATAATCGATTCGCGTTATCATTACGTGGAAATACGAATTGACGGTTCTACAGTTTATATCGTCCATGTTAAATATCATACGTTTACGAAAATACCTACTTATACATATGAGACTTATCGGAGTTAGACTATTACGTATTCAACTATTTCTATTATTTTTATAACTTAACGGTATTATATAATGATAAATATTTACTTATTTGTTTACCATGATTAGTATGACTTATTGATATATAGTTATCGTAAAAAGTATCTATATATTTTTATGAAAGACTTAAGCAATTGATTTATAATTCTTAGATTAGCTACCTAAATAATGATAAGAAATTTCATAAAATTTTCAATATTTACATATTTATATAAAAATAGATAAATGATCTATTTTTCAAAGTAGCTACTAAAGTAGTAAGAAGTAGGTAAGAAATAGTAGTTTTGGCGAATGTAAGAATTGACTCGACATTCATAGTCTCAGTTTATATTCATATGCATACACGGAACAACAGACTTGTGAAACAACTGACTTTTGTTACTTGGTTACAGTGTAGGTTCATGAAATACCGCCAAGAAACAACATAAATCCTTTATTAAGTTCATATTCCTATAGATATCCTACTATGAAATAAAAAATACTTACTTATCAGATATGTTATTCGCAGAAAGTTATGTTTAATCATAGGCACATTATTTCATAATCAAAGTACAAGTAATATTTATACCGTTAGGATTATTTATATTTATAATATAATATACTTATACAAGCGGCACTTTAATTTTGATCTTGAAGGTTTTGCAGTCCGAGACCGACGGGGTTTAAAAATAACAAACACGACAAAAAGAACAGTCAAATGTACTGTATGTATATGTATTATGTACTTACCTTGTTACATATATACAAAAAAACAATTTGCAGAATATACACATAACAATAGTATCATTGTTTACACATTTTTAAGACTTCCTTGAAAGTATGCACAAACATTTGCAATTATTAAGAACTAAATCTCTGTAGTTCACAATACTCTTTGTTACTAACCATAAACTTTAAGAAGGTCATAGTGCCTAAGGTTATACTATCAATGAGTTCTCAGTAAAATGCTCCAATTGTTTCACTGATAAGGCGGTCTCCCAAAAGCAACAGTGGCACCTAAGGCGCCCTAATTCTATTATATGTATTGTAAACAATTATTTGCTATGTTAACAACCTCCGGTTCTTTATTCATTGTTTTTATTTGTCGGCGTTTTAAAAGAGTAATAGTTTGTGCTCTGACTAACTCTTACCTGATTTTAAGTATTGGATATTTTCGATTATCTCAAACTCAAACAAGGTTTTCCGGTATGACAGAGTACGAATTGCGTATCACAAGAAATAATAATGAAGAACTATTTTAGTGAATTATAATATTGATGATATTTGTAAATAGTTTTCTTTCAAATTAATCAATTACAATCATTATTATACTGTTTAATTAGCAACCGAATAATTGTTCAATTAATTAGCAACCGATTAATTGATCAATTAATTGTTTAATTAAATGATATATGGCTATGTTCATTTTTTAAATAATATCATAATAACTCATAATTGATACAATTATTATATTTATAATACTTACTTTCTATTTACAGGTAGGTATACCTAAAATATAAAATAAACTTAAAATGAAAGTATTCTTAACACGTCTACCTTCCTACAGTAGGTAAAAAAAATAAACATAATATATATTTTTGTATGACAATAGGTACTTAGCTACTTTATATTATCAAAATATTGATTTTTGCAAAGTCTCTACTATTACATACACATTTTTATATACAATTGAGTTATGCTTAGAAATAAATAACTCTTTGATAAAGCTATAGAAATAAAGTATTTAAATGAGCCATATTAGTTCTTTGATGCGCAAAATGCAATAAAGAAGTTGATTATCTTTCAAAGTGATTGGATTTATTGTATTTTATGACTCTTAGAGGGGCAATACTAAGCACTTGTAGTAGAAGGTAAGTACATAGGTAGATTTTCTAAAGAAAACATAATTCATGTAGGCATTTATAATATTCACTTGTGACCATTGTAATAATGAAATATATGTCAATGTTTGTTTGTTTCAAGGATACTGCAGTTCTTAACATGTATATTTTATTGGATCAATTTTAACTTTTCTTAAAAGTTATTATCTTCTACTATTAAACACCCCTCAGTGACATAAGGTTCACTAATTCGTACCTATCTTCATCATTACAGTGGATATACCCGCATGTCACAAATATGGCAATGCATACGTGTGCGCAAACATTCAGGTGAGCTACGACACTAGCGGCTTTCTTTGTGCCACGATCAAAAGGACCGACGCAAATATTAAATATCTATAATCAAAACATCCCATCTACATAAAACACAAGCGATTTTGTTTCTTATGATAGTTGGATAAGAATTAAGATTAGTTTATCATGTATTGCCTCTTAGGCTATTTTGTCTAATTATTTAGTAGCCGGCTGGTATACCATTAGACACCTTGTTGAGTCTAGAAGTTAGCTCGTTATGATGCTTGAGAAATGATTGTTCCTTTGGCATTGAATTTTAAATGTGCGTTGAAAGGTTGTATATGGCTTAATTGAGCAATGGTGATCGGACGCGAATATCGTGTTGCGTAAACACTAACCATCTACTACTTAGCGGCTCTTTTGATGTCAAACAAAAGTTGAGTATAGACACGCATTGTATTGCCAAAACTTTGATTAAATCAACTCTATTGAGTATAATATTTTAAAATGCCAATTCCATATAAGGTAGTAAAGTTATGTAGATAAAGTTGGGTACAAACAGGTAGGTACCTAGTTACCTATCTGTACCTAATTATAAATCTGTTGTAATTACTTTGTAGGTAACGATTATTTTTATAATAATATTTGGATGATAAAGTATTTTTGATTGCTGGTGATAATTTCCTAACACATGATTTGCTTCCGACGGATATTGGAAGTATAAATTATGTTCTCATACTAGGTACGTAAATGTTAGGTATTCATTTACTTTAAAATCTTTTTTATAGAAAGTAACATCTCATTTGTATGAAATTGTCTATTTTTTTTTTTATTTACGAAAACCGAAATATAATGTTATTGCGAAAATAAACCTATATATAACCTATATAAATAAACCTATCTAGAGACATGTCTTTTATTTTGGCATTTCGAATGGTTGACTTGAAAATTTAAACCAATTATAAATCACTGACTTCATTGATTAGATATTAAATAAAATACAAATTTATATATTTTTTAAATACCTAAACTCATCTAAGAATATTTTCATGTAGGTATGTAGGTAGATAGATATATACACACAATGTACCTACACATTTATTTTAGTACCTACGCTAGTTTGTTACAATAAGTAATAATAACAATATATTTTTAAATTACATACCTACTTAATTTTCTTGACTAGTAACTTCCTGGTAGATGATCAAAAGATGTTAATTCCCTCCTTCCTCTTTTTTGGTAGAAATGTTAAACACTGTAGGGTTAATAATATAGTCAATAATATAAAATAAATATACATAGATATAACTAATTAATGACATGACATTAAATTTAATATCTTACCAATACCTTTATTTATAAGTTAAATTATAAAGAAAGGATAATTTTAAATATGAATGATATTAGATATAATTCTTCTTCTGAAATACAAGTTTTTTTTATATTCTTGAACTAGTTAACCGTTTTTGCCAAACTTCTATGAATACTACCTACTTCTATGTAAGCCTTATATCTTATAAAAGTAAGCCTGTAGGGGGCTCACTTTTATTTAACTACTCCTGAAAATCTTAAAATACTATATCTACCTAAATATTATAATTAAATAGAAGTCATTGGTTACGTATTCCAAAAACTCACATACTGTATTTATCTAACTTCTTTACTTATACCTAGTTTCATAACATGTAGGTAGAGACGCTTAGATATACATGTTTGTTATAGTCCTTAGATCTTTCCATTAATTCATACTCATTGTCTTTTCACAATTACTATTGTAGTAATTTTCATAAGCATTTTTCGCATAAGTTGCTTTCAGCAAAAAAAAAATAATACTACCTTTCCACCTAGTGTTAGTTGGAAGACTGGGCTATAAAGAAAAAATATAGGTAGGTACTGGGTAAGTTTGTACTACAGAAGTAAAAATAAGATATCTTTGTAATATTGTGTTTTATTGTCATTTTTAATTTTATGAAAAAATATATTTTATAGTAAATAAATATAAATATACAATAGCTGTTAAAAACCTTTATTAAAATATACAAATAAGTAGGTGTAGGAACAGTATCATAGATGGACTTATTAGATATTTATTAATACAAATAATTGTCTGATAGCAATTAGAGATCTTCAATTAATTAGGAACTGAATTAATCAATTTTCTCGATTAAGGAATACTTACTCAGTTAATGTACTCTACATTATCAAATCTTTTTAATTTTGAATGGTCTGAACTTTAGGGTCATATGTACACTTTACTTTGATACTATATGCAAGTAAAATAATATGAGATTTAGAATCTGCAATACCTATTTGCAATAGAGATTTAAATAACAAAGGGAAACCTAACAAAGGCACACAATTTGTATACAGACTTGCCTACGAAACACAATTACGAAGGCAATTCGCTCACCTAATAGCTTCAACTACGGACACGGTGTCACCAAAATTTGCATTACCAACTCTACTTCTAGAAAGTCCTAAAGTTATATAAAATAAATATGATAGAGTTCTAAAATCTTAACTTTGGTATCGTAGATGGAACTTTGTAATATTTAGGTAGAGATGAAGTTAGCACGATTTGCTATGAAAACCGATCGATTCCGAAGGCAGAGCCGCGTAAGCTCCGCCCACTGGGAGGTGCGGAGCTGCTTCGGGAGCGGACACAGGCGCCGGTGGAAGCGGTCCCTTTGATGCCCCCCTCCCCCGTGGCACGCGAACGCAGGCCTCGATAACGAACGCACACAAGCTCATATCTCTCTGCGCGCTCTCGCTAGCCGGTTGTCAGTCTCAAACCGGTTTAGCTGTGACAGTGACTGGTGTTAGTGCTTGTGTTTTGTTTCTGTTCTATGGATTGTACTGTTGTGGAAATGGAAGATAAGCCGTACAGTGTTGACAGTTCCGACGATATTAATATCGAGGAAGAGGAAGACGAGCACATTGAAGAAAATCATAGTAAGTGTAAATGTTTATTTAGGTTTTTGTTTATGATTGTGTGTTAACTGAGAATTATTACTTATTGTACAATATTAATAAAATATAGGCTTTTTTAATTTGGAACTATTTGAAATATTAGACCTATATTGGTTTAGTGTTTTTTGTTTTCATACAACTATATATATATATATATATATATATATATATATATATATATATATATATATATATATATATATATATATTTTAATCTCTATATAAAAGTTTAACTAGCTCTATCGAACTAAAATTAACATTTGTATTTTTTTCCTCAGGTTATCCTCCAGACTTCCCACTAGAGGCTTTAGTGAAGTTAGAGAGGCCATCACCTCCATTACCTACACCCCCACATACACCTACCGACGACACACCTCCCGCAATTGTTGTATCACGCCATCAAGCTCCTTGGTCCCCTCAATATTCGGTACAAACCAGACCTATGCCGACCCCATATCCTTACGAAAAGCAAGTTCCCAACTACACTTATCCCATGGTTCCTGGAGTACAAGCGGTGCCTTATGTTCAACCACAAGTTGCAACATTGCCTCCGTCGGCACCATACCACGCAATGTTGGTCAACCAGTGGATTAGAAACGCAGCTTTGTATCATCATTCTTTGAGATACCCTTCAATGGCGCAAAGAATGCCCGGAAGAAATCCTCCTCAAATGAGAGCACCTACCGCTCCTGGTACAAGACCGAAGAAGCAGTTCATCTGTAAATACTGTAATCGCCAATTTACGAAATCTTACAATTTATTAATTCACGAAAGAACACACACGGATGAAAGGCCATATTCATGTGATATTTGCGGAAAAGCCTTCAGAAGACAAGATCATCTAAGAGATCACAGGTAGGTTTTAAGCCCTTATTTTAGTTATCCATAATGGTTAGTCATCTTATTTTAACTTTATCCAATAAATGACACAGTTATAGATGAGAATCGTTCTTAGCTTGGTGTATAAACCTTAAACCAATGTTACTAATCAATTACTATCACGAGAACTTCAGCTTTAATTTAATGTTTCCTTTCTAATACCAACAACGTGATTTAAAGCTTGTTTCACCGAGGCTTTGTTGGCGATAACAGAAAAAAAAATAAAAATAAAAGTGTAAACCTTTTTGTGAGGTCGCGAGGCGGCCGCACGCGCTCTGCCCACAACCGGTTTAAGTTCTTTACGATCACCATATCTGTCTTGCTCCGCCGTCGAACAAATTACATGTTATATTTCTTCGCTTTTACGAGACATTTTTTTTTTCTTAAATTATACCCTGTGTATATTAAGTATCTAATGTGTCCAATATGGAATTACCGTGATCCCATTCGAAACGCCTGTCCGTCGACACATAGAGCCATAAAGCGTCGGCCGATGTTTACACAATGTCTCGTTTTTCTCACCTCAAGAGAGAGTTTTACATTAGCTAATCTTTGTTTTCTATTTTTACAGGTATATTCATTCAAAAGAAAAGCCGTTTAAGTGCACTGAGTGCGGAAAAGGTTTCTGTCAATCAAGGACATTAGCTGTGCACAAAATTTTACACATGGAAGAGTCTCCTCATAAGTGTCCTGTTTGCAACAAGAGTTTCAACCAAAGATCAAATTTAAAAACTCACTTATTGACACATAGTGATGCTAACAAACATCACTTGGAGCATTTGGAAGGCTGTCAAGAAGTGTCATCAACGAGCCATGTCTCTGAAAGCTCATTACTGGATCTTTCCCACAAACCATCCCCTCCCCCCGCACAACTCAGTCCGCACAATCCTCAAGATTCACCCCTCGAAGCACCGAAAAGACCATTAGGATTTTCAATAGAAGACATTATGAAACGCTAACTATAATTATAGTATAAGTTTAGTTGAAAGTGAGTTGACCTGCTTCGTAGGACAAGTTTGACTTACGATGCGAGCTTGCACTCAAGTAACAAAACTTGTTTCTAGATAGGTAAATTTTACTCAGTCTACTATTATTAGTGTACCCTGATACATTGTAGATATGATCGTAAGAGAATACAGTTCTGTACCTATTATGAACTCAGCCAAAGATGTATCTCATTTCTCTTACAAATTCTATATTGTTTCTTACTTTAAACGTTTTTGTAAGTTTAAAGTTAACTGTATCCTACGATCAATGCCTAATTTGATCTTTTTTAAAGACTGAAATTATTTAATAATTGTTATGTTTCTTAAATATTTATTTATTGTGATAGTTTTCTCAGATTATGATAAGCGGCTAACTATAGTTACCAAATAGTATTACCTTGTATTATCTGTTTTTTTCATTCCAAAACCTATGGCTATGATATCTCAAATAATGTTCAAATAATTTAAATGTACCAACTTAATTATAAGATAAGATAAGTTATATTCTAATTATAGTGTAAATATGTAAAAATATGTTTTGTAAATAGCAATATATATAAGGTTAACAGCGATAACTTCATGAGGCTATTAGTAAAGAAAAATTAAAAAACGAAAATTCACAAATTACATGGTGGTTTCATTTTACCCATAAGATATTTAAAAACATTACAATTAATTAAAATCAAGTTATAAAACAAATATAGACAAATAAAAATAACGAGAACATAAAGGCTCTACATGCGTTCGTTGATACACGATTCACGATTCGAACAAATTATGAGAAACATGTGTTTACCGCCTTATGTTACAATGTTGGGTTATTAAAATATAATGAGGGATACCTATAGAATGATTTTTATAAATACCTTAGGAAATAAGCGTTTATAAATATTAAATACCACAATAATACCAAACACATTCCGTTAAATGAGATCATTTTGCTACTTAGATGTCAAGTTTATCCAGATAATACTCTGTTTTTAATCCAAACAGTAGTTTTACATTTAAATCCCTAGATAGGTAGCTAGTATTTGTTAGAACCTAAAGAATATTCGTTTACAAATCCCTTGTTAATATTCTTTGTAATGTAAGTATTAAAATTACTTGACATAAGACCGTATATTCTGATCCGTTTATCATAATTTGGTCAAATCTGGAATTCCACTCTCTTAACATACCTAATCCTTCATTTAAATATAAAGGCCAAGATTTAATTCTCAACTTAATTACTATATAGTTACTTCGCTAGTTAGTAGAGTTCATACTTTTTTACTCATTTAAGGTAGTGGGTTATTACTTATACATACCTACATATACTACATAGGTAGTATTATTTGTTATTTGTTTTATTAAAATACATAGGTGTTTAAATAATACAACAAAATAAAAAAATATAATTGAAAGTTACTGCTTCTTTATATAAATATATATTTATGATAGGTTTAGTTCTATATTAAAAACTATATTTTACTTAAGATAATTATGTTGGTATTGTGGTTATAAGTATTTAATTTAATGATGGCATGTTACGCCATCTAGTAGTCAAAGTAGGAACTTTGAAATGTCATCAGTTCCAACGCGATGTCGCTACAGGTCTTACGTGCTGCGTTTAGAAAACAATTTTAATGTAATATATAATAACGCTATAATATCAGAAGATTTTTTAACGTTTTTATGAACTGGGATAACTTTATTGTAAGCTTTTATGTTTTAATATTAATAATATTGCTGTTTATGTACTATATGTACATATTTAATTACCTAAAGTAAATGCAATTAATACTTCGAAACTTAAGTTGAATTAATTTTTAATGTACATACGTATATATAAATTGGCGTTATGCATAATTTGAGGGGATAGAAGTGATTGTCTTAGATTAGGGCCACAATTGACTGTCTACGTTACTTTGACAGATGGTATCTCGCAATCTGTATCCGCAATTTGCCAGTCAATGAAAATTGCACAAATCCCTTCTGATTGAGGGATAATCGCTGACGAAATCCCGAGTCCAAAAAAGCCGACTTTCCCATGACTATTCTGAAACCAAAATCGATTTCGATAATCGTCCGAATGTTATTTCCACTCCTTTGTCCCAATTAAAAGCAATTCGGTGAGGATTAAAGTCGAATTTGGAAGGGCTAAGCCGCTATATTTCAAGTCATTTTGTCTGTCATGCGCCGGCGCAAACTGACTGACGGTTGTGTTGATTTATGAAAGCAACTCATTGATTTATCGAGGTTAATTCAGGCAGTTCTATTCAATTAAATGTATAAAACTTTATTAATTAATAGTTATGTAGCCTCTGATTCCGGTTATAAATAGATTATAAGATCCAATCCGCTGTTCAATTGGTTTTTAGTCATGAAAAAATAATGGAGCTGTTGTAATATACCTTTGTCAATTTTTACCCATATTGTTACTTATATAGACACACATACATACATATTTAAATCTCATAAGTTTCAAGTTAAATTTAAAACTTTTACTTTGATAAAACTAGCTATGTACCTACCTATCAATTTATTATATTTTTTTTAAGGAGAAAAGTAAGATATACCTACCTACTTACATTGTTAGATATAATTTTGATAACTACTGCGTAACAAATAAAAAGAAGTGACATGAACAATAAAATTACTTAATGAAGATTGCATTGCCCCAAGCAACGTAACTACCACCTGAAGTAGCTCAACTAGATCTTTGAGGCATTATTTAGAGATTTATTAACATCACTATAATTGCGATACATTTTAGAAGATTTATAGCCCCTCGGAGCTATACTGTTGAAATTTGTGTAAATTTTTATTTAGTGTTTTACAGAAATATTACATCCATCTGCCGTTTATTAAATATAGGCATAATAAATTTAGTAAAAGCTATACATTTTGTTAAATATCGACACATAACTTAAGATGTAGGTAACATAAATATTGTTCTATAATAAGTAAAGAGGTAAAAAATTTGGTGGATAAGAAATTTATCTTCAATTATTATTTGTTGTTTGTTTGCTACAACAATAATAATACTTTAATATTTTAAGCGATAATTCTCTAGAGCTAATCTTAAAGTATCTGTATTGGATAGAGTTGAAAAAACTTTATAACTCAGTGTACAAATAAGTATCTACAATTGAATTGTTTTAAATTGTATTTGTACATCGTGATACGAGGAGGTCAAAACAAAATGGAGGTATATGACAATGACACCAGTGACACAATATGTTCCCTCCAAAACCACAGCGCATGCGCCACCTGGACTCCAGACACGCGATCATTGATTGGCAGCTGTCAATCATAATATGGTGTGTTGCTTTTAGCCAATTAGATCCCTCACACCCATGATGAAATGTTAAACGGTTTTAAATGCTGGGGCTTTAATGTATCAGCTTATTAAATAAATTTCTATAACGCCAATTACGTTGATTTAGAAGTTTTTGTTGTAGCCCTTTTACACAGAAACAACAATGTTTATCTAATACGAATAATTTAATAGCTTGAACCTTTTGTTTTGAGTTACGGTTTGGCATTGAATTCTTTTTTTTAAATAGAATGCCAGAAATTTTGAACTTCGTTGTAAGGAACTAAATTTATTTGTATGGAACCTTTTGGGTCGCTGGTGATAATATATACTTTTTACTTTATATATATAGTGTGTGTAAATTACTAACTGCCTGTATTATGAATGCGAACTAAAAAATCTTTTTTATTTTAAAAATATATGTTTTTCCTTTTATTTACAGCAATATAATACAGAATAAAAACATGTTGAAGTATAATTTAATTTCTCGAAGATATATTTTGTTTTACACAATTTTTTTAATATCCATAACAATACAACACAATTTTCGAATGTTGACAGACAACAATAAATTAAACGGAATGCATATTCAATAAGTTATAGATCAATTAATTCAAAAATGAGTTAGTAAGAGCTTGTAACCATAAATAAAATAAAAAGAACAAAATTAAATAGTTATACCTGTATTATATGAATCGTAGGTAAATATTACACAATATCACACAGCGTGGTAGTTGCTTGTCATACTATTTTGAAGATTGACAAGCGAGCGGTAAAATTTTACTAAAATAGAATACAAATGCATTCGAATATAGGCCTAATGAAATTACAAATAAGTTTGAAAATAGAATATCAAAAAAAACAAATAGTAACACCAACAAATTCGTGAGGCTGACATCGAAACGTCAAATAAAGATTGAAAAAGGGCAAGGTCAGACAAATTGGTAGAGAAAATAACACTATCCGATTGTATTTCTTAAGAATTATTAATCGCAGATAAACAGTGATTTACTTAATATGGCTTAAAAAAATCTTAAAACATTGCTTCAAACATTACTTGTAAGTCAACTTAAAAAAACCGTTAGCTAAGCCTTTGCTTAAAATAACGGAGTCCTCACGACACGTACTTAAGTACCTACCTTACCTTGCTTTACACGATATAATCCGATTAAAAATAGCGTTATTAAAAAACACAAAATAACAAAGAAGTGAATTTATTGAAATAGAATTATCTATATATTTTTTTGTATCAGAGCCAAGTGATGTGCGTGCGTATAATTACTTAAGAACCATATAATTTGTAATTGCCGTGAATTTAGAAGTAGCAATTAAATACACAAAATAGTCCAACGATAGCAAGGGTTTAAGCAATCTCTCAATCAAAAAAAGCCTTCTAAGTAAAACCAGGTAAATCAAAATGTTTTATTCTAAGACGTATAATTATAAAGGACCAAATTGTTCTAGCGGTTATTAAATTTGGGCCAAATGTGGTTATAATCGTCTGAATGGTTCAAATGATAGTTCTGGATAATTGTGATTTTGTTGTGACTTCAAATCCGCAGAACGTATCTTCCGTTAGAAGTTTTATGACTTGTAATGGCCAGTTTAAATAACATTTAAATACAATAATCGTGACAAGCCAGTTGTCAGGCATTATAAATATGTTTTATAACAATTAAATTTGATCATATACATATAATCATCATATGTATAAAATATTATTTTTTTTACATATAAAACTGTGAAAAAAAATGTAGGTAAATAATAAATTTTATTATTTTTATGATCTTTATTTTAGAAGTGAAAAAGGTAATCTGGACCATTAAGCATTAATAAATAATCAACTAAACTAGTTAAAATTTATAAACTTTACCAAAAGTTTAAGTCTTTATAATAAATTTCAAATTAATATTTCATGAATAATATATATTATAGATAAAAATATAAATCCCATTGCCACAAACTTACAAAGTGTATTTTTTTAACGGCTATATGAGTCATAAAAAATACAATCTTTCACGTAATAGGAAAATAAATTACTAAGTCAATTCATTCTTAAACAGACCCCATATAGACTAATTCTAATATTAATAAGCAATATGTATTAATTTATTGGCGCCACCGATTCGAACCCGAACTGGTCAACCGCAAACTAATCAAACAACCTGTGATTATGCCGGAATAGACTTGAGGAAGAGCGGCAAGGAACATGAGTAAAAGTTAAAGGAGATTAATGTTTTGGAAAGGACCCAATATTTTTATTACAAGGACTGCTTCTTAATAGAGACTATTTTATAACCTAGCTACAAGTAGGTACCTTCCTACAGCACATCACTTACCTGATTGCAATTGAATTGTGCATATTGTTTTGTGAATATTTCGTAAAAATTACACTGATTCGTTTTGAATCTCTACTTTTTTTGTCCATTTTCTATGATTGCATTAGATTAAATAATTATATTTTTATGTCCCGGGGACAGACATGTATATGATGAGCATAGATGTCTGTATTTTTGGGTTTGGACGTTTATCAAATATATTCTTAGTATTTATAATGTGTATTTCTAAGTATTTGTATCGTTGTCTAACATCCTTAACACAAGCAAAATAATTTGCTTACTTTGGGGTATCAATGTGTGTAACTGGTCCTGTATTATTATTATTATTAAATACAAAAGAATGTAAATGTTAAGTTCAACATCGATCGAGTAATATAAGTATCGATTTCCTAAGTTTGCCTAATCTTATTACGTACCTACTTATAAAAAAATACTTGACGTGGTCTATGCTCTACTATATTTTCATAGGAGTAGAGTATCATATGCGCTAACAACAACACACACAATCATACAAAATGGACACATTTATATTTATATAAACAAGATCATAGTACAGTAATAATATATATAAGTAACATATTTACAAGTTACATTAAGACAAATAAGCATCACTTCTAACTTTATAATCTTTGACAAAATTGAGGTGTTTATGGTCGAATGTCAAAAATTATGGCAACCTTTATTTGGTGATTTTATTTTGAGAAACCTATCATTACGAACAGAATAGCCTTGAATGGGCTTTAATGGTTACGGTTGCGGATTTGTGATTTCATTGTATTTTATGCCACAAAAAGTTGTGGCTGACGATTCAAATGATGAGTCATTAGTAACCACTCATTGATGGTTGTCTTAACATTTTTTGTCATAAAATATATTCATAACTTAGAAAAGATAGAGTGCCTATAATTATAGTTATTGCACTCACAATAGTTATTTACTTTACTTCGTTATTAATTGTATGGTCATTATACGAAATCAAATCACATTTACTCGTACATACTCTTAGTTAAAGAACGTCCAGAATCTTGTTAAAATTTAGACCTCACGACTTTATAGTATCATACAAGTAGTTAGTAGAACGACTTATCTGACACGTGTGTTTAAAAGATTGATAAATAGCCAAGATTGACACAGAGGTGATCTTCATTACCGTTTAGGGAACTTACCAAAGACAGATAAAATTTTAATGTATAAAACACGTGCCATTAGGAACATTAAATTGTCTTGCTTCTATGTATTTCTATTTTGATAATGTCACTAAATTCCTGGAAAAAATAAATTAGTTTAAATTTTTAACTTTTTATCATGCTTACTATTTGCTATTGCTATGCTTGTGTATTTTTACTTCCTATATAGCTTATAATTTACATAAGAATCTATTATAATTCTTCTACTATGCAAAAATGTACACTTCTAGTTACGCTAAAATCAAAACCCGATTTAAATTCAAGCGATTACACAATTTTTTAAATGAATGCACAATTTAATTTTTCTTTAAAAATTTCTAGATTGACAACAGATAGATAGATAGATAGATAGATAGATAGATAGATAGATAGATAGATAGATAGATAGATAGATAGATAGATAGATAGATAGATAGATAGATAGATAGATAGATAGGTAGGTAGGTAGGTAGGTAGGTAGGTAGGTAGGTAGGTAGGTAGGTAGGTAGGTAGGTAGGTAGGTAGGTAGGTAGGTAGGTAGGTAGGTAGGTAGGTAGGTAGGTAGGTAGGTAGGTAGGTAGGTAGGTAGGTAGGTAGGTAGGTAGGTAGGTAGGTAGGTAGGTAGGTAGGTAGGTAGGTAGGTAGGTAGGTAGGTAGGTAGGTAGGTAGGTAGGTAGGTAGGTAGGTAGGTAGGTAGGTAGGTAGGTAGGTAGGTAGGTAGGTAGGTAGGTAGGTAGGTAGGTAGGTAGATAGATAGATAGATAGATAGATAGGTAACATCACCACTTACAACAAGGTAGACTGTCCTGCCAATTTACAACTTATACAATAAAAAAGGCTCATATTTTCCACCCGTAAGGAACATAGAGGAATGACAAGTACCTATAGTAAAATAAGTGTTAAGCATCTTACATGGGTTTGAATGTAACCTGATGACCAACTTAATATGTTGATCTCTTGTGCCCTTGACTATCTCATATTTACAATTAAATGTTCCGTTAAACCAATCATTTCTAGGTTTTCTATTTCTAGCAATTCTGACTGTTAGTTTAGTTAGCTAATTCAATTGTTTTATTTATATTTTGCGACATTTTGTTTTTTCGGTGATTATTCCTTTATTTTTTGTTGCAAAACCATCGATGAAGGAGCTGCTATCAAAGAGAGATCGCACTAAAGCCAACTACATGAGATTCGCTCAATTTGATTGATCGCTTCATTTTAAGTACCTTGCACTTTTGAAATCTTGAACTCTACTTGCACGGTTCAAAATGTTAGGTTAACAAAAATAACCAGCAAGACACTCCATAGGTATACTTATAACTGATTTGAACTGACCCATTGTAGGTATTGGTCATCAGAGTCAATCATAACTCCAATTAGAATTCCAATAAAACGTAGTAATACTGTACGTGTAATATCGTAGTAATGCTCTCACATCAATTAAAGTATTCTTAATTAAACCTAAAACATTCTAAAAGTAATTAGGTACTAATAAAACACCTTAGCTTTTTGTACTAAAGAAATATTAACAGACCTAACCCTGGAAGTTATCACAGTAAATCTACAAAAAACTGTTTAACTTAAAATATTACTTTATAATAAAATATATATAAATCCTAGATTAAGTTAGTGACCAAAAAAACCTGGCCAGACTCACCTGCAATAGATACTCCCCAAAACATTAGCCCCGCACGATTCGCCCGAAGCCAAGATGCTTATTAGGGATGTACCACGCACCTGTGTGAATATTTTCATAATCCTCCTAATTAGAGGTTTGCGGATCTTCCCAAAGAACGCCGAAAGCCAAACGGTTGAACCTTACTGTGGAGGCAATAAATTGTTCGACATTTGACCCCGTTGTTTTTTGGGGAATTTGCCCTCTGGCTGTCTTCATCCAAGGAACGTTTTGAAAAGTCCACAGTGTAATGGACTATATTAATGAAATCATTTTTATATCATCATTGCTGTTTTTAAATTGCACCCAATCAAAAACAATATATGACATTAATTAAACAATTAAGACATTAATAATAATAGACTTATCATATTATAATACCTAGGACTTAAATCCAGTAAAATATGCTTTTTCAACTAATAAGTTTTCTAGTAATTTTGGAATAAAATATACTAAATAAATTTATTCCAACCAAGAACAAAATTGAAATAAATTTAAATGAAAACTGTTAGAGATAATATTACACCAGGTTTCTAAATCCGAGAGTCCCACATAAATTCAGGCTCGATAGCTGCTCTGTACACTAATGTCGAATATATTTATCGCGGTGATCGTCAACCGTGGCAGTTCGCCGGAGGCCTACCCGCCTCGGCTACGTCTTTCCCACGTGCCCTGAATGCTCGGATTGCGTGCGACCTCTTGCGCCATTCGTACATTTACACTACCTCAACCATGGCGCCACAAAGACTAATTTTCATCATTACTGCATTGATTCGCATCTTCAGTATCATAACATGATGAAAGGTCATTTTATTTATCTGTGGCATTTTCTGGGTTCATCATTGTGTACAAATCTTTCTGGCGCTGACGATGTAGCTGCTTCAGTGGATCTACTGTTCGCTTGAGGCTAGAGGTGTTCATCCTCATATTTTAAACCGTGGGATTTTTGTCGGATGTTTTTATGTTTTACTTTCATTTTCCTCACAGACCTTAGCATGTTAGATGGATAGGTATAATTAGGTAATAGATATATTATTGATGTGAAACTATTTTATATTGGTTACAGTATGTACCTAAAACATTCTTTCTCAAATAACTTTCTTAGTAAAGCCAGGATAATGTAGGAGCGGGGATAATAGCAGGCAATTACGATGCAAAGTTGAGGTGATTACAAGCATTTACCGGATTATTCGGTAATCGATCGCCCCTTGTATAAGAATTTTTCTGTATGAAATTTATCGGAGATAAATCTGTTTATATAAAATGATATATTATGTTTTTTATTGTACCGAATAAAAAATGTATATCATTGTTTAACATACGATAGACACAAATATTCTTCAAAATATTTTCATATGCTTTTAATTTTATGAACTTTAGTTTATGCAATTCTGAATATAAAATCAATATATGTTTTAATAAAAACAAAGTTATGGAAAAGTGATTATCCAAGAAAATAGAGTGGAATTCCATTAGAACTGTAATTTCTAACTTGCTGTTTAACTAATAATATTGTAGGCCATGAAATGAAGGCTTTTAAAAAATTCTTAGCCTAAGTATAGTGTTTACTTTAATGTCGGTTTATACATTCCTTAGGTAATGGTTAATTTAAATAACTAGTGAGTCATGTTTCATAGGAAATACCATTGAAATAGAAATACAATATGTTTGATACTTTTTAATGTCGATTTTTATAAATAACCATTTGCAAAAAACGTGATTATGGAAAACCATTAATTGCAAATATTCATGCTGGCATGTCTAGATTGTAGTTCAATATAAAATGAAAAAAAAAATCGAAAAAGACAATTAAATAGCATGAATGCAATGCATATAAATATATTTAATTTCTTATTTAGGGAAACTTTAAAAATGAATATATAATTGGTATAAAATGAACCTTAAATTATGTTCAAATAAAAAAAACAAGAGTATCTATCAGGAATTTCTATTACAAAGATTCCATCAAGTGCCACTAGTATAATAGCGCTAATCATCTAGAGGCAAATCAGTAAACCTATAATACGTCTTATACCGCCTTTATTGCTCAAATAGTCCTCAACCGTGAGAAAATGACCGCTGGCGCAACAGTGACTCTGTTTCGTTATGATATATTACCCTAAACGTGCCATTTAGCGCTTACGCATCCACTCCTAAGTATAGTGGAGCAAATGAGGAAAAAAAATGTAAACACAACATTGTACGAATTCAATAATTAGATTAAGTTTATAATGAGGGGGTAGAAGGCTCGCGGCGACGGCGCGCCGCCCGGCGTCCTGTGGCGCCTACGGCGGTTTCTTTTTGACCCTATTTGTTTTAATTACCAGCCAATGATCTTTAGGACAGCGGAGATCTTTGTACTAGCCGAAAATTGACCCTAATTGGCAGTAGGCTGGAACGAATCGCAGTTTGTGGGTAGGGGCGTGAGCAATATAATGATTAGTAAGTTTTCCTTGTAATTTTGTATGTATTACAAGAAGATCGGGGATTGGATTATGGAAAATATTTGTATATTGAATTAAAATACATTTGTGTACCGTTAATATAGGTAACAACAAAAAATCGCTAGGCTGTATTGAAAAAAATGTTAGCAAAAAAATCTGAGACTTTTTAATTGCAACATTTTGTTTTTTTAGCCATTCCAAATAATAAACTTATAATAAAATGGTGCCATTTACAACATAATTAAAAATATAAACAACTAGAATATGGTAGTAAACTTGACAATGAGGATAATATTGGATGAACTGCCATCAGTCACTCATACAACAGGCAGGTAATTTAAAATTACTCACATATTATTGACAACTCATTTAAAATAGCCACATTCAGCCTCGGGCTCAAGTCACTCGGCATTTCTCGGGTAAGATCGTGTGATCCTCATCCATCAAGCTGTAACGACCTTTATGCAAAACACTGAATGCCTTTCGTCTCACTATTTATAATACTGTTACCTGAGCTGAGGTGTGCTTAAAGCTAAGCCGTACTGAACTTATGCGACTTTATTTATATAAATATAGTAAGGATAGAAAAGAAATTATAAGAACATTTCTTTTTGTTCCATATTTAAATAATTAATTCTGATATCAGAATAAATTCAACTTTTTTGTTTTTATGAGATATTCTTTTTGTTTATTTTTGTATACATAATATAGTTCGTTTTATTGATTTTTTTTTTACTAGTTACGTTAGTTAGTTAATGGATGATGGTCTGTTTATAGTATTATAATGTGTCTAAAGACAGTACTGTGATCGTAATGTCATAAATAATAGAAAGAGCAGGGCATCATTCACCTTATATTACCGCATTTAACTACGTCTATTGAACAAGATATATTAATTATTTTTAAATATATATTAAAAAGAATATTCTTTATAATATAGTATTGGGTTTAAAGTATTAGAAATTGGTATGAACATATTTTCTTATGACGTGTCCAAATATTAGAGTGAAATAAAAAAAAATTGATATAATTTTGCTCATTTTTAAATATACTAGAAAAAAAACTGATATTACCAGTAAAAAAAGTATTAAAAAATATGTTCATTTATATTTCTCTGATTGTATAATACCATTCATAATTCCAATTCGTAATTCCTTAAAGATATTTTCAGTTTCATTGTTTCTTTCTTTTTGTAATATAAAGTATAATTCGTTATATCTATTTAATTTAAAACGCAAGTGTAAAATGCGATTATCACTAGCTCCCGTCACAGCGGATGGTCGTGGTAACGAGGGAAAACATATTTCAGTTACGCCCCTGTCTGGGGGAGATTTATAACGCGTTTATTTTACACATTAATTACACACTTCAAGATAGTTGTAGGAGTTGGTTACGTAACTATGAATACGAAATAAATATACAATATGAATTTTAAAAGAATATATTAAAAATAATGAAAAAAAATATTTTTTTACATTTATTTATACATTAGTATATTCTATGCTTAATATTTATGAATATAATATATTAATGCATGTTTATTGTAATTTTTTCTTCTTTTAAGATGTTCAATATTTTAGTCTTTTGCTCCAGTAGGCAGTAGGTATAATAAAATTATTATTAACATTTAATGTATTTTGTTTCTTCATCTCGCTATTAAATCTCTTCTTATCATCGGAGGACAATAAAGACACCCCCAGGCCGTGAGGTCACGTCGTATGCACAAATTACAGGCCGGCGAACATATACGTGACCAACTTGTCAATAACCATAGACAATGAAGGTTTCTAAATGTGAACATATTGATTTGATTATATAACAAATATGAGAAAAATACATTTAAATGCATACCTTTATAATGACAGTTTTCATGCATATTTTTTTAATGCAAATAATAGTCATTATTAGTAGAGATGATGAGATTTTGATTCAGAAAATCGAGTAGTTACATGCTTATGTCTAGGTTGATGGTACTGACTGCTAAGTTAAAGAACAAGCATCTTACTATGGTATATGTAGATATAGAGCAAAGTGTTGTTCCGGTGAAATACTGGGACTTGTAGGAGAAGCATTAAAAATTAATTGAAGATGAGATGCGATCACTTCCTAAGCAGTAGGATCTTTCTTTACTCACTGACTAAAGACTAACGAAGAGATTCGCACAGATATTGTATTGAAGGAAAGTGATGTGAACTTATAGAATTGCATTCAAATGATTCTGACACTTCAGCAAATGAATGATAAACGAATGACGAAAATAATAGTCAATAGAGATCACAAAGCGGACGAGGGCCGAGACTTGTATGTTTATATGTGTAAATTAATAAGTAATCAATTATAATATATTTTGTGTTATTAAATATGTCGAAATATCTATTTATATAATTAATTTGGTTTGAAAAGTTTTAGCGAATTACCAAATTCCGATCTGATTTTCTCAAGTTAATGTATTATCATTTATCATACAATCTTAGAATTAGCAAACTTCAGTAGGTATTTAGTAATTTAGTAATTGTTTTTCTGTTGTTGTCTGTTTGAATTGATTTTTTTTTTCTAACTTATCTAAAAGTATCTTAAACTTGTATGATGGAACCGTTTTTATTATTTATTAAAATGTTTAAATAGAATATGCTTAGAATATGTTTTTTTAATATATCCTTATATGTTTTTTTCATATCTATTAATATTATTTTTATAATAATAACATATAACATAAAAAACATATAAGAATACGTTTAAATGAATAATAAATACAGTCGCTAATTACCTGCATGTGGCTATTTTAAATGATGACAGCGATTTTAATGTATTTTGAAGAAGAGACAAATTAGACAAATTAATATAAGTAACATTAACAAATTCTCTGTACGTACCTATGGGCCAAATTCCGTTCTTAATACTATTCACTACTGTCAAACATATAATATAAGAGGAAATTAGTTAGCCACTTCACATCCCATTTAGTTCCATGTTTCTTTTTATATTCAACATTACTTCTGCCGTTGCTTATATGAAGTAGATACTAGATAGGTATAGATACTATTTACGTTGACCCAATTATAGTATTTATATAAATAGGCATTAGGCTCATTATTCTCTAGCCTAAACTAGATTCTATTAAAACACAATATTACTAAAACATAGGTTAAGGTAACCCTTCTAACTATTGCTAACATTGTATATAAATAACATAAATAGCAGTTAAATTTGCATTCCAAGTGCACTGCAAAATTTATCAGTTTCTACATACGCATTATCTACTGAAAGTCATCAGTACAGTCGGGTCAGAAAGTGCTATCTGAGCTAAGTATCTGATATGCACCCAGTGGGCGTGACGGTATGGGCGGACTCCGCAGACTAAATTCAAATTGCTCGTTGCTCACGCGAACTAGTTGCGTATATAAAAAATTGTTAGGATTTATGTTAGTTGGAGAACTCAGTTTTCTAGAAAGT
Source organism: Napeogenes sylphis (assembly GCA_959347405.1). Classification (NCBI taxonomy): domain Eukaryota; kingdom Metazoa; phylum Arthropoda; class Insecta; order Lepidoptera; family Nymphalidae; genus Napeogenes; species Napeogenes sylphis. Next base: position 4,754,944 of record OY365783.1, read on the forward strand.
GAAAAGTGTTAGAATGCCACATTTATGTAGATAGCTTAAAACTATAAATTTTTTATTGTTCTTCTTGTTAAGGTTTAAATTTTCATTGTACTTGAAACGTTAAACTCTACTTGCATGTTCCAAAAAGTAGGTTCATGGAGAAAAACCGGCAAGAAAATCTTTCTTTTATAGTATTAACTATTTAGCCATAGTATTGCTTGATATGTAAGCACAGATTAAACTATTAGTAAAGCGTGGTACGCTAAGAAGACTACAATACCTAACCAGGCCACTACTAGTTCTATGAAACCTATATACTCTTACATTTTCAAAAGCGTAAAAATATTGTCTAAGCTTTAGTTTTTAAAATAGTTCGTATAAAATACCATATCATATAACTACGAATACCTACTAACAGATAATACCTACTTTGGAATTGGTTACAGCGCAGTAGAATTGTTCTCAAGTGGGTTATTTTCAGACTTCTTTATTGTTAAAATAGTTTTTTGTTTTAGTGTGTCTTAATTTAGAATACATAGTCTTAGGTATACATAGTACAAAAATCGATTTTCATATAAAATCTTTGTAATTTTATCTTGACGTAAATTATATCTTATCTACACATAGTTATAATAAAATTGTCACTGATCGATTTCTGTACTGGGATTATATATAAAAAAACTAAAGGGGGCCTTGATATAAGCAAGAGAACTCAAAACAATGGTTTTTCATTTTGTCTCTTTGTCTGTATGTCTGTATATGTGCACGGTAATCACAGTAACGGCTTAACCAATTTGGATGCAGTTTTCAGTGATATATATAATATAATTTAATTTTTAAGTAAAGACTACTACAAGTAGTCTTTACTTAAAAATTAATGTTTTTTCATATAAATCGGTTACGAAATAAAAATATTTCAATTTATGTCAAGCACAGGTGCATAGGCATCATACAAATCTTATTCTATACATGTGACAAATCTGTAGAGGAGTCGATTCTGTACATTGAAAATATGTAAAATACATATAACTTTTGTCTGCTTATCTATTTCTCTTTTAGTTTTGCCGCAATACAAAAAAATATGTAGCCAATGTAAATAACTGTTATAAATCAAAATTTGAGCGTCATTCTGAATAACATTTCGTTTTTCACTTTCATTGCACACTCTTCACTCTATCAAAAGATATAAGTATTAAAATCGTTTAAGATATTGATGTATATCTATACATATAATAAAACTACAACTGATCAATGTCTGTACATGAAAAATACTTTCAAAAAATCATAATGCTGGGACCTTTACATAAATAAACAAAAACTTTGATTTTTCATTTTGTCTGTTTGTCTGTATGTCTGTACATCTGTATGTATGTTTGTGCACACTAATCTCAGAAACGGAGTAACCGGTTTGGTTGCAGTTTCCTGAAATATATTGTCATGGGCTTTACTTTCATTTAGTGTTTTTTCATAAAAACAAATAAAGAAGTTAATAATCCCTTATTTTCGTACTTTTGCGGTAGGTAAGACTTTTTTCAAACTTAAAAGTGGTCCTCCCCTCAGGAAATAATAATACCCATTCCAATAAAAAAAATGCCAAATCGAACTAAATACTCTGTTAAAAATGATCGGTGATTAAAAACAACAAAAAAAGATAAAAATAAAGTAAAAAATACTCCTACACGCAAAAACTACTTGACGGAGTTTGATGAAACCTTAAAGGTGTATAGTATATACATGGGTACCAAAGGGTACGTTTTATCGAAATCGAAATCTACGCGTATGAAGTCGCAGACACAGCTAGTATGATATAAAGGTATTACCAAAGGTATTATTCAAAGAATACAATGCTTAGGTACCCATAGCTATTATTCGTAAATAACACAGATTTTCTTTATAAAATGTTATTAGATTCTACCTACCTACATCTGTTCTGATCTCCAGATTAGAATGCCTTAAGACTTATTTTGTTTATTTCATAGTTTCATGTCAAGATAAGCTTCAATTTAGTGCTTTATTAGTTAACACTTACGTATATGTATTTTCAATATCATTGAAAGTTGACATAAGTATATAAAATAATAATAATAACTTTATTATATACCCACCTATTTCTTTGTAAAATGGTTAGGTACATAAAAATCCACAAATTTATGTACGATACCATGGTATCGTTCATGAATCCATGAATTCTTACATAAATTAATATAAATAAACGACTGTGTTTTCAAATATAATATTAATATTGAGTAAGGCAATCGCGTGATTTCCAGCGCTTTATAACCGCTACCTGTTAAAGGGACGATTCAATCGCATTCAATAAATTGATTGCTATAATAATCGTCATTAGTCATTGAAGGTGGTGCTTAAATCATTCAGTACTTAGATCGTTGCGTGTTCAAGAGCTACTTGTGTTCGCACGCAATGATTTTTTATTAAAAAGTCAATTTTCGCTCGAGGCAGATCGGAAAGCACACGGAATATTAGTGTAATATTAAATTAAGAACACATATGTTGTGATATATATTGCGACATAGAAATTACGTGCATGTTTGTTCTTAGCTTGAAATAGGCTGGATTTATTTGTTTTTTTATAATAATTTAAAACGCTAAATTAAAGATAATCATGTCATAATAATAAAGTTCACACAATAATGTTATATTTATTAAACAGGTAATAAAACTAAAGGATTATTAGTTTTATAAAGCCCTATAATAAAAATAACAAATTAGGTATTCTTCACAAAACTCAATACTCAATGACTCATCTTAAACATTAAACCTTAGACATCTAGACGTCGATACAAAACATATAATATACTTAATATCAAATTGTCATTCTTAAGTCTTAAGCCTTATAATGAATCATTCTCACAGTATCATGAGAACTTCGATCAGTCCAACAATTTTAATACTCCTATTACCATCAATACTATTCTCAACGTAATCTGTTGTTAATGTTGTATCAATTCGTATTGTTTTTGAATGGAGTTATTTAGAAAATACAATTATTTTTTATTATGTTAGTAAAATTACTGTTTATTGTAAGTTTTGACTATGTAAACTTGTACATATGTAAATTACCTTTTTTTAATGGCAAAGTCTCAATAAATTATTAAAATAAGTTGCTAAAAATGTATTATCGTATATAGACAAGGAGACTCAAGCTATTATTTGTGTAATAAAACTACCTACTCCATTAATTTAATCATTTTGGAACGACCTTGATTAGCGTGGGAAAAAAATTCGCAGTTAATGGTAAAAAAGACAAATAAATTTTGTGAAGCGCATGCCTCTTGTACTATGTTGATTATGTTGGATGCATCATTACCGTCCGTATCTACAAGGAGCTGTAGATTTTAATAATTAATATTCATTATCAAATTTAATGTCAAGGAATGCTTCGTCAGAATTTCAATTGTGTTTAAGGATACGATTATGACAATAGTTCAAAATCTAGAACCTAGTTAGTTAGTCAATCTTAATATAAAATGATTGCCGATACTTTTTATGCCCAGAATCACATTCGTTGTTTCTTCGTTGTTTAATCACAGAACTTTATAAAATGTTATGTTAGTTGTCAGCAGAAGGAAAACAATAAAAAACATATGAATAAAAGTAAGATGCATATCATTCCTTTACCACAAAGATTCAGTCAAATAGTAGGTAGGTATATAACTGTAAAATGACTTCGTAACACTTAAAAAAGGTAATCTTATTGTATTAAACATCAGAAATGCATATGGAATACTCGTATATAAGACAACATATTAAAAAGGCATAAATTTTAACATTTTGTTACTTAAACGAAAATTAGTATTTAAAAATATTATTTTAATTTTTTACAAACGTAGATAGTACCTACTGATATTAAAACTTCTTATATATGTATAAACATACTCATTTTTTTTATTATTATTTAAAACATTTATCACGGTAGTATCCCCTCTAGATGTGTCTTAAAAATATCAGGTTATTTTTGATCGGCATCGAGCACGCGTTCCGTGGGTGTATTTTTTCACGTTTCTCCGCGATTAGAATGGTAAACTCCCATCTTTATTGTTCCGTCGGAACTTAAACACATTTTTTGCTGTATCAATAATGACTCTAAAATTTAGTGAAAGGCATTTTTATTTTGTAACATGTGCCCTAGATATTTTTACATAATGACATACATTAAACCGTTTCTATAAAAAGATAGAATTTGAAATGATTCATTCAAAATGTTCTCAATATTAGAAAAGTTTAAAATGTAAAATTTTTAATACTTCTATGAAATATATAACTAAAAGCTTTTACCGACTTTCAGCTATTTAAAATTATTGTTTAGTTCAGACACTATTAGTTTCGAAGAAATTAATTTATTTCGTAAACGAAATGATGAAACGAATGATTTAACTATTATTTTCAATTTCATGTTTGTTTATAGTAAAAGTGCAAACACGCAGCTCCACTGCTCTGAACACAATATGTTACACAAATTCCAGACTCATAATATGAGCTTTACTTTTAAATACTTAAGGCAAGGTCAATTCATTATTAACTAAATTTAATTAAAAAAAAGTTATTATTTAATATCACAATTGAATAATAAATCGTAGTTTTCGAAAATATATGCATACACAAGAAAAAATATCCGTAAAAGAGAGATAGGTACGTATGTGACAGAAAATTACTTAAGGTTTAAAGTAAATTGAGAAACATTTTTATCGTTATATTTAAATGAATAGAAGTGACATATTTTTTAAATTGTATAAGTTTATCGCTTGTCTTTAACAGTCTTTAGACCCAGTGCCCTCACACGAGCTGATTGGAATTTATCGCTAACTTTGAGCGGCGTTGCTTAAACTTTAAACGTTTTACAAAGCTCCCTTGAACTTTGCGCTTGAATTCCTTTAAATAAAAGGAATTTTACTTTCTAATTGTTAAGCTTTGTATTTACATTATTTTACCCAAAATTCATGTACCTACCAACTTCTAAAACATTGTGATCTTATTACTTAAATATTGATATTACATCGATATTCCTGATATTACATCGATAATATTACAGACATTTTTGAATCTCTTAACATGATATCAATATCTGTTAAATGGAGGATGAACCTTTTCTTCTCACCCCCTTTTGAATACAATTAATGAATACCTACTTAATCGATCTCAACATACTGTAATGATTTTAAAATAAATATGATTTTTTATGATGTAGGTACATTCAATAACAGTGTTATAGTGATAAATAGTACAATAGGTTAAATCGAAATTACCTAGAAATATATATTTAGATTCCATAAATATTTTTTTAGTTATGATAACAAATTTAGTATAATTTATGTCGAGCAATCAAATTAGAACGTAATAACAGGCATTATTACACTTAATCATGTCAAAAATCACAAGAATATATAGTATTAATTTTAAAAACGATATATTTCAATTAATGTGTGAAATAAATTATAAATATATTTGAAGAATAATAAATAATAAAAAGTATTATTAGTATTAGTAAATATTCGAAAGGGGTATTATTATTTAGGGTTTCAGGAAAACTTTTTTTCTCCTACCAACATTTTATTGTTCTAAAAAAATAGCTTTTAACAAATATTATAATAAATTGCAAACTCATACTAAACGTTGTTCTTGTCGACGGCTTGTTGTATTCAGCCGGAAGGCAGTACGCATATTTCTGAACCTCTTGGTCTAGTTAAAATGTTATTACTATGTTTTATTGTAATAGAAATACTAATCGCTGGAGTATTATTAATCTTTGGAATACTTTGATTTAGATATTTAATGTTAGTGTATTTAAATGTTATTTCATATTATTCGCTTGTGTTTTATTGCTAAAACAGTATAAATAAGTCAAAATGACTGACTAATGTTGCTGTTATAATTAATAATTGGTATATTGAGTAAAATACACAATATTAGTTGCACTAGTTAATAGTCAGGTAATTAGGTATTAATTTTCGGTGATTTATAACATGTAATATATCCTTACAACTTAAAAGCAGTTTTGAAACTTAAACTACTTAATGAATTTACACTAAGTACAAGTCTTTTCTAATATTCATTGTCTTTATAGGTACGTGGTATTTAAGTTTTACATACTCGTATTGTAATATCAATATTTGGTTTTTAAAAAGTATAATGTAATAGTTAATTCATTTTAAAAGTGTGTGTAACACGTAGGGATGGTGATAATTGTTAAATGATAAAGCAGATAGTTTTAAAATATAAAAAATACAAGCCATAACTGACATCCCTGAGGTCAGAATCAGAGTGAAGTCCATTAAATGTAATTAATATTTGTATAAAACTAAGTTGTGATTAACAATGAATTTATTAATATTGAGATATTATACGAGATGCTGCCCAAGTTTCCACGACAATATGGTATCTCTTTATATGGTAGCTGAACATCCGATATTAAAACTTTTTACAGTCAAGTAAAAATTCGATATGCTAGGCATTGGCTGTTCTTTGATAGAGGTCCTTTTTTATCAATTATTACAAATTACAAATGGACTCTACCAAAAAAATAATCAGTTAAGTCTTTCATTTCAGACAAAAAAATCAAGAATTGAAAATATTTTTTAAAATTACGTTACTAATACTAGTTACTTATTTATTCTTTTAAATCATACCTATGTCATGAATATTTTAATTAATCTCTCAAATCAGATACTGTATATAAATACACAATATTCAAATCCAAAAGATTATCAGGGTTACAGGAAATTTCATTGTATCCTGCGCATTTACATACCTTCATCTGCATCAAGCCATCGATTTTGTTTTGATCGTATCAAGGATTTTTAATAACTACAAAAATATATGTATATAAGTATCCTTTGTCAATATAATATATATGAGATAACATTTTCACATAGTTTTTTCTAAGATATTGTTGATTGTTTATTTTATCTGAACTTTATTAATCAATTGATTTATATAATTATATTTAATAAAGGGTATACATGGCATAGGTACATATATTTTATGTAAAAATAAATTTGAATAATAACTATAATGTTTAAATGTAATTGAAGATACAATATATTTTTACCCGAAATAACTGCAGTATTTTTATACCTAGTCTATAAGTGAATGTATTGTAAGTACAATGACTGGTAGATTTAAATTACATTTTCGCCATGACGTGATAGCTGTAGCAAGGTGTGGTTTATGGTGTTAGGAATATTTTATATCGATATATTAATATCGAATTATTTACAGATTTTTTGTATAAGTTTCAGTTATATTAGAATAGTTTTGATACAGTATTTAAAATAAAAGTGACTTAGACGAAATAAAAATATATATATATTTAATAAAATTAGCATCTTTCTAATATTTTAGAATATTTTTAAAATAAGCTAGCTGACTCGGATATGAAGTGGATGTAAATATATTAAATAATCACTGCAACAAAAACGCCTGCAAAATAAAAAAAGCAATATCTTATCCAGACCCCGCAGGAACTCGTCGGAATGATCAATATCGGTAAGTTACGATAACGTTATCGATAAATTGAACATCACTAAAATCATTCGCGTGACCTCTGCCCTGCCGGATCCACACATGCCTCGCCTCAGGCAATCCCGCCCCACACCTCGGTATCGAAAAGTCGATATTCGATACCATGTCCAAATGTTTTTATTTACTGAGCATACCTATATACTTTTAGATAACTATTGCTTTTTTATTTTGTTTTCATATGAAAAATAATACATAGAGTCGTATTTGCTTACCGATTTTATACTGAGTTGCTTTTGGCTATATTCTTGGTCAGTAAATATTGCTATTATGAATTACAAAATTTAACACAACGGTTTATTGTATTGTTAAGTCCCTTTAATTTTTCGCAAAAATTTGATACAACTATTCTACTTTAAAACATGTGTCCACAATCAAATGCCCATAGAATGTTCATGTTTTATATAATATATATATATAATATAAAAGTTCAAGTCGAAGATGACTTTGATTTATTCCATTCAAATAAACCTCATAAAAACCACAAAAGAATTAGACGTGAAGCACGCGATCCAAAAACATGTGTTCATCATTAAGACACCTCAAGAATAATTCAAATTCCAAGCATTATCCACTGAAAGGCATTCAAACAACAATGTCTAAAAAGTCAGCTTGACTCAATTAAATCTTAATTCGTACAAAGGAGTCGATTAATGAAATTAAGTCGGCATTTACTCGAGTTAACCATCGAATAGCACAAAAGCATTAAATAGTAACAATCGACTCAAAGATTCTCGAAATCTCGTCCCAACAAAGGGCCTAACTAACCCGGCTATAGTGACTATTAAAATTTAATGACATGATTTATTTATAAAAAAATACACACACGAGAAAAGGGTACGATGTTACGATCCATTTTTCATATAACGCAGTTGGTAGCAAATGGTCAAATAAAAAATGTTTAACAGGACCGACACTTTATGAAAAACGCACTCCAACTGCGAGCGGGCTTTGTCATCGGACAGAGAATTTATTCATGCTTACCTGTTGAGCCTCAGCCGTGAATATACTATAAAGAATATTTCATTTTTCTGGATATATATTGCATAATTTTAGGGTATATCGAAAGTTTTGTTTTTTTTTTTATAAAAACAACTAGTCACCTGGAAAATTAAATATAAAAATCATGATCACATACACGAGTATAATTTAAAAAAAGTTTTAATAGTAAAATATATATATAAATATATTAATTATATTAAGCATCTATTTACTTATAATGTATGTTCAAGTAGATTTATTTCCAACAATACAAAAAGTACCTGCATAATAGGTATTAATTGTAAGTCGCTCATGAAAGTAAATGCAAAACTTTCTGGCTGCGCAAAATGTTATCATTTTTGGTCATTCTCTTAGTGGTAGCCGTCTCATTTATAATATTTTATAGAAGTCAACAAAACAGAACTGAGAACATTAACATGCTTGATAAAAAGCATCATGTGCTGACTTTATTATGTTTTTTTTTGAAAATAGTTTAAATTAAACTATGTTTGTGTTCATAAATATCAATACTAAATTATTATATTTGTAATTTTTTCTTTAGTAAAATCAAATAAGATATTGTACACGGATTTACTCGTATAATGAAAAGATTGTACTGGTTATACAGATTATTTTTCAGAGCTTAGGTGTCCTTTTTGTCTATTGCTTATATTTTTTGAAACCCCAAGATATAGAGGTTATATGATTTCTATTTTATGAGAAAAAAAAACAAATAACAATAATCTGGAATTCTCTCTGTTGTTTACAAAAGCAACTGAAAAATTTATAATAGATTTATTGAAAATAAACATTATTTACACACACAAAAAATGCAAGGTTGTTTTGTGTAAAACAAAAACAAAAATAGGAAGCCAGACATTACAATAAGAACTTCAATTAAGTATGACAAAAAATCAGATGTTTAATTCACTTGTTTTTTTACTTTACATTTCATAAGATATTTAATATAAAATATTTGTCATTTAATGTTTTCAAACATTCATATATTTGTTTGTGAATAAAATAATAAAATGAAACTTAATGTATATTTATTTATGAATAAACTTAAACTAAATATATATTTATTCATTTATTTATTAAACTTAATAATTAATAGAATGTACATTAATCATAATATTATTTGAAAAAATGGTGAGATTCATGATATGCTAGCGTGGGATCAAGCAGACGAAGAGTCGCCAAACAAAACACGAATGCAAAAAACATAAGAGTAGCAGAAACAAAATGAATTTTCGAAATATCTATCCTCAAATTTGTTAAGGTCACCATGACTAGACATTCCCACATGTCAACGTTTATTGTATTGTAGTCAAAAATAGTAGCGACAGCCCTATGACAAAGGGTGTTACGAAACTTAGCACAAAAGTTTTTTCAGTCAAGTGAGAGCCAAAAAATCATAATAAAGTATTAAATTTATTTGAAATTTGAGCACCTGTCACTAATTACCACCTTTTGGCGGCGATAGCTTTTGTGATACCAAATGTGAGCATTATGAGATCTTTTTGAACGGGGGCTCGAGAGATAAATAATATAAAGTGTTGCATTATACCCGCTTTGTATGGATATTAAAAGAATTTAGGATAATATTTTTTTTGTTATGAAATTGATTAAAAAAGGATCGGCAACATGTTTTGGGTTTTTGTATATTCTTTTTTAGTTTAAACATTAATGTTTCGTTACTTTTAAGTACTTACAACTAATGTTTAATGCAATTTTACTGTAACAGGATCATAGTTTGACTTGTAGTTCTAGAATAAAATAGACCAAATTGTCTAGATACCTCTGATATGTGCTCATCCGTTTTTTTAATAAGTCACTCAACGTTCCGATACATTATCTATGAATGTATTCAAATTGATGATTGATTTGGACAAGCGGCTTGTATGATTGAATAGAGATACATAACATTAGTGGTACATTGTGTGACCTACGACCTGTGTCGACACGTGGGTGTGATTCTTTATGAGAGCTAGTGTTGGATGTGTTTTTGTAACTTCCTTTGGATAATAAGTTAAATATAATGAGGGCTGGCAACACTTTGTTTACCTATTAACATGAAATGTTATTCTCACTAGCATAAGTTTCTTAAATTGAAAGAATTGTAATAAGTTATGTTATTAACTAATTTCCACTTTGCCTTATCAATTAAATACGTTTAATAAAACTTTACTACTACTACTACTACTACTTGCTTACTGGCTTACACCGGCCACTGATCTATAACGAACTCACTTAGGACATAAACCGAGAACAAAAGGGAATCTTCAGAACATAGTTTTTAATTATCAAGACCATAAAATTCCATAAAATATTAAAATTCATCGAACACTGGGACCAATTAAGGCTGAGGTCTGAGATCGGCGCAGAGCCGAAGTTGTAACATATTGCCCTTCCAATTAAGGAGGTACTCCCTGCTGTTTCTACCGGAGGACCAAATAGCTATAGCACGATTTGACCTGTACCACTTTACACCTCATTAGGATTTGACCCTTATTACAATAACTTTAGAGTATACATCGAAAATAGGAGCGACTTAGAAAACTATTACTAATGCCCTCAAGTCATTCTGCACTATTTCATAGTTTGACTACCTACGCGGCGTTGACAATAAAAAATTATACAACTCGCGAGCGTTGTCTTCAGACTTATTTATTATAAACTGCTACGTCGTCTAATCTATCCTTTTCTAACGATAGATATGTACTTGAATATCATATTAAAATACATATATTTAATTATTATTTATATTTAATATAGGTATGTACCCAGTCTCAGGGATATTTTTCTAAAGATAGACTTTGCTGTACATAATTATTAAACAGCATATATTTTAATATTCCTTGTTATCAATATATGTCTGTGAATATGACTTCAACTACCGAAGAAATAAATATTTCTTCCTTATTTAAAATTTATTTAATATAATGTATATGTTATAGTTAAATTACATATTTCGCTGGCAGAATAGTAGTATTCAAACCACGAAATGTAATGTTAAACCAGCTAGTACAAGACAATCCTATATTTAAACATCAACGGAACTAACAATGTAGTACTTTATTGCTCTCACAATTTATTGTATCTTTCGTAAACGGTACAAATTATGCCATAGCATAGAGAAGTTCTCTAAATCATTTCCCACGCGCCGAGATAAGCTATTTGTCTTCTGCTTGACTGATGTTTATTGTCAGTTAATTAAAAGTAAACAATATATATAACAATGCTTTTTAGCATGTCTGTTTGTGAATATTTTTTTTATTATATGTTTTGATATAATACGAATAGATTTGGTTAATCGTTTAGCCTCAGTAGCGCAACGTAAATAATTACATATTTTATATTTCTTTTCTTTTAATGGTGCTTAAAACCTACAAATATTATTAGACTTTAGGTATACACTTTGATAATTATTAAAAAAAACTTTTTTACAAGAAATAACAATTTATTTACTCAGTTAAATTCATTGATTATAGTTTCTTCACTGCTATTTTTTATACCGAAAAACATCTAACACATCTTCTACAAGGTTTTCTTATGTTTATAATGTTTTATAATGTTTATAATGTTTATAATGTTTATAATGTTTTATAATGTTTAGTTATACAGTTAGAATACAAATAATAGCCTCAAGTCAGCGCTAATATTTTGCAATCAACAATCCTGTTTCAGAATTAAAGTAATGTAAACTCAAAATGTTATTTAAATATGCATTAAAGTCAGAAGGCAATCACAGAAGACACGTTAGAGACGACTGTCGCCTCCAGCTACATTTGAAGATACTATAGGTTTTTTACTAAATATACAGAGTAATAAATAGCTAGACGGAATATTTATTGAAGATAAAATAAATAAAATTGACATGACTGAGTAAGTAATATATTGTTGTATGTTTGTTCTTCTTTTACGTCGCAGCGTATTAACATATATTTATTCATTCAGCCAACGTTTAAGTGTCACAGACAAGACTAGACAGGACAGGAAAGCTGTAAATATTCACGCACATTTACCTGTGACAACTATTTTTATAACATACTCGAAGAATATGCAGTATTTTATGCAAATTTATAATTACCTTAGCATACCTTTGCTATTCCAACAACATACTAACAGCTCGGCATTAACTATTCAGCATCAGTAAGTTCTGTTATGAACCTACTCTATGTAAATCCATTCATTTCTTACTTTCATTTGTAACATCAATTAATTCTTTGTTTCAATGTGTCAGTGTTAAATTGAGAAGCAAACACTGGTAACTTAGAGACAAACAAAGAATGACAAACGAGCTGTCCCTCAAAATACTTAATGAACTCTCGAGCAATAACTAATTGTATGAGTTTTTATGAAGTCTATTAAAGCTAGTAAATCATTATTTAAGGTTTTCAATACTTACATACGTTTTAAGCTTTAACACATAATTGTATATTTAGGCGAAACTATTTTACACAAAACATAACCTTGAATGTAAATTGTTTTTACATTCATTCTGGTCATTCATTCATATTAAGTTATTCGCCTATAATTTTATAATTAAATTAAAATACTACAATTACTTACAATTATTATGATAAACAAATTTTCTTAAAATTCAAAAAGAATAATAATTATTTTAATGTTCTCCACGAAAAGATGAAATCATATTCAATCTCGGATATCTCATTAAAACACGCATAAACTTGCGTCCATTGAAATGACAATGGTGTTTTAAACCCCGGTGATTTAAATTATACGCCACGCGTCAAACCAGTGAGTAAATCACACGAGTCGTAACAAGAGTAATGATTTATAGTGAACAATTAAAAACGTTGCTTAGGTCACTCTCGTAAAAAATATAAGCATAATGAGAATAAATCGATTCGCCACACATGTCACCCAGCATAAAATATTCTTGAAAGATTCTCCAATTGTTAGATTCAAGATGGTAAATCATTATTTGGAGGACTTTTGGGTAAATGTTCAGTGAAAACATTTTGTCGCGATGAATAGAGTCATAACTCTACATTTTTAGGGTTGTGATTTCGGTTTAAAGATATTTGATACATTACTGTAACTAATTTGAGGAAGTCAACATTATTTAAAACTTAAACTTCAAAATAATATTCTTCAATTCTTTATTTTCCATACACGTACATATTTTAAATGTATTTTGTAAACTGACTCTTTTTGTCGCGATATCAAACTCAGAAAACATAAATCTCTTTTATAATTAAACTGATAATGATAATCTTTTATAATTAAACTGATAATGATGCCCTTAGTAAACGCAGAAACGACTAAAATTCAAATTCAATCGAAGTAGTGTCGTATCAATCTACAAGAATTCAGAACCAAAACTCTTAGTCTTAGAGAAATAAAAATCATTCAATAATAATTGAGACAAAAAAAAAATTTAAGTTAAACAAAAAATGTAAAAAACATACATATCTATCAAATTTAACCTAAACAATTGTTTACTCAGAAGCAAAAGTATTAAAAAAAACAAAATCATTAACAGCTCAAAAATAATTAAACTTTATAACATCCCCGCCTATTTTTGGCTACCAAAAGCACTCCCGTTTTGAATTCTATTAAAACTTAATTAACTTTTTCTGTTAAGTTATAAATTTTAAATGAGCCTTCAGACGAAGGACTCGATTTGTTTGCTACTTCTAAACGTCACTTGTGCGATGATAAATGCGATTTTTGGTGAGGCATTTAGTTTTTGAATGACAAAACACCGACAAAGATAATAGCATTAAAATTGGTACGATTAGTTAATAAAACAAACGTGGCATTGAATAATAGCTCTTATAATTATTATTGCTAATTTATAAGTATCGAAATTAATCTATTTTTTTCATTTAACAATAAAAGATATGTTTAAGATTGTTATCTTAAAAAATTAAGGGAATGGAAAACCTAACTAACATATTACTATAATTAATAATAATAATATTAATGACTATTAAATACGCAATATGATCAGAACGCAATCGTTAAATCATAGCAGATTTCATAAATAGTATTAATTTTAAGTAATTTTGCCTCTATATTTATAGGAATTCCATACATGCGGCCCCGAGGGACCGAACCATATTTCACGGTGTCCATGCCATGGTTTTGGGACACCCGCTGTGCTCCTGAATTAAGTAAAAGCCTTCCAGCTCTTGTTTCTTAATACCTAGTTGGATAAGGCTGTGTCTATAATAACAAATCGTGTTTCATTTTATATTTTTATATCATTATTTTCAACTTGAAATACCTATGTAAGTACTTGGTAGTTATTTAGTATAAACGATTCAGTCACATTCTGTATATACTTATAATTAAAGTTTATTATGGTATGTACATTACTCATAGATTATCTATAGAAACTAAACTGATACTCTTATATACTAATACCTCTTACTTATAATTACTGATAAGTCAAATCATAATGTTCTCATGCTTCATCTCTAAATGCATATAAAATATTACTTTATATAATGTTTGTAAAAAAACAAATCTTCCCACCACATATCCAGTAAGTCCACACCTTTACTCACCTTAATAGATGTCTCGGTCTAATTTAACATTTGACGTGTTTTTAATTTAGCGTCCTCGCCTGCGGCTTCCACCAAATAACGTGCATATATACAGGGTGCTCATTACCGCCTCATTTGAATAATCTGTCTGTTTGTCCTTTTTATGGATGTTTATAAAAGGCACGTCATTTTTGTTTCTAAATATCGGTTAAAACTATCCGATTGATGTTGATTGGATTTAGTTGTAATGGTTATTTGTTTTGGTTATGACCTAAGAAACCATATATAAAAACAAATCGACAACTACCTACATAATGTATTAATAGATGGTGTGTTTTTTTTATGTTAGCTACAGTAACACAGTGCCATATTTCATTTTAAGTTGTAATATATCGCGAAAGTTGATAAAGTAATAACTCAGGGTTGTGACACAACCTGTGACTCATACCGGTACAGACAACTCTGCGGGGTCATCGGGGGTCAAACGCTCAACTTTGACCGAAGCGCGCCGACGCCGAAATATCTCGCACTTTTTTATACAGCGCTGTATATGAATACTGTTGTAAAATAACAAAACTGTAGCACTTGTAAATGTATAGCTCATCTGTTACTTACCTCTCTTTAGGGCTTAGATTTCTTTACCATGTTGCTTTTTAAAGTTAATTTTATATAATTCTCCGTATACTTGTTTGATATAATGCACTTCTTAGCCTATTTTGGCGTTGTGGTAACTACACTTCACGATGAATTGACAGATCGACTCGACTGTTCAAGACGATATATATATGTCTGAGTCTCGTCAGTGTAGAAAAAATATATTGAAAAAATCTCATATACCTCTATGATATTAAAACATCTAGACAACAACAGTGCAGTAATGATAACACTACCAACCTTTCTATAATTAGAAAGGAGGCTTTTAATCAATGGAACGAGTTTGAGCATAATTAAAATACTTTATTATAATATAATTATTACATTAAAATATGTTTTAATGAAATAAAACTTCCATGAATGATAATAATTCTGTAGAGAAAAGAGAGAGCTTTTCGTTTGAAATTACAACTTTAAATACTATTGTTGCATTAAAATTATAATTATGTGTTATTTTATAAATACACCCACCAATTGTCATTATTTTTTCTCATAGAATTTTATTAAAAGAGTTTAAAATTAAAAACGTTTTATCTAAGAGATCGTAGAATTTTAGGTAATACCTACAAATTGTACCAAATTATCTAATCCTATGTAGTTCCATCACAGTTGATAGTTCTTTACATCACACTTCATAGTTCTTCAAATATTTTTACACGGTGCTATAAATGACAGACAAACATTATATTTAGAAAAGAATGGGATTTGGTTCAGAGGGTCATATTTCCGCAATACACAAGCAAACAAGCAACCAAAAAAGTTCTATCCTCTATTTAACATTCTTAGGAGATGAATTTTAATAAGAGATGAATTTGAGACTGAGAGCAATAGTGAGAATTATATATTGACACATACATAACATATCTTATATTACACTTAGTTGCATACCAAAATTTCTCGTAAAATTATATTCTTTCTTTATAAAAAAAATATTAATTTACAATTTTAGCAAACAAAAAGGATTAACACATTCTTTTCTAACGCTGGTCTAGAATTATATAACCTATAAAATTCTAGTCCAGTTCGTAAACCCCAATATTTCAAACTTTTGTTCTTTTGCGTTTTGTACCCTTTATATTTAATCATATCATTTAAAACCTATGTTTCGGATCTATATAGCACAAATTCGATTACTTATAAGAATGTATATTGATATAGATGTAAGCCAATACTACACTTTTGTTTACTGCACACAGAAGTTTTTGTGTAAAAAATACTATCATTTGTTTCTTTAACAATAGGTTCCATTTATTGATTTCAAATTCATATAAACATCTATTTTAGTGGGCAAGTTGATGACATATTATGTCTATAATATGTCAAAGTATTAACAAGTTTGAACGATATTTCATAATAACGCCTTATTTAATATTTAAACGCCAGCCGATATATAACAATAGTATTAGCTCATTTACTAACAAGTTTAGGTCCTTAAAGAAAATGAATAATTTATTAGTAACAGTCTAAATCTGACGGTCACTAAGTAAATCACAGCTCAAAACATAAACCGTGCAATTGTATTAACATCTACTACTTACAACACTCATAAATTAAGAAAATAATCGTGTTTAAATCATTCATTTGCAAAGCAAACACGATTCTACAAAAGACTAAAATAAATATTCGACGACTGTATTCACAAACATATTTTTTTACAATCCTTTGTCAGACAAACAAGAAAAATGTCACCAAAAAAATCAATGACCTTCCACTTTGCAGTTCATCAGATTTTTTTATATATTTATCGCCACCCTTTTAAGTTGAAATCGCGCCAATACATTTGGTGTCCACCTAAAACAAATAATTTGTAATCCTGAATTATGTGCTGCTGACTGCATACATTTAAAAGATATGGATCTGGAAATTAGTGATGGGGGCTTACATAACAATTTGTCGATGATTTTTTGATATTAAAAAAATAATAAAATAAAATAATTATTGAAGGAATGCTTTTTGTAAATTAATTCACTTTAATTTAAAAAAAACGTTACAGATGCCATATTAATTTCTATTCTAATTTTGAGCTTAGGATATGCTATGTAATTTTTATGTATGATATTAATTTTAAGTATATTTTGTTGCATTTAATTTATCGACTATTTCCTCACTATTATTAAGTCATCGACAACAACAAATAAAAATATCGATGTGTCGCTTTGCCCCCGACCTTTCCCGATTGGCGTGACTATTTGTCACCTCAACTCGACTCCTGTACGAGTACGCTGCAAACATACTGATTCGCATCACCAATTTACATTTAAAACGACGTAAAAGCCGTTGAACAAACATTCAAAACTCAAATATATTATGTGCTTAGTAAAGTTTATCTTTCCTTGAATATTTAGCGATATCAGTGGTTTTATATTGTAGAGCAAATCAATTCATTGCTATTGTCGTCGGGATCATGTTATTCTAACTACATGCATTTGTTTGAATCTTAATTTAAGAAAAATTATAGTATATTTGTCTATGATACTTTAGTTGTTATCTATGTCAAACATACTAAAACTAAAATAAAAATAAGTTTAACTAAATGTATCCATATAATTGTGACAATTTTTAACATGTCTGTAGGTAATTTTTTTTGCCGATTATGAAATTGACCAATATAAATAATAATAAATATCATAATAATAACAATACAAATAGTATCACAGAAAAATTACAAATGATTAAGTGTCTAATCTAAAATACATGAATTCGTGGAAATGTTATGAACATAAAATAGAGTCGCTATTAGACACACTAATAATAAAAAAAAAACTTATTTCGAGTCAATCGACAGTTGGACAAGAAAATAATAGTTAATAATGACACAAACTATAAGTTAGTTTGTAAGATCTAATAAATAAGATTTATAATGGAATGTCAACATTAAATTGTCCACCGAGATCGGGCGCCATATTGTAATGGTTTATTCGAGTCTCATAGAAGAACTATTAAGTAGTTTTTGTATATTAACTACATAACTCCTTTATAAATTGTTCGGTAGACACGATTAATGTTATATTCCCCTCTTCTTCTAGCTATTTATGTATACAATAAACTAGATTATATTTGCATTTTTAATATAAAAAAAATTAAAAATAAAATGTTTTAACTATACTTGTTGATAAATATCTAATTATTATTTCTAGTAACAGTCTACTAGGTTTAGGCATTTTATTCAATTAAACATTTTTACACACAAAGTTTTTTATGTGCAAAAAATATACAGGTGACATTCCTTTGAGTGTTGAATCCAGAAAATGTTAATGCTATTGTCGTGATAGTAAAGTTCGAGCGTAGGACGAACGAACGAGTCATCGAATGAAATAGTCCGCTCTGAACGAATGGGCCACGAAATAATTGTTCAGATTTATCTCCGTGTTTTATGGCACGGTTAGGAATCTTCCAATCATTAACTATAACGACCGATATCGTAGAAGAAATAATGTGCCCAAGCAATTTTGTAAACAGAAACAAAATTCCAGTATCAAAATTGATTGAATTTGTCTTAATTATAGACATGTTCCAGTGATATGAATGGAGTGTTGGTACTCAAATCTACCTAATCATAAATAACAACTCAAACGAATTAAGTTGAGTACCGCAAGACATTCATTATTCTTCATAAGACACTCACTCATCTAATGATACTAAAACTCCGACTACCGAAATAATAAACATCAATCAAAAGCCAAACCATTAATAAAGGATATCAATCACATTGTCTATAACGAATTTGATTTTATGCAAACAGAAGAAACAAAAGTATTAAAAATTAAAGGGAATAACATTTGACGTGTACCTACCGTGCAATATAAGGAGGATTCGATTAGTCATTATTTGATTTTATTCGGCGGACTGGTAAGGCCCCTGGGGAGAGGCAGTGGGGGGTTGCACGAGTGCTCACTATATGCTGGTCATCAAAGAAACCATCGACACATTGTAAACCTGAAATAAACAAGGTCGCATCCTGTATCGACATTGATGCACTCGACTTTGTAGTAGTCTTAACAATAATATGTATGTGTTCAATTATCTTGATAGTACCTACATGTATACCTATGTATGAGGAAAATCAATACAAATCATTTTAGATTTTTTGTTATTTTTTATGCAAATCATTTATTGGGTCATTATAATGTAGTCACTTATCGTCGGTCCATCAATTTTAAGTTTTTATTTCATTACCAGTTTCGGGTACAACATGAAATATGACGCCATTGAGATAATATTAATATGCAATAACAATGATTTTACGATTAATTTTACATTATGATTTATGATACCTACAACTAAACAAAACCGCAACATCTCGATACAAAGGCTTAACACTTTTAAATGTACGTTTGATTGCAGGTAGAAGTCAATTCCAATCAAAGAACTGCACACATTAATTAACTCATACAGAAGTATTAAACTTCGAGGGGGGCTAATTAGGAATAAGCAACCTTAACCTAAGGAGATTAAAGAAACACAAGTACCGAGTTCATGCAACATAATTTACCGACTTTACATGCTCATTTGATTAGCCGGCGCGAAAGGGCAAATCCTGTATTAAGATAGGTAATGAGGTTAAATTCATCTTAAGCATTCACATAGTAGTAAGTCAGATGCAAATGCAATGAATTTTAAATTCTACCAAGGAGCCTTACAGTATTTATTAGGAGCAAGGATCTAAAAGTTGCTGACGAAAGTGCGGTAGAAAATTAAGTACAAAAAGGTACAATATTTAATAAGGAATAGTGTGTAGTGAACTCTATTTATAGTGTATACAGAGTTTATAATATAAAAGTGGTTGTTAATGAAAGGAAGAAAGAAGTTAACGATGGATTGTGTGGTAAGTCGGCACCCTGCTGCCGCGGACCCCAACCGCGCCTATCACGGACAAGACATCGATTAGTGATCGACTGAATTCAATTGCTTGGAGAGACATGATTCGATACCGTCAAATCGAGACGAACGATCGAGATATGTATTGTTAGAATTTTTGAAAATTTGCATTTTAAGAACGTCACGTCAACGACAACGCTGAGTCACCTGACAAATGAAAAGAATCGATCGTGTCAGATATCGAGATGCGTTGACCGTAAGCTCCGTTTTATTATTGTTGTAATATGATTACTGTCAACTAAAATATTTTTTACGGAAAGATTCCATTTTATTTCCTTCGCATTCGTCATTACATTTTGATTTTTAAATTTACGATTTTGTATTGTGAGTATTTATTATAACTCCTACGATTTTAAGAATAGTATTGAGCTCATAATCAGTATCGTTACAAATTATGATTTATTTATTTATGTTGCGTGCCACAGCTTTTATATTAAAAGGTATTTTATATCACGCATGCGTAATATGTTATGATATTTTTAGTTTATTATCTTAAGTCATGACATCACCATGAGGTACGCGGTGATAGTTACACTTTATAAAAAAAATAATTGACGGTTTATTACGATACCTACTGTATGATATATAGCTTTAGGAATTAGTTTTAATTTTCAATATTAAACTAAAATATACAAAGGTTATTTATAAACCCTTAACATGGATTTAATTTTACAGCTGATAGTATTTATACGTCGGTCATATTAAACTTTATGCTTTATTAAATTAACTTCACAGCACTTGTTTTATATACATGAACATTATTATAAAAAATAAACAAAGTAAAGATTAATTCAATAATTTGTACATGTTAGTTAATATTCATAGCAGCAAGATTCCTCAAACAGGGAACAAGAAAAATGTTGCAGACTC
This sequence comes from Napeogenes sylphis, assembly GCA_959347405.1. Lineage (NCBI taxonomy): Eukaryota > Metazoa > Arthropoda > Insecta > Lepidoptera > Nymphalidae > Napeogenes > Napeogenes sylphis. The sequence goes on from OY365783.1 coordinate 4,776,363, forward strand.
TCCGCAATTATCCTATTTATAGATCCCAAATGAAGTAACAAAAGCCAACATGCAACTATTATTTATGAAGCCATACATACTTGTATATTATAATACATTTTGCGTTCACAACACAGTAGGGCACCAGTTAATGTAATAAAGGATTTGAATAACACCATTAATAATATCGTGGCTTCGACTATTCATACAAAATAACTTGGCTGGAATCTTTTAACTCAATTTATAAACGATGCCATGTTCAATGATATTTTAATTAATTTGATACATATTATAAAAATAAATATTATGAAATATTTACGTACTCAATAGTTTGAATGCTTTCATTAAATCTTTTTAGTTATCTTTTTCTTTATCTAGAATTTTTGACTTTACTATATTTTTTCTGTACCTGTAATATCTTTGACATACCTAAAATTAAATAAAATTGAAAAATAAATAAGGTATTTATTTAACACTAATGACCCGGTCCGGCTTTGAGCGCGTGAAAACATTGCAGAAGCTGCAGTTAGAGCCACTACTGAACCAATAAGTCGTGGAATAAATCGTCCAGTATAAACATATTTTCATTGAAAACTAGTCCTATATTACATTATAATTCATACTATAGTACATTAAAGTATGTAACTATATTCAATGTATACAAACAATATTGTAAATTTTTACAATAAAGGTTTTTTCTTTAAAATTTATTTACTACAAGGTTAAAGAGATACATAATTAGAATTTCAAATAACCTGTTCTTTGTTTACCACATATGTTTTATAATTTAACAGCTACGATACGACTCATTACTGAAGAAAGCTAGTGAATACACGACATACGATACGATATCGTATGAACGAACTTGTCTAGCCTTTCTAAAACCTTTTAAGAACCAATTGGGCGTCTGACAGTGACATGTTTTGGTCAATTCAAGCGTACAAATCGAATTAATTGTGACTTCAGCATTATATCGTGCATCTTCATAACAAAAAGGTATTTATTTTAAGCATCAATGTTTATACGAGATACGATCTTAAATAAATAATGATATCGACTTTAATTATAATTGTTGTTGAGTACAAGTTAATGAAGACTTGTTTATCGGCTTCATCTTCTGTATCACCGAATTTGGGTTTATATTAGTAAGTGGTATAAAGTAAATAGAAATGTAAATCGTTTTTTTTAATATATTAATTTTTTTACTTCGTTTAATTGATTGATTTGGCAATTGCAATTTTGCAAATGATTGATGCAATTGATGCAGTGTGAATAAGACTAGAAAATTAAACTTAAGGGGACTATAGAAAAACATAGATATATAGTCACCATTCGAAACTCTATAACACCTGACTTAAATGAGAAACTCATGGCTCTACAAATGGCTGTGCTTATGCCTTTTGCTATTAACAAGAACCAAGCCGTCTGTAATTGCAAAACAAAACTTTCAAATAAGACATTGCGTTAAATAATTAGGTTAACACACCACGATATTTATTATCTGTTTATGTCTATTAACATAGAGTTGTTGCAAAAGAAAAATATTTATTAAAAGATATCGGAGGGTAAGAAAGATTTTGAGAAGGAATAAGTAATTACAGATAGGCTGATTATTATTAGAAGCCGGGCAAAAAATCCAAATTTCACGGTAATGAATTTTGTGAAAAATATAACACTGAGATTCTGTCACAAGCTGTAATTTCCAAAACACATTTTGTTGGTCTTATTTGTTATAGAGGAAGGCAATAAATATTTATAATTATTCACACCTTCGTATTACCGTAGAGGATAATATAAAAGAAATGTAAGTTGTAACAGCTCTTAAAGTATAACTGCAATTCAAATTATAAAACTGAATTGCAATACAGTTTATACGAAACAACACAATATTAATCTAAAATTAGTTTCACTTAAACTGTAATACTGCAATTATAAAAAAGCTCCCAAGCGTTTATTTAAGAAAATATAATTGATAAGCATAAGCCTGCGACCTCTAGGTGTGCATCCCCGTCGCTCTATCAACTGAGCTATAGTGTCGATATGCCTGATGAATTTAGCATGTAGATAAGTGTCGTTTTTGGAACATCTCATCTCAAGCTTTATCAAAGTTTCTTAAGATTTGGTACTTGATTTCTATTAGGGCTAATATTTTTAATGGACTGTCTAAAAGAAAAAAAAAAAAAAATATCTTAATATTCAGTAATATTAAAATCTATGCTAATATTATCATATTTTAAAACAAACAACAGAAATTTAATATTTCATTATGTTACTGTAAAAGGCCCGCATTTTATAAGTTAGATTTATATGACAAAACTTTTATTAAAGTTAGTCTAAGAATGTTTGATATGTAAATTATATTTTTTTAATAATATATAAGGAAATTAAAACCGAACTATTTTTTATCACTTTTATAAATAATTTAAAAATTAACACGCTTTCAGTACATTTAACTAATTGTGATAAATCTAACTTAACCCTGGAATTAATAATAATAATATGAAATTGTAATGTTATAACTTTAAATCTTAGTTTGTACATTTATATAAGAGATTCTTAATTGTAATAATTGTAATTGTAATAATTAATTATCAAACGAGAATTACACCAAATTCAAAAACTCACCTTTTGGCCCACATACATGTATACATATTAATATTCGAAGGTATTCTCATGATCGTTACACAGCCATTAATGATCAAACATGAATAAACATTGCAATCGGCTGGTAAAGTAAGTAATTAAAAAGATAATTTCAGACAAATCTTTAATGCTCGTATCGTAAATCGCAAGAAGATTGTCTCAGCAATAAATCCGTTTTTGCTTCACCATTTTACAAATAATCCATAACTAAAGAGTTGAGTGTAATATCGATATAAGATATGTGTCGATACTTTGTCCGTTTCCTATAAAAAATATTTTATGCTTAATCAAAATGTTTTGTCAAGTCAAATTTCCAATGTCGTATCAGATTACAAATTTTATGAGATTTTTATATTGTAGTTAAAATTTAAACGCGTTGTTTATTTAAATTTCTGCATTGTAGCTTCGCATTTTTTAAATTGTCTTATTTTGATTACCAAGTTTCATTGAATTTTGTGGCAAGTTATATAAATAAGGTAGTTTGTTAATATTTTTGTGGATAAAAAACATTCAATTGTCCATGGCATATAAAAATGTAAATTGGTTTTACATTTTTTCATTGCAAGTATTTTGTTTCTTAAAGGGAATACAAAAGCAAGAAGCGATTATTTAAATTAAAATAAGGAAGACGGTTATAGCTTCGTTAAGATACAAAAAAATACAACCTTAACTAACATAAAATCCCAAGTTTGATAACCAATGAAACATCCATAAAACATTGGAACACTGGAAAAACGATAACGTGTTTTACACCGGTATTTGTATCCATTCTTATCATTATGTTATGTCATAAATTCATCGACACGTACGCAGTAATTCACGGCACATCACTATTTCGAAATCGTGTGTGGTAAAAAACAAAGAATCGATCTAAAGTTTTATTTACTTAAATGTGGTTGTAAAACATAAAAAAATCGTTTTCTACCAAACTTTAATTGCCGGCAATGAAATAATTAAATGTGACAATCGTAAAACACAGCCGCATAAAATATATAGGTAGGTAGGTACACTATTTAGTTATACAGGTACCCTATTTAGTTGATCTATCTCTGAGTGTGTGAGATTCATTTTCTTAAGATACTATGATGGTATCTTTATTAATTATATTAATAACAATTCAGTTAATTAAATGTAAAGTATATGTAATATAATGTAATGTAAAGTATACGTCAAAACGTCAGAATACATACCATTTAAATAAACATTTATATACAGTAGTTTTATTTAGGATATGCTACTTATAGTTTTTGTGTTTGTAAAAACACTACTGAATGTATCTAAACTGTGGAATTTGATACTGAGAAGGTCATAAAAGAATAATGATATTAGTCATATATTTGTCCAGACTAATGTCAAAATAACTTGAATATTTTTTTAATAAAACTAAATTTAACAGTAAAGTTAATTTATAGAGGTTCCGAGATCTTGCAGTTACCATTTATTATTATCTTCATTGTTATCCCATTTATAAGTGTAGCTAATTGGCTGCAACTAGTAAGAACATATACGGACTAACAGGATACGGGGTACCTACTAGTGATGTGATGTACCTTACTAGTGATGGAAAAGTAAAAATAATGCTATTTCTTTATATCCTTAAATGAGAGGAAGAGTCAGACGCTCCAATCCGTTCCTGAGTTCTTGTTCAAAACACTTAATATATTAAATATATATAATGCAACATATTTAGGTAGGTACTTAAACTATTTATATATCACTTTGAACGAAGGTTCTGCCATCAAATAGGTTGTTTACTTATTTACTATTTCTTTAATACAAATTATTATTAAAATAATATTCCTTACTAATACATAAGCATGAATTAATAAAACATAATTTTCCTAAAGTAGAACAAAATATATTACTTAAAAAAAAATCCTTAAACGACATTCCAGTCAGCCATTTGACATTAGTACCTAATCATAAAAGCCCTCGCAATAGCATTAGTGTTGTTATTCCATATCTGTTTACATCAAGAACAAGCGAGAAATTGCCGTTTTAGACACACCTATTTAGAGCAGAGTACAGACATTACAATACTCTCTAAATTATAAATATGATATTGTAAAATACACCTATCGGCCAAAGAATTTAGAACCAAAATTGTTTGAAAATTATGAGCATTTGTACTTCCTTTGCCTTAGTTGTAGATTCTGAGCTTTGTTGAGAGAATTGAAATGAAACATTGAATACACTTATTTGGTGTCAAGTGAACATCTCCTGTATAATGGTAACGCTGAAATAGAAATATTACTTTGAAATAAGGTGTTTATGTTTTGTAATTTATATATCTCTAAATTATGGTACGACACTGTTGAGATCTTCATAATTGTATATTTTTATTCTACAAAATAAATATCTAGTTGATATTTACTAGTGTATCTCCTTAAGTAGATATTAAATTAACTTATAATATTTTTTTTTGTAATGATTATAAGTATGATTTAATATAGTATACATAAATATATGTATAGGTGTATAGGTAATCGTATTATTGTCAAACCAATTAAACCAATCGTATTATTGTCATCGATGAGAATCAAACCTGAGACATATCCCATATCAGAGTATTTACTAGAGTTTCTTTCGTTTATAATACAATGAAGGTTTTCTTCTGAAACCAGTGGATTTGAAAATTGTAGGCAGATTTTATGGCAAATAATTTGAGAATTTCACGCATTACGTCATAACTTTTAACAGACTTTAATAACATAATGAGTATACTAAGCAAATTCGTGCTGTTGTTTTTATAAAAAGTTCATGCGATAACCAACTTTATTCACAAATGAATTAAGACCAAAATAGTATCATATACGAAGCCTTTTATCGAGAAGTTTCCGGTTTTAAGGCGTTACATCGAAGTGATGCAAATTGACTATGATGCTCTTATTATTAAGTTGATCGCAAACTTGGATAAGCTGGTATTTTTCAAAAATATTTTATATGATGTACAAAACTAATCTACTAGCCTACTAATATAATATTCTAGAAATACACTACAGAATAACTTTTAATTTTATATTATTTACATACTTTCCTCTATGGGCTTATGTTACCATTTTTGTTTTTGTTAGGGATCGCTACATTATTTTCGTTTATGATTTCCGAACTATTAACATTTTACTATAACCTTTACTCTTATAAGAGTATGAAGTGTTTTATGCTAGTGTGAAGACTGCCTAAAATAAACATTCATGCTATCCCGAGCACTCGGACCATTACTATTATAACTTACATAATCGCACTTTAAATTTACAATATGTTCTCAATCAAGTAACGTTATTTATAGCATGTTTTATTAATTTCCTAAAGTTTTTTTTTTATATTATTAAAATATAAATGTTATATTGGTGTCCATAATAATAATTTTTAAATGCATAATTTTCATCAATACCATACCTAAGTATGTTCGCATTAGTTGTAGATAAATTAATTTTATATCTGCTGTGAGTCGTGCGCGCGCGCAGCCTCCGGGCGACGGCGGCGTGGGAACGAACGGACAAACTGAGATCGTGTCATCCCTAGTTATAAAAGTAAAATAGACTAACCTGCTATCTGATGAATGTTAGTTTCTAATCTTACTTTAAGTTCTACAAAACTTTTGTTATTATTTATTTGTAATATCCCGGTTATATTGAAAACAACTTGATATTGACCTTTGGGAATCCGTAATTTGTTTTACGTTCTCAACAGACATTCCGTTGTTTGATTCCGTGTGTGGGTCGATTAAAGTATAAAGTTGAATGAACGGACGTAACAGATATACTTAGGACATACCTTGTACGTTACATTATTTATTTAGATATAACCTATATCTGCTTTAATAAATAAATATATTGTAATAAATATTAAAGAAAACCTAATTTTACGCAATCTTTCTTACAGGGTGCTTGCAATTACATTTTCCTATCCGTTTCTCATGTCAATTGCAAATTACCTACTACGCTCTATCGGAGCATGCTGTATTGTCTGTGGGCATCCATCGAGACTGCGAATTGCAGAATTAGTTAAACTGTGCAATTGTTAGAGTTGATTGCGTAAATATATTTTATACTATACGTTTATTAGATCTATATGAAAGTAAAAGCCGGATTTGATCAAAAATAGAAATGATAATTTAATTTCTTTAAAAGTATATATAGCGTTTCTGTTTTATTAAGATATTTAAATTTAATTTGACTATTAACAATTCAAGTAACAAGAACTCCTAACTTTAGTTGGGACAAATAAATACTTGTTGTCTGTTTTAAGTAGGTATTATAATTTGCATAAAATACTTAAGTACACACAGGTTTAATAAAACAATGTATGTCTGTAGTTTGCTAACACATTCGTAAACATTGATCTTTTGCATTTCCTCTTAAGATCATAAACATTTAGTGTCGATGTGAAGATGATTTAAAATTCGCTTTGTTTTCAATTGACGTGACAATATTAAAAACAAAGGATAAATATCACAATGTATAATTTAACTGAACAAACCTAATAAACATATGTGTGCTCAGGATTTTCTTTTGCTTATGCATAAAACTTACTTCATGTTATAGAGCTATTATGATCTAGAGGTACCATTGTTATTAGATATTAGGAAAATTATTTAATGGTTCAACAAAATATACAGAATATTCGTTGTTTTAAGAAACTATATACCTACTAAATATATAAGTAGATAAATTATTTCCATAATTAAGAATATTAAACAGACTGAACTGAAATGACATGTACAACTGAAAGTTTCGTTATTTCAAAAAAATAGTCGAATTTGGTTTCGTTAATGTTTAAGACTTTTTGTACCTATGTCTACTTACTATCGTCAAATTGTGTTTTCGCTTACACACACCTATATTATGAGAATAGAAAACAGATACAAAAAAAACAAATAAATAAAAATAAAATAAAAAGAACAAATGATTATAATATAATTAATTTTTAGTTATTTAGATTGTTAGCTCTATGGGGTTCCAAACATAAAAAGTGTCACTGGTTTGGTATTTATTTGGTTAATGTCCACTTTTGTCTTTAAGTCTGAGCTTAAAGTGACACCGCCAAGATGTCAGTTATACAATTAGACGACATATTGATTTAAGATGCACCAGCTTATGATTCTAAATAAATATATTATAATAATAGGTACCTGCTAATGGAAAATGTAACATTGTTGATTTTTTGTCACAGCAAATGTTTATGCACTATTGTCCCTGATTGTTCCTCTTCTATTAGAAGATTTATTTATATAAAATCTGTTCCAAAAACTTAATCTTAATTTCTTTTTATAAAATATAGCAGCATTAAAGTTCTTAGCTGTAAAACCTTCAAGCAGTTGATTCTATAAATTTTTAATTTGAATATGGTAAATATGCATAGTAAATAGTAGATACAAAAGTATTCTCATTTACGTAAATAAGGTACACAATAAACTAACTTTGTAACCCGTAGATGGTACGACATGACCTAATACTAAAACAAAATATATGTCGAATTGTTTTCCCATAACCCGACCAATTCCATTCAGAATCTCATTACTCGAAAGAGCCCCAACAAATCTGGGGCAATGTAGTTCTCATGAACGTGTCTGTCGTTAGGGCCGCGTGAGGTGACCATTACTGTACAAAGAGTTGCCTAAAATAGAGAGCTTTTGTAAGGCGGGAAGGAAGGCGAGGGGGAGGTGGGGGCGGGGCGGTCGCAAGCTGCCCGCCGGCTCAGTTGAGTCGCTTCGTACAGCCGTCTCGCACGCCACCGCGCACCGTCGCTGTAAGAGCGCTCGCGCACGCGATAACCCTCCCACCTCACCTCACAACACGTGCTCTAGTGATTGCCACATGATAACCTATTGAAGATCAAGATGCAAGAACAAAGTACATCACGGAACAAAGCAACACTGAATTCATTGGAAAGCGCTATAATTAAATTGAAAAATAACCTGCAAATACAGGACACAAAAACAGACATGAGTGGTTTATTAAGCATTGAAACATCAACTTGTGAGGATACTAAATGTAATTCAAGTAAAGGAAACCCAAGTTCCACAGCAAATCTGAATATATCTATTGCATCGGCAGCACTTATACAGGAGAATATGCTTCAGCGATCGTTACAAGGTGTAGTAATTTCTTTACAAAATGCTATGATGAACTCTTTACAACAAGCAGCACTTTTGCCTTCTAATTCTGCAGCAGCTGCTGCATTAAATTTGCAAGCTTTAGAATCCTACTTAACCTTACAACGCCTTACCTCAGTTTCTTCTGTTAGTACAACATCACCTACTACAACCGAAAACACATCCGGCAAACAAGATATATTAAGGATAGCAACAGCAAGTGCCAAGATTACTGACATCGATGTATCTGAAACTACGTCAAGGGTTATATCACCGAAAACACCTGAGGAATACCCTTTATCTGACGCTATTGCAGCGGAAGATGTAGATTTGTCTGAAGAAGTAGAAGAAGACTTAGCATTATTAGACAATGAAGATGAATTTACTCTAGAGCAACATTTAGAATCAACTTCTAAAGGATATAGCTACAATTCATCTCAAAATTTAGACAACGGTTATCCAAGTCTTCTTATGAACGCCATGTATCAACAACAAATTAGTAGAAGTCCTTCCAATCCACCATTATCACCACAACCTTCGAACTCATCTAGCACAAAATCTACAAACAGTTCCACTTCGTCAACCGGTAGTAATATTTCAAATAAACAGAAAACAACAAGCGGCGGCCCAAGAACGAAGAAACAGTTTATTTGTAAATTTTGCAATCGACAATTTACAAAATCCTATAACCTTCTAATACACGAAAGGACACACACTGATGAGCGACCCTATTCCTGTGACATTTGCGGAAAAGCCTTCCGAAGACAAGACCATTTGAGAGACCATAGGTAAATATTTTTTATCATAAAGTTGTTATTGTTTACTTTGTTAAACTCGTTTAGTTTTCCTATATCATATATTTATGTAGTTCAAGCAATTATCAAATTAAATACTTTATACATCAATGTCTTAATACATTTTCTATATTAACCAAAATAACTTAATATTATATTACCTGTTTTTATATTTAAATAGCTAAATCAATGGGAGCTTGATTTTATCCGAAAATGCCGTATCGGATGGCCTGGTCCGACCTTATAACTCATAAGATAAAACAACGTTATAGCCGTGTCGAAAAACATTATGAAGGATCACGATTCTCATTTTTCGATATCAAAATATTTTGGTCCTCGAATTTCAACGCGAAACGTTATGAACTTTTGAATAATGGCGATGAAGAAAAATATTTCAAACAAAAAGGGTTAAGTACGGCCGGGCAGATGGTATCGACGAGTCATTCGTCACGCTCGTATATTATTTTACAAAACCACGGCTAATCTCAGAACAGCCAGAATGTTTTAATTTTGGCTTTTCGTTTTGCTCCTCTTTTAACTGTTTTGAATTCCTTATATGTCTGAGCACATATTTATGGGACAATATTTATCTCTAAGAAAGGATTTATCTTAATTCGACGAAAACAATCATAAAGATCTCAATAAATAACGTCATTAAAAGCATTATTTTAACAGTCGTACAACATTTTTGAGGTAAGCTTATCTATTTCTTTACTTATCTGTTCGGGATCCCCACCCAAAAAAGGTAAAGGTGTTGAATTCTTAACACCTGTCTCTCGGCGATTTCCACCCGAATCACCATATCTCTTTTGTAATAAAATAAATTTCGTGTAGACGCCGGAGGGTTAAGCCGGGCCCGGCCGGCCCGGCCTGTCGATGTTCAATCCACGTCCGTTGACACGATACATTATAATGGACCGGAGCGTTCGACGGGTTTTAACAAAGCACGTGGTGTGCTTGACGTGGGGATTAATATGGATGACAAAAAATGAGACCCGTGGTAAATATGTTGCGCACACAAAATTATCATTTGATATTCAATGTCAGATATCTAAATTCGTGCTGAACTCAAATATGATTGAATTTTCTACACATAAAAAAGTAGGTATTTTAGTTTATTATTAATTCAATATACGTAATAAAAGTATCAACTTACCTAATTTCAAATTACATAAATCAACATAAATAAAATATAAAATAATTTATATTCATGATACTTTGGTACAATATAAAAAAATATAGATTGCTTAATTTTTTTTAATTTTACCTTTCATGATTAATTATTAAAAATCAACAAAAATTTCATAGGCCATCAATATTTATAGCAGGTTCCATTTATCAGCGATGTCGCGTTGGTTCGAGTTAGGCCTAACTGCGCAAGCGCCGGTGTCAAGACACGCTCCAATGCGCTTCATTCCTAATCGTCCCTTCATCTTCTTTTATAACCAAATTATTTTTCACTCATCATCTTGTACCTCTTAATCGTCAGTTATCGTTATCTCAATGATTATTACACGTATTACGTTACTTCAAACCATGTCGTAACTCTTCTTTCTGTTTATTTGTTTATCCGATAATTTTTAAATTAGATATTTGAATGCTGGTTTCGTGTTCTATGTTATTGATTATAGGTTTCTGTGTGATAATTATACTGTTCTGCGCGTTCAAGTAGTTATAAATTAATGACTGGCAATAAAATAGAAACTGATTGTAAATATACAAACTTAAAAGATAGAAAGTTTGATAGAAAAGATAGGTATATTGAATGGAAATCATAAAACCGAGGTTTTAAACAAAGTTGATGTCACTGGAGATTTATCATGTAAGTTAAAGCTATAAAAAGCAGATCTATAAAGTTTAGTTATCTAAGCTCATTAATATGATGTCATAAAACGTACATTAAACATGAAATGTTAAGGAAGTTTTGGATGCTTAAGTGGATCTTAATGTAAGCAACACTAATGAATGATGTAAGCTGTACCCCGTAGGTCCGGTGAAACAGATCTGTTAAACCCTCTTAACAAGATTTAAAACAGTGTAAGCTTTAAGTTACGTAAATTGATGGCATTGAGAACAGAAATGAGAGGGTACGCCAATTTATTACCAATATCCCGGGGCCCTCGTTTGTTCCCCATATTCTACAAGGTGTGCGAGGTGTTTATAACGCTCCACGTACCAGCGCGAGCGCCTCTAGACATGACGAATTTATTAACATTTGATTCAAATTTGCGTGTTATGAGATGATTTTCTAGTTTTATTATGATGTTATTTTAGAATTTTATTTTGAGTTTTATATATGAAGCCTTTGTTAATCACATTCTTAAATTTAATGATTGTTTGCTTATAGGTTCAGAAATTATTGTTTGATATATTTTAATAATAAGCAATTACTTCGTTTCAGGTACATTCATTCGAAAGAAAAACCATTCAAGTGTCTAGAATGTGGAAAAGGTTTTTGTCAATCTAGAACATTAGCTGTACATAAAATTTTGCACATGGAAGAATCTCCTCACAAATGTCCAGTTTGCAGTAGAAGCTTCAATCAAAGATCAAATCTAAAGACACATCTTTTGACTCACACAGACATAAAACCCTACAACTGCACATCATGTGGTAAAGTATTTAGACGCAATTGTGATCTTCGACGTCACAGTCTAACTCATAACCTCGTTGGTATGTCGTCAGTGAACACATCCCCCAGTGGCGCAAATGGCAAAAGTCCATTACTAAACCCAAATTTTCCAATCGATAATTTAGATACAGAAGAGGAAAATTGAGGATGCGTTAATAAGTGACCAATAAAAGACTGATAAATTCGAAGTGCCTTGTAGTTTTAAGTATAACAATTATATTGAATATACCACCCCGTCTTTTAATATCATTGATTTGTGTCGATTTACGGTGTAAGTAAAAGATATCTTAAGATTATTTGAGTTTTTTTCTTAGTTTTTTTCACTTTCGATTATTTTTTTTTTTTTGTGAATATCTAAGTTAATTAGTTTTATGTGTAGTAAAAGTTCTCATTTCCTTTAGATATGCTAGTATTATTTTGGATACATATTTTGTCTCTTTCTGATCTCATTTTTGTATTTGTAAATATAAATTATACTTGGCTAAGTCAATTACATTTAATCCGTCCCTATTTAAGTATCAGACTACAATTATGTGTTAAGATGAAATCACTGACTTTTTAATCTTTTATAAGAGGAAGACTGTAGACTGTTTTTGTGAATATAATTTTATACTGTACAAATTATATTGAAATAAAATGTAATAAAATTTATAAATTTTATTTGAAACTTTTATTTTACCTGTTTTATATTATGAGTTTTATTATTATTTTTTTTTAATTTTTCAATGCTCATTTGATGTTGCAAGTTGTACTTGATTTATTTCATTTGTTGAATAGTTACTGATTGCATATTAAAAGGTATGAAATTATTAATGATCATATTAAAATTCTTAGATTCATATCTTGTTAGCAATTGTGTGAGACAGATATTAAAATTCTATATAATTTGAGACCACATATAGGTTTGGCTCTAAATAATAGAGTTCAGAATAAAATTATTTTGTGGTCACATATCCACCATCAATTATTAAATGAGCTCTAAACAATTATAATATCCTTTACTCAAAAATACAAAAAGTTTTTCACTGTCTTCTTTAGACATACTAAAATCTTTTACTTTACCTCTATTCTTCCTATATCTTTTAGTATTATCCAACCCAGGCTTTATGCATAGAATAATAAATAAAAAATATAAATATAAACATTGTTTAACACCAATAACCCAAACAACAAACAATCTTGGATACAAAAAACATTATAATTAACTCTTACATTTTTTTCACTATACGAATAAATTTGTAATAACAAATTTATCAAAAGCCTTGGTAGAAATTAAAAAGGTGATAATTTAAAAGTTTAATCAAAATTAAACTAAACGTGTGCTTAGGACACAAAGAACTACTACTGAGCTTGAAAAATTGATTCCATTCAGCGCCAAATCGGTGTGAGAGCATTGGATATTAACCTTTTGTCGTTTACTTACAAAAGCTTTAGTGTATCAAAATGACATAAAGAGTGTTTTTTTTTACCACAAAACAAGTTTATAATAGCCCACATGTTTTCTTTTTTTTTTTCTAGAGTTTGGGAAATTGATGATGTGTTAAAAAGGTAACAGACTTCATCTGTTAAGATACAGTGTCGTATTTCTGAACGAATTCAACCGCCATATTTTAAGATTCGCATTCTAAATTCAAATCCAACCGCGTGATTCGTTACGGATTTGCTACGTACCTTTTTTTATTTATTTCATAGTTCTTTTTTTGTATTAGATACCAATATGGCGTTTTATTGCTGCTTTTAAAGTCACGAATGTGCTATAGTCTTTTTTTCTATAAAATTTAAAGAAAAAATAAAAAATATTAATTGATATTATATTTTTGCATAATAAAATCCAGTTATTTAAAGATAATGAATAATTTAATCATCAAAGGTGTTATTCTATACATTCATGTACTTGAATACAAATGATAACATTTTCATATAATCCATCACAAAGATTGTCACAGATTAACTATAAGAAAACAAAATGAATGAAAGGATACAATCGTACCTTTCAAGAAACACTATGACAACATAATAATGGTAGAGCAAGTCTTAGAGCATTATAACAGGGAATTATACACAAATTACATAGCAATCACCCCAATCGGAAATCCCGCTGAGTTAAACAAAGTATACCTTAGGTTGTCCTTTCGCAAATACATTGTCACCGAAACCAAAATTACGATCACAAAGAATAATACCATAATGTTTGAAAAAAGTTTGAAGTGTTATCGGAATTTAGTGCACTTTTATTCGCAACGACCACACACGGAACAGGGTGTTTTTTTATACTTTTTGTTTGTGAAATTGTATAAGGTGTTTTGACAATGCGCTTGAAACGTGCGTCGGCGCAGTTTCGAATGTTAAGCACGGTTTCGCTTGGATTGTTTGTCTTCGTATTACGATTTTCACTTTTTATGAGTTCGTGGTACATTAATAGCAATAACCATTATTTTTAAATAATGGTTATTATTTAGGTACATACATATCAAATTATTATATATGTATAGGTAACAATAAATTTAGTTTTATTCAAGAACAAATGGATATGTTTTTGTAGAGTTCGATATCAAACGAGCAGTCAATCCTGATAATAACTGATGTTACTTGGTCATTATCTAACATCTGCAAAAATGTTGATTTAAAAAAGTGTTTCCACGTTAAAAAAGAAAAGGAAGTAGGATGGGTAGTAGAGTATGGTAAGAAATGTAAAGATTTTGGCATTCGGATCTCTCACCCTACTCTTAGAAACGTAACAATAATATCTACTTATATCTTCTGTGATCCTCCTCTGATCTCCTGTGACATACAGATGTAAAAGGCCATTTACGAGAACCATTTCAGACTCTCCCAGGGAACAGCTAAGCTCTGCCACCTAAAAATAATCTAACACATTTCTTATAATTATAATAATCCTTTTGGAATATTTGGTTACTATTTACCAACTTATATTTGAATTAAAAAAGATCATTGCTATGGATTTTAATTGAACAGATTTGAGGTCAATCATAAACTACGATATAGCTGCAAATAAATCATAAGGAAACTTTAGGTCTTTAAGATGAAACTTTATGATAAGTTGGTAGATCTATTTGCTTATCAGTAACCCTTTTCAATGTATTGGTTGTTCTGTAATATGTCTAGCCATTTTAAGCTTATTTAAAATAAAAATATATATAATATAAAAAAATAACGAAGAAGATTCGAACCCGTGACCTCTGAGACACGGTTCCGTTGCTCTAACAATTAACCTTACGTATTAATACGGGTAATGTCGATAAATTTAACTCATTTTTTATTTAAAACTCTCTTCGATTTGAAAATATTAATCTTAGACTCTCATTTTAACTCAAACTCACTTCATCACACAATCGTTGAAATATGGTATATTTCAAGTAAGTAGGTACCTAAGATCAAAAATACAATACATATTTTAAAATTGCAGCCACAATATTACGTTCTAAAACATTAATAGTATTGAGTAATAAAAAATACTTAACATATCAAAAACACCTCAAACACCTACTTAGCACTTATCGCAAAATATATTCCATCGTTGTATTTAACTGTAACAGATGTTAAAATATTCATTTTATATATCAAACTTATCTCAAAACTACAACCTTTACGCATTATCATATCAAAAGTGCGCGAATTAACGGTGACAATTGTGATTGTAAATGCCGCTTACGAATGCTAAGTGTCAGCACCATAGAGTATGTAAATGTAGTAGAGTAGTTTTGAATTCATTAATATTAAAATCTAGATTATTTGTTTCTAGGATTTCTATTTCTGTTATTGACAACTAGATTGAATGAAATTAATTAGAAGAATTGAGGTAATTAACTTAACGATCAGGTAATTTCAATTAGTTTAATTAATTATAATTGATTAAATTCTTATAAGGTATTTTTTTAAAACCAATAATTGGTTTATATACTTTATCAGTTCCTATATTACGAGGAAAACTTATATGAAATAAATTAAAGACATTAAATTATTTAAAAAACAGACTAAAAATAATACCAATACCAATTACTTTAATATCTGGTAGAAATATTTTTTAACTGCTTTGAATACGTTTTAATAAGTACCTACTATTCTGTTTTTGTTAGAATCTTGTATTTTAATATATCCAGTATTGAGAAAAAAAACTTCGAAACAAAATCAGACAAATAAAATGGCTAGGTTATTATAACCCAAAATTACTTTATAAAATTAGACATGATAACTAAATTTAAAAAAATACAGTTTTTGTAAAAAAAAAATATATATATTCCATCTGTACTGATTTAGTTACTCTATGCCAGTTGCCCACGCGCAGCTATCCCGTCGACAGTAACTGCAAGTCGCGATACTGAGCTAGATATCGACCGCACACGATGATTCTGCACACACACATCTTTGAGGATAAAATATAGTGCATTATTACTTATCTAAGATTAAACCAATAACGCTTATAGATCCTCAAACACCAATAAATATAATTCTTCTAATTTGTATTTTGATAAAATAAGATGTGTAATAAAAGAAACATAAACGTATATATAAGAAACATAAACATATGTTTTTACTTATGATGTTTCACTTAAACCTAGATAATTCATACAAACTTGATGATTGTAAATAATTTAGAGTAAATTTTTCGTTGTAGAGTTTATTCGTTCCGCTGTCAGCTGGTACTGGCTTTACCCCTCAACTTTAATCACTCCCAAATAAACAAACATCACTCATTGCCTACCAATACCACTTAAAACTGCTTCAAACACATTAAAACGAGTTACCTTATTTCTAATCAAAAATCTAAATAATTATTTTCAAACTAGGATACACGTAACATTATAAATTAAAAATGGTTGTACCAACTTCGAATCCCTATTTAGGTACCTACTTAAAAGATTGTTTTTTCTAAATATTGTTAAGCTAAATTAAAAAAAAATAAGTTTTTTAAGAAACCTACTTTACAAAAAACATTATAGATTATTGAAGTCCCAAGTTTTGAGTATCTAGGCCATTCAAGTAAAAAAATAGACGGAAAAACATGATTGTTATTAAAACCGTTATTGTTATTAAAATAGTTTAATACTTAATTAAACATAAAATATCGTTAGATATAAACTATAATAAATAGGAAATTATACATTTATTTATAGTTTTTAATTCCATAGATATCAAGAGACGAAGATAAGTCTAAAATTTATTTAAATTACGTATTGTTCCCATAAGTTCCTTATCATTTCATCTGCCCTACAAACAATAGTGATTTTGATTGAATCAATGCATTTCGAAGGCAAAAGAAACACCGGTCTCTACCAGCTGAACTCTTCCCTTATTCAATACTCCGGTACTCATGATATGAGGCGGTGGGAGGGGACTAATTGTTACCGCCTCTATCCTCCCACCGAGTTCTCTGATTGGCTGAATCATGGATGCGCGTGAGCATGAAATTCAAACCGCGAAGAAATTGAATCAATCTCTATATTGAATACGCTTAAGACCGAGTGTGATGTAAATTTCAATTCAGAGCAAGGTTATCATGTAACATAGGATTAATTATTTTAAGAACAGTGTTTGACCAAATTTAATTTTATATTTTTAGCTTTTTTTGCAATAAAATTGTTAAAAAGAATGTCACATTTATTCTGTTATTTGTTACTAAAAAGATATTTAATACTGTGATCTTATTCAAGTTTAACAATATAAAACAATTAATGTATTCAATTGCATGATGTTTTCTACCAATAAAATTAATCGTGACGTGATTAACTGCTAGTAATTATTAACTATTTTATATCTAAATAGTTAACATTTTAATAAAAAATAACGAAGGATTTACCAATTTGTATTCAATCATTTATATAAATTATAACAAAAACTAGTTGAGTAGTTAAGAAATATGATGAATTTATTTAGCGATTAAGTAAAATTATAACAATGTGTATATTAGTTACAATCACAACAAATAGGTAGTTACGTCATTAGGTAGGTAGGTAGCTTATGGTGTAAAAAACTTATGAACTACGTGGGTAAAATGTAACATTAAAAAAATATACAATATAGTTGTAGATATCTTTAAGTAGGTATGTACCTACCTACTACTTCATTTCGTAATATACATTTCCCAGAGCAGTACCTACCTATAATTTTATTTTCTCTTTTGTATAAAAATATTTAAAAAAATATCTACCTATACCTAACAATTTCGTTGTCAATTATTAAATTAGGTAAAAAAACCAACGTGAACCGTAAATAAAAATCTAACATAGGTAACATTCCAAAGTATCTGTAGGTATATTCTCTAAGTTTCTAACTAGGTAGGGTAATAAACCTAGGTTACCCAACAATTATTGTTTCCATAAAATATAAATAACTTATAAGGCAATCTTAGATTACAATTCCTAATACCGTATTGTGAAACAGTTGCTACGTAGCTGTAGTTATCTACAAATCGGTACTAGTTCGTACAATTGCTACAAACATTATTGATGTTTGAACAAGCGATTGGGCTAATGGAACTAACTCGTTCTAATATATTTATCACTTTAATAAAGGTTGGCTTGTCTGAATGAAATGATAACATTCTGTGAATACCTTCTGATACGCTAATTGGGTATTATTTTTGCGTTGTGAGAAAACCTAATAGGTATCGATATTCATCTTTTTATTGTACCTACTCTTAAGCATCTATGTAGGTAGATGCCTTCGAACAAAACAGGTAGGTAGTGAAATTTGAACCAAATTCAATGTGTTTTATTGTATGTTAACATTGTAGGTATGTACCTACTTTTGAAGAACTGAGAAGAGCCATCAAGAGACTTCATGGAAACTCCTGACTTATTTATTTATTCATTTTTTATTGTAGGTATCTGGATTTTTTATTCATATTAACTTTATGTAGTAGGTATAGATTCTTATAGAAGTTCAGTAAAGTACGGTACCTACCTAACAAAAGAAGACTAGAATAGCCTACTCTACTATAACTACTCTATGATAAAATTTACAACAACTTAGAAAAGAAAAAATAATAGCGTAAATTAATATGGTACCAAAAATTTTAATAGACAACACCTTAAAAGTCAGTGAAACACATATTCACATTTTGCAAGTTTTAATAAAACTTATTTATCTATTATAGTTATATTTAAAATTAAGCAGAGACGTAGGTATCTAGATAGGTCTCTGCTTAATTGTAAATGCCTTCATTCAACAAAACATAGTAAATTATGTATTAAGTTAGGATTCAATTCAATATAATTTTATGAGTGAAATATAGTTCACTTCAGCTTTATTATATTATATCAGACTGCGATAAGGAACTATTTTAAAAAAGTGTTAACAATAGGATTTTTTACCAAAACGATAATTTATGAAAATTACAGAAAATTATTTTCGGATATTCTTCCCATGACAAAAATTTGGATAGAAATCTGTCGTTTACGAAACATAAAAAATGTTTTATTGTATTGGTTACAAGCTTTTCAATTGGAACAAGATCAACCTTATGAGAGAATATTTATTTTAATTGGAATGAATGTCGACAGCAAAATTGTATAAAATATAAAACAAAATTTTATTGAGTAAACTTATTTTATGAACAAATATTAAATTATTGTAATATGTAATAGTATTACAACCAAACAAAAATCCAATCTCTCAATATAAGTATATTCCATATTCCTTTTCATTACACTTGGTGTAGAGAAATCCTTTGCGGCACACGCCGAAAGGTATTCAAACAGCAAATATTAAACAAAACCATTGTGTCGGCGTCACCTAAAGGTTATCTTATCATGTTTGTTCATCAAACACACTGTTTGTTGACAGGCGCTCGTCTGTCTGTCCGTTTGTCTTGTTATCGAAGTGGATTAGGAGAGAAATGTAAGCGAATTGCATTTTTAACATATATTTCGTATGACAAAATCTATTTATAATTATTTAAAAAAAAAAAGGTTCATGACACCTGTTTTCAGCCAGTATGATATATTTATTTTGCTCTTTGTAAAGAAGGTTTATCGTAAAGAGTTTACACGCCTGTCCCGTCGTCAATTTTAATTGCAAAGTTGTTTTACCCCTTCATGTAACAGACAAGTAGGCAGTCAAGTTTATAGCTTTACAGCGCCAATAGCAACCGGCCTCCTTAATTAACAGCTTCATTTAAAAAGACCATTCCCTAATTAACCTATAGCCGACAAAATAGGGCCAGATAATGAAAATGTCTTAATTTTATTGGATTACCCTCAATCTGGTTTTATTAGTTTATAATAGCGCTGTAAAACCTTGCATCCTTATTATGTAGTAAATCTATTTGAATCCTTTAGATTTTTTTACATTGGGTCCAATTTATATTTTTTATGTATATAATATATATTTACTTAGAAACAAATATTTTATCTTTTGTGTTAATTAAATTACAGTTTTTCCACTGGTACACATTTTATTTTTCATTTTGGGTATTAAGAAGATATACAAATATTTTATAAAAATCATAAAATCTAAAGCTTTTCGCATTACTTATAACATAAAAATACACACAACCATATACACCCACACATACATAGTTACTGAACACATAATATTGTCACTGTTAAGTGGTAATAAAATGCGAATCGAACTGGTACAGCCACTTAATACTGTAATGAAATAATTTGCAACAGTTAAATGAAAATCAACTTATCGACGTAGCGGGTGGTATCCAAGTAATGAGTGAGCCTTTAGCACGATTCGATTACATTTACTTAATTTTAAACCTTATCTACTTAATTTAGGTTTCATTATGTAATAATAAATACATTAAGACGTTTATCTTAATGCGTTAATATCACTGTTTGTTGTTTGAGAACTAATTTGTATTTAATTGATGGACTTATATGTGTTGTGAACATGTACTGCTAATTTGGCTGAAGTTCATATTATGTTGGATTATTTTTTTAATATATTTATTAATATTTTCTATATATTAATAATTATACTTTAAATTTTATAAGCAAATTACATAAGTACCTATCCATGAAGTTTCTTGTGGATTCTCGACCATGAATCTATCAGTTGGAACCGTGCAAGTATAGTTTGACGTTTCATAAGTACTGACAATGTAAATATTTGAAATTATAAAAAATACTTTTACTTTCACTTTGAATAGATAAATTTGGAATATTGTTTAGTTGATTATTGAGTTTTTATATTTAAAAATATAGTGAATCAAATTTTTGTATCGGTGTCTTTAGGTGTAGGTACCTGCTAATAAGTAAAATATTAAACTATCTTAATAATTTTCGAAGAAGTATCATAATATTTGATTTAAATGATCACGAATCTTGGGGAAACGCTGGAAAGAGAGAGAGAGAGAGAGAGAGAGATAGTGAGGTGTACTTTACAGCAAGATACGAAAGTTCTATATGTACGAATACGATAATCTGATAATACTAACATATTCCTTATTTTTAAGGAGTCAGTATCTACCAAAAGTATAATACTTAAGAGGCTTAAACAGTAATTAAACTAAATGATATAAAAAATATAAAGCTAAAATATAAAATAAATACCTACCATTTTATTTTATTTCAAATACGAAGTGCTGTAACATGCGTGTAGGTATTTATATATATATATATATATATATATATATATATATATATATATATATATATATATATATATATATATATATATATATATATATATATATATATATATATATATATATATATATATATATATATATATATATATATATGTGTGTGTGTGTGTGTGCGTGTATATGTGTGTATATAAATACACATGTAGGTATACAGGTGTATATGACTAAAGTCATGTTTATTTTTAGTCGTGCAACATTCTCGGTTCGTTTAAAAACTGTCGTAACCACACTTCATCACACAATTAAATTTTACTAAAGAAAAGGTATCGATGGCCCTCCATTATGATCCCTATTGTTAACATTCGCTCACAATGCCTTACTTATGCCCGTTTAGAATAAAAAAGAAATGGCTAAATACCACACACGGCTCTCAAAAAAAAACAACAATATTAAAAAAAAATCTACTATATGTTATTATATATTAAGATGTAATTATTATAATTGACATATCAGCAAAGATTTATGGTTAACCAAATTCGAGAGACAAATGAAATATAAGTATAATATGGTAGGAACGGTTAATATTGGTTTTGTAAGACATTAAACAAACAATAATTAAACTGGTCCTGGTTAATAATATTATAAACAAATATAATAATTTCATGTAAAGTAGTGTTATATATTTGTATTCCAGTAAGCACTAATTCGTCTATGGCAATGTCTGTGTGTATCTATATTATTTGGGACCATAACAAATTCGTCAGATAAACGCGGCTCGCTTGACTTTCGGCTATGGTTTTCGATTATGAATATTACGATACTTACATATTGTTGTAATGTAAGTACCATCTACATGTTCATGCTTACATATCCAATATCGAATATCCAATATTCTATATCGTAATATCTTTTATCATGCTAAAATCATATGGAAAGAATTAACAATCTTTAGTATAATAAAAACTAAATGAGTTACAGTTAGTGACAAGAATTCTAACTTCTTACGATCTAAATTCTAATGCGTTACAATCAAATAAACATGGAGTCCACAATCTTTCCTGTATGACAATTTAAAGATACCAAAATCATTGACATAGCAGATGAAATAAGGGTCACTGTTAAATAAAAGGTAAATGTAATGGTATCGTACAGACCAACGACAGTTGATTAAAGGGGACCGAAAGAGAAGCGTGGTCGGGGGCCCGCGACAGCGCCGCAGGAGCGACCCTGCGGGAGGGCCCCCTGATGATTGTATTTAAAATAAATAAGTACCTCAATGAACGATTGTCCGCGCAGACCCCGGTGGTTTATGGATGACCGTGATTGTGACTCGATAATATATACGATGTTGTCGCGATGAAGTTTCAAAGTGAATTCATATTTAATTTTATGCAGCGAAATGTTTTTGCTTCTTCAGATTATTATTGACTAAAGAAATGTGTCGTACAAACTGTAATCTATTACAATAAGGGTGTGATATACTAAAATTAAAACGATATCAATATTACGAAGCAAATAATAGAAGAACTATTAAATACATTCTCATGGGGTAGATGTATTTATAATGGTGTTTTAATGGATTACGCGGGTCCTGTAATCAAAAGATTAGTTTATTCTTTTTTTCAGTGCAGTTTTCATTAGCGTTGTTATTCATCTAAACGTATAATCATAGCTAGGGTTAAATGCATCAGCCAGTTTATAAATACGAAATTATAGGTTGTGTACACACGGGTTTTTTGTGACATTTATGTATATAATAAAACTATTATGAGTTTGAGAGCAGATACCTATATGTTTCAAAGTTTACGAATTACGGTTATTATAACGACTTTGATTTTTTGTAGTAAAAGTGGAAAACATATTCAAATTAATATATGATATATATCCGTTTTGCATTCAATAGGGTTTTATTGATATTTGCTAAACGTTAAAATATTGATTATCTATAACTTCGGAAATAGAAAGTGTGTTATATATTAGATATAATAAGTTTATATCATTTTAAAGAAGTTAATATGTGGCTGCATATATCGAGATGATATTTTACCGAATCATAAATTTTAGAACCGTCTTTCAAAGAACCGCGAACGAGGCTCCTAAGTAGAAACTTGTGTATGTTTATTTTTTGATAGGACTGTGTATCTGTGAGCTTTTTCTTTTAAAACCTCTTTTTTGGAGTATTTATTTATGTCTCCAATAAAAGGTCTTTTTACATTGCGACCTCCGCTGTCATTTTTTCATGGAAATTATTGAACAAATATGTTTAGTATTAGGATTGCGAGAAAATTATTTCTGTTTGTATGCTACACGTTATAGTTTAGCCATTACATGGGTTTAAGATACATTTAACATGAAAATATGTTATTAAGTAGCGAAAATAATCTTATAGGGTCCTACCTACTGTCATTACTTTAGTATGTATGTCTGTTTGAAAACAGATTCATACATTATTCAATATTATAAATTATGAAATATTTTTTTTTTTGGGGTCAGCATTATAAAATCACGCCTATGTTTAAGATATATTATAGTAAGGCTTATATCTTGTAGAATAGTAGACCAAATAATGCGACAGAAACAATCATAGGTAATAAATAAAACTAAAATAAAATTAAAACCGTATGTGAACTTTAATATAATACAATTCTTGTCAAAGATATTTATAAGTCTTAAAAAAATAAATATCTAAATTCTAAAATGTATGTCAAATATTAAATTATCTTTTTGAATTGAATAATAGAAAAGACGAGCTTAATGCCATTTGGCATTCTCTACCAGTTAACCATTGCGAATGGTGAGAAATCGCGGTAGGCTTCTAAATATGTATAAGTTCTTAATTTAACTAATGTACGTCAATACCACTAACTCATAGTTTTAATCTCAACTACAAAAAATATTGAATTTCCTGTAGGTATATATAATATTTAATTAGCCTTCTGCAATTATAAAAACATAATAACTGCCTCTACACTATAATTACTTTAAAAACTTGATTCGATATTTTCGATTACATTTAATTTTGCCTTTCCAAACTTTAGTAGAGATTATTTTATGTATATGTTCTACTTATTTTTGGTAGTTATATTAGTTGATAAGGAAAACCAATATATTTTTTACATATAGGCTTACTAGATTAGAAATATATATTTTTTGCCCCTTTTTTATACTAATATTGCAAGTGCTAATTTCCTAAAAAAAAATTATTTGATTTACGGCTACTACCTTTCCTCTCTTAATAAATGCTAGATTTATCACTGTAGGATAAACAATATAAACTTAATAATTTATATTAAGAAATAGGTAATTAGAAATATTATTAATTCAATGCATACTGTATTTGACTATAAAACTATGTAATAGGTAGATACAGTAATTCAGAGTTATTAAAATTTTAAAACATATACTCTCCAGAAATGACCAATGACACAATTCAGGTTGAGATTTACATATATCTTAGTGCTTCACATTATATTAAAGGGTCAATAAACCTTTTATGTTATTCGAAATTCAGTGTTCAAATTTATCGTTTACAGTCTCATATAAATGATAGCATAAAGAATTGCAGGTTGTAGTACCGATGCCCATAGATGGTATTATCCATTACAAAATAATAAAGAAACACTTAACTTCACCAGATTTATTTTACGTCTTCGGATCCAATTATATATTCAATGTTTGTATAAAAAAGGACACTGTTTGACAAATCGGGTCTCATAAACCCTGGGCCCAGGCGCCACCTTGTACTCTGTCAGCGCAATTTTTATATGTCTCAGCTCTGAACACGACAATGAATTTACTTCCTTTAAAACAAAATCACTTATAAATTTTGTCACGATATAAAGATCGCGTTTAAGTCTGCGTTAATGTCAAGGTTGTATATTAGGATATTTAGGCTATTATAATAAAATACATAGTAACATAAGTTATTTCAACTTTACTAGGTAGTTCCTATTTTTTTTTTAATAAATCACATGACAAAGGATGCGTTAAAAGTCTTTAGCTCTTATCCAAAGATATTCAATAACAATTGACTAGCCATGTAACCCCTATAATACAACCAAAAAAAAAACAACCCACGCATCGCAATCCAACCCATTGAATGGGCACATTTTTATTTTGCACAATAACCGTATAGCACGAGTGCACACGAGGGGCGTGCTGCGATTATAAAGTTTTTTTTATTCGCTAAGATACCTTTTACATCGCCGTTCAATTACAGATGCAACAAAATGTTATAAAGTGTGGACATGCCCTAGTATTTTGTATTACTTTTTTATATATTTAGCTACAACATATTTCTATTCAAACTTATATGTCATATATAATAAGTAAAAAAAAAATAGTTCGAAATTTAATAAAATATCACTAAATGTAAAATATCTTATAATGTTTTGATATACTATAACACTTGGTATATCTGAAACAGAATACGGTATAAATTAAAAGGTCACTTCCACACTAACGTCTGCGCCCACGCACCCTGATTGCGCTCGCCTTGACATTAGTTCGACTGTCGCGACCGAGCATTCGATTACACCACGAACACACTGTAAACACATGATAATATTTAACCCACATTTATATATTTAACTCATATCTCAATTTACATCTTCTAACGAGTCGTTATGAAAATTATTCTATGGAATAACAGCAGAAAACAAAAAAAAAATCATTGCAATGCTTTTAAAATAATTGCCTTTCGTAACCACACATACAAACATATACAAAAACTTAAGTTTAAAAACAGCTTCATGATAAAAAAAACACAAAATCTTCTATATTCCTCCCAAGTGCCACGTGTACACTAACCCTAAAGATAAGAATACCATGTAATACCTGTTCTTCCGGACAAGATTATCAAATGACTTCTTCCTTATCGCGTCTCGATTTACCTGAAATTATATACACTGTTTTATTGCTGACCCTTAGTCGGAGATAAGTATTTAAACGTGTCAGCGCATATATAAGAAATAATTGCAAATCGAACAAAATTTGAAAAATGGTAATTAAATTATTGGTGTGAGTATATCTGGAAGTTACTAAAAAAAAATACAATGTTATAATATGTATATTTTAATTCAATGATACATATCGGTCACAAGATAAGGCCTGGAGATTTATTTTTAAGAATAGGTCTCAAAGAAAATATCAAATAATTACATCTATATGAAGTTTGTTGTTTTTCTTTTTGTGACGTATTATATTATATCTATATATAACCACTTACAGTACACAGACAGACGCAAAGCATTTCAAATATCAATTACAAGACTGAACAAAAACCTCAGTATAACGTTATCATGTATGAAACCGCACACCAAGACTTTAAATCTCAAAAATCATTACGATAAGATAAAGAAACATCAACCAATAATATACGACCAGAACCAAGTGATCTCTGTGTTATATTTTTTACTTTTCCGTTGGGTTGATTTGTTTCCTTTATGTTGGTAGGGAGGGGGTCAGATTAAAGTGGTGGTGGGTAAGGAACATCCGAATCTTAATTAGACTCTGTAGTGACCGTCAAGGCGGATTAAGAGTTCGTTTCATCAGATATTTGTTTTCTGCTTGAGAGCGTTAGCGGCGCCTGCGCATACCTGCCCGGCGCCTTTTACGGTGCACTCTTATCGATCGAATTTAGATCGTGTTACTTGTCTGGATTTTTTCAATTGAACGTAATGATGAACATTAAATTTTTAATGTATTTCTTGACATAAATTTAAATGATAAAGTTTAATTGATGAAGGTCTAATAAAGTATCGTATTAAAATGATGATTTATTTCATCGTTTTCACTTTATAACTCAAATGATATTGATATTGATATTAAATATGAATAATTAGGAAATAACATATTTATAGATGATCTTTCGTTATAATAATTCATATATTAGTTTCATAAAACATCTAATATATATTTAATTACTTGCGTATACAGTCTTATCATAATATATTTTCCACTACTATTATAACTGTGAAATAACATTGAAAAAACACGAACTTTTTTTACGAGATTAACTGCAAATTATAATTAAACAACAGATTAAGGATGTTGTCAAACTTACAGTTAAATGTGACTTTTAAAAATATTCTTCAGCTTAGCTTGAGATTAGTTAATACAAAATTTCCTTTGATACTTAATGTAATTTCGAAGATAACAATGTAAAGACAGTAGCCACCTTCCATATTCCTTCCAAACCATAAATCATTCATATTATATCTTGGATGAACCAGCAATTTATGCACAACATTTTGGTTTTTATGTGAAAGCAAATAAGGCTGATATTAATAGTTTAGTGGTTTATTTAAAATAAAAAGAGATGTCTCAATATGTCGTAAATCCATCAGTAGTAAACAAGGCTGGGACTTGGGGTTTATTTTTGAAATCTTTCGATCTCACAGCAACTGGGTGGGATTATTTTTTATTCCTAACAATATATTTACATAGAAAATCCGATTAACTTTCGTTCAAATCTTAATAATCTTTCGAATGAAGAAACTAAGCATTTGTTTGAACAGTTTTAGGTCTTGGGATAATAAAAACAATAATATAGGAGTCTGTTTGAATTTGCAGGCGAGAATCCTCAGATTTTGTTATTTTTGTTTCTCAAACTGTCACTAAACGGATATAAGTAATAAGATTAGCCTCGGGTTCGTTTACCTTTCGTGTGGATTACACGTGAGAAAGATATATACTTAAAGTAATTTCTGTCTTTCTGTTTATAAACGAACTATTGATTGAAAACAACCACCATTATGAATTAGTTATTCGAATACTATTATTTAACATCTCTTGTATTCAGTTAACTTTAAAAAACTTGTTTTTTTATTAATGTTGAGTGTCACATATGTTAAGAAAATTATAGAGTTATAAATAAATAGATAGTTAAACAGATGTTAAAGTGAGTATTTAAATGCCGACTCTGTACAATCGTAAAGCCTCTGTTATCTTTGTAATCGTATACATATATAGATCTATTATATCCCATACCGGGCGGTCCCTTCAACAGTTAGAAATTATCACTCAATTTCATTGAAATAAATTTGTAATGGAACCGTGAACATTTAAGATATCATCAAATTTGGTGATTTCTCATAAGATTTTACTTAAAAAATCCAAGAGAGAGTAATTAATTACTTCAAAAATATAATCTATTGGTTTGTCAAAAATAGCAAGGAAATGAGTTCTGTTCCTTACTTAATACATTGAACTTTTTTAATACATTTGATTGTTGCAAAAGCCATCTATAATTCGTAAACCGGAAAAGTACCCTAATATAGATCCAATCCACTAAGGTGGTCTTCTTATCGCCAATCCGTCCTCCGCCGCTTCTACTAAGACATTTCACCTTTTTTATTACTCTGCTCTTCGCGACTTCACTCCACCAACATAACATTTACCATCCACAAAAATCATGTGACCTTATTATTAACGAGTCAAGGTTCATATTTGTTTATCATTGACTAACCTGGGTGCAAAAACAAAAAGTGTGGTCTATAGTTTTATCTTCGTCTACTTTCTCACCTTTTTACGGCCCAACGTGTGACTCGAAGTGTCGTAGATACAATTATTGATTAGGTAATGTTATCGGACCGATCTATTGTCTTCCGGTTAAAAATTGTTGATTTAGGCCGGTTTTTGTAATTTAGTGGCGATTTAAAGTGTGGGTTACGTTTCCTGCTGCACTTGACGCTGTTTTGCGATAGATTGTGCAAATATTGGTTTTGAAGTTTTTGTCATTACATTATATATGTATATAGTGGACAACTTTGACAAGGGATAGCGGCACAACCTTAATAACTGGAAGGTTGCTGGGGTTGAAATTTTATATACATATTGTATAGAGCAAAGGGAAGCGTGGGTTCTAGTATATAACCTCTATATATATGTTAGAGATATAACTATTGATAACTCATAGCGTAGAAAAAGTCAATGTATCGGAAATAAAATACTCAAGGATAAAAAAACAATACACCATAAATATTTTTTAATAAGATTCGTCTAAAGTTACGACAAAAAATAACATTTTCCTTTTACGTTTCACTATATAAAATTAAAAGTAAAAGAAATACAATTTTACAACGATCCATTAAAAGTCAGCAATTGTATTAATTTTAGCTGAAAATTATCGTAAATAAGCAATAGGGGGTATTAAAAAAAACACAGAATAGTTAACCATACAGATGCTATCTAAATGAAATATGTGTAATGCCTCTGGACACTATCACATAATTATCTGCGAGATAATCTCCATGTTACGACAGCCGTAAATAAACACAGGTAGTAATATTTCAAGCAAAATTGTGCCATAATTTAAATAGGAGTATAATTTTCACCTCTCCTATAGAATAGCTACTTCAGTAATATCATAAGACATTATAAATAAAGTCGTAAGAAAACAAATCGCAGGAGGCAAGCTTAAATATATGCATATTGCATTCATACATTCGTATAAAGACGTCAAAAAGTACTAATGAAATAAAACTATTATTCTATATTTATGAACAATTTATTGATTTTTTTTTATTTATTTATATCATTTATTTAATATAAGATCCGTTGACATACAATATTTTAATAACTAGACATATATAACCGTTAATTAAATTAACATCAATTATGGAAGAACTAAAAAAAATAATCATAAAATATTTTTATAAATTTATTCATATTATTAATATTAATAGAAATTTCTTTGCTAACCGTACCTGCAGTTAGAACTTGATCCGACATCGTTAGTGCGATATATTTAATGTACCTACAACTGTAACTGCCTTCATGTATTTCAAACGCTTGTCTATTTTATTATATGATATTTATTTGCTATCCCTATCGAATGCTACTGAAACATATGTTATTAGCACCTCGTTAAATTATAAATAATCAATCACAATATTTTTTATATGATAAGTTGTAGGTTTTCAACCTTAGAAAACTTAATGTTTAATACAATTTAATTGGTTCTCGTTAAAATTATTTGTAAAGCTAAATTTATATTATATATATAATAATATATTTAGCTATAATATACATAATGACATATTTAGCTTTACTATTTTTATACCTAATTTAATATTAAAATATATAATTACTAAATATTCTAGAAAGCAATCATATACGTACTATAACTAAAGATTTATTTTTAGCGAAAGCTTCATTAAATTAAACATTTACAATATCTGAAACTATGAATTGAAAATAAATATTTCGTAATAAAAGTATACAACTATTTCAAAAGACAGACATATTATTTAAACAATTTGTGAATACATTTAACAAATATGGCAAACACCTAATGAATATTATAAAGATTGAACGTATAATTATAAGTAATAGGCGGGCGGACCCCAAGCTTGGCCATGAATGGGTCGGAGGGGCCTTTTATCAATTATTTATTTATTTTTACAATCACTAAATGCAAATGAGAATCAACATTCAATATGTTATTGAGAACTCAAAATCAGGGAGGTTTTTTTTTGGATTGTACATAGGTATTCCAGCGATGTTAAACTCTATAGGTGCTTACTGTTTGACAGAGCGTTGAACGATACGTTCCAATAAATCCTAGTCTTTAAATTATATGTCTATTAGAAAGCCTTTGATATAAAAATAATTTATATTTTATTAGTACCCAACAATAATTTAAACTAAGATAAACTCTTAACATTTGCTGACGCAACAAAAAAGCCTCACAAAGTGTGGTTCAATTTATCCAAGGATAATAAAACATAAATAATAATGATATCGATTTATTTTCAATTATTTATCGAATACTATTTCAATGAGCAGAATTAACTTTAGTGAGTGGGAGGACTAACGAGGACATAACTCTGCTAATTTGCAGGACCAGCCTTCGATGACTTATTTTATATTAAAAAAAAACACAATTTCGAATACCTTTATCTTTTAAAGGTATTTTTATAAGAGTCAATAATTATAATAATGAAAATAATAATATCACAGGACAAATTACTCAGATTGATCAAACCCCTAAGTAAGGAAATTATTTGCTTGTGTTAAGGGTGTTAGACAGCGATACGAATACATAGAAATACACATATAAACGACCAAGCCCAGAAACACAGACATTTATGCTCATCACACACATGCGAGTCCCTGTCGGGAATCGAACCCGAGCCCCAATGCGCCGCTATAAGTTAGGCGTCTGCGCTTAAGTTTTATATTATCAATTTTAAAAATAGAATTTATATATACATCATGCAAGAAGGCAAACTTCAAGTATACGAAACAAAGTAAAACGCAAATTTTAGTCACGATACATGATACAGTGCGTGGGTGGACTCGCTAACGACAGAAAGCTGGTAAATTATGGAGAGCACACATCTTGTAATCTGACTATCCTACGTAATTTTATTTTAAGTTAAGTAAAGATGTCTCTTAAGAATCTATAAGGATTTACCGTATACAATGTCTTTAAACATAAAATAAAGAAAAAAACCTATTAAAAGAAAATGTGATATATAATTATGAAAGTGCATTAAAAATATTCTTACCCCTAACTAAATGATCTATAAAATGCCATAATAATAAAAAAATACGTAGCAGGAAATAAACAGCACATTCTCACGACAAATTGCTGCTAGGCGAGACAGGAGCAGCAAAAAATTTGCTCTAATTTTAACACAAAAACCATTTTATTGCGACTAACAAGACAACCCTGATGTTATCGAGTGTATTACTTTCATCCCTTATCTGTTACGCCCTTTCAATAATTGGTCAATGCTGGGGTTACATGGAAGCTATAAAATATTAAATAAAAATATTATTAAAATTAAAATATTAACAAAAAAATAAAAACTTCACTGAACAATTTTTATGTGACATAATTCGAATTCATGTTTTCAAGGATTTCTAAATTCTACATTTAAGAAATTTAAGTTCAAGTCAACAGACTCATTTCTTAAAGTGTTTAAAAATGTAAAGCGTTTGGTTAAAAAATATTAACATAAAAGTGTGAAAGGAACCAAATACCTAGCGCCATGTGGGCCCATTCTTATTTTTTTTATTGGTAGGGTTACCGATAATCATGTCACGCATTTTTTACATAAAACCACACAGGACAAAATAGCGTTACCATCAGATTATCATAGGCTTGTGGTCGGATTATTACTTAATTTTTTTCTCGCCTACCTGTTCAGAACCCGAGATATTTTGAACGGATAGGCCAAAGATTCAGATATAGTTGTCAAACAACCAGTTAAATTAGACCCTCGTTTTTCTAACAATTTAGTCATAAATGAGATCTTAATAATGTGGTATGAAGTATACTCAAATTAAAAAGGCAAGCAGGCTTCTTAACCAGTCAATACAATGTTTATTAAAACTGTTAGAGATTTGTCTAAACAATTTATTTTATTGTTAAGATAAACTTCTCGAATTATATTAGTTATTCGTGTGTCAGATTCTTAAGGATTAATTTTATCTTTGATTTGAATAAAATGACTGGAATTTTTATGGTATGAGTAATTCAAATATACACAGTTAAGGATGACGTTAAAATTTCTTTGTTGCCTTGATTTATTAAATGCAATTAAAAATAGTTTATACATTTGAATTATCTGCACCTGATCAACTGTATTTATAGATATATTGAGTACAATTACTACATATATATATATATATATATATATATATATATATATATATATATATATATATATATATATATATATACTACAAATATATATATGTTGTGTCAATAATCGTTTACTTAACTTTACTTTGGCAAGATAATTTGACGCATGCCCTATATAATATTGCTTTAGAAAACATTGAACTTTTATGTCACCATGCCTACTATTATTAAGTATATGTTTATTAATTTTCAAACATAAGTGAATATGTATGTTTGTTTTTCATGAAAGAATTTCTCAATAATGTATACTTAATCATTTAATAAAAAGGTGTTAAAAGTGAGTACTGGGAGGCTGAATATTTTGGCTTGGACTTTTTTATATGGAAAAAAAAAATTAAGTTTCTTAAAACGATAACGGCGTCATTCATTGGAACCAGCGATAGCTTTAAACCATTCAGAAAAGTGAAAACCAATATTTCATTGAAATCTCTAACTGTTTATAACGAGAAACATACTACAGTACTAGCTGTGCCTGCGACTTCGTACGCTTAGATTTCGATTTCGATAAAACGTACTCTTTTTACATACATACCAATGTATGTAAACACTATAAACCTTCAAAGTTTCATCGAACTCAATTAAGTAGTTTCTGCATACCTATATGTAGTATAAGTAGCAATGGTACGAAAAGAAGAGATTAATACCTTCTTTATTTGTTACCATATTGTTAAAAAAAAACAATATGTTAGGTGAAGCCCATTACAACATATTCCCGAAAACTGCATTCAAATCGTTTAATACATTTCTGAGATTAGCGTGCACAAACATACAGACATATACAGACATACAGACGAACAGACAAAATTAAAAACCATTGTTTTGGGTTCTTTTGCTTATATAAAGTCCTCCCCCCATTATGAATATTTGAAAATACTTTCAGTTTTTTGTTTTATATATAGATAAATTTCTTGAACACTTTAAATACCTACATATGTTAGTAAAAAGTTTACGGTGAAAGTGAGAAACTAAATGTTATTCAGAGTGACGCTCAATTTTTATGTATAAATGTTTTTTGAATTGGCTATCTATTTTTTACGTGTTGCGTGCACAATTAAAAGACAAACATATGAACAGATTTTTTTTTAATGTTAGAAGTGGATTATTTTGTTATATTTTCAATATATATAAACTACTCCTTTACAGATTTATTATATGTATATAAGAAGATTTTCTTGGTAACTATTACGTGATTCATATAAATTGACATAACTTTTTTATTTCTTAACCGATTTAAATAAAATTAGCACTAAATCTTAAGTGAAGACTGTAACAATATATTCCTGAAAACTGCACCCAAATTGATTCAGCCGTTTCTGAGATTAGACAAATTGAAAAACCATTGTTTTGGGTTCTCTTGCTCATATAAAGGCCCCCATTATGTTTTTTTATATATATATTCCATGTACAAGAAGTCGATCAGTGACATTTTTATTATATGTATAGATTAAGAAAATGTATTATCTAATCTTATAAATTGAAGACATATTATTAGGTTTAAATTATAATTATTGAATAATGATTTTCTAAATCTAAATAATATTTTGTAACAACATTTTACATAGAAGTGTTTTTGTGACGTCAAAAGACCCGTTTAAGTATACTTTTAACGGGTGTCAATTGAATTTTATAGCCCATGGGACGACTTCTCTTTACGACTCGGCGAAATTGAGGTTCTCGAACGTTCTTTATTACCAGTGACAAAGACGTTTCCTAAAGGCCCGGTCAAGGAACTTCAGAAAATAACTCTCGAGACTTTCCCAGAGAACATTGAATATGGCACATGTAGTATAGAACTATACTAAAAACAAATTAAAAACACAAAGAAATATTGATCCAATCTTAGAATAATACATTACTGTATTGTTTTTATCATTATTTTATTTTAGACCTTTTTTCTAATATCTCCAAATTTTCACATACACTAAATTAAAATTAGCATCTGGCAGTCTGTGCAAAAAAATACAACTAGAAAAATAAATTCTTAGATATTCATATTAATGTACATTATGATAATTAGAAAGATTTCATATCAATAACGTAAATCGAAAATGACCTTAGATAAACTATAGTTTACTAAGTAAACAAATAACAAATTACCAACCAGCATATAATATAAAAAATATTTTTCAATTATGTTTAAATATAAAATATAAAATATTTTTGCTTCCTTACCAGCTTCCGCGACAACCTTGTTGTAGAACCTTCTTTTATCGGTGCTGCGAGACACAATAAAGTGTCTAGTGGTGGGTTAAAATGTCACGATTATTATGTTTATTGTAAATCAAAACCCTTGATCGAAATCATTTTACTATTAATTAATTCAAATAAATAGAATCATTATTAATAAATCGATTTAAATCTCGCCATAAATTCAACAATAACAATAAATAAACAGAACGCAAGTGCTATAACAGTGGTTGTTATAAAAAATCGTGGACATATCAGTAGGAAAGCAGCTCAATCGTTCAGAGTTGTGTAATTTATTAGTATAGATTATCGCAACAAATCACTGGGCCGATTGCCGAGGAATCATTTGGTGTAACCCGAGAACGCCCCTTACATTTGATGATTGAACAAATATATATATTTCTTGTATCCTGTTTATCAGGTCTGAGGTGTTAATAAAAATGTAGAGCGACTTCGGCCAGTGTGGAGCTAATTATACATTCTTACCTTCTTTTATTTATCAAAGCTTTTATATGATGGCATAGTAATATAATAGTTGAATAAAGTTTTAATTTTATTAAGTAGGTCATTTCTTTCTTTCGTTTTAATTTTATTTTTGTGTTATTCGCTTATTAAAATAATTTATGATATTATTATATGACAAGAGATGAAGTATTAATTATTATTACATATATATACTATGTGTTAATTTATTATTATTAACAAATGCCTGATATATATTTTTTTAATATATTTTATGCTACTCTATTTGTGTGTAATCTAACAATAAGGGTTTTGTGTGTAATTTAACAATTATCATAATGTTATCTTAAATAAAAAATGTAAGAAGTTTTTTTACCAAAAATGTAAATGTGTGTGTGCCATTCCGCCCCAGCTGCCTCTCCCAGAGTGAATGGGCTCGTGGCCAGGGTGGCCGGCGTCGTGGTATCGGTTCTAATAAATTAGAAGCCACTAATACAAGCCGTGCCCTCACAGAAGACTGGTCGCGACAAGTCCCAACTAATGTACTGCTTCGATAACACTCTCAAAAGAACTCATGTACAATCAGCCAACATAAAGAGACCTATCGAGCACTTTATGTATGTTCCCTCTGCATCACCTTGTCACGTCTCTTAAATTATGGTCGTATAGATATTCCTTGTATTGAGAAGCGGAGAAATGTTGCCTTTTATAACGTTAGGAGTCTGGTCCTCGTTTGTGTAACGTAAATTCCAGCGTGCTTTATTGTTGATGACTTCGTAATTGATTGTGGTTGGATTTATAGCTAAATAAACTTTTTTAATGCTTTTTTATATAAAATATTTGCGACATGACTAAGTGTTTATTCGTTTGCGCCGTTTTGGACGACAGATCTTTTAAATCTGAGTAATGGAGCATTAAAAGAACCTTTAAAACTTATCAGTAAAGAAATCAAGAGGTAAAATGAATCGCATTCCAAAATTACATCATTGTTTGGTTTGATTTGGTCACATATCGGATACAAATTAGGAAGAAAGATTTTTTTTTTTTATATTTAAGAATATTTTTAAACAATTTCTATTTTATATGTAAGGAACCTAAAAATTATAATAAAACCATTTAATGATAAAATAATACTTTCTCTGAGAGCACATCACTAAGGCGAAAAAAAATCTTCATAAAATGCTTATATACATACGTATAGGTGTCTTACAACAATTCATAGTATTGGCACACAGACAACCTTCACCCACACATACTTAAGCACACAATTAAAAGTAATGAGTCACTCGTCACTCGTCAGATGATTTGAAGTCGTCTTTTATTTAATGTAGGTAATAGCTATCGATCACGAAACTAATAAGCTAACGGATGCGATCGGACGGAGGCGCATTGGTCTGGAATCGCTCGCTTGCTATTTGTCGTCAAGTCGTGTAGTCTAGATAGTGCATCGGACAGATACGTGGGATGATGTTATGCAATACATCGTTGAATTAATTTGCAATAATATATACCCAAATTCGATTGTAATTTTAAGTTTTAATGGTATTTATGAAGGTTTGGGTTAACACCTCTATTTATGTTATCGTGTATGAATTGTTTGTTCTTTATTCTTTTTACGTCAGATGACAATCAACTCTTTTCGGCTTTTTGACATCAGATTAATACCTGATATCATAGTATCAACGCAAATAATAAAGTGGGTCTGATGGTTTTAATTAAGTTAAGATATTTCTAATACA
Organism: Napeogenes sylphis; assembly: GCA_959347405.1. Taxonomy (NCBI): domain Eukaryota; kingdom Metazoa; phylum Arthropoda; class Insecta; order Lepidoptera; family Nymphalidae; genus Napeogenes; species Napeogenes sylphis. The sequence goes on from OY365783.1 coordinate 4,814,111, forward strand.
TTATCATATAAAATAATAACTTCCAATCCTTCTTTTTCATATAGAATTTGAATGTGTCAAATTTCTTACTTCTCGGTCAGCGTATATTTCTTAAAAAGGGGTAGGTACATGTTTTGCTTCAACAATATAATATGAGATAAGATGTTGTTTTTATAACGACAAATTTAGTGATAGTTTATATTATGGTATCTAAACAGTGTATGTAAATTGATAACTGACTTGTGACTGTATAAATATGATTATAAGTAAAACAAAATCAATTTATTTTTAACAAAATTATAAAAATTGTATCATATTCATTAATTTCAGAGTATGTATATTCTCAACAAATAAAATCTTGCTTAGCATGCATGCATAACATCGTTCCAGCTATTACAATAAGTGCAAAATGTTGCTTAGTTAGTGTCCCGATCCGGTCTTCAGATATCTAGCATAAAATTGTGGAACATTAAAGGTCATTCGGTAATCGGAACACGTTCTTATTTAATTTTAGATTGTAATTTTATGCATAACATATATTTATTTATCATTAATTTTATATTATTTTCCTTTTATTTTAAAACTTTTGTTGAAATTTTGTTGAAACATACAGATTACAGATATAGATAATTGATCCCGTTTTTGGTTGAAGATGTCTTCATTTGAACATAGTTTTAACTATATATTAGTAATTTATAGTTTAAATAAACAATAATTTACCTAGTTTTCTAATTTTACTTTGTGTTATTGAAAATTTTCAATTTGCGTATATGAAACATAAACATAGGTATGTCATAAACATATTATGAACAATGTATTCAATATGTAAAAGGAACTAAAGTTGATTTCTATAGACGGCGCGCCTTAATGACAACCAACTTACTATGTAGGTAGGTATCTGCTTAAGTTTTGTGTAACTTTTAAGATATTGTCCCATAAACCCGTAAATAAATTTTATAAACCTATTGATTATGGTTTATTGTTAAATAATCATCATATTCAATTATACTATTAATATTTTTTGTTATACCTACTTTGTCATAGTTTCACTAATAAATATAAACTATGGGTAGGTACATATTAATGAATTGAAAACTATGTCAATATTAAATTAATATGTAATTACAATTACGTATTATTATATTAATTTTAATTTATAATTGCGTGTAATATTTTTAGAATATTATACATATATATTTGAATAAAACTGCAACGTGCACCAACTTTGTTGCAAGAAATTGCTTTATTGGATACTGTTTTATGGTTATTTAACGTTCAAAATAGTTTAAACTTAAGCTTTACAAGAATTTACCTTTAGTGTAAAGTAAAAAAACAATCTTGATACTTGCAGAAAGGTAAACTATAAAGTTCATGAGAAACAGCAGGTCTTTCTCCAGTATAATCTGACCTTACTTAATGCCCTGTCGATGTTATGATAGCCAAAACTAGTAATTAAGCTGTGATTGGTCGATAGCTCCCACGGTCTTCTCAGAAGTATTTTTTACACCTAAAAGGTTTTGGACTAGATAATTATACACACATTAGTGATAGATACATTTGGTGCATTGTTTGAGTTCGCGGTAGCAGTGTTGATAATATCAAGCAATCTTATTGTCAGTATAGAAATGGCATTTCTCCTCGTATTAAAAATAATATTAATATGTATAATAATAAATTATGCCTTTATAGAAAAAAAATACCTTATTGTGTTTTCTTGTGTAAATTATAAAACTGTATAAGCAATTATAAATCGATAAACACCGCGTACTTATTCGTTGCAAACAAAATAAACACACAGAATGCAGACAAATTAGCAATTATCAGGTTCATTATAGTGTTTTAAATGGAACTAAGGAGCAGTCATTAGGGCTCGAGCACACTGGCTTCTGTTACACCTTTTTGTGGTTGCGAAGTGCGCTCGATTACCCGTCCTTAATGTACGATACGCATCTGTAGAAACAAACACTACAGGGTGTTTAAAATATAATTAACTTTAATTAAGTTTTATTTAAATACATACACGGAAGACTAATAAATCTATGGATTTATTTGTTTTTTGCAATCCAATTATTAATAATTAAAAATTGTTGTATATATATTTTTAATCTAACTAATCTACAATTGAATTTTCGAGTTACAAAGTCAATATCATATCGTAAATAAACAAAAAAATACCTGCATACTAAAGAATCAATAATTGTAGAAAACATTGTATGTAACAAAAAATTGAACACTCTTTATAGAGACATTTAAAATAAAAAGCACCTGAGCTGTCAAAAAGATGTAGTGGTAACGTCAATCACGGCGGGTCTACACGGGGAACAAAAAGTTGCCAATAATTGCAATTCTGTTCCACCCCTAATAGCTTTCGCGTGTAAAGATTACGAACGGTCTATCCATCAATAATGTTCAATTATCTTTTAAAATTAACAATAACTAAATAAAGCTTACTAGTTTTACAAACTTTTCATATTTGTTTAGGCTATAGATTAACAGGAGCTCTTGAGAAAGAATTGACATAATAATTATTAAAAAGTTGTAGTAAAATTAAACGAAATATCTCTAAACACAAGTTTGATCATGGCCAAAAAAAAACAAACAAATATTGTTTGTCACAGCACTTTAAAAACATTTTAAAATATTACTAAAGTATTTAAAAAAAAAATTGTAAATATTAATTTTATATTATAATATTGACGAATTTCATGCATGTCTTGCCTGCCGCTTCATCAAAACAGTATATAAAAAACAATGAATCTATATATAGGTATATATACCTGTATAAAAAAGTAAAATGTACAAATGCAATAGATATAATAAAAATGTTCTTTCAGCGCCACTTATATGAAACATTTAATTAAATATTCTCAACGACAGGCAACACCTACTAAATATTACGGAAAATATTTTTAAAACACTTAATTATAACTTACTTTACGCAATATGTAATAATAGGGTCTATGCATATCAGAGGGTTGTCAGTTACTCATGTGCCACTGAAGGACGTTTTGACAGACGGACAAAAATTATAATTATATATCAGTGATACAACCGAAACTGATAAGTGTAGGGCGTTAATAATTTTAGATGTACTAGTAATTATATAAAACAAGGCTTTATCTAATTCAGTTCTATTATAATCAACTACAACAATCTAAATATAGGTTTTGAACATTTAAAAAAGCTAACAGTAATTATAAAATAAAATAATGATTTAAACAGACGAAATATATTTGATTCAGCGGCGTGGTTTCTATTGAGACCGCTTCAACCCGTCATTTGACGTGCAAGTTATCACACAATACGACTGACGCGGTCTAATCTGATCACAAGTACCGACATATCATTGGACCACTAAAAGCAATTTGATTAATTAAAAACCGAAGCACGGTGAGGGGAGCGTTTGTAATATGTTTTCTAATTATACTTTATTAGACCAAATTGGCTTTGTTTTTCTTAAGGGGAATCTGTTTTGACGGGACCCTTTGTCCGAGCATCGGCGTTATTGACGATTATATAAGGTCAATAATCATTATTGACTGTGATCGTATAATTAACTAGTTTTACTAAGGGTTAAAGGCGCAATAATATTACAATCAATAAAAGTAATATTACAAGCGACTTTTGAATAGATTTTAGTGAGTGGAATCTTTTATTTAAACTGTTTGGTAAGCGGAAATGATATAAATAAATTAAAGCTTTAGAAGCATTATAACTAATATATAACTAATAATAGGAATAATGATAAAAAATTGTTGTTCATCAATTTTATTTATAGTATAAGCAAACAATCATACACATTAAGAATATTTATTAAATTAAATTGTGCTATATCATTGAAATAAATATATTCAAACAAACAAACAAACAGTTTCGAGCTCTCTTCATATAAATCTGCCACAGTATATCTTCGTCTACAAGCAGATGACATAATCTACAAGCCTTTATCGTTTTAAATCATTTATCTACGCAAATAAATTTTATTAAAATAAAACGGGTCTGGTATAGTGAATTCCATTAATTCTGAAACACCTAGGTGGTCACCGATAACATTGTTTTGACGCCATGTATTTATGCGGTGTTGGGACATACGTCTTTATCTAAATTACTGTTTTGGAAGCTTCAGATGTATCTATCGGACCATGGGGTCAATTAAGTATAGACCTTCACTATTAATGACATTATATTGTAAGTTACTTAGTTATGTTGCAATTAATTTAAATTGTTATTTAAGTTAAGACTTGTTTTTCAGATTTTGATATTAATGTCTGTTTTTTTTAAATAAGAAATAACAATTAAAAAAAAGATTCAAAATGAATAACCGCTTCATAATTAAACTTCAACATTATTGATATGAAGTAAATAATTAAATACTTTACAGGCATATTATTTTGTAAAATCATTAACTTGGGTATTCATGTAGAAATTTAAGAATTCCCTAAAAGAATGTTGTCTCAATCGCAGCTGGGACAAATTAATTTCGTTAATCAAACGCGGCGCAGGCGCAATGCATCAAGACGACAGCGGGCCAACAGATAACATTAGCGTGATATACGACGAACCGAATATCGATGGTAAAAAGACCCCGCAAGCAGTGGACGGGTTACGAGTATTTTCATGTATTAGGTCAACTTTGGGCAGGAAATTAATTGTTTTAAAGATTATTATCGATACATATCTGCAATCTAACTTTCAATAATATGTTTTCGGTTATATTAAGAATTTTGATTCTAACATATTTAAGTAATTAAGCATTTACTCAGATTTAATTACTGTGAAACGGTTTTTAAATAGTGATGTTTTATTGCAAGCAATTAAAGTTAACAAAACATACTAATTTATTTTGCAACAAAACTGATACATACATCATAATAAGCGGGAGCTCTTTCTTAAGCCCTAAAGCAACAAAAACCTTATTCCATAAAACTGTTTTATATTCAAATTGTCCTACGGCATTTTACCAAACTGTGTAATCATCTCACCTATCTAACTCGATGACGGATTGGTTATTGTCCGCGGGCTACTGGTTTTAACTGAGATGATGACTTGAAACTATGCTTTAAGTCTTGTGACTTAATAACGATTTTTCTTCAACGACAAATGGTAGATATACTTTTCTAGTCTTGAATTTAAATACAAAGACCTGCTACTAGTGTTACGTTTTCAAAAGGAATGAAAGCTAACTTTGTAAGCAAGTTGTTAAATTGGTTTTGGTTTGTTTGATTTAAATACTGTTTTGTTGAAGTGATTGCATTAACTCAAAGCTTTATACACTTTACACATATGAATACCTGATAATATAAGATTGTTAGACATCATAATTATATTTTTAAATTTAAAAACAACCGTCCAGTATCCCAGCCCAGGTTCGAGTTCCTCCCGTTTAAATGGATTTTTCATTATCAATTAAATTTTTAAATAAAAATTGACTATTGCACACCTATATTTCAGAAATTAAAACCACAATTCACTACATCAAACAAACACTTCACAACAGTCAATAGGTCATCCATGTGGATGTGAATTACAATTTATACATGAAATCAAATGCTATTCAGTTCAACCCTGTTATTCGAATCAATTGAAAAACATCCGATTGTTCGATCCCTTTGATTTGCTGACAAATTATTGTAATCCAAAACAATGGGAGGCGGGTCATCTCGGCCAGATACTATAGAAATTCGTGTTCATCACTACGGGGTGGGTAGGGTTGTCATGTCCCTGGATATTTCCTAATATGAAATAGAGATTATCTTTACAATGAAGCAAATCATGTTTCACTTCATAATCGATATGAAATGTCAATGAAGTGTTTAAACATATCATAATTAAAATCTATAATACATACACTTTATAAAAGATTAAGAATATTGTATGTAAAAGCCCTTATAACTTCGTCGATTTATCATAAAGTTTGCTGTAAAATAAAATAAAACTTTAAGTTATTAACGCTATTTGTTATTCAATTCAATAACTGTATAGCATACAGAAAGTATTAAATACTTTTTGATTGGTCAGTTATAAACAAACTGTTTTCTATTCTCGATCACATCTATAATAAAATGAATATTCTCAAGGCATTCTACATTACGTAATGTCTTCATTAGCGGACGAACGTAATTTATCTTCCTAATAAACGTCAAACGGAAATACTCTTTTATTTGTTTATGAATATGACAACATTGATTTTTTCATTCCTCGATATTAATTTAAGTTGGATTATTATTTCGAAATTTATATATTTTTTTATTAAGAGCAAGTCATTCCTGTTATATTTATAATTATAAAAAATATTTTATTTCATTTGTGACGTTTGAGTAAAAAGTCATTAAGAAAAACCAAACTGTCTTTGGAATAATCTATAATCGTTTCTTGTGTTTATCATTTTTATGTTCGTGTGAGTGTGTGTTTGTGAAAATATTATACCTAAATATAGTTACTATATAAATAATTTTAGTTACATTGTGTTGAATTGCGTAAAGTTATAGGAATGGTGTAAATGACGCCATTACACATTTTGCCATTTATCGTACAACACTATACATTAGAGTTGGCTTATAGTACCGATTTTGACCTTATGTCGTATGTCTGCACTACGAGTTCAGATAAATTAGGGAAGGGCAATATCGATGTTATCGATATTCAAAAAGTTTGATAAAATAATATCTAAATGTATTTAGCCGTTTATCTGTCTTAAAATATTTAGAGATCTCTTTAGTTTATATTACTGAATGAACTTTTATTAAGTTTTACGTGTTTTTCATTAATTTTTTATTTTTATACCATACTTATGAAATACATCAAAAGAAACATGATTACTATGCATATTCATTAAGTAATTTAATTACTACTTTACTTACTTACCTCGTAGTAACAAAATATCAAATGATTAATATTTTTTAAATACTTCGATTAGTAATGGCATGATATATCAATTTAAATATAAAAGCAGTATCGATTTTAGTAATATAGGAAATGATCACATCTCTAGTAATGTCTTGCCGCCCACGCAGGTCGCGATCTGCGCTTGCGCCGCCCCATTCGACAACATCACGAGATCGTTCAATATCTTTCGCAACTCGCATCCTCAACCTTCGGACAGATTCACCCACCAATTAAAATCACCAACAAAAAACAACGCTTTTAATTATTTTTATCACATCCAAAATAAACACCCACCGGCTTATAACAATTACTTGGCCCTCATAGCCAGCTTCATTCATATCTTATTAAACACTCCCATTGACTGGTCTACGTGGACCGTCCAGTCATAATATTGTAATATAATATCAGGTCATTAAGGCACTTAAACGCGGAAGTGTGTGGGTGCGAAACCACCGTATCTAAACTATAATTTGAAATCTGTCCGTCGGTCCGTTATACGCTGGTAATGGCCGTGACCACCTATAATTGTTGGAGCGGTGATTTGTTAGACTACAAGTTTTAATTGTTAACACGTGCGTCAAATGTTTGTGTGCCATCGTTTATGTGGGTGATCTTGCTTGTCAACTTTCTATTTGTTTATATCTGAAATTGTGTCAGAAACATTGTAAATCGATACCCATATGAGAAGCATTGGGCCAGTCGCCGAAAATAATTATCTTTTGTGTAGGTGTAGGTTGTTTATCATTATAGCAATCAGACCTCAATTACTATTATTAAAAATAAATAATAATAATATTTAGTTAATAATTGACAACTCCTGCATGTGAGGCACGCGACATGCACAATGTTGCTTGGTGTGGACCGCGATTTATTCAATGGACTAACTCGCTTTGATACATTTGTATCAATTCCTCTTCACAAGGGATGCTACATTTATAATAAACTAAAAATAAATGTTTAAAATTACAACTGAATGATAGATATTATTTGGTTAATATAACAATAATTTAATTTAAATAATTTACATATTTTATTACAAAACATTTATTATGTTTTCATAACTACCGAGTTATGAAAACATAATAAGTAAACAATAATGTACCGACATTATATACTTATTCTCAGATATAACTTTTCTTTTAATTCGAACGAAATGGCATATGTATTATAAGATTAAATATTTTCCGTCAACCCTATTATTTATTTCGTTTTATCCTGGATGAAAAGCACTAAAGAGCCGAAGCGCGTCGTGTCCGACACGATGTTGCCAGCCGTGCATCAAACGTTAGGAAAGGGATATTTATACCGCCTATGTCGCCAGGCACTGACAATAAGGAATGCTTGATATAAGCGACTCGCCTTTGTTCATAGTTTCACTTGTGGAATATTACCCTTGATTTTGTACCGAGAAATATAGCGCAGTACATATCCTTTACAAATGCTCCATTCAATTCATATAACTTCGAACATAAAACGGTCGTAGAAAATAATTCTTTATTGCAATCACGAAACTTGTAGATATAGATATTAATGTGATTTTACGATAATTCAAAGATAACCAAAAAGATCTAATCACTAAGGATTACAAACGTCCGTTTTGTATTAAAAATCCAATGGGTTCATAATAAAATATAGGCCACAATGCGAACCGCTTGATACGTTTCTCCGAAAGTCAATTTGACGCCATTTTGCGGCGACCGCAAGTTACGATCTCTTGACAAACGATTCACCGCATCATTCACGAGAAATATTATTGTATCTTGATCTTGCCTTTTATATATATATTTATTTTCTATACTAGTATTATTTTAGATTATTGGTACCTACATTAAATTTCATTAACTGCTTAAAAACGCGGAGTTTTGTTAGATTCATTGATCTGACAAAATAATATAAAAATTGTATTAATAGCTTGATCGTGTCCTTAAATGGTTAAAGTAAAAATTGTTTATTTTCATATAAAATATTATTTTTTAATTTGACATTTTATATATTTCTTTTCAACATCTCAAGCATATAAATCAGAAATTTAGCATAAAAATTCATATTGACGTAACATCAAAGAATTAAATGAATTTTTAATTATACATAAATATAAAATTCTTCCAAATTGCTATGATTTATTTGTTATAAATGTCGAGGATATTGACACAACGAATGCTATGATTGTGTTAATATCAAACGGCCTGTGATCACGCGAACCATCCCAAGCATTCATCTGGACCATTCACGGTCTTGCCATTGATAAAAACCAATTTCATTTGTAGTTTGACCATAAAACTATTATCTACAATTAGTGTTGTTTGGTCATAGAATCCGTTTATAGAAAATCGATAAAATAATCGTTTATAAATGTATAGATTTTATGATCATCAAAGGAGGTATTAGTTTTGTTGTAATAAACGATTGGATTTGAATACGAATAACCAACTTAAAAATTTATGTCTCGTAACTAATCTGTCGGTGTTTTATATGATTTATCAAAGACTTCATAGACAATACCGTGAAGTTTTTGTGAACCGAGACTGTGATTATGTTCCAACTTTTATTGTCTTTTGAAATATAAATTTAATTATTTACACATTCATAGTTACAGTATTTTAAAAATCCATCAAATTAAAAGTATTAAATTAAGACTGTTGTAACATCTATATCGTATAATAACAATGAATAATACAAATACGTTTTATTTTTTATATATTTATGACATAATTAAAGGCGCGAATACAGGACGAACGTCATTTTTGGTCTAGATAGCTCTATCTTATATTAAAAAGTGCTCACTTTTTATGAGATTTTAAACATCATACAGAAAATTGGTTCTACGGACAATATAATATAAATCTATCCTTAAATATAACAATAATTATGTGAAATATTAATATTTAACATCTGTATATGTGACACCGGTAGAGTTATTTTATATTTATTGTTTGAAACAATTATTAAAATCGAGTGCTCTGAATCACAGATAGGAGGGACGATAAGTATTACCCCGAAGAAACCTTGCTTGTCCATGTTCTACTGGACAAATGGAAAAGGTGTTTGTAAAAATAAAAGTAAAAAAAAAGACGCAATTAAATAGTAATATGAACACCGCAAGTAATACATAGATACACCTATTAGTAAGTAACTAAAAGCTAGTAATATCGTAAGTAAATAGTCTTGACAAACCAAAAGCTTCGATTATGTCTGGTAGAAAACAAAATGTTCGTGAGTATGAACTGTGAACTATGATTATTAAACTTACTCCTACGTACTCCTACACACTGACCGCTCGACTGTTAGTTATTATGCAATTTTAACACTTATTGTCTATAGTGTGCATTATCCTTAATGGTTGATACGAATTGCCAATTCATCTTGCAGAAGGGCTTAGTTGACACCATAATAATAAAGACTGTTCACCAAGACGGTTTAAACAGGCTTTATAGATGGTTTATGAGACATACGCAAAGGTTTTATCGTCGAATTTTAGGTGATAAAGGACTTATACTTTATATTTTTTATTAAAAGTGAGATTTTTTTTTTAATTTTAAACAGCTTATTTATGAAGCATCAACACATCCAATTTTATGTTACATAGACTATTGATAATCTCCATGCGTTTAGCAAAATTTTAGTTTTTTTCAAAATTTTTTATCTGTACATACGAACAGTACATTGATATCATAATATCTTACCCAAAAAAAATAACAGCGGTGTATGCACGATCCATTTCATTTTATTTATACATTTGCTGAACCGACCCTAACGCTCACGTTTGTCTAGTATTAGCCCTGCTTCCGCGCATTGTATTACCGCGCCGTGAGCTAAATCAGAGCGATTTTAACTCGTGTAGATTGTTTGTTTTATTCGATAACACCTTGGGAAGTCCACGATTTGGAGCCACGATATCTGCAAATTGTTTTATTTGTACTTCTATAGAATAATACTTACAAAATTATACCTTATGAATTAAAATAGTAGGTATAACATAGTATAACTTTTTAATACAGTGTGAATTATGATGGATATGTTAATTATGATGGAGGTTTACTAACTTTTATTCGCAGTTTCCCTTCTTTAAGAATACCTAAATTAAACTTCCATCCACTTTTTAATTCCATGAAAGTAGTTTTTCCAAAGATGTTGTAACATTGATTATTTATATTTTTGTATGCATATAGTTTTTCTGTTTATAAAATACTTACATGAAGGTACATGCAACTTGATATCATCGCTGGTCGAAAGTTTAAACTTTGATGAGTCAGTGAGACTGAAGTTCTTTTTATATAACTCTACTTTTAGCCAGTGACTTCATCTGCTGTTATATTGAAATTAAAGTGAGAGTTTTATGCTAGTGCTATTTTTTTAGTCTTTCACAAACAGTCATACGCTGATTCTATGACACGAACATCTCAAAAAATATGACTAATGTATTGGCGACTTACATTTCACAATTAATATCGTGGGAACATGAGTTATAATATAAAAATGTAGCTTTCTCGCGTCCAGCTTCCGCACCAGAGATGCGATCTGAGGAGTTGATTGCAAAACAGATGACTCACGACTTGGTATTAATATTATACACAGGAGATTTGTACTTTTACAATGTACTTGTATTACCAATAAGGTAATGGAAAAATCATCATCTTGGATAATGATTGTTAAATGACAATTTGCCATACCTTTCTTTTTTTTTACCCATATTAAAATAAGGTAGACTCTGATTAGAGTAGTATATAATAATTGTTTTATTGTGTCATTGCTTAATTTATAGAAGCGTATAGAGCAGTTAGTAAATGTATATCATGGAACTTTTAATATTATGCCTTCATTGATAGTTGGATTAATTTGCTAATCTAAAAAAATCTAGCAAGATTCCAAATTACTTCTTATTTATATTAAAAAAAGGTTTTTTTGTTGGGTGGTCTTAGTATGTCATGCTTTACGATCCTTGTATTTTTTTATGGAAATAAAACTCATAATGTAATAAAAAAATCACTCCCAACAACTAACAGTTTAGTTATTTTAAAGAGAGATTATTATTTTATTTACATTTCAAAACATCAACAAAATATCAGATTCTAATCTGATTTTTTTTTGTCATTATCAAAAGAAGGGTTTTCTATCCACATTTTTGAGTGAAATAAAAATTATCAAAAAGTATTGAATAAAAAAGCATATCATTTGTGTACTAAAACCTTATATAAAAAAAACGAAAATAGAATATTGTTTACAAAAATTTGTTACTGTTACACTCTATATATTTTTATATTTATCTCAAAAAACGGCATGATACCTTTGTTATTTTAATTTTATTAGCTGATGATCACTACATAACTTACTGCCGCTGAAATACGCAGACAATTAATCTGCCACAAAATACCAAGTTGTTTGTTAAAAGATTTTATGAGAACTTCTTTTTTAATATAGATAAATAAATTTAACCTCTCATGCACACAAAGCTGAATATGTGGTATAAAAAACAATAAAACATCATTCATCATTATACAATATTTATTATAATCTTCGATCTACAATTTAATGGAATACATACATAATTAAAATATATTTTTTACAACTAAGTCTATATATATGGCTAAATGACAGATGTCACATATTGGCACATCGAATAATTTTCTTACCACCGCAACTTGTCAAATTAAAGCAATAGGGTATGTCAATACATTTAATATATAAACCATATTTATATATTTGTTAGGACATACAGATAGAAACAATACCATTTTACTTCGCAATGCTTGCGAAATATTGGCAGTTATGATATATAAAATACTAATATTTCAATTTCCGATATAAAAGTTAAAATTTATTAAAGGAAATAAAGTGAATATTAAAAATTAATCTTATAACTATTACTGTATTTAAGGTTAGTTAGTGTATTAAGTCAATAATGAAACCGCCTTATTAGATAATAAAATTGAATTTACTGAAAATAGTTCGGTTTCAGTTATTGATGTTTTCAATATACACAAACATATTAGGCTCGGCCATGTCAGTACTAAATAAAACATACCCATATTTCTAAGCATTAGGAACAACCCTTAAAATGTACATAAAGCGACAGGGAGTGTTATTAAAAGCTTTATATAAAAAATCAGACAAACAAACAAACAGCGCAGTGTGGGAACATATTGATTTTTTGCATTTCTTAACAAAAAAACACAAAAAATCAAACAGTTTATAATCATAGAATACGTTCTACGTAAAAGATTATATTAGTAACAATATTTTAAATATTATATAAATATTATTTTACATAAATATAGCTAAGCAATAAGCCGTGGAAATGCTAACATTACTTAATCTAATAAATACTATTTACAAATCACCAGAATGATGTTTTTATGAAATGTATGAAACTGTATTGATACTATTAATTGTACAATATATTTTTTTCTAAATTGATATTTAATTTGTTACAGTATAGGTCTAGATATAAACAGTTATCTTTCTGTTGAATAACACATCATAGGATGTATTTTTTATTATTTTTGAGTTTTTGACAAAAATAGTAAAAAATACTATAATGTGTTCTCGACAGATGATTAATTGCAACATCCCATTCTGGTGTTAACAATAGAAGTATGAATACTGATGGAAATCCCATTTTTTATTGATGACAGGTCTTTACATCACCAGCGTGTGTATGTATCCTTATTGGGGGTATAGTGTACATCTCTGTAACAGGAAAATAATGTTAATACAAAAAATATTAATAAAAAAAAAAGTTTTTCCACGTTCAATTAAAATTTGGATTCAAAATAAGCACTATCATAAAAAAAATATACACGTGGTCTTATTATGTATAATACATTTGCACGAACTCATATATTTATTATATAAAATGATATAAACCTTACTCTATTGCTTAAGAGAGACCGCTGTTGTTGGAACGTGCTTCTTCACCTTCACCGCCACAAGCATTGACTACATCTACAACAATTGAAAAAAAAAAATTAATAAATAATTAAACATCAACCAAATTTATTAAGAAAAAATTAAATCAACCACAAGACGAGAAGGATTAAAGTACCGAATACCGTTACTAACATGTACCGCAAGAAAAATAAGAATTAAGAGATTTGGTAAAAAAATACATTTACTAAAAAAAAACATTAACAATAGTGATCCGTCCCACAAATGGGATTGTAAGTAATTCCTTGACAATATTTTAAGACATTTTAATCTCTTATTTTAATTATAAATACATAAACAATACACTGTTATTCGTACATTTTTTATTTAAATATCCTAAATCTGGTAACCGTAATAATAACTCAAGTCAAAACAGTTACGACAATATAATATAAGTCGTGGGTCTTATTTTCTTTACTGTTAATTAATTTGGCGATAATAAATCAATCAATAACAATAATGTTTGTGCTATTGATACACGAACTATTCTCGCCTCATTCGACACTTTACGTAATCGTAACACCGATCGTATTCGCCCAATCGACACGGCAACAGTTAAAGGGCGTAGGTGACAGGCATTATACTTCCGCGCGATACCACGATCGTGAGCGAACACCCTGTATGTGCGACTGTGGGAACGAAACGCTTCGGATATACAGCGTGTTGCGTTCAGAAATAATATAATTGTCGCGAATTAACCGGTTCTGTACACCATCTCATAATATCGAACAGAAATTGATGGTTAATTTATTAATTAAAATATCTGCTCATCAATTAGTCGGTTCAATTATTAACAGCATTTCTTTATTTATTTTTATTTAAATTTATTTATATATTTTTTAATTACTTTTCAATGGCAGAACAAGTAGTTAAAGTTTAATTTTCGCATCTGTCAATAATATACATTTATAAAAAAATCAGTGTTTTAGTACGTAATGGTACAGAATCTACAAGATATACCTCCCTGTACAGTGAACGATATTTCCCAGGCAAGTCTAATTAACGTTGCCACTTGGGACGCGCGAACAATTGTGTACCATTGTACCAATGTGTTGTAATGCACTGGAATGCCTGAAGACTATTTGGTGCTATTTAATTGTAACCAAATTGTATTGAATTTCTTTAAAAGATAGAAAATAAAAATACTACTTCTCTAGTATTATTGGTTATAATTTCTCATTGTTTAATATTTTGTCGCTAGTATATGTTACGAAAAATAATTGTATGTACCTATACGTTAAATTGAAATCAATGTTAATAAATTTGCAAACAATAGCAAAATTGTATTTTAAAATATATAAACATTTAACTCTCGATGTTACATATCCTACACAGACCTACAAGATGAAGTGAGAGATAATGATGACCCACTCTAACTTTCTAGAGCATCTCTGTTCCAATCGTAATGAAGCCAGGACCCTTTGTTATCGACTCAAAGGCTATCCTTAATTACAGCATTTCGATCGATAAATTATAGTTCAGATGTACGCTTAATTAAGTTTGCATAAATGTCACCGTGTCCACACCTATATCCCACGATTTCACTTTTATTATATACATATATGTATATAAGACATATATATATACTGCCTTTGTGTTGTATGTTTAGTTGAATTAAGTTATTTATTTGAATATGAAAAATAAATCACCCACAGATTTATCTACCAACTAGGAACTATGTCTAAGATAGTTCCTATATTATTTCGTTTGATTATTTCTTAGATACGGCGTTTATTTTGACTACAGTTTCCGCG
The DNA here is from genome assembly GCA_959347405.1 of Napeogenes sylphis. Classification (NCBI taxonomy): domain Eukaryota; kingdom Metazoa; phylum Arthropoda; class Insecta; order Lepidoptera; family Nymphalidae; genus Napeogenes; species Napeogenes sylphis. The sequence goes on from OY365783.1 coordinate 4,829,653, forward strand.
TAAACCAGGATCTTAAGAATACATACTTATTTAGTAAAATAATCGGTAGCGGTACTTTACTGCCAAAGGCGCTCACGTCTGCCAGAGCGATTCACACGAGTTGGCCCTATCTAGTAAATATAGCTACAATACGAGAATATTATATATTTAATAATATCGTACTTCATATTTACCTTTTTAAAACATAAGGTAACAATGTCTCACACGACTTTCGAATAGAAATTTGTTAATACGTTAATCTCACAGTTTTTAAATTTATAAAAAATATTTTTGATATTTTTTTTGTCACTATTGGTTTGTTTTGCAAATAATTTAAAAGATAAAACCGTTTACCGTAAGCTTCCAGATAGACGAAGCTTATACGAATCACAGCAATTCGCGGGGTTAAGCGGCATGCACACTGTTCCTTGTACGGCCGCTGCAAATTATACGTTCACGTGTGGGGCTACCGCGTTCGCACAGTTTCGGGAGCATTAGGGGCTATTAAGCACCGTTAACACACGGGCTCGTCACGAGTCCACGACTTGCATCGTGAGCGATCTATCGGAGATCTCGGTAGCGGATGCGGTGGTTCTCACAAACACGGTACATATATGTCCCATTTGTTAACTTACGAACGAATAAAATATTACCTTAAAAACTTCTCTTCAGTTAATGAACATTTTGAAGATTATATTAATTCTACAATATGCTTATAAGAACATTTAGAAGATATATGGATGGGATTTGCACTGTGACCCTGTCAGTTCGTAGCTACTATCACATTGTGTGGAAATGACTTGTGGGCGACAATGTTAGACTGTCACCGACGTGTAAATACGTCTTCAATTAGGACAAGAATGTCGTCTGTCAGAATGACACGTGTAAACCCACCTTTATGTTAAGCGCTAACGAGCTGGTTATAATGAAATTATAATAATAGACTAAAGTTATAAAAAAAAACTTTAAACGTTTTTTAAGCATTTTAATGTTGGTGTTATTTTTTTACGAATGCTTTTATAGTTATTGTATGTAGATAATAAATACATGATCTAAACGCATTAGGAGATAAGATTTAATAATTAATTCAGGGTTTTAATTGCTCGTTTATGTCCTGATAGATATAAGAATCCTAAATATCATTAGATTTGGTATCTGTGTTACTCTTTAGCTTTATGGCTCTGTTATAAATGTTAAACATTAAAAACTACAATTAATTACCAAATAAAGCTCTATATTTCTTGTGATAATTCTCAAACCGATAAAGAGAATGGAATATTACAATAAAGAGTGAAAAACTAGTTTAAAACATGTTTAACGACGCTTTTCAATAGTTAATTATATAAAGTATAGATTGACTGACTACTCGTGGTATTGTAACAGTAGTAGGGAACACTAGTGGTCTAACTCTTGACAGAGGAGACCTTAATAAAGATTGACTTGTCAAGCCACGGCCTTGTACGCTTGACCACAGATTACGCAGAGCACTTTACGCAATATAGTAAAATTAAACCTTATTTGATAGAATGGTTGATTTAAATAACAAACGCTACTTTTATCTACACGTAAATATATTAGTAAATATCCAAAGAATGATTAACCGTTTTAATTCAGTTTGATAATAGAAATATAATATAAAATAGTGATGTTCTGACCTGTGCTGACGCAAGTTGTCCTGCCGTTTGAAACTCTTCCCGCACACCTCGCAGCTGAAGGACAGCTCGGGGCTCTTGTGCGTGCGTTCGTGAATCATCAGGTTGTAAGACTTGGTGAACCGACGTTGGCAATACTTGCAGACAAACTCGCACTTTGGCCGCAGCTTACGCCTGAAATCCCTTGAGTGATCTTCGTCGATTTGCATCACGGCGAACATTTTGTCTGGGCTATGGTTACGGGCGGGGCTTGGGCGCCTGTAAATAATATCTTATCAGTATGTGTGAAGTAATTTGTGCCTTAATTATTGGAGGTACAGTTTAATATGCCTTGATGGCTCACAGATAAGGTCTTCGTTTGTTTTAATTATTTAATAAGATTAACTACACGCGTAACTAGTCTTATACAATACTTAAATGATAGATGTATCTATACAATGTTTTTACACTGTTAAAGTACACGTAAAGGTCGAACGCTTATATTAATGCTCGTTTTACAAGTATTGCCGATGGAGTACCCTTGATAGGTTCATAATTAACACTTAAATAACTATCGAGAATTACAAGGTAAATTACGTATAGTACGCACCTGAGATCAAAAAATATAAACCGTACTAACACTCGCACAGTTGTTTAAATTAAACACAATCCTTGCTAGTGTGTGTTGGAGTTCGAAACCGAAAAAAATACTCGGAGATGATATGACTAGAAGTGTCACGGTAGACGTGCGACGTAGAACTGGTGCGTTTGGCAACTGAACTGGCGAGAGGGTGCGGAAACTACTGATAACATACGCGGAAGGCGCGTAGCCCCCACCATGTGCCCCCGACTGAATGAACAGGTAGCGAGACGGTAGGATGCTAAGAAATTACGCGATACATACCAGATACTTATACCAGTCCTGGCTGGTAGGGTACATTAACTATAACATATATTAAAGCTTGAAACTATTTACATGTCGCTAAAAATTATTTAAACTCGCTAGCAATGAAATAGTATTTTTCTTCGGTAAAGCAATAATTAAAGGTACAAGCTATAAAATGGCAGTGATTACAGTACAGTACGGTGGTCGCGGTGGGAAGCCGTCGCTGGCTCGCGGCGCTACCGTGCGTGCGTTTCTCTCACGATATTATTTATTTCGGCACCGGCGCTTGCACCCGCTAAATTACCATTTAGCTTCTGTTATTATCTATTATAATATGCCTTCCAGTTCAAAGAGTTCCGTGTTTTTAATTTATTTAAAAATAGAATTAATTCTAGATTATACTCGTTTTGTTCGGTGACTTAAAAAAATACATAATCTATAAAAAAACAAGATAATATCGCTATTATAATAATAGTTTTATATGATATTGTACAATCACGAAAAGATGGCACGCAAAAGAAGCTCTAAACATATTTCGACATACCTAACTACCATTTAGGGTTACAATCCTCTGTGCCGGTACTTTTTGATAAGATCTGATCACGAAGTTACCTCTTTAGTAGCAAAATAAATGCCTGTTATGGTATGAAAGATGTTCTACAGTTTATCTTAAATGTACTGTTCATCTTTAAGAAAGTATCGTCATCTTATATTAATAGCGGTTAATACAGCAACTGGTAGGTTACAGAAATTACTAAATCAATGAACCATTACTATAAACGTCTATTTTCATAAAAAAATATATACTAGATAAGACATCAATCTGAACATATTTACACACAAATATTGAATGAACACACAAATAACCTTTTAAATTTTAATAACGAATTTTAATTACAAGTAACAGTTGAACCACATCTAGAAAGTTATCATCATGTGTCAGTTGTTAAGGCGGATCTATGATTCAGAACACACCTTGCGTTAAATATTACGTCTAAATGATTCATAACCGATTCTTGAACTACTGACCTGAGGATTCAGAGAACTATTACGAATATGTTTAATTAACAAATTAATTATGTTTCAGAACGTGCGGTTGTTTTTTACTACGAAACTTTGTCACGGGTTTAGCCACTAAGTAGTTTTATGATACTTTAATATACTGTTATAATCTTTCCAGTGCTTTTTTTATTTTTAATTGTTTTATATTCTTTAATAATATAATAAATTTGAAGTACAAACTTTTAATTAATTTTGAACTTAAATTATAAAAAATTAAACTTATTTTTTTTTTATTTTAGTAACACGAATTTTTAATACAAATCTTAAATGAGTCTTAGATTAATAAAGTTAAGAAAGAGGTGACGCGTCATAGTGAGGTGAAAGGGCTACAGGTTGTTTTAAGGTTTGAGTCAACGTTCATTAATTATGAAACTAAGTGAAAGGACTTGTACGAATTCATGAGAACAACACTCAGTACAATTGATAACGCTTTTTTATATACCGGGTTACCTTAACTTGCAATGTGTTGTTTATGCTTATTTTATAAGAATTTGATTTTAAGTACATTCTTGCATACGTATTTAATTAACTAATTTAATGTTTTTAATGCATTTTAATGCATTTATTCTTATAATTTATTGTACACAAATCATATTACTATACAAGTTCATGGCCAAACTTATCATAAACTAAAGCTTCCCAGCATCTGTAATGATCTTCTTAAGAACTGCCACTTAAAACTTAATTACGCAAAATTCCACATAATAATACACAAACGAACAAAACATTCGATTGTTAACAACATTGTTGCTAGTGGCAATAAATAAACTGTGCTATAAATTGTTTATTCGAAATCATTTATTCTTTTATTCTATAAACCCCTATCGTGTGAATGTACTCAAAAACAATAGTATTATTAAAGTCAGCAATCAATCAGTCAGTACTTTATCCTTAGTATTGGACTATTAAAGAAAGAATTAAAACTTACTTAGGTTATAACTCAAGTATGAATACCTTTAGTAATTATATTTTACTCCTCGCAGCTCAAAGTGAAATCGTAAATGCGAAGCTAACTATGCCCTATTCATAGGTCGGGATATTTTTATTGGCCATGAACTTTCTGGATTTTATTTTACGGTTTCTAAAAATTTCCATAATACTAAAGCAATTAGTATTATTGTTCAATAAATAATGAACTATTTAAAATAAGAAATTATAAATATAAAAAGATGTGAAACTATATAAAGGACGATTTACACGCTTGTACAATAGCAATATTTATCAAGTTATTGTGTCAATGCCTTTATAGATGCATCTAATACGGTCTATTACTCGTCTTTGTGAGTATTGTTAGTCTTTCAAGAGCCGAGTGCCGAGTCAGCGTGAGTCCATTGGGATTTCGGCTGTCGGCGTCGGCTTTCTTGGAATTCCACAATCATCTTTGTCAATGTTTGCTTCGTATTTGTGCAATTGTCAACGGATATCATTTGGAAATTATTCTAAGATGTATGTTTAGTAGAAAGATAATCTTATATATTATTCGTAGTAATTTAATTAATTATCTGTATTTTACCTATTATTTGCAATAAATTGTATACATACATCAGAGAGGAACGCATTCCAACAACCCATGATTAAAGCGCTACAACTAAAATAAAAAATAACTCCATATTGTTCAGCGCGTGTCTCTGTATTTCAACACAAAATTATGTTTATCATTCTGTTTGACATTTTTACGAACAATATATTATTCATCTCGCTTCCTCTGATAAAAATCGCTTAAATAGAGAAAGGGACGGAATGTAATTGTTGGCTTGTCCTTTAAGTTATGAGTATACAATGCCCGGCTTGAGCTGAATCATGGTCTTATAATTACCCCGTTGTGGTTTCATTTATGAATAAATCTTTAATGATGAACGATCACGACTATTACATATAACTATTACCGAAATAATCTAACGATTTGAATATTTTTTCCAACTTAAGGAAATCGACAAGTCACGGATTAAAAAAAAATTGTCTTTATCGTCAAAATATTCAACTATTTAAAAGCCATTTATCGCGTTATACTTCTGGAAGTAGATATAAGATTGTTGAATTCATTTACTTTATCGAAACCACCGGGACATTGTTTAAATGTAATCACAGTATAATAGCAATTTAAATATAAACTGGTTCCAATAAGCGGGATCCAAATTATAATATACAAATGAGCGAGTGAGCAGAAATAACGAAAGAGTTTATGTCTCGCGCGTTCCCACAGGAACGATGCGCGCGCGCACTTCAACAAGAATGTATAGAGATGAGTTATATATATAAATGTAATGTATTAAAATAACTTTTATAGAGCTAATAATATATTTTGTTCAAAATTAATTATATTATTTTAATTTATTAATAAATATTAAGTTATAATAACATATTTTAGTGTTATTAGTGATTTTAATTTACTAATAAATATTAATAAAATTCATAAATTTAATAAAATCATATAAATTACATTAAATGATTCTACATAATTTCTGGACAAATTTAAAGTTATTTTTATTATTTGACCTACAATTACTAACAACAAATGGATTATCAAAACTATAATGAAATAAAAATTAACTCATATTTAACAGAAAAAAATATATATATTTAAGTATTAATATCTCCATGCAGTCGTTGTTCATTACAGAAGAGAACCTCTGATATATTGGGCTCTGGTGTAGCCCCCGGCGGGCGCCTCCCTCAGTATTCATGATTGCCTATGTTTTAACCTCTATATACGAGCCTCACTTGAAGTTTAATACTTTTCAACCGACAAGGTAATTAGTTACAAGGTGGCAGAAAAGGTTACTATTAAAAATCACGCGAAATTTTATTAGTATAGTCGATTAATGCAAAAATATAGAACTCTACGATAAATAAGAATAATAAAAAATAAATGATTTTTATTGCTTACTAACTTTAATGTCAAACGATTGGCTTATGTGAGCTCAGCCGGATAAAAGTGTAAATTCTTCCTGCACCCTTATTTGGCTTATGTTTGCCCTCGGGTACACATACACACACACATCCATATACATATGAGGGCCGGCTACTGGTTTACGCGGGCGGCCAATCAAAAGCGAAGGAGAAATCGTATAATAACACTTTTGCTTGAATTGATTAAACGCGATTGGTTGATTTAAAATAGAAATGACTTTTTCGTAAATGAAAATTTTGTTTAATACTTAACGATTTTTCTGGAAATTTGAATAGTGAATATTACCTATCTGTTAATATGTTATTATAGGTTCATTAATTCTAATTAAAAATAGACTATCGTTGTTCATAGCTGTTTATTTTGTATTAAAAAAAATAATAACAAATAGGTATATTATTAAACTAAAATTTGGAAATATAGAGGATTAAATGAACTCTATGGAGGTCTCTCGTGACCAGTAAACATAATTAAAATATCGACATTACCCGAGGGCAAAAGTTACATCTTAAAAGTTATAGCTTTCAATTGAACCTAATGACTGCCTTTCGAAACATAATATTTTTGTTCTCCAAAAGTGATTATGTAACAGAAAAAATTGTTTCAATGTGTATATTTTTCTCAATATATAAAAATTATGATAAGCTTGTATGTACATGCGTATGCGCATTGAAAAAAATTAATCCGGCTACTGTTCACCAATCAGCGCGTGGAGGTGGAGGCGGGACGCGTAACTCAGTAGGCGATTGGGGGAATTTAAAAAACGAATATAAACTTTTTTATTTCTGTGTGGGCAGCGTGGGAGGAACTTTCTTTTGCTGGAGGGTCTTTTAACTTAGAGCTTTTATGTAATTTCCATATGCTAACATATGCAGATACATGTTGCAAATTATTGAGTTTCATACTTTTTACAGGCTATTTAAATCAACCTATATTAAATATGTACGTTTACGAAATAAGTTTTAAAAAATCAAATGCTACTGACAAATTCAAATCAACCAATCATCTCAAAATATATACATAAACCAAACTAAAATCTTGATTCAGAACAAAAAATTAAAACGAAACCATCAAACACTTAAAACTTAACCGCAAACAGATCCAAATCAAACAAAAACTCAGGTATAAGTCACCTGTGGCGCTCTGCCATTTCCGCATGTGCTGTGGTCAGCGCCGGTGTGAACTAGCCAGAACAAACATAGCGCTCAATGAACGAAATTATCAATGAACGTATTAACTTTAACTAAAAGATGACGACGTATAAAGCAATATATTCTGAACTATATGACATATTCTAAAGGGTGATTCTCGTAATTGTAGATATATCGTAAGCATTGCGTATTGAAAAGAAAACATGATAAACTTAACAATAGATAAGGTCACGTTATTGTAGGTTTTATTATTTGCTGTAAAGTTTATCATTTAACAAAGCTATCGTGTCGGGAAATTCAAAGAGCGTGTACAAACCAAGGCCCGTGTGCATACAGATAAGCTATCGACAGATAAATGAGGAAGTAAAACAAATGTATGGCTGAATTGCGCTCTTTTGTCGGGATTAGAAAAGGAATTATTGGAAATGCTAGTTAATTTGAAAAGTTTTTCGAAATTTAGTAGATAATTTTGAAATAATTTATTTAACCTCACAGTCTTTATAAAGGCTGTCAATCATATCCTATGAATAAAATATCTGTATATTATTGTTAATAATATATTGAACTGCAAGTGACATACAACTTAAAAACAATATCTAACAATTCCCGCCAAGATAAGTGTCATTTAATCTTCTTTGTTTTTATATACTTAAACTTGGGACGTAATACTTAAACTTGGCGCTTTATTTGTTAATATTTAACACATCCAAGAAAGGAATTCGTTTATCTATCGTCGGAGTGAGATAAGCCGAAAGTCGCCCAACCTTTGTCTTTTATCTCAGGCAAATAAAAGTTTCCTGTCGTGTGCTAACTTACAAATTTTGTGTCAAGAGGACGTTATGTATCATGGTGTATTGACTTTTAATCGTTTGTGTACATCTTAATATATACACTCTTTTTAGGGTTCCGTCGTTCATTATTTCGTCCTGTAGGCCATCTGTCACAGTTTACAGGCTTATTTTATAGACAGACTTTTGTATGAGCCAACATAATATTACTTAAATATATTAGTATTTACAAGTTATGTTTACTTTCCTCGGTCAATACAATAAGATAATGATTTTTAGGTAACTTTTTTCTTCAACTGAATAATCAGGACCTAAATTTCAATCTCATGAAAAAATGTAACCATTTAAATTTCAAAATAGTACTTAAAGTTCTACAAAACAATAATATTGCAGGGGTTTGGAAATATAAAAAAATTACAACAAAGCAAAAGTGGGTAAAATTGTGTAATTATTATTTGATTAGAATGATAATTAAGTGCTACAGAACCTTTATGCACAATTTCTACTCTGCCTTATCCTGTTAGCTAAAATAACATACTAAAAATATTACTATGCATTAAAATAAAATAAACAATCATCTTTGCGGGATACAGTAATCAATTTTGAATTCCCGATCAATATTTAAACGTCGAACTCATATTAATGGATGCAAACGGTCGGTCGGCGTTATGACAAACGCTATACTGACTATAAATAATCATTGTCTTTGGATATTATTCCACCCCGTGGTTCATAAACATGAAACAACGTGTTAATAATGGCCGCATGTGACAGTTGTCTTTTTAGTCTGTACGAGTTCGTTCGGCAAAGTTGAAAAGCAACAAAGCTCCGTCGCGTCCCAGCCATTCCAAACAAGCCTTACAATTTGAGTTTTTAAATGATGCAAATTTTAATTATAAAAAATAATCGTGACGTCACAGATTTGATAAACTTAAGGTTAAAATTAAGGTTATCTTGTTTATTCGCAAAAAGTGCGATGAATTCAAAATGTAGCACATAATTTGAGTTATTTGCATTCAACCGCATTTGAATGGGGCGAGCGTAATCGCTTGCTACCGAGATACGCGTTTATAACTCGATAGTCTAAGAGCTGGCATTAAAAATATTATTCTTTTATTTAATCACGTTTTTTAAATACATATAATTGAAAATTTGGAACATAATTTTTAGGATCGATAGAACTGTAATTATAAGCACTGTACAATGGTTTTCTATTAAATAATGAGATGAAATATATGAACAATTTAACACGTTGCAATCATAATATACTTTACCACTGTATATTTTGAAACAATAAACTTTTTTTAAATACATCATCTGTTGTTTAGTTTACAAACTATTTTTTGAAGTACATATAAAATATATTTATTTTTTTACGATGATTAAACAATAACGATTATCAAATAATGCTCTTTAGGAAGTGTTCTGAAACTACAAGGGCTCTTATACTGAAATTGAGCACGGGGGTTTCTAATAGCAGGTTTGTTTTCGATATAACGATATATTGGGAAACTCACGCTTAAACTGTTATAAAAACATACTTGTATGGGGTTGTAAACATTTTTATGCAATTTTTTCACAAGGCGAGCTTAGTCTAATCTAATCAAAGTAAAAAAATGTGTTAAAATACTATTTAAATACATAAAACAACATGCAAATTAATTAATATTTCACAACTAATTTGTATACGATATCTCTTTGACTACAAGCCTTCAGTAATTTACTAACGTAAAATCCCTAAGGCCCATATATGCGTGCCGAGATGACTTTAAAATATTATAAAATACGTTTCACATTAATAAAGATTTTAAACAAAATTATGCTTCAAATTAATAAATCTAGATATTTTAGTAGATTAAACTTTAATATTACTTTTAAAAACACACTCGTAAGTCAAAAATAACATGGGAACCTGGAATTTAGAGGTGTCAAAATTTAATGATCCGTGGACTTTATTTCAATACAAAAGGTTGTGTTACACCGAAATATCTATTAATGTATGGACAAGTTTTTACAAAGACCATTCTTCTCATATTGTTAAATAAACCATAAATCCTTATGAAATGGGCTCAATTGAACAGTCCTCAAGGTTTATTAAAAAAACTTTAAGGACTTTTATTCATTGGTAGGGGCGCTTATAATTTTATGGTAATATCATTTTTGTTAGATACAATAATTAAATAATTGAAATAACTATGTAACAGATTACGAAATTAATTATCACTTGCAATAATATTTACACTTGCACGTTCAGGATTAAATATATTTTCAATCAAATAAAATTTAAATAACCGAGAACGTTTTAAAATTATCTCATAAATTTTGATTAATAGGTTTAATTCACTAAATAATATTTGATGATCTTACAGAAACGAAACTTTACACATTTAGTTTTAATAAAATAAACATGCTAATTATTAATTAATATTCTAATATTTTTAATACACAATAAATTTAACATATGTAATGCCAATCGGTATCTCTCTTATATATTTTGCGTTGAGTTTTATCTCGGCTATAATGTGCAGAAGTTTGCTCGTATCTACTTTGAGATCTTAGCACAAATTAAGAGAGTTATCGATTAGATAAATGTAATGTAAGTTGAAGCTAGAGTACTCACTGTGGGTTCTGGCGCTAACAGCGGCGTTTATTGCTGATTAATGTTTATTTTTAGGTATAAATTAGTCGGCTGCGCGTCGTGGACTGCTCGAGTGCAGTAAAAAACAGTAATTTATTAGTGGCGACTTCTCGTATTGGCACGGGCTTAACGAGTGTGTGGCGTGCGGTGCGATGGAAAGAAAAAACTGGCTCGCTTGGTACGTAGCTCGAGCAGCAGTGGCCTGAGGAAGAATAACCCCAGGAGTCGATGGGAGCTGCCACCGCTTCCGAACGCACCCCGCACCCCCCACCTCGTACCGAGCGCTCGATACAGATCACGCATTCTACGAATACCTTTAGCCACGGCGCTGGCGATCGCCTGCCATCTTTTTCACTCTCTCGCCGTTGCTGTACGTTGAATCAATGCTGTGCGGGATGAAGGTGTCCTAATGAACGTTTTACACCGAAAGACGCTTCTTAAGTTCACCGAGTAAAGGTCACGCGGGCTAACCGAGCCGGACGATGCAGCGTGAGCGTAGAACTCGACCGTCCCGAGGTAGCTGCGCGTGCGCAACACCGGCAGCGCCCACATGACCGGCCGTTTAACTGCGAGCGAAGCTTGCAAATGACTATCCGTCTCGCTCTTATGGATTGCGTGGGCAAGCATCTCGTTCTAGCACGACGACGTGGAAAAATGTATCTAGTTTTGTTGAGAGGACGCGGAGTGCAGTAGCAGTTAAGGTTTTTTATCGTTTTTATAAATTTAAGACTATCCGTCCCGCTTTCGCGCGCTCCCGGGACTTTGTAGAGCGAGACGGCAGATTGCCACCGGGTTACGCCTTCCGCGCGTTCTTGTTATTATGTAGGTTGGCCGCGCATTAGACTCCGTGTAGTGCGCCTGCGCATGTATAAAATATAATAATGTAGTAAATACGTCGCTTGTTTGCGGTGAAGCCGGTTATTTATGTGCGCTCGCGGCTACCGAGCTACGCGCCGCCTCTTATAATTTAGCTCCCACTCGACATTCATCAATCATAACTTACAGGACTTTAAGTAATAAGTATACAAGTACTGTTGTACTCACTAAATAAACTAGTTTTATATTATTTAGTTTATTTAAATTCGACTATAATACTGGTCTGATAAAAACAAGTCCTTAAAATTGGTTCGCTCTAATAATAATTAAAGTATGTCAATTTACATATTTTAACTATACTTCATATTATATATAATTAATATAATTTTAAAGATTATGAACCTATCTAATAATACATGTATTACCAACCAGTATTATACCAGGAAATAAACTGAAATTAATTAAGGAAATTTAAGTATATTATAAGTAAAAAAATATCCAATCAAATTCATTCAACTGTAAATAATTAGCAAAATAATTTATGAATTTCTAGGAAACTTAAAACTACATACTTCTCAAAGTTTATACTTGAAAGATACATAAAAACAAAAAATATTCCAAAGCATCAAAGAAAGATAACCAGATAGGACATAACGGAACTGTGACACGCGTGAACATGAACGGGATTTCAAACAAATGGCGATTTTCCAAAAAAAGACCTCACAAATCTTTTCTCCTATTTAAAGCCTTCACACCCATTAGCTTCTAATCAAGCGTGGACGGAGACAAACGATGACAATGACCAACAATATCAAAACATATTACGGGATATATTGTTTACAAAATTGAAATTCATTATTCCAAGCTACGGGGAGCTTATAGACTTATTGTCCTAAATTATGGACTGCGAAGTGACAGAAATGACGGAGACAATGACATCGAAATAAAACCCAGTGTTTGCTTACAATGACCAGAAACAATTGGCGCATCTACAACAACAAAAAGACATCATATAGAAACTTTTGTTGACACAATGAATGGCCACTTCGACCACACTGACTCGACATGCGTTGCTAATGTCCTAATTCAAAACCCTTCGGATATAGACATGCAATTTAAAATGTATAATTGCATTGCGCTTCGTCCTGCAATAAATATTTTTAATGGCGCACTCGAACCCACAAAAGACGTTTAGTATTATCCAAAATAAACCGAATGATCTTCTTAAATCAAAAGAAGATTTTCCCTAAATATAAAGTACCGTGTGGGGAACATTTCTTTGCTTTTCAACTCTGAACTCTGTAGGTAAGTACTTAACAATTGGAATAACAAAAAAGGTTCCTATCGGCTCCATAAAAGCGAATTGTATCTTAACTGAGATCGTCTGTAGACCTTATAAAGAATTGCAGATATGGCTAGCATCTTCTAAAATAATGTTTTGGCTCATCATTAGTTCTACAGCGCCGCGAACGTTTCGTGCTTTGTCTTTTTCGTCGGTGACGCAATTCATACCAAAACGGAACAATAAAATACACTGCAGCACCACACGATTGTGACACTTACCCATCTTATAATAGAGTACCATCTCCTACATCAATGAGATCGAAAGAATTGTTCGTTGACAACAGAGACATCGACGCCGTTCTTTTTTTAATATCGTTTGTAAAAAGCACTCTCATGTCGCTGTGAGAACTTTCGAGTTAAGAGTACAGTCGCGACTTGCATTCTTTAAACCATTCAAGGTATCTGCCGGCTTTGTGTCAATACATCGTCTTTGAAGTTACTAGTTAGCTTGTCGATTATAATTTTGAACGCAGAGATACAATACAGTTGGTGGAAGCCGAGATTATCAGATACGTTCCCGTCGGCTCAGAGTCTACGACGAACTGAATAGAGTTCACTATAAAACGATCAACTATAATAATCGGGCTTGATATTTATAATATGGTACTTACTGAAGCTGGAAAAATACATCTTAATATTAAGATAATGCAAAAATTATAATTTAAAACCTGCTTTAATAATAAACTAAAGTCATCGAAGATACATGGCTACGATAAGACTACCTTATAAATTAAAATCGTTTCAAAATAATATAATGTTAAATGTTATCCAAAATATCGAAAAATAAAATAAAATATATGGTATTCATAAGAAATCTCTATCACATTGAAATCATTAAAAGAATATGGTATTTGAATGCAAATATTTTTGAATGATTAATATCATTAATCTTCAATCTGCCACTGAATACTGAATTCCACGCTACATTCCTTGGAGGAGGTTTAACGCAACCAGTAAATTAAATGTCGACATATCCTTTTTATAAACACTAATTTATTATATAACGATAAAATCATACAAATAAAATTAAATAACATTATTCTTAAATCTAATCAGCAACAAAAAGCGTAATAAATAAGAACGCTTACCCATTTGTACAAAATTAATTAAACTTTATAGAAAAAAAAAACTATCACTAAGGAGGCCGATGGTGATGGTTGAATTAAAATATCTCGAATACGTATAAATGAGACCGAACAATATCAACGCTGCGACACAACTGCTTGTTAAAGAAATCAGGAAAGTATCACAGCGATTTTTTTTTTAGCTTTAAATATGTGAATTTACAGGACCGACCGATTCGAACTGATACCAAAAAAGACATCCACCGATGACATTCGGCCGCCGAATAATTGTGTTTTACAAACTGAGCGAATAATAAATAATTCAATTTTGCGGTCCGGCGATTATATTAAGGCTTTATCCATTCCGTATGATGCAGGCGACAATAAAAATGCAAATAACGTCCAACGACACTGTTATTTACGGTGTTGGATGTTAAAACAATCCGCCACCAACTACTGCCAGCGTTTCGTTACATACTAGCGGTCTAGCGCGACTTTACGTGGTCTTTTATGAGCTTTTATATAAAATTTGATTATTATTTAATCCCTTTTGAAAGAACTGTTGCAATAATTAAATAGTTTTCTTGATCCGAACCAATATTTATTTATAAAAAGTTTTTATTTATATTATAAATATAATGTTTCCTTCAATCTGTGTGTATTAAATAAAATATATATTTTGGGCTTTCTCAGTAGTAACTTACAAGCAGACAATACTAAAGTGTCAATATGTATAAGCCCATATGACATAATTCAGTAAAAACGTCAAAAACATGTGTGTCAGTTCCGTAAGCCAGTTTTACGATATATAATATATCATTCATTAGTAAATTAACTTATTTCAATAATTAATAACAAATATACCTACAGTAGATTTATAGTCTATATAAAGTTTTATACAGATTAAATATATTGAACAGGAAATCAGTATTTAATTTATACTATACCTATGCTTAGGTATATTATAAATTAAATATATATGTTCACAGATAATTTCGTATTCATTTCATATGATTAACAAATCCGCAATTTTTAAATAAGTTTTTGTTAGTTTTGCGAACAAAAGCTGCCGGAATCAATGAGTTTGATTATTGATTTGCAAGCTTTTCCTGTTTTTAATGGCAATACTTAGCACAAAAAGTAACAACCTCTGACATCACTGCTGTCGTAAACTTTATACCGGATTTATCTTATTCAATCATCAAGATACAAACATTTTAACCAACCTTCTTACTTCTGAGACTGACTTTCGTTTAAGTTGTATATATAATAAGTAGGTATATAAATTGTATATAAAATTACTTAAGTATAACGCCTTTCAGATTAACAAAAATAGTTTATTTATATATCATAAAATTTATATAAATAACCCCTCTAAAATTAAAATTTATTTATGTAAAATTTATATAAATATCGCACCCTCAAACTTAAAAATTTTATTGCGTTTTGATGACGCCATTTATATCTATAAAGCTAAGTGAGTCTTGACATATTGTAATGAAATAAACGAATGTAGCAAAAAAAATATTGAATAAAAACGCTAAAACTAACGAGATATGATTTGGTATGTAGAAGCCTTTACTAGATGATTTATCTATAAATCTCAGACCGATTGTCACTTAGATTTTTTGCTCGCACATAAATTATAATTGAAATGTCACCAAGAACCTCTTAGAGCAGTTTTGTTGTTTTATTTCCTTCGATATAACCCCAGATGTTTCTATTTCCATTGGCCACATCACATTGAGATGCCAAAAAATCAATTTGCAAGTGATTTAATGAATTTGTTATGCAGATTAGTTCGATAAATCTATAAAGGCGAGACAAATAAGTCATAACATTGGGCAACAAGGTAAGGACGAGAGTCGAGACTGAATTATTTGTTTTTTGGGAAACCGAGAGCACGACTTGTTGAGCAACGAGGTAGGATTTAGTTTACCTTTTGAAGTTTTACTTGTGATATTTTTAAGTGTTTTAAATGGCTTCTTTACATTTACAGGATGTTTTATGATTATATCAGATATGGTTTTGATATCTGAATAAAAATATATGTGTGGGGACACATTTTTAATAAATATGTAGAATATGGTAGATATGTTTATATATTTATGTGAAATAATTAGGTTAGGAATTAAAATAAGGTAGCTAAATAAGAATGTAGAAATCAAAATATCTATAATAAATATTAAAAATAAAAAAAAATGGTAGAATAAAAAATCAGAAAACATAATAAACTAAATCTTCATTTTAAGGTTGATAACACTTTTATTTGGCAAGAATTACACCTCAAGAGGTAAATAAAAAAACACTAATTGTGTGTCAGTTGGTGATAAGAACAATAAAACAATAAAAAAAATATTATTATATAACACATTAAAAGATTATTTCATTAACAATTTTACTATCAAACTTACAATTGTCTTTTTAGGGTCATATTAGAATCAAAATTTTATCTTTAATATGTCAGATAGCTTCTCTTTCGTAATAATGCTATTATATTTAAATTAAATGATAAAAAAATACTGCATGGGAATATTTAAATTTTAAATCAAACAAGAAACTTTACATTAAAAATTGAAACTTTTAAAATATTTGATATAATTTATAGATATGTACCTAATTCTAATTCCACCATATTAAGATGTTGATTGCATCTTCAAATCTGGAGATAAGTAAATGAAAAAGGTTAATTATCTAATTTTAACCAAATTTAAAACCTGTGTAAATCAACAGAAAAATATTCTGATATTTTTTCTGGGGGAAAAAATATGAAAAATAGGATAAATATTATCAGTATTACTAGTAAAATCAATGAATACCAAGTCGCTAGAAAGAACATATCATAAGTTTTTCCAACCAGTTACTGAGCCGGTATATAAAAAAATTAAAGAGCTGGTTAAATAGATCTATCTTGAATAAGATGGAATTATAACCTTCTTTTCAGGATCACCATCCTCCTCCTCCTCCTCAGGATCACCAGCCTCCTCACCTTATCCTAATAATTTAGGGTCGGAGTAAACATTTAAATTTCTCCCCCTCTTAACTATCATATGTCTCGAGATTGATTTCCCCCATATATCATTATTCAAGCATTCCATTAATTCTCTCCGTCACTCTTCTCTTATAACTACATTCATATTTAAAACTCTTTTTATAATATATAACAAAAACACAATCCTTAGAAACAAACAAAAAACAAGTCGTTTACGAATTGATTACAGAACCCAAGTTATTATAAAACGTATTTATTAGTTTGCTAACTTAAATAAATATCTAAGTAAAAATCTTTGAAACGGTTTCATATATAATAATCTTTTTGGATTACTTAATGCTGATCGTCTCAATTCTTGCACATATTAAATTAATGATGCTGTGATAATGATTCATAAGATACATCCAGACGATAATAAGTACTTTAGAGTCTTATGAGTTTTATCAGTCCGTAATTTGATAGCCGACAAATTATCGAGTAATCGATATTCCTACACCTACATAATTGTTTTAATATCAACTATAAATTTTGTATTTATTGCTATATTTATAATTTTATATATGCATAATGGCGATACGTATTCTTAAAATATTTAAATTTAAGTAAATAATATAATGTAAATATTAATTTAGATTTTGTACGATTTTGTACTTACAAGTTTTGGATATACCGATTTTGTTAACATTTTATAGAGTCCATTCACTAGAAAATAAATATATTTATTTTATAAATATATATCCGTCTATTTGTTGAAATCAATAAATATATTCATTTATATAATCGGCTTCGGAAAATACTAGTTTTTATTAGAAATAAAAAAATATAAAAAAAAAAAATTGCTACCGTTAAAATCTGCCTAATAGAGAAGCCTAATTTACGTCACATATTTTTTTACAAGATCCATGGGTACACCCTCAGGTTTTATTGTGAATCTAGCTCAAACGTGCAGGTATATTCCTTCCCTTGAAAAAGATTTTTTTTTGTATAAATAGTTTCTATGTGGACTCATTTAGACACCATAATAAATTTACCAAAATTAGTCATTATGAGTGAACAAACGAACAGTAAAAAATCATTAACTTTATTTCATACAAATTTGTCATGTTCATAAACAATCATACAGATAAAAACCAAAACTTTTGCAGGTTGTATATGATACATATATCTTTTAAAATACACATTTGACCTCGTTATCATTTATATTGGATGACGTGTACCAATGAGCGGAATTTTATTCGATAATTTAAGGCTATTCTATTATTGATATATTTATTGTAAGTAGTAATGGAATACAATACAGGGTTAAGCGTCAAACGATTGCTGTACAACTAGCAAGGACTTCCACTTACAATGTCCTTTCTGTCATCAAGTAATATTGTGACAGACAAACCTTGTTGAACTTAGTAGATGTTGCCGAAATTAGAAAGTATTTTAAAATTAGAGACAAATTATTTTCTTAGCATGTGTTACAATTTTGACTAAGTATACCTTTTTTTAAGTAATAGTATGTAATAATACTAAATATAAACTTTTTTTAAATAGTGTAATGGTGTATATAAGCAGAAGATACACATGTTATGTGATTATCATCATATATGCACTAATGAATAAGGGCAGTTGCAGAAGTTTCATGATTTTTTTTACCGTAATTGGTAATGTAAAACAAAGAAAAAAGCAGAGTACAAGGCATAGTTGGGTGTTAGACCTCCTTATTTCCCCTATAATGTTATTTATTAACACTTTCCCAAACATTGTCTGTGGTTGCAAGATATCATAAGTAAATACGAAATTATATTTTAGTTTGTTCATGATAGCGATCGTCTTTAGAAATTATCGCGGTGAAGTGCCATCGAACAAAGTGTTCCACGCCAAGTAGGTATCTTAGAGGATGTACTAAGTGTATCAACGGAAAACCTTTGTTTAAGTACACAGGAAGTCTTTATTTGTCACCGACAAAGTAACAAGACATACAGATATGAAACAAGTCATTGGAATACATACAGAATCAATACTTTTCTTGGAATACTACGGAAAGAGATATGGTGCTTTTAGTAAAGTGCCTACAATTTGAAAGCAATATTATGCTGCTCAAAAATGATGTTTATCGTTAAGGGGTTAAAGGGTTTATTTGCTTGAACTTAAAAAAAAATACTATAATTGAGGGTCAGTGAAAAATTGCTAAACATGTCAAGCGTTGCTTTAATGAGTCAATATACGTAGGCAGGTAATAGCTTTAAACAAGAAAACATTGCAAAATGAATTATGTTCTCGTCTACGTTGCTTATAATTACGTATTTCAAATTAAAAAAAATAAATATAAATCAATTGCTATTTCTTATTATCTACATATTTTTGTTTACCCAATTGACAAGATGAAGGTTAATTGGAAGAAATATATCTTGAAACTGTTGGCGCGGTACCTACTCGCAAACTCAACCACAATCTGATCTATAACCAAAGCTCCATTACACTTTAAGACTCGAGTAACATACGTTCATAACGGAGTGTATTGACATCGCCGTCCCTATACATGACGTGTGTTCGCTTATTTATACCCCCTTTATACTGACGTATGTAAAGAGAACCGCCTGTATAATAAGACTGGTACCATTGTACCAAGAAACAGCGACCATTCATTTTGAGCCGCTCGAGTATAGTACTAGTAATAATTTCTTACTTATCGTTTCGGTACGGACGATGCGCTATATGAATCGAGATTTTCGGACAATTAATATCATACGTGCTTTTATATTTTTTCTGACTTTTCGTACAATATTTAATGAAAAGTTTTGTTCGTTATGTATTATAAATTTAAAAAAACTTTTAGACTTTACTTGTCTGTAGTAATTTTTGACTGTCGTACCTATTTCTCTACATTATCTGGCAATACCTGCAAAATCATTGTCACAATTGTGCGATTTGGAAATTAAAGTACATAAATGAAATGACACTACAAATATCATTTGCCTTTTTTATATTTGAACCGAGTATAATGGTTTAAATATAATGAAAATGAGTAAATTCAATGGTAACTTATTGAATGTAAAACATAACAATTAGACCACAAAAACAGTTAAAAAAGTCAAGTGACTGGGACAACTTGGGACCGGTCGGGTAGCGAAAGATAGGAATGATAGGTAGTTTTGCAAACAAACATACACACAATAAGCAACTAAACTATAATAACTAAATAAAAGCGTAAAAAATATAGGCATTAAGTTCTTTTGACCAGAGATCGCGGTCGAATAGCTCACCTTAGCTTAGAATAGGACCCTATCTTCCCGAGCATACCGTAATCACCCACATGTTCCAGGGAGAATTGACGTGAACCCGGCAAACGATCCTAAAATCTTTTGACAAATTTCTATCAATATTCTAAATTTACCTACTAACTTTGAAACTATCGCGTTTCGTTATATATAATTATTTAAAAAATCGGGAATTACCACGTCCGGAATATGTATCTGAGTCAGCCTGTGACCACGGCCAGTGCAACCTGCCCGAAATGTCAGTCAAATAAAAGTATATGATACCTATTCCGGACGCATTAATTCCCGATTTTTTAAATAATTATATATTCTAAATATATTGCGCAGACCTCAAACAGTTGAAATAAGGGCTGTTGGATGGAGATGACTGGTGATATTATCAGAGGACACAGTCTGAAAGAGGATGGTAACATAGACTCTATTTGTCCCATTTTGAACAGATTGCACAACAGTAGTGGTTAGAGTCTGGTGACAAAGGTGTATATGGTTATAAAAACTAAGGAACTGAATTACATTTCGTTAATATTTAACTTTTTTAAATGATCACTTTCTTATTTTATTGTCATCGGTTTCATGCGTCCCTCAACTCTTGTTAAGACTATGTTTAGACACTGAACGACACTTTTTTATGATTTTAAAGAGTATGTGTAATCTTCTGTACTAAACGTTCCACTGCTGGACAGACATCAAATTTTCAGTTATTATGAAAAAGTCCATATATTGTGTTTGCGTGTTTTTAACATTTCTTCTGAGCTATTTGGATTGACCTACCGATGTTTTTCTCTAAATCAAACGCCTTGGAGGCAAATGTGTTAATGTGTTTTTGTGTTTTACAAATCATTTTAGCATTGTATAAATTCGAACCTGGAAATACGAAGACAAGCTTAGCTACGTAAATAAATCAAATATACAACATAAAGGACTTATTTTGTGGATGAAATATATTAGACATACCTACTTAAGAAAAAATATAATATATAACAAAATTTTAATTTAATAACAAATTATTATCTAAATTAATGATCATAAAATATATAACCTTAAACCCAGAGCAGACATTAATATTGAAAAATATTGTGAAATACATAATATAATATTGGAACAAATTTCACAATACTAACACTACATCATTTATATTAGCTTCCAGCCTTGTTATAATATCTAGGTAAATGACTGGTTACAAAATAATATACCTACAGATAAAGAGGAATTATTTCCGATACCTAAAACATTTAAGTAAAGGCACGTAATCGAAACTCGGATTGGCTACATAAGTAATGCTTAAGATGTATAGATCTAGAGGGCCGAGTTCCCACGCTAGGCCTGCGGCGCTTCTCGGACCAACTGAAACATAGTCGACACTGAAACATTAATACGATAAACCAACCACTAACCAGATATTTCTAGATAATTCTAGGTTTTAAAACAGAAGTTATGTATCGTTTTAATAAAATAATTCTTATATTGTGCTATTTATTTATTTCTCTCAAGTAAGGCAATTTTATATAAATGATATCTACTGCAGCTGGAGGTTAAACATAATTTTTTGACTTATCAATAATAATAAAATAATAATTAAAAAAAATAAAATGTTCAATGTTCGAATACCCACATAATACAAGAAATAAGTCAGAATAAAAATTAAATATTAAACCCGCTTTATCTATTTTAATTTTCAAATCAATTTAAGTATAATTTAAGGAAGTTAATATTTTTATAATAAAAATCAACGGCTAAGCAAATAAAGATATGCACAGAGGCACCTTACTTTACAAGGACTCTGCAGGGTATCTCACGTTTCAGATTTTATTACTGCCTAGACTAGCAAAGGATTGCGTCTCAGCTTGATTCGGAATAATGATCATTATTATAACGGACTTTAAGAATACTTTTGATTGAAAAATATACGAAACAACAAACTTAACCATCAATCAGTGATAATTACTTCGACTATAACTTTTACTTATTAGCATTGCCTCAGTGCTTAATATTTATAACTAATAATTTGCCAGCGTTTCAAGTTTGTAATTTTTATTAATATTATTTACTTAATTGTTTAAATTATAATTAAATAAAAACAAAAATTAATGAACAAGTATCTTATTTGCCTACTTTCAAAAAATCAAGTGCCTAGGTAATACAGAACAAAATACTGAAACCTCAATAAATATGACATGAGGCTTAGGCAAAAAATCCTGAAAATAATTCAACTGTAGAATGAGTCCAAAATATCTTCAATAAAACCTCTTTTTACTAAACCTTTTTACTCACCTTTAGCAATGACGTCATAGATTTGTGATCAACAGGCTTGGTAATCTATTAAACCTTAATTTAATGCGATTGTTTCATACCTTACACATTTTTTCCAAAACATAAATTATCTGATACCAAAGTAGGTGGGACGACAAACCACAATTAAGATAGACCACACCTTTATTTAAACGATACAGTCATCAAATACTTTTATCGAGTTATATGTACTTGTATATATAAAAACATTCCTCAAAGCTAAGTCAGACGGTCGAATCAAGATTAAAACTGAAACAGAATTCTCATCACGTTAAATAAACTTGATATTAAAACAAATTAATATTTAAATAACCGTATTATAATAATAATGAATAATCAATTGAAAAAATCATGTATCAATGTAGGTATTAAAATTTTCCAAGGCGTGAGTCTGTCTATACTAATATTCGTTACGGAGCGGATGTATAAAAAATAACTAGACGCGTTGTGAGGCGTAATTAAGATATGTAAGAGATACCGGCCCACCGTTGCTCAGTATTGTCCAAGACATGTATGTATAGCTTTGATTAGAGATAACTATATGTACCTAGAGTTATGTAATAATTAGACATATTTACGATTTAACCATATATGTAGCATGGTATATCGAGGGTTGCGAAATGAAGGTACATACATATTTGGAATCATGAAAAAATTCTGATTTCAAATATGTAGATATGTTAAATTTTGATAAAAAAAAATACATTAACTTAATAGCCTTGGAATCGTTGATCTTGTGATTAACCATTGATTTTTAATATCTAATTAGATTAACATAAACCTACAACCTAGATAAATAATACTAATGAGATTCAGATCTACTTAATACTGCTTGGTAGGTAGGTTTGTGGAAAAAAATAAACGAAATAAGTCTTTAAATATTTTCGGAAAAGACCATAATATACTGGGATATCTTCTACATTTTTATACAAAACAAGCAAAAATTATATTAAAGTGCATTTGTAAATATCTGTTGAAATAAATACAGATAAATATTGGGGTTTTCTTTAATTGAATCTGTCGAAGACGCGCGTGGGCTGCCTGTACGAATTATAGGCCATTGTGATACAAACTGGGTGGGCAGTCTCTAAATATAATATATATTTTCTGTTTTATATAAAACATTTACCCCTACAATGATATTTGTTTTACATTCAAGAGTTGTTAAATATATTATCAATCTGTTGGAGGTACAGATTAAAATGTGGGGTCCTAATTACAAATACAAATTCATTAATGCATAAAGATCTTCATGATAACGTCTAGGCGTGTGCCGGACCCGTAAACATCGCATTTGCATCTCGGCCAAAGCACGCCGCAGAAACCGAGTCAATCGATCGCTAAAAAATCCATCGCAGTTTGCCCGCCGCGTCTATAGGTTTCTTAATACAAAAGCAAAAAACCAATCCACCCACAGAGGTAAGAGAAAAATGATACTAATGCGTATAGGGATAAAATCGTGCTTACACGCTAAAACATAATCTCATAAGCTCTTGTGGGCAAAGAGATTCAGCTACAATAATACGTGCACTGGGACGGCGCGCGCGCAGTCTGATCTGACCACTACTGTGCATTTCCCACGGGTGCGGATTGTGCCATCTCACTCGTTATGTATAGGTCTATCTCTCTCTACCCTGATGGACTGCCGCTCTTTCGTTAAACGAAGCACACCCACACACGGTGTCGGTATTTCAGATTATTCCGAGGTAGACCGACATAGATTAGCTACGTCAGCTCACAGGTTAGCTAGAACATTCTGTAAGGTTTAATTCCAAGTGCCTATAGAGCTGTCAAAATGTTATAAGAGCACAATTGAAACTGCCAAAAGAATTATAGCAAAATAACTTAGCTTCTTTCATACTACGTACATCGACAATTTTATCCACCTACTTTATGATTATGATTCTTTTAAAGACTATTAGACCTCATATTGCTAGGTCAAACACTTTTTTAGAAAGGAATTAATGAATGCATTCTTAAGTCTAAAAAGTTATAAGACCTTAATCGTTTCATAATTTATGTATATCTTAATAATGGAGGTATCTATATTGTCTAATTCAGAGCGCGTGCGTGTCTTGTCAATCGAAGCCGGAGGCGCTAACTATTCGCAATTAGGACTGAATATTTTGGATAAAAACGATTAGTCTCAGGATTAAAGTCTGGCAATAATAGCTGTTATTTCGATGCTTTTTATTTTATTATGTATTATTTGTGTACGGAATGTGGAAATTGGAATTTTGTTGTTTTTGTTTTCATGTTTACATAATCATTGTCTAAAGAATAATAAGTAGGTAGGTACTTTTTTGTTGTAATATTTAAAAAATATATTTTTTTCTGATTAAAAGTTCAATCATTTTTTAATTGTGGAAGCTACCTCCCACCAGCTGGGAAAGACAAAAAAGACCTGAAAAGAGCTGGCGACGGCAAATTCGCAGACTTGTATCTTTATATACTTATCTGATACTGAAAGCAGTTTGAAAATGCTTTTTGAATCTACTATAGATAACCATAGCAAGTTTGAATTTTTTTTACAGTAATAGGTACCTAATCATTTCAATTGCATATTTATAAAAATAATATAAAATCTAAAAAGTGTAATTTTGTTAGGGTAATTAAAAGTCTATTATAAAGTTGTTAAAACCATTTTTCAGGTGTTTACATGATTACGTAAGTTTGATGTAGGTACCTGACCATGATTATAAGCCATCAAAAGTGTACTTAGAACTGTAAAATGAATTTTAAAAATGGCAGAAATATCCACATATCTTAGACGTCTTTAAGATTCAAATACAGTACCTCTTTTTTTACTTATATATTTATTAAAAATGGATAAAAGTAAATTGAAAGCTAATTAAAAACAGCCCAAAATATTTTTCTGTCATAGCAGAGAGAATATTCCTAAAAATCCACTTGTAAGAAATAATATTTCTAGCTATCGTATATTCGTACATTTTATTGCTTTATCACAATTTTTAAAGACATTTTAATGTTAAAAGAAGTTAAACTGTATCTTAATGATTCCAAACTTCGTTACATCGAAATTAAACAAGAAACTTCATATATTTTTACTGGAAGTAATTAATTAGTTCACACATTTGGCCCCCTATAAGTCATAGGTATATTTTAAAATTAAATATTTTAAATTTCCCAAATCTTAAGACAATGGATTTGTAAATTTAAAATACTTTCAAGATCAACTGTGAATTGGTGGATGCATTTAATAGCATAGTGTAATCAGAACCTTACTTTCTATTCCCTCCCCTCCTTTGTGTCTAGGCAAAAGTAAAGTATACTGGGACCAACTATCAAACAAAACTATCCACGGACCCACTCAAACTTTTAACCGTTAAAGATGAATTCAGTGATAAACGCACATTCAGAATAATTATAGGTATCAGAATAATTACACATATATCTCATCGGAAAAAGCTTAAAGTCAATACCCGCAATGAGCGCCCTTGTAGGTATCTACTTCAACAACGCTGAAAATCTCCGCATATCAGTTTGCTCGTCCGATTTTTCGTCTGCTTTGGGCATTTTTATGGAGACAGTGAAGTCGATTTAGAAATTCCAAAATTTTGTGTAAAAGAACCGACGCGTGGTCATCGCTCAAGGCTGACGCTCTGTTGAATGACGTCAATAACAGTCCAATTTTGTTCATAAGGGTCTTGTGGTATACATAGCCAGGTATATTATGATTATGACATCAAAGAATTTGGTCAAATGTGCAGGTTTTGCACATTACTTTGTTCGATTACAATAGCAAGCTGCATCTCGAGTCCTTGCAAGGTAATAATGAGTTCTCAGTGATAATGCCAGCTCACACCTCATTGCCTGTTCGTGATTTGTTGAGCAAAAATTACACCGCAATCCAACCTCAACCATTGATTGTTTGGACCCGATTGAACATTCGTCATATTTTTTCCTGTTTCCAAAACAAAAAAGACCTCTGAAAGGACGTTTTACCATAATTGATAAAAAGCGCCTCGTGGGAAGCCCTATATCTACTTACCAACAAGCGCATAGCTCTCAAAAGCATTTCTATTAACGAATATTTGAAAGAGGAAGCCGAACCAGCGCCTACGCAAGTATTTCTTTTAAGGGACCAGATTATATCTCATTAAGTAATAAATAATTTAAGAAATAAAACAAACCTTTTTATCAGCCAAAAATATACCAAAAGTTCTCTATTTATTTAAATGAACATAAACATGTTTAGGTGGTAGGTTCTATTGCTTTAGAACTGAAATAAATAAATAAATCAATCATATCCGATCACCGCACCGTCGCGTTGGTCGAATGGTTAACGCAGACACCTAACGTGCAGCGGTGTAACGGAGCCAGGGGTCGATTCCCGACAGGGACAGACATTTATGTGACGAGCTTAGATGTCTGTATTTCTGGGTTTGGTCCTTTATTAAATATATTCTCAGTATTTATGTGTATTTCTATGTATTTGTATCATTGTCTAACACCTTTAACGCAAGCAAATAATTTGCTTACTTAGGGGTCAGATCAAATTTTGTAATTTGTCCTGATATTATTATTATTATATCCACACGTTATGTAGCCCTTAGTCAAAGCTTGAACTGTGGATACTATATGACTAATACATTGTTTTTTTATCGTAAGTATTTAAACAAAACAATACAATTTGTTATTATACTCATATTTTTCCCATGTGTTCGAACCCATAACCACCGGCAAAATAGACGGAGTTGCGACTCTCTCTCCTGCCCTTATCTATGTGGGGTCGGCACAACATGTCATTTTCTTCCACTCAGCTCTATCATTCGTCATCTCAGTATTCACTTTTCTCAGCATATCTTTCACACAGTTCATCCACACCTTCTTCGGCCTTCCTCTCATCTTTTCTTTTCGGTCACGGGCGCTATTTTCATACTTCCCCTTACATACTCATTTCTAATTTTGTCCATTCTAGTTGTACCACACATCCATCTTAGAATTCGCGGCTCAGCCGCGTGTAACTTTCTTTCATTTGAACCATACAATACAACAGGTCTTATGATCATCTTGTATATTTGCTCCTTTAGTTTAAGGGGCATTCGAGGGGTACAGGTTGTCCCTTTGATCTATCCCAGTACATTTCGATCTATCTCACCATCACCTTGCACGACTGGACCGAGGTAGCGGAAATCGGAGAATATAGGAAGGGAAACACCATCTAGGGCAATTGGAGTAAAGCTGGAGGGACCACCGAAATCACAAAACAAATGCTCTGTTTTGGTCCGACTTATCTTTATTCCGAAATTCTCCAGTTCACTCTGCCATTTTTCCAGCCTGCTCTGCACCTAAAGTTCATTTTCTCCAACGAGCGCAATATCGTTAGCAATCAGTACGTAAGCACCAGGGAGCCTCCTCTTGTATATCTAATGTCAAAGCATCCATGACCAGGAAAAACAGGTAAGGGCTAAGCGCCGATCCCTAGTGCAGACCAACGGCCACACCGAACTTTACGGTTTCGCTAGCTGCTGACAGAACATTTGTGCATGCTCGATCATACATTATATCAATCAGTCTTACATACTTCTCAGGCACCTTTCTTTTTCAAAGCCCACCACAAAATCTCGCGAGATATCATATACCCTATCATACGGTTTCTCAAGGTCAAGGAACAACACCCACAGTTGTCGAAGGGCAAAAATGGCATCTGTTGTTCCCCTTCCAGGCAAAAATCCGAACTGAATTCGGCTAATTTCAGTCTCTTCTCTCATTCTTCTCGCTAGCACTTCCTCCCAGACCTTCATACAGTGTGACATGAACTTATTCCTCTGTAATTATTGCAGACTTGTACATCACCCTTGTTTTAAAAGATAGGTACCAGGGAATTGCTATACCATTTACGGGGGATCGCTTCTTCATGCAACAATTTATTGAAGAATATCGCTAGCCATGTCCATCCATCGCTCTTTAATAACGTCCATACTTACACTGGTATTCCATGGGGTCCCACAGCTTTCCCATTTTTCATATTTCGCAAAGCTTCCCTTACTTCCTCCATACTTACTTGATTAACTAAAACCTCATTGGCTCGGGCACTTTCTAGTATCCCGTTCCAAACATTATCTTTTCATTAGTCTCTCAAAATAAGATATCCATCTCTTTCTAATATCCTCATCATTCGTTAGCACGTTTTCTACAGTAGTCTCCTTTGCAGTGTACAGTACCGTATCCTGTACCTTCGCCCTAGCAACTGCATTAATCGGTTTTGCTTCCCTTTTATACACGGTGTATGCTGTTTTTGCACTCTCCTTCCGTTCTCTATCTGGATTATCTATACACTGCCACTCCTTAAAAGCATTCTTCTTCAACCTAAGTACCTTTGAAACCTCATCATTCCACCACCACGTATCCCTTTGAATTTTGCCCTTACCTTTCGTTTCTCCAAAAACCTCTTTTGCTTCTCCTCTTATACATATCGCCATTTCATTCCAACATTCATTCACATTCTTTCACTGTCACTAAACTACTTGGTCTGTTACTTTGATGTCTAAAACTAGGAGCCCGTGTGGCGATGTTAGATCTTCTCCAGGAATTATTTTGCAATTTTTTACTTTGTTTTACTTTTGTCGTTTAGGAAGAAAAAAATCTATTTGGGTCGCATCGTTTCCACTTTTATTGGGGATTAAGTGTTCGTCTTTCTTCTTCAATATCGTATTAGCTCTTGCAAAGTAAAATGCCGTAGCCGCTTCGAGCAATGCTTTTCCTTCATAGTTCTGCTTACCAAAACCCCTGATATTCTCTGATACCCATCACTCATCTCTCCTACATGGCCATTGAAGTCCCCACCTATATACAATTCCTCATTCTCAGACATATTAATCAAAACTTGATCAAAATCCTGCCAAAATCTCTCTTTCATACTATAGTCACAGCCTGATTGAGGTTACTATGTTTAAAACTAAATCGCCTTTCATTACTTTTACTGCTAAAAAAGTCTATCATACATCCTTTTTCCCATCCTTCACACATTCTTTCAGTTTAATATCTAGCACTATACCTACACCAATAATGGTACCATCACCACCACAATAATAAAACTTGTATTCTTCACCAATTTCTCTCGCTTTCGTGCCCTTCCCCTTCGTCTCTTGCAGACAACACACTTTTGTACTTCTTTCCCTTCCAGTCATCGTCCCTATATTCCAACTAGTCATCCTAAGTCTTACATCCTGGACTAGTTTCTTACGTTGTACCCGTCCCTGATGCAGCAACCCTAGTCCACTTGTCACAGGTCGCCCTAACCCTAACGCTGGTATCACTCATTCTCATGTCCATGTTATTAAAAGATTTGGCAAAGATTTTATGACCGGCCGCCTGCCTAACATCAACCCTCCTTGGGAATTATAGTAGATGTATATACCGCCATCGTTCGGTAGGGAGGTATAAATGTAATTCACCTCCTGCATCCCTTAGTCGCCTCTTACGACATCCACGGGAAGATATCGAGCGGTCCTATTCTAATCCGGCGAACACTGCCCCCATTAGTCTTTAATAAAAAACATATTCTTTCATGTATTTTATTCAAAAAGTAAGTTTTTTAATCTATAGTTTTAACAATAAGCTTAATTCAAGAAGTTCTATAGTCAACTAAATTACAATCACAGTTCGTTCGTGACTTATAACTAATTTAATTTGTATTCTTTGAAAATAAGAGACAAATAAAACTAATGAATTTAAAAAAAAAAATGGGTTATAGGCATAATCATCACCTAAAGATTAAAAAAAAACAAAAATAAATGTATGAAAAAAATATTGACTCGTAATGAGGTAGACATTTTATATTTTATAAAATTTTTCGTCACATATCTCAATATTTTTTTAATTTGTTATGAAATCCATATATTAGTATGAATTTTTAGAAATGAAAAGAATTTTAGAGAGAAACATTATTAGCTCTTAGGGCCGATTTCACCGAGATGAAATAAGTTTTACTTTAGTGTAAGCTAGCTATTATTCCAAGATAAACCTATTTTTACAGTCACAAATGCTTATCTTGGGATAAAAATCCCTATAGCGGTATAATCTCTACTGCAAAGATTTAAGCCCAGAAACATCATAGAAAAGTGAGGACACTGAAAAATTACTAATGCCTAATACATATATATACCAGTTCTAAAAATATTAGTTAAACAACACATAATATGAATCAATTTTAACAAATACTTATTGCTAAGCACATCAATATCGTTACTTAATTGATACTAGCTACCTAACCTACTTTGTCCATGGATACACAACCAAAACAAAAATATATATTGAAATTTATAAAAATATACATTTCCTTATATCCGTAAAATGAGTTAACATTAAGGTTTTACTCAAAAATATGTCATAACAGACCACTCTAACAAATGTCAAGATATGTTTTAGAAATGTATATTATATAATATATAAAATTATATACTTATTCTGCTTTAAAAAAATAATGTTTAATTCAAACAAAAGAAGTTGGCTATGACTAACTAGTTATCTGACAGAGACAGACTATAATCGGTAGTATGTTAGAGTATTATATTGTTCAGATCTAGAGGTCTTGAGGTAACTGAATATAGAACGAACGTTATTACATATAATAGGAATATTTGGTTTGTATGTTTGTACCATAAAACAACATAATAACCCAATCATGAAAAACAATCTCAGTTTTAAACATACAATTAATTTTTAACAACTTGTTTGAGCTTCAATATTGGCAACGTGTAGATACCCATATGTACTATAAATCTTACAATTACAAGTCTTTGATCATTAACAACGTTAACTTATTACATATTACAAGAAGAAGAGCTTGTCAGATAAGGCTTCTGAGGGTTGTTGGTGTATATTCTGTCCCACGAGGTACGCTAGCTTGTGAGCGTACTGGCAAGGAGCTGGGACACGAACTGTACCGGGCCAGTTGTAGTACAGATGACACAGCTTGTACGTCAGTCGCTGACACTGGTCTGCTGACATGGGACTGTCATCACTCACTACTACATAGTGGGTCGGGGTCACTGTTCCTTGGTTTACTTTCTGTGATACTATTAGAAAGTCATACCTGGAAGAATTAATAATGACATTGTAATTGTAATTATTTTATTTTATTTTATACTCTACAGTTGTATAATAAAAACTTTTTATGATTTTTATTTCATCCCAAGATTTTTGAACAAGTTGTTAAGTATTAAAATAAACAAAGCAATTTGCAGCATTATACCTACATTTCGTGATAAATAGTGAATGATTTGTAAAATAAATAATTATAAAAATAAGTTAATAAACTCTACACATATAAAAACAAAATTTAACTGGTCCACTGTGTAACAAACCTGCCAAATATATAGTATTACAATTAACAAGCTCTTTTTTCAATTAATAGACTGCATAAACTACATTATAACAAGCAGTTCATAACTATTGATAGAACCCGGGAAGATGCATCAACAGGAAAAGAGTGCTTACATTTGGTTATATATTTTAATAGACACTTCTACTAGAGATTTTAATTACCGTATTGTGATGGTATAAATCCCATAACTATCCTTCATAAATGAGCTATCAGCTTAGATGCAAAATGGTTTAATCAAATCTAAGAGATAATCCATAGTTATAGAAGTTATTATATATTTCGTTTCTATATATAACCTAACTTACCAATCTCGTTTAGTGATCTTATGGTCGACGACTGTCCCGGGCGCTGGATTGGCGAAACCTTGGTTGGATTTTAAAAATATCCGTGTATTAATTCTCTTCTGTACCACTATGTAGGTGAGCGTTGGTTTGTAAGTCTCCTCGAGGAGGGAGAAGCTGATCTCCATTTGAGGAATCTCATACTCTTTGAGTAGTTTAAACTGACCGTCGCCGACGCCGTCTCTGAATATAAACATAATTTATAACTTTTCTTTTGGTCTATAAAATATTGTTAGAAATATAATCAATAGATCGCCAGTAGATTTAAAATCTCATGTTAGAGAAATTTGTCTTTGATTTTGGAACAATTCTATTACAGATTAAGATTTTTTTTTCAATAATGTTGTCTTCTTGGACTAATGTTGGAAAGTCTATTTTATACTCATTATAAATAATATTCAATGCATTACCTATAAATGATGATCCTATCCGGTAACTTTCCATTTACCCGTAGATAATGTTTGAGCGCGTCGATCAGGCACGACTTGAGACTGTCCACTATCTCCTGACCTCTCTCCTGGAACACGGCCTTGGAGTACCACTGCGTCATTGATTGGTTGTAGGAAGCTACAAAAGCTGAAATTATTTTGATTATTATGATATGTATATTGGATTATTTTTTTAATCTTATACTGACCCTGTTATAATATATAACATATAGTAAGAAAATATAGGAAAAAAAATGGAAGTACAAAATTTCTATTCGTGTGTTGTTACAAAACAGAGATGATGAAATGTTTTCCTTTATAAGTATTTGTCTAATCAGGGCAGTCGGACTAGTGTCGGTAGTGAGGTAGTGTTGACTGTCCTCAGTAAGGACTCCAACTAGAGACAGTCACGTAATCTTTCTTATGTTTAGTGAGATGATATTAGAGCTCAGTGTATTTTGGAATTATTCCAAGTAGCGCAATTTTTTAAAGTACGAGATGTACATGTGTGTTCGCCATATATATATATATTTCTATTTGTGTTATGACCGGGGTATTACGATCGCACCAAAGAATCAATCTTAAAAATACGCACAATTAATTAATAAAAGCAGCTAATGGATAGATATCATAAGAGATAAAAAAACAATATTAGTTAACTTTATAACATTTCTGTTCTTACCGCACACGCTTCGCTTCTTCCTGCCGGCGTCGTGGTAGGAGTCGATACCTACCACCATCGCGGACTTGAACGGGATGCTGATGTGCCACAGCGTGCCACCCAACTTACAATTCATTTGAAGCAATATCTTCTGAGTAATGGATCGAATCTTTTGACTGTTCATTATTGTGCGAGAGTTTATTACCTAAAATAGTGAGAGTCTTAACATTATTGCTGCTATGATAAACATCTTCTTAAAGTTAACTTACAATATTTTTTTATTTTGATGCTCTCTATATAAAATGAATTAAAACCATACATATTTCACTTATTTTGACGAACGACATTTGCAAAAACAATGCAATTTATTGCAATTAATTTAAATTTTAGCAACATCGATATCAAAACACAATACTACCTGAGAAGGTACAGGATTTTCGGCACAGCATATTTTCTTAATGGCGGCGTATCTGTCGTCTCTTATAGTGGGACAGACGGCCACCACTATCTGTACCTGACTAGTGATACACTTCTTGAGCGCCAACACGTAAGTGTCTGTGCGGTCGTTAGGTAGAGGGACCATGGCTGGGTTGGCTACGTTGATACCCATAGGACGACTACCTCGTTTTAGTGTTTCCACAAAATCCTGATAATTATATTAATAATAATAAAAAAAAAGATTAAGAATACCTAAATATTAAATCAAATTTCTAAAGAAACAGATACTAACACAAAGTACCAGCAATAAGACCGTATTGGTAAAGATGTATTAAAATATTCTTAATACTAAATAAGAACAACAGTTCTAAAATTAATATTTTTTTAATATGCATGTTTAATATAAGTAATCTCACCGAGGCAACCTGTTTGTCCCGGTCAGTGAACAGCACGACCCATCTCAGTATATCGACTGCCTGCATGACCCCGTTCCTGCTTGCATCTCCGTTCCACTCAGCGTTGGCTTGTCCGGGTACTTTAACATTGTTACCGAAGTACAATGGCTCCGGAGCCAGGGTCCGGCCGGTGAGGTTGATGGTCTCCGGAGCTATGCTCAGACCCCAGCCCTTAAGACGATTCCTGGCCGTCTCGTTTTCTAGTACGTTCTCGATATACTATGAAAAATATAAAACCGAAATCAAATTTATGGCATGTTATTTATGATATCTTGAATATTTTAACGACTGATGACAAAAAATGAATTATTTTCGCCGGTACATTACTTAAAAATACCTTTTTAAAAGCAGAATGTCGTTGATTCGGAGTTATCCTAGTATAGGTAGCTACATCTTTCATGAGCCTGAAGTTATTCCGCTGGTTATCGGTCAATCCAGTCAGTTGACACAGTTCAGGAACTAAACATATCATGAAATCTGTGGGTTCTTCTGATCCGGGCATGCGTTTTGACTCTCTTTAAAATTATTTATAAATAAATTACAATAAGAAACCAATTTTATGGTTCACATTCAAGATATTAAAAATAAAAATGGAAGTCAAATGGAATATAACATTTTAGTAGAAGTAACTTTTTTACTCATTGTGTAATATTAGTTGTGAATTATTGAAAATCGTGTTTTAGATATAGTAATTCGAAAAGTATTTGGTACTTTGTACTAACTGAATATTTAGTTAGTTAGCAATAAAGAGAATATTTAGTTCATTTACCTTGAAATCAACATAGGTTGGTCCATATCCATGATATCAATGCCATAAAACTTCTTATAATAGTCAAGATAGCTAATTTTTACCATTTGTCCTTTCTCATTCTTCTCAAACGTCGATCTGGGATTCATAGTGTCATCTATGCTGTCCACTCTAGAAAATATAAACATTCAAATGGTACTTATTGCTAAAAAAAACTAACAGAAATAATCAATTGTATGTGCGAACTGCAGCTCATAACAATAAAGTACGAATTTTAGGTATACTATTCAGATTCCAAATATTTTTATTCAGCAGGCATTTACATGCATTTTGACTCTTCAATGATTACTTTAAAATAGTCAGTATATTATCCCGCAAAGGCGTAAAAAATGCATGTAAATAGAAATCTCACCGGAACAACTTCTTATTATATGTAGTCATTACAGAGGAGCCGATGAGTGAGTCGGTGATAAATCGCTTCCAGTTGGAGCCCTGGGCCTGCACCGTCTCCTTGATGAGTGACAGCACGGACTGCGTGCGCAACACGCGGTGCGTGGAGTCCAGCGTTAACATCAGACCACCTTCGTACTCGTCCACTGCTGTTACGTATCTGAAAAGGACATGTTTATTATTTATTACATATGTATAATATGGCGGATTAGTTTGCTCTTCTCTAATAAATTATTGCTTTATTACTTATTGCGAAATGTATCTTATCATCAATCTATTGTCTATATTGTCTTATAGATACATTATATAAGATAACATTTGTTTATTATATAAATCTTTTTGGTATTTTCTACAAATAAATTAAATAAATTATCTTGAAGATATATTATAAGTTACCAAAACACATACCCAGGCCAGACTTCAAGTTTATGTTGCGGTATCTGTATGGCCGCGTGTTCGTTGAAGTGTTGTCGCCCAAACCTTACAAGTTGAAGGTCCTTCATGATATGTTTAAATAACATATTATATATCTGAATCATTTCACGTAAAAAACGTGGGCGGCGGAATATTATCTGTAATATTTTTTTATATATAATGTATGTTTTGTTACAGTTCATTTAAAACAATAAATGGAGTTAGGCCTTATATTGTTATTACTAAATTCTCACCGAGTTATAATTTGTAACACTTAAGATAATTTCAAATTGAGATACGAAATTAGACAAAATGGACACTAATTATTGTAATTCGGAATTGAGTTGGAATGGTCTCGAAGCACCACAATAAAGTTATTTGGTAAAGTTATTGAACATTAAAAAAAATCCTAATCGCGTACAAAAATTGACAAGATTACTTATTCATAATTTATATTAATAAAGCCCTTATGTTCTAAATATTTTGTATTATTGAACTTTATATTAATCAAAAGTTTGCCGAAGTTAAAAAGTACTTTCCTTGATTTCTACCTTTTTGTATAGAACCCGAAACCTTTTTCATTTCTTAATTTGATTAACTATTTTTAAGAGATAGAATCATAAAAAAAAACTTAAACTAAGTAAAAAGCTTGTGATATACGGCGAGGACAAAATTATATGAAAGCTAGAAATAGTATTGTTTACAAAACACTCAAAGTTGATTATATTATAAAATTATTGTCATCATATCAGTTTTAAAAACCAAAAATGATACTATGATACTAAACTGTATTTGACTATAATTATTTCAGTTTTTATTACTTACAGTTAGTTTCACTTTACTATTATCATAAGGATTAGTTGACACAAGATTAAGTGCTTCCTCGGGCAGTTTGTGTGGTACATACAGGGTTGTACCGTCAAATGTCTTCTGTTTAAAGAAGTGGTTATGCTCTGGAAATAGTAAAATTTATATAAATTACACATACAAAACCATACTACGACCACAGAAAAGGTTAAAAGCTATAGTGTATTATTGTATAAGATAAAATACAACAATATTTTTCATACCCTACTGGTACCCTACTGCCTGAGTTTAATCCAGTAATAAACTTATTATATTCGTTAGGATTTTAATAAAAAAATAATAATATTTAAGCACTAACTTTGATTTTATTTATTTAATATTAATATTGGGGGGCGGTGTTGCTAGTGTAGACAATAGCACAGTGTCAGAGGTGTGAGTAGTATGGTCATACCAAAAAATATTGTATGCGTCCTTTTCGCTGTGTGAAATACGGGCAGTCTCATAGGACATCGGATTGACAGAAAAAATACCGCAATACACCGGCAATGTGTGCTCTGTGTGATGGACCACATCCAGCTAATTATAAAAAAATATTTTGCTTATCTCAGAATCGCACTGCACCACCAGAACATCTATAAAGTTCTCAAACTACCAATGACAACAAGCCATCATGGTTGTACTGCAGTAATTATTAAGAACAGTTTAAAACACCACCAAATGCCACACTATAGAACTGAACATATCCAAGCTACCACCATAGCAATTAAGGACTAAACTGGCAAAATTCATGTTTCCGCAGTATATAGCCCGCCATAACATAAAATCAGTGAAACAACCTTTTCCCACCATCTAAATACCTTAGGGAGCCGTTTCATTGCTAGAGGGGATTGGAACGCAAAAAATACACATTGGGGATCAAGGTTAACTAGTACCAGAGGCAGACAACTGAAACTGAGCGTAGACAAAAATAGGCTCAATACAGTTTCTTCTTCAGAACCAACAGACTGGCCCAGCGACGAAAACAAAATGCCTGATTTAGTGGTCTTCTTCATTACACAAGGACTATCAAAACTCTATCTGGCACCTGAACGTTGTTACGATAGCTCATCAGACCATACTCCAGAATTACTTACATTGAGCACAAATATCTCAGATTTTATGCGACCATAACGCTTTATAAACACACATTGACAACACATTGACGAAAATATTATACTGAAAGTGGCTCTTAAAACACCCGACGATATTGAAAACGCTACTAGATACATTACTACACTTATACAAGAAGCATGTTGGTTGAGTACTTCTGTAGTAAATACAAATAACAAAGAGTCTAACTATTCCCTAGAGATAAAAAGGCGGTGCTGGAAAAAAGCCGCTTGCGGCGAATATGGCATCAAAGCAGACTAAGAGAGGACAAAACACGATTTAATAAATCAGGGACAGAATTAAAAGTCTTGATCCAAAAATGGCACGATGATACTTTCCAAGCAATACTGAGTCGCTTACAGCAACGGAAGCTACTAATTACTCACTGTGGAGGATTACAAAGGATTATAAAAGACTGACTATCGCAAAACCTCCAATTCGAAATGAAAATGGCTGGGCTGGGCAGGAAAGAGCAGGTACAATTGCTTAACATTTAGTAGGGGTATTTACACCTAATAGCTCAAAGAATACTAGCTAGTTTGAAAAACAATTTGATGCGGTCCTTAATCTAGATCTGCAGATGGATAAACCACCGAAACCAGCTACCGCTCGTGAAGTATGGAGAGAAGTGTCGGAGCTAAAAGATAAAAAAGGCCCTGGTTTTGACCTCATCACCAAACAAATTTTAAAACAGCTGGCAAAAAATGCTATATTCTTTTTAACTACCCTCTACAAAGGTATGCTAAGGGTTCAGTACTTTCCCCGCCTCTGGAAAGTGTCACAAATATTCCTTATATAGATGGCAAATCTACTGAAGTGACTTCATATAGGTCAATAACTTACTTCCCATCTTATCGAAAGTTTTCGAAAAGATTCTCCTTTGGACAATAGGGAACATTCATGTAATTTTTTTTTGACGTAAATTAATCATTTACCTCTGTATATCGTAGAAAAAAATATAAATAGGTTTGAAAAGATTCTAGTTTTTTTTCAAATTAAAAATTAAAACATGTAGTAAATTTGAGCCGTTCAAACGCGGTCATTTTGCGCGCGTATTGCGTTACGTCAAATGACACATCCAGTGAATGTTTACTATGAACTTTTTAGTTACACAGTTACAGTTAAAAATCATCTTACAAATATTGTATAGTACCGGAGTGCAAAAATAGTATTAGAAAAACACCCGACAAAGTGTTTTTTGTATTCCAAGAGATGCGAAAATACAAAAACAATGGTCTATGGTAATTAAAAGGGATAATATATGTCCTAAATCGTGCTTATATTGTTGTGAAGATCAATTTAACGTAAGTATACTTTATTTATAATAAGTTTAATCTAATAGTTTAAATTTATACTTACGTATTGAACATTAGAAAATTTGAGTTTAATATTAACCTAACCTAGCTTACAAAAGTTCAGTGTAACTTTCTATAAAAACCGTATTCTTTTTTTGGTTTTACGAAATTTTTATGATTTATTTCAGGTTAAGGAAGATACAGCCAATTGTATTGAATATAGCCGAATCGAAGCCTTATTCAGTATTAGGCGCGGCTCCTGATTGGATTCTCATGATGGACACGTATGAAAAGCATTACATAAAAGCATTAGTTGGTGTTTCGTCATCCAGACCGGACTTATTCCTGTATTCGAAACTTCTGAGGCGCGTGATACTTGTGGAGCTTACTGTTCCTTGGGAAACAAACATCCCAAGGGATCACACATTCAGGCTCAATAAATATTACGAACTGACCAACGAACTGATCAGGAATAAATTTATAGTTAGTTTGTACGCGGTAGAAGTGGGAGCGAGAGGTATAACAGCAAAATCTCTCTATAGCCTACTTAAAGATCTTGGCCTTTCTAGAACAAGCATCGGTTCATTTCTAGAACGTATTTCAAAAGCGGCATTAGTAGAATGTGATGATCATAAGGCAGAGCCTTGCTTTTCGCATATTGAAGATAAATTATCAAATGACTAAGCTGTGCAAGTTAATATTAAACCGAAGTATGGAAGTAAAGGTGTCAATGTAAATATACCTGCTGAAAAACAAAATGTAGCATTGTCACCATTTCCTCATTCAAAACACAACATTGGTACACAACAGTTTTACCAGTAAAACTATCTGTTTTAAAAAGAAAATTGTTTACTGAAAACACAGCTGATAATACTTCTATAGCATCTTATATCTTCTGGCCAGCTCTTCTCAGCAGAACAGCATTCCGAGCTGGTAGTAGTTTACTCACAGACTGACTATACTGACCAATTTAATGTAATTGACGATTCAAAAGTGCGTGTAAATGCCTACTTGAATAAAGATATTTTGAATTTGAATTTGAATTCTATATCTGCTGATTATTAACCAAGTAATTTATTTGAGTCAAGTGAAGTGGGAAATGATTCAGAGGAAGAAACATTTTAAAAATGTAATGTGTAGTAGCATGCTAAATGCTATTGAAAAAGAGTTTGTAGATATGTTTTGTTAGAGTTGTTTGAGTATTGAAACAATGTTTTTAGGATTACCTAAACAATTGTATCATTTAATAAAACCTTTAATATTAATTAAAACTAGTGCCTCAAAATCGACTCATATCACTTTTACAATACGATTATACTTTTACGAATATACTTTTACCAATTGTATTGAATATAGCCGAATCGAAGCCTTATTCAGTATTAGGCGCGGCTCCTGATTGGATTCTCATGATGGACACGTATGAAAAGCATTACATAAAAGCATTAGTTGGTGTTTCGTCATCCAGACCGGACTTATTCCTGTATTCGAAACTTCTGAGGCGCGTGATACTTGTGGAGCTTACTGTTCCTTGGGAAACAAACATCCCAAGGGATCACACATTCAGGCTCAATAAATATTACGAACTGACCAACGAACTGATCAGGAATAAATTTATAGTTAGTTTGTACGCGGTAGAAGTGGGAGCGAGAGGTATAACAGCAAAATCTCTCTATAGCTTACTTAAAGATCTTGGCCTTTCTAGAACAAGCATCGGTTCATTTCTAGAACGTATTTCAAAAGCGGCATTAGTAGGTTCTTTCCAAATTTGGTTAGGTAAGGAGAGGAGTGTGGAGGGTGAAGGTGAGCGTTTTTGCGCATAATAAAGGGGCCCCTTAAACCTACTCCTGGGTCGCAAGTCACAGGCACTGCTTGCACTCCTCTCCTTGCAACGCGATGGGCCCGGCACCCGCACGGTGAATCCATGGATTGCTAAGAAGCTTCGCGGTCTGTATAACGATACAACAAGGAGAAAAATGTAATCTAAGTTTGAAGAAAAGAGTTGTGCCTCATATATTTTTGTGGCAAAAACACCAGCTGAGAGAACATTCTCATGAATGTGCATAGTCAAAAGGCAAAGATTGACCTCGGTTAATGAAGCCTTTTTAGAGTTAGTTATCAAAAGTAGTGTTTAAAAAATGGTGACCTTCACAAAGAAGTGATATACTAAGTAAGTCCTAGTACTGCTCATACAAATGTCTGTGATATTAATCAGCCAGGACTCAGTACTTTTCCTATTGAATGTGATGATCATAAGGCAGAGCCTTGCTTTTCGCATATTGAAGATAAATTATCAAATGACTAAGCTGTGCAAGTTAATATTAAACCGAAGTATGGAAGTAAAGGTGTCAATGTAAATATACCTGCTGAAAAACAAAATGTAGCATTGTCACCATTTCCTCATTCAAAACACAACATTGGTACACAACAGTTTTACTATACTGACCAATTTAATGTAATTGACGATTCAAAAGTGCGTGTAAATGCCTACTTGAATAAAGATATTTTGAATTTGAATTTGAATTCTATATCTGCTGATTATTAACCAAGTAATTTATTTGAGTCAAGTGAAGTGGGAAATGATTCAGAGGAAGAAACATTTTAAAAATGTAATGTGTAGTAGCATGCTAAATGCTATTGAAAAAGAGTTTGTAGATATGTTTTGTTAGAGTTGTTTGAGTATTGAAACAATGTTTTTAGGATTACCTAAACAATTGTATCATTTAATAAAACCTTTAATATTAATTAAAACTAGTGCCTCAAAATCGACTCATATCACTTTTACAATACGATTATACTTTTACGAATATACTTTTACCAATTGTATTGAATATAGCCGAATCGAAGCCTTATTCAGTATTAGGCGCGGCTCCTGATTGGATTCTCATGATGGACACGTATGAAAAGCATTACATAAAAGCATTAGTTGGTGTTTCGTCATCCAGACCGGACTTATTCCTGTATTCGAAACTTCTGAGGCGCGTGATACTTGTGGAGCTTACTGTTCCTTGGGAAACAAACATCCCAAGGGATCACACATTCAGGCTCAATAAATATTACGAACTGACCAACGAACTGATCAGGAATAAATTTATAGTTAGTTTGTACGCGGTAGAAGTGGGAGCGAGAGGTATAACAGCAAAATCTCTCTATAGCCTACTTAAAGATCTTGGCCTTTCTAGAACAAGCATCGGTTCATTTCTAGAACGTATTTCAAAAGCGGCATTAGTAGAATGTGATGATCATAAGGCAGAGCCTTGCTTTTCGCATATTGAAGATAAATTATCAAATGACTAAGCTGTGCAAGTTAATATTAAACCGAAGTATGGAAGTAAAGGTGTCAATGTAAATATACCTGCTGAAAAACAAAATGTAGCATTGTCACCATTTCCTCATTCAAAACACAACATTGGTACACAACAGTTTTACTATACTGACCAATTTAATGTAATTGACGATTCAAAAGTGCGTGTAAATGCCTACTTGAATAAAGATATTTTGAATTTGAATTTGAATTCTATATCTGCTGATTATTAACCAAGTAATTTATTTGAGTCAAGTGAAGTGGGAAATGATTCAGAGGAAGAAACATTTTAAAAATGTAATGTGTAGTAGCATGCTAAATGCTATTGAAAAAGAGTTTGTAGATATGTTTTGTTAGAGTTGTTTGAGTATTGAAACAATGTTTTTAGGATTACCTAAACAATTGTATCATTTAATAAAACCTTTAATATTAATTAAAACTAGTGCCTCAAAATCGACTCATATCACTTTTACAATACGCAAAAGCACCTTTCCCCAAGTGAAAATGGAAAACATTGTGCTCCAACAACACGACAGTGTACGATATCTTAGACTACACCTAGACAGACGTCTGACATGGAAAGATCACATACAAAAAAAAGAGGGATGCACTAAATAATCGCTACAAAAGCCTTCATTGGTTGCAGGGGCGTAACAGCAAATTATCGGTAGGCAACAAATTCCTAGTCTACAAATCGATTCTCAAACAGTCTGGATGTATGGCCTTCAGTTATGGAGTAGTGCTGCCAACTCCAACATATGACTGCAAAGAATGCAAAATATTATCCTCAAACATACCAGCGGCGTACCCTGGTTCATAACAAATGCAGAAATCCACGAACATCTGGAAATGAGCACCATAGAGGAAGAAAAGAAAAGAAAGCACTCAAACACACTGGCTCAGCAGCTAACAAGCTGCAGGTATGCAAAGCTTTCAAAAAGGAAGGATATCCTATTATAATGAGTAGATAGATGACCTCACTGGAGAACACACTCCAATGAGTAAAAACACTTAACACATTTGCTAAAAGTGGACGCACAGATCGCAAATGACTAAACAGAAAAAATAAATATATATATATTACTCTTACCATTGAGAAGTTTAAAACGCAAGTGCTTGTAATCCTGATCCGGTTCATATCGTACTTCATATTCAAACACACTACTGTCTTCAAACTTCAGATATATGAAGTTTGCTGTGACTTCACAGGGAGTACCACTGTCACCCATCAGCACTACTGGATTGGTTTGACTCTTTTCGTTCTGTAGATATGCCATGTTATTTATTTTTAATTCTAGACTTTAACAATTTAAACATATATTTTGTTTGTAATCATATTTAATTATTTTATCTTTACTTTTATTTTAACAATGATGTTAATTTTTTTTATTTCAAGGAAAATAAAATTTAACATTCACTATCATATATTTGCATAACTTACAAAATATTTATTTTTTCCTCCCGGTAAATGAGCTGAAGATATGGTACTTGCTGCTAAATTCTTAGTGACTTCATCAACACTTGTTTCTCCAACAGAACTGGGTGCGGTTTGTTTCGATTGTGAAGCTCGTCTGTAATAACGAAATTTAAAAAGTTTTTTTTTTAATAATGATTTTAATGATAATAATAAGATTATTTGAGTTGGAACGCTCCTAAAATAAAATATTCACACTAAATGAACAGAATTTTTATAAACCTCTTTTTTTACGTCTTTCCTTATATTAATGTGTTATTGTTTATTTTAATCTGTCAAGAGAAAAAAGTTATTTATAGTTATTTATACTGTACCTTGTTTTAAATATTCTGACTCAACCGGGGTAGTAGACCAAACTTTCACAATAGGTCAACAAGAAATAACTTAGTGTGATACAATGAGTAAAAGCCAAATATCATAAGTCCCTTCATGCCCTAGCCTTTCCTATCTTTATTATCCTTAG
This sequence comes from Napeogenes sylphis, assembly GCA_959347405.1. NCBI lineage: Eukaryota > Metazoa > Arthropoda > Insecta > Lepidoptera > Nymphalidae > Napeogenes > Napeogenes sylphis. The sequence goes on from OY365783.1 coordinate 4,874,246, forward strand.
CCTCCATTCCTCATGAGTATCAACATATATACAAATATTTATTTATGTAGTTGTTTATGGGCAAGGAGACCATTTATCATCCAGTGGTAGGAAGGTGGTTTGCTACTTACACCATATAAAAAAAAGTGACTCATAACTTACAGATTTTGCAGAAGCTGTAATCCTCGGCCAACTCCTCTTCCCAATGTACTTGGGTTAGGACTCACATCTGATGCTGGACTGAATGTCGGCTTGTCTAGAATAATATACATACATATATAGGGCATTTGACAGGGTCTGGCATGCGAGCCTTATAAGCAAGCTTTCAGCGTACGGTATATCTCCTGGTCTGATCGGCTGGGTAACGGACTTTCTGAGCCACAGATCCCTCCGAGTAGTTGTCGACGGGTGTTCCTCGGAACCCTTGACAATAAATGCCGGAGTGCCTCAGGGGTCCGTTCTTTCTGCAACTCTGTTTCTGCTGCACATTAATGATCTGTTGAAGCCCGGTATCTATGGGTATGCAGACGACAGCACAGTTGTAGAAAGATATCTGCCGAGTACTCGGGCTAGTCGAGATCAAGTACAGTCTGAAAGAGAAGCCATGGTGCAACGTTTGAATGACAAACTTCAGGCAGTCTCCGCATGGAGCAATGCCAATCTTGTCAAGTTCAACGCCACCAAAACGCAGACGTGTCTATTCACCGCCAAAAGGAGCCCTTTCACCTTGGCTCCTACTTTCCAGAATGTATCCTTGGAATACAGTGACCGGCTTCAGTTGTTAGGCTTAGAGATTTCCTCGAACCTCAACTTTGGTCGGTTCATTGAGTCCAGAGCAAGAGCAGCAGCAGCAAAGCTTGCCGTTCTGGCGAAGGTTCGGCAGTACTTTACACCGGGACAGCTTCTTGTTTTATACAAAGCACAGATCCGGTCGTGTGTAGAGTACTGTGGTCACATATTTGCTGGTGCCGCAAAGTCTCATCTTGCGGTTCTGGACTCAATTGAGAGGCGAGCAAAGAGGCTTATAGGCGATCCCGAATTGGTCGGAGCCGACCTCCAAAGCCTTGAGCACAGGCGTAGAATTGCTAGCATCTCAGTATTCTATAGGATACATTTTGGTGAGTGTGCGCTGGAATTACACAATTTAATTCCCCCGTCCCCCTTCCATCACCGGACGTCCCGACGCACGGCAGGTTTTCATCCTTTTGTTGTGGACATTCCACCTGTCCGAACGAAGCGCTTTGCTTCCTCATTTTTACTACGTACAGCAAAGGATTGGAACAGCTTGCCTGCGTCGGTATTTCCGACCGAATACAATGTGGGTGTCTTCAAGCGAAGAGTGAAAAGTTTGCTAGGGTAATGCGCCTTACCACCTAAGACTACATTCCACTTTCCATCAGGTGGAATGTAGTCAAGCATTGCCCTAGATCATATAAAAAAAAAAAAAAAATATATGATTTATAGTGACAACAATAAGTTTTAAAAATTTGAAAAAAAAAACATATTTATACTTTTTGCAATGTTTAATTTTAATGCAATATGATGCATGATGATTTGAAAACTGACTATTTAAATATTTATAATTACCAAATATAATACTTTTCATATCAAAGTATCTAAAATTAATTTCATATAAAAATTTATGAGCAATGTAATGGTAAGATATATTAAAGAGATATAAGATATGTCATCTTTTGTTGAAAATATATGAGCCAAAACAAAAGTCTAATAAATGCAATAATTCTCTCTCTCAATCTTATAACAAACAATAATCTAAAGATGGTATGTATGATTATTGTGTTTTTTTTATTTTTAATGACTATTCAAAATCAATAATATTAACATACTTTATTGTAAGTATCACATTTTCATGAACCTAGATAAAAGTACTTGTTAGATTGTCTAAATGATTTAAAAAATAAACATGAATAGACTAAAGGAATTTAGTATGGGTCTTTTAAGATATAACATAAGAACTTGACATAACTAATTATTTGATATAGATGTGTTTTATGAAATCAAGACATACCTGCTCCAGGCTTTTGCATTTTCGAGAGCAGCATAGCAGCCATCTTGCCCCGTCCTCCTGGCATTGTACTCACCGAGCTTGCCTATGCAGAATATTATATTCTTAGGATCAAATAGCCTTACATATTAACAAAATTGTTCTGCAATTACTTTTTAAATTCCTAAAAGTTGACTGCAGGGTAAAAAGTTTGTTTTGATTTTCAGAGCTTTCAACAATCTGTGTATATTGTATATAATTACTTAAAGCCAGTAATTAAAACAAATGCATACAAACATGAATGAAAACATTAATTCTATTTTTTTAAAGAAATATTGTACATTCTCTATATACTTACAATACTTGGAGCAACACTTGGGGCAGGAGTCGGTTCTGGGCTTGGTTCTTGAGATGGTGGGGATTCCGCCAATTGGGCCTTTAAGGCCTGAAGTAAGGCAAGGCCTCTGCCACGACCTCTTGCAGGGTCTCCCATAGTGACCTATAAACTATAAAAAAGACAAGAAACCTAATGAGTTGAAAAATTTTCATTAAATCACGGTCCAAATAATTTTATCTCACTAACGAAAACCCATTTAAGTTGTAAGTCAGTCCTCGACTATAAGGTTAGTTCAAAAAAAGTGTCTACAATATAAACTCTAAATGATCATTTATATTACAACTTGTAGGTACTTAGTCAATCAGCAATATTTGAATACTGTACACAACTTTTTTGTTAAAATAACCCAAGTTATCAGAATCATTCTTTTTTATAGCTGCTGGTAGAATAGTAAACAAATTAAATACATATTTACAGTTTTAATCGAATCACAACATAAACATATAAACATAAACTTAAAAGAAAGTTTAGCTTGCACCCTCGTTAAGCATGTTACGATTAGCGAGTTGAGAGCGAGTTTATATTACTCTGTGGTTTCAAATCCTGACTCCTGACATAAATATTTTTAATTCAGTTAAAACTTTAAAATAACACCTTTATTTCTTAACATTGACAGGCACAGCTTTCGTTTTAACAATAATTAACAGATAAGAAAACCATAGAGATATTATACGCAGAGTAGGGAAGCCAGCCTAAAATGTGACCATCGAATTTAAAAGAGAAAGGTAGATCGAAAAAACCTATCTGTCTCTATTTTTATCAAATCTCGTGCTTCGTCGTAGTCATCTCGGGCCTAATTCGTATTTAGTAAAATGACAATTGAGTGACAAATAGGAAACATTCATGTAATTTTTTTTTGACGTAAATTAATCATTTACCTCTCTATATCGTAGAAAAAAATATAAATAGGTTTGAAAAGATTCGAGTTTTTTTAATCAAATTAAAAATTAAACATTGAGTAAATTTGAGCCGTTCAAATACCGTCATTTTGCGCGCGCTTTGCGTGACGTCAAATGACACATCCAGTGAATGAGCGAGTGAAGTTACTATGATAGTATGAACTTTTTAGATACTTCATAAATATTTCAAGTTTTAATAGATTTACAAGTCATGGAAGAAGATAAAAATCATCTTACAAATATTGTATAGTACCGGTGTGCAAAAATAGTATTAGAAAAACACCCTACAAAGTGTTTTTTGTATTCCAAGAGATGCGAAAATACAAAAACAATGGTGTATGGTAATTTAAAGGGATAATATATGTCCTAAATCGTGTTTATATTGTTGTGAAGATCAATTTAACGTAAGTATATTTTATTCATAATAAATTTAATCTAATAGTTTAAATATATAGTAAGTACTAGCGGACCCGACAGGCGTTGTCTTGTACACGCGTCTTTAATTTAAAAAATAAAACACAAAAAAAAAAAAAAAAAACGTCATTACATGTACATTTATCATAATTCGACCAATCGATACCGTATGAATATGTAAATAAAGATTTTTTGTTTGAATAAATGAATTTGTTCCAATTTTTTTTTAAATTTCACTTTTACGTAGCGAAGCACGTATCGGGCCGCTAGTACTAAAATATTTTTCTTATTTCTATCGCAACGCCAACTGTCAGGGCAGACTATAATTAAAATATATATATAAAGCAGGATGTTTGTATATATGAAATCGATGAACTCAGAAACTATTAGACCGATGATTATGAAAATTGGTATGTACATGTATTTTTCCACGGAGAAGGTTTATATGGTATGCCCATTGATGTAACTCGCCACCAGGCGGCGCTGTCAAATATAAACTTTCGCCCCGTTCAACCGATTGTCATAAAAGTTGGTATGACCATGTATGTTTCCTCGAAGAAAACGAATATGCTATGTCCATTGATGTAACTCGCCACCAGGCGGCGCTGTCAAATATAGACTTTCGCCCCTTTCAACCGATTGTCATAAAAATTGGTATGACCATGTATTTTTCCTCAAAGAAAACGAATATGCTATGCCCATTGATGTAACTCACCACCAGGTAGTGCAGCGATGTATCGACTAAAAAATAAACATTATCCAAAATTAAAAACAAATAACTTCACATCTGTCATCTGTCAATAAGCATAACATAATAACACAAATCAATAATATAAATAACTAATAGAAATTATTTAAGATAAGATGATTATATACAGAAAAAAGTGATTAGTTAATTTGATTATATGAAAGTGGTCAATAATATAATCTATACTAATATTATAAAGCTGAAGAGTTTGTTTGTTTGAACGCAATAATCTCTGGAACTACTGGCCCGAATTGAAGAATTCTTTTTGTGTTGAATAGTCCGTTTATTGAAGAAGGGTATATCTCATCTCGCTGTGACTTATAGAAGTCAAACAGCAATGAAAAATGCTGCAAAAACGGGCAAAGATTTATTTTTTGAGAGCTTTCCTCGCGTGCGCTGAGGAAACACTAAAAACCGCGCGGACGGAGTCGCGGGCGACCCCTAGTTAAAAAATAATATTATTTAATATTTGACATTGCCATGGTTACCATGGCAATGTCAAATATTATGATATGATCACAAGGCAAAGCCTTGCTTTTCGCATATTGAATTACCAAGTGACTAAGCTGTGCAAGTTAATATTAAACCGAAGTATGGAAGTAAAGGTGTCAATGTAAATATACCTGCTGAAAAACAAAATGTAGCATTGTCACCATTTCCTCATTCAACACACAACATTGGTACTTTACCAGTAAAACTATATGTTTTAAAAAGAAAATTGTTTACTGAAAACACAGCTGGTAATACTTCTATAGCATCTCATATCTTCTATATCTGCTGATTATCAACCAAGTTATTTATCTGAGTCAAGTGAAGTGGAAAATGATTTAGAGGAAGAAAAATTTAAAAAATGTAATGTGTAGTAGCATGCTAACTGCTATTGAAAAAGAGTTTGTAGGTATTTGTTTTGTTAGAGTTGTTTGAGTATTAAAAAAATGTTTTTAGGATTACCTAAACAATTGTATCATTTAATAAAACCTTTAAGCACGAAAATATAGGGTTAACTCATTTATTTTTCTCAGTAACACTGATACCACAGTATGAACTTCGACGCCGATAATTTGAATGGCGTGTCAAATGCATAGAATTAATATACATAGAATAGGTGAGCCACAGGTATTCGTATGAACGTCAGTGACAGACAGTTAAAAAAAGATGGAAGATGTCATACTGTTTCTCTTTGCCTTATTACGCATGCGCAAAGAAATATTCATGAAGCGTTTTAAAAATTTTCGAAACATTTGTATAAAACATTTTTGACACTACTCAATAAAAATGACAGTTGCTACGAATTACACTCGAGACGACGACGAAGAAGCACGAGATCTCATAAAAAGTTGAGATAGATAGGGTTTTTCGATCTACCTATCTCTTTTAAGTTCGATGGTCACAATTTATGCTGGCTTCCCTACTCTATGTATAATATCTCTATGGTCAAATGACGTCACATTTCCTTTCGACCAATGGTGGCGCGTTTTAGAAGTTTGAATTTCGCTCCCTTAATTTACACTTTTCGTAAATTATTTTATGGCCTTAAATGGTGAGTATTTAAAAAAAAAAGTTTTTATTATTATAAGATGATAACAAGTAATCGAAAAAAAAAATTTGAGACCATTTTAAATTATTTACATGTTCCCTATTGTCATTTCTGCTAACATGCTGAAAGCTAAGCTAATATTTCAACGTGTGAGATCAATTTGAGTAAAAATTACACAAAATTATATACTATGATTATAATTAATAATTTTTTAAATGACAAATGCATTGTGTGTAAAAAAGAAACTATTCCTTTCGACTATAGTCGCAGTTTTCACAAGTAAAAAATTGTCATTTTTTTTTATTTGTCATATATATATTAAAAAGTATATTAGTAGTATACTATTAGTTAAAAAATATTAATTTCATAAGAAGATATTTGAATCTACTTATTTCTCTTCAGGATTTTCTAAGGATAATGATTTAAAGACAAAATGAATGAATGCTATTGAAAATTTATCCATAAAAAAACTTTAAAGATTTGTAGTGACCACTTTGATACTGGATCATAACTTATATCATAATACTGATGGATATAAAACTTTAAGAAGATAACTATAAAATTCTGTGCCTCTCGATATGAAGCACGAAAGTGATGAATTAAATGATACCAAATATGGAATAAGAATGTATTACAATAAGCTAGTCATATTTCAAGGGCAATAAGAATTGGTGTAGGTACCTTACACTAGGGAGACAAATGAGTGAAAAAAATCATCTATATTCTATTTTTGGAAATAATTTTCATATTATTGATGTAAGTATAATTATGTATTTTTTTAATGCTATTATCATGTGATAAAAGTAATTATTTGCATAATAATCATAAACGGATACCTAATTCACTATTTTTAGGTGAATACCGGAGTTTTTATTAGTTTTTAGTTTAGATGAATGCCGATGAATTAACAGTCACCGAAGTATTCACCTAAAAACAGGTGAATACTTCGATCGCTGTTATTTCATCTCTTAGATAAAGAAGCAATGCCAGTCGAATTTAGGCCGTTTTGTTATAATGATATACTAATTCCAGATATGCAGGAGTGAGCGTGATACGCTTAGATGGCTGCTACTGGATCTCCTACAGTCTAGACGAATAAAACTGGTTGCGCCGAATTTGGCTTGTTTTGTTACTTTTGACAAGATCAGACTTGCTGGAGTGATCTGAAGGTACCCTGATGGTTGAATGCTGCTGGATTTCCTAGTCGAATAGAGCGGAGTGCGCCGAACATGGACTTTTATGTTGATTTTGATAAGATCTTACCGTCAGTCTTAATGATCTTATCTGACGGTGTAATAAACATATTTTACAATAATCTTGCTTTCTAATTTCACTTTAAAAAAACCGGTTAAGTGCGACTCAGACACGCGCACTAAGGGTGATTTCATTATCTTCAAAACTGCAAAAATGTCATCGATTATTTTAATTTAATTTCTTATTTTAAAAGTGAACATATAACTAAATATTCAAATGCGTAAATTTACCCAAGGCACAAATACCCTTATACGGCAGATAAACCAATTAACTGCGCCCTGGAGGTCTCTATTCTGACAGTTCTGACAATTGACATTTCATTTAACATCGATTTGACAATTTATCGTTTTATATTTTATTTAACAATTATTGAATAAATATCTTAACAATATAAGATGTTTCGAAATTCTCTAAAATATTTAAGAACTGGAAATAATTGTAAGTTAATGAGTGCAAACTTAAGGTAAATATTTTTTTTCGAATATTGAAATATTTACTGTACCGATCAACAATATTTTGCGCACTTGATGATTATTATTATTTCCTCAGGTGCCATGGCGTAAAAAACTTTAGTGCCCTTATCGGAACTCCCAGCGAACATGCTAGGCCAATCAATAGAAAACCTTTAATCAATAATCATGATATTCGTACAATGTTTATTCAAACGCAAGAAACTCCGAATCCAAATAGTTTAAAGTTTCTTCCGGGCAACAAAGTCCTGGAACCCGGTCAAACATTGGATTTTCCTAATATTGGAGCAGCTCATTGCAGTCCTTTGGGTAGGTCAATCATAAAAATAAATAATAATTAATTGATTGACAAAAAGATAAATAGATATATAGATAACTACATTTAAAATCCAATTAAGGATTTGATTTTGAATGGTGTGAAATCTAATACTTGTTAATATCAGAAAATATTTTATCATTTATCCATAGTATCTATCTTTATAATTTTCCAATTCCTTAATTATTTTATTCTTGGTTTTTAGCAAAGATGTTATTTCGCATTGAGGGAGTTAAAGGTGTTTTCTTCGGACCTGACTTTGTTACAATCACAAAACAGGATGATGACGTGGATTGGAGGCTGGTGAAGCCAGATGTATTTGCTACCATAATGGATTTCTTTGCAAGTGGATTACCTGTTGTAACTGATGCTAAGCCTTCCGGAGATACACGTAACTTGTTTCCATTTCTTTTATTTTATAAAGCAACTCCTAAACTTAAGTGATTAATGACATGTCAATGGACCTACCATTGAATGTAAATAATCAGAGTGTGCTGACCCAAAATTATATACAGTATAATAATAATCAATCTTCAAATATTTAGAAATCAATGAAGATGACGATGAAACAGTTCAAATGATAAAAGAATTGTTGGACACAAGAATTCGTCCAACGGTGCAGGAGGATGGAGGCGATGTATTGTTTGTTGATTTCAAAGATGGTGTTTTGAGACTAAAAATGCAAGGATCCTGTTCTTCATGCCCCAGCTCCATAGTGACCTTGAAAAATGGGGTCTGTTAATTTAAAATAAACCTAAAATTATAATTATACTTAATTTTTAGAGATGTGCCGAATATTCGGTTAGTATTCAGCATATTCGGCATCTTTTTCACTATTAATATTAAGCCAAATTATTCGGTTTTGGTGTCAAATATATTCGGGTTGATTAATTTTATTTTCTTGATCACACTACACGCTAAAGAACTAAAATACAAACTAATATTTATGTCATATTATAAGTCCAAGAAATCATATAAGTAATGTGTTGAATAAAGCTTAACAATACAAAGCAATTAAGTTTCAAATCATCATTTGTTTTGAAAAATTTTAAGTCAAAATATTAATTCCTACTCTACAATTAGTTTTTAGTGTAGTCAACATTTATTCGGTTGTTTTAACATGAAATGGTAAAACAAATAATTGGGCCGAATATTAGATTAGGTAAAAGTGAAACCGAATAGTATTTGGTTATTTGGTGAAACCACTATTCGGCACATCTCTAATTTATAATCTTTATTTTAGTCGCCAGACTTAAATCATGGACCATGGTATTCATATAATGTCATGGAACTAGTGAAAAATCAATAAATAATGTATTAAATATATTAATTTAATATTGTCAATTAAAATGTTATGCTAGCTTTTATAGGGACATTATTCCAGTGGTTAAATGTTTTGATAGTAATCAAAATCAGGCAGTAGCCTCTATCAACAATTTTTTTTTCTATAAACTAAAGTCTATAATCTATATATATAAAGCCATTTTATTCTTCAATTGCCAAATATTTTATTCTTTATTTTATATATATAAATATTTATATTAGCTCAACATTGCTATACATCTTTATAGAGGTCTTCAAATATGTAAAGACAATTTCAAATATATGTTATTACAATTACATTCATCAGGTCCAAAACATGATGCAGTTCTACATACCTGAGGTGTTAGCAGTGGAGCAAATTGATGATGAAGGAGATAAACTCAGTGAAAAGGTTTTTAAAGAATTTGAGCAACTCAAGAATAAACAGAAAAAAGATTGATCTGATGTCTAGTCAACTAATTAGGAAGTAGTCTATTAAATAAATAAATGTATATATATTTGTTAATAGTGAAATAATATTTAAATAAATAAACTTTTCTTTGGAAGATTAACAAATGTTTATTGCCAGACTTTTGTTGTTTCCGTAACAGATAATATTTATATATATATAATTGTGTATGCACTCAGAAATGGGTCCATGGTTTTTTTTTCATTGTGTATCTCTGTATAGCTTAGATTCAAGTTTAGGTCCGTTAGATGGGGCTGCAACAGAGTTCTTTTTTAATATATAATCTTATTTTTAATATATATCTTTTTTAATATATACAGCTAGTGATAATATAAATCTCTTCATCATAGTGCTATAAGTGATTGTAAATCATTTTAAGTCTATATTTTATAATTTGTTACATTGTCGAAATTTTCACACGGATCTTTATTTTTTCTCGTATTAAATATAACCTATGTTCATCAGAGGGATAATGTAGGAATTTAAAGGTAAAATATTTTATTAAATCGGCCCAGTAGTTTCGGAGCCTATTCAATTCAAACAAACAATCAAAGCTTTCCTCTTTATAATATTAGTGTTGATGATTACAAAATATAGCCTATGTTTATCACGGATATTGTAGGTAGGATTCTAATGCTAAAATATTTTTTTTATCGGTCCAGTAGTTTCGGAGCCTATTCAATTCAAACAAACAAATTTCCTCTTTTATGATGTTAGGATATATTAATAGAAATATTTAAACAACTGAAAATTTGTGTGTCTGTAGGTTCATTTAGTAAAATTAAGAAACCAGTATCATAACTATAAAAAGCAGAAAAAAAAATTAAAAACCCCTGATACAAAAAGACCTCTAAAAAGAATAAAAAGAAACATTATTATGGACTTATTGAAGTCATTGCTTCGGGGGACCGTTTAATAAACGAAGAAATTAAAATGCATGTAAGTTACCAAGGCAAACCTTTATATTAACTTCGTAAAATACACACCATCGTCCATTGTCAACGTACGTACAACAGTCCCCGAAGCAACGACTTCAATAAGTACAAATTAACGTTATTTTTATTCTTTTTTGAGGTCTTTTTTTATCGGGGGTTTTAAAATTTAATTTTTGATGAAAATTTTGTCTGTATAAGAGAATCCTTAGATTATTTTGGAATTACGATTAAATGGATGAAAGGTGACTCTGGAGTCTGGACAGATTCCGGAATTTATTTTACTTTCAGGACAGGATAATGCTTTCCGGGATATAAATAACCAAATTTGAAAACATTAAGAGAACACAACTGCATTAATTTGTACACTTTATTATTGAACATTTTTAAATTTTAATTTACTATATGGATATAATCTTATAAAATTATTAAAAGTATTATGAATACAACATTACGAGTCTTATTTCAGTAATCCAAATGACATAAGTAGGATGGCTAAAATATGTAAGGTATAGGTACAATTTATAATTAAATTAAGTAGGTATACGTGGACAGAACCATTTTCTTTTTCAGTAAAAGCTTGCTTTTTTTTTTTTTTTTTTTTTTTTTTTTTTTTTGTTAATGACTAAGCAGTTAGCCAATTGGCCGTAACTGCGTCACCGGGTGGGTGGGCGGGCGCAATGGCGCCCGCCCGTGAAAGTGCCGAGCCTGAAGGGCCCGGGGGAACGCCCGTCCTAAGGGTGCCTCTAATAGGCCGGCCCTCGGCTTAGGACGTCGTAGGACAGACACGAAATCTACGGGAATACATACTATACTTAGAAGTAATACATAAGGTATATACTTAAGAATATATAAGGTATATACATAAAAATATAATACAAAAACCATAGTATATAACGATAAATATTATAAACTACATTCCAAAAGTTAAATACAATAAATATAAGTATATAATGATAAATATAAGATATAAATAGACTATAATACTAAAAACAATACATAATACTAGTACATAAGTAATATAATAAATATAATATTAGTAATAGAATAATACATTTCATAGACTAATATATAGATTGAATAGATAAACATTACTTACAAGATAATAAATATTATATAATAGGTCGTAAACTGCATAAATAGTACTGCTATATAATATAATAAACTTACATTGTGTATGTATTTATTCTATACTACATAGACTAGATGATATTAAGTTATAATAATTATAATAAATAATAGTAGATACATGTTAATAGTTACTTATATAGTTGATATTGTTACATAATACATAGATAGAGGATTATATAGACTACTTGAGCTTTACTTGAATAAATAATGAATATATAGTTATGTATATATATTAAGGTTATTATATGTGATATATACTTATAGATAATAAGAAACTAACGTCTCCCGACGGCAGAACGCCGGGACGACGTACAATAACGGGGTCCTCGCCTCCGCCGTCGGCGGCGGTGTCTATGTACAGTGTAAGGTAAATAGTCCGTATTGTCAGTCGTTATCTTGTCGTCAGGGTCTAAGAGTACGTCTTTAGGGCGTCTCTTTTTGTAAGAGGAGTAAGCGGAAGGCTTATATTTAGTAACTTCGGTTACTAACGGGTTGGGATGTGTTTTTGCGCTTTCAAAGAAACGTTCTGATAATGACTTAAAATGATGTTTTAAAGAGGGAAGTTGTAAGTCCCTATGAAGGTCGTTGGTCCTTATGTACCAGGGGGCGCCCGTAGCGATACGGGTGAATTTATTTTGAATCACTTGAAGAGTGTTAATGTGGGTTTTCGCTGCGTGTGCAAAGGACACACTAGCGTATGACATAATAGGGAGAATACAGGTTTTATATAAGGTGACTTTAGTACGGAGTGAAAGTTTACTTTTATTACATATTAATGGATATAGTCGGCCTTGGATGAAGGCCGCTCTGTTTCTAACAATACTAATGTGTTTTCTAAATGACAATTTATTATCTAAAGTGACACCTAGATATTTAACCTGTGTTCTCCAGGGAATGGGGTGCTCGTAAAGCGAGACACATTTAAAAGGGATGGGAGTGCGACTACGAGTGAAAAAGACACTAGTTGTTTTTTCGGGATTTACTTCTATTCTCCAGAGACGGAACCAGTCGCCTAGGGCTTTGGCCGCCTTCTGGAGACGAAAAACTATCTGATTGTGGCTTTTGCCTGTGGTATAGATGGCGGTATCGTCCGCGAATAAAGCTAATCTAGTGATCCCAGCCGGTCTGGGTATATCGCTAGTATAAATTGAATATAGGATTGGAGAGAGCACGGAGCCTTGAGGGACCCCGGCTCTTAAGAGGCGGGGCGATGAGAACTCGCCCTCTACCTTATATTTAAAAGATCTATTTGATAAGTAGGCCCGTATGATGAGTACGAGCCTGTCTGACACTTTAAGTGAGTGTAAAAGCTTGCACCATTAGAAATACATACATTTAATTTAAAAATTAAAATGATCATTTACACCAAGTACAATTAATACATTGTTTGTAATGCCTATTTCTGTAACATTTTAATAAATAAACTTTTTACAAGGCAGTGTATTTTCGATATTATATTGGGCAAATGATTTTAGCACAAAATGTAAGATTTCAATCAAGAAGTTACATTTTATCACTAGTTAATTTAAAATTATATTACGCGTTTTTCGAGATCTTATAATTTTTAAACTTTATATTATTCTTATTTCAATGAACTCTGTAATTGCTATATTATCCAACTAAAATATACCTAATAAGTAATTTAGAGTAAAATCTAAATTCTTAAAGATTAATAGCACTTCCTTATAATAATAAAAATATGTTAAAGCAGGACAGAAAGTTACTTAATTCATTTATATCTTTAAATGAAGGATTCCCAAAAATATTATTTTCTATTTGCATTAATTGTGTGACACGCAAAACGGAAAGATCATTTCGTTTTTTTGTTGCCTAATTAAAAAGGATATACCAAAATATACTTTAGCCAAAGAAACGGTACTGCAGCGTATGAAAAAGTAATAGAAACCTAGTAGATAATGTGAAATGTCAGTTACAATTCATTACAACTTTTACAGTTTATTTAATAACACTTACAGGTAGCAGGTACCTATAACCTATACAGTAAACAGTATAACATATAGGTAATTTTATACTGTCAGTTGTCAGATAGAATTTTTAATCTGTTGACAAATTAATGTATTTTATACAGATCTATGGCTTACACCTACATACACAACAAGAGGGGAATAAGAACCAATCCATGAATATTCCAGCGCAATCGTCGTTAGGATCGTAGGCCAAGAGTCGATGCCATTTGTATTTTTGTTCACAACCGCAGTCCGCTGAACATCTGGATGTTGACTTTTTACTGAAAATTACAAATTTCCGTAAGTGGCTTAGTACATATTGTTTTATATTTATTTTTAATTTATATAGAATGAATGGTTCCGTGTCAACTTCCAAAGCGATAGGATAGTATCCCAGAGTTTGTAAGTTAAAGTGCGGACCTTGTTGATGATTTTTTCATTACATATGTATTTAAAATTCAAATAACATTAACAAATTAAAACTTTTCAATAAACAATAACACATATAGTGCAAGAGGCAGAGTTCTACTTATTAAAAAATCTATACATATAATAAAATTGTCACTGATCTATTTCTGTACATGGAAAATATTAAAAAAAAAACATCATAGCGGGCCTTTATAAAAGCAAAGAACCCAAAACAATCGTTTTTCAGTTTGTCTGTTTGTCTGTATGTTTGTATGACTGTATGTTTGTATGTCTGTACGTTTTTATGTCTGTATGTTTGTATGTTTGTATGTCTGTATGTTTGTATGTCTGTATGTTTGTATGTTTGTATGTTTGTATGTTTGTATGTCTGTATGTTTGTATGTCTGTATGTTTGTATGTCTGTATGTTTGTATGTCTGTATGTTTGTATGTCTGTATGTATGTATGTCTGTATGTTTGTATGTCTGTATGTTTGTGCACGCTAATCTCAGAAGCGGATTAATCGATTTAGATGCAGTTTTCGGGATTATATTGTCATGGGAATCTCATTATATTTTGTTTTTTTTTAACAATCGGTTAACAAATAAAGAAGTTAATAATGTCTTATTGTCGTATCATTGCTCTTACCAGTTTGAAGGTTAATAGTTTTTACATACATTGGTAAGTACAAAGGGTACGTTTTATCAAAATCGAAATCTACGCGTAGGAAGACGCAGGCACAGCTAGTATCAAATATATTACTAGATGTTGTTAGCGACACTGCGTCTTTTTTTTTGTTAAACTATTTAATAACTATAAATCCTGTGCAAATGTACAATATAAAAGTATATAGATAGATATTATACACTCTGTGGAATGTAAATCTAAAGTCTTTCTAGCACAGATTGACCTTTAATATCAACATCGAAGCAACATTGTTGCATTGAGTCATCATTTTTACGTAAACTAAATTTTCGATCAGGTTTTAAAGAGAAAGTCTAAACGAGATTTTAAGAGACGCGTGTAACAAGATGTTTATTAAGTGCTTAATGTATGTACATGTGTATTTGCGTATACTATTAAAAACTTGGTAGTATAAAATAAAAAAATACATATTAAAAATCGCAATATGTATTAAAACATAGAACCAAACTAAGTAAATAAATTAATAATAATCAAAAGATTATACAAATTCAACCAAGGCGAGGGCAATCTTCACCACATTTGGCAGAATTACATTCCAGTCCAGATTTAGATACAGCCATTATAACGAAAAAATAATTGCAATATTTGACCTTAATTATCTTATTTATCCAATCAATTATAGTCAAAGATGTGTTATATAATATTGACGAGATGGCTTAACTTATACTAACTAATTAGTTTGTTTTTGAAATTTTATGTTTACATAACGAAAATAGTTTGTTAAAGATAAAATGTAAATACGTCATTGCAATTGCAAATTGGAATTTAAAAGTATTACAATAGATTAAATAAAAAGATCTTTGTTTAAAAGGTCTGGACTCATTAGGCAGCTCAAAAATAGGGCTCTGTAGGCTGAAACGTTTAATGTTAAATTTAATTACATACTCTAGTGTGTCTACCCAAACATGATTTATTCAGGTACCGATCCAAAGGAAGAAGATTGGGCAATAAGTCATCTATATTTTTATTCGCATCACAGTTATTAAGACTGAGTATTTAACGCATATATTGTGTTTTTAGGTTTGGATTATCTTTTTTGTACATCTATACAACAAATTTTCAGGACAAGATAAAAATCACACAAAGTGTTTCCATAATAGATTCACTAGAACAAATTTAATTTTATTTAAATGTTTTATTCAAATTATGATTGAAATTTAATGTTTATTCCATCTAAGAATTGAATCCATTAATAATTTTGTTATCACAATAATTGACCAGCATAACTGAACTGCACAACCAACCTGCAAACCTCTTGGTGTATCGCCTGCTCAAAGTGCATCGTGTTAACTATCGCGCGCACCTTCCTCGCAGAGTTCAACGCCCAATATGGGGTCATTATTTCGGTTTTACTTTCACAAGCGTCTATCCTTTAATTTGAAATAAATATATATTTAATATTTTATACACTCTTATGAAATAAAATAAGTAAATAATCTTCCAATTATATCAAACGTAACTTTAATTAAGTTATATGTGTAAAAAACAATACATACCTCCCTGTGTTATTAACAGATTGCGTATCCGGTAGTTTTGGTTTTGTCTGTCTGATATGTCGGAAGTAGGAGTCCCCGGAATGCATATCTGGAACCCCCGGGGCTCTCCGTACTCTATTCCCTCCCGGAACGTTAAACGATCCATACATACGCTTTATTAAAGCTTTATTCTCATCAATAAATGTCTCTATTTTATCTCTGAAATAAATAAATAATAAATCAATATCCATCAATTTGAACACATAAATATATTGATATAGATTAAGGTTGGCACATTTTTTTTTTATAAAAAACAGTCTTCAAGTGTTAGGATATCGTTTTTTATTAAATAGAAATATGCAATTTATTTGTTCTATAAGGAAATCAGATATGTTTCAAACAATATTTACTTAAATTTTAGAAATCGGCAATATTAAAGATATAAGAAATACGAAAAACCAATTAGCTATTCAAAACGATCAATGTTACCATCTTAATTATATAAGGTACATGTATTCATGTCATATAATATATAAATCAAATAACACGGCTACCTGTAATGTTTTAACCTTGCAAGTATTTTTTTCAAACACTAGCTCTCTAAAGAAAGGCGCCTTCACACCTACAGATGTAAATCATTTTAAACAATAGACACTTACAGAGGATAGGTGTTGCCAGCGGTCGGACAATAGAGTTGAAAGTTTCGTTTCACGCACGGCACTCCTCTAATAACTTGACCTTGTAGCTCGTACCCCAAGGCTAGAGACAGGGCGGTCCACAGGATCTAAAAATTATAATAATAATAATTGTATTATTACACACACATTTAAATCGATTTTAGTGATACCAATATCGATTTATGATTATTATACTTAAAATAGATCATGTTACATAGTTATTAAAGAGGAACACGAGTTATGGATTTACATTTCTTTAACAAATATCGATCAGAATTTAAATTAATTTATTATTGCACGAGAATTTATTTTTCGATTCAAATACCTGAATACAACATTATTTAAGACTATTTTACATAATGCTTACAAAGGACTTAGAACTATTATTTCCGACTACTATACTGATGAAGTCAAGATTAGTCAGTCAGTGCACGTTTTTGAAAGACATTCTTATACAATACAGAGAATAATTTGCTGGCTTGAATATTTATTGGTTTGTATTAAAACTATTTCTTGAACATTTTAATAATATATAGATATAGATTAGGGTTGATACTTTTTATATTTAAAATTGATTTCAAATGCTAGAATTTCGTTTATTTTTTTTCAATTTCAATTAAAAAGAAATACTTTATTTGTTCAGAAGGGAGTACCTACGTTACAAACGATATATGTATTTACAAGTACAAAATCTAGCCTTAAATTAATACCTACCGTTGCATCTTATATAAAATATTTAAAAACACTCGTTACAAATTACAAAAGAGTTACGTTACTTACGTTAGCACAAACAAAATTACGTAGAACCATTTTACGTTATTTTAGTAGCACGTCTCGCTGGTTCAGTGTTGATAGTGTTAATTGTATAAACGAATTGAAACAAGTTCGTGTAAAAAAGACACCATACGCGTTACGCCGCTCTGCACAATGACTGGATCCTAAGACACATCCGGCGATATTAGCACCTTGATTTGAAATATATGCCTTCGCCCGTGACTTTGGCACGTGTTTCATATATTTAAAATAATATTTTTATTTAATAAAAATCTCAAAGAAAAAAAAATTGTTTTGGTTAATTTGACAAAGCCCATAGGTTAAAGAATTAGAGTTGCTTGAGGATTGCTTACCCGTTTTATAACCATTATTGATTAAATCATAAAATAAAACATAGAATGACTTAAGAAAGAAAATATAATATGATAGACATAAAACTTTCTATGTATTTTAGATATATAATTAATATTCAAGTGCTATATATAATATATATCTGTAAGTACAATCATACGTAACTTGTTATCACACGGAGAATCAGTACATTAGAGGAAACGTTCGGTGAGAATCATAATACCTTAAACGTGAACAAAAACATAATACCCGCTAATAAAATGGATAATACACCTATATATAAAAGCAAGGAAAAGACTGCACGTACAATTTCTATGGATAAACTTAGAAATTCCACGCGCACCACTTCTTTACTTCCTTTGATCATGTTAAAGCCAGTGCGGCTAAAAACAAAACCAAAAAGTTATTCTCAAAGGTTATATATTTAGCTTTTTAGCCTGTTATTATCTGTCCTTTTGTGTGGTGTCCCTATATTCATTAATTTTTTTATCACAGTTAAAATGGAATAATGATTTTACATATTGAAAAAAGAGAGATAGAAAAAGTTGTTCCCTAACAAACTTGCGAGAAACAGTGAGATAGAGACATGTCCAAAACATTGGTCAACGTTTTTATAGAACATTAATTAATAATTATTTTGGTTTTTCAATAAAATTGCTGATTACTAAAATCATCATTCAAACTGGACCATCACTCATTTAGCAAGCGCTCTATTTGGTAATTTCAATATATCCACAATTTAATACACAAGTATGTCAATAACCTTGCTTAAAAAATTTACACATATTTGTATGCAAAAAACTTTGATTGCGGTACTAGTCATCATTCGGCGCTTGAGTTGTATTAATAGCAATAATTGCTTAAACCTTATATAAACTTCATAACATCTAAAATTACTCAATTGCTAACAGGACGGGTCAAAATATAATAATAATATATTATATTCTCTTATCCTAGCCACGACATTTCAAAGAACTTGACATATAATAAATAATTTATATTATGCTCTCACTTACAGGAAAATGTCTAAAAAATCAGTAACTTACAATACAATAGTATACTAACATGATATTCCTGCTATAAGTACCAAGTGGCATAACTAAATATATACATAATATTATCTTACTTGGTAATAATATCTATTTAACGCACAAACATATCATATTATTTGTAATATTGTTTATTGAACTGGGTCCAGTTTTGTCAATTTTTTTTATATTAAATTATGATCTGTGACCTCATAAAATAGTTCCTATTTATAGGAGTGCTGTCCATAGAGACTGACCTAATCATGTAAACTGCTAAATATAACAGAAACAAGTTTAATTATAGGCATAAAAAATATTTATACATTCTATTTTAATAATTATGCATAGAATTTAAAAAGTTCATAGTTTACAGGCCATCTTTGAAGGCAATTTTATTCGAAATTAATAAGCGATCCCGATCCAATATTGCTTACTAAAGATTGATTTTATATGATCTTTAATTTTGTAAAGATTGATCTTGGATTGTAAATCGATTATGTTGATCCACAGCATTAAGTTCACCAAATATTTATATTTATATACAAGCGTGTAGTCCGACAGTCTTCAACTATATATGTATATATATTACATACGGCATACATCTAGTTTATAGCAAATATTGACTAATGATACGTTTAGAAATATAATGATGTCATGTATTATTACGTTGATGATATAATTAATAGGATTTCGTTTATATAATGAATTTCTGATATCTTCTAATTTTTCTGTTTATTTATTTTATTAATATTTATTGACATAAAACTTGTGTTAATGGTGCTTGAATGAATGGTGGTTGGTCTATTCATATCACAACAATATATTATATAGGTAGAAAATGAAATAAAAAAGTTGAAATGTGAAATATTCTAACATTTTTGTTTAAATTTTCGTAAATGAAAACCTGTAAATAATGTACATTTATATCGAGTAAGTAATTTTATTATATTTTGTAATGAAAAAGAAATACTAGATAAATATTTCGAAATATATTTTTTTACTTTTTAACATAGGTATTTAAAGATAGTTTTAAATTACTATATTTATTATATGAAGGAGAAAGATATATGTAGCCACATATTTACATTTATTTATTTTTGTGTAATATTTACCTACTAAGAAATTCTACCGAAGATTTATAGAAAAATATTTTATACTTTATATGTATTCTAGGTAAATATTAGTTTTAGTATTATAGGTGTAACATTTTACTTTTCCTTCGATTTACCGTATAGTTACCTAAATTACCTTTATGTATATTTGAAAATAATTTCAAACAGATGAAGCTATTTTATCGCAAAACAAAACGATCAGTTCAAAATTCCAGTCACGTTCAAAAAAATAGATAAAGGAGGATTTTTAAATTAAAATAGCAGCTGTATTTTAAAGTTCAAAGATATACACACAAACATTGTGGTTCTATTAAAATATATATATATATTAGTTTATTAAATGTTTTCTGAGAAACAGCTTTAACAATGACGTTTTGACAATAAATAAATATTGTATAAGAAACTCTCAAAAATGGTTTTGGTTTTCTGAACGTTTCTCCAAAGAATTGGTCAACGACAATGTTATAGTAGAATATTAATTTATGAATATTTTTTTTTCTAATTACAATTTTCTTCCGACTTTTTATTCAATGTAAAAATGTCAAGTTTATACGACCTTCCAATGATAGGTTATAAATTCATTTTACTTGATTTTAAAAGATGTTAGTACGGTATGGTAATATTACACTTACCTATGTACAAGGTTACTTATGAATAAGTATTTCAAATTACTAATAAGTATTTCAAATTGCTAATAAGTATTTTAAATGCATACTGCGGTTTTGCGAGACCAACGCACTAAATTAAATGGAAGTGACTACTTAATTTAACGTACAAACTGCGGTATACGATTTAGTAATTAAATTTACAAGCATTTATGGTTCATTTTTGCAAAACAATAAAATACATATAGAAGCCTATATTCTGACCACGTAAACGTTTCCAGGAATACGACGCTGGTGACTCAAAATAGGTTCGTTTACATCGATTTATTCTTGTTAGGTAATAAATTGCATTTTAAATAATGGCAGCAAAATGTTCAAACGATAGATTTAAACAAAATTATAATATGTAATAAAAATATTGACTAGTAAAATAAAATAGTTAATACTTAGGTTGCTTAGATATGTGTTATAAAAAACTTGTCACGTAGGTACTGCAACATTGTATGCGATTTTTTAACACAGTAACTTCTATATGAATGATGCACAAATCCATAAAAGATGACAACACCAATATTGCATAAAATAATAAATATTAAAATAATAGTATGTAATATTGTCGAGATATTAAAAGACTTCCTTGTTAACGTTAAAACAATTTATTGTTTATACCCTTATCACGATCTATTAATGAACCAGAATCAATTGACGTGTGCAGTGACGTGTGTGCAAAATTGTGCATCTTTGGGTGAGTCTATCTTTTTAATTGTACTTAGTCTGGCCATAAATACTGTCACAATTAATAATAAAAAAATATTACATTTGAATTTGGAATCTGTCTTTTCTCATTTTGGCGCCAATACATTGTACAATATCTTGCGATATTAAAATGGAGTGGGGTGAGAAAGAGAACAGGAGCGCTGTGATTGCATTACAAAAAATAGGTATGGAGCCAAACGCAATTTTAAAATTCTCCATACACTTGGTATTAGTCCAATGTTTGTGTACCGGTCTATTAATAGGTACAATGAGATTTCCTCTCTATGTGACCGAGAAAGATCTGACCGTCCACGTAGTGTTCGTAAGAAAAAAGTTGTCAAAGCAGTAAAGGAAAGAATTGGAAGAAATCCTGTCCGAAAGCAAAAGATTTTATCTCGGGAAATGAAGATAGCACCTAGAACCGTGTCGCGTATTTTAAGAGATGACTTAGGACTTGCAGCCTATAAGAGGCGTACTGGTCATTTCTTAACTGATAAATTAAAGATGAATAGGGTGGTAAAATCGAAACAACTACTGAAGCGGTACGGAGGTCACAGAAATATTATGCTTACGGATGAGATTTTTTTTTTATAATTGAGCAACATTTTAACAAACAAAATAACCGTAGCTTTGAGCATAACTCAAAGCTCTAAGGAAGCTTCCTAATTAGTCGACAGAGTGCAACTTGGGCATTATCCGACTTCAGTGATGGTTTGGTGGGGTGTTAGCTATGAAGGAGTGACTGTGCCATATTTTTGTGAAAAGGGGATACAAACCATCGGCACAAGTGTATCAAGATACTATTCTTGAGAAGGTAGTTAAGACCCTTAATAGCACCATGTTCAATAACCAAGTATGGTCCTTCCAGCAAGACTAGGCACCGGGTCATAAAGCTCAGTCCACGCAGTCTTGGTTGGAAGCGAACGTCTCGGACTTCATCAGAGGTGAAGACTGGCCGTCGTCTAGTCCCGATCTTAATCCGCTAGATTATGATTTATGGTCAGTTTTAGAGAGCACAGCTTGCTCTAAACGCCATGACAATTTGGAGTCCCTAAAACAATCCATACGATTTACAGTGAAGAATTCCCCCATGAAAAGATCACGTGCTTCTATTGATAACTGACTTCAACGTTTAAAGGACTGTATTGCAGCCAATGGACGCCACTTCGATTAAGCTTTTTATATTTTGAATCGTTTTATATTAAAATATAATATTCTATTTTAATATAAAACGATTAAAAATATAAAAAAGTAAAGTAAAGGGTATTAAAATAACACTTCAGCTGATTCAGAACAGGTTTACACGGATTGCAACCGGGGCGCCGTTGTTCGTACGCAACATCGATCTCCATAGAGACTTAGACCTTCCGACCATCGCTCAGTACTTCAAGGGATTTTCCCAAAAGTACTTTGAACGTGCAGAGCGACACCCGAACCCACTGGTGGCTGACGCCGCAGAGTATAGACCACGTACCACCACGGACCACGTCTGCTGACCCACCCACTCCCCCGGTGACGCTGTACCTAATAGCCAAGAGGGCTAACAGTATAGACAGAACAAAATATATACTTACTTTTACAGTGTGTTATATATATATATATATATATATATATATATATATATATATATATATATATATATATATATATATAACACATTTATATATATCACACCGTAAAAGTAATAAATGTTATTTGCAATTAAAAAAATATTTTTTTCTTCGTTACAATATTAATGGCAAGACTAGGTCAAGTGTACTCTTGCAATAATAAATTCAACTAATATACCAGATTGTTTTAACTTTCGGGAAAGAGAAGAGATAGATTTATACTAAGCTAAAGTTGTTCGGCCTCGTGCTCCTGTGGCTTAATTTCAGAATGCCTTTTTTGCAAAAAAACTGGTTATGTTCATAAAAATTTAATACACTCTGAAAATTGAAATTTAGCTTTTCGCAACTTTATATATTCTAGTCATTTTTTTTATTTTTAATTGTCCATAAAGGATTGTCTTTGAAACAATGCAGTACCTAGTTTGTATATAAGTATAAACTATTTATAATTTTGGAAATAAACAACAAAAGCCTAAATTTTCAAATCAGACTACAGTAAGTTTTTTGGAATATGATTCAAGGTTTGCAAAAATACACACGTAAATGTAAAACATGTGAGTGACGTTGACTCCTTGACTAAGACCAAGGTGAACGTTCTGCTAACTGTAAATAAGGATTTGTTATATAAATCATTGACAAACTAAGTAAAATACTAATTCTTATAAATTTGTCTAAATTTATTATAGTTATGGTTGTTTTTTTAGACATATTTATATTATTTTTTGAGCATTTGTTGAATCTAAAATATGTAAATCTTATTTTATGTTTAGATAATGTGATACGTCCCTGATTTTTTTAAACAAGCAATTTACAGGCCGAGAGCGATGTTATGATATTAGAATTCAAGTCAAATTATAATTTATTCGTTGAACTGCCTAAATTTGTAATAAATTTGTTATAAAAAAAGGAAATATCTCGAACCTACGACCTCTGGGACGCACTTCCACATTTATAAAAAAAAATATTTACTAGCGATCCGTGTTGGTTTCACAAGTTCTATGAAGAGGTTTGTATTGAAAATATAATCAGTATATTTATTTAATAACATAATATCTCCAGTGGTTCAGGCAGTGTGTCTGTTGTCACTAGCCAGTTTGCAATCAGTTTGAACGGTACATTAAAATAATCATACAAATTTATACCATCCAAATAATCGACTTTAGTAATGTCGAAACGTAACAAGAAAACAATTGGGAGAGCCGTGATCAAGTGATGATTGTACATGCGTTTTTTAATTCAAGGAAACATGTCAATAAGTAATTAAAAGCATTTCTGTAAACTATATATATACATATATATATGTGAAAAATTGCTTATAACTTACTATTCATAGCATATTAATTAATAGTTGACAATATCTCATATGTTGCTCTCAGTCACTATAAAAGGAGACACGGTTATCCAATGACTAATATTGTAATATTGTAACTTAGTGATTGTTATAAATTAATACAAAAAAGATATAAGGCAATTCAACGGTATCTATGAAGATGTTATTTTTCAGTATTTATCAATAGAAACAGTTACAAGAGCTTAACTTCGGTGTACATAACAATTAATAACTACGTAAACATAAAAGCAAAATAAATTACATAGGTTTAAGGAATAATTCAATAAAATGTATGGTTTATTAAACATTCATGCTTAAAGTCATAAAATGCGTGGTCGACGCACGGCCAGTCGGACGTTTCCTGTCCTACGCAGACTAAATTTAAAATTGAATATTATAAATTGCAGGATTAATTACTTTAATATACTTATCAACCAGTTTTCTTAAGTAATATGTAAAAGTTATAATAGGGATACACGTTTATCAAGGTTTTCTGTTATCGTTCGTTTCCCGCGTTTCTACGTGGTCGTAAATTGTAATTGTCCGCCATGTTTTATGAATGGCGGTATGAATCACGTTTTTGCTCTTGTTTCTCTAACGCCTACTTCTATCTACAAGGTCTAACAGGCCGAAATATTTCAAATATAAATTGTAACAATGTTACCAGGTTATATACAATTTAACAAATATTTTTTATCATTGCTTTATATAAGTATATATATGATTAAAATGTTTATTACATAGATTGAATTTTAATTTAAAATATTTCGGTAGGTACCTACCTAACATAAAAGTTTGTTGTAACATATTATATATTAGCGTGTATCCGGTAATTTTGTATTATAAACTCAATTTGGTAACACAATAGTTGAGAATTCGCTTTCTAAATGCCAAGATACGTATGACAAACTCCTACTACCATTGGTAATTGTAATTACTAATATTAAAAATAATATTAGGAATAATGACATTAATATAAAAAATTGTAACAGCTTCTAATTGTAATGTTTCCTTTTTAAGTAGTTTTATTATATTTTGACCTTTTTTTACTTTTATTTTTGAGTAAAATAAGTTAACTGTACTATGTATAATTTCTTAATTCCTTGAATGTGTCTATATAAGTATATGATATTTGCGATAGCTTTGAAATATAATTTATTATATATGAATCATAATAATTTATAATCCATTCAGATATTATAATTTTAAATCCATAACCTACACTAAGTACACTTAGTGATATAGTGCTATAAAAACATTCATTATCCTTTTTATTAGGTCACTTGAAATAATATGTTACTCATAAGGAATAATTACTATTAAATACATTATCTACTATGAGTATATAACATATAATAAATAAATAAATTACTTTAAAGATTCGTTTAAAGATCTCTTTACCTACAACTATACTTACTTGTTATATAATGTTGTTTTGTTATTTTAATATTATTCAAAAATTAAAACAAAATCATAACTAAAAGGAACTATTTAATATTTTATTTATTTAATTCATTATCCATTTTACCATGATTGTTGAAATACAGAACGACTTCAACTGAAAAACCATTGCCTAATTAGCGAACAACGCTGCAAGAATCATCTATTTTACTAGACAATACAAACTAACCTTCTACCTTGGTAATTATTGTGCTCATATTACAAATCTTTAACACCAATCACTAAGACAACTAAGTATGTTTGCTTGACCTAACTAAATAGTGTCACGCTTTAAAATTCTGCGAATTGTTTTATTCGTAAATTTAAGCGTGAATTATTCAGTTGGTATTATCGATTTTAAAAGAATCGATTTTAATGGCACTATACGATTTTGTGAATTGTTTTACTAGTAAATTTAAGCGTGAATTATTTAGTTGGTATTATTGAATTTTAAATAATCGATGTTAATGTCCCTTTGTGAATTGTTTTATTTGTAAATTTACCTAAGCTGAATTATTCAGTTGGTATTATTGATTTTAAAAGAATCGATTTTAATGTCACTTTATGATTTTGTGATTTGTTTTATTTGTAAATTTAAGCTTGAATTTTCAATTGGTGTAATTGATTAAAACAAATAATTATTATACAATTTTAGCGACATCTGTCGTGTCAAACCTTACAATTTAATTCTAGTTCATAAACCTTTATATTCCCTTTATATATAATGAATATAGAATATAAAGGATTTGATTTATAAATGTTTACCTAAGATACAAACTGTGTTTATTATAATATATTCAGAATAAATATTAATTCTAAATATATAATATATTACCTATATCTCACCCGGTGAAGTAGTTCACAAGTTCGTGACGGAGACATCTTAACAAATATATTATTAATATAAATATGTTAGGTACTTAGTTACTCACAGGTATTTGGTAGAATGACCCATTGTTGACAGTCGGATACGATGTTAGAGGAACCACAGGTACTGTACCATTTCGTAATAATATCGGTCCTTGTAATGGTGTAACAGCTGGTTGGCCTAAATCTGAAAACACATACATTATTACTTTGGTTACATTTATCATTAACAAGCAACAAAACATACCCGCAGGCTAGAAATACCTACCATTTACCATCATATAAACCCATTTAGATATATTATTAATCAAATTTAAGTAATAAAATATTATTACTTTTAGATTTGAATGTATTTTTATTCACTAACATTCAAATCTACTGCAAAGTTTCGAAAGATGAGATTTGAAAATATTTGCATCCATGTTATGATGTAAATTGATACCAATATTATGAAATATTACCAAATTCTAAGTAATACATAGTAGATCGTAGAAATCTAGACGTTCGGTATTTGTTCATTTTCTGACATTTCAGATATAAACATTTCGTCACTTGGGTGCGTCATATTTGGGTCATAGGTTGAGCAACTGATGTTTTTTTAAGGACCTCATTAATAATAGAACTTTAGTATCTACTGTCTAAATTATTAATTATTATATGTAAGTTATGAGCTCAGATATTATAACACACACAATACAGGTTACCATGCCATAAATACAAGTTACTCTTCTTATATGATTTAAGCATTAAAAAAGATTTTCCTAGATTTTTTGAAATGTAAAATATAATATACGTAATAATACTGCTTACAAATATCTAATAATATATCTTCTGTCTGACCTTTAACCTCATATTGTCGAAGATTGATTTATTTTTGAGAGATTTCGCAAGAGGAGTTCAATTTATACCTAGATATAAGTTTAAGATATTTATAATTTAATTACTTAATTACTATTCAACTTATTCAAAAATGATAATGCATGAATAAGTGAGTAATACTTTTAAGTAAACCTTGTATAACACTCATCTTTATTGTTAGAAGTTTCGCTTGGCTACTTTCTTAACATGCATAGCGAAGTAGTGGAATTCCTCACCACATCTATTCAAGGCAAAGGCGAATAGAATCTTACGAATACCTTTATACGGGATAGTTTATACTTTATATATTTATTATAATAGAACAATAAATCGTACGTCACCTTTTAAATAATAAATTTATTGAAAACTCTTATTATTTTATGAATAAAAGTTTTAACACCGATGTGATTGTTAAAGAGATTTAATCGAACAAAACATAAAATAATACTTAACTTAGTATAATATGCATTCACTAAATCCATGTAGTTTAAATTTATTTTATTCACTAAACCATAATTTAGTGTCCATTGTGTGCGTGCATAAATAGTAAGGTTTATTCATATTGCATCGAATTAGCCAAAGCATTTTATATGTTGCTTTAGTAATATAATGTCGTAAAGTAATTGAAAGATGCTAAGGTCTTTGTAAATACTAAATAGTTTTTAATTATCGAACCTTAACCTATAATGATATATGGTTAATTGGAAGTGACAATACATTGAAGTATTATGAAGGTTGCTAATGGATTCTGATTAGCTAACAATTATATATATTATGAGGGTATTAACCTCAAAAACCTTGTACCTTGCCTGTCTGTCTCCATCTATTACACTCGTCGGTAAGATTAGACTAGAAATACCCATAATAAAATTTATAATTTAAAAAACCCTCGATACAAACAGACCTCTAAAAGGAATTAAAATAATATTATTATGTACTTATTAAAGTTGTTGCGTCGGGAGACCGTTGGACGATGGTGTCTATTTTACGAAATTTGTCATTGAGGACTTAGACTATAAGATTAGATCTCGTAATTTCTCTGTAAGGCTTGGTATATACGAATATTAAGAAATATAAACATTTAGAGTCAAAATGGTTTAGTGATTGCACTAATAACATTATGATGAAGGAATTTATATTATCACTAGCTGTTGCCCGTAACTTTTTATGACTACGATCATAAGCCATATGAATATATTCTTTACAGTCTACGTGGACGCAGTCACGGGCAACCTCTTTCCCTAACAAAGTACTTTATCTAAGTAAATAAGTGTAAAAACTTTTTGGCCTACATAAAAAGGCTTTTTTTCCTATATAGCGAGGGCGAAGCCGCTGGCAACAGCTAATTGTTGCATAAGAACCTTTCACCATTAATACGTCAATATCTTGGAGACGACTGTTTCTTTTTTGACCAATCATAGCTAAGAACCATCTCGACGAACATAGCTTTGAATTAAAAAAATTCGCATCCATATCCGTCCACGCGTTAAGCCACAGACAGACACACAGATACACAGATCGATAGGTCAAACTTATAACACCTCTCTTTTTAGTCGGGGGTTAAAACTAAGTCTGAAAAACGACGTTTTCTTAAATGTATCATATTTGTTTGGTATGACCCCTAGTTTTTGGTGCTAGTAATCTAGAAAAAGCTAATCTTATAAAACAAATTACAAAATATATTTTTAATAATAAATATAAAAATAAATATTTTTACTATACTACATTAATTAAATAACGGTGTATTAGACGAGGTCGATAGAAATAATGTTTTTAAATCAAATAATATTTTTTTACGTAACACGATACTTTTATGATAAATTTCGGGCTAATTTATGAATAAGAAAGAAGTTTACTAAGTTTAGCTACCTAGCTATCGACTTTTATATTCAGTATCTTTTGGGTTACCACAATGAATAATAAAATGAAATTGGAATATATTCTATATTTATTTATGATAGAGATTCTTTAGTTTGTTTTTATTCTTTGATATGGGAATAGTGTTGTGTGACATAATTCAAAGTTTGTTTGTTTATTGCTCAGCATTGTTTTTCGGGATGAAATGAAAAGCCCTTTGTGTTCCTTTCAGAACCTCTAAGCCAACGTGTGTACTAAATTTCAAGACAATCGATTGCCGTGATAGTGTAACAAAAAAACAAACCTACTTTCGCATACACCTATAATATTGGATGTATAAATAATATTTTATTGTATTTGAAGACTAAATGTGTTAAGTAAAATAGGTTCTTAGTTGAAAACGGAATTGAAAAATACTGAAAAAATACTTATCTTGTAAATAAATAAATTAGGGTTAACAAATATTGTTAATTTAATAACCCAATACATTTATTTAATGCGTGCATTTAAAAAAAATTGCATTATACGCAAAGAAAGTATGTTTGCCACGTGTGTCATTGTCATGTGATTAATAGGACATTTTAGCCCCTTAGCGTTTTAATTAAGAATTGTGTGATTGTATGAAAAAGGATTTTCTCCAGAGCGATTTACTTATTTAATACCTATCTTTACTAATTTTTTAAAAAATTCCATTACGGAATAGTTTTCTTAAACAATGTTCTTAAAACCTATCATGCCAAATAGAATATAAATAAAATCGTAGAAAGCTAAGAACTTTACCTTCCTTCCTACTTCTATATATGAATAGAAATCAGTTTTTTTTATCTCATTGCTAATAATACCGTAGTTGTTGGTTGTTATTTACTCTCTACTAACTATTATTTGCACTCCCAATTATAGCCGTGCTTATAACTTTTAGTATAATTTATTATTATTTCTCAATAATAATGACTCTAGGATATAATGCCAATCAATATAAGCTTCACATAAGTATACTACCACGAGAGTTTAAAATATTCAAATAAGGCAATGTACAGAATCTGAACAACTTATCTGCGGATCACAAAAACAATTGTCCCATAAAGAATTCGGAGTTTGGCTTATGTTAAAATATAGTCCTTTATATTTTTCAATCGTAACGAAGGAGGAACATTTCTATTTTACTTACACACAATTCAAAAAATTTTGTATCTATTTTAGATTTAAGATATCATATCTTTATAATATGGTTCTTTTATATACTAAATATGACACTTGAAAAAATTACAGATTAATAATTTGATCTATCATTGCTCTGAGAATGAATCATATCACAAAAAAATCTCAACACAGTCCTACGACACTGGAGATTAATGAAAATATACAGCCAACATTTGTTTAGGTCTAAGATTGAAATCTTATTAGAAACAAATCTGGGTGCAAATCGTTTCAAATGATTTCTTTTTCAATATTCGCTGTATAAGGCTAGGATGCTTTTACTTGCTTCTGGTTCACAGATTGGTTGAATTTCTTTAGTGTTTTAGAAAAAGATATGAACCTTACAACATAGTTGTACCTACACATATTCAGAGTAATTATATATACTATTATTATTATATTAAAATAATATTTATAGCTATTATATTATTAATATTTTATACTTATTCACTATTAGTATCATTTCCAGGTTAACCTATTTAATGTTTCATTTTAGGACAAACTTAACAATTTAGGTTTAGCTAAGCTTAATTGGCTTAATGTTTGAGTTATTATTAGGGATTACAAATTACAAATAAATATATATATATTTATATATATATTGCATATTTTGATTTATGTATTTTTATATATTTTTATTTTATATATAATTATAATAAAACAAATCATACGGGTTGTGTGACGAGTGCTCATCGCCGCCCCCACTCATTTGCAACATCTCAAGAAACACAAGAGTGTTGACGGCCTTAAGAAGTTTCCTTGCCTAGTATTGATATTTTATCGAAAAACAACAGATCGCTATGATTCATTTTATTCTAAATCTCTTGATTTCAATTCCTATTACTAATTCAAATTTCAATTCGTTCTGGTTTTTTTTTTATTTTCTATCCGTAAAATATTATGTAAGTTAGAAAAGTTTGCAATAATTGTATTAGAACAAAGAGTCTTTTTTGTACTTTTAAGAAATAAAATAAATACCGGTATAAACCTTTAAATAATTTTGTTCAAATTTCTAGATTTTAATTCCTACCACAAATTTAAATATTTTTTTTTTCCTTATTTTTTACACAAATAAATAAATTATTAGAAAACTTGCTAAGAAAAAAAATACAAAATTTTAAATTTTTGTAGGCAATAAATATTATCTAAACAGCAGATTTTTAAGATAATAAACAAGTTTCACTTCAATAATTGATTAGAAGTGGACGTCACTTCATTCGCAGTAAGTATTATAAGATCATTCTGATGTTCTTATTTATATAATTTTATAGTCTAAGAGAGTATTATAATAGTATAATAATACAGGATAAGTTACACACATTGATCTAACCCCTATATACCTACCTAAGCAAATTATTTGCTTGCGTTAAGGCTGTTAGACAACAAGATAAATACATAGAAATACACATTATAAATACTGAGAATATATTTAATAAACGATCAAACCCAGAAATACAGACATCCATGCTCATCACATACGTGCCTGGCCCTGTCGGGGATCGAACACGAGCCCCATTGCGTCGCTATACGTTAGGCGTCTGCGCTAACCACTCGACCAACGGGGCGGTTATAAGTAGGTATAAGTATTACAGAAGTAAAAAGATTTTGGTCTATTAAATGTAATTACATCCTACTGGATGAACTCATCTAGTTGTATAATTTAGTAGAAAAAGTTAATAAAACTTATTAAAACATCACTGTAAGTCAGGTACTTCTAGATTCTTAATTATCAATATATTAATACTTATATAAAACATCAACTCTTTGAAAAAAAAATATTGAACATAAATTATATATTTCAAATCTTAAGTCACTGACTCCTATTCTATTCATTCATTAAAATAAACCTCCTACGAAGTTACTCATTCAAATAGATTACGAAATTAGAATATCTTAAACCAAGATTCCTTTTGAAAAATAATAAAGAATTAAATAACGCCAGTAACTAAAATATACAAAACTTAATAAAATTACAGCATCATATTATATAATTATATCTTTAGTATATTTTTTTTTATCACGTTGAAAAAATAATCAAAATTCTACAAATTATCTGAACTCGGAAAGACGACCTTAAATCATAAAGATTTTTATTCTTACGTTTGCAAACCTGATAAATTCTGTAATATTATATACCGAGTCCACAAAAAATACCTATATCCAAAATTATTATTAATAATTATCACTAAATTAATTTTAGACATGTTGGAGTCTTACTTTTTTCCCTCCGAAACGCCTACGATCACGCGCCATTATATTTACGAGGAAAAACATTGCTTTAGATAACTACTTCATGAAAGCAATTCAAATAAATACACTGTGTGAATTTTCCATCCTTTCTTTACTATTATCTATTATATCTATTTATTAGTTTATTGTGTAATCATTCTAAAAGTTATATGTCCAAAAACTTTTAAAATACAAAAATTGTTCACTACAACCTCCAACTCCTTGTTCGGACGATGCACCAAAAAGAAAATTCACTTACCTACATGACTCACGTGTGCAACGGCACAACAATGAATTTAAATCATAAATAAGTCTTGAATTTGAAATGCAAGACCTGAATTGGTGTTTAATTTAATGCGAGCACAAAGAAACAGGTCTATCGATATTTACAAGGTAAGGCCGGTATTTGAAAGGGCTCTGGTCACACAATATTTGTAGTGGTCTTTAGGTCCTAATTATTCATTTCAGCTGCACCAGTGAATAACGAGTTATTTATATTACATACTAAATATCATGTTGTGTTCAGTTTTTTGGACAAAGGATTGTATTATAAAATGCTTTTTTGTATAGATTTGTATATATATACAAGGTTATTTTTAATTAGTTTTCTCATACAAAATTTATTTGTTGCCTCTGAACTGAAATTAACTCTGAGCGTAGGAGTGGCGCCCGGGCGTGCAGACGTACAGACCTTTTAAGTACTTATTAAAAAATACAGAGTAAAATGTAAAAGAGGAAGTAAAACTTTTTTTTTAAATGTTACTTGTGTTGTTTATCAAGATTTTTAAAAAGTCGTAGAACAAATGTTGTTGGGATTGTTGTAGAGAGGCTCCCTGTAAGAGGTGGTCAAGTAATTACAAATAGCTCTGTATATATAAATACATATTTATTTTCGATTAAAAGGCAATATTTTTTATAGGGTTTCCTTAAAAAATATATAATATTCAAATATATTATGAAGCTAAAAGCTAAGACTTGTCGATTTTAACTATATATTTTTAGTGAAAGGGTTGCTGGAGTAAAAAAGGATTATTACAAAATCAAAATGATTTAGTCTAATATAGGTTTGACTTATAGCCATCCATATTCAAACTACGAGACTAAGACCTCTGGTTACAGCCTTTGCATCCGGCCGATTAATCAGATATTATCAAATATTAATATACATATATACCGCCATTTTTCATTAAAGTGCGCATTTATTTGAATATTTATGGGCATTTGATGTAATATCGGCGGGAGAACTAATTTTGACATTACTTGACGTTATTGGTGAGGTTAGTTTGACATTTTATAATATGAACCTCTTAAATGAATAAATACAAAGCACATATCACAGTGCGAAACACGTCAGCAAATCCATTTCGCAAGTTTATACATTCGTTCATTTTTTCATTCAGATTGAATTACATCAGAGAGTTAATGAACGAGATTATTATAGGTGAATAAAAAATGTAACGTAAGAAAAGTTTGATAAAGTTATTAATTAAAATAAGAAAGTCAGGTGAAACCGGTCCTAAATATCACTTTATATCAATAAAACACATACTTTAGGAAACACAATCACGGACAATTATACAAAAAGATTATACAATACGAATAAAACTTACCGTGAAAGTAATGTAAAAGTGACCTCTTACAGCCTTATGAAAGTGAAACCAAGGTTATAATGAAGACCCACGCAATAACCAACACGAATACACATATGTTAATGGCTGGTGAGGTCAAACTTGCTTCTTATGCAATTCCTAATTTGTCTATATCTCGATATATAATTTCATTATACCTTTCTATATATATTAAATCTCTCTCAACAAAATTTCTCTATTTGATTCATAAGCGAATACATACCAAAGAGTATAATCTTTATATCCTGGTACTCCGGTACCTTAATAAATAAATTAATTAGAAATAAATCTATCGAACGACCCGCTAAATTTATGAGATATCGTATTTCGTATTGTGATAAACTATTGTCACCCAAACTTTGTGATTTATGTATATATTTTTATTACAAAATTCAAGAATACTCTACATTATCTCTTAAAGATACCAAATCTATGATCCTAAATGTAAAATAAATATATCATTATGAATTATTTGTATACTACATATTATAATCTGGAGTTTTAATATTTTCATCTATGTTTTGACTGTATTGAAGTTTCTTTTATAAATTGTAATGATCATAATATATAAAATTTCAGGTCATTAGTTTATTTTATGAAGAGCAAGGACAGTATATTTTGATTTAAGTATATTTTGTTTTATTATTATAATGTATATACAATTAACAGTATATGAATGTATACGGGACAAATCTTATATATAAAATAATATCAAGCTTCTTTAAACGAATATGGTAAAAAGTTTCATAACTTTGACATGGTGCTCTTATTTTTACTTACATGTTTTTTGGTAATGCTTTTGCAACGGGGATAAATTGAATAAGGTATACATATATACATATTTATGGAAACTTTCGTTCTATATTTTAAAACTTATAGGAATTAGATATTATTGAACCCGGCATAGTGAGTTTTAAAAAGACTATAGAGTAAAAATAACATATTTTTGGCACTTTTGGTTGGTTGGTTTGGTTTAAGCTATTTGTTGATAGCGCAGTCAGAACCCAACTTTTTATTATATATTACGTAACATTCAGAATTTATACTTAGAACTATAAAATACTTTGCACTTCTGTTACAATGTAAAGTATTATTTATAATATTATTTAGTTATATGACGAAGTATAAAAAGGGCATTATATTAATATCTGAGAACTTATTTTGCTGTTAATACTTAAACTTTGTTGGTACATTCAATAACTATATTATATCTATGGTAGACTGACAATTGTTGACGAGTCATTGGTCAGACTCATTTAAGTGGTTGAAGGCCTTTCATATTAGAATCAAGATAAAAGCGTAAGCGAATAAAATGACCTTGGGTTAAACACTTTACTAGCATATAATCAATCAATCTATCTGAACAACATGGTAAGAATTTACTGTTATTGATAATATTGCTATAAATTTTAGCTCTCATAGTCTATTATAGGCCCGAAGGCTAATTATTACTGATAGTGGAAGTAATTGGATCGATCGTGCCTTTTCAATGTCTATAAGATACCTATTACAACTACTTAGCAGATAACAATCTGATTGTAATGTAGCTTAACGATTTAATTCAATCGGTAGTAATTTCCACAAACAAACAAACGCAAAAACTGTTGAATGTTATACATTTATTTAACTCTACTTTAAGTACTGTGTAATGTAATGTTTTGCTAAAACAAAAGTCCTTCTAGTTGTTCTTAAGGTATGAGGATAAATGTTCAGTATGATTACTAAATAGTTTAACCCACATACCACATCATTCATTCAAGAATTTAATTTTAAATATATATGATAAAATTACCTGGCCCAGGAACATCTTCGTAATAATCATCATCATAGTCTAGGATAGCGTGCAATTGAGTTTTGCCGCCGGAGCCTCCTGTTTCCACTTTGGTAAATCCCCGTGGACGATCCGGAGGTAGCTGTGTATTACTAGAACCACTTATCTTAGATCCAGCCTCGTTTGGTAAACGCGAAGTCTGAGATGACGTTGTTGGAATGTTTGGAAGATTGAAGTTTTGAATTGGCGTATTTTCATGCCTTCGACTAGATAAAGGATTCTGTGTTGTAGCAGGTGTATAAGATATGTCCACATATCCTGGATTATATGTTGGACGATTTGGATTATTTTTATCACTTCTTCTTTGTTCATAATCGTAGTCACCAGTAGGGTCGTGCACGTACTGTCCATTGTTATCAAACTGAGGATTAATTTCATGAACTCGCTGGTTTTCTATTTGAATGCCAAGCCTTGTATTTTGTTGATAAATCTGTGCATGTAGTGGACTATTGAAAGGATTCTGAGGAATGTTATCTTGTCGTGGATAATGGGTGAATTGGTTAGGTGGAGGAAGATATGCGGTACCAGCACGTTTCCGAACTTTAGATTTTCGGTGCTGTTGTGTATTGGGGGGTGTGAATGGTTCATTTCCACTATATTGAGGTGCATATCCAGCTTGGTGATCTTCAGGGGAATACAGAAGGTCATCTAGATTAACCCGCAAAGGCGTTGCAGTGGTAGCTGCGAGTGCCGGCGTGGCAACACCGCTAGCCGCCGCAGTAAAGTTTGCCAAAGCCATCGTTTAATATTCACTATATTCACTCGACATTGCTTCAAATGTCAACTCAAATGTTGATGTGCTTTTACGGCCACGCTTGCATAATAACGTAAGCGGCGTGGGACAGTCAGCTGAGCGAGCGTCTTCTCATTGTCGAACAGAGCACTTCACATCCACTGTATCACTAATTCACTCTCCGCACTCGATGCACGTTTACCTAGAACAAGATATTTTATTCATTATGTTACTAATAAAACAGAACTCTAAAAAACATGAAAACAATAGAGTATGAGAAAAAAAATGTGGTCATTATACAAATTTATTTGAGTTCGTAGTGTTGCTATAAATTTAAATAGTCCGCGCACAATGGTTTATGGCCGGGTTTCCGTGGTTTCGTGATATCCTTGCCACTTTACAAATGGCAATCGGATTCAAAGGCACAAATCGTGATCAACTAACGTCGATTGCAGATGCTTTTGGAACCGAAATATGGGAAAACCGGCGATCAGATGACATACCATTCGCTTATGTCCTTGTATAATTCAAAGACTTTATTATCCCTATATCTATATCTGAATAAAATCGAAATTTTAATTATAATAAAATAGGAATCTGCTTGTTACAAATCAACAAAATTAACTTATTAACTTGTAAACCTGTCTTGTTGTTGTCTGTTGTAAAAATATAAACAGGAACATTGTTATAAAATATGACCCAAAAAGTTTTTTGAATTATGTCGTGTCGACCTCGCACGTCTGGAATGATACTATCGCCGAAGAACATCATGTTCACGACAAGACTTTAGTAAAATGTCTGAATTTGGTTTCCACAAGATCATTTAATATTATGTTACAAGGATTTAAATCAAATGCATTGAATCTCTTACATATTACAAGGATAACACCATGGTGTCATCTTTATTGTTTGAGCTCAATAACTTTATCTTTTCTTTAAGTTAAATAGAACTTCTTATAAGTTCTTTCCAACTTATTATATTATATGATAACGATACATAATTTTCAACGTGATTTCTTTGATATCATGACATAGTCAATTATTACTCTTATAATACGCTATACGTAATAAAGAAAACAATAGTATTACACGATTCGATCGGTTTCTTAGTTAATTGCTTTGAACTATTCTGATCTACATTATGTTATGCGCTGGGAAAAGGTTACCTTATACCAAGTGATTTCTTTGTTTAGTTATAAAAAAACTATAATTTTGTAGTCCTACCTTATCATAATTTCTTTTATTCTTAGTTACAAATTGTTAATTTTATTTCAAATGTACGTATAAAATTACTACATACATTTAGTTTTTAATAAATGTTATTAGATTTTTTTTATGAATTGATTAGTAAAAATGTATGCTTGCTTTCTCTAGTCAAAAATTTAAGAAATAGATCATGAATATATTATATATGCTATCTTTAAAAAATATACGAGGTATTAAAATTATGTGTATGAGTTGGCACTTATTACTGTGTTGACATAAACTTGAAACAAGAGCGGTAGTTTCTTGCTTGTACTACGCATTTCATAGTTATGAAGGTTGGAATCTGATGTAATATCATTTACTTTTGCTGCTAATAAAATAGTATTTTTTTAAATACATCTATATTATTATAAATTGTAATACATGAGTATTCTTTGGAATTTGTTACTAATGATTAAAATGTTTAGTATCAAATCTATACACAGTTCTATTTCAATAAGTTTGTTTTTATATCCGGCCAAATTAATTTTGTATTTAAGTTAATTAGGTAGATAGTTAAAATACCTTGTGGTAGAAGTAAAATAAGCTTATTTTTTATAAATTTAATAAAAAAAGTTAAAGTATTCAAAATAAAATATATTCTGTAATTATCCGTCGATAAATATATCTAACAGGAATTCTCTTTTATATGAATAATATATTTTTATAATCTTAAGTAACGTAAGTAAGTATATATATAATATAGTAAGTAAGAATAATATATTTTTATAATCTGAAGTAAAGTCTCAGAACTAAGTAAGTACTACAATGTTTCACAATACAATTTTTTATAATTATAAAGCTATAACATTGTTTAGAAAGATTGTTGTTTATAGCTTAAAATTATAAGCTATTAAAATGATATAATTAAAAACAGACAGTTAAATATAATTACGTACTAACTAGTTTTTTATAATCATGTTTGTTCCTGACAGTTACAAAAAGCTATTAGGCATTATTTGAAATGGTAACCATATTAGATTGTGACAAAGTAATTTGGTTTACAAAATGTTAAGGACATTAACCTTTGAATTTTTTAGTCATTAAACTGATAGCCGTTTTCTTATACTTAATGATACGTATGTAACTTACATTATATGAAGACTAAAATATTTAAGAACGAAAAAATATTGTATAATTAACTAATATAATAACTAATTAGTTTTTTTTTACAAAAACAATTATTTGATACTGCGATTTATGATAATTTTAAAACTTGTTTTTAATGTGATTTTTTTATGTAAAAAAAAATTTACACGCCAAGAAGAATAGATTAATGACAATATATTTTGTTTTTAGTATTATCTGAAAATAAAAGAGAAAATAAATAAAACTTGGATTGCTTTTAAAATATATTATTGCGAATAATATTTCGAATCTGTGTATCTTTTTATTATTAATAAAAATGTCATATGCTGCCAAAATTTTTGGTGCTGGGTTTTGGAAATATTCATTAATTTTACTTACACAATTAGTACTAATCACTATATGTATGTTCGTAAACGCTAATACGTACGTACGTACGATCTTGACGTCAAACTCATATTGCAATAAATATTATTAATTTAACGGTGGTAGAGTTTATGTAATCTAAGATCAGAACTCTCCCACCGTCAAATTAAATAATATTTATCATAATACCAATTCGATGTTAACTTTCCATTATAATATATGAGATGTAGATCTAGGTATTTTAGGAAACTAAAAGAATTTAGTCTACATGCTGACCTTGTCACAATGCTCTGAGCATTTCAAAAGCTGGAATGTAACAATGACCGTGAGTTCCGTCAGTTTTTTTATCTATCGCAAAATATGTAGCCTTTAAAAGAATTTATAGATGAAAAAAGTAAAATATTATCGCCCACCTTCATAGTTTTTCTGGTCATAAATTATAGAGTCGATATTTTTCTGTGTTCTCTCTAAGTTTTTTTGTAAATGTTATACAATATAAATGGCAAATTATTACATTTACTATTACTGACTAATTAGTAGGAATTTGTTAATTTCTGACTCTAGTTCTATATTTGTTTTGGATATAATGTTACAAGCACCGACAAATGTTGATTCTTGTTACTTATTATTTAGTAAAAATTATTTATTTACATAAGTAAGTATTTTTCAAAACCATGTCATTATTATTATTAGGTAAAAAAAGATTTAGAATAGTCTTGAAACATGTACAGTTTATTTTAATATTAAATAAATAAATTAAAGGGTAGAATAATCGCTAAAGTTAGTCGTTCCCGATAAAAACATTTATTTACAATGCTACAAATATTATATAAGTATACAACAAGATAGGGTTGTGACATGATAGCTTAATGTGCAGAGTGACGGGAAGGTTTTAGGTCGTAGTTTCGAGTCCCGGAGGTGGCAATTATTTTTTTTATTCGGTATATCTTTGGACTGAAGTTTTAGTGATATAATAATATTTTTTTACGTTTGAAATATTATAAAATGACTATCGATGAGTAATATAATGGTTATCATTCTTAATTTTTTACGGATAAATTAATAAACAAAATTAAAAGAAAGTTATAAATGGGAACTAACATTTACATGTTTACGACAGCTCAATATTATGTAAGAATTCTACGATAATCTTTAGTAATCAAACAGAAGAAACTATTCATATTTCATTTTAGATAATTAAAAAAAAATATTAATACAAATAAACCAAATATTTGTGTCTTTGCTTTATTACATATTTTTTTACTCTCCAAGTAAATATATACGTGTTCAAAGATAACTATAAATTAACCCAATTTAATTTCCAAAAGGTTAAGGTTAATTACTTAGTTATATTAGATTTTATTGACAAAATTATATATTTTTAATTATCAAATAAATCTAATGGTTTTGATGATTCGAATCATCAACATAGAATTGTTGCAATATCTCCAACCTAAGAAATATTTTTTAATATAGCTTCTAGGTTTAAACATTTATTTTTAAGGTGACCTGACCTCTCCCTTAGATTTTTTCATACGCACAATAATAATTATTTAATCTTAAAATAAATATCTTTTAATTCATTAATCATTTAAATTATAACAATGATGTGGAATGTTTATTAACGTGAACATAAAATGTGCAGAATATCTTTTTATTTTTTTAATCTATGGAATGACTTTTTTTATTAGTGTTTTTTTTTAATATTTAAGGCCGCTAATAGACGAATTAGAACTGCCTTGAGGGGACGTGTTTACTCAAACGTATTTTTGTTTTATGCAACAAATATTAGTAATGATATAGGATTCATATATTAATATTAAAGGTGACATAAGAAAATATATATTTTTTATTAATATTTATCATCGTTAAACGAATTATGTTATTTGTAACATTATTACTAAGATTGTCTGCATTGCTATTAAAGTAATTATATTTAATATTCTATTTTCATATTAATAATATATTTTTATGACTTTTTTAACATCCATCAGCAGTACCAGACTCTCAGTTACGAAATGCACACATCAAAACTAGAATCTTATAATAATATTTACCTTTATTGTCCTCCTTTATGCTTTAACGCAATCTTTAAAACTCTGTATTTATTTTTCCTAGCAAATATTGTCCACAGATAATAAAAGGTTTACGAAACCTTTTTAAATAAAAAACAGCGCTATTTCCGAGTGCCGTCAGATTTGACGGGCGTATTTTTTAAAATGATTATTGGCACATGCGTGCGTACAGACAGCCGGCCGCGCGTACACTAGAATGACGCGTACCTTTTACTAACAGCCTTATTGTCAGTACGGGGTACAGAAAAGCATTTAAACTTCCGATGATGTATGTGTTCCGGCTGGTATTTCTGATCTCTATACAATGAATACACGGAAACTGTAGCGGATCGAATTTTGTTGTTAAGAATAATGTGTCACTGTCAGGGATTTACGGTAGTTTTTATAAACGGTCAGGTCTTTTCCAATAGGTACGTTCCATAGGTAATCAATGAATTACTAAAACAGTTTATGATAATGGAATTGAAAACGTTTTGCCGAGGATGCATTCAACAGGTCTTTTTAGAATTATATTATTAAATTTAGGAAAAACTATTACACAGCAAATTAATCCTACATATATTTTTGTTTAAATGTTTTTTAACGAGAATAAAATTATTAATTTATATTTTAATTCAATATGATTTTTTATTAAATATCTTACAAAAGGTTTGGAATTTTTGTCTGTTTGTTTGTTTACGCATAAAAAAATGGAAAGAAGTATTCTTTATTATGTATAAAAATTTCTTTCCTCTCCTCAAAACATTTCGCCACATAAAAAGTGACGTAATATAAAAAAAATATTTGAATAAAATAAATCACGTCTCATATTTATAACCAGATTTGTATAGATATGTATAATGTATTTAGGCAATCTAATAGCCCACACTGATTCTTTCTGAACTAAAATGATTAAATGTGGGTAGGGTTGTCACTTGTCACTGATTGACTCGTTTTTATGTAATTTAGTTTATTGTTCGTCGTTCACATCTTATCGAACTTTGATCACATATTGTACCACTCATAAATGTTGCTTTCATATCATATACTACAGTCAACATTCGCAATGCGTCCACGCACTTTATTTCATTTTTACACAAAATTTGATACCTATTCTTTTAACCTTTTTTTTTAAAGACAAAAATCGAAGGCTAGTCAAAATACATCCAAACAAAACAGCAAAAAATCTAAAATTAAATATACGTAGCCCGCAAAAATTTCAAAATTCGCGATACTTTTTGAACACACATTGTACAAAGAAAAACATAGTAAACAAATGGATTTTTAAACCGAAACACACAATGTGAAATTCGGAAAATATCATGTTAATATAATATAAGTCATAACAGATTTATTATAATATAATGTAATATTTTTAATCTAAACTCAGCCCTGACTCAAGTTATAACATCCGCAACGAAGCGAAGTTGGAAAACCCTAACGAAACAGGGATATATAGTTTGATTATACGATTTATACAACTAAAGCTATACATTTAATTTATTTTGATCTATATACATAAATGATTTCATTACTTTA
This sequence comes from Napeogenes sylphis, assembly GCA_959347405.1. Taxonomy (NCBI): domain Eukaryota; kingdom Metazoa; phylum Arthropoda; class Insecta; order Lepidoptera; family Nymphalidae; genus Napeogenes; species Napeogenes sylphis. The sequence goes on from OY365783.1 coordinate 4,917,826, forward strand.
GAACCGCAACTTCGTCTGCGTCAGAAATTCCCAGTAAGATATTTATATTTTATTGATATGTACTACATATATAAAAAAAAATTAAAATCATAATGTAATTATATATCCTAGATTTTAGGAAAAGTAAACTTCGATACTTTCGGTTTCATAGCCCTGACATCAGTAAAACAAAAAACTATAACTTGTACGTAGCCGTGTCTGTGTAAATTTCTATTTTTTTTTTATAAACAAAATCAGTCACAGTCCAGTTGCTGATGCTAATTCTATAATAGGGAGAAATCCAACAAATATATATTTAAACCTTTGTATCAACGTGGCGTCTGTTATGACTCTGGTGCCTGCAGCAGACGACGATTTTGGATGGTAAAGCTGGCCCCGACTGTATTTAAGAGTATATAAGATAAATATCAATAAACATACTTAAAACAGTAGGAATCTCTCTCTACTTACAGCTACTTTGCTTAAATTTATTACTGTGGTTTAAACGACGTTTATCTTATATACGTAACGTCTTTCAATGATTTTTATTTATTATTAAAAATCCAGCTAATCTTTTCATACATATACGATCCATTTGTTAACATAGTGACAGTAGAGACCTTTTTACAAAAATTTTTGAACACGACTTCCGGGTAGATTATTAACTGTCGTATATCAATTAATGTCTACCTATAATTAAATAATTCATGTTACGAATATTTTTTTATCATTCTTATAATGTAATGTCAACAACTTAAAAAGTTGTCCATTTAAAAAATTGGGTTCAACATGTTCCGTAATGTTAAATGTTATAAAAAATATTTCCTTACCATAAAGTGACAGCTTTAGTCAGGTGACAGATAATTAATTTCTAACCCAAAGACTTATTATCTATATTTTAGACAAAATCGATTTCGTTCTAATAACGAATGTTAATCAAAAATAATAGTTATAAATTTAATTGTCTTCTATTAGAGTATTTGGCCTCAAACTGCAACTCGATTCGCGCCAGCACCAATAGAAGTCTGTCAGGTCGGGTCTAAGATAAAGAGCTCTTACTGAGGGGTTACTGAGGGAAAGTGTCACCATAATTCCGACGTACACGGTGATCGGGGGTCCGGAGACAGTAATGGGTGTCACCTCAGATTTTCAACATCACCGAGTGGTGTTCCGTTCTATTGGGGAGATAGCAGCTCGCCTATCAACTGTCTTTACGATTTATCATTGAAGATGATGACTATCAATATTTTCTTCCGTCGTTCGATTCTCTTATAGCATCATCTCATACTTTAGAATCTTCTTGTTAAATTCTTTCAACCCTTTGCGTGACTATAGCACGACAAACAATTACTCTCTTTTTTCATCACATTTCTTATTTAATCCCTTTTCTTCACTTTCACTTTTCAGCAGCTTGCACTTTCCTTTCAATTATTTCTTTCTTTGCCCGTCATTGTAATCCATACAACACGGCAAGATGATACTATTATGCAGGTGTCTGATAACTCTTGTGACTTGCTATCACTTTATTTACGCTAAGTGACAGGTCAGTCTAGTTAGCGATCATCTGGAACGATTGAGCAAAGATACGGAGTGGGCAGGCAGCACATACAATTTAATATGGAGCAAATTGAAATTATTATTGCTAAGTTTTTAGGGTATTATCGAAACTAATTAGTGCAATGTAGATGTAACATCTTATTAGCAAAAATAACATTTGTCAACAAATCTATTGACTAATACATTATTCTAAATAAATATGATTTTAAATTGAGAGTAGCGATATCTTTGGTACAAGGTAGTACAATATAAGTAACAATAAATATATGACATTTAATAATAATACACAAATTCATTGAATTGATCAAATTAATTTCCAAAACTAATTCTAATTTGACAAAAAAATATATTACTATAGATAGTAAGTAGTAACTGACACTTTTTTGGGCCCAAATTCCCTGTCATTGTTATCATGGGCTGCAAGCATTGTTCCTCTCAGTTGTCAATAGAACAAAAATAAATTGCTGTTCGATTACGTATTTAGTTTTTACATAATATTAGACGGGTCATCGGTCTGACTTAATTTAATTTTTATTACTAAATGAGTCATTTCAAACACCTATCCACACGAAATGGTCATTTATTAGTCATGTAAATTACTAATGTTTGTGGTAAATTGATTTTAATTCTATAAAAAATAGACTTTAATACATAAATTATTGATTCAGAGTACATCCTTTTAAAATGATCTAACTATTCTGGTAGCTTATTTTATGTCCGTCTTGGCATCGAATCCCTGGGAGGGATTTGTACATTGGGTAGCGAAGGATATAATTATATAAATGAATTGAAATGATCGATATATTGAGTTTATATAACTTGTTGGACTTTTTGCTTACTATTGTAGTTATTTTCTATATGTATAGACTCTAGTTAAATCGATTCTAAATAATTGGGCTTCAAGACTAGGTTTTGGCAACCGTGTATATACACAATATTTTTTTGAAAACCTATTCAATTGCTGAAAACACTTGTAATGTATGTCTTATAGAAAATGACATATGTACAATCATTGGAGTAATTTATTAAGTAAAGTACATAAAGTGATTTATAGTATTATTACTGGATCTGATAACATAAGAGCTGTAATTATTTTTAAGGTATTGTAAGTACGGTAAGTGAGTTGCAACTTTGTAGAATATTCTAGTTCTCAAAAACTGTATATAGTATAAATAATCAAATGGCATATATTAAAGTAGGTATTAAATATGTTATTTTCCAAATCAAAACCACATTATTTAAAGTATTATTACCGTCAATTAACCTTGTTACAGCGTTGTTTATATTTCTTTGTCAACTCATTAACAGTCAATTTAAATACATAAAACAGAGTTTAACAATAACTACAAGTACTTACCTGACACGACATTTGTGTGTCACAGATAAGTAAAGCTCGGTATGAACAAAGCATTGAATCTGCAGTAGGTTAACTTTGCTCTGTAAATTCAATTACACTATAAATTCTTGTAATGACATAAATTGATTGTCTGGGATTTCCGCATTTTCGCCAATGGCAGGGTTTCCTTTGTAGTTTTAAATTAAGCCGGATTTACTTATGCTTATAAAAAACGAAGTTGTATAAAGCATGAAGATTTTTAACTGATTTAATTTTAAATAACATTCTTTAACAAATGACATCGAATTAAGCGCATATAAGGTAAGAAACGATGGCTAAAGAAATATACGTAAACATATTTTTTATATTTATATAAATATAGAATGTAAAAAACCGATACGGGCAGGGATTCGAACCCGCGACTACTGGGAAACCGTCCCGTCGCTCTACCAACTGAGCTACCGTATCAACGGTAGATAGTTCGAATCCCTGCCCGTATCGGTTTTTTACATTCTATATTTATATAAATTTAAATAAGCTTAACATGGCTATACATGTTTAAAGATATTTTCAACATATTTTTTAATAATCTTTTTTAAATATTTGACGAACTAAAAAAAAACTTGATAGTAGAGGAAAGTTATTACTTTTATATCCCACTAATTAGTGATATTAATGGACCGATCACTTCAATTAAAGTTACAGGACAGAATGTAGACGTAGGGCAGTTAAATTAAGTATATTGTTTTATGAACCTACTTATAAAATAATACTTATATTGAGACCAACAGAATTCAACTATATAATTTCATTGTCAACAAGCTATGCCACTATTTCCGCCTATACTCGTGTAGTTATTTATTATATATATAATATATTGTTATATAAACTTTGATAAGACTAGTGTATGTCACGCCCGACGCATAACACATCATTAAGGCAAGGATACATTGCTTATAGCTTCGTATTATGTCATATTATATATTAAAATCCTTTGAGTTGATTTGCCGGTGCTTTTAATTTATTGTCCATGAATATTCTGTACTGGCTCTAATAATAAATAAAATATTATAGTCCTGACGTAAGTACTATGTGGCCTAGCCTTAATAATGGCTTATGGCGATAGTAACAAGATCAGTACCCAGGGCGGGGCAGGACATTCCGTTAGATATACATATATACGAATCGTTGTATTTTACACGTTTGTATTTCAATAAAATATACTAAAAAGTCAGTATTTTTTGTTATTTAAAAAAAAAATAACTTTTACAATAAAGCGATTTAAAGTGGCCTTTGAAATCCATTCTTTTACATAAAAAAATAATTAATGTGCTTCAGTAATAAAATCTTTTTTAGCAACTATTAAAAGTCAAGAATCGAGAATTCTTCTTCATCACGTAATAGTGTCAGGTGACATTGCTTTGGATCACGTGTCAGTATCTCGAGATCGTCTGCACATACTAATATGGAAATTAATAACGGATTGCGTCATTTTCATTTCTTAAATAGAGATCGTTTCTTTACAAATGAAAATGACATTAGATAGTGGTCCTAAGGATTATTGATATATATTGAGTAATTAATATTAAATATTAAGATCCTGTCATTAAATATATCTATTATGTATATTTATATACTTGTATATTTTGTATACTATACATTTAGATAGATTCTACTCAATGGTCGCCTGGAAGAAGCTGGTAGAGGTACTATCAGCCTAGAGCTACTAGAGCCTAGGTACTAGAGCAAATCTAGATAGTGCAGTAAATTTTATAATAAAGTTGTACTATGATTATCTTTATATCTTACATATCTAGACTTTTTCTGTGTATCCTGGAAATAGATTTTTGTCGTTAACTATGCTGCAATATGTAAATGTAAATGTGTGTGCTTTGTCATTTTACAAAAATACACACTTTTTTATAAGACTGTTTATTGTAATAATAATAATAATAATATCGGGACAAATTACACACATTGATCTAACGGCTAACCCCTAAGTAAGCAAATTATTTGCTTGTGTTAAGGGTGTTAGACAACGATACAAATACATAGAAATACACATATAAATACTGAGAATATATTTAATAAACGATCAAACCCAGAAACACAGACATCTATGCTCATCGCATATGTGCCTGTCTCTGCCGGGAATCGAACCCGAGCCCCGTTGCGCCGTGACACGTTAAGCGTCTGCGCTAACCACTCGACCAACGGGGCGTTTATTGTAATTATTTGTTTTTGACTTTATACTCTTTTAAAACGATGATTATAAAATGGTACGTTTATTTATAGTCTATTTTAAATGTCCAATGCTTGTAATGTAATCCATTTCTTGGTTTTATTATCTCTTTAGAAAACTATATTTGAAAAAATATTCTAGTATTATTATAAAACGTTAATTTTATATATATTTTTTGTTTTGTGTTATTTTGTGTTGTTAGAAATTGGTGCATTTGATTCGATTTCGATTTCGATAAAACGTACCCTTCAAAGTTTCATCAAACTCTGTCAAGTTTTGCGTGTACGAGTATTTCAAGCTTACATTTATATTTTTTTTAATTTTTAATCACAGATGTTTTTTTTATTGTAAAGGGTATTATTATTCTCCGAGGATAGAAGCACTATTTCAATTTTTTAAAAAAAGTCTTACCGCAAAAGTACAAAAATAAGAAATTATTAACATCTTTATTTATTAACCGATTTAAATTTAAAAAATATGTAGAGTGAATACTATGACAATATATTCTCGAAAACTGCATTCAAACTGGTCAATCCCTAAATCTGAGATTTGCGTGCACAAACATACAAACATACAGACAAACAGACAAAATTAAAAATCATTGTTTTAGGTTCTCTTGCTCTTATAAAGGCCCCCCACTATTTTTTTAATAATATTTTCATGTATAGAAATCGATCAGTGACAATTTTATTATATGTAGGTATAGATAGATGATTAACACAGACATACAAGTTATTAAATATGTAATTATGTCACTTTAATAAGATATGTTTACGGATATTATAAATAACTAATTAAAACATTGTTGGGTAATTATACTTTGTTTAATATATTCGTATAGATATTTGTTACATATATACTTGTTTGTCATGTAGTTATTTGTATAACGCAATATAATTTACCCAATGAAATTACAACTATACCGATTGACTTTGTGATATTGTTTTTTTCAGTAATAATTCAGTAGTAATGATAATATTCGTAGTTATATTTTGATAATAATAATAAATATCATTTTTACTTTTCTTAAGACCAGAAATCCCATACTAACAAAACAGACAAATAAACAGTTATCTATAAAAATAAACTGTCTGGTGGGTCTATCTATAGATATCTATAGATAACCTGCGTGATAATGCAGTGTAATTCTATGAAATACCAAGTCCCCGAAGAAATTAATTCCCAGAACTGAAAAGTGGTGGAACCGGTCCTGCATGTAAGGCAAAAGGTAAAAACCAATGTTTTTTTACATTTAAAGCTGTAATTAAATCACGTGCTTATAATTGCGGAGTGACGAACATACTTACAGGTAATTATTAAAACAGATTGATAACTGGTCGCGTTGCTATCTTAAATTTAACTTTTAACTCTGAGATATATATTTTTTTATAAGTATATAAGATTTTTTTTATATAAATATATTTCTTTAAATATGACAAAGTATAATAATTCCGAGCTCATGGGTAAGAACACCGTATCGGTTCGAAGCTAGCCGGGAAAATTAAATTTTAATTAATGTTAGTACATTCGGGTTATTTACTAATTATTAATATAATACATGCAACGAGACTCCATCGTTGAAGACTGCTCGTTTACTTCTTACTTTAAAATTTGATAATTAAATTTGATTATAATAATAAAATTACGATTGTTTTGTCCCTAAGTATATCATTATGCTCTCCTTTCCTCTACGTCTGAATTAATAATGATTGATGAAAGTTAATAATAAGGTCAAGGAAGAGTTCGAACCCCAAAAGCCCTATTTTTTCCTCTATCTATCGTTCCTTGTTATCCTTCCCCATTCTTATTAATTTCCTTTTAGCGAAACCGTTTCCAGACGTCGTTGTTGATTAGGTGGACCTCCTCGATTACCTCTTAGGTGTTTTGTTGATTTACCCTGCGGTAGTAGCTCCTATACTTCGATCAATGTAATGATGTGGTATGCGCAGAACATTGATGTACACAGATGCTCTCCCATACAACCCTTATGTTACATATACTCTGATCCCCACCCTAGGGCTCGCGTGTCTTAGGGACCGGTGTTTTCTATTTTTGTCATGCAGGTGCCATCGTGACCTTTATCCCCGCCCTAGGGATATGTAGGTAGGTGTGTAGGTACTGTGTGTTGTTATGGTGAAATAAAAGATGCCTACGACATGTCGTGAGGTTCGTTCATCCCTGTAGTAGTGAACTTAACCCCCTTAACCTAACCCTCTACTCAAGGTTGAGCTCGGCGCTCGGCAAATTTTCTTCAAAACTAGGTCACTGGGTTACGAATCAGGGTCACACTATTCATCTTTTTGCTTCCCGTCTTTGTTTGAATTTTTTTTCTTCGTCCCATTAATTCATTACCTCGTCGTGGGACTTTGACTGCGTAATGAATAACTATCTCATTCATTACATGCCCGAGTCTTTAACATTGATGATGAATTAATCGTCAATCATTAATTGATGGCGAAGCCTTCTCGGGGAATCCCCCTTACTTTAGTACTATAACTTAACTTCATCGCTCTAGTGGAAGAAAACGTAGGGCTCATGATCCGTATGTTTTACCTCCCTTCATCTTGAAGGTATCAATGGGCAACCCTGACTATTTATCAACAGATACACCATTTTCTTGTTTGCTTACAAACCATTTAAAAAAGTTGATTCAATCGATAGCCGCAAGCTTCGTATGACCAATTAGCAAATAATAAAGAACATAAATCTATAATAACAATAGTAATTATATTTAATATCGACCTACTGTTCCGCCTTTTATAGCTTTAATAACTATCTGATATCAAAACATAATCATGTCTACACGACCGCGTTCTGATCCGGTAGCGACGCCCGAGGGCTAATATTATTGTTTTAACAAAATCAAGGTAATGTCGTTGAACTCTTGTTATTACGCTTCATAATAATGAACTCATTTGATATATATAATTAAAATGTCACGTAACAGACACGTGTACGAGTATTGAGAGGCTCAGAAATCTACAACAATCTAGACTTGTCTGGAAAATAAAATAAAATCTTGGTAATAGATTTCTCTGTTCTTTTGCAGATCGAATACAATCAATCAATACAATCCAAGGACAGTCTGAATGTAAATAAAATGAAATTGAACCTTCTGGTACCTATTAACAATAATGGGAATAGAGAAAAAATATTGTTCATTCTTGAATGCATTGTTGTCAATTTTAGTAACAATTAATTAAAGAAAAAAGAAATCAATATAATATATAACACTATAACACTAGGAACTTAAAACAAAGGGGACATCCTTAACAATGTGATACTTGAAAAGTCTTGGAACAGAGAAACTTAGAACACCTAAAATTGCAGCGCCACCTTACGGGTCTAATTGGAAATCCGAACCAGAGTTCCACTCAACCATAAAAAAAAAATTAAAAAAAAAAAAATAAATAAAAAAAAACATCAACACAGCCCTTATAGCAAAATTCAATTCAGTGACAGTATATCTTTTAAACTCTTTTACATAGAAACATAATTATAAGTCGTTCCTATTCTACCGCAGCTAATTGAATTGTCGCGGTATGTCCATTCTATGCCCTATTTAGCCCTTCACCTATCTGAATTATACCTACTGCAGGTATCCTGTTAAGGCATATTATTATGCCCTTGCCTTTACAAGTATAAACTATAAAGTTATTTATCAATTTTAATTAAAACGATAAAATAACGTAGAAAAAGTTATGTTCCGCATCTATTACATTTATTTTATATATGAAACTTATTGTAACTTAGTTCATATTAAAAGCTACCAACTTCCGAGCGATCTCTTTGGGATTTTGTCATCACAACTCACATTTCCGTAGCTTTTAAGTTTCAACTTTAAGTACCTACTTTAAATTTATTTTAGAGTTATAGAGTCCTTAATATAATATGAGAATAAAAAATCTCATTATTTTAAATGGGATCTATAAATTTATAAAACATCCTTCCTTTCACAATATTTACATTTATATGAGCTTCATTTCATTCATTTAATTTTTGACTTCCTTTCACAATATTTACATTTATATGAACAGGCAATTACAATTTAAATGCAAGTAAATAAACGCTTGCAAAATAATTCAAATTTAATATTACAGATGCAATTTTAAAGATAGTATGAGACGCTGAATATGTATGAAAAATTATCTTATATCGAAGGTTTTAAGAAGGATCAATTTTATAAAAAAAATATTTATAAAATAATAATGACTTTAACCTCCTTATTTTTAAGGTAGATAACTTTCGCTCTCAATCAATGTCAACGGTCATGTCAGAGCATTGTCCTTTTGACAACTGGTTTTCTTATTTTATCTGGATAATTGTTACCTAGTTTCTTTCTGGTACTGTTCCATGGGCCTACACTTTGGAATCGGAAATGCATATTGAACTAGAGGAATTTGTTTTGGTAGGTACGAGGTACTCAATGGATCTGTTCTTTGGAGAGGCGCAACTGGAGTCTAACGTTTCGTAAGTGAACGTTATGGGAACCATGTCTTAATACGATTCAATAGAATTCTATTTTTATTTTCTAAACTTAAGGCTATCGCAAACGACTTTTTATCGTATAGGAATGCGAACGAAGAAGGAAATGAATATGGATAAATTAATTAGAAATAAATAAATACTATTTTTGTATCTTTTTTTTTTATTTCATAAGTTTACCCAGGCTCGGAACTGAAATCTACGGATCACACTAATAATTGTCCCGTGTGGGAATCGATCTTACGACCTTTGGCTCTGCAATCAGTGCCGCTAACCACTAGGCTAACAATCGAAATTAAATTATCCATATTGATTTTTCCATTCCTTCATGAGCAAGATACTTATAATAAATATTATATAATATTAGAAAAAGAGCGTCAACATTTTTTGAGTAATTCCAATAAAATTAACAATTGTTCTTTTTTTGGATTGTTTCTGTCTACGAAACATTAAAATATTTTTTACATATAATATAAACAAGAATATAGTTATATATCACAAATATATAATGTAACTATAGTTAGATTTAAATAAAATTAAATAACTTTGCTTTATTAACGCTAAAATTAGAAGATATTATAAATAAAAGGAAAAAATCAATAAAACAGCTATTGTATTGTTTATATTAATAGATATATATATATATCTCTTGGGAATACGGTTATAGAGAAATAACATGTGTACTGTCCTGTGGTTAATTTAATATCTAGGTTATATTACAAATCATTCTTAATAATAAGAGGTGATACATTTTGCAAGTATACGTAAAATGAAAAAAAAAATCTAAATTATTTAATAGCGAACGTTAACAATGACATATAATATAATAATATGAATAACAAAACTTTGAATATGATCATTTGCTACAAAAAATGGGTTTTGTTTAATTACAGATTTAATATAGAACAGTATTACATTTAAATTTATATAAATATAGAATGAAAAATAAAAAAAAAATACGGATACGGTAGCTCAGTTGGTAGTGCGACGGGACGGTTTCCCAGTAGTCGCGGGTTCGAATCCCTGTCCGTATCGGTTTGTATTTCATTCCATTTTTATATAAATTTAAATAATCTTAACATTGCTATATATGTTTATAGATATTTTTAAACAGTATTACATTTAATATTCGTACTGTGAAACGAGGACAAAATATGTTTTCCTTTTCTATTCGTTAGACTGTACCGACATTCCTTGTGAACTACTCAGAATCCTTTCACTTTATATGAAACAAAAGTAATTCTCAGAACTGCACAAAGACATTACCTTTATTCAAAAACAATCAAGGTTATCAAATCAGTCATCTAACGTTTAATAACTACCAGTAACCTCTCAAACTATGTAATACATTGATTGTCAGGTATATTTTAACCCATTCTTATAAGGTTATTATAATAGTTTATATGTGTAGAATATACTTTTACAACATCCTTTCAAAAACCCTTGGCTTTTATTTTATTTTTTTAAAGGAATTCCACCCAGTTAATATCAAGCAGATAAGTCTATTTACTTAATATATTTATTTATTTCCCATATAATATTGCGTATTTCTACAAATACTAGTGACAAAGTAGGTATGCAGTTTTCTGTCTAACTGCTAATTTGTGTTGCTGATTGTACAATTATTCATTAAGTAGCCACGAGAAATTAGAAGGGAAAAGACTAATAATCTTATGGTAAGTAATGAATGTTGACCTTGAACTTTACATTATTTCAGAGTAAATGACAGGCTGTGAAAGCCGTGAAAGTACTCAACAAACCAGAGTCATTACGCATCAGCAGTAGACACAAGAGAAGAGTACAGAGAAAAGATAGCACACACAGATAGGGAAAGAGAAATATATATACCCACATATATCTACTTCCATACAATTTTCTTTAAGATGCGGCAGTTAGTAAACCACAAGCGACCCTCAAGTGACTGCCTAGACTTTAATATGTTGATATAGAGTCATACATTTAGTAAAATAATAAAGAGATCCATAAATATTTTTCTAATAATGTAATTGCTGTTTTATTATGAAATGTCTAATACTATTAGGTCATTTTGTCTGTTTGTTCGGTTATCAGGAAAACAATATTGTTTTTTTTATTATACAACTTGTGAAATGTAGTAGTTGTAAAAATGGTTTTTAAAGTTAAGATAATTTGTATAAGTTATTGCCCCGTTCGACATATAACTCCAGAATAGGTACACAAATATTCAATTCAAATTCTAAGAATTTAAATTTTTTAGAACATAATTACACAAAGTATAACAAAATATTTAAAGAATATTTATTAAATGTATTAGAAACTTTCAATTCGGAAAATTTATTCACTTTATAACTGCAAATGATGATTCTATTAAAAAAGAATAATTATACACGAAAAACAGCAAAAAAAAACTAATCGAATCTATGATTTCTCTGTTTTCCCTCTCGCAGATTTGTTTTATTATTGATAGTATGCGCGTTGTCAATTCTTTTTAAGAAAAAAAAATTACTACACGCGTATTGTGACAGGGAACTAATAGTACATTAAAGTCTGTGGGCCTTGATATATTTTAGTCTAAATATTTATTTTGCGAGGCAAATACTTGTAATGTCAAAACTGTTTCAAAGGTCACTTTAATACCGCAGAAGATCTGATAGAAACCGTGAACTTTATAACTATGACATTCCTCTATGGCACTTGGGTATACGAGATAAGGCATAAATTTAATTGGCAAAAGTTTGTTTTATTTATAAATTCGTGGATTAGTGATATAGTACAAACATGTCATGTAAAAGTCCAAGTGTTCGAGCAATTTATGATCAAATCCTATTAATAAAGATAAACATCTTAAACCATAAACACACTTTCAACCCTGATTTCATGAATTTCTTAAATTATATTCAATTTCATCATTCATTTATAAAATAATATATAATATATCTCTACATCAATCCCAACGACATTTTTTCTACTACTTTTTAAAATGTAAGTTTTCCCATACAGAAGCTGCCTGCAAGAGGTGCTGCATTAATTACAATTAACCCTGTAGGTATATGAAAAGAATACTCCCCATTTTTACGGTTACGACTAATTAAAATATATTTTACATTAGCTGTTGCCCGTGACATTAGACATCATCCATGTTGACTGTAAAAATAATATTTTTATGGCTAGAAAAAAAAGCAATAAAAAATATATTTTCGATTATTTTTGACCTATCTACCGATACCTCATACGCCAAAATGTTTAAATCTGCTTAGACTGTAGCAGGGAATATAAAAATAGCATAATTGACTATATTTCTATTAACATACGTATATATTAATAACATGCCACTTCTTCTAAAGTCGTCGGGTAATAAGAAGGATTTTCACAAGTAATTATGTAAAATTCAGTGAACCAAACGATTAAAAACAGGATCGCCCGTGGCAATTAAGTAATCGCGCTACAATATATGTTATGTCACAGACAAAAAAAGTTAGTATTTCTACAGCTTATGTGTTATTCTGGTATATAAGCTACAATATTGCTTAGTTTCATCAAAATCCGTCTAGTACCTAGTTTTGACGTGATCGAGTAACAAAGACCACATACGAAACTACGTGCAAAAGTTAGTATTTCTATAGCCTATGTATTCTGATACATAAACTACAATATCGTTAAGTTTCATCAAAATCCGTTAAGTAGTTTTGGAGTGATTGAGTTACAAACATCTATCCATTCAAACACCCAAACAATCGCACTTATATATTAGTCAGATTATAAGTATTATATATGTTAATTGTGCCTTAATATAAATAATTTAGATTTGTTTATCCTTTTCTTTGTATTGTTCTCATATTTATCTTCGAGGCATAATAAACATATCAAATGAGGACATCATTTTGAAAACATATAGAAAAGACCCGGAAGAATTTTTATTTACGAACAAAGTTTATAATACGAGTCACATCAAATTATTATGACTCTGGGATATAAAGTTAACATACTAATATATTGCGTTTTATTATTTAAAACATATCATAAATAAGAAAATGGTTATATTTAATATATATACTTATGTAAATATAATACAATTAGAGATTTTATTCGTTCGTACGCTCCTAAACTAACAAATTGATTTATTATTTTTTGCGTATGTTGGCACATTATTATGTAAAGTACGCAGATTATATGAGGAATAACATTTCATCACGATGTAAATAGAACCTTTTATTTCCGAGCTTCGACCAGAAGATCTGAACACCCTTCTGTAAGTTATGATGGCGGAGTCGCTGGATATAGAGTTTGTTAAATATTTACATTTATATGTAGAACTCCAATATATTTATATATTTATTTATTTATTTACTCTTTATTGTATAAATTTACAAAAAAAATACAGTTAACCTCTGCATCTGGTGAAAAATTGTGGTAGGCGTTTTTTAAAATAGTAAATAAAAAATAATAATTATACAAAATGACACGAAGAATGTAGGCTATTAGCCTAAGAGCCCGGGAACCCCAGACCTTCGTTATTTTATAAAAGCTGAAACTTTGTCAGCGCACTCTACCAGCACAGGTAAGAACGATGGAGCATTATGAAGATCAGACTATAGGGGCTTCAGCAGGTAAACGGTGTTGAAAATGAGATAAATACCGCTTACTTTCGTCAAATTATAAAGTCTGTTTTTTTGGTAATACCTTTAGAATATTATTAAAAATTACGTCATTCATTGCCAGACACTTTACACCGTGGCAACCCCTTGCCAGACACCATTAATGTTAATAAAATTTTAACCTTACTTACGTTATAGTATAAAAGCTTATTTTTTATTTATATAATAATAAGATGATGTTTTCTCATCAGCCAGACAATCTTCATAGTTCTAACCCCTTGCCAGACAATAAAATAGGTAGGTAGCTGTAAGACAATAAAATAGGTAGGTAGCTGTAAGACAATAAAATAGGTAGGTAGCTGTAAGAGGAGCGCGAGGTACTGTACACGTATAGGTGGGAGTGAGATCGTCGTAACCGGACAATTATGTGTGAAATTGAGTCGTTAAAAGCGGATGGTCGTTGTAAGCGGAGTCGTAATAATTTTTTTTTTTTTTTTTTTTTTTTTTTTTTTTTTTTTTTTTTTTTGTCTGTCTATGCTGTTAGCCCTGTTGGCTATTACAGCGTCACCGGGGGAATGGGTGGGTCAGGAGACCCACCCTTGGGGGGGTAATAAATAAAGTCGTAATAAACGAATGTCTTTTCATTCAAGTTTATACTAAAACCAAACGAATGCCTAAACTTTCGTCGCTATAAACGGTTGGTTGCTATATGCGAAGTCGTACTAAACGGACTACACTGTATATACTTATAACATAATGCTTGTTTAAGAATGTCAATTTACAATGATAAATATAATGAGTTGATATGTTAACATCATGTTGGCTTTAGGAAGTGTTCTCTAAGTAGCTTTTTGAAGATGCTCTTTGAGGGTGCTCCTCTTAGTTCCATAGGAGTGAGGCTTGGGTAGTGAAGGATTTGTGGAAGAAGTCACTGGAATGGGATTGAATGGTGGTTTTAAGGTTGGAAGATGAACGGAGTATTTTGTCGTGGGTGTCGTGGAGGTATTGAAATTTTTCTTTAAGGTATGAAGGGGAGGAAGGATCATTTAATATGGAATAGAGAAGATGGAGAATCCTAGAGCTACGCCTCTGACAAATAGTAAGCCATTTGAGTTGGGAGCGATACTTCTGCAGATCAAAAATGTAATGGATGCAGTTGTTGAGAAGGCGATCTAGTTTAAGTAGAAGCTCGCTGATTAGGTTGGGGTAACAAACATCTACCTAATCAATAATTGGTATGATGAGGGCGTTAACTAATATGATAGGGCGTCTAGGTGGTAGACCATAACATCGGGTCGCCGGCAAAGTTACCACCCATCGGGCAAAGTCGTGCCGCAAAGCGACCTAGTCGTGTTTCGGCACGTTGCTCGATGAAGACGTTAATGGGAAATGGGTCTGAACAGCTGCGGTGCGTTGGCGAACCGGTTTGACGTCGAGTTGGTGTTTGTTTTGTCGGGTGTCTAGTCGAGGAGGGTAGCGGATCCGAAGCAACGGCTTTCCGCTGGCCGCCCGCAGATAGTTGGGGCTCAATTAGTGGGTTAGCCACCCACGAAAGGCTGCCCCGCCAGCTGCGAATAATCCCAGGGTGGCTCCATCGTGCTGGTTGGCGACCAGACGAGGAGGCCCGATGGCAATCCCTGGGGGGGTTCGGGCGTCCCCGCAGTCTCCAGACTAGCCTCCCAGTGGCAAGACATCACCGATTTCAACGTCGGGTTTGATACCTACCGCCTCGTTCAACTGCCATTTCCCATCCCTATTCACTTTTATTTTCTTTTTTTTATGAGGAAAGTTTAAAAGAAGAAAATGTTTTTACAGCGGTTGCACTCCTCCTCATTTAAAGTGCTCCTCACTAATATCAGGGGTTTGAAAGAAAGAAAGAAAGAAAGAAACTTTTATTCAAGCGTTGTAAATACGAACAAAAAAAAACAAAATAAACAATAAAATAAACTAACCAAAAACATCTTAGAAACATTATATAAACAAAAAAAAAAAACACCCAAACATTAAATGAAATAACAAAATAATAATAAAAACAATAACTAAACAAAATACTCTTGACATGCACAACATACCTCCCCCCACCCTCTCGCCCCGTATGCAAAACGCGCGCGAGTTGTAGGCGCTGAAAAACCGGTTTTAGAGGACGAGTAGAAGGCGACGCGGTGTGATGTTTTATGGTGCATTAGCATCAATTTTAATAACAAAGTAAGAAAGTTTTTAATGTTATACGGATAACTGTGTTATATAATAAACAACGCCGAATGGGCGTTCAGCTCAGCATGTGCTGTTTGTTCGGGATGATACTCGTACAAAAAGCGTTGATTTTCAGCTGAAACCCTGTATTTGAAGTGACGTAGGCGCGAGAACAAAATTTATTACTGAATCAATATTACTCCACCGAATATGCTTATAATCTGAAGACTGAAACTGAAACAGGTAACTATATTACAATACTTGTACGTACATGTTATTTGCATATGAAACAAACAAATATATATATAATAATTCAATTCAAAATAGGGTAAACTGGGTATATTCTAAATAATATAATTATAATCATCATCTTAAAAAGTAAAAAAGTAAAAGACTGTACCAAACATATTATATCCATTTTAGATTCACTGGAATCTGTGATTTACAAGTAACAAGTAACTATGAAGAAATTAACATAACGACTCCCCCCCCCGGACCGCCAACTTATAGTGACCGTAAGGACTGAGGTAATTCATTTAAATATATATATATATATATATATATATATATATATATATATATATACACAAACATACAGGTATCTACATATATACATACATATACAACTTTTAATCTAAAATGATTTTTTTTATTTTTTTATAAATGTTTTTGAATATTAAATAGATATTGTTTATATTTTAACTTAAAATTATTGCACTCTAATATCCTAGCTGTCCATCACCACCTGGAGACAGAGCAGCCGCACCTCTTCTTTTTGACGGAGACGCAGATACAATGTCCTTTGAGCGCTGTGCACCTGAATTATCCCGGATACACGTTAGAGCACAACTTTCACTCACGTGCCGGAGTCTGCGTGTACGCGCGGAACGACCTCTGTATCCAGCGTCTCCGTCACCTTGAAGACCCCACTTTTTCTTCTATATGGTTTTTTGTAGACACAGGAAACGAAAAAATCCTGTATTCCTGTGTCTACCGTTCGCACAGCGGTGACCAGGAGACAACTCGATTATTTCAGCGCAGCTCGTCTTTCTGGGGGATTTTAATGCTTGTCATGAGGACTGACTGTTCCCGTACCAGAAGACCGACCATGCTTGAAGAGAAGCACGGAACTTTGCGTTGTCCTTAGACCTCTTTCAGCTGGTGAGGCAAGCGACAAGGGTACCAGATGTGGATGGCCATACAGCCAATTGCCTGGACCTTCTGCTGACAACTGATCCGGACAGGTATCGTGTTGAGGTCACCTCCCCCTTGGGAACCTCCGATCACTGTCTGGTGAAATCTGTGTTTACATATTCCCCACCAGCTCTCGAACCACATGGTGTTAGGCGTGTATGGAAATACAAGTCAGCAGATTGGGATGAGATGCGGCACTTTTTTGCGTCTTATCCTTGGCGGCAGGTCTGCTTCTCTTCTTTGGATCCGTCGAGTTGCGCGGATGCCATAACCGATGTGGAGCATCAGGCAATGGAGTATTTTATTCCTTTTGCTGAAGTTCCCGTCAGTGGCAAAGCTCGCCCATGGTTTAATGCCGAATGTGGTCATGCTCAAGAACGAAAACATTCGGCATACCTCATTTGGGCTGATGCTCGAAGCCGCAAAACTCCGGATGTAAGTACAAAGAAGAGAGCTTTTAACCTAGCTGCCAAGTCCTACAAAAAGGCATTGCGGAAGGCTCGTCTCGATCGAATCGCTAAGAATGGCGAAAGGCTCTCTTTCAGACCAACTGGCAGTCGAGCTTTCTGGTCTCTTGCGAAAGCGATCGAGTCGAATTTCTGCCAACCCTCACTGCCTGCTCTGCTGAAGCCGGATGGATCCCTGGCCCACACAGCAACAGAGAAAGCGAATGTATTTGCTTCTCTGTTTGCTGATAATCCGCATCTAGACACTGGCAATGCTTCTCCAGCACATCTTCCTCACTGCGGTATTTCGATGCCTGAAATCCGCATCACTAACAAAGAGGTATGGAGAACATTGTGTCGTTTAGATGTGAATAAAGCCAATGGTCCTGATGTTATACCAGCCATTCTGCTCAAGACATGTGCAGCTGAGTTGTCTCCTGTACTGACACGTCTGTATCGCCTCTCTTTTAAGACTGGAATTGTGCCGAAATCCTGGAAGCTTGCCAACGTGCAACCCGTGCCCAAAAAAGGCAGCCGTGCTGATCCTGTCAACTACAGACCGATTTCAATCACCTCCATACTCTGCAAGATTATGGAGCGTGTATTGAACTCGCGCCTTCTAGCATACCTAGAAGGTAACGATCTCCTCAGTGACCGACAGTACGGGTTTCGCCGTAATAGGTCTACTGGGGACCTCCTAGTGTATGCTACACACATTCTAGGCGAAGCCATCGAGAAGAACGGAGAACCGGTCGCCGTCTCTCTGGACGTCTCGAGGGCATTTGACATGGTCTGGCATGCGAGCCTTATAAGCAAGCTTTCAGCGTACGGTATATCTCCTGGTCTGATCGGCTGGGTTACGGACTTTCTGAGCCAGAGATCTCTCCGAGTAGTTGTCGATGGGTGTTCCTCGGAATCCTTGACAATAAATGCCGGAGTGCCTCAGGGGTCCGTTCTTTCTGCAACTCTTTTTCTGCTGCACATTAACGATCTGTTGAAGCCCGGTATCTATGGGTACGCAGACGACAGCACAGTTGTCGAAAGATATCTGCCGTGTACTCGGTACTCTAGTCGAGATCAAGTACAGTCTGAAAGAGAAGCCATGGTGCAATGTTTGAATGACAAACTTCAGGCAGTCTCCGCATGGAGCAATGCCAATCTTGTCAAATTTAACGCCACCAAAACGCAGACGTGTCTATTCACCGCCAAAAGGAGCCCTTTCACCTTGGCTCCTACTTTCCAGAATGTATCCTTGGAATACAGTGACCGGCTTCAGTTGTTAGGCTTAGAGATTTCCTCGAACCTCAACTTTGGTCGGTTCATTGAGTCCAGAGCAAGAGCAGCAGCAGCAAAGCTTGCCGTTCTTGCGAAGGTTCGGCAGTACTTTACACTGGGACAGCTTTTTGTTTTATACAAAGCACAGATCCGGTCGTGTGTAGAGTACTGTGGCCACATATTTGCTGGTGCCGCAAAGTCTCATCTTGCGGTTCTGGACTCAATTGAGAGGCGAGCAAAAAGGATCATTATAGGCGATCCCGAATTGGTTGAAGCCGACCTCCAAAGCCTTGAACACAGACATAGAAGTGCTAGCCTCTCGAATTACACGATCTAATTCCCTCGGCCCCCTTCCATCATCGGACTTTCCGACGCACGGCAGGAATCCATCCTTTTGTTGTGGACATTCCACCTGTCCGAACGAAGCGCTTTGCTTCGTCTTTTTTACTGCGTACAGCAAAGGATTGGAACAGCTTGCCTGCGTCGGTAGTTCCGACCGAATACAACGTGGATACATTCAAGAGAAGAGTGAATAGGCTGCTAGGGTAATGCGCCTTACCACCTAAGACTACATTCCACTTACCATCAGGTGAAATGTAGTCAAGCATTGCCCTAGATTATATAAAAAAAAAATTAAAAAAAATTACCTTGGTTTTAAGAGGTAAATTTTTTTTAGTGTTATAAAGACCGAAGAGTTTCGGTAACTTTACGGGACAACTTTATTACCTGTTGGTGCCGACTCATCGTATTATCTATGTATAACCCAAAATTCTTAACAGTCAAGGAAAAGGAATTATGTTGCCATTGTATTGATGGTAAACTTTTAAGATCGGTTCTAGCCAAGAGTCTAGAGCTTCTAATGACTATGGCCTGACACTTATTGGGATTGACTGATACGCCAAATTTGTGTGACCATTGACTCAACTTATTCAGATTGTTGTTAATAGTGCAGATGGCAGTTGGAAGGTCAACGATCTTTGGATTGCAGATAGATCTGGAGGTCATCGGCACACAAATGATACGAATAGTTGAATTTAGGAACAAGTGTATTTATGAATAAGGAAAACATTATGGATGAAAGTATTCCGCCTTGTGGCACTCCAGTCACCATGTCAGCCCATTTGGAGGTTGCATCCCCTGAGCGAACTAACTGTTGGCGGCCACGAAGATAGGACGAAAACCGTTTGATAGCCGATGAACTGAATTTAGAAACGGATAGGATTGCGATCAGGATTTCATGGTCAACTGTCTTAAAAGCATTTGAAAAATCTACCAGCACTAAAACTGTTATATTTTTATTATCCATGCCAAGTCGAATATCATCAGTTACTTCAATGAGAGTAGTATTGGTTCTGTGGCCAGGGCGGAACCCAGACTGATATTTACTAAGTAGGTTATATTTTGAAATGTGAGAGGAGATTTGCTTATATACTCAGGCTTCTAATATTTTTGAGAGCAATGGCAAAATAGAGATGGGCCTATAATAATTTGGGTGAGTAGGTTGAGGGATTTTAGGTAAAAGATGCACAAAAGCTTTTTTTTCCAAATATGGGGGTAATCCCCAAAACTTAGAGAAATGTTAATTATATGAGTGATTGGTGATAGGAGGTAATCAAAAACGTTGGATATCAAAGAATTGCTAATGTCGTCACAGCCCACGGCTTTAGATTTATTTTAGGAAATGGTTTTCTTTACTTCATCCTCTTCGATAGATGTGAAATAAAAAGGAGGAATAACTGGGCTTTGTATTGATGCAATAAAGGAAAGATTTTCCGAAAGAATTTTGCGGTCCAATTTTAAAATAGACACAAAATGATTATTAATATCATCTACGGTTAGAGAAGAACTACAATCAGAAGTGGTGGTTTTGCATATACCCATGGAATTAAGAAATTTAAATATGTCAGAAGGAGAAGAATTACTTATATTAAGATGGATATAACGGCGTTTAGCTGTACGTATCATCTGGTTACACAGATTTCTCACAATCTTGTAAGCCAACTTTGAGGAGTTTTTAAAAGTCTAATTCCATCCATTTTTCCATCCATCAATTTTTAAAAGTTCTAAATAAACGATTCCGCTTTGCTATATTAACCCGGATAGTCTTAGTCAGCCAGGGTGCCAGGGGTCGTTTCAGTTTCACTGTTTTCAATGGGGCATGCACTTTGTACAACTTGAGAACGTTATTATTCAAAAGGGACACTTTGTCATCGATATACATATATATATAAATTCTAGGATGTCACAATTATTTAGACATACATTATACATACACTTGTACATACTTGATACACTTGTCCTAGTTAAATACATATTGGTTAAACTACTTTATTTCACTTATTTGTATTATACAAATAAATGTATTATTATTTTGTACTATGCAATTATTAACAATTATTGTTCTTAAGTAAGTATATTTTAATTTTAAAATATTATATAATTAAATATATATTTTATTATTTACTTTATTATTTTTCATAATTATACAAAATTTATTCAATTGTTTATTTTCTGGTCTTAATTAATTACGACTATTAAGCTTTAAATTTGCAAGGCAATTAGATTGTATTTGTTGCTTAAAATATGTGTTTGTATTTAATTATTTTAAATAACTTATTCGCCATCAAATGTTAATTATTCTAAAAATAAACATCGGAACTGTAAAGTTTTTTTCTTTTGAAATAAAACAATCCTTAAAGAGTTAACGACAATCTTCCCACTTGGTTTGAACCTAGAAAGATATACAAATAATTAGAGCTTTCGTTTTGAGAGGCGGTTGACCTTTTAAATACAGGAAGTGGGGGAAATGATCGATCCGTCACATGGCCTTGTCAGCGCCTACGCATTTCCCTTCGTCACAATATCCTCGTTAATGACAGAAGTGAAAAACAAATTTTGCAACCTTGGTGCGTTGAAACATAATATTTAATGATATATAATAATAAATTAAGACACACCCCTAAATAAATTGTTTTGTTTACTGTATAAATAGTGATGTTGCAACTTTGTGTATCGCTTTTGATATACCTATTTTATTAGTAATGTAAGTAAAAATCATTTTATTATAAGTATCCAAGAATAAATTACGTACCACATATTTAAGAATCACTTAACATTGATAAATGATTCTTGGAAAGTTCAAGTTTGTAGCGAAATAATATATTCGTTAATGTCTTCTTCTATAGTAAACTATTTCTTTTTATATTCTCGTTGCTCCTTTTATTAATTTTGTTTGAATGAGTTATGTTATTTAAATTAAATATGAAAAAAAAACTGGTAGATGATGCCATCTAACGGGAAAGAAACAAGCTGTTAGTAATGTAAGTGTAAAAAGTAGTACTTTAGGTACAATTTTGTTGTTCGCTCCTTTACACAGATGGCGCTAACTAACTTACAATTTATTATCGTTTGTAGTAATATTATATTTTCTTTTCCGTAATGTAACTACAATAAAAATATGTATTAGTAGATCTTACATGTCTTACAAAGAGTGCTTGACGAAAATAATGTATCTAGGCTATTATTAAAAAAAATACTCTAAAGAAGAGAAAACAGATTAGGCATCATGTTTGATGGGTTTTATGTAAAAAGAACTCATACCTACCACTTTTTTTTCTAAATTATAGTAGAAATATTTAGTCATGCAACATTTTTTGCTAAATTATAGCACAACACTGAAATTACGTCATGAAGATGCCAATCTTAGTCAATCATAGCTTTACAGCCTACAGGTCCTAACCTCAGATCGAATTTACACTTATTTTAAGCCGTATGACATTTAGCTATGGTATTAAAACAAGGTCAAAGAAGGGTGGTTTTTATATACACCATCGACCTACTTAGATAGAACTACTGGCGCCGGACTTTTATTAACATGCCTGTTCTATTGATAAACCCTAAAGGAGTCCTATGACTCTTGATATATGTTTCTATTTTTTTGGGACAATGATCATGTTATATTTCTACTCTATCTTCGTATACTTCTCCCTTTCGCATTGAATTCGGTTTCCTTAAAGAATTCAGAGGTAGTTGTATAATTTTTTGTTTTTTATATATTTTTTTAATAATATTGCTTACTATTATTACAAAAAAAAAAACATTTTTAGTTGTCAATTCACTTAATTTACTATCCAATATTTACAGTTTTTTCCGCCAAAGAACATCGAGAATTCTTATCAGAACATTAAATAACTACATATCTTTTGCACAGAAAACTAGTAAAAATCATAGTAAATGTGTATAAGAATGAAAAACACTACAATTATCTGTAGCAGGAAAAAAAAACAATATTTTACAAAGAACAAAGAGGTAATAAATTTATATCTAGGTATAAGATGAGATCAATGATTGGTAGATAATAAGATTTATATTTCACTATTTCCCGTTTGTGGAAAAACAAGCTAAAACTTTGATTTATCTTTGGTAAACAACCAAAATAAGTGTTATAGCCTTTTCTTGTGTATTTTCTTCAACTGAGCTCAGATTATTCTTTAATATACTTTTTTAACTCTATATATTATTTATAGTGAGAAATATATAACTTGCCTTGTCTTGTTTATTTTTTTGCATTACATATAAAAATAAATTCCAGAACACACAAAATTTACTTCACCGTAAGGTATACCTACACTTTATTATTTTTTATCACATGGTTTTTCCTGCTAATTATAAATACTTCGTATTTTCAAACATAATAAAAAGAGATAAAAATTGTCTTATTGTTTAAAATTAAAAAAATCCCCACAATTTAATAATAATAATTTTACAACAAGCAAAGAGATATTATTGTATATAATATCAAATGAGTCAACGTTAGAAACGATGACACATTTAAATGAAACACTAACTATGTTAGTTCTTACAACTATGTTAATTAGTTTAGTGAGAGCTAGTCTTTAGTACTAAAAAGGTAAGCATACTAGTACACGAGTTGAACCCAATGAAGAATATCCATGTTATTTTAGTATAAAATAAAAAGTTATAAAGCAATCAACTATAAATAGAATTAAACCTTGAAGTAATACAGATGTTGATCGCTTACGTAATTGGGTACCTAAATGTCACCTGTTCGCCCCTTTATTTATTAGCTTTACGTAGTTTTTTTTGTTTTTATAGGTGCGAGTTTGAATATAATTCTGTTTAGGATATACCAAAAAAAAACTGTATAAAACATTCTTAATTCGAATGGCAAATCAGGAGCATGAACTTATAATATAAGTATTGTTCTTTCATCAATAGCACGCCAACTTTATAATATTTATATGATTTATAATTGAACTCTAAACAGTTTATAAGTAAGTTATTCAGTGCCATAAGGTTAATACGCAGCATTTATTTTTCAATCTAAGTTTAATTGAGTTTCGATGGCAATAAAGATTTTAATACAGTCTTACCTGAATAAGTCATTGTAATGGAATAGAAAATAAATCCTGTTACCTAAATCCAGGTCTTATAATGCGAATTTCGTGTTTTCTTGCAATATTTTATCGGAAAAGCAATTACAGGTTTTGAATTAATGGAGGCGGCCTAATTTTATATACCTATAATCTCATGAATAGGTTTGAACCTGAACACATTTAATTTGATTTCTTAATAATATGTACTGTATTTGGGAATATTTTATATTGGCATTAAATGTTGGTACTTGGTAACAACTTTGTTTATCAAACTACCCTCCAAGGTGTTAGTAAAAAATTACGTATGATCACTTAAAACATACACATTTTCTTATTTTTCATAAATAGCCGAAATCTTTTTTTGTGCTTTTCTGTGAACATGTGAAAAGAAGTATAAGAATTTTAATTATTGGCTTATGGAGAAGAAATTTTTAAATCAGACGTAAACAAAATAATATTTTCTTACATTTGCACGAGTACACATTTAAATGAAGTTATTTTTAAGGATCTAACTCGCGTATAATTGGACTTATATTTAACATTATAAACTTTAAATTGAACCCGACATCTCGGATGACTTGCAGCAATGGTGTTAATGGGAAGACGAGGTGTCTGTCAGTAACTCGGTTAATTAGTGATGTACATCCAACGGTTTCCATGATTCTTGGATTCAGGATGCATAAAAAACACACTAAGAGGATTCCAGGTAATTAGTATTAATAATAATTAAGATTGCAATAGCTTCGCGAATCACTCTTGGTATGAAACTGTGTTCCTTAGACAGGATTTATGTTTTATCAAATCTGATGTTTTTATTGAGCTTGTCTATAATGCATTCACATATTGTAGACTTTGATGTTACATACCTATTTTTAATATTCAACAGGTATGTGTTTTTTAACTTTTGTACCGACGCTCCTCTTTGTTTGAACTAGACAAGAAATCAAGAAAACAAGAAATCCTCTTCCTAGAATAACTCCTGATTGTGTATTACATATGTTATTACAGGATACTTTCAGTTTCTTAGCATTCAGGTCACAAATCGGAAAACTAATTGTAATCAATATATTTATTATGTAATTTTTTTTAATAATTTAGGATGTAAGTACTTAAGATGAGACTACACAAATATTTGGCAATTATTTGTTTTTTAAATTCAGGTACGAAAAAAAATTTTGTTACAAAAAGATCCACGCTTTTATTTCCGGTTTGGTGAACTTTCAAATATTTAATCATTAATTAAAGTATACGCAGTGACAGAATCACGTCAAATAACGACAAAATGACGACATAGACAAGGTGGCTTTAAAAAAATCTTCAGACGAGACGATGCTTCTGAGCATTCCATGGACTCACCGTGCGGGTGCCGGGCCCATCGCGTTGCAAGGAGAGGAGTGCAAGCAGTGCCTGGGACTTGCGACCCAGCAGTAGGTTTAAGGGGCCCCTTTATTATACGCAAAAACGCTCGTCTTCACCTTCTACTCTCCTCACCCTAATTAACCAAATTTGGGAAGAACCATTATGAGGCGGCACCAGAGCCGGCATTAGTAATGCCGCCTTTGAAATACGTTCTAGAAATGAACTGATGCTAGGTCAAGAAAGGTATTTAAGTAAGATATAGAGAGATTTTGCTGTTTTACCTCTCGCTCCCACTTCTACCGTGTACAAGCTAAATATAAATTTATTCCTGGACAGTTCGTTAGTCAGTTCGTAATACTTATTAAGCTAAATGTGTGATCCCTGGGGATGTTTGTTTCCCAGGGCACAAGTGAACTCCACAAGTATCACGCGCCTCAGATGTTTCGAATACAGGAATAAGTCCGGTCTGGATGACGAAACACCAACATCCCCAGGGACCTTGTAATGCCTTTCATACGTGTCTATCATGAGAGTCCTTGAATTCTTTTCGAAAGCGCAAAATAACAGGAAATATTCATATTTGGTTATTGTTTCAGTTCCAATGATTATTTACTTTTAGTAGCAAGTAATATAAATACAGCCAGCAATATGTATCGAGTAATATGTACCCTCATGATACAACCTTTTGATATTTAGTAGTATTGACATCAGTTTGGTATCTGCATATGCCCATTTTGAACGAACTTAACGTAATGTGAACATTTTAAAACTACTTGAGCTATTAACACATAATATGTTCGTATGATTAATTGCGCAGTTTTTTTTTATATTTATGCGTATCAATTAATATTAAAATCTTGAGCAATTGAGCTACCGTATCCCAACCGATACGGTACAGGCAGGCACGCGACATGCTATATTAATTTGAGTGACTTAAACGTCAGGAAATATAGGCAAAGCTTGAATATTGAGTAAGTTAGTAATAAGAATAAGTTGTAAGGCGATTAAAGTGCCACTACCCATTATTTTACCTAACCGTTCCTAGTCACGATCGGTCCTATATAAATTATATCAAGAATTACATTATGTCTTATTAGGTTCGGTTCATTTAAAAAATATGATAGTTTTTACGCCTACGACGCGTTTTTGCATAGACAACGAGAGTTTAGATAAGAATCAATTATAATTAATATTCTCAATAGTTTTAGGTTTGAGATATTTATATTGTATAATATAATTAATAATATATTTGTATATATGACTAACACGAATGTCAAAAATACAAACAAGCTATATAGATACATAATAATATAGCGTACGTAAATTTAAAAAGAGTGTGACTACGTACCTGCAGGGCACAGTACAGTACGTATCTACGTGACAGCTGGTGGCTAGTGGCTGCCTACGGTCTTATTCAACGACAGAGGAATCACAAGAACGTTATCTGATTTTTTTGCTTTAGGACTTATTTTTTAAACTTGAAATTTGTAATGCATTAAAGAAAGTTTATCGATAACCACATATAAAAGAACGCCACGCATGCATGGTGAGAAAGGTATTTTAGGTGGAAGCGTACAACATGATAACGTAAATCAGTGTCAAGAACCTCATACTCTTTACAAAGTTCTTCTAAAAAATCTCCGGAATAATTGCTGTCCAAAAAAAATACAATAAACTAAACAAGATTCAGTTAGTCACAAGGAAGAAACTTCGTCTAGTAAAGTCTGATTAGAAGACACAAATTGTTTCGTAACTCGTTATCGAAGAACTTTTATGCCCTGCCTATTGAGAAAGCTATTGATCCACTTGCATAAACTCTCCGGATGCCCATAGAAAGGTAGCTTTAAAGCTACTTGATTCATATACGAAGACTGCCAGGCCATCTCCCTTACTTTCAATGGACCATCACTTATGGTGATCAACAATGACCATCCATTTTACCTGTTGCCCCATCATTGATTAACTTACGTTTACCTATGTATTCCTAAAACGGGAAGCTTATAATACTCTCCATTATTTTCCATAAAAATGATGGTAACTACTATAGGTTTAGGTAGAAAGATGGTATGGCCAAGGGCTAATTTCCACGTGTCGGGGACTACTTTTCATGTTGGGCAGCTAAACTTATTAGCCGCGGAGTCAACTCTGGGGCACTTGTTTTGTTCACGATTGTATCCGAACGTGCAGGAAGAAAAGAGGTGGCTGTACACCTTTTTTCCTGAATACAATATCGGATCCAGTATCCAACATGAAACCGCAGGATTAGCAGAGGCTGTGTCAGGGGCCAACGCGATCATTCTAAATCGAGATTGAGGCAATAAAAGTGCTATAAAGATATATAAAAGATCAGCCCTAGTTCCGTATAGGCCAAAGAGTCTTTCTCAAACAACAACGACGGGAACGAGAGCTGCCTATGAGAAGCAGCTTTTGAGAGTAGAACTGACCCGATGGGCAGCTCACAAGTGGTTTGCCGAGGTTGACGGCATTCTTGGACTGACCACATTTAACGTTGGACGAATCTGGAGACACTCTTGTATTTCCTTTTAAGATCTCGATAACTCGAATCGCAGTGAGACAAGTCCGTATCGTAACAGTACAGTACAGTACAGTACCTGCGCGTGACTTAAATAATGTATAGATTTACATACTTTACAGATTTTGCCAGGTTCCTACTAATACAATACAGATTCCAAACTTTGCTGTAAAATATTATAAATATATATTTAAATGATTGGCTGAAATGGCTATGATGATCATTTCAATAGAACTTTTGTAACTTTTTGTAACTAGCCTGGCTGATGATTACAATGTAGGTATATTCTGAATTTAAGACAAACCGAAAGTTCGTTAAATTTATATGATGATTTTATAACTACTTTGTTATTGTATTTTACATACCCATTAACCATTAATAACCAATTCTCTATTATTTTATAAGGTACCAAATACCAATAGTATCATAATTTATGTTCATCGGGGTTGATTTCAAATAATAATTCAAAATGGCGTCGTCATTAATGTAATTTATTCGGATCTGGGGCACGGGAATGTATTGTGTGTAAAGTTCATAGCCAAGCTATTAAAATCCAAGCCAGCTCATAAAACCAAGGGAACTCATTTGCAATATTAAAAGAATCTAACCAAGTAAGGCGGATTTTACTGCAATTACCGTTTCTCGACGTTTCTATACAATTTAATTTTTTCTTTTGTTTCTTTTGTTCAATAAATACTTACAGAGTTGTATAGAAAAATTCTGTTCCCACGTTAGATCCAAAGTGTTTATGCTGTATAAATAATAATTTATCAGATTGATTAGATTTAAAATTTTAGTTTTACAATAATTCAATTATTATTATAACGAATTAAACATATTTTAAAAATAGTTTCTAAAAATATATTTTTAAATTCTGTTTGGCAACTATCATGAATATAAACATTTGTGAGCAGTGAAATGAAAAGTTGGATTTTTCTTTTCAATGAAATACTTTAGATCTTGAACTTTATTTACGGGAAAAGTTGTATTTATAACTAGCTTTTGATTGCGAATTCACTCTGTTAACAAATCGTATAAAACTTCGTTTTATAAATAGGCTAGAGATGGATTTCTATATGAAGGTAATGAAATTGTTACTTACTACTAATACTACTACTTACTAATACTAACTAATAAAATTGAAGCCACATGGGGTTGGAATTTTAAAAATCCTTTCGTAATGAACCTCATAAAAGGTACTTCTAATTTGTTCAAGACTGAGGATTGATTTCATATCTCCATGCCAATCCCGAGTTAAGAGTTTGGTTTAATCTTTATTTAGGATACTGAATATTAGCTTATATATTACACTGAATTTATATGCGATGTGAAGAAAATATTTTCATTTGATTATATCAAACCCTAAACAATTACTTAATATAATAAAACTGGATTAGTCATAGACTACAAATTGTTCAAGAAGATCCAATGACATAACTGTCAATAAACCTTGACCTAAGACATGTCTACACAGGCTAGTAAAGATTTTCATTGTGTCTGTAAGTAAAGAAATCATTATACCCAAAACTTTGTCGAAATAATTTGTGAAGTTATGTAATAAAAAACTTTGTGATAGCAATTCGGAATTGTTGACAAACAACGTTACGAAGCATACCATAATATTTATAGCTTAGTGTTCCATAATGTCCCCAAAGATTATACGATCCTATATTGACTGTGTTTGTTTGTTTGGAGATACATCGTTGTAGAGTACGATTAGAGACTTATCATTTTGTAAACATTAATTTACCAAAAACGTTAAAAAACTTGTTTAAAAATAAATTAATCTGTTTTCTTATATTTATATAAATATAGAATGAAAATAAACCGATACGGGCAGGGATTCCGACCCGCGACTACTGGGAAACCGTCCCGTCGCTCTACCAACTGAGCTACCGTATCGCTGTCTATCTCGGTGAATTAAGCATTCTATATGTGATCGTCTTTAACAAGACGGTGGTGACATCTATTAAGCTTCTTTCGAAAGTCCTAAGCAATGTTTCTAACTTTGCAGTATAGATAAACATTGAAAAGATGCACCTACGGAAATAAATGCGACGGGACGGTTTCCCAGTAGTCGCGGGTTCGAATCCCTGCCCGTATCGGTTTATTTTTCATTCTATATTTATATAAATTTAAATAAGCTTAACATGGCTATACATGTTTATAGATATTTTCAAATATTAATCTGTTAATTAATTAACATCCAAGGTACTAATTGCTGTAATTACAAAATGGTCGATTAAGATTGATGGTGAAAGTGAAAAATTGCCTCGCGCCGGAAATGTTAGGTTATGCAAATCATAGCAAAAGGGGTAAGGTTTGATTTATGACATTAACATAACATAATTAACGCAAGGAGGCAAAATGGTTTTTTTATAATAAAAGATAATAATAAATAAAGAATATAAATTATGATTTTGGTACTCTCTATATTTAGAGTTTTGTATCTATCAGACTACCTGTTAACCTATTTCAAATAAGAAACAGACTTACATTCAAGAAAATAACGGTCAATAAAGAAATCAGAGGTCTGTAGTAGTGATCTAAATGATACCATGTGTGTTTATTAAAGGTACTGGACCGTTAGGTTCACGTAACAAAGACTAGAATCCATATTGTAAAGTACCTTCAAAAGATGCTAGTATATATTACTTATAAAAATTCAAAGAAGAAACAGTGACCTGTACTTAAAAATAAAATAGATTCCAGACCTATAATTGTTTTCCGTTCTCTGGGTTTTTACTTATTGCTTACATTGTACGTTGTGATATATTTTGTAACAATGTTGAGAACTGTTTAACAATGTACTTGTAACAATTGGTACAATTTCTTTTATTTAGAAAATAGCTGTGTTAACTTTAATGTTGTACACAATGACAGACAAGTACTAGTTAGTACAAACTACAAACTAAACTAAAGAAAGACCAAAATAAATGAACAGAAATGGTAAAACATATTAAATTTTAAATGTCTCTCAAAAAATATATACATATATTTATATATTTTTGATATTCTTCTAAGTTATAGTTTTATTATGTATGGATACAATTTATCAGGATTTATCATCTATCCTGAAAGTATTTATGTTAGCTTGTATATCTGAATTGTTTTAGGTACGTTAATTATTACATGAATTATATGGAGTTTAGCCCACAGTTTAAACATAAAAGGGACATTACAGTTTCCGGTGTAGACTTCTTATCTCTGAAAAATAGACGGTTTGAGAAATTAATATGCTTGTTTGGTGCAAATAGAAACCAATGGGTTTACATGATGTTAAAACTGTTCTTTTGTAATTCACATATGTGTACCTATTTGTACAGACGAACGCATTTACTAGAATACGAAATTTATCATCTAAGTCCCTTATTCTAATAATTTTGTTAAAAAATTAAAGCACTCGAATAAAAAAAATGAGAAAAAAAAATGTTATGTATGACTAAAGAAATATTGTTACAATGGTTAATAAAATACCATTATAGGTATCTGAAAACAAATTCAATGACATAATGTGTAATGTCAATTGCCATTGTGTCAATTGTAACCTTTATACCACCTCTGAGAATGTGTCATCTCTTAACTACGTTCAATAATACGACAATTCTCAATACAGAAGGTCTCTAACCTGGAATTTCCTCCTTGGTTTGTTCTTTTATTGTGAAGCCATTGAGAAGGGTTGATGATAGTAAAAACAAAAAGTAAAGTTTGTTTAGTAGAATGAGACTTTTTTAGACAATTTTTATCTGTACTACGTCTGTAAATGGATTCTGTTTTTAATAGTTTAATATAATAAAAACATACTTTTAAAACGGTCCAGCGACTTCAAAGGATAAAGCGATCTAACATACAAAGTATTAAAACTTTCCTATATACTAGTATTTATTACCATCAGTGGGTGAAAATATAGAGTGACCATGTGTTCTAAATAATTTATAATAATTTCCCTTATACAATAAAAATGTGAAATGCCAAAATGAGCTTGATTATAATTTAAATAATAATAATGATCTTTAACTCTATCTAGTCATCTCTTATTATATTTCGTCTAGTCTCCTTAATAAAACATATTATGGTTATAATGAAAATAAATTTATTTCTATGTCAGAGTAAGTAAAAAAAATTGTAGTTAAAATTATACCGATTATTTTTTATGAAAACTCAAAAAAAAAACACAACTAGAGACCTCCTTCCACCTACTTAAATCACCTTACTGAAAGTAAAAATTAAAATCACATTGAAGATCGGATTAATTTGGTCAATAGGCACAGAATTTAGCAGATGAGCAAGTTCAGAGTCGCATTATGACTGTAATGAGAAGTCAATTAGTATAACCGAACACATAACACATGTGCCTAAAAGGAGGAACTAATTATTTAACAGACACACAATATAGAGCCAAAAAGCGTCATATAATTGTATGGTGATCCTAATCATTACAGTTTTTCAAATATTACGAGATTTAATCAAAAGACTAGACTTCAATAGATTAGAATTGTTAAATGTTCTAGTTCGTTTTGAATTTCAGCGACTCGTTTACACAATTCACATCAAGCAATATACGCTAGACTATATTAAAATTACAATAACGGCCAGACATTTTCTTTTACTGAGTTTGCTGAGTGTAACTATATTTAGTAGCATTACTAAAACATATTACTATTACTATTACATATTACTATTACTAATGTTCTTCCATGAAATTTCCTCTACTTTGTCCTTCAAATACGAGATTTAAAGTAATTATCAATGATTTACTTACGCGATGCGCTTACTATTCTAATATCATTTATATGATAGAAGCATATTCAGCTTAATTTGGAAAGACATTAACCATGCATTGCAATCATAATTTATAGGACACTTTCTCAGAAGGCTTGAAAGCAGATAGAATATTAAATAAACTAAAATGTGTATGTAAGTGTTATAGTTACATGAACCTTAAATACTAAAAAAAAACTGAATTTCTAACAAATGAGGGACTTGTTAATATTTACTATAACATAACAAAAAAATATTATATTATTACGTTTCATACCTTTTTTAAATTTGAATTTTGAGTAAATATTTATATAGGATTGCTAGCAATATTAAAAAAAACATTCGTTATGAACAATAATAAATATCCGAAAATTGCACAAATGATGCACACCCTAGTTTCGGTGTAAATTCGTCCGTCGGCGACGCACTGTCGACGAGTGGGTCGGCCTCTCAGTCTCGATCATCCGCCCTTAGAGTCCGCTCGTTATTTGAAAAACAGAAGGATATTATAGAAATATTACACCATGGCCCGAATTGGATTAACTTTGTGCCTAGCCACGGTCCTGGCCCTAGTCGAAATCGGTATGTTGTTTTCTCCAAATTTTAAAATTATAACGATTTTTAATTTTAGTCGTTAAATTAACCGTTACTATTTATTTACCTCTCTATTTACCAATACTCAAGATTTTCTTTTTGAAATGTTTCAAGCATAGGTAAATAGTTAGCAAAGATATAATAAAATAAGGTTGTTTATATTTAACTTTAAATATATTATTGTAAGATCGACAAATAACAGTGATAAAGACTTAAATTATAATTCAACTTAAAACAGTTTTGATAAAACTTGTTTTTTTTTTTTGTAAGAGCTGCAAAGTTTATCTTTAAATTTTAAATTCGCTCCAGTTTATGTTCAAATTACCTAGTAAGAATTTTTTTATTTATAAAATAACAAAAGGGCATACATTTATTTGTATGTCAAATAGAATAACTATTTTTATTCGCTCTTTTTTGTTTATTTATTACTCCCATTGAACTGTAGCTCTAAACGCATTCTGATATCTGACTTAGTGTAGTTTTTCTTACGAAATTCTATGCATTTATCAGTTTAAAGAGATAATAGGTACTTTACTTAAACATTTGGTGATTCATTGATTGATTCATCAATTAATGTAGAGCTAAAACTTCAATCAATGAGAAATACCCTTAATTTACTGGGCAATATTAATTATCTCGGACAAAATCGCAAGCAAACTATACCTAAACATTTCTATTAGGTTAGCTAATTAAAAAATCTTATCCAATTGAAGCAATTGGTCAAAGTGTTAGAAATTACTGTGTCGGTGAGTCAAACTGCTAGTAGAGTTTAATAACCCTATTGTAGATAATTAATGTAGGTACTTTTAACTTAAATCACCTAAAGACTGATTAAAGTATTGTAAAAAAATACCTTAATCGATATTAATATGGTTGTTTTTAAAGAAACGTTATCAACCGTGAATTTGGAAATTTTAATTTCATTAAATAGGGTTATTCATTAAAAATCCATTATCATTCATCTGATATACATAATTTAGGTAATTAAATTTCGTGATATCATATATATATATATCATATGTGTTCTAGTTTTTCGTTAGCAAATACATATATTCCAATTAGTATTATACAATTCCAACTATGTTTTGTTAAGTATAAAAAAGATATACTTGCCAAATTCATTATATATAGAAAATATAATTTATTCTTCTTTCATTGTACATCAGCATGTATTAATATTGTATGACGTCATACATTAAAATATTTTATTCATAAATCTTATTTGACAGTTTGGTAGTTTGTACGTAAAGATCATCCTGAAAACTACTTATCGAATTTCAAATTTAGAACGGATCTTAGCAGTATATAGGTTAAATATAATTTCGTTAAACTTAAAGGAGTTTTCTTGGTACTCAATTTATTAAACAAGTTATTAAAGAACAGCTCGAATAGGTTTTTTTACGACGTCGACTTTGTAATCGCGATGGAGTCACGTCAAAAACTGGAATTAAATACATCGTGCTTGAAGTTTCGAGAGATTATTATTCATCTTAATAATAAATATTCACCGTCTCTTCGTAGATATCATTACAACAATAGTTAATTATATTTATGATATCATCTTAAGTTAGTTTCTAAATCTCATATTAATTATTAAAAGTTAAACTTCGATCCAGTAAGCTCTAAATAATTGTATCTACTGTAATTGTTTGTAATGTAATTTAAGTTAAATAAATATAACTTACTAAAAGGTTAAAAACCAAACTTATTACTATCCATTAAATATCCCAATATACTAAAAAACAGGGTATGCCGTTATTTTTTTCTATAAAAACAAAATTTCGTAGATTTTATAAAAAAAACTCATATACATTGGTATTTATTGAAATTATTGCAATAATTACTACATAATTACAATTTGTAAGTTTATTATTCTTTTTTGAACCATGTGCATTAGACAATATGGCATTATTTTTAAAACGCGTGTTTGCAAGACATGTTATGATCAACTCCCAGAACAGAAGAGAATATTGGTTTTATTGAACCGATCGATAATACTCAAGGATTAGAAATTTATAAGTCTTCAGTGTCTTACGCATACTCAACCGCTTTGGCTGCGCTCCAGATCTTTAACGAGAGCACAACAGCTCCTAGATGGCTCCATACATAAACATCTTACAGACTCCTAGTACTAGGACGACGTTATTACTACATACTGCTCCCTCCACTACACAATAACTGCTTTACACAGTTTAAGATAACAGAAATTTATGAATATTTGTCACATTAAAAAATTATGATTGAGCCGGGTAAAATATCGTAAACATTGTTTTAATTTTTTACCATAAATTACGTATTTAAAATGACTGGTACTACAATAATAATATAAAAAAATATTTAAAGCAGTTGTTTGTATTAATCACTTTAGGTACGTAGTTTACACCTAACATGACACACTGTATGTATTTATATTGATAATTGTCATTACCTACCTACGTATGTATGTATGTATATTCATCTTAATAATAAATATATGAATCCCTGTATTGTCCACGAGGTAAGGATATAAGTACACATTGCATCTATAATAATTTTGTTATGATATTAGAAAAAAGCAAATTTCTATTATTTTAGGAGTACTTATTATACATTAGTTTCTTTTAAATGTTATTGACTATTTATTATTTATTAATTTTAAGATTTCTTTATACTTATTATATACTTCCCAAACTACATTGAAGTGATATGTTTCGGAAAAACTAATCTGATGTCAGCCTAACCATGAAGATAATATATTTTCCTGTGTACAAAAAGAGAACAGTAATGACATAGCCATATACGAGTACGTTCAAGGTAACACATACCATAGTTGACATCACTGTATACTTGAGAAAAAATATAATCGTCTCGAGACAGGTAAATAAACATTGTAACAAAGAGTTGCTTTTTACCCGTCGTGAGTCGTGACTAACCACTAAAGTTATATCTAGTTACTTTTAATTAACACTATTTTGTAAATATTAGAGTACTTCTTACTTAGTACAAAGTTTATAGTTAAATATAGTTGCAGTACTGATCTAATCGTTTTGATTTAACTCTATATATTTATGGGTCACAATATTCGCGTGAAAACTCTTAAATCTTTCTTTTCCGATACGTCGCCAACTTTCAGGACTATTAAGAAGATCAGAAAGTTATTGTCTATCAAATAAAGTACGACTCGCCAGATATATATATATTAATATTGAATGCTACTGTCATTCAGACGCTCTACCAAAAATTGTTTTGCTAAATTGAATTGTATGCAATAAGAGACATTACTTTTAATAAAGTTTCCATTTTATTAAGATCCACTAACTTATAAACCGTTCATCAAAATATATTTTATATTTGGATCAGAACGGTCAATGTATTGTATAGAAATATGAATATTTACATGAACCCACACTATTACGACAGCAATGTTAATGTGGTTAAATTTGGGAGGTCGCCAGGAGATAAAAAAAAACAATACAAGAAAAATACTTACCTCGTAACTTAGACTTAATGTAGCTTTGAAAGATGACTGGGCGTTACTTATCTTTTATATGTCCTGTAATCAATATAAGCAATACATTCGAGAAGTACAATATCAAGTTGTTTTTTCTTGCTTTTAACTTAATGATGCTTCACAGATCTATTTATTCTATGAAATGGTTATATTTAGTTAAATTTTTTTTAAATAGAAAAGATAAATTAAGCTATCGATTTTTATTTACATGAAAAATAGAAAAGATACATTCAGAGATTCAGAGCTATAGATGGTTTAATAAAGCTATTATGAAATCTCTATTTTTGTTCTGATAAGGAAAAATCTGGACGAATTGAAATAAAACGTGTTATGGTAACAGCTTTTTTTTTCCGAGTTCCTTATACTCTTACAATACTTCATAGTTCTCAAAAATCACGAAAAAAAAAACGTTTTTAGGGGTTTTTATTTTGTATCACAGTATTTTATTGACTATTTTTGATATAATATGAGAATTAAAAAGACGAAAATTACGAAAAAGAAACCTTTATAGGGGCTTTTATTTTTTTTCACAGTATTTTATTGACTATTTTTGATATAATATGAGAATTAAAAAGACTCTACAATAATCTGATATAAAAAATAGGTACAATTAAGTAAATTATTCTAATTTAATCTATGATGTTCTCACGACTACAAGCAATAACTATTTATAATTCTATCTAATACCAATTAATTGACTTTAATGATATCGAGGAAAAATAAAATGGGTTTTTTTTTAGAACTTACAAAGTTATTATAGTTATCTCTTTTACAAAATTATCTTAATAGCACTATGAAAGTCCCAACATGTATAACGATAAGTCAAACAATACTATAGTAGAATGTCAGTTACACTTTTAAAAACAAGCAGTTTATATTCCAACTAAAGCTGAGGATCTCGCCTACGCAGATTACTGATCAATTGCACAATGTTTACCAAAGAAACAACATGTTTATACAATTCGAAATAACAGACGATAACCAAACGGGTTCAGACCTTCAAACCATTTCAAACCACGTATTTATTATTTTTAGCAATGACCTCACACTGCAAACATAGTTTTACGTAATCTTTATTATTGTAGATGTAGATACTTGTAACTCAAAGCAGGTGAATATTAGATTTGGAACTAACAATGTCAATCTCTCCAGAACAAACGAGAGAATAAATCTATAAATATAAATCGATTTAATGCCAATCCCTTTATGCGCGACAACAAATAATGTTTCTAGTCGAAGGTGACGCGTTCGATCATGGCCTAAATATATAAATGGTTTGTGATGATGTCATTGTGACATAACTATGCAAGCTGTAAGCATGATATAAACATGATATAAATAATAATCGATTATATCAATATTTATAATATAAGAATGTTTTATGTAAACTGTATGTCTGTATTGTTTTGAATCTAAACTTTAGATTAATGTAAGAATAGGTAGATTATTTATTTCTGTAATGTTAGTTCTAAATTTCCCATTGAGATTTCGATTTATTTATTAGAGAACCGGTTTAATAGACCGGCGTTCGTTAGGGTAGGGTAACCATTATCTAGATCTCAATTTTAAAAAAATGTCTGTTTGTCTTTATGCGTTCTTCATATCTTTCATTCCCAACAACGTTGCAATGAAAATTAAATTGCGACTACATTTACAACCATTTTTTGGAATAATTCTTGCATTAGTTACTAGGTAAATTCTATAAATGCTATAGCGTATAACTTAGTTATAAGTGCAAAAGGGAAATTACTTTGTATAGAAATGAAGAGAGATAGATAATAGAAAATAACTTAAAGTTAAACCTGTTCTATTATCACATATTATGACTATAATTAATAGCTTCGCATTATCAATCTATACACACGCAGATATTATATGAACTTGTTTATATTTACGAAGTTATAAACAATAGCTACAAAAAAGTTTACTCATAAAAATATATGATCCCACTTAATATAATAGAGGAAAACAATACAAAAATAGTCTTGTCAATATATTAGGGTCCATTGAGTATTTCATTACCAAACAACATAAATCTAACATAAAAACAGATATTATTAGAATGTTTATTTTTATTGTTGGTTGTATTCTCTTAATATTACATATGTATTATATTCGAGAACGTTCAAACTTCTTAAACGTCAAATTGTCATGTCACTTGTTTTCACCATTAATATGAAGGAGTTTAATTATTTTTGGTCTAAATAAAGAGTCTTTTTGTCAATCTAAAAATATATTTATTCTACAGAAGATCTATTTATTCTATAAATAACAAGAAAGTAACAGGAGACATTTATGCCGCTGACCTATTTCTCTATTACAATTTATTACTGGGACATAAAATTCGTGAGCTAATTCCTTTTCGTGACATTGCTATAACTCATATTTATACTTAAATATGTTTGAAGATTTATTATGTTTCCGTTCTATTGTTTTGGTTTTACGAAATTATTATTTCTTAATTTGTATACCTATGTAACTTTTAAAGTATCAAAAAAGTATTACCTTGAAATTGTTTTCGGTCCAAGTTAACTGTTATTATCAAATCTATGATTTTTCCTTTTTTTTTAAATTGTTACTCAGTGTATGTTTACGTATTTTTACTTATGAATCATCTTTAATATGTACCAGCTGTAAATAATGTTAGCGTAACGCGTAACTTATTGTAAATTTGAAGGCGGAATGTTTGAACAATGAACAACAACATTGAACATTGAATATACAAATAGTTACACTATGAAATACAATTCTTTTTTCTGTAAAATAATTTTAAAAGTATATATATTATATTTTAGTACAAGAAACGGTTACTTTTTCATACTTTTTTTTTAAATGTTCTTTACTGAGCAGACTGATTAGCGTTCAGGGCGATGTGGTATATTTTCTCTATACCTCTATAGCTTTCTACAACTTGTAAAATGCATCCACTTACTTATATTTTAAATAATACAAAACCTACAAAACTACATATTTTCAAACATAATTATTTGTTAACACTTGACAAAGAATTTTCAATCAACAACTTTTAATGGCCTGTAGGTATTTAACGATAAGGTGTAATTATTTATCCACCTATTTCGTCGACTATGAAAAATCTCTAAGAAATACTACCTAACAAGAGCTCGTTAGATTTTTAAAACGTATTATATATTTTCTTATTAGTTATTGTAATTTGTAAAACCTCTTTTGTTTTCTTTTCAGGTTCATGTCTTCAATGTTACCAGTGTAACTCTCAATCAGACCCAACTTGCAAAGATCCCTTCTCATCGTCTAAAAGTTTAATTGTAAGTATTCTGACATATATATTAAAAAATGTATGCCAGGACCTATTTGTGCTTTTCTTTAGCTCTTATTCAGGATATTTCGACTGGTGTAGTACAATCCAATAATACAATATAATAGTAGCAAAGATTGAAATAGTTGCCATGTTTTGTTTCGTTCATTTCAGTTCATTCGTTGCCTAGCTGTGTCCCCATATCCTACACCCGTTCCCAACATCTGAGGTCAAATACTTAGCATCAGGTCATTTAAGAGTTATAATTAAATACTAAAGCTAATATTTATCAAAATATTGCGGATTACTGTAATACTCAATGGTTTTTTTAAAAATGTTTTCATACTTTATCTCATTATCTCTAGAACTCAATATATTTCAGCAAATGTGCCGTTTATTGTTAAAAAAAGAAAATAACAAATCCGAGACTTGAATGTCTTATTTAAAAGAAAAAATAATTTAATTACAGGATTGTTCAACTCAAGACTCCGTGAATTACAATCGTCAATACTTGAGGGACATATTACCACGCGAACTGATTGATGCTGTGCTTGGAGCTCCTAGATACTGTCATAAAATTGTCATGCGTGAGTATCACGAAATAGTTAATATGATTTCCCTTATTCCTATTTGTACCAAGTAGGTCATTGTTCAAAACTTGTTATAACTACGACTTGGTTTCTGGACAAATGTATGTCCAGAAGTCCAAGAAGGAAATCAGGTATTCAAAAAGGTATTTAAAATAAATGTACCGAA
Organism: Napeogenes sylphis; assembly: GCA_959347405.1. Taxonomy (NCBI): domain Eukaryota; kingdom Metazoa; phylum Arthropoda; class Insecta; order Lepidoptera; family Nymphalidae; genus Napeogenes; species Napeogenes sylphis. Next base: position 4,959,270 of record OY365783.1, read on the forward strand.
TATGAAGTTAATTTTGTATTGTATTTGGATGTGATATCTAAAAACAGTGTTACAAAACAATTATGATAAAGACAGTGTTTAATATTGAAGTTTTATGAATTATGTTTTTTCAGAGAATGGAGCAACGATACGTACGTGCTTGGACGCGAACCCATCAGACCTCAGCCATTCGTGCAGTATGCTCAGCAAAATGCCCATTCAGGGTGACCCCAGCAAGCAGATGAAGACCTGCAGTGTGTGCGATAAAGATCGTTGCAACGGCGCTACTTCTGTAACCTTCTCTTTACCTTTAGCTCTTGCAGCATTCCTTGTTTCCTATCTCTACAGCAAGCAATAATTATCAAAAATAAATCCAGCTTCATTATAGCTTTTTGCTTAGTATTAAGAAGTTAATTTTAATAAAATATATTTTCAGAAGAGCCAGTAAATTTTATAACCACAGCTGCGCTATTATATCGAGTGTAAAATTTGGCAAACAAATTAAGTTCTAAATTAGTAATGCCGATTATTCAGAGAATTACTACTTATATTAATAATTAAGATTGTTGTCAATGTTATTAAATGAGGAAAGCTATCGGCATTTCTACATTTATTAAACCTTTGGCCTTAAATAAACATCCCGTCCAAGATTATTGTTCTTACCATTGCTTGTTAAAATAGTTTGTAATAGCAGTAGTTATACCATCTAAATGTTTTAAATGTAATTGTTGTAAGTTCTTATGTAAAGATAAACTGTTTTATGCATATTTTCTAGAGGTGAATGTTATGAGTTATAGGATACACGATTGTCATGAAAGAAATTATATTGACAGTGTTTTAGTTTTACCTACCTATATGTTTTGTATAAATTTAAAATTGAAACATTGGATGTTATTTTATTAAAATTAATATCATATATAAATTGATAAGCAAGAAGATGACAATCCACTTTTCGTATACAATAGTACAAGAATCATTAGTATGGTACTTTTTTGTAACATGACATATATTCACACATAACAGCGGCAGCTGTTAACGCCCTTTTACCACCTATGTTTTTAAAAAAATAATTACATATAAAAATGACAAGCATCATCGGTGATATTATGTTTGAATGAATAAAATTTATTAAGCATTTATGTTAGATTCGTGTTTAACCGTACTTTTAATGTATGTGTTTTTAATAAAGTTAACAAGAAAATGTTTTTTTATCCTCATCCATTTTAAAAGAAGGTGATAACATAGTTGCCTGACCTCTCTTGGGATTCGGAGCATAATTTTTCTTTTATAAGGTACATGTTAAACGGTGTAAAATATTTTAGCTTAGTATTGGAATTAACCTTTGTCACAGGGAAATTAAAAACTGAAATAAAGAACACAAGGTACACCCAGACTCGAAATATCATTCTGTGGATCAATGAAACCACAATAACGTGTGGGAATCGAATACGTTACCTTTGGTTCACCAGTGGAGGGTCAATAGATAACAGTTGCTTTTTGGTTTACATATCATTTGCGGTTGCGATTTATGTCAACCTTTTCAAATTCTACTTAAATTTACCTAAACTTAAGTAGAATTATTAGGAATTATTATTAGGGACCCTAGTATTAAATATATATATATATATATATATATATATATATATATATATATATAAACTCTACTTAAATTTACCTAACCTAATATATAAATATATATATATTAGGTTATTGTGGTTTCATTGATCCACAGAATGATATTTCGAGTCTGGGTGTACCTTGTGTTCTTTATTTCAGTTTTTAATTTCCCTGTGATAAAGGTTAATTCCAATACTGAACTAAAATATTTTGTGCTATTTTTATATTTGATATTTTCCATTCTCGTTAATTTTGGCGATATAGCTTTTTATATAGCAAAAATGCTTATATAACGATAAACGTTTAAACGGTACTTCTCTTTTTGGCAAGCAAGCATTCTGACATGTCTAAATGAGGTTCGAGGCATAAATGTAAACTGATATGGCGGTCGTTGCGCCTTTAATTCAAATATGGCGCGAAAAGGTTTTAATTCCAGAGTCTGTTAAAGTTGTACTGTCTTTATGTCCATCATACTTAAACCATTAGATATTCGCCATATTAAGGGTTTTAATCCTTGTGATATCTTTACAAAATTTAATTTATAGTGTCTTACGAATAGTTTAAAAGATAACCTTATAATAAGTTAACCTAACAAATCTTTGCGCAGGTTATTAACGAAGCTTAATGTTTTAATTTCATAATATTTTACATAAAAAGAAATGCTGGTAATGCGTTATTGTACAGTTTCTCAAAGTTTTTTTAACTATTAACGCATTAGAGATACAATTAATCCTTATAATTAGGAGAGTTTCACAAATATGTAGGTAACCGTAACCAAGTACACCCAGACTCTAAACTATTATCTGTAGATCACACAACGAATTGTTCCGTGATGGAATCAGACCCTTTTGCTTTAGCAATCAGGACCACTGACCACTAAACCAAGTGACTCGTCGTTTATACTAGTTCTAGTTTTTTTTTTTTTTTTTGTAAATATAGAATGAAAAATAAACAGATACGCGCAGGCATTCGCTTGCTATCGATACGGTAGTTTAATGGGAAGAGCGACGGGACGGTTTCCCAGAAGTCGGGGGTTCGAATCCCAGCCTGTATCGGTTTATTTTTCTATTTATATTTATAAAAAATTAAGTAAGCTTAACATTTCTATACATGTTTATGGATAATTTTCAAACATTAGTCCTAGTATTTTAACACAGTGTCTAATGGAGAAGATCTAGTTAAAATATATAAAAAGAATAATATACTTTAGTACAGTAATTTAAAACTAATTTTTTATTTAATAACACGCATATCAGAAAATTACTTAGGAGTGTCTGGTGTAATTTTGCTAAATTTCTAATTAACGTTTTTTAGGCGATTTAATGTAAGCTCTCTTCCAGGCTGTTCTGTCATTCTTCCTTTCAGTGGAGACTTGCTTTTAGGTAATCCTATTTTTTACAGTAATACCAATTTGTATTTACTTATCCATATTTAAAATAAATATTTATCGATTGTGTCATGTTTCATGTTTCTGCATTACGTAACCATCATGAGATACCTGTCATATTTTCCATCACTGGTGCCACTTTTCAACTACATCTTGTATTATTATTTATTATTTAAATTACTAATGAAATTGTTATAGTTGATATTCGAGAACTAACAAAAAATCTAGTAAAACGTGCTACCGAATATAACAAATACCCAAGCCACTACTCTGTCACATCTACACTCATTTAAATAAAAGTAAATGTTCAATTTATTGAGAAATATATGTCTAATTTTTTATGTCCTAATCATAATTTTCCTTCCTTGTTATATACAAGTGACACCATATTAAATTTTTAAAAGGGAATTCAAATAATTAAAATTAATGATAGTGTTACTTTCTTTCTTGTAATTAAACTTTGGTGAACCATGATGATAATTAAATATATATTTACCTATACTCACTTTAATAAATTGGATTTTTGGCCGAAGCAAGCACGCCGCGTCCGCCGAATTCCAGCTCATGAATAGGAACCCCAAATGGGTTCGAAACTAGTAAAGTTATAACTTCTACGTACCATCGATTTTAATAGGAGTGGACACCTTTTTTTTTTTATTTCTGGAGCCGATAATGACGAAGTAGCAGGAGAAAGTGAGTTTAATAATATATTAAGAAATAGTCATTGTATAGATAAAAGAACTTCATTACTAATGTGGTACAGAAGCATAGCTGACCAACAATCGCGTACCTTAAAGGTCGATTGAGCACATCGTATTCTTTGATTGCAATGATAAGTTATCGTATAAAATAAATACGAATAGGGGTAAGAGCGCCACTATTATTAAACAGCAAGATGAAGTTTGCAGTGTCTCTTGTGTTAGGATGTCTCTTATTTGGATTTTCAAAATTGACCACTTCGGGTACGTTTTTTAAAATTTTTCGAAAAACAAACTTTTCAGATTATTTTCTTAATTTATGAGAAACGTTCAAAATTGTTTATTTTGCATAACGACCATGTAATTAGATATAAATATAAAAATATTATGAAAATTTTTGTTATTGTTCCTTATATTATGTTATATTAACAATACTTTTATATCACACAATTTATAACCAATTAACTCGTCTTTAGATCTCCAACACGCAAGAGAGCAGGATCTAGTATCCTCTGAAAATGTGACTGACGCAAATAAAGATAGGTCAGGAGCTATGGCCGGGGCCGCAGCATACTATCGTCCGTCTATGACTCCCAACCCATCACCAATTCAACTGACAGAGTGCTACGTCTGCACTGGTTGCCCAAAACTTCAGCCTAGCACCAACTACAAATTATGCCCTTATTCACTTGATCCTTCGAAACAAGGCCGCTGTGTAACATATTCAGAGCAATACAGACGTAAGACTATATTATTATTATTAATATTATTATATTCAAAAAAATATTAATCAAATTTAATCTTAGATTTTCCTGGCGACCTGTAGATTTCTGTTTTTAATTCATATTTAATGAACTCTCGAATTTTAATTTTTTAAATGTGATGAATGACATGTGTATTTATTTAAAAGATTAAACTTTTTTTTTTAATAACAAAAGTCTTCATACAAACTTTCGTTCTCTATGTCGCCTAGGGAATAAATAAACAAAAACGTTGAATCTTTTTTCCTTGCATGGCATTGCAGACCACTTATATCAAATTGTAAATCAGAGTTCACTAAATACAAATAACAATTTTGAATTTATTTTATAATAATTTATAATAATAATTTATTTCCAAAAAGATTCAATAGGTACAACAAAAATATTAAAAACAATAGGGTACAAAAATAATTACAAAAACAAAAGACAATATAAAATTACCTGCACTAAGAATAAACCTGTATTGCAGGTAATTTATTTGTTTATATTAACCCCATGTACACAATAATAGGTTTTCATTTGTAGTCACAATCCCCGTACAATTATAAAAATTAACAAAATAATATTATTTTATTTATTGAAATTATGTGTTATGTTATTTAAGATTAATTTACTTAAAAACTATGCTAGCTTAAAGTTATATAAAATATATGGAATATGTACAAAAAATAAAAAATAGTAATAATAATAAATCCAATTAAATAAAATCAGACCAATTTATATTAAATTAAATTAAATCGAATTAGATTAAATTAAATTAAAATTTAAATCTGTACAAATAAATAAATTTAAAATATTAATAATGAAATAATAATATAATAAAATAGTACTAATAATAAAAGTTACTTTGCTATTATTAGGAGATTTTCAATTTCTTGATAGTCTAGCCCTTGTAGCCAGGCCAGCAGTGCTAAACGACAATCGTGGCGGTTAAGCCTGTGTATGCAAATATTTTTGTTTATTTTATTATATAAAAAGGCTGCTAAAAAATAAGCTTGACGCTTTGCAGAAGTAGTGCGACATTTTATTTGATCGATAATCCGGTGATTTATCCTCCTTTTGTTCAGACTACTGCTATCATATGGAATAGATGCGTGTTGCTTACATATAACGCTGTATATGTATAATTGTCGTACAGTAAGGACATCACATTTCTTATAAAGAGACTTTGTTGGATACCGATAAGGACTGAAGGTCATCGTTTTAAGAAGAGATCTCTGTACTCGTTCAAGACTTATCATAAACGATTTACATGCACCACCCCAGACGGAAATGCAATAGGAGATGATAGGTTGAGCTAATGCCAAATAGGTTTCGCGCAAAATTTTGAAAGTTGCTGCTTGTCTTAACTTATTGAAGGTCCAGACTAATTTTCTAACCCGTGTGCAAATCGACTTTATGTGTGGAAGCCAACTGAGCTTAAAATCTATTTCGACTCCTAGATATTTAACACATTTAGTTTTAGTTATGATAGGACATTTACATAAACTAACGTTGGAATTGAAGTCACACGAATGTGCTCTTAGACTTATATTTTCAGGTATGCTGGAAAAAGAAAAAGGCAAGAAATAAGTTTTCCTTAAATTAAGTTTTAAATGATTATTGTTTAGCGATGTGCTAACTTTATGTACTCCAATTTCAGCAGATCTAATAACCTCTTCCCAAGTATCCCCAATGAAAATAAGAGCAGTGTCATCCGCATACGAAAAAATTTTCCCGTTTTGCAATTTTTCGTTAAGAAGGTCGTTTACGTACAGTAAAAAAAGACTTGGCCCCAGGATACTGCCTTGAGGGATTCCAGATGTGATGGAAGTCTGGAAACTGAGAAAATTGTCAATTTTAACTTGCTGAGTTCTTTCCAATAGAAAATCCTTATAGATTTTAAGTGCTTTTCCTCTTATGCCAATACGCTCCATCTTATGACAAAGGATAGAAAAGGATACCGTATCAAAGGCCTTGGCTAGGTCTAAAAAGATGCCTAAACACTTCATATTTTTATCTAGATTAGTCACAATATATTCAGTTAACTGAGATACGGCATCTGTAGTACTTTTTCCTGATCGGAAACCAAATTGTGAACTAGACAGTAATTTATTGCTTTCTAAGAAATTAGTGAGTCGTAGATTTAATATATTTTCCATTACTTTAGAAAAGCACGTAAGAACTGAGATAGGTCTATAGTTTGTAAAGGAATTTCTAGAGCCACTTTTGTATATCGGAGATATAATGGATTTTTTAAACACTTTTGGAAAAACGCCTTGTTCGAAACAAATTACAAGTAATTTAGTCAAAGGCGCTACAATAATATGTTTAGCATATTTTATAAATTTCGTTGGGATAGAGTCCCACCCCACAGAAGAAACATTTTTTAAGTTGCTGATGACGCTTAATATCTCCAATTCATCAGGATCAAATAACACTATAGAATTAGATAGTCTAGAAATATTCATGTTTAGAGTATCGGTATTCTTATTAAAATTACCAACACAATCCTTTCCTATCGATGAGAAATATTTGTTGATTTTATTAAGGGTAATAATTGGGTCGACATTCGATGTTAATAATTCGGATGCTGATGATTTTTGATTACTAATATCGGCTATACTTTTAATGGCGGTCCACTTTTCTTTATTATTTTGTGCGTTCTCTAAAAGTGATGACTCGTATGTTCTTTTCACTTTTTTTAAAAGAGAGTTACAGAAATTTCGGTACCGTCTGTAGGTAATCGACAGAGTTTCATCACTGGGGTTCCTTTTATAATTTAAATGTAGTCTATTCCTGTGACGTATGCAATCCAGGAGTAATCCATGGTTTGAGGATACGATTTCTTTTTGAAATAGTTAGTCTTTTTGTGTTCGCCTGAATGATATTGCTTATTACTTTAATAAAATAATAAAATAATAATATTATACAATTTATAAAAACCCTTCATTTGAAGCTTCAAAACAACAGGTTAAGATGTTTATTAAGATGACAGATAGTGTGTTAGATATAAGTTTAACTTACTTTTATCTTACCTACCTTCCGTATTCACAAAGATTATACTTAATATGATATAAATACATACAATTTAGTCATATTGCCTTACAGACATGAAAAGTCCTTGGTACATTCGTGGATGTGCTACTGAAAGAGGTTCCTGTGCTGATATAAAGAGAGCTCATGAAGCACATTCTGATATCGTAAAGCTTTTACATTGCTCTGAGTGCGAGGGAGACAGATGTAATGGAGCCTCTCATTCTATAGCCGACTATTCCATGGCGTTCTTTGTCATGATGGTTACGCCGATGATTGCGAAATATACTCTTTCTTAAAATATCAAGGGTATAACAGTGTATTTTCATTTGACAAATATTAGATTACATATTATGATGTCGACGAGTTAGTTTTAAGTGATTAAATATCTCATAGATCGTTGCTTTATATATATTAAACGATTTCCTACATAACGTCTCTAATTTTATCTTTTTCAACCTCCCTGTATCAATGTCTCAAAACTGAATCCTAATTCCTAATTATTATATCCATTTTCATAACCCATTGCTATAACGCACTCATAGACGCTCTATGGTTAAATAAATAATATGTAGGTATAAGGTACCTATAATTTATTTCATGATTACGACAGCGACAGATAACTGCATAATACTTACATCTATAAGCTAGTGTATTAAGATGTATTATGGAGTTAGTTATTAGTAAACCAGTTATTATTATTACCGAGTTCGTACTCGGTAATAACCTAAGAACTCTCTAGATACGATATCTAAGATGGGCTAATTAGACTTATTAGATTTAACTTAACTTATTAGATTTATTCTTATAACTAAACTAGTTTAACCTAGATATTTTATTACATAAACAGAAAGTGAGTAATGAACAAGTAGTTTTGTGAATAACAGTTAGTTTGTTTTTAAATATAACCTTTATATAACACTAAATATCATTTCGCAATGAAGTGGTAATATTATTGTTGTTATTATATTTAAAGATATGTCGTAGTAATCTTCACGGTCAGAAGGTCACCTTGAATTAAGTAAAGTAGGTAGGTAGTCGTTTACTGAACAGATTTATAGTTAAATCTTTGTCGGAAATTAAATAACGTTCATATTATTTTACTTATCAGTTACTTTACTTAATCACAATATTATATATTTTATTTATATATTTTAATAAAAACAAAAAATAATTCATTTTATTGCCTCTTGGCTCTTAATTAAATATAATTTATATGTTATGTCGCTCTGTATTATTTATGTAAGTGAATAAAATATATAAAACTTATATATTTACGCAATATAATATTTCATTTTACATTTAGTAATGCAAAATAATTTTTAAGGGTTACCGTCTCCGTAGTCGCGGGTTCGAATCCCTGCGCGTGTCGGTTTATTTTTCATTCTATATTTATATAAATTTAAATAAGCTTAACATGGCTATACATGTTTATAGATATTTTCAAATATTAATTGGTATTTTTTTTTTTATTTATTTAGGTTTTATTCAAACATTGAATATGTCACTCTCATAGGGACTTATGTCACTATATTTTACGCTTAACTACCTACAAGTTTATATAAATTATATAATGACTAGCTGTGCCTGCGACTTCGTACGCAGAGATTCCGATTTAAATAAAGATAGCTGTTTAAAGTATCATCAAATTCCGGCAAGTAGTTTTTGCGTGTTTTGCGTGTAGTTGGAGTATATATATACTATATATATAATAGTATATATATATAGTATATATATATAGTATATGTAGTTGGAGTTTATATAATCACAGATATTTTTTTCGTAATTAGATATGTTTAAGAACTGAGTACTGAGTCATTCAAATATGTATTTTTTTTTTTAATATATTATTATTCCCTGACGGGAGGATTATGAACATGGATTATTAATATGTACTATCAATATGTACTATCAATACGTACTATCAATATGTACTATCAATATATACCATCAATATGTACTATTAAAATGTACTATCAATAGGTACTATCAATAATAATACACTTTGTATTTAGGTACAAAGCCTATCTCAGCATTCTCAGCTGATCTCTGAATTACTTATGAAAACTTGTTTTTATTTTAATCAAAGACTCTAAAAATAATCTGTAATTAACAGGAAAACATTTAGATATTGTAAACAGATTTAAATAGCCATATAGAGTTTTGGAGAGGTAATTACAGCATGTTTCTATTTTTTAACTTTCGCTTACAACCACAACTGGCTTGTTGGTGTAGAGGTTAGTGACCCTGACTGACCCGTGGATCTGGGTTCGATTTCCACACGGATTTTTTTGGTGATCCCCAGATTAATGTTTCAAGACTGAGTGTACTTTGTGTCCATCATTTAACTATATATTTTTGAATTCCTCCTCGACTCATGGATTACTTTTTGGAGAAAAATTTGCAACAGTTGCAAAAAGATTTCTGATTGATATTAAATTATTTTACAATTATAAGTAATCACAATGAACAGTTCCTTGAGTAATTCAAGGTCCATCTAGAAGTGTCAATTCATCTTCATCAATTAAATAATAAAGGATTAATTATTCAATTATTTCAATTATATTATTTAACTTACGGAGTCAGAAAAATCACATGATAGCATTAATCAGTATGCATATATCAGATAGCATTAATCAGTATGTATGACTTCTTTGATTACGACTTTTACTACCTTCAAGAACAAAAGTCAATCCATAGAATACACAATAGCAGTATCATCAAATCCCACAATTTATTTCTATAATGACTGAGTATTTATTACTCCATTCAATAGTTACTAATCATTTCCTTTTCTGCAGGTTTTGCTTTTTTTTATTTAATTTTGTTTCCACACCGCTGATTTCAATGTATGCCTTTAGCAATTGTAATTTTCTCCCTAACTCTAACCGGTAGCTATTTGATTATAATTGTTTGTAATTATACAACGTTATAAAACGTTACAACCACAGTACCCAGTCATGCTTCTGAAGAGACCGTGACATAGTCGAATCCATAAAAACCGTTTTAATCACTAAATCGAATGCTTGTTTGGCTTATGTCCAGTTTTATCATAGCTTCTGATCTAGTTTAACACCAACAAATTATACAGTATATCGAAAGTATTATTTAAATTTGGATAATATATGTAGAATTAGTAGTAAGTGAAAAATGTTAGTAGCGCAAAACAATATAAAAAAAAAAATATTTTCTAATAAGCAGTCTTTTACGATATTATGTACCTAGTATGCGAGTTGACGTTGGTAGCGCAGTAGCAAAACAAAAAATATTATTAATATTTTCTACTGATATGTCTTTTGTGGCATTTTATTTTATTGGCCATCAATTTTCACATCTCCAGTTCTACGCTTAACCTTGTAATGTAAATGTTAGTTAGTTTCGTTGTACAAAAATTAGAACTTTATATAGGTAGTTATAGTTCTTGTACTACGAAACTATAAACAGCGAGCCTCGCCACAGTTTGAAAAACGTTGCGCGGTTCCATTCACTTATGTCACACCAAGCCACGGCCAGTTTGCTTCGCTCATCGCTATATGGCATTCGCTATCCGCATCTCGTTCAGGACGGTCGAGTATTTTGTTATTTTTATTAAAACAAGTGTAAAGTTGTTATAATGGGCAAGTTTTCTCTTTTCGTACCGGTGCTCTTGGTCGCTGTCTTCGTAACACACGGTATGTTATTTAATGTGTTGCGTAAAATCAAACTAAAAAGAAAGTTTTGTTGACATCGAAAGTGTTTATTTTGATTTTACGTGTCGCGATGTCATTGACTTTTTTATTTATTTAGGCAATAATATTATTCATTTAACGCTTATGAATGTTTGGTTACATTATTTATAACTAGTTTATTATTTAAAAGATATAAACGAACATGCATTCATAAATATATATTATAGTATGGGTTAATAGAATTATACTGTGTCCATCTTTATGGCATTATGTATTAATAATTTATTCATTTAGAAAATCATGACAACATACCTACGTTGTGGTTTGTTTTTTTTTACGTTTAGGGCCGATGGCGTAATGGCCAAAGCATGCGATTACGAAAAGGTACGCAATATACCTACCTAGGTACTTATTTTATGGTAACGTGAAGGCACCATGGTAGCCTTGAACAAACTTGCAAAGCCAGTTTAGAAACTGATATATTTTATGAGATAATTTAAATGGTATGGTTAAATGTTTATTGTTTATGTTTGAAGAATTTGTCTGATTTTAATGCTTCTACCTACTTGTCATAGTACAAAATTAGTTATTTTCATATTACTGTGTTTAGTAGGTACCTACCTGCATTTATTAGGTTCCTTATTGTTTAACTCTTTTTAAACCTTATTGGTTTTTTTTGTTTCATATTTGTCAGTTATATCCATAATCAATCAATCTTTGAGGATATGTACTCTGGATAAGACATAATTCTCAAAAATTTAACAGCATACTTCAAAACAATTGTCTACCTATTCGAAAAGTTCTAGAAAAAAATCCGCACGAAACGTTTTTATAAATATCACTAAAAAAATCTAACATACTCACACATGATATCAATCTTAATTATATTATAAAACAACAATCACAATTAGGTATATCCTTACAATAGTTTACATTTATGATATCAGGTTTAAGAAGAATATTATGATCTCAGTAATTTAGAAAATTGCTGAATATTACCATAATATACTGTAAGTACCTTCGGTTAGCACGTTCTTGCTTTTACCGACGTTAGATATATATTTTATTTTAGAAAGTAGGTATGTAATGAATTAACTTTAATTAATCTTTGGAGTGCTTGAGTTGTAAAACTTTGTTGATAGATAAAAAACACTGAATCACGTTTTGATTTTTATTTCATCTTAATAGTTTTAATATGTACTTATATAAGATATAAAGATTATAGACAACAATAGAACGTATCACATCTTTTATGTCCTTGAAATATATAATTGAACACATAAGAAACGTACCTACTGTGGTAAATAGAGACAATTATATTCAAAGAATATAATTATATAGTGATTCTATTGCATATAGGAAGCGGGTGACATAGAATATAGGTATTTAATCATTCTTAAGAGTATCATTAGTGTTTATTTATTTTACTTAATTAGACATTAACAACATATACAAAATATTATTTACAAAAGATATAAGTGATGATATGTAACTATTGCCTATCTTTTTCTTTAATACTTTACTGACTATCTGTTTGTATCGACTTAGTAAAAAAAATATTTTATTAACCTAGTTTTAAAAAGTTTATTACATTAAATTTACATCAAAATATTTTTTCACAGTATTATCGAGTAACGAGAAAATAAATTCGATAACAGTGAAATCAACCTTGTAGTTCAGTAATCTAATAATTTTTATTATATGGGTAGGTATATCAAATTTGCCAATGGTTTGGTAAATATAAATATTTACAAAGAAATATACATACTTGAAGATAATCTTATCTACGCTACTTTCACTTCGTAGTATCTATGTAGTCGATGGAACACTTAAGGCATGTCGAAAGAAATACCGTGACCTGATCTACTATGGCAGTCTTGGATTTTATTATGTACGGCGTTACGGAATATTTTCTATTATACCTACTGTGTATATACTCTTTGTCATACGTGAGCTGTCTGTTAATCTTGTAAATAAATAATGATTCTGACAAGTATATAGGAATTATTACACAATGATTTTTAATTGAGTAAACTTATTTTTCAAGAAACCATATACTTTATATGATATTTCATCTATATGTAAGTATTAATCAATTTATTTTATTATTTAAAAACACCGTATTCTTTTCACAGTAATTTTGTACATTCAATATAAATACACTTAATACAAACACATTTAATTCAAGAAGCATTTCGGCTAAAACTAATAGATTATTATTTTAACATAAAAATAAAACTCTTAGCAATACAAAACTTACAAAGCAATTAATTATTAAGCGTTAATTATTCTTATTTTTAAACTAGAACCGAAATTGTTATTCCTCTTTAAATATTTTCATTAAATTGGCTATGTTAAATAAAAATTCAAGGGTTTAGGGTTTTAATTGAGAAAAATAAAAGAATGGCCATTAGAAGAATAAACATATTTACTGATAGGTTCGTCATGTTCAGAAAATAATCTAAACAAGTTTTTAAAACATTTTATTAATTAAATAAAATAACATCGCACGAAACCAGCTAATTTGATGTTGTTTTGTTGAGAATTTGTTATATTCGAGATGTGATAAGTAAATTTCTTTATCTGGACCCGCATATTCTAAATCGATTCAATAAAAACGGACCCTACTATAGAAACATTATCGACTATTGTGAGTTAGTAAATAGAGATATATCATGCTATTGTATTTATAATTAACGATAATGGTGACGTAGTAAATTAGTGATTACATGAAAAAAAATGAGAATTCATGGTTATTTCAGGGACGCCTTGTATCTTTTGAACTTATTTCCATACCACCAAGAATGTAGAAACATCTCGAATTATAAATCTGTAGACAATAATTTACGAAACATCTGACTTTAAGAATACATTCTATTTCAGGCGGATAAATGCTTGTTTATTTATATAGAATAGGAAGCTTCTAGAAAGAAGTGGAATAATGCTAGCCAAATAATTTATAATTAAATTAATATTCGTTTCATAAAATATATGTCATTCCTTAATTATCAATTAGGTTCACCTCATTAGCGAGCCATGACCCTATGTTAAGGTGGATTTAAGGTCACGTTAGTCATTGGCTAGATGAGACGAAATTGGTATTATCTACGTGAGAGACAACTGCTATGTACTATAATAATATAATCGTTTACGAACAGTAGAGAATCTGAAAATAATCTGGATATTTTTAGATTCTGTATTGTACAGGAGTGGTCAACCTTTTTAATGCTAATTTTAACATATTTTTCGTTAGTCAATCCAGAACCGGAATTATCAACTTTTTTAGGTTAAGTTATAATATATTTTTAAACATATTTTTAGCTATTACTACTATTTAACAGACAGACAGACTATATTAAAACATAATAAGCAGTCAAGTAGTTGATGAGTGTTTAAGTTGCTCTTTATAATGAAATGACATCGAGGGTTCTAAACGCCGGAAGGGGACAAATTGCTCTTTTATATGAAAGTGGTTAACGTAATTAATGATATGAAGACTATCTGACCCTATTTATTAATAAAGTTCCTCACAATGAAGAGTTCATCAGTTTTTGATTTTATACGACCCCATTTTTGTTTAACGAACAAATTATTTAATAATATCTCTCTCTAGTTTTAATACGTACAAAGATTGTTAAATTGTGCCACATGTGTATTTTTATACAAATCTGCAGGGGAAACTATTCTCAGTTGTAAAAGCTAAAAATCTATAAATAATCTATATTGAAATATTTTTAGATTCTTAACATTCTTTATTGTGACTTAACTTCGTATAAATAGTGTTTTTAATGAAAAGATTACTAGATATATATGTAGGTATGTGAAATAAAACTTGATATAGGCTTTGATTTTACGAAAAGACAGAAAAATTTAGATTTTGCCAATAATTTAAAAACAGACTTGAAAATATATAATATAGAGATAAAGTTATTGCTACTATTTTAGTTACAGTATTTCCAACAACCATTTTATTTCGATATCGTTATGATTACTGAAAAAGTAAATTATTTAAAATATATCATATAAAGAATGCAAAAATAATTATTCAATTCAATATTCAAGAATTCAGGTTCCGTCCGATGATTATCTTATTCTATACATATTAAAACATTCTCAATCTATGTTATTTCTTTTATTATATATTAAAAAAAATAACCTACCTTTATATATTATTATTATTATTATTATTATTATTATAGTAGACATTTTTAAGAGTAATTTAAAACATCTAAAGAAAATAATATTTTGATACACATTTCTATTAGGATACGATTTAGTTAGATTTTAACGAAGACGTTGAATTGATAAACACAAAAAATCTTCATAGCCACAAGGTATTAACGTAGAATAATTGTCTTACAAACAAAAAAACTTGTTTTTTACCTGAAATGTTATTGAGATTATAATTTTATGTCACTAATAATAAATATGACATCATTGCGAATAGAGTTCTTTTTAACAACAGACTTCTTATGAATGTTGTTTTTTTAAACCATAATTACTCGTACCATAGCTCAGAAAACACGTATAGAGCTCATTGTAGTTTTGTGATTGATGATCAAGTATTGACCTCATTTGGGAATTCGATTTCTGTTTAATAAAGAAACTCACTTTGTAAGAGTCTATACATTCTGATTCTTGGATATCTTTTATCATCGAAGTAGAATTTAGAATATTTAAATATCTATTAAGTTTTTTATTTTCGTGAAATCCTTCTTTTACTCATAAACTATAGTTAATTATGACTATCTGTGGTTTGGCGTCGTTTCAAAACTTGGGAAATACGGAAGCACAAAGATTATCTTTTGTATTTAGGACCACGTGCTAAAGGAGACTGATATAAATTCCTGAATTCTGAACCACAAGAATATATTTTGATATTCATGTTGATTCTGTACATTTTTATTTTTTAGTACACTTTTGCTAATACACAATACCTATATGTATTAGTATTAGAATTACTGTGCAAAATAATAATATTAGAGTATTATTATCATTCTACCAAGAGAATAATTATCAAGATTTATTAGTATTCATTATTTATGTCTATTATTATACAAATATTTCTAATTATGTAAACGTTTACGATCTACGATCACGGCATCTATCTAGGTCATGGTGTCAAAGAATCATTTAATAATACAGAGATAGTTTTTGGTAAAGAATTTATAGCCAATGTTGAAGTCTAGTTATTTTCAAGATAAAAAATATACATTGCAATTGTTTTGCAACGAACCGTAATAATAATAAACATATGAATAATAATGGAATATAAAAATATAAAAAGTCCCCTAGTGGTGCAAAAACATGAATATGTATTATACGAAGACATGTAGGTATGGGTATATATAAGGTGTATGCACATTTATACACATGCATATTATATATAAGCAAGTAAATTGATAAAAAATTTTAACGTTACAATCAACTTTTGTTATTGCTTATTGTGTAGATATGCTTGGCTATTAGTAAATCCAGCGAGACACAGTCATTTAAAATTAAGGAAAAGAATTGAATAAATATACCTACCTATTGTAATTTTAATATTTTCACGTGTACCCAATGACACTCACAGGTCGAAGAGATCGACTGACCTGGAAAGATACCAATTATTATCTACGTGCTAAAATTTTATGTACATTTAAGTATTTTAATTTATTTAATATTCAAAACACTAGTTAAATAAAAAATAGGTACATTTTAACACACAACATTTCATGTACATTAATGTAAACATTTGTTTTTTTATTGCGTGTTATATGTAATGAATATTAATAATATAATATTATACTCCAAGTTAGTTTTGTAATAGGCCCCATAGGACAAAAGAAGCGGCCGCCTGCGTCAGAGCAGGTGCGGCGACAAAAAGAACAGAAATTTATTTAATAGCTTTAAAACACTAGAGACAATGTCTTTGCCTGTTTTGGGGTATTTGTTAATATTAGTACCTACTGCTATTAAAATTGTAAAAGACCGATTTTCCTGCGACAAAAATGTACTCGCATGGTTTTTTTTTAAGATTTAACTATTGCATATTGCAGCATACTGAATCATACTTTCCTTTAAAGCCTACAGAGCCTTACGGGCCCGGCACAATATAAAAATATTTTTTTATATTGCTCTTAAATTCTCGTCAATTATTAACAAAATCACCTGTAGTTTTTCATACCAACAACTTCCTAACATGTACAACCTCATAATACAACCTTCGTGACCAGTATTCAAATTAAAATACAGTTCCGCGACTTCACGTGAGCACATTACAAGTAAACAAAGTCTTTATAATAAGTAGTCTATTGTTAAGTGTCACCGTAGCGTGTCCATTTCAAAATGATTCTGAATATCACTGCAAGGACCTTGAATCGATTTTGGCAAAAACTATGCTTTTATTGTTATAATACTCGTAGAAGATCACACGAGTATCACAAAAAAATTTACTGCATTTTCAAGGACAGTGTTTTGTAGAGTTTTTACAAGATGACCTTAAAATTAAATAGTTCACGGGCCATTGATCATTAAGACCAGGGTACAAGGATTTAATAGAATTGTATATTGTTGTTTGATAAACAAAGTGGCCTTTCATATAAAATAAACAAAGTAAACTAAAATATATAACTTGCTAGATAGTTTTAAACCAAAAAAGCAGTATATAGGTAAAATATATAATTAATTAATCAATAAATAGACGTTTAAATAACAAATAAATAATAATGAGATATTTTCTCAAACAAATAATATCATGTTTTTCAATAATTATTATTTTAATGAGTTGTAACTTAGATAACGGTCATATATTATAGTTATAACAATTTGCTTGAATTATCAATCCGATATGTAATATTGTTTTTGTCAAAATTATAAAAAAGGTTAATATATTTGAACGATGTTTTAGGAGAAGCGGTGCGCTGCTGGACCTGCTCATCAGACCTGCACCCGTATTGTAATGATCCTTTTATTCCTGGGCACGGCGATAACTCTGGCCTCATCAGATTAGAGAACTGCGATGCCAACTCCGGCGCCACTTACCCTTACCTGACGTCATCGAAGTCCGCCTGCAAAAAACAGAAGAAATTCAGTAAGTTGATGGTTGATGGTTCTTTATTAGCTAAAGGATAGCCCGTTAGTAATAAGGAGAAACATTATTTTTTTTTTTTTTTTTTGTCTGTCTATGCTGTTAGCCCTGTTGGCTATTACAGCGTCACCGGGGGAGTTTTTTTGAAAAGAACAGATACTACACTTTGATCTTAGCCAAAAGGCCGAGAAGCGATGAGAAACATTATCAGTTTTGTTTTAATATGAAAAAGAAGTTCGTTAAGAGGAACTTGTAAGTGTCAAAATAGTGGCATACGCTTCGGAAATTTTCCAATTTTTCCGCTGCATTTCTGTGATATTACCATTTCAAGTCTATTCATATATCAGATTTCTTAACCAAAATAGTTCATGTGTGGAACTATATAGTTTATTATGTAATACTTATTATATGAAACTATGCATAGGAATTTTAACCTTGTCACATCCTACACTCAATTTGAACGTCTTCAAATTACACTGAAAGTAAAACGTGTATTTTTCCAATTCTATTGTTCGTGATAATTGACATCAGTTAATCAGACTTAAGGAAAACTTAAGTAAAAATTGCACGTTTCAAGGTCACGTTAATTTTCATATTAACGTGTTTATGTCAAATTAAAAATATGGTCCGGAAATCTGTTTATATAGTATATTAAAAACAATCATGGTTGGTGTTGAATGATTTTAATTCAATTATAGAGTGGAAAGACATTTTTCTTCTCACCTATAATGCCACGTGTGTATTTGACATACGTAGTTATTGTGTCATTGTTTAAACTAGATCTTACGACATAACTCATAATTATATTCAGTTCGGTTTCTCATCATGACACACGTCTTCTGCCACGAGGCCGTTATATAATTAGCTTTAATGTCGTAAAAACTAGTACAGGAAATTTGTTCTACATTATATATTATATATATAATAGAATAATTTCAGAAGATTCCCTCAACAGAAAATAAAAATTGAAATCTTTACTAAACTAAAATTGTATTGTGTTAAATATCCATAATACGAGTAATTCGAATATATATTGGTTAAAATCAAGTGCTCTTTACTTAAGGGGAAGACAATAAAACCCATTGTCCCTCCCTCCACACTGGATGCGCGCCTCCATATATCACTCATTTTATAAGAAACTGATTATAAAAAAAAAACAAATAAAACAGCAGGTTTCTATCAACTTTCAGTCGGAGGCCAATTGGTGGTATCTCGTGGCTGCACGTGGAAACGCTCGGACGATTATTCTACCGCCTGCCCCACCTCCTCCGGTGGCCCCAATGAAGTTACGTCATTCTGCGAAACTTGTGAATTTGACGCCTGCAACGGTGCCTCAGCATACGGCGTAACTCTAGCATTGATAATGGCTCCACTTGGTCTTCTACTCTTCAAGTGATGAAGTAGATAAGAACTTATATCCGTTTTTCCAGTTGTGTTCCCACCGTTACCAAATAGACCAGTAAAAAACATGGCCAACATCTTCTTTATTTCTTTCAATAAAATATAATTTTATTTGGGTTACGATGATTATAATATTTCAATTACAGTTGCATAATACATAAATATAATATTATTATGTATAATATATTTATGTATTATAACCACCGCCCCGTTGGTCGAGTGGTTAGCGCAGACGCCTAACGTGTCACGGCGCAATGGGGCTCGGGTTCGATTCCCGGCGGAGACAGGCATTTATGTGATAAGCATAGATGTCTGTGTTTCTGGGTTTGGTCGTTTATTAAATATATTCTCAGTATTTATATGTGTATTTCTATGTATTTGTATCGTTGTCTAACACCCTTAACACAAGCAAATAATTTGCTTACTTAGGGGTTAGATCAATGTGTGTGATTTGTCCTGATATTATTATTATTATTATTATTATTATTATTATATTCAATTGTTCTTATTTAGGAAAATCCGGTGATTGTATGGAAATGATGTAATAATAATAAAGATAATTAAGTATACGCCTACCTTAAAGTAAAACCTTAACTAATTTGTCAATAATAACCGCTTTCATACGAAAAATCGTACATTTTTCCATCTTATAAAGTTACAGATATGTAACATATACAAGAACCATTTAATTTTGTTATTATTTAGATTTTTATTCATAGTTGTATGAATTATTTCATAATAACTTCTGAATTATTTACTTGTCGATAGTATATTTAACTTCGTTTGGGTGTATTTTTGTTACTTTCTGGTTAAAGCTAATATGTAATTATAGAATTAATAGACTAAGTTGTTTTCATGTACATAATACCAGTCGTTTATAATCATTTTCATAATAGATTTTTAAGATTTATTCATACTAATATTTGATATGTAAATGGTGTTATTTTATATTCCCTGTTATTTTTTAAATGTAACTAAATGTAAAACAGGATAGTTCAAATTCCCATATCATAAGTGTGAGTAACTAATTGTATGTTGCAATTTATTTACAAAGTAAATTTTATTAATGCTTTCAATAAATAGTTATTAAAGAATCGACTATTTTATTTGGAGCCGAACCTTATTTATGATATCTATATTATTCTTCTTGGATCCTATTTTTCATTTCTCTTTTGTTTTAATAAACATAAAAGATCTAAATATCTAATAAAATAATACCTTATATTCACATTTTCAATTATTTCAATGGTTTTAATATTATACCTACCGCTGCAAAAACAAAGATAGCAAATGCGTTGGCCTCCATAAAAAAATCTAAAGGATGAAGTAGACTAGGACATACGGAGAGTACGTAAGGAGTTAGCTTGCTCACCGTACCGATGTAGCTCTAATATATGGTCACTTTACGATGGGAGTTGTGGTACTACCCCAGCTGTTTATTAATGACTACAGCTACTATGTAAGGAAATGGAGATAATGTGTTAAAAATGGATAGAGTTTTCACTAGCAATCACCAAAAAGAGCGCTTTTTTGAGAGTGTTTTTTAATTTTAAGTTTAAAAGATCAAGCCTTTCAAACGACGATGACGACGATTCAAAAGTGAGTGTAAACGCCTACCTGAATAAAGATATATTAAATTTTTGTATTTTGAATTTTTCACAGAGCACTGCGTCTTCGTTAACTCGAGCGGCTTGTCGGATGCCTCAAATGGTAGAAGCTGATACTGATGCGATCTTGACCACAGATGAGACACTTGAGGTACTCCGATACTTGGCGAGTATTCTCGAAGATAAGTGATACAACGAAACGAAGGGTGTTTTCTTAGTGGTAGACGCGCAAACTCGTGTCTTCTGCAGATCAAACTGAACAAGGTCCAGTTTATCCCATTCTAAAACCTCGTCTAAAAAGACTCACCAGAAAACTCAAGTTTCTTTCAACATTCGACGACATTTTCCTGTAAATCCTGCAAAGCCGCAGCAAACAGCATCCCTGGTACTGTGATCCGCATAACAGTGAATTTTGGATGGATCCAGCATATCATTAACATGTAGAAGTACAAGTTATGGAGATAACAGGCAGTTCGGGGAACCAGCATTCCCGGGCTTGGAGTTCGGGCAATATCCGTCCATAGCAACCTGTATGCTCCGTCCCGTTATAAAGCTGGCGATCCACTTGTGGTTCCACTGTAACCTTTCGGGAAGCCCATAGGAAGAAAGATTTGAAAGAAGCGCTTTGTGCCATACAATATCGGCTTTCTACACATCCAAACTAACTGCCAGGCCCTGTTAATGAATTCATTATCCGTGCAGAATTAAAGAGTATTAAAAAATATCACATGTAGAAATTTTGAATATTTCGAATTTTCCGTGAAGAATTAAACAGTATTAAAAAGAACTCATATGTAGAAGTTTTTAATCTTTCTTTAGTCTTCCGAATTCTCCGAAGAACCAAAAACTAAAAAGAATTAAACTTTTTTAATTTTTTCCTAATTTCTTTCAATTCCCTGCGAGAATAGAAATTGCTAAGTTTTTCTAGTATTAAAAAGAATTAGTATTATTTTTTTTCATTTCTTCTTTATTCTTTTAAATTTTCCGCGAGAACAGACATTGCTACAATATTTTAAAATTAAAAAAGATTTATTTATTTATTTAATTCTTTATTGCACAATATACAATATAAAGTACAAAAGGCGGGCTTAATGCCACAAAGACATTCTCTACCAGCCAACTTTACGAAGTACAGGAGAGGATGTTGGTAGGCGTGCAAAACATAAAAGTAATATTTGTAATCCTAGGATAGGTATACAAATATTATAAAAATTGAATCCTATTCTATCGTTTTCATACCTAAAATGATAATATTTTTTTGAAACATGCAAGGGAATCAAAAAGAAATAATTTCAAGTACCTAATGTAACATTAGGTATTTCTGTACTTGTGCACAAAATTGAGATGGGTGCTATTTATCAAAACATTGTAATTATTGTTATTATGTATTTTACTTTATTGTATACCACAAAACCAAATAATACACACAACGCCTTACGACAATTTCTTAGGAGCCTTACGATCAGAATAGATAGAATCCACTGTTAGATTTTTAAAGACCGAAATTTTACACAGATGTGATATCACCAACGGACTTACTATTTATTTCGATTATTTTATTGCTTTCATTATGTTATAGAATCACTAAGAACAATTTTTGTTTGGATCGTCTTGGTACATACCCTTATATAAATAAGATTTATCTTTAGGTTCTATCGTTTAACTTTTTTAAAGTATAGGTATAAAAGTTTTTAAGATTTACGTAACTTATGATCACTTAACCAAATGCAACAGCAACTCTTGAAATAGTCACCTCCATATATATGTACATATTATAAAATATCTATCTACTTCTTAACCCGCGTCAGCACAGTTAAAATATGTTACAACGATAGTAGGGTTGGGTCCAGGAGACCCCTGAAGAAAATCGTCATAATTTCAATAATTACAAGACATTTACTAATATATGGCTGTAATTGGATAAAACGACTATAGTTTAAGTGGTCATGTATGAGTAAAAAGAACTTGATGTAAAACTTTCTTTTTAATATTTTTTTTATGATAGTGGAGCAAAATATTAACAAAAATAACAACCTCTGTTTTAAAGCCACAAAACTTGAACCAAATAAAAACTTTTTTTCTAAAATATTAATTACTAGGATACATATAAATCACATTTCATAAAAAATTACTTATTAGTTTCATGAATCAGTCATACCTATCATTGCTTACATCTGCGGAGTCTCTACAGTACAATATTGTAAACTCAGTGCAGATGTATTTGTTACAGTTCCGTCAAGTGTTATTACCTTTTCAGTCTTTTTTGACTGGACAGTCTTGCAATCATTTTCTGACATTCAGTATCTTTGCAGACGGCTCCCTAACAGGATTTCCTAAAAATTCTCGTATTCATTGGCACATTAGTCTTAGCAACTGCAGGATGCCTTTACGGTCGCGCAAATGCTCACGAACAACAGTAATGCGTAAATTCTTTTAGAATTTGCAACGCTTTGTAACAATGTTGTTATTTATCTTAAAAAATATATGTGCATTTATTGCAGCCATATTTAGTAGGTCGTAAAAAAGTTTTTTTTTCTTGAATTGCGACTCAAGTTATCTGAAGAACACAGTAAACATCGACACCACCTTTTGTCATCTTCTAAAATGTGTTTATTTTTTCGACTATAGATATGTCAATACTACCATCATGATCAAAGCTCGACATAAGTAAAACCACTTTGTTATTTTCGGTATGTGTGATACGATCGTGATATGTTGAAAACCAAGACTCGATAACTATATTTGTTTATCCCTTGCTTTTGTTAACTCTTCGGGTATTTGTCTTTTGTTTCCAGCAATCTTTTTCTGAAGAAGCAATCCAAGCTGCTCGTCGAACATCTGGGACCTGTTTTATAAAATTTTCAACCCTAAATCAAATGTTTAGGAATCTATTGCCACTTTATTGTATGTCTTCCAATAAAATTAGTAGCTTTTACCTGGCTGTCGTAAGTGCTGACAAAATTCTACTGTGATTCTGTTCTGGAATAAAGTAGACATCGGCGTAATTTAATCTCATTATCACTATTAATTTCAGATGCGTTTTGGTCGATATTACTGGTTTGGCTGCAATGCTCAAAATATGGTCTTCAACATCTTCAGTTTCTGAATTTTCATGATCGGAGTCTGATTACTCCAAGATACTCAATAATCGTTCGCTGTCGCTGTCGTTCGTGTTCTTCGAGATCCGTTATTGTAAAAGTCATGCAAATAAAATAAATAAATATACTTTTTATATAATGGCGCGAAATTACTACACGATGTGTATGGTTGGGTCATATTTACCTTTTTCATGTTTAGAAGCGTCTATACATCGCTGCGATTGCAATACGACTAAATAGCGATATTCCGTGGAAAGAGACAACCCTTAGCTTCAGCTATTGTGAATTATGGCAATGTGGCACAGAAAACCTTAGAAATACGCACATTTGAAAATGGCGCGGGTAAAATAGACCTAACTGTGCGAACGCCGGGTTAAGAGATCCTAATGTCTCATAACTATTAAATAGCAGGTAATTTAGTAATATGTCTATCGTCTTTCAGACTGCTAAAAAGTTGTTAAATAAAAATAAAGTTATTTAAAATTCTTTATTTATCTAAAATATTATAAAGTAAAAGTACAAAAATGTTTCATTTTATGTTGGACGGCATGTTATTCAGTCTTAGATATAATATGTATTATATATACACATATATTGCATAGAATAATGTTCTTAAATACACATTTAAGAACATTATTCTATACAATTATAATGGTTTATTCTTACAAATAAAAATAAACATTGTTCACTTGTGAAAAACCTCAAGCAACTATCAAGTCTATTCAAACTTGTGCAAATCAAACAAAAATAAAAAAATACACAAAATAAATATGTTATAAATTGAGATTAATTATTAATTTGTGTTTATATAAATATAGAATGAAAAATAAACCGATGAGGAGCGGGGATTTAAATCCCTGCCCGTATTGGTTTATTGTTCATTCTTTATTTATATAAAATTAAATAAGCTTAACATGGCTATACACATTTTTAAATATTTTCAAAATATTAGTTTATGGTCTTGTGCTGAACCAATAAATTGTGGAAACCAATAATATTATGTTTTCTTTTTTAAATATTTATTGCAAATCAATAAAGTTGCTGATGTCAATTTTATCTATATCTTCTTCAGTATATTGTAAAAACTTTTAACTGTACAAAAGGATATTACTAACTTTAAATTACTTCTTTCAACTGTTTAACAATAAGTAGGAAATTACTTTTTCAACAAAAATTAAGCTTAAGCTCAGGTCATCTTCATGGACGGAAAGAAATTTATATTATATAACTAAGGAAACTGAATCACAGTGGAAGCAATTCAGGCTAAACTCAGATTCATAGCATTCTGTTTATAATGCTTATTAACAATAATAAAATCAACATTGGAAGAGGGTTCAATAATGATGAAGAATTGCAACCATCTTTGCTATTACAAGTGCAGTATTCTATAAATATATTGTAAGTGCCTGTCCTCATCAGACAAAATCTTTCATCACCTTGAATTCCCACTTCACCTAAATATGCACAGTCTCGGAAGTAGCGCCATTCTCCATTTACTGAAAAAAACAATAATCACACTGATATAATAATGAGATAAAGATAGTTTAGAGGATTAATGTCAGCATATACATATAAGAAGCAAACACCAATATCATAGATATAATACTCTTAATATCACTTATTTAAAAATGTATTAAACAAGTAACATTCCTTGATTTTCAAACTAGGTAATATTATTTAACAACTCATTGACAGAAGCATAAGCCAATAAATGGTATGTCCATATATTGTTTAACTAGTACATATAAGAAAATATTTATTTAAAAAAATTATAGCTTTATTCAGTAAACTTTACACAAATTTCTCTCTCAAAAATAAAAGCTGCATCTTCAGTATGTATTTCAGTCTCTAATATCTTTGTATAACCCAAATTAATGTCATATATGAAAATAAAAGATTTGAAGTGAAAGTGGTTTATGATTTGGATTTGAGAATTTCAAAACTTTTTTAAAATTAACTGTTTTTAGAATAATTTAGGATACATATTCTGGAGCTTTTATGATTATTGGTATTAAAACTATAATATATTAAATGGTACAAACACCATATATCAAGATTTCATATTCCGTGAATTAAAACATTGCAAGTATAATGCAATGTAGCAAAATTAATTAAATGTAAACATATTTACCAAATGCTGATATTTGAACATAATAAACTACTTTAAACTAGATAGAATAGCATATCTAATAAGATTTTACGAAATTATTCACGTAAAATTTACACTTTAAATTAATAACTTGATACCTTTTTGTCTTATTTTTCGGCACATGCTAGGTCTTACTCCAGGCAAATGTGACAGTCCCTTTTCTTGTTTGCAATCAGTAATAGGTACAGTGCTATTGTCGAATGGATCAGCACATTTAGGATCGTTATTAGACCGACAGTTCCAACATTTAATACAAAAAACTGAAAATATAACATCACTATTAGAAAAGCGGTTTTGGGCGTGACCTATACCAAATAAAATGAGAATAACTTGTACCATTTGAAACAAAACCTAAAATAACAAGGAGACACAACAAACTTTTTAGATATGGAATCATGGTTTAACAAATTATTTTCTTAACACGAAGTAAATTTATCAAAAATTAAACAATTGAATTTTTAAAAACTTTTGTTTACTGCTTTCGGTTAGAGGCTTAAACCATAGACAACACACCAAATTATAAATTTACTATATAGCACTTACAACTTTACAAGAGTAAAAAAAATATTAAAGCATAGACTAGAGAGTAGGGGGTGTTCTACAGAATGATTGAGTCTAGAATATTGATGACTTAATCATGTCCTAGATCATAATCTGAGAATGCACAAAAAACATTGCTTTGTTTACGGTTAATTTACTTAAAGGTACAACCCCCTCATTGTCCAATCTACAGTTCACTATTTTGATCCTATATAAATTATAATAGCGTTCCAACGGGCGTAAACATGGTCTTATCACAATGCGAAATTAACACTAATATCGCACTTAGTATATTGGATTATGAAATGGCGTTTTTATCACGTATTTTAAAAATATGATATAGAAACAAATTATAAGAATTATGTTATTTAAAATAAAATGTTTGTTTGACCGTGTTTTAAAAAACAAGACCCAATGACTAAATACTTAGTTTGGAAGCAAAATGTGTATAACACATATATTCTCATATTATGTTAAAAAAACTAATAAAAAAAAAAGTTAATATTGTTTTTAAAGATAATTCTCATTAATTTAAATAAAAAATAGTTTTTATTAAGTATATATTGTTTTCTTCCATTTTATTACTTTTTGATGCATTTTGTAGATAGCCTTCACGTATAATTTGCCGTTCTAAAATGAACAGCGTTCGGAAAGTGTTCTGCTTTTATTTCCGTCACCTCCGAAGAAGTACTACTTTTACTTTTGAGTTTTGTTCCATATCCGGCCATTTATAGTACTCTGTGGCCGGCCATTAGAGAATTGGCCGTGTTCCGAAATACAAACCAGGATACTGGCCAGGGCTAATGACGTCATAACACCGACGCCATATTGCACTGGTGTCGGCCATATTGTACTGGTGTGGTAACTTTATAGTAATCTGTGGCAATATAGGCAAATGCATAATAATATTCAAACAGTAATTAGAGTTGCCACTTTTAAAAAATACATTAGAGATAAAGGACAACTTAATTTTCGTCATTCTAATATTTGAAAAATATATATACTTTATAGTTGTAATTTTTATAAATTATTATCACAGTTACAATAACATAAATGCACAGTATCTATGCAGTAAATTTAATTTACGGTAAATAGATGATTCTTTTTTCATTTTCATTCTTATTAGGTTTAAAGATATTTTATTTCTTTTGTCTCACCATTTACTATTAATTAATTATAATCATAGTCTTACTAAATAATTTTTGTACTTGTTTAAAATTAAAAATCTGATTAACAACACTTTTTGTTGTAATTGCTTTGTAACTCTATTCTCTTGGAACTTTATTATTTTATGTAATAAAATGTATAACTTTCTAAAATAGACAAATTAAAAATAAATATGTAATCACAGATTAAAAAGAAATTTGTAATACTCTGTCAGTAGTGTCAATTTATGCTGTCAAAGTATTCAGTGCTGGCCATCGTATTTCGGAACGATTCACCAGCATGGCGTCGATTTTTGACGTCATCAGCACTGGCCAGTATACTGGTTTGTATTTCGGAACACGGCCAATAAGAGCACCCTTGAGGATGATACACACCTACACTGACATTATGAGAATTGACAAATGACAGATGCCAACTGCCAAGTTCGTTAATCGTTATGTATAAACTATAAGTTGAAATTCTGGGTGTGTACTGACTAACTTGTTAGTTTGTACTTTTTTTCTATTAATTAAGTATTGTGTAAATTTAGCCTCATTTTATAAGTCATTATTTAACTACAGTTAAATATAACACGTTTTGTGAATCAAGTTCTAAAAGTGTTCGTATAATGATTATTAAATCTCTTTTGTTATTAACGCTCTGCACTCTCCCTACTGGTAAATATTTTTGTTGTAAACATTTAAACATATTTATTAAATATATTTTAAATTATTTTTATCTATTTTATTTCAGTGTTTTCTGTAAGATGCTACCAATGTGCCTCTTCCCAAAATTTGGTAGAAGACACATGCGGCGCTTACAAGAAGTTTAACACAGACAGTCATATAGCAGTTGAATGTAATAGTGATGAATCGCATATGCCTGGTTCATTCTGTATGAAGTTGACGCAACAAGGGCCAAAGGGGTTTATATGTAAGTTATAATATAAAATTTTTGTATTTAATTATTCTAATCGGATTCTGATTGACTATTTATTTCATTAAAATAATAAAAAGTAATCATTTATTTTGTGTGATTTCAACTGAATATTATCATTGATTATTTTAATAAATATTTAACACAAATTTACAATTTTTCCAGGGGATGGTAGATGGCGTCAAGTTGTCAGACGCTGTGCATCAGTCGCTGAAACAGGTGTGACCGGAGTTTGTAATTGGGGAGTGTATGATAATGGAGTCTATTGGGAGGAGTGTTATTGCTCTGCTGATGAATGCAATCACTCATCTACTGTTCATGTATCCATGGTTTTAGTTTTAAGCACAATTATTATGATTATTTTTAGAAATATGTGATTTTCATAAATATTTGTTATTGTACTAATATTGCCTTTAAAAAAGTATTTATAGATAATTTTACATATTGACTTTAATGAAACACAATTATTTTTATATTATTTGTGAAGCCAATATGTTAAAAGGTTTCATGGGCCAGATAAAGTTTAACAACATGATGAATAAGAGAAGAATATTTGCATCCATATTGGTATATGAAAAACTAAATAATAATAATATATACATATATTTTGAGCTAATGTAAATTGCATTTAATTTTTTTGATTGAACTAAATAAATTTTAAATACTTAGTTGAGTAACTAGGAGATGTGTTCAACAAATAGGAGTGTTTATTACATGTTCTGTAACATTGTAACATTTAAAGTGAATTACAAGTAACAGATCCGTCCATTTATAATGTTATTTCAGTAGTTTTAAATAATTACCGTCCATAATAATTAAATTATGATTAAGAAATTTTATAATTCCATTTTTTAAATAAACAACTACAAATACGATAGTTGTTTATATTTTCTATTATTATGTTTTTATAACAATTCTTCATCTAACATATTTTATTTTAAATTTTAATTTAATAAAATTATAACAATAGGTAATTACAATAATGGATGTTAATACAATAAGAACTTTTGTGCAAGGGCAGTTGCTTAAAAGCAATCTCTTACAGATATCCCTTAAGTAATAAACATATTATTTTATATTAACATATATATATATATATATATATATATTTATAATACTACAGGTACCACTGCCAACTGAGATATCTTCTCGTTAATAAATCTCGACTTTAATAAATTTAGCCTTCTGAGACAGGCCTTTTACACGCATTTGAGTAGAGCTGCATCAGATTTCAGGATTTTTTTATTATCAGGACAACAGAACAAAGTCCACTAGACCGTTTATTATATGTACGTGTATATTTCACACGGTTTGAGAATGTCCTGCTTAAATTCGAATTAACATTAATTACCGTAAAACATTAATATTTAGCTTTTTACAATTAAAGTCGTTTGGTATGTTTGGTATATTGGTATATATATTTGGTATATTTTATAAGAAGTACTTAAGAGGTCAACGCTCGGGCACCATACCGACGCTCAGAGTTAATGCCAGTTCCGAGACAATAAATAAATTTAGAATGGGAAAATTAAAATTTTCAAAACTATTAATTTTAAAAAATTGTAGAACAAATGTTGTTAGGATTGATGTAAAGAGGCTGCCTGCAAGAGGTGGTCAACTAATTACAAATTACCCTGTATATACCTATACATAAATCGTGTTTCGTATAAAAATAAATAAATAAATTTATTATGTATATATGTTACAGTCATTGTGATTAAATACCTATTATACATAATGACTGGTGATTATATATAAATTAGAAAATATTACTAGACAATGTGATAAATTAATCACTTTATTATTCATAACATCGTTTCAAATACAGCAAAAGTAATAAAAATAACACGGGCTAACTGACTTGTTACCCCTCTCGCTCTTCATCCCTCGCTGTCTTATTTTTTACTTTCGTATCATTGTTGGATGATGGCAGATGAAATTAAAAAACGTTTCTATCATACTATCTACTACTATGATATATTTTTCTTTAATTTTTAAAGTAAAGAAATCAAAGAACAAAACACTAAGTAAACACCTGAAGATTACTAGCGCCTTGCAAGATACGATGACGTAAAAATTAGAATATCTGAAAAACTAATAATTCCGGTAAAAACGAAGGTGATCCTATTATGTACTATGCTCAATTAGACGAAACTTTCAAATAATCCACGACTGTCATATTAGTATTGCATACGGCGGTAGGATCAGAATGATGAAAGGCTTAAAAAAATATATAAAAATGTAACTGCCGAACTCGTCACAGTATATTTGAATCTGCGTCAATCTTGTCGAAAAAAGTCTTGTTGTAAAACCAATTATCAGCAACGAGGTTGATTCAAGGTTCCAAGTGGATCTTATAGACAAGCAATCACAAGGTGATGGTGATTATAAATTAATCAGGGTGTATCAATATCACCTAACAAAATTCGTGCAGTTGCGTTTTTTAAAAAGCAAGCGAGCAGAAGAGAAAGCGTATCAATTAATAGACGTTTTTACCATATTCGGAGCATCTTGTATTTTGCAAAACGATAATGTTAGAGAATTTTCAAACAAAGTGGTAAAAGAAGTCTGTGTGATGAGGGTGGAATTAAAAATAGTACATGGTAAACCCCGACACTCTCAGTCACAAGGCTCTATTGAAAAGGCTAACCAAGATGTACAAAAACTGCTTTGTACATTGCTGGAATCTAACAAGACAACGAAATGGTCTGAAAGATTACGCATTATTAAATATATGAAGAACAGAGCGTATCAAATTATTAAAGCGTATTTCGTACAAAATGAAATTCCAGATAATCTCACAGGAAAACTTGATAACGAAAACCAAAAAAGTACCACAGATCCATCAAATAACACACCAAGCGACCATGAAATCGTAATTGCTCTCGATAAAAAGAAACAAGATATTGAAAACATCAGAAAATTAGTTGGACGATCTCTGAAAAGGCAAGCAGATAAAATGTTAGCTCTATTTTCGGTAAAATATCCTGCTGCTAATACAGGTGATAAAGTAGTTGTAAAAATTCCTGATGTAGACCGAGCCAAAGCCAATGATAGAAACATTATGACTGTTATAATTTTTCAGGAGACAGAAGGAATGTATAGGTTAGTAACTAAGCATGGTATTCTAAATCAACTTTACGCAAGAAATCAGTTCACTGTATGTCAGGAAACATGATAAGTTTTTACAGTTGATATTGTTCCACAACATGAAGTTACCATTAGAGATTGTACAAAGATAGGTGCAATGTAAAAAGTCGAACCTCGAGTGGAACTCAAAATGTTACAAGAACCTTTCTTGTAAGAATAAATAATATTTATGACCCAGTTCAGTCATATCAGTTCATTTGAAATATTTTATTATTGTAGTCTTAATAGAGCGAAACCAAGTACTTGTGTTGGTCTCTGTGTTTATTTTGTGTTATAGCTTAGAAATTACTCTGTAAATTAAAGTTTCATATTGTTAAAATAACGTTAATTAACGTAGAATTATTATTTATGAAAATTTTATTTTAATACCGAAAGTAGACATTTCATTATTACTTTCCAAATAACAGCATAATATTGCTACACATATACTTAGGCATGCTTAAAGCAAATTGAAATATACTTTTATAATAGCTATTATTTATTTAGCTATACCTACTTATTTTATTACATCATCCAAGTCTTCGAAGATATTATGTAAAATTGCTAGTTAAAGTGATTAATTCTGTTTCAATTATCACTTTATCCAAATTGAGTAGACATTATCAATAACGGCTAGATATATACATAATATCTGGATTTATTACTTTGGCTGTAACATATATATTATAAAACACATAGTACAGTGTCTAAATATTTTTATATTTTTTGCCGCAGGTCTCTAACACAAAATTGGTATTAAAACGACATAATTGTCCATTAATTAATTCATTTATGAACGAACGAACCTGTAAGACGATTTTTATAAGTTATCGGTGTTATCCTTACAGTAAAACTTTTGTCCATTTTATTAGAAATTATATTTTTTGTTTACCAGAAAATATAGGTAAGAGTCCATTAGACCTCATGTTAATTTATTCCCTCGTAAAAAACCGACACTTTTTTTTTGAGTTGTGGTCGTAAAGCTCCCATATTGAAAGTTTTCTAATAGATTTTCCTTAGTACCAAATAATAGTCATTATTTATCATTAGGTTTGACATCACCTGCGTTTTTTTGTTTCATAGTTTGATTATAATTATACCTAGTACAAATTTTAAACCATCAAGTATCACTATTCGTGCTGTGCCGTGAACTGAGCGAGTAGGGTGAGGTGAATGACCCTCAAATTCCTTCTAATCAAAAAACTAAAACACAAACAAACAAAAAAACAAATTGGTTAAAATCCAAAAACTATAAAGAATATTCTCAATAGGTTTGATCAGTCTTGAATTAAGGTTTTTTCAACTTTTATCTAGAGTTTTGGGGATTTCTACAGATATGTTGCTGGTTATGTCACCATCGCAAAATTGGAAGGCCATTTTAACAAATTTTATTAGTTTATTTATTAAATAAAGGAAAGAAACAAATTAACTATTAATTAACACATTGTTTTATTGTATAACATATAAATTACTTTTTTTTATTATAAATAATAATAATAATAATAATATCAGGACAAATTACACACATTGATCTAACCCCTAAGTAAGCAAATTATTTGCTTGTGTGAAGGGTGTTAGACAACGATACAAATACATAGAAATACACATTTAAATACTGAGAATATATTTAATAAACGACCAAACCCAGAAACAAAGACATCTATGCTCATCACATAAATGCCTGTCTTCCGTCGGGAATCGAACCCGAGCCCCATTGCGCCGTGACACGTTAGGCGTCTGCGGTAACCACTCGACCAACGGGGCGGTTAATATGTAATCATTATATAAACCAAAGTCGCTTCCCACGTCTGTCCCTAAGTCTGAATTCTTAGATCTTTAAAACTACACAACGGATATTGATGCAAAATCTTTTAATAGGTAGAGTGATTCAAGAGAATCGTTTATATGTATAATAACATACTAAATATATCAGAGAACCACTGATAATTTCAAGATGTCTAATGCGAAGTAGTAAACATACACATTGTTTTGCGCTTACAATGCAAACGCTGGCTGAACTCTACGAGATAGACCAAGATAATGTACTAAGTATCGTATACCTTAAAGAGGTCTACAAGAATGTCCCTGATGTTATATATTTATCTTTTAGGGATAACCCACAATAGCAAATTTTTATCCTTTCCTGTTTTCGAGAAATAATGGCTTATTTGCAAAGCGATTTTAAGCAATACATCATTATTCCTTATCTAATTAAGTAACTCAAATATAATACAAAAATAATTAAAGAAGGAAATAAGGAAAGGGGAATTGTTTTACTAGGAATTTAAGGCGTGCTAAGCCGCGGGCAACAGTTAGTAATTATTAAACTTAACTTTTATAAAGCACTTCCCAGAAGGCCTTGCCTCCATGCAAGACCAATATTATTTATCTGTTGTTTAACTAAAACAAGAGTTGTATATAAACCAAAATATCCATTAGTTAACATATATTAGTAAAACTACATAAAAAGCTCTTTTATTTAAAGGAAAAAAATAGTGCGTAAAATATTATATTATTCTTTAAATAATCAATGAACATTCCTTAAACACCATCAAGTATGACTAAGAACATATTAATGGAAATTATTAAAGAAATATAGTAATTAATATTACATACTTATATAGAAAACTAATAGGTTTCCAACGTGTTTTATATTAAATTATATTAAAAAATATCTATATGGTTCCGTCCAGCTAATGTGACAAAATGTTCCTATGAAAGCCAAATCTATGACAAGCTTTTTATATTTAATAAAACTTTTGCCTGCGGCTTCGCACGCCTTAAATTCGTAGTAAAACAATTTCCACTTCCCTTTTTTTTGTATTGGCTTCTATATGACTTATTTTAAGTGATACAATCAAAATGACGACATCGGTAGACATCGCTCACTGTCAAAAGTATATTTAAAGTTTTTAATAAGGATACAATATTAGGTGCTGTAATTATTTTTTTACCTCTCTTGTTTTTACTTAAATGTCCATTTAAAAACTTCTTAAACAGAGTACTTAATAACCATTCTAACCATATATCACACTTACAGATTTTCATTGAACATAATAAAAATATTAAGTTATGTAAACTTGAAGAATTCTGAGCTACACAATCGACGTTATTTTCACCATCAACTTGCAGGTCTAGTTTTATTAAAAAAAATCTATTTTAAATGATAAGCATTCAGTTAGCTATAAGCATTAACAAAATTTTCAATACTGAACCTTTTTGAGATGGTTTGCACGGTTTCATACCAGAGTACGCCGGTAGACCGTACCGCCGAAAACGCGAAGATCCTATATTTTAAAACTAAAATATCTTCGAAAATATTTAGTTAAATTACATGCTGTAAAGGGCTATATTGTTCCATATTAAATGTTAAATGTATTTAAGTTACTTAATTAGATAAGGATTAAAGCTTTATTTCTTAAAATCGCTTTGTAAATAACCTATTATTTTTCGTAAAAAGTAAAGTTTAAAAATTTGCTATTGTGGGTTAAGAGATAAACATATACCATCGCGGATTTTCTCTTGCTTATATAAGGTTATATGCTGTATGAATTTTTGAAAATATTTTTTTTCGTGTTGTGTGCAAAACTAAAAGACAAACAGATAAACAGACAAAGATTTAAAAAATGCTGAAAATGGATTCTGTTAGTTATCACTTCACATCTTGGTTTATTTTTTTAAATATTTTCAATGTACAAAGACTACTCCTCTACAGATTTCTTACATGTATAGAATAAGATTTTCATGGTACCTATCACATGATTGACATAAATTGTCATAACTTTTTTATTTCTTAACCGATTTTGATAAAACAAACACTAAATGTTAAGTGAAGACTATCATAAATTTTCTTTGGTGGTAGACCATAACATCGGGTCGCCGGCAAAGTTACCACCCATCGGGCAAAGTCGTGCCGCAAAGCGACCTAGTCGTGTTCCGGCACGTTGCTCGATGAAGCCGTATATGGGAAATGGGTCTGAACAGCTGCGGTACGTTGGCGAACCGGTTGACGTCGAGTTGGTGTTTGTTTTGTCGGGTGTCTAGTCGAGAAGGGTAGCGGGATCCGAAGCGACGGCTTTCCGCTGGCCGCCCGCAGATAGTTGGGGGCCCAATTAGTGGGTTAGCCACCCACGAAAGGCTGCCCCGCCAGCTGCGAAAAATCCCAGGGTGGCTCCATCGTGCTGGTTGGCGACCAGGCGAGGAGGCCCGATGGCGATCCCTGGGGGGGTTCGGGCGTCCCCGCAGTCTCCAGGCTAGCCTCCCAGCGGCAAGACATCACCAATTTCGAAGTCGGGTTTGATACGTACTGCCTCGTTCAACTGCCATTTCCCATCCCTATTCACTTTTATTTATTTTTACCATGAAGAAAAACCAAAAAAGAAAAAAGTTTGTACAGCGGTTGCACTCCTCCTCATTTAAAGTGCACCTCAGTAATATTAGGGGTTTGCACTCTAATATCTTACCTGTCCATCACCACCTGGAGACAGAACAACCGCACCTGTTCTTTTTGACGGAGACGCAGATACAATGTCCCTTAAGCGCTGCGCACCTGGATTATCCCGGATACACGTTAGAGCACAACTTTCGCTCACGTGCCGGAGTCTGCGTGTATGCGCGGAACGACCTCTGTATCCAGCGTCTCCGTCACCTTGAAGACCCCACTTTTTCTTCTTTATGGGTTTTAGTAGACACAGGAAACGAAAAAATCCTGTATTCTTGTGTTTACCGTTCGCACAGCGGTGACCAGGAGACAACTAGATTATTCGAGTATCTCGGTGAGGCTGCTGATATGGCTCTGCATCAGTTCCCTTCGGCGCAGCTCGTCTTTCTGGGGGATTTTAATGCCTGTCATCAGGACTGGCTGTTCCCGTACCAGAAAACCGACCATGCTGGAAGAGAAGCGCGGAACTTTGCGTTGTCCTTGGACCTCTTTCAGCTGGTGAAGCAAGCGACAAGGGTACCAGATGTGGTAGGCCATACAGCCAATTGCCTGGACCTTCTGCTGACAACTGATCCGGACAGGTATCGGGTAGAGGTTACCTCTCCCTTGGGAACCTCCGATCACTGTCTGGTGAAATCTGTGTTTACATATTCCCCACCAGCTTTCGAACCTCATGGTGTTAGGCGAGTATGGAAATACAAGTCAGCAGATTGGGATGAGATGCGGCACTTTTTTGCGTCTTATCCTTGGCGGCAGGTCTGCTTCTCTTCTTTGGATCCGTCGAGTTGCGCGGATGCTATAACCGATGTGGTGCATCAGGCAATGGAGTATTTTATTCCTTTTGCTGACGTACCCATCGGTGGCAAAGCTCGCCCATGGTTTAATGCCGAATGTGGTCATGCTCAAGACCGAAAACATTCGGCATATCTCATTTGGGCTGATGCTCGAAGCCGCAAAACTCCGGATGTAAGTTCGAAGAAGAGAGCCTTTAACCAAGCTGCCAAGTCCTACAAAAAGGCATTGCGGAAGGCTCGTCTCGATCGAATCGCTAAGAATGGCGAAAAGCTCTCTGCCAGACCAACTGGCAGTCGAGCTTTCTGGTCTCTTGCGAAAGCGATCGAGTCGAATTTCTGCCAACCCTCACTGCCTGCTCTGCTGAAGCCGGATGGATCCCTGGCCCACACAGCAACAGAGAAAGCGAACGTACTTGCTTCTCTGTTTGCTGATAATTCGCATCTAGACACTGGCAATGCTTCTCCAGCACATCTTCCTCACTGCGGTGTTTCGATGCCTGAAATCCGCATCACTAACAAAGAGGTATGGAGAACATTGTGTCGTTTAGATGTGAATAAAGCCGGTGGTCCTGATGGTATACCAGCCATTCTGCTCAAGACATGCGCAGCTGAGTTGTCTCCTGTACTGACACGTCTGTATCGTCTCTCTTTCATGACTGGAATAGTGCCGAAATCCTGGAAGCTTGCTAATGTGCAACCCGTGCCCAAAAAAGGCAGCCGTGCCGACCCTGTCAATTACAGACCGATTTCAATCACCTCCATACTCTGCAAGATTATGGAGCGTGTATTGAACTCGCGCCTACTAGCATACCTAGAAGGTAACGATCTCCTCAGTGACCGACAGTACGGGTTTCGCCGTAATAAGTCTACTGGGGACCTTCTAGTGTATGCTACTCACATTTTAGGCGAGGCCATCGAGAAGAACGGAGAAGTGGTCGCCGTCTCTCTGGACGTCTCGAGGGCATTTGACAGGGTCTGGCATGCGAGCCTTATAAGCAAGCTTTCAGCGTACGGTATATCTCCTGGTCTGATCGGCTGGGTAACGGACTTTCTGAGCCACAGATCTCTCCGAGTAGTTGTCGACGGGTGTTCCTCGGAACCCTTGACAATAAATGCCGGAGTGCCTCAGGGGTCCGTTCTTTCTGCAACTCTGTTTCTGCTGCACATTAATGATCTGTTGAAGCCCGGTATCTATGGGTATGCAGACGACAGCACAGTTGTAGAAAGATATCTGCCGAGTACTCGGGCTAGTCGAGATCAAGTACAGTCTGAAAGAGAAGCCATGGTGCAACGTTTGAATGACAAACTTCAGGCAGTCTCCGCATGGAGCAATGCCAATCTTGTCAAGTTCAACGCCACCAAAACGCAGACGTGTCTATTCACCGCCAAAAGGAGCCCTTTCACCTTGGCTCCTACTTTCCAGAATGTATCCTTGGAATACAGTGACCGGCTTCAGTTGTTAGGCTTAGAGATTTCCTCAAACCTCAACTTTGGTCGGTTCATTGAGTCCAGAGCAAGAGCAGCAGCAGCAAAGCTTGCCGTTCTGGCGAAGGTTCGGCAGTACTTTACACCGGGACAGCTTCTTGTTTTATACAAAGCGCAGATCCGGTCGTGTGTAGAGTACTGTTGTCACATATTTGCTGGTGCCGCAAAGTCTCATCTTGCGGTTCTGGACTCAATTGAGAGGCGAGCAAAGAGGCTTATAGGCGATCCCGAATTGGTCGGAGCCAAACTCCAAAGCCTTGAGCACAGGCGTAGAATTGCTAGCCTCTCAGTATTCTATAGGATACATTTTGGTGAGTGTGCGCAGGAATTACACAATTTAATTCCCCCGTCCCCCTTCCATCACCGGACGTCCCGACGCACGGCAGGTTTTCATCCTTTTGTTGTGGACATTCCACCTGTCCGAACGAAGCGCTTTGCTTCCTCATTTTTACTGCGTACAGCAAAGGATTGGAACAGCTTGTCTGCGTCGGTATTTCCGACCGAATACAATGTGGGTGTCTTCAAGCGAAGAGTGAATAGGTTGCTAGGGTAATGCGCCTTACCACCTAAGACTACATTCCACTTACCATCAGGTGGAATGTAGTCAAGCATTGCCCTAGAGAATATAAAAAAAAAAAAAAATAATAATAATAATATATTCCGCATTCAAATTGGTTAAGCCGTTTCTGAGATTAGCGTGCACAAACATACAGACATACAGACAAACAGACTAACTGAAAAACCATTGTTTTGGGTTCTCTTGCTCGTATAAAGCCCCCCTATGATGTTTTTTTTTTCCCATATACATGAATGGATCAGTGACAATTTTATTATATGTATAGAATATAGATAATAGATCCTAACAGACTAGGTACCTACTCTTTATATTACGAACTTGTAATTATAAACTCTTTTTCCATGGTCTACCCACTTATATTCAAATACACATTAGAAAAGCATTTTACCTACTTTCGAAGTACATAATAGACTTCACTCGCTCAGTCAACTACAAAGACGTGTTTTTAACTCGTACTGATATTTGTTACTATATTTATAGGAAAAATTTATCAATTCCACAAGAAAGTACAAAATGTGTGTTTTAAAATTATATACCGGTTTGGCAAATAATTATGATATAACATAACTACGGTTCGGGTTTTTATGAAAATTGGTGAGGTCTTAATTTTAAAGGTCAATGAAAGATGTTTTTTATTCCAGAAAAGATGTTTTTTATTCCAAAAAATTCTTTAACCACATAGGGGGAGTCTCAAGAATTGGCTATAATATAAAAAAGGGGCTATAATATAAAAAGGGGCTATAAATACAATAAAACCTTAAACCTTCATACATTACCTATTACATGTTTGTAAATATTTATAAAAATATGGAATTATTACTGTTATACTAATTAATGATAGTCACCCATCTATATTGTTTGTGTAGAGGGGCTGGCAGTAAATAGATACATACATTGTAATTACTACATTATTTGATAATTATAATTAAGTTTCCCCTAAATCTGGCTGGACGAAAATATTACTAAAGTAGTAAATTATATTTGGTCCCATTAAAACGATGAAGTTGTATCTACAAAACATTGATATATAACTAGAGTCAAACGAATTAAAAGTTTTGCGATCTCTTATTGTCCATATTACCCTTAGTAGGTACTCTTAGTTTACATCATAAATAAAATATAATGTTAGCAAGGAGTGGTATCACCATAAAGAATTACATAGGTATTAGAAACTATGCTCCAAGCTTAGAGTATTTTTTTAAGTACAAAAATAACATTCTGGATTGCAGTCGTTTTGTCATTATTAATGTATCGTTTTATCATATATACATATCAAAGGATACGTAACAATAAAACACAACTATAAAAAACTATTTTAGTTATATTTGACCATGACACATTATTCTTCTAATGGGATTTAGGTACCTACCTAACATGTTTACGTAAACAGGTAATATGACCCGTGATTAATTGATAGGTAACTTTACTATTATAAATGGTTGCATAAGTTTTGGCAACTATAATTTGATTAAATATTGGTATATGTACTGAATATAGATGCATAAAAATGCCATTAATAGAGGTCGTGGGTTTGAATCCCAGTCTTCATGTGATTGATTTTGGCTGGGGTAAATATTCTGCTTATCGCCTTTCGATATACGACGAAATATCCGTAGTAAAAAGTAGGTATTTGAAAAGTACCTTCGAAAGTAGCAGTGACGATGATCTGGCCTGTATTATTACTCAATAAATTTTTATTTAGGTAGGTAGTGTAAATTCAATACTATTTACATTTTAGGGTTCCGTACTTCGAAAGGAGAAAACGTTACCCTTATAGGATCACTTTGTTGGTCGTCCATCCGTCTGTAAAGACCCTTTTTCTCAGGAAGGCGTCGAAGTATCAAGCTGATATTTGTATTAAATACTCAGGTCTATTGTCCCTTAGAGCTGTGAAAAAAATTACTTTATAAGCCAACGCATTCAAAAGATGCAAACTTGCAACAGAATCAAAATATAAAGGGTACTTCCCATGAACTCAGAATTTCGGAATTTGGATATCATATGATAAAAATATTTTTAATTACTTTAAAGTTCTACCCCTTACCCCATGAACGCGTAGAGATATTAAATTGAAGTTCATATCCAATATTCAGGTCTATAATACCTTTGAGTTGTAACAAAATCAAACGAAACAGCAATTTAAGCCGTATATATTAAAACTTGCAACTACTCGCAAGGGAATCAAAACATAAAAGTCCCTTCCAGTCGACCTAGATTCTTGAAATTTGGCGTGAAGGAATCATTTACAGTACATTAAAGGAAAAACCCCAAAAATCTTTAATTTTTAGTTACATCACATGTCTTTTATATATATAGTGCCACAGAAACCTTCGTGCGCGAGTCTGACTCGCACTTGGCCGATATATTTCATTATAGAATCATAATATGGAATAATTAAATACATTGTATTTTAATAACTCACAGGAGTGATTTACCTTTATTTTGATTATTTTATGTAGGTATATATCGCGAAAATCTTAGAATCCAATTATTAATAAGCGATTTTTTTAAATGAATTGATAACAATTAGGAGATCTCTTACTAAGGAACATGAGTAGAAAATTATCATTAACCGTTGAGCTTTTTCCGATGGTAACGTGTCATCGTTAATTGTCGTGAAAACTCGTCGCCTCTCGCTAAGATGAGGCAAGCGCTGACTTCACGTTGTTGACCTTTTCTGACTCACTCGCTTACGCATCGCGCAGAACGAGAGAGATAACGCCCAATCGTTGCTCTTCGGGTCTGTTTTCAAACGAGTCCCGGTCGAGGCTTGATATTTTCCCGTAGGTTTCAGCTCTCAGTCGCCTGAAACCCTTGGAGGCAGCTTTATTCGTTGCCTGCGCGATATAGATCTCATAATGAATGATTAAGTAACCACTTAACAGAGCGATCTATCTCAACGAATGCGTGCTATTAAAATTTAATATAAACTGTGTTGGTGGATTTGATTTGTATCAAGTGGTTGTTTATGAACAATTAATAAGAGGGAAACAACTCATAAATCGTGGTTAGTCTCACAACCGTGATGCTGTGTTTCGTCTCTGTGAGTATTTTTATAATGTATTGATTGGTGTTTAAATGTATTTAATACAGGGATTCTGAGATGAGCTAAAGGTTACGACCCTACAACTAGTAGCGGAGAGGGAGGCTGTGGGATGTTACCTAACTGCTACTGGTATAAATAGATACAGTTTACTTGTTTTCATTATTATTTAAATCCTATTGTTAGTTTACTTACTATTTCATAAAATACGTAACGTAGTTTTAAATATTTGTTTTTGTATTTTTCCTGGAATATATGTATATAAATTAATATATACAATATTAATATACACAATATCAATTATATACTATTTTCAGAAGCACTATATTTAGACTTAAAGCGTAGATACTTAATAGGGCGGCTACGTAGTTCTTTCAGAAGGTACAGGATTTAGTTACAATCAATAAGGATTTGACCTATACAATATAACAAAGATAAATATTTCCAACGAATATATAAGAGTTATATTAAAATATTTCTTCAAACAAAATAAAGAGATTCTTATTTTATTGATTCATATCAATAAAATGTATTTAAGTTTGCACGTATCTGTTTATTTTTGTGTTTACCTTCTAATATAGGTTACAAGTTACATATGTTGTACTTAATTCAACAAAGAACAAACAAACTGCCAAACAGTCTGCAATTAATTTACCCTTTTTATTTTTCAGTGCCTTATCTCGTAAAAGGATCCTTTTGTTCTTAGACTACTTTTCAATAACTCCTATAAGTTTTAAGTACTTAACTGGTTAGTAGAAAATATTTACTGAGAATGTTTATTAAATAACCTAAAATAACTAATACCTACGCAAGTTTCTATACCCTCTTTACATTCATACATACATTTAAGCTAAGAAATGATCTAGTAAGTTAATAATAAAAAAAATATACTGCTATACCATTTCTTATTAATCAGACTAACATACAGATTATATTCAAAAAAGTATTATTTTACAATATACTCTGGCGTCATCGTGGTCAAGCGCGGGAACTGTGGCATACTTTTTATGTCAATCAATCAAATTTTGACAATCCATGCCAGCTGTTGATTCCTGTTTTCATAAAATTTATATTATACCACCATTAGAAGACACAAATAATTTCCTTCTTTTTCTTCTTTGATAAAAAAACAATAATCTACAAATACTAATAATAAAATTTACTCACAATTCCTCTTTAAATATTTGCATTTATTAGACGCCTCTAACGATGATTCATAACAAAATGTTCTCATAGTTCAATCAAGTTTCATTCTTTACAAACGTCACATAAACGATTTATTAGAATGACCTAATTTAATTTATAAAGTTTTGAATGCATATTTCTAGATACAGACAAAGCCCGCATACAATGTGATTAATTCTAATTTAAATACCTTTATTTTATGTAATAAATTATATAATACTAAAAGTTTGTTAACATGGCCGGACTTCGAACATGGGACTGCTGGGTAAACAAGAAATATTTAGGCCAGACAACCTGTTGTTTACCTTCATGAGTTCTTCTTTTAAGAAGATGACAGTATTCAAGATCGGTGAAGCGACTCCATAGCACTTTTTTCTCCAAATCATAGTCCTATTATCCTCTTTCAACCCCCAGGAACAAATAGTCTACACCAACTCAAAGAGCTCTCTTATATCTCTTGTCACTAGTAAACCGAAGAGAAAAAGATAGACAGACTGGATACCACGTCCGGAATGTTCTTACTGTTAGGAAACAGATTTGTTATTCAAGTGTGATTCACTTCAAATTCGTTTTTCGCTTAATATAAGAAATATGAATAAAAATCCTAGATGAGCCCAGAACATCATCAAAAACATTTTTTTTTTGTTATGT
The DNA here is from genome assembly GCA_959347405.1 of Napeogenes sylphis. Lineage (NCBI taxonomy): Eukaryota > Metazoa > Arthropoda > Insecta > Lepidoptera > Nymphalidae > Napeogenes > Napeogenes sylphis. The sequence goes on from OY365783.1 coordinate 5,003,649, forward strand.
CAGCAATCAAAAATTAAATAAGTATTCGTTAACGGTATACAATTTGGTATTTTATAATCGGAATTTCAAACAAAGTTGATTTTACTGAAGTCGGTCAGTTAAACAGTTTTGGACAAGTTATTGCTATTTAATATAATTTTTCATCTCTGTCTTTTACATTAAAATAATATCAATTTTAATATATACTTAACAATATAAACTAGAATTATAGTGATTATAATAAACAATAGTAGTTGTGGTTTTCCTGCAGACCTCAGAGCTAGCTGGCAGAAACTTTGGGTCTTACGACACTCATATTTAGAGATTTCTCGTCATTTCAACAAAGCTTTCACAGAAATATCTTCACTAATTAAATTCCACACCCCCATAACATTTGTTCTATCTTAAACGTTATTCATTTAAAACAAAACATTTCTGTTTCTTTCAAATATACTACAGATTAAAAACGTAATCATATAGATCTTAATAGTTGTCATTTTATGAATTTATAAAAGAAATTAAAAAATCATTTGTTAATTGGACTTGTAGTATCAACTAGAGACGAGTGCACTCTCTTTAATAAAAGTTGCTTTATGAATTTAATACTCGACAAGATCACTTGGGTTATAATTTAATAATCTGACAAAACGGTCATCTTTATTAAGAGAAGTATTTATAAAGATGAAATATTTTATAATTAATTACTATGATTATATCACCTCAGACAAAAAGTATTTTATCACTAGGGATTGATTTGGCTTCCTGACCCTCATACCAACTAAAAATCTATCTTCACGTATTTATCTTAAAATTTATACCTAAATATTGAAAATGTATTACTATTATATTAAATGTACTTTATTAATATGGTAAAGATGTAGAGATTGTTTATTTGTTTCAATGAACTCTAGAACTACCAGTTACATGTGATTGTTTCATTGGTGGTAGGTATCAGATATGGTGGCTATGGCGGCAGATACTAGTTTTAGCTGTTCGTCAGCTCGTACACATGCTGGCTCGACCAGAGTAGTACTAGTACACAAAAACTCTGTATTATAGTTACGTTTTGTAGGGTGAGTGAATGAGCTGGTAGTGCAAACACACTTCCTCCCTTTCTTTTCTTATATCCTAATGGCCCTTTTCAGTTATTAGTTTATATATATAAGCGATAACAACATCAACCACCAACCAAAAAAAAAACACCAAAATACAACCGCTGCATATGAAAAAATGTTCCTTTAAAAAAATGCAAAAAAAAATAAAAGGTCGTTTAAGCTGTAACTATTTACTTGACAGGACCAAAGAGCTGTTACAAACTAATGTCGTTACCCACAGCCCCCAGTAATTCACGCGGATGGAGTCACGGGGAAAAGTTAGCATATAATAAAAACGTTAAGGGTTATTTAGTTATTTTACTGAAAAATAATACAAATTCAAATAATATTTTAGAAAAACTATAAGTGTTAAATAAATTTATTCTATGTAAACTGTTGGTTTTCCGTTCAACAATAAATAGTTCTTCGTCAATAATTAATTTAATTTAAACATCTTTTGTATTGTTTTATGGATAAATAAAATAACAAACAGTTCAATCTGCTTAAAGAACCCTATTCTACATCTAATGACTTTTCAAGTTCAAATCTATTTATATGATTGCACAAATCATTCTCAACACTTGTACTGTTTCATATGTCTATTTTATACAGATAGATAATATGAAAGGAATATAATCTGTGATATTTACTATTTATTCTGTATAATACCATCTACAACGTGTATGTAACCTTAACAGAGTAAGTATTAATATATATATATATATATATAGGTTTTCTTCCTTATATACAACACTATTATTATCACCCGTACATACTCAACAGCTTACTGCCTACTCTGCCTTTAAAAATCGTAAATATTTTCTCAATATATACATAACGTAAACAACCTTCCCTAAAGATGAAGCGTCAGCACAAACAAACAAAATTTAATACTATATCGGACTGGCTATGTCGGACGGTAGGTTTTTAAACTTACCTACATTTTTTGTATCTTTTTTATATTTAATGTTGACCAGACGTGACAAACTAACAACTATATATTATCTTTTATAGTATTAGTTAAAGATTACTCAAAAGTAGATATAAACATTGGAAAACAATATAATATGTAAATGATTATACATACGTGACAAACATTTTGGTATTTTTATGCCAAAATTCAATTAAACGGTGAAGCGGCGTAGATTATTCGTATGAATTTTCATTCCCTATTTCAACTCCTTAGCTATTAATTGGAAAAAAGCAGCCTATGTTTAAACCTGGGTTTCACCTATATTTATACCGGCATTTGTTTCAAGTGGTTAAGTAGTTTAAATCGTTCATAAAAAAATTATCCCAGGATCCTAACAATCAGGAGTTGGTTTTAGAAAAATAGCCCAAGTTGGACCTTGTTGTTATTAAATATTGTCCTCATTGATATTGGTTAAGTGGTTTAAAAATAATCATACAAAATTTACAATACAAAAAAATAATACAATACAAAAACTCTTTAGGAATTGATTTTGGAAAAAAAATAGTAGTATCTTATTTGTATCCCGGATCTATGAATTTTCATTCCGATTTCCATATCGGGTCCGCGATGGTTGAACGGTTTTACAAACAAACAGAGAGACAGACTTTCGCATTTATAATAGTAGTATGGATGTTATGGTTCTACTAATATAAAAGTTATCAAAATCCACATACTCGTTTATCTTATAACAAAACGCCTTCTAAACCTTTAATATAAATACCCATAAATATATTTTAAGTGATTGTAGAAATCCTAAACGGTGGTGTATATTTATGAATGACAGACAAACACAACTAATTATTATATACTAAAAACCACCTTGAATACGTGAAGGCCACAGTTGCGTCAGGTAAATATTAATATCCTGAAAATATATCAAATTTATAATACATACTAAGATTATTGTAAACTGCCTGGTGCGGAGGTAATAATGATTGCATTCGCGTTGTACGAGTCTTGGTTTTAATCCCGGCCGTGAAAAACGTTTATCTGATGATAGTTAATCTGAGGTATGTCGTTAAGGGAACTGAACTTCATATCTTAGAAGATTTGTTTTATATATACCTACATGTTGATTTTCTGATAATCACAATCCTTTAAAATGAATCCCGCCCACTACACCATACTTGTACAATAAGGGTTCAAGATAAAGTGGTTAAGCTCTGTCTACACCTACAAAGCTACCTTCTTACTACCTGTTAGATATCTATAAATATTATATATAAGGGTTATTGATAATCAATTAATTTCAGCATGTCGATTAGATAATTTATATTTTCTAATAAATAGCTATTACATCATACTATTTGAATAAAAATAAGGTTTTGTAAATCCAAATGTTTGATACTCTTAAACCTATTAAGGGCATTATTCCAGATAAATCTCAGTTCAGCAGTTTGTGTAATGTAGTAGCAGTTTATGCAATGTATCGCGAGCCAAACTACCCCTAATTTAGTGGCCGACCCAAATTGTACCTTTTGAGTCCATTTTATTTTCATGATTTGTGTTATGTTATTGATATAAACACGAAATAAAATTTAAAAATACAAGAAAAATAATATGACCTATTTTACCTTATTGCTTTTTTTTTCCAATAACCATATTAGAGGATGAAGGCTTCTTTCTTTTTTAGCGTTGGCAACTTAACGTGATTATGTCCCGAGTCCAACTAAAATAAATTACAAATATTATTTATCTAGACAAATTAAATGAATTTGTATATGTATATATAAAATAACTTTATTCAAACTGTAATTATAGGTATTTGTTACTTATTATGTTTAAATTAATATGTATTTTATTAATAGACTGTGCGAAGTATATATAAATATTATTACGAAATTCGACTTCCAACGAATTCAACGATTGAATCTTAACATAATAGACCGCAAGGCCCTTTAAATAAGTAATTATTTTCGCTAAAACCGTTTTTCGACCTTATTGCATTGAGTTAAGATTGAAAGTAAAGTATTTGTTGATGTTAGAAATCATTCGTAAGTTTGCACTCTACGGAGGATTCTATATTAATGAACGGTGCCTTAATATAAATAAAGAAAAGTATAACATTTAAGTTACTGAGAAATATTATGAAGTTAATAATAAATTATTAAAACTAAAAATAATTTTGTTAATATATATTTATTTTTATTGTATAGGCCCATAGGTTTCAGCAATCGAAATAAATGTGATTAAATGGTAACTGAAAATTTTACAGAAAGCTTTAAGCATGTAGTATTAGTTACTAACATTATATTCTTTTCATTATTAACATTTTGTTAGATGAGATTTCATAATTAGACTAAATATTACAGAATATATCTTTCATTTATTATTTTCAACCAATTACTTGTAACCGCGAAAAATTAGTTTTTTAGCGTTTGACAGAGACTCAGATCATTTACTTGGCCATTATATTTATTTAATTATTGCAAAAATAAACAAATTGTTATATATAATACCTATTGTTAAAATACGAATGCCTTGCGGTTTAATCTAATTAGGGAACCATACGAAATAATAATATTTCAATAAAGAAACCAATCGTAATATTAGTCTTATTTTTTCTAATTGTTTACATATAACCCCACAAAAGTATATCAGGTAAATAAGTTAGGAGTATAATATAGAAAGGTTTTTTAAATTATATATTACGAATAGTAGCTTGTTAAATAGGTTGGAAACATTGATTATAATAATTGCTACTTATTTACCACATGAATAGTTCCATACACACGAGCGTAAGAGATGATCAATAGGATGTATATATCGATATACACAATGATAACCATCGATAGTCGATAAATATTCAATATCCATGTCTACTTCATAATTAAATAACAACGGTACCCGTTCAGCAATAAAAGTAATCAGTACCTACTTATAATTAATATACTAATAATACCTGAAACAAGTATAAAATGCATTATGAATATATACAAAAATAATACGATAATGGTTTTTTTATCCGATAAAGACGAAAATTTATAAAGATTAAGATTAATACACATATTTTTATTTAAAATAATCAGATTTTTATCGAAAGATTTATTCTACATCGTATCCGATTCAAAGTTTAAATTAAATTTATACAAATAGTATATCAATAGTAATCGAGTTTTTAGACTATGATTAATGTAGTTTTAAAAAATATATATATCTATATTATATCTGTGTTGTCTGCACTAAGTTTCTATTACAGTTATTAATGACCTCGACAGATCATTATTTCAATTAGATGATAATACTTAATGGAAGGCAAACTCGTAAATGACCACAGATGATTTCCTTGAATTATAATAGTTTTAATTGACTGCTTTATTATACCTTTTAGAATTATTATTATTATTATAATACTATATAATATATCGTATGTACAGTTAGATTAGAGATAAAGCACAAAAAAATTCAAGATTCACAATGTATGTTAATTTTTTTTTTTTTTATTTGTTATCGGGACGTATAAATTATAAACACAGACAGACAGACAGCTCCACATTCTCTTTTTCTGTATCTTTCTATTTCATTCGCCAGAGTCCAGTTGTCTTCATCCGTTTGATACAAATAAAGTACTTTTACAATAATATTTCCTGAAAACATATTCTTAGAGGTTTATAATAGATTTTGATATCTTTAGTTTTTGTGTCCGACTCCAAGGTATTTTCGAAATTTGTCCTGCGCTTTTAATTTCTTTAAGGCCTTACTTTTTACTTTAAGAATATATTTATCTTAGGATGTTTATATATTTTGCAAATATATTCATATCTCTAATAGTTAGCTTGAAAACCAGTTCAATGTGTTTTTTGGGAACTGTTTGCAGGTCATTAAATGTTATATTGTTATCCTTTTCATAAATGATTTTATTAACGGGGTTATCTAAAACATCACTAAGTTTTAGAAGATGTCGTTAAGATTGTTTGTCATATAACGGGCTTCGTCATCGCTCTTATTATGTATATTAATATTGCTTTTTAACCTAGAATTTACATTATACTACTCAGGCAGTATACATAGCTTCTCATACAAATTGGTAGCTACTTCTAAATAGAGTCCCTTTTTGTGGCAACTGTGGCTATTGTGGTTTCAAAGGGGTGAGTAACGCTTACATATCTTCGCATGTTTAAATACTATCAGTTAGTTATAATGGGGACAAATATCTTATAATTTTATTCGATTATACAGAAGATTTTTCTACAAGTTATATTATTTTTTTTATATCTTTTAAATATTTAAGTAGCTCTATCTATGACTTTGACAGAAATTAATATTGGGATGTTTAAAACACTAGCCAAAATAGTACTTATTTATGGAAGTTTTTATTTCTTGTCGATTTATCTAAGGTTAAATCGTATCGTACGGACTTTTTGAAACATATACATACAAATATGTTGCTAAAGTGGGACAGATGAAAGTCACTAGGTAAGGATGAAGGTGGGTGTTTGGGTTTCCTGCCCTCCCACCTACAGCCTACTTACTAGAGATATTGCTAATAAGTTACTTTACTTCGTTGTGTTGCGATAGAATGATGCGAGGATTTTACTATCCTAACATGACCACCTCATAAGAAATCTTGTCAGATGACTACAGCGAAGTGTATACTGAAACACACTTGAAAACAAAAACAATGAAAACAAAAAAACAAAAAACAAAAACAATGAAAACAAAATTTCAAATTTGACATACGTCCCATTTGAAATTTTGTTTTCATTGTTAAAATTGAAACTAATAAAGATTATACCTTACATCTAGAACATACAAGTAAATACTAAGCAATTACCTAGAAACTATTATTACAACATCAACGTAATTAAAAACACAAGAAAACACAATGTGACAGGACACGCATATGTACTACTGTATGTACTTGTATTGTAATTTATAATGAGGAGTTAATGTATTGTAAAAATAGATTGCAATATTATTGTTGAGTGCTATTCGATATTTATTGATGTTATATATTATATATATATATATATATATTGATAAATATTTTGCTAATTAATGACAAGAATGTGTTTCAAATACAGGGTTATTTGTAGTTAATTTGCCAACTCCTGCAGGCAGCCTTACTAAATCAATACCAACGACCAACAACTTTTTACAAATTTTGATAAACAATACAAGACTATGATTCCAGTAGGTATTTTGTTCCTTTGTTCTAGTATTTGTAAACGTCAATTGATTTTATCAGAATTTAACAGATAAAGAAACATCACAGTTGTTATGCTGGATGCGATAATGCAATCGGTAAGCTAAATGAAACGTAAGCAGAGGACAAAATAAAAATAGAGTTAAAAAGAATAATGAAATTTAATAAAATATTTATTAAAGAAACTGTTCGAAATACACGAAACACATTGTATTATACGTACCCATATTCGATTATTTATCGATTATTATAAAAAATATCAGAGAATCAGTCCTTAATTACAAGGAAACGAGTAAGTTACAGCCAATTTAAACTTGGCCCTTATCAGGATACGAAATTCGAAACTTTAGAAAAGAGTGCAAAATTATTTAATTTACGTAGAAAAATTGCTTAAAACTTATTATTGTGTTTAAATGGTCTTGAAAAGTCAACTTAATTATCATCTTATCAAATAAAATTCATTGTCCTACATATCGTATCGTATTGTAGGAGAATGTCTTATAATATACGTTAAGTGACCTGATAAGATATCAGTAAACTGTATCAGGATACTCATAAAATCCCACAATGTTACCGCTCTAATTAAAAATTTATTATAACTCTTCACTGAACGCACACATTTGTTTTTTACGATTCACAGTCATGTAAATGTTCTAAAATTCAAGAATTGCTCGACAGTATTATTAGAGTCAAATTGATTTTTTATTTTTTTTTATATTAAGAGCATTTATATTGTTCATGTGTGAGAAGAGCCGATCCATAGTTTTTTAAGTATCTAGATCTATAATAGATGATAGATTATAATTATAATAGATATATATAAATTCTAATAGAAAATAGATGATAGATCTTGTGATTATGTACAATTTTTTTTCTATAATATAAGTTTTTAAGCTTATACACTATAAAAGACAAGCCTTCACATTTTTTCCTTTTATTGCGGTTTTCCGTATGACATCACTTTAGTTACCCGACAGCAGAGTTGTTTATATTTTTAGTGAAAAATGTTAATGTGATATTGTTACGAGGTTTTTGGCTCGTGACTGACAGCCATTTATCATAATCTAATTTAAACACGATTAGATACTTATAATGTTAATTAAGAAAAACTATTAAAAATTCAAAAATACTAAAAAAATCTAAAGAAGATTTGATCGCTCGAGGCTTTGTCTGAAATTATATAAAATTGTTAAAATTGAGTTCATTTCAAAAGTAAGTTCATATAATAAAGAATATTAAAAAATCGAGCCTTGGAAATCTTTAAAAATATTTGTCATATCAACTCTATTCGAATACTTTTTTTTTTTCAATGAACATAATTTGTCTCCAATACCGATTTTATTATATTGATAAGGAACTTCGTATAGGTATACTATGGATATAATGATGTTTACAATTTATCTTTGGTCAATAAATTTGCCTGATTGTCAATAGTATTTAAAGCAGTGTATGAACTCATGCTCATTAAAATCGTAATAATGTCGTTTAACGATAAAGTTGTAATTGTGACCGGCGGCAGTTCGGGAATAGGAGCAGCAACGGCTATCAATTTTTCTAAGGAAGGAGCAAAAGTTGTGATTGTTGGAAGAAACAAAAACAAATTAGAGAAAGTTAGAAAACAGTGCGAAGAAAGTGGTAATAAACCTCTGGTAGTTAATGCTGATGTTAGCAAAGATGCAGATTTGAAGCGCATAATCAATGAAACTATTAACAACTTCGGTAAATTAGATATATTGGTTAATAATGCTGGCGTCGGCTGCATTGCAGGTATTATGTCGGAAAATGCGATCGAAGACTTTGATAAGACTATAGCTGTAAATCTAAGACCTGCTGTGTACCTCTCCCATCTTGCAGTACCACATCTTATTAAAACAAAAGGTAACATAGTCAACATCTCAAGTATTGCCTCAACTGCAGTAATATTTGAAAAAAATTTTGCATATTGCACGTCTAAAGCCGGCTTGGATCATTTCACAAGAAGCATCGCATTGGAATTAGCGCCTAATGGTATTAGAGTAAACTCAATTAACCCAGGCCCAGTAAAAACAGATTATCTTGATGTTCTGGTTCCTGATAAAAGAGAACATGACAAATTCCACGAAATGATAGAAAAACGAACAGCTTTAGGTAAGCAATCGGATTCTGATGAAATTGCAGATTTAATAATGTACGTAACAAGTGAAAAAGCCAAAAGTATTACTGGATCGTCGTTCGTCATTGACAATGGACTGCTACTCAAAGGTTAAATTACACAAATAATTAAAATAAACAAACAAAGATAACTTGTAGCTAAAGAAGATTTATCTATTTCAAATAATGTCCAATAATAAACATTTGAACGACTAGATAAAATCTCATCAACCGGTTCCGGGTTTTCTCATTAAACCCTCGTAAACGGTTCGTGGTTGCATTGTTGCCGCTATAATTAAAAATGTATTATGACTCACGCCCACTACTGAAACAGTTATTTTTTTATTCCTCATTTATTTGTACGCTGGTATTTCTCCAAGCCATCTCATCAGATAGTTATGATTTATATGCATCCAAAAAGTCTGTATATGTTAATTTATATATATATATATATAATGAAAGTGAAATTTTATAAAAATGATATGATTGTATAATTATTGCAAAATATTTATGTACAACATTATGTACAATAAAAGAGCTTCAAAATGTTATAACAGTGAATGTGGTTGGTTAAAGTTATTTAATTTATGAACTGAAAGGGATTAAGTGTTTATGTATGAATAAATTATAACTGCAGCCCTGAATTGAAAATGTGAATCTGATGAAAAATATATATTTTGCATTGTATAAATATTTATTCAAATATTTTATACACATTTACTTGTGAACGTAAAATGGCATATGTATATATATGCCGATTTTGGAAACATGAAGAAGAAACTCTATATACACAAGTGACTCTATATAAATAAAGTCACACTGTAAAGATTATTTATAATTATTTAGTATTTTTTCAAACCACAAGTATATAAAAGTTGTAGTTATTTAAAAAAAATCCCTAAATATATTTTACTACATATATAGTTTTTTAGTTGTTACTATATGTATAGATAAATAAAAAAAACGATTACATTGGATCATAAGTTTATGAAAGATCAGCACTTACAAGCCCCTTTACCGACTCAGCAGTTATTTTCTTGTCCTTGTAACTGTCACAACTAAGTATGTATGAAAGAAAAGTTAAGGAGTATCCACCTGAAATAAAGATAGCATTTGTATAAAAATAAAAAAGTGTAACTTCAAACCAATTTGACAGTTCCAACCAATTCATACATATTTTAGGATATATTCGATTGGTTGATTTCCCACAAGACGATATGACGAACAATGCGCTGCAGATAGAAGCTATAATGTAATAATTCTTAGTATCTTTAATATTCGTGTGCATATTTTGTAGTAAGTTATACCGCATCGATTTAGATGAAAAAAGAGGAATATAATAAAGTAACTCTCATACTTTTATGAAAATAATAATAACAATTTTTTTTTTTAATTGTAATGTAAATGTGTTTTTTTTAATTGTAATGTAAATGTGTTATCTGGATTTGTAATATTATTGAAACACATTCAGATAAACGTGTCAAGTTAAGGGTAAATACAATTTTAGAACAGCTGTCCACAGCAGACTAGATTCATAGATGCAAGATGGTATATGGCTAGAGATATGCCTTTATTTATCTTACGTAACCTCTTATGTGATATTCTATTAAGTTTGTTGTTGTTGTATTTGTACAAGATATTGTTAACATAACAATACAGTATGAGATATATATTTATTAAATGCCTAGAAGTAAAGCAATTAGGAAAAGTTATTTGTTTGCATGTCGTTAATTATATTTACCTTTTTTTTTTGTTTGAAATATACAGTTGGGTCGTAGTGATGTTGTAATCAAAACATTCTCAAAATAAATAAACCGATATGTCGGTAAAATAAGTATCGGTTTTTGCTACCGTTACTCAAAATATCCATTATCAAAATATCCATGTTACAAAATAATTTAGATTAATTTTATTATCTTATATAAACAATAATGATTCCAAAGACATAAATGTTGTACCTACTGATGTATTTAAATAAAAATATATTTTTAGTGAGTATGTTTTTCTTCGTTTAAGTATTTATAATAAGATTATGTTTATGTGTCATTACCCTAAATATGAATGATTGAAAGTGAAATCAATTAAATTTAATGTTTATTTTAGACCCTAAACAAGTGTTCAAATTTAGAATTAGATATATAAGTGTAGTATTTTGAACAAAATATGTAAAAGTTTCAACAAAACTCTTCCAAATTCATCAGCATTATTACTTAGCTGAAGCTTAGTATATATATCAGATAGATGTTAGCAAAACCAATTCCATTAGATAGGTTCTGTGAGTACCTGTGCATGTTGCAGTTATTGTGGAATGGTAATGGTCAGGTTTAATGTTTCAAGAGACGGGCCAGATTTTTGTCCAATCCAAACTTGGACGTCAATTCAATCTTTAATTAGGGATTCATTATTAATTTTGCGCGCCATATTTTTCCAATGTCATATAAAATGGAGAAAATGGTAAGGAAATTGTACAGTTAAATTAAAGAAAAGTCATTAAAAGTTTTATTCAGCAGATAGAAGTTATTTGTGGACTCAGTTTAGACTTGTGTTTGCCAGTATTTCATTTTTTGTTGATTTACACATAGTTTTAGTCAATAGTTTTATTTTTTATTTTCTTATTATTTTTTTGTTACTTGGCGTATACAAATTACACCTAAACTCGAAACAACAACCTAAAGATTAATCAAATAATTGTCATGTACGACCTTTGGCTCAGCAGTCAGGGCGAGTAACCAACAGGAGAAGTAGTAGAAGTTGTAGCTGTTTTTTTATACAGTATCTCTAAAATACAAAATAAATTATGGACCACCACAAAAACCTACCTGGTGCAATATAATCACCACTTACCCGACTTTAAAATAACTGAATCATTGAGACATTTTTATTAGTTATCTAGAAATTTTATAAGTTTAAGCGACTTAGCAACATATTTAACATTTTAATTAAACGTTTCTGTTTTTAGATCAACTGATAAGTTTTATGACAAAGACGCTATCACAAAAGGCGATTAACAATAGAATGTTCTTCCTCGACCACGTCTATAATTTGTCAAACTATCTCAACAGTAGTTTTAGTCTTATAATAGTAATTGTTTTAACTACAGGTTTTCTAAGGTACGAGGCAGTCAGGTAAAGGACGTATAGGTGGCATGCTATCTCTGTTATTCTTTACATGTTTACTTTAAATAAATAACCACGTTATTACGATTATTTATTACGATTACGATTTATGTATTTTCTATGATATCGTTTAAGAACTTAGAGAAAGAACATCAAGAACTTAGTGCTTCATATTTCATGTGTCACTAATTTTATCTATTTGTTAAAAAAATCTTTTATAGCCTCTAATTAAGTTTAAGTTACGATTTTATAAATAAGTTGAAAAATATATGGACAATAATCAATAACACCAAATAATCTTATTATTAAAATATTTTTTGTATTTTTAAAATAATAAAATAGTAATAATACATTATATCCAACAATAAATAAAGTCACTAATATGTGGGGACGTAAGTCTGAATACAATAATCTGTGGTAGAAAAGCAATCACTATAAACTAAATTTTAATTTATAAGTGTCCGATGTAAAAAAGTTATCTCTTCATTATTATTTAACCATCTTAGGAAAGAGTTCTTGTGCTAATTATAAAGGAAAAAACTATTATTTTCGTTAAAAGTTTCTAAACATTATTATGCCATATATTTGTCCTATATTTGATGTATACTATTTTTATATTTTTTTTTATTTTCAAGTGGCAATTTTAGATTCACTATTTGGAAAAATCTTTTAGCTATTGATAGTACATGTGGACGGGTCTCTGTACAGAAAACAGTTCGGCACATTTTTCTCTATTGTTTTTCAAACGCTTTTTTTTGTTTTATAGCTAGTGACGAACTTTACTTTTATGAATAAATAAAATTGGAAATAGAACGTCACTATATCATTCTCGTTAGGGTATAAAGCCATTGATAGAATATCAAACTTGTTGACATTGTGATTCGAACCTTTTTTAATTTTAGAATTATGTATTTTTTTCATTCTTAGTTTTGTTATTATAATTAAATTTTAATTTTATTTATTTTTATCTCAATATAATTGCACTAAGCTGCTTTGTATTGTAAATACTTAATAAGTGTATGGCCATAAATGTACAAAGAACGAATGATTTAAACCATACACGAAATAAGAGAAATGAGAATTTTGGAATCATTCAACATTTATGCATATTTGACCGGAAGCCTACCAACTGCCGTGCAAAATAGTAGTATTTTAAAAAAACATACTACATTCAGTATAACAAAGGGAAGTTAAAATATTGAATAATAGGTATACTTCATGTAAGATAAGGGAAATTCAGTCCCGGTTTGAGTGTTTTCTATGAATTAAGGAGCGGACAACAGCTGGTCATTCTATAAAAATAAAATGGTGAACTTCGAAGAGAGGCAGTATCAGGTTCTTTATGATATTTATATAAAAATAAGACTACCGAGCTACTCTGACATAGAATTTAAAGGTCTAAGGTCCCATAAATATTTATATACCTATATTAAAAGAGTTAGGATTTTAAATTACAACTTTAAGAAAATATTTTAAAATGTACAGTCACTAACTTATCAAACATTCATTTTGAGCTTAATTATAATATTAAAATGTTGTACCTGGTCTTCTTATTTTAAACATATTTTCATCATAATAATATAAACTAAAAGCAAAACACATTAAAAAAAATCAATAAAGTTGAACAGAATATTTCATTATTATGTAAATTCATTGAGACTGAAGAAGCAATCTTATTTCCGAGGTACCTTGTTAAGAGGCTTGATGTTTTAATGTTTTTATTTATAAGTTGTTGGCATTTTGTTCAATCTTTTCTCTTGTTTAGTAAAGTTTTATAGCGTTCAGTTTCTCTTTGTTGCACTTGGGTTTGCAATATATATTTACAAGTCTGTTTAAAACATTGGGAAAGAATATGTCTTTATAAACATATTAAAAGATTTTTTTCATGGGGTGGCAAAATACACGGTCCACCCGCTGGTGATTGGTGAAGGTGATGGTAACGGATGGGTAATGATGACACGAATATAAGATAAAATTCTGTCGTTTGTGTATGCTATTATTACTCCAAAACGACTTGACTGATTTTAATAAAATTTTCAGTACCTACTGTTGGAGTTACCTTTATTGCTTAGGTTGATGACAATAATTAAATATAAACTGCAAAGATTTTATTTGTGCATTAATGTAAAAATGTTGAGAGTAGGTATGTTACATAAAAATGTAATATACCTACTAAACATAATTTTATTAGGACTCTGATCATGAATACATGTACGAAAACATTGCAATTTCAGCCTTAGTTAAATAGTTTTAAAATAAAAAGATGGGCCGTTATATTATTGTGAGATCTTGTATTCCTTTTTAATTTATTAAAACTTCTGTTCCTGATAAGTTTTCCCATTACGCAATTGCGAAGCACAAAGCATATACTACACTATGAAAACTTTTTGTATATTTTGCGCAAAAGCTTCTTAAGTATATATTATGATAATTCTAGAGTATTTAATTAACTTAGTTTTAATTTACTTTAAAACAAAGCTACATTAGCGTTCTTAAACAGTCTATTTTTTTATACTTTTTCAACCAAAGAGAAAATTAGAACCAAATATATAATACTAAACTAACTAAAGGAAAACGTTTTTTCAGCTAAAAAATAATGTTAACGCTAAAAAGCTAAACACTAATGCTAAACATTAATGTAGCTAAACTAAAACACTGATGGTGACCATCTGGGTTCATTCACTATAAATATATATTAACTAATAAGAAACTTCAGCTATGAAGGAGATGGCGGCACGTGGTTCATTTCTTAAAAACCAGAGCATTTCATAGCTCTTGTTGTTTGTTGTTAGGATCGGAGTTTGACATTTTATAAGATTTTATTTAATTAATTTTGAGTCAGTACAGAAAAAAAATTTTACTTATAAAATCAGAGTTACATTATGTTAATATATTATATATTTTAATATCCCTGAAAGTTTACTAATCTTCAAACAGCATTGAATAGATGAAAGTTAGAGTTAATAGAATCGTTTGATGGCTTGAATAATTCAATATAATGTCATTTAGTTTACTCGATCGAGTTAAGAAATAAATTTCTATGAAATATATAAATATTTAATCCTTTCAATATTATTATGTTAGTAGGAAGTAAATATCAAGACGTTAGTTTTGGAATTCAGTTCAACAAACAAACTAACAATCGTATATTGCAGAGGCATTCTCTCTTGTGTATATATTCGCTTCTCAAGTACTGTTCCCTCAAATGTAATTTGTCGCTGAATGTTTAGGAAAGGTGTAATAATACTAAAGGTGTATAACACTTTGTCGTTTATGTAAATGCTGTAGGGAGAATGTTTATTGAGAAAGAAAGACATTCTGAAAAAGTTGACGTAATCAAAGGTTATATAATATCACAAATATTTTCGATTCTAAAAGAAAATCTCAATATATATGAAATATGATTTCTATATGTATATTTTGTTAGCATTACCATTGTTAACATGTGTTAGCAAATTTAGGTATGATAAAAAAACACTGGTCTTTCATATTTTTGTACAGCTCAAAATCTGAACATCACTTTTACCACATTTATTAAATTCTTCTTGAGAATGTAGAGTAAGAGATATGAATTCATTTACATTGGTTTATGTCATTATTTAGCGTTGTGAAATAGAAAACTTACTTCTAAAAGGATATACTCAAGTGGTTATTTAATTTTTAAATTGATTTTTTTTACTAGATAAGTAAATACGTATCCTTGTAGGTTATTGGTTGTGTACTGTGGAGTTTACAATTAAGATATTGGAGAGTATCCTTAATTATTATAATTTAACAATGCTTATATTATGTAAAATGTTCTTATAATTATAATGTTTGTATTAATTTAATAATAAACCTTAATTTTGCATTTTACTAAGAAATGTATACGAATGGTAGATTTGATGCTAAGACAAGCCCTACCAGTCGATAAAATTAACACAATAAAATGTAATAAGAGACAAGATTACAAGAAAAATATATAGTATATATGAAATGAATATGTAAAATTAATATAATATTAAAACAAGTAATGTAATGTTTATCTTGTATGGCTATAGAATGACAAAAATGTAAAAAAATATATTTTTAAAGTATAAATAAACCCTCATAAAATAAATGAAAACACGAAATTTTTTTTTTTTCTGTCTATACTGTTAGCTCTGTTGGCTATTACAGCGTCACTGGGGAAACACGAATATCACAATATAATCTAAAGACCAAAACAAAGGATCGTTTACTGGTAGAGCCAGTTATTTATAGTAGTTTATTGGGCCTACGTCGTCACATACATTATTATGAAGCCACATAAAAGTCTTATTTAATTAAATTTAATTTAAAACATTACTTTAAAATGTGACACTTCAAGAATTTATAAAGTATTTCCTGAAGAACTTAAACATACAAACATAAACAATAAAATTTTTATAGTTTAGTTTTTTATTCAAGCACAGTTACTCGAGGTTTTATGGCAAGAAGTGATCAAGTCTTATAAGGGCAAGTAAGCTTCTGAGTGCAGTCACCAGATAATACTAGTATAATATCATAAGTACATATAAGTTATAACTTATACTATGAAACTTGCATCATCAGTACTACTTCAAATAGTTGTGCCTGTTGTTGACAAGTTAAAAGTAGTTTCTCTATTAATCATAAAGTTACAAGTATTTTATAAGCTTACTAATATTAAATATTAGTTTTTATACAGGATCTAATTTGTCAAAAGCCTCACAAAGTCGACAACATTGAGGTAGTCATAAAGCGATTAAAATAGTCTATGAGCTTAAGTTAATTTTCGTAATACAGTCTGTAGGAATACATATAAGAATAAAACTGTATACAAGTTATAAATTAAGTTTTAATAAAATAATTTAATATATTGTTAAGTTCTCATTGAATATAACATATTTTTCTCTTTTTCAGAATCGAGTATGATTTGAACAAGTTCGGTAAGTTCGTTAAATTAACGAAATGTATTAAAAGAAAATAAACTCTTGCCTCAAACATTTACGATACTGAAACTGAAACGTAAAAAATGGCATAAAAATTTGCACCACAGTCTCTGAAACGAACTACAAGTACCGGAATTAATGATGGCGGTGGTACATCTTATGAATCTTTTAAAATGGTTTGTGATAAAATGTTTAATATTTAACTCGCAAAAAACAGATTATTAAATTTAAATCCTCAGTGAAATGGGACTTTAATTTTGCTCATCATTGCTTTTTTTCTTATAAGGTAAGGTAATGAAATTATACAAAATTCTTTAATTTCGTTACTCCAGGAAATTCATGTGACGTAATACGTAACACATTTACATATTACATATATCATTCGGTCATTATCTACGTTCAGTTCATGGAAAAACCTTCTTTAAGTAATATGCAGTAAGTTTGAAGTATGTGATTAAATTGGTGTGCACCTATTGAACATAGTATTTGCAGCAATAGTCGACTTCGAAATTTCCAACTTAAATTATCACCTAGCACTTGAGGGAATGTTTAGTGAAATACATTATCAAAATCAAAGTGATTACACTTAGAACTTAAATTATAAGAAAGAGTATCAATAACCTTGTCAATAAAATGTATAAAAGGTTAACTTCCTATACCTCGTATAACTCTTATCTATTGGTTAACTTATTTAACGATATTCTATAAAAACTGTCAACATATCAAATTTATTCTCTGCTTACATTTAATCTGAGGATTCAAAATCGGCTGGAATGGTAAACAGGTTTTGAAGAAAGAAAATATTCACATGATAAGATGAAAATTTCATTTATATCCAAAAAGCCCTCGCAGCCTTTTTAGATTGTATTAGACTGATTCAAATAATCCAATCGGGTCTTCATCTATTTCAGCAGTGCGAATCAGACGTTTACCTGAAATGCGGCTTTTATGAGTTTAAATGAATATTCATTCCTGAAAGCTTTAAGAAATCGTTGCAAAACTCACCTCTATCTGTTTTATTGATGTTTAAGCTTTAAGTTTTATAAAAAATACTAAAGTAATATAAACATCACAAGCCGAGGATAAATACAGAAATAAATCCAATTTATTTATCTCAGAAGAAATTAATTTATGTGCAACCTTCATTCAGAGTGAAATAGGCTGGGTGGAGAAGAGAGGAAATAAGGTTATCTCGAACTCAACGGTTTCCCGGGAAGCCTGCATAAGCATACCTATAATGCAGATAGAATATTGTAAGTTCCTATTACAGTCGCGTCCTAGGGCTTCTGGTATAAGTTTAGCATACATAGATGTTGTGTAATAGAATGTTTTCTTTGAAAACATATTGATTTTACGTTTAATCTCCACAAATGAAACTTTTATTTTTAATTTAACTGAGCTTTTAGTAACATAGACTAATAACTTGTGTAATAAAAACTTTGTTACTTAGTAAAAGTAATTTCAAGGTATGTCGTAGAAAGGTACAGCCGATGACATTACCTTAGGGCTAATAAGGCTTTATGACGTGTTTACGATTGTTGACAAGCCTTAAAAGTACGAGTAAGAGATTTTACGGCGCTCCGAAGACGCTGACGTCATTTCACGATAGATAAAAGTGAAACTATACCATTTTCATGGAAATTATATGTTAATAGAGATTGCAGTATATTATGAAATATTGTCACAAAATTGAAACAGAAAAAAAACATTAAAAATACAAAGCTACTAAGAAAATGATTAACTTAAAACCTTAATCAAACTGTTGCTAGTCAAATGTATTTATTCATGTTATTAAATCTATTTGGTTTACACAAAATAAGGAAAGCTTTAAAAATATAACATATATTGTTATATAATGTTTTTAATTATATTTATTTCACAAAGTTAAATATATTTTGTAGTGTAGTTAAATAAATTGCGTGTTTCTTTAAAAATCATTAACAGAATAATACGGAATATTAATTTCAAAATATTATTATTAAAATAATTAATAATTCATTAAAAAAAATATATATTCTCAAATAATGTTTTAGAAATAGGCCATAAAATGTACATAGCTTATTTATCCAAAAAGAGCTTGTATATTCCTGTAGAGTTTATAATTTGATCAGTGTTCCGTAGTTATTTATTGGAGCGTGACACCTTGTAACGATACAAAAATAAATACCGACCCACATCTACATCTAGTCTACATACAATAATGTATTTTATTGCATTTACATAAATAACAAGATCTCCTTCTCCTACAGGCCTGAAGAGATTTTGTGAAGAGAAATAAAAGATTAATGGCAACTGAATTTGTTTGGTTTATACATATTTTTTCTTAAATATTGTTTCTAAGTCGAGCAATATGAATAATTTATAAATAGAATTATTTAAACATGAAATGAAAAGTCAAGCTACATGTATTGTTTTTAATATATAACGCATCACTATTTTTTTGTTGGCCAGAGTATTTAATATTTCAAATCATCTACGCAGGTATCACTTAAAATTGTGAAAATATAGAACCATAAGTGTATTTATAATGTGTCGCAGTTGTTATAATTCCGTGCTTTGTACTTGATAAATATTTCCAACATTGTTGACGTTCTATGGGCGAGAAGTACTTGGTGAACATAGCAGTTCCCTTGGACCCTTCTATTTGATATGCCGAGCACTTTTCTCCGAATCTTATTCAACCTTACCACACCTTTACGTTTTTCATTTTCAAACCTCAAACAAATACCGTTTCGAAAACCCTTACGTGTTGCTGATTGCTAAATTATATGAAAAATTGAGATTTTCAAAACAAAATTTACATCTATCTTTGTACAGGAATAAAATTATAACTTATCCTTTTTAAATTCTATTTTTTGTTAGTTTGATTTCTACATGAATTAATTATTGTTTTGAGTATTATAAATTGCTTACACAGTTTCAGCGCGTTTCTACCGTCGTTATTATTATTCGTGATATAAAATGGATTGTTTCCACTGGGAGATCAAGTAATTAATGTCCTACAAATTACAACAATTTGTACGGAGTATTGCCAAAGGAATGTACTGTTTTACTATATTTTCTCTCAGCCTACATTATAAAAACCAATCCGGTAATTAAAGTATTCGTTTTATTCCATATAGTTTTATGAAAATTATCGATAAAGCTCGAATGTCAATCCTTAGTGTAAGCGACCTCTTCTTTGTTAGTAGTGGTTTTTGCTTTTGTATTTGAACCATGTTTTTCTTAGTGTGGGTTACAAATAACAGCGTAAGACAACGCGTGTTAGTTCATAGTAATATGTGTAATTTTGTTGTGTTGGTTTTGGCGCACACTAATAAGTATTGGCTTCAGTGGAATTTAAACTAATTTACAGTGAAAACATATGTCATGTGTGTCTATGATCTGCGGTTTATAAAGATATTAGACAACGCAGTATTTCGTTTAAATAATTCTGTCGTTTTCTTACCCAACCACAATGTTTGTTACAAGCATTTCTTTTGAATTCGGTAATTGAAATGAAGACAAAGATTGTAGAAAAATGATAAGTGGACTTGATATTAAAATGTTTGGATGCTCGTTCAATCGTGCACTAAGAAAGTACAAATAACATGTTTTGCAGTTTGCAAAATACTTATTTTCAGCAGATTCCGAAACTTAAGTTTCGATCATTGAGATTTAAAGTTATTTTGAAGTCTGAAACTTATAAAGTTAGATACGAGAAATTCTCAGATGCTAAAGGTTTTAAAATAACAAGACATTCAAATATTAACCTTAATCCTAAAAACAAATATAATCTAATTCTTATATATTTGTACATATAGTTTATAAGATAATTTTATATTCAAAGAAAAAATATTTTTATTCCTTTCTAATTAATTTTTGTAAAGTATTAAAGATTAAGGAAACGAAATTCATATGCTTAGTACATGATATAGTACAAATCTAAGTAGATACTATGAACATTAATAAACTAGACTTAAAAACAGATTCTTCCAAAAATGCTTTAGCCGATACATTTTGCCGTGTATCGAACTACGTAACAAATAAAAGCACTGGAACTGAGAGCTTTGAACAAAAAATGATGAGAGTTCCTTCACTCACTTTGAATAATGAGTTTCTGGTTCACAAAGCGATCCGTAAAATATACATAATGTATAGACAACTTTGAACATTATTTTTGTAAGATTTACCAAATAATTATTTAAACAATGAGTATTATACAGTTTTATTAACACAGTTGAGATTATTATCATTGCTGTTAAAACTTAATATTTATATTAGATTTTCTTTTTAATTATAAGTTTATGGAAGTGAATTATAAGGTAAAGTATGAATAGCATGGCTGTGTAGCGTGAATACAGCATAAAAACTTTTCTACTCTAAAAGACGTTCATAGTTCATACATTGGGGCTTTGAAAAATAGGTCTCTTTCTAGGTTATGAATTATATTCAGATTTTTTTTGGGTTACATTTTAAGGTCAAGTGAAAGATAATAGCAACAAAAGAAACCAGTATGTAATATTATAAATGTATTTTAGTGTGTACTTTTTACAATTTTGTATGACTATTCATTTTAAAACATTCTTGACTTCTTGAGTCAGTCAAGTAGTGTTACTTTTTATTTTATTTATATATTTTGACAAGAAGAGAGCCCTCTTAGAACTTACAGAACCTCGAGCACACTAAGATTAAGTGGTCTATTAAAAAATGGAAAGGAAACATAAAAAAACATTACTGTTTAATTTCTATAATGCTCTCCAATTAAATAATATTTAAGAAGTTAAAGATATTTCAATATATTCTCAATATATACGTTTATATATTTATAAGTTTTTATTATTAAAAATATATATCATTTTCTGATAAATTGTTATTATTTAATTGTTATTTATTGTTTTATTTGTTATAATGTATTTTTTATTCGAGTAAATAAACTAGATTCTGTAATCCTTTTAAATAACTTATTATTTATTTTTAGTGGTATTGAAGGGTATTAAAGTATGTGCGGGTTATTTGTTTCGAGAATCACAATCATAGTTTTACCTCATTCAGTATCTTAAATACGAGAATAATAGGAAGCTTGTAATGAATACCTATGTTAATTATTCCAAAATGGAAAGCGAATACAATTCAGAATACAATATTCTAACTAGCACAGTAGAGATGTAAGTGTATTCCAAATTGCGAAACTCTGCTATAAGCAGCTCATGTTGTATGCTGAACGACTTATTTGCTGACAGCAAACTATGTCTAGTAGATATTAAACTCTTATTATACCCACGCTTCACTATATATGTACCTAGATAGATATATACAATCGTTGGACATTAGTTATATATTTATGAACAAACATTTTTCATATCTCACAGGAACTGTTCAGACAAAAAAACACAACACTCTGAGGAGTTGCAGCAGTGTAAATGAATTGCAGTAGTGATAGAACAGTGAGAAGAAGCTAGTCCATATATATAATATATATTATAACAAAAAGTAACGTAGATTAATTACGATGAAATACAACTTTTAATACATTAGCAAATGTATACAGTAAGTCTCATTTCATTGTTATAATTGCGAGAGATAATAAACGTAACAAAATATAAATATTATAATTTTTTTTTCAAAGTTAGTTAACATATATTTAAATATAAAGAACAAAATGTATGTAAACTTACATGATAGTAAACGACAGATCGTCATAATTAGACATAATTGGTCTAAGTGACGATAAGAGAATATATAATAATACAAACAACTAACTAATGGGTTGTTAATTCCTAGGGTAAAAGTAATATATATATATATATATATATATACATATATATATATATATATATATATACTAAAACTATAACTGATCGCTGCTCGTACATGGAAAATTTATTTAATACGTATCGGGGACCTTTAATTAAGCAAGAAAACCCCAAAAAAATGCTTTTTCATTTTGTCATACAGATAAACATCTATATGTCTATATGTTTGTGTGTTTGTTTGTGCTCTCTAATCTCAGAAACGACTTAACCGTTTTAGATACAGTTTTCAGGAATATAGTGACATGAGCATCATTAAACATTTAGTTATTTTTCATTAAGAACGGGTAACAAATAAAGAAGGTATGTCAATGTACGTCAATCACGTAATTTGTACTGAGTCAAATACTCATAAAGTTAAAGGAAAATCTTATGATGCTCTTATGACGCTCTTGGTGTAGTTTTACTGTAGGGTTCTCTACTTACGGTGCAAAACATATAACATTTTGTAAGGAATTAACTTAGATATTACCTTAGGTAGATGTTAGTCAGATGACTTAACTTACAAATAGGTTTTTGCTAAACGTTTACTTTATGGAATTGAAATTCCCTAATAATTGTTCTCTATATTACTGTTTAAGATCGTCAATACACTTGTTTGGACATTCTAAACAAATTTTAATCTCTAACTATGAAAAGAAAGTATGTATGTATGTTCTTTATAGTCACCGAATCGGTTAAACCGATTTCAACAAAATTTTCAGAGAAATTTTAGATTGACCCAGCAGGTAATCCTGGTGGAGATCGGCGCTTCTTTTATTGAACTGTCAGTGACAATTCTTTAACTATTTAGAAATCCGTGTATCCGCTAGAGAATCGAGTAGAAGGAAATGATATTAAGGATGAATCATAATTATTATTGCCGTAGTTTTATTCTTATATTCTTTATTATATTTTTTGAATTGATATGTTTTTAATTTAAGCCCGGTGAAGTGGGCTGAATACCAAGCCACCTACCACCCAATCAGCCCAACTCATAGTTGTAAATAAATGTTGAAAAAAAAACATAAGAAGTATATTTTTTAATAAATTATTTTAATTTTATAAAGCTTAATATGATTAAAAATATTTATAAACAATTTTAAACCATAATTTTGGTTGCGGCATACTATTACATATACTACATATTACTCTATACAGCAAAGTTTAAATAAGATTTTCGAAATTGGTAGGTTATTGATTAAGATTTAACATTGATTGACGTGGATTTCACATTGGTTATAATTCGAAATTCGAATTCGAAAGTAGCCTAATAGATGCTGCGCTGTCCCCATAAAGACCATTTTATATAAAATCTAAATTCATTTAAGTGTGTAGCGACATGTTAGCACAATTGGCATTGCTAAGGGAGGAAGGGAGGCTCAGAAATCGCCGGTTCAAATCCAGAATCGGTCGTTTTTTCTTTATATAATTAATTAAGAATCATAATACTAGACCTTTTTAAGACTTAATTGCATCATTTCAATACCAATATGATAAAATACCAATATCTATTGTAAAATTTCAATACTATGCACCGAAACAATACGACAAAATGAATATAGCACCGTTTATGAACTCGATCAGTTTTTAAAAATTGACATAAATAAACTTAACTGCTATCACAATGCCTATAGATCAACTCAGAGAGAAATGGGTTCCAGATGGTGAAGTCGTGAACTATTTTACAAAGCCGGTTGGAACAATGCCCGACTCCGACACCTCGATTCAGGGAATATTGCATCCACGAAAATGGGTTTATTTTTTATCATTGTAAAAAAAAACTTAAAACAAACTTTAGCACTAACTATAATTATAAAACCGTTGGTCTAGATAGCTGAATATTTAGTATATCATTTTAGTTTATTTTATAAGTTAAACTATCGTTAAAAGTGATTTTTAGTAATTGCACCCTTAAGGAGATTGTTTAAAAGTTTGTATAAAAATGTCTTGAAGTTTTAAATTAAGAATGAATAAAATAGTATTTCAGTGTATTTGTAAAATGTGTGAGATAATAAAAAAAATCTGATATTCCAACTGAAGGAAGTGGGGGTAGGACAAGCGGTTATATTTGAATTCTAACAAGCTACATTCTTCATGAATTTGGGGCCATACTTTTCCAATCTTTGACATCTATTCTGAAT
Source organism: Napeogenes sylphis (assembly GCA_959347405.1). Lineage (NCBI taxonomy): Eukaryota > Metazoa > Arthropoda > Insecta > Lepidoptera > Nymphalidae > Napeogenes > Napeogenes sylphis. The sequence continues at coordinate 5,028,933 of OY365783.1, forward strand.
AGAATCAATGATATCATTTAGATCTAAATTAGGAATTATTTTCAGATGATAGTAATTTCCATTTCAGGACTAAAGGAATAATAATAAAGCCGCTTAGCTTTTCTCGCAGGAAAACAATTCGCCTTATCCTCGTCACCTTTGGGCACCATTCTGTTGATTAGATATGCTGATGCCCCGGTATGACATATATTTAGAGCAACAATGACACTTTTGCGACCGTAAATCTTAAGTAAATCTATAAAAAACATATGTCACGAAAGTAAATATTATTAAACGACTTGATGTTTGCTACTCATGAGACTTTTTCTTTTTTACGCTTCTGTTTATGGTCTTTCTTGTTTGTTCTTTTTCTTTTTTTATTTATTATTTATAGTAGTAGAAGTTTAAGAGAGAAGATTTAAAGAGAAAATTTTGTCAATAATTTATCCTACCTTTATATGAACAGAGCTTAATTTTCCTTTGTCCACTTTTTAGTCGTAGCGACTGGTCACATAATGAACATTATAAGGCTTCACTGAAGGCTTTTGAGTGTTCAATTAGGACCTCTCCTAGTTTAATATACATAACTGTTACGGCATTTCCGTCCAACCGAACGTAGGTTCCCTTTTAAAGTTATATTATAGTAAATTTAATTGAAAATTACAAAATTTGTAGAGAAAAGTTTTTAGCTTTTCCTACATAACCCACATACTTTTAATTACACCGTAAACTAAGTTTCTCAAATATGTACGTTATGTTATTACAAAGCTGGTTTGAACTCATTCTCGTTTAAGTTTCTAACTCGTTTTCCTCAACGTTAATAAGCTGAAATTCTGCGAAGCTTAAACAAAAATTACAGGTGCGTGACGATACGAATCGCTACACTTTGACATGCTTCTTTAACAATTATTATTTGGTTGTTATAATATAACCGTTGTAAAATATAACCATTGTATATTATTATGAGTGTTATTGAAAAACAGTTTAAGAGGGTTTATATATTCGACGGGGTGATAGGTACCAAAAAAAACTTTTTATGAAGGTTTCAAGAAATATTGACCTGCATTAACAGATTTATAGTAAACAATCAGTAAACAAAATTGAGAATTTATACAATGAAGTTTTATAATTTTAATATGTTAAGGAGATGTTCAATGTGTATGTGTATTTACTTGTGTAGGTGAGCGCGTGATCGCGCGAATGGTTGCCGGAGATGAGAGCGCCGCGGCGCGTGGCAAGTGCTTTGCTACTGCCTATCGCTCTGCTGTCTCTACCACACGCTTATACTGCCAACGCAACTACGTACCGCGTAAGTATTCTCATTACACTATAGTTCATTTTATTCTCTTAGTTTAACTGCTAACAACGCTAACTAAATAACTAAATTCTTGGGAATGTTAAAAAAATCTAACACATTTTTTTTTATTTCCATGCAGTTATCATAACTAATTCTAAAACATAAAAGGTAATTGTTTCTTCATCTGAAGAGTTTCACATTATGTATATTTAATAGACTATTTATAAACTAATATAAATAGACCACTCGTGTACCTACTTACTAATTCATGACGTAACATAAACTATTAATTATCAAAAGCTAATTACGGAAAAGCCTTGACAGCATCTCTAACTCGACTAATAAAGTGTCTGTTTAGTTTAATATTCTTGTAAGTTTTTTTCGGTACACTGACTCTTTGGAACCTTACAACTAAAGTCTGAAGTTACATAAGTGTATCTATCATAGGTGTATCATCATAAGTGTATCTACTTGAAATAAAATAAAAAATCATTTTTATAAGAAATATGTAATAAACTTTTGTTGAATATTGTTTTGAGTGACAAACGGCCAGACAGTCCACCATAGCTTCTGATTTCGCCCATGTACATTTGCATATATGGTAAATTGCAAATGTCGCCACAAATCGGGAATGGAGAAAGAATTTTATAATCTTGACAATAAATATAATTAATAGCTACTTCACACTGATATTATGTAAAACCGATAGCATCACACTTGAAAGTCAAATTATGAACTCCAGTTTGATAAGATTTGTTTTTGATTAATACTGGTATATTTGCTTACGATTACAACTAGATTCTATAGGTATGTACACTTTGGATTTAACAACAAGTGCAAGACTTAAAACTCGAACAAGACGTTCTGAGAAAAACTATTTTAATTGCAAGTTGAAAGCCTGTTTTTTTCTTTATTCGTATCTCGAATGGCACTTTTCCAGAGCTTTTACACAGTCAATAGCTAGTTAATTTACTCCTGTTTTATCGTGAATGTTACTTATACATATATAGTATTACACTAAGAATGGCTTTATTTATACTTTGATTTTTAATTAAACATGTGATTTATTTATATGAATAAATACATTTTCTATTTTACCTGTATAAATAAATTTAAGATATAAAAAAATGAGCTTAACTACGTTTTAATTAGTCTTAAATAGTGAGTTATGGCTATTTTTGTTTTTTTTTATTTCCTGTTCCAGATTGCATCTTAATATAAATAAATGAACATAATATGATGAACAAGATATATATATTTAAAAGAGATTATACATAGCATTTGTGTTGTAAAATAGGTGTTCAAAAAGTTCATTATTTCTATCGCGTTTTCATACGCTGTTTTCTTTTCCTTACATACATTCTAACGAAAGATTCAAGGAATAAGAATGGAATGCAAACTATATTGTAAATGTAAATAAAATGAACGCTCACGATTTCGCTTATATTTGCTCAAATATTTGATATTTACATACCATCCCAGAAGTCATTATTACATTGGTTCCTTATTTGTTTTTAAAGACAAAATTGAATCAAGATAATTTTAATTAAAATTTGTATATTTACACACACATACACGCATGGTAACTTTTTTATTGGTTAATCTTTTATAAAAACTCCAATAACTTGTGTTTTACGATGAAATATACCGGGATTCAAAACATGATATTTGCAATAAATTTTTTAATTAACAAAAACCCATAAAGTAACGAAAAAAATGTATACGAGGTAGATTTTTTTTATAAAAAATAATGTTTTACAATTGATATATTATATAAGTATTTTTATATATAGCATTTGTATTTAGATCACTAAGTATTATTCAATAAAATATTTTTATTTTTTCTAATACAATACATTCGTCGCTACATCGGTATGTTATATATTTTTCTAGCAATATAAAGGTAGAGTTAGGTTAATTTTGTTATTCTTTAACAGCTAGGTCTATGTTATCTAAATTTATTTAATTAATTAAGACTAAAAGCGGAGTTAAGAATTTGTGCTTTTCAAAAAATACCAAGTAGGAACTTTTAAAAAGCTTACGGTTTGATTGTATAAATTAGTAACAAAAAATGTAAATGTTATTAAATGAAGATGCATTTATGAAGTCATAAAATGATAAATAAAGCATAAAAGGACTTCAAAATGTTTAAGTACTCTTGTACCAAGGAGTCCAGAGTGGCCGGGAAGTGTAGCGCTCTAAGCTCACTACAATGACGTCATTAGTTATAGATACTTTTGTAAACATTGTACTATGTGGAATCCATTTAATTTACATAATAAAAAGAAAGGAAAAGCTCATACTATATAATAGGTATTCAATACAAATAAATATTACTATTTATATTATCATCACTACGTTGACAGATATAAATATTATTAAAAGTTACGACTGACATTCTCAGCTACAATTACTTTATCTAATACTAGCGAACCCAGTCCGCTTCGCTGGGCTAACCCTTACTTTACCTGGTGGCGAGTTACATCAATGGGCATAGCATATTCGTTTTCTTCGAGGAAAAATACATGGTCATACCAACTTTTATGACATTCGGTTGAACGGGGCGGAAGTCGATATTTGACAGCGCCGCCTGGTGGCGAGTTACATCAATGGACATAGCATATTCGTTTTCTTCGAGGAAACATACATGGTCATACCAACTTTTATGACAATCGGTTGAAAGGGGCGGAAGTCTATATTTGACAGCGCCGCCTGGTGGCGAGTTACATCAATGGACATAGCATATTCCTTTTCTTCGAGAAAACATACATGGTCATACCAACTTTTATGACAATCGGTTGAACGGGGCGGAAGTCTATATTTGACAGCGCCGCCTGGTGGTGAATTACATCAATGGGCATACCATATAAACCTTCTCCGTGGAAAAATACATATTCATACCAATTTTCATAATCATCGGTCTAATAGTTTCTAAGTTCATCGATTTCATATATACAAACATCCTTCTATATATATATATAGATGAGTGAAAACTCAAACATTGTATTATTTCATTTCACGCATGTACAATATACACACATTATAAACAACTGTTGCTTGACTTCTGTTATATACACCTAAAATTAATATACAGTGTTGTAAGGTTAGATTTTATTATTATTGAGTTTGGATTAAAATTGGTTACGTTTACTTCTTAATTCAATACTGTAAATATAAGTATATAGACTGAATATAGTCTCTTTATAATATTATACATTTTTAAAAATATTGTAATATTACGTGTAGCGTGGAACACAGAATTCATTTATTTTCTAGTGCTTTGTTTGTTTCTCTCACGCCCACGTCATATGTAGAGTCCTATATAAAAAAATAGTGAAATACCGTTTTACATTTTATTAAGCCCACCAGTTGAATTCATATTAAGAATGTCCTAGTTTTTTGATTTCGTAATTGAAAACAATGTGTAGATTACCAAAATAATTTATTTAGGATTTATGACTAATATCAATCAAATAGTTTATGCAAATAAACAAACAGAAAGTAACGTGATTGGATATAAACACAAGGCAAAATAACTACTTCCGTCATACTCCTATAACAAGATAATAAGGCTTTCATTAAACTTTAATGGAAAACGGTTGGTTTGAGCGAGTTGAGTAATTTGTTTAAGCTAAAGATGATACAAACGTGGTGTAAGCGGGCATGTGTGCATATGTGTGCGTAGAAATAAACCTCAAAGGCACTAAATATGTAGAGTATTCAAAAACAAAAAAAGTAGCCGCACTACATAATATACATATTTATTAATTATTTGTGATTTATAGCTTTTAAAATAATGAAGTAAATTACCTTTTTCTCATTTAAATCTAAGGGAAAGTACGGATGTAAGAAATACACTTAACTTGAGTCCAACTTCTTAATAGACTTCTAAAAGGAGGTTTATTTGTGTAATAATTTTATCTTTAGAAATTAATAAAATATAAAAACATATTGAAGCCGTGCATAGAATCCAACTGTCTCATATCTCACAGAGGGTGTCGTAAGAGTCGGATAAGGGAGGGAGATAAGGGAGAAATATCGTAATATGTAATAATATAAACAGTCTGATGAGACTGTCAAATTGAGCGGACGTCGCATAATAGATATAAAATATTATTGTTGCTCCATTGTCTATAACTAATTATTATATGATTTATTATTTCAAATACATTACACCTGTATAGTATAATGTAGGATCACGGTTGAAGACAGTATTTCTTAACGAACTTTATATATACAAACGTTTTATGAGTATAAACTTGTAACTCACCTTCTGGTTTTTGATGCCTTGCTCAACAAAAACCAGTGGGATTAAAAAAAGAAATATTTAACGTAGTAATTTGCACTATAATTGAAGGGAAACAAAGTTTCTTTTGTATTCATATATTGAACCATCTACTATTCTATAAAATGGCTTTTAGAGATAATTATTATATCCTAATTTAGGAGGAATTAGAATCATCCCTCCGGCTAGTACACGCGGTGGCTACGGGTGCTACGGGAGCGCTCTGCGTCACACATCACTACGGGCGTCTACGAGCGCCGATGCACGCGTCACGCTGGGACGCATCACGAGCGAGGGCTGATCTCACTGCGAACATCCTTCACCAACTTGGCCTAGAAACCGCTGGTAAGATAGGAATTTCCTATATGCAAATAATAATTATATACATATTTTAATTTTTATATATATTTTTATATATATTGTAAGGTACTTATTTGCCCTTACGAAGTTCTAACCTTTATTCATTTTAGTTATAAAATATGTAACGAGTTATAAATTAAAATTAATTTAAAAATTCATCCATCATTTTTAAATATGTGTATGTGTATAAAATAATCATTCATAATTCCATGATGGCAGATTATATCGACGAAGATCTCATCCATCAAATAAATTATAACATTTAGTAAGCTATCCTTGACATGGTACATTCATATCGCAAGAGGAGGTCCCGTTAAAGACGGCTATTAGATTTAACTGAGGCAAGATTCCGAAAGCATTTTGTATAAATTAAGTTCCTCAGAATATATGAATTTTAAAATATAATAAGCTTCCTACAAGATATATAAAATATGCAAGTTATTTTTAGTCTCACAAGCTAATAGTAACTCTAAGATTAATAAATCTGGTATAATAATAATCATGAATAAAAAGGAAAGCTAGTTTTTTTATCTTATAATATCAAAATAAACATTGCTGATGAAGTATTCAGTGGGAGATTGAGTTTAGAAACCTTTTCAAAATTAACTTTCATATAATTGAGTTGCGGTCTCTGTTAGCTCAATAACTGAGTATTAATGTCAAGATGAAAGCTGAGCCTTAAAGGCTTCTAACCGGGGGCACCGCTAGTTAATTGCCGGTAAATGGAGTATAATTATTATATGTGAGGAAGGAAAAATTAAGTACCTAAGTATCTTTTATGATACAATTCTAATAGTATATTAGGTATATTATTTTAACTCGATCTAAAAATTTTATACTAAGTAACTGACTGAATCTAACTTTGGACTATGACATATAACCTGAATAAAAATCTTTTTTTTTTGTTTATTTTGTAATGTAAATGTGTTCGAAAATATTTTTTTAAAATATCATTTATCTTTATACCAAATAACAATCAAGCAATTATTTTACTAAACTATTCGTCAGATTATAATTAAACTTAGTTAAACGCGTATACGAAGATTCCATAAGAAATACATAAATATTACAACTACCATTTTACTTTACCATCGATTTCATTTGAGCAGTCTACCTCGTGGTCAAATACAAATAAGGAAAGTTTTATATGCGTTGCCATACAAGAAAATATAGAAAATTGCAACAATTGGGTCTGAAACTGGTATTTTATTTGGATCTTAAAAGTTACTTTGCGCACCCATGGAAACACATACATAGAAATTGATCTGAACTTTCCAGTAATCTAGGTATACCGACACTGTTATCCTGACATAAGGTATTTTAGATCAAAAGTTTTTAAAACCATAGTAAGATCTTTTAAATTGTTACAATATTTATGATACGACCATTAATAATATAAAAAATGAAAAATGTACATCCTCCTGACTCCTTCCAAAAATCTTGCCGAATGTGGTTTTAGTAAGTTTTTTTTTATTTTTATAATTAATAATAATATCAGGACAAATTACACACATTGATCTAACCCCTAAGTAAGCAAATTATTTGTTTCTGTTAAGGATGTTAGACAAATACATAGAAATTCACATATAAATACTGAGAACATATTTAATAAACGACCAAACCCAGAAACACAGACATCTATGCTCATCACATAAATGCCTGTCTCCGCCGGGAATCGAACCCGAACCCCATTGCGCCGTGACACGTTAGGCGTCTGCGCTAACCACTCTACCAACGCGACGGGGCGGTTTTAAAATAATGCTGTACGGTTGCGAACTACAATAGGACCATACTATATCTTTTCCAGGATGCCGTTAAAGCCGGCTAATAAACAAAAATAAAATTGGATACATCCTTCACCATTTATCCGAAAGAGGTCTGCAATCCGACCCACGCGCAATCTTAAGAATGGTTAAAATCAGGCGGGCTCACCTGATGTTTTTGCCAAAATCTTTTAAGATATTCTAGACTAGAAATGTTGTGCTGACCCCAAATAATTTGGATAAAAGCAGATGAAAGTTGAAGGGATTTAAATAATGAAATAATAATGAAACTTTGCTAAAATTTCATAATTTTATAATTATGAAACATAACATATGCTAGGGTGTTATAAAATATATTAAACAAAATTCTTAGGGTATAATTTTGTATTGAAATCTCAATACATATTATAAAATTCTCCCAATCTCAAGAGGATATATTTATTACCATTCAAAGTGAAGAAAAGACTGTTATTATTTATATTAATAAATAATAAAATCTTATATTCTGATGCATGTCTGTCTCTCACAGACGTTCAAGGATTTAATAAAAGTTCGACGTTATTAAATTTTGTTTTATTATATTTCTTCTTTCAATTTTGTATCTTGATTGATTTAGGTGTCCCGATATAAATAAAAAACAAATATTAAAAATATATTAATTTATTTAACATTATAATACGCAGAATTTTAGTTTTATGTAAGTCTTACATAATCTTGACGTCCAAAGATTTGAAGTCGGTCACAAACCTAAATACACAGTAAAAGCTTATTAGCTTTACTGGATCAAGTACTAATTTTTATTTATTTTTTATTTTTTATTCATGTCTATGCTGTTAGCCCTGTCGGGTATTACAGCGTCACCGGGGGAGTAGTACTAATTAAGTACTAATTAAACTATATTATATATGTAGTGAAATACTCAGTTCATTAAAGTCCGCACATTAAATATAAGTACTCGTGATTGGTCAGAAATTGCAGCACTGTTGCTATTGAATTGGACGGGTGCAGATAAAACGGTTCAGTAACCATTGTACTACTCTGGCTTTTAGTAAGCCAGAGTAAATTCGAGAGTTAATTATTTTATGTCCTGGTCATTTAAATATTATATCTTGAGTTTTTTCTTTCATTATCTAAATTGATGAAGATTTTATAAAATTATTGGCAAAAGTAAGTGGGTGGGTACTTATTTTTCTTGATTATTATTTACTCTTTATTGTATATGCACATGTGTGGTAAAAATTAAAAGACAAGTTGTGTTTAGAAGTCCTCATGGCGGTGTCCCAAGGCTTAGTCATGGGGACGAGTACATCAGAACGGGCGGTGGGTGCCAGAGCACTAGCACTAAGGTCTGATGGTGTGGTCAATAGTGCTGTGGCTTGGGAGAGGTACGGTGCCGCTGAACCGGTGGCGGTGGTGTCTCCGCAGCTTGAGAAACCACCGGATCCTGATTATCCATGGTAATTATTTGGTTGCATTATAATAGTTGAAGTTAATTATAAAAATATAAAAAAATATTTAGTTTATTTTCCGATATTTAGACACTTTAAACTGTTTACCTACTGATAGTTTACACTGTGGTCATTGTATTTGCAGACGTGGTAAAGATAGGTAAATAAGTAGTTAGATTAATTAGTGTAAGTACTTAATTTGAATTACCTTGTTAGCCTGTAATACGTGTTAACACGTAAAGTATTATAGGTACGTGTCTGCAGAGGACAGCGAATCACTACGATCCCCAAAGTTCATGCCATCCCCACCAGGCGCTGCTATGGATGGATGGTGGACTTACCCTTACTATAGTTGTGGGGCAAAACGTTGGCTGCTATCTTATACAGTTCCTGTATCTACTATACGCGGGTAAGCCAGGATTACTGTTTACCCTTTGAATTATCCTGTTTCCTTATCCGGCATTTTTATTGGCGTGGTGTATCATTATTTTTATTGCTACCCTTTATATATATATATATATATATATATATATATATATATATATATATATATTTTTTTTTTTTTTTTTTTTTTTTATTTTATTTTTTTTATTAAACTTATAACATAAATATTAGGTACACAAATAACTTAACTTTATAAAGACATCTTTTCTCTTTGGTAGCTACTCATAATATGTCGTACGAAAAGAAATATCTTAAATAAATTAACCATTGACAAGTACATTATTATATAACAAAAAATATATATAAATATTTTTTATTAAGTTGCCTTAAAGCGTAAGCGTAGCGTAAATAAGAAATAAGTACATAGACGCAAAACTAGTTTTAAACTATCGTAGCAGTAATGGTACTCTTATTTTACTTATGAAGTTTAGTCTGATAGCATCTTAGCAACTCTCAAACTTCGCTTTGAGGATGTACGCCAACGGAAAATACACTTCCCCGAACATTAGATAAGGTTTGAAAATAGATTTCCATTTTGTGATAGCATGTCATTAATTTGGCTTTCAGATTAAAAGGCGTTGTTTCGCTAGACATTGACATCTCTAATCTTGAAATAAATCAGTGCGAAGTGGACAGCGATGAAGATAATGATAATCAAATTTATTCTTTTCACGGGACACATAAATGTCCTAACGAGACTACTTACGTAAGTAATTTCATTTTAATAATTCAACCTGAGTACTTCAATATGTTGAATCGATAACAATCATTTGAGAACTAGTGCAAGTTATGACACAGAATAATAAAATGAATTAATTCTTATACAAAAAATTACAACCGAGTTAAATATTATAATAAGAAAACGAACGATATAACTAAATGTTGTTTGACAGTGTGATTACAAACCCAATCGCGAGATAACCGTCCGCTACGTGGGTTGGGCGCGCGGCTCCTACATCTGCAGATGTCGGCCCGGATTCTACTCGATGCACCACCCTGAAGGGTTTAATGGATCTCTTGTTGAAGGTAATGGTCAAAAAAAATCTTTTAAATCCCAAATTGAAGTTCAACGAAGCGAGATAAAGCATCAGCAGCTCAATATCTTAGAATAAATGATTTTTACACAACTACCAATGTATTACATACTAATGTAAGAATTTAAATGCTATATAAATCTCTAAATGTTCTATATATATCTTTTTTTTAACAATCATTTGATTAGTGGCATATCAAGACTATGAAGAAAATGCTTTGGATAATTGGAGCGAGCCCTACGAGTGTCTTAAGTGCCAGCCCGGCTGCGAAACCTGCCGGGGACCGGAGCCTTGTCTAGCTACATATAATTGGCCTTTCCGGTAATCATCTTTAGATAGTTAGATGCAAGGGGCATACATTTGTTTAGTAATCATACTGTATTTGAAAAGTCTGAAGCTCAATATCCCACCGTCCACTGTTGAGAAAATGAGGATTGCTTTAAAGTGTGCTTTAGGTCCGACATTTAATTTCATCAAAATCTGTTCTAATTTAGCTGGCTTAATTACTCTTGATGAGATCACAAATCATTTTGATGTAAAGATGATATTGATTGTGTCAATCGGCTATCATGATTATAGTTAGCTGAGAGGTTAGATATTTTACATCACTTTACAGTTATGAATGAATTGCAACGTAATTAACGTTGCAGGATATCGCTTCTTGTTATTTCTGTGAGCTGCGCGGTGATGACGGTGGTGCTGACGGTCTACACGCGTCACCACCGCAGGGTGAAGGTGTTCCGCGTCGCCAGCCCTGTGTTTCTCTCCATCACGCTGCTCGGCTGTGCCATCATGTACATGGAGGTTTGTGTCATCATGCTCTTTGAGTCCAGATTCAAATTTCACAAGTCGGAGAAAAACCGAAAAAAAAAATATTGAAGTATTTTCATCCGATCATTTCTCATCACCATTCCAGTACTAAAGATTCTACATTAGTAAACTTAGACTAAAGACAATAAGCTTCTATTGTAGTAATGTGGTCTTCTCCAATAGTCCTTTGTTTAACAAACTCAAAAATAATACTTATTACATATATCTCAAAGTTTATATGTTGAAAGATATACAATATAAGAAATTATCATATAATTAAATCATAATTTGACAAACTTCTATCATAAATCTGATCTATATTAACAGACAAAGCACTCTTATAATAAAGAACGCAAACCTTCTAATTAGCGCCTGTTAGTGACGAGCTGACTATTATTTAAGAACTAAGAACATCTCTTCTAAATATATCTATCATATTTAATTAATTAGTATATTGTGTCGTCGAGTTTTCATCAACGCTTTATTAAAACATCACAATATAAAATTGCAGATGGCCGCCATATTTCCGGTATTGGACCGATACTCTTGCATTGCTACAAAATGGACTCGACATATGGGATTCTGTATTACTTATACTGCATTACTTATGAAAACTTGGAGGTAAATTATATATTTAATTAAAAATAACATGTTACTTTGCACCTTGTGTTTATTAATGTGTTATTTTTTTAGAGTATCGCTAACATTCCGTGTCAAATCTGCACACAAGTTGAAACTGACAGATAAACAGCTATTACAATGGATGGCACCAATCTTACTGATCATGCTCGTGTATCTCGGGACTTGGACGCTCTCTGCACCTCCTGATGCTGAAGTGGTATGCCCAGATTTAAAAAATAAAAGTCTGATATGATACTTACAAATTATAATATAAAATAGCATGGAATTTAGAATGTTACAAATTTTAAAACGAATTACTAGACTTCTACACTTCTTTAGTTTACAAGATCAATAACATTTTTATCTAAGCTTTTAGTACCTACCTAAGTGATAATCGTTCAACTCTAATTCTTTTGGGAACAAGGAAGTGTTGCTACATTCTGACTTATAAGATTTACCGGCATCTAATAAATTACAATAACTTATTTCCAGATAACTGATAACAAGGGACTGAAATTCAAACAATGTACATATAATTGGTGGGACCACAGCTTAGCCATAGGTAACGACAATTTTTTAATTTAAATAATTATGTTAAGTTTTGTTCAAATACATAATGGTTATCCATAATATTCAAGTTATTAATTATTTATAATATTACTATATAGCTCTTATTATTACTCTACGTATCTTTTTATAATACTTTCAGGAGAAATCTTATTTCTTCTGTGGGGTGTTCGTGTGTGCTACCGCGTGCGACATGCAGAGAGTCTCTACAACGAAGCCAGGCTAATATCAATCGCTATTTACAACATTTTTACCGTCAATTCTCTAATGATTGCCTTTCAGTGCGTAATCATATTATTATTACCGTGATTCTGCATAGTATAACCGTAAATATTATTCAGTTTATAAGCAAACGATCCTTGTTTCAGTTTACTGATCTTGCCGCGCGCTGGTCCGGATATCAAATATCTGCTCGGCTTTATACGAACACAATTGTCAACATCAACTACAGTTTTATTAGTATTTCTACCTAAGGCGAGTTTAATTATAATTGATCAACAGACAAAACTACACTACAGACTGCAATTACTATGAACAAACTAATGTTTTATCGATAAAGAATTCGCTCCTATAAAAACTCAATTCTTAAAAAATATATATATTCGTAGATGTCTTCATGTTAAGAAAGTGTGAAACAGATTCTACATGCATTTTCATACCTTTGACAGGTACTACGCGTTGTTCGCGGCACGGGCGACACCTGGGACAGTCGCGCGCGGGCTCGCGGAGTCCCCGCCTCCTCTTCACTGAATGGCATCGGACTAGTGCCGGACGACCCACCGGATCTGTACCAGGAGAACGAGGAGCTCAAGGTCAGTTTAGTAGCAGAATTTTCACTGTTTTCATTTTTGGCAAGCACGTAGAAGCCAGCGTTCTTTGTTACGTATAAAGCACTTCGTATTGCACTCGAAATCCTAATAATTTATTAAAACTATTTAATTTTCACCGAGTGTTTAGAATGATTTACTTTTCAAAATTGATATAAATAGAATATTAAAACATATTTTATAAGTGGTTTGTTAGTTTCGTTGGTGTGACGGGGGGGGGTAATTTATTTTACAGGAGGAAGTACAAAAGTTGGCTGCACAAATCGAGTTTATGAAGATAGTTCAAATGGAGATGCACAATCGTCACTTGCGGCCGCGTCCTGGTGGCTACTTCACACCAAGTGGAGTACCTCAAAGCCCCGTGCATTCTAAGACTGTTAATATTTCACAAGTAAGCATGTACCTATTTATATTAAAAAGTCAAGGACATTCGTAGTTCAATATATAGGTATAGGAGAAGTTGACGATTAATAATATAGACCTTTAAAAATGAGGAAACCAAAAGAATCCCATGCTTAGCTATATATTTTATTAATATGTACCTCTTAAACAAAAACTGTTTGTAGGAGAACACTGAGTGGTCAGGCCCGGTGTGACTGGTGGCGTTGAGCGACAGCGACTGGCACTGGCCGGGTCCAACGGGCAAGCGAGTCGTCACCACCGTGGATGAACGACCACCGACCTTCGTCTAACTCTTGACAGTTGACAATTTTGCTTAACGTTTTGTAATGCGAGCCAAAATTATATTTAAGTTACTGTGTCTATCACCTACGTTGTTTGGTGCACCATACATTATTTATAAATATTATTTAGATCCATTCATCATTTTACCCTTGCACCTAAATTACAAAAAAATAATTATACTTAATGGGCCGATTTATTAAATATTCATAATAGAAGATTTTAAAAAACGATTTCTACTTACCTATGGAATTGAACCCTCAAAAAATAACCCAGTTTTTCCTATGTACTTTATTTGTAAAATTTATATAAACTTTTAGAGCGAATTTTATTGATGGACCTATTCATATTTCATAATTCTTTACACAAGTTGCGATAACATGATCAAAATAATGGTATATCCTAAATTATGTATATTATAATATTTTAACAACATAAAATATTCATGAATTTGGTATAAAAAAAAATCTATAAAAAATCAGTCCTATTTAGTTTGATGGCTTGTTGGTTAAGATAAATTGTAGGCACCTTAAATACTATATTATTAAAGTTATAAAAGTTACTGCACTGTAATACTTTTACTGGGTGACTTTTTATCCCAAAAAATAAACATTCTTGATGAGTTGAATGAGTATGATAAATTGAAGTTTTGTAAAAGTACCAAAACAGGTGTATTCGAACCCGCGTCTTCGGGGAAACCGTCCCGTCGCTCTACCAATTGAGCTACCGTATCGCTGTCCGTCTCGGTGAATTAAGCATTCTACATGAGATCGTCTTTATCGGGACAATGGTGACATCTATTAGGCTTCTTTCGAATATCAGAGTTAGATCCCTGCCCGTATCGGTTTATTTTTTATTCTATATTTATATAAAATTAAAGCAGAAAAAGTTTTTTCTAGAAGTTTTTTTTTGAAAAAGTCACCCAGAATATAATTTCCTGTATGTCGCATTACATATCTATGTTACATAAATTACGTCGGTAATATCATAAAAATGAGGACCCCGGCAACGCGCTGTTGCTTATAGACACTGCTGTACATAGAAAACCACATGGTTTCAGATACAATTATTAAAGTCATATAATATTTTAGTGCAAGTCAAAATGCTACCGCCGTAACTAAAACACTTATATTTCAAAACGTACTTAATACTGTTCCTTATTAAAAATATCTATATATTGTTTACCAAAAAAGTGTATATTTCAGGGGTTTGACACAATTCTCTGAATATTTAAATAATGCCGAAGCTATCTAAATGTGATAATTAACTTATCAAATAAGTTTAGTCTTTGTATAATCATTTAATGACACTCGAACATGTGTGAATAAAATTGAAAACTTGGTATCAGCCTCAATTAGGGCACCATAAGGGTTCAAACAATTAAAAAATTTGAAACACTAAGGAGATATAAGTATACACACCTACAATTAGGGGAAATGGAATAACTCTCTTTGCATCCCCTTCTATCACCTTATTCACGAAAATAACACAATTCCTAAAGCCAAATGTTTTGAAAAATGTTGAATTCCTAGTAAGTATTCATAATTGAATTTGATTGAAGACGCTAGACTGGACATTTGTTTGGACTTCTATAACAAAATAATTATTCTGAATTTTTGCAACGAATACAATTACATAATTGTATTTCAACATTCAAACTACAATTTATAAGTTACGGAGACCATTAAATGAAAATTATTGGAACAAAATGACTCATTTCAAAGTTACCTGTTTGGCATGAAAAATAAGTATTATTAGTATTTTTTTAGCCAATAGTTTGAGTGTAGTCATTAGTTTTATTAGTCATTCTGTAACAGCTTGGCTGAAAAATATCCAAAGACGGTACAAAAAAAATAAAAAATAATCATATCATAACAGGAAAACCAAAAACAATGTTAAGTAAAAAACTTGTAGGTACTTAATGTGTTTTTCCTGTGGTAGTAACAATATATTATTATAGTTTTATAAACTAAAAAAACAATATATATTTTCTTTTTAGCTACATTATTTAAGTATAAATGTTATATTATAAATGTGTCTAATAATTTATTATCGATATTTAAAAACTATTGTTATTGTCCTCATTATTCATTTAACTAGTTGTAGAAATTATTTATAATAAAATGTAGGTTACGAACTCTGCATATTAGCATGTTGAATATATTGTGGGTAAAAACATTGTCTATAGTAGGACAAAGTGACTGAAGCAGAAATATATAAAAAAATATAAATACATATATAAATGTTATTAGCATGTTTTTAGCCCTGTACTTTTAACTATATTCAATTTATCTCCATGTTAGATGATTCTGTTTAATGTATAAATCTAGATATATAAATTAGATAGGTAGGTATTACAAAATGGTTCATTTAAAATAATTATAGCTAAGTAATTAAGTAGCTGTAGTGGAAAAGTGGCGATGATGGAGTCGGTGATGAAGATGGAAACACCTTCATAACTCTATAAAATTTACGTTTAAACATGTTTGTCTATTAATAAAGTGATAATAACAAAATTTTAGGAAGCTGTTATTTTTAAAAAGGAATAAAATTTCAATTTATTAATCTTGTGTAAATAGGAATAGGATTCTTGTTGCATATAAATCAAATGATCAATTGGCGCGTGGCAGCTATTTAGAAATTATTTAAGATAACAAAGATATTTTTAATAGAACTGTACTGCGATTGTTATATAAGTATTTTTATTATTTTCTAAAACTTTTGAAATACCACTACAATTTAGATTTACATATGAGAGATGATTTTGAATGTTTTTAAATATTTTTTTTTTTATCTTTTACCAGCAAATTTTTGGCATAGGATAAATTATGATAAATTTTGAACAATGTGTACATTACACAGTTCAGACAATAAAACTTACACATGTTGTGTGAAATGTAATTTAAATATTTAAAATCTATACTTACTATATAATTTGATTAACTTTACCGTTTTTTTAATTATATATTATTTTAATATTGCTGATGTTTGTTTACTTAACTGTTGTGATCATATTATAGGATAATACAATTTGTAAATATAATTCAAACAACAAAGCATCAATTCTAAAATGTTGTAGATAAATGTGCGATAGACATTTGGTATTTCATTTATTATAAGTAACTTAGCTTACATTATTTTAATGCATTAAGACAGCCATTAAAAAAAACATTATACAATAGATAGGAATATGTAATTACTTAGGCATGTTTCTTGAAACATATTAATAATAAAATTTTAGAAATATTTATGTTGTGACAAATTTTACATATTATATTACAACTTGTTATTTCCCTGTGACCTATTTCATATTTGGTGATGTTTCTAAATTATTGAAATTAAGAGAAATAAGTTTCTATGAGTATATATTTAAAAGCGAGAAATACTTTGCCATATATTTTACTACATTTTTTTTATCATAATGTAAATGTTTTATTTTATTATGTACATTACAAAATGGATAAAACTAGTTTTCAGTCCATTAATTATATAACCAATATATTCATTTATATTGTAAAACTTAAACTTTGAGACTTGCAATGAGTTAGTTATCATTATTGTCAAACCATTTTAATTAGGCAAAGCTTACTCTTAGACATTTTTGTAGTTTAAGCCTCAATGTGATATCAAGTAAGAAATAGTTAAGTTAGAACAATAATTATATCCAATGTTAGGTTATAAATGTATTAGAATACATGTGTACTTTAAAGTTTGTCGTGCCAAGACTTTAATTAAAATCTGTTCGTAATTGTATTATTTTAATTATTCTTAAGTATTTAATATTAGCTATCAATATTATTCAGAAAAAATAAATGTGTTGTTGTTTCCCATATTTATTATAGACTATATTCTGTAAGTTGTGTTTTTACATTAAAAAAATATCTGTTTTTGATGTTTTATTTTGCCAAACTAGTCTTACGTCCAAAATTAAATTAATATTAATCAATAAAATATATTTAAAATTAAGATTAATACATTATAAGGATATTAATCAAATAAGTTGTTAGGATCATTCTTTTGGATAAAAGGCACACTTGCACAAAGGAAATTAACTTCACTCTGTATAGTTTTAGTGTCATTAGCATCCAATTTTTTCTGTAGCACATCTAGAACTTCCATATCTTTTTTAGCAATGTCACATATCTTCTCTGCAGAAGATAATTCTTCTTCTTCTGCAGTCAATAGTGCTTCTATAAGGGCACCCCGTTCAACTCTTTTTCTTAAAGCTACAACTTCTTCACTTAATTTTTTATAATCATCATCAGATATAGGATCAAGTTGAACTTCGTCTTCTAATAACAGTACATTATGAGGTATTTTTAATAAACGTTCTATCTCTTCATCAATAATATGCAATGAAGGTCCAGCCCTCTCACAGTACAATTGAATAAGTTTATCACATGAGTGTGTTAAAGTGAATTTATCTTTATCATTTAATTCTAATGATTCTTGTAAGTAGCACTCCATATCTTTTACCCCAGTTTTAATCTTCTGTTCGACCATCTGACGAACTGCAATTTTAAGCCTTTGAGCTCCAAAACCAAAATGCTGCGTTTCATACTCCTCGTCAGTTCCTCCTGTCCAAGAAGTAGTTTTTATCATTTCTTTTTTAAGGGTTTGGAAATCTATACAACTTTAATGCCGAAATATAACGGACGTAATTCGAAATGACACTATACTCTGCTTTCAAATTTTAACTTTACGTTATGTAGTGACAGTTGACATTGCAGTTTGACAAGCTGCCAATTGACAGAACTAACAGAGTGCTACTCACTGGTAGGAAATTCAAATGCTGCTTAAAATTAAAAAATGAATGAAATGAAAATAAAGTAATATAAAAAATATATACTTGAAAAATGTAACAAAAAATCTGTTATTATTTGAGAACGTTTTTAATTGTGTAAGAATCAGGAAGGACCTTACTTATCAATTGACAAAAAGAACTTGTTTTTTTGACGATACTCACTTTTATACACTCACTCACCTAACGTCACAAAAAACAAAAGTATAGTTTATAATTTGTATAATAATTCGATTAATCTAAGAGGTACCGTTTAACGTATTATACTTTTAAAAATGAAAAAACTTTGTATAGACATTACATACATAATTTGAATAATATTTTGTGAAAAACCTTAGCTTTATTTAAGTTATATTAATTTTATCACAAGGTAAATAAATATAAGTTCAAATCCTTTAATAAACGACAATAATCATAATATGCAATAGACAATTTATTTCTGTACGCATTATCACAAAATACTAAGTCACTTTTTTTTTTGGTTTCATTTATCCCTTAGTGGGAAAGGCAAAGGCTTTCTGAACCATACAGCCATTTCTGTAATATTTCATCACATCTTGAGAGTAAACGAAGGCCGAAGCTATATCTTTGATTACTAAATTCGTTTAAAGGCCGAAGCCATGTCTTTGGTTTTTAGGTCTGTATAAAGGCCGAGGCCATGTCTTATGTGTATTTATCAGTGTAAATAGTCATAGCCAGTAATTGTATCCAGTTTGATTATTTTCCAGTCCATGAATTTGTCTTTATCGGATAAAAATGCCAAATATCTCAAATATCCCGGATTGTAGCCCAAATATATTTGCACAACGCAAGGTAACACTGCTGGTTTTTCAAAATAGCCTGCAGAGAGCGCGGGATATTCTCTCTGGTTATATATATTTGCGACAGATCATCAAATAAATTTTGCCTTTCTTGTTCGAATTGATGGCAATCGAAAATCAAATGATCCAGAGATTGAATAAGGTTCGTGTTACAGAAACCACATAAAGGAGATTGTATCAAATTCATCCTGTGAAGGTGTTCATTGAAATGTCCATGTCCAATTCTCAAGCGACACATGGTTGTATAATATTTTTTATTTATATAATCTTGCTTGCAGAACCAAGGTTTACTTATAATAGATTTAATTGCTTTGTACCATTTCCCTGTATGCTGTGAAGTTACTTCCCAAGTTTTCGTCCATTGTTTCTTAATTAATTTCTTTATCAGTATTATGCAGTCAGTAAAAGGTATTCTTATGTTCTTAGTAGGTACAGTGTCTGGTGTATTGGTAATAAATCTAGAGAATGAGTCAACTTTTTCATTCCCAGCAACACCAATATGAGAAGGCGTCCAGAACAAAACTATTTTAACATTTTGCGTACAGATTCTGTAATACTTTTCCCTAATCTGGTAAATCATAAACAGGGTCTTAGATGAATACGATGGATTCGCTAATGCAGAGAGAACGCTCATGCTATCAGTAACTATAATCCATTTATTCAATTCTGCGTTTGAACGTATATTTTCTTCAATGTAGTCCAAAGCCACGGAAATAGCATAAGTCTCTGCCGTGTAAATGCTAGCAACACTTGGCATCTTCAAACCATACCCAGTTTTAGTTAAAGGATCATAAATGGCTAATGAAACGTTATTTTCATTTTTAGCTCCATCTGTGTATAAATGTCTATAATTTCTAAATTTTGATAATTCATTATAAACGTCAAATTTGTTGTTTATTGTATTTAAAATTAATGTATCAACTTTGTGAAATTTACTAAGATAACTTTCAGTGTAACATGGCAATTTATCACTCTTATAAATGTTACTGGTATTTACGATATGAGAAACTTCACTAATATTACTAGTTAAAAAAGTACCGAATGAATTTAGAAGCTTGGGAAGAAGGAAAGAGTTGGTTTCTGATGATAGTTTAAGCAAAAATCTATACAACAAACACTGAAAACGAATGAGCAAAGGAGGGAGATTACATTCACTTGCATCGAATTGATCAAAACCAGTCGCATGCCTTGGTTTTGAATCTTTTCAATTTTATCAATAAATTTAGTAGAAGAAGCTTAACAGAAAAATGCATATTCAAAGTGACTACGCACTAGTGCTTTGTACAACATTAACATTATTTTTGGATCTGCATCCCAATTGAGTCCAGTAATTGATCTAAGTATATTTATAGCCCTTAAAGCTCGTGCAATTAAACAATCGACATATTTTGACCAAGTTAGATTTCGTTCAAATTGAACTCCTAAAAATTTTACACTGTTCTCTACAGGTATTAAAGTGTTATCATAATATAGATTAAATAAATTTATGAAAGTGCTCTTTTTCGAAAAAATAACTGCTTTACTTTGAGATGGATTAATTTCCAAAGATAATGAGAATAAATATTTCTCGAGATTTTGAAGTTCTTTATTTAAGATAGCAGCAATTTCTTGAAGATTATTCCCATTACAATATACGACAAGATCATCAGCAAACTGAAGATTACTAACTTTAGTGCTCAAAATACTATTAAGTCTATATATGTATAATATATACAATAACGGGCTTAATATACCCCCCTGACAAACACCCCTATAAGAAATCCGCGGACCATACAATTTGTTGCTATATTTAACAAAAACTTCTCTACAATTTAAAAAGTTGTTTATCCATTTTATACTTTTTACTGGCATACCTAGGGTAATAAGGGTTGAACAAAGAATATCGATATTTACATTATTAAAGGCTCCAGTTATATCAAAAAATATACCAACAAGATATTTATTAGAGTTTAAAGAAGAGTTTATGTCTAAAAATAAATGAGATATACTTTCACGGGCCGAAAAACCTCTGCGAAAACCAAACTGATTATTAGGTAATAAGTGATTGTGTTCTATGTAAAATTCGAGACGCATTTTAAGAAGTTGCTCAAAAATTTTTCCAAAACATGACGTTAAAGCTATTGGGCGGTAAGAATCAGCGGAGTCTTGATTTTTATTCGGTTTTAATACTGGGACCAAACAATCTACTTTCCAATCTATTGGTATAATACAATCTTTCCATAGGGTGTTAATTATATTTAAGAATTTTCTTAGGTTTGTATTGGAAAGGTTTTGAAGCATTTTATAAGAAAGTCCGTCAAGACCACAGGCTGTATCTTTTCTAAATTTTATAGCGGCAATAATTTCGTCTAATGTAAATGGATTAGTTAGATAAGTATTACAAGGAGTGGAAATAAATGATTTATCAAACATGACTGAGGTTCTAGCTTAGTCAGGCGTATATTTTTGTAGAAAATCACTAATCCACGCTGGCGTTTCATCAGATAATTTAAGAGATGAAAAAGATTTATTAAATTTACGAATTATTTGGTATATTTTAGACAGTGGAGATAGCCTAGATAAGCCTGAACAAAAATCCTTCCAGCTATTGATACGCTCTTGTTTGATGGTCTTCTTCTTAAGAGCTTGTAACCTTTTAAATGCAATGTAATTTTCCTGAGAGGGATTAAGTTTAAATTCAACAAATGCATCTTTACTGTTTTTGACTGCTGAAGCACATTTATCATTCCACCAAGGAAGTGGAGTTTATTTCCTATTTTTGTTTTTATTTATTTCTGTTGGAATTGGTTTTTGAACGAATGACTTACCCGTGAATCGAAAAATCGTATCATCAATAGCTGTCAAAATCAAACTACAGAATTTATTATATGAAGCAAGAGGATCAAAATCGACATCTAAAGGCAAAAAATAATCTAACAAGGCATTTACATTTTCAGCATAAGATCTCCAATTTATCATTCGTAAATTACGCTTTTTGAACGACTGTACATTGTTAGATATAAGTATATTTGGCGATGGACTAGAACTGAACATAATGTTTGTTCTTGTTGGTAAGTGATAACTTCCCAACTGGTCATCATGAACCCACAATTCACATTTTAGAGCTAAAGAAGGACTTGCAAAAGACAGGTCCAAAGCATTCGACCTCCATGTGTTAGTGCCAAAAGTTGTAACCTGTCCATTATTTAACAAAACTAAATCCCAAACATCCAGAGAATCACTGATATCTCTGCCTCTGGAATCTGTGGTTTGACATCCCCACATAACATGATGAGCATTAAAGTCACCAGCAATAAAAGTTGGTTTTGGAATTGTATTTATTAGATTTATGAAGTTTGTTTTAGAAAAAGTTGGGATAGTGTTTGAAGGGGAATAAAAACTAGCAAAAGAAATTGATGTATTGTTAATTTTAACCCTTATTACTATATTTTGTAATGCATTGTCAAACTCAATTGATAACCTTTGATAGCAAATACTATTATGTATGATTATAGCAACACCATTATGATAGTTGCCACAATCATTTCGTTCTATTGAGTGCTGCGAATGTGATGGCGACAGTCTGAGTTGGTTGATGTACAAAACCAAATTCAATTTTGGACTTCTTAAGAAATCTGCGAACACATTATTTTTTTTGTACTTGAAAGCATAGTAAATATTTTTTTGTTTGATAAATTTGTAGGGACATTTCTTATGATACCACTTACTTCAGTACTATTTGCTGGTATGCTGGCCTTAAAATGGTAATCTGTTAAAAAAGTTTTATTATTTAAAAAAGCATTGGCTAAAGTAACTTTCTCAAAAACTACACTAATTTTAATTTGTTCAATGAGCGTAGATATTTCACTCCTTTATTGAACCTTTTAAGGCAACTAGAAAGTGATAACAAATCTCTTGTTCCAATGGCATTCTTATCCGAGGACTCTACAAAGACAACCAATTCAGTAGCTAATGATTCTTCAGGATATCTTCGGGTGTAGTCAGTGACAAAATAAGGAGCATATTTGGGCTCATCAGGCTTATCTTCTTTTTCCATTTCACTCGAAGACTCTTCTGAAGGCGGCGAATCAATTCTTTCTTCTTCTGAAGCTCCATCATCTTTTTTTTTTCTTCTTTTTTGGTGCTTTACTTTTCCCCATGGTGAACATAAATTAAAAACTTTAAACTTGGAAACTATTTATACTATATACACTTAAATTATTGAAATATAAACTAGTGAAAATAAATAAAAAGGGCTAAGAAAAAACCGCCTTTTCAATTCGTAAGTTCCCGCGCTATAACACTTAGTCACTATAGTTAGGTATTTTACCGTAGTGTTGCGACTGTTAAGATACTTCAATAAAAATAATCGGTAAAAATATTTCAATAATCGAGCCGTCTTGAATCCAGTCTTCTAACTTTTTATTACACTCAATTTACATCTTTTATTATAACATCAATGAATGTCTTTGATATTAACTATGGATAAAATAAATTGGCCCACGTAAATAAGTAAATACAAAGAAAATGTATATATATATCTGTTAATAATCGGATATTGTAGAAACCGATTCATTTGATCTATTTTTCTATTTGTTCATTCTGATAAAGTGTCAACGGTACTTAGATTAAAAGGACCATAAAATGTTTGAAGTTTCTAAAAGAATTAGTTCGTTAACACGTTAACAGATGTCAGTATCATGAAACAAATATCAATTTTAAAAGAACCCACTAACGACTGTTTTTGGTATGTATAAAATATAAATTACAATAGGCGCTAAGAGGCGGGTATTGATGAAATATCTTGTGGCTTAGCCTTATTTTCAGAGTGAACATATAGGATGTTTTTGAAAAACACAGGTTTCTATCTTCGTATTATTATAATAAAACTCCAAATATTCATATTCACCCCAGAGCAGACGGAGTCGATAGGTACAGCTAGTGGTAATTCGAGTTAATAATATAATTTTTACCCACCACATGATATATATTTATGATATAGAATATTATTTGTTTTGATTATTGATTGCCTGGTTCGAGTCCTTTCCTTTTTTAGGAATATTTCCTTCTATTTTTATAAAATTAATCGATTTGGCCAGTAATATTTTATATTCTTATACTTTTTATGCCACAAAGGACTTAATAAAATTATTTGTTAATTCAACTCGTGTTCAAAAAAATAAAACTAATTCTAATAAGTAGGTAAGTTGCACTTTATTAAGAAAAAATAATATTTTTGTACATAATTGATAGCGCATCAAAGCAAAATATTGGAGTACCATGTGGGCCCAGTGTTATAAGCAAATGAAATATTGTTATCTCCATTCATACAAATTGACTCGCAACTGATTTGCTTGCCGCAAAATTATTCGTAAGTCGTAAATCGTGGATATACACACTAGAGGAGGCCGGCGCTCCATAGTCGTTCGTTGTTCACTTCAGTTCAGTGTTGAGTTTTCAACCGTCAACAGCAATCGTTTATCGTTTTGCGTCCGGTCGTTACTCGTTACTCGTTCAGTAACAAAGTGGCGTCAGAGAGGAATTGACGTTTTCGCGTTTAACAACAATAACATAACCTCGTTGGTAGTGTTGGATGCGTAATAACTTTCACCCTAGATTTTTGGTGTAAGTAAGAACTATTTTTTTTTTATGAAATCATTGAAAAACTATATTTTTATTTAACTTATTTCGCATTTTTTTCCTAGAACGGGATCTTGTTTCGCTACCGCGTGTGTGTGAAGTGTAGTGTTTACAAAGTTTAGTATTGTTTGATTTTGTGCATTGGTGTGGGTTTCGACCCTGAACTTGTTGCTGTGTCTAACTGTGAGTTACGACTTTATCTTATAATAAAAATTGTATAATTCTAATAACTCTACTAATTAAACAGCGACTTCGCGATAGAAAACCTTATCAAATTGACAATAATAATTGAATAAATTATTTATGATACTCCTGGAATAACTTTCACTGAACTTTCCAGTAAGTTTTTTTTAAGTGTTAAAACAAAAAAGTAATTTACCTACTTTATATATTTTTTTAAATATTAATGTACCTATATTTTATTAATAAGATTTAAAATAATTGACCCACCCAACGATTATTAAGCTAAGGGTAAATATAAAACAAAAACAATTTCGAAATTTCGTAATGTAATAGGTATTAAACACAGTACCTGAAATGCAAGATCTTCATTCAATACACTTTCATTTTTACGTCTCTACGTTTCTTTTTCTTGTTATTCAATTATAAGAATTCTTTTCGTTGTAACAATTTGTTTATTTTTCTTGTTAAGGGTTAAATCTAACAGCACTCGAGAACTGAACAGGTTTTTTTTTAAATATATTAGGTAGTAAATCAGTTTTATTTATCAAAATGTAGAAAAAATATTATAATTACTAAATTGATATCGTAACTGGCGATGTTATGTCGTAGGTATATTTACGGATAAAATATTATATTATATATTATGTTATAATAAATATTTTTTTGATTATACAAGTAATTAGAAGAGCAAGGTCAATAAACCTCTTTATAAAAAATATTTGATAAGGGTAGATAATAAAAATGTTCTCAATCATTATGAAGGTGCATACCTACTATAGATTAAAAATAGTTTTTCCTACCTTCGCACTTAGCTGTTGCCTGCGTCTTCTTCCGAGTGGAATGATGAGTCGGTCGTTTGTCGTTCGGAATCTTAGCTAACTACTGATCAAAGTCTAAGATTTTAATTACAAATAAGGCATATATTACATCTTGGACAAATCGGACTAGTTACATCGATCCAAGGGTCCATGAAGATAAACTAGTAACGAACTTCAAAGTCAAACTTAAGACCTAGCGAAAACGGCCATCTTTTACCCCCAAGTACGAGTTTTGACTTTACGAAAACTATGATAGTTTAACAAATTGTAATGTCAAAACTCGTATTAGGGTTACTGTTATCTACCTAGTTATCCTTTTACATTTATAAATAACTTGGGATTCCAACAACATTAACAACAACTTATTGTCACCTTGGGATTTCAACAACAAAATAAACACTAGAGATGCGGCGAATAGTGGTTTCACCGAATAACCGAATACCGAATATTATTCGGTTAACATAACATTTTCCGAACCGAATATTCGGCAGAAGTAGGTATTTGGTTTCTGCCTAGATAAATAAATATGTTAATTTCTGGTTAAAAAAAATTGAGGTTTAAAAATAAATGCTGATTTAAGGTTTAAAAAATGTTGACTAAACTAAATACTAGTTGTAGGTTAGGAATAATAAAATAAATATGTTGACTTGATAGTTTTCGAAATAAATGTTGATTTGAAGCTCATTTGCTTTATATTATTGAGCTTTATTCAACACATTTTTTATAGGATTTCTTTAACTTATACGATACGATATAAATCTTAAGAAAATAGAAATCTCGAACCGAATATATTCGGCAGGAAAACCGAATAATTTGGCCGAATATGAATAGTGAAAATAATGCCGAATACCGAATACTTACCGCATATTCGGCGCTAATAACGCATAAAAATTAATAACGCATATGTAATTCCAGTTTATAGATTGAAGATTCACAGAAGCTCTTGACTTCTTTCTTTAGGTTATAAAAAAATCTCAAGATAAAACACTATTACATCAAAATGTTCGAACCGTTCTCTGATTTTTTCGGAATGTGAAGTTTATTAAGCTACCATATAAGGCCCATTAAATATATTGCTAAATTGGTACAGTTGTACCCAAGTAAACGGTTTATAAATTGATATCTTTTTATTTATATGTAAATAACTCTGAGTTGCATAATGCATAGTTTTTTAACCGGCAATAACTGCTCCTCAATAATAAAGTGGTAAAATTATTGTTTTTGGTTTTATTCTTGTTATTCTTTTAAATACTTTACATACTAAATTCAGCTTTTCCCTGCGGCAGTGACATCCGATGTTATAACGGATTACGTTTGTTTGATATTCTGTTAACTGAATTGAACTAAGGCCCATTTTTAATCCAATAACGAAATAATTTATGTTTTGACAGATATTCCGTAGAAATACTGTCAAACCATCTCATTTATTTCCCGCCAAATTTTTTACTTACTAACTTAATATATTTAGATATGGGAATAATAAATTGAACCTTGTGCGTAAATAAATAAAAAATACGGATTTAAAATTATTCCCATTTATTGTCTGTGGATTATGGAATGTATATGTACACGGAATTATAATAAGAACTCGTACAATAATAATTGCATTGCCCTTTGCGATTAATCTGCGGTGAATGTGACGTATGCACCTCACAATATTGCGAGAAATATTTACTGCATAAATTATTCCATTTTATGATTTTAACATAAATCAGAGCAATCAGTCTCACAAGTCAGGGATGGCACTATTGTTTATGTTGACAGATAATACAATATCAATGCTATCGCTGTAATTTTGTTGATAATTATTATCTATATTGACAGATGCAAACCTGAAACCACGTGTCAGATTACT
The DNA here is from genome assembly GCA_959347405.1 of Napeogenes sylphis. Lineage (NCBI taxonomy): Eukaryota > Metazoa > Arthropoda > Insecta > Lepidoptera > Nymphalidae > Napeogenes > Napeogenes sylphis. Next base: position 5,057,146 of record OY365783.1, read on the forward strand.
CGTGGTAACATCACTATTGGTGGTGGTACATCACTATTTATAAAAAAAATATGTATATTAATATTTACCTATATATTTATTTTATATTTACCTAAACATTCTTTGAATGCGTAATATATGTATTGAGTATATAATATTGAGTGTATAATAAATATTGAGTATATAATATATATTGGGTATATAATAAAATACTTATAAGTACATAGTTCTGTATTTGTCGTTTGTTCTTGTCAGTTGGCAACTGTCGACTCTTTTTATACTTGAGGGACGCCCAAATGGCTTCAACTGGAGTGCGTTATAGGCTTAGCACTCGGTGTCCTATTTACATTGAATCCAAACACATTTTGTAATATGAACTAGTGAATAGTTTGTCTCGTATTTCCTTTTAGGAAATACAATATAATATATTTGATTCAATTTATCAATATAAATAATAAAAATACTAAATTAAAAATCATATAAATATCAGTCTTGAAATATTTCGTACTCCCATTAGCCAGCAACCATTACAGATAAAAAACTTTATAAACATTTTTTTAAAATAACTCATGACTTTCACGCTATAAACGTCACATACTTTAATAGGTTATCCAAGAAACGAATGTAAAAAGTATCTTGTAAGTTACAAATAAATTATCGAATACAAATAAAATAGGTAACATAGATATTACCAGTATTAGCAGTTTTAAATATGTACATATAACATCGTAAATGGCCGACTTCGCCTTGCAGAGACAATAAAAAGAATTTTGTTACCCAAGACACTCCACCGTCACTATTACGATGGCTATAAAACCTCCCCACCTATTAACTTTAATGTATATTTTTCAGTACTGACACACTTGTTAAAAGTCAACAATTTCAAGACTTGTGATTGGTTGTTGTGATATATTGCAACTAAAAACTATATCATTTTCTCGTTCATATCATTAATTATAAATTTTAACTCGGGATTTGACAACAAATTAGTTAATTTCTATATTTATATGTTTTAGAAATTTTATTTGTAATTATTTCATGTGCAGTGTGATTATATAATAGGATTGGTTGATACAGATAATTGATAATGGACAAATATTAATAACATCATTTTAGAAACCAAAAAGGTAATAATTTTGTATTTTTTTTTGTTATAAATATTTACACGTATGCGGATAAGCGTTACTTAAGAATACTAAATCGACAAATACATTATGTTTTATAAAACAAAACTATGTATAAAATATGCTAATAGTATTATTACTTGACACATCACAAACCTACTTGAGGAATATTAACATAAATAGTTACATATATCATCAAGTTGTATCAATTAAATACTCATTTGTTTACAATTTTATATTAAAACGAAATAATTAAAAAAAGATTTTTTTTATAATTAAGGGTTTGGGTGATTAGTATTTAGCCCTCTACTTGTCATAAATTGCAATTTTACAATATTTTAGTTAGAACATTTAGGTTATAACCTAATATCCTTTTCTTTTCGAATAACAATATAATTGGGAAACTGCGCCAGTTAGTCGTAAATTGTTTTAAATTAATTTTACAAACAAACAAACATAACATTTAATAAATGATTGCTTAATGGCGTAAAGTACTTAATACATAACTATTAATTTTTATTTAATTTTTATACAGATTTGTCCTCGTCATTATTTTAAATGTGTATATTATTATGTGTATTTTATTTAATCAATGTCATTAAAGATTGCTGTATAATTATGTGATAACCTCAGCAGACCTTGTTAGTTTGTTGTTACTTTATTAATTGCTACAAATGATACCATTTTTCATTATCGACCACGCCTCTTTCCTGCTAGAAGATGTGCACAAAACATAATTTCAGCACAAACCAAGGTGACCATCTAAACGATATTGTCTGATCTTGTATTCCAACCCTAGAATTCTTGGGTATAACTGCCACATCCAATACACCAAAGAGGCCACAACAATCTCATCATGAAAATACTAAAATGTATTAAAATATTCTTAAATTACTTGTAGTCGTGTACTAAAAACTAAACTAATAATAACATAAAAAGTATATCATTACTAAGGTTTAACTTCGATTTACGCAAGTTAATTCCCAGTAATTTGTTGATTGCGTAAGTGAGATAACCACTCATTGTTAGTTTTAATTACTGTATACAGACGTCTTTGTTAGTTAATGGTAATTGATTATAATATAATGGTTATTCAAGAATTCATTGATACAAAGTATGGTCTGATTGTAAATAACTTTTTTATTTGATTTCTGACGTTAACTCACTGGACGTTAACAAAAGGTACGTTAATATATCTATTAATTCACCAGACTTGCCTCGGTACCTAACTCAGGATATCATACCTGTCAAAAATATAATATATGTAGATTTACATATATGTATATTATTTTTCGGCTTGATAATTTATAATTCTTCGTTATTATCAATAGCGTATATTTTATCAAAATGACGATATTGTAACCAGCAGAATGACCTTGACCATAGAGATGGTCCTATTAACAATACAAATTTAGCTAAAAAGGTATTCTGGTGGATCACCTCCGTCGCCTACACGTGTTTCAAAACACGTGCCAAAACTAGTTTATTTCAATTTCTGTCACAGTAATTTAGTTTCGCAATTACTGACAAAGCAACGCTTGGCACAGACTGAACAGTTTGGGTATATAAAGATATTATTAGATTGCCAGAAATACTAGTTGAAACAGCATATTCTGGTATTGTATTGAAACAATAACACATGTAGTAGAAAATACAAAATCGTGAAGGTTACGTAAATATTCCGCCAACCATTTGTTTCAAGTAATACCAACAGTTATTCAATTTGTTCAACTCCATGACAATATTGGCTATGAGTGCAATTTAACACGTTATGTATGTGTGTGTGTAACATTATGAAAAAGAGTTTTGAGAAAAATGGTACTAAATTAAATTATTAGTTCAACCAGATGCTAGTAATGTAAGCATTGGCTAATAAAGAGTAAAATGTTGGAAGGTCTAAGTCTAAGGTCTACATCAATTTCAGATAAATTTCTTGTCTCCTTTGTAACAAAAGAATTCAAACAGCCCTCAGTGCATTTGATACCGGTTTTTCCGTAAAATATGAGTTCTGCTATTTGAGGAAGCTCTGATATTGAAAACGGGAAGTCATTGTGCATTATTAAATGGAATCTGACATTCAATCTCATAATAACATTTCTGTATTGTATATTTATTTGTGTGAAAAATAAAATAAATATTAGGATATAATTAATTATGTTCTACTAATAATGTGTGATATTATTAGTATGTTCTTTAAATTATCTTTTGAGGTTGATTAAATTTTAAAATTCCGTACCCAAAGATTAAAAACGGAACCTTATTACTAAGACCCGTGATAGCTAGGCAGTTAAAATTGTTACAAATAATGTATTGATGTTGCAACAAATACTAATAAGAAAATAAAATAAATATTTTAGGGGGCTTCCATACCTACTACAAACGTGATTGTTTTGCCGTTTTAAAATGTGTTATTTATGCCTATGAATACAACATTAATAAAGTGCTGTTGATCTATGGAGAAGATTATATTTATAAAGATTTCAATTGTACATTTATACTTGTGTGGAAAAGGAGACACTAATGTTTAATAATATTTATAATTTTTAATTTACATGTAAAAAAACGAATGTAGCATGTATTATATTGGTTTTCATACTTATACATTTCTGATTAAATTAATGTAAATTTGTGTTTTTTTTTTTAATTTTCCGTAATTAAGGTGAGTTTCTATTTCAAAAGTCAGGACAATACGTATAATAATTAAAATTATATTTAACTTACTTTATTAACTTTACCAGCACAACTGGTTCACATTTAATATGAGCAATAGGGTTTAAAAAGTATCTTTGGTGTACAAACTTTTTAATAAAAAAGTATATTTAACAAATTAAAAACTCAGACTGTTAAAAAGAGATTGAAAGTTTGTTTATTTTAGTAAGAAAAATAAATTTTATATAATCTTACATTTTTCATGAAAAATTCAGTTACCGTTAGGTGTCGTATAGAAAAGTTTATTATTTGAGCGGATGAAGACTCTGGTACACCGTACAGGTACAGAATATATTACTACAGTGACAGCACGGGTTTATAACTGTAGAGAGAGATAGCTATATTAAAACGTAGTACGTCATACGGCTTACCTATTCGGGTTAAGTCGGTTTTACGGGTATTTGACAATCCCAGCTTAGTGAAAGAGTTCAAGCGAACAAAAGACACAATGAACGGCCATATTTCCGGGTAGACTGGTATTTTCAGCTCAGTAAACTTTGTAAGTATTGAAAGAGTATTATTTATATTTTATTAAAATACTTTTTTATGAGTATTCTAGTTATATTTAATAATATAAGTGTCTCTTATTTTGCTGATAAAAATTGCATTACGTTAAAAAGTTAACTTTTTTATAAATTGATAGATAATTGTTGTTTAATATTGTTGACAACATGAATTGTTGTTTTAATACCCATGACATCACAATGTAGACATGGTTCGTAAATCTCGTCAAACAATGGACATTTACATATGTTTGTTATTGTAACGTTTATTGTTTAATTTACAGGAAAAATATTTTTATTTTATTATGTTATAATAAAATATGTTTTATGTGTCATTGGATGTTGGCTTTTATTATTGCGTTATTTTCTATAGGTACCTACTTCGTATGTATGAATGTATGTTGACTAGTCACGATCATGATGTTGATTAATAATGACTTTAAAACAAACATACATATAGGTTAATTAAATTCCATGCCAACTAAACATTAGGATCATAAGTTACATAGAATATATAAGACCAAAGAATCCAATAATCTGGATTTTTAAGGTTGACCCAAAATATATTAAATTAATTATGTATAACAAAAACATATTAAATTATTATATTGACTATTGTCTTACGAATTACAACTTGTTGCCAGCTAAATTTAGTACATTTAAATTAATACATTAATTAAGTCATAACGAAGCCACACCACATAGGCATTCGTCTAGTAATTTGTTTAACTTTATTATACTCGTAATTAATACATTATGAATTTTTATTTTAATTATATTATTCTAAACATTTTTCGTGTACCTATTCCTTTTAAAAGCAATGATTTTACCAAAAAAAACCGTAACAAATTTCGTCAAACTCTATCCAAATTTTGCTTGTTGAGAACACGCAATAAACCGACAAAATAAACAAAAACGATTGTTTGAGTTCTTTCTCACGTACTTAATACAAAGCAATCATTACTATGTAATATTATATATTATTATGTTATTATGAAAATTATAGATTCCCTACTATTTATTGATATCTTATTACATTAAAATATAATTTTAAACTTTGTGGTGTAGACACATCTAATTGATATTCAAGTGATGTTGTCAGAAATGATGATATAAGTCGTACGTTATCTTTGTAGGTATTATAAGTTTCAGACGTTTACTTCAGTTATGAATGTTTAAATGAAATCACAGCTACTCATGAAAGTATATTTTTTATTGTATCACGGATTATTAAAAAAATGTCATAATCTAAATGAACTCTCAAACGTATAGTTATTTTATAATACTAGGTACCAAGTTGACGATAGTGATGCCGGTAAATAGCCAACTGGTTGATAATTTTGCGCATGATGCTACATTGTAACCACTTCTAAGGTGTTGTGTATTGACGGTCTTAGTGAGATGATAAGGCATTAAAAAATGTTTTATTTTTTTAATGTTTAAATTAAGAACCCTTTAAAACCTTTATGAGTAACACAGCACTAGCAGTGGTTTTAGTTAGTTTTCTCTTCGGTACCGGACTGTGATTCGAATAGTCAATACCTACTATGAAAATGTTAATGTTATAAATAATTTAAAACAGTATTCATAGAGCTTTTCCGGTTTCTCTTAGTACACTGTACTGTACCTACTGTACAATACACTGTTATGTATCTACGAAATCCGAAACTTGGCTGTTTTCTACTTTGACGATCTTATCTTAATCTTCCATTTTAAATCAGGTAGTTTAAGTATAATTTCCATTAAAATTTTGAATAATATACAAATTATACTAATGCATTATTTGACATAAAAAATATTAACATATATTAAGAACAAATAACAGTACGAAATAACGCGTTTTGGACATGCTCAGTGTCTAATTTAGTTGCTTGATTTAAAATAATATTACACTTAGAATATTTTTTATAACCTTGATAAAGTAATGGACAAATAAATTCGATAATATTCAGTTTAATTGATAGTAATCTGTTATGACACATCTTTATCTTGTCTAAATTGTGATAAAATTACGTCAATCTAAATGTATAACTGGCGAACGGTAAAAATTACTCTGGGTTTTTTTTTATAATAATATTGATTTGCATGTGATAATCACAATGTTACGAATTACAATTTCTATGTATATATTAAAAATATATGAATCTAATTGGTGTCCATATGTTCATATAATTATTATTAGTTAGTTTAAAATTGCAATAGGCTTTATTCATTTTGTTTACGAGCATCAAATTTTGGTAAAATCTTGAAGAGCTTGACCTCAAAATAACCAAGAAGTGGCTGTGAACATTAAATTTGAGTTTCATTATTTATTTTCATCTAACATTATGTATTCTGTATATTAATTAGGATATAAACTCACATTAGCACCAAGTTTTTGACGCTTGTCGACTTCACATCATTTGATATGGACTCATGACGTCATAATGTGTTTTGTATGCAAATTGTTTGCCAAATATCTTTTACGTACAAACATTTCCGAATCACGGAAATTGTATCTCCTTTGTTAATGCATGAATTATCTTTTGAGTGTTCAATTTAAATAGAAAACAGCATGACATGCCATCTGAGGGATTATTACTTATTGTTGAAGTTATTTGCAAACATATTTACACCTTTGAATACAACCCGTGCTAAATAAACTATAATCAAAGTTAGCGCTTCATTTACGTCATAATTGTGTACTAACAATGAAAAGCAAATGGCTGTTCTCGTGACTGTGTGTTTTCTCAAACATATTATTTAAATGTAATATTATAATATAAAAGGAAATCGATAGTTTATCTGAATAGCACACTTTCAAGGTTAATATATTGTTTTAAAATTACAAATTCAATATCCTTTTTAAGTATGTCATATTTACTTTTATAGATGTTAGGTTGCTATTGAAATTAAAAACCGGCTAAGTGCGAGTCGTTCTCGCAAACAAATTATTCTTTACTACCGCGTAATATTTAAATGTTTAATATTGTACGTTAGTATGGTTTATATGGTGATCGGACTAAGTATGGCGCCTCTGTATAGCTCAATAAGAAATAAGCCGCCGACACACACTTAGACAATTTTTATTACGCGATGTTTTATGTTTTATTTAGAAGTATGTTAGATGATTCTGTGTTGCCTTTAATAATATTAAGCAAATAATTATAAATAATATTTTTATTATAGTAGGCCTAGGTAGGTACTACATCATTTATTAAGTGTTTACTTATCACTGCTTAAAATAATATCGGTTTGATAGATTCCGCTGGCATGATTCCAAAAAAGAAGCAACAATGTTACATTTTAATAATATATGTTATAATAACGTTGAAACTATATGAAGCTTTCAAAATAATCTCCATTAATTGAAAGTCCTTTAAAAGTTAGGGACAGTTTTCAATAGAAACACGCATACTCGCTATGGGAAAATTATTCACTTATGGAATCCATAGACTAAACTATGTTGTCTAAAATATGCCTTACATTCCAAAACTCGTAAACATAATCAAGCGAATCTCGAGACACCAACCGAGCCTGGGTGGATGGAACTTTATGAGCTGGTGCTCAGACTTGCTGGAAAGATCAAGTTTCGGTTATGTTCAATGGTTTTGTTAAGAGACTTAACCACCTTCTTTAGAATCGTACCTTGATACCCTTGTACCAATGTTTGGACACCTTTATCACAAAAAAATATAAGTATAAACCCATTCTGTCATTCTGCTTGTTAAAACATTGCTTAATAGTAAAAAAAAATGTCGTCAGTAAATATTTTTTAATTTGTAACCTCGCTTTGCGTCACTTTTGTTTTGACTTTAAAATATATTAATTTTGAATTTTCATTTCAATAATTATCACGACGTGTTTTAAAGGTTGGCGTCCGAAGATATCTCTTAAAATATGAAACATGGCGCTATCATCAAATTGAATTCAGGTTATAAAATCTTTTCGATCAAGATTTCTTCCCATTTTTTCCCTCACTTGTTTGTTTGTCTTTTCGTAATACTACGTACTCGGCCAAATCTTTTTCTGTTACAAACAGATTCCATTGCACCTATCAATAGTTTGGGCTAATGTATAATGGATAGAGAGTTTAAAGAATTGCATTATGCTCTATCCAACTAACTGTAAGGTATATATACCTTGTATAATGCTATTACCTAGATTTGGTTTTCTTTATCACCCTACTCCATTACAATAAAAAATATTCAACACCGATTGGTGCGAAAATGAGAAAACACAATGAATATTCATAAGAATGAAAGAATACGAATTCAATAGCAATATCATGTTTTTTTTATTGGTACAGTATTTATTGTCAGACTATACTTAATTATCTATCTTTAATTTTCATCGCTGTTTTAGTAATTAATGAAATTTAGTTGTAATTTATCATTGTTTTTAAGAGAACGAAATAATTTAAAGACGTTTAATAAGTTTCCAAACTATAGTTAGTTAGTTTAGTTAGTAGACTAATAATATAAGTTGACTTATTATGTAAAAACTACGTGATATGTAAACCGTTATCGCTGGTAGAAATATATTTGTAAAATAAGTCTTAAATTAGTTTCACCTCTGGTATTATTTTTTTTTACATTTTTACATGTGCATGGTTTTTTCTTTGTAATAATTAGACAAGTATTAAAAAAGGGTTTGTGTTTGAAAAATCTACTGTCTGTTACTATTTAGAGTTATATTTCAACCTGAGTGGAATCTATAATCATTTTGAAACATGTAATTATTTTTGTTGAAATCTAAGTAGGTACCCAGGTTTTGTTTAAATCTAAGTAGGTAGGTAACTATTCTAATAATTTTAGATTAAAAATAAACTCGAAGTACACCTAAGGTTAGGGTATTTTTATAAGTAAAATAAGTTTAAAATACAAATAAAGACAGATAAATCTATATTTAGTCTGTTTATAATTATATATTATGTGGATAAAGATATTCAGTCTGTCTATAATATTTAATGTGGACTTTACTAAGGGAATTGAATTACTAGAGTAGGTATCTATTCGTGATGCAGTTGATATGTAAATTTTATTAAAATGCTATATCAATATCATCAGTCTAGACATATTATATATTGAACGTCTCTTAATTTACATATACCCGCTGCATTCTTAACATATATATCGACGTAAAATATTCTTCTTTGTTTCTTTTTTATTCTTTATTTATAATAAACATGATCTTCGTGTAACCGATAAGAATAACATTATTTTCATTTTTTTTCTTTATTGTGATTTAATTGAAAATGCCTGAAAATATGTATGGCCATGTTAAGTTTGTTTAAATTTTAAATAAATATGGAATGCGAAATAAACTTTTACGAGCGGGGATTCGAACCCGCGATCTCTGGGAAACCGTCCCGTCGCTCTACCAACCGATCTATCGTATCGTAGCTAGCTACTAAAGCGATACGGTTTTTTTTTTCATTTTATATTTATTTAAAATTTAAATAAATATGTAAATAAATACCTACCTAAAAAAAGAAATTTGCTTATATTAGGTAGGTAGGTACACACGTCCACAGTCCCACGTACAATACACGATTGAATAAAATACGAATGAAGATAGACATTTATGTAAGGTATATGTAATGTAGAATTAAAAGTATAATTGCGACTTGGTTCTCTGACTTTGAAGCCGAAAGTCAATTAACGCGAGTCAGAGAAATTCCATTAAGTATCCAAACGACAGTTTCGTGATGTCGACGGTAAGAGAGGGTAATTACAGGAATTGTTTCCATTCTCAAAATAACGTAACTGATGAAACCTGTAATCTACAAGAAATAGTGTAATTATTGATTATGTAATTAGTGTAGCCATTACAAAACATCTTAATAATAAACTGATAAAATAGTTTTTTTTAATATACGTTTTGATTTTGTCAGTTTTGTTATGTCAGTATAAGATTGAATGAATTAAAAATGTATCAGTTATTTAAATCGTAAATAAATAATTAAAAATTCTAATACCAATATTTAAAACAAATTTGAATATTTACTGATTTTCATACCTTTGTTTTGGTTAAAGGTAACTAACTATTTGTTCTTATATAATAATACCAAGCCTGGCTTTTATGGATAATAGGCATTTGAAAGGGAAAGGGATTCAATCAAGAGAATCGAGACAAACTCGTGCGGAAAGTCAGCTATTATCCGAGTTGCTGGGTCGTGTAATGAACAGACAAATAATGTTATATAACAGAGGTTTCAAAACTTCTATAATGTTTACAGAAAGAAATAGGTTTCATAACCTTAAGGTTTACAGGAATAAGTTTCTTTTATTGTATCCTTATAATTTCGTTCTAAACACTTACCACCTATAGATAAAAGTATTACACCAATACCATTATAGGTAGGTATAGATTTAAGTGTTCTGCGGTGATTTATGACGTCACTTAATATTGGATCAAAGTGATAAAAACCAGGACTACCTAATGATACCTAATGATCTTATTTAGAACACACATTTGTTAACAGTGTATAAGTATTTATAGAACACTAACTCTCGAATCTTGAAGCTAATTCTTATTTATTGTTGTTAGCTATTCTTAGTAACATTCATTGTGATATTTAATATGACTTAAATTTCTTACAACTATTTTAGTTGATAGTAGATTTTAAGTTTATTTACATAGATAGCTAGTCAATCAAAGTTCGATATTCTTTGACTTGTTCTGCTTTAATATATAAGATTAGTTTAAAGATTAGTTTCAGCCTGTAGATAAATGCTCGACGTCGTTTCTACTCAAACATATGGTGGTCACTGATAGTGAGGTTAACTCTATGATATGTCATACATTGTTAATTCTATTCGAGTAGCGTTAATTCCACTTACATAGATCTACATTTATTGTTTGCTAATAATAATGTATGCGTAGGATTATGAAGGAGTGACAAAATAAGTTTATTTTGATTCTTGATCATGTGTCGTTTAGACGAGAGAAGCACGAAACCCATTATGAGATTAAATATATATTTACCCGGCTATAAAAATGTAATATTTAATCGAAATTTGCCCGACTAATAGACATGAATAGGAACCCCGAATGAGTTCGAAACTAGTTTAGGTAAATTCCGATTAAAAATCCAATCGAACCGAATCCGTTTATAAAGACATCGAAGGGAATTGCAAAACACGTCATAATGAGCGGACGTCATACAAAGCGTTTTGTGTAAAAATATTTATAATTGATTTTAACATACCTTCTTATGTATTTTAATAGCGAAACATATTGAATCCAAATAATAATTTAACGTAATAATTACAGTAGATGTCTTAATGTACGAATTGAATTAATCAATCAAATTAGTCATCAGAATTTTCTTTTTGAGATTTGAGTTGAACGATTGGTTACTTCGGTTCTTGTTTTTGAAAATCATTCAGATTGTCGAATGACCGACACCAAATTCTCTCTCTCGAAGCGAATCTCTTTTTGTAATCTGCATATTATTGCACCTTTCTCCTCAATCGTAAATGGTTTACCGTTGAGATGACATTTTTTTTACACGACATCACTAAAAACAGTGCGTTTTCTTCAAGTGTTAATTACTCACTGTGATTCCAAAAAAAACGAGCCACGTGCCGAACGTCGTCAAAAATCAACGAACATTACCTTTATTCATATTTCATTACCATTAAGTGTAAAGAGACAAGTCAGTCATTATAACCGGCCATCATTTATTAAAAATGGGTCATAATAAGCGACATGTCACCGTAAGCGAAAAAATTTTTTACAAAGAAGTTCATATGAAAACTAAACTTAGTTTTGATTTACGTCATAACAGGCGGTTGGTCAATATAACCGGCGTCATAATAAACGGATTCTACTGTATTTAATAATCATCATGGTTCACAAATGTTTAAATACAAAAGAAAGCAATACAATTATGTGAGAATCCTAAAAATGTAACAAATGAAAGGGCGTGCTTTGAATCTGTTCTCGGATCGTTGATTAAAGTCTCTTGGTTCAAGTCCTTGTCCTTGAGAGACCCTGAAGTAACCTATTACCTTTGTCAAGGTCACTGACCGTTTTTGTGTTCTCCTTTTACTTTATTTCTACGCTTTTAACATTGTAACTGTGCAAATTAGTCTTAGTGATTATATTACTTTAGAGAGTTTATCGAATTGTTACTCAAGTAATACTTATTTAAAAATGGAGCAAAAAATATATTTTTCTTTCAGTATTTGCGTTAATAATTTTAAATAACTTTAAAAAAACTTAAGTTCAAAATAGTCTTGATTTACGTTAAATTCCTCACCATTAATTTTTCTAGTCGCAATGAAAATTTTAAAGATATAAAAAATGATGTACCTACCTATAGATTTATTGAACAGAACTTGTATTAACCCAAACTTGTAAGTTTGCGGCTAAATCTTGTCAGTCTTGTGAAATAATATGTTAATTAATTCTAATATGGTGTAAGAATTATACTCCAGCACATAACTGACCCAGAAACCATAGTCTGTTTATTCTGGTTTCGATAATTAAAATAAACGTTGATGTAACATGTTGTTGTGAATTGTTTACTTAATTTATATAAATGTCCAACTCATAATATATCTTATTTATGTACTCTGTTGAAGTCTGTTATTCTTCATGTATATATTGTTTCAAAGCAATGCTATCATGTGATAGGTACTATAATAATAATAAGTTTTTTAATAATAATAGTAATTGCTTTCACAATGCTCAAAGGCTACAAAGCACATTTAATAACAAAGAACAGGTAACAATTAAGACTTATCATAATGACTGTGAGAGAGTGGTGTCAGTACTAGGTACCAGGCCCCTTCCCCAAGTATACAAGATTTGCCTTAATTACTAAGAAAAACAACATAATATAATGAATATACAACCTTAATATTCCATTCTCAACATCACTATGGTAAACGCTACACTAAAAAACACAAAACTAAAACGCACTAACCTAAAACATCGATGTGAGGAGTTTTATTATTTTGAGTCCTCAAAGATTAAGGACACAGTGGATAAAATAATAGTATCCGAATATTTGCAAATATCCCTCCACTGTGTTGGGATTCCGAACGTGAAAGTAAACGTGATTGGACTACAGAGACCGTAGCTACTGACGTCTGCCAACGAGACATACATTTTGATTAGTTTACTTTGTACTACTTTTAAACTCTCCAAGGGTCTTACCAATTAATTACTTAATATATTAAATAGTTTAAAAGGCACGAGAAATATACAAAACTATTTACTACCACATGTTATATTCGAGTCACTTGATTTTATTGTAAAGATATGCGATAAATGTTTGCTTTTTTTATTATCTTTACTTTTTAAGATTAAAAAGCCATGAAAAATGTGATTGTTTTACGTGAGTACTTGGAAGAAAATATTTTATACTCGACTATATATCCGAACATATTTGCTACTTTGACAACACATGTTGATAAAGTAGGTCGTACCAACTGATATTTGTCGACATGAGACAATATTAATATTGAACTAAACCTTTATTATTAAGGAATTAAGTTTTAATTTTTTTTATTCTTTTCTGAAATATGATAACTTCAAACTCATAACAAAAAGTTGATTCTCCATAGTAATTGTTTTTTTGGCTCGAAGAAGTTGGTTTTAGCCATTTCACAGAATTACCATCCATGGTCACCACCACCAATCAGAATTTTTATTACCTATATTTAATACTGCTGCGAAATCTTACGCCTTTTGAGATGAGTCCCTATGGCTATGGCTTTTTAATTGTCACTCATACATTGCTCATTGTTGAGTTCATAATATCAAATCGGAACGGAACGGAAGCTAACAAATCAAAAACGCAGCGTGTGCGTTCACTTAAAACACCCGGACCATATATCTAGGTACAAACGACTTTCATATTGCGCATCGTTTGTGTTGTTACCACCGGAACATATATTTTTATTAATATTTTGATTTTTTCAAAGAAAATTAAACATAGATTAACGAAAAATATTAAAAGGCCATCATATGTAAACTATTAAATTTATAACTATTATAATATATTATATTATTTATAATTTATAACTATATAACTATTAAATTTTGTATTCTAACAAATAGATAGATGTTCAAATTTTACTCAACCTGTATTTATAAGAATTCAAATTAAAACTAAGTATAAATATGTTCTCTTAATAAGTCTAAATTTTTAAGGTATGTATACATTTACAAATAATTACATAAGTAACTTTATCGCTTGGTAATAGTTTCTATTTTCAAAACGCACTACAGCCCGGGGCTGAGGCAAATTGCCTCAATTTCTGGTATCCATCGGCTCTTCTCCGCTGTCACTGTGCCTTTACGGATATTACCTTTAGATTTACGCTCTGTGAACCCCTTAATAGGATTGGTCTATATTTAACTATGGAATTGACATCATAAAATACATTTCCACGTAAATAACATTTTCCAATCTGATTTATTTATTATGGAAGTTAGCGTCTCTTTGCGATTTCTCGTGTCCTATTTTATATGATTGTAATTTGTTTATTTTATTTGACTTAACTGTTATACCTTTACTAAGTTTTTACCTTAACAAGTTTTAAACAACTACGTTTCTGGAAGACTACTGTTGATTTTTATAGTTTTTAATATTAGTTATAAATGTAGTTGAATATGACAACAAAAGAATTAAATTGTCAAACGATTCAGGGATAATTGAAACGTGATACAAAAATGATAATTATGATTCATATTCAATATTCAGGCTACGTCCCAGGTGTTTGAACAAAGGTAAACTAGATGCTATTCTGTACACGACCGGAACACGTAAAATCTTTGGTATAACGCGACACGAATTATTATCCGAGCAAACTTATTTAATAAAATGTCGATAAACTGATATAATACGTGACATAATTTGAGGAAAACACTATTAAAATAATGTATCGTGAATTATCTTTGTACTACAATCTTTAGTTTGCTGAAAATGCGATGAATTATAATATATGCCCACGAAACTATACTAGCAGCGGTATGTTACTTTTGTGTTTAAAAACACTGTTCCTTTATTAATTAATTCATATTTATTGAAAATAATATATATTCGCTTTAATTTATAAAATATGTTATGTGTTGTTTTTTTAGTATATTGTTTTTAAAAGTATAAAACCACATATTGTATTTCTTCCCACATCAAGAAGGGTGAGTGACTCATCTGGTTTATTGTAAGCCGAGTCTCCTGAGATAATTGGTAAAATGATTGTAAAACTTTTATAAACCTCCGTTTTATTTGGTTCGTTTTCCATTTACCTTAATGTGGTCGTTTTATTTGGGTACCCCGTATTGTTTACGATCGCACCTGGCCTTGTGGTATTGAAGATATTCACTGTTCTGATTTGGATGAACGTCTTTATCTTTGTTCCTATATCTCCTAAACTACTACATATAATCTATTAAACAAGAGCAATGGTAATGCTCTAACACTACTGGGTTTTTTACTAATATCGAAAGTATTTCAATGCCTTATATAAGTATTTATTTATGTGATACTTGTAATTTATATTATGTATAAATAAATTTGTTAGTACCTTATATAAAAAATATATACGTTGCTCATAGGTATTGTTGTTTTTTTATGTTATCAATAATTTAATTTAGAAATCACTTGAGTTCCGAATCTGTATCACGTTAGAGGAAATTTTTACTATCCGAATTATTTAATGTCTACTTTATATGTATTTTTTGATTATGGTCAATTATGTTGAACCGTGTTGATTAAATGCCCATTTTTTAATAAATTATTTTATTTGAGATAAATAATAAAATGTATGTCTTTGTAAGTATAGGTTGCTATACTCTTATTTTTGATATCAGTATTTAGTATTAATTTTGGATAGTTAATATATTTTCAATTAAGTTGATCTCAACTGCCACTTGATAAATTAATCATTTTTACTGAAATCAGTTTTATAAAATAGCATAAGAAAGAAATATTATGTTTTCTTTTGTTACTACATTTCATTTTTAGTCATTCTTGCAGTGATTTAGTCATTTAAAACCAAGCTCCTTCAACAAAGTTTAAAAACAGTTTTAATATTATTTTCATTAATACATTAATATTATTTACATAGCATTCTGAAAGTAGTACTAAAACTTGAACAGAAATAGACTGAAACGAATCCAGGCCAACACTTGTTATTGACATTTTGATATTAGGTCTTTATAGTTTATATATTTAGTTTATATATTTATATATAACTTAAAAAATGTTTAAAATATGTATGTCTGTGTGTATGTATTTGTAAGTGTATGTGTATGTGTGTATATATGTGATCCTACTTTATTTTAACACTTAATTGTCAATAATTCTCATTAAAAATGTCAGCTGATAATCATAATTTCACACCTGATATAATACGCTAACAAATTGTCTTATCTTTGTTTTAAAAGATAAACATTATCAGAATACTCTCAAGATAAATTACATAAGACACATTATTACATCATTAATCAATTACTTCTTGATTATAAACATATCTTATTATCAAAGTATTCATTCTGAATTTCAAAAATTCAATTCAATTTTCAAAGTTTGTTCATAATCTGTTAGAACAAATAATCATAAAAGTTAACATATAATTTTTTTATTTTTGTGTTATGGCAAAACATATTATTACATACGTTGTTTTTTTTGACAACTTGACAAGTTAATAAGTATAAAACGAAAAGAAACCATAATGAGATTTCATTACAGAAACTACTTAACTACTAAGAAATATAGACGAAGATCGAAAATGATTTGTTTTTTTTTACGAAAAAGCATAAATCGTTATAAAAATATATATTTATTTAAATTTGTAATTGTATTACGTAATACTATTTATATTATGAGTCAAAAGAAAAAGCAAATTAAATGTGAGTACCTATAGATAAAAGAATTTTAGTCTCCACAGAACTGAAAACGAAAATTAAGTATTTGGGGTGACCTAGAAAAAAGGCTGTTATGCTCTAATGAAAAGTAGTTATCATAGGTTATTAGAAAGCCTGGAGATAACATCGTTATTTAATTCTCATGAAAATGGAAGTTATTACAATATTGTTAAAAAAAATTCTTTGTGTACAACAAACATATTAACAGTTTTACTTCCTGGTTGACTCACTGTTATCATTATGTCATTAAATGATAAAGAAATATATTGCGTAAATATATACGCAAAGACGTACCTAATCTTTGTTTTTTTTATTCACTCGAAGATTTGATATTTAGTTCAAAATATGATATTAGGGATTTTGTTCTAGAATTATAAGCTATTATGATTGTGTTTTGCTTTTAATTTTTTTTGGAATTTTATATTTATAAATATGTAAAATGTTAAGTAAATATATAAAACTTTCAAAGAAAAATCAATTGTTTGTTTAGTTCTTTCTTAAATTTGAAAGGAAAATCCAACGAAATTGGTCGAAATTTATTGAAATATCAAATTGTGTTAGATAAACATATATTCGGACATTTATACAGAAAACGACTGCGAAATGTCAAAGTTTGCATACCACGCAGGAAGCGCTACAAACTGCGACATACATTTATACATGTTATAAACTTTGTCAAATAAAGCCTTTGACAATCTTGTAATTTACCTCTGCAATAGTAAATTTATATGGTTGTGTATCAACGTTCTTTCAAATAATAACTCATTTTAAATATTTATATTAGGATTTCTAGTATTCAATCTTACGCCATCTAGTGGCGCTTTCCCTTACTACTAAGACTTCATCGTAACCTATTTGAAGAGCGTCCATCGTACGAGGCCATTGACAAATTAGTAACTCAAGCTGTCAAAAGATGTCGTTTACTGTACCAACTAATTCTTAAACAAATATGGGTTTTCATTTTAATTGTAGCAATTAGACAATGCTGTGGGAGCTAACAACAACAACAAAGAGTAGAATGTAAGAAGTTGACCATTACAATTCTGTTGGAACAAATGTGTGTATGTAAATAAAATATGTACATACATATTATCTCATATAATAGCGCGTTTCCGCGACTCCGTCCGCGTGGACTACAGAATGATGTTGGATGAAAAATCTCTCAATTATTTTTAACGGAAAATTTTAATCCTGTTGCTAAATGTCTCAATTTTTTTTAATGGTTTATCAAATGCGAAATTATTTTTTAAATACAGATAGTTATAAAAATGACGCTTTCCAAGTTTAATAAAAAAAGAACTTCATTATGTTATAAAAAACGAAAAAGTATAAAAGTGCTTTTATAGTAGGTACAGAAATAGTTTTAAATTAATATTAACTATAAAAATGATTAAAGTCGAGTTGAGTGAATTATACGCCTACGTAAAACTATCACAAAGGAAAATTAAAAGGCCCTGCTAGAAAAGCATATTTTAAAATCATCCGATTTTGACGAAGAAATTAAAGATATCTATCTATACATGTAATAAAATTGTCACTGCTCGATTTCTGTAAATGGAACATATTTAAAAAAAAACATGATGAAGGGCCTCTATAAAAACAAGAGAACCCAAAACAATGATTTTTCATTTGGTCTGTTTGTCTGTATGTCTGTATGTTTATGCACGCTAATCTCAGAAACAGCTTAACCAATTTAGATGCAGTTTAAAACGGCTTAAACAAGTTGTACGTGTTGTTGTAGTTGTCAATCACATAATAGGTACCAAGTAAATATTCTTCTATACATATAATATATCAGTAGAGGAGAAGTCTCTGTACCTTGAAAATATTACAAAATAAATAGAGAGGATGTAAAGGAATAACTAACAGTATCCATTTCTAACATTTTAATTATTTTTCTGTTCATCTGTTTGTCTTTTAGTTGTGCACGAAACACGTTAAAAATATATAGCCAAATTAAATAACTTTTATACATAAAAATTTTGCGTCACTCTGTATAACATTTAGTTTTTTCTTTCATTGCACACTCTTCACTCTCTCAAAAAGTGTTCAAGAAGTTTATTTATATACACCAATAAAACTTTAACTGATCGCTGTCAGTTCTCTTGCTCCTAAAAAGGCCCCTATGATATACAATTTTTTTATATTTTCCATGTACAGAAATGGATCAGGGACAATTTTATTATATGTATAGATATACGTAAATATATACATTTCAAATCTCTCTGTAATCTATAATTTTTATATTTTTTAATATTCCATCCCATTTGTTAGTCAATTTACTGATGTAAATAACATAATATTCCGACCCTTAAAAAAGTATTTTAAAAATGTATAGAAAATTTCATAGGAAAGTTCTTTATATCAATATTCTACTGTTTTTAAAACGCCTTTCTCTAGGGGTTGTCAAATCTATTTGTTAGACATCCTTTGAAGAATATATATAATATATCTTTATTGTCTTATGCTCGTATATCTAACATTTTCTACCTATTTACAAATAATTAGTATAATGATTAACTTCATGTTCATTAATTGTTATGTATTGTACGATAGTAGACATAAAAATCAAAATCGTTATTCTGATAGTTTTAAAATGATAGTTATTGAGGATGAAATAAATAATTGAAATAAATATATTTTTTGAATATTTTCATAGATTTTGATTCGTTGATTTGATGTTTTGATTTTAAACTGTCATAGTTTTCGAAATGTCAAAACTGTTACTAGTATTACTTAAAGTCTCAATACCTTCACCAGCTCTGGTGATGAATGGTGACTCCGCATTTTTCCGAATTAAAATTATTTTATCACCTTTTTTGATGTTATGTATATGAAACCATAGGTAGGTACTAATCTAGGTAAGGTACTAAAAATTAGGTACTAATAATTTTTTGCCCGATAGACGAACAAACTGCCAAACATACAAAGTTAAACATTTTTATTATTTGAAATTTTTATTCTATGTTACATGTTTGACGATCATCTTAAACAGAATAGATATTGAAAAATAATAAATTAATATTTTATTAAACAGTACACGTGTCTCATACATTTAATCCTATTATTCCTATTCCTCGAAATGTAAATATTTGTTATCGGAATATAATAAATATTCATTTTATTTGAGATGGATGGATGGACGGATGGCAACAAGCGTATTTATAGGTTGTCGAGTGCAATTGTAACAAGATTGATGATTCTTTGATTTTATATTTTAATAATTAGCTCTACGGAATTTACCGATACTCTTATCTAAGAATCATAAATAATTTCAAGTTATACCGATTCTTAGTAAAAATACTATAAAAGGGCAACATTGTCATCTTAAATTATTAAGTTAATGCAACTCTGAAAACCTCGTTAACTCTGTTGTAATTTAGTTTCTACACACATCTTTATCATATATTCATATTTAAATGAGATCTACTCTGAGAGATTGCCTGTAGGTACATTGGTAATATAATTATGTTCCATTAAAATGATGATCTCATCTCCAGGTGTAGTGACGGCTTCAAGCTGGCTTCGTCGGGCTCCGGCAGCCCGGCGCCGCCGCCGGTGCAATGGCGAGTGAGGAGAAAACCAGGTAAATAATTAACTTTATTATTATACTTACACTTAAGCACTCATTTCATCATCCATACAACAGAGGGCTAGGTCAATTAGAGTAATATCATTGTGAACACTAACATACTAGTGTTAGTCACCTCTAAAGATTCCTTATTCCCAAGCCTAGACTTCATGATGTGTGTATGTATGATACAGGCCTGACCTATTATCCTAGACTTGTAAATGCATACATTATTTGCATAAAAAAAATAGTCTTTGTAGATAAGATAAGTCAAATTAAATGGAAATCTCTGATATAAATCCCTTAAGTAGTTTCAGCAGATTACTGTACTTAATCTTAACTTATATATTTTTCACTGTCTCAAACTAAAGTGTTGTATGGCGTTGATGGCGGAAATGGCGTTGTCAATTGCTTTTAATAACTTTCGAGAATCATGATGATTATTAAATATATATTTTCACGGCTACGTAAACTAAGTGGAATTTACGTAAACAAAACCGGGTAAATATATATATTTAATAATAACTTTATAATGTAGATTATGTTATTTAGTAATGAAAAAGCCGTATAATATTTTATTTATTTTATGTTAGGTATATATATCTTAATATATAGTAGGCGTTGCCAGCTAAAGTAGAACCACGTGCGAGTTATTTATGAACTTAATCCACGGGACTCCTAAGTGCGTGACTTCTCATATAATTAGAATATTTTATGTACTTAATATTTCAGGGGATTATTGTTGTGATGTCGAACAGTTTTGTATACCCTGTATTATTTATATACTAAAATATAGATGGTTTATTTCTGTGTTAAAAATTCAAAGACTTAATAATAATATTTTTTATACAAAGATGTACTGTTTCCTCTGTAGGTATTTTTTTTTAAAGACGCTATGATTATTTATACTTGAGTATGTTACTAAATATATATTTATTTTCTAAAGTTTGATTAATACATTTTTTAAGTAAAACTAATTATATAATTCAATTGTATTTTTTTTTTTTCTACATAAAATTTTCTTTGAAAAGCCTATTTTAGAACATCTTGTATCAATGTCAGGGAATATATAAATAAAAAAAATGCTATACTTCTCTTAACGGCAAATAAAGATTTTACTAGAAATAAATAAGAATCATTCCTTATGAGATACAAAAGTTCCTCTTTACTTCTTGGAAATAATATTTACATTTTCTCGTAAAGACGTGAGTTATTTTACGATTTTCCTAAAGTCAAAACGCCAATAAATAATTCCTTGGATATAACCGTTATAGTTTCGCGAGATTGTGTTAATGATTCATAAAATTCTACGCTATAGCTATAATAAATACACCTGCTTCATCTGGAATACAAAATTAGTTCCATGTATTGTAACGGTTAATTTAATGAAATTTCTAACTATAGCTCCATTTTAACCGTGACCTATTTCTGGTAGTCTGGTACATACAGTTATTAATTGGTAACATTAACCTATTTCAAATCCAATATTCGTAAATGGACTGATAACGTTATTCCCAGATCCTTAGATAACTTTAACGGGTCTTTTTACCCTTGCGTGATAGTAAACACTTTTTAGGTAATTTGTTTTGAAACTTACAAATGACTTTTGAAATTAGTGACAATGTTTTGTAAATTTGTTTTAGCTTTTAATGGAATAAAGGCTTTAGGGTTGTGGCATTGTTTACCGTTCACTAGACATGACTCTAATGAATGATAAGGAACTTTATTCATCACTTTGAAGTGTTTATTTTGGTCGGCCATTTTAATTGAACAGCGACCTTCGGTTATTTTAAATGAACAATATCCTATATTGTTTCTTCGCTATATTCTCTAATTAGAATATTTTTCAAATACCTAATTATTATGTGCGTACTAAAGTTTCAAAATTAAATGTATGTTTCAACCTAGATTTGAGATTTGTAGTATTTCATTTAGATAATAATTCTTGTAACAGCAATTAATTAAATATTTTTCATGATTCTCACAAACATTCCATTAACTTAAATTAAAATATCGAAGCAGGATTTTTGTACTTATTCGAGCATTACGAGTGTAGTATCTCAACGGAAGGCATCTTACATGTGTCAAGATAGCGTGAATTACCAAGAGTTGTGACACTTTAATTTAAGAGGAATCTAGTTTAATTGTTCCTCTGAAATATAAGACTACTAAGACCAAGGACATCTTATTTAGGTTCTGAGTCGTATTTAATTACTCTTCAACTTTGTTATGATAGATTTGACGGCTGGGGACTTTAATAGTTCGTTAAGAGCAAAGTCAAATATATAACTATATATTCATATCCAGAATATCTATATACCTAATACTTATGTAGTTATCTAATATCTAGGTATATATACGTAATTATACTTCTTACGTGTCTGTACATCATCACGGTAAATTAATATCGAATACGTAAATACTTTTACAAAAGTTATAAACGATTCCAATTATGTGATATCCATGTGTTAGAAATAGCAAAAGTTTTAATAACGTTCGACTAAGTTTTGTCAAGTTGTCTGTGTGGGAGTTAGAGATATCAAATAATGAGTTGATCACGATTTTCTTATATTTTTTGTCAAATTACTATATGTTGATCTTTTTTGAACCATTATTGAATATTTTGCGTACTTTTATCTGATAATTTCATATTTCGTCATTATAAAATAATCATACTGTTTATATTATAACTGTCTGATGACGGAAAAGTAAATCTTTTTGTATACTTCATAAACCCATTGAAAAATATAAGTCACAAGTCGCAAGTGGTCTTACACTCACTACTACATATACATACATACATACTACTACATTATAATGCAAATTGATTAGATGTCCGCTCCATTGGTCTACTAGTTACTATATCATTATGTTACTTATTTTACTGGGTTAATTTACTTAACTGAGTTAACCTCTTGGTCAATAAACTTTAAAATAAATGAATATGGAATAGAAAAATAGGTTTCAAGCCTATTTTTTACCTAACAACAACAAACTAATAAACTATTTTTTCAACAAACTAATAAAATAAAACAAATATAGCGTTTTAGTGTTGCGTACGCCAAGGGTAAAAACGGAACCCTGTTATTTCCCTGTCCGTCTTTCCGTCTGTCTGTCTGTCTTTCTCCGGGCTGTATGTACCTCATGATCCTTGAAAACTAAATAGTTTTTTTTTTACAGATGATGTATTTCTGATGCGATATAACAACACATACTAAAAATATAATAAAATAAATATTTAAGTGGGGTCTCAAAAAAACAATCGTGATTTTTTTTTGCCGTTTTTATTTTAAAGATACGGAACCCTTCATGCTCGAGTCCAAATCGCAGTTGACCCATATTTTCTTTTCTTATATTCTAAATAAAATATATTAAGCTTTAAGCCTACCTATATATGTACCTGTAGGTAATATAAAGCAGGAAGTTTATAGAGAAACTGTTATGTACAGATGACTGAAGGAGATAGAGCACGAATTGTAATTCGAGATAAATTACGTATGCATAATCGTAGGGGACTTACAGATGTGTAAGATGCTGCGCTCTCATGAGGTTTTTTGGTTTGGGTTTGGGTTTTTAATTACACAAATGACTCGCTGATCTTACTATTAATATGGTAATAGTATATTTTATGTGTTTATAAGTTACTATTTATATCCATTGTTACTTCAAGATATAAACAGTGTAAAATAATTTATTTTAAGCTGGATAATTATGACCTTTTTGGTATTTTAAACAGGGATTTGAATATATGGTAGTATGGTAGTGGTGGTATATGTTAGAGTTTACAAAATTTAGTATGAAATACATTGCTTGGATGTCTGTTTAAAATGAGGACATATTTTAAAGAATGTTTCATTATTAAACTTACAAACTTTATATTAAATAGCTTCTGTGGCTTCTCTCTCGCAGATTTAAAGAATGTTTAAAAGTATATTTAAACATGTATGGTCATGTTAAGCTTATTTAAATTTTAAATAAATAATAAAGTAGAGCGACGGGATGGTATCCCAGAGGTCGTTGGTTCGAATCCCTATCCATATCGGTTTTCTTTTCATTTTATATATTTTTTTTATATTTAAAGAATGTTGTTAGTCAATATGAACCTGTCGATTTATTATTTTTTAACTCGGTTGTATTTACTCAATAATGAGCACCTACATGTCCATTCTCAAATAATTTTCAAGATATATTGAAATCTGTTCTAGTTCTTTCAGGAATCGCGCACATACCTACCAACCCGAGACTTCGTCGTTGTCAATGTTATTTTTATTTTTTATTATAATTATTATTATAATTAAATTAAATATTTGCCATAAAATAATTAACTGTGGCTTGATCCTAAAAAAATACAATTTTTATTTAACAAACAAAAATATGTTAAATTTTTAAACCAACTAATTTTTTTTTATGAGTAGGTATTGTGTTAATCACCTAAAAATAACTGTTTTACCTTAAAATAAAAAGTTATTCTAAAGTTAGTTTTATAATATATATTTCGGTCTAAATGTTATGTAGCGCACTAATTAGTTTGATAAATTAATACACTCAAAGTTCTACTCGTCTCCCACAGGAAGTTATGAATACTTAACATACTATTTTGGGACATAAATCAATAGAAACCCATTAGAAAGTATATATAGGTAGTTTTTGGTAGAGACCTGGCATATGTGTTGGTGGTTGGTATTATAGCGCCATGATGGTGTCATTTGATGGAAGAAGTAAAACTTACCCACCGGTAAGGGGTCCGACCTCCCATTTTGCAATTTGACCATAAAATAACAGTTTTTAAAATTCTAAATATAGTTGTTCCATCGTATTCACCTTATTTATTAATTATTCCTTACTCACTAATGTGTTTTCTGTGAAAGTTATTTTGATCGTGCGTTATAATCAGATGAATCACAATATTGTCAATGAAACCCCGTGTGCAAATCGTATTTCTGTAGACTTAACGTAGATCGTAATAAAGTTAAGGGTCCCCGCGTCATCGACTTTAATCCGTGGTTCTAGAACCGACTCGCTTAGTAAATTAATTTACTCTTAGGCGTAAATAAAACCTGTATAAAATATGAGTAAATCATGTTAAGATTCGACATCAAATGTTGTTTGTTTATTTTCTTTTTATTATTATTAATAAAAGATTGTAAAAGATCAAATAAAATTAAATTTGTGTGTATATTTTTAATTTGCACGAACTAATTCCATATATCGATGCATCTTCATTCATAATAACCAAAAATTACAATTTGTTTTTATTTTATTTGTTATAGTGCAGATTGTTACGGAGTAATTTCACGTGACGTCCAATCCTACGAAAGCAAACTATCCCACAGTCAGCACTTTATATGACTACATTCAATAGAACGCAGTGGTTTATATTCGATATATTTTAATTTATTCTAATAATTATCATTCGTAAATAAAAATATAACAATCTTATAAAAACTTACGTTTTTTGTTACATAATACTTAATTCTATTACATATCAAAAATTATTAATATTCCTTAAATAAAAAATAATAATAATTAGACTTTTAATAAATAATACATCCTGAAACAATTGATTATGTTATTTATTTATTATATTATACAAATAAAGCTTTATTAAATTAAATTTTAAATAAATATAGATGTTGCTACTAGCCTTGTTGAATAGCATCTGATACTTATATCTCGTACCGGGATGAAGGCAACATCTTTTGAAAGACCCTACTAATATTTTTAACTTTGTAACATAGAATAACAATGACAAAATGCCGCTACTGAATTTAATATTTGATATAAGTCTTTTATATAATATAATATTCTATCTATTAGTACATAAGATGAGAGTTTTTTTGAATAGGCTTAAAAATTCATCAACACGAGCAGGATTTATTCTTTATTTATTTAAAATTTAACAATGCTTATTATGGCTAAACGTGCTTACGAATGAATTCCAACATAGTTTTAATTTACCGAAAATAAATTGAGATTATAACTCTCAAGATATAATTATTTAGAGATTTACTGATACCGTTATTTAGAAAATATGAATAACGTAACTGAAAATACTTTGTTGCTAATGAGTCCGTTCATACTATGTTGAGTAAGTAGTTGGGTAGTTAGGTAGTTACTTAACTTATTATAAATTACTATATAGCTTCTGTTACTTAGTAATTTTATTATACTTTAAGTAGCTATCCGGGAATAAATGCAACTTTGTTTTCTTGTTTTGCTAATAAAACCTAGTAAGTACCAATTTAATTACTTTTTAAGATTTGTTTAATACTTTCTCATAGTTTGTATGAAGACATCAGTTTCTATAAAGATTATAGATATAAATAGATCGTTGTAACATGTTTTTCTTATTTCTCTTTTAGAAAGAATATTCGATAAGACAGATTGTTGGAATCGATAAGAACATCGTAACATTCTTGATCTCTACAATATTCAGTATTTGAAATAGTATCAACAAACATATCAAAGTTTTTTCTATCTTTATCATAAATCAAGAAACATTGACAAATGAACGTTGTAAGGTTATGGCCATATCGACCAGTTGTTTGTGTGTGTTGTCGAGTTCGCTAACCCAGTTCCATTGATGACATGAATTCTAAGCTAATGCTAGACCAAAAATACAACGCTCAAACGACGAACACTCCTGGCCTATAGTGGAAAGTTATGCTTCCGGTACCCGAAAGTAAGCGTAAGACCTAAACAGACTTGTTACTTTAAGCATCAGCGAAAACAAAAGTAAAAAAAAAAAGTAATAATAATAATATCACTGGACAAATAACACTATTTGACCTAACCCTCAAGTAAGCTAATTATTTGCATATATACCTACATGTAAACACATATACGATACAAACACATGGAAATGCACATATAAATACCTACTTGAAATATCTTTATTAAATAGACGGCCAGACAAAAAAAAATACTGACATCTGTGCTCACAACATACTTGCCTGCCCCTGAATCGAACCCGAGTCCTTTGGCGCCGCCATACGCTTGGCATCTAAGACTCAACGGCTCGTCCAATATAATTTTCTGCGATAAGAATTGCAACTACAGCCCATTTTTTATCCCCAGACTCAAAAAGAGGAGTGTTATAAGTTTGAACTGTCCATCTGTGTATCTGTGTGTCTGTCTGTGACAATGTAGCAGCCAAATATTATTATGTCCTTATTGAAATTATTGCGTCGGGGGACCGAAATCGTCGGGGGAAGGAAGAAATTGAAATGCAAGTAAGTTACTAAGTGAAATAAAGAAATTACGATATCGAATCGTATAGTGTAGACACCATCGTCAACGTACGTACAAAGGTCCCCCGACGCAACGACTTCAATAAGTAGATAATAATATTATTTTTATTCTTTTTAGAGGTCTTTTTGTTATCGGGGATTTTTAAATTTTTAATTTAATTTTTTATCGATAAACAAAATAGTGTTCCTTTTATAAATGAAAACCCATACTATAGAACAGAGAATATCTCTTTAAATATCAGAACCCGGCTTTGATTGTCTGGATGTGTGCACTCAGTGGCCAATTAAATGTTGAATAGTAGAATTTAGTTTCGGAAAAACGACTACAACGCTGAGATGTGCTGCGCTGAATCGCAATGTCTATAGGTCCTTTGAAATAGAAAATATTCCTTATTATTTAACTGTTAGTGTTCAAAATCGAAAAATGAAACTGAATTTCTCAGTCCATTTTTTGGATTGGTTAAGAGACAAGTTTAGATTTGCAATATCACACTTCAGATTTAGTGAAGACATACATGTTATAAATATTTGTTACGCTTATTATTGTCAATTGTATTTTATTACGTAAGGACATCACTATAATCCTAAAAGTCATTTAAGATGATATTTTTATGGAAAAAGTATGGTCCTTTCTTTTCAATAAAAACCCAACCTCAGTGATTTTAAAGTAGAGTTTAAGTCAGTTTTTAAAAAGACTTTCCAACCAACGCTACGTGACTCACAAATTAATAATTTAGTCTTAAATTTAGATCTTTTGCATATCGTTGATATTATTTATCGTATTCCACGAAATCAAGGGGTACCTCAACAATTTAATGAGAAAACAAATAAAGTTTCCGGCAATTTCATTTGTAACTGAGAAACTGTCCACTATAATTCATTTAAAGCTCTAACAAAGACGTCCGGACTTGGAACGAATGACGATACTTTGTTTAAAAGTCATTATTTCTAGCGGCAACTCCTAGTGTCTGGTAAACTGAGCTTACTTGACAGATGTTATTTATTTGAGACCCTATTAAATTACTTCTCTGTCGACGCCGAAAATGTCTAATTAGCGGATATTAAATTCCTGTCAAGATAAATATTATAAAACAAGAAAACAGATTGTACCAGATAAAACTTTTTAATACATAAAATGTAACGCTGTATAATGTTCTGAAATGTTTTTGTAATGCCTTTTAATAATGACGTAATGAATCATTTTATATAGGTTTTATTGGTTAAAATAATTTGTAAGTTGGCACAATATAATGCGTAAATGAAAAACGCTTATAGCCAGTGCCAACAATAAATTAGTTTCTGGTTTTTGGCTTGACCCATGATGCAGTAGGATATGTGTAACATATTAAATTACATGTTGCAGTATGACCCAAATATGTTTTTGGCATATTTAAGGGCAGGCGATAATTTTAATTTTGTTATTTTTGTTACATTTTTAATAGTTAAAGTACTAACAGACTATCGAATTGTAAGGTGCTAATCATCCTGACGGTAACATCCGCATCTCTCATGATTATAGAATATGGTTTCCGGGATGGAAAGCCTTTCTCATTTCCAGTCAGCTAAGGTCGATTCCTTATTTAATATTATTTTATTTTATTACAAAAATTAGTATATTAGTTGTTGAATTTCTTTATCACTTGCTTGTTAGGGTAATATTAAATATTTTTAAACCCATCTATTTATGTTTTCGAAACTTAAATATGCATGATACAATTAAATGGTATTTTAAAACCGAAAATATATAATGAGATATTTATGATAGTTAATATATAAAGAATAAGCAAATATTTCGAAACTATTATGTTTTCCAAAAAAAAAAAAAATTTAAACTTTTTGGAAACAAGCTTCTATTGTAGTGCATCGAAACGTAGAAAAGTAAATTCTAGTAGAAAGAAATATAACGGATTTTAAATTAATTGTTTGTGTGATATAACTATATTATTTATTTTGTAGTTTCATGATTAATAGATCTCGTTATTACAAAGAATAAAATTAGACTTAAGTTCAAAATTAATGAATGTCCTTTGATCTTCCTTAGTAGTTCTATGATGTACTGCTCCCTATTAAATATGTGGTTTCCGAGCAAGTGACTAGAGTACAGACTTCATCTTACTTAGTTCAATTAATAACTTCCTACTGGATATGTATTAGTAGTATTTTTAATTGATAGAAAATTATGAAAATGTTCCAAACCGAAATATATATTTAGAAAATGTGAAAATTGAGTCAGAGAGATTTGTAATATTAATTTATTATAACATGTATGAAACCCTGATAATATATCCAGAAATAGCTTTATAATTTTAAATAATCTTATTAAAAAGCGATAAAAGATGTATTCGTTAGACTTAAAACTTACAATGAAATATATGTTTGTTTGTTTGATAATGAAATATATGTTTGTATGATATATATATAGCTTAGTTGCATATTATAACGTAATTAAAATTAGGAACAATTCTGATTCCACCGTCAAAGCTACTTTATGAAATCTATAAATCAAATTACAATTGTCTGTGTCTTTGAAATGTATATGGCACTCGTATCTATACTATGGATTTATTTTATTCCTAAATAACTAGTAGATCAACAATAAACTGTGACAACAGAATCATTAATTTCTATAAGTATAAAAAGTATATAATTTAGTTTTCAATAACTAAATTTATGGAAATTATGTTGTTAGTGAATTCAAATTTGGTGAAACCTAAACAAAATATTCTAAGAAAAAAATTAGGTTATGCATTACATTATAAGTAATACGTATAGTTAGTTATTTTTTTTGAAGAAGAAATTTTTGTGATTGAGACCTTTGACCTTTAGTGTCAGATTCGTTATATCTCAATTAGAATATAAACTACAACCATGTATTTTGAACAGTAATGAGAAAAAACTTCCAACTGGTGCCAATTTCGACTTAAATGTTACTACTAGAAATGTAAAGAAAGCAAATACAAGTAAAAAAATCTTCTAAGGCTTTTGGTTTTGCACTTTTTTAGTCAGTTTTTTCGGGTATCATTAAGAATTTCTACTTTTTTTTTACTTCTTAAAATTCCTTTGATAATGACGATTAAAACTTATTATCAAATCCATTATAATATTCCTAATAAATATTT
The DNA here is from genome assembly GCA_959347405.1 of Napeogenes sylphis. Lineage (NCBI taxonomy): Eukaryota > Metazoa > Arthropoda > Insecta > Lepidoptera > Nymphalidae > Napeogenes > Napeogenes sylphis. The sequence continues at coordinate 5,088,268 of OY365783.1, forward strand.
AAAGTTGGTAACATTTATTAATCATACCTACGTACAATCTTAATACTCATTTCTTACAAGGATGTTTACCAAAAAATTTGGGGGAAGTTTTAGTATATTTTTTTGTCTGCGCTGCTAAGGGTTCACGTATTTTTGTAAGTGTATGTGTGTCTAGTGGTCTTAAAAAAAGATAAATTATTTTAGGAGTTTATTCATCACGCTTTTATTTTTAATCACGTGAAAGGACCTCTCACCTTCATCCTTTTGTTTTATTTATTTTCTATTTGCAATGTAAATTTTCCGATAGTGTTTTTTATTTCAGGTATTTTCCACCCAGTAAGAAAATTTGATGGATTTCATACAAGTAAGTTAATTTTAATACATTGTTTCACTTATAGTTAAGTTTTTTTCCTAACACTTTGTAGGTATACGCTGAAGACAAGTTTTATATGTTTTATATTGAAAGCAGATGTTATTTTATTGGTCTGACCCTAACAGGTCAGGTCGCAGTCAAGAAAATGGTTAATCTTAAAATGTTGGTGTACATAAAATATATATACTTTTATTTATAATGAATTTGTGATTGATAAATAATAATTTATTGATATTGTATGTATGCATAAAATTCCGGACAGAAATTATTATCATGAACCAACTAAGAGTGATAATCTTTAGCCAGAGTGACCCACAGAAATCGTAGAAGTTGAGGTCTCGTCAGTAGACTTAACATTAACATGCTACTTCTCGGGTTTTATTACAATAGTTCTGATAACAACAGCTGCTATCTGAAGCGTGTCGGTGTGGAACAATCTCGTGTCAAGCAGTAGGAAAGCGGGATATGTTTATATGCAGTTGCATGTGGTGTTGTGTTTTTAAGCTGTTTATCAGTTTTGGTTTGTGCGTGTGTGCATTGTGGAAGGGAAACATGGGCACGATCTGTGTGTGCGTGGTGTGGATGTGTGCGTTCGTGAGCCTGTGTGGGTGTTCCTCGGTGACGCGAGGTGCGGCGCGGTCGGAGGCGCCAGTCGAGTTTAGAACGTTGCGGGGTTGCCGCGCTGTCGCCGCGTAGATCCCTGCGTTTCGATCACAACTTTGTGTACTGGAAACTTTTTAAGGCAATTTTAGCAAGGATTCGTTTTCCGCGCGTATTTTGCTACTGTTATTGTGCCAAGTTGTCGGTGCTCGAACGTTTTAAGTACTCTCTTGCGCGTGTTTCGTACTACGTCGGTCTATTTTTGAATATTCACTAAACGCTTCACTGCGAAGTTTTCGAAACGCAGCCCGCCAGTCGGGTTAACGGCCGCAGTGTGCAGCGCCTGCATCACATCTCTTGTGTTTTTGTTGACGGATAACATTTGTGGTATTAAATTCATCCGTAGGACCCGTGACACGTTATCTGTAAGTATGGCCTCTGCTCGATTAACTACTAGCTGTATAAGTATTCACATTCTCACGAATAAGTCAGTATGTCAACCTGTTGATTATCCCAATGTTAAAATTTATTTATAAACATACATTAGCCAAAGTATAACAGATTTCGATGCCATATCGATGGTTGCTTGTGTGCGGGAGAACATTATATTATGTGCGTGTTTGTAGTCATGTTTGTATGTGTGCTGACGATTGTTGGTACGTACGTTCTTCTGTGTTCTATTGTGTTATTAGTTATGTAGTACTAAAGAATTTTACTACGTATGTATGGTGTATGTATATAAAGTGGTATTTTCAAAGTATTTTGTAGCGTTGAATTATCAATTTAATTTACATTATAATATTTTTTTTTTGCTCTTTATTTTTTTACAGTAAATATTGATTAATTTGTAAAAATATTAAAATCACAGTCCTTAAAGCAATATTAAAAATTAAATGTAGGAATTTGTTGATTTAATTAATTTTAAATAATAATTAATAATGATAAACTGTCTGATTTGTGTGTTCCAATATATGTAATTTACAGAAACTCATATTTAAATTTTGTGTCAATACTTCCCCAAATTATGTTATAATGTATAGGAAATTTGTCAGCAATATTTGATTAAAACACCCTAAGTTCTAAACGGATGTCGTGTCCTAAGTAAACATGCCGAAATTGATTTTTGTTGCCGCATCAAACAAGCGGCAACTTATTGAATAAATATCTTATTTTTGTACTAAATATCTCGGACTCACAAAAATAATTATTCTCATACTTAATGCGATTTTTAATTCCGTCTAAATAATCATTAATATCTACTTTAAAACATATAATTTTAATATTTTTGTAAATTTTTAATACATTAAATGGACCGGATCTAATAGTACAAAAAATATTTTCTTAATAAATTATAATAAACTAAATATACATAATATCCTGCGTGTTAATCGTCGTTTTGTCATTCAGTTTACGTACAATACATTCACAAGAGCGAACATGTAAACAAAACTCATACATGTTTTAATGTGTGCGTTCATCATTGTATGAACTCTTTCTCATAAAGATAGGGTTACCATCAGTTGAAGTACTTTAAAAATATTCAAACTATAAATCAATTTGAATATATAAATTAAATAAATAAATTAATAATGCATTTCAAAATTTTACCAAAAAGAATAATAATTTTATTGTAATAAAACTGTTTTAATTATAATAATTTAAAAGTATATAATTACATATAAATATTAAGTTCGTATCAATATTATTGTAAACCGCATAACAGTAATGGATCCTCTATCTTCGAGGTCAGACTGGTCAAGATATGTTATAATGTACATAGCTTCAGTATGAATGAAATATCATTAAAAATAATAACATCATATATATGTTGGTAACCACTCTTTGTATATATTATTTGAAATTATATATAGATATGTTAGCCATGTTATGCTTACTTTTATTATGTTATTATAAATTTAAAATGAAAGATTTGTAAACATGAGTAGGACTCGAACTTACGATCTGTGCCTGCTTTACCAACTGCGCTGTCGTGTCGGTATTGGTCTTGTTTAATTTCCTATGTCTGTATGTATGTAATCGTCTTTGTTCATATAGGTTTACTATAATTTTAATTTACAAAACAAATATTTATTTTTATATTATTTTGTAATAAGAATACTTAACTTGATTACCATTTAAAGGAGATTAAATATAACCCTAGGTTCTTAAATAAAGATCATATCTAGTAAATAACAGTATATTGTAATTCACATGCAAAGATAAAAATATATACAGTATATAAGCTAAATAGCTTAAAAGAATATAATAAAACCAAAACGTCATTTAATTTAAAATTTAAATAAGATGTCGAGTCAACAACATTATTTCATTTATCTTATATTTTCTACACATGGTGTGTGATTTAAATTATTAATGATAAAAAATATGTACATTATTATATAGTTTTTTATAAATAAATATTTGTAATAAAGCACAAATAGGTAATGTATTTAATTCTCTGAAACCATTCGAACTTTAGTTCCGCCAGTAATTTCTTCAGCGATTTATTCATTAAAGGGGTGTCTCATGTCAATACGGTTTAATGAAAACTGAAATATAAATGAATATGATGAAATATCTAATCAAGCGTATTGTCGCTATATCCTATGAATAAAATGAATCTGTATTCATTAAGATTAAAAAGAGGATAATCTGTCTACAGGTGGGTGTATGAATGGAATTACTGGATGGATGGAATATTTAATGTAAGGATAGAAAAGGGATGGATGTCAGCCATATTGCGCAAAGTTTTGTTATTAAGCTGAAATTTTCTTCCAATATACCTTAAGAGCACTCCAGAATCATCGATAACTTGTATTGATATTGGCATCCGTCCCATGTATAGAAGGGAATTCAAAACAAATACATTTGTATGGGAAAGTTTTAGATATGAATCAAAGATAGGCATTTATAAATACATACATACAGCCAACTGGATAAATATAATAAGGTACGTTGACATTACACGGCCTTTATGGTTGTGTTAATGAAATAGTAAAAACACAATTAGTATGATTATTGAAATAATTATGTAAATGATTGTTAAATACGAAATATCATATTATATTAGCGAACAAAGAATTTGAACTCGGCGTTGTATTTAATTAACACCAGCTTCTGTTACTATGTAATAGAATGTATAATAAACAGATATTATCTATTATTATTTGAACGCCTTGTTATCAAATAATAAGACCCAAACTATTTACCCGCAGCGAAAACTAGATTATTCGCATAAGCGTTGATTACTTTGTAAAAATCCATGTGACTTTGATATATAGTCTGAGAGATAGAGTAATTTTGAAACAATAAAATCCCCTAAAACACAGATTATAAAAACAAACTACAAAGACCCAATGACTGGTATGACCCTAAACAAACCTTGTTTAAAGAAGTTAAATTTAATGTAAGATAATAGTTGCAACTCGTGACGCGCTTCTAATTGGTATTAAAGTACATTGAGTTTATCTAATATTGACTTGTGTATAACAAATTATAAACTTTCCCATGTTATTAAAAGATGATATCTACGCACATTTCTACGGAAAACATGATAATATGTCTCCAGTGATGCCGGGTGTAGGAATGTTCGCAGTAATGCTACTCGTCACGCGATCGTGGTAAACGTTAACAATACCTCGTAAATTTTCCACAACGAGAAAATTGTTTACCTTCACGTGAAACACTTATCTAAACATTTACTGGATCCAAATGTAAACTCTGGTAAATCATTTATAACTTAGAGCGCACAAGAGTTTCATTCAGGCCTAAGAATTATTCCACTGGTTTCAACAAGTGATGTGTTAATGTGTTCACCGACACACATACACGCTGAAGAAACTAAACAATATATTTCAAGCATGTGATTGTTTCAACCGATCGCTTATTCAATTGCAAAATTGTTTATCCAGATCCTCAGAGTCGAGAACTCTATTCGTGTTCGCTTCGAAATGTTTGTTAGCGAAAAACTGTCTTAATTGTTTATTAGTATGTTATTTTTTATTATTATAACTCAATTTGGGTGTCGTTATCAAGCCGGTCTCTCGCACTCCCACTATCTCATCTATGTGTATCTGGCGCCTTTTAATTGCCCTAGACTAATAATTATTATCAGTTCGCGTGCGCCGCCCCGCCCTCTCCGGCTAAGATACGCAATTACCACAACCACTGTACTCACACAGATAAACACTTAAGCACGTGCTCTTAATGCAACTTTGTATTGGAAATTAACATCATTTCAGCTCTATATAGAGCCTCTACATATAGCATTACAAATTATGATACTTGGAAAAAATCTTTTCTATATTATATTTATTTCATTTCCCTATCTAGACAGGTAGTTATGAAAAATAAATAAAAAAGTGAGATTTCTTCCAGTTAACAATTTTCTATAAACACAACAAAAGCATTAGTGAGACGCCATTAATTCTTAAGGTGAACAACCTCGGCTGTGGAGCCTCGTCTGGAATAGCAATTATTGTTAGTATTATTTTAAACGCATAATTTTATAAAATAGAAAACAACGAAATAGCAAAGACATTCCAGGGCGAATTTTGACAAAGATTTATCTTCTCATTCTTAATATATTGTATAAGTTTAGTAAATCATGTTTATAAAACAATGGCATTACTGAGTACTGTTTCATTGGATGTTTGACCTCGTGTTATCGGCAAGCCTCCGTCATCGTAACTACCCAATAATCTGTTATCGCACTATAATGACGTGTCGCCGCCATGTCAGTTTTATTTCAAATTTTAAATAACTCCTATATTAAATACTTCTCTTATTAGTTTAATATGATTCAAAAACGTCTTTTTTGTCATGTCTGTAGCCATAAAAACTCTATTTAAGAAATTACCTGCCACAAGTCCTTAAATATAGATAGCATCAACACTTCGTTAAGGAAGATTCAATTATTCCCCAGATTGTAATAACTACTTGTTCGTCCGTAGTATAATAGAAACGTGCGCGAAATATGTTATTGATTCAAACCAAAATGTTACATAAACGATACAAAATTTCATCCATTATTCCTATCCCATAAAGTAGTTATAAAACATTCTTAAAGTGATAACTCGATCATTTGTAACCCGGGCCATGTTCCTACAGACCACACGTGTGCCCTCATCTCATTAATTCAATCGATGCTCCGTCACTGAAACATTATGTTACAAACACTGTCGTCGCTACTTTATTACTATTCGAACAGGCTGCTTGTAAAGGTTTATGTATTTCATATGAGGGCACAATTTACCGATTGTAGATATGACTAAGGTACAATGTTGAATAGAAACGTATTAACTAATGAACGGTTTAGAAGGTCTTTTAGCTTAGTGGTGAGTGACCCTGGCTGCTGAGTCTGGAGTTGGGGGGGTTCGATTTCCATACAGGATTATCCTAGATCCCTGAAGTCTTTGTTGGATCCACATATTTTTGTAGCAAGTATGGGTGTTCGTGTCTGTTATTTATGTTTAGGACACACACAATTATTTAGAGTAGGAGATGTGTTTTCTAAAAGACATTAAAAAATAAATGAGAATTCATCTTACGAAATACTAATACTTATAATATAATCATGCCTCAAAAAAAAACCCTCTCAACGCTATAAGGTATTGTCAGGCTTCAAACTGAATTATAATTTGATTAAGATCGATAACTCTGTTACACTGAGTCTAGATACAATCTAGATTTTACATAATTAGTTACAAGAATTGGGTTTTTGAATTATCTCCTTAGTCATATCATAAATAATCGCAACTTCTTAGACTGAAACCAGTTACATATTCACGGCTAGATTAAGTGCCTCATATGCATTTTAAAACATTACAATTGCATTAGTAATAAAAATCCCTTACATGATTTATCGCGTGACTCGCTGAAGATATTCAATATATATAATAGAAATGGTTTTTTAATATGTACATATCAGCTTCTCTATTGAAATTTGTGTTGATGTTCAAAATCATTTTGCCCTCGTCTATTTTCTATCTCTAAGCGCGAGGGCACGACCCCGAGCGTGACGTCACGTTCCAGATGAATGAACATCTACCCCCTGTCTCCCCAAGCTCCCTAACGGTCATTTCTATAGAAGCGATGAGCTCGGATATCAAAGCCGCAACATCTGCTGTCTCGCGGACTGTTATTTTCGTCTGGTCTTCATTGTCTTGAATTATTTTAATTTTATAAAAAAATATAAATTAATTGGCTTATCAAGTTTCTATGATTTTATTTGCGTTATTATAATTGAAGAAACAGAAGCTGTAGTATATGGGATGATGATTAACATTAAGGGTCCGGTTTCTTTCGCGGTATAAGAAGCCCGAGGGTCGTACTTGAACGAATACCGTATTTGGTCTAACGTGAATCATCCTGTTCGTAAGAGTACATAAACGACATAACTATGTGAACATACAGGTTATAAAAACTGAATCGATAGAGCTGTGATCTGTAAGGAATATTATATACTCACCAGTATATATAACAGTATTTACAAATTGTAACCAAAAAAAAGTGTAGTTATAAAATTAAAAATATTATAAAAATATAAGTAGTTGTATGTTTTCTTTTTGTTTAATTAAATTATTATAATGTGGTAGTTGCCTAATTAATCATAAGCTTGCACCAGATGATCGATTGACTTTCTCTTCACGAAATTAATAGCCTCATCTGTCATTATAATCCGAACTCCTAAAACATTTCGCGGTAGATAATAAAAAAAAAAACAGTAATGATAATTGCCTCTACTTAATGTAGGTAATTTATCCGTATAGTTAAAGGAACAATGATAAATCTTTGTCTGTGTAAGGTGTTATGTTTGATGTCGAGTGTACCTTGACCTTCCTCAGGCGGTCTGTGACCGCTCACCGCATGCAAACAAGTCGGCTATAAACTACTTGTTTCCCCAATAGTGTTTCTGAAACGGCATTCGTATGTAGCGTGACTGTAGTGTGTGTGTGTCATTTTAACATCAGAAGAAGCTAGTGATGATGACTTCAATGTTTTTTTAGAGAATTAATATTGCTCAATTCTTTTAGAAAGCGAAACCTACTTGCAACATTGTAACTTACTTTCATATTTATTTACGCAGTTCTAAATTTCTTGGAACTCTTCAAATTATAAAAAAAAACACATTGAGGTTGCCATTGAATAATTACTTCTATTTAAAGGGTATATAAAAAAAGACGGAATCATACGGACGGAGTCATATATTTTATGGCTATGCTTTTGTTTCCACATAATGGTAGTCATCAGATTCGAAGATTCCATCTGACCTTTTTAACGTACACTGAGGATTAACACAAGCAAAAGGCTAAACGTTTCCTATAAGAAATTAGATATTTCTATTGTGTTGACGTTACCTTTGATGGCAAAGATTTTAATTAGATCTAGAAGCGTCTTTTAAGTGTTTTAATGTTTATCATTTCAATCAAGAACAAATTGGGATAGTTCTGTTCAATTATTAGTTAATGTTTGCTGGTCAACATGACATACTGCTTCTTTCATCTCATAAGTGCTCATAAGTGCGCAATACAAAAGTTGCCGACGTATTTTTTGTTTCACTCTTTCGTAACGAGTGCCACCGGAAGCTTAGATTATGGAGCACTTAACAAGAACTATTCAATATGTCTGTCCCACTTTATTGCCAGTCTAATTTCCTTTTATTTTTATTTTCTTTGGGGAGGGGTGTTACTACATTTTTTTGTTTTCTTTTCTTTGCAGTTAATATCCGCTGCACCCGTGTAGTGTTTGGCTGGCAGGGTGATGACTACAGATGACCTTTTAGTGGTATTTCCTTGTGATTTGTGTTAGTGAGTCGTTGGCTATAAGTGAATAGTGCGGTATTGTGGAAGTGATGTGACAGTCTATGGAAGTGTCAGGGCATACTCGGAATGTTCACGAAGCACAGCAGGGCTCCTGAGCGGTGCCATCACTTCTCGCATAGGAGTTGCAAGAAGAAAAAGCATCCCCCACATACACCCTGGAAGTACTTGATGAATTGCCCACTCGTTAGGAAATGTTTTGGTATAGTATTTTTTTTTTTTTTGGGGAAACTAAACGACGATGAATAATAGGAACAGCAATACATACGAATACATACAAATTCCGATTTATTACTAACATTGTACTAAATATCCAAAATAACCAAATGTGTAAAAAAATGTGTAATTATAATCAAACTTACACATAATACTTTGAAGCACTCTAAATCTATAATTAACATAACTGATTAAATAAGAAGCTCGAGTTGAAAGAAAAACTACTATAATTTTTTTTTGACTATTAAAACAAGAAACGTTTACTATACTAATATTGTTAATTAAAACACAACATTACGGTAAAATGGCTTTAATTAAAAAGTTTAATTATATGAGGACTTGATTCTTTGTTCTTTTTGATTTCTTATCAATAGTATTTTATTTAATTATAAAAGCAACATCGATTCCTTTTATTAACGTATATTTTCTTAATTTTGTTGATTTAAAAATTACTCTAATTACTAATTAAAATTCTTTATTTCAAACGTTTTAAATGCTAAATTATTTTATTTGTGTATCAAAAATTTGATTTAAATCAACTATTTTCATTCTCTGTTTTCGTGTTAGATAAATTTTAATATTTTGAAAATGTAACATTTGAGTACTTTCTATCATAATAATGATAAAGTTTACAAATATTAATGAAGTTACAAGATTAAGTATACAAGTACGTACTTATGTTATCAATTATTCAGGAAAACTTATTTATAATACTCACCATAAGGCAAAATCTATTTATCTACTATAATAAATCAAAGAAACACACATATCCTTTATATTATTTAAATTAGATGATTTACAAACTTATGTATAATATGAACCGTGAAGTTATTATCGAAGGCTTACTTTTTGTTATATTTTGTTTCCTATTAAACAAGACCTTGTCTATCTAATATTATATAATAGTAATGAAAATATTATTTATGAATGTCGAAACATCCTTATCACAAATTTTATTTATTCTCAAGGTTTTAAAATAATTCCTATATATTTGTATAATATATTTATTTATTATATACAAACTAGAGCAGACAGATCGAGAGTTGTGCCAATTAAAGAAGGCATATAGCCGTTAACATATATGTGGTATATATATGTATATTTTTTACTGTGCCTTATTTTTTTAACCTGATATTTTAAATCAATTTTCTGTTTTCTATAAATAATCTTAAATTCAATTCATTTTATTAAAGAGTTACTTACCTCCTTAGATGGAAATTACCGTGGCCAAATTCCTCGGACATTTAGTTTTCTCGTAAAGTTTCACGATTGCTTCATACTATAAAAACTATTAGATTCAAAATCTAAAATGTAAAAGTATGTGCTAGTAAAACCGGTAAAAAAGTTATTTTTTTTTTAAATGTTTGTTTTGAAGATAAAGTGTTATTTCAATATAAATAGATAATATTGATTATGCAATGTGTAAAAAAATATCTGAATCAAATTAAATAAAGTGATGTTGGTGTATGTGTCATGAAAATATCTGGCCGTCGGTTGATGGACGAACCCGACCTTGCGACGGCATTCCGTTGGCTGTCGTCCTGGATTTGTTGCTTGACTGGTTGGTAAACAAATCGGGATATGGGGGGTGTTATTGTTATAGAGTTATAGAGACTAATAAGTAATAAATCAAATAATCAGTAATTGTTATATCAAAGTCTGTAGAGTTAATTATATACTATGAAATATTTGATTTATAACACGAGTAGTCATCGTTTCAATATTGCTGAGATATATCAATAAATATATTGTATGTAGGTTATATATGTTATATTTAATGGTTATATATTGTATATATTATGTAATTCGTGTTTGTCACTGATCTTCCAAACGACTGAACAGATGTTGATGATTTTTGTGTGTATTTGAGTGGATTCCAGAATAGCTTACAATTTGATTTCTCAAGTGGCGCTGCTATTAGATTCTAGATATTTTTTTCATTTTAAGAGCAGGACAATGTCTGCCGAACAGATAATTTGAATATATATATATATATTTGTTCGTACTGCAATTATTAATATTATTAAAAACCATAATAATTATAAATATATATACATATAGGAACTCACAGTAATAAGTTAATCACAAATGCGGATATTTGATAAGCTCCACATGTTCAATCGGCAATTATTATGTCGAACATATTTGGAATGATCTAAACATGGTCACTATAGCCCATTGTTTTGTAATTGTATTGACAATGACATAAATATATTTAACGGCCTACACACCTCAAGGCTTATACTTTTTCCTTATATAACACCAATGATTTTTATGTAATAGGAATTAAAATGAACAGATCTTTAATACTCGTTTGATTTTTATGTAACGGATTTTTAGTATATTAAGTTTATGTCAAGCTTAATATATTTTTTAAATAAACAATATATCGATACGGGCTGGGATTCAAACAAGCGACCTCTAGTAGCCCGCCCTGTCGCTCTACCAATGAGCAAAAATAATACTACGCGCTATAATGAATTCAAAATTCTACATATAATCGTGTTTATAGATGTTTCCCGGAGATCGCGAGTTCGAACCCATGCGCAAATCGTATTATTTTGTATTGAAAGTAATTTATTTAGGGAGGTATTTTAGCTAAAGTCGTTTATTTTAGTTATTTTCATAGTATTTTGTCTTACGCTGTTCTGCAATGGGGTAGTGCTGCCGAATTCAATGTTATATTTATTTTACAAATAGCTTTGCGAGATAAAAGTTAGAGATTCCATAAGAGATTTTTTTAAGAAATTAATATTCTTACTATATATATTTAATAATATATTATGTTTTCGCCAAAATTTTAATACTTATATAAAAACAGTGACAGACATAAGGTGAATACGAGAAATAAAAATAAACAAGTAACGCCTACATTACGTTTTCAAAAAAGTTAAATTTTGTAATTTAAATAAATAAATAAAATTTGAAACAATCAAGAGTTTTTGGTTGATTTAAAAGTGGAACTTGAGATATTGACTCATTTGCAAGGTTGTTAAATTTTAAAAAGAGCAACTGTTGAGTTTCTGGCTAGCTCTTCTCAGCAGACCAGTATCCCGAGCTGGTGGTAGGTTACTTACGGACTGAATATAGTCTATCTTTTTAATTTATGTAATAATTGAAGATTCAAAAGAGTCTGTAAATGCCTTAGTGAATAAAAATATTTTTAACTTAATTTTAATATAATGTCACACTGTAATGTGTAGGTAGGTACTGTAAACACGAAAATCACAATACAATAATGTTTTTAAGTAATCTAAACCAATAAATTAGACCGCACATATAACTTATTTTAATGTCTGTTACAAGTATTTAATCAAGAGGAATAACATAAATAAATTTAATAGTATGTTTGTTGATAATAAAATAATGTCACTCGTTTCCGTTGGCGCCAATACGAAAATTATAAAAATTATACGAGAACGTTATTTATGATATCTTGTGACAGTTAGCTGGAGAAAGGATCAAGAACATATATTTATGCTGTCAATTGCAGTGCCATAAGAAACAGTTTAACGATGTCTAGTTAAATTGTTTGTTTTCAATAAGAAAACAGGATCTGTACTGTAACTGGTTAAGACGCCAGGTTAGTACAAAAGTTTTTAGAACAAATTCATCAGCCACAGCTATGTCGATGTAAACAAACGGTAAACAGTAAGCCCAGACGTTAACTTTACGCTTTTTGTTCGTTCCGCACGATTAACTTACAGTCGGAAGATTGGTTGGGTGATTGGTTAGGCGATTGGTTGAGTGAATACACTTGTTGCGCTTTGCAGTGACACCCATGTTTATGTCTGTGTTGGTTGTTCATTAAGTGAACTCTATGGAAGCATTCAACCATAGAATTTTCTGCTTATGTTCCAGTGGAACTATGTATTGACCCACGCCGAAATATTCTATAAACAAATTGATTTTTGGTGTTTATCTCTATATCATATCTTTAAATAAATGTTTAGAAGTTCAAAATTGATAAAGACTTTATATAAACATTTACAGAAAAATAAATTTACAGTTGGCAGATCAGTTTGATGGTTGACGTAAGAGTCTTACTTACGCTACATGGCACAACTACAAAGCGAAACTTATATAACACTACACCTCAAAACACTACTACATACAGGGTCCCATTCGACAGATAGTCTTTTAACGAGTTTTTAATGTTTTGTCACGCATAATTTATTGCTGGTGGCGCCAACAGTACCCTGCATACTCGTAAATTATTGCGCGATACTAATAAGTATATTCACTGTGTACAGCGATGATGACTTCAAATTACCTTGATAACAAGATGCTTAATTTTAAAGACTATATAATTAAGAACAATTCCATTTAATGACCATCCTATTATTTTGCAAAGTTATAAGGCATGTAATAAAATTTATCTTTCTTTCATAGTCTTCTCTTTTTCAATCAACGCACTCTTTTTATTTATAAACCTTTTATATGAAATAAAATAAAAATCGCGTACATTTTTATTCCATTTGCATGTACCTGGATCGGTCGGAGCACGATTTTTTCCTGGCTGAATATATTACTACTGTTTAGTATTCACTATCGGTTGCTGAGATTGCGTTGCCTTGTCGTCTCGAGGGCCTCATTGCATATTGCACCGGAATTACTATTATCTATATAATTCGCATTATATTCAATTCCAGTTGATTGTGTCACTGTTGTTTAAAATGCTAAGCGAGAAACGCGTTTACACGTAATCGAGACTTTAGTAACTTTGTTGTTAATGCCGAATTATTAGCTTCAGTAGTTCTTCAAACCATTGAACAGTAATAACATACTGATGCTTTAACAAAAAAATGTTCTACCTTCAGGTATTTTATTTAAATATGCTATTAATGTCTTTGTACTTTAAGATGTGCGTGATTCTAACTGGAATCCCATTAGGACAGTCATTTGTATGGATTCTCTTCTATAGGTTATTATGTCAAGTAATGTTACGAAGTAAAGCTAGGGTTTACCTACTTATTAATAAAAATCTTTCCTCAAACAAAAATGATAATATTAAAAACACGTAGTAATTAGAATTGTTTTCCTTTTATAATTAAAATAATAGCACTTCAACCGTTACGAGATAAATACCTACTGTAACAGTTTACAGAATATTTAGAGGTCAACAACCTTAATCATGTTGACGTTTCGATCATTATCGTATCATTGTTAAAATTGTTTATTCATAAAAATTATCTTAGTACAGATGTTTGTGTTATTTTGAATTCAGTGCGTAGGTGGCACTAGTTTCTTTAACCTCTGGATAAGTCGTTAATTACAATCTGTTGCAGTGGTTCCTTACAACAGTTTAATGTTTTGCCCACGCACTCCTAAATGCCCTCAACACGGCGGGGCAACCTTAATTTCTGGCCCTATTTGATAAATTACTACATTGGTAATTGTACATGTGTATAATTCAGTTGTTTGTTTGTTGTCTATACTAGAGTATTGACGTCGTATTGTTTGAAATAATTTTCTAGTCTATTATTTAAATAACTACTATCCATTGATTCATACATACATATTTATTAAATGTAAATATAAATATATATGCATTAGTAAATTCTTGCTCTTATCAGATGACTATGTAGTATTTATATATTACGTTTAATATAAATATATAAACATAAATATGTGTTTTTTCGTATTAATTACTTATTCACTTAAAAGTAATTAATAAGTAATGAACCATTGATTCTTACGCACTACAGATGTGTAAATTTTTAATTAATTATTTTCATGATTTTTTCGTTTTTACCAACTTTTTTCAAAAACCTTTAATTATCAATGTATGGGTTATTATTTAAGAATAGTTAATGTTTGACAATTGATAACATTTATTATTATGGCATCAGTAACATGTAACTAGCTACATAATATATAAAGAATGATTTTGAATCGAATCAAAATTGATTTTCGATAATGAATATAGATACATTACCTACCTTCCTAAAGCAGGTCATTTACTTTAGTTAGACTTTGTATCTTGTATCTACTACAAAGACTAAGTAAATGACCTGCAGCTTTCGTAGTACCTACACGCTATGTTCTTATATTGTATAGTATGTAATATGACAATTAACTTAATAATTTAATATCTCATAGGTAATTACTATTTAAAAAATTCACAATTGAGTAATGTATAGTCTTTCAATTATAACGGTAACTCAACAATATTTTACACAAAATGCAATTATTTTTTTAGGTCCGCGACTATCTGTCAGTGTGAGATACTGAGGAGAGTTACACTTTCGAAACATATTTCAGAACTATTGATCGAACTTTCAAATAGCAATAACCTCATATTTGATATATCTTCTTAAAACGATTTGTAATGCTGTAGTAGTTCTACAGATGTTATATATAATATCCATCAAGAAAGAGTCTAACATATGTCTTAAAATCCGATTGATAGTTTAAAACATTGTACTAATAAGGAAACGAACTCCTCAGCTTTATTTTATTAGTATAGATAAATTATAATCAATGATTATTGATATGTTTGCGGTACCCTGAGAAGTCATTATGTGATTATATTTTATCGATACGATACGAGTGATCGTTCACTGTTTATTATCTTTAATGGCCGTTAACTATATACGACAACAAAAATAAACAAACCAATATTTTAGGGCGTCTTTATGTTTTTCAGAGCAATCTATTATCATTATCAATTGATTAGTTAAAATATATTTACCCGACTATCTTCACGTAAACTAATCGGAATTTTAGCTGATTAGTTTTGAACGCATTCGGAGTTACCATAAAGCTCATGAATAGAAACCTCTAATGGGTTCAAAACTAGTTTCCGGTGGGGCAAAATTCCTATTAATTACCGTGAACATAGTCGGGTAAATATATAGTTAATAATACATAAAAGTTTAATTACATTATCAATTGTTTTCTGGCATTGATATCAATAAATCAGATGTTCATAACAATCTTTACCTAATTTATTGAGTATTTGTTTTTTTTTTTTTGCACAAAGCTTTCTATGAAATAGACATAAATGTCCAGACCAAAAACGGTCAAACAATCTTATAATAGTACTTAAGTAAATGAAAATGACATGTCACAGACGACATTCGTATATACCTGTTGAGATGCTTTATATCCAGTCTTTATAACATTTATCTCTTGATGTTGTTATACTATGTTCAGTATTTGTGTTATCTTTAATCTTGTTCTACTGCACATCTATTCATGATGACATTCAACTCGTGTGCTCTCTATTAATCAGTGTCATGATGTTTTGTACTGTCATTGTATTGTACCCTTATTGGGTCGTGCTTTCTCTATTTCGATGTCCATCTATCATATATATGTTGTAATAAGTATTTCTAGTACATTATATTTTTTATTTTTCTTTTATTTGTAAAATACATCTTTTTGAGATGTTCATTTAATATGTAATAATTCTTGAATTTCATTGTCTACAAAGCATCTATACTAATATTATAAAGCTGAAGAGTTTGTTTGTTTGTTTGAACTTACTAATCTCGGGAACTACTGGCCCGAATTGAAAAATTCTTTTTGTGTTGAATAGTCCGTTTATTGAGGAATGCTATAGGGTATATGTCATCTCGCTGTGACTTATAGAAGTCAAGCAGCAATGAAAAATGCCGCAAAAACGGGAAAAGATTTATTTTTTGAGAGCTTTCCTCGCGTGCTCTGAGGAAACACTAAAAACCGCGCGGACGGAGTCGCGGGCGACCCCTATAGTAGGATAATTTAAATCATTTATTTACAAGAACTCAAAAATGTATGCGACACTTGGAAGTACCGTGTCTACTATGCTACTACAAACTTACTTCATCTATTAGTATTAACTCTTATGTTTTAATTAAGAACTATTTCCTTTTAAAACATCTACGAATGAGCCGTCTATTATAATTCCGTACAAATAGCAAATGTAAATTTCTTTTTGGAAAAGGATAAGCCATATTCAAATCCGTGGTTGAAGTATGGACATCTTTCAACATTTCTCCAGCTTTCTTATCTGATACCATATACATTATATTCGACATTGCTAGATTACTATGGAACGATTTTGAGGACAACGACTCAGTTTAATAGGAATGAGGAAAGAAATTTGTAAAGTATGGATACATTATGATATGAATATTATTTTATAACCATTATTATTCAGTATAACAGAAATTCACAAAGTATATAGAAGTGGATTTACAATATTTTATACACATATATTTTTATTTAAAATGTTTCACGATATAAAAGCTTATATCCATTTTTATTACAAACCATTTTGAGCTCGCTAATATACGAACCAACACATGCGTGTGTAGATTGGGTCGGGATGCAATAATGGGATTAGAATTGATATCAAAAGCAATACCATTTTTGTTTATCTCGTATTTTATATTTTCACAAAACACGAACAAACGAACGAACACATCCGAATAAAGCAATCGAATTCAACAAATTAGTTATTTATATTTTATTTAGTTAACAGTTTTATGTATTATATTCCAGCCATTTTAAAGCGGAAAATAATAATACTTATTCATATTTAAATCTAACAACAAAAAAGATAACTTCGATGTTTTTTCCTGTTACCTAACTTGTAAGATTACGAAATTCGCGCCCGCCTTTAATGAGATTAAAATCTGCATAACAGACGCTATTCTTGTTTAGGCAAGATGACAAGATATTGTGGTTACGATTTCAATTTAGTCACTAATGCAATCAGCTTGTCTTATTACTATGAATATTTTGTATTTATAAAATATCTCGTAATATATGTGTATATATATGTGTTTATATGACTTATATACATAGAACAAATATTAAAATGGGATAATCAACAGGTTAACAAAAATTGAATATTACAGCTGGTCTGAGTCGATAATTAGAGATGTGTGGTTTAAAAGACAGTGTATAGTGATGTGCAAATGAAGTGTCGATGATAATAATTGATAAGTAGTAGATATGTGTGTGAGGATGACGCCGCGGTAGCGCCCGCATGGGGCAGACGGCGAGCATGTGTCGCCTCCATGGATCATGTCTTCACCACAAAAAAAGTATGTACCTACTGTTAACTATATGATACATATTAATGTATATAGATGACACAGCCATTTTATAAAAACGAATTATTGTCCTTATGGCCTTAGTGGAACGCGGCGGATAGTTTTCTTTACCCTATGACCATATTCATGTAATTTTTTTGGAATCTTAAGATCTAATTTCCTTTTAGAACTAAAAGTAATTTATGTACTGTACAATATCATGGATTACAAAGGGGAACCCCTTACCAAGTACATGTATATTGAATACAACCAGAAAGGAATCTTCCATTAAACATTGTAAAAGTCACTTTAAATATTAAATTGAATAAACAAACATGGTACAGAGGCGTTAATGTGATAAGTGAAAGCTAATAGCAGCCGTTTTTAAATCTTGTTGTCTCATCACTATATTTAGTGGCACGAGTTTATTGTTATCATATTAAATTTGAAGAGCTATCATATGTATATATATATATATATATATATATATATATATATATATATATATATATATATATATATATATATATATATATATATATATATATATGATAGCTCTTAATATTTAATATATATACAGGGTTATTTTTAATTAGTTGACCACCTCTTGCAGGCAGCATCTCTACATCAATCCCAACAACATTAATACTATATATAGTATGAGTGATATTTTTTGAATAACATGCTTGTTTTGATTTTATTAGAGTAAGTTTATGTACCTCTAGTAGATTGTTGTTTTTTTATATCTTTGTTTTTGTCTTTGGTTATTATAATCTGGTTCATTTTACTATTTCACACATGTCATTTAAAATTTGTATTTTTTCATTTCTTTTGTTTTATTTTCTTGGAGATTGGTTATAAACTGGTTTATTATTTTATTTAATATTTAAAAGTACAGACGTTAATCTAGGATCTGATGTTACAAGCAATGCCAAACACAAGATCTTAAAATGTTAAAAATAATCAAAAAGCATGACATAGATCATAATTCCCAATGAGATATATACTCAAAATGAGCAGCTGTTTCTGATACAAGTATAAATCTTTACATAAGCTATATGTTATCTGATACAGTTCAGTAACTCAATATATTGATTATGCGATCCCGAGGGTTCAGATACAATGCTATTGTTTAGTATTGTGAATATATTAGTGTACGGCAGCTACGTATCATTTTATACTAAACCTGTATTAACGTCGTGAGTTTAAAAATTAACGTTTCCAATCTTAATATCATTAAAAATATTCTCCTACTTTTATTGTTTGATGATGTAAGTTACTTATTTTGTAAGGTATTGAATGTCATTTAAGGAAAACATACAGAAACATTACAAACATGTCATCATGATTATCAGTGCTTATATTCTGAATCATAACTTCCTACCAATTAGGAAATAATAATGTGGGCTATAATCTGTCTCCAGCAATATACTATTATCCTATCTCAATAATAATAAAATAAAATATAATCTTTTATAGAAAAATCATTTATATAATTTATTAATGTAATATTTGTTCTATATATTGTTTTTCTTTCTAGCACTTGCATAAAGAACGCTTGATGTGTGGTCTTAATATATTACTAAATAATGCTAAAGATTTGATTTATGGTTGGTTTATACAAATATATATTTATAACCAATTAAGGCAATATATACAGAAATCCATTAGGAATGAACTTAGTATTTAATAGTGTTGCTACCTATATACTAGTCGTTTTTAATCCTTGTTCGCTATTGGCTATGAATTATGATATGTCTGAGCGCTTTGAACAAGTTATTATTTAGTAACTAGATGTTATAAATCTTACTCTATTGTATCACGTTTTAATTATGACAAATAGTAGATAGTGACATAATTATGACTTTAATATGACTTGAATATCATTGAAGTTTGGCTTAATATATTAACATACACACATATTTATTTCCTGTTGTGTAAGATGTTTTATATTAGTACTTAATTGAAATGTGTTCTAAAATGTTCTTAAATATCTTTATATCGATTCTTTTATGCGTTTCAACGTTCCCCCCTCTTCCTCCCTAGGAAGGTTCTCGTGTAGTAAATCAGCACAGATTCGTCTGTAAAACCCACACTTATACATGTTACATTATCGATCTAATAGTCAAGTGCTGATATCGTAAGTATCGCTGTGTTCTGTAGAAATCGATTATTCTGATTCGTATTACAAGAACATAAACAGTTCGATCAAAGTTCGTTCAAATATATATATATATATATATATTTCAACGTTCCCCCCTCTTCCTCCCTAGGAAGGTTCTCGTGTAGTAAATCAGCACAGATTCGTCTGTAAAACCCACACTTATACATGTTACATTATCGATCTAATAGTCAAGTGCTGATATCGTAAGTATCGCTGTGTTCTGTAGAAATCGATTATTCTGATTCGTATTACAAGAACATAAACAGTTCGATCAAAGTTCGTTCAAATGTATATTTCAACGTTCCCCCCTCTTCCTCCCTAGGAAGGTTCTCGTGTAGTAAATCAGCACAGATTCGTCTGTAAAACCCACACTTATACATGTTACATTATCGATCTAATAGTCAAGTGCTGATATCGTAAGTATCGCTGTGTTCTGTAGAAATCGATTATTCTGATTCGTATTACAAGAACATAAACAGTTCGATCAAAGTTCGTTCAAATGTATATATATATATATATTTCAACGTTCCCCCCTCTTCCTCCCTAGGAAGGTTCTCGTGTAGTAAATCAGCACAGATTCGTCTGTAAAACCCACACTTATACATGTTACATTATCGATCTAATAGTCAAGTGCTGATATCGTAAGTATCGCTGTGTTCTGTAGAAATCGATTATTCTGATTCGTATTACAAGAACATAAACAGTTCGATCAAAGTTCGTTCAAATGTATATATATATTGTTCAAATGTATATATATATATATATATATATATATATATATATATATACTTATAGAATTTGTTTGATATTAGGTTAACTTAAACTCGTTACAATTACGTTATCGAAAAGCCGCAGTTAAAAGTATTATATGTTTTAAATATATAGTAATAATGTTGATGTATAAACTATTTTTTCACTCCTTGAATCTGTTTCTTTTTTTAAATATGTTTTTAGTTTATAGCACATAATTTATTGTTAATCGTGTTGAATCACTCTAAAGGGATATTATACAACGTTATAAATAATAACCTCTTTCACCCTTTTAACAATGGAATTGAAATAAAACCTCTTTAGTGCACCCCTAGGGTACCTTAAAATGGTAGCAAAAAATTAAACCTAGGTCCAAAGGTTTAAGCTGGAGGTTGTATGCCAATCCATTATTCAATATTATTATTCAACAGACATGCTGTAATTTTTAAGGTTACTGGGAAAGTTTATGCTGATTTTAATTCAAGGAACGTCTTTACAGGCGTACAATAGTTATCCTCTTATATTTAAATGAAGCAAATGCAATTATTTTTATTTACACGAAATAAACTTTAAACTCTTCTTATTTATAGTTAAAATTGCTCATATCTTTTAAGTGCGCTGTAAAATAGTTATTTAGGATTCGTTTATGAGCCTTGTTGCTTCCTATATCAGAGTATTTATTACCTATAACACCGCTTGCCGCTTTCTAGAAGTCTTCATCTTTTAGAGGCACTAAAGTATAACTCATATTCAGTACCCTGATAAGAGTACTAAAATATTTATAGGGTTAAACGGATTTACTGTTTATTTATTTTTACCGTAAGATCATTTGTATGTCACTGTGACATCAAATAATACCACTTCAAGTTATTAAAGTAGTAGAATGTATTTAACCGACTTTAGATCTAATTTGACGACACGTATTGAACAAATTTAAGTTAATTGCATTAAACGTCGACTTTGATAATAGCAACATAGCAAAGTTGTTAAGTTGAGATAGTTTAGAACAAAGCAATTTAAACTTTCCGAACAAACTAGTGCTATTTAGTAGCAAATGACACATTATTGCAGATTACGTCTAAAGCTTGTATATAATATACATTGAATTTTACGAGATATATCCATGTTACGAAATATTTTAAGATATGTCGAAACACCAATACTGTACCAGGCTCAATTCTGAGTAAGTATTTGTTTTCAGTGCGTAGTACAAACACGCGGATTGCTAAACCCAATGTCACTGTAAACATAGACCGTTATTTATGTATTCGAAGAATTATTTCTTAATCAACATGTATGACAGTGAATACAATATTCAAAATAATACAAACTTACAGCATTGATATTTTTTTATATACCTATTTAAAATACAACGGAAATTTGGAATATGGGCTTATTATATTATATAACTCGAGTGTAACTAAGGATTGATTTTTTAAAATATTAATTTAAGAGGGAGGGTAGGAACATATCAACATTTACTTTCCTGGATAAATGTTGAAATCTTTGTCCTTAAAGTATGAACAATATCGAATATAATATTTAATTTTGATTTTATTTAATTACAAGTACAAAACAGTGCGCTGCGGGTATTACAAAGAAAACATTATTTTATATGAGCCGGTAGAACTGGTGACGGACAACTAAAAGTTAATAAAAATGTTTCACTGGAACTCAGTATTTCATCAGTCGAAGTACCTTTGTTTTACCGACGCTCGTTTTTACACTTCGCAGAAAATGCTAACAAAAACCTGGACATACTGTTCAACTACAACAACTGCGTTCGTTCCTTCGTAAAGTTTTATTAGCTATATACATGGTTATTTGTTATTAATTGACTACCTCTTGCAGGCAGCCTCTACATCAATCCCTACAACATTTGTTCTACAACTTTACAAATCTTGATAATCAACACAAAAAAAACGAAACAAAAAATGTTTGCTCCCTCTTTTACTTATCACTCTGTATTTTGTAAGAAATACTTTAAAGGTCAACATACCTACGCTCAGAGCTAATGCCACTTCAGAAACAACAAATAAATTTTGTATGGGAAAACTTAAATTTTAAAAACTATTAATTTTAAAAAGTTGTAGAACAAATTTTGTTAAGATTAATGTAGTGAGGCTGCCAGTAAGAGGTGGCCAATTAATTACAAATAACCCTGTATATTTCGAGTAATTTGCTAATGAAAATCGGTAGCCATTTGAATTATTACCCATCAATCCGACCATCACTGTGGTTAGTGTTGTAAAACGGATGTACGCTTAACAATTTTCTAAAATATTGAACCGATTTTTATAGCATACTAAAACGCGGTTCAGTTTACGAGGCCGTTTATTTGGGGATCAAGTTATCTGGTCGAGTGGCCAGCCCTCTGTATATGGTACTTCACTCAAGTGCTTGTTAGCTTGACTTTCAGGATTCTCATTAAAATAATACCGATGTCATTATCATTGAGATGAAAAAGTAAAATCCTAATCGTCAGTTGATGCGTAGGATTATAATTATTTTAAGAGGAACTTGTGTTTAAACATCATCAATTTTATCGTTTTTGCTATTTCACATATTTAATATGCAGTTTTTTAATAATGTAATATAGGTGCTACCTATTTGAAATGGAGCATTCGTTTTACATCTGATAACTCAATTATTGAAAAATGTTATAATGAAGGCTGAGATGATATCGCTAGATTATAGACTATGATTTACAATAAATGCTGTATATATTTTTATATAATATATAAATATGTTACATACATTAACATTGATAAACGTCATTTTACATATCTTAATAATCTTTTTGGTTTGTAAAATAGCAAAAAAACCGTTGGAATTCGAAGAAAATTGCTTCCTAACCAGAGCTAAGTGGATGATCTAAAACATTAAAGTACAGCAAAAGTCTCGCAACGACCCAATTGAGGTCAAGAACTTGTTATCATATACATGTCCATGTTATAATTGAGAAAGGGAACATATAATATGCTTATTATTACATTATTAATGTCATTATGTAATATAACAATTATTAATATACATATAAAATTCCTATAATATTTAACTTGGAGCGAAAGTAACTTAACCATTAAAATTATAATCTGTGAAAGATAATATAAATTCATATGTATTTTATTATATCACTGCAATAATAAGGAAAATATATGTAAGATAATATTATCATAATTGGTTTTCCAACTATAATGATAATATAGAGTTATGTAACATATGCTTATTTAACTTTTTTCTTTTAAATTAGTTCCACATTATTCACATTGTTCCTGGTACCAAAAATAATTAAAACCGCGATACAATAGAAATGGAAATCATTAACACATTTAAGATTGTATATTTTTTGAAAAGTATCCCCCTATGAATAATTTATTTGTGAGGGGACTTGTGAGAGGGGGTGTACACTTGTACACTGTACAATGTGTGTGCCGCCTACGTCAATGGGTAGGCGGATAGATGTTGGTCACTCTCACGTCAGCGTCCAAAATTCATAAACACAAATTGTGTTGAGTTGTGTGAGCCACCGCGATTAGAAATATGAATAACATTTTACAGCTGTACTTTACATACATAAGTCTAATTGTCATAAATTTTTGTATTCCTTATGTAAATTTTGACTTTGAAGATCGGTAAAGTCTGTCTAACTCGTAAAAAATTAAATTTATAACCACTTTTAAAGAATAGGTATAAAACTTAAATCATATAAAACCTTTGTGAATCTATGGCATTGGATTTTCTTATTCTTTCTCCTAGGATGGATGAAAAGACAAGAATAAATCTAAGTATGCAAATATCTGAGTTTAGTGAACTTCAAAGTTTTGGAGTCACATAAATTTTCCTGTTATTTGGAGAAAGCTGAGTTCGATCGTTTGAAAATGATATTTTCATTGAGTTAAGAAGCTGTTATTGTTTTAAATAAATCATATTTGAATCCAAAATTTTTAACTACCCAAAAACTGGCTATATTAATTTATATTTGGTATCAATATTAACCAACTAAGTGTAATATAATCTGGATTAAAAAAAAATATATAGTTGGATTAAATTAATTGGATTAAAAGAAACTGTTATGCAATCATATTTATAAAATTTTGATTTTGAAGAAGTACCTTAGAAAGAAAAATTACTTACACACTTTATTTATTCTTATTTTATAAGCCAGTTTCTAAGCTTTTTCTATTGTTTGAAAATAATATCTTGTTGGCAAAATACGTGCCACAAATTCACAATAGCATAACAAGTACTCATTTAAATGGCTTTAGTACCAGTTTTTTTTGTTAAACCTTATAAAAATGCAAAACCGAGATATTAAGCTACAATAAAAGTGCTTGCCTGTATTGTCTTAGAATCTTAATGTTACATGTTCCTAGTTTTATTTTTCAAACCAAGGTATTGTTAATTATTTATTCAGCTACATACATAATATATAATTAATTGATTAAAGCAATTTCTGTAAGCCGATGTTAAATAAATAATAGCTTGATCGAACCACGTTAAATCCTTTATTGGATTGTGGGATTTACATAGATAATGTAATAAGGGTGCATATACATTAGCAAAAACATTAGCATTAGCTAGTGTTAAAATAAACCAAGCCAGGCTTATATACTAACCGATTATGTATTCGCCTTAAATGAATTAAAGCCATTTAATTATATGAAATACGTTATTTGTCTATGTCAATTTTATTTTAATTAACAGAGAACATTTAATTGTTTTAATGTGGGGTATTCATAAAGTTTTAGAGTTCATACGAGATAAGGGTAGTAACAGTTATCATTTACATAACACTGCCGGAAAGACGTTTCGGGATTCACATCTGTTGAAAGTTCATATCAGAAGTGTTTGTACTTGGTGTATTATTGTTTTAAGCATTGTTTGCACTAACACAATCCTAATGGTTATTCAACTACAGCTATTTACATTTAATGGCGGTTTTTAAATTAAAACTACCCTCAGTTATAATAATTGACTTTTGTTTTCTATCTTATCATTATTGTGTTGTTTTAGTTAAAGTTAGTATTGACAGTTGGTGACAGTTTTTCATTTAGTTTACTAAAGTTGAATTTCAGATTTATCTTTGTTATTTCTTAGGTAAGTGAAAAAAAGCTCTTAAACTTATTATGACACATATGCAGAGTGATATATATAATTTTTAATTAATTTGTTTCTTCTTCTTTGCTCAAATTGCAATTAATAACAGTAAAACTTTTAGCAGTCTTGTTGGTGTAGTGGTTAGCTACCCTGTCTGCTCAAGCAAAGGATATGAGTTCGATTCTCACACGGCACAATTCTTTCTACAGATTGTTCTTCTAAGTGTGGGTGTACTTCTTATCCGTTATTCATATGTGTGTGAAGACCAAGCGACCCAGGGGTATGTTATTTCTAAAGCGGCAGTTATATTTTAAACAAAATCATAATAACAATAATAATGAATTGAGTATTATGCCATTTGTGTAATTTTGAATAAGTTGAAAATAAAAATGCTTTATCAGTTTAAAAGGTAACTAAGAGATCTCATGCGAACGGATGAATGAACGAATGAACGAAACGGACGAACGAACGAATAACTATAGAAGTGTTTGTATTAAAATTAAGAAACAAACATATATTACCATTGATATAATCAATTTCGTGATTCTAAAGCTGATCGTATTTATTAATGCTGTTAATATCGTGTCTAAGTCCATCTATTTGTCATTCATTAGAATTTAGAATCCATTAGAATCTACTGTTGAATATTTTACTTACAGTTAGGAGAATATTAAGATCTTTGTGAATGTATAGTAAAACGATGATTATAGAATTATTGTTTGTATTGTTTTCGTGTGATTCTGATATAAATTTTGCACATGCTAACAAGGATAAGTTTTAACTACGTGTTGTAAAACAAAACTGAATCCACAAAATAAAAGTTTGTCATAAACTATGCCGCAGTCGGAGGTAACTTTGTTGAAACTTTTAACAAATTAATAATTCATATTTGCATATCACATTCAAATACAAGTTCTAAGTATTTTATTTTTTGTGTTTACTGCTGTTGTTATTTTTTATATTCTTGATTTTGGTATTTTTGATAAGAATTGTCATTTATTGTGTCTGTTGTCTTCGTCCTAAAACTATCTATATTTTTTTATTATTAATAGCGTTTCGAAGTAATTTAAACTCTTTACTAAATCTCATTATAGACAAGAATTTTAACGAAAGACGAAAATAATTTGACATTGCTTTGAAGTAATGTAAAGTATTTTTATTATAGTTTCTTTTGATATGGATCTCAATTGTTTTAGCAGCTGTAATTGGTGGCACACAAAAAATCCTAGTACGTTTGAAAAATTTGTATCAAATACCAGTGGTTCTAATCCTAATTGTGTCCAACTTAAGCCAAATGTATCAAATCTACTGCTTGGTTTATAAAGAAGCAACGCTGACCAGGCCTGATCTATTATTGAAAGTACTTCCAATGATGTGTGATGCATTCGTATTCTAAACTCTGTCTCCATTGCTGCAGGTCTTCAGCTGCGAAGTATAGAGGAGCCTCCAGGGGGCGCGGGTGGCATGCCCGCGCCTACCTGCTACGACGCGGAGTGCGTTCGGACTGAGGCCTGGCTGGATGAGAACCAAGAATTCGTGCATGATTACTTTTTAAGGTATTTATTATTCAATTTATTATAATTATAATATATTTTTAAAATAAACGAAAATAAAAATTTAACTTTAAAATACTTACATTTCAAGAAATAATATCTTATCATTTTTTCGTAATTGTACTAATTTTGCATTCAAATGGAGATTAATTAAATTGAGGGATAGAAAAAATTTCATATAATTTTATTGTAATTAATTGTTTTTTTTTATTTTGATCTCTCATTGCCAACCCTTTTATATTTATTTAAATAATTTCATTATAAGAGCTTAAAAGCTTTCTTGAACTTGTAAGAAGAATGTGGCAACAGTAAGAATTCTATTCTTACTGTTGGCAGAGGACGAAGGGAAAGTCACTTTCAATACGTTTCTTGGCCAGGCCAAGTAAGACATTAGTGATGTCATACTTTATCTTGTAAATCCGAAAATGAACTTATAATCGACTTATAAATTATAAATTATAATATAATTATAAAAAAAAAAATAACCCTGATCTCGGTTAATCTTTAAAAAACTCACTGGAACAAAGAAACAAATAAAACCTTAATAAAAATCTCACATATGATATATTGACCTTATATCAGCGTATACTGTCAAGGGTAGGAACATGTCGCATACAAAAAGTATATCCGGTAACTACCTACTACCTTCCTGCTGAAGATAACTTGATTTTACCATACAAGCAAAATAACTCTTAGTAAGGACCTTATAAAGTAATCACGTATTAAATTAACGACTTCAATAAATTATTTAAAATTCCATATAGATAAAGTTTATAGCATTACGTTTGTAATATATGGTTGAAATTTTTTTTTTTATTATAAACATTTTTTTTTCTTTATTTATATTACAAAGGAAATAATGTAACCTTTATATTTTATAATCTTATAAAGGAGTTAATTATTATTCATGTTATAATGAGATATTTAATTACATTCTGTAACACAAAGAGACAATGAGACCGCTAATACCAGACAGATTAGACATGTTATTATGTTTTTGAACAAAATTTATTAATATCATAGACTCTAGAGACATAAATAATATAATACTGAGAAAACTTTAATAATTTTAACTTTAATACATTGTTATTATTTATTTACCAAATTAATTAAAATATATTTTTAAAATAAACGAAAATAAAAAACATGTTTCATTGTTACAACGCATGTTATTAAGAACGGAATGGAAGGTGGAATGTAGTCAAGCATTGCCCTAGATCATATAAAAAAAAAAAAAAAAAAAAAAAAACCCAAGTTAATATATAAAAAACTAAGAGGTGTCAAGGGACACCCGGATGAAACGAAGTTCCTTTTGATTAATTATATATTGAAGGAATAGGGAATATGCATAAAATTTAAAATGGTCTCAAATACTTTTTTTTCGGAAACTTCTTATCATCGTATTATAATAAAAACTTTTTTTTTAATTACTAATTATTCAAATCCGTAAAATAATTTGTAAAGTGTAAATTAAGGGAGCGAAATTCAAACTTCCAAATAATAAGTATTAAATCGACAAGCATAAAAATTTCGTAAAACCAAAAAAAGAATACGGTTTTTATAGAAAGTTATACCTACTGAACTTTTGTAAGCTAGGTTAGGTTAATTTTAAACTCAAATTTTCTAATGTTCAATAGCTAATGCAACTTACTATAAATTTAAACTATTAAATTAAACTTATTATAAATAAAGTATACTTACGTTAAATTGAATCTTCGCAACAATATAAACACAATTTAAGACTTATATTATCCCTTTTAATTACCATAGACCATTGTTTTTGTATTTTCGCATCTCTTGGAATATAAAAAACACTTTGTCGGGTGTTTTTCTAATACTTTTTTGTACTCCGGTACTATACAATACTTGTAAGATGGTTTTTATCTTCTTCCATGACTTGTAAAGCACTTAAAACTTAAAAGATGTATGAAGTAAATGAAAAGTTCATAGTAAACATTGACTAGACGTGTCATTTGACGTCACGCAGGGCGCGCGCAAAATGACGGCGTTTGAACGGCTCAAATTTACTCAATGTTTTAATTTTCACTTTGAAAAAAAACTAGAATCATTTCAAGCCTATTTATATTTTTTTCTACGATATAGAGAGGTAAATGATTAATTTACGTCAAAAGAAAAAAACGTGAATATTACCTATTGTAATAAAAAATATTAAATTATTAATATAAACTAATATGCTAATGGATAATATTTGTATACTATTTTAGTATGATATTTCGCCGATAATTTACAATAAATGTAAATAAAATAATAACTAAATTAAAAAGTGTTAATCAATAAACCCATGAGTTATTGTCCCGCCACCAAGCGGTTTCACTTTGTACAGATATGTTTACATAACAGATGTAGTTATGTTTCCCTAAGGTATAAATAGATGGCGTTGTTACAAAACATTACGAGTATATTTGATCACAAATTTGTATTATCATTTTCATTTAAACTGTCTTATTTGCAAATTGATTCTAAAAAAACAAACTCCAATATCAAATAAATTATAAAGAACTACTAAGCAATTTAATATAATACAAAAAATAATAGTGATAGAAATGAAAATATCTCGCTTGCTTTCTATAAGAGAGAGAGAGAGATCGCAAAACATGTCGTGCCAACTTTTGGTAAGAATTTTTACCGTCTAGCCCCCTCTCACAACGCGCGATAACCGCGATGCGAGCGCGCGATAAATAAATTTACTACATTATTATTAATAATAATATTTTTTTTTAATAAGTCTTACCAGCGCTACAATCTTTGTACGATTTTCAGATAGTCTAGAATTTTAACATTTAATGCTACGTTTAAAATTTATTTTATTGTTCCAGTTATATATTTTTGAATATCGAGTATTTAAATCCTTAAGTAAAACAGACTATAACAGTATAATTTATATGAAACAAGTCCCGCATTCTTAAGAAACGATCGTCATAGGTACATTATGACATTTTTAGTGTTTTCTTAATGGTAATATATCTAGTTGTACGATTATAATCTTGGTTTTGATATTAACATGTTTATATGTCTGTTACTTATTTATAGCGTAACGCCTAAAATGATTTTGGTGAAGTTGCGAGGTACATTTTCATAATATTTACGATTTTTTTCATGTAGGAAAATTAGAGTCCGTAAATTGCCTTTTACAAATGAATAAGCTAGTTGCCATGGTAACAATTAAATACGTCTAAAATAAACGCCCAGAAATAATCTACAATTGTGCCAAAATTTGTCTTAGTGTGAGCTTAATGGATATGGCATGTCTAAATATTTTCTCCATTAAATACTTAAAGGTAGGTAAATTGACAGATGAGAATAATATTGATATTCATATTTTTTATAGATTATCTTTTTTAACAAATTAACTTAACAGTTACCTACGGTAAGTACCTATTGTTAACTACTTGGGTTGTTTCTAAAATTTGTACGAAGATGATAATGTAGTACCTAATAATATTTTTGGTACAAATTTTTGGTAACAAAAAAAAATATTGTGTCATATATGAAAAGCTCTTTCCATACGCTTATCTTAGATATTATCTTATCTTCTTAGGATACGAATCAAATATTATTTTTTTTCAATTTTGAATATGTTTATTTTCTTATTCATTTTGCTAATGTCAATTAATCTCTTTATTGTTCATTATTAGACTGTCAGTAAAAATATGTTTAACTAAATATATATATTTATATATATATTTCAATAAATATCTATATAAATATAATAAAATATACATAATAAATACACCCATAAATGCTTCGGTGTCTATCTTATCGTTGGTATTATTTTCGAGTATTTCAAACGTGCAACACGCAGACTTTGATTAATTACTCAATTTAAAGTTTTCATAATTAAATAATGTAAATAAAGCAATTTAATTTATTTATTTTTGGACATTTGTTAGATCTCGTTGCTCCATCTAGACATTTTTAATTACATTTCTAAGGTTAACCGAACTCCCCCGCAACCTAGTATTATTTTTTGTTTGGTTTAAACCAAGGTTATGTACTATATAAGGTTTTACTATGTATCCCTTTTAGAAGTTTCTTAACCTTAAATCATAAGTTTCCTGTCATAATCATACATATTGCAATCATACATATTAAAATGTAATATTTATAAATTATAAAATACACTCAAGTTATGCTAAACACTTTAGTAAATTGGTTAAAAATTCACTAAATACTAATAGCAGCATTGATGACGATGATAATATGGTAAATATATTGGTTTTTTAAAGATATAAATATTAAATAAGAATATATAATATTATTACATTAAATTACTACACAAAAATTTGTTATTTTATATATTAAAAATCCCAGATTT
The DNA here is from genome assembly GCA_959347405.1 of Napeogenes sylphis. Taxonomy (NCBI): domain Eukaryota; kingdom Metazoa; phylum Arthropoda; class Insecta; order Lepidoptera; family Nymphalidae; genus Napeogenes; species Napeogenes sylphis. The sequence continues at coordinate 5,120,185 of OY365783.1, forward strand.
GACTGCATTTTAAAAAAGATATTTCTCATGAACTTCTATTTTTTTCTTGTAGTAATCATATGATTGTCTGCCTGTCTGTCTTTAGATATAAATGAACCCATACACCTAAAAACTGAAGATATAATTTGTCAACAGGAAAGCAACAAGACAAGTAGTGGATGCGTGGTTGGTGTCCCACGCGACGCCGCCCAGCGCTGAGCTGGCCTCTCCCTCGAGGGCTGGCTCGGGCTCCGGTGCTACCACTCCCGTCAGGTAAGCCTTAAATATGGAGAAAATAAAAATACATGTCATTGATTTTTGTATTGTAATTATGTGCCAAAATGTTTGACAAAACCTAAATAAAAAATTGAATTTTCCTTCTTAACCTTTAAGTAATAACTGGGAGATAAATCCTACAACAAAAGGATGTAACTTTTATATGAAAGTGCAATAAATAATATTTTTTTAGTTAACTCAGTAAAATATGTTCAATTTTATCAGGTGCAATATGAAGAACAGTATGTTTAATATAATATTCCAAAAACAGATAACACTAGAATATCTACATCATTTTGACAGCATGTAAATTTCAGTAGCATATTATTAGAGTGTCAATAATTCGCCCTCTTTCTAACCTGTTAGTGTCCCTCATCCATCTTATGTCACCGTCACTATACTATGTACCTTGTAATAGATTGCAAAACTCGCTTGCAAATTTACTCGATATATTTTATCTTACCTTTACTATATTGACTTGGAAGTAGTTTTTATTTTGTTATATATATTTAAATTTAGAACAGGATTTTAAATTGTGTACTATTTTGTTCTATTTCATTATAAATCATTTAATTTTAATGTGGACACGTCTTTGTAAATCATTCTGTATGGAATTTTTCCTTGAGATAGAAGATGACTACTTTTCATCCCGGAAAAATACAAGATACCCATGGGAAAAACGCGCAGCTATCAGAGAGCTTACTTTACTCAACTTATCTTAATTTAGATATCCTTTGTTTAAGTAAACATTTCTTCTTTTCACACTTTCGACGATAATGAAGCCGGTTTTTTTTTTAAATAAACATAGAATTAATAGATGTACTCAATTCGTATGTAAAAGATAAAACTGACAGCACTATAACTTAAATTTTATTTCATTATTATGTAAATTTCCAACACAATTGCTACAAATAAAAACCCGTAGTTTTAAAGTTACAAAGAGATCATTTAAATGCGTCTGGGGTGACGGAAACGGCCACTTTGTTGAAGCAAGTTGGCGTCGGTCTGGAAAAGTAAAAACTTACAATAAAAACCTCTTACCACTGTAATATGATATCTTTGGAGATGCTCAAATCATATAAAGATAAAGTTTTACCTTTCCATTATCAGAAACTTTTTCTATACTACAATGATACGTTCGGACAGACAAAATGCATTAAAAATATATAATGGTTTGTTTGGATGACGATTTTATTGCTATTATATTTATTTTTATCAAAACCAAATATGAATAAGTAATATTTGATGCGAACTACTCGTTTGTTAATTATGTAGACAAAAATGTCTAAATTCCTAGTCTAATTTTGATATATTAAAATTCTAATCGATTTTATAGCTTAGATTATATGAGTATTTTATTCATCTCATCTGTTTTAAAAGATAAGATTTTGTTTTTAATCTATGACAATATTATTATTATATCCAGTTCTTATAATGGGAAATGTGCAATTTATTATATAAATTGTCTCAGGGACGGGTTTTCGCATTAGTATAATCTGCGATCAAATATATTGCTTTATAAAATAAATTTCAGTTTGGTAATTAGCATATTATTTGGTACTTTAGATTATTTATTATTCAGATTACATCGGGGTTAAATTAGACTAAATTTATATTACAAAAAGTCTTTTTTATCATCCGCTTAGCATGAATTACAGATAGCTACCATTAAAAAAACATATAGTTTAAAAAGTATCTCTTGTCATTGTAGTGTAACCTATTTGTCAATGTTAATTATTTTAATTATCATAACGATGAAAATAACTAAATTCTTGTCTAGATTTTTAATGTTAAAATTATATTTATGTCCGTAAATCAAAATGACATATCAACTTAATTATTTATTTTATTTAATAATTAATTTATATGAGCAGTTAATTATTTACTGTCAGAATAATTATATATCATGAAGAAAAAAGTTAAATCGTTTTATTAATTTAATTTTTTTACCATTGTGATTTGATATTTTTTACTTAATTGCAATTTGTTGACATTTAAATTGGAATTTATAAAATAATTTATATTTATAAAACAGTTTTTTATTTTAATTTTTGTTTGCTATGTTATTTTTTTGATTTGTATATTCTATGTAACCGCTACATGCTTCTAATTTATCGACAGGAAGATTTCAGCGCACGAATTTGAGCGCGGAGGACTCCTAAAGCCTTTAGTGACCACAGTCGACGGCACACCCACCTTCCTCGGAGACCAACCTCATGCTACTCCCTCACGACCTCAGAGACGATCACGACACGAGCTGCGACAGTTGGACGAGAAGGAATTAATATTTGAACTTGTAAGTGATGTTTTATAATCGGACACGATTATTGATTTTTCATTTTGAATAAATGATATCTCAGCAGCAGTTATATATCAGTGCTATTTTGTACTTTATATGTATGAATAAAATAAACATGTCTTTAGTCGGTAACCACGTTACTCGAGAAACGCGGGATCGAGTTGCTATTTTAAATTAGTAATAGTCAGAATAGGGTTAATACTCTGACTATTACGCTTCTAATGTGAAAAAGTTTAGAAAAGAAAAGTTAGTAAATTTTGTATGACTTTTTTCTTTGTAATTTTTATACAAACCCAGCACCTGACTCACGATTCAGTTTGTTCCCGGAGAGAAAATTATACTTAATAATAATGATACTTAAGAAAAATCAAGTTTGAGATAAACATTTTCAGATGGTTTTAAAAAATAAAACTTGGTATAAAAAATATTTTAATTTAAATTTTATATAGAATAAAACGGCTTATTTAATTAGACTATTTATACAGTATTCAAGTTGTTTACAAAATATTAAATATTTCGAGGAAAAGAAATTAAACAACTATTTATTTTAACTTCATTACGGGCGAGGCGAAGCCAGGATAGTCAAGATCTGTTTATACGTAGGTACTACTACCAAGAAGTCAAGATCTTTTTATACGTACTACTACCAAGAAACAAAGATACTTTCTTGCAATTTTAATTTAAACGTCATTTGCTATTTATAAATTTGATTGACACTTAAATATATAATGCAGTAGATATTTTATTGTTTTATGACATAACTTGCAATGGTAGGAAAAAATATTAACATAGTAGTCTAGTTGTACGAGTGGGTAGTTATAGGTTGATTTAGCTACACACCAATGTTTTTGTTGACTGAAATGATGCCGGCCTTCTCTCGTATTAAAATTAAGCTTAAACTCGGCTATACATTAAATAATATACAAAGAATGGAATCTAAACAATATATCCAGGGGCATTTTGTAAATCTTTTTTCAGTTTTCGTTTCTAAAATTGGGATGTAAAATACGAAATATAGTTTGGGTTTAAAGAGGATTATATAACGAAGTAATTATATATATATTTAATTTATATTTTTTAATATAACATGGTTCATGGTTATCTGTTAGATAATAATATAAAATTATTACTGATAAAACTTCCCGACTAATTTTGCATAATGAAGTATGCGAAGAGAGAGCCTGTTCTTGTTTTAAGCTTAGATCAACAGGAGATTTAAATTAGTACCTACTTTATAAACTTGCGCGCTAATACATATATTAAAAGTTCGTATAATGTTAATATAACGATAATATTATATTTAAAATTTACAGTTATCTTAATTAGATGCACTATGACAAGACTAATTAACGAACTCCAATGCTTAATATGATCAACAATGATCATATTGTGATGCTGTATATGTGGTCTATAATTATTCTGATAAATAATCGTATTTATATATCAATAATATATGCTTCTTAAATCAGATCACTGATTAGATAAACTTTTTGTTTATTTCAAGTTATATATATAGTACCTATAGTTGTAGTTATATAGATTTGATTATAAAATAACAATAACTTCATATCATACTTATGTCAGAGATAATTCTGTTTCAAACGAAATTTCCTTGTTTTATTTACCTTTTCAAGAAAGTTTGGAATGTTTTATTTCATTTAGTTTCTATCCTTTGATGAAAATGTAATAGTTAATTGTATCTCCAGAGACATTTGGAGGTTAAAGGGACTATTAGATGAAGGCAAAAGGGTAACTGAAGGTTGTTAGAGCTCGTTGTAAAAGCTATTTTAAAACTATTATTATATAGATAAAGAGAACACAATCTAAGCTAGATTAAATAGAAATAAATTAACCGAATACTTAATAGTACAAAGCTAACTCAGAGTTATTTTAATCTAGATGGTGTTAATATTTAATAATAATAATAATTATTTGTTTGCTCTGAATGTAGGTGTACAAGGTAGGTATTCATATTTAAGTATCCATGTACATTCAACCCTTAGGCGTGCAAATACAATTTGATATGCATAATTTTTAAAAATTTTTTAAACATTCAAACATACCATCAACATTTTTTCAAAATATTTATATCATGTTTGACAATTTGGATATTTTCCTAATAGATACTGTTTACTTAATTGTTTTAGTCACAAAATGACTGAAATAAAACGGTATATAGCCTTGATCCCTTCCATCGCAAACACGTGTTCTGATAACGATAACTGTTAATGCTGGGATGCGTTTACATGTGTACCAATTTAGGCCTGATCCCAGGGGTCGGATATATAATAGCGGCCCCGCTTGATAATTACAGAACGCCTACGTCGGGAGTAACTGTTTCAGAACGATGATGTACTTACTGTTCTTAGTTTGTGTAGTTGCAATTGTACTGTAGTTATGTATGAAGAAAAGTTTTAAAGATAAATGTGATACAAAAAATAATAATTAATGACAATGAATTTTATACCATGAAAGTAGTAAAATGCATTTATTTTAATACTTATTTAATTACCTTATTATTAAAGTACCTAATACATTTTATTTCGAATTTTTTGTTTAAATTTTAATTACTTTATTCTTATATAAGTTTGAGAATTATAATTATTAATACATTTTTCGATTGAATAATAAGAAATATAATAATTATAAATACATTATCTTCATCTTGATGAGATTAAGTTTTATGAAATTCGTTACAGCCTTATCCTTAATAGAACAGTTTGTACCGATACAAAAATGTACTTATTTTTTAAATATATTTAAAACGGTTAAGATACAATATTTAACAGTTTTTAAAGTAGTACTATTTACTAGTAAATATATTTCTTTATAATTATCGTTAGTTCGCTAAAGACTGATTGGGAAACGGAGTCTGTGACATCGTAGCCTTCATATAGAAATGAAGTTCTAAAAGATTTTGCTTTTAGATTTATTTCCTTTACGTTCAAAAAACACTAAAGGTTGAGGAGTCGAAATTAATGAAATTCTATCTAAATATATTAAAATAAATAAAATGTTATAAATTCAAACAATATGCTGTGAGATGAAACAGTTTAAAAAGATACATTGTATTATCTTCTATAGAAAATTTGGATAAAAAAAAATATTTAGAGCGCATCCTATTTTGTTTAATCAAATAACTAACACAGCGTTATTTCAGTTGTTCTTAACCCAGTGATCTACTTAAACTCCTGAATCATACTTAAAAGATCAATGCTATCAGGTAACGTTCTTCGTTCTGAAGAGAAAATAATTTAAATATATGTATTCAGTCCATTTGTGTTCAAGCGTTTTAATTTTGAACTTTTATCATGATAAGATCTTACATTGCATAAAGATGATGTTAGTAGATCTATACGTAACATGGCTGACTTTAGTCTGTGGTAGAAGACGGACTTTTGGTTATCATAAATTATGCATCTGCTTTGAACGCGGGTGGATGAAAATAATAATTTTATGTAGTAAGTTTCAAAATTATTTTAATTTTGTTTTAGAAATTTTTATCATTCTTTGTTATGGATAGATATTATTTTAAGCTGGGACTACCATTGGTGGAAATTTACTATAATCCATATTGTAATTTTTGAGGAAAACATATTTTTTTTTACTTACATTTATACACACTGTATTTCAATAAATTATTACATACACCTACGTGAAAACAAATAAATACAGATTAAAAAGAGTTTTGTTGTTTTGTAAACGCCCGTCAAAAACTACAAAACAAGTTTTGTCCAACTATATATAGATAACACAGCACTGTTTACTTTGAAAATTGTTTACAACATACGATTCCGGCAACATCTTCCAGGACGTAAATGATTCATAACGTGAACCCAAAATACACAGTCACGTGAATCGTCCGAGTTTCGAGCTTATAATCCGGGTTGTAAGTAATGTTGGCCCTCGAAGTTGTTAAACAGTGTTAACACGTCTTCAGCACGGGAAAAGAATCTTAAGATATACGTGTTCAATGTATCTTTTATTTTATCGTTTTCCGGTCATAATTTTTCAGTTTTCCTTGTCTATATTTGACTGGTTTTTAAAAGACATAATAAATAAACAAATATATATTTATTAAAATTATATTATGGTATTAAAATATATAAATCAATTAAATATTAAAATGTGCTGTTTATAACTGTGTTTTCTTACAAAGAGACAAATAAAAGAAAAAAATATTTTTATTAAAAACATAAAGACACCTGTTTATTCAAGCAAAATATTTAAGTATGATATTTTATTATAATTGTAAGTGCATTAACCTTTTCCGTATTTGCAACATGTTAAAAGTTAAAATGTTGCAACAATTTAAAAGAACACCAAATGAAAATAAAGGATATGTGCTTAAGTTGTATTTTGATTTTTGAACATGATTATTCTATTTTTTTTTTTTTTTAATTTTTGTATATCGACTTTTTATTCGGTTAGCGCGAACAAAGACTGAAGTTTACTTCGTACACCTTTTTCTTCCCTGAATAATCCTTTTAAGCCCCAACTATTCCTTAAGGTGGTGACGCTTCTAAAACTCTGTCAACAGTATTATAAAATTCGTCTAAATTAGTTTTACTCAATAAAATTATTACAATTTTAAAGATTTTTATACAATTAAAACTATTTTAGTATTTTTTCAAAGGTTGAATGAAACACGCACTCAAAATTTCAAAGCCAACAATGACTAAGAAAATTAGAATATACTTGTATGTACGTCATTGTTTTTTATTTAAAGATCTCCAGACGTCATTTCTATTCATTTCTAAACTAATCAGATAAATAAGAGGAAGTGATCTGTTTGTTTTTGTGTTGGAATATATTGGAATGCCATGATGTCATTTGATACAGAGTGTCTTTATTCAAATTATAACATTACACTTAATCTATAAATAGGTGAAACGTTTGTTGGTACTTCTGCGAACAACTTAAAGAAAACTTAGAGAAATACTTTTTCAATTTGTACGTTCAAACCCGAAACTTAAACTAGATAAGAGTTAGCTTAGATAAGTACTTGAACAGTTTTTATATTCGCGAGACCGGTTAAAGTCTTCAGGGATTTTAAAGATTAGAATAGAAATGTACCGTAGATAGTTTTGATACCAATAGGATTTTATACCAGTTGTAACTATAATAAAGTTTATGTTTGGTTTCATTGACCCTTAGCTTTCTAACAGCGTTTGGATTATGTTGGTTATTAAAAATGAAAATGGTGTATTAGAAGATAATCTTTTTGTATCTAAAAATCTTCTAGTTTTAATTATCAGCCAGTATACCAGCGTATATTAAATATGCGGGAATGCATAAGTAATTGTATGGGTGGTAAATATCTACACGGTAAATAGCGACACGGTAGCTCAATTAGTAAATTGACAAAATGATATCCTACAGGTAGCAGGTTGATGGCCTTACGATGTTGATGAATTTTTTAATGGGTATACTATATTTAAATCTACTGGATGGATTTTTTGTATCTATAGTTAAATGGTACATGTGTTATAGAACTATTGCAAGATTTATTTTCGAGGTGTACCTACTTCCTATTATAGTTTGTAATTACACGTTGGAGATCATTTTGTTTACGTTAATACTATCTCGCATACGTAAGACGAGACGCATAAGGTCAAATAAACATTAGTTCTGTTAAGACAATAGGTATTCTTGGTTTGGTTTTTGTTTATGTATAAAATACCAGAGGAAAATCAACCGACTGTCCAGTATTTATTTTCAAAATACTTGTTTATTTTACATTTTTATATGTATTTTTAGTATTGTATGCTTGTTTTTAAATGTTTCTTTTTTGAGTTTTGAAAATAAATAACCTTTTCAAAATATTATTTTGCAATGTTAATGTTCAATTTAGGCTTATTTTGTCTATTTATATTTACTTGCAAAATCTTTTACAATTTAATAGTGTCTGAAGTACATATTGTGTGAATATTTCTAGAAGTAATGTTCAAGGTAATTTTTTTTCTTAAATTCGCATACGTGAAATTGAGTTGTTAAAGAAAATGTATTTAATTTTATTATAAACATTTTTTAATGACATTTTTATAAAGAAAATGCGAAAAATCATGAGTAATTATATTTAAACAATTTTCACCTCTACAACCTTTACATTTAAAGTATATTTTTTCTTCTCTCCTGCCCATAGTTATATTTGAGCTTAAATTGTCAATTATTAATCATTTCGTATATCAAAAGGGACAAAGATAAATTGCTCTGACAGATTAAACAAATGCTCCAAATAGCGTCAGGAGTCTTAAATTATAGAGTGTTTTCATTAAAATAGTAGATATCCGTATCCAAAATGAAAATCTGTCTTGTTATCTTTTTATTTTATTATTGACGTATCACATTTATGTAAAAAATAAATAAAATATAATATTTTGTTTTCATACAATAGTACTCATGTCAAAACGAGAGTCTGATTTTGAGCTTTTTTTTTTTTTTTTTTTTTTTCTTGACTTTATTGACGTGGAACATGGTCAAATTAAAAAAATATTAAAAAAAGAAATTCTGCTTTCCGTCTTTTAAATAGCATCCATATAAAACTTCTTTGAGTTATTGTTTTTGATCTACATTATTGACGCAATTAATTCAAACTACCGATATAAAAAATATGTTGCAAGCATTTAAACTCATAAAATGAAAATAATGCATGGCCTCGCTACATAAATGTTTATGTTTGCCATTTATCAAGATTTACTATTTTTATGTTTTCGATTTATAGTTAACATTCGGAGCTTATGGTCAATAACGAAATGTTACGAATATTTTATATACTACCACATAATTTGTATTTAAATCACATTATATATATTATTTTCATTGAATATTAACAAATTGTAAAACCCCTCTGATTGTAGAAACGGAAATTAGTTCGGAAATCAGTTGAGAAACTCCTTCGCGTCAAAATCAAATGTTGGTAGTCGATTCCCGGAATCTCCATCTTTCATTTAATTTTATATGAAAGCATTCTACATTCTATACATGTTTTGAAATTGATTAAATTTAGTTTTTCATATAATATTAATATATGTAAGTGACACCATTTGTTTTTAAATCACAGGGTTGGATGGGTATTTCGTTTTAATATTGGTCTTTGAACGATCTTCGACTATCACCCCTTATCAAGCTTCAAAGTAAGAGCAGGGTAATTCTGTCATCTCTTACTTAAAGAGATGTCAAAACCATCCTTTATAAGAGCACAAATATCAATCACTTAATAATAGCTTAGGTCGGGTGTCCATGATGGGTAAAGTTATTTAGAAATGATGTGGTTGTATTAACAGGAAATGTATTTCAAATATTAATTTAGAATAAAACTTATATTTGAACTAAGGGTGACATTTTTGCTTTTAAATGAACCCGAGTCCAAGAAATAGAAGTGTACATGGCATATCTCTATTGTCAAATCTATATAAAATTAAATTTGAACATTGCTTCTTTTAATAACCTTATCTATAAATCGTATATCTTTGGTACATTTAGTAATTATTATTGTAGGTGAAAGACATATGCAATGAGCTGGAAGTGCGCGTGCTTTGTCACAAGATTCTTCAGAACGTGTCAATACTGCTAGATGCAGACAGAGGGTCTTTATTCCTGGTGCAGGGGGAGAGAGCATCTTCACCGCAACCCCAAAATGGAAGGTATGTACTACCTAAAAATATAATAACAATAATATCATACACGAGAAATTACATAAATTGATCTAACCCCTTGGTAAGCAAATTAAGGCTTGTTTTAAAGGTGTTGGACAACCATACAAATACATAGAAACAACATTATAAATACTGCATATATATTTAATAAACAACCAAACCCAGAAATACAGACACCTACGTTCATCACATACATGCCCGTCCCTGTCGGGAATCGAACCCGGCTTGTGTTCGATTCTATTTACGCCGCTATTCGTTAGGCGTCTGCAGTAACCACTCGACCAAAAATAGTTTTTATTGTAGTACTAGGATCCCAGTTTATATTTTACTGCCATGGCGTGCTGGTAATCATTGGATGAACAGTAATTAAAGATCGCGTCCATAAAAAGAGTCTACTGACGTCGAAATCGAAATGAGAATTTGCACTTGACTGCAACTCGAGAGTTCTTTAATCTAAATTTATTGCGTTGAATGTAGAGGTGCCCTTATAAAAGATTTACATTTCCAAGTATTAGTAATGCATATTTTTTATGGTTAAAAAGTAAATAAAACTGAATAATTGGGAAAGACATATTTCAAAAAAACATGGTTTTGCTTTAGTTATATTACTAAAACTTATGTGTATACATTTTTCAATAACCAATGTGTTTATATGATATATAGCTTAATTACAGTTTTACAATAAGCTTTAATCAAAATATATATTCTTATAAAAAACCAAAAGTTTGGTAAAATATTAAGAAATGTTTTACAAAATTATCGTCATAAATTATAAAATAGATACATTTGTCCTAATTTGATTAAATGAAACTGATATGATTATAAAATACTAGGAATACACATAAATAGCCTCCTCGGTATAAATGAGTTTGCAGTCACACTCCAGATGCATTAGAGGTGATTTCATTTCCTCAACGCCGCCTCCTCGTCGGTAGACTATGAGATTTTCTATAAAATAGAATAGAATAAAACAATATCTTTTTGATTTAGCCCTGAAATTATTAATAAAAATCGAAATATAGAACGAAACAGTTGTTACAAAAAATATGAACAATTTATCATCTCAAGTAAAAATCGAACCTGTAACCAGTTTGTCTCCGTGTCGCCTTTGTAATCTGAGCTATCGTGTCAGTATGCCCTGATAAATTTAATATTATACATTTGTCATCTCCAATTGTAGATAATACCAACGGTATTAATAATAATATCCACAAAATCGTTTTCAATCATGGTTATCTTTGTAGCTATTACTGTAACACGCTTTATTACGAGCTAATAACGAGCGAAGAAAAGTTTTATTATAGTTAAGTGTTGAACTGAGGTAAAGATTTTTGTAATGAATAACTATAACTAAGAGTAATTTATATGGCTTTAATTTGAATTTATATATTAATAAATCATACTTATCTATTTATTCTATTGGATTGGTGGATTCTATGGAGCGGTTATGAAATGATTGCTTCAGTAAAGTGCGTAGTGATGAGATTTGACAAAATCCGTTCTAACTGTGACGCACAGACACACATCGTACATGATACAGGTTCACTAGATAGAGCTGACACAAAGATATACATTGTCAAAAGAGATCCCAAATTTTAGGTGGTAATAATAAAAACAGATCTCTTAACGAAACAGAATAAACGGTAACAAAGCAAAATAGCTTTTGTGTTCATAAAATATGTCTAACTCTATATTACAATTTCTTCCATTTCAACGCATTTATAAATCCTTGAGATTTCTTTTCAATGGCCTATATTTAGAATGATCAAAACAATTTGAAATGTACCTAAAAACACTTTATGATGTTATGAAAAAATCGACTAGAACTTATATAGCCTGTATAAATTTAACTTGTAATGAATATCGTTACATTATTATGATATACTTCATAATTTGTATAAATAGAGAAATACGGCATCTTAATAAATCTATATTGGTTATAACAAAACTATCGTCTGTAAAGTGGGTAAGGATACATAAATGGGTTTCTAAAAGAAATAAATTGTTTGGGAAATAATATCACGTTACGTCATATCCTGTTCAGAAAAAAAAATAAATCTTAGAGCGTATCTGAGAATCGTTTTACTGAACCTTTTTCGTTATTAGGCCGTGACAAAAAAGAAAAATCGGAAGTCCAGTGCTCTCGTAAATGTCTTACATCCTGCCCTACATTTTATGACTTAACTGCGTGTCTGTGTTGCCCCATTTATTTTCATGGTTGGTATGTTCCTGAAAATGTACTTACATGTAAATACCATGTTTTATATACTTTTATTATTTTATTAGTTAGGTTTCATTATTACGTAACAGTCACTATAGTTGTAATTAATAAAAAGTAAGAACGCTTGGAAGAACACTAAAAAAAATCGATCTATTATTAGTAAAGAAAACACTCATAAACAAAAAATATACAATTATTTGTTGGAGACTGTCATCAAAATGTAATAATTATATTTTTATTTAATTTGTCTTCATCACATGCAGACCCTACATTAACTAGAAACATTACGAATTTTGAAGCGATGAGTGATCGAATATTGAAAATTTCACAAAAAAAAACAACAAATGTCTACCAAAACCCTTTTTCATATGATCAAATTCGTCCTACTTTATCAATGGCGCTGGCAGTAACCCAAGTTCCTTTACTAATTGGGCTATGTTTATCTCGTTCGGTCGGACAAGAGGTTTCAATGCAATATGTCTCCGGTTACACACTCCATTTAACTGTTTCTATATCTTGTGGTTTAGAATGATAAAGTACCTTAATGCTGTAAGATTAATATATGCTATATATTAGAGGAACTGTTACTTACGATATTTCTGTAAATTGTAGCTTTTCTCTAACAGAGGAGTTATAGATATTGACTTGGCAACAAATGGCATTCTTATATTAAATTTATTTTTTAATACTCATTCTTAGGTTCGAATCGTATATTGTATTACCTACCAACCTATAGAGAAAATGTAAATGCTAAAAGGTTATTAAAAATCAGTCCAGTAACAAACGCCCGTAAACATACCTTTGTTCCTTTGTCGTTTTGATATGAAATCTTATTCCGAAAACGGGACAGTCACAGCATTGGCCACGGATTTTTTCGCGGACGAAGAAAACAAAACCGATTATTAAGAACTATTATGGTTACAAAAATGATATGCATAAATAATTCATTTTATCTTATGCAAGAAATACGTATTTCGTTTCAGCGCTGGTCACATAAAAGATAGATATAGAATAAATTTATTTTTGATTAAGAAAGTAATTTGTCTTTTATACACGGACTGTAGCGTGGTTTATAAGGCATGTCATTTATTTATGTTATTTATGTCATGATAATAAATAAGTAAGCAACAATTCCTGACTAAGATTAATTAAAAAAAAACACATTTGTTTTTAATATTTAATAAACCTAATTTTTCTAATAGAAATACGTGTTAAATATCCCTTAAATATCATAAATTATTCTATAATAACTTAAATTGGAACCATGTGCTCTAACATTGCTAACAAATTATTATTGAATCAATAATGTACCCTAAATAATCAAATTACATGAGTTGGAACTTCGAAACTATTACAAACATCTCAGCTCCTGGGATTAACAGTTAATAAAACAATATGGCGCAAAAGGTCTTCTAGAACTTTCGTATTCATAGTAACAGTAAACTTACATTCTTAGTTCATATAAATTTTCAATTCAAAAATAATATCTTAGGAATAATATGTTGATTATGTTCACTCATCGACCTTCAATAAAAAAGTTTTTAATTTCGTGTATTATTAATAATTTGAAGCGAAATGGAATGACGGTTCGTTTTGTTTGTATCAAAGCTCATGCCGCTTTTGGTTTCGTTACTAAAATAATTGCATTGCTTAAATGAACCTTTAAAACTCTATACGAGCAAATGAGGGCACAATATTTATATTAAATTGTGGTATTTATCGTCGAGGCTCCATCGTCACACTTATTTTATTAAGTAGCGACAGCGTAGCCAAAGCTACTTTATAAAAATGAGTCGAATGATGTCTCTGTTCGTATATGTCATATATCTAAAATAAATGAGTAAAAAATACAAAAAGTACTATATTTTAATTTTTTTTTAACAACATAAATTTATTTTGCATATTTCGAAATTTTCAAAAATGTGAAATCTAAATATATCTCAATTATGCACTGTGTCAATAATATAAGGTTTTATAAATTAACCGTGTTTGAATATATTTAATGGAACGTCACTTGATATCAGTGAGTCATTGGATAAAATCGCAGTACGTTGATAAACAAGGGGCATCCTTGGCTTCATTCTACTGGTATTCACGTGAACCATTCGCTTTTAGCGTGTAAAAGAAAATTAATTATCTGTGTCAGTGTTGGTGTAGGAACTGGGGACACGTGATGGTGATCTTAGCCAGAATATATTACGTATATATTATGTCTTTATCTAATTTGGTTTAGGTTTTTAATGGTCTGAAATATTGTAATGGGTCAAATGTCCCACTTTTAATACAAGAAACGTTTAAACAAACCAACAACTGAATTTTTTTTATGGAGATTAAATTTTGCGATTTAATTTATCGAGATGAATAAGGAAGCAATAATAAAAACTAACGGTAACAAATAATAACGCTACGTAGATACATAAATAACGTAAAACAATATGATTGTAAGAAGAAAAACAACTATCTACTTTTAATATATATTATATTGTATATTCGGAATTTTAATTTTAAATCTATAAAGAAAGTAATTTATAACAAATTGGGGGGGAATTTTCTTCGTATTTTATATGAAAATTCATGATATTATTTTTTTACCTTTATAGTATACAAAATGTATTTATATTTATTTATAGTATATATTTACCATTTTGTTCGATAACCTTTTGCCAATTTGTAGGTAGAGACATAATCCCGTTGCTGTAGAAATTTTGGAACTTCTATTAAAAAAAACGAGATCTGTAGTTTTGGCAGTCCTCTTATGATGTTAACCTGACAGAGTCTCAAGAATTCTGTAGAGGCCGAAATATTTAGAAATTTGAAGGTGCAAAGTCAGGGCTATACGGCGGATACATATCCAACCAAACTCTTAATTTTTGTTGAGTGGCTAAAGGTGTGACCACATCTTAACGTAATTGTGATATAAGATCAACACCCTTTCTAATGATCAATTTCGGCAGCTTTATTTCAAGTTTTTGCTTTAGTCTCATCAGCTGTTGACAGCAAAGATCCGAATCGATGGTTCTGCCTCGCTGTAAAAGCTTACAATAACCAATGCTCTTCCATTCTTACCATACACACAGCATTAACTTATTGCGAGTTAACCAGGGTTTTGCCACAGGCTGTGAATTCCGACCGACCTTTTTGTACGTTCTTATCGTATGTGATTCATTTTTCATCACCATCAATCTCTTCAAAAACGGATCGGTTTCATTACGTCTCAGTAAAGAATCGCAAATGAGTACACGGTTCATTAGGTTCCTTTTAGTGAGTTCGTGTGGCAGCCAAATATCGAGCTTTTTGTGTACCCAGTTTTTTCAAATAGCTCAAAACTGTTTTGTGGTCAATTTACAGTTATTCACCAACGTCGTTACTGACTGACTGACTGACAAGACGATCTTGACCCACTTTTTAAAAATTGCATTAAATTTGTAACAGGGCGACTAGAGAGAGATGCATCTTTGACATCAAAATTCTCGGATTGATAACGTTTAAACTAACTTTGTGCTAGTTGTATTAACACTGCATGACATCCGTCAACTTGACAATTATTTTCGCGGCTTGCGTTGCATTTTTTTTCTTTTTTGTAATAAAACTTTAAAATGTATAGATTTTTTTTTATTAGATACACTTATTTTGACGAAAATAAAAGCAAATGAAAACTGGCGGGAAACAACATTTTTACTTTATAGGTTCCTTTTTAAAATGTCACCGTTTTAATGTTTGTTATTTTTTCATTAAAACCAACCAGATACAAATAGTACAGCAAAATCATTTTTTACTACAAGTTCAAGTTGGTTTTTTACTACAAGTTTATACATCATACATACTATATGCGAAAAGACTTTTCCCCGGCCTATTACTTGCTATTTTAATGCTATAAATTTATTATATTATTTGTCATCACCCATTTATCCTTATCCCAATTATTTGGGGTCGAAGCAATATCTCAATATCTTAATATATTGCAAGAAATTTGTCAAAAGTTTTGAGATCAGCCTCCGGTTGGACGTTAATCCTTCTTGGGAATGCGTTCTTGGGTTTGCCGACGCCTTTCGGATAACTGATATAAGACGGCTACACTTTTGTTGTCCCTCAGTCTCCTAACAACACCCTCGGGAAGTTATGAGGCTATCCTATTCCATGTTGCGACCTAAACGTAATATCGTTTTAGTGATAAACATTTTAAATTATTTTGCTCAGTATAAATAAATCAGTTTATGTTATGATGCGCGGAAAGCAATTTACATCACGTTATTGGAGAAGAGTTATTTCCCGTAATTTTGCTTTATATGCGAATTTTAAATAAGATGACTATGATAAATGTGTACTAGAAGTTCATATAAATTTATAACCTATATTGTTCAGTTAACTTTTGCATAAAGATAAAAAATTACATGAAGAATTTTCTTTTATTTAAATGCCCATTTTCTCGTATTTTTAGATATGTAAATAGGTCCAAAATTTTGCGTAAGGTTTGCTCATTTTAATACCGCCCGGTCATTATGAATTCAACTTATATTAACAAAGATTTATAGTCCTGGTTGTCTGTTTTATTTCGTACTTAATTTTGTCATTATCCTGCAGTGGTCATATATTTACATGGTTATTATTATTTCATATACAAACATGTGTATGAAAATCACATTTGTGTATATTAGGTATGTTAAAATCGTATCAATCGTTACGTCATTGACACTTTTGACGCTAAACTTTATAAATTAGCAGGGCCATAACGAAATTACATACGCTGAATATGAGTTTGTATATCTAAAAATATATAATATTTTTGTACTTTAACTTTCGTGACGTAATATATGTATTTACTCGGTTGATTTCATGTCATTTTATCGGAATTTTGCTGGACTAGTTTCTAAGCCATTTGGGGTTCCTTCTCGTGAGCTTGGAGCATGGTGGCCTCGCATGACCTGATCACGATATTCTTTGGTTTCAAATAAAATTAAATCAACATTAAAAATAAGTAAGAATCGTTTTAATTGTACCTAAATATAAAGAATTTACTTCTGGAAGTTATGTTAAAACAAAACATAAAGTAAGCTGATGAATACTAGCACTTTTATTACGTTATATAATTATATCTTAACTTAGGCAATAAAGAAACCAAAAAAAAAATAGTATGAGAGTAATTGGACATGCTTTCTTATAAGGATTTCTTTTCAGTGAGATGACATTCGAATGAGTTACGAAATTGATTGGAATCTTTTCTTCGTTTTTCTGAAGGTCATGGTCACTAAACAATTGAAGACGAGGGTAATAACGACCCGTTAGACAGATTGTGGAATGATCTTGAAGTACAGAGCATTTATTATTGTATTTAATCATTCGAGTTATTAATCAGATGCAAGAAGTATACCGAGTGAACCATATTTATAGGATCTATTGTTTTTAACATCAAAATGTGTGTGTGTGTCTTGCCGCCTTAATTTATACCACATAAGCCAACATCAATGAGACAAAATATCTGGTCAGTAAAAATTTACAGTATTTATAAATTATACAATTAATGGATCAGGATCATAAACTTATGTTATAGCTTACTATTATATTTACGTGAATAGAATACCAACAGAACTTGTACAATAATTCAGAATTATCACGTAAAAAAGTATAAAATAAATGTATGTTCATTTAATGTCATAAACTTCAGATTTGATATACTGTTCAATAATAAAAGTTTACTTGAAAATGGAAGCTCATTTAAGCGAACCAAATAAATTGATAGTCGTTACTCTCTTTATAATGGCGGAGTCTTCGAAACGCCACAAATCTTGTAGGATATACCAGTAACAGGCTTATGTAATTTAAGATCCTTAACATTAATTTTGGGGGATAATGGTGCTGACGAAAACCTCCATTTATTTTTTGTTGTGATATATCTTTTTTCTTAGTCATATAACATTATTATATTTTTGGAATGTTAATGTATATATTATATTTATTTATTTATTATACTTTTATATCATACAATATTACAAATGATAAGCTGATGAATCTAGCTAGCTATCTTAAGCGGATAGTAGCGACACGATAGTTCAGTTGGCGAAGTTACGGAACGGTATTCCGGAAATCGCAGGTTCTAATTCGTGTTAAGGAATTTTAAATAATAACAACAAGCTTCAACGTGTTTAAATAAAATTTAAATCACATGCCAGTCAATTTAATTATAACAGTACATAAAATATAATCGATATTCAGGCCATATGTCTCTGACCAAACATCAACTTGCTCTTTGGTGGTCAATATATGTAATAATGGTCTGTCCCGAAAACAGATTAATGGTCTCTGTTTCAGGTTTAATTACTGTCTTATACTAATGTATTGTTTATACATTGTTTAATGGTCTTCTCTATTTGTACCCTATTATGTAGCTATTCTTACATAATGTTTAGAAAAGGGAATCTAATTAGAAATAATCATCAATTCTTTAATTTAGATCATCTATTATTGAAACAAAACAAAGCAATACTTTTAGTAACGAAAAACATAAATAAGTATAGGCCACTTCCAAATTATTTTTGTTGAATTATTAAATGTTTGTAATAATAATTATTAGTAAGAATATTTATTCTTTTATGTCAATTTGTAAGAGAATACTCTTACAGTATGATAATAATTTATTTATTTAATAGTAAGGCAATCATTTATTTCTAAAAAGATACGAAAAAGGATATTCTACGAAAATAGATTAAATAAATACTTAGTCTTACATTTTGTATCATATATTTTGAAATTCTTTTTCATTTGTAAAGCTGAGTTTAATAAAGAATGTCTGAATAATAAAGCCTTAACTGAAACAACGTTTGAAAAGGTATATTTCATTAAAATTCATTAGGTTTTTCCACAGAACAGCAAACCCTTGTAGCTGAGGTTTCTATTCTCGTGTATACGATTAAAACGCTACTAGTTAATTAGCATACTGTGGTCGGAGATACATTTTTAAGTCAATGATTTATATTATGTTTTCCTTTAAAAGATTACAAAATCGTGTAAATCTTAAACCTACTTCCAATACCTGGAACGGATATAAGTTAGTTTATTTGATAAATAATTCAAAAGAAACAGGAAAGTCTTTAGTTGAATAAACTAATTTATTCGTTACATTAAAAAATATGGGAGTATATATTTATATAGGTATTATATATTTACGTAGATATTTTTGTACAGTTCTTATAAAGTTATTCTTTTTATTTCTTAATATATCAGGGTATGCTCTGTTGAGATGTATATATCTTAATTATATCACGGAATAGTCATTTACCTCTGTATGTCTGTTAAGTAAGTTGACTTCATATTATATTGTTTGGTGAATCCACCCACGGGACGGATGACGATTGTGTGCGGAGATTGCTTGCAACGGAGATGAAATGTCTGGTTTGGTGTCGGGTTACTAGAATATATTGACCAAAATACATCAAGAAAAGCGGAAGTAGCTTTAATTGTAACGTGTGGTTTTTTGTTTTTTTGGTCTAATGGTGGTACAGTTTTTAGTTTGACACCTTCAGCAGATACTGAATGTCAACAAAAGCTTTCAGAGACCTGGTATCCAAGAAGTTTAATTAGAAAAGTGAGCTAAACAAAATTACAAAGAAACTATTACGAATTGAATATTAAGATTATGTAAAAATAGAGGGAATTTATTTAGGGTGTGTATAGAATGTGTAAGAAGTTTAAAGTAAAATATATTGTTTATAGAAATGGAGATATATATAATAATCTTTGAAATAAACCTGTTATTTTTAAACTATTTTTACACTTTATTCATTTTACTATACATAATTTGTTTTAATATTATATTTTATATTATGAAACCGTTAGTTAAATTAGACATTATATTAAAAAAAAATAGCACTACATTCCAATTGAAGATGGATAAAAATTAGAAAACCATTTTAGTCCTTGTATTTCTGGTGTACAATAATATTTTAAAGGCATTTAAGTAAAATAAAGACATAATAAAAGATAATAACATTTCTTGTAGCCCATAATGCCCCATGTATTACTACTACTAACGACGCCGTGTTAACATTTAAGTAAAGAATTTCAACGTACAAACTAAAGGACTGAAATTGCTTATCAGAGTTTTAGTGTAGTCTGCGACGTCTTAGGGAACACTCGAGGGACTTTATTGTGTTTGTGTAAACTGTTAGGTGGAATTCAATGTACTCGACTACACTTCCAAGGTTCAATTAAATTAAACCTGTAGGGTGTATTTGTGGATCTTATTGGTTTATATATTTTTTCGTATAAAACTAATAACTGCAAAATATATCATTATAAAACTCTATATTTTTTATGTATACTATCTATTTTACTTTTTAATACAAATATAAAACATGAATTATTACTTTGATTTTTTATACTGAAAATTGAATCTATACATTACATGTATTTTTAAGACATGGATAGCTCCCTCATAGTACTATTGTTTTTTTTTTATTTGGTAATATATAAAACTATATATGTCTATCTCTATTTATCTTCTGGTTATTGTGAGGTGCATTAAACGTTCTGTTTAGTTTATTGATTTTAATCATCACTTCACTATACAAAATATTTTGGTTATAATCGTAATTTTGATTAAATATATTAAACATTAGGTCAAATTACTAAGTAAATATATTAGAATTTTTTTTTTGTTATTTTTGGCACTATCGAGAGCCTTATTAAAATTTGTAAGGCATGTAATACTAATCTGCCCTTTCTTATTCTTTGTGCAAATCCTATCACAATAATGATTTTTATTGATATTGTACTCATGTGATAAGGTAACATTGTCACGAACAATATTAAACCGTCATTATGACTAAATGAACACTTATTCGCGGAAAGCTTTATTTTTACGGTTAATATAGATTCTTTGCCGAAAAAATATTTACGATCAGTTATGGAGGAATTCTACTTACAGCAAATATTAGATTCGAATCGTTATCGAAAATACGAACAAAGAAAAGTCTACTCTTTCACAAATTCCATGTAGTTTTGATGTGATTTCACACAAAATTGAACATGAAATTGTTTGTTTACGTATTGCTTTGAGGAAATTGCCTCTTTAGCCATCACATTCCAATCGGCCCATGGAATTTCCCAATCGGCGGGCACGAAAAGGATAAGTTTAATAAAAGCCGAAATCCGATGCATGCGGTCGAACGAGCTTTATGAAGCACTAAACCAGAGGTTCCCAAACTTCTTTCGTCCAACGCCCACTTTGAAAGTCAGTTATTTTGTAACGCCCCCCAATGTTTTTCATCTTAAAAATTGAATAACAGATTAGATTCGTTTCCTTTCTGGTAAAATAAGTCATCTTACCAGAAAGGGCAATAATAATGCAACCTTACAATATTAAAAGTATTTTTGATTTAAAAATTACATTTTATATTGAGCAATAGTAGTACAACTTTTCATAATAAAAAGCATCTTTTATAAAAAGATAACAACAGTTAAGATTGATCAATAGTAATACCACTTTTCACAATTAAAAGTTTTCGTCTTCATCTTCCTGGTTTTCATCCTGATGCATATCAAGGTCTGTTTTCCTGATCAACCTACTCCACTTTGCACGATCTTCGACATCCATCCAGCACTTCCTTGTACGTCCGGGAGATCTCACTCCAGGAACAGATATATCAAGGCTTTTCCATCCGACATATCTCATAGACGGGCGCGCAATGTGGCCATACCATCTCAGGCGTCCATCTTGGACTACTTCGAATGAATGTTTTACGTATGTGGTCAGACCGCGTAACGCCGCACATCCAATTCAACATAATTTCATCCCTCGTCATTTGGTCAGTCATTTCCGTGACTTGAATTTCCTGTGTATGCCGAGATGGTACTGGCAAACATTCGCTGCCGTATATAAGAACCGGTCGGATGACGCTCCTTTTTATCAGCCCCTTGATTTTAGGTTATATTCTGCGATTACAGACTACACCAGTCCAGGCAGCGCTTATCCGGCCTTGGGAATCGTAATCGATGCCTCCAGGCTCGTGCATAACAGATCCAGGTTACCTGAACTTTTCCAACTTAACGGCTGGCTCTGGACCTGTATGGATAGTAGTTGAGTCTGGGCTCCTGCAAGCCATGTACTCGGTCTTCGATATATTTATTTTAAGACCACCGTTCTCAAGCGTACCCCTCCATAGGTTTAACTTACGCTCCAGCTCCGTTCCGTCCGTTCTTTCTGCAACCCTTTATCTGCTGTACATTAACGATCAGCTGAAGCCGGGTATCAGATGAGAGCACAATTGTAGAAAGATATCTGCCAAGTTCTCTAACTAGTAAAGATTAAGTACAGTCTGAAAGAGAAGCCATGGTGCAACGTTTGAATGACAAACTCCAGGCAGTTTCCGCATTGGGCTTTCACCTTGGCTCCCACTTTTCAGAATGTATCCTTGGAATATAGTGACCGGCTTCAGTT
Organism: Napeogenes sylphis; assembly: GCA_959347405.1. Classification (NCBI taxonomy): domain Eukaryota; kingdom Metazoa; phylum Arthropoda; class Insecta; order Lepidoptera; family Nymphalidae; genus Napeogenes; species Napeogenes sylphis. The sequence continues at coordinate 5,143,050 of OY365783.1, forward strand.
GTTAGGCTTGGAGAATTTCAAATTCGGTCGTGTGTGTCACATATATACTGTGGTCACATATATACTGGTGCCGTAAAGTCTCATCTTGCGGTTCTGACCTCAAATGGGAGGCGAGCAAAGACGCTTATAGGTGAACCTGAATAAGTTAAAGTCAACCTCCACAGCCTTGAACACTGGCTTAGAATGACTATCCTCTTAGTATTCTATAGGATACATTTTGGTGAGTGTGCGCAGGAATGACACGACTTAACTTCCCCATCCCTCTTCCTTCCTTCATCACCGGACGTTTCGACGCATGGTGGGTATCCATCCCTACTATGTGAACATTCTTTCTGCCCAAAAGAAGCACTTTACTTCGTCTTTTTTAGTTCTTACAGCGAAGGAATGGAACCACTTGCCTGCGTCGGTATTTCCGTCCGAATAGAGTGAATAGGTTGTTAAGTTAATGCGCCTTACCACCTATGACTACATTACCACTTTCCATCAGGTGGAATGTAGTCAAGCAATAACTAAGTTTGTATAAAGAAAAGGCAATTAGATGATTCTCATCAATGAGTGCTATTTCATCGGCATACATCATCAACCATGGAGACTGATCTTGGATGTGAGCCGAGAGTGAATAAGAACGGACCAAGGGCTGAACCCTGGTGAACCACTACTGTTATCTGGAAGGGTTTGGTGTCGCAAACGGAGGTCCTAACTATAGGAGTCATGATACATATCTCTGATAGTCTCAAAATAAGGATGGATGGATTTCTTTTAATCACAATGTCCACCAGATACACTGACGAGGCACACAGCTAAAAGCCTATTGCAAATTTAAAAAGGTTACGCGCAGAGCTCTTTTTTTTTCTGTATACTTCCTTCAAAGTTCTGAAGCGTCCATAGTACTCGATCTTGGCTGAAATTCACATTGAGACTCAGAGACAGTGTACATTTGGCGGAGCCTGAGGTCGCTCATGTGCACGAAGATCTTCATGGCTCATGACTCATAAGCTTAATGCCCTTATAATTACCATAGTCTTGAACACTGCCTTTTCCCTTGTAAATAGGTGTAATAAAACTATGTTGCCATTGCTTAGGCATCTTTCCAGAGTTCAAAATGTGTTTAAAAAGGTCAGTAAGCGTTTCGTTTCGGTCTTATCGTTTAGCTTTGTTGGTGTGCTCGTACCAACAGAGCTAAACGATATTCAAGCTTCCGATCCGAAGATCGTCAGGTCCTACCATTTTTCCGTTTTTCATACGTCGAAGGCAATCACGAGTTTCGTCAAAGGTTATTAGGGTAAGTCCGAGTTTAGATGGTAGGTCGGGAGGAAGCCCGCACGGATGCTGACTGACTGCTGCATAACGACAAAGCAGCGTGCCCTGAATTTCTGACGCAAAGACATTTTGCGATATCTCGCGTCGCTTCATCTCGAGCCTCGTGCCATTTTAATTATATATTATAAGGTTAATTTAATATATTGTCAAGTTTTATTTATACAATAAACTAGAATATTAATGGTTTATAAATAATTTTAAACTTGTATAACTATTGAAAGAGTATTCTTTGTATTAAATATAGATGAAAAATAAATCAATACGGGCAAAAATACGAATTTGCGACTTGTGCGAAACTGTACCTAGATGGGATGTGTTTCGGTAACCATGTATTTTTCATTTTACATTTATTTAAAATTTAAAAACATTAATAAATGGATGTTGTGTAGTAGAAAATATTATTTTTAGTGAATTTTCAAATATGAATAAGATAAAGTTACAAATCATCTATCGCCCCCCTAAATGATACCAGCGCCCCCCAAATCTTTCTCGGTCTCTTACCGCCCCCCTCTAGGGTTCCAGCGCCCACAAGGGGGCGTTATCGCCCACTTTGGGAAAGACTGCACTAAACTATGTGTAAAATGCTTTAATCGCATAAATAAGTTTCGCCAAATTTTCTAATATTTATAATAATAACACGAAAATATGAGGCTTTTTTATTTTTGTATATTCTTCTTTCTTCTTTTTTTGTAGATTGTTTTGTACCTTAATTCTTACTATAAAAATACTATATTTCGATATTTTATATTGGTTACATACAAAAATAATTTCGTTACACAAAACTTACTTAAGCTTATCTTTACAATTGTTGGCAGATGTCTGGTGTCAAAGCTGTTCGATGTGTGCTCGAAGTCAACCCCTGAACAAATGGAACAGCTTGAGGAGATCAGGATACCCTGGGGTAGTGGGATTGTGGGCTACGTTGCGGAAAGCGGAGAGCCTGTCAACATTCCTGACGCATACAAGGTTAGTTTTAATATATTATGCTTTATAAATTACTAATATTTATCTATTAGGATGACAAGTTATATATTTTAGTGTATTTTCTATGAAACATGTATCTTGAAAACGAAAATTCTATTTCATTTCAAATTAAAAGGACGTTAACATTTCTAAATGAATATTATAACCCTCGAGCCCTGAGGCTGGAGATAGCTAAAAATACACATACAAAAATTGTAATAACATTTCATAATTCACGTCCCAAGTCATAAAAGAGCGAAGTCAGTTTGTAATTATTAGCAGACATGAAAAAAACATTCTCGAATAGTATAGCATGAAAAAACAAACGTTATAATAAATTCTAAGTCGGTCGTAAGTCAAGCAAGATGAATGATGCTAAATTTAATGCCAAGCTTAAGGCTACGGAGAAATTGTCTTTCACATTTTGAGAGGCATTCACTAAAGTGAAAATGATCGACGTATCTATTCAACGATATCAGACTATACACTGTGGTTTCTATATTTCTTAATAGATAATGTTTGTAATGTTGACAATTATATTATTAATTTGAATCGTCATTTTTTTTTGTAATTAAATATTTTATTGATGATTATAAGACTTTCTATAAGCTGTATTATATGGATGAAACAAAAACTTAGTAGTAGGAGTCTTGCTCTCCTGAAAAAGTTGAGAGGCACTGTTCTATTCCTATTACTTTTTTATTTCAGTTATTTTTGTGTTTTTACACACTTTATACAAAATTAAATAAGCTTTTTTATTTGATTTAATTTGATTTTATGTCGATATTGATTGGTTTACTTTATTGTTGTGGATATAATTGTCAGAAGGGACTTGAAACACATAGAATTTTAAAAACCGCGTCACCCCAATATTCGCAAAATTCTTAAAATGACTTTCAGTAAAAATCCGCATTTAAGAGCATTTCAATGCTCAACCCTCTGAATTCCAAAACCATACGCCTATTAAAATAATGTTCACACTGTTCAAGCCAAAAAGCTTTTTTTGTGCTCTTTAAATAAATGTAAGTTTTAATGTGTGGAATAATTCATTAAAGCCAGTAACATCTATCTGGCAGTTTACATGGTTTTGTATTTTACAATTCACGGTATTCATTTGAAGTAATGTTGGTCGTAAAACAAAATTACTGGCTTCTAGTAAAGGAAATATCCTTAACTAGCTGTTGTTCGCGGATTTTCTTGAGTTAATAATGAAGGGCAGTTGATTACTTAGAGATTATAGATTTGAGATTATAGATTTGCGGGCCATGGAGGTGGAGGCGGAGGAGGCCGAGTTCGAGCGCGCACTGAGCGCAAGAAGGGCCTTCAACAGAAGCCGGCTTCACCGAGTAAGGCCAGTGGTAGTAAGGCGACGTCTTCAGAAGAGAAGAAGTCGCCGAAAACATCAAGTGCGGGTCCCGGAAGCTGCCGCCACCGCGGTCTCTTGCAGTTCTCATAAAACTGGAGAGCGAGGCGGCAGCGGTGAGTGTGACGTACGTCCATCTCCTGGGGCGTGCCGCCGAGAAGGTTAATCTCGGCTACATCGGCCTCAGGGATGGGCTGAGGATCCGTCGTTCAGCGACCGGAGCGAGGCTGCTTGAGCTGCCTAAGGACAGTCAAGACCAAGCCGAAGCATTGGTGGCGAAGATTCGCCGAATGCTCGACGGGCTGGTGGATGTTGTCCGGCCTATTCGGCGTGTGGTCGTAAGGCTAAAAGGTCTGCAAGAGTCTGTCTCTCGTGACGATGTCGTTGATGCGATTTGCCGCATCGCTGACTGCCCTGGCGAGGCCCTCCGCGTGGGGGACATCCGTCCTGGTGGCTATGGGGGTATGGGCGTCACCTTTGCCCGACTCCCCATTGATGCGGCAAGGGCGTTAACAAACGCCGAAAGGGTCCTGGTAGGCTGGAGCTCAGCCAGGGTGAAGCTGCTGGAGGCGCAGTCGCGGCGCTGCTACAGGTGCCTGGCACCTGGGCATGTGCGTGCGGCTTGCCCGTCTGCGGTCGACCGCAGCGCCGCCTGTTTCCGGTGCGGTAGTGAGGATCATACACGAGCCACTTGCACCGTAATGTTGCGGTGCGTGGTCTGTGCGGACCGAGGTCTCACAGCAACCCACCTATTGGGGAGCCGAGTGTGCAAGGCTCCGCGAGTTAGAGGATTAGCACCTGGTGCAAAACCCTCGAGTGCGGAGCCCAGCACGGAGCCGGCTGTAGCTATGGTAACATAGTCACATCGAGCTTCAGCGGGGGAGATTGGGAAGGAGAAGGGTTCAGCCCGTTCCTTCCCAGCCGTAGGCCTAGGTGAGAGGAGGAGGGGGAGGGGGACTGCTCTCGCCATTGCACGGGTCTATGACGTATGGGTACACTGGTTGCCCTTATCAGGAGGGGTTTCGCCGGGGCGTCACGGTGAGTGCGAAACTGATCCCGTGGCGTCCCATTGTAGCGATGAGGGCAGCCGTTGGTTTTTTAGTGGGGTGCCTTAAAAATGGCAGCGTTTTCTATGCTGCCGGGTGCCGCACATACCGCCCGGCCATCGCCTTCCTGGCCGGTGTGACGATGCGAAAACGCATTTTTCCAACTATATAAAAAAAAAGACAAACAAAAGTTGGTTACTTAGAGAAGGTAACATAGAGAGGCCCGCTGATATCTTGCTTTGGTGAGAAAATGTGGCTGGTCTGTTTTTCAAAGTGTTTTAAGTATTTTGACCACGTTTTTTGTAAGGAAAAATGTGAAGCAATTCTTTTCCAAATCTATCTTTTTAATAAAATTTATAGAAATTTATACATTTTACGTGAGTGGACAAACTTCCAAATAGGTACAGAAAAGTTCACGGTATTTTCTACTTAAATAAATAAAGAGAACTGTAAAGTATTATATACAGGACTGGAACTACGGCTAACTGAGAGACGCTTTTGGGTTTCACATTGCTTTTAAACACAAAATATGTTTCAAAATGAACGTAAAAAATATAAAGCGGTTTTACGAGCGAACATTAAATAACGACAGTTTCAGAACTTACATTGCCTTCTTAAATAATACGGATGATATAAGTTTTTTCATAATAATACTCATTAGAATTTACAGCTCTCCCTTATGAATACACTGATTTTATATAGAATTCAGAAAAATATTAAAATTTGTTTGAATAGATTCCAAAAAAATTACATAAAATCACAATGTGGTCGTTAAGTTTGGTACGGTTGTGACAATATTCGTTTGATTTGACATAATTTTGTTAGTATGTCCGTTGTAAAAAATCTGGTTTTTATAGTAAAGTCTATTTTGAAGATAGGTACAATGGATAGTTTATAAAAAATTAAAGCAAAAACAAATAATGGTCGCAGCCGACTACACTACAGTGAAGGCAGGAGCAGTAGTAAGAAGTAAAAATAAAAAATGAAATGGATATAAATGTCAATAACAACTTAATTAATTTTAATAACATTGAAGCTGAATTAAATCCAAATTCGTTCTCTTAAAGTTATTGCTCTTCAAGGAGTAGTAGTTTGAGCTACAATTAAACACTGAAGGATTTCTATTCCTAAATGAACACACTTCTAGAGAGTGAGATAGCTAGAATCATCATAGCAGGAATCATTAGCTATCTCATTATCCAGCCAAGAAGAAGGAAGCTTTAAGCTTTATTAGTAAGCTAAAAACACTTCAGACATTCTTTAGGATAAAGGCGAAAACATAAATGAGCTTAAAGTATTATGTTTTTATGTATTAATGTTTGGTCTTGCTTCTCAAATTAAATACTGTTTTGTGACATCCTTCATGCTGACGCAGTATTGAATGTCATCTGCGGCGGTTCCATGGGACTTAGGAATGGATCGTGGACAAAGCCATACAATTCATCAGGTCTATCTCCTCTCCTCTCCGTAAAGAATTCCCCTGTTAGGTCTTTATATCATTTTTGGTATTCTTGAGACAACAAAGAAAGCAGGTTTTATGTTACAAACGTTTTTCAAAGAATATGTAACAATAATACCCAACGCTCCATCGTAATTAAAAATACTTTACCAATATAAAATAATGTAGGTCAAAAGTAATGGATGATATTTATTTACTAATGTTTACCTTATAACAAGGTAAAACAATATTTACTCTATCCGTACACTTATATCAACAGTTACTTTAAGAAAGTAAGTAATAATACTTGCTTTTCACTGTTCAAATATAGCGTAGGCCTAAGATAGTGTTTGGCGAGATTGCTAACATAATAATGTTGAATACTTTTAAACGAACAAGTACTTTTTTCGCCTTATATACTTTCTAAAATACGTAATAGTTTCCCAAAATACCTAATAAATACTGTCTCTACCGAACCTTGGCACTAACTTACCACCCTACTTCCAAGCGTTAAGATACTAAAATGATTTATTTTTTAAGTTCTAATAAATTATACAATCTCTATCAGCGCTAACAAATTTAAAAATAATTATGTTCAAAATCCCTATGTTAATGATTTTCAATTTCTTTTATCTTATTTATATCATTATATACATCATCTAACTAAATATATATCATATTTATCTTAATTAACATATTTGTTTTTGCAAAAAAAACGAATCATACATTTCATAAATGTTTTAAAATAGAACTATCTTCAGAATTAATATAACTTTATCCAGAATAATCCAGGAATATTCAATGTGATCTAGAGCACTTTGGAAGTTGTTATTGTAATTGAAGAAATAAAATAAAATGAAACAAATAATTTATTAAATTACACTAAAAACTTCAAAACGAATTCTCGAGCCGCACAACTTTTTTGTAGTTGTAAAGATGTCTGTGTGTCATGTTTTGACATGTACCATTCATTCATTCACCATAAAACATATATAACAATAAAAAAGTAAGAAATAAAAGTCAACTGTAACATGGATCAGCCTCTCGTGAAATTTTGCTTTAAAAGTTTCGAGAAAATAATTCGAAAAGATCTAGCTTCATGTTGTAGCCTAGACAGATAAAAGTTTTGCCAAGTTAATAATTACTTTAAGTTAGCGTCATTTTTGAAAAAGGATTTGCTCAAAGTTAAAACTTTGTCGGTCTTATTACAAAATGTAATGACATTAAGATATAATTCAAGAAAAGTGAAAATAAATGGTATGAAAATAAATAACTTCTATGAATATTAAGGATATTTAGGACATTTATTTATTGGGAACATAGTGCCGAGAAAATAAATATCCCTATTATGAAGATTTTGAAGAAACGGTTGTATATTTTCAGTAAGTTAATCTTGATTTAGAAATGTTTTGTTTATATAAATGTGGATTTCAATAGTTTACGTTTGCTACATGAAACTTATGAAACAGCATAGTATCCCTAAATATAAAAGCTTTTTGTTTTATGAAGCGGACCATGTAAAAAGTATTTGTGTGAGTCATTTTTTAACTACAAGGTCCATTAAAAGAAGTAGATATATTGGAGAAGAAGCTTTTATGCGTAAGTTCTCCATCATCTTTTATAGATAAAGGTGAAGTTGTATCTTTGTATAGGTATATCTTTTAACGAAAACAACATTATATTATATCTTCTGAACAAGAACTCAATTAAAAATTAACATATATAAGAAATATTATAAAATAGGTAAGTTTAGGAAAGTTTTAAAACATTGTTATCTTTATTTTTCATACATTATATAAAATCAATGTAGTGATTTAAAAATAAATAAATGCTACGTATTTTACAAAATGCCTTCCGACATATAGTTTCTAAATGTGTGAATGTGAGAAAAAGCCATTAATCCAGAAACTTCTAAATTGGAGAGACGTGGATGTGACTGCAAAAAATGTCATAGCATTTATCATCATTTAGTGAATTTAGCTTTGGTTAGTAGAACTCGTATTCATTGTTGGGAAACTGCGGAATTTAAAAAACAATTTATAGTACAGTACGTTCTGGACTAATAGACATCTCTATGTTGCTATGATTAGATTTACAATAGATTTTGTTAGATTAGTAAAAGATTTAGTAAACCTCTTGTAATTAATTACATATGTTTTATATAAAAGAGTTCTTATAATATTATTTTATATAGCAAAAAACTAAATGTTCTCCCAAACCCCAAAACTTACTTATATCGAGGGCTTGAGCAAAATATGGTCAAATTAATTAATCATTTCTCCTGAATTAACATAAATACTTTATATTCTACCATTTGACATTAAAATAACATTTATAAAATTAATACAAAATTAATTTTATAACAACAGTTGAAATTATGAATTTAATTAATGATAATATGAATATTAAAGAATCTAAAACTATTTTTGAATTTCAGATATATTACCATGTCACAATGATAAATATCGGTGATTTTTAAATTATTTGCGAAATACAAGTCTATTGAATATATGATAAACATTAGGAATAAGTGTAAATAAGCTAAAGGTTAATCTTCACTGTTGAAACATATGTAATAGTAAGCGCGGTATATAAATTATTCTCGCAGGCCTCCTGAATAAATGGAGAGCTATCCATCTTCGCACACTTCATGAATTTCGTGATGGAAGTTGCTTTGTTACAAAATTATGTTTCCAAAATTTAAGAGAACCACTTGATTAATATTTGATCTCAAGTGCACGTTGGATCCTAATTCAATTTAATACGAAATATTTAAATTATTATCAGTCACACGAAAACTTAACATCTATCTCTGGATCGAGTTTGTTGAATACATCAAAGGGTGAATTTCATTCGGTTTGTAAATAGATTATTAATTACGGTCATTAAATATTATCAATGTCATCGTTAATTTTACAACTATCTTAGCTCCGCAAATCCATCCGCACGGTCTAGATATTTTATTATCGTTTTTATATTGACCATATTATTTTTTAACAAAAATGTCCTAAAGGACGCATGGATACATACACTCCGTATGAAAATATATACGACAAGGAAGCGAGCTTCCACTGAGATGAGGTATGATAGTATTGCGTGAAAGAAATTAACACATTGCGTGACCCTAAATAATTAGGATACCGGCAGGATGATGATTTGTTTTATTTAAAATATTATTTTATATTGATTTTCTATGTTATTGAGTAAAAAAATAGATAACTAATTCGTCCCAATTTATAAAGATGTATATAGTTATTGTTTGCCGTTTTCAAGGTCTCATCTCCTTAGGATTAATAAATTCATCGCAATCAATATTTCGGGAGCAATATTCGAAATCTGGCCAAGTTCCAAAATCCTGGCCTTGTACTGATTACCCGTTAATTTCGTAGTTTACGTGTCCATGAATTAGGAAAACAATTTGCATATAAATTAAATTCTTATCCAAACTTTTGTTAGTTTTAGAACATTTATGTGAGAATTATAATTTTCCACCGCTCTTATATATTAAAGGTTATAATTAGAATTATGAATTACGCTATTATCGTCTCATTAAGGCTTCTTTCATTTAATTTGTCATTTTCGACATCAAAGTTGCGATTGCGAAATTTAAACGAAATTTCTTACATAATTAATTTATAAGCAATGTTCTACATTTAATTTCTAATATCTTAGTAGATTTCTTTCTCCATTTTTTTTGTTTTTATTATTTTCTTTATTTTTATTGTTCAGACGCTTTATTGTATATTATTAATTTAAGTAGAAGGAATCGTAAAAATATGTCTGCAAGACACTTATTCAGAATTGTTTTATCTGTTACTAAATAAGACAAAGAAAAACGTGATATGCTAAAAACATGGTGTTAATATTGTGGATGTGTTTGTATTATTTAGTAAACAAATTCTGAACATCTCATAATAAATCGACACATATTTATAACGTGTTTTATATTACATTCATTAATCTTTTTAATGATTGAGGATCATTTAAATAATATATAAATTTATGAAAAGCGAGGTACATTAAATAAACTTTTGAATAAAATATTAATCCAATGTTCAAAATGCTGTTATGCTGTTATGAATATAATCTATCGATTTTAAAACGTACAGTAAATAATGACAAGACTATATATTTCACAATAAAAATAAATAATGACGAAACTATATATTTCACAATAAAAAGCAACATGGCGAAAAGGTCACTGATCGTTTTCCATTATTTGATCTTTCAAAGATCGCTCGACAAAAGAAACTTCGGCATTCAAACAACTGTATAAGTAGGGATTCTCGGTTGAATTTACTTTTTACCAACGAGATATATTTTGTTAAGGAAAACTCGTAGATTAATCGGATTACATACGTGTGTATAGTACGGGTTTTATGAAATGGTAAACACAGTGCGAATAGGACTTTCGTCTGGAATTACCCATATAATATAAAAGTAGAAGGAAGTATGTGTTACAAAAAAATATATGGCAATGTATATAATTATACATAGTGTTGTACATTACTTTTTTTATTCGAGTATAAAGTCTAAAAAATTTATGTATATTTTTATAGATCACACTCAACATTTTTTTTAGTATTAAAAATATCAACCTTGGTAATGATATGATTATAGACGAAATATCTAGTAAACATTAGTATTAGGTATTTCATAAGTTTTGTTGTAACAACCGAACACGTGATTGATAGTTCACAATTGGCACCAGAATACATTTGTATTTTATGATCTAAAGTTTATCTGTATATCTTTTGATAAATGTTTTTGTGCAAAAGTTCACTAAAAAACTATATATATACATACAATGGAAAACTTTTTTTTTTGTTTGAAAAATTCTGCTTATTTAATTAATTAACACATTTTGGCATCTGATTTACATGAGTTATTGTTTTCTGAACAAAAAAATCACCTAACAACTGCACAAATAAGCCAGTGACTACGAAAGTAAATATCAATTAGTAGTATAAGAAAAAATCCAATACAATTTTAAAAATTAATATATATGTATTAATATATAATATGACCCTTAAAAGAAATAAAGCTTTGAGGTATATCAAGCAAAACTAATAACATTTCAACTGCCGCTAATATTAAAATGTCAATCAAATGCAGCATGGCATTAACATTCTTCAATTCGTATAACTTCAAACTATAATCTCGTCTTTGGCTTGCGGCCATAGCTTTTCCGCAAATCGCTCTTGTCACAATAATATTCCCTTATTATATTGGTTTATAAATTATATGACACTCTCAGGAACGGAACTTGATATTTAATTATATTTATTGATCGTTCTTGTATTATATTACTAGTACCTACACTAATTTGGCTTCATTAAGTTTAGAATAGTCATGAATAATACTAGAATGACTTGATATCCAGAATACTGAATACTGTTCTGTAAAATAGTTATTTTATGAAACTAGTTTATTTTGTAAAGCTAATATAACTAAAACGAGGCGTACCAGAAGTTTATATCTATTCATTTCCACTAAACTTTCTTAGTTATTAACTTGTAGCGCATCGCAATGTAGTTTCCCTGTACATTAAAGTTTTTGCTTTAGTAAGTTGGAACAGCAATTAAGAGTCCAGCAATGTAGAGGACGCCTGTGGTCTGCGGTCGCCCTGGACTCGGATTACATACGCGTTCTAGTTTCTTATTCAATATGTTCTATTTCTATGTATTAGTCTATTTATAGATAAATTAGTTTACCTCGAATACGGTTATCGGATTTTCTGATGAAAAGGGAATTTAATCTTGATTCTGAGCTATTACAGGTTGAATGAAACAAATTAATGTAATCAGAAATTGTCTACGTTAATTGATTAATATTTTTTATAAACCTAAACTAATCTTTGGTGTTCTTGGAATACTTTCATATATCCTTTCCTATTTCCTTGGTAACTGACCTTTATTTAATATTATCCACGACTTCATAATGCAATACAGGTCAAATAAGTTCTTAGAAGTTAATTACGTCATACAAGGAAGATTGTTTAAATTACTTTAAAAAGTAAATAGTTCACTTGATTATAGATTCCTACTTAGCAACTTACTTATTATACATAACATTTTTAAATTACACTACGAATTATACTATGTCCATACTATATGACTATCGTGATTTCAGATCTCTAATAAGGTGACTTATTTTGCTTAATATCGGCTTATTTTTGTATATTTTTTTTGTATGGTTTTATTAGTTTTAAATAACTCATTAAAACTTTTAAGCATTAAAGTATTATGAGATATATATGTACTTGTTTAAAAAAATGTTGATTATATAAAATTGGTCCACCCATAGTTTGAATGCAGGCTTTTCTTGGTTTATTTGTATTGAAAAGAATGACAATTTTCCCTACAATTATTTACGATGACACAAGGAAACTAAAATGAAATAGTTTTAAACCTAAAGGAGTCATAAGATTAATAGATTTTTACCAACGTAAGAATAATAAGTATATGATATAGGATGTCAGATTGTCAATGTTAGAAGACAAATGACATCTCAAAATAGACAATATAGATTATATTATCGTATCTTTAAATCTAAATCTATAATGATATTGTTACAGGACAAAAGATTCAACCACGATATTGACCAGCAGACTGGCTACAAGACGAGATCACTGCTCTGTATGCCCATCAAGGATATCAGCGGAGAAGTCATTGGCGTTGCTCAGGTATTTTATACAATAATATTGTAGAAAACCCGTTGTTAGAATAATTATGTAATTATATTTATGTATTATGTCCTTTTCTCAACTAATTTCCTGTATAATGATGAAATCTACTACAAAGAAGAAACACCTTAAATATTTAAAAGTATTCTTAAATGTAAATCGGATTTGAAATTGACTATTAATTTGAGCGAAATTTGGGATTATTTAATATTACCTGACGAGTCTGAAATCTCTTGGGACGAAAATAAATTAAAATAAATGTCGACTTCAAATAAATTACTGAATTCAATAAGGTTCGATTAAATGTTTTTGTGTTTTCATTAATACTTGAACCGCTCTCAATACATAACTCGCAAATCAATAACCAATTACTTGGTTAATGTTGTTTTATATTCTCTTATTATTTCGTTTATTTGAAATCTGCATATTGTTTTTCATTCTATATTTATTAAAACATGCTTAACATGGCTACCAATTTTATAGGCAAGTACAAACATATAGGAAAACTTTTGCATAGTTTGCATTTGTTTTCGATACGAACTTTCATTATAGAGTATACCTACATAATTGAAATATAATAAATTTTATATAATTTAGTATTTCGACTGTAGCTTTTCTAGTCATTAAATTATCTACGTGTTATTTGGTATCTTACAGACAAAGAAAACGCTGAAAAATCTTAGTTATATTATTTATTAATGATATTATTGTAACAATAGTAATTAGAAGTTTGTAAAAGATATTCTTTTCTAAAAGGCTTAATTCATAATATTCCATATATATCAATTCGTGTATTGATCAAACGGATACTAATGGTTCTGCTTAAAGTATTTATAAAAGGTTAAAATTTGGAGTTCATAAAAACATTTTTTATAACACTGAAGCGACGCCGCGAGCGTAAAACTATTATTAAATATTAATGTTAGTAAATTTGTATTCTTCAAGAAAATAATAAGCCTCACAAAGAAGCGTGCTAAAGACATGTACGATATGTTTTTTAATGTAATTATTATATATTATTTTAAATTGAAACTGTGAATTTTTACATTATGATAATAATAGCTTTGTCAAAATAAAACAATGTACCATTCTTCACGATATTTAAATAAACACTTATCATGTTTGCTGTAAAAGATAACAACCACATTTACTACCGAAATTGAAGTTAACATATATATACATACATATATATACCTGCTTCATTTGCTTTGAGTGCATTGTGGTTGTATACATACTATATGTACTTATTACATTTTATGTATATTTAAACATATATTAAAAAAATGGAAGCCTTAGTCAATGTTATTATTCTTACTTTTTAGTAGATATTATGAACAAAAAAATATGAAATATAACCTTGCTAATAATACATTTACACGTACGATACAATATAAAAACGTTGTGTTTTCATTTATTTACTTTTTTCTTTGTATTTCGCCATCCCGTAGGAATTTGATAAAATATTTTCTTAGCAAATGTTTACCTTCTAAAAGCCTTCTTATATTTTCAATTTGTGATAAGTGAATAAAATTTCACGTACCTATGTATAAAACATTTTTATATTGATTCTGACTTTCAGGTGATAAACAAACAGAATGATGGTCCATTCACATCATACGATGAGAAGGTCTTCTCGTCATATCTACAGTTTTGTGGTATCGGTCTCCGAAACGCGCAACTATATGAGCGGTCACAGCTGGAAGTGAAGAGGAATCAAGTACTTCTCGACCTGGCGAGAATGGTCTTTGAGGAGCAGAGTACGATAGAACACATGATGCTAAGGATCCTCACACACACTCAAAGCTTAATACGGTGTCAACGAGTGCAGGTCAGTTACTTATATATTTGATAGTTATCTAGTTACATATATATTTATAACATTTATGTTTTTTCTTAATAAATAGTATTTAATAAACTTGATTTAGTATGAAAAAAGGCTTTTGTTGAATGCGAACACAATATTGACCCAGCAATTTAGTTGGATTGACTAATATACTCTAAAGGAGTAACAATTGTTGATAAATATGTATTTTCCGAGCGTGTATTGACTACGAATTTATAAGGAGAATCAAAATATTTTAGGTTTTCCTTGTATTAGCGTTTGATACGTATGAAGTATATGATAGTGTGTCTCTTATTTATTTTTTATTTTTTTTAAGAAAAAACACGAAAGTTAATTTCATTCAATTCGATTTGGCTTACTTAATACTTAGCTTCGCAAGGAGTCTGTTCTTTTCAGATATATAAATCAATACATATGTAAACTGGAGAATTATTTTCTATACATTGTCCTATATTTTACTTAAGCCAAAATCGATATCTTTGATTGTAGGTATACTAATATAAAATATTTATTCATATCCAGCAATATTCACGTTTTTATATTCGTTTTTATATAATTTAATAGTTTTTATTTAAAAGTATTAACCTATTTTCTTTTAGACAATATTTTATGACAGCCTTTTGGGTTGCGTCCAATCGTTTTAAAGCCAATTTTTTTGGGAAACATATACTCTTCTATGTAGCTGGTTCAGAAGTAAAACTAAATAAACAGTAAACAGTAGGGTAGTATAAAATATTTTAGCTTTATGTTGAATGCGGCAGGGTGTCGTTGTTACGACCAGTGAATTACTTATGGCAACTAACTACTTCTAGTCGTGTAAAGTATAAACGTGAATTGACTAGTGACCATACTAAATATTTCCGTGTTTTCATTGTGACTACGACATTAGAGTGTTAGTGTGTTATTTTGTTACGTAGCCAAATATTTATACTACATTGTTGCAATGTATCTACGTAACAGTATTTGTCCATGTTCCAATCAATGTTAATGATTGATGGGTGATTCTTAGCATGTGTTTAAATCGTTTAAGTCACTTGACTCGTCATAATGACTTGATTGTAACAACTGGCGTTGACATTTTAACTTACCTTCCTTACTAAGACAATACCTTGCAAACCCTTCCTGCTTAAAATAAGCTAATGACCGCAATTCGCTACAAACGAAATAGGAAGTTGGCAAAAATTCAAAAATCATAATCCCCTTGACACTTTTAGCATACAAAAGTTGTGCTAGCACATAAACCAGTAAAATACATTACTTTATATTCATTCCTTATTCCTCAGTCTTGAATCTCGTATCGCTCAGGGGTATCTGACTTTATTATAATATCGTCGACATAACTCCGTCTATCCGACGCCGTTAAATTCTATTTAATCGACAGCCTGTAATGATTGAGTCGCTGTAAGTGGCGCCGGAGTCGACGCCATCGCTGATAATGCGCGAACAGTTGAATGCTAATTGAGGTTCTGACTGATGGTGAAAATACTCAGGCTGTATAACTTTAATGGTTTTTTAATTAGAAAATTACACAGTAGGTACTAGTTAAATTTTGTACCTTATATTTATTTCTTGGATTCACTTAATACTTGTCTTGTTCATGTGTCAGAGCAATGGGTTTTCAATTCAATGGACAATTTTGAACCTTGCTGTATGTAGACTTGATGTAAAAATTATTTAGCTGTGATATTAAAAAAACATCCTGCTGTACCTATAAATTATATATTAAATTGCATTTGTTCTGTATCTATTTGTATATTTGGAGCGAGATAAAGTTCATTTGTTAAGTAAATGCTTTTGGCACTTATCGTTACTACACTTGTCTTATACGTATCTAAGAAAGAACAATGAGTCCGAATTTTGGGATGTTGCCAACAATTTCGAATTTAAGAAATACGATAGTGATCCTCTGAAATATAGACAAGAGTGTAAATGTATTTTATTATCTGCGGTTTCTTATTTTTATATTACTTATGTACTACCAATATATCACTATAAAATATATAAAACTTGACCTCTAACCTTTCATATATCCTTCAGTTAGTCTCTTTACGTATTGCGATGTCTATTTTTAAGAATGAGTAGGGAACTATTTGTTATAGTGTCAGTTCGTTCGTTCGACGTACGTCAGGACACGCTTGTTAATTAATTATCACTTTATTGTTTATAAAATGATTTTTTTTATATATATAAGAAATATGAATGAAACTGAACATATCTTTTTTAACTAAATGTTATGCTATCTTCTAATTTCTAGCTTTCAAGTAAATTTAACTTTAAACACATCTATTGGTTTTTATTTGATTTTGATTAACCTATAGTAAGTAGTATACTAGAATATTTATCTTCAATTTATTTAAAATGCATTTTTAGTATATTTGACATATTCTATATGAATATAGCAACAGCAAACAGTTTAGATGAAAGCAATCTTCCTATGCTAATAAAGTTCTTGAGCAGACGGTATATATACGGATAACCGGATCAATGCAAAATATTCGGTATAATGGAGAAACAGGATAGGACTATCCTATATCCAATAAATCGTTTTATCAAAGATAACGAATCTTGAAACAAGAACTAGAACAGATTTTATTTTAAATTTAAAATGAACTAGGTATTGAAATAATCAGATTTACGGCACTTGTTTTTCAAATATTCATTTTTCACTTGATAAAAGCTGCGTCACACGAACATGCCAAATAATTTTTAATATAAAAGAAATTTATTACAAAAGTCAAACCGAAATATTGACGAATACATTAGCTGATATCGGTGTGTAGATAGGACTTTATAGATAACATCTTTTGTATCATACTTGATGTATCAGATAATTGAAAACATCAATCATTCTTATGCCAAGATATGCCAAGATCTGATGTCCATTATACTCTGGCAATAACAAACCAAAATATTAAAATAAACAGTTTGTAATAAAGAACTAACCCATCCCCGCGGTTCTGTCTTCGTAAACAGATGGACACTATTCCACGTTCGGAACATTAGTTCTCGAACCCGGGAACGGAACAGTATTATCCAAGTGCCATGTTCTTGTAAAAGTATGTCCAATATATTGTTATATGTTATTAAAAATGTTTAATACCCACTCTAAAGGTCGAAGTGTCATGTAATAAAACATTACTGAGTAAAGGTTGGTCAGATATGAGAGATTTTTTTAATCAGTTAAAAAAATACATTTAAAAAAAATAACGAACATTTCAAATTGATTATATTATAAAAACATATAAAGTTACAAAATACGTAACATAAGACATGGCTTAAAATTAACATAACAGTACAATAAATATCGATATCAAGTTGACATTTTTCTGCGAATGACGTACATCCGTTAAGTGTAGGCGCGCAACCCCGAAGCAATATTCTATTGGATCATTTTCAAGGAAAACTTAATTATATATGAACAGAAGAAATAATAGAAACTCTCAACTGTGATCGAAGTTGGACCGATTCTTATAAATATGGCTCGAAAGTGTTTTATTGACTTTATTTTACTAATGCTACGGCAGCCTCAATAAATTATAATTACACTCTCATTGAAATACAATTATTTTTATTATTATACAATTTCTTACATAACATATTATATATTTCGTATTTATGTTTGATTGAGATTTTTAATACTACAAAAAGATAAGAAGTATAGTAAGTATAAAGAATATACTTAATATTTAAAAGTAAATATTATTTTAAAGAAACTTTTTCGAATATCAATTAAAATTATAGACTTTTTAGATTTAGCATAGTAACTTTTGGATTAGACCAACTAGGTTAGGTTTATCGGAAATTAAAGCGGCCCTAAGAGGAAATTTTCCGGACCCAATTACACTTGTTTGAAAAGACTCATCGAAATTTAATTTCATTCTTGTAACTTTACAAAGCTCGTTCGACAAACGTCCATTAAAATTCATAGACTTTGTACTTTCATCAAATCATCATACGTTTTGATAGGACACGCTTAGTTAGTTACTTACGCTTAGTTATGTTGTTTCCTGATATTGAATAATATTTCTTACCAACATTCAAATAGGACTTTATATAAGTCAGTCCTCTGTTACGCATGACTGGGTTTTTTATTAATAACAGTAGATGTCTTCTTCTATGCAATTTTCTTATCTATTGTATAAGGTCTTCTCTTACCGGTGTCTAGATTTTTCTGCTTTATTTAACTCAGCTTCCAATTACCAAAGCCAAAAACGCCAATATTCAAAACAATAAACTTTTGTTAATTAATAATTTATTTCTAGTAAGGAGCTATAAAAATATTATATATTTTTAAGTTATTATATATCATTTGGATTCATGGTCAGATAAATTTGCTAATAATATTCAAGATTATATCTAAATACGTATGTCTTAATATTTATCTAGGGATTTTTTTTATAGAACAACGAATGAAATCTGGCTAAGATATGTCATTGACCTGTATTTTAATCAATAGAAAAATTGTGACATTATTATAATGATTTTGTTGAATTTACGAATTTAATATTAATATGAAGTAAGTTGTGACACTGTCAGTGTCAAGTTTATATTCGTCTGAATTCACACAGAGTCGACTATCGCTTGACGTAATAGAATAAAAAAAAATATGCATAGAGGTGTTAATTCTAAATCAGAAAACTACTAGTATTTTTTTAATATAAAAAAGAAAGATAGAAATCAATATTTCCTATGTAATTAATTACAAAAGTATATTTGGTTGTTTCACAGCTCAAACTATTATCTAATAGGTTTTTTTTTCTTATCTATGTATGCATCAATAACCGCTTGATTAGAATATCTCCATAACTTCAGATAATCACATATAAATAATATGATAACAATCTTCAATTTACATTTATTTCCCAAGCTCTGAGATTAAAAGATAATATAAATAATTCATAATAATTATGTCGAATTAACATATACGACAAATGATTCCACATATTTTATCCTGTATTCGTTGCAAAAATATATATTTTTTTTATGAATACAAATTTACCTTGTAGCATTATGCATATATATACTCCACCCCTTTTTTTATCTCTGAAAAATCTTTTATTGACATGTCCGGGCTTTGAAGGGGGAAGTTATTTGGGACTCAAAGAACAACAGAATACCTACTAAAACCTAGCGGATAATATGAGTCTCATATAATTCTTACACAAACGTTATTATTTAAATGTAAGCTTATTATTGCTTCACAATTATATATTTTCAGATTTAATTATAGTAGAATAATTTTCTTTCAGGTACTACTAGTCCACGAGGCGTCAAAGGGTAGTTTTTCCAGAGTGTTCGACCTGGAGGCGGGGGATGATGCAGAGCCTGGAACACCTCGAACATCGCCCTATGAGAGCAGATTTCCCATCAATATCGGTATTACTGGCTACGTCGCTACCACTGGTGAGGTAATTATCATTTGGTATTTATGCTTTTTTTTCCGGGTTAATGTAAGATGAACCAGAGCCCATAGTTATCAATAAAACTGTTTTTTGCCGAAGGGTAAAAGGTAAAGATCTCTTAATAAGTTAAGCATTTGTACACTTTTTTTTCTTGTATTGTATTTTTCTGGTACGTAAATGATTAAAGGAATAAATAAATAATAATTGAATTAATAAAACCATTACTTTAATATATTGTTATAGGAGTCAAAATATAATTAAAGTCTCTTAGTTTTTGTATGCATTGTTTCAAAAGCGGAAAATTTCAAATATGAAAGTCGAGTAAAATTCCTTGGCGCGTTTGAATAGAACATAATGTAGTTAATTGCTGGAACAACATAAACTCTATGTAGGAGTATAATTGTAGAGTTAATTTAAATTTTTATAAAATATATATTGTTATATGTTAAATAAAAACCTATAATAAAAATGTAATATACTTTATTGATAGCTTAGGATTATTATGTTTGTTTGTTTGTTGTGCTCTTAATTATCAAAACCAACTTTAAAACTGTTCTTAAATCTTGATAAAAATTGAAGTTTTTTTTATTATATTTTGTATGAAAAATCGTTTGGATTGACTGACCTTAAGTCTTAACAAACATAATGATATTTCATGATAAACACTCAACTTAAAACCTTAAACACTGGAAGTGAAAACATGTCATAATAAATTATTTTTAACCCCCGACTCAAAAAAGCTTACATGATTCGATACCGTAATTTCTTTATTTGACTAAGTAACTTACTTGCATTTTAATGTCTTCCTTTATTAAGCGGTCCCCCGACGCAACGACTTCAATAAGTACATAATATTAATTTAATTTGTTTTTGTGAGGGTTTTTGTATCGGTGGTTTTTGAAATTTATATTATATTTTTTTTATTTTATATTAAGCGTATTTCTCATTTTATAACGAAATTGCAACCCTACTCAACGAGGAATGCTGCTAGTATATACAAACTTCTCATTCTTTAATAATATGAAGCTGACTGACCTTAATATTGTCCTTATAAAGAAATTTTAAAATTATATAAAACGGTTCAACTTCTGTATATAGCCCCATTATAATAATGCAAATCAATACTAAGCCCGAATCTTTTGACATGATATTTATCAACAGACAAACAAACATATTCCTTTTTATACTAGGTTGACAGCCATTCTCACTCTGACATTCTGACTGATTGTCAAGCTAGTGAGGTCACAATTTATTCTAGAATTTGCATTTTTATTAACTAACAGTTTAACAGAGTTTCACTTCCGAATCGAGCCTACCGCTCGACTAATGTAAACAAAAAACGCAAGCCAGCTTAACTCAATGCAAACCATTGATAATCATTTTTGGTTGATTATTTTGTTTAAAAACACTCACCAGAACTACAGCAACCGATAAATAATCGAATAATAACCGAAAAGAAAATAATCAAATCGATTTAATTACAGAAGAGTTCGATGACCTAGAATGCAAATACATGCATGCACCAAACAATACAGAGCTTCGCTCCTTACTCGCTCAATTACTAATAACATTTAAACTCACAGACAGTGAATATAGCTGATGCCTATATGGACCCCCGGTTCGATCCGTCCGTAGATGAAGGAGCTGGCTTCAAACATAACACCATCCTGTGCATGGCCATCAAGAATTCTGAAGGAAGGATTATTGGTGTTATACAGGTAGGTCAATTATTTATATTTTATTTCAGATATATTTTTTATAAATACGATAAACATTTATAAATATTTACATATAAGAAAAATAAGTGTAAAAATATAAGTAAAAATATCTTATTTTTCTTATATACAAAACTCTATTAAAAAAACGTAACATGAAAAAGGTTTTTAATGATGCTTTTTTTAAACATTTTTAACAACATTGTTAAATAAAATGGATACAATTCTATTCTATTCTTCAGATATGTTGACAAGTTTAAATAGTTTAATTGAATTGTAAATAATTAAGAAAATTAATTGTCTTTATAAAAGCTACATAATTATTTTTCTACGGCATATTATATTTATCAATATTTATTCGTTAGGAACGCATTATCCAATATACATCATTAAAATAATTCTTTTTGTAATGTACTAGTAGAATTGTAATTATAATTATTTTTATATAGATTGATAAAAAGCATGTTAACTTTTGGAAAAAACCGCTAACCTTTATTTCGAACAAGAGTTTATCGGCTTGTACTAAAACAAGTACATTAACAAAACGAGATAACATTAACAAAAAATAATATATTTTAGTGAACGAATAAAAAAGACGACTTTATTAAGAAAGTACACCTAGAATGTTAATATTTTTGAATAATATCTTGAATAAATGAATTTTTTACGTAATAAAATACGTGGATATAAAATACGTATTGCGCATTGCGGGGATATGCGACATCGTAAATGCGTACGAAACGTACACTTGCGGGTGGCAGGACTACAAGTGTATAGATAATGCATAGTGCTCTTAACAAGATAAGCTTTTTGAAACTACTGTAAACATTAGATAATAATAATTGAGTATACTTTATTGATGGACAGCATTTTATATTTTAACATTTATCTTTTAAAAAGATTGTATTCCCAACATTAATTTTTATTTGGTTACAATGGATATTTTCTATTCTTGGAAACTTTGAGATAAACTTAGGTAAAATTTTAGATACAGTAATGATGGCAGGCTGTTTACGGTGAGGTTGTTTGATACGTAGGTAGGCTCACCAATTAACTTGAAGGCGGAAATTAACGCTTCGGGTTTCAAAAGCTTTGTAACGATTTTTTAATTAACGCCCACAGAATGTTTGAGTATTTTTTGTGGAGTGAATTCTATTCGTTGGTAAATTTTTTTATGCACTTTTGTTAATGAATTCTCGTACACAGATAAATTCGACCTCCTTACGATGTTGTAAATATTAACAAGTTTTATTCATATTACTATTATTTCCATAATCTTTTTCAGCTCGTTAACAAATTTGACGATCTTCTCTTCACGAAGAATGACGAGAACTTCGTCGAGGCTTTCGCTATTTTCTGTGGCATGGGCATCCACAACACGCACATGTACGAGAAGGCCATCACTGCTATGGCCAAGCAGAGCGTCACTCTGGATGTAAGTGTCTATATATATATATATATCCGAGTCTGTTCGTTAGTTCTACCTCAAAGCTAATGGACGGCTTTCATTGAATCTGGTGCGGCTTGTGACTGATTGTTTGGTCATTATTGGCATTATATACTTTTTATTACGGCAAATTTGTTTACGGGAATATACAAATTGGTTACAATATATGGAATTGTACAGATTTTAGTTATATATTATATATGATGATAGACAGCTTATTATTTGGAGCGGGGTGGGGGTGAGAGAAGGGGGTGTTGGGGGTAGTTGATGAAATCGATTAAACCCAGTCTTTTGTATAGACACTCAATCAATTAGCGATCGTATAAACGCAAATATTGGATTTGTTCGTTTTTAATGTAAACGTTATATAATACAGGCCTTAATAAAGACCGGTCGGACGTTATCCGGTCCGGACGTCTATCGATAAGTAAAAGAGAAAAAAATAATAAAAGAAAGAGAAAAAGAATTACGTAAATTCATCATTGGTTCTTGAGTTATGAGACCAATCACGAACTTATAAATAGGTTATATAAATTATGAAGTATGTACGGCTTTGTGCGAAATATTACTAATCTTAATTCCATTGAATGCTTTTATTACTTCACTAGCTGTGCCTTCGTACGCGTAGATTTCGATTTTGATAAAACCTCCCCTTTGTACTTACAAATGTATGTAAAAACTATAAACCTTCAAACCGGCAAGCAGCAATGGTATGAAAATAAGAGATTATTAACTTCTTTATTTGTTAACCGATTGTTAAAAAAAAAGAAACAAATATAAAGTGAATCCCATAACAATATATTCCCGAAAACTGCATCCAAATCGATTAATCCGTTTCTGAGATTAGCGTGCACAAACATACAGACATATAGACAAATTGAAAAACTATTGTTTTGGGTTCTCTTGCTCTTATAAAGGCCCTCCATGATGTTTTTTTTAATATTTTCCCTGTACAGAAATGGATCAGTGACGATTTTATTATATGTATAGATTGTGGAATATGAGTTGTTTTATGGTTTGTATGATACATTGTATGCAACACGTGTCTTGTTTCAGGTGTTAAGTTACCACGCGTCTGCCTCCTTGGACGACGCACAGCGGTTACGGGTGAGAAAACAAACTTACATATTATATTGTTATATGAAAGATATTGATTTTTAAGAGAGAAACCACGGAGACGTCTTATTAGGACAGTGACATATTAACAAAGATTTTCAAGTTTCATTTCTGTCCTAAATTCATATATATTTAAATGTTGCTTGATTAATTGTATAAAATTTAATTTAAATTTATTTGTACATGAATATATAATAAAATGAAATATTTAAAATAATGTTAATAAATACGTTTTTTATTACAGAGTTTAAGGATACCTTCATCAATCCACTTCAATCTCCATCACCTGGCCTTTGACGACATCGACCTCACAGATGACGACACGCTCAGGGCTTGTCTCAGGATGTTCCTAGATCTAGACTTCGTGGAACGATTCCACATAGACTACAGCGTGCTGTGTCGATGGCTGCTGAGTGTTAAGAAGAATTACCGCAACGTTACTTATCATAACTGGAGACACGCTTTTAATGTTGCGCAGATGATGTTCGCTATCCTGACTGTAAGTTTTAATCTAATTCCCATGTTAATAATTGATCTGCAATCCGCGATTGAAAATTACTTCTTACAAACAAGGTTGCCTCGGTTGTTTGCATTTTTAAGTTAAAAAATGTAGATTATAAATATCGGGTTTTATTTTTTCTACGATTTAAGTACCCATTAATATTATTTATTTCTATAGACCTTAACCAAAGGATGTAGAGTTCAAAATGAACTAATAGTTTGATGTAAACTGAAAATTTCTCAAAATGATATTTAACGGGCACATTATGCTTTAAGGAAACGCAATGGTGGAAGATCTTCGGGGAGCTGGAGTGCCTGGCTCTGATCATAGGCTGCCTGTGCCATGACCTTGACCACCGAGGGACCAATAACTCGTTTCAGATTAAGTAAGTTCTTTTGTTTACTAATATATAATGCTTTTTATCAGGCATTTTGTAGTTTTTTATTTGTGCAATAAAGTATAAAATAAAGAGAGAAAAGAAAGTATTACTGCATTAATTTAATTTGTTATAACATATTTCTCTAGTGGTTCTTCAACACAAATCAACTTTTACCGATGATACCTAACATTAATGTTATTATTTTAATTATTATTTCCAGGGCGTCATCACCCTTGGCGCAGTTGTATTCTACCTCTACCATGGAACATCATCACTTTGATCAGTGTCTGATGATCCTCAACTCTCCCGGGAACCAAGTGCTGGCAAATCTCTCCTCAGAAGATTACGAGAAGGTCGTCAAAGTTCTCGAAGATGCGATTTTGTCCACCGATCTGGCGGTTTATTTTAGGTAATTTTGGAACCTTATTAATATATACAGGGAACCTTATTAATAATACTTGCATTTACATTAGTTGTCGTAAACACCTGCAAGCATTGTTGACGTTGGTTCTAAATAAAATAATCAATTATTTTAATTATTTTAATAAAAAGAGGATGCCGAATACAATGTGGGTGTCTTCAAGAGAAGAGGAATAGGTAGCTAGGTTAGTGCGCCTTACCACCTATGACTAAATATTCAATTGTTACCGTCTGGTACAGCGGCAGCATTGCCTTGAATTGACAGGTCTTGAATTTCACCCTGAACATCATCACCTTTTTATTTATAACTATCCGGATGTAACCGGTTATGTAAACGTAAGGTCATCTGTAGCTTCAAGGGCCTGCACAGCTCGGTTGCTATCATAGGTATGACAAGATCTGTAACAAAATATTTTTTTTACTTATATTAAAATAAGCGGAAAGATGACGGAACCCATCAGGGTATACACTGATACCAAAGCTATGCAACAACACGCAAGTCATAGTAAATATTGAAAGAAAACAAAGTAATGAAATGTTTATTATTGGTGTCCCCTCAGCAAGCGCGCGTCGTTCCTGGAGCTGGTGTCTGCGGAGGGCGCTGGTGCGCTGTGGGGCGAGTGCGGGCGGCGCCGCGCGCTGCTGCGGGCCATGTCCATGACGGCGTGTGACCTGGCCGCCATCACCAAGCCCTGGCCGGTGGAGCGCCGCGTGGCCGCACTAGTCGCCGGAGAGTTCTTCCGCCAGGGAGACCTGGAGAGACAGAATCTTAATCTCACGCCCATTGTGAGTTTTATATATGTATATATATATATTTTATTTAATAAAACTTTCCATGTATAACAATTGCGAAATTGGTAGCGTTAATGCCTTAACAATACCTATTGATAATAACCTATTAATTGAAACAGTGTACTGAAAAAAAAAGTTTTTTTTTAATTGACTATTAAATTTTGTTTTCTCTGGGCAGATTATCGAAAGAATTTTGCCGAATAAATGAATAAATAAAGAAATGAATCCTCGAAAAAAGTTTTACATGTTTTTAATCATAAAATCTAAGATGATAGTTTTAGAATGAAATCATTCTATTGTAAAAAGTTACTGCACATTAAAATATATTTATAAGTACATAAATCAAAAGAGATAGATCATAGTAGTTTCTTTAAACCAAGAAGTGCACCATATATAAGAATGTTTATAATTATTTTTATTTTGTTTTCAGGACATAATGAATCGCGACAAGGAAGACCAGCTACCTGCTATGCAGGTGAAGTTTATCGACTCCATCTGTCTCCCAATATATGAGGTAAAATATGACATAAAAACAGTTTTAAACTTAATCACATTAATAACTCACAACTTATAAATATAAAACCTTGCTTTTTGGGTTATCTTTTCCTCAACAAAACCACAAAGTAGATTGATATAAATCTTTTCCATCGTGCTTTCAGGCATTTGCAGTATTATCACCAGCGCTGCAGCCAATGTTGGACAGAGTGAAGTCAAACCGAGCGCATTGGATCGAACTCTCTGAAACCGACGAAAAGTTCGACTACAGTCTAGATCCAGGTCACATAGATAAAAATGACAAATCCAGCATCAGTTCTCATGTGGATGACACAGATACTTACGAAGGAGACAGCAGTGGGGCAGTGAGCCTTTCCTCAGAGACTAATTCAAAGTATGAGACCCTTGAGAACCCAGTCGTGGGTCTGGTATGCAATAACACTTTAACTCTCCCGAGGGATCCAAAAATTTGTCAAATAAACGATTAGCACGTCAGATTCTTTTGACCAATGGAGTTAGCTTATTTCTTTGCGTGATTGTTATCTGTATTCCTATTGGTCGGTCGTGTGTGTGATATTTGTGTAGTGTAGATGAAATTCGAATTTGAAATTCGATTGCGTTTATTCGAATCCAACGCATTAGTTTTTATACGAATCATTCGTAGCGTTACTTTGTACGTGTATGTAAGTTTTGATTTACTTACCTCATTATATTCCTATGACATGAATGAGCTAGCTGTATCGTTTAGGATACTTACTTGTATATACACAGAAATATCCAATATTTCGAGTGACCACATATTGAAATCGGGGCCTAACTGTCGTGACATTTAGCAAATAAATGACCAAGATACCAAAAATTCTTAGTTAGGTATTGTACTAAATTATTGTTTAATCGATTCCGTGAAATGCAAGCTTTTAGTATTGTGATTATAAAATGCACTAGTGTTATATTTAGTTCTAGTTTAAGTTGAACGTCCAATTCGATCGGATACTTGTATTGTATGTGGACAATAATGTAACGGTTTTTGGTCGCACAATATATTTTTTTTTGTAAATAACTTTTTTTTTAAACAAAATTAACAAATTGTTTGGTAAGTACTTATTATTATGAGTCTTTAACAGTTTTAGTCCACTTCTAGGAACCGCTGCCTCGCGTTTTTTGACAGTTACGGTACCGCATGTCCATTCCAGTTTTTTTTTATCAACCAAATGTATTTTATCATTAACTCAAATAAGTCAATTACAATTGTTAGATACTGTATATATAATACTATGCTCTAAAACGGCGTTATATTACTGGCGTGAAATTGATTTAGCTTGAAAATTTTTTTTAATACATGAAGTTCCCAAGTGTTCCAACCGACCCCACTTTTTACGCTGTTGTCAGACATTGACTTCATAAACATATTACTTCACTTAAAGAATCATTAAGTTTCCCATAAGGACCGTACAGCACCACATGTTGGCATTTCTATTGGTATGGGATTAAATAGTCACTATTTTTATAATCAATAATTTATCAGTGTATATGTATCGTAGTATTAATATACTAGTAAATTACCTTAGTACATTAATTAATATTTTTATATTAAACAGGTAAACAAATTAAGAAAATTTCAGATACTATTATAACATTTTTTTTCATATCCTTTTAATGATAGTACAAAATCTAGATCCCGATTTTAAAATTTGTTATATATGAAAATATATAAGTTGAATACATAAAAACACTATGTACCTTATTAAAACTCTTATTCGATATCTGAAAAAATATTTCTTGTATTCTCCTTATTAAAACAAAATTCTATTTCGTACATTTAAATTTTTACGTAAGAATCTTTCGTGTTAGTTAACAATTTCCTGTTAATATAAGACAATATTATTACCTCGAAGCATCCACTGTTATCCCTATAACTTATGTTTCAAATTTTCTCTCCTCAGGCAGTCTTCCCAATATTCTTCATATCATACGTTGCTCTTAGGTTGAATTAAAACCCAAAGAAAGAACGTGTAATATAAAACTAGATATGCTTGAATTCCGAAAGTTTCTATTCAATGTTAGAATTAATATGTCTCAACACTTCGCCAATCATTATTTTTAAAATGTACAGATAGTTTACCAAACTTATAAATTATCAAATATCCTAAACTTAACTTTTGCCTTTCACATAGGGGCTGTTGTACCTATCAGTATAAAATATCATCTGGAAAACATGAAAAAAAATACGTTAAAAATAGATTTAAAAAAACAGTCAAATTGAAAAAATATACATCGTAAATTAAGAATATGTTTTTTTCTAGTTACAATAGCGTATTACACGAATAGGCATATAGAAATGAAAGAAATAAAAGTACGATAAATTGGGTGCGTAAATTGTGAATTAAAAGATATGTAGTTATATATATAAATATATAAATATTATATGTAGTATGTATACTTCCAACAATATGACCAATTACTATTCCACAATAAAAATATAAATAATTGGAATCATTCTCTCTATACAGATAAAATATTTTCATAAAAAATCTCAAATTACTTGTGGTAATGAAATATGTACAACGTAAATTTTAAGATTGCTGTAAGTATTATTAGAAATAATTAGAAAATTAATAATTGTAATTCACTATGGAGTTGTATGGTGTGTGAATAATATGGAGGTTGTTTTGTTCCAAACAAAAATTTTATTTATTTATGAATAAACAAATTTTCAAATAAATATTGTTTTATTTTTTATAAATTTATATATATATTTTTATTAATAAGTGTTAGTAACAGTCTTTATTTTATAAGTCATTCATTAAAATCTTTGTTTTGTTTTTGTGGAAATAAATAATGACTAGTTATTATCAGAAACTTGTCTGTCTGTTCTGTCTGGGACTCAAGAAGGTGGGGAGCGACGAAGTCTCCAGACTCATACCATTAGCCATCTATCATAGCTTGAACTTTAAAGAAATCTATTCATTCTTAGTTTTATTGTTTTTAGGCCGAAACAATTTGTGCATTTACGTTTGAATTAGAGATTAAAACAGTAGTTTAAAACTAGACTATTTAAGTTATTTGTTATTTACTAACCACGTTATTTTATGTGTATCGTAGGTTCCAGGACTATTAGGTCTAAACGACATTAATTAGCGAAATGGAGTTATTTATATACATATTTAGATGAAAAAATCGATGATTTCTCTAAAATGTAGTTAACCTGGAACCGTATATGTATATGAACCGTATATGTACATGAACCGCATACGTATATGAACCGTATACGTATGCGGCTCATATGCTTATGCGGTTCATGTTTTTATGCGGTTCATATGCGTATGCGATTTATATACGTATGCGGTTCATATGAACATATATGAACCGCATACGTATATAAACCTCATAAGCACAACAACTGCATACGTATATGAACCGCATACGCATATGAACCGCATAACCATATGAACCGCATAACCATATGAACCGCATAACCATATGAACCCCATAACCATATGAAGCGCATACGTAAATGAACCACATACGTAAATGAACCACATACGTAAATGAACCACATACGTAAATGAACCACATACGTAAATGAACCACATACGTAAATGAACCACATACGTAAATGAACCACATACGTAAATGAACCACATACGTAAATGAACCACATACGTAAATGAACCACATACGTAAATGAACCACATACGTAAATGAACCACATACGTAAATGAACCACATACGTAAATGAACCACATACGTAAATGAACCACATACGTAAATGAACCGCATGCGTAAATGAACCGCATGCGTAAATGAACCGCATACGTATACGAACCCTATATGTATATAAACCGCATATAAAAATTTAAATATATATATAAATTTAAATATAAACGTTTTTGTATAAATAATAATGAGGAGCATTAAGCTCGTGATGGTTTTATTTATTTATTATTTATTATAAATATACAGTTTCAAATTCAATTTAAAACTGTATATTTATAAAAAATATACGATTTCTGTCGAATATTTTCCCTCTGCATGTAGTAAGTAGATTTCTTTATAGATAGTAATTACCACTGTAGGAAGTAGTAACCTCTGTTTCTGAATCAAACGAAGTAATTTATAAATCTCTTCTACGAAATAAATTATTATTATTTAACTAATATGATATTTATATAAATCAAATGTTGACTGCACTATATAGGAAATAGATCTAGGTATATAAGTTAGTCATAGCATTACACATTGCCAGAGAATGCTATAGACAATGTGTTTCTGTTGCATTCACACAAAATGAGGAAAATTTACGCTTACACCAGGGTTAGGAACAAGACACAGATATTGGTTTTATTCCATTCTGTTGTCCGTTTTATTCTTTGTTTCTCACAAATAAATCTTAAGGTTTTTGTGGAATTATATAAATGTTACAAATGGCATATTATTTTATACATTATTTACTTTTAGCCACAATTATCAAACAAGTTAAATATATTTTTATTTAGTTTAGTTGTAACATATTTATTTTAAAGAATTCGATTGGTAAAATGTTTCGATGCAGACGCATTTACCAATCGAATTCTGTCGAACCAATAGTTTTATTGGAATGTAAAGATAAAGATAGATAGTGAACGCAAAGTAAACGTTTTGTCTTTTCCTTCGTAAGTAT
Source organism: Napeogenes sylphis (assembly GCA_959347405.1). Taxonomy (NCBI): domain Eukaryota; kingdom Metazoa; phylum Arthropoda; class Insecta; order Lepidoptera; family Nymphalidae; genus Napeogenes; species Napeogenes sylphis. The sequence goes on from OY365783.1 coordinate 5,174,636, forward strand.
AAGTCTATTTACTTCAAAAGATTTTTATTCATAGATTCAATCATAGAGTATTCGGCTCGGCTCTATACTGTTTTATATATTTAATTTATTTTACTTTAAACGGCTGTTTCTGGAATACACAAAGGGACAGTTTACATTGGTGTTTTTTTTTTGTACAAAATTCCCTTCCTGTTTAAATAATTAAAAGCTACATTTTATATTATTCTATCTGGTGGTAAATAGTGGTAGCGTTGTCTACAAGTATAGGCATTGTATATATGAGGAGAGAAGGAAGGAAGGCAGGAGCTGTTCATCCGACACTCCCATTAACCTTACGATAGCCAAATTATTATTATGATTTTTTTATTTTATTGTTCTATTTTCCTATTTATACATGCATACAAACGACTTTTCTGGATTACCAGATCTATCAAAGCACATTCTAATGTTGTTGGCGTGTGAAGCTTACAATCCACCAAGTATTATTTTAATCGCATGTGCATTGGAGTTCTAGGTTTTGATTTCTTAATACAATAGTTTTAATTTTTTAGCAAAAGACGCAAAAGCAAAAGACCATTTTAATAACACCAATCTACAATACATTATATTTGTGTTTTTTTTTCTTTACTGTTAGTGACGTGACTATTTAATAAACTTCGTAAATATAAATATCGGTTATAATTTTTAAACCATACAATTATTACATATTTGTTTTACTTTTTTTTTATATAATCTAGGGCAATGCTTGACTGCATTTCACCTGATGGTAAGTGGAATGTCTTAGGTGGTAAAGCGCATTACCCTATTCAGTCTTCTCTTGAATGTATCCATATTGTATTAACTAGGATAGGATGATAAACCACATGTATATAACATACGTATATACGTATCAGTGTGTAAGTGTATATACAGTTACACACTGATAGTTAAACGCATATATTTAATATTTATCATGTCCTTTTTTCTAATTTATTATAATTAAATTATTATTTTTTTAAACGCCTTCCATAATTTCTCACCATATACAAAGATTAACTGGGAGAGAATGCCATTAGACATTAAGTTCGCCTTTTGTTATTTCAATAAGTATATAAATATATATATATATATATATATATATATATATATATATGTATTTATTTTTATTATTTATTTCCAATCAACATCAACTTCATGTCAAATTCTAAAAATGCCTGTCAGAACTAAAAACAACAAAGTTTTTACTCAGATTTCCTACTTGCAATTGTTGAAAATACAATAAAGGTCAACAAATGAATATTAATATAATATATATAAATATCTTTGCATATTCTAAAAACACAGAATATTTTCGTATCAAGTTAGTGTATTTAATTTTCCACGCCTACTGTGTATTCGTGTGACGAGGAACTATTAGGTAATGCGAAATAAGATTTTCATTTTTGTTTTGAAATAATGTTGTATTAGATTAATATGTTAAAAAAGTGAAAGTATGTTATAACTGGAATTACTGGTTACTTTGACCGCATCATCTGCGATATTTTTATCTCGTCGTTATTTGTGATTGGCCACTTGGCACGAGGCATCAGTGTAGTGACATTGCGTTTTGTTTGATTTTGGTACATCAATTCTGTTTTGAACAAGATTTTTCTATCATATTATACAAGACGTAAGTTTTATTATTTTTTATTTATTATAACAATGCCGTTGGTCGATATAAATAATCCAGCGGTTATAATTTTTCTAATCGAAAACTATGAGAAAGAAAGTCGCTTGAGACTTAATTGGATTCATAAACATTGGGAAAAAATACAGCAAGCTGCGACACTAACCAGAGAACCCACACACTACTTTGAAACAGATGTCATTTCACACAATATGGTAGGTGGTTTAGCAACTATAACAAGAGACCATGTGGTTGCGGGTTACAACAGGCGCAAACAGCCAATACGGGATGCGACTTTTATTCCCGGAGTTAAGGACCTTCGTCACGGTCATTCTATAGTTGATGTTGGGCTTAAAGAAGAAGATGATCCTAGACTCAGCAGACCGGACACAGACCTCACAGTTGACCCTATTATGCGTCCGGTCGATCCAGATTTAACAAAGATTATATACAAGCCTAAACCAGAGTTCGGTAAAGATCAGTACTTAACAAAGCGAGGTAAAATTAGTCCTGAGAAAAAGTACTACTTTGCTGAATGTAACGCTCAGAAATACGGTTGGCGTCTAAAAGATAGTGAGTTACGTCAGAAACCTGTTTATGGTAGGTGCTGGCATCTGACTAAAGCTCTGTGTAGCAGAGTCGGGCCCCAACCAGACCCACCTCATTATAAGCCCTCAGAAATCCCAGGACCAAACAATTGTGCCGGCATTTAGATAGATGGCGTCTTATAATATTTATTGAATTTTATTATTACCCACCCTACAGTAAAACTCTTTGCTGATGAGAAGGGAAGGTTATTTTTAATAATAATTTAAATCGATTTTAAATATATTACTGAATGAAAAGTATAGTTGACTTTTAATCGTCTTGGATTTATTATTATCAGTCATAAATTTATTTAGAAACGCAGTTTATATTCCTTGTATCGTATTCAGTTAATTAGCTGTTATCGTTGTTGCGTGCACAAATGTAGAGTACTGTGAAATCAGTTCAACTGTATTTCCATCAATAACAGTGCGCATGTCGGTCTATTTATATTGCAAACTGTTTAATATTATGAGAAGGAAAGAGAGAAATGATAACCTTAAATTTACGCATGCGTAAAAGAAACTTTAGGGGTGAAATGTGGTGGTGCTTCATGGGAAACTACGGACAGAGTTACATTAGGCCCCGTGTGGGTGCCTATCATACAGTCCTCACTTATTTGAATCTGTGATTTTAATAATAAGCTAGTTTCCTATTTAGATAAAATATAAAGTTTAAAATATTAACTGCAGCTTTAACTATAGTAAATATCGTGTGAAACTGTAATAAAATATTAAATTTAATTGTGATATGTGGATGACAATTTTGCAACATATTTCTTATATAACCCAGTAAGTTTACACGTTTCTTATATTCATAGTAAGTTTACCTAAAAGAAAATATAACGTTATTACATGAAAGGGAAATAATCGACTTATGGAATATTTTAGAACATAATAAATATTAATCATCGACACGTATAAATGAACAAATATATGTAAATATATTCGTTCTATTTAACAGATTCTAGAGTAAAAAAAGAAGTTAATAATGTACTATGAAATAACTAGTAAAATACTAATTGTACAAATTATTTCGAGTTAATGAAATTACCGCAACATTAATTAACAATTACGAAACGAAAGGCCAAGATGGAAGGCTGATTTTCATTTAAAACGTGAAGAAAAGGTAACTGACGATTTCCTTATCAAATATAAATTATAGAAGTAATAGACTAAACATGACTTCTGACTCTGTCTGCTTGGGCTACAGAAGGGCTCATGAGTCCTTATACTTATCACATAATGACTTTAAAAATATTGCTATATTTATTAATAAAACTTCTAAGACAAACATCGTAATATGCCTATAGGTATAGCCTTCCTTGATACACGTGTTATATAAATATTATTTTAAATGTCACGGTACTTCCAAAACTATAAATACCTCGTATTGTATTAATGTTGATTAGTGTTTTTTTATTTTATTCCTATATACAATAGAGTAAATATCACACTCTATTATGTAGTTCTTTAGAACCTTTTTATCAAGTACCTATACTAAATGATGAGTTTATCATAAAACCTACCAGAATACTAACTTTTTTGGTTATGTTCATGACGTCATGCATATAAGGAATGAAGTTCCATTCCAGTATCCAATTTAATTTCAAAATCGATTAAGTGATACTTTGAACCAATTTGGATTTGAACAAGTGTAAAAACGGCTCTGAAATGTTTCATAAAATTTAAATGTTTCTGATTTTTTGGTAATATAAATTGGCATTCTATTAAGATAACTTAATGCGTCGGTAATATTTGTTATTACATGACATGACTTAAGTATAATAATAATAAACATATTATCAGTTTTATTAATATTTAATTTTGACATACAATAAGGCATTTATTTTTGTAAAATAAACTTTTCTCCTCAAATAATATGGTAAGTATATAATTTAGAGCTTATATTATGTATTTTATCCTGGAAGTGAGAAGTCAAGTTGATCGAAAGAGAGAGAAAGAGAGAGAAAGTGAGAGGGGAGAAAGACAGATAGAAATAGAAAGGAGTGAGAGAGAGAGAGAGAGAGAGAGAGAGAGAGAGAGAGAGAGAGAGAGAGAAAGAGGGAGAGGAGAGAGAAAAAGTTGAGTAGACTGCATACTTTTCTTATATAGAAATAACAATATATATTTTTCTATATGTTTTCATAACATTTCACGTTATTTAAGCAAACTAACAAAAACACAATTTATTGTGATATTAAAGCAAATATTTGTTTTTTGTTGTGCTTGTTTTGATACAGAATTGAAAAGTTGTTGACATACGCAGCGGATGTTGAAATTTGATTCCAGATTATTTCATGACTGTGCATTGTCATTGGTATTTATAATAAAACTGTTTCTTTATTTTTGTAAATAGTTTTAATTTTTAACTTCATACAAATAACAATTCAAAGAATTTAATTATTATTAGCGACTAGAAATAACACGTGACCTTATTCAAGATGTGCTCTACAATAGTAGCTAGCTGCCCAATTTTAGTTATGTATCTATTAGTAAAGGTTTCATAAAAATCGATTCATCTGAACAAAGACCTTGAACAAATAGAGAAAAAAAAAACAAAAAATAAAAGTGCGTTTGTGTTGCGATACGAGTTTAAAAAGTTTTTTGTAATAATAAAAAAGCTATAATTTTGTTTATGAAAAAGTATGTCCTATTGTATTAAACTATAAATATGAAATGAAATATTAGTCTTCCTTTTTAGCATAAAATGATGTCTGACAGCTGAAATAATTTGAGTATAGATCACCTGATCGATACTTGGTTTGTATCACATTTTCAAGTCCTACCCTTGTTGAGGATTTTTTTATTGTGTTATTATTAACAAAATAATAAAGCTTAACATGGCTTAAACGATTATAGACAATTTTAAATTAATATTTCAAATATATTTAAATTAAGAAAGTAGTTACTATTTTCTTTATTAAATAATAAAATATAATTGTAATTTATTGACTGGTATGTAAACTTCTATAATTTAAAAAGAACAATGACAGGAGAGATGACAATGTCATCACAGGCTTCGGCCTTCAGAAATGGATGTCTCAGTTCAACGATTTAACGAAAATGTTACATACTGCGACATCAACATCGGTAATCAGTACACTATTTTATTAATTAAACGTAGGTTATATATAGATTGGTAGAAATGTACTATAAATAAAATTATATTTATCAAAATGTAATCTTCATTTTGTGTAATTATTAAGCTATTACAACGTACATTTACGTAACATAGAGAAAACAAAACTATTGTCCCATGTGGAGTCAACGGAAACATAATTTACTTGATAAAATCTAAATTTATTTTTGTAGAACACAAAAATGATAGACCTAATTTAAATGTCCCCTTATTCATGTAAAATGTAGCGTAAGATATGACAATAATATTAGCTTGTGTTATCATATTGCGCAACCTGTGTTCTAGTTTTATAATAAAACTCGTTTAGTGATAACGCTGTTAAATGTTTTGTTTAATAACTGTTCAATTTGTTCAAAGGTTCGCTGATTAAGATTGTGCCCAACTCTACCACAGGATGTCGAAAAGTAAGTACTCTATGTTTATGTATTACATAATTTGTAATTTGTTGTTAGGTTTAAATTACGTTCTATTAAGATAACATTGTTTTTATTTAGCTTGGTTAATATTATAACTATAAATTTATGTCTGCGAAATATGATAGTTTCATGTTATATGAAAAACTATTATGTTGAAATTTGAAGAAGGTAATATGGAATCTCGAAATAGTTCTGTAAATTTTAACATTATATCTGGTGAGGAGGAAAAAAATTGCGATGCCAATTGGCAACTACTTTTGACTAAGATCATATTTATCGTAGATTTGAAGTTCAATTATTTTTAGACTAATAGTTGTAATTAAAAGACCATAAAGCTTTTATAAAATGAGTCGATCATGTAAAAAAACTATAGTAACTCAAGTCCAAACATGCCTTTACAATGTGGGCTCTTTACATTGTTGTATATTTCCAATCATATTTCCGCTCCATCATCACACCAACTTCGTGACAAATTATCCTCAAGTCAGATCAACTTTACAGGTCTTTCAAGGTCTTTGGCGGCTGAGTCAAATTTGAATAGTAAGATTATCTTCAGACAGATTCAGATAAATTAACGATTTATTCTAAATTATTGTAATAATGATAATTAAATCAATTATCATTTGTGCTCTTTAGTGGCTTCACCATCACAGTTTACAACTGCATTTTTAAATTCATATACATTTTTAAAGACAGTTAAAAAAAAACATTGTCAAATATATTATTATAGCATACTTCTTAATCAGAAACTCATCACATTATGATAACTTCTTAAGCCAAATGTTTATTTACATTAAAATATAATAAATGATAAATCCTGGCATTGTACACATCTTACTATTTCAGTTATAATATTTTTTACATTGTTACAATATTTAATAATACATATTAAAATTAATAAATATTGTAACAATTTATCGGCAGTTCTTGGAAAGGTGATACATTTTTCTCGCTTGCTTGGTTTTGATTTATTTTCTATACATGTTAAAAACTTAGATGTTTTCCGAATTATTGTCTGATTTTAGAATATGGTATTTATAAAAAATCAATCCCGCAACGAATGGGGCAGATATCGGCAGGGGCTTATCATCAAGAGGGTCGTTTGACCCTAAAACTTAAAACATAACATGATCTAAAAACTATAAGAACAAATTCAAATAAGTAGGTATAAATTCAACCGCAATGCGGAAGATCAGAAACTTTTATCCTTCCTGTTCCTTTACTTGAAACAAAAATGGCGTCGAATAACATATTTTTAACTACATTCTAAAATACAACAAAATCAATAATATATTAATATTAACTTGTGTTAAAATAAAAAATATGTACTGAAATAAATGACAGTTTCATTTAATAAAAAAACATTTTTATAAATACTTCATTACAATAATTTCAATGCTATACAGCTGGTAATAATACTAGTACTATAATACCAGACGCAAGCCGCTTCGAGCACTATCGATGTTTCCCATGGGTTAACCCAATAAAAAATTCTTGAGGTAAAAGTGAGTCATCGTTTTGGGAAGCAATTCTATGTGAGGGTGCGCTAGTTTTAGTCGCATCGATTATTTTATACTAATCTAGTTACATCTACATTGTAAATCACCGTAAATAAATATGGTCTACCTAAGCATATTATAAAGTAATAACGATGAAAAAGTGTAGGTTAAATATGTATGTATGTAATATTTTCTACGTATTTATGAAATGAAATATAACTTAAAACAATAGTCTTTAAAATTATGATTCGTTTTTATTTGCTCTCGCATCACTCAAAAATAAAACTTACGATTTTGGAGAAATTTAATATGATTATAGGTTATTACCCCGGACAACATCGACAGGACAGGTAAAATCGATGGAAACAGCTGCTGTCTTGATATTAATTTACAATTTATTCTTTTATATTATTCTTTTTATTTTATTTTGTTTTATTACTTTTGAATCGGTAGCTCAAGATGTTATTCCCAGAAAACATGTAAATGAATGAATATACAACGTAGTATCATGTATTGAATAAAAAACAAAATCAAATTTATTAATACAATATAACATTAAATTAAGTTTATAATTTTCATATTCCTTAAAACGAAAATTTTAGGAAAGAAATACGAGTTCAAATTATATAGTTTTATTTATTTATTTATTAATTAAACCAGATTAAGTGCAAAACAAAATCAAAAGGTAAAAATAAGATACATTGGTAGATTATTATCTCTAAAAAGATGTATCTGTATCTGCTGCCAATGAGAATGAAAAAATCTATTGATTTTAATGGGCACTTAAAGTAGTACACTTTACATATGTAATAAAACTGTACACAAATATAATGTTTATAGAATATAGAATATTCGTCTATACTAACATTATAAAGAAGAAATATTTGATTGATTTTTTGTTTGAATTGAATAGGCTTCGAAACTACCGCACGGATTTAAAAAAAACTTTTACCATTAGAATCCTACTCTATCCCTGATGAACATAGGCTATATTTAATAAGAGAAAAAAATTGGATCCGAATTGAATTGAATTGAATTGAAATATCTTCTGGTATAATATAATGATAAAATTCAAAGACAAACCACATATATCAGTTATAATTATATATATATATATTATATATAATAAATATATATGTATTATAACTGAGAGAGATAGTAAAGATTAAATCTTCGTTTGAAAGATAAGATAGATAGTAGTATGATGCTGATATAAATTTATGAATATCAGAATACATTTCCCAATATACTCGAATGAGAAAGGTCACTTTATTAATAAATATTTAAGAATCAATATCAAGTTCAATCGAATACAAAACCAAAACATCCGGACGTTTTTCAACGCCTGTCCATACTAATATAGCAAAGTGCGCACAAACAAAATGTCATTGAAATAACAAAGTTGCTTTTGATTTATAGTTTTAAAGAGTTTATTGATTTAGTACTTAAGTGGTACTTTTAATGATGAATTATAACAAAGAGATTTAAGTGTTAATGTCTGTTTAATTAAGTTTTAATGGTATTTTTAATGTATGAGTACAGGAAATATATTTTATGACTATAATATATAGCGATCACAAATGCATTAAAAAAAAATAAACTAAATCCTCTTATTATGTTATACATAAGAACGAACTATGCCAACTAATATAATATGTTATTATATGAAATGTATGTACATATGTCTAAAAATAATAAAACAATAAGTTTATTAGAGTAAGATTGAAATTATTTATATATTTTCTACGTGATGGTCACTTAAGTAGGTGATTCAGACATCTAAGCTGTAGTTTTTTTGTCTGTATGTCCGTTTGTATGATTGTTTGTTGTCCATGGATGATAGGTAGGTTACTAAAGATACGTTGTTACTATAAGTTCAATAAAGTGTTTTAAATCTAAGTTGACAATAAAAGATATAGTAGGGGTATGCATGTCTTCTTAAAATCTGACCTTTTAGATGTAGATAATTGTAAATCAGCAGCGTGTTGAAGCTTTAAGTGCTGTTGCTAAAGTTTTCCAGCGCTGCCACTTTATGATCTAACTGCGCTCTCTCTCGGATACACAAACTCTCAAATGTATAAAGTACATATATGATAAATAGTTTTGCCAGCGGCTTTGAAAACGCAATATAGTATACTACACGATTCTTGATTTATAGACTATCATTTGCGCCTACTAATTTTAATCACTGTCGGTTAAGCTTTTTTTGATTTTAGAAATTAAGAGTAAAATAAAATTGGGTCAGTGAGTCATGTAACGAAAGTTTATCACAAAATCTTATAAAATAAATAATAATTTATACTTAACCTACAGATCTATATCTGTAGGTTAAATATTGTTATGAATAATGTTTTTAAATTTTTAAACCAGGAGTAGATAATTATGATTATTAATATATTTATTGAGGGTGTTCATAAAAACAATGAGGTACATATCTTGAGTTGAGTGACACCCACATATTAGCATAATAGTAAGTAAAAATACAGTTTCACTATTAAAATGTATGTTAAAGTGCTACATGTATTATATGTAAAAGTATGTGTTTAAAATGTATTGTATGTAAAAGTGCCAAAAGTGTCATCTTTGACTCATAAGTTGTGTAACAGAATCACTTGAATTGCAATTATAGTATCGGTAAATACGAGCACGGGGTCTGTGTGTCATAGCAACCGGCTTCCAACAGCGGAATTAAAATATATGGAAGGGGTATCATTGTCAAGAGCAAATGGTGGGCAATGATCGGATAATTTACGTTATTAAAATAAATACATGGTTGGAACAATTTACAAATTGTTGTTTTTTAACCCCCCACTAAAAAAAGGGGTATCTGTGTATCTGTGTATCTGTGTGTCTGTTTGTGGCAATCTAGCGGCCAAAAGAGTGGACGGATTTGAATGCTGTTTTTTTTAATCGAAAGCTGTGTTTGTCGAGATGGTTCTTAGCTATGATTGGTTAAAATAGAAACAGTCGTCTCTAATATATTGACGTTTTATTGGTGAAAGGTTCTTATTCAATAATTAGCTGATACATTTATAATTTTTGACATTGTCGAAATTTTCACGCGGATCCTTATTTTTTCTCGTATTAAATATAACCTATGTTCATCAGACGGATAATGGAAGATTCTAAAGATAAAATATTATTTTAAATAGGTCTAGTAGTTTCGGAGCCTATTCAATTCAAACAAACAAACAATCAAATCTTTCCTCTTTGTAATATTAGTGATGATGATGATGATTATAAAATATAGCCTATGCGCATCAGGGATAATGTAGGATTCTAATGTCAGTAGTTTCAGAGCCTATTAAATTCTAACAAACAACTGAATACTAAACAACTGAAAATTTGTGTGTCTGTAGGTTCATTTAATACCTACCATTAATAAACCAGTGATATAACTTTAAAAAGCAGAAAAAAACCAAAATTTAAAAACCCCCGATACAAAAAGACCTCTAAAAAGAAAAAATATATATTATTATGTACTTATTTAAGTCGTTCGGTCGGGGGACCGCTTAGTAAAGGTAGAAATTAAAATGCAAGTAAGTTACCAAGACAAATAAAGAAATTACGATAATGAATCATATAATCTAAGTCCTTAATGACTAACTTCATAAAATAGTCACCATTGTCAAATTACGTACAACGATCCCCGACGCGTACGCAACGATTTCAATAAGTACATAATAATATTAACTTTTTTATTTTTAGAGGACTGTGTGTATTTTAATTTTTAATTTATATTAACATAGTGTTGTCGATCTCATAGAGAATCGAATTTGAGACATCACCCAAGCTTCCATAATGCTATACTTGATAACATAACTACTAATAATACTATAAATATCCAGAATTCGGTATTCCTCTTTTGAGGAGACAAATTATAGGTTTTTTTCCCTCATGTCTATTCCACAACACAGATAAGAAAATAAACTGCTTGTAACAAAATGTTATTTATTTTGTTTACATTAATATGTATCATTCATCCTTTTTATCTTGTCTCTCAGATACAGATGATTTTTCTTCTTTTGATAACAGTAAATTCTATCACTCAATACTACTGTTTCTATGTTTTAGAAAAAAAAACTACGCCTTATTTTTTTTTGTTTGAAAAGATATTTAAAGGTTGGTCATTGTATATGTTCTATTTTTACCAATGCATCAAATTTTCTATTTACGGTATTTTACTTAATTAAATCATACATAGCTGCAATATATTTTTTAAATATTTTTTTTGGCAAAAGGGAATTCTGTTTGAAAATTGGAGCGTTTAAGTGGTCAACGCAAAAATAAATAATTGGCGTTAGAAAACTCTTTAATTTTTTAAAATAGTAACCTTATTTTTAAATATATTTGTTATAAAAAAACACCCGTCAGTTAAAATATTCATCAAAATATATATCAAGTACAGCTGCCTGGTATTTGAAATTATATTTTTAAGTAATCTTCTAATTTTATTATTTCCTTTTGCTTCCAACACATTTTAAAATTCCACTTATTTTTTCTTACCACTTTTCCCTGACCAATGTTTTATGCGTACATTCATCTCTACAATAATTTATTTTATTTACTTTTACAGTTTATAATGCGTAGTATACAGTTATCATTGAGAGGCACAAAATTTCGTAGTCGCTATATTATCTTTCATCAAAATGTTATAATTGGAAGTCTGTAATGGCTGTCATAAAATTTTATGTTCGATTGATATTGAAATAATGATAGAAGTAATAAAGTATTTTTTTTATTTATTACCATGTACATTTTAAAACTCCTAGTATATTTCTCCTTGTTCATTATAAGCTCTGATGTATTTTTTATTTTGAATGCTTCTACATAGACGTTTGAAATAAACTAAAAAAGCAATGCCATTCGGATTTATATCTGATACACAATGACATCATAAATATTTTTCTAATTACAAAACGAAAAATTTGCTAGGAATTGCCTTTGTCTCGAAAGTTTTTGTTTGTTTAAAATAAACGATGCTACATCAGGCACTTTTAGAGTTCCTCGCATTCTCATAGAATATATTGCATTGTAGGGTTTTTCGTCGAATGGCAACCAATAATCATTATAATTTAGGTATTATCACGAAATATTTTTTGGACTATATTTACTTGGTTTATGCTCTTATACAATTATAAGGGACTAATAAGCGAAAAGCAATAGTACATTTAACTAGGATTGTTTTTACTGATAGGATCATTTTGGAAATAAAAAGAAAAGATGATAAAACCAAATTCTAAGATAATGAAACGAACCTTTTGTAAATAATGTTAAAAAGAGAGAAATATTTGTTTTATTTTCTTTAACATTTAGATCTAATCTGAAAAATCCCTGATGTCTTTTGTCTAAGCATGCAAAACCAAAAAAATATCCACTACTTAGAAATATTTTGCCATCCAAAAAGCTATGCCGACATCTGCAGCAGACTGTTACTTTTTGTTCTGTCTCTTCGAAAATTTCTAATTCCTTGAACCGACAAACCGAAAACATAAGATGCCAGAGTACGTTGACCTCACAATCGTCAGTCCGGTCCTGGCTCACAAGAGATATGATTCGATAGATAACTGTAAAGATATTTTTTATCGTTGACGAATCGAGGCTATACATTTGATTCGTGATTAAACTATTTTTTTTTGCTCAGAAATGGAATTCACTAGAATCGTCATGTTTTGAATGACAGTGGCCATGAAACAAAGCAAATTACGACTGGATCGTATGAAATCGATACTGTTAACCTTGTGCCTGCTAACAAATAACATTGGTCCCGAAAGAAAATTTGAGTTGAGTAGTTTGTTAACAAAATGGATATTGAATATTATGAGAAATCCGGTTAATTCTACAACGGTGTCGGAAACGGTACATTCTTTATTGTTCTTCCAATCGACGGGTGTTGATGAATTAAAAGTGCAGCTCGTTATGTTAATTAGGTACCTACTTGTATAGTATCTTTTGTTTCCATATGTATAATGTCAACGGTTAGTAAACTGTGTATATTGTAGAGCGATTTAGAATCAAACAATGAACAATGGTCAGTGGATTTTTTGTTCAATTATTAGAAATGTGGGTCAGAAGCATCGCATAACTGGTCATGAGACAACGCGCTGTAAGTTCAATATGTTCGCTTCAATCCATCGCTCATAGAGTAAGGAACAGCAGAAGGTGGCTGGAAAAGTAGAAATTGTTTATGAAAATTTTGTAACCTTACATAATATTATGTTGTTACTGAAATATAATACGGAAATAACATCGATTCATTATTGCAATTGTTTTACAATATGCAAATGCAACTACTTATGCTTTTAACCGATTCGTTTACTTCTCAAATTGTTAGTTTATTCTTAACATATCATAAAAGCAGCAGACGGATGTATGTTTATACGTAGAAGCAGAAAAAGGGGCGGGATAGTAACGTTTTCTACTTTGATGTTAAGAAAACTCAAACAAAAGCCTTTTAACTGTAGCCTCTTTTCTAATATAAGTTAAATTCTTCTTTAATAACCTGTATTCAAAGTACCCTTTGACTTGATAGTTTTTAAATTGTATTCGAATGTCCAAATTATAACAAAACAAGGTTTTTAGGTGTTATAAATAATACGTCTGCTACATTACTCTTTGATAGTAGATATGGCTGACTCCATCTGCTATGTACCGTTACTCGACACAGTAACCGGGAAGGGGAGATTAATGTAACAAATCTGCGCTTGCGCATAAAGGGCGGCATAAACTATGTTCTAATATACTTCAGGGATACTAATATACAGGACCACCGGATTTAAAAAAAAAACTCTTTTCCTTAAAATCTCCATTTTTACTATATTTTAATACCTTAAGTAAATAAATATAGTTAATTACAATCAGTTTGATATTTACAAAATAATTCATTATACACTACAATATGTTTAAAACATATTAAGCAACAAACATTCCGGGCTTTGTTTGTTTCATAATTACGAGTATATATATACATTATTTAACATTTCTTAGATTATAAGGAACTGTATATAATATATTATATTCTAGTATAATAAAGTTTAGATTACTGAAAGTGGGGCAAATTTGCCTTGCCTCGTTCTCTCAACAAAGCTTTAAGTTCGACCGGTTGATAGGTCGTCGACCCCGCAACCTACTGCCTGCTCATGTACAACTATCCATAATAAATTGTTTAATTGTACATAATATAATAATATTATATTATTAATTTGTTAAAATATTCCTTTATTAATTTGTTTTTTGTAATTAAATACATTTTGTTTTCAAGTTTAAAATGATAATTCATTTAATTGTTCTGTACAACTTTATTCATTTATTAATAAAATATGGTATACCTACTCGCCTACTCGACAAAATTACAAATATAAATCTATACATTGCATACTATAATAATAAATATACCATGTAAAGTATAAGTAATATAATAATATATTTAAAGAATCATAAAATATTACGCTTTGTCACGCTAGTTCCGTTAATCTGATATCGTGATTTTAATATTTTGACATTACTCAGGAAAACTTAATACGATTGTTAGCATTTACTTATTCAAACTTGTTGACAGAATAAATTACAATAATGGCGTTAATTTATCATTGTAAATGCACTCTTTACAGCAGAGATAAATTATGCATGCATAAATAACAGTTGAGTCCTCGTCTTTTCCATAATCGTGGACGAAGAAACACACATTATTACAATATTTGTGTCTTCAGTTTTATCGATAAGAGACACAGAGCTAAACAGTACAGCTGGAAAACGTGTATCCGTCAGCATGTTGCATGGATGTAGCTCCTAGAAATGGTAATGCTTTCGCATTCATTGCTTGCATTGAACTGCAGTGGGCAAGTTCAAGGCTGGTCACCTCTCGCTTCCCATTGCATGTGCATACGCATTAATTCACCTCACAAACGCAACTACCACCATTGTCTATCACTCGCGAAGCGGGGTCGGTGACCCCATGAAGGATTAATGACACTATTGTGGGGAGTTATATGGTCTATCCTTTTTTTTTACTGCGTCCACCTGCCAATGTTGCAGTTTATATATTCGCTTCTGCGGGAGAGTATTAAACGTTTTAACATAATTGGGAAATATATTGGCTGTTCTCTTTAAGAGTGCTGTGGAGTTTTATTACATTTGTGGTGTTTATTATTCAGGAAGCTTTTAAACATATTGTTTTATATCTTTTATCTTGACACGTTTTCATAAAAATGTTAAATTCTGTACACAGAGTTTAATTCGTAACGCAGATATACAAAAAGAGAATGAGAATGCTTCCTACATAATTAAGTTTATTTGTTGAAGAATTATAATTGAAATAGCTCACTGTTTCAACATTTTAAAATTGTTTTCGATTTTGCACAAAATTCCAGCATTTAAATATTCATTTTTTAAAATGGAGTATTTTATTAAATGTCGCTTTTTTTCCTTATCTATATAATTACCAGAACATTTTATTGTAAATTAAATTACAGACCTATATTTATTCATTCATAATGCGGTTCGACAATGTTAAATATATGCATTGTAATAATATAATATATTGAGTATCGTAAATCTTTCTAATAGTCACGCAGACGAACAAGGCTACATCTTAATTATCTGTATCTCGGCAGCTCGCTAGCTCTATGGAGCATGTGACATGCATTCTGGACGCGACACAAATACCGCATAACTTGATCCAATGATCGCTTTCTTTCTAAGGCACGATCTCACGCTGGAAGAATATCACGTGGCGTTTGTTTATATATATCATTAGATAAGAACAATCTCGAAATATGTCTGTCTGTCTGCAATGAGTCACATTTAACATAAATATATTTTGAGCCACCATACTGGTATTATATATTGATACATTTTTATAAATGGGTAATTACTTTAGCATGAGTCACATTCCTCATAATTCATTAAATCGTTTAAATCTAGTTTCTAAATTATTTAAAAGTCTTAACCAACATGTCAATATTAAGCAGTGTTTGTAAGAAGCTTAAGACCGTTAATAGACCGGCATAGCGCCAAACGATGCTAATTTACATACTACATTCGCAAAATGTTTTCGCATCTCGTCAGTACCAACGAATGCTCACGCATTGGCGGCTAGGTATCTCTATTTTAGTCAACAACAAATCCACTGGCTCTGTGCCTTTTTAAAGAACAAATTGATTTAATTGTAATGGAACATTTCTATACTACAAATATATTACAATTGACTTCCATTGAGGTTTGTTGTGATGTTTCTTATTTTACGTGTTATATTCGCAACACCTTGGTGCCAATTTATTCGTTCTAGTTCGACGCCCTTGTGCATTGCACTGTTTATTTTGGTGGTTTACGTTCCCATGTGCTGGCAGAGTCAATATTTAGGTTTGTTTCGTCAGAATTACGCCTTAATAACCTAGACCATATGATTATGTCAACAACCTTAATAACATTCTGTACTGATTTGTTTACATAATTATTATATGTCCTTTAATGCAATTCAATTCGTATATGACCTTGTTTTTAAATAAAATTAAGTCTTCAAGACAGCACATGTTTAAAACGCATGAGTTAGGGTTATGGTGTCAATTTAATGAGAAAACAAAGGTCATCAAATCGGATATATGATAGCTATACTTTTTGCTGAAAAAGTTGTTGATTAATTAACTACCTATCTTTAATGTTTCCTATAATAAATTACAGGACATCTACATAAATAATAACATGTGAGTGCACATACGACACAAAATACGCCAGAGGCAAATATTTATGTATTTATTTGAACTTAGCAAAATAACTTTGTATGTCAAAATTTTCACACCTTTTTTGAGTTACCATTGTTATAAGTTTTAGTAAGTGTGCTTTTTTAGAAAAGTTATTGTCATTTCCTAGTGTTTATTATGTCTATAGTTTTCCCATAACTTTTGGGGTTTGTTTAGGGTAGTCATAAACTGACCATCGTTTTATTGAATGTCTACTCTATGGCCCCATTAAATGAATAGTGCTATAGAATTCCACTTTAAGTCTACCATTTGATAGAGGTAACTTATGTCCACTATAAATTTATTTTTAGCAGAAATAAAAGCAATAGTACCTACGTGTGCTTGCTTTATGAGATTTAATCATTTAAAAATCTTTATCATTTATGGGTGTTTCATGACTAAACTTTACAACATGTACGTCACAAACAAACCTCAGTTTATGCCTAAGAAAACAATTTCAATTGTAATGAAACTCGATTTAACGTAACGTATTCTGGAGTCATTAAAAGGCACAAAACGATTAAGGTTTTAATAGTGGAGATATATTCAAACCCAATATGTTCATTTAGATAACATGAATCGTATTTCAGCGACAAGTTACAATCAAATATTAAAATTGTAAATAATGCGCGAAATTTGTTCCAGACGATGAGTCCCTGAGTTATTAATATTATAACCAAAACTTAAACATAGTTTATGACTGAAACTATGTTAAATTCAAATTATAAAATTAATTTTAGTGAATATTGAATTTATTTTCATGACTTATTTTTTTCAACAAGTGTGCTTCTTGATATTTTAGTGTACTGAAATAATAATATAACAGAAATCGTCTTCGTTATCTGACTAAACAGCGCATTGGACGATGTTACTAGTTTCTTTGCACCCAACCTGTTTTTACATTTGCCAACTTTGTGACGAGTAGTGTCATAGTATTTTATGTGTTTGTTCCTATGAAATACATTTGTTATTTTTAACATTTTATTATATATACTTTTCTATTTATTTAACGTAGTATTAAAGCTAGGTTGAATAAATAATACTAAAATATATTTACATAGTTGTTTATTATATATATTACCCACCATTTATATAACCTCGAGTACATTATAGTAATAGTTATGACATCATTCTTGATATAGAAGTAAATTATGTGATCAGCAGGGATAAGTGCAAGCTGACAGTTCGAGATATCTTTTGAATAATTAGTTAAGATAAACTAAGTTCAGTGAATATCCAATAAAGCGTAGTTTCAACATGTGACAAGGCTATTAACATTTAAGAAAATAAACTATTAATTAGTGGAGTGCTAAAGTTGCTTACCCGTGTCAACTTAAAAGAGAGAGGCTAGGCATAGGCTGGGGAGGCAGCGTGCGCTGGGCTCACATTGACGAAGTAGACGGCCGCCGCATCGGCCGCGCGTATAGCCTGCGCCTGCGCACCGTTGCGCTATCCTACCCGAAGATTAAAGTGACAATCAATAACGCCGTGATAAAAACCTTCAGTGTTATTGCGAATTCCATTGGTAATGTCAGTGCGCTGGACTGTCGTAACGATATTTGTTTTTATTGTATAGTCGTACACATGCACTTGAAACTTGAGATTTGAATTTTATGGCGACTCCTTTGGAAGGAAATATTAATACTCGTTTTGTTTTGCCCTTATCTTGCAATAAACGTAATTTATATTTAATATAAGTAAGGAGATGTAAAAAGGTTCTATTTACAAGTATTATTTCCACAATCTCATGTCACATCGCAACGGCTCTTCGTATAATAATGCACTTTATTACTTGAAACGACGTGCAGGTAACCATTATTTTAATAACAACTGTTGTGCACATAAACGACTGCGATCGTGCCTAAGGGGATCACGATGCTACAGAGGAAATTTGATCTTCGTATTTGTGGGTCAAAACGCGACTCTATCGACTTGCTCTATTCTTTCTAAGAATGCGTTTTGTAGAGATATGAATGAAGATAGATACTCCTTGTACTCATTTAAATATGGTTGTTTATTATTAATTTGTGTATGGTCTGTTATTAAGCGAGTGATAAATGACTGCACTATAATCTACTTGAACAAAACAAACGATTTGTGTGTCTGTAGTATGCGTATACCTATTTATATATGTATTATTCAACATTTAAAATGTTCCCTATCATTTGTAAAGAACTAAAGCTTTTATTTTTATATGGTGAAATATAAATGGACTAATCTTCATTACACTAAAACCTTCGTTTCTTATGTCAATCACGATTCAATGGGCTCAAGTCTTTGATGTTTTGGACATTAGGCTTCCCTTAAAGACTACTTGAAGACGAGAAAAAAAGAAAGATCTTCTTTTATAAGACCTCGCTCCCAGATGCTATAATCTTGTATTAGCCTTGAATTAAAATAAACATAAGTTTTTATCTTTTCTGAATTTTTATTCGTTATTAAATAACATTCAACTTAAGGCTATGACATGAACTATTACTCGCATTTAAACCCACTCTGTAGTAATAAATCTCAATTAGTTTATATTAAGTAAGTTAATAATAAGTTTCATACACTTTCTCTAATTGAAAGTCATTACATGTAAAATTTGTGAATAAAGTCATATGGACTCTATATTCTCAGAAGAGCATATATAGATTCGCTCAAGTTGAAAACTTCTCCGAAGCAGTAAACACATCCTGCTGACTTCAGATTATCTTCTCACAAAACTTTAACGACATAAAGAATTATTGTACTACAACACATGTGCGATAGTTATTACTAGGCTATATATATATATATATATATATATATATATATATATATATATATATATATATATATATATATATATATATATATATATATATATATATATATATATATATATATATATATATATATATAGCCTAATAACAAAAAATATTAAAATATTTAAAATATTTCTGTATGTTAAAAATAATAATACTTTATTGAAATTTTAATACTCTTAAAAGTAAAATTAATAATTTATCGATATAACAACAAATCAAAACCCATCTTTCTTAAATTCGCAAAAGTATTAAAATTTAGTTATATTAGAAATTAAAGAACGTTATTACTATGTAAAGTTTTGTGTAATAATGGGAAGATAGGACTATCTGAGGGAAAATAATTTTAAAATACTTTTTAATTTAGTTCTGCAGTAATGAGACTCTCAATCAACTTCGAGCCACATTTAATAGTCGTTGGAATTCCATATCTTATAATACAAAGACAGACATTACTTTATCACCAAATTATATTTTCGTTATCGAAGTATATCATAAGCCGTAAAATAGTCTAAATAAAAAAATAGGGCGTAGTCGCAATGTTTTAATTATTAAGTATGTGATATAAAAAAAACAAAGATGGTACAGACCGTATAGTATATTAAATATATCACAATAATATAGTTCACAAGAGCACTTTGTTCCGTCAGCTGTTAATACCGGTTGGATCAGAAGATAATCGTTTATACTTAGGATCTTAACAAAAGTGACCTTGTCTTACTGATTTGATCTGGGCGTTTTGTTGGCAACAATCATTATTATCCTGTATGTAGAACACATTTAACTTTTTCGAATCGACATTAAAATAAAGATTAATTACTGTTATAATTAGATGGTCAGAAATAGTTTATAATGTAATTTTTTGTAAGATTTCTTAGTTGTTCCTTTACTCATTAGACTTGTAGTATCCGTCTGTTACAAGATCGTTTGTCTGGTATTATGTCGCAATCTGGCGATCTAGTATTTTCTAGATTAATCGTCGTACTTTCTCTCCGTGATAGATGCTTGAAAGTACATTAGGAATGTCCCAGTAAATGTAACATCCAAATTATTATAGCTATTAAATACTTTATAGTATTAATGTTAAATATTTCAATAACATCAATGTCTTGCAACTGTAAGTCATAAGATTGACCGCTGCTGTTTCGATTTGAAGTCAGGAATTATCATTAAAATAATTAATTTCAAGAGAGTTCGTCAAATAATAATAACAACAAGTTAGTGACTGCGTAAATATATGTTTAAGGACGTATAAGTTTGAAAGAAAACAAAAGTATAGTGTCAATATTATTGATAATTTTTTCCTACATAAAATACTATAAAGTCCAACTGGTGGACGTGACTAAGTGTTGGTGTCTCATTTGGTATGCGTAAGCGCAGAACCTAGGAAGTGCAATCATGTAACAGTCGGAAAACCGTGCGCGAATTATTGCTTATGTATTACAAAAGTTACAAAAAATAACCTAAGTTCAGTTTTAATTTTATTACAAAAATATTACATTAAATATGAGATTAACAAACTAATTGTTAGTAATTTTTTTAATTAATATTTTCTGAACCACGAAAAAAATGTTCAACCCTCGAGGTTACCTGTCGTATAATAACGTTTTTGTATAACTCCGTTATTTACCTCTTCATACGATACTATTAACGATTTTAATGGATTTCCTTTGTAGAGTTGATTCACTTTTTTATTAATTGATCTATAGTCACAAAAGCTGTCAAGAAATCTGAGTAGCGCTTAGTTACCTGAGCTATCTAAAATCTTGTTCCGTTCATATCACTTTCCACTAACGGTAGATTTTACTACAAGCGTCATGGCAGAGAAGTAATTATTGCGGTCTCCAAAAACTTCATAGCTCTTTTAACTGTAACCGTGATGCTTTCGGTAAAAAATGGCAGGTGGTGAATTGACGACTATATCAAAACACGACTTGTTCAGGTCGTTGACCTCAAAATAAATTAGCCGGTTGAAAAGTGTGTCAAAATTAAGTGATGTTTGCTGTATTATTTGGACTGTGTAATAATGATCTAATGGTTTTTTTTTGCAATTTGCTTATGATTAATGATGTTAATATTGTTCGATTATTTATCTTAAATGTATTTGATAGAAAGTGAGATCTTAATCTTTTATGATTAATCTTTATAAAAAGGAAGAGAAGTATTATTAAGATTTAGAATTTGCATCTTATTTCGATGCTTAGAAAGTCAAATCTCTTATCGGTGTAACATGTCATCTATCAAAGATTTTGATTCTACGAATTAATCTGTAAATATTACACAAGAGTGACAACACTGAAGACATTAAGTCTATGGTAGAACGAGTTGCCGCAAAATTCCCTATGTTCTTTTATTGCTGGGATCAGATTTGAATACCAGAAGCACCGTTAAGTGTGAATGTTCTGATAGCGTCGGAAACAGCAGGTCTCATTCATTATAATCACAATGGTAACATTTTCGGTGTTTATGAACCGTAACTTATAGGATTTGAATTGTGGATAACTGTGTATTTAAAAGTCCATTGTAGCGGTATATAAAGTGCCCTTTTAGCTTTTAATACTGACATAGTTTAGAAGATTTGGTTATAGTACGATGACTTTTGTTATTAAACATTATGCGTCATAGGTTTTGATAATAATAAAAACACATTTCGGTGAGATTTTACCGCAATATCCAAAACTAGACGCAATTTATAACTTAAGATAAACAAGGTGTGTGTCGAGGTTTAATATGTTCTTACACCCACTACCGCACTTTCGAATTATTAGGTCAAAACGAAACACCGCAGACAAGCGAAGGATTATAAAGCATTGTTAGATTTCAATGGTTTGTTGTTACCATATCCGTTAATCTATGAACTCCAGGTAGTTTGACATGTTTCCTTTTAGCTTAAAGCTTATAATAAATCTTCGTTATCTTATTAGTGACTTGAATAAATTTCGTATTGTATATCGTTGAAGATTTACATATCATTGTAAAAACACACATATTTCATTTGTCTATTGGATTATTGCTTTTGAACGGCTTAGATATTTGGAAAGATATACAAATTATAATTACTTATAGATTGATTTGGAGCTTTTCATCAAGGTTGTTCGCTGTCCTTATATTATTTAAATATTTAAAAATGTATAAAATTGAATAAAAATTGACAGGTTTTATTTATTACCTCGTTTTATTCATATTTCCGTATAAATGAATTGACGGATATGTTAACATTTCCTTAAATTACTCGTTGACATTAAAGTAATTAAAAATCCTTCAGAAATTTCATCGACTTTGTATTGTTTGTAAATCAATACGTTTTATCGACACATTTCGATTTTTTATATATATTTTTTGTAATTTAATGATGTTAGTATATAATTACGTATACGTAATACGTAATACGTATACGTATACGTACGTACGTACGTAATGTTGTAACAAATTCCATGTGTAATATGCTATGCCATCTTCGCTAATGCCGTTCGTCTTACGATTTTCCCATATATGTATATTTAATTTGGCTAAGTTATATAATATACTGTATTTTTGTGAATAATTCAGGATGAATAGGAAATCAAAAAAAAAATTGATTTCGCCTTTTTTACGAACAGAAAATTTAGTGTCTGAATATATTTTATATTATCGTTTGTGATAGGATACTTTATTATACATACTGAATACTCATTGCAGATAAACAAATAAACGATGAAATCAGTAGTTAGATTAGTTTCAGATATCGTTTAATGTTAATGACACTCAGAAGGCCAAAGGCCTCCCACAAATGATTTTATAAAACCTTTTAGTTGTACGGATTCAGTTTCATTTCACAATACATAGCGAATATATTTACGACAATCACGTGTTATCATTTGTTTAAATATTAATGGAATAAGTTAACATTTTTAATAACACAGACGACGGGACGCCTGATATGTAAATAATAAATGAAAAAATGTGTATACAAGCAGTGATAATTTATTAAATATGTGCAACACTGATAATAACATGGGAAGCGGAAAGTTAGGACTTAAAAAGGAAAAAGTGAATATGACGGAGGATAATAAGACAGAGTTTAGTGTTAAAGAAAAATGCCGCAAATTACAGAAGAAACTAAAAAAGACTGACAAAACGAAGACTGAATCCGATTCGAAGGAGAAAACTATTTGGTGGAATCAATGTAGCAGCTGTGAGTAATAGACATATTTTTTTTTGGGATTATTTTTTTGTACGAAATCTAAATTGACATTTATTAAGTGAAAAGGAAAAATCGGTATGTGCAAGCTTAATTGTTATTAATTTATTGAAAAGAAATTATATCGGATTAAATAAAAGGTTACTTGCTTGTATTATTGCAAGACCAAATGGCCCTTGAAGGTCCGTCGCTGGTTACGCTCATTGAATGTACAATGAGGGGAAATTAGATCACCAAGGTTCCGACTTTTGAAATCAACCAAGTACCTCCTGTTATTCAACGACAAATAATCGAGGTCATCGCCACGACCTTAAACGTCGCCTTCAAATTACGGGCATGTGGGCCCTTCTAATAATTAATCAAACTTATTTCAACATTAAGTTGTACGAGATGTACTTTTAGTTTTAATTTCTCTTGAGTAATTTCATGGGAACCTCGCAAACTCAATGTATTGCCTGTATGCAATTTTGATAATTTGAAATATATGGACAGGTTTATGCAAGGATACAACAGTTCTAGTACAAGAAAGATAATTTACGTAATAGTCTTATAAACGTAGTCGTCTATTTTTGCTGCATTTGACTTTTTGCAAATCTATATATACACGTAAAAGTGTGTCAATGGAAAGCGCGAGAGAATCCCGTGAAATCAACTCGCTAACACGGCACCCCAGTACACTTTCTAAACTAGCATACGGTTTATGGTTCAGGAACTAGACTCGACTCTACTTGAAAGTTGTATTGGATATTTCCTTGTGTTCGAAATGATGAGACAGCATGATTTATTGATGCAACGTTGAATTAGATGCGCTAAATTTATCACAAATTGTTTGAAAACATTTTAGTGTTGGTTAGTTTGATAAATGTTTATTGTTTTTACCAATTTAAAATAACAAACCGTATCACAATAATGTACCTTATTATATATTTGAAATTTGTTGTCGATTAAACAAAAAAAAATACATATTTTGATGTGAGTGTAAAAATGTTAGTTTAAAATTTAATAAATATAAATGATTATTGGATAAAACTTATGATATGTAGATGGAATATACTTCATGTTGTATATTTCACGTATATTAAGGTAAACAAAATATCATATTTTCTTGTTTGACAAAAAAAAATTCATGTTCTTTTTCATAGGTGTTCTGCAAAACTTGTTCGCTTTAAAATTAAGGCGGAAAAATGTAAACTAGTATCTCGACAACATATTTATTAATTTTTTCTCTGTTACTCTATCTTCATTAGCAACTCGCGATTGACAGAGAAGGTTGTTAAGATGATCATGATAATCGAAAGTATAGTTCTCGATATATGTCTTATAATATTGTTTAATGGTCTCTCCCATTATCATATCGCCCTTTTTGGACTTACAACTTGTCTGATGATTTGCCATTTTTGATTGTAAAGCAGAAATCGTAAATAGCTTTCGTTGCCAAGCGTCGAAAACTATTGGATTTATGAATTTGATTACATTTATTATACAAATACCGTTAACTTTTATGATTATGTTAAATTTGTTGTCTTTTTTGTTATATTACTTTGTATATGAGAAAATAAAATAAAAACTTTTTCTTTTCATCTTAAAATGTTTTCAAGAGGTCGGAGATGAATTTGTGATAATTTGTAAAAAAAATAAATTTTACAAAGAATATCCATCTTACATGACAAATGTTTATTTGTTTGATTTCTTGAAGGTTTCAAATAAAAGATTAACTTATTGTTTCAGTAAGTGAAATAGACCAATACCTATGGATGGTCGGTGGATCAGCTGGGGCGTTGGCGCTCACAGGTGTAGCAGCAGCTTCCGCCTTCTATCTCAGTACTCGGCCGAAACCAGAAAAACCCTTAGTCACATTACACGAACAAAGTCTTCTGGAACCGGTGAGTTTTATATACAGAACAGATTTTGTAAAAAAAATCCTGCAACAATTTTTTTTTTCAAGATGTTAATATTTTAATTAAAATACCTTTCAAAAAAATTTAAATAAGACGATCTTTTGCTATTTATAACGGTCATATTTTATATTAAATAAGGTAAAAAATAATTTTGAGATTTCAGATTCGATTACTGATATATAAAATAACAGGCGTCTTAAATAATTTTAAAAGGGCAATAACAAAGTACTTAAGCATAGTAGTTAAATTGATATGTATAAGGAAATAAAAAATAAGTAGTGTTTATTGGCAAGTTGTTGCCATGGAGTGTCAGGGGTGTATTTAAAGGTTTAAATTTAAAATTAAATAGTTTTATTATTAGCCCAAGAGATTATAGTGTAAATAACCGATAAAAAATATATTTTCTTTGTCCGATATCCACGAGGTTAATGAATGATAACGGATTAATTATATCTTATGAATGTATTAAATATGTTTTACAAATTGAAATTTTGAAGAATATATTTAATAAAAATATTTTTTTATTTTTCTTTATCATGTTATAATTAACACAAATATGTTTATTAAAAAAAGTAAATAAGTAACATATATATAACCTTGAATCAAAAGTCTTCAGTAAGAATGATTTTTTCTGAATGTCAGTGTAAATGTCCGATCGGAACGCTTTTATAAAATCGCACGTTAGGTTTGATGTATTGATATAAATATTTTATGATGAATGCGGTTATGACTATTCCTAAGGTAGGGTATCAAAGTTCATGATACCCTAAACTGTAAGGCCGGTTTGAATTGGCAAGGCGCATCTTCGAGCGGTATTTTTAACTCATTGTGCCAAGAGCTGCCCAGCCTGCTGCTCTCATGTCAGTGTACAGAACTCTAGCGAAAGTGACGAGCCTTTATCTGACCTCAAGCTTCTGAAAGCTTTATTATAAAAATTTGTGATTAGTGATAAAAGTGAAGAATTCAATCATGGAGTACAATACGGCTTGCCAGTTTTATTAAATAAATATTATAAATGTGATTGCGCAATGAATGACTAACGTATGTTTTTAAGTTAATAAAAGTTACCGTTAATAAGTGATAGACTATTTAAAATGGCATGCTGCGACTTCTGTATCGGGGTTGCCCCCATACGACCTCCCATCAACCTCGCTGATCAGTCTGATTCTCTCAAAGTAAGCAATCTGTACTATAAGATATTAATTAATAGTTGAGAAAAAAACGTTCTGCATACTCAGTTTATTTTTACATTGTTTTTTTTTTAATTTAAAATTTTAGCCTTTAAAAAAAATATTTTCTTCAAAAATAAAATAGTTTGTAATAGAGTTATTTAAAGAAATGAAACGTAAAAAAAAGAATTATTGTATTTTCGAGACATTGTTAATTGTGGTGCGATTGTTGGCAGTGCTCCGCAACATTTAAAGAATCAGGCTTAGTAGCTATCTAATATATGACGAGTACTTATTTTGTATAAGTTATTTTTTTTTAATAATATAAATATAACATTACCAAGAAATATCGACTAATGTGTAATAAATATTAATTAGAATTTGCAAGCACATTTTATTGCGTATGACGTACGCATAAATATAGGTATTTGTGCGTAAGTAGATAAGAGTAGGTAGTAACTCTTTGAATATAATAATGAGTCATTTGTTTAAGAATTAGTAAATCGTTGCATATATAATGCTTTCTTATTTTTTTTTTCCTATATAATTATAAATATTTATTACAAAAAATTCTACAAAATATGTACTTTACAAAACGTAAGAAAAATATTGTCTATGTTTGTTAATTTGCAATATTTGTCGACACTTTATACTAAACAAACTGCAATATTCCTGTTTATAATTTGCTATCTTTAAGATAAAACCTTCTCGACAGAGCCTAATATAGTTTACTGATTTACGAGGTTACGGCTTATAATAAATAATCTAAAATCCTTTTAGATATAGCTCATGAAATATTGCAATCTAATTTGTAGTAGTCTTGAAAATATTTATGTTATATTATTAGACTGTGGTAATAAAGTCCCTAGTATATTTTATATTACCATCAGTCATGGTGTAAATTTGGAAAGCAAAAGCAAATTAGTAATTTCTGTTTGTAATGAAACACACAGACAACATAAAACCGCCGTCAGTTGTCAAAGTAGTTAATTTCGAATGTCATTATTATGTATGAATAGTGTGTGTGTATTTGTGTCATAAATACTAGGTAAATATTATTTAAAATATCTTTTTTTATGTTATTATATGTACGTATCTATGATATTTAACTTTCTTTCTTTCTTTCATTAACTTTTTTTGTTCTTAATTTATATATTTTTTTTTAAATTGCGATTAAATTGAAATGAGTACGGGAATCTAAATACTAATCTTAGATAAACATATTTCACGTGATAGGTAAATATAATAGACTGTAGAATATATTACATTCTAACTTCTAAGTCTAAACAGAAATAAAAAACTTTTTTTCTATAATCCAATAAAAAAATAAGAAGTAAAACCTAGATATTGTTTATAACAAGATTTTAAAATATAGGGAGTATTGACCGTTGTATGTAAAAAAATATTTTGAAACTATAAATAACGATTTTAGTATAAAAAACCCGTAGCAACAAGTTTAAAGTCACATGATTGACCTTTGGGAAAGCACAGCCGCGGTAACGGGTGATCTTCGAATGTTTCTTAAATATTTGGCAAACTATCCAGACGAGTCACGTATTCGCGGACAGTCACGGGACATTAATTGTATTTTTTTTACATTTCACAGTCCAAAAAAATCTTAGAAGGTATTTCGATGAGTAATTAAAGATATTTGACAAGTTAACGCTAATACTGTGTGTTAAAATGTTTGTCCGTCAATCAGAAACTACAGGATGAACGGCTTTATATACTATCTGGCCTTATATACTAATACCTCCGAAAAAACACAGGCTACTTCTCAGGTACTATTTGAAACTAGAGGAAGATGGTGGTGTTACTGTATATTAATATAGTTTTTTAGGGAAAAACTTGTAGTTAAATAATATTTTCTACGCTTGGATTATAATAATTTATTCAACGCAATATCATTTACAAATTTAATCATTGAACTGCTCTACTGAAATCCAATTTCAAAAGCAAATGAAATGTCACTTAATGGATATGACTTCTAGTTTGTAAAATAATATTTGTGCCCAAACTGTGTAATCCTATTTTGGTTTTTTGTTTTTGTTATATAATATTTTATGTAAAAAGTTATGTATGTAAACTGTTGGATTATCAAATAAATAAATATAAAATATAAAAAACAAATTAAACGTTTATTGAAAAACAAAAATTTATATCAGATTAGATACGACTATAATCTAATATTACTTCTAACAACAATATAATTATAACAAATAATCAGTAAGATAAGTCTTTAAAGGAAGTTATTAAATATACATAATAGAATTCTACACACACATACGTATACACATAATTCTTATAATCCAAATAAATAAACATCTCGTGACTTGTCTGATGATCTGCCAAATGTAATATCAATAAGAATAGGCTGATGATGATTGATATTTTATGATTTATACTCTTAAGTATGTATAACAATTAAAACTGTTTAACGATTTATACAAAGTTGCCAATGTACTATTAAATTTAACAATGTTATAGGTTTTATGTGTAATTATCATTTTAAACGGGATTGATCACATATATATTATTTTTAAAGAATACTAAAACTATTTAAAAATTTATTTATATCAGAAAAACAGTAAAGACTATATTAATCCTTTGGTCTGTCTCTACATTATTATTGTTAAAATTTTCAGATAAATATTTTGGCTGTCTGTATGTTCTTCTATAACTCAAAAACGGCATTAACGATATGTATCAAGATATAAATTAGTATGTTGTAAGAACATGTAGATATGCAAATGATAAAATATTTACAATATCGGTAAAATCAAATCTGTAACTTAAATCGTTTTCATTTGTTTTTGATAGCACTTTTATAAACCGAGAAGATTTTAATGTTACTCTTTATTAATAAAATTAAGAGTATCCCTTAAGAAATTAAAAGTAAAACTTTATATTCAATCGTCTAAGAATGAATAAAATTTAAAACACTTTTTTTAAATACCTACTGGTATTTTAAAATACTTTTCTATCTCTTTATTATTATTGAAGTAATTTGTCATTATTAAAGATAAATACAATCTTTAAATGTAACTAAGCCACTAATTATTTTATAAACGTTATATAAATCAGATTTAAATGACCGTGTTTACTGCGGCTGTTACACGGGAGCGTTATGCGGAAACAGCATCAGCCAAACTCCCCACAATGTCAAGTATTTCAGAAATAATTATTTATAGATGCCAGAAAAGAAGCCGACACACAATATGACCTTAAGATATTAAGTTTTTTAAAACTGATTCATAAATATAAATATATTAGCATTTACTTTTAAAATTGGAACGAACAGATACGAAAATAATATGAATGTTCATAAAATTATTACAATCATCTTAATTTATTATAAGATTGTGCTGGCAACTTTTGAACTTTTTGAATTTAGAATTCCCTGTTTAAGAATCCTAGAATATAATAAAATGTGATATACGCGCTTAAAACTTACATTTATGAAACGTTATAGTTTCGATCGTAAAGTTGTTCCTCATTAACGTTTTATAGTTACGATTAAAAATACTTTATTATTTTATTAGTGGCCACTGTAATAATATCGAACTCACCATGTGTTATATCACATGTTATAAATACCCGGTCACCCAACCGCGCATCTGTCGCCATTTTTCTTATTTTTCTTGGAGCGTTGGATTTCCTACTGACCTTGTCTAATATAGATATTAACGGAACATTATTTACAATTTCCCGTTATTACTTCTAGCTTATGTTAATAAACATATATTATTTTTAAAATCAACGAACGTGTTTTGACACTTGTAAAACGTCATTTATAATGTACTTTTCTTAAATAATTATGCAAATCAAATTCAAAAGCTTGAAAGTTTTGTAACCGTGTTGTAGATTTGTAAATTAATTATTTTGGCCGAAAATAATATTTTTATTTATTTTTCTCATTCTTACATATAACCTAATGACTTTTACGGAGATGAATGGATTGTGTGACTGATGACATAATATAAAAGGAGTTGGACAGCGCTGACTAATGACGGTAGTGAATGGAAGAAGAATGTTTTTTGTGTCTACGTACCAAGAGGAATAAGTGCAGGAGAATGATGAAATAGAAAAAACTGTACCTGTGAATGTTACACTCACTAAAAATACTATTTGTATTTAATATATGTCATTGGGTTAACGTTTTGTTATTTGCATAAAATTTTAGTGATTCACTGTTGTTCGAAATAGTGTAAATATCTTATTATTAAATAGCCGGCATCTTATCAATACTTTGGTACTAACGAATACTACTAAGTATTTTCACATTATCGTTAGAAAGATTACACATTATTGCTAATCAGTTAACCTCTTACAAGGTTCAACGAACCCTAAGAGGATATTACGATGTAAAATGTACAAAAGATATATAATAATTAACATGATTGAATACTTTTTAGGGGCCCGAAATGGTTCGTGTATCAAAGTTCTATAAAGAAGCAAAAAATGGTCGTTTTTTACGATATTTGCACGAGGACACTCGCACGCTTTATGAAACTTTTCGACGTGGGGTGAAAGAATCTAGTAAGTATCTAGTGTAATACTTGTCTGTTTGTAACATTTGTAAAATGAGTACAGCGAGACATTGTTCCGCCCGGGGCCCACCTAGTTTCCCTTGTCATTTCCGCTCGTTAGCGATAAACGCGATAATTTACATTAACAAGTTGATGAATATTATTCTGTAATGCTGAGTACAGTTATCATAATTTGTGTTGTCGGAGCGGTCGGGCTACTTGAAGTTGTATTTTTTTATCATATGTGCAATATAAAAAAGAAAAACACCAAAGCAACAATGTTTTTTTACAACTCGTGGAATATTCTGCTAACGTACATATCGATGTAACGATAAGGGCAACATTCTTCGTAATTATAGCTAATGAGTATCATAAAAAGGTTTATATATACTATCTTATATCTTTCAGACAATAATAATATTTTCGTATTCCCCAGATAATGGCAACTGTCTTGGTTGGCGTGAGGGACCAAATAAGCCTTATATGTGGCAGACGTACAATGAGACCCTGCTGCGAGCTAAGAACTTCGGTTCAGGTCTTATATGTCATGGTCTTACCCCGGGACAGGGCACCTTTGTGGGTGAGTGACTTGCATCTATTATGATTAAAAATATATATAACCTTAAACTACATATATATAACACATCCATGTTTTACAGGTATATATGCACAGAATTGTCCAGAGTGGATAATGGCTGAGCAAGCTGCGTATTGTTATTCAATGGTCATTGTCCCATTATATGATACGTTAGGAGCTAACGCATGTGCCTTTATTATTAACCAAAGTAAGTATTATTGATTTGAATTAACGTAAGCTATTTATGATTTTTGTATTAGCCCTGATTTTTGTTTTACCGCACCATTGGCCGAGTGGTTGGCGCAGATGCGTAACGTATCGCGGCTCGATAGGGGCTCCGGTTCGATTCCTGACAGGGACAGACATGTATGAGATTATCATAGATGTCTGTACACCTGGGTTTGGCTGTCTGTTTAAATATATTTAAAGTATTTATAATGTGTATTTCTATGTATTATATTTATATATATCGTTGTCTAATAACACTCTTAACACAAGAAAATAATCAATTTACAAATTACCCTTGTACAGTGATATTATTATTATTATTATTATAAAAATCAAAATAACATTAAAATGATAATCTAACAATTGAATTTAAATTTTAGCTGAAATGTCAGTAGTAGTTTGCGAAGACGACAAGAAAGCCAACCTCCTTCTAGACCAGGCGCCGCGGTGTTTGCGCAAACTGATCACGATAAAGGAGGTCTCGCCTTCGACACACCAAAGGGCAAAGAGCCGTGGTGTAGACATTGTTAAATTCAGCGATGTTGAGATAATGGGCGCCCAGAAAGATCATCCGTGTGTTGTAAGTGTTTTAGATAGTTTATTTAATACCTCCAATAATAATAAATTTAAAGCTGAAACTATGATTAAAGTTTTATCTCATGCCTACGTCACATTTTATCAGCCAATAAATACTTTTACTTTTAGTTTCATATTAAAGAATTAATAACATTTATAATGTTTAAATAATTTAAACCTAATATTTAATAAATAATAAGTTCCTCATCATTCTATAATCCTAATTTTCAGCCACCAAAACCAGATAACCTCTGCACAATTTGCTATACGTCAGGCACAACGGGTATGCCAAAGGGCGTGATGCTGACCCACGAGAATGTAGTGGCGTCTATGTGCAGCGTGACGATGCAACTCGGAGAACATCGCCCCACCAAGAATGATGTCATGATCTCCTTCCTGCCTCTGGCGCATATGCTCGAGCGGTGTTGTGAGGTGAGGGAAAAGACTTGTTTTTTAATATTAGTAATAATAATACTACAGCTACTTTAAGATATCTGAGAAATATTTGCCGATACAATATCAATCAACAATAAAAATTATTGTTGATTAGTTGCCTACTACGATATTAATAATAGATTTCTTTAATTATTTAAGTTATAGATTTTGTCAAACCACATACGACTTTGTGTTTAAATTGAAATTTATTTTCAGTTAAAATTTTTTAATAGGTCTTAGAAATGAAGTAAATCATTTGTCATCAAGAACTTATTGATTTTTAATTTAATATCTGAGCAATCAGATCCATTCATTCATTAAAAATGTTTACAGTTTTAATTTAAATGCTTGGACATATTCCTTATATGATATTGTTTATATTTTACCCTATATTGTACCCTTCATTAAATTGCAAGTACATTTGGAGAAAACGATTAAAGAATTGAAACGAGATTAGTGTATCACCCAATTTCGACAACTCTAATCATAACATAATGATTGAAGTATATAAACGTATCAAAATATATTTTCAGAACGCTCTGTACATGGTCGGTGGAGCTGTAGGGTTCTACAGCGGTGACATCAGAAGATTAGGTGATGATCTGACTGCCCTCAAACCAACGATGATGCCGGCCGTGCCAAGACTTTTGAATAGACTATTCGACAGAGCCCAAAATGAAATATCGAATTCCAAAATCAAAAAGCTACTATTCAACATGGCGTTATCTGCTAAGGAGTCAGAATTGAAAAGGTAAATTATGAACACAATAAAAATACATTTTCTATATTGTTAAGGATGTCTTTTCTAATATCTGGCGTTACTTTTCTACTCTTAACTTATATAGTTACTAACACACTTATATTATTTATATTCAAGGGGTATAATCCGCGGTGATTCTATCTGGGATAAGCTGGTCTTCCGGAAGGTCCGTGAGGGTATGGGCGGGCGGTTACGCATCATCGTCGTCGGATCAGCGCCACTCGCTGGCAATGTTTTAACATTCGCGAGATGTGCTCTTGGATGTCTGGTGAGTAAAGATGTACTTCATCATCATCAACAACTAATCTGTAACAACAAACTAAACTATAGTTCGACTGATCCTCTTTAAACCGTCTTTTTTGTATCCTTTATTAGTCATATACTTTGAAGTAATTATAAACATACATATAAATAGTAAGTGTTAATTAGGGGTTTGTTTTAAGCATTGAGCTATTAGTGATTAAGTTAATGTACCATGGGGTTTATCTTCAAGTTATATAAGTTTTTAAACAGGTACCCACTTTTGAATTATTTACGATATATTTGGATGATATAACCTCTTGACTTAAAGCCAATTCTATTTATCATTATTTATTGAAGGATTCCTCCTCACTGTTATTATTTGAACTCAGTTCCATCAGGCATTATGTTTGTTTGTTTGTTTTGGATTGTTATCGTTTGTTTTGGCTGCAAGGTATATCGACCGTTTGAAAATAAAATGTTTGTGTGTGTAAATATAAAGTATACTCTATATTTTTTATAAACATCGTTTTTATGACGCTCCCAATTAACAGGATCCTCTTTTGTTTTCACTTTAATTTATATTAAAATCAATTTAGTTTTATATAACAATGACATCACCATTTTCTGTAACAGAACCCGTATCTCTTCATTAATTAAGGCTTTAAAAAAAATCCCCCGTGTAATACCAATTATTGAAATATATAAAAATCATTACGAAGCCTTATTTAGATTGTTTGTTTTTTCAGTTTGTTCATATATACAAATTCGAAATGTAGGCCATGATATAACTGTGTTCAAAATACCGAACAAAACCATCTGGGACTTTTTTTGGCGTGTTTGACGGGTTAATATATAGATATGTAAACTTTTGACTTATAACTTAGTTGAGTTGTTTTTAATTATAGATCGTGGAAGGCTACGGTCAAACTGAGTGTACTGCACCCGTGACTCTGACGGTTCAGGGAGATCATGTTCCTGAACACGTAGGGCCTCCTGTCGCTTGCTGTAAAGTGAAGGTACGAAGGACTTGCTTATTGTTATCCTGAATTTATTTATTTATAAAATTACATTAACTAGAGTTTATGACTAACTTTATAGTGTTAGTGAGAAAAACTTGTGAAATCATACGTGGGTAAAATTTTAGAACTCTCTTTCATTTGATAACAATAACAATTATTTTTTATTGCATAATCAGCATATATATACTACATATATAAAAAGAGATATCTTGATAATCTTGACGATACCAATCATTTCCATTATCAACTGCTTCTACTAATAAAACTTTAAATTTTTACTTAAGTCATTCCCAAATGTAACATATCTTTCCTTTACAGTTAGTGGATGTCCCGGAGATGGAGTATTATGCATCCCAGGGTCAGGGTGAAGTGTGCGTGCAAGGTGCTAACGTGTTCAAAGGCTACTTCAAGGAGCCGGAGAAGACCAGACAGGTCATCGACCAGGATGGATGGCATCATACTGGGGATGTTGGAAAGTGGATGCCAGTAAGTGGAATTTTAATGTTAACTGTTTTAGTGATAGTGAGGTTTCTAATTGCCACAATATAACGGATATCTTCGTTTGTATATTACTAGATATGTTCCTTCTCTTGATCGTGTCACTTCTTTTCTCTGGAGAATAAAATATGGGGTTTATTATATTGTTGTGTATATTTATCATTTGATCAAAGTTATAACTGTAACACAACATTTTATTGAATCGGTCGTTACTCCCCCGGTGACACTGTAAAAGCCAACAGGGCTTAAAGTATAGACAGACTCAAAAAAAAAGAATCGGTCGTTTGTCTCTTAAAATCCAGATTTCATAATTTCTTTTTTATAATTGCAGAATGGAACCTTAAAAATCATCGACAGAAGAAAACACATCTTCAAGCTATCACAAGGCGAATATATTGTACCCGAAAAAATTGAAAATATATACATTCGAAGTCAGTACGTTGAACAGGTCTTCGTGCACGGTGAATCATTAAAGGTAATAATAATAATATTTGACATTTAATAAATTTACATATAATTAACTTGGATAATAAAATATAAAAACTAAAGATGGAACTTGACATTGCGTCTGTATGAAGTTAATAAAACAATTGGTAGCAATTATAATGTTTATATTATCTGATATTAACTTGGCTGTAGGACAGCTTTTTATTATCTAAAAACTAAGTACTATATTAAATATCTAACAGACATTTATATACAATAAAATATTTACAGTCATGCGTAGTGGGAGTGGTGGTGCCAGATGTAGATGTGGTGAAGTGTTGGGCGCTGGAGAACGGCATTAAGGGTACATTCTCTGCCCTTTGCGAAGACGAACGCATAAAGAGCATCTTACTTGAAGATATGCTGCAGTGGGGTCGCACTGCCGGCCTTAAAACTTTCGAGCAGGTCATTGACTCTTAATTATTATATCTTACATAATTGATTAAAATCTTTTATTATTTTTGTTTGATTCACTTTGATAATATGAATGTTTTAAACACATGTTTCTGATTGTTTTTATACGTCTACAGGTCAAGGATATATACCTACATCCAGACCCATTCTCAGTACAGAATGGTCTTTTGACACCCACCATGAAAGCAAAACGTCCAGAAATTAGAAACTATTTCAAGCCACAGATCGACGATATGTACAAAAAACTCGAATAACAGAAGCATTCGTTTTATAATTAGTATTACAGTGTTTTTCCTTTAAGTAAAGACATATATCGAAATCAAATTATGTACTGTAATTTAATATGAATAAAAGTGCAGCTGCATGTCTGAAATGAAAATTATCTTATTAGAAAAATGTTTTATTATATAAGAATTATTTGGAACTAAGAAAGTAATAGCCTAATTATTTCCTATCGTTAAAGGTTTGCTTTTAAGAAAAGATTATATATAGCAACTTATATCGCTTCCCGTCACTATTTTTAAAGTTTTTCAAAACAAACGTTAACTCGCCCACCCAGTGTTGTTTTTCATATTTTTTTAGAAATTGCTTTTAAATTAAATATTTAAAATATAGTATATCTGACCTTGTAATTTTCGAGTAGAAGGTGTGATGGTTATATTTTGTCATAAGAGTCAAATATTATAACATTAAGACAATTTATACAAATTTTTAATATTTCTATAACTCTGAAGCTTTTAACTTTTCACACCTAATACTGTATGCAAATTGGTTTTAAAATGCTTTATTCTTTAATATTATGCAACATAAAACTTATAGTAATTAAAATATATTAGCTAAAACACAAATTATGTACCTTATTGTAGGAATAGATGCATTATAGAAATAGATATAACATCTTTACGATGGCAATAATGAAACAATGTTTCAACAGTCAATTATTAAATCAATTGTACGTCTTTTTAATTTATATGTTTAGTTCTATTACATTGCTTCTATTTTGAACACAATTTAAATCAAAATAATGAACCTAAATAAATAATAAATGAGGTAAAATTGCAACTAAATTGTGGCGAAAATTTGAGGATTAGCAAATAAAATAAGATATTATTATATGCTTTCAAACATATTTTTAAGTCACAAATATAACTTTGAAAGTTGAATGCCTATTTTAATATATGTTCATATTATTTGACAATACATAATCAGTTGCTAATTCATTGTAGGTGATTTTCGTTAGGGATTATCGTTAGAAGTCTTTAATGTTAAGCAATATTTTTATACTATGCATAGATTAAGATTGTTGCAATTCTTAACTATCGTGTGAAGTGTGAAATCTGTATTGTTTGTTGATCAAAAACGTTATTATTAGGACAGTTATTTTTATGGTAAGCTTAAAAGTATTTTTATTTCCTGATACTGTTGCCAAGTCCGTTTTTATATCTATAATAATCAATGAGGCGAAGACGTATCTTCGGAGATATATTAATAAAGAGGCTATATCATAGTTTTTTTAAGCATTTCTTTATTTTATCCGAAGTTTGTTTTAATGATTAATATATAAATCCTATAGGATTATGAACATCCAAAATCAAGGAATATATTGATCTTATAAAATTAACTACTAGATTACTTTAAATACTTTTACCCGTTCTAAATAATGCTCTATTTGAGGGGGATGAGAAAATGATGAATCTCTTATGAGAGATTTACAAGTTTAGATATAATCAATTTAGTCTATAGTCCACTGAGCTTAATTTTAAATGTAATTTATGAAATTGGACTTACTTTACGTCTAATTTAATTTGTCATTTGTTTGTCATTTAGAATGTGGTGGGTTGAACGTTATGTACTTAATTGGTCGGTAATGTAGAGTCTAGTGGGCTATAGTAGTTAATGGTTCCACTTTAACAAATTTGCATGAAGTTAGTGTCTATTAAAGAGAAGAAGATGAATCAATAAAATGTATCTTCGATACTAATCTATTTTCTTCTCCTTGATAAATATTTGGTCTAGACAATGTTTAAGGTTGGATGGAGAGTAGGCTCGTAGGCTAAGCATCGCACCTTGTAGATAATTTGATATTATGTTAAGTCATTACTGCTTTGAGCAAACGTTATGGTTTCTTGTTCGAACCAAAATTTTGTTG
The DNA here is from genome assembly GCA_959347405.1 of Napeogenes sylphis. Lineage (NCBI taxonomy): Eukaryota > Metazoa > Arthropoda > Insecta > Lepidoptera > Nymphalidae > Napeogenes > Napeogenes sylphis. The sequence continues at coordinate 5,213,588 of OY365783.1, forward strand.
TTATTGGTGCAAGTCGTACTACAATAATTTATTTTTAAATAAAAATGAAAGTGATAGTTCTTGTTTTATTTCTGTTTTCGGCTAATATATGTTTTATATGTGGTTTTTGTCGTTATTTGATGTACATAGTATGCCCGGTGCCCACAAATTAGTCTATTATTGTTAAAATTGGATGAAATGACTAGACGGTATACATGAGGGTAAGTTGTGTTATCACCAATGGGCATGGCATTTCAGTTATAAATAAAGGAAGGGAAAGGGTGAGAGTTTGGACTTCCGACTCTATCAGTTCCCCAACGTAGCTATAATAGCCACTTTGCGCTTTTTGTAAGAGCTTGGTACTATCCGGGCTGAGCTAGTACATGCTAGCTGCAGTCAAATAACTACAACAAGACTCTACCTTCTAAAAGAACATAATTTTGACATACGTAATATCCAATAATATCTTAAAAAAATTTGAAAGATCATAAGTTGGATTTTGCGATAACACAAGTATCTAGACAACGAATAAAGACGATAAAATACCTTTATTGTACTGACTTACTATAAAGTTATAAATCCAATAAGGAATTCCTTTCCAATTACTATGAATCTTGTAGTTCTATCTATATAGAATTAAATAGAAGATATCCGTGGGGTATATTCTGTAATAATTATTTTCTCATTAGTATAGTAAACCATGATTGTATTGTACATGCCATCCCTGTTGGAATTAAAGAAGTATTAGAAAACATATTCTCATATCAATATCTTTTTGATTTTAAAATTAATGAGATACAAAAAATAAAAGATACATCAAGATAAGTACTTTACTTCCCTTACGTATTTAATAAATGCTCTTTATTTAATTGAAATTTGAATTGGATTTTGTATAGGATGTATATAGTTAACAAATTAAATAATTTATGTTGTAATGATAACCTATGTTTGAATCTAAAAGCCATCCTGCCTATATTGATTAATTAACATATTTATTGAATACTAGCTTTTGCCCGCGGCTTCGCACGCCTTAAATTCGTAGTAAAACAATTCCCACTTCCCTCTTTTTGTATTGGCTTCAATATGACTTATTTTAAGTGATACGATCAAAATTACGACATCGGCAGACATCGCTCACTGTCAAAAGTATATTTAAAGTTTTTTATAAGGATACAATATTAAGTACTGTAATTATTTTTATACCTCTCTTATTTTTACTTAAACGTCTATTTAAATACTTCTTAAACAGAGTACTTAATAACCATTCTAACCATATATCACACTTACAGATTTTCATTGAAATTATTAATTTATTATTAATATTAATTTAATATTAATTTAATTTCAAAATATTACCATGTAAACTTGAGAAATTCTGAGCTACACAATCGAAGTTATTTTCACCATCAACTTGCAGTCTTTGTACGTTGAAAATATTAAAAAAATATACCAGCATGTGAAGTAATAACTAACAGAACCCATTTTCAGCATTTTAAAAATCTTTGTCTGTTTATCTGTTTGTTAATGCAAACGCTTATAAAGCAAACATTGGCTGAACTATACGAGATAGATCAAAATAATGTACTAAATATTGTATACCTTAAAAATTTCTACAAGAAAATCTGCGATGGTATATGTTTATCTCTTAGGGATTTTTACGAAAATTAATAGGTTATTTACGAAGCGATTTTAAGACATACAGCTTTAATCCTTATCTAATTAAGGAACTTAAAAACATTTTACTTACAATGTAAGCGCAAACAAAAAGACAAACAGATAAACAGACAAAGATTTTAAAAATGCTGAAAATGGATTCTGTTAGTTATTACTTTACATCCTGGTATATTTTTTAAAATATTTTTAATGTACAAAGACTACTCCTCTACAGATTTATTACATGTATAGAATAAAATTTTCATGGTACCTATTACGTCATTGACATAAATAGTCATAACTTTTTTACTTCTTAACCGATTTAGATGAAATAAACATTAAATGTTAAGTAAAGACTGTAATAATATATTAACGAAAACCGCATTCAAATTGGTTTAGCCGTTTCTGAGATTAGCGTGCACAAACATACAGACATACAGACATACAGATATACAGACATACAGATATACAGACATACAGATATACAGACATACAGATATACAGACATACAGATATACAGACATACAGACATACAGACATACAGACAAACAGACAAACTGAAAAACCATTGTTTTGGGTTCTCTTGCTCCTATAAAGCCCCCCTATAATGTTTTTTTTTTTTTATTCCATGTACAGGAATGGCTCAGTGACGATTTTATTATATGTATAGATTTATATAGTTTAGTTAAATGTGATATTTTGCTGAGTTTAAAATACTTGATAAGAAATCTTTTGATTTGAGTAAATCATGTGATTTGTTTGCTTTTCAAAATGTCAAATCCATCATGATAGTAAACCATCTTACATCAGATTTCTGCGCCATTTTAATCTCTAGATTTGAGAAATTGATTCAACTTGAATAATCAGCAGGAAGTACAGATGTATTACGACAGGTCAGTAGACACATTTGTCACTACATTTAACCTTTAAAAGTCATAATTTAAATATTTATTCGTAATTCGCATCTCCGTGTTATATTTGTGTGTATGACTTTTTTTGACCGACTAAAATTTTTTTAACCTTTTTAAATTTTATATACGTTTACAATAATTTTATGTGTGTTTACATTTAACTTCTATTTGTGACGCGATTTGACATTCGTTTCTGTTTTGATGTAAGATTGTCAAAAGTAAGCTATTTTTATTTATAGAACCTTAACTTTGAAAATTCAATCGTACTCTTATTATTCCACATATAGCAATAGTAATCATAGTAATAGTCTAGCAACAAATGAAGGGACGTGTACAGTAAAGTAAGTTTGTTACAGATATTGATATTAAATCCACGTGCATCTGGATGCTTGGGTTTGCAGTACAGATGACTAACGCAGATAAACCTTTAAAAGTTTAGCCTCCCGACCATTATTAGCTCTCTTTGTGTAATCTCTTTCTGGTTACACACTCACCTCTCCTCCATTCTAAAGATTACAGCATCTCAACCCCACCAACCCATCGGTTTCCGTCTTCACGATGGGGAATATTCTTAAAAAGTATTTAACTTGATGCTACAATAATGTTTTGTATCTAATTCGGTATCCTTCGAAAAAGGGCTAGACATTTCCTGAATAGTTGTAATCAAAAGACTAACCCCTAATTTTAATATTTGATAGAGTTTATCAATCCATATCCTATCCATAAAATGTACTTTATTTTTTTTATCGAAAACGAATACCAATTACAGCACAACTGAAAAGATAAATTGTAAAAGAGCATAGGTAAGTGTTACCTTACACTTGCAGGCTGACCACTTTTAGTTTACCGATGTCGATTTGCCTACCTTTATTATATTCTGTTTAATATTTAAAAATTTAACTGACTCATTTTTGAGGTTAAATAGTTTTTCTGATTTTATATATAGACTTATTGAACATTATGAGAACTTCTTTGTGAGTATGTGAATGATTATTGATTTGTTTTGGATGTTACTAGAATTGTTAATGGACATAGGCAGGTGGAGACGACCATTTTGTTTTCTAACATCGATTTGGTCCCCCAGATTCATTATCTGGTTGAGCAGTTTACTGCATGTAAGTTAAGGACAACTTTTTAAATTTTAATTAGTTTCATTCGATCAAACAGCTTCAAACTTATTCTACAAACAGTGACATCTAGCGTGGAATAGCATAACTTGTAAAATGCATTATACCATTTAATTTTAGTGTTAAAACTTCAGAATATTTGTTGGTTAATATTGCTTAATATTGATATTAGTATGCGTTATCTTGTAAAACCTTAATTCAAAGCACACTTTGTAATCGTCCACGTTCTCGGTTATTAAGTGCCTTAATTTTAGTGTAATCATTAATTTCAATCTTATCATTCGAATGGATTTTCTTTTATATCTTATATCCATAGTCAACATTTAGAGTAGGAAACCATTATCATATCTTTAAAATAAAAAAAATTGGAATGTAGTTATGTATGTATGTCTGTATGTAGTTATGGCAGTAGATATGAATTTTATACCTATTTAACAAATTTAACTGCTTGGTTGTTAAAGACAGGCTTAAATAATTGCTTTCAAGATACAAGTAAATAATACTTTGAAACCATGTATGTACAAATGTGTCTTTAACTTTATTGTCTGTTGACACTATCCATACAATAATTCCTTAGGTAAGTAATATTTCTGTAACAAAATGAATTGCAATGTTTTTAGAAAGCATTATCTACCCACATTATTGAGCAAATAACGTAAAATCGTTTCGCGTTCATTCATATTCACAACGCGGCGTTTTTATTTATACCATATACCGCTTATCGGCGCATCACGCCGGGCTCAGTCGGTGTTTAGTTGCCATACGGGCAGCGGAGTAGCTACTCGTGTACGTCGCTGCCCTCTATTGGCGATCTGCATCACTGGCTCTGCTTCCAGTGACCTTGATGCTGTACGTTCATTGGCCGCTGCTCCAAGCGTCGCGATCCGATCCCTAAACTATGATCATGAAACATCATAAAACATAACCGGGTATTGTGTACGGGTGCAGGTGTAATTGTGACATTTTACGTCATCTGTCAAAATGTGTGATAACATAACCTCAATATAATTACAAACTTTATGGTGCGAACATGATTTGGAAAATGCGGGAACGAACCAGACGTGGTAAGATTTTTTATTTATGTAAAGTAATAATATTGTAGGCATCACGTAGACAATATGTGTATTGTTTTGAAAGCCGGCTGCACACTGGAGATCCACTCATAGTCTATTCATTTACATTACAGACAAAGCCGTGATCTCTGTACTGAATCTAAAAATAACTTGCACAGTAATGGCGGTTAGGTTAATCAGCGGTTTATTATAAGTTAGTACTGTATTACTTATTATGCGAATGTAATACATATACCTACTATAGTAATATCTTATACGACAATCATGCTCTAGCTTCGTGCTGATGTTTATGACACAAATAACTCAGTTTTTTTAAATCAAAGAAAAACATTGTATATTTACCGTTACTTTCAAAGACCCATTGTATAATAACAACCAATATATTCAAAAGAAATATACACCTTTACTACACTTTACCGCTATTTACCTGACCTACCTAAAATCGTCTATTAAGTATTCAGATACGAGTAAATGTGATGTCTACCCTCCTCATGTTTTGTCTATGACGAATGCACAAATAGGTACTTAAATAGTATAAATATGTTTGTAATTTCACGCCAAACAATGTGTTCGTTCCCACAATCTAGGTAGGTATAGAGAATTTTAAATGAACCTACCGCAACACGAAATTACTGTTAAATATGCATTTATAAAAATCTTTAACAGTTAGGTAATCTTATTAATTTTTTGCAACAATGGGAAGCCTTGCCACAATCTTTAATGTTAGGCTGCAAATAGATTTTAGTGTATTTTTTATGGTTTTATGAAACATCCGTTTTAGGTATTTCATACCAGTGCATTTCATGGCTTACTTTTATTTAATCCTCACTAAGCAGATCAAATGACAAAACCCTCATGTTAAGTAGGTACCTACATTTTTAGAATTGAAAATTAGTTGATTCAAAATAAAGAGATCGTAATAGTAGACGAACATGTAATTAAAAATGATAGTAATATAATATCTATTCAGTCTGAGTAAGCTAATTACTACAAATGATGTTCGAAGTCTTAAACTATTGACCAACATGAATATGATCTATAGATACATTTAATTGGAGATATCGTTCCCTAATTTGGGCAGTTAGTACTACTACTAGGTAGGTATAAGTAAGTACTTATCTTTGATTTTACATACATTATTATAATTGATATAATTGACCCAATCCAATGCTTTGTATTAAGCCTTTTGTTCACCTACCTACTGTATATTATGCTTATTAACACATTACTACGAAGGCTTTAAACTATCATAATATTTGCCTAATTATGACCATTCTGATAACAGAGAATTGACTTTAGATTGTTAACTGACTCCTCAAAAGAAGAAAGAGAAGAAGTATTACTAACGTCTATTTATTTTGCATTATGTGCAAGTAGAACATTAGTTTTTTCCTTATTAACCAATTATAAACCATGTGTATATTTATATATATTCTATATTACTACTTGAAGCAATAACTGACATAAAAGTACTTAAATGAATAAACAAATACAAAATATATACGAAGACTAAATCCGCATCAAATATAAAAAAAAATCCAAATATGTAAGAAATACTATTTTTGGATTTAAATGATATGTCAATACACGTACGACAGTCTTGTTTTTTGCTTAGATATTTAATAACTAGCAGCTATTTTTATGGTTTTCTTATATTTATAAGTAATATTAAATAAAGATAACAAACTTGACATTAAAGAGGACTCTTCAATATTATGAATGGAGACAGTAAGTAGGTACTTATTGCTTTTACTGCTCGCAGTAAAATCCTTGAACTTCTTATCGAATATAGATATGCTATCATTTTTATCTCCAAATACAGAAGAGACTGAAATAAGCAACTTTTATATTCACTGAAACGTAAATATGTTATATTTATTTATTTTTACATTATTTTATCAATACATTTAAAATACAATTAAGCGTTAGACGCTCAAAGTCATATTTTATAAACGTTATGTTATAATTATTTTAAGTTTATTTTTACTCAAAATATTTTTTTTTTTTTTAGCCATAAGTGAAAACCAATTGAAAAATGTTCTATTCTGTGAATAAAGTAAGTACCTAGTGGAAGCGGCTAGTTTTCATAGAGTCAAGGCAGCCTAAAAGGTGTCCATCGAACAAAAAGAGAAAGCAAATGAGGCTACCTATCCGTCTCTCTTTCTTACATATGTGATGAAACAAATATAAGTGTGGGTCTCTCATTTTCCCTCTTTTATTATTTAGTGGACACTCGCACTCACAGACCGGACTATGGCTCCTCTACTCTATGTACAATAACTCCACGGTAGTTTCAGCTGAAAATTTCCTATTAGGTAAAATAAATAATATTGACCTCATTGATAAAGACAATGCGATGATCTTTAAAAGTTTTAAAAATAAGGTTGTTTATTAAATTTTGATTGAATGAGATTATTTTATTTTTAATAGCCAAAATAAATGTATTTTATTATCAAAGATAATATAAAAATATAAATATACATATAAAGATATAATAAATAAATGACTATATTTGATTTTGTATCGTATCTAAATCTGTGATATTTTATATCTAGAGATATCGAGTGCTAGTAAAATAAAAAACTTTTGGGTTTAAGGAAAATACTCGCAAATAATAATATTTATTATTGTCATACATACAGATTGATTATTTTATAATTTTTACGTAACTTCATTTAAAGTCAAAGTGACTTTATCGAGTAATAACATTGTTGTTAAGAATTTGTTTCTGGTGATATACAAATATTGTTTTGGTTACTATATAGATATACTTACACCTATAATTATACTGAAAAAGGTTTTTGGCTTAATATGCCATAAATTTATAATTTTAATATTATTTGTTAAATTCTTATTAAATCTGTTAAAACCTTGACAAATATGATTTTAATTCATATCTTATATCAATTGAGCTTTTATTTATTATTCAATTAATAATTAATTTTATCACTATAATGGTATATTTATCAAAGATATAAGTTATTTTCAGATTTCCTAAATTTTTTTATCATCAATGTCTACAATATATTTTTTAGTAATGTTGAAAGAAGTAGTTTTTTTATACTGATAATTATTTAAAATGACTATTATGTTTGGTGTTAATTGTAAAGCATAGTTATTTTTTATATTACAAACATCGCATATTAAAAATATTTTCCTTGCTTCTTATACCTACATACTATTTATGTAATATATCTTTTTTATGGCTAGCCAGATGTCTTCCCAATGACGCTTACTTCTAATATCGTATCACTCAGTTTTATGGCCGAATTTGATAAATAGCGAAGCTTTAACTCATCACGTCTATTTTGAAGAATAGCAACGTGTTTCATACATATATACATTCAGATTATATATATATAAGTTTCTATTGGAATATGTGTTTGGCCACCAGGCTTTCTTTCGAATTATGAAATGATGAGTTCATAGAATTTGTTCAACCAAAATGTATATTTTGGTAAGATCTTGGTTCGAACCGAGAGGCCATGATTCATCTTGTCTCGGGAAAGTGTTAGTACTACTGTCAGCCATTACACGTCTTATATATACAAATATTTTGTTTAATGTTAATTTAGTTAATGTCACGTCTAAGCTATATATAACATTATAACAGTATGTATACCTGATTCAACCCAATCAATAGCAATCGATCACACCCATGAATAATGTAGGTATGCAAAAAATGTATGTAATTCTCCAATACACGTGACAGGTATAAAATATCAGCGGCTTGAAGTATCTACGTGTACGGAATAGTGATTAAACCTCAGGTATAAAATATTAGGGAATTTGGTTATGTAAGTGCATTATGTACTATATAATTAATACACATTAATGTGTAAGTATATAGTATCTACTTATACGCTGAACGAACACTGTTTGAAATAAAAGTAAAATAGACGATGATTTGCAATAACGTAAATAATACTGATGTATATAAGAACATATATAAAAACATTAATAGTAAATACATAAATCTTTCATCTCATAATTTGCCTTATTTATTATTATTTATACTAGCTTTCAGTTATCTTTTCAGTTATATCAATTAAATATATATAAAATCTGTATATTTTAAGTCTTATTGTAATTTGGCACCCCACCATTTTTTTTTGTTCATGAAAATTAAAAAATTATTCTTAATAAAAAATACCTAGCTTATGCCTTGAGTCGGATAATAAGCTACAGTTATCTTCCTACCCACATCACGAACAAACATAGACAAATGATTAAAAAACTATTGGCTATAGGTCAGTTCCTGACTTAATTTTAATATATTCATTTGGCAATATATTGATGCCTAAAGATATTTTATATCGCCTCGATTAATGACAATTTTTATTCTCATTACGTTTTCGTTGATCATTCGTATGTTTGTCATGATTTAGAAAAATATATACAAAATGTACCTTTTATCCTTAGTGATTTCACTGAAACACATGTGAACAAAATTTTAAATTTCAATACAATTTAACCTCCTCGTTGGTCGAGTGGCTAGCGCAGACGCCTAACACATAGCAGGGCAATGGGGCTCGGGTTCGATTCCCGATACGAATAGGCATTTATGTGATGATCATAGATGACAGTATTTCATGGTTTAGTCGTTTATTAAATATATTCTCAGTATTTATAATGTGTTATCTATATATTTGTAATACCTTTAACACAAGCTAATAATTTTCTACTTAGGGGTTAGATCAATTTGTGTAATATGTCCTGTGATATCATATCATAAATATTTTTAGGTCGTTATACGATTTATATTAAACCTATGTATAGTATATTATATAGATTGTGTTAGTTTCCTTTAAAACGTTAAATATAATTAAGAAAGATTTCTAAATCCAATTATATCATGATAGTGTATCAGTTTATTCTTATAAGGAAGCAGACAAGTTAGAAAGCTGTCTGACTAGATTTACCAACACATGTTATAAATCCTTTGGATGAGAAGACATCGTATTTCCCAGTCTATCTATTAATTAAGTGTATATAAACGAAACATTAGTACATAAAGTATTCTATTATGTAGTGAATATATTAAAAGTGAATGAATTATTGTATGGGGTTTTTCAACATCATTACTAATACAATTTATAGTAAACGCATTGCACAGGTAAAAACAGTTATATACGCAGATACAGATTTTAAAAAATCTGTCTGTCTATTATGCTTTCAGTTTAATTTCAGTATAATCAGTTTTGTGGTTTTTAAGTGGTGCACACACGCACAGACAGACAGACTAGATGTATTTGAAGAAAATACATTCTTTAACTTTTCCATTTTCATTTTACATGTACAGTTATAATAGTTACAGATTTGTTATAAATTTTAAATCTAGATATATGTAACATTTAATTCACTATTTTTGTTAACATTATCTTATTATTATTAATCACAATTTAATAATAAATTTCGGTAGTATCGAGGTAGGTAATTGTATAACTATTTGATTTATTAATTAAAAACCATCTTGAGGTATAATTATTAGTGTCCTTTGAAGTTGCGCAAGCACATCGATCCGTGCTAAGTTACAAATTGATAATTTAAATTCAATTGAATTCTCAAAAGTCAATATTATTATGTACAAGGCATTGTTGAAAAACCTTCATAAATATGAATGAACCTTCTCTTGTACTATCTACAAAATTATAATCAGTTTATTTAATAATTTACAGGATTATAGCCCTTATAATAAAGTAATAAAAACAATAATTGTATCTAATGAATCAGCTATTGTTTCAGATGTACCAATTACTTATAATTCATAAGTTGGTTTTGTGCAAATGAATGCCGTCGTTTATACATTTTTCTTAGAATTTATTAAAGGTACTTTATTTTATAGCTATTTCTGTGTATTTATTACTTTTTTTATTTATGGCTCTGTTATTTATTTACTGATCGTTTATTGCACTAAATAAATTTCAAATGTACCGCAAGGTTTATTGCTATCTGGATATTAACATCCTGGAATCCCAATCTCAGACGAAGCAGTTAAAATTGGCAATTATAATTATATGATGTTCGTATTTTTTATATCATATAAAACCTTGCGTCAATATGAAGATTTATCTTATTGTTTTTGGCGATGTGACAGATTCTGTTCCTATCGGGACATAAATTGTTTAGATATATATCATTAATATATCATTACTACTTTAATGAGTTCCGGGTCAACAGAATTATTTGGCGATCTCTACACAATCTAAATAAAGCTATGTACAGATAAACTAAGACAGCTTTATGAGTTAAATTATGAAAATAAACTTAATTACTCATAGTTAATGTTATTTGTTCATACAAAAAATATATACATTTTATACATAAATTTAAACAGGTTTTATATACTTTTAAAAAAATATTGTCTTAAAACGTAATTGGGTAGGATGGTATCAGTTCAAGGATCTCAAATATTTTTGTTTCATTGTACCTACATAACAAGTTTACACTTCACATATTTGCGAAAACACGCTAAAATCTATACATAACCAATATTTGATATATAAGATTAAACAAACTGAGCAAATATATGATTCAAATAAGTTATTATAACTTTGATTATTTTATTATCGTTAGTACATAAAGTGCAATAGAAAATGTTATATACATTCCATTTTTAAAATTGTTTGATCTCCAATAGCCTTAGACATATTTGTTTATTTTAAATTTTCTGTGATGTTTTATGTCCTATGCCAAATTACAAATACAAGACGATAATTAAATTGTAAAATAGAAGATAGAATATTAATGAATAAACCTTTATGTTTTGAATAATTAAGAAGATTTTTCCAGATTACATATTGGGACGATCCAAAAATGTATTAGTAATGGAAAGTAATATCTAAAGTATCTATAATCTCAGCTTATAATACCATGTCATAGAGTAAAGGTATTCGATGGAACGCTAGCTCTGGCCTTGATTACACTATTTGCATCAGACTCTATAATGGTGAAGCGATTCCACTCAATATCTATTCAAATTTTGTCCCACATACAACTAATGAAGATTATTAATACCGAGAATATTACAGTCTCAAATATTTATATATGGATCGATTTTTTAATAAGATTAAACTTAACCAGAGAATAAATTTATTCAAGAATACATATAAATAAAACTTATTTCGCAGTTAGCTATCAGGGGAATGTTAAAATTGGCCTTGAGAAGTATAATATATAAATTATAGATGACAGACTGTCTGTTTGTTATATGAAATAAATTATATTAAAATATAATGTTATTTATTTGATTTATATCATTTTTGACGTTTAAAGCTGTTATTTTTTTATTTTGTGATCAGAATTCAATGAATGTAAAATTCTATACGTATTATAATAGCTTACAAATTTTAACGTAATTCCATAGTTTATATTCCAAGGACATATAATTATAATTATAATCTTAAGAAAGTTTTGTCTATTTTGAATCCTTGTTCAATAAATTATTCTATTTTTTTTATATATTTATTTAAGTTGTTAAGTTAAGCAGAGTTCATTAAACTTAACATTTTTTAAATAAATTTAAATTATATCAAAATTAAGTAGCTATTTATAATTTTAATTGGTTTAATGTATTTTAATTTAAATCAGCTAAATCTTTATAAATTTTAATTAAAAAGTAGAAACGTATTTCAAGATTATTTGCACCTACTTTATTATAACATAAAAATTTTGTGTAATGATTTTTTTTCTTCTTATACTGAACAAATTGGAAGGTTAATATTGTTACAAAAAATACTATCTGTAGTACATAGTAACTGTAGTCTTGGTTATTTTTAACTATACTAAGATGGATAACAGGCGTGGGATATGTTGGTACTATCTGAAGCTATTTTAATATTGGTATTACGAATATAACTGGTTGTGAAATAATGTTGGCCATCCTGGTTTATTTATAACTCTTGTATTTGAATAACTTCGGAATAAAATGTTTTATAAGATTTTTTATAAAAAGAGTTTGGATTTCATAATATATTGCATCAAAGCTTTTAGTTGACTTATATTTTTGATAACTATGTAACTGTTTCTTTTAAATAATTTTAAATGTAATAAAAATACATATTGAGAATCAAATAATTAATTTGTTGTTTATTTGTTTCATATATATCTAGTATTTTTATTGCATCATTTTCTTCCACTTTAACAAAATATTAATAAATATCCTATACAGCGCATCACTCCAACTATTAATCAAAACCAGATGTACATTAGACAGACTGACTGACTGACTGGAGCACTTTATATATATAATAATAATAATAATTATGCATAAAATTTATAGTATTACTACTTAACAATACAAACATAAAGCTTAACGAACCACAAATAAATCCAATTAAATTTATGACACAATATTCTTTAAGATATCATTAATTCCTCTTGTTATTGCGCCAAACATTCAGTTTTATGTTTAAATTCAAAATTAGCTCGAAATTCAGGCTAACATTTTGTTACGCCCTTTATTATATATTTTAAATCAGAAGTAGGTATAGTCTTATATCTATCTGTATCTATCTATAGTCATACATCTTTCTATTAGTATTATAAATATCTGTATCTATCTATTAGTCTTAGATCTAGATAGGTATAAGATACTGATAGATATGAATCGCTCGTTAGTCTTCTTAATATCCGCTTAAATCTATATTTCAGCGACATAATATATAGACAATATTCATTATATTTTAATGTAGTCAAATAAAAACGAATTCATTAAATAAAATCTGTATCGATATATTTATTTTTATTTATATACACTCGGCGTCACAAAAATCGCACCTTTTAAAAAAGCAACTTCAAAATAATTTTACTCAAACTTTGTGAATTGTAAGGATATGATTGTAGGATATCATTGGAAAGGTAATTCAATTGCCTATTAGAAAATAAAAAACATGTGTATGCATTTTAATTCTTTAATAACAAAAACTTAAAACATGACAAAGTGACAAAAAATAAAATTAATAACATCATAAAAAATTACAAATAAGGCCTTAAAATCTAGTGTTTCCACCCCTTGCTGTGATGGTAGCTTCCAGCCGATCCTTCATGGAGCTCACGAGGGTCACCACTCTTGCTTGGGGTATGTTGTCCCATTCGTCTTTCACGGCATCCTGGAGCTCTTGTAGAGTGGTGGGAGCAGGATCTCGTGCTCGTACGTGCCTCTTTACATCGTCCCAGAGATGCTCGATCGGGTTCAGGTCTGGACTTCGTGCTGGCCACTGCATAACAGGGATCTCAACCTCTTCCAAATAGTCCCGCACAGCAAACGCAGTGTGGCAACGGGCGTTATCAAGCATTAACATGAACCCATCGCCAACAAATACGCATACGGAACCACATGGTCTTGTAAGATCTCCGTTATGTACCGCCGAGCATTCAGCGACCCTTGCCCGTGACCACCACCAGTCCGAGAGACGCACACAAGCTCCGTTTTCCCTTCGACGGATATGCCACCCCAGAACATACAGGAACCACCTCGGTATTCGACGGATTCCTCTATGCAAGCCTGGGCAAATCGCTCTCCTCGTCTTCGGTATACTCTTCTGCGTCTGTCGTTGCAGAAAAGACATACTCGTGTCTCATCGGTGAAGAGAACGGCTTTCCACTGTTCACTAGTCCAGTTGACATGCTCCTGGGCAAATCGTAACCGCTCTCTTCGATGCTGCACGGTCAATTTTGGGCCCCTAGCAGGTCTGTGAGCTCTCAATTCCTTTTCTTTCAGTCTTCTTCTAATCGTAGAAACACTCACAGACGTTCTGCAAGCTGATCGGAGCTCTTGTTGCAACTCAACAGCATTGCTGAAGCGGTGCCGCAAGGATGTGGAAACAACGAAGCGGTCGTCTCTTTCTGACGTGCAGCGTTTTCTTCCGGATCCACGTCTTCGAGTATAGCCACCAGTCTCAAGGAACTGTTGGTATATTCGTCGAACTGAGAATTGGCTAAGGTTCAACTGTCGAGCAACGTCAACCTGTCGCAGTCCTGATTGCAATAGCGCAATGATTTGAGCGGCTTTATCAGGGGTTGTATCCATCTTCAGGTACTGTTCTCTTGCGTATGTTGTTCCGGTGTGTTCACTCTGAAGTCTGAGTAGCGACTGACCCATTTTTTACCTTTACATGAGCTTTTATTCCCTTATAAGGTAGCACAAGTAGTGCTCCTTAAGTGATAATTTTTTTAAACATTTTGATTGGTCCCTGGTTAGAAATGGTAATTGTTTTTTTAATGATACAGGTAATTAATATAAAGGTATTGAAGTGCACTTTAGAATGATATATTTTTTTCATACGTAGTACTTATGTGCTAGATTCTAGGAGCGATTTACTGAAAAAAACATAGAGGTGCGATTTTTGTGACGCCGAGTTTAAAATACCCATCATCACCTGATACTGATTCATATACCTTCAACAACAGAACTATTATACACAGACAGATATATATTATGTATTGTATGTAAGCTACGAAATCTCAAACAAGTTACAAGTTCAAGCGATCTATTCCAGTGTAATGAAAGACCAAAAATAGATCATACAGTCAGTTGTATCCTCATCACAATACTGATTTCTATTACACATTATTTACGAGTATTGTATTTATTACATACTATTATAATTAAATTGTAGTAATACTCAATGTTCTTTGATTTAATCGCGTAGCAAAGTTTTGGTAAACATTAATATTAGTAGGCTTATTTTTTTTAAATGATAAGGTATTATTACTTAAGTACAAAGTCAAAGTCAAAAATTCTTTACCCGTGATATTTTTTTTTCATTTATATGAACACGACAAAATGAAACCAATGTTGTAAATGCCAAAAAATATTAAATATCAATTTTGGCTAGTATAAAAAAGCCCTACTATTATAGAAATAAATACGTGTTTTTTATACACATATATATTTAATTATTGTTCTTTATTTGATGTAATACAATATTATATATTTTATATCAATATTTATTACTGAATTGATATATGTACATATATATAAATAGTTAAATTGCTAGTTTATTTTGTTATTAGATTTTCCGGTTAAGAAACGTTAAGCTTGTGCACACACACATACTTGTTGTCTGTGTTAATATTTATATAAAATTATATATTCAATATTAATAATAACTCTATCACCTATTAATAAAATACGACTTAACTTAGTTCAATCTAGAAGAGATTTAAAAATAGAATAAAGTTACATATATGAATAATTAAACAAATTTATTAATATATACAGAGGTGAGGAATATACTCTTTTTGCATAAGAACTGACACGAGGCTAATTATTTTGCATTTTTATGAGAAAAGTATCAAAGTGATCGTAAATTACTGAGATAAAGTGACATTCTCTGTCTGTTGTTTTAGTGATTTTTTATTAAACAGGCAATTTACATCAAACTGTTTTGTTATATCTGAGTAATGAGTCAGTTTTTAATATTCCTTGTAAAACGTTTTAGTAAAATTGTTGATATTTCCTCATTTCACTAAAGTTTGTACTTTGTTAAAAAAACTTAATATAACACGGAGTTTCTACTAAAGCTAAGCGAAAAAGAAGGTAGAGTTGTAAATAAATTTACCAAAAATATTTTTCAGACTATATTTCTTGCGTTGGGATTTAACGCAGACCTAAATTTGGTGATTCAGAGGTCTATTCTATGGCAGTCTGGTCTGGTCTAATAGTAAAGGTCTAAAAGGCTAAAGCTTTTAATGAATTCTAACAAGGTTTTCCATCAGAACAGAATTGTTTAGTCAGGACTTAAGACACAACTCGTTGATATTAGTAGGTACTTATCGAATCGTCGCTTTATTCATTAGTTTCCGAATAAAAGTATTCAGGATTTCTCATTAATAATTAATTAAATATTATTTAAAATATATTTTCAATAGAATCAAAATGATATTCCCATAAGATTATGCTAAAAAAAGATTTCTTTGTACTAAACTCTGAAATTATTTTAATATCATAAAGCTATAATTTTTGATGAATACAGATACTTATATCATAAAATGTAAAATTTTCAATATTTAATCTCGACGTTATTATGTCGAAGGATAAGATGGCTTCATTGTCCTTTATAAGTCATAATAAAAACATAAATAAATTGATACCCGACAATCCCCGTGGTGAAGTTATATACATAATTTAAGTTTTCTCCTCGGGTGTAGTCTCGAGTCAAAGCCTGTATATAAATTTGATTGAGATATACTTTATGAAAGTGAGATTCGAAATTTTATTTTAATAATATTTTGTGTGAAGTGTTAAAATCCGCACCCTTTCCTTAATTAGAAAAACTTGGGCATAAACTTGCCTATCAGTGGGTCATGTTTAAGCACACTTAAATCAAAAACTGAGATAAATTGAACATCGGAAATAGTGCGCCAATATTAATAAAAAAAAATCACAAAATTTATAAATAATATCCAAGGACTGTTTCGAAAACGTGTTATTCTCAATTAAACACCGAGTCATCTAATAGTGTGGAGCTAAAGAATACTGCAGACGACTAAAATAGATCAGAGTGTCGTTATTATCCGCACGAGGCATTGAATAATGTAGCGTTATCACCAGAGCAATGTCCGCGGAACCGGTTCAACAGAATCTTGTTTTAAAAACAGAGCCATGTTCAAGTTAGCTTCGTTTTACTTTTGTGTAAGTCTAAATTGGAATATCGATTGGGAATCTATGATGGATGAAAATTTATTCTATTATATATATAAAAATATGTGTTTGAAATTCAGATGGTGCTAGTTTGAATTATCATTGGTAGAAGATATGAGAAATAATCGTTTGTCGTGGTAGGTAAAGTCAAATATTGCAGGGGAATGTAAGAAGTGTCTTATGTATCAATGTGGATGTAAGAGAAATGGGCGAGTAGGTTAAGAAGATAGGAATGGAGTACGTGATAAATGATATGGAAAAGAAACCATACTCCTCTGAGAGGAAATACGATAGAAGGTAAAGGAAGAAATAGACTTATTTGGCAAGTGTACGATTGAAATATAAGACCAGCTGTTCAAATCAATGTAGATAAGGAATATAACAGCGAAGATACTGTATATATAGATTTAATTCAATTATTTTGATCAATTATATTGGCTCGTAGCTAAGCGGTATTTTATTATGGGTTCAATATGTTATTGGCAATTACCAGTGACACGCTTATCGGTACCATTCTAAAATTATACTGCGGAAAGATTATAGACGTTAAACATAAACATGCGTGGTTCATATCATTTAAATTATAAATAGCATTTTTTAAATCCTTAATATTAATCACAATACTAATTTTCTGTTTGAATGGTCTTTATATTATTATATAAAATAAATAGTTTTTAAAAATATATTTATTGTTTATTACTATTTATTCCAAAAAAGAAAAATAAATACGCCAAGCATACCAGTACAGTTTTTGTTTTAATATAAATTAATGCCATCTATATTGTTCACTGAACAACTCATCCGATTTCCTCAAGCATATAGTTCAGCAACTCGGCACTAGATGGATCTTTTACTCATTGTAATACGAAAAGTTTCATGAAACCATCTTCCATTTTAAAAGCCATTATATCAACATGTGAGAATTCATTGCGGTCATATTTTATTTGGGTTGGTAAAATTATTAAACAATACGGAAAAGGAAGGAGTACTGTCACGCTCCGATGGCATTTCAAACTTTTGAGTAGCAAACTTTTTCTACCGGTAGTACTAAGTCACAAAATAATATGAATAATGTATTTACGACCTCGCTGGTACAAGCGTTTTGATACTTACGGGTTACTCGAGAGATTCCGTGCTACATTGGATAGAGGGTGATGGTGTAAGTGATGAGTTATTGCCGACATTAATGTTTCCAAAAAATGAAAAGTATCAAATCGCATTACTACATTAACAAAGCTTGACTATACACACTTACGTATGTATACATACGTAAGTGTGGGAATAATGTGTAAATGAAACAATTTTAATAGTTTAATTTTTTTTTTTCATTATTATATATTTAAATAATATTTTTTTTTGTTGTATTAGTGGTATGTACATATTATTATTCATATGATATAAGTATATATTATCATATAATATAAGTACCTACATATTATTTATACTGTGGGAAAAACGAAAAAGCTATGTCATCCGTGTTCCGTGTTAATAATAAATTACCTCCGGTCATGGTGGAGTTACCCAAAACTTAAAAGTACACTTCGTTTTATATACAATATGTAATATTCATACTTATTATATATAATGACTACGCTTTATATAGGTATTATATACGTACCTAATACGTACGCACCCAGTTAGGAAATTCAGTAACATCTATACAACAGAGTGATTTCAAGTCACTAAATCAAATCAAACAATAAGATCTTATCAAAACTAGCAAAACAAGCCCATGCACTTCTATTCTTCTTCTTCTTCTTCTTGACTCTTTACTTCTTGGAGCTCTTTAGCGTCAATAAAGAAATTATTACTTGTAACAATACAGAATATTGTATAAATTATAAAATATCAAGTTTGGTTTTAATAACTATTTTATTTTATATTTATACAGTGATGTTTATCGACAAAACTTTTGTTTACAAATCATAGAGTTACCATTTCCGGCCTTACACCGACATCATGAGGTGGTTTTTGGAGTTTTAAAAATATTTGTAACAAAGAACGAACTAATAAAAACCCTTATTGAAACATTAAGAATTTTATGTAACCATTTAATTAAATTTTTAAGATGTTAAATTTTTTTGTTGAGTGATATACTTTTATACATAAACTCTATTAGCTAGGGTAATATTTATTTTTAATATATAGAAAGACTTGCGAGAAAAATGTTCCGAAACTTTACCATATATCAAGTTTTTTTTCAGGGACGTAAAGAAACAGTCTATCCGTCTTAATTATTGGTTTTATTATATTAATTTTTATATTCTCGGAATTTGTACCGAAAACTTAATAATATTCAGCATAACTGTAAATGCGTCCTTAGAGTCTTGGAAAGTAAATATTTCCACTGAGGAAGTTTTATATCTTGTCATATTATTTATGATATATATTTATATTTCTCACTGACATTACTGAAAAACAATTTAAGAAACGTTATTTGATTTCTGTAAATGTTGTCATTGTAGTGCACTTAACTATTAAGCTCATGTATAACAATTTTGATCCTTTATTTATTTCTTAACAAAGGATTGTGACTATAATGAATTTTGTATCAGACATTGACTCGGAATAAATTACTGTTTATATTTTTATAGTCCATTAGCATTAGTTACTTGTTGAAAGATATAAAACCTGAAAAAATAGTAATTATATTGTTCTTATAGCATAGTTATTTATATCATACT
This sequence comes from Napeogenes sylphis, assembly GCA_959347405.1. NCBI lineage: Eukaryota > Metazoa > Arthropoda > Insecta > Lepidoptera > Nymphalidae > Napeogenes > Napeogenes sylphis. The sequence continues at coordinate 5,233,661 of OY365783.1, forward strand.
ATATAATATATCTTTATAAATCTGGAAGATAAAAGAGCTGGTTCACCATCTCATGCTAAATGGTGCATGGGCATGTGCATACATGGGTTGCATTCTTACTATTCTTGAGCAACAGAGAGGAATGAGGAATGAAAGAGAGCTGATTGCTGTAGGTTTCCGGCTACCACTCACAGCATTAAACGCAACCATAATAGTACGCTAATAGGTACTCGTACCACCACGATTGAGGTAACCCTTAAGAACTGCAGTATGTTGAACTTTTGGGTTGCACTATAGATTAGGTATTTATCTCATACATAAAAAAGTATCACAAAGTAGGTACCCGTTTCCTTTTTATGCTGTTATAGGTATCATAAAATAGTTAATAATATTAGTTTTTTCTATGTCATTAATTTTTTTCACCATATTTAAAATCCATAATCCGCTACCGCGCATCACTTGCGTTATATCTCAAGTGGTTTAAACTAGTAACTATGAGTTGGTGCGAGTGTCGCTTGTTCAATATAAATTTATTGTCCACCCGGCTGCTTCACGGTCGCTCGTCAGTAATCCTGAACCTAACGAAATTTTGACCGACAATCACCGATACCTACTCGACGACATTGTACCGTCACTCCAAATCTTGCCGACGATCAGAAAAGTGTTGTCAGTAATACTAAAAGTGGAAATTGATAAGAGTCAATTTGATTTAAAGTGTTTTGTGTGGTGCAGTGATCAGTTTGAAATATTCAGTTGAGATTAAATTAATTGGTAAGTAAATAGTATTTTAATGAAAGATAAAAAAGGCTCGATTAACTAACTATAGATACTGATATTGAAAAACAAATACGATAGATAAAACAAGACATGTCAGTATTTAATATTCAATAATTATCTTACAAATTGCAGAAATTACTAATATTCAGTTTAACAATTGTTAAAATAACGAAAATAACATCGCAAATTATATACAAACAAAGTAAATATGGAAGGAAAGTAACACATAGGTTTTATTTAAGATTTGTTTCAATGGAAATCAGATATACACAACAACTATGTTACAATGTTCACTAATCAGTGTCAAGAAACAAAATCGAGGTTAACGACCTTTATCATTTGATTTTAAATTATTAGATCTGATTTCTGATATAATCAATAACTCCTTAATACTTTGATCGTTTGTAGGCCCATTTCTTGGTTCTTGTAATTTTTTGATGAATTATTTAAGTTGAGTCAAAAACAATACACTAATATGAGATATTTGTATATAGGTATATGTATTTGTAAGTTTACTAATTATATTTTGTATTTAATTAAGAAATCGTGACGATTCTCAATTTATTCTACCACATACTACTCATTGTAAGTATGTAATATGAAGTCTTATCTTTATGCCATTATTTCCCCGTCAATAAAACAATCCACTATTTATCCTCAAAGTTTCTTGTTATATGTATACAAGAATAAGCTTAAAGATAAACACAAATAACCATATTTTGACCAGTTTTGTTACTCAAGATAAAAATAAGATAAGGTACGAATAATTTGACCACATAATAATAGTTTTCTACTGTATCTCCGTTTCTGTGATGTTTTACAAAAGTTACAAAAAATAGGTTTGTTCCAATCAATCTCCAGCAGGCTTTCTTGTAGACTGATTTAATCATAAAAAGTTTACCATAAAAAAGATGAAGTCAAGTATCGCTTACAGAATTCCTTACAATGGTTTCTTTCTTTTCTTTCTTTAATGTTAGATTTTTCGTGATTTTCATGTCTTCTCTTATTAGTGGGTTATAATAACTCTAATCCTGTAGTTATTTATCACTCTTAGCTAATATGTTGGAAAGCTGAGTTATGACGTATTTGCTACACATTTTTGAAACAATATATTAATCAGTAGTAAGAATAATAACTAATAAACAAAATGCAGTTAATATTTTGTTTAATACAATAATGCTAACAATTGAAGTTGATGAAAATTTCATACTTACAAATAAATGAATAGGATATAATATGTTGTCGTACATCACGCGGATTCAATTACAGCCTCCTCGCTAAACGTGTGACGAGAATGTATGTATGTAAACTCTATGATTACTTTGTTTTAATAACCAAATCTTTGAATACACGACGATTTTTTAGTTAATATTTGTTTGAAATTTGATGAATGATGGACTGGATGCTGAGAGACTCCTTAGACATAATAGTCATGCAACAACAATAAAGTAATTTATTGATAAATAAATAGCAATTTCAAAAATATGTCATTTAGCACTGTTAGGTTTATTTAAGTCATACCTATAAGGTTTTGTTTACTCCGGAATTCAATTCCTACCAATGTTGTATATTTTTTGTTTCTATATAACGTAAAAATACATTTTACCTTAAATCTGTTTTATTCCGTTCTTGTTGTTTATATATCAATTTATTTTGTAAATTTTATTTTTATCATATTTAAACATTGTTATTAATATTTGATTGATTTTAACAAAACAGAAGAAAAAGTTTTTCCTATACATGCAAAACATAAACAATATATTTGAAAGGATTTATTTAACGCCAGACGATAAATCGCGGAAACAAAATTACACACATTGCGAAAAAAAAAACCTCGTAATACAATAAACGATAATACATTTTGTTAAAAGAAATCCAGTTCTCGATTTCACGACCTGTTTTAAGTCGCATTTGAACCTTAATGGTCTCTTTTATTATCATGTACACCATTTTAAATATATCCCACAATATCTTAAACCTAAATTGTTTTAAAATAAACGATAAATAAAATATATTTAAACACTTAAAGTGGCAAAGTTATTGCGTAAAGGATTACCTTTATAACGGAATGGTTGCTTTATCTTAAATACTAAAATATTGATAACGCCTGAATTTGGATGAACATTTTTGATTTAACCTTAAATCTGACAAAAGTTTTCTTACTTTTGTATTCCTGATGCTATTGACAATTAGATTGGAGAAATTTTGCTTAACAATTTTTGCTAAACTTTTCAACAATACTTTTTAAATTAATATTCGATAAATAGTCTTATATTATGTGTCTATTTTATTTCAAATTAAACAACACCTCAAAAATAAAGAACATGAAATAGATACCACTTTTGTTCAGGCTACAACTTTTATGTAATGACAAGTAAAATATGAATATTAAGTAAAAAAACCGGAATTTTATTTCCTTATACTAAAATAAATAACTTGTAACATTTGTAATACTACAAGTATGTAGAGTAGGTTTGATGTGAACAGTCTTTCTGTCTCTACCATAAAAATATATTTAGATTTTTTTCCTAAATATACAATAAAGTATGTTAATGGTTGATAGTTTATTGCTTTTTTGTATATAATAATAATATGTGCTGAAGATTTTATGGTTAGTATATAATTTAACAAGAGCCTTTTCGGTGTACTACGCTTAATTTTTCACACAAATCTGTATCCTTAATTGATAGAGATTTGTGAGAAAAATTTTGCATGGAAATATTTGAAATAGTCTATAAACAGCTTTAGTAATGTGACGCTTATTTAAATTGTAAATAAATATATAATGTAAAATTCATCAACACGAACAGGATGTGTAGATAAATTTTTCAACGTATATATTTTATTACCATAAATATAAAACCTGTTAAGGTAATAAACATACACTTGCACTTTTGCACTTTTCAATAATGAAATTGTATGTCTAATTTTTATCTTAACAATTTTTCATGAAAACCAGTCTTCACTAGAATCAACAGCTGCAACTACTATATAACAAATAAACTTAGAAAGCCGACACCGGTTTTAAGATAATAACATGTTTAGAGATTAAGTCATTTCTGTACATTACACGGTCGTATATTGGATAACTGTTCACATATCCTTGACCGAACGTGTCCGATAAATGACTAGAGCAATTACATACGCTGTTACAAACTGTTATGCACTCTGACATTTGTTTGATTATTCACGATAAACGTATCAAATAATAACATTACACATTACCCATTAACGAGATTATATGATAACGAAATAGTATGTAAAATTATTTATTTATTAAAACTTCAATGTACAAAAAATATACATATGGTAGAGAAAAGTGTTTTTAAATAAACTTAATAAATTTAGGCTCCGTTCCGATAAAGACGGTAATATAAAGATTACTGAATTCATCGCGGTAGGTAGCGACACGGTAGCTCAGTTGGTAGAGCGACGGAATAGTCTCCCAGGGACCACAAATAAGAGTTGATGAATCTTTCACCCTATATTTATTTAAAATATAAATTCTCTTCCAAAGTTTAATAGAGAATTACATACAAAATGTAAAACTAAATTTATTTATGGTGACATGATAGAGTAACATTTTTAAATTATAACACATAACTTTTAAAATAAACGTAATACATAAATTAATAACAAATACAGAATGTGATATATTTATACAGTTAAATAAATCATTATAAGTGCAGAAATACATATTGATAATGATTTCTCAAGAAGTTATCTTCAGATGCATATCTAACTTTGTTAATTAAGAGTAATCACATGAATGTATATCTAAATTTGGTATTATTATTGTAATTTCATGTTATTGTGTATTTTTATTATGTCTCTTTATGTCATCTCAAGATCATTGTCTTGGATAAAAAACTTGAATATAACCTAGACATATAAGTCAAAATAAATACTCTTTATTTAATAATAATTCAAGTCATTATGCCTCGCCTCGTATCATAAACTTGCACTACATGTAGCTGGCATATAATAAATCGTCCATCTCACCAAATTACTAGTTCACTAAAATGGTAGCTACAGGCTATAAATTAAATCATACAACAGCATATTCACTTTGCCTCCAACAACGATTTATTTGGTAACCACCCAGACACTTATTTTGATATGATCGGTATTTAATGACAGAGTCTAATTAAGATTTTTAATCTTAGTGAACTTTAAAATTCTCGTGATTGGTTCCTTTTAATTTAAATTACCATTTCTATTTAAATATAAACGTATTATTAATATTTATCAATAACAACTTATCTCAAACTGAAATGTTCAGACTTATCTAAAATTCTATACGGGTAAATATATTTTTTAATATATGTATAATAAAATAGGCTTGTATGTTATTGAAGAATTGATTGCCTTTAATACAGCACACAATGCTGAAAGTGACAACGCCAGTAGCATTGCCATAAACCTGACACCTGACTCGCAGCTATCCATCAACCAGTCGGCGATCTTTTTAAATTACACTTTCTGGTATATTTCACGTATTTTATTTAACAAAACGGAGCTTCTGTAATTATATGTTTTATTCTCCAGTTTTCCTTTAACTTTTGTTAAATGATTAAGTTTTTATCCATATTTTGGAAACCAGTTATGACTTGATGGTTTATATAACACTATTAGAAACCCGTTTGGTATTTAAAGTGTTGGTAACCGCGGGCATCAAACCATCACCAGACCTGTCATAATTATGTATTGAGCTGAGCTGATTAAAGAATTGACATATCGATATTTTTTATCTCACCATCAATATCAATTTCAAATGTAAGTGATATTTGGAAGCTATTTATAACTGATTTATTTTTGTCTATTTTTCTAATAAGTGTTTTAACACTAGTTAATTAGCAGTGGCTCTGACTTTCATCAAGATTTAATTTAGACTCAAATACGGTTTTTATTTTAAATATATGTAGTAATCTTGATATTTTATAAAACAGAATCATTCATCACTTCTTGATTAATTGGTAATCTAATTATCATTATTTTACTATTAGCACTGATCGGCAAATGATAGATTTCCAACTCGGCCATATCGGGGCACAAGTAATAAATATAAATAAAATGTTTATAGCAATCTATTTACATATTAAATACCATAAAGGTGATTACTAATTAATCCAATTACTCTAGTTATTGCTATTTATGGAGTTTAATGTTAGAGCTTACTTGAACATGTAATTGCGAAGGTCAGGATGCTGATTCCCCTAAAATAGATGTAAGCTAATAAAAACCGATGTACATAGATATCTGTGAATTAGTACTATCTCCTCGTATCGAATTCCTACATCATACCTTTACAAAATCAACATGTTGGAATGTAGGGTTATCGCAAAAGATGCTTTTCGATAATTGAATATGCAAAATTTTATTTTCCTATCGCTTACCCATACTTTCATTTGGTAACATTATGAATGTTAGATTCTTAAAACAATGGTATTCAAATAAAATAATTATTGACATTTTTGCATATTTCGACTTTTGCATAGTAGACTATTCCTTTTAAATTATATTTAAGTAAACTTCACTTTTGGTCAACCCTAACCCAGACCCTAAATTGATTGCCCTGGATGCCAGCACAAGTCATTGCGTCTAAAGTTGGTTTCTTCAATTACCTAATGACTGCATCTCTACGGAAGTGCCTTATTTGCCGCAAACAATCAACTAGTGTTCTCTTTAAAAATAAATGGAACAAAATAATCTTTGAATATTTTAAACTTTTAAACATAAAGTTTATTACAAAATTAGTGGGAAAATAAGTTTTGAGAGATGATTTTATGAAGACGACTTGAAGTTCTACGTTAGAAAAATAATAATGAAGAAAGAAAGTTAAAGTAAGTTCTTTTCCCACAGTTAAAGTCTTGATTAAGTTGAATAAAAGCTGCTATCATCATTAATAGTTTAAAACCGCTAACCAATAAAGAACAATTAAACCTAATTCTAAATACGATTTCACTTTAAGCACATACCAGCCACTGTTGAATTGTCTTTAATTGAGTCCAATCTAAAAATAAACTGAACCACAGTAAAAATAAACATTGAAGTTTATTAGTAACAAGTGGTAGCTTATGTTTTGTAATTGATTCATTGGTTAGTATGACCCTTCTACCAATTTGAAGTCTAGAGTCTAAATGTTCTAGAAGGAAAAATGACGTCAGAAAACTTTTCATTGATTTAGCTTGGATTTTATGCCTCTCATGAGACATATGAAAAAGGAAGCATATAATTATAATTTATAAATAATATCAATAATAAATGTGAAGCTTATAAATCGCTTCCAAGCGCTTATATTTTCTTATATATATTAAAATAAAGTGTTGAGATAAAATCTTGTCTTTATTGTAGAAGCCGACATGTGCTGTGGTCATTATGTCCAATAACTTCGACCAGTCGACTTGTCCTAAGTACATAATGGATAACATGACATTCTATTTACTCTATTAAGGTTTTGCGTTGGCGTTGATATGTATTATAGTTTGATCTACATTTCTTCTATTTTATGTTTAAGATCTTTTTAATAAATTATCAATACATTGATTTAATTTAAGCTATGGCTTAGTACTTGCAATGAATTTGGCAGACCTCTACTAAACACCCACATAAGAATGATCTCGATAACATTTTTCAGACAGAAAATTACTTAGGGTAATAAAATATATGACTTGAAAAAGGGAGTCAAAAACTGTTTAGATGACGAAAAATAGTTGAAATTGTTTTTCTTCATTTGCCATACCTACTAAATACCATTATAATACTGGTTAATTTCCAATAAAGATTTATACTATATTATAGACAGTGTAAAATATCAGTAGTTGAAATTCCAGAGCTTTCTTTTACAGCTAAAGTAAATTATCGAATTTTTTTAAAAAAAACCTTATCAGAGCTATACTTTTTACAAACGGATCATCAATGCGTGACCATTTAATTTTTTTAAAGTATTTTTTATCATCTAGTGACAAAAACAGGCTTCTTTCACTTTTTTATTTTAGTCGTATGCTTAAAAACTACGCTGTGGTTTCTCGTCAAGGACCTTGAACTCTGAATATCTACAAGTCCTGCATTTTAAAGACTAATTAATAAAAATACTCCATTTACAACCCTTCATAACTTTTTCATGAAACTTATACCAATACATGATCTCAAATGCCATAAAGGTAATAAAGTTTATATTGCAACCAAAAATATATATTTAATAATAAAACCAGCTAACTATAAGTTAATCTCTTTTGAATTTAAAACATTTGAGGGTTTGTGATGAAGTCACTTCTAAACCAACGATTCTAATAAACAAAAAAAACACATAATTTATAGTTTAATTTAGATGACTTTTTACAATAAAGGTGATATATAGTCAATTAATATAAAAAAATGGCATACATTATTAATTATTATGGGTGTTTCATTTCAGAACTGTCTAATAAATTAGCTAAAACAAATATAGCTTATACATTATAATGTGTTCATTATGTAATAAAACATGTTATAACACAAAGTTTGACAAAAAACTTTAACCCACATTCAAAAAATATTGGACGCTGAAATAAATGATACATATCACAGATGAATAATCTACAACATTATCTAAAACATTAAACAGTTTAAAACAACTGTGATATGTTTTTATGTCAAATTTTATTGCTACCAAGATTGAGAAATAAGATAAGTATGACTGAATAAATATGTTGAATACTTTGGTATATCTTACTCTTAAGATAACATTTTGATGAAAATCAACGATTAAGTATCTTTACATCAAGTCTGTGCAATCAAAATTTCAATTAAAATGAACACACACAAATTAACCATGGACAGTACACACACACACACACACACACACACACACACACACACACACACACACACACACACAGACACACACACATACACACACACACACACACACACACACACACACACACACACACACACACAGAGACACACACACACACACACACACACACACACAGACACACACACACACGCACGCACGCACGCACGCACCCACACAAACACATGGTCTAGTTAAATCTTAACCTTCGTTTGCCAATGGTTTAAAGTAACAAGAGCACTTATAGCCTAATAATATCTATGCCAGTTAAACATAGAGTTGGAAATTAGGAACTAGTAAAAAGGTTGTAACCAGTAAAACTATATTCATGAATGTTTGAAAATATCTTAAAACATGTATAGCCATGTTAAGCTTATTTAAATTTATATAAATATAGAATGTAAAAAAAACCGATACGGGCAGGGATTCGAACCCGCGACTACTGGGAAACCGTCCCGTCGCTCTACCAACTGAGCTACCGTATCGCTGTCCGTTTCGGTGAATTAATTATATTCATGAAATAAATCAGGTATAAATTGTGATTTTAGTGACATCTGAGACGATCTTTGAACTTTCCAGTCTCTCATTAAATCGTCATTTGCGCATTCATCAAGGCTGTGTATTTAATTTCATACAAATATAATTATGTAGAGTATTCTCGGAATTAGACTTGACCAATATTTTAACAATTTTGATTGTATATAAGTAAAAAAAACCTGTAAAATGTTGTACATCTAGAGCTTATACTTGTTTTAACTGAAGTTAAAATAGCTATAGTAAAAATGTCTAATTGTGCTCTATGTGGGAGTTGTATCTATATATATTAAAATATAAAAATCATTACCAAAACTAAGTCATAACAAAACATAAAAATTCTTATCCCGGCCGACTGTTTTATCAACGCATATACCAACTCGCTGGAATCAGAAATCACTTTTTTATTGTATTTTTTATATGACGTTATCACTAAGACAGGTATTTTAAATTCCTCCAGTTAACTACATACAGTTATTATGCATAATGTAGAGAAGTCAGTTTAAAAGATCTCAAACGAAAAAGAGAAAGCAAATGAGGTGACCTATCTGTATCTCTTTCTTGAATATGTGACTAGAAAAAGATAAGTATGGATCTCTTATTTTGCCTCTTTTATTATTTGTTAAACACTTGCAGACCGGCCCATGCTATGATTCCTCTACTCTATTTATAATAACTATGGCTAATTGTGATATAAAAGTTTCAATGCGCCGTCATTTTCAAAGTAATAAACATGACATTTCATATATTTTGTCAGTAAAGTGAAGTCGCGACCATAACCAAGTGTTATAACGAAATTAAAATTAAATGCATAAATGCATTTAGAATCAAGTTTAATTGATCTTTATATTTAACTAGCCTCCCCTGTCGGCTTTGCTTTAATAATGAATAAAATATACTTTTTTAAATTTTAAAATCATGTGACACTCTAACTGTCAAATAAAATCGTATGACAACTGTCAATACTGTTATTGAGACAGACAAAAATAATATATAAATTGCCAAGTTATCCTGTAGATTACAAATTTGATTTTCTTCTTACACAAAACAAAAAAAGCAAATAAATGTTTTTTTTTATTTTTAAGAATATATGTATATATACCTTTGCTTTGTATTTTTATTTAACCTATTACATATTTCGAAGTAAAACACATAACTCATAATAATTACACTCGAATTGAGATAATTTCGGCAAATTACAACCAGGGCTGTCCTTAATTTTTATACAAACAGTGCAAAAATGATAATTGTTTTATTGGGTAATTGTCTGCTAAATATGGGTATTGACTTTGTACACCTATCTCACTATTTATTGGTCCTCCAATCTATGTGTAAATTTTCGTTTCCTTACACAATAAAACCGTTTTGAAAATAAGGTCATTGAGAATGGCTCGTTTTTACCCTTTTTGTAAAAAAAAATGTTCATATAAAATCAATGTAATATATTTTGCAATACTTTAAGAAAAATATAAACAAGCTTTACAATTATTATATAATTAATTAAAAGCTTTTATGAGTGTGGTTTAAGAGAAACAACTAATTAAAACTGAACGGCTTTATTTAAAAATAAATGTGATAATAAAAATGTAACCAATATAATTAAATATATTAACTCTAAAAATATAATATATTTTTATTATCGACAAACCTTCACTGTGTGACATTATATTATTCAATTGTGTGCATATTAGTTACACATACAGACACAAATGTGTGTGTTATAAACGCCCACCGGAAGTACAACACGCCCACTTTTAAATAGATAAGGTTATGATTAACATCTGAACCTTCATTAAGGTACAGACAACTAAAGGACAAACTAATAACTTATCAATAGTAAATAAATGTACCAATAGTAAGATATTATGTCTTTTCAAGGATTTAAGTGTCTATATAAGAGATAATTGGTCTGGAGCAATAATAATTATGATTTACCTTATTATATTATGATTTACCTTAACTAAGAACGAACTATCTCCTTACTATACTTAATCACGCATTCTAAACTTTATATGTAGTGGTTTTTACATGTTTCTCGGTTCTTTCAAATTTATCGACTTTAATGAAAAGAATTTTTGAAAATATTCCCTTCTTGCGTAGTGGCATCAATTTACCTTTGAATTGACGAATCCTGGGTTTAAGATTCGGCGGTGATAACTTTTATTTGTCAAAATCTGGACGGTGAGGTGTAACGCCGTGAGGGAACCTGAGTATCTTAGACGAAATTTTATAATCATATTATAAAGTTTCGTCATAGATACTACACTGGTTCCTATAAACCCGCCAATCCGCGTAGCGCAGCATGATGGGATAAGCTCAGCTCTAATTAGAAAGGAGGCCTGTGCCCCTCAGACTGACATGTATGTTGTATGGATTGATGCCTTATGATATTTAATTAATATGCTTGGTTAACCAACCGTACAAAGATTTAAACCTTTTTAACTTTTAAGTTTCTATTCTACCTTCATATAAATACAAAATAAAATGATAACATTAAATAATTCAACCAATATTCGATCGATATTGAGATGAAATTAAGAAAAATAAACTTTTATCAGTTAAATTTAATTTTTCAACAAAGATTTTAAATTAAATCAAAACGCGTCAGAGATTTTTGTTGTAAAAACATCAAACAGAAAAATACTTCAGGTATGGTGTTTCATGGTTGTCAAATCCTCATAACGTCATGGAAAATTCGGTCCATGTTAGTATTTTAGTATTCAGATATTCGGAGATTAAATATTTATACTTACGTATTCATGATAGTTTTCATTGGCCGCCTACCTTGTTTGTGTTCTTCGGTTTATATTATTTGAGGTCCGACTTTCTGTTTGCACAGTTGTTTAAAACTACTTATATACGGACGATATTTGCATCACCTCCACAAAAGATTCGGTTTTGTTGTGAAATATATTTTCCCTCTTTAAATTTTATAAGAGTCTCTAAACTGTAATGCTTAATTTATGATTTAAATCGAATGCTTCAAGTACGTACCAGCTTCATAAAACACAAATGCATTGTACAGATCAATTGTAGTTTTTTGTCGCTACATAAATCGTAATATAAATCGTGGGTCAGACTGAATCAGTGGAAAGTTTACTAGCACGTGCTTCTATTAGCTTAATCGATGTTAAACTATTTCAATATCGGTATTTATTATTATTTAAAAGCGCGTCTGTGCAGGGTTGTGAGAGCCCAGTATCACTGCGACCTAAAAGCTCTATTGTGCTCGCCACTGCCTACAGTTCACTACGTAGGTCTACACTCTGAGGTATTGCAGAATTTCCTTTGCAGTGAGATGTCGGACATCCACTGGGTCCAGGATGTGTCTCCCCAGAGTGTCATTGCGTTTATGCATTAGCGGACCGCCCTCGCATAGCAGATGGAGCGGAGTTTCATCCGCCTCGTTGCAATACCTGCACACTTTTCTATCCACTAATTTGAGGGTCGCTAGGCGCTTATTCAGACAACAGTGCCCTGTAAGCGCTCTAGTTATGATGCATAGATTATTCCTGCTCAGCCCAATGCGCTCCTAAACTGCTTTCGAATTAAAGGGTTTGATAAGAGCTTTGGAATGCTTGAGCCCAGGGATCTCTTCCCAACGCCTTATATTCTCATACTTTGTGAAGTTATTCAGAGTTATACGAGCTAGGCTGTTTAGCACACCACATATTGGTTCTGGACAGTATGTATGTTTTGCTCTTAACTCCTGCATGGACCAGCTCGTCAGCAATCTCGTTAGTTAGGTGAAGTTAGTGTAGTCTAATTCGAGTTTAGGGCCCTTAGTGCCGCCTGACTATCCGAGTTCATATAAATGGTCCTCTTCGTGTAGTTGCGCTGCAAGTTCAGGGTCGCACAAGCAATTATGGCGTACACCTATGCCTAAAAAACGGAGGCGTACCTACCCAGGCTTAAGCTTTCCCTGTGGCCAGAACGCTCTCCATCTACCAGGCATCCTACATTAGGCCCTGTTTTGGATCCATCGGTATACCATATAAGGCAACCATTCCTCCAGGGGAGGCCGGTCGACCATTCATCCCTTGTCGGTATTTCCACAGAATAGTTCTGCACAAAATTGCAGTGCGGAACCATGCTGTCGAAAATCATCGCTAGTACGCTGTCGCTCACGATCGAGTCCTTGAAGGTCCTCAGCCTGCTCGACATCAAGTTTGTACTGTCCTGAGCCGATACTCTGAATATTGCCCTCTTGACATGTAAGTCAAGAGGTAGGAGATCCAGTATGGCATTCAGAGTCGCTTCTGTGCAAATAGACATGTCGCCTGTCATCATGCGACGGGCAATCCCTTGGAGGCTGTTCAGCCTGTCCCTGACCGTAAACTGTTGGCACTTGCTCCACCATACCGCAGATGCGTAAATCACCACCGGCCTTACGATCGTGATATAGAGCCACAGCATCATCTTGGGCTGAAGGCCCCATCTACCGCACGCTATCCTACCACAGACTCACAAGACCATCATAACCTTGGTTATGGAATTATCAATGTGGGTGTTCCATTTCAGTCTTTGGTCTAATGTTACGCCCAAATATTTGATCTCACGGGAGAATTTGATTACTTTCCCATTGAGGACTGGACATCTCAGACCGTCGAGACGCCTCTTATTTGTAAATAGAACAATCCCCGATTTATCCGCATTGATGGATAGCTCATTCTTTACACACCAGCTTGCAACCAGGCTCAGAGCCCTCTGCATGATGTCAGAAACCACGCACTACAATGACAATGTCGTCTGCGTACCCCTGAACAGCATATCGGAATCCAGCCATACTGTGCAGCAACTCATCCACCACTAGCGTCCACAAAAGCGGCGATAAAACGCCCCCGTGAGGGCACCCTCTGGTGGACGTAAACTCCACAGTCGTATCATTGAGGGCAATAGTTGCCGTCCTGTTTGAAAGCATTGATTCGACCCATTTCACCGGTGTTGGGTCTGTTTGTTTACACATAAGGCCCTTGACCAGGGATTGGACAGGAGTGTTTTCAAATACTCCCTCTATATCTAGGAAAGCTGCTAAGGCAATTTCACGGTCCTCAAGCGCCTTTTCGATTTTGTCAACCAAGTTAAGAAGGGCAGTTTCGGTAGACCTGCCCTTGCGATGGGGGGTGGATAGGTTTTGCCCTTAGGATATTTTCTCTGATGTGTAAATTGAATATTTTTTCCAACGTTTTTAGAAGGAATGAAGTAAGGCTAAATGGTTGAAAGGCCAGCTCTTGGTATAAAAATAATCTTTGTGTTTTTCCAAGAAGAAGGAATATATTCACAGGCAAAACTTACTCTGTAGATTTTAATGAGATGCGGCCGCAGTATCTCCAACCCCTTTTGGAGGAGTACTGGAAAGATATCGTCCAGTCCACATGCTTTATATGGTTTTAGAGGATATGGGTTGCTTCGCCACTCCAGTTGCTTCGGGCGGATTACTAAAGTGCCTGTTCTCCAGTTCTTAGTACGAGTTTAATGTTGGAAGGCCGGTTCGTTCGCGGCAGCGCCGCTGCAATCCGCACCGCATCTCACCAGAAGCTCGGCATGGTGCTTGTGGGCAGTATTCAACGACCCGCTTAAGCTCCTCAGCGGGGTTACTTTTCTCTCCGGGAAGGTAGGCCAAGCAAATAATGATTCGGGAGCCATTGTACCCTTTGAGATTGCAGAACGCTGCAATCAGGTCGTCGGTGCACAACTCTGAAATTGTAGAAGCTGTATATTCTTATGATACACAATGCATGCTCTGGGCTTAGTGCCATTAGTGTTGATAAGTGTCTTACATGCGATGTTGAGTACCAGAACTTTGGTGTCACGAATCCAGGGCTCTTGCGGGTCTCGGGAGTTGTGAGATTGACGAGATTAATGGAGGTGGATAGTTTGGAATGTTGGATGTAGAGATACGGCTTTGGGTTTTAGTTACGTTTTTTCCTGAGAGGATCAATCCAATAACAGTCAGCACCACGGGGAGGAGAACTCTACCAACCTTGCTATGAGAATCTAAACGACTTTTGCGCTCTTCTTCATAGCCTTTTCACCAGTCTTATCACTTGGAGGAAGGTGAGTAGACTGAGGGCGCGTGCATCCTAAGGTAAAAGTCATCCTTAGAGTGCACCCGCTGCCCAAAAAATAAATAAAATATAAAAATCTCTAATGATTTATTAATTAAGTAGCTGGGTTTTCTTGATTGAAATGAAAACAGCGATTTATATAATCGTTAATTTCATTATAAACATCGATTTATATAAATATTAATAATATTAAATAGAGTCATTAATTTTAGATTAAAAGCGGTGATATCGTACAGTATTTTAGTTTTATTAATGGTTAGCTAATTATTATTTTGTTAACTACTGAGATAACTACTTTCTTTCCTAGAGACTTGTTTCATTGCAGTCAGAACTACATGTAATTGAAAACTGAAGATTAGACAATTTTTTGATTAACAAAACATGGTAATCCATGGTAACTTTACTGAAGTTAAAAAGCTTTTACACTTTACTGTTTCTTGTTAGATGTTCCATACAATTGTCTGTCAGATAAACAGTAAACAACTTCTTGTAAATTTATCCATTATTCTTTTAGACATAAAGAGAGCTAAATCATTTTTAAATATTTCTCGATCTATAATTAATAAAAAAATGCTGTGTGAAAATCCACGCGGTGTGTTGGTTCTGAGCTTAAAAGAATCTTCAGAATATAAACTATTTAATAACTAATAATATAAAACAAAGAAACATAATCACGTTAATGATTATATATACGGATATATGGAACCTATATGAAACCAGCTGCAGTCAATAGTAGGTTGTGAAAACCGATACGTCCTTCTCTACATTACAACTAATACATTATACAAGATCAAAGCGATTTTATTCAATAAAATCGACATTTTTATAGATAAATATAAAAGCAAATTAATATATATATATATATATTTTATACTTTAATAATCTAAGACGAAGACAACCCAAATTATTATTTATATTTCTATTAGTTTCAATTGAGTATGCATTTTTAGTCCGTTTTGTGTATATCCTAAATTGTCAAGAAAATTGTTCCTGTTCCTCTATAATTAGTTTCTGCCTCTACAATTAACCACTTCCTTCTTTACAAGTTAACCTATTTTGAACTCTACGTCCGCCGATATTATTTATAAATATCACGAGATATCTAAAAGTCTGTCAATTCTCAGATATAACAGATTAGATAACCAGCATCATGTGGCCATACACAGGTTACATCAGGTGATCAACAGTCCTATATACTAAATATGTTTGTCTGAATTTGGAAATTTATAGATATATACATATGTGAAATGTGTGGCAAAGTTTTTTCTACTTTTATTTGTGATAATATTGCTTAGAAATAATTATTGATTTTTAATTATTTTAAAACGAATTGGAGCATGTATATAAATAGCTTTTTAATTGCGTGGAATAATTGATATTGTAGAAACATTTGAATTTGAATAATAATTTAAATTCTAGTAACTCATCAATGTCTGTTCGAAGATAAATATTGACATATCCAAATTGTACTCGTGTATTGAAATAAAATTAAATAATATTAACAATACTTATTTATATTATAATAATTTAGATAGAAAACTGTTATAAAATCGAACTGCCATTACATATATAATTTTTCAAACATCATGTTTAGTTTAAATACAATATTTTTTTTTGCTTGCTATTTTAATTAACTTATCTATCACAAATGTATTTTTAGAAAGGCGGAATTATTTTAATCACATCAGATATAAAAGAGTATTTGATACTTTTATCTTGTTAGTAAATACACGAAATAACAATGTGAAAACATTATTTTGCAGGACGTCGCCGAGGCACGCGGGGCTAACCGCAGCGGTTAGGCGGCGTATCACTACATCGACTGTACGCGCTCGCGTCGCACGACTCGCATTCAGACCGCAAGTGTACAAATAAAACTAAAACTAAGTGCAAGTGAACTCGTGAACTTTATAAACCAAAGTGTAATCACTAGTGATTCCGCGAAGTACTCGGTAGCCGAGTGAATGCGCGTCTGTTTCGATACCCTCTGCTTTGGATCGTCACAGCGAGCAGCTGGTGACGATGAGCCGAGGGCCGTAGTGAATACAGGTGGAGGAGCGCTAACTGTGGCGCCCACTGTCAACGGCGATAGACGAGCCTTAGACGAAACGTATCGAGAGGAACTAAATGGGATAATGGGGACTCCCACAGCGATGAATTCCGATTCTGAGAATTGTGTTGCTAACGCAGCCGTAACAAACGATATGCAGCCTCTTGTTGAAAGAATTAGAGAGCTGGAGGCGTTGTTGAAACAACGGGATCAGGAAATGTTGGAATTGCGTTCGCAATTGGATAAATTGCAGAGCGTGTTCCCGTATCAACAATATGTTAGGGGATCTAGAGCTCCCAGGAAGCAGAGAGCTCAGGGTATCTCAGCTGAGCCGCAGACGAGCTCATCTCTTCAGGACTTGGCGCACCAGACGTTCCCGATCTACGATAAAAACGATGCGTAAGTAATATTCTTTCTTACCTGCTATCGATACTTAGTAAAATGGATATAGTCAAGTATAAATGTTACTATGTATCTTATTTATAAGTTTAATATTAATATTACTGAACACTATTACAAATTTTATTCTCTTAATAAGGCAATTCATTAAGGATACCTAGAAAGAATGTTGTCAAACACATTAATTAGGTCCGATCTCCGGTGTGTGGTATTTTCATAACATATCGAGTAATTTGTAGTTCCATTAAGAAATATGACATTCAATTAAGAGACCTGATTACTTATTGCATTATTATCATATAACTAAACTTAATTATTTCATACATTTCTGTGAAAGCATAATATGATACATTACAAAGATAAAAAAAAAGAAATACAATAGGCGGCCTTTCTGCTAAAGAGCAATCTCTACCTTCCTGGAAGAGATTTTTGGGTAGAGAACATGAAGAATGAGCGTGGAATTAGGTACTTTACAATAACGTATAGAATTATACAAATTGTATAATTCTGTAAATTTGTAAAGAGCAGTACAGTCTGTTTAAGTACAGAATTATACAAATATAAACAACAAATACTAAATAATAATAAATATAATACATTAAAATATTATATACAGTATACTTTAAAAAAATATAATTAATCCAGTATTAAAGTACTTACAAACACAGTGTATATTGTATATTTTTGACTAAAACATTGTCTCGGATAGATTACAAGTCAAAATTAACTTATACACCTCAGCGGATCCAATGAACTCATAATAAAGCTGCTGATATCAAAATAATTTAGGTCAGATTAGGGCTGTTCCACTTTAAATACAACATATAACGACCAAAATGACATATAAAATTACAAATACTGCCAACCCTGAAATACTATATACACTATTAGTGATGCTAATTTGACATTTCGTTATTAATCTTCTAATTATTGGTCATATCCGTTACATACGAATATTTTATGATGATTTCCTTATAGTGTACGTTGACTTTGACTCGGAATCATCGTTAACTTATCTAGTACAAACAACCATTAAAGAAAAGTAAACAAATTTCACAAGCGTTAATTCGATATTCGTGAATTGCCGAACATGAAATTTATTTATATAATTCACACTAATACACAATATTTACTTTTCATTAATATCATTTTTAAATAAATATCCAACGAGGCCATGATACTCAAATTGATAATATTGTACAAAATGCATTTGTGTCTTTATTTATATATCAAACACATATTTTTTATTTATATATAAGTATTTTATTATCGTTATCGAGGATGTTTACAAAAATTACAAAACCAATTAAATATACATAAATATAATGTTAATATTATATTTAGTGCAGATAAAAATCAAGAGAGTTAATAATATGATAAGTCTCTTAAGTAAAAATAATGTATATAATTCTCATAAGTCAAAATAAAATTGTTTTTTGATGGATGTTTTTAATGTTTTTAATTTATAAATCAGTATTGATAGGCCTATTGATTATTTTATTTAATAATTATAGTATGAAATTAGTCACTCACAAATAAAGCTTCTGTATAGAATCGCGCTTATCAGTTAGTGTCAGATATGTTTTAGATTCTTTTAATTTCATTCCAAAATTTAGTAAAATTAATATAGAGAATATACTTATTTAGTGAAACAGGTAACATATTTATAGACGATTTCAAATATTAATATTTTCTCATTATGAGTTTATATATTTATACTAAAAAAAAGGTATAATATTTCCATTATTATTTATTAACCCTAAATAATTTTCATTATAATACAAAATAAACATAACCTTGATGAAAAGACAATTGTCACATCAATATTGTATATGCAAAGTGTATACTTATTTTAATGTATTGCAAGTATAATAAAATGTAGGCTCTTACTTAATATGATGAATAACCTTTAAACTGAAGTATTATTTTTGTTACTAAGAATTTTAATTGATCCATAAAAAAGTCGACAATGTTTTTACGACCTCTTTATGAAGCCGACTTGCAAATTATTTATCTCATATAATGTCTTGAATATTACCCATTTTTTATATGTAATTGATACTTAAATATTAATTTTCAATGCTTAATCGTAAATTATTGTGATATATATTATTCATAAATATAAAACGTTGCTTAATTATATGAGTTCTGATTCATTCTTACATGTATGATGTAACTATGATAATATGTTTGTTTGTATGTTAAAGTGGCATTTACTTATACAACACTATTATTCATGAACATTTTCGTAGTGGTAGAAAAAAAATTACTTTGCAAATAAAAGTCCAAAGACGACGGCAACACTTACCATCAAGTAGACCGTCTGTTAGTATACCACTCATAAAATTATACTGCATTATTGCGACAATAATTTAGGATAAGATAAAACAATAAACATAATACCAAAACATGTAAATAAAACAAGGAAAAGGGATTTTTTTTACTAGCAAAGCAAATAATACAATCATAGAATTGTAAAATAACTTATATCTCTTCATAATAGGTAAATGTCAAGTTTGTCAAGATATACCTTTGGTATTTCTTAATGAACCCGATGGTAATGTAATATATCTTTATCTTTAAAGATGCACTAAATAAGAACTCAAGCTATCTTGCATTTCAATCTCGCACTTGTATGGTAATAACATGACATTTTGTACATAGTTTATTTGTGTTTTTCTCGAAGCACTTCATCAAGGATACAAATTTAAATACAAGGATACCAATGGGTATCTAATTGACTTGTGAGCTTGGTCTTGATTAGGTATGCGGTACACAAAAGTACATGTTTTATTTTTATCATCTCTTCTAAATTCTCATGGGATCTTATTTTAGAAACTCCTCACTATTTAGATATAAAACACAATTTATTGCATTGTTTATATTCAGTGTGTGTATCCGTTTTATTGCCTAAATTTACCAATTATGCGTTTTTAAACATTTAACTGACTCGTTAACTATGAATTAATATTCATTCAACGTTTGCTCTTTATTTCTTTTGTCGAAAATAGTGATAAAATCGCGAATAGCCCTGAATTCTAAATAGTCATTAGCATTCGAAAGGTTATGATACTGGATAGTTCTGCAATATTTATTTTATATCTAATAAACAAATTAAAAAGTCTTAAATATATAATGAATTATATGGGCAAGATTCGAACCCGCGTCTTCTATGAAACCGTCCCATCGCTCTACCAATTGAGCTACTGTATCGCATTAGCGATTTAAATATTTAAATAGGCTTATCATAGCTAAACATGTTTATAGACAATTTCAAACGAACTATAAAGTTTATATATTGAACAAATTCAAAGACGAATCTGAAATATATTTGGCAATAGGCCTAAAAGATAAATATACCTGGAATTAGATGCCTCATGCAATATGAATGATAACCGTCGTGACTGAATTTATAAAGAAGTACATCAGTGCTACTAAACGATCTAGATAAACTCCCTTGGCATCTCATTAGCATAAATAAGCAGTTTAAAAATATTGTCAAAAGTGGCGGTTCAAGGTGTCAAGATAACCTTCCCGATTGGCCTTATCGTTACGACATCTCGCCCGTATTCTATGAACGTTCTAGTACTAGTTACTCAGTTTATGCATTAAATTTGGGAGGCTTTATAGTATATTAGAAACCTTGGATCTTTACCTTATTTGCCTCTTATTTGTTTCCTTAATATTTTTTATAGTTACTCTAACTTGTCTATTACATAATGAATTCAGGTAATGTAGCTTAGTAAAGGACAGTTTATTTAAAAAATACTAGCGACAAAACCTTATTTAGTAAGTATAATATTTTCTTTTTTTTTGATAAAATATGATATTGGTATTGATATAATGTGAATATAAAATAAAAATACAACTTTAATCTTATAACATAATTATGATCTAGATACTAGGTAATTAGCATTTAGGAATAGCTTGAATATTCATTAATTTCTTGTTTGCAGTACTACTAGTACTTATTTCTATCTTTGGGTCCAGTTTGTATTATCCTAAATTATCACAACTATATCAAGTAAAGGTCTGTTAGATAAGAGTGGACTTAAATACCTGTAATTTATTACCCCGTTTTAAATAATCATTATTAATCTGGTTTCTATGTTAATTAAGCTGTAGAAATAATGTCATTATTTAAATCAAATTATTCTTTGAAGAGTTTTTCTGATCTGATACTGAAATAAAATCCATCTATTTTCCATTATAATTACCGGCTGCAGTAAACATCGCTTCCAACGATGTCTCATTATCATATCTATCTAGTACATAAATACCACAACGCCAAATTAAAAGTTGAAAACTTGAGAGGCACTTACTCCTTATCTGAACAACGTTCGAAGTACTTTGAACATTTGCATGAATATCGTGTTTACTTCTATAGGTAATGGAACTTAATTCTAAGAGAAGTATTCTAAGGTAATTCCTTATCTATCGTTACCTTTCGTGATATTTCGTTAATAAATTAATATATAGAATTAGATCATATCAAGTCAGATTTTTTTTTTTGATATCTACAGATTATCCCTATGTTGTGTGTACAAATATATAGTTTCATTTCTTTTTATTATCGTGCCCTTTGAATAAATTTACATTTATATTAACCAAAATTTAATCAATGTTACAACAAAATGGTTTATATATTCCAAAAACCTTTGCGTGTAAATTTTTCAGCTAGCTATATACACACTTTATATCATAGTAATTTCATTGTCGATTGAAAGCCTGGGCATACTGAATAACTCAGTCACCATCATCAGGGGTAACACGCGTGATAAATGATTATGATGATGATGGTGATGATAATAAATAAATATATTTAGTAAGCGAAGCCAAATAACGAGTAAATGATTCAAGGTATCACTATACCGTATATGGTATAATATATTTTATCTTGTCACATATTTCGAGTCAGGTGCACGCACAACAATAAATTCGGGCATTCTGAGTTGAAATACAAGTGTGGAGAGTATTTGTATCCCAAAGATGGCAAAGAGAGAAATCTCGTTTACGATTTGGCCTTTGGCATACACCAGGGAGCTTTACTTTGTACAATACTTTATAACCATCTCTTTAATCCACGTTAAGCAATCGTTTATTTTATAAACAGGTGGTTCATTCAGTTGAGTTAATGTTCTTGTATTGTTGTTTTAAGTTTGACGTAATACAGATTGTGTTATTTACATTTTTTTTATCATATAAATAGATATAAAATCTCAGTTGCTAATAACAAATACTAGGATATGTATATCAATTTTTGTTATCACATGTTCTGATTGCTGAAGTTATTTCTTCACAGTATGTATGTCAAGAGATTCAAGAGCTATTCGAGAAATCATTGTATTGTTCAAGTAGGTACTGGCTACTGAGGAAGGACGTCTAGCCGTTTATCAACTAGGATATTGGTTATATACTACTTCACGTGATCTGCCGTCTCATCTTTTGTTACTTACTGTAGCTACTTGTCACTTTCTTATCTATCATAAGATCCGCTAGTTTTAAAATCTGGCTTTAAGCAATGGTTTTTCGATTTCGATTTTAGAATTTCGTCTTTCAAGTTATAAATCAAATAAGCCTGACGAATTGTAGAATTTTTTTTCTTTGTTTATTCGTGACGATGTATACAATATTTAAATAAGATAAAAAGTTGTTTGGCGTCTGTCCATTAAGTTATTCAATATTAAAACTGATTTCAATTATAATTATTATATATGAAAGTAAAAGTATTAATTCGTTTTTGACCTAAGAAAGTGTAACATGGAGAGAAAATGTCAGATTACATTGGTGCCAGCGAATTTGCTGACCAATTAAACCCTGGGTCGTTAAGATTGAAGATATGATGGTTCCTCGTGGTATCGTAAAAAAAACGTAATCTCGTGTTAAGTTAAATTAAGTCATTATTTATAACGACATCGGTGAAAGATCCTGTTACATAAGTTTCTTTTTAAGACTGCTGGTTTTATAATTCGTAACATTACCGTCAACGGTAGGAAATTATACACAATTTGTAACCGAGTGTCGAGAGCAATGTTTCTTATCTTTTATATTGATTTGTATGAAATATTTGAATCGGTTTCCTTTCATGTTTAATTCACATCCAATATGTCAAAATGATCAATGAATACGGAAACCTGAATTGGTTTTAAACCATTCAGTTAACAGAATTAATCGTTTTTGTATGACAGCTTATTAAAATGCTGTCACAAAGCTTATTACACTTATTATTTGCTTATGCTTATTGTTGGAACATGAAATTAAGTGTAATTAAAGAAAAAGCTTGCTTGAATGTCTAAAGGTCCTTGATGTATTTAAATCTTAAAGCAAAAGTTTTATGGAATATAATATTAGTATGATAATATTAATAACAAGTTAATATGTATTTATTCGAATCTTAACTTTATTTAGTACGTATCTATATGTTTTATTTCATATACCAACTATATTGCTATAATAGATTATAATTATACTGCTCTTAACCGTAAGAATTTTGCTGTAATAGAAATAATATATAAATAATTGATTTAAAGTATTTAAATAATTAAGGTCACATTCGAGATATAATAAGTTGCACACACACACAGACGGGCTAACAAGATTCTCTACATGTTTTTGTAGAATTGTTGTCATATTAGATTTATTTATAAAGATTGAATAGACGTTTATAAAATATATTGAAATTGAGACGTTTGCCTTAATTCTGGAATTTGGAAAATTAGACTTAAGTATTAATGCCTTTATTTTTATTTATGACTTTTCATGCAAAATCTGTTGACAATATAAAAAAAATAAAAAAATATTTATAACTGAAGATAAATATATCATGTCAAAAGATTTTGTTTCATAGAGTGTATAATAATTCTGATTTGATTTTACGATTTGGTAAACTGTCATAGTTTTCATAATGTCAAAAGTCTTAATAGTAGGTAGTATGTCTCATAGACGGGTTCAGTAATATCAACTAATTTCATGTCTATCTTCTAAAATTCACACAAACGGGGGTCCAATTATTTTGTCCAATTATTTTGTCCATGTATTATTTGCAAATCATTCAAACCAATACATGTTGATCCTTGTCCGGTTAACTATGTTAATTAGTAATAGAAATTAATTTATGTAACAATATTTTTTTTAAATATCGGTTAAGATAAAACACTCGTAACAAAACAGTCAGGTGCTTAAATTAAAATTTCTATGATATATTTTTTATTATGATAGAAATTTTATAAACGTTATAATTGTCCAGATCAATCAAAATCATTACTCAGTTAATACTTAGTTTCATCACAAAACCTCATAAAATATTTCGACAATAGAAGGTAATTCTATAGATTTATTGATATTTACAATAATCGTATACCTACTATAAACATAACTTTCTGAATATATGAAATTGTGACTAAAGCTAAAATATTATTGAACTTGTATTCATTTGGTTAAAAAGTTAGGGTGAGTTAGATATTAGAAATTTCAGAATTTCGTTATATCACTATCTCCTCTATACTTATATACCTACTGACATATTCGTAATGTAATATTGAAATAAA
This sequence comes from Napeogenes sylphis, assembly GCA_959347405.1. Taxonomy (NCBI): domain Eukaryota; kingdom Metazoa; phylum Arthropoda; class Insecta; order Lepidoptera; family Nymphalidae; genus Napeogenes; species Napeogenes sylphis. The sequence goes on from OY365783.1 coordinate 5,258,852, forward strand.
GTTATTTCAAGAAAAGATATGATACTGATAAGGAACAGTTATTATAAATAGAAATTACCTAACTAATAAATATATTCAAGTATTTATTATGTTTCAAAGTCTTTATATTATTATTTTATTGTATTTTAACTTTTTTTTGTTTTTTACACACACAGTTAATTTTCTCTGAATTTATATTACCTTATCTTAATGTATAACCTAAAACATAATAATATTTTTGGCACCAAATTTTTCAACATAGCTTGCGGGAGAAAATGTGGCATGTGTGTGTGTGAGTGTGTGAGTAAGTTACCTACCTACCTATACTCACACTCTCTCTATATAAGTACCTACATATTCATGATTTGGTATTTAATTATATATTTTTTTTCATTAAAGGAAATCGTTTGATTTGGTTGCATTTATGGGTTTAGAAAAAATAGTAATATAAAAAGTACAAAGTTTATTCAAATAAAAAAAATTAAAAAGCACATGATAATTTGTTCTTAATGGGCGTCCTACGACCCCACTTTTTATAGTGACAAATGATTTAAGTCTATCTTACTAAACCAAGCAGATAACAATTATGTGTCTTATAGGTTTCCATTATACAAATACTCATTTCTGGTTTTATTGAGTTTAGATTTTGTTAAGTCATTGACTTCATTTTTTTGCTGTAAGTTGTACAATTCTCTATAGTAAATGCACCATGCAATGCTGCAAAAAAAAAAAAATTATTATATCTTTAAACGATAATAAAAAGAAATAAAGGAGGTCGAGTTATGAAAAAAACAAGGGCAGAGCTTGCTCATGTATTTCAATAATGGCCATTTAAAAAAAATATAATTATTAAATTCTTATGTTCAATTATAAGTATTTATCACACGCCATACATGAAAAATGTAATTGAAACGTATAAACCGCTAACCACAATATTATACAAGCACTGATTATTGGTCTTCAACCACTAAATTACACTGCGATTGATAATGCGGAGGCCAGTTATGTTCTTATTGTCATGTTAACTAAAGTCAAGGTATGAAAAGTAAGTTACAACAAAAACCCTTTAAAAATAGGCAAGCACTAAGAAAAACTTTAAGATACCTTCGAAAATTATCAATTATGACTTCAAAGTAAAAAAAAGTTAATAAACGTACAAATACCTACTTTAATAATTCCAGACTTGATTTATTAGTAAAGTTATTGTATTGTAGTTAGTAAGTGACTACTTATACAATGTAAAAACAAATCAATTAGTTTTAACTAAAGCAATCAAGATTAAGTCTGTTTGTTAGATTGCTGAGCTAGATAGAACTGTTAACAAATGTTAGTATTTGTCTTGTACTAATCCACTACTATATTATATATCATTAGAAATATGTGTATTTATCTTATAAATAACGCCTGTGTCAGTTATCCAATTACCATGAGCAAGGTCATTAACCCCTTGGAGGAGCTCTCTCTCACCGAATTAAAAAAATGTAATTAAAATACTTTAAACTCGCGACAGAATTAAGGTACAAAATACCCTAAGAATGCTGTTGATACACTCCTGAAGCTAATTTAAATTCGTCTCCTGAACGTAATTTGGCTGTTAATTAGTACGATGTCGAACATTCGAGATAATTTGGATGCGAAATAATTTAATGTCATTTAGTATTTTAATTAAATTTTCAAGCGATAAAAGCAATGCGCTTTCTTTAATATCACAGTTTATTAAACGAATACTTTTATTGGATTATTAATTATTCATATATAAAGTCTTATTTGTATTGTATTTATTGTTTGATAATAGATCTCATGTTATTTTAGTGTGAATTTTAAATTTATTAGTTTTTTTTCTGAAACTACCGTCCTACTTACAAGTGCTCTGTATTGTTCTAATAATATAAATTGTTGATTTTGAATTTTTTTGATAGAATAAAAAGTTGTTTCTATCGTCTTGTAGGTATTACAAAATATTTAATTACTAGGTCCACAAAGTAACGCACAGGACAGACAAAATACCCCCAGTTCCGAAACAATAATCGGTGGATGACAGAATTGTCAAATTTAAATATATGAACTACATCTAGATATTTACGAGTATGTACCTATCTATGAAAAAGCATTAATATACCTAATCGTAGATAATATGAAACTTATAATTAGATTATTTTCCATATGTTTATTGTGCTTTTTGCATGTATGTTTAAAGATTAAAGATTGATTCATTTAAAATTAAAGTGTACATTAGATAAATAAAGATTCTTTAGAATTCTGAGGAAAATGTTTTACTGTGTGAAGTATTAAACATTTTCTTACATAAATATTTACTAGAATAAAATGAAATACTTTATTTAAATTCAAAACCTAAAAAACAAACATTAAACAAATATTCACTCTTCATAAAAACCCTTTCATGAAGTATTACAAGGCTCCTAATGTGTCATCAATGTCTGTATCATGTACCAATATTGTCATATTACCATTTAAACAAGTTTCTGAGACGAGAATTCAAAGAAACAATGAATCATTATATTATATAAATCATGTTCTTGTATAAAATATTTACATTACAATAAAGATCTTATCTTAAAACTAATAAGATTAAATATAGCTTGAATAGGCGAGTTTTTAATTGCCTATGGGGTTTTATACGCCTTGCAAAACCGCCATGAAACTTTCAGCTTAATACAGACATTTAACTATCGTAGAAATGCTTTATATAAGTTTCTAAACTACATCTCTTTCTAAATGTAACTATTTGCATTTATTACTAATACTACTAATAAACTATAATATGAACAAAACTAAAGTGTTGTTATTGTAAAACAATCTTTATTAACTTATTATCTAAGATTTACCCGCTCGTGTGTCCACTTCTTTTTATCGGGTAATATCTATCTCGTATCGAGTTCCGATAATCAGTCAAGGGAAGTGCGTAAGACCACATACATATCAGCACTTGATTGGAATTTACGATGTTAAGAAATTATTACTAATTAACTTTTAGCTGCTTTTTTGATTTGTCAAATACCCACAACATTGATTATTAGTTTTGATTAAGTTTGAACTCTGGTGTAAAGATTCTAAGATGTCTTTCTGGTTTTATTATAATATTTAATTACCTAGATATTTAACCTTCAAAATATTTAATTAATAGTAATAAAAATTTTAATGTCTATCTATGATTTCAAAATAACTCTGTTTTCTCAAGTGCGTACCTACAGTTATTTACATGAAACTAAAATACATTAACACCTTTTTTAAAAGTTTTGTCTGTCCTTTCGTTGTTCTGTACTCTGTCTTTCGTAAGGTAAACAAGGCCTCAACAATTTTAATGGAATTTTCATGAAACAATGAGAAACATTTAGGGTGCTAGCGCTAAAACCGAAAACCTTAATATTACCTTACTTTCAATAATATTACGCTAAATTTGAATTTTGACTTGTCTAAAGCAATGAGAATTGATTGATTGATTGGTTGTCTGGATGATTGATTGATTGATTGATTGACTCTACAATTACAAATGAAACCAAAAAAATATGGAAGTAGCAGACGAAGTCTCTGTGACAAGAAGTCATTGATAACCTTAGACAATACTAACAGATTTGTATACAGATATATTTGAATGTTTTATCTGTAGTGAATACAAATATCTTTTCAAACTATTATTACGTCATATTATAAGATATTTGAGTTAAATAGGCCGATTTGAACTAATGATCACAATAAATCATTCAATATTTTGGCCTTGAACAAGGAGTTGCTTGTATTTATGATTTATCTTAAGCACAATGGTGCTCATTTAAAAACTAATTAGGTACTTATATTGATTTGAAGTTTTTCTTTATTTGTTTGTTTCTAAGACATTTTGATAATATATTTCAAATTTATTAATATGACTTATAATATGAACATAGTAAGTTATTAATCAAATAGATCACATATAGTTGGGATAGGAATTATTTAATAACGGTATTTACCCACATAACGGGCAATGATAGTACTTACAGTATGATAAAGATGGGAGTAGGTGTCCTATTTTTAGTATCTCAACGAGGCACAACATGTCCACTTCATCAACAATCAGACGCAATCAATTTGACCTGTCCCACCGCTTTGTTGTAAATTGGGACCTCTTATTGTGTCATTGTGTATTACATTTTATATTTATTAAATTTAATTCCATTCTAAAAACCAAATAATATTGTAAAGCTATATATTGTGACCGCCTTTACCACTACGCTTTCTTACAGAAATATAATTAATTATAGCGCCATCTATCGTCGAGTGGCTATTTTTTATCGAGTTAGTTTTTGTAATAGTTTCATCTTATGTTTAAAGATGGCGCTTTACAATTTTTTGATAAAGCTTTTTAAATAAGCAATACAAGTAATATATAAGTAATTAAGCAATACACCTGAACAAAAAGAATATAAAAAGAAACACGAAATCTATGCTTTTTAGGGGTTCGTACCTCGAAATGAAAAAACGGAAGTCTATATAGGTATACGATCATTTTGTTGTCCGTCCGCCCGTTCGTCTGTCAAGATCCTTTTTCTCTGAAATGCATGGAGGTATTTTAAAGCTGAAATTTATGTACCAAGCAACGTCCACAGCACACATAAAGAAAAAAAATGCGTTACCATACATTTTTAGTCACATCATATAATAAAAATATATTCAATAAATCGATACCTCGGGGTAGAAAAGTCGTAAAGACCACTTTTGGCGAAAATGAGTTAATGATACAGTTTTGTATAGAATTTCTAGCTCTATCGATCTGTGTTCACAAAATTTTATTATTTAAGAACCAAAATACGACCCATATTTTTTCATACCTTAAACCAGTTTTTTAAATAAATAATGGTGTATATACCAATTGCATGGGATCATAAAGTTGTTTTGGTTGTATCACTGTCATTAATGTAAAATATTTGGGCGTAAAAGCCAATGTAATAAGTATTTGTCCTTTACGCCTTTTTGACCTTTGAAAAACTACAACAATGATTTTATAAATTAGGAAGAAATTGCCTTAAAAACTTTTACTAAAGGACAGTTCAAAACTATTCAAATTACTACCTTCAAAAAGAAAACACCTAATCAAATTTGTATTAAATACTCCACCAATAAAGAAGCCATTGCAGGAAAAGTTAGTTTATTTGAAGAAGCTAGAAAAGAGCGGGATACTTATACAAAAATAAAGGGAAAAGAGAAGGGAAAGATTAACAAAATTACTGAAAAAGAGGATGTCAAAGATGAAGGAATCCAGAATACAGATTTTGTATTACGTAATTTATATAATGCCCGATTACCTATTTCAATTGCCAAATTTAATTATTTGAAGCGTCTTTGTGATAGCAAAGTGGTACCTAAAGCATACCACCAGGAATATCTGCAATTACCTCATAAAAAAATAATTAAAAATAAACTTATTGGCACTGACACCGAAGATGAAACTGTTTATAATAATGATTTAAGTAGGCTTTCAGCGTACGGTATATCTCCTGGTATGATCGGCTGGATAACGAACTTTCCGAGCTTTCTGATCTCTTCGAGTAGTTATCGACGGGACCCTTGACAATAAATGCCGGAGTGTCTCAGGGGTCCGTTCTTTCTGCAACTTTTTTTCTGCTACAAATTAACGATCTGTTGAAGCCCGGTATCTATGGGTATGCCGACGACAGCACAGTTGTAGAAAGATATCTGCCGAGTACTCGGGCTAGTAGAGATCAAGTACAGTCTGTAACAGAAGCTATGGTGCAATGTTTGAATGACAAACTTCAGGCAGTCTCCGCATGGAGCAATGCCAATCTTGTAAAATTCAACGCCACCAAAACGCAGACGTGTCTGTTCAGCGCCAAAAGGAGCACTTTCACCTTGGCTCCTACTTTTCAGAATGTATCCTTGGAATAAAGTGACCGGCTTCAGTTCTTAGGCTTAGAGATTTCCTCGAACCTCAATTTTGGTCGGTTCATTGAGTCCAGAGCAAGACCAGCAGCAGCAGAGCTTGCCGTTCTTGCGAAGTTCCAGCAGTACTTTACACCGGGACAGCTTCTTGTTTTATTCTTGAAGTAAGTTAAAACCTATGAGGTTTTTTCAAATGCAGACTATGTGGCGTTAAAATTTATTTAAAACCATAAGTATTAACAGTTTTTTATTCAATAATACGTTTAAAAACAAAAAAGTTATGAGCAATAACTTTTTTTTTGTTACGTTTTTTGCGTCTCCTGTAAACTTAAGATTTTGGTGTTTACGACCTTTCTACCCCGAGGTATCGAAATATAAAGTTAGGTCCCTTAATTCCTCATGAACGCGTAGAGGTATTAAATAGAAATTCATATCAAATACGCAAGTCTATAATACTTTAGGCAGTAACAAAATCAAACTTATTTTAAGCCGATTTTTTTTTATCTCGCAACTACTCTCAAGGGAATCAAAACCTAGAGGGTATGTACTTCCAGACCGTTAAAGAAAAGGCCATCCCTTTTCTCTAACGGTCACCTAAACATACAACATCTATTATTATATCAGAAAACTGTTTATATAATTACAACTTTAGACTGATGTTGTTTTCTCAATAAGTAAATAATATCAAATCAAAATGTGTTTCAAGTCCAATCGCATAAGGTTATAAACCACATCCTATAATGTGGTGATTAAAAATCTTTTCAACGTACACTCGTGGCGAACCTGGTTTATGGCAAACATTTGCAAGGCTATTCCGTCTGCCAATGGCCAAAATAGCTTCGAGGCTACGCTAAATTAACGAAAATATATCGATTTTAGACCATTTACTACATATTTCGATATTGTAAATATGTTGGGTTTATTATATATCTATAGATTAAAAATACATTTAGTATATCTCGTATTTCAAATGTTTTTTATCACTATACTCAAGTAAAGGAATATTCAACATTTTTATTAATTGTTTTCGAAAACACGAAAGGTGTCACATAAAAACGAGTAAAACCTGGGCATTTCTATTATAATTCTTTTCATCTTATACCCATTTGTTTATTTAAATCTAAATTACTTCAAGGCAAATTAATTTTTAAAACATATAATATAAAAAATATATAGAGTAGGTATATTTTTGGGAAGATCTATATAGTAAGGCGGGAGGGATGTCTGTAATTTCAAACTATTACCTATTATAGTGTTTCTTCGTAATCTAAGAAAATCATATAAAATGTGTCGTTCACACGTTACGAAAATAGAATTATTATCAAGTGATAATTAATTATCAATAATAATCGTGATAATGACCATTATCATATATATCAGTATGCTTCATAAGTCTTGTTGTCTGTACATGCACACACATGCACATGTGGATCCAATTACGTGTTGCATCATCTTGCACATGTAAAAAGTTTTGTTCTACGTACTTTATTGCTCATGGAAATATCCTAGATTTTTTCCACTATTTTCTTATGTATTTCTGTTAAATCCTTGAATGATTTATTACTGCTTTTATTTTAAATATTTTAGAATAAAAAAAAAACATAATTGACTATGGTTATGAGACTTATTTAGGCTGTTACGATTGCATTTTTAAAAACTTTCCAATATAAATATGATCTCATTGTTATTTACACCAAAAATGTTTTTATATTTAGAAAACAATTTTACCGTTTATATAACCGCTAAGATCTTGGAAAGATTATTTTTGTCATCTATATTGGAATGGTCTCGACATTCCGGAAAGTTCCGGACATTAATTATAATCATAGAATCCTTCAATCGTATGGTTCCAGAATGTATTATAGACACATTTAGGAGTCGTACATAGGATCTTAATTCGCGTCGTACACACGGCTAGTCAAACCGCAGCGTTCGTACAGACAGCGCGTGTCGCTGTTTTTTTCGCGTAGTGCTAGATCAATGATATTTGTTGGTTTTGAGTGTATTTTTTTTTTCCTTTTTCAAGTTTTTTTCGTTATTAGCATTTTTTATTTCTAATAGTGTTTGTTTTTTTAATCTATGTTGATGTCTAGATCCTTTTATTGATTTGTTTGCTTGTGAATCACCAGCAAATTAAATCAAAGTGGTCTTATTTGGGTGGTAAAAGATACATAAAAATACTGTAAAATCAGAATAATATTTGTTAATTATATATCCGGTATTGTGTTAAAATTTACAAATTTTATGATTACCAAAGTTTATTTTCTGGTTTTGGATATATTAAAAAAACTTAGACTATTTAATATTAATATTGAAGAGTAAATAATTCTTATTGTTAATAAACAATAATGTATTGAAATATCAATTGTGGGCGGTTTTTATTTAATTCAATTGTAAGCAAATGATCAACCTCGCCTTCAAGCCTAATTAGAGAATCATTTGCTGGTTTTTTTTAGGACTCATAAATTAAATATGTCATGGACATTAATATTAATGATATCGTTTATTCTAAAATAAGTTTGTTTGGTAATTAAAATAATGATTTAATAATTCAGTAAAACATGTTACATAATAGTTTAATGATACTAGAAGGCTGCACGGGTCGAACAATGTCAAATATGACTAGCTCAATAATAACTGTAAAATAATAATGATATCGGGACAAATTACACAAATTGGTCTAACCTCTAAGAAAGCAAATTATTTGCTTGTGTTAAGGGTGTCAGACCACGATACAAACACATAGAAATACACTTTATAAATACTGAAAATATATTTAATATACGACCAAACCCAGATATACATCTATGCTCATCAAGTACATGCCTACCACTGTCAGAAAAAAAAGTTAAAAGTATTTATTGAATTTTTTGCTCGTTCTTTGCTTTGTATACAATTACATTTATACATCATCCTACATGAGTATGAATAAAAATAAAAACTGTTGACTTTGAACCAGATAATGACCCTCTTGATACCAAATTTGTTCATCAAAGTCAAAGTCAACATTTTTTATTACAAGTAGGTAAATATTGCGTATCTGAAAAGTCATACATCATAATAAAGACTTAAAAATCAAAAGAGTAACAATAGTTAATCAGGTTTGATACAAAATTAACCGGATGCACAACGAAACCTATAAGAAATTTAAACCTCCTTTAGACTTATAAAATCAAATATAACTTCTGAACAAGCAGTTAGCAATAAATACTTACAGCTTAAGCATTATTTCCTTATACATATTTTATATTTTGACAACCCTAGAATCATAACTTAGAAATATCGACAACCCTGATCACCACATGGTCGGTAGCTACGTGATTCGTAATATAGATTACGGTCACGAGTCATTACTTCCGATGTCTCCGAGAACCTTGGCTGTTCCGGATGTCTATTTTCTTAGTTTCTTTGTAACAGTTGTAGCAAAATATCAGAGATAGTTTAATTGTAGCAGTAAATTGTTTTGAAAATACTCCTTTAACTTAATTAGCTGTTTACAATTTGTCACTTTTGTTAATATTGTAATCATTTCTGGTTTCTCTTGTTTCTCTTGTCTTGTCTTGCTTTTTGTTTCGATTTTCTCATTTAGCTTCTAATAGTCTTCTATATATGGATACTATAATTATCGACTACATATTATTTGTATTGAATAGCAATGACGCCAAGAGTTGTATTCTAACATTGTACCTACATAGGGTTGCCGTCATAAAACATTTTCTTCTAAATATGTCACATTAACATTTACCTACCAAAGTAGTGTTTTAAAATTGTTTTAATTTAATTTATAAAGTTCAAATAATGTGGTTTTATATTGGTATTTATGTGTTTCATAAAAAGACACAATATGAGTCAAAAGACCATGTAGAATTAAAAGAACCCAAGCGTGGCTACACTCCTGTCAGTTCAAAGTCACCAAAATAAATTGCTATTTTCCCTCACGACACCTTTCTCCTCTTACAACTAATAAGTATTTTCTGTGTCAGGGTTCGCGCTATATTTATGTACAACAGATAAAAGATATTAATTATTCTTCCGGTGACATATACAATTACGGTTTTCTTTTGAAAAAAAAATACTTAACATTTTTGTTTCTTAATTTGTAATGCTTGAGGAAAATCAGAGATACAGGTTTTTTAAGAATAGCAAACTGCTATTTTAATTATTGATATATTGTAAGACTATCAAGTTAGTAGATTGACCTTTATGCTTATAACCTGCTTTGACCTAATTAAAAAAAATATATCGCCGACACTTTAAATAAAAATAAAATATTGATACCAAAATAAAAAAAAACCCAAACACATATACATAACAGGAAACACACATTCATACATCATGCAAAATATTTTAGAATAAATTTCTATTAACTCTCTAACTATTTCCATAGAACTATCAGTCGATTTGCATCGTAACATTGTTTATAGTTTCAATCAGCAAAGTAGAACTAACATTACGCAATCAGGTAGTCCTAATGGGTCCGGTCATGATAACGTCAAACCCCGTAAATAACATTAGCCTACTGTCAACTGGGCTTTACAACGCCATGTGACGTCAGAGATTAGACGGCTTTCAGATAAATCCAGTTAAATGGATGCGACGTTATTGGATTATTTAATTGATTCCGTATGTGTGAGTGAATGCATTTAGCATGTGTGCCAACATCTATGTTAAATATAATAAAATGTTTTTCCTTTTTTTTGTTTTCCTATCTATTAAAATAGCTTTTCAAATAAAGTAATTTTCTCAATAAATAATGTGAATGTAATCTTAATTTTGATATAATAAACAATTTCGAGGTGACGTATTGGTCATGTAACCTTAATGGTGTAACCATGAAGACATACCACATACCCAAAGGAAATGCCACAGTTCAAATACAATTTCTTATTATTACATGTAATTTATATTCTGTGGTATTCCACAGAATGAAAACTGTTGACAGTTCTATATATAATTTATACTCTGTGGTGTTTAAATCACAGGTCTTTAAAATACATGATATATATATTTTTTGAACTACTTAAGACCAATTACATTTAAGTATCAATATAACTTACAACTGGTTTCTTAGTCGTTAAACTAATAAAGTATTAACGTTTAGTTTCGTAATGCTTAGTTCACACTGTAATTACATAGTGTAAGTATTTGTAATACCTAATATAATAAGTTAAATTGTGTCTAATTTGTATAATTCAATTAAGCGGTTTATTGTTGGCTTACAAATGAGTGAATGAAATGAATGGTTCAAAACCACTTCGATTTATATAAACCGATCTGAATGGTTTTTCTTCTTTTGATTTCATTTTCTATAGGTACCGATAAAATAATAATATATTTTTATAATAAAAAAAAATTGAACATTTATAAAATTACGCTATAAATGTTACATTTTTAAAATTTATAATGCAACAAAGTTTTATTCAAAGTTATATTTTAATTTTTATTATTACGGCTACTAAAATAAATTACCTTGCGATTTTTAATAAAATGTTTAGTTAAACTCCAGAAACTTAAGTGTCTTTCAGGTAAATATAACAGATACGTATTTCAGCGAAACAAAATATTTGGGCGTCTGTCCAAGAAAAATAATAAGGTCAATGTCAGCTCTTAAAAGAGAATCAAGTGTTTCAATTATATATCAACATTTTGTTAACATATTATAATAATATAAAGAAATAATTCTAGTTAGTTATTTTTTTTCTTCCTAGATTTCCGTAGGTACCTAAACATAATTTCAAAAAATTATAGTTTAAAAATTTAAATTTTCCCATGCAAAATTTATTGGATGCCTCTAAACTGGTATGAACTCTGAGCGTAGGTATGGCGGCCGAGCGTAGAACCTTTAAAGTACTTCTTACAAAATACAGAGTAATTAGTAAACGAGGGAGTAAAAATATTTTTGTTTCATATGTTTTGTGTTATTTATTTTGGTAATTTTTTACAAATCTTGATTTGTAAAAAGTTGTAGAACAAATGTTGTTGGGATTTAAGTAGAGAGGCTGCCTGCAAGAGGTAGCTAATTATTTACAAATAACCCTGTATATTCTTTTAAAAATAAAAAAAAATAATTAAAATAAAATAAATAATTAAGAGAAGCTCCCATACATGATTTTTTTGCCGTTTTTTACATATTATAATGGTACAGAACCCTTAGTCCGACCTACACTTGGCCGGTATTTTTAATTTTTATCTAACTTCTTACTTAGTAAATAATTAATTTATATAATTTATCTTTACGCCAAGGCTTAACTTTGTAGCAAAAACATGTATCTTAGATTTTGTATTTATTTGAACTAACAACGATATTTTGTAAATGGGTGAGTAATAGATTAAATTATCAACCAGCTAAGTGTTATCTTATCTTGTATCAGTTTAGTTCTAAAAATAAACAAAATGAGCCTCATACTTACATTTAAAAATACCGTTTATTTCATAATAAATTAGAGTTAGGTTAGATATATTTGTCGCGATATTTAAGAATTATATTTAGATTTTTTTTATATATTTTTGTAACATTGAAAAACAAGAATTCTAATTTCTAGTCACGTGATAGTTAAATAAATGCTCTAGTGTTAGATAAATGTATTTTGCTTTTTTATACATTACGTCTGAAATTAAAGAGTTTTGTTTGATACTGCCTACAATTCCCTCAGATCCCAAAAGCTAAGTCATAAACCTCTAACATTAGTAAAAAATATGTTTTAGTTATATTGATAACAATAATTACAATAAATAATTACAAGCCCAAATAATTGTATGTGTTATACGGTAAAAAAGATTCAATTTCCCGGTTTTAAAAGAAGCCTTTATATTTAGGCAGGGCAATGACCTATTACCACACTAAATGTTATCCAAATTCAATAGTTGCCTTTGATGTTTGACCAAACAAACAGATAAAAAAAGACAAAAAAATGTAGAATGTTGTTTTGTATTAGTATACATACACTCGTAGCAATTCATTTTTTTTTTACAAATAATGCAGGTTATTTGCAATAATTTCCCTCGTTACTATAATATTCTGTATACATATAGATTTAGTTAATAAATAAAAAAATAGGCAGATGATCAATTATTTATTTATTTATTTATTTATTTATTTATTTATACTTTATTGTACAACATAAAATACAATGGGCGGACTTAATGCTAAAGCATTTTCTACCAGTCAACCAATACAGCTAACAGAAAATAAAACGATGAGGGTACAAAATAAATGAACAAAATGCTAAAAACACTTAAAGCTAAGAATAACAAAGGTGCTATAATAAACTAAATTATAGGTAATATATAATAAATATATACATATACAACAATAATATAAACTAAATATATATTAATAATAAATACCTAAATATAAATATATATATTATCTGTAATTGTATATCATGAAATATTTATTAAGAAAGATTGCAGACTTTACAACAGATATTTAGAAAGATTTCTAAAGTTCTATCTTCTATAAAGATGTGACTAATGTAAATAAAGTTATTTCCGACTTTATTCCGAAATATGTATGTATATGTTACGAGTCTCAAACAAATAAAGCAATCTCATAATAATATAAATCTCATAGAGATACCAAACAAATAGACTGACCTCTCTAGTTCCAATTCATACTTAAGTATATCTATAACAAGTCATAGCTCTGAAAGCGATTGAGGTCTCGACTGACCTTCACGGCTTGCCTTTGACTATTTGATTTATTTCAAGTTGCCCAATATAAGCATGTACTATTTCACGGAACATATATCTTGATCTGACCTTTCAAAGGTGTAATCTGAGCGTTGATAGATTGGCCTTATTAAAGCCTCCCACTTCAGACAGCTTATGTTCTATATTAGACATTTCTCTCATACGTTATAAAAGATAATTGTATTTTTATACTCTGTGACGTAATAAGTTGGATTATCGTATCATATTTATAGAGTATACTTTTAACCATTAAATTTAAAAAAATATATATTTTTCGTATCCTTGTCCAAGTTGTAATAGTAATATCCTGTAGTGTGTAATAACAATGAACAATGGGTTCATTATATTCATGACGTTAGAAATTATAGTTAATGAAAGTGACAGGAAAATAGTATTATATTATATTTATTGGGATCATAATATTAAAAGAGTAATATTTTTTAACTTAACAATATCCATACTCAAAGAAAAAACCAGACAAGATATCTTTATTTAGATTTTATAGTAGAATATATTAGATAGGTAACACTATTTTATCTCGTAACATCGATAATAAGCTGATAACGAAAATAACTTGAAGCAAATTACAAATTGTTTCACAGTAAATAAAAAGTAACCTTAATAGGACAAACAATATTGGTGTAGTAGTTAGCCCATGATGTGTTAGTTATTGTGTCGAAGGACGTTAACTTTATTAAAATGGCGACACATACGACACAGTGTAAAATAGATCATTATTACAAACTGGAAAACAAATACATGGAGTTGAAAAGACTTGTGCTGGAAAGAACTGAGGAGCTGAAGCGAAGAGATAAAATTATAGCACTGCTAGAAGAAACAATAGATGATAAAGATGCTACTATAAGATATTTAAAGAATGAGATTGATAAATATAGACAGGTTGTTAAACCGCTTACTAAGAAGATGTTGCAACGAAATGGTGCGGAAGTTGAAGATGAACGAACAGGGCATAATGTGCCCGGTGTGGAGAATACCAGAATTTTGACCTTAGGGGAACCCAGGCTTAAAAGGACTGCTATATCTGCGGAACCTCTGTCATCATTGTCTCAAGATTATGAAATGAGACTCATCAAAATACCTAAGACCCATGAGTAAGTAGCGTAAAGTAATTAAATAGATGTATATATTTGCTCGTCTGTATTCACGTAAAATTGATCCTAATTTGCCCGACTTTTTCGTTCTAACCCATCCGGGGTTTTTTCTTGAGCTCGAAGTATGGATAGACTCACAGCGTGATCCTTCAAGACTGGTTTAAATACCAAAATAAATGATTTCTTATCTTAATTCTATGAACATTAAGTTTCTTGATCTAACAAGCTTGTGTTCTCTTCTTGTTTGTATTTCTGATTGAAGAAACGTCTTAAATGCTCTAATTTCTTTGACGCACATAACATTTATATTGTGTTTGATTTATATAACATACTTATATTATCAACTATGTGTTAATAAAAGGTGCGGAACTAACCGCTTAAATCTATTATCAATAATAAAAAGTATAATGGAAAATGTTTGTATGTTTGTAGTGTTTGAGTCCCTTATCGGACTGTGATGAAATTGTCTTAGTTATTCGACTTATTAAACGAAGTTTCTGACCACATTCATCCATTGAGAAGCTACTAAAAAAAAAATAATTCAACACTAATTCAGATTATAAAACTAAAAACTTCTTATTACCAAATATTGAGAAATCTCTATAAATCATAGGAATATTATTAACTAATGAGTATCATGTTCTGTCACTAATCAATCAGTAGTAATTTCTACTGAGGTCAACGTGTTAGCGCTGGCCAGTGGGTGGTATACCTTCAATAGTTCTCATTTGGTATAATTACTAGTGCAGTATATTAGTGATTGTCCTCGCCTATAGAGACGACGGCTGGTCTATTTACTGCTGTGACTAATTCACCAATTAGATTTTGACATTTATTGTAATGAACTATTTTAATTATAATTGCTGTTTATGTCACGTGAAGTAAAATATTTTTTATTGAACTTTATGAAATCATTTTAGGGTTTTGTTCATTTTGAACTCTTATGAATGAAAGTTAATATGTATACCAACAAAATCGAATTATTTGAATTGAGACCGTTTTACTAAATGGCTAGTAAATGCTAAATAACTTAATAGGTTGAATTATTTAATTAGTAGAATCAATAAAAAGTAGGTTTTATTTTTCTTTTCAAGAGACTATGACTTGTAAGATAGAAATGAGTGAAAGAAAATTCTGGTAGAGCATATTCCACCTTCAGTGAGATAAGGACAAGAAAGAAAAAAAAATACTGAAGACTTGGCGTTTTGCCATCTACAAATTATATATTTATAGGTATTTATACACATTTAAAAAATAGAAAAGGATTATTATAACTGAAAGATAACTTAATTTATAATGTCATTCGATAAACTTAGATTACTGTAAAGCAATCTAAGATTTCTTAAGATGCTTGCTAAGCATCCACGCTGGTAGAGTCAGAACTATATAAAAGAAGTATGGACAGGTAGAAAGTTCGTAGGTACCTTTTTATATACCGTGACTCTACTCAATGTAAATGAACTAATTAGAAAATATTACTAATATATTGTCTGAACAGATCTCTAGAACTTAGAGCACTAACTCTAAGCTCTTGTTAAGTGTAACTTGGTGTTTTGACTTAACAGAATTTCAAGACAACTAACTGTAAGCTGTTTCTAAGTAAAGTGTTATTAACTAGGTTGCGATGAAGCATTATCTAAAGCTGTCAATTTCAATTAAAATGTTTGTGACTTCTGTGTTAAGATGTTCTCTATATTAAATGGTATATTAAATTTAGATTTATCAGTAATTATAATAAAATATTATTGGGATCAATAGAGTTTAATTATCTTTCTCCGCGGTAAATAAGTAGCTAATCTGATTAAATATAACTTAAAAAAATATATTCCTATGGGATTAGTAAAAAAGAAATATGTTTGTTCCCATTCTGTCTCTACGCTATGCAATCTACTTTGCAAGCATTACGAATATTATTTTCAACTATTAACATCTCAATATGAGCCGCTTATAATCAATATGTAGTTATTTATATATTATATGCATCAATTGTTGTTATACAAAGGTTATTATTATTAAACCCTATTACTGGAAGAACCTTGTATGATCTGCAAATAAATTAATGTGCCTGATTAATACTGATTAAACATTATATACGTAATAAATGATATCAAGGATTTTAAACTGGAATGTTCATTTTAGATGAAGACTGTATATATTTAAAAAAAAACCTGTTATTTTAGACTTTTGGTTTTCACGTACACAAGAGGTCTCTGGTATGGATTCAAAGTGGAAAAGATATAAATAAATAAACTACCTAATACACATACCTAATCAATATATAGAGTTTGTATTTTTGAACATCAAAAATGAATGTCCTCCAGTGACCTCTGATGTCAACTTTAAAAATATAAATTTAAATTGACTAAGTACCACAAAAAAACTTGTAGGTATGTTTGTACTAGTTTCCATATGGTATATTTGTTTTAAATTTAAAGACAATAATATTAAGTTTCAAATTATGTGTGGTAATCAACCTCACAAACTTTGACTCTGCAGCCAGAGTCACTAACAGCTAGACCAACAGGTCAATATATGTATATATATTTTCCTTGTTGTATGTGTTTCA
Organism: Napeogenes sylphis; assembly: GCA_959347405.1. NCBI lineage: Eukaryota > Metazoa > Arthropoda > Insecta > Lepidoptera > Nymphalidae > Napeogenes > Napeogenes sylphis. Next base: position 5,276,096 of record OY365783.1, read on the forward strand.
TTTTTTTTATTACATAATAGTGACAATGAACAATACACTTTGTGAAAAAAAACATTATTCAAGATACATTAAGTTTTATATTTAGTTGAACAAAGTTGTTCAATGGTAATAGTTGTTAATAATATAAATCATAATCGTAGCCACTACACTGAGTAGTTATTTATATAACATCAAGCTTTTATATGACTTTAATACCATAATGTACTTACATCAATCATTGGTACCATTGAAGTATGATGGCATAGGTATGTATGTATGATTCACAAATATCTATGAAAGTGTCTGGCTTTACAAACTTATTAGTTCTTAGGTATAATAATAATTTACTATTTTATTAATTTATTACCTATAATTTATATGTAATACGTACGTAGTAAGTGTCCGAATCAAAAGTAATAAATGTGCATTATATTCTAAAAATGAAATATAGTTGTAACTTATGACAGAGAGTATGCATTTTATTTACTAAGTATTAAATACACATTATGAAGTTTATTAAAGCAATCATATACTAATATGGTGTGAATGTAATATCTTTAGTTTGTAACATTATAGGTAGGTATAGGTATTCTTATATTGCAACAACATCTTGAATAATTGTTAAAGTACTATAATGGTTCATTCTAGAATATAATTAATAAACACATATCAGAAAACCAATTAACTGTTGTTATGTTACAACTAAAACCGTAAATCATTTTTCATTTTATTTTATAGATCCCGGGAACTCATTAAGGGTGCGATTTTGGACAACGACTTCATGAAGAATCTAGAAATGACGCAAATACGAGAGATCGTAGACTGCATGTATCCAGTTGAATATTCCGCTGGAAGCCTCATCATTAAAGAAGGCGATGTCGGCAGCATCGTATATGTTATGGAAGGTAAGACATTTCTTGTTAAACTGCCATCTAGTGAAGAGTAGTAAAAGCTTTTACAGTGACATCTAGTAGTTGATAACATAGTAATAGAAAAAGATTATTCTAATAAGTTCGCGTACACTGTAACAGATGGCGTTGACATCAATTATAAACAAAAATTGCCTTTATAAAATATTCGTTATTAATAAGTTTCAATTCATTATATTATTGAAATATTTAGAATTATTAAAATAACTATCATTCTAAAATACAAAAATATAACGTTAATATAAATATATTAAATGATAATTAAAACAATACCTTAAAATTCCTTAAAAGGTTTTAATTCGAAACTTGTTTAAGATTCAATTATCACAAGCAATTATTCACTCTTTAATTAAATAATTTATTATCCAAATTTTCAAAATTTATAAAAAAAAAACACAATACAATTACTTTAAAATACTCCCATATTGAATTAAGTTAGTTGAAACTTTCCCTCAACGAGAAAGCGGAAAAACTGCAAGCGACACTAACTTTTCCAAGATGAATATGGCGTTAAGAGCATCACAGCAAAACGCATTTCTTTAATAGAAACTAAACGTTAAGAGTAAATTAAAGCTAGCTTTACAGTATCTACTCTGAGTAATGATTATTATATTGAGGAGACCAATACCACACAGAGAGAAAAAGGTTCCCTTAACAATCTTGGAAGAACACTTAGCTGAATACCTACCTTTTCTTGCTTAATTGTGGTTTCTCTAGTAATAACAACATAAGTAGGTAAATATTTCATTTATTAATTAATATTTAATGTACCTAATTGCCGGATGTGTTTCTAATAAAGTATATATTTAATTAGCCACATTTATAAATATTGCAAACTGGATTTTAGTAATAAAATTTGAACGGAAACTTATTTATATTTATTTAAAGGTTAATAGGTCAAGCAACAAATATTAAAGATATATTTATTTACATGATAATTAATACATTTGTGAACTTGTTAATTACCTTTTAAATAAACTAGTTTCAATAACCTCTTTATGTCATGTTTTCGTTAAACTGGAATTATAAAATTTGATTAAAATACATTTAATAAAGCTGTTTTTTTTATTTCAAACGAAATTATATCTAGAGACTAGTAGAACTTAAGAATCTTTTTGCATTTAATAGCTTAGGATTTATAATACTGTACGATTATTAGAAACTGTATTAGATAACTTTAAAAATATAGCAAACTATTGTAAGTTTCTCTTGTTGTTTCCTTCCCGGGTTCAATTAATCGTCCTTCTGTAGTCTATGAACGGAGTCGCGTGGAAGCGCAAGTAATATAATATATATTATGTGTGTAGTAGGTCTGTCTGTACACTACGGGTTGCGAAAGTTGTTTTGCAATAGATGAGTCTGCCTTGAAGATGGACCTTGATTATTTTTTTACAATGGCAGTAAGACGTCACCGATGATTCAGTTTAAATTATTTGATAAAGTTTAAAATGTCTATTGACTTTATATATTTATTATGTATTATTTTACAAATTTTACTAGTAACCTTCTTAGGTACTCCAAATGGCGATGAAACGAGAAAGTATCATAATACTTTACCATACATATATGGCAAGAACTTATCTAATGATGAAGCCAAGTGGTGGCCATAAGTCATAACATCACAATGACTTTATTAATGATAAGTCAACTTTCTTTCACATGATACATCTGTAAATTATCATCAGGGTCTGATTATGGAACTGAAAACTCAAAGAAGCTTTATAAGTACTTACATGTTATTCTTGGATTCGTCTTAATTAATTAAATTATGCGAATGAAAAAACAAATTGATTCTTAAATTATCTATTTAGAAATAAGTTCTACAAAAATAAAAGCGTGTCATCATATGAGATGTTATATTGTTTGATTCGACATATGTATAGACATTAAATTATTAATAGGTCTGACCCGGCCCTAATCAAAGCAGAATAACAACCTTATCATCTGTAAAATTTGGGCTTAAGTAATGATAATATTACTGAGCGAATTAATTTTAATATGTATTCTTGTTTTATACTAAAACATATTAACTAGTGAATTAAAATTCTAAGCCACGTCGGAAGAGAAAGTACAGTACGTGGGGTAATTACAGGACCTTATGCATCGCGGCTGCGCTAGGGGGCGCTGACCGTTCTAATTGTTCCCCTACATTATTACGTCATACACAACGATTATATTAGTCACGTCATCATTTGATGACTTACTAGACCTTTGTCTGTCTGCTATTGTATGTAGGAATTATTCTATTTGTTATGTTTTTTTGTATTAGTTACTGGCCGTTAAAATTATCAGGTTTTTTTGTTAACAAGTTTTTTCTTTAACTGGTACGTTATATTACAACTATATAATAAAATCATTAATACTAATTATAAGTTAGAAACATTGGTAAGGATTTTTGGATGAACAAAAAATAAATGTCGCCTCGGTCCTGATAAAAACGATTACAATGCTAACTTTATCAAGGCGATTAGAGGTAGCTCAATATGCAGAGCGTCGAAACTGTTCACCAGAGGTCGCAGGTTCTGCAATCTTGCAATAAATATTTTATTCAATAATTGAAAATGTATATTATATAAATGTACATGACCAAACATGTTTCTTTCAAACGGTTTTTGTATAGTATTTATTTAATATTTATAATAATTACATTTCATTATATTTATTTTTTATTTCAACTCATAGATCAAATATTCCACGGCTTACTTAATATATGTAGGTCAGGTTAAGTTTCATTTTTCAATGTACTTTTCAAGTAAGCTACTTAAGCTATGAACACGCTTCGTTGCTATGAAAGAAACCTCTTCAAAGCTTAACTATAATCAAGGAAAAATAATCTACAGCATATTATAAAAAAATGTATTAAATTAAATTAAAATAAAAACATTTCAATTATTTATAAGAAAATGAAACAAAACGTATGTTAGAACAAGTTGGTAGACCACTTAGATTTTGATTTTGTAAATATTAATAACATTCATATTTGTCTATAATATTTAATAAAAATAAATATTTTAATACTTTTTTATTCCCAAAAATAATATCGTGTGAACAAGTCTTTATGTTCACTACAAAATATTGTTTTCTAGTGTTATTTGCTATAAATAACTACTCTTTGTTCTTGTTATATTATATTTATTCATTATCAAAGGAAGACGAATAATTAAAGCACGTATATCAGTTGTTATCAAAGTTCCAAAAACCTTTTGACATACAACTACGTGATCATATATAGGTACTTTTAATTTTATCAAAAATGATAACTACTTTGATGTTTAAAGGTTGAGGTTAAAGGTATATTATATATTAATGGTATTTTTAATATATTATTAGATTTGATAATATCTTTTCACTACAGCAACTATTAGAAATGACCTCAAGCGAAAGTATAATAAGTTAGAGAATTTACTAAATAAGAAAAAGTTTACCTTAGGTGTTAAACAGTGATAGTTCGATATTTTGACATTTTAAATATACATATTTTTTTGTGTATTGTATACTGGCTACTATTTTTTTTGCAATTTATATAAATATTAGTGGGAAATTCCATGAGCATCTTTTTGGTTTGGGTCGTATTTTTTCAAAAACAGCTTTGTTAATTTGAAGCCAACTGTTATTTGTTGGATTTGGATGTTACATATTCCCACATACCATAATTTGCTCTAAGTCTAAAGATATACTCTACAATAGTCAACACCAGATTTCAGTGTATTCTTAAGTTTTTAAATGATACCTGAATATACAGACCGAAGATATACAAGTGTGATATAAAAAAAAAGATTACAATTTATTTCTTAAATTCCTCCAATTCATTAGGTATACAATTTACAGTGCACTAATAGACTCCTAAAATATCTAATAGCATTGCCAGATATCATGAAAACACTACCTCAATAACAGACTTTCTTACAATATTATATTAGCACAATACTTGATCTAGCGCTCAGTAAATTGGATAATATAATGGCTTTGGCTGATTTCCTTTAAATTATCTCAAATGTCTTTCCGGTTACAACTTCGGGAAAATGAATGTCTTTCAACATATATAAAGTACTCTGATCTTATTCAGGTTTATCTGAAACTGGGATACGCATTATTATTTTCTATACATCCAATTATAACCATAGTACTTATAGCAATAGAGACGAATATTGTATCTTGATATTTTGTAAACAACTGCACATCTTAAAGATAATTTTCAAGTTGGTTCCACTCACTTAGTGGCCAAGTTGGCCAACTGTATGGCCTTAATGTCTGTCGGTTATACTAAAATCATTATTACAGTTCTATCATTATTATTATTATCGTTAATATATTTTATTTATATCTTTTTTACAATAATCTAGACCTAACCTGCCTTTAAGTAAAAGCGTCCTTTTTTATTTATCAAAAATTTCTATCTCGCATGGAATTTATAGTTTATTTAGTTACGTTCTAGTTCCTTCAGAAGAATGTAATCTGAACAATTTGTGACGGTGTATCATTTCATGAGTTGTTTGCAAATATCTTGAATCTCTAATTGGTCGTGTAATGTAGTCGTGTTAATAGTTTGACTCATGTCAACATTTTCTCTGCCTTTTCAAATATGCTGTTCGATAACAGTTAGATTGTTATAAATTTATAAAAAAAATGTGAGAGTATAAAATATCTATTATTAACTCCTTAAATAAGCTATTGTTATCACCCTATGTAACATTCGCCAGATGGAACCTTCCACCAACATTGGACCCATGATCTGGACCACATTGGGCCAATCTCAACCAATGTCTATGATATCATAGTCCTGGTAATCCAACGCTTTGCTTGATTCGCCAGATGGAGCCTCCAACAGATTCGACCACCTGGTCCACTTGACCACATTGGGCCAATGATAACCAATGTCTATGATATCATAGTCCTGTTAATCCAACGCTCTGTTTGTTCAGATGTATTAGATAATGCACTAATTATTTACTACTAAGATAATTACAAGTGCTAAGTACTAATTACTACTAATTATAATTTATAACAGTATTTTATAAATCTGCTACTTCATATTGCTCCGTTAATTTTCTAGAACTTAATTATAAAAACAAAGAATCAATTAATATGTAAATACAATGTCTGGTCGCAATTTGTATTGTAATTGAATTAAAATAATCAATTGAAGTATAAATAAATCATAAGATTATTTACGCTCGAGTCTGAGCTCATGAATAAGAACATCGAATGAGTTCGAAACTAATCGGGCAAAATCCTATAATATGATTGACGGAAGTTCAGACCGTTAAATATATATATATTACATTACATTATATAACAGTAATATAAATAAATACAAACACTAGATTATTATATATAACATGAAATTCAACTTTTCGAACGCCTTACAAGGCCTTTGATACAGTTTTATTCTTTTAAAAACCTTGGAGAAAACATTATTATATATTTAAAAGATAATAAATATTGACCTTTAACATTATCCGTTATTTGTGAAAGCGAAACCACTCGGAGCCTTGACCAGTCTAATTTGCGTCACAGATGAGATTGACTCTTCTCGATTAACATTTCTACTTTTACCTTAGGTATGTTCAGATTATATTAACTATTTGTATCAAATTTAATATTCGTACTACATTTAAATCTGATATCTGGCTTGATAATTATTTAATGAACTTGATATCTCTCTTGGTGGTTCGTATTCAGATGAATGTTGGACTTGCGGTTTTAAACTAATTATAATCTTATATTTATATATATATATATATATATATATATATATATATATATATTATATAAAACTAAATTAAATTATATCTTTTTAATTATTACTCAATGATAAAACTATTTTTTCTAATAGTAAGACATTATTTATATAAATTTCAATATATATTATTAAATCATAAATATTTTATAAATTTCAATATATATTATTAAATCATAAATATTTTATAAATTTCAATATATATTATTAAATCATAAATATTTCAGAATAATAATAGGTACATGAGTTATTTTTTAATTCTAAATTAATTGTTAATTGGTTATTTTTTTAACTAAAAGGAATGTGATTTTATATCGTTTATTCATTAATACGTTTTTTTTATACAAAAGCTTCTGTAACCTCTTCTATTTAAATTTCGATTTCTCGCTTTCCATTTTCAACCAATTTCCATACCATCCGGCTTATGTTATAACTTATATAACTATGGTGTTTTTAATTAAATTCCGTTATTTAAATTATCTTATAATTTTAACGGTCTGTTAATTTAAATGTAAACTTTCTATTTTTGACAGGTATTAGGTAAACAAGAAAAATGAAATCTTTGTTTAGTTATCTTTAATATTTACTTAAAATAAAAACTGTTCATGTTTGTTTTTCCAAAACTAAACCCGTCATGAAATATTTGATATGGTAAAAAAAATCTGGATTTACTAATTACTTATTACCAATTGGTAATTAATATTACCACTAATTATAGATACAATTAATACCATTAACAGTAAGTAGTACCTACCGCTTATCTTATAACTAAGTACTGACAAAATGTTTTAATAAATGTAATCTGCTGTCTTAATGTATAATGACATTTTTATGGGTATTTATTTTTTATACTATTATTTTTGAGAGACACCGTGTCTATTGTCAAGGTTTGTAGCTCTAAAATTCAGGTATAAATGTTGTCTCTGTTGCGGGTCGCTCTCGCTCGCACACGTCAAAAAATACGTGCGCAGGAGTTGATCAAGATCCGAGTAGAACAGTAAGCGGGGCGACGCTAGCGTGTTTGGTCGCTGTATCTCGATGTGTCGTGTTTGTCTTTTAAAATACATGCGATAAATATCAATTTAGACAATCACGTTTAGTGTTGGGTTCAGTTTTTTATTTTCTTTAATATAGTGATGTCATTATAGTGAAAAGAGCAGTGATGTTCGAAGGTGAATTTTTCGCGCGTCTCGCAGCTGTCATAACACAAAATTTTCGAAGGATATTTAGTGTGAAGAAAAGCTTGCATTGTGTACATCCGTTTTATGCCACAACAATATTAAGTTACTCTTAACAACAAAGGATTTTAGTTACATCTCTATAGCTATAATATGAAACTAGTCGTCAAATTTGGATAAGTCAGTGACAGTTATGAAAGTTCGTTATATTTGTATGTGATTTCAATAATAAAAGTTGATATTGCACTCTTGTCATGTTTGCGTGCATTACCCGAATGTGTCGTGAAAGTATTTTGGAGCGTTGTCTTCACGGTGAAGATTTTAGCATATTAATGTTTAAGAGTAAGCTTTCTACTGCCTTCCAGCCAGAGTGACATAAGATTGTTTTGGATTAAAATATAGAATTTCTTGTTATTAAATATATTTTTTGGTTACTTCAAAGTAAGAAAATAGATAAATATAATAATCAAAACATCGTTTAAAATATTTATACGTTTAAAAGATTTATATCTAAAAACTCCGAAAAAAAAAAAACAAATCCAATGTAGACTGTACCATCCACCTCAAAAAGTTAAGTCTTTTTTTGTATTTTTTATCCAATTATTAATTTTTATACAAAGGCTAATGATACTTACCATCTATTGAAACTGAATTGAGTTCGTCTCATTGAATAGGAAATTAGAAAGTAATGATTTTATCAAATTCATGTGACCAAAGTTATGATCGTGCCATACTGGTTTAACAATATGATAACTATAATGATGTTATCATTTAATAACACAGCAGCGTTGTCACGATATAGAAAGTATAGGTATAACTAAGTGCTTAGACAAATGACATTAACGCTTGTAGAACAGAATGACATATGTATTAACATGTTTGATATAAGACTATGACTTACTTCCATACGTTTAAATACAACTGACAACGAGCGTTTGTAGTTTGGCTGCAGTTGATTGAAAAAAAAACGGTTTGATACTTCAATAATACTATTTCTATGACCTTACGGTCTTCACATTCAGTTTTCTTTTCGGTACCTGATCGGATGCGGTGCGTAAGCAGCCTTTTTGTTATTATATAGTGTAAAATGAAATTTATTATGTATTAGTTTATAATCATCATTTTAATTTACTGTGTATAATAAAAATAAGGCTGCTTATACAACGCATCCGATCAGAGTTCACGATTTCTAAACATACATTTTGGAGCAAAGGACGTCGGAAAATAAAGATCAAAAACTTTTAAAATTTTACGTTTCATAGTTATCACAACAACATAAGGATAAAATGATTTGATTTCTACCGACATTTATACTTTTTTAAGATCTGGAATTCTGATCAATTACTATATTAATTTATAATGTCTTTGAATAGGATAAGCAACTAAGTTATTTGGAACAAATTTCAATAGGTTCTTTATGGATGAATGAAAGATCGGATAATAGAAATCGAACTCAAAGGAATTGTAGATACATTCAATTTGTTAGGAAGGCTATTCTCTTCCACTTGGCTAAAGAGAATAACTAGAGTAAACGATTCGTTACGTCACTGTGATGAGTCAGCATTATATGATGATATTCATCTCAGATAAAATGGTTAGAATCACTATCTGTTGTTTTAGTTTCTTGAATAAATAAAACAAGTGTATCAAAATATTGTAATAGTTTTAAACCCTTAGCAGCTTTGTGTAACTTTACTCGTATGAAGTAAATTGATATTTAGAAATATAGAAAACTATTAAAAAATGTAATAATTTATCTTAATTCAAGACGGATAACAGTAAATTTATTTATTATTACTGATAAAATAATGTATTGTAGGTACCTATATGCATTATTAATTTTGAATGTCTGAGATATTCTTCTCTCCTTCAAAAGTCTCAGTGTCTTATCTTCATTGTTTTGTTCATCGTTTTAATGCAAAATATCATTCGTATTTAAACACATTGTAACAAGAAATGTGATAAACGTTGTTATATACCTACTACCCACCTACTATAACAAGAAATCTTTAATAATATAAGGTGATGTTAAGTTATATTTATTACATATTTGATAAGCATTTTTATAGTAATGTTCTGGAAAAGAAACATGCTTAAAAAAAGGATTTTCGTAAATTTGTTATTGAATCAAAAATGGAATCCCAGATTTTTAACATACTTTAGCTTTCACTTAATTAACACTCACCTTTTCTATCTTTAGTATACACAAATAATTAATAATTGACACTAATTTAGATACATTTATCCTAAATTATAAAAAAAATATTTTTTATTTCATATTTATAAAATGTTACAACTGTGTGTGAGTGTTTTGTGTATGCACTTACATAAGGTTGCCTACAGACATAGCAATTAAAAAATAATATTATCAAAAAGTATCCCGATATACAATTTTCTGATTATTAATAAGGTCAGAATAAGATTTCTTAAGTTTTCTAGACATGTATCACCAGTCCGCTGCGTATGTGGACCGATGAACTTGTTTCAACTCGATCGGTCTAGAAATCGTTTTCTAGTAATTCGATCATGCGTTCAATAATTAAATATAATTTACAACTATAATTGTAGCATAATTGTAGATAATCTAAAATCAATAGTGATTTTTAGTATCCATCAAAGTAGGATAAGCCTTCACTAGCTGTTCTCGACAGCACTACTTAGAAGTTTGTTACGTTTTCAGTATCATTGAACACCGGCAACATATATTATACTAATATTTGCTATATGAGTGCTACGTGCATATAGGCAGTCTTCCTTAATAGTTCGGCTGTTAGTAGTAATTTTTTTTAAAACTTCGTTACTATTAGGTAAAAAAGTAGGAGGAATTTTAGTATACACTTCAAATTGGTTTGATTATTTAGTTTTACTTTAAATAACAATTTAAATTTGGATATTGTTGAAAATATATAATATAAATTTCATGGATACTAGAAAATATCCATAACATTCATAGCTTAAAGTAACATTCATAGAAAACCATAAAATAAAAATAATTCAAATATCAGTACAGTCGTATGGACAAATCTTATCACCATATTCAAATCTTCTTTCGATAATTTTATAGCTTCCTAGAAAACACAATAATTCGATCTAAAAGCTCTTTCATCCGATAAACACATTAACACACTGAACTACACTTTATATTTTGCATTACATTCAATATTTATTGGTACCATATATAAGGGCCCTTACATATTTAAATAGTACTTAGCTACGAGTGACCCCATAGTTATTTGTACAAACACATGTGCAGTTTTAATTTAGAAATGATTATTAATATTCTATATAAAATCTTCAAAAGATTACTAATTTTAAATAAATATACAATGAAAAATATTTAAATAAATTCGTACTCGCAAACTCTAAATTTTTTTTTTCGTTTTTAAACCAATTAATAGATAATAGATAAAAATATATATTATACAAAGAAAAATACTTACGCTTTTCTGTTGTTATAGTTAGTAATGTTTTACCAATAAAAAATATCTGATAAAAATTGTAACAGCAAATATTATCAGTCTGTATTCCGCCTAAGTGCAGTGAAAGTGCAGTAATAACAATAAATGTTAAAAACTGGCTTCTGTGCGCTGATGGAATACGGCCGCTCAATTATCTAATTATTACGTAATATACAGTTTACGTTTGATGGACTCACTCACTCACTCACTCTTGAGGCTCACTTATTTCCTCATGGCGTTTGTGCAATTCGTGCTTATGGGCCGTGACGCATCCGTTCTTAAAGACTTATTTTCAAAAGTATTTTATCGATTCCAAGAGTTTTTAAGTAACCATTGTTTCCTTTCCACCACGATCTTAATGTTATCTAATCAAAAATTATCACAAAAATTGGGAATAAAATCTTAAGTTGATAAACACAATTATTCTCTCGTAAGAAATAAACTAGAAACAATAACTGATAAGAACATTACTTACGTAAAGTAATCTAAGTATGACAATAATGCCTATGACAATATGATAGTAGTGACTATTTCATCCTTATTTGACGTTTCTTATAAAATAAAATGTTTGCTTATTTTTGAATTGCTGTTAAATTTAAGCAGCTTATCATATTTACTTAATGATATCTTTAATCTGTGGTTAATAATAAGAAATATTGCTGTGGCACAAAATCAGAATGTGATTAACTTAACGCAGGTACCTCAGTGGAGATAATATACTTAATCGAAATAAAAAGAACAGTACGAAAAATTTCTTAAGTGATTAAAAATGGATTCAGCGTCGTTATTTTATAAACTTTCAAGAAATTACCTTCTAAGTTTTAAGACTGATGAGACATTGATAGATTTGAAAACATTATGAAAATTAAACATTACCCTGGAAAAGCGGTCATGGAGGACCCGTGGCTTTCTATCAACGATAGGACTATGGACCTTGTATATGCAGCCAACTGGGTTGGGGCCAATAACCTAAATAATTACAAAGAGGAAAACGGTGAGGTTAACAAATCAAGATTTAATTCCATATCCAGAAGCAAGTCGTGTAAAGACTTAGGACGCAACAATAACAAGGTTGATGAAAGTCAGAAAGAGTTACACCAAAAGCAAGACTACAACAATTATACACAAAGTATTCAAAATGATAATATATCGCAATTAGCAAAATATCAACAAGATATAGAAGAAAAAGCCCGAACTAATGATAATTTTCTCTTGCAAAATAAATTGAAACATAGCTACAGTTTTAAAGATATGCCAAATGGTTATAAACCGTCGACACTACGGCGGGTTAAAAGAAGAAACTTTACGGATTGGGATATTGAAGCTTTTCCACCTAATGAACGTCAGGCTTCTGACCCACCTCACAGAAAAGAATCTCTCAAATATGCCCATCGACAAAGAAAAGTTGATTCCAAAAAAAATGGTATTCCTCCACCAGACCCTGGACCGATACCGCCTGATCCATCTTCAGAATCATATTATGAGTATTATTCCAGAGTCAGTCAACAAAATAATGACACGGATAGTGATAAAATCAAATTAATGCAGAAAGAGCCAAAGAAAGACCGAAATCTACACAATGGAAATATGAAATCACACGGGTCGGTGCGAGGGTATGGTAATGATACAATGTATCAAATAATTAGTTCGATGGCAACTTTAGATTTAACCCCAATAAAATCTAGATCCGGAAGTAAGAACCTCGACATGGATAGCGAAGCGGAAGATTTAGGTTTATACATGCATCCTATTAATGAATCGTTATCTACATGCGAACAACTTCCTCAGCGCAATACGCAACCTGAGAATGTACGCAACGGTCGTGTAGACGAAACAAGACCTAATTTCCGTTCAAAATCTATGAGAGTAAAAAGTGAAGGACGAATACCTCTTCGGGCTTATCTTGACACTGTAGAAGATGAAAGTAAAACTTATAATGGTGTTACTGTTACTCAACCTAAACGAAATTTATCTCCGAGCGAACAGCTTACGTTGATGCAGCACGGCATGTATCGAGGAAACCAACCGGTCCCTGTAACCGGTAATGGATTTCATTCAGTGGATTTAGGAAAAGAAAGTGATCATCGGACTAATAACAGTGTCTCTAGACAAATAAAACCTGATAAATACGGGAAGTTATACAATACGGTGAGAGTAAAAAGTGATGATAGGTACAATCGTTACAACGATATTTTGTCGTATTCATCCCGTGATCGTATTAGTGAAGAACGTGTGACTAGCAACAATGGTGCGTACTCGAGAAGTGCTAAAAGTTCATCTAGTGGTTCGGACTCAGATTTCTCTATTCCCCGACCGAAGCTCATCGTTCCTGTCCACACGTACGGAACTCGGAAAAGGCGAACTGGTAATCTCTGTCAGCGAGACAGTAATGCCACAGAATCATCGTTGGACGCTGGTATAATCCTAGACGTAACACGCTTAGAAGACAACTCATTAGAAAATAAAAAAAATGGAGACTCAGGTGATTTTTTTTATTGTATCATATTTTGTCACGTATAATATCTTATCTATATCTTAATGTGATTAGTTTATTTTTGGATGCTGTCATGTTGATTGATGTACTATAACGCTAAACATTTTCGAAGTCTGTACTCAACTAACAAAAAAATAATAACTAAGAGTACGTAACGTACGTACTACGTAAAAAAATATATATCATCCTTTATATCAGTAGTATTAATAAGAACATTGTGTTGTCACATGATACTTTTAGGGTTTGGTGAACTCACTCACTCACTTATAATATTCAATATTATGTCATTGTCATTAATTTAATATATTTCCCTTTAAATCCATAACATTTTATAAATGTCTAGCTTTTTTTTTATTTTTTTTTATTTTTAAATGTGTAGCTGTTACTGGACTAAATGTATTAATGTAAAATGGATCGTTAAATCCACATGAACTATAAATAATGTGATAGTTCTTGTGGATGGGTTAAAAAGCTATAAATGTGTATGCATTTATTGTTAGAATTGCATAGAAATTATACATTTACAACTATTGGATTTCAGTAAAAAAAAATCGATCAATTGACGGAAGCATTCATGTATAATCCATATGATCACATTATTTCAAACATTAATGTAGGTCGTATGTATGTATTTATAGAAAATCGATGACACTATAAAAAGCTATAACGAGATGAACAGCTGCAGTGTAATGTGTGAAGATTAACAAAGTAGTTGATAAAACATCAGTTTGAACTGCCAACGTAATTAGATACGAGTTACCTTGAAACACTTTCCTTTTCACATTGAATTTGCCTTCATTTAAAATAAAATTTCTCATGCAGTGTATGTTTTTATAGTTATACCCATAAAAACATACACTCTATATTATCTATAGATTATCTTTGATGGTTTAATATAATCTTATTTCCATCAAAGAAATAGAGTATCAATATATATTAACATATTCCTTAAATAAATATTAATGACATGTAGTAAATGTTACAATAACAAGAATATGTACAATATAAAATAAACATTTAATTAATTAAATAATGAATGAGAACAAAGCACACAGTGGTTTGTTTGTTCTCACGCTTGTCACCTGTTTTATGGTTAACTAATACAATTTTTTAAAGATGAATAATACGCATAATATTAAGATCTTTATAATGTATCTTAATTAGTTTTTCATTCAGGTTTTGTAATTTTGACTTGTCTTTTAATTTTTAGTTGCAAGGTAATAATTACCAGAATTCAGATCACGTCATTTGTTATACAGATTTAAACAGTTCCTTGAAATCAACATTATTTATAGGTAATTAAATTACATATATCATATTTCTTAAACCACTACATATTTAGTTTCATGTTTGCTAAAGTTGCAACTTTTTGCAATATCCGTCAAGTTTTCAAACAAGACCAGTTCTGAGTCACCAATATGAGTTGTCTCAGCCTTGAACGTTAATGGTTAATGACTATATTGTGCTAATAAGTTCTGTTTATTATAAGGATTATTGGATGTCTCATCTTGTCTTTCTAAATCGAACTTAATTACATTAGCCTAAAATACATTTTGGCTTGTTAAGCTATAATCATGCATTACATTCATTGAATAGGTTCAACCACTTATCTCCGGATAACTATTCGTAGAATAAAATAAATATTCTTAGAAGTATTAACTTCTTAAAAGTATTAACTTCTCAGAAGTTTTAACTATTCCCTGGATAAAATAAATATTCTAAGGTCTAATTGATATCTTTGTCAACAGAGGGTTTGGTGGAAGTATCTCGTGAGAACAAATACCTCAGTACAATGGCACCTGGAAAAGTATTTGGCGAGTTGGCAATACTGTACAACTGCAAGAGAACTGCTACCATCAAAGCTGCAAGCGATTGCAGGCTTTGGGCCATCGAGCGTCAATGCTTCCAGACTATCATGATGAGGACTGGACTCATCAGACAGGCTGAATACACAGACTTCCTTAAGAGGTAAGAATTTTGTTATTAGGTTTAGTATTTATAGATGGTTTTAGTAACGTAATTCGTACGAATTTTTCACCTTTTTACCATTTTTATCGCCTACGCTTGTTAAGCCTGTGTTGTGAGTATTTAAGTTATCAACATATTCAAATCCTACGCGCAATTTAGTATATAAATGTATGAGAAACTAAATATTTTATCTTTATGCTTTCAGTTAATAAGAAAGTTTATTTATTTAAAGTCAGAAAACACGAATCATGTTCTTTAAAAATAAATAACATTCACAAATCATTCGGTCATCAACTTTCGTTCCAAATATGGAATCGTAAGTTATTTTAGGAGGCTATTTAGAGATTTTTTTAATGGGCCAAATTGTTTACGCTTCAGTCATAAACATTGGTAACTCAAGCGGTATACAATCCTATAGGTTTGTTTGTTAAAGTCTTTTTTCTTTGTGTTGTTATGCTTTCAATGAACTTTACTAACCATAAAAGACTTCTCTAGAATATTTATTTCATATATTTTCGTTTCTCTTTAATCTTTTCATAGAGCTTAAATTCCATGAATATATATATTTCAGTATTATTATGAACGTTCTGTAACGAATAATGTGCCAATCTTTGAGCATCCGAACATTGTTCATGTTTGAATACCTGTCATCTATTAGCTGTAATTGCAATATTAAAACATAGACAATAAATATCTTGTTTTATATTTTTAATTAATACCTAAATTGTCAAATATTGATAAAATATCTTAATTTTAAACATTTTATTTGAAGCTAATAAATATTGCCACCGCTCCAAAAAATATTAATATATAATATAGTCTGTTAAATTTAACAATGAGCTCAGTTGGTAGAACGACGGGAACGGTATTCAAGAGGTAACAAAATACTAGTCCAGGTAACAAAATTTAAGTCCAAGAGTTAAAGATATGTTAATCTATAATCATATCTACAAAATAAATATGAATAATAGGATAATAAATAAAATCAAAATTGAAAGTGAAGATAGTCATATTAATTGCTGGATCAGAGAGATCTTGTGCGTGCATTTGTGAAGATTTATGTATGTAAAAGGATATTGACCCAAGCACTTATGCAAATTCAATGGCTCTACAACGACCTATTCTTACTCTTTCAACGGACGGCACTTAAGCGTCTATACGAGTACCTAGTATACGAATATACCGTACATTCTTATCAAACTTTAAATGTATTATACTTAGTATTTATTTCAATCATTGCGTATATAGTACAAGAATAGTATATAGTAATGGTTAAGATGCAAGGAGTAGAAAATAGCAACTGCATGCTCTAATAATCGAAGTGGACTATTTGATAACATGCAATTCTAGAAAGTAACATTTGGGTGTCGTGTTACGGAATATTTTGAATCCTTGCATATATAAGTCTTATGCATGCATGCAGCTTGCATATTTATAGAATTTAGGTCATAAAAGCATCCTTTGAAACACGCAATCGTATTTAAATTCTCGTCGTATATTCCAAGTTTTGTACAAATTTGTAACAATGACCGAAATTTCTCAATCCCTCGTGCGATACTTTACGAAATACTTTGTAGTTTGTGACATTGCGTATGACATTTAGTCAATCCTTTCACTGTACTGTAATGAGGTCTGCTGAGTTTCAGGAAGACAATTCAATGTCGTACAATATTTCCGCTAATTATACAATTTGAAAGGTAGAACTATTAAAATTTTGTAATTGTATGTTATACATTTTAAAATTTATTGATTCTTTAATATAATTTTAAATGTATATATTTATTTTTTTTATATTCAGATGATGTCAATTCTAATATAAAATACTATAGTTTAAATCTACATTACGTAGGTATTAGAAAAACATAAATTTTAATAATTTTAGTAATAAATGTATATATAAAAATTCATATCATGTCTATATGTTACACATCGCTTATTATTAATATATTAAGTATCTATCATATTTTATGAACTGCAATTGATTACAAATTTCTGTAACGCAATGTTTTACGTAACCGGATAAAATTCAATACAAATAACATCGCAACCGTCAATTAAATATACCATCACAAGACAATACACAATATTCAAGTTATTAGTACGATTGTGAGTTTGAGGTCTAAAGTTATCTCAAATTTGATAACCAACGGTTTTCCCTCAATAGTTGATTCATATCATAAACCCAGTATTAACCATCTTGCGTATATACTTGCGCAATGAAGTTTGAAATGAATGCTTCAATAACGAAATAACTTTGTAGTTTTTTTTATAACATTTCCTAACTATTCATCCCATGAAATAATATCTAGGTGACTCTGCTTTAAAACAATGTATGCATTGTTTACATTATTATTACATATGAGTAACTGTTCACTGAATATATTAAGAAGTAAGGATACTTTATTTCCTTAGAACGAATGTAGAATTATGTTACTCATTTGAATAATCGGCACACGTCCGAAGTCGCGACCTCTTGAGCTACAAATAATAGAATACAGTTTATTGTTCG
Organism: Napeogenes sylphis; assembly: GCA_959347405.1. Classification (NCBI taxonomy): domain Eukaryota; kingdom Metazoa; phylum Arthropoda; class Insecta; order Lepidoptera; family Nymphalidae; genus Napeogenes; species Napeogenes sylphis. The sequence goes on from OY365783.1 coordinate 5,294,351, forward strand.
TAAATGTATTCTTTATCAGTAAGAATACTTTTGTTTATTTTATCAAAGGCTCGATGAACATTTGTCACTCCTCATGATTCTCAATGAAATCTATGAACCAATAAGTAATTGTGTCATGAATTTAAATAATTGTCACGCATCTGAGTCGCAACTGGCAACTTGCTATTTAGTTCGTTTTGGTTAAGAAACTTAACTAAAAGAAACTCAAATTACCAATGAAGTAGCTTTATTTGTTTGAATTTTAATTAAATTAAATTTTAACATATTTGTCGGTGATTACTTGACGACCGTGAAAATGAAAATGTTCACACAGACATCGTTCTCACAGAAGTCAGTAATTATTATATCTCTATGATTGCTGTCAGACCAGTTTTAAACTAATAACACTACTATTATTGTTTTTTTAATAGCATTGCGTCTATGTTAAGTTTTTTATTAAGTAATACAAGACAACAACTGTAGAAATAAAGTATTACGAGATCTGCTTAAACATTTATTGTTATTAAATTATATTCAATAATTGTTTAAAAATATGTAAATATAATAGATCTTATCCTAGATTTTAATCTAGAATTAACGTTTCTACAAAAAGAGTGGTTCTGATAAATTAAACTCGTTTAGTGAATTTATTAGTGTTTCTAAATATTTTAATGTATTCTTAGATTAAAATAAACCATTTTTACCAAATAAATACCTAGTTTGTTATACATTTTTGCATTAGGTATATAAAGTTTATTTAGAGTAAAATAATTTAACTTAAGTAAAATTTATTTTGGTACAATTTTAAGAAATGAAAGCAGGTTATATTTTAAAATATTCTAGTTAATAAATGAACGTGACGCTAGACCGAATCGAGTAGCAATTTAGAGTGCAACTTCCTCTGTTAGTGCCCTAATTATATTAAAAAATTAAGCAACTTGTCTAGCAAGTCAACTTAAAAACTAAATATTACTTTAAGTAATATTATTTTAAGTACCTATTTCATATCTAATAAAAGAAAACCTCACCGCGATATTCGTAATTATAGTAATATATTTTTAATGGAACTAAAAATCTTTTTAATAAGTTCAAAGAATTAATTAAAGAATTTTAGTATCTTAACACAATATTTGCAACAAGTATTTATTTAAAATATATTTTATTTTACATAAGTCTTTGTTTTATATTTTGGAATACAATGTACAAACAAAGATTCCTGTTAATCTGTTATTTATGTGTGTATTTAATAAATTTATGACTTTAATATTACTTAATTTATTAAATAGTATATATAAAAAATATATATATTTATTCTTATAGGTATCCTCTTGCTATCAGTTAATTTTTTGTCTTCTAATTTCAAGTATATTGTCATGTAATTTTCCCTATGGTGTTGCAGTGTGCCGATCTTCAAGAACCTTCCAGAAGACACCCTTATCAAAATATCAGATGTATTGGAGGAAACCCACTATCAGAATGGTGACTACATTGTCAGACAAGGAGCTAGAGGCGATACCTTCTTCATTATCTCAAAGGGCCAAGTAAGTCGCTAGAACGAAATATTTTTTTTAATAAAATGCAATAAAAATAACGGTTTTATTCGGTTAAAATAAATTGTGAATATCATTATATCATTAACATTTTAATTTCGAAAACTTGATAAATATTTATCATTTTTTATTAATGCCGACCTGATATTAAAAGATATATTTAAATGTAATTATGTAACGAGAGCGGTTCAACACGTAAATGAACATTCAAGGTTCGAACGTTAACATCGAGTTGGCAAATATTTTTCTTTGTTCTGTTTTTAAATGTAAATAAATGAAATGACGCCATGAGTTTACTTGACGTAGATTATTTCATCATAAATATAACAATGAAATTTATTATGTCTTAATTGAATAATTTTGAATTTATATTCAAACATTAATAATTCCGTCTTTGTAAATACTTATGTAATATCATTATGTTAACAATTTTAAGTCATCATCATTAATGTACCACAATCTTTCATAACCACAAAAACTTCAATGGCCTCCATGATGATGAAGTCATTTGAAATCTAGTTTTTGTCATTTCATCTATAATTTATTTCGATGACAATGTTAGTATGAAGATATTCTCTAAATAGCAGACATTTCACTTTCGTTTTGTATTGCTTTTTGAGACGCGCAGACGAACCACGCCTCGATGTTTTGTAAATATAAGTACGAGATTCGTCTCGCGTCTTTGATTTATACAATGTTATACTCTTATCTTGTATATGTATACAGCTGGCTTTAAGTCTGACCTTTAGCCAATGTATATTTTATAACAGGTCGTAAAGATTTCATCACTGGCTAATAAGTAATGTAACAATAAATGTTAGAATATTCCTGTATCAAATACTATTAAATATTAATTATCTTTTTTTGTAGTGCTTCAAAATGAGTTATTGTCCGGTAGTTACGGTGATTGTAGTATAAGTAGTTCACCTTGGCATTTGAGCCAGACTCAATACTGCACATTCAAACTTCAAGCAATTTGCGATTTTATACATCGGAGATTTCATTCTAATTTTAATAATGTTTTATTTTTAAATACTACATTTGATGTTCAATTCGTGCTCTGGGATACTGTAAGCACGCAGGTCGCAAATTCGAATCCCGTTCTAGATCGATCACAAATTAAAATAAGCGTAGTATAGCTTACATGTTTAAGAATGGTGTCAATAATATCCACTGACTTTTTTCTTAAATCTGTCGAATGTATATTATAGGATGTAAAAAGAAACGGTATATAACTTCAAAGATCTTTAAACTTACATAAATGTCACATTCCTGTAACTTAAAAAAAGTAACATTTTTTATATACAAAATAAGATTTCTTTTTGTACAAAATAGCTCATAACAAGAAACCAAAATTATACAAATAACATTTCTTTAACGATCAATTGATTATGTAAACGTCTATTCTTAAATAGAATCTATTTTAGTATTAACTAAAATAGATTCTATTTAAGAATATTTACATATAGACAAATAACGCAAACCAAAATAGAATTGAACTGACAGAAACAGTATTAATTCATATAAAATACAATAATTATTGTGTATATTTATAATCTAATATTACTATATCATAATAATACATTGTAATATTCAATAAATATTATTCACAAAACAAAACACTAAAATAGGTAATATATAATGAGTGTATTTTAAAGTTGTGTTGAAAATCGCAATTTGATTCATGTTTGAAATAGGCATTGGAGGCAAAGGCCAGAGACTATTGTGCCTACAAGGTCGGCTCTACGGCCGCCTTAGGTCACACTGCTCTTACTTTTTTATAGCCAGACTATAAATAAATCATAAGTAATGATTAAGTATTTAGTAATCTTTAACTGGGATATAATAATCATTAAACTGGGTTTTAGTTATCAGCACAAGTAACATATCTGAGAATTAAAGGTTTTAGGAAGTCATGAAAAGTTCATTTCTATATTAGAATATAGGTCGATTATTACCTTTGGTCTTAATTTAACAATTTTATTTATTATATAAGGTATATGCGGAATTATTTGAAGTCTTAAATAAACATAATATTTGTCTGATATTTTATTTTTTACTCTTATCGTTAAAATATTTAAAATATTTCGGTTAGAAGCAAGGCGGCTCCCATTTTCCGCAGGTATCTTATGTAATAAATAAAACTATAAAGTATTTCACAAATTATAATATTGTGTTATATAAATAATTATATCATAACTACACATGTGCCAATTAGGGTCTATTAATAGTTGCTCAAAGAAGCAAAATATGTGTTAAGAAACATCTTTGAAACTTGGTGTGAACCACATGAAGATGGAGCTCCAGGATTGAGGTCATATTTTGTATTCCGTAGATATGTTTACTACTCTTTTGAAATACTTATATTGAACTTATTTAAATATTAATTTGGTTTGAAATTTTTAATTTATTTCGACGAATTTTCTCATTGAGGTTTTATATTAACATCATTTCATATGCACCTCACTATATTATTACATAGATATATATTTAGATTTAGAATAGATATATATGTATTTAATTATTTCGTGAGTGAAATTATCGGTTTGTTTTAAACGTGGCACGTAGAGTTTATTATAACTGACGAGTTATATTGTAATTGACTATAAGTGTATAGGAATGTTATTATTACGTAAGATATAATCGAAATAACATTTGACCAGGATGTACTCGTAATAGTGGTACCATCCGCGTCATGGTATAGAAGAAATAATTTGCTTTTACCAATTGTTCGTTTAGTGCGACTCTATATTAGAATAGTTTTTGTTGCATATAATTTTATATATATGTACAATATTAATTATATTTATACACAATAAGACAGTTGAAAAAATGACAGTTAATTGTTTACGCTAGACTAAAAAGTGAAAGCCTAATAGATAAAATTACTGTCTCTTTGAAATAAATTGCGTTAAATCAACCAAAAGGAAAGTAACCACAAGTACTTGGTAAAAACATTTGTTATTTTTCTTAGCATTGCTCTGTTATAACAAATTGTAACGGTAGCTGGAGTTATCTCATCGTTATCGTTGTTTCTGAACCGAGGTTGTGCTTAATAACGTTAAATAGCCCATAAGTTTTTATAAGTGCTGCCTACACAATATCGTTAAAACTTTGAAAGAAGATAAAAATAATTTCAACATTAGTCAGAAATAATATAAACTACCACTATAATATAGACAATATTTAATAATTATAATAATTGTTATTTGTAATACTTAAACATCATATTATAAAAGTATAATAATTATTATAAATATACAAATATATAACCATAATAAATTGATATATTCATGACTTTTCACCTGAATATTTTCAAAATAGACAGACCACTTGTCATATGGTTTTCAATAAGTAAAAAGGTATTCTATTCTTAAAGTTACCATACTTGTATAATAATTCCATAATATTGTGTTTCTAGGTCAAGGTAACACAGAAGCAGCCAAATAGCAACGATGAAAAATTCATTAGAACTCTTACGAAGGGTGATTTCTTCGGCGAAAAGGCGTTGCAAGGGTGAGCTTATTAAAATTCTACAATATTATTATTTCATCGCTGGAATTTTCACATACAAAAAAAAATATACTATGATTTTTCTAATTCTTTTTAAAGTTACCAGTATTGAGAAAACTTATATATAAAATGACCATGTCGATTGTTGTTTATACGTCAATTGTTTTTGACTATATGAGAACATTGATACGACAGCTCGGTTGGCAAAGCGACATTGCCGAATTACCATAGGTTGTAGGTTCGAGACGTGATGATTCATTTTCAAATTATACGTACCTAATTAGCATAACATTTATATATAATTTAATACAGCTTATTATTCATTCTTAAATAATATATCGTAGATATATTGTAATTTTATACATTATCTAATCTTATCTATTACAGAGACGATCTCCGAACAGCGAACATAGTATGCGACTCTCCAGACGGCACCACGTGTCTGGTGATAGACAGAGAGACCTTCAACCAGCTCATCTCCACGCTTGATGAGATCCGCACCAAGTACAAGGATGTAGGCGATGATAGACAACGGTGAGATAACATTAATTGTTTAAGTTCAATTACCTAAACAGGAAATAAAGTAGCTGTGACTAATTCAACCACAGTTACCATATACTTTTCTATTTTTTTGGAACAATCGAATAAAAATACGAACAGTATACCAAAAATATCGGTTAACTACTGACTGGTAACTGTTTATATTAAATAAATAAAAAAATAAAATTCCAAATATGACAAAAACAACGATACAACGAGCCATTTGTCACACTAACAATGGATTTTCACAAGAATTAAACAATACCATTGTTACTATTATTTTGAAACATCAATACTATTTTTGGTAGCCTTTGTCTTATTATAATACGTTCAATTTATGTTTATGCCACTTGGATCTTGTTTACGGTGAGTAATTAACATTATACAAGAAAACATTAGGAGACGGTAGGTATAAACACTGCGGTTCACTTTATTGTTTGATGCTTGTATTAAAAAATAACTACCACATCCAATCCTTATATTCTTAGAAGCGCCGTGGTATTTTTGTCATTAATAAAGGCTAGAATGCACACATATTTTAAACTAAATATCTCTTAATACACTGTTTTATTATGTGTCTTGTGGTTCAAACTAAAAAATAAGCTACGACCAGTATTTACGAACGATGATGTAAAATGTAATTATAATCTAATAAATTACTTTCGCTATCTATCAAAGTGAGGTTAAAGATATTAGTAGTGAGTGTGTAAATCCAAAGCCGGTTATTAACTTTCCTCTTTGGCATAGAAAATAAACTTTTTATTGAAACCCATTAAGCTGACACTGTGATTCCCGCGGTTTTGTATCTATATTGTCAACCATAACAATGTTATCGATAAAGCCAAGTATTGATTAAGTGGCTATATAGAAAAGTTATTAGCTCTTATTAATAAAGATAAAAAATTGATTTCATTCTTTGTCAATCTGTCAATGGCAGATAATATTTATTTATTTTATCTTCGACACAAAATGCGCATACAATTAAATATCTAGGTGGTGTTCTAAATTTGAAAAATATTTTTCAGACTAAACGAAGAATTCGCAAATTTGAGACTTTCGGATCTTCGCATCATTGCCACGCTGGGTATCGGGGGCTTCGGTCGAGTGGAACTCGTACAGATCCAAGGGGACTCCAGTCGATCCTTCGCACTGAAACAAATGAAGAAAGCCCAGATCGTTGAAACCCGACAGCAGCAGCACATAATGTCGGAGAAGGAGATCATGTCTGAGATGAACTGCGAATTTATTGTGAAGCTGTATAAAACGTTTAAGGATAGGAAGTACTTGTATATGCTGATGGAAACTTGCCTTGGCGGGGAGCTGTGGACGATTTTGAGGGACAGAGGTAAGACACATTTCCCATTTTGTTTTTTTGGGTTAAATATTATATAGTATGAAGATTTAATATAATGTCTTAATATTTTACAGGTCAATTTGACGATGCCACTACAAGGTTCTACACTGCATGTGTTGTGGAGGCCTTCCATTATTTACATTCTAGGAATATAATATACAGGTATAATATATATACTAAACTTGATAAAAAAACGAACTATATTTTTTAACATAAATGTTAATAATAAACTTCTCCAGGGATCTCAAACCAGAGAACTTACTACTTGACTCTAAAGGCTATGTGAAGTTAGTGGACTTTGGTTTTTCGAAAAAATTACAAGCGAGCCGAAAAACTTGGACCTTCTGCGGGACTCCAGAGTATGTGGCCCCGGAGGTCATTATGAATAGAGGACACGATATCAGTGCCGACTATTGGTCATTGGGTAAGTAATATTTCAAAATTAATCTATAACATTAAATAAGCTAAGACAATTCAGTTTCATAATAATAAAATTTAATTCAGCAAAAGTAAAAAAATATTGTCTACACATATCTTACACCTGCCATATACGCATTGTTCTACTACGAACGAAGATTTCAACAATGACATGTTTCTTAGGTGTGCTAATGTTCGAGTTACTGACGGGTTCTCCTCCATTCACGGGCGCGGATCCCATGAAGACGTACAACAAGATCCTCAAAGGAATAGATGCGGTGGAGTTCCCGAGATGCATCACTCGTAACGCAGCGAACCTCGTCAAGAAACTCTGCAGAGACAATCCTGCAGAGCGACTCGGGTACCAGCGAGGTGGAATCACTGAGATACAAAAACACAAGTGAGTTGATGATTTTCGATTTGATAATATTTATGGGATATTTTCGCAGTTTTTCCCTTTGTGTTTTCAATACTTTTTGGTGTACGTTTATTTTGGTCAAGGATAGAGAATGAAGAAGTTTCTAATTTGTCTCTTCAAAATCTCATATTTATGTATTAAAGTATTTTTAGCAAGATTTGTTATGAAATAAGTCCAAAACAAGTTAAACCTCCTATTTATGATATCATTTTCATATTGTTTTATAATCCAACACGTCCAAACTCATTACTAACCCACCAAAAATATTAGACCTGTATTTAATCCCTTCTATCATTCCTTCCAGATGGTTCGATGGTTTCAACTGGGAAGGGCTCGCACAACGCACCCTGGATCCACCAATCACTCCCGTAGTTAAGTCCGCAATAGACACACACAACTTCGACCAGTACCCTCCAGACGGCGACGAACCCCCTCCAGATGATCTGTCAGGTTGGGACAGCACTTTCTAATGTAGCCATGTCCTTTTGCAATGCCTTATTAGATACTGGAGTTAAGTGTGATAGACGCCTTATTACGCCTTGTTTATAGAGACGATGATTGTTACGTAACAGACACAAGTAATAGATTAATGCTTTATTTCAATTGTTATTGACGAATGTTGAACAAATGATTGGACCAATGTTTTAAGGAACCTGATTTTTGTTTGACAATTGTAATTAAAAATATGTAAGTGACACACTTATAATTATTCTCAAATAACGTCTCAACAGAGCAGTGGTAATTTAAATTAATCGAATATGGCCTTCACGTTATTGTGAAATAAGATGTATCTCAATTAGTTGTAAAAAGCAGTTGGATGCTGTTTTGCCATTAACATTAATAATAGCGCTTGCCAACATTAATAATTTTGTTTTCAATCCTAAATTAAAATATTTCTTTCATTTAAAAATATATTTAAATTTAATGAATTACTTCTGAACATTTTTGTCCATATGACGCAGTGTTGCTATACGAAATATAATAAAAGTTGTTTTACCAAAATATTGTTACCACTTTAAAAATTATTAGCACCTTCACCCACTAATGTAATATTTATGTATTACAATATAATTAAATATATTAACTTTAGAAAAATAACTATTACTTCATGGTAGCTGCTTTAGAAAAATATTATAATAATTATTAATCAATTTGATATTTAAATAATTATATAAATTTCATGTACACTTTTGTAATTATAACAATATACACGACAGAAATAGAATCATATTTTGTTAAACATGTATCTATGTATAGTAAATAAAATATTTATGTATAAGAAATATATCCATGATTCAATAAAGTACCATAAAAAATAATAAAAAAATGTTATATGGTGCGTAGCTTACATACAATATTTTATATACAATATAAACTGTAAAAACTATATAAATATAAACTGTAAATTTTTAAATAAACTTTTATATAAACGTAGTTGTTTGTTAACTAAATATGTTAGGTAGGTACTTATAAATGATCGGATAATGAAACTTACAGATGTTATTTCGCTTTATTTTCAGCGCTACAATAAAGATTAAGATAACCTATAAAATATTTTTCTTCATATTTTTTCAAATATTTTCTCTTTTTTTTATTAAAGTAGTTTTTTTTTCATTTGATAGTAGTTTTTAATTCACGTAATTTATCCAGCAAGTCAATTAATCTAAGTCTTCCTACAAGTGATGTCAATGTAAATATTATGTAAGGAAATAGTTTGGAAATGAATTTTTACTAAATTATATGTAGTGATGTTATTACTGTAATAAGTTTAAGGACATTTATTTTTGTAATCATAGAATAATTATATAAATTGTACTTTGAATAATGTAATAAATACATTATTTCGATTGAAAGCTATTTGTTTTATTTTGTTTTAATATTTATATTATAAACTTTTGGAAAATAAGTCTCTCAAATAAACTAATAATAGAATGAATACTTTATAATATTTTAATTAATTGTTATTGAGTCTCAATAACACTTGATTATTGGCTTTAAATACTAAGGTTTTAAGGGCTGACTTCATCAAACCTTATTGCTTTCTATTTCATACTCAGATACTTCAGTTTGTTTTACCAACTAAAGATAAATATTATCAAAAAAATAAAAGAATATATAAACCACAGAAATGCAAGTCATCGTCTGTAGTAGTGCCTACAATGTTATTACGTTATCACGTAGGTCATGTAGAAAAGCGTTTTTGGTAAGCGTTATGTCTAACCGTTAATATCTAATAATGTTAATATTTTAAAATTAGGCTGCAACCAAGTTTGTATTTGTTATTAAAAACGCTATAACAAAATTTTGAATTAAAATCTTCGGAGCAGTGATTGAGCGCTAATACGAGTATTAAACTCAGGTTAGACTTCAGTGAAGTTGCCCTTAAATGATATAAATTTTAGATTTAATATTTTGAATTTATATAAATATAGAATGTAAAAAAACCGATACGGGCAGGAATTCGAACCCGCGACTACTGGGAAACCGTCCCGTCGCTCTACCAACTGAGCTACCGTATCGCTGTCCGTCTCGGTGAATTAAGCATCCTATATGTGATCGTCTTTATCGGGACGGTGGTGACATCTATTAGGTTTCTTTCGAAAATCCTAACCAATGTTTCTAACTTTGCAGTATAGATAAACATTGAAAAGATGCCACTACCGAAATCAATTTTTGAAAATATCTTTAAACATGTATAGCCATGTTAAGCTTATTTAAATTTATATAAATATAGAATGTAAAAAACCGATACGGGCAGGGATTCGAACCCGCGACTACTGGGAAACCGTCCCGTCGCTCTACCAACTGAGCTACCGTATCGCTGTCCGTCTCGGTGAATTAAGCATTCTATATGTTTTTTTTTAATATTTTGTCTTACCTTGGAAGCTCTGAGACGTCTCACATGAATTTATATTAAATTTATTGACTTTTAAATAACGATGTATGAGATATAATTTATTTTCTCCTTTTCTTTGACTTCCCTTGATGTTGGGTCAAAGGCATTGTGAAGATATAAGGTAATCCGTTACCTTCAGTTTCTGTCTATAATCTATATTCTATAGATATAAATAGTTGAGACCAAATCTACACATTGGAAAGATGGTAAAAGAAACAATTGCCGTGTTGTGTATATTTTATAAACACATAAATAACAATTTTTGAGTTTAGGTAAATTAACCTTTTTATCTGTATGAAGTTCATGTTAATCTAGAGACTAGTATAGATGAAACTTTATCTTACTTAACTTACTGTTATCAAAAACATTGCCCGGTATTTAATATTAATAAAGGTATATATTTTTTTAAATAACAATTATTTATCTTAGAGTAAATATGTAGCAATAATGTAGTAAAAAAGGCACTAATCCAACCAACCTCAAACAATTAAAATCACCAACATCAATATTATTTTTAAAACTAGCTGATAATTTTACAAATTATTAGCTAACACAATTTACGTGACCTACTCTCATCTCGTGCTTCGGAATTCCGCAAGGGGTTATCAGAAGTTGTTTATATCCTGTCCGCTTATGACAAACCCACGAGGATATACAGTGGGTCTGGAAACATTAAATAGAAAATTCATGTAGGTGAAGTATTATGGTGTTTTCGCATTTTCGTTAATTTGATTCCTAATTACATGAAATTAGGTTAAAATACGAAAAATGTGTATATAAATAATTATTAAATAGATTGTTTTTTTTTTATTTATTCTTAGATTCTATTTTAATAATGCATTAGTAAATTGGATTTTTTGTTTATATTGAGTAGGTATATTAAATAATAAATAGAGATACCTTTAATTAACATAAGAACAACGTTTGAGAAGGAATTATCGAAGTAAAAGTAAGTAAACTTAATTTATTAATTATTATTAATTATTAATATTATTTTATTATTATAAGGATTTTTTTTATATAGAAGCATCGGTATTCCGATGCTTCTATATAAAAAAATCCTAAACTCCGCTTAAAGAAAAAAGAATATCATTCATTCTTTATAACAAAACTGGAACGAAATCCGTTCATCCAATTTAGGGATTAACCTAAACTCACTGATACATATACCTATATATCGGTCGGTAGGTTTATTAGATTCAGAATATGTAAATATCATCAATCTACTAATTTATTTATAAATAAAAAAATAATGTTAAAGTCCTAGTAAACATAATATATTTATTTATCTAATACTAAAAAAAATGTCGTCTAGATATTATTATCTTCATTTACAATGTAACTTGTAATGGTAATATTATGTACTTATATATAATAAGACTAGAAAAAAAATTAATAAGAATATGATGAATAATTAATCAACTTATTTTGTAAGTTTAAGTAAACCAACATGTAAGTACTTCACATATATTACCTGAAGGTATAATTTAGATAAACCAAGGCGTTGCTTCTAAATAAGCCGTAACTCTGTACTCGCTGTACAAAGTCCCGGAGTATTAATTAAACAGGAAGTTGCAGCTTGTAATGGGAGATACGTAAACCTGAAATACACAGCCTGAAAATAATGTATTCTGAGCAGTAATTTAATATTACAATTGAAAACTTTTGTTATACTAATCATTTACCGAAGAATATCGTACCAAATTTGCTTATTATTTTATATATATTTCTATGTTATTATTTTTATGTTTGTTGTGAATATTTCAAATAGATGTAAAGGCAGCGATTTTTAAAGGAAATTCGATTCAAAATTAGGCCTGACGTGTGTCTCTAGCCTGAAGCTAATCTAGTTGAGTTCATTGAGAACAAATTTAGGACGCGTGAAATGAATTTACCGAGGTGTTTTCAGGTAGACGAAGCCATTTTCCAAAGCAAATCCATCATAGAATATAATATGAGATAGGGTAGGAGGTTGATGGAGATAAATGATTTGGTTACATTTTGTAAGCATTACGTATATAAAAAAACAGGATATTTTTCGCTATTTTTATCACCATATACTAAAACCTCTGCGGGTACAGATCTCCTATTTTTTTTAATGATGCGGAGCCTAACCCAGAACGCTTCACTGCGGCGGATAAAATATATTAAAACATCTTCTTAGATATGCATGCATGCTATAATCGTGGAGTAATCATTTACCTGTTAGTTCCAATCTAATATGTGTAAATGAGTACAGCTTTACCTTTAACTCGATACTAATTGAAAGATTGAAACACAACGTCGCACTCCTATTAAAACGCACAGATAATATTAATTCCATCAAAATGTTTAAAATATTCAAAGTCAAACCTCGTGTGAGAAGTGCTATCTAGCAACGTGTAGCAAGGAAGCATTGGATTTTCGCGTGGAACCCTCCATTCCTGTAGTTAATGGAATAATTCGGTGTCGCCTAGGGTCGACCCCTCTACTATTGACATTTGACAGATTGCACTCGTAAAATTCAATCGAAATCAAACGCTGTCGTAAATTTGTTTTAGACGTTATTGTTAGGTGATTTAGTGGATCGTGATTATTCCCGTCGATTAAACCTATTTGTGCTTTCTCTTTTATGATAGTATATCTGTAGGGTCTTGTCTTATAAAAGATTTTTCGACATTTAATCTAATACTTGCCATCAAAACATTAATTAGTTTAATAGTTTTATTCTCCCACAATCAATACGGTTTACCCTTAATCGTTTTGATTTTAACCTATTTGCTTAAACTGTTGAAATCTTTTGCAATCAGTATTTATTTTTTATCTTTAAGAACTGAAACGGATTTTAATTATAATATACTAGTAATGTTAACTAGCACTATGTTATATAATAATTCCACAATATTTAGTAAGAGATGGGCTAGTAAAATAATATAACTTGCTAAATATGACAAAATATATTAATAAATTGAGATTGAATTCACTTTAATCAGTATCCAATGAACTCGTAAAAAAGCTTTTGAAAAACTGTGGTAGATAATGTTTCATATAATATCCAGTTATGGTACTTAAAACATATATATTTTTATAATAGAAAATTACCAATTGTACTATTACAAAAAAAAATATTATTGTCTTAACATTTTTAAGGCCCTAGTTTAGTAGCCTTTTTAGTTTAGTTTTCACGTACAATTAGGTAATGATTTAAAAAATTTAGCAATTAAGATTTACTACATACTTTGTTGGAACATGAATTTTTATGAAGCGTATATAATAACTATTATGGCATATTGTAACATGATAGAATAGATAGCAATGATATTGCAGCATTTTTTAAATTTTATTTTTATATTCTATTTTTATCCAACGATTTAAAATAAGGAAAATATAACTGATTAGTAGTACATATTAATAATTAAATTAATTCTTATCATTTGATATTGATACTGATCCTCATCTGATACTGATCTTGTAAAACAAGATTTTGCTTACAGGCAGTATTTTTTTTTACTTAAACACTGCACTTATGAAACGTCAAACTATAATTGCACGATTCCAAAAAGTTAACTCTATAGATACTCTTTTATCTTATGATATAGATAGTATTGACTTTTTAGTCATAATTAAATATTCATTGAAACAATAGTATGTTGTATGTTAATTAATCATAGTTATTAATTAAAATCATAATGTCGTTCGAAATAAAATTTTGTATGTTAGTTAATGTAAATATGTGTCTTGTGCATGTTCTGAATTTCCGTGAATGTAACAACTTTCCAAAGTAAACGATTAATATTGGATGGTGACTAAACATTTCGATTTGCTTATTAATTATTAACTTCTCTCCCGCCAGTCTATATTTGTCAAAGGACGTTGAACTTGTGCGTAGAATTTCGTTAATCTTGAATATATGACTTATTGGTACATTATGTGTAATGTGTTACATGTACATAAGTTTTATACAATTTATTTTAATGTTATTTTTTTGAATGCTTTTTTATTTTATTGTTTTTATGATTTAAGCGCCTTACTCACTTTGTATTGTATTTTCGGGTTGAATGGTAGAGAATGCTTTTGAGCATTCAGTCCGCTTTTTGTACTAGATTTGGGCAATAAAGACTTATTAAATATATAAGAACAATATATGAGAGTTTTGAAATATATATATATATTTTTTGACAAGTTTTGCTGAATAACTGTAAAGTACTTAAAACATTGTTTTTTCGATAAATATCTGTCTGTATTACATTAATATCTGCAGTTTTTATAAGTTTTATTTCTCAATATATAATATAAGACCATTTTTCAATTATACTTCTATATATTATTCTTCTCTAATTACAAATTTATCCAAGTACCATTACTAATTAATAATTTAAATACAAAAGGAACATCATGAATACTTTAACAAAGCAAAATGATTAAATCTGATATAACCCTATTAAAAATACACAAACACCTGCCTTCAAAGGTGACTTACTGTACCTTGGACCCTTATTTGAAATACGAAGAAATTAACCAACATTTTAAACAAAATTACATTTATATACGCCGAAATATTGATTACTCTAAATTACACCCTATGTAGGATGTTATAAGGTTACTTTACAAATGCATCTAAATGGTACACTAAATAGCTTGTGTAAGGGAAGCTGAAATTTTCCGCTTCGTAATTAATTTATAATGAAAATGAAAAAGAAATGAGCGTATTCTTGTTATGAGAAATAACATAATGACGTCAAGGTTGTATGAACTAAAATAGTTTATTAGAGTATTTATAATACAATATTACTAAGAATTTTAAAACTCTAAAAAAAATACTGTAAAATAATACTTCAAAAAATAAAACTCTAAATTGCAAAAATGAAAGAGTATTTTCACAAGTAGTGTGAATATAATATGTAAGTATTTCTAGACTCAGCTTGTAATTCAGTATTGAAGCCTGATTGAAATTTAACACGAGGCGGTTTCATGATTTAAGGCTCGCTTAGGATGAGAACAGATGAAATTAGATTATTAGAGACACTAACAAAAATTAAACTAAAAATATCAAGCATATATAACACATATACAATGTTTCAGCACACATTTACATGTTTTGTCCTTGGTATAAATAAATATATATAACAGTAAATCTTATAATAATATAAAGTCTACGTACCGTCAGTTAGGACCCTAAAAGAAGCCATAACGGAACATGGAAATCAATGCAGCTTTCCGACTTCCGACTTTTAATACAATATATTACCTTGGAATCTGAAACTGACCGCTATTCGATGGGTAAAGCTTAGATACATACGTAATCTATAGATATAAAGCATTATTTATTAGATGTATTTATTTTATTAGCATAATAACAGTATTAAGACTCCACAATCAATTAAAGTCACGATAATTCTTTTTAATATATATATTAAAAAACAAATAATTTAATTGTATAACAAATTTATTTGTTTATTTTATTTAATCAATAATAAAAGATAATAAAAGAA
The DNA here is from genome assembly GCA_959347405.1 of Napeogenes sylphis. NCBI lineage: Eukaryota > Metazoa > Arthropoda > Insecta > Lepidoptera > Nymphalidae > Napeogenes > Napeogenes sylphis. The sequence continues at coordinate 5,310,489 of OY365783.1, forward strand.
AAACACGATGAACTTTTATCTGCATATAAATTTATATTGTTAGTAGTAAATTAGAATCTAAAATTAGGCTGGAATTTAAGAGCTTATGAATGGTTGACATATTTTGATACTTTTTATTTTGACCAATCAGGATTAAATCCGAGTAATGGCTAAGCAAATATTTTATAAAGAACATCGTGACAGGCGTGATATATTTACCATCCCCTCTTATCTTAGGTCACCTTATACTGGACATAAAATTACCATCATCATTAGCATAAATCTAAGTAGAATTATGGTCTCTTAAGATAATGGTATCTTTAGATGTAGGTACTTTTTTATCAAATTTATTACTTTTCATATACCTATTTACATTTCCTCATATGATAATAGTTGGCTTTTGACTGACATGCTAACATTAGTTTTATTGTCTTTTGTATGTATCTCATAAAACGTTTACATTTAAATGATGAGTATTTTTTATATCGTCTGAAGTAATTATTGTCATAACTATTATATTATATTGTAAATAAATAAATAAATAATATTTAATATCATGTACTTGTAGAACAACTTATAAATAAATTGATTGAAGGATGTGCGATAAACTATTTATAAACAGACACTTAACAGACATTAAAAGATAAATTCCTAGCAAATGGATTATAACTTCAGAATCAAGAACATATATAAATAATATTAACTTGTGCGTTCTTGCAAAGTTCAAACCAATAAACCCTAATCCTGCTTAACTTTCAACCATAAAGGAAATAGAAGTGGAAGTAGGTCAGGTCGGGAAAACATATAGTATTGTTTTATTTTGTTCCTATTATCTGTATATACTCGTATATATATAACACTTGGAGAAATAAGACAAGTTACTGTGAATATTTAATCTTATTATCCGCCCCGTTGGTCGAGTGGTTAGCGCAGACGCCTAACGTGTCACGGCGCAATGGGGCTCGGGTTTGATTCCCGACGGAGACAGGCATTTATGTGATGAGCATGTCTGTGTTTCTGGGTTTGGTCGTTTATTAAATATATTCTCAGTATTTATATGTGTATTTCTATGTATTTGTATCGTTGTCTAACAACCTTAACACAAGCAAATAATTTGCTTACTTAGGGGTTAGATCAATGTGTGTAATTTGTCCTGATATTATTATTATTATTATTATTATTTATTTATCTTGATAATATAAAAAGTGTGAACAGTTGTATATTTGTTCATTAAAATATGAATGATGATTTGAAATTCGCATATTTTTTGTTATAATAAAGGCGCTGCCACTCTCTGTTAAAGTATCTATTACTTTTAAGTACTCCTCTCCTTCCTATGTTATATAGAACGAAGCCGCGGATAAAACCTAGTGTATATTATATTTTCTACAAATGTTTAGAACGTGTTCAAGCAATCCGGTTAAATGGTGTTCATCTGCTGCCCGCCTCAACTCATCATCACATGAAAATAACAATATTTTTCATTTTTATTGTTATTGTAGAGTTTCGGGATAACAGATGAAACATTTATTTCCAGTGAAAAAAAAAATTTTTGTTTAAAATTATTTTTATTTCGTATATTACATTGTATATGTATAGTTATAGTCCTAACAGATTTAATGTATTTCCGAGAAAATTTGGTATTTGCCGTAGCCCTTAATCCGGCCCGAAATTGAATTGCGCGTTGATTTTGCGTGTTGCGCGAACACATAAACGGACACAAAATTCAATAATCATTTTTTAGAGGCTGTCGTGTTGTGTGTATGTAAAACAAATACTTCATTGAAATATTTTATGTAAGTACTATCTTATGTCTCTATATTGGTTTATATGTAAATGAATTTACAGTTCGTTCTTTATAAGTAATGTAAAATATAGTCATAACCTTAGCATCTCCGAGAGCTAACAAAAAATAAATATAAATTCATAAAGGATAGAGTATACAAAAACATTTTCCACAGCTGGTTGCGCGACCAATTTTCATTGCTAGTTTAGTTTCAAATGAACGCTCGGAGGGAGTGAACGTCTGGTTGTTCTTACGTTCTACGTCGCGAATTAAAACGTAAACAAACGAACTGTTGAATTGCAAAGTGACAATTTAATATTAATTGCAGGTCTGCCGTTAGTAAAAATTGCAGTGACGTATTTCATTGTGTTTTGGTTACATTGTGACATAACTGAACAATTAATTGTGACATTCGTGTTTTAATTAGTGGTTTGTTTGGGGTTAATGACTGGGTATATCAGGTAAGATTGGAACATTGTTTTTATATGTAACACTGCTATTTACGATGTGCGTGAACCGGCAACGGCTTTGATTTCACCGGAATTTTTAAATGCTATCATAATTAATACTTAAGTTCCTTCGTTATACAATTGCAAAAATTGTTCTCGATATGCTGAAATTATTATGCTTCATTATTTTATTCGCTATGCAAGTGATAACGTCATAAGTAATACTTAGATTTGAAAAATATCTTGCATACTTACTGATAACTTGTTTAAGGCAGTTCTCGTTTTGCTTTATTATTTTTTACTGTAATTTATTCTAAGTAGCCATTCGAGTTATATTATTAGTTTAAATCGAGTTTTTTTTATGCTACTATTAATTGATAATTATCAAAAAAATGATTCCAGTTGATAGTATAATGATAATTAATACGTTTTTTTATATAGTGAAAAAAAATTGTTACTATATTGATTACTAATAATATAGATGGGGTATTACTTATTTATAATTTTTTTAATTACGGAACACGGAACTTATTTTATCTATAAGAGATTATGAGATGACGCATGTATCTCAGATCATATGTTTTAAAATAAACACGATTGTGTGACCACTACATCTATATAATATATAATTATTGAATGATCTTACACACACAACCATATCAGACACTTATCCTAATAACAAGTGTATAATTATTGTAATATTTATCTATAACAATAGATTCAAATATATCAATCATTTAAAACAAAGATGAAATTAAAAACATTTGCATGTATTCAATGAAAATATATTACAAAAGGGTAATTTGTTATCACAATAAACTGACGTAGTTGTGAGAAGATTTTTACCTCTTTATTAAAACATCATTCAAATGTGAATGGAAACACCTTCCCTGCTACCATTAAATATGGTATGATGTAACGAATATTAAATGTATGAGAATTGATTAAAATAGCATCATAGCCTTATAATATTAAAAGGATCTATATTGTAAAAGAAAACAATTATTTTACTGTCTTCATTCTATGAAACAACATTGTAATTGAACACAAATTCCCTGTTTATCAAAATCATTGAAAGACGCGATGTATTATTGTATACTTGTAGTATTATATACTTGATTAAAATGTTATTATTACTGAGAGCAGAATTCGCATTGCGGTAAAACTAATGCATTTAAATCGTTCTGTCTGCAAACTGATGAAGTACAGGGTTGGTGCTCTGTTGGAAACGATAATAGGGGTATTTTGAAAATATCTTTAAACATGTATAGCCATGTTAAGCTTATTTTAAATTTTAATTAATATAGGATGAAAAATAAACCGACACGGACAGGGATTCGAACCCGCGACCTCTGGGAAACTGTTCCGTCATTTTACCGATTGAGTTACCGTATCGCTAAGTCTCGGTGAATTAGACATTCTATAAATGATCGTCTTTATCGGGAAAGTGGTGTGATCTATTTTGATAATATTTAAATCATTGGCTGACATCATACAGATTTCGTTGTGCTAATTATTTTCTCTACATAATATTGACAGACAATTTCTTTTGGTTCACTTGTTGCTTTAAAAGCAGTTGAATAAAAGCTGTATTATGTTCTCGGCAAAGTTCTTCAACGAGATCAGTGGTTCCGTATAAAATGTTACAGCTGTTTAGTTTCTTGTAGTAGCCCCTGAGCTCCCGCTTTCGAGACTCTCACAATAGAGCAAACACTTCAGATAGCATAGTAAGAGATTATATAAATTTATACAAGCTTTATATAGATAACAATGAATACATATAAATTCTTATATATTTTGAATGTTATTTGTAGAGTTTAAGCAGTTAAGTGCTTTAGTAGCGGTCTTTAGATTTGGATGCATCTTGTGATACACAATTGTTAAAGATATAAGAGGCATTTTCATTTATGTCTGAAAATGCTACTGCATTTACAATTGTCTAGTTACGTTGAGACGGAAATTGTTCGAACTAGCATGTGACCGGAAGCGAGGCACTGATGATGTAAATCTAACTATAAAATACAATTTGTAGAGGAGAAAAGATTCATCTCACTTTTGATTACATTCTATGACAACTACAGATGATTTTATTTAGATTCAAAAAAATATGCTAACGGCAAAATAATGTGCACTTTTATTATTTAAAAAGTATATATTTTATTATACAAATTAAAATATTATATATTTAAGGTGGAACTTATTTAGACATAATTGCTTATCTGAGTCCACCTACTTACTTTAATTAAATGTGTTAAAAGTATAGAGTGAAAAAATTACTGGTGCAGGACTTGAATCTGCAACCTCTAGAATAAAAAGAGAAAAGAAGAATAGGATTTTACTAAGATTTCTGGAATATTCATTCTATTTTATTTGAAAAATTTAATGTTTAATTAAGCTAAAATAATTATAGACATTTTCGAATATGATTATGAATAAATAAAAAAAAAATATTTCAAAGGATTTGTTATATCAAAATTATTATACTTTAATCCAAAATTCTTTCTATTTTTAAAATTTCACCTGAGTGGACACGAATAACGAGGAACCATTCAGGAGAGTTCATTTCAGCGAATAATCTAATTGTTGGATTTCATTTTTAAGATGAAATCTTTACAATAATCACACATACATAAGATATAAGTACTCTGTATTGTTAATATTGTACAGTACACGATTATTATAATTATGTTATGTAAGTAAATAACATCTAACTTCCTTGTATCTATACTTACACGACTACTGTTATATTAACGTAATCTTTTCTTAAACAAATACCAAATTTTCATCATCATTCCATCCCTTATTCTAAATATTTATTATCAGATTTTATGAACTCTCTATGATATTATAAGTTACTTTAGTGGAGACTCGGTTGCTATATTATTTTTCTCATCTCCATCCGTACCTATGCACAGTAACACTTCAGACTCTTAATAAGATATCATTTATATCGCTTAATTATCGCTATTCTTTTGTTAGGTGAGAAACTGCTCATAATAATGACGTCATTGTTTCGTATAATGTCGTAATGGTATCAAATTACAACATAAATAATTTATTACATTTCATTAACCTCCATTTAATATTTGTGTAAAGACAACCCCAGATATTGCGAAATGTAAGAGATATCCAAACGGAATTTCAACCAGGATTATGTCAAAGCCAAGAATTTAGGATTCACGAAATAACAGGACTCAAGTTTACATTGAATTCAATTCAGGACTATGTTCGTGAAATTCAGAGATTTAGGTCGGAATTAGTAGTTTGTGTTTTCTTCCGATGCAAAATGCGACGCTTCAACCAAGGCTGCAGTATTTTGGTCTAAAAAGTATATAGTATTTGGTTTATATACAATTAATGTTATATCTGTTGCATGTGAAAGTAATATTTAAACAGTAAATGTTTTTCCTCTTTCGTTGTTTAAAGCTGGATAATGGCTTCCGTGAATTAATTCGAGTGGAAAAACGGAATGTCTTGAAGGATCAAAGGAACTTATTGTACCAAGCACCGTTACAAAGATAATTCGATGTGGTTGGTTCTGGTGGAGTCAAAATGTTTCAGAAATCAAAGTGACTTTAAAATGTGGTTTACAAAATTTCTGACACAAGTACTGTTTCAGTTTACACTAACCTGTCAAAACTTATTTCGATTTTTAAAAACTGGCACGAAAGCGTTCAACCACTCTTAAGTAAGCAATTTTTTTTTTTAATTTAACTGTACTTTTAACTTTACTGTATATGTTTGTTTACTGTTACAAATATAGTAAGAGAATATATTATTTATAAAACATTAATATTCAACATCAGTTAATACGTAATTTCGTAATTTAATACGTACCTATATTTCAATAACACCACAATACCTTCAACAATGGGTTTAGATAAATGATGTTATATCCTAGGTATTTTAAAACAAGTTCTAACTGTTATTGTCAGATCAATCAATCAATGAACAATCAAAGCTACATCTAGTTGAACATAGTTATTGATTTAAATAATTATAAAGGTGTGTACAAATTTGCCGCCTCGTAGGTCGAGTGGTTAGCATAGACGTGTAGCGTATAGCGGCGCAAACGGACTCGATTCCCGACAGGGACAGACATGTATATTATGTACTTATTTGATGCCTGCACTTCTGGGTTTGGTCGTTTATTAAATATATTCTCTTTATTTATATGTGTATTTCTATGTATTTGCACCGTTGTCTAACACCCTTAATACAAGCAAATAGTCTGCCTACTTAGGGATTAGACCAATTTGTGTAATTTTTCCTATCATATTAATAATTATTAAATAAAAGGATACAGAGCTGAATATTAAATAATTATAAAATATATATATATGTGTATGTAAGCCTATTAAATACAAATGTATATCTAATATATAAATATAATATAGAAAACATAATCGTTGCAAAACCGCAGTGGTTGTTGCACTGTGGTTTCTGTTTCCAGTGAAAGCGCTGTACGACGTTTATAATGGACAAAACAAAATAATTACATCCATTTATTGTTTATTCTATGTATAATAAATAATAATATATACACATATATTACATATATACATAATACTTACAATATTTTGTTTTTCGGGTTGATTACGTATAACGGTTCCCTATTAGTAAGACTTCGCTGTCCGTCTAACCGTTTGTCTGTCTCCAGGCTATATCTCATGAACCTTGATAGCCAGACAACTGAAATTTTTGCTATAACAACATATATTAAAATCAAAATAAAGTAAATATTTAAGAGGGTTTCTTTTTTGGTACAAAAAGGTTTTATTTTTCTTGAGTTTAATAACGGCAACAGGTAAATTCACATAATGCGTGGGATATTCACAAAATATTTAGTCGTATATTCAATTGAAAAGTAAATAATTAAATCAATATAAAATAAATATTTAAGGGGAGCTCCCATCCAACAAACGCCGTAGCCTTTTTTTATGTACGGAATATATCGTACGCGAGTCTGACTAGCACTTGGCAGGTTTTTTATAATTGTAAACAGAACAGCAGTTATGTTGTCACTTTTAAAAATACAAAAGGTGTTTGTTTAGCTCTAGATATTTCTTTGCTCGTTTTACTGGGAATTAAATATTTTAAAATCTGATATTACTTGTTTGAAAATATCTATAAACATGTATAGCCATGTTAAGCTTACTTAAATTTATATAAATATAGAATGAAAAATAATAAACCGATACGGGCAGGGATCCCTGCCCGTATCGGTTTATTATTTTTCATTCTATATTTATATAAATTCTGATATTACTTTTAGGAATACATATATTAATATATTAAAATCATTAACTTCAAAAACTTTTATAAGTTATAACTCTAAAAAATGAAATTCATGCACCTTATCATTCATGGACCTTATCAGTCTTTTCTGTAAAAATAATGTAACAAATTAAGAATATTTTTGTATTACAACTCTATATATATTATCTTTACATTTAAAAAACCGTATTCAAATCCGTCCACGCGTTTGGCCGAAAATTTGCCACAGACAAATACACAGATACACATATACACAGATACACATATACACAGATACACAGATACACAGATACACAGATACACAGATACACAGATACACAGATCGACAGGTCAAACTTATAACCCCCCTTTTTAGTCGGGGGTTAAAAAAAAAATAACTTTACGCGACTCGTAAAGCATTACATTCGATAATTACATTAAACATTATTGCATGCACCAAAAGATAAAAGATGAAAATTATTAATGATTTGATTATAAAAAAATATTAACTATATTCATAATATTATTTACATTAAAAACAAAGAAAATATATACAATTATTTGAGAATTTTTAAAATTATCCGATCTTATCATATAATAAAGTAAAAGATAAATGTTTCTAGATATATTAAAGTCAATTTTATAGTTTTTTATTTCATATAGGTTTCTTTCGCTTATAAAACTGGACTGTTGACTCTATTTCCATGGTTTTTATTATTTTCGTACTAAGTATGCTAATAACCAATGCCTTCAAAGTAGTTTATATATCATTATGTATTTATTCTGCGACGACTGCTCTTCCATGTCAATTAAAAACACTTTTTTATATACCAGAGTCATAAATAATATTTATGTTATCCTACGCAGTTTTTACAAAAGAATATACGGTTATCGTAACATGTATTTACATGTTATAATAAAGTTATAAACTCATCATTACCTAATCATAATTTTAGATTGTTTCATAAACAAATAATCCAGTTACTGCGTAAACTTTTCTAATCATCTAAAAATATATTAAGAGCAAAAGTATTTTTCTTTCTTAAGAAGTGAGCAAATTCTATAAAATTGTTATTTTTTTAAACGGTTTCCTTCTTTTAATTATTAAAAAGCGCCAGACTGATTTATAATTGCTTCCGCTATTAAAGGCGATACAGTTAGTACTACAAAATTTTTAAATTTGTTATAGAGTCATGAAAATTTCCCCACTTTTTTAGAAGTTTTTCCGTAATTAAATAAGCTTTTTAAATAAAAAAATTTAAACTTATTTTTTCAGTCCTTATTTTTTATTTACAAATTAATGTTATTATTGCTATTACATAATCTAATGTGAACAATGTAAAATGTTAAAGAGATTATCTTAAAAGGGTTAATGGGTAATAAAATTTGCTTACAAATGGGACGATAATGATGTTAAATTTTCTACTGCTATCCCATCACTCTTCCAATAAACTTTTATAATGAGGTTTCAAGCCTGAGAAAACTTTGTATTCATGTTTCTTAATCAATTCCATCCTAATAATGTTATTAACGCGTTTTTTCTTTTTCTTTTACATTATTATTAGGCATATTTTTTTGAACCAAAACCGTCGATAGGTAGATATATAATATAAATTATTTTTTTCTAGAAACTAGCTTCCATTAACACACGGACGGAGCCACGAACAAGCTAGTAGTTTATAATTATACTAGGCGATTCCAGTCTCAAGTTTTAACGAGCACTTAAGAAGTTAAATTTGAGATTCTAGATATAATTATTTAAAGCTAAAATTTCGGTTCTTAATAAACAACCTTCAGCTATTAGAATGTATTTTAATTAATTAAAAAATTACTAACACAGTACGTTTAAATATATATATTATCTACAAAATGATTAATGATGTTATGGTCAGCTTGGTGATCAATATTTAGTAGTAGATGATCATTTTAATATTAGGTATGCTGCAAAATATCATCTCGGCTTTTCTTACTGGCTAAACAAATTTGGTGTGTTATAAAATTACACACACGTATAAGAATTATGTATATTTTGTAATAGCTACTTGTATCTTTTTTTACTCTACATACATAAAACGTTTATTAATCAACATGTGGAATTCCAATATTGTCCAAGTCCAAAATATGTAATTCAAATTTTACATTAAGGTTCTATAAATCTTTGAGCCTTCACGTACACTAATTAAAATCTGCAATCTCTAAGTAACATTATTAGCCAAGCAGGCAATAATTAGAGTACTGAAAAAGGTCTTCTTAAAAATGAAGGAATTATTAGAAGGTATAATCAAGGAAAGAACCAATTGCTATTTTTCTTAATTTAAAAGTATTTAAAATCAAATACTTATCATTATAAAAATACTACTTAATTATTTTAAAACACATATTCCAAACTTAGAGTTAATTGATCGATAAAATATAATATCATATAAAAACAAACATTAAACTCCATGTTTTTTGGTTTGGTGGCTCCATTGGTTGATTTCTTTAAGTAGTTATTTTTTTTTACTAAAGTCTTTACTTAAGTCCTTTGTCGATTTACATTTTATATTAATCATAACATAATTGTATGGGTGTGGTTTATGTGGCATGAGTGTGGCTCAGACTGGCCTTTTATATTGTAAATCACGAGTCTTCCTATGGATATATCATTAAAAATCTTTAATCCAAAACCTTAGCGAGAAATGATGTTGTTATGTCATGATGGACTGTATCCCAAAGATCGTAGGTTCGAATCCTTGCCCGTATTTATTTTTCATTCGATATTTATTTCAAATTTAAATAAGCTTAACATGGTTAAATATATTTATGGCTATTTTCAAAGAATTATGTCTTATATAAGTAACACCATGCAAGCCGGTCGATGGATTAGTCTTGTTCAGTTTTATTGAATATTATTTATTAATAATAAACCATATATTTTTCTATAATAAATTCTTTTTATTTATTTTATTTATATCTTTTCCACTTAGAATCATAATCAGTGATCACTTGTGTACGTCAACATGGAAGTGTCAGGAGGGCCTATTACGATACTAGATTTATCGTAATAAGCCCTTCTGAAAAAGCACTTTCCATCTTAATGTTAAAGCTATGAGGGTTCCAAACGCGTCCTGGTCTGAGAAGAACCACACAACAAACTCAGCCGGATATATTTTTTGTTATTGTGATCACTGTTTCACAAACGTCAAACTTAAATGCAAATTTAGAACAACTAGAACCGTCGCAATCAATCGGAAAAGAAGCCTAATGATTTCAGGCAACGAAAATTAAATAATAATAACAGAAAAAAAATATATATATAAATCTTCGGCCTGCCACACAACCAGTCACCGCAAGCAGCACCCGTTCACGAGCATAACACAAGAGCCAGCCATCACCCCCTTCGCACATATTTGAGGGAGGGAGGCAACCCGACTCCCGATGCTACCGCAAGTAGTGACTTCTAAGGAATCGGTGTGATGCAGAAGGTCGATAAAGCAAAATTAATTTACAACAAAAAACAAATTGCGGAGATTACTAGCTATTCGCAATACAATACAAATTCATTCCCAGGCCATACCGTCGTCGATGTAATCCTTTACACTATAGTAGGATTTTTTTATTAAATTATTTTTAACATATAATTTAAATTTATTTAATGAGAGGCTTAAGGCTTCATTTGGGAGCTTATTATAAAAACGTATACAATTACCCTTAAAGGATTTACCTATTTTATGGAGCCTAGTGCCGGGCATAGTGAGTTTATTTTTATTTCTTGTATTAATTTTATGTAAATCACAATTTTTCTTGAACTTTGAAATATTTTTATGAACGTAAATTAAATTTTCATAAATATATTGATTGTAAACAGTCATAATTTTAAATTCTTTAAATTTATTTCTTAACGAGTCTCTTGGTCTCATATTATATATTGCGCGAACAGCCCTCTTCTGTAATGTAAATATGGTATCAACGTCAGTCGCATTGCCCCATAAGAGTATACCGTAGGACATTAAGCTATGAAAGTAACTAAAGTAAACTAATCGAGCAGTTTCCATATTTGTTAACACGTTCACTGCGACATCATAATTAAAAAACTTTCAGCTGGTGCGTTAGGGATCTAAAAGATCTCGAAACTAGTTTATCCCCGGGTGCGTTGGGGACCTAATCAGTCCCCTAAAAGTAAAATTCTGAAAATAATTTATATCTTCAACAAAAACAATGACATATACTTAAAAATTTCGTGGGTCAAAGATAGTCTACTGTTCTATATTTTGCTAGGTTCGCACGCAGTTATGACTTAAGAATAAGCCACAAATCCAAATCAAAAATTAGACATCGATTGTATCTCGTTCCGCAACCAGAGATAGAGCAATATGTGAAGTGACTAGTGATGGGAATTAAATAAAATGTCGTTTGTCGATAGAAAAAGTTTTTTTACGAATTAATTATTTATTGTAAACTATAAAAAATGTTTATCATTAAAACATGGTAAGCACATTGAATTTTTACATTGTGCGCAAATCGTAATAATTTGCGCACAATAAAAATTTGATCATAAAAATCGATTGACTTTTAACACTTTTTCGTTTTAAGGTAACTCATTGTTTATCAAAACAAAACAATTAGAAAATATAAACACGTTGATTTATTTACGCGAAGTTATTTTCAAAGCGTGCACGCGTCCCCTCACATCGATACTTGAACAACCCTAAAACGAGACACGCAGAGCCCGCGCCGCCCCCCCACCCGCTCTTGCGTCTACGAGGCCTATAATTCCACGAGTATTAAAATATCCCCTAACGCAAGTAATGAAAAAATTATAGTACTGTGCGTTAGGGACCTAATCCATCCCTAATTTTTTTTATTATGTCTTTAAACTCACCTTCAAGTAGGATACAAATGTGTATATTTGTCTTGCTCATACATAAAGAACTTTGCAAGTTAGAGCCCCCCGCAAGGAGTGAAACAACAGCATTTCAGTCCCCGCACAATACGAAAGTCCTGCAAGACATCTTATAGACCTCGTAACGCAGTGAACGTGTTAAACGACGTATTTTTTTAACCGCGTATGCAGCAGAACTTAGTCTGCTTGACAAATCAAATATATGAGGACCCCATTGCAATTTTTCATCTAAAGTAATGCCCAAGAAAGTAGTAGATTTGACCAAGTCCAAATCCTCATTATTTAATTGTACATTGGTTCTAACATTTTTAACATTTGGTAAACTAAATTTGACACATTTTGTCTTTTTTTTATTAAGCAACAAATTATTGGCGTTAAACCAATGTACAACATCTGAGAGAGCATTGTTTACATCGTCAATAACAGATTGCCGTCTATTAACTTTAAAAGTAAGAGAAGTATCATCAGCAAACAACACTATCCCATGTTTTTCCCTCACTAGGTGAGGTAAGTCATTTATGTAAATGAGGAACAAGAAAGGCCCTAATATAGAGCCCTGTGGCACACCTATTTTTACCAAAGAACCAGGGGAACGTTTTCCATTTACATCAACTTTTTGAATTCTATCATTAAGATATGAACTAATTAAATCTAGGGACTTATTTTTAACTCCATAATGTTCTAACTTTTTCACAAGGATTTCATGTTGAACGCAGTCAAACGCCTTAGATAGATCACAGAAAATGCCAAATGCATCCTGTGATCCTTCCCAGGCTTCAAATATGTTTAGTAATAGCTCTACACCAGCATCTGTTGTAGAGCGACCGGCACTGAAACCAAACTGGTTTTTGTGTAAGAGATTGTTTTTACTGAAATATGCCACAAGTTGATTAAGAATTATTTTCTCAAAAATCTTACTAAAAGTGGGTAAGACTGAAATAGGTCTATAGTTACTAGGATCTAATGAACAGCCGGATTTGAATAATGGAGTTATTTTACTTTGTTTCATTAGATCAGGAAATATACCATATTCTAAACAATTATTAAATATTAATGCTAAGTCTGGCGCTACAATGTCAATTATGGACTTAAGTATGTCAACAGAAAACCCCCAAAGATCCAAGTTGTTTTTATTTTATTAATGCTATTTCCTATTTTATTTTGAATATGTTGATTTTTTGCTATTTTACATTGTTTTTTAAAAGATTTGGAAAATAATTTTACCTCATCCCTAAACTCATCACTAGTATTAAACATCAATTCCGCATACATATTATATAATTTTTCTCTATTTTTGTGTAACTCAGCAGATGCCCAATCACTAAACACTAATTTATCATTAACAACCACTGTTTTAGGAGTAAATATAGAGTTAAATAATTTAGTGAAAGTACTAAAAAAGTCATTATACATAATATTGGGGTTTGAATTTTTCATCAAAGGCAAATAGCGTACTAACCCATTTTTAATTTGTTTGATACGTTCTACAGTCACTGGTATAAAACTTATTTTCTGTTTTGATTTTTCTTTCTTGCTACAACTGAATTTAATAAATTGGCCATAGTGGTCAGAATCTAATGTATTGAATAAACATTTAAAATTTGGAATAACACTTGTAAAAATGTTATCAATACAAGTGGCACTAGTGGTTGTGACTCTAGTAGGCTCCATAAACATGTGTAAAAGATTATAAGATTTGAACAAATTTAAAAACTTTATACTTATTGAATTTTGTTCAAGAATATTAATATTGAAGTCTCCACAAATAATTACCTTTTTACTAGAATGTGATAATTTATACAATACCTCATCCATAATCTTTTCAAAATGTTCAAAGTTAGATGACGGTGGCCTATAAACATTTACAATTATGAACTCTTCTAATTCAACTGAAGCAAGTTCAGTTGTCCGCTCAACAGAGTGGCTCACTATGTCCTTGCGTTCTTTGAATTTTATCTGTTTATTTAAAATAATTAAAGAGCCACCATGTATGGAATTAACTCTGTTGAACGAACTACCAACCTGGTGGTTATTGAAATTAAATATTAATTCATCATTCTTAAGCCAATGCTCAGTGACACAAAAAATATTAATATTAAAAGTATTTAAAAACAATTCAATTTCTAATTCCTTATTTCTAATACACTGAATGTTCTGATGCACCAGGTTGATACAGTTTATGTTATGGTTTCTATTATTTATTTTAACAATTTTTGTATTTCTGTAATCATCATTAATATCATTATTTGATATCTTAATTATTTGGCTAGAGGATATCTCTACTGTCTTAATGTCTAGTTTAAACTACTACTAATACTAGTTGGATTTATTTCCAAGCTGTTTTTACTTATACAAGTAATTGAATGCTGTTCAATAGAAACAATTTTAGCCAAATTATTGGCTGTCATAGTAAAATAATATAATAGCGATGAAGCTACCAGTCTTTTAATATATGGAGATAGGTAATACCTACCATTAGTCAAGTTATAAAAGTTACTAACATTAGTGTTAGTGTCAATCACATGAAATTTGTCATTATACAAACATAAATTATATATCAGTAAATTTATCTTATATCTAATTTTATTTTCGGCCTGTGGCAAACCTTGATTATAGGGTAATGAAAACCAGACAATTTTATTGACATCTAAGTTACTTATAGTTTCAAAACATTTTTTAAATTTCAAATGATTTACATTATCTCTATTTCCTACAAAAATTATTATATTTGTTGACTTAGTAAATTGTTTACTTGAATTTTTTATTTGTCTAGTAATATTCATTAAATTATTGTCAGGTGAACAGCTGTTGAATACATTTTGTTTTTCAAAATAAGAATTTAGTACAGATCCCATTCCTTTTCCAATATTATCGCTAAACATATAAGTGTCATATACAGGAGTTAATTTGAGGGAGCCACTATTATTAGAAACAGGGATATCAACCTTGTCACACAATATTTTAGCGGGGGAGGACAATGTTGGTTTTACAGAAAATAACTTATTATTACACTCACATGAACAACTGTTAGTCTGTGAGTTCATACATTCCAAACTATTTTGTGATTTTTTTAATAGTTCATCTACTTTTGACTTTTGTGATAAATTCGTTATAAAATAAACCCTTTTGAAATTTAATTTTGAGAGTCAAGTTATGTTATTAAATTATAAAATCATTTTGAAAATAAAGAACCTTATATACGAAAAATCCTTTTGTTTTCTAAAGTGTACGTTATTTAATATTTTCACTTTACTAACCTACAAGCCCCCATTATTAATATTTAGAAATATATTGTGGAAAACTACTCCAGTAACTCAATGTTAAAATATTAACTGTTTGTAAGAGAAGTTGAATAATGTTTGCCCAAAGTGTATTATAAATGTATGAAAGTGCACTGTACATAGTGTTCCAGTTATGTTTAGTTCTGTTTAGTTCTGTTAACAAGCTTAGTTACATAATCGGTCAGATATCATCTATCCGGCTGGTAACTGACGGGATTGGATTACAATCTTAAATCACTGTTGAATAAATCAAACTAAATTGTATTAGTCATAGTTGAATTAAATTTTATTCCACACAATTATATATAAATAACTAACTAGTAACTAATAACAACAGTTAATCTTAGCCAAATAACTGACCAAGTCTACCACAACGCCATCTATCCGGTCCAAATAATGTGATTTCCATTTTTAGCATATAAAATATGATTTTTCATAAATACATTATTATTTTTATCACCAAGATCATTTGTGGCTTTTTTATTCCTAATTGGGCAATGATGGCTCCCAAATACGTTTATTATACATTTCACTGTTTCCAGTTTATTGTTTAACCCCCGACTAAACAGAGGGGTGTTATAAGTTTGCCCTGTCGATCTGATTATCTGTCTGTCTGTCTGTGTTAATGTAGCAGCCAAACGCGTTGACGGATTTGATTGCGGTTTTTTTAAATCGAAAGCTATGTTTGTCGGGATGGTTCTTAGCTATGTTTAGTCGAAATAGAAACGAACGAGAAGTCGTCTCCAAGATATTTACGTTTTATTGGTGAAAGGTTCTTGTGGAATAATTAATAGAAATACTTAAACAACTGAAAAATTTTGTTTCCGAAGGATCATTTAGAACAATTAGAAAACAAGTGACATAACTTTAAAAAGCAGAAAAAAATGTTATTTAAAAAAAAAACGATAAAAACAGACCTCTAAAAAGAATAAAAATAATATTATTATGTGTACTTATTGAAGTCGTTGCGTCGGGGGACCAGTTAGTAAAGGAAGATATTAAAACGTAATTAAATTACCAAGGCAAATAATGAAATTACGAGATCGAATCATATAGTCTAAATCCTCAATGACTAACTTCGTAAAATAGACACCATCGTCAACGTACATATAATGATCCCCCGACGCAACAACTTCAATAAGTACACAATAATATTATTTTTATTTTTTTTAGAGGTCTATTTTTATCGTGGGTTTTTTAGATTTTTAATTTATTAGACAAAACTCGCCGACATATAATGTATCACCTTGCTAAATTTTATTCAATTCTATTCAACAGTTTAGTCGTGACAAGTTGACAGATTATTATTACCATACTATCAATATGAATTTATAATGTTAACGAGTTTCCTTCCCTGTTTTGTCATTACTAACAAATCGTTAGAGCAAAGTAACGTTTAAAGTTTCAATATTCAAATATATGAGGAATAATTATGGAAATAGCCAATAAACGATGTAGATTTCTATCTTGTTGTTTACATGAATAATAAAACTAATCAGTCCATGTGGATGGAAGCGAGTTTGTATAGTAATTATTTCGACTTGTAACGACTTGCAGCGAGTTTAATGCACAATTTTATAGAGTAGAATGTATATATTTTAACTCATATATATATATATATATATATATATATATATATATATATATATATATATATATATATATTCTGTTTTTTATTAAAATATGTTTTTATGTAATTTTAAATATAATAGAACCTAAAATATATTATTTTAGTAAAAAATCATTTTGGTCTTATTTAATTCAAATTTATTAATATTACAATAATAAATTATATAAAAATGTTACCCTCAGTTACACGGACCCTCGATTCTCTCATTAGAATATAAAATCAAATCTTGGCTAAGTGTTTTTCGGTTCTAACTTGTATTTATATTTTTTCGCAAGTTTATTTTAGACACCTATTAATTTCACTATACTATAACTACTTTATTTAAATTGGAATCACAGATGATGATACTTATTACAGACATATTGTAAAAAAAATATTTAATTTCTTGCTTGTAAATAGAAAAAAAATAAAAATAATAAATACTGAAAAAATATGTATGTAATAGGGTTCAATTAGTTACTATTTACCTTTCATTTTGGTAAAGCAATAATATTATTTCAGGTTTCCATTAGCAAATGTCTTTCTTAGTATAATTTAGTACAATATTATTACTAGATATTTATCAAAGGTAAGGTAATAATACTAGATTACCTTATTTAATTAACTTCACAAGTACGTTGCATCAATGATTTTATTACATTATTTAGTTTTCGCAAAAACAACTAAAAAGAGAGTATATTTTTATTTAACTAACCTTACTTCACGCTTAATCATTAAACTAAACTAACAATATTTGAAATAATATTTACTTTTAAAAGAAAAAATCCTCCTTTATTTCAATTATATTTAAATAACGAATACTTACAATTTACTGTAAGTAAACATCGTGTGAAAAACCGTATAGTTTCAAAGACATTCTCACTTGCGAATTAAAATTCTCATCTGTCTTCAATTATTGAAAGAGATATAAGTACCTAATAATTTTATATTATACAAAAGTATAAAATTTCAAGATTATATTTTGATAAATTTTATACAAACGTTAGTTCCCACTTTGGCGGCCTTAACCATAACATAAAAATAACCTTCATTTATACCTAACTCCTTCCTTTAAAAAAAAATTAAAACCACTAGTAAAAAATGTACAATATCACAAACACACTTTCAATATGTCCAAACCCGATCTTCATATGTTTAAGATATAGTAATTTATACAATTAAATTCCATATCTTTTATTTTCAGTTGGTATTCTTTTTACAAATTGTAACTATTCTAAAATTACTTCCTATATATTAGTGCCACGCCCATAAAATTTAAGTTATCGTTACGTTATACAATTCAATTTCATTTGTCCAGTCAGCATCAGACTCATTTAAATAACATGAGCAGCTGATTAGGTCTCTTCTACACGCTCGGACATGTCAGATAAAAACTAGACAACCGGAACCTTCCCATTATAGTGATGTAAACTCCTTTTTATGATGTTAATTATATGAAATCCTAGTCTAATTAATTGTGATCTGGTTGGCTTTAATTAACAATTACAATAAATTTGTAATATTATTTGAAATATAAATTTACCGACATTTTTGCCTGCGATCCTGTCACTAATTACAATAAGGGTTAAACATCTTGTGTAAGACTGCTTTTATTTCCAAACAAATATAAATAACAACGATCTCGATAAATCTTTTTAAATCTCGTGATAAGAAAACCCGAACTAAAACTATCAGTTTGGGAGCTCTGTTGCCATAGTCAAACACACATATTCAACTCATAACACCCCTTGTTTTTCTGTAGATGATAAAAACCGTTATATTTTATAAATAATTAATTCGTGTTCCTTTACTACAATATAGTAAAACTCTTGTTATTATCGCAATACTGCGTGGGGTCTTGCGCGTAGTTAACTTTGTAATCTGATATGGTCTAATAAATCTAATGTAAATACTGACATTGAGAACGTACTGACTAATATGCTTATAAATTTATTGCGTTTATAGACGTTAAGCTTATAATATAGATTACATTCTTTTTTATAAAATTAAAAATTGTATTGGTTTTAATTAAGAATATAAATAATGACTTACATATACCCATTTGAAAATTAAACTTAGATATTTTTGTTAAATATTAATTGCTTACTTAGATAAATAAAATTAAAGTAATAATGAGCCCTAAAAAGTACTAAATCTAATATCAAAGAGCTCAATACAAACTTCATTCATATTTAAATATTAAGGGGCCGTCGTATCTCTGCTCCTAAACGAATTTAGTATTCCATCTTTCAGAAAATATAAAAAATAACTCACTTCCATTTGATCGTTCTTTCACGATTGGGTGGGATTTATTTTTGTATGTAAATAAAATACTGTAAAAAATATATATTTACTAAGTATGTGTGAGTTCAATATTTGTACGTGTTTGTGAACCCAATGATTTCTGAGCTATTATATGGATAATATATCGGTAAGTCTATTACGTTAAATTTTATCGCCAATAAATATAAATTAGTTACAAATTTATATCCAATTATAGGCTTAATTGACGTACAACCTTATTTTAAGTGAATTCAGTAATAAAGTTACAGACATACAAATTTATATTATTTGGTGAAACGCTAATTAAAATGCAAAAACCAAATGCATAACGTACCATGGCTGAGTACTGAGAGCTTTTAAATAATTTGGGGAACCGCTACGTGCCTTATCACCAGTCATAATTATTGATAAAGGTCTTGAGACAAGTGATTTTAGGCCACGTTGCAAGATAGTCATCCCAATATTATGATTTTCTGCTATTTCGTTAGATAATTACTTTTTCTTCGCCTTTTCCCAGATATAGTAAGAGAAGTCTTGAATTGAAAATGACTGATTAAATATAGTGATAACGAATTTCTCGGAAACACTGTCAGACATTTTTTATTAAGATTGAAAGCATTATCGATCGATTGAATTTTGACGTCACTTGTCATGTTAAAAAAGAAGAATGGCAAAAGAAAGATTGGCAGTTCCTTGGAATTCATTTGATCACATTTAGGGCTAAAATTGTATGATTGATGAATTTATATAACAATAAGTTGTTATATATGTTTATATTTTTATATTTATTAGTAAAGTTAATGATTAAAATATATTTTTTTTAAAGAATTCAACCAGAATATTTAAATGTGGTAAATTTAAATTTGAACCCGAAATTTCAATTTGCAACATTCGTGTGCACGGGAAGATGAGGTAGGTGTCTGGTAGTGTGTCAGTTGATTGATCAAGCCCCCAAAGGTTTCGCATTTGCCAAGCATAGAGTTCAGAATTCACACAAAACAGAGTATCAGAAGTACACAGTTTCACAGAGGTAATTTAACATTTTACAAATACATACATATTTAATAAAAATATATAATATACAGTAAAGAACATAGTTTGTTAATACCGCTTGAGTTTCGCTTAAGTTTGACTTCCCGTTCAATATTATGTCTAAGTATGGCTGTTGTTGCAGCAGCTAGCTATAAGCAACTAACAAAACTTACGCTATCTTTGAAACACCTTACGTATTCTTGGGTACATAACAACAGAATATAGAGCACCATAGTTGTATATTGTCTTTGGCTCAGACATAAACATGTTATATTACAAAATGTTATTAAATAATGTGTTATATCTAAGTTAAATAACATCTTATTTAATCAAGACTCAATTTAAATCAGTTCAAGTTGTTATTTCCTATGAATTTTAAACCGTTTTAAAACCGGAACAAATAGAAATTATATACTTTATAAATAAATGTAAATGTATTTCTTTGGTCTGATTGCAAAAAAATACGTAAAATGTTTAAGTTACGAGGTTTGAGTTTATATAACTTGAGTAACGTTTCTGAGATTTCAATAATTATATGGAAGGATACTGTTTTGAGTAGAAATAATTATACACTTATTATAAAGATATATTATATAATATACTTATTTTTATGAGTTTTACTGGCTTTTTAGAATATTATTATTATTATTGTATTAAATGTAGAGTTTCATTAATGTTTAAAACGTTTGTTTTATTAATATAACAATATTTAATAACCTTTTTCTATTTATTGACAAATTAAAAACATAAACAATGATCATGGCATTTAATATAAATGCTTATAAAATCGTTTTTGCTGACTAATTATCACCGCTCAGCCTAAACTACTAGAGTATAGAAGGCTGAAATGGTTACTCCGATTGATTTTATAACCCTTAACCAACTATGAATTTTTAGGCAATTACAGTCATCCAAGAAACCTTCATAAGGGGTTGTAATTTGGATATTAAATTCCTAAGAAACCTTTAGGAGAGGTTGTTTTGAAATTTGGAATTTGGATACAAATTTGTTGGATTTTTATTTATACCCATGATAATTGGTACTTGAGCTTACAGTGGCTAGTTTTGATAATAAAATAATATTTAATAAAAAACTTATATTTAGTAAATAAAATTATTTTTTTGAACAGAGATAAAATATGAATTTATACGGAAAAGGATTCGAACCCGCGACTACTGGGAAACCGTCCCGTCGTTCCCAGTAGTCGCAGGTTGGAATACCTGCCCGTATCGGTTAATTTTTCATTCTATATTATAATATTATATATTATAATTTAATACATGTTTATAGATACTTTCAAACATAAAATACGAATTTTAAAAGCAATATCACTAAAAGATTTATTTCCAAAAGTCCGGTGAGCTGTAAATTTCAAGGAACTCTCAGTCAGTGTACTATATATTAAATATTGCGACGTGGGTGGACGTACTGCACTGTACTGTAGTTACTGATCAATGAACGCAATCTGTCATGCACTGATCAGCCAACTCGCCCGCCACTGAACAAGCTTCCAATTTCATGTATGTGGGCTCATGAAATTGATACAATGTTTTCTGCATCCTGTTGGCGTTTTAATTTAATTTTTGTTTATGTACTATTAACGATTTATTCGGTTATTGTTTTTTTTTTTTTTTTTTTTTTTTTTTTTTTTTTTTTTTTTTTTTTTTTTTTTTTTTTTTTTTTTGTCTGTCTATGCTGTTAGCCCTGTTGGCTATTACAGCGTCACCGGGGGAATGGGTGGGTCTGGAGACCCACCCTTAAAAAGGGGGGGCCAGATGGGCCCCCATGGGGAACGACGTCCCGAGGGCGTCTCAGATTGAGACACGGACCTCGGCTCGGGGCGTCGTTAGTCAGGAGGGAAGCTAAGGAAATTTGGACACTAGCGTCCTCCGACGGCAGAACGCCGGAGCAACGGAGCACTTACTCAGTTGGGACCTCGTCTATACCGGTACAGACGGTGTGTGTCTGTATGTTGTGTGGTGTCAATTATGCCTACGCGTACACGTTATTACCTACTGTGAACGCGTCGTCGGGGTCAACGAGTACCGACTTGGGTCTTCTTTTTCTGACTAAAGTAGTCTTACGTGGTCTATACTCTGCGGCGTCAGCCACCAGTGGGTTCGGGTGTCGCTCAGCACGTTCAAAGTACTTTTGGGAAAGCCCCTTGAAGTACTGAGCGATGGTCGGAAGGTTCAAGTCTCTATGGAGATCGATGTTGCGTACGAACCACGGCGCCCCGGTTGCAATCCGTGTAAACCTGTTCTGAATCACCTGAAGGGGTTTCAGATTAGCGTGCGCAAAAGCGGGACTCGCATAGGACATGACGGAACGTATGCAAGCTTTGTAAAGTGTCACCTTATTGCGAAGGGACATTTTACTCCGCTTGCCTAACAGCGGATATAAACGACCTAATATGTAGGCCGCTCTGCTACGAACGGTCCTAATATGCGCAGTGAAAACTAACTTTCTATCTAACGTTACTCCTAGGTATTTTGCCTCGTCTTTCCAAGGTATCGGTTTATCAAAGAGTTTGATTCGCGGGAGGATCCTTGGGGGGCCCCGTTCGAAGAGCACCGAAACGCTCTTCTCAGGGTTTACCTCGATCCGCCATTTCCGCAGCCAACTCTCAAGGGAGTCGACTGCGGATTGGAGACGTTGGTATATCTCCCAGTGATCCTTAGAGGACGTGTAAAGCGCGGTATCGTCCGCGTACATGGCAAGGTGCACTTTAGATCGCGGTCTAGGAATATCGCTAGCGTAGATGGAATAGAGGATGGGCGAGAGAACTGAACCCTGGGGAACACCCGCCCTGATGGGGCGGGGGGTTGACAAGACGCCTTCCACTCTGTAGCGAAAGGAGCGATTCGTCAGGTAGTCCCGTATGATGAGTACGAGTCTGTCCGACACCTTGAACTGGTATAACTTGTACACCAGTCCATTGTGCCAGACCCTGTCGAACGCCTTAGCTACATCGAGGAAGAGCGCTCCTGTCCTATGCTTCTTGGCCCTCACAGTGGCCCCTATCAGTATGTGCTCCGTGAGGCGTTGCACCTGATGGGAACATGAATGGTTGGCTCTAAAGCCGAACTGCTCATTTGGGATGATTTTGAGTCTCTCGACTTCCGATCTAAGTCTACAGAGGATGATTCTCTCATATACTTTCCCTAAGGAACTAAGAAGACTAATGGGACGGTAACTACTAGGCAGATGCCGGGGTTTGCCCGGCTTATGGAACCCTATCACTATGGCCTCTTTCCACTGGGCCGGAAACGAGCAACCGGCCAGTAGAGCGTTAAAAATGGTAACCAATAGGTAAATTAAAGGAGGCGGAAGGAGCTTTATCACTTTGTTAGTGATCCTATCGGGACCTGGCGATTTCTTGACGTGAAGCGCCCTAACTATGGACGTCACCTCGTCTAGGTTCGTTTCCTCGATTGGCGGACCGGCCGGTGGCTGAGAACACATTATATTGACCGATTTGTCGACTATTTCGACATGATCGCGATCAACGGATTGAGCAGACAGACGGCACTGGCTCTCTAGACTGTCGGCTAAGCACTCAGCTTTGTCAGAGTCGTCAAACGCGATGGCGGAGTTAGGTCCAACCAAGGGAGGCATATCTGAGACAGTGTCCGCCTTCAACGCTCTCTGCAACCGCCAGAATGCCTGGTGTGTTGGAGAGAGCGTCGCAAGCGTCCTATCCCAGCCGCTATCTCTGAAGTCGTCGAGAGCTTGTCTCGACTCCCTCTGAAGACGGCGCAGCCTCCGTCGGTTGTCATCTGTCGGGTATCGGTCATGGGCTCTAATCGCGGCGTTTTTACGGGTGATGAGAAGTCTAATGTCCGGAGGGAGTGCTCGGTAACCCTCGAAGTTCACTCGGACCTCCCTCGAGGACTTTCCTATGCTGTCTACCAAATGTTCTGTGAAGTTAGTCGCGGCTGAGACAGCGTCCTCGACCGATGTAAGCTGGTCAGGAATTTTGTCGAGGTGCGCTGGTACGGGGGAATGGAGTTGCTCTCGAAGCTTCGTCCAGTTAATAATTGTTTTGGTCGCGGGTTCCCTAAGGGGAGGAAGTCCTAGCTGAAATAGGACCGGTCGATGGTCAGAGTCTAGCTCGGATAGCGTCTCGATAGAACGTAACTGGAGTGTCACGCCCTTCAAGAGTACTATGTCGAGCACGTCGGGTCTGTCATGTCGGAAGTCTGTGTCGCAGTATCGCGTGGGACTCAAAGGCGCGGTGATCTCGAAGTCGAGACCAGCCTTGTAACTTAGCCTATCAAGGAGATTTCCTCTACTGTTTGCGACAGTGGAGTTCCAGCGGGGATGTTTGCAATTTAGGTCGCCGGCCAGAATGGTTGCGTTACCTAATTGGAGTAAGGACTTAAGGTCCCTCTCAACTAAGGCTTTATTGGGAGAAAGATAGACGGATGCTAGTACGATCGACTGATGGCCGGTCATACCCACCTGACATAATGACGCTTCTACGTTGACTAGCTGGGGCGGATCGAGCGGAGTGCAATGAAGAGACCTTCTGTAGTAGATGATGGTTCCCCCCTTCGCGGTTGCCCTATCGTTCCTAACGAGACGGTAATTCGCGATGCGCGGATCACGATTACACGGCTTCAGAAAGGTCTCTTGTACTAACAGGACGTCTATCTGGTGCGTGACCACGAAGTCGCGCACTAGATCTATCTGCTTAAGTAGCCCGTTCGCGTTGAATGTAGCGACAGTCAGAGAGCGAGGTTTTACCCTTCCACGCGATGTCATCATGTTGACATCGTGTGTTCGTATATCGATTTGATTAGGACGGCGTGCTTGAGGAGCACTTCCATCCTCGCGGGAGGGTTCCGCGCGGAATCCCTCATTTCATTCGAAAAGACTAGGAGCTCTTCGATGTCTATTACACCGAAGAGGCTCGTGACGCACGCGAGCGAACTCGCAACTCCGTCGGTGGAGTTACGAACCGGCGGCGGCGGCAACGACTGGGGGACGGGCTGTGGGATAATCCTCGGAGGCTTCACCCAAGCGTTCGCGATCGCGTTCGCGGGTGCCTGAGGGGCCTGGGATGCCTGAGGGGCCGCGGGCCTCCCAGGGGCTAGAGGAGCCCATGGAGGCTGTGCGAACCGAGGAGGATGCCTTGCCGGCTGTGTCCTGCGCGGCGCTTTGGGGCACCCGCGATAATTCGCAGGATGGCCCTTCTGTCCGCACAGGACAGAAGGGCCATCTTTCTTGGTGGTAGACCATAACATCGGGTCGCCGGCAAAGTTACCACCCATCGCGCAGAGTCGTGCCGCAAAGCGACCTAGTCGTGTTCCGGCACGTTGCTCGATGAAGCCGTTTATGGGAAATGGGTCTGAACAGCTGCGTTGCGTTTGCGAACCGGTTTGACGTCGAGTTGGTGTTTGTTTTGTCGGGTGTCTAGTCGAGGAGGGTAGCGGGATCCGAAGCGACGGCTTTCCGCTGGCCGCCCGCAGATAGTTGGGGGCCCAATTAGTGGGTTAGCCACCCACGAAAGGCTGCCCCGCCAGCTGCGTAAAATCCCAGGGTGGCTCCATCGTGCTGGTTGGCGACCAGACGAGGAGGCCCGATGGCGATCCCTGGGGGGGTTCGGGCGTCCCCGCAGTCTCCAGACTAGCCTCCCAGTGGCAGGACATCACCAATTTCGACGTCGGGGTCGATACGTACCGCCTCGTTCAACTGCCATTTCCCATCCCTATTCACTTTTATTTTATTTTTTTATGAGTAAAGTTAAAAAGAAGAAAATGTTTTTACAGCGGTTGCACTCCTCCTCATTTAAAGTGCACCTCACTAATATCAGGGGTTTGCACTCTAATATCCTAGCTGTCCATCACCACCTGGAGACAGAGCAGCCGCACCTCTTCTTTTTGACGGAGACGCAGATACAATGTCCTTTGAGCGCTGCGCACCTGCATTATCCCGGATACACGTTAGAGCACAATTTTCGCTCACGTGCCGGAGTCTGCGTGTACGCGCGGAACGACCTCTGTATCCAGCGTCTCCGTCACCTTGAAGATCCCACTTTTTCTTCTATATGGGTTTTACTAGACACAGGAAACGAAAAAATCCTGTATTCCTGTGTCTACCGTTCGCACAGCGGTGACCAGGAGACAACTAGATTATTTGAGTATCTCGGTGAGGCTGCTGATATGGCTTTGCATCAGTACCCTTCAGCGCAGCTTGTTTTTCTGGGGGACTTTAATGCTTGTCATCAAGACTGGCTGTTCCCGTACCAGAAAACCGACCATGCTGGAAGAGAAGCGCGGAAATTTGCGTTGTCCTTGGACCTCTTTCAGCTGGTGAGGCAAGCGACAAGGGTACCAGATGTGGTAGGCCATACAGCCAATTGCCTGGACCTTCTGCTGACAACTGATCCGGACAGGTATCGTGTTGAGGTCACCTCCCCCTTGGGAACCTCCGATCACTGTCTGGTGAAATCTGTGTTTACATATTCCCCACCAGCTCTCGAACCACATGGTGTTAGGCGAGTATGGAAATACAAGTCAGCAGATTGGGATGAGATGCGGCACTTCTTTGCATCTTATCCTTGGCGGCAGGTCTGCTTCTCTTCTTTGGATCCGTCGAGTTGCGCGGATGCTATAACCGATGTGGTGCATCAGGCAATGGAGTATTTTATTCCTTTTGCTGAAGTTCCCGTCGGTGGCAAAGCTCGCCCATGGTTTAATGCTGAATGTGGTCATGCTCAAGACCGAAAACATTCGGCATACCTCATTTGGGCTGATGCTCGAAGCCGCAAAACTCCGGATCTAAGTACAAAGAAGAGAGCCTTTAACCTAGCTGCCAAGTCCTACAAAAAGGCATTGCGGAAGGCTCGTCTCGATCGAATCGCTAAGAATGGCGAAAAGCTCTCTGTCAAACCAACTGGCAGTCGAGCTTTCTGGTCTCTTGCGAAAGCGATCGAGTCGAATTTCTGCCAACCCTCACTGCCTGCTCTGCTGAAGCCGGATGGATCCCTGGCCCACACAGCAACAGAGAAAGCGAATGTATTTGCTTCTCTGTTTGCTGATAATTCGCATCTAGATACTGGCAATGCTTCTCCAGCACATCTTCCTCACTGCGGTATTTCGATGCCTGAAATCCGCATCACTAACAAAGAGGTATGGAGAACATTGTGTCGTTTAGATGTGAATAAAGCCAGTGGTCCTGATGGTATACCAGCCATTCTGCTCAAGACATGTGCAGCTGAGTTGTCTCCTGTACTGACACGTCTGTATCGCCTCTCTTTCAAGACTGGAATAGTGCCGAAATCCTGGAAGCTTGCCAACGTGCAACCCGTGCCCAAAAAAGGCAGCCGTGCTGATCCTGTCAACTACAGACCGATTTCAATCACCTCCATACTCTGCAAGATTATGGAGCGTGTATTGAACTCGCGCCTTCTAGCATACCTAGAAGGTAACGATCTCCTCAGTGACCGACAGTACGGGTTTCGCCGTAATAGGTCTACTGGGGACCTCCTAGTGTATGCTACACACATTCTAGGCGAGGCCATCGAGAAGAACGGAGAAGCGGTCGCCGTCTCTCTGGACGTCTCGAGGGCATTTGACAGGGTCTGGCATGCGAGCCTTATAAGGAAGCTTTCAGCGTACGGTATATCTCCTGGTCTGATCGGCTGGGTAACGGACTTTCTGAGCCAGAGATCTCTCCGAGTAGTTGTCGATGGGTGTTCCTCGGAATCCTTGGCAATAAATGCCGGAGTGCCTCAGGGGTCCGTTCTTTCTGCAACTCTTTTTCTGCTGCACATTAACGATCTGTTGAAGCCCGGTATCTATGGGTACGCAGACGACAGCACAGTTGTAGAAAGATATCTGCCGAGTACTCGGGCTAGTCGAGATCAAGTACAGTCTGAAAGAGAAGCCATGGTGCAGCGTTTGAATGACAAACTTCAGGCAGTCTCCGCATGGAGCAATGCCAATCTTGTCAAATTCAACGCCACCAAAACGCAGACGTGTCTGTTCACCGCCAAAAAGAGCCCTTTCACCTTGGCTCCTACTTCCCAGAATGTATCTTTGGAATACAGTGACCGGCTTCAGTTGTTAGGCTTAGAGATTTCCTCGAACCTCAACTTTGGTCGGTTCATTGAGTCCAGAGCAAGAGCAGCAGCAGCAAAGCTTGCCGTTCTTGCGAAGGTTCGGCAGTACTTTACACCGGGACAGCTTCTTGTTTTATACAAAGCACAGATCCGGTCGTGTGTAGAGTACTGTGGCCACATATTTGCTGGTGCCGCAAAGTCTCATCTTGCGGTTCTGGACTCAATTGAGAGGCGAGCAATGAGGCTCATAGGAGATCCCGAGTTGGTCGAAGCCGACCTCCAAAGCCTTGAACACAGGCGTAGAATTGCTAGCCTCTCAGTATTCTATAGGATACATTTTGGTGAGTGTGCGCAGGAATTACACGATCTAATTCCCCCGGCCCCCTTCCATCATCGGACTTTCCGATGCACGGCAGGAATCCATCCTTTTGTTGTGGACATTCCACCTGTCCGAACGAAGCGCTTTGCTTCGTCTTTTTTACTTCGTACAGCAAAGGATTGGAACAGCTTGCCTGCGTCGGTATTTCCGAAAGAATACAATGTGGTTAAATTCAAGAGAAGAGTGAATAGGCTGCTAGGGTAATGCGCCTTACCACCTTAGACTACATTCCACTTACCATCAGGTGGAATGTAGTCAAGCATTGCCCTAGATTATATAAAAAAAAAAAAAAAAAAAAGGACGCAGCTGGGAGGATCCTCAGGGACCGGTCCCTTCCGCGAGCAGTCGGCTGTCGCGTGGTCGTCCAGGCACTTGACGCACCTTGGACGCGCGTGACAAAAACGTTGGGAATGCCCATAGAGCTGGCAGCGATGACACTGACCAGGAAAACCGCGACCACGTGGAGGTTCGACCCTAAGGCCGGAGAGTTGGCAGACTGCCTTAACGTTAAAAATTTGCTTTCCTTCCGGGGAAAGCTCGAGATGGACGAGAACAAGATCGAACGGGACCCTAGTGGTCGCTCGGTACATGCGGTGCACCGAGATGACGGGGAAGGATTGGGACTTAAGGTCCTCAAAAATCCGCTCAGTAGTGAGCTCCACGGGGAGCCCTCGGATGACCACCGTTAAGCGGCGTTCATCCTCTAGCGCGTAGGCGTGGTATCCGTAACCACGTTCGCGGAGGAGACGAGTCAGACCACGGTGGTCCGACGAAGACGCGGTTTGAACGCGGATACCGTCGGCGGTATTTCGGGCGGACGTGAAATGGAGCTTGTGCTCCGTCATAAGTGCGGACAGAGTGTCCCACTTAGACTTGTCCCTTATGTAAAGCGGCGGCGGCGCGGGGGACTTCCGTGGCGCTGAAGGCGCAGGCGCTGAAGGTGCCTCCGCGGGCGCTGAAGGCGCGGACGACGGCGACGCGGACGCGGGCGCTTCGGGCGCGATCGGCGCGCGTTCGCGAGTCGGGCCCGGGCCCGAAGAACGGTCGGGCGACGCGGGTTCGCTACTAGCGGGTTTTGAGGCCCGTTTTCGCGGGACGTTCGAGGAGAGCGCTTTCGTCGCCTTCCTCTTGGCCGATTTGGTCTGCACGGTCGTGAAACCGTCGTCCTCGTCAGCGTCCGAGGAAGGGGACGAACTCCCCGACTCGGAATCCGAGGCCGTCTGCTCCGTAGGAGTGGCGGCCTCGACCTCCATGTCGGAGGTGCTCTCGGTCACGATCGCGGCGCGCGAGGTCGAGGGCGGAGACTCGATGCCTAACAAGACAGAGTAGCGCAGGCATAATTGAGGCGCAATTCCGTGGACCCAACCATAGAACTGCGACTTGGACAGATCTTCGGGTTCCGCCGCGGATTTGGGGTCCATGGTGGAGCCCGGAGATATGAGCCGTCCTCCCTGCGTGAGCAGGGAGGCGAGTACCTAACGTGAACCCTATCGAATCTCTGTCAGTAGGTGACAGAGGTGTGCCTAATACCCTAACGACTGTGTACTTACACGACGCAGGCTATTACGACGAAGTCTTTGAATTGCGTTTCGTACCCTAACTAGGGCGACGTCGGACTTGTTGGACCCCTATGCAGGCTCGCCGGCCCGCAGGTGTGCTTGCGGCGATGACTCACACACAAACACAATCACACCGCCGCGCTGGCTTGCACACAATGGAGGTCGTTATCTTGACTGGCGCAGGTGTACGAACGGTCGGTGCAGGTGGTCGGTGCAGGTGGCTGGGCGGTCAGCGTGACGGCCCAGGTAGGTGGCGCGGATAGGCGGAGCAGGTAAGAGGGACATGTGTCCCGGTCGACTGCTCAACGGTGAATGATTTAATTCCTTTATTCGGTTATTGACCTTTGGTTTTTTATAACTATGCATGTATATTTAATGTCATTTTTAATTAGTTTTATGACACTCCTATGAGTGTATTGGGAGTGTGAATATAAAATAATTACGGATCGTAATGCGAATAATAAACTGCATTTTCATTATGGTTTTATATACACTTAGTTATTATCAGCTAGACCTATAGCTTATAGCGCAAATTGGTAATTAAAAAAGTTCAACGTACTAGCAATGACGTAGCGAGTTGAAACGCCCGGTCAAGTGGATTCTGACTTCAACGTTATATAGCTTCATATTGTAATAAAATATAAGTTGGCAATATTTATTAATATTAAGCCATTTAATATTATTAATTTATTTTTAAAAAGCAACCTAGGAAGAGAAGTACTCAATATCTATTCCAAATTTAAAAAAAAATCTAAAATACAGACTTTATAGATATATAATTACGTATGGTCGTGGACATTGTTACGTTATTCTGTACGTAATGATCATTATAGCAATGGATTTAATGAAAGCATATAATTCGTTACGCTCCACACATTACTTTGTTTTGTCTTAATGGCGCATACATTATTATGATATTTTTAACACATATTTGCTCGCGATTTTGCCTGAGTTATATAAAATGCGTAATAAAAGACGTTATTCATATTTCTATAGATAGAATATATACCAAAAACCAGAATTCCATAGATTCATTCGTTTTTAACTGACACATAAACACACAAGCAGACTAGAAAAGTATACATTATGTTATTTGATATGTTAGTATTTTACTACATGAAAATGTATGGGATAATAATTATTACAATAGATGAATTAGTTTTGGCTTAGAGGAACAAGAAAACCATTACCTTCATTTAATGTTTCTATAAAAAAATAAGAATTAAAAGCGCTATACTTTTTAGAGAATATTTCTTTGTTTTGGCTCATTACTCGCTCAGTGAATGAATATTGCTATTCAAAGGGGAAAAGACACCAGCGTTGTTTCCACTATTCCACGGGGACGAGATGTAGGTATAGAATAGAATAAAATAGTCAGTTTTTAAAAACAAAATAAAAGTGTTCAAAGATATAAGTATTAGTATTATTCCTATTTAAAAACTTCTATATATATTTTCTTTTGGAAACTCTTTATATATAAAAAAATCCTATTTACGTTTAAGTTGCAAATTGTAATATGGAATTAAAGAAGAACAGGTTTGCGGTAATTTTCTTGTATATAGTAATTGTGGTTTTAGACATTGTCCAGAGGGTACCCTTTACAGTTTCGTAAATAGTTGCAGACCTATTACAGTAGACCTAGTATATACAGACATACCAGTAAGGTCAAAGATGAAACGTAGTAATGCTCCTACATTGGTCATGGTTTAGTAGAAACCTCTCAAAAATTTACTTCTTAAAAATATACCGTGGACTTTCTTTTCGGAGATTTTGCCTAAGTCTGCCTCAAGACGTTGGTCTTGCCTGTCCCAGATTTGAACCCTTTAGATTACAGATGATCTTTAATCTCGGAGAATATGGTCTGTTCTAGAAGACACGCCGATTGACTTCTTAAAGAATAGTTTGGATTCAGCTGTGGCTAAATTTGCTTTGTAAAC
This sequence comes from Napeogenes sylphis, assembly GCA_959347405.1. Lineage (NCBI taxonomy): Eukaryota > Metazoa > Arthropoda > Insecta > Lepidoptera > Nymphalidae > Napeogenes > Napeogenes sylphis. The sequence goes on from OY365783.1 coordinate 5,342,989, forward strand.
AATGCGTAAAAAGATTCATAGGAGATAATAGAATGTAACAAATGGAAGCAATTTCGCATATAATAATATTAATTTCTTACCAAGTCTTCATTTACTTTTATTATGATTACTTTAAATATTATTCAAAAATGTATTTTCATTTCTAACAGAATTTACCACTGAACTATTTGAAATAGTCGAACATAGAGTTAAAGTATGCCATGAAAATATCTGTAAAATTTAATTAAGTATTGTTTGAGAGATGCTTATACAAACCTACAGATGGACAGACAGTAGCTAAACATTTCAGCCCCTGTTAATATGTACATATCTTAATTAAAATGTTAATATTAATGTTAATTATTTTCCGTTAGTAAATTATTGAAGGCCTATTCTTGTTCTTGACTTCAATCACGCACTCCGTAAAGTAATATGTTAGTTAATCATTGTCAAGATTTAAGATACATTAAAAAATTATTGCTATAGATATTAAAAATATTTATATTTAACTATGTATAACTTCTTTGTTTGTTTATTTTTATTATCTGGAATGATTTCAAAACCTAACCCTATTTCGACGTAGACCAAAGATCTTCACAGTCAAATAGCTGTCGAGGGAATATTTTAGTTACGTATAAATATATTTAAAAGGAAATGGAAAAAGTTAATATAACAATGTAGATGTTTTGAAAATAATATGTATATAAATATTATAAGTAGATACATTAAGCAGCAGTTAGATCTGGTTATCCATTTAATCAAATAATTACGAAAAACATAAAATTATACTTATTATAATTTATAGTTAACTTGTTTTTATATATATTTTAAATTTTATTAGAGTACTTTAATATCTAAAAATTTAGATTTTTTATACAGAAGTATGATAAATATAATGTTTGTTTATATTAAATACAATAATAAGGTAAAAGTATTACATTTAGAAATAAATAGTATGCGATCCGAAATAACCTGTTTATTCTGAAATGGTAATCTAATACAAAATAACATGTTTCTCTCATTTATTCTTTATTAAATAATGAACGGGTTGTGTATCAAATGTATAAAGAAAAATTTTAATACTGTCTTCCATTATATTCAGTCAAATGTATTTCTTGGACGTTTTACGTATACCTAGAATAGACATGTACAAAGATGAGTTTAAATTAAAAAAATACATAGAACGAAAAATAAATCGACACGGGCAGGCATTCGAACCCGCTACCTTTGGGAAACCGTCCCGGCGTTCTATCAACTGAGCTACTGTATAGCTACCCGTTGTGAGGTTTTGCAGTCTATGTATGGTCGTCTGTATCGGCATTGTGGTGACAACTATTATGCTTAATTCGAAAATCGTTTGCATTATAGATTAGCATCGTTTCAATGATATGCTCCCAAGTTAGAAACATTGGCTAAGATTATTATATTTATTTAATATTTTGTGAGACAAGGATAGGTGCTTAATTTATTTTTTATGATGTAATAAACAAAATTTGTTTTAGCGAAAATTGTAAAGGAGGAATATTTTTTCATTAGTTGTTATTTCAATTTAGTCCCTTTTTCTTGAAATTTCGTATAAATTAAAATATTGTAATATCATATTTCTTAAAATTGCTTATCTTGAGAGTCCTGAAAATGCTTTTAATTTTTTATAAATATATATTGTAAGGTTCTTAAGACAGACTTCAACCTGCGATTACCTCTAGAAAACAATTTTTATTTATATTTATAAAAAAAAAATTGATAAACCCTAAGAATTCTTAAATTGAGTGTATCTGCCATCCATCAAAAGTGAGATAGGAAGTCAAGTTACTTTAGTTTCTATGCAGATTGATGAGTATTTTACCAAGGGATTTCCTGAAGTCTGTGCTAAAGCTTAAAAAGCACAGCTATTTCTATTTTATCTTGCTCCATATTACTCCTAACTTTATTTATTGTGGTGATTGTCAGCATTGGAGATACTCAATATTGTACATTTATTTAAAAGCACTTTATTTATTGAACTTCTAACCACTTAAGGATTTTATTTTTCTTCTGATTTGTTTCTTTATGTATCGAAGAAGGTAGTGAACCAGTAATTCGTTTACAAGACCGGACGCTTCCTCCATTTCTCGTTTCACTATATAAGTTTAGTGTAACTAAGTTTAGGGTAACTTAATACTCACCTGTGCTATATTGAGAGACCAGAGCCTTAATTTATTAAATAAAAATATGTTAAGTAGTACCTTATCTAATTAAATAAACACATTTAAGTAGAAAAGTTATTGAACATCGTTGATAATTAAATAAATTAACATTTTACATACTAGTTATGTTAATTTTGAATATAGTGTAACATAATATTATATGTATATAATTGAAGTCTTATACGTTTTACGTTCTTCACAAGCAGCGTTGAAACTGAAACAAATTTTATTAAGATGAATTCGTATAAATTTATAAAACCAACATCTCAAGTCGTATTTGAATAAAGAAAAATAAGATTGCCTTATTAATTAAGAGAATTAATACATATAATAAATTCTGAGTCTTGGAAATCTAAAATTAAATGTTTACTTATTAGAATTTTCATATTAATGAAAACGCTTACAGAATATAGAAGATCAAAGATATGTCTTAAAATGGTGTTGAGATTTTGACCTATATAGATACTACAGATTTGTTTATGTACATACTAGAGATTTCTTTGAATATGTATTAAGCAGACCGACAAATAGATTTAACTTCAATGGACACTTGAATGGGTAAATCTCCTAAGTGTTCGTGAAACACTTAACAACCAATTCAGTCAATAGAGGTGACGACTGTAAATTTATGTAGGTCAGGAGTCTGCGACTAATCTTAAGCAAGATAAATAAACATTTAATGGTTGTATTTCTTATACATATAACTATAATTATATTTTTTTTTTCATACGATTGACAAGCACTCAGTAATAAACTCAAAATGTATAAAATAATTTTATATTTGAAGAATCCTTTTATCGGCAAGTGCAGTGCGGTCTACATATCTATTAAGATAAGGAAGATAATTGGAAAGGACTGATGTCCTTGTATTTTAATAATTGCTTTAAATACTTCTTCTAGACAAACTTTAAAAATTTTATCTAGACGAACTATATCTTCACCATCAACGACAAGACCATCATTTCGACAATGAACATCCGAGGCTAGGTTTACATGTCAATTTAAACTTAATTCATTAATTCGTCATATAAAGACTTTCATATTACTCGTTTTACCGTCAAATCTAAATCTCCTACCCCTTATCAATCTTAGCATAGCAAGTAACATATTACTCTACAAGAACAGGATAGCTTTGCTGCACATTTAGTTATTCAGATATCATTTGCTGTGTGACAGTAACGTCCAACCCTCAATAGGGTAGTTTTGTTTTAGCCCTTTAGATTTAAATAAAAATACAGTATCAGTAACATCGGATTTGCGAAAGTATCTGACACAGCATAAATGCCTTCAAATTATGATAAAATTGCATTAACACTTAAACTCGGTCACCCATCCATAAAGTGATTGTAAAAATATTGCTTCATCTTTAATTACACCTGTCAAGTTCAATTTGTTTTAATAATATGAGAATCATAATCAGCAATAACTTTATATTGCACATTTAAAAGAAAATATTTCTGAAAGTAGTAGGTATAGATTAAAAATAGATTCTCGCCTGTATCGATTAACTTCTCCCTCTATACTTATTTATAACTAGCTGTGCCTGCGACTTCGTACGCGTAGATTTTGATTTTCATAAAACGTACCCTTTATATGTATGTAATGTAATGTATGTAAAAACTATAAACGTTTAAACTGGCAAGCAGCAATGGAACGACTATAAGAGATTATTAACTTCTTTATTTGTTAACCCATTGTTAAAAAGAAAAACAAAATATAAAGTGAATCCCATCACAATGTATTGCCGACAACTGGATCCAAATCGATTAATCCGTTTGTGAGATTAGCGTGCACAAACATACACACATAGAGATATACAAACAAACAGACAAAATGAAAAAACATTGTTTTGGGTTCTCTTGCTTATATAAAGGTCCCCTGTATGAATATTTGAAAATCTTTTTTTTCGTGTTGTGTGCACAACTATAAAACAAACAGATAAACAGACAAAGATTTTAAAAATGCTGAAAATGGATTCTGTTAGTTATCCCTTCACATCCTGTTTTTTTTTATATTTTCAATGTACAAAGATTACTCCTCTACAGATTTATTACGTGATTGACATAAATTGACATAACTTTATTATTTTTTAACCGATTTAGATGAAATAAACATTAAATGTTAAGTGAAGACTGTGATAATATATTCTTGAAAACCGCATTCAAATTGGTTAAGCCGTTTCTGAGATTAGCGTGCACAAACATACAGACATACAAATAAACAGACATACAGACAAACTAAAAAACCACTGTTTTGGGTTCTCTTGCTCTTATAAAAGTCCCCTTTGATGTTTTAATATTTTTTAATATTTTCCATGTACAGAAATGGGTCAGTGACAATTTTATTATATGTATAGATTTAAATAAACTTAACATAGCTAAACATTATCTTAAATAATTCAAAATTCTTACAAGGGATGGGAAACATTTTTCAATGTTAGTATGTGCTCCAAAATAAGAAATATTGATTAGGATTTTCGAAAGAAGACTAATAGATGTAGGTAGGTAGTCTAACAGATAATTTCTCCGTTCTGATTTAATATATATTATGCTAAAGTCATATCATATGCTTAAGTCATATTGTAGTTCAATTGACAGAGCGACGGTACCGCTTCCAAGAGATCGCAGTTTCGAAGATTCGACTCCAATCGTATTTTTTTTACTTATGATTATTTATATGATTATTAAAAAAAGAATATATTTCACAATATACACACAAAACTTTTAATAAAAACATAACATAAAAAACAAATACAGGCAAATACCGTTTTGATAACAATAACCGAATGATAACATTATGCGGATGGTACATTTTTCATGCTTGTTTGGGGATTTTAGTGCACATAAAAAATGATCATAATGATAAAATATGAATTGTAATAATTTAGAATTGATTTAAGTACCTATTAAGTTTCATAATAAGAAATTCTGTTGTTTGCTCAAATTTTCTATTTATTTACACTATTAAAAATATTCTAACATAAGATTCATTTGAAATATCGATCTATTGTTGTTTGACACTTGTTTTCATTCATAATCATTTGAATATAATTCTCAAAATAGTATAATTTTTCGAAGTTTGTTGCTCGGTGTCGTATCGAATCTTCGTGTCGTCTTCTAAATCGATAACAATAAGCGACTTTTTTCAAATGTATTGCTAAAGAGAAATTTGGGACCGACCATTTTCGATAACAATAGCCGGCTGATAACATTAACCGTGATCACAATAAACGGCGTCCACTGATCAGTTTTAATAAGGTGTTATTATAAAATCAAATCAAATCAACAATCTTTATTGAAAATAAGTTTTATACAAAACATTATTTATTTGTCAAAACTACCAGCAGCTCGTATAGTATAGTGTAATATAGTGTAGCATAAGTAGAGTATAGTATAAGTTATTACACACCCTACACACCTTCCATATTTGGTAGACATTAACCATTTTGGAGTTCTGTAACAAATTTAATATTTATAAAGCGTTTCCTACTGATATAAAACCACACCGTAAAAGCCATCTGCCGATATTAATATTCCATAAACTTCAACCTTACCATGAATCCAAAAGCCTTGTAATAAAACCTTAAAAATCTTCTATCGTTATTAGGCTTTAAACTTTTTAAAACTGTACAATAAATACTTCTTTTGAATGATGACGTTTAAAAAGAAATATATTTTTTATATTTCGGTCAAGTAAAAATCCGGCGCGAGCAGGATTCTTTACCGTGGAGAAGTATGTAGGTAAGTGTTGTTTAGGATTCGGTTGAGAGTCCAAGTAATGTAGAAGTAATCTTTTCTTTTTATTTTAATGATTATTATTTTTTAAAATTTTACCGACGAATATTTGTACATTTTATTTATGTACTAAATAAACATAGGTATCCAAAAACTCAGAATATTTATTTTTTTCCTATATGATTTGCTATTAACAAAATATAATTTAGTCCTCGGTGCTAAGTAAAAGATATAAACTCAATGATATTCTTAATATATACTACATACATTTCATACATTATAGTGTATGTAAGTTCATAGTACCTACGGGATACTGACACTCGAAGGGCAAAGGTTTAAGGTCAGAATAGGCTGAGTCATCCACTGTCGTATGTCTTGATTACTTTTTCACTTTAAGTGCTACTTGATCCATGAATCACCGAAATTGTTTTTACAAATATTCGAAATATTCATTTACGTATGAACTATCATTAATCTTTATTGCACAGGCAACTTCAATACATATTCTACAATTATAACGTAAAATATAAGTTTCAGTTTATTACTTATAAGTAAACGCAATTTTGAACTTAATGAATAATGAGTGTATTCAAGTTTACCTACACTTTCAAAGTTCCAATTTAACCTACTTGGAACTTTGAAAGTGTTATATAGATGAATGTGGAACTTATACACCTAAATGGTTATAGGTGTATAATAAGTTCTACATATTTTTTTGTTTGTTATGTTTAAACCACATTTCATTAGATATCATAATTAATAAGCGACAATATTATTTTACTTTTATCTTTCCCCATTTCTTTTTATATATCAGTGAATTTACATTTTAAAATCTAAAATTTAAATTTAAAGTCTATTATCATTATAAGTGATAATGAAGAACGCTTCATAATCGAGTGTGAACCAGAGCTGCCTATTAAGTGGCCACTCACTCCCACTTGTAACAGGTAATTTAAAATGGTCTTTCCCGTATATATAAAGTGCTCTTTCGAAATACTTTATGGTCTACATTTTTAGTTAAGTTTATCGTTTACTAAATAATAACTTAATTTAAACATATGAAAATGTAGTTAATATTATAATAATAAAAAGTTATTATAATATTAATAATAATAATATAAGTTAATAAATAAATAGTGGTCGGTACTTAGATTTTTTTTTCGACTGCTTTTTATATGAAACAATTAAATCTGGGTAATAGTGAATAAAAATATACTTAATAGGTATATTTGTATATTTAACATTAATTACTACACAAAAGTCGACTTTCTTAATGCTTGAGTTATGACGTCATTCCGTTGCCATTTTGTTTTTTAATATCAAAACAGTGGTCTTCTAAGACGTTTATTTCCTGATTACCTCACAGTGAGACTCCACTTTGCATTTACTTAAAAATATTTCAAAGACATTTCTGAATTGTATTCTTCTGTTAAGTAAAATACTTTCTATGGAAATAAGTCTTATGTTTATATTTATCTATTACGTATTCGCTAGGCAAATATCCGATGTTAATTAAAAAGGGCTATAATATTAATTCGATTATAAATAACAGTGATTTTCTGCGAAGATAAATTTATTATAGAGTATCAAAATTGTGATGCAGTTTAAATAAAAGTAAATAAATTGTGTACTAGCAACCCGCCCCTTCTTTGCACGGGTTTTATCCTTTCCTGACAGTGTCCAGTACAGACCAATTTATTTTATTTATTTTTATTTTCCATCAAACGTATTTTTGTGTGGTTTTGCTACTGACTCTTTAAAGTTATGCATAATTTAATTATTAAGAAAATATTTACGTATATAATATCTAATATTTTTACATATAATTTAATCGTCAACACTGATAAAAAAATTTACATAATTTGGCAACAAGCCGAAATTGTTTTTTTTAACTGTATTTGTAAGATATTATTTTAAGTTGTAGAAAACAACTTTTTATCATAATTCGACGTGTAATATTAATAGTATTACAATTAAATATTGTGATGAGAATCAATAAATTATGATGATGAATATTGCTTCTCAAATAAACTATTCCTTTTTATTAAGTTCTAAGAAATACCAATAAAGACCTAAAGTCGACTTCAAAGAGACCTAGTCTTAACCCTGTGAATCCTTCATGATTATCATATAAAGACAAAACCATGGACTTTTCTCTATTGACTTTGAAATAATATACAATACAATTTTAATAAAAAGAGAATGAGGAATTCACCCAAGTCTGTTGATAATATATTGATTTGGACTACTATTTTTGTCGTAGGATAAAGTCCTGTTTTAATTACTTAAAATATTTATGAAATAAACATAATTCCTTAAATCAATTCGAATATTTTACATTAAACTTCTGAAATAAGTTTTATAAATAGCGAAAAGTCATCAATTCATTAATATATATATATATATATATATATATATATATATATATATATATATATATATATATATATATATATATATATATATATATATATATATATATATATATATATATATATACTCTATTAGTACAACTTATATATACAGAATACATACTGTACATTTAGATATACACGCATGGATGGCCCATGCGTGCAAAACTAACGTAAATGTTTTACTTTTTAGAGTTAGAAATACTTTCTTTGTTAAAAAGCACTTTGAGTGTGATTGATTTGGTAATAACATGCAAAATTTTATTTGTTTAAACTTTTGTTTAAGAAGAGTCGAATTTATTATTGCACAATTAATTAGATTAACACACACAAACAAACATGATTAATTTTATATTAATTACATATATATAGGAATACATACATACATTGCCAGAATTGCATTACAGAAATACACATATATAATTAGGATTTATATAATATCATATGGGAAAAGAATCACATATTCTATTTTATATATATCAAGAGATCGTTATTCAATAGAAGTCTCAAATATATCATATTATTTTGCGAACATTATAATAGATTATAACCTAACATATCAAAACCCTTTTCTATTTACTATATTATATATTATACAGGTATTTTATCAAAAAGAATAATAGTAAGAAATTCTTTCTTTACTTCACGTTGGCAATTCAAATGACAGCGGATGTGTCGACCTTATTGCGCTCTTATTCAAATAACTATTGTTAACAGAAGTACCCAAATAATATCCTAAATTAATCTTTCTATCCCTTGAACTTTGAACCTTATGTGAGAGGTATAAAATTGGATATTCAATGAATGCTATTTGCGTTTACGTCACTTAGTATTGGAATAAGGTTGACATAGGTCAATTTTGCTCCGGACCAAAATTAATTATTGCCCAACTCCAATGTTTCATTATGAAGTGGGAGAATAAAATAAAGTCGACGTCTGACTTGGTTTTTGAATTCCAATTATTTAATTAATTTGCGTCATGATGTTTTCAGAATATTAATATAAATAATTGATTTCAACATTACAATATTTTGCAAATATATTTCAATCCACTTTTGAATAAAAAACAACTTAACAAAACTTCTATGGAATTTAAGACTCAGGACAGGTTCGAATAATTATCTCAGCGTCTCTGGAGTATTTGGTCTTGTGGTTAATAAACACGAAATATATGGAATTTCTGATACCAAGGTATCTACCAAATATATTAAGAGTGAAGTTACATCATATACCTTTTTTTTTTTCTTTCGTTGGAAAAATGCGTTACGCGTCATCTCATCGCGGCATCGGCCAGGAAGGTGATGGCCGTGGGGGTATGTGGGATTATATACCTACAGAACTATTAAAATTCTCACAAATTACTAAATAGTTCGTATAATTATTAAAATTTTTTAACAATTTCTATTCTTACTATCTATAACGAAACTATACAAAAGCTAGTATCTTCCAAGATTTTTTCAAGAGAAAATAAAAAAGAAATTCTTAGTCCTTAATACCTACCAGCTTTTGTCACTTTTGCAATTATGAAAAAGCTATGAAATGTTCTAAAGTAAATTATATATACAAATAATTTTAATATAAAAGCTGTCTATTCTAAAGAGTACCTACATTTACTTTAAATTAATGAGTACCTACTTAAGAAGACAAAGCGCGACCTATTTTACATTATAACGCCATCTAGTTAATTACAATACAACCACAATAGTAAGCCTAGTTCTATTTTTAACCCCCGACTCAATAAGAGGGGTGTTATAAGTTGGACCTGTCGATCTGTGTATCTGTGTGTCAGTCTGTGGCAGTGTAGCAGCCATATGCGTGGACGGATTTGATTGCGATTTTTTTTAATCGAAAGCCTGGTTCTTTGAGATGGTTCTTACCTATGTTTGGTCGAAATAGAAACAGTCTTCTCCAAGATATTGAGGTTTTATTGCTGCGGATGAAAAGTTCATATGCAATATTGGTAGAAATACTTAAGCAAGTCACAATTTGTGTATCCGTAGTTCATTTAGTACAATAATGAAACCAGTAACATAACTTTTAAAGCAGAAAATACAAATAAAAAACCTCCGATACAAAAAGACCTCTAAAAAGAATAAAAATAATATTATTGTGTACTTATTGAAGTCGTTGCGTTGGGGAACCGCTTAATAAAGGAAGAAATTAAAGTGCAAGTAAGTTACCAAAGCAAATAAAGAAATTACGATATCCAGTCGTATAGTCTCAGCTCTCGTAACTTCGTAAAATAGACTCCATCGTCAACGTACGTACAACGGTTCCCCGATGCTACGACTTCAATAAGTACATAATAACATTATTTTTATACTTTTAAGAGGTCTTTTTGTATCGGGAGTTTTTTAAATTTTTATTTAATTTTCACAAATATATATATATATATATATATATATATATATATATATATATATATATATATATATATATATATATTAAATATGTGGCACATTAATATATTTTCATTTGCAATAATGTATTTAGACTTCACTCAATCGGAATCTTATCGCATTGTATTTCTTCTACAACATTATTTCAAAAGAAATGTTTAGATTTTTCAACAGTTGTAATACATACAAATAAAAATTATTAAAATCCAAGTAAGAGGAATACAAATTAACAGATGTACTTAATCCACAAAACATTTGTTCAAAAATATACAAAATACCCAATTCACGTCATTCTACCTGAACTATCGTTCTCGTGTCTCGCGGGAAATCAGAGAAAAGGGTTATTTTACATGTTGTTAGAAGATCTGGTTTAACTTTAACATATATACGAACTTTTACCAAGTTTAAATAGAATACTTAATTTCATACCCTTTTCATAAGAAGGATTCAAAATAACGACAGCGAAACGACAGTTTTCCTGGGAGACGGGAGAACTGTACTTTGGTAATATAGTTACTCGTAAAGTGTGCTCTATGTCTTCATGCCACTGAAATGAAACTAACCTATTAGATTTCTTTTTAATTATCAAATAATATCAAAACCATAGATTAAGAATGAAAAATAATCACAGTATTAAAAAAACATAATTTTTTAGCCAATAAATTGGGTCTGTAATATATTATTTTATCATTCCGTGATCTATACAAACTTACTTATCGCAGAATTATTCGAAAAATCAAAATGCTTAAGTAACATTATTACCTGTAATATATTTATTTATACACTGTGAAGATTCAGTAGTCACATTATACGGAGACACTATATATGAAAATGGTTCATTGAACCCATCTCCAGTCAGATGTCAGCCGGCCGTTGAAGCACTGCTTGCACCCTTTCGACAGTGCGGCACCAGCTAGTGAAGCAATAGTTTAATATCGATACTTTGAATATTTAATATTTGTTTTATGAACTTTTATATTGTTTATTAAATTATATTACCTTATTTTTTCATACTTCTTTCGTCTTCAATAAAAATATCATCAACCTAGGATACTCGATAGAAAACGGAAACAATTTGTTATGATTTCTTAGCACGTAAATAAACCGAGCCTACTTATCTCTTAAAAAAATAGCAGAGATATTGAATTCCTTGAAACGAAAATGCTACTGACGTTTGTTTTCATAATTTCAAAAGAAAACAAAAAGTCTTCCGCATCAAGCGGCTGACGGCATATGTATTATTTATCGATATAAAAACCGACACTTGCCTTCCCTTATTCAGCAAGCGCCTTGTTTCATCTCCCGCTGTAAATGACCAGATAGAAGCTGAATAGCTGCTTTGTAGTGAATATTGCCTACTTTATGGACTCCACAGATGTAGTAAAACCACTTCGAGACAGAACACTGTTGCTTAATACCGACTGAATTCAAATACTTACTTATCTTATCAATGGCCACTGCTCAGTGTCATTACATTTAATACCAATTAAAGTAAGCAAGGAGTTAATAATTGATAAGTTATCAATAATAACGTATAATGCTAATAGTTTTAAATTATACTACCATTAATTATCCAATTTATGTATTCTCATCTCTCTTCTTCTTTTATCCTATCTTATCTTTTAATTACTGTTTATCTGCTTAATATTTTCAATCTCACTAACCGTATAATTTGGATTCCGAGATATAATTATATTGCATTCTTAATATAAATAAGAAACATCAATCCTAGGCTATTTCTTTTTATTCAATATAAAGCTTTTTCTTAAGCCCAACAGTCCCATCGTAATAGAATTTGCAAAGACCATTATTCCCTAAATCAACAATTGGATATAAACTCCTCTTCATAAGGTAAATAAAATTCTTCTCCAAGATTTACATAATCTTATCACAGACGAGAACAATTTTTAAAAAAGTAATTTGCTTATCTCGAGCACCGAGTAGGTACAGCCTCCGGTCATTTGGTTTTGAAATGTGAATTTATATAAGAGAGTGAAGTATTACCCAAATTAAAGTTTACTCTTTCAATTAAATTGATTCTAAACCTTTGAAAAGTATATAAAGTTTAATTTATTTGTAGATTTATTTATACATATCTTTTGACTACATTTAATTTAAATAAACCATTTATTTCTAATTAAATTTGACTCGGAGAAATGTCAAATGACATTACTTTCTTCCGTTGCTAAGAGTTTGTAATAAACGCGATAGTAAAAAGAATCATTGTTTTTTATAGTCGTACAGACTTATTTAGAAACAGACACGGACTCGTAAGCATATTATTTATTACATGCTAATAAAAACTCCAACTGGCTTCAGATTATGTTTTATATTTATTGAATTACAAGTACTATGTATTGTTTATTTTATTGTTATAAAGTTTGCAGAAAGTTATTATATATATGAAGGTTTTCTATTTACCATATTTAGGCCATATTAAGTTTATTGGAGATAAACAAAACAATATCTCTCCTGTAACTTACGTAATCTTAAAAGACTGACAATTCAGAGTTCCAACTGTGTCAACTGGACTTGTTTGTGAAATAAATTTATTTATTCCAACGATTTCAATGCTTATTTCCGCCATTGTCGGAAAATGTCAGCCATCAAAAAGGATTCATACATTTTAATTCAGATAAAATTATAGCAAACTTTGTGGCTCCTTTGTTGTCTAATAAATTTTATATATTATCTTGAATAAAATAGAGAAATAAAATATTGCTTCATGTTACAATATGAACGAAAATTATATTCAATATTTTTATTTCATTTTGTAATTTGCTAAATAAAAGTTTTTGCATTTGTTAATAACCTTTGAAATTGAAAGTCAAAAGGACATATTTACCCATTCATACGATCGCCAGCGACATAGAACCTCAAAAAATTCATATAATTTTTTTGCATATAATATAATTTCTATATTCAGTCTCTTGCATCTGTTTTCAATAGCAGCTAATGAGAGAGCTACATTGAATAATTTTTATTCAGCAAATTGCCTTTGACTAAAATATGAAATGGGAACACCATTCATATCAGATTTTATACAAATAAACTATCCAATACATAATTATATAATGGTATTCCAAATAAAAAATATAAAAATTTTATTGCATAATTATTTAAACCTATATTATAAAGCTCCGTTCATAATAATTTATTATTTAAAGATATTATAAAAGGTTCATTGGAACATGCCCTGAGGATTGCATTTCATTACGACGTATGTGAAACTAATTGTAATTAAAGTAATAAAGCGAATGCCCTTAGGAATTTAACTGTACAATAAACTAAGAAGCGAACTAAATTACTGGAGAGATTCGGTATTTTAATAAGTTATAAAGCTTATAAAGTATATGATAGTGGAATTAACTGTTCTGTTTCCTACAGCAATTATAATATATTATGTTATAAACAAACATACTATATATACATTTTTATATACTGATTAAAAACATCCAATGCTTAGTTATATTACTAACATATAGATATATTATTCCATTTTTAATCAGCATGAAAAATAGTCGAGAATTCCTATTGGTCCCTTAACAATCTGAGGACAAAACAACTATGTTTACAATGTTTGGATCCTGCTATTTATATAAAAGTCGGAATAGAAACATAAAATCAATTACATTAAATTAGATCGGAACATTATTTACATATATCTATTCTTATTTGGAACATTATTTAGATATATCTATTTTTATTCGGAACATTATTTAGATATATCTATTTTTATTCTCAGTACCTAAAAAACTAAACTTAGTAAACTATAATTTCATGTTATATAGAATTTATAAACAAAATTTAGAAACGATTTAATTAATTATAATTTTATTAAACTGTTGACAAATTATACTTTTTGTTGATTAGAAGAATTGAGAATTCTTTCTTACAAACGATTCGCAGATTTGATTATATGTAGATACTTTTAATCCTCATCCTAATCAATCATCATAATGATAATGATTGATTAGGATTAGGAAGGAATTAGATTTTCTTCATATCATGATGTATATATTATTAGCTAGCGACCCAGTTCGACTTCGCATGGGTGCAATGTAGATATTAATATGGGGCAGTAAAGATTGATTGATATTAAGTTTATACTACAATATGTCAATAGATACAATATTTACCTAAACTGTGCCTTCGCCCTAATAATCTCTTATGTATTCTAAGATATCCTTTTTTTAATTTAAGTATTGTAATGTTAAGACGTTAAGTGCAGTATAGAACTACATGAAATGTACAATTTATATAACGCATTCAATTGTATAAGAAATAATACTGTATTGTATAATGAGCTGGGTAAATAACACATTATTTTCATATATATAAAAAATGGTAGCTTCGGGATATCCTTTAGATATAAATATAAATCACTAGCTGTTGCCCGTGACTTCATCCACATAGACTGTAAAAAAAATATTTTTATGGCTAGGAACATACCTAAGTATTTTCGATAATTTTTGACGTATCTACCGATACTTCATACGTCAAAATACTTAATCCGTTTAGACTATAGC
Source organism: Napeogenes sylphis (assembly GCA_959347405.1). Taxonomy (NCBI): domain Eukaryota; kingdom Metazoa; phylum Arthropoda; class Insecta; order Lepidoptera; family Nymphalidae; genus Napeogenes; species Napeogenes sylphis. The sequence continues at coordinate 5,358,227 of OY365783.1, forward strand.
AGGGAACAAAAATAGTATAATTGGCTATATTCCTATTAACATACGAATATTTGAATAAATAACACTCCTTATACATAATTATACTTAAATTAATAACCTCCTAACGTCGTCAGGTAATAACAAGGATTTTCATAAATAATTATGTAAAATTCAGTGAAAAAAAAAAATTAAAAACAGAATCTCCCGTCAATTACTTATCGCGCTACAATCTACGTTATGTCACAGACAAAACCACTTGCAAAAGTTAGTATTTCCATAGCCTATGTGTTACTCTGGTACCTAAGCTACAATATGGCTAAGATTCATCAAAATGTTTAGTAGTTTTGGCGTGATTGAGTAACAAACATCACACATAAAATCACGTGCAAAAGTTATTATTTCTATAGCCTCTGTGTTATTTTGATACATGAGCTACAATACCGCCCCGTTGGTCGAGTGGTTAATGCAGACGCCTTACGTACGGCGCAAAGGGGCTAGGGTTTGATTCTCGACAGGAACATGCATGTATGTGATGAGCATACATGTCTGTATTTCTGGGTTTGGTACAAAGTTTCATAATAATCGGTTGAGTAGTTTTCGTGTGAAAGCGTAACAGACAAACTTACATTCGCATTTATCATATTAGTAAGATGTGTTATTCTGGTACATAAGCTGCAATATTGCTAATTTTCATCAAAATCTGTTTAGTAGTATTGGCGAGATTGAGTAACAAACATCCAAACAATCGCACTTTTACAGGGTTATTTGTAATTAATTGGTCATCCTTTGCAGGCAGACTCTCTACATCATAACGATCTACGACTTTTTAAAATTGTTTTAAAAGTTAAGTTTTAAAACTTAAGTTAAGTTAGTTAAGATATGTTTTAAAATTTTATTCTTAAAACATATTTATATATATTACTTGCTTTGTTACTAAGTAACTTCAAAGCAAGTGTTACAATGCTGAATTCTTCACTAATACAATAGGGTTTACCATCGACAGTATAACTTTGTTCATCTCACCGTGATAACTGCTCGTGGCAGTTCATTAAAATTTAATAATTCCTTCTCGTTTTCGGCTAGAGGACGCATGTTACTCGAAACGTGAATTTAATCAAGCCCTTGAGTTGTCTGAAGTTATTTAACTTTGGAAGGAGTTTAATATAAATGTTTATTTTTGTATTTATCGATCTAAGTCAAGTGAGTGGTTAGTAATAATTGTGTTTTGATTAATATTACAAGTTTTAATTTCTATAAAGCTTTCATTATTCTTATAATTTATAATATGTACTAAAACTTAAGATTAGTATTTTAAATAGAGCTTAAATGTTTAGATGCATTTAGTACCTAATTAATTCTTAATTTTATTTATAACTTTGAACCAAATCTTGACGATTCATGATTGACCTTTAAGAAATCCTTTTTCAATAACATATTCATTCATTCATGCATTCATAACGTACTATACCCTCCTTACAACATTTCTTAAAGTTTATTGTCACTTCAATAATTATTATCCTGAAGACTGTACCAGAAGACTACATCAAGAACAAGCAAGTCACTAATATGACTCTATCTCCGAAATATATATTATACTACAAAGGTAGCAGAAATACAAGTTGACGAAAATAACAAAAAGGAGAGGAAAACCTCGTCACCGGAAACTACAGTTTTGTGAAAAGTAATTTACTTTTGACCAAACTCTGTCATTCGGTTCGGCGTACGTGGGTTGGAAAGGAAACAATTTCACATACGAAAAATTATTTTTTTCACGTTGAAATATATCAATTCAGCAATTTTAATATTTCTATGGAAATTATATTTTTTGTTTTCTTATATATTTATGAAATATGTAGTTTTAGGAAGTGAGTGCTTTCGTATTTTTTTAAATCTTAATTCTTTATATTATTTTCAAAGAAACACATTTTCTTTTTTATTAGCATCACGGCAGACCTTCTTCTGTCTGTGTAAAGTTTAATTACGTACATATTTTAAATAAGCAGTATTAGAACATTTTAATCCCTAGGAGATACAGAGTATTTATGTTAGGATACATTTAGCCTTTTTTTAAGTTAAATAAAATAGCTTAGTAATCGTTTGATCAAGATTGTTTTAATTATTAAAATGAAAACTTGTAATTTTCAAAACAAGAATTTAATGTTATGTAAAGGTTATATTACTACATAAAACAGTAACACTGTCCCAGTTATATCAACATCCAGTTATATTAACATCCATTAATATTAAACATCTTACTTTATAGATGTATTTTCATATAATATATGTAGGACATAAATTGGGAGAACTTATACAATTTAAAACATTTTAAAAAACTATCTCAAAAATAAAAATGAAGTCCGGACCCCACATTGTATTAAATTGAAACCTTTGTCACCTTAAACTATAACAAGACAAAAGATAAAAAATGTCAAGTTGCCAATAAAAAGAAAAAAATATGGGTAGAACGTGTCCAATTAATATAGAACTCTTATGGAACGTGGGAAGAATAAAATCATTGTAGTGACAATTAATCTATTGTAAACCTTTGATTTCACAACAATACCTGACTATTTCAAAATATGGAATTAACTAAATAAATCACAGATATCTGGAATTCAAAGGTTCTAATTAAAACGCTTTGATATAACTCATCGTTGTCTTTTCTAAATTCCGAATTAATTTCCTATAACACTATTAAACATTAAAGCAGCGGGATTAATTGTCCCTCTTGTTTACTTGCGGATTATATTATCTCCGGAAATTATATCCCTAATTGCCTCTCCGTTGCTCTCCACAGAAATAGATTAAACAAAAAAGTATTTGTTCTACAACCAGTATAATTGTCCATCGTGTTTTATTCAACATTTCTATTATGAGCTTTCAATATTTCATTTAAGGGATTTTTTTTTTACTTCTGTTTCACATGTTTCTCATTTTTAATATTATTTGATCACTTTATTATACGAAGTTGTCTGGTGATTTTAGAAGCAAAAACGAAATATTTAACATTAAATTACTGATGAACAAAATATTACGTACATTATATATCAATAATAACAATAGATATTTCAGGCCTAATTACCAGAAAGGATTTTTGCCCGGAATTTCTGGATGCCTGGAACATAATACGTTAATATCGGAAAGCTTTAAAGATGCTAGAACTAGCGAAAGACAAATTACGGTTTGTTGGATAGACTTAGAGAACGCCTTTGGGTTTGGCAGGTGGAATTTTGGGGCCCACTTTGCCGGGCTGGCTCCGAGAGTCGTAAGAGCCGCAGCCTCATTAGGTAGGTTGCTGCCGAACGTGGGTGGCCCTAGCTCCAAATGTCGTCGGCTGTACTCGGGAGTCATCCGAAGTATGGCGATGTATGGAGCACCCGTCTGGGTGGACGCCCTCAGTCGCGCCAACAAGACCCTGCTGCGACGTCCGCAGCGGGTCATCGCTACCAGGGCCATCCGAGGATACAGAACGGTCTCATGGACGGCGGCGTGCGTGTTGGCCGGAGATGCCCCCTGGGAGCTACAGGCAGTGGTCCTAGCCAAAGCGTATCATTTCCTGGCTGATAGGAAGTCTCTGGGGGAAGCCCCAACTCGAGAGGAGCTCACACACATGCGAGTGGAGGCGCAGGACACCCTGCTGCGTCAGTGGTCTAAAGACCTGGCCCCACCGGTTCCTGGGCAGTGGACGGTGGACGCAGTTAGGCCAGTCCTTCGGCAATGGGTGGAGCGGCGACACGGGTCGCTAACCTTTCGTTTGGTGCAGGTGTTATCCGGACACGGATGTTTCGGCAAATACCTGCACCAAATCGCTAGACGGGAGGCCACCCCGGTCTGTCATGAGTGTGGTGCGCCACAGGATACGGCGCTCCATACGCTGGAGGTGTGTGCCGCATGGAGTCCACAGCGACATACGCTTTCAGCATCCTTAGGACAGGATATCTCTCTGCCGATCGTTATCAATGCCATGCTCGACAGTGACAGATCGTGGCAGGCGGTGGTCTCCTTCTGCGAAGACGTTATGATGCAGAAGGAGGCCGCGGAGCGGGCAAGAGAGGACGGCGCCTCCTCTGATTTACTCCGACGCAGACGTACGGGGGTAAGAAGAAGACGTTTCGCTCACCTGCTTCGCCCTCCGTAAAGATGGGGTTACCGGTCGGAAGTCGGGGGACTTTCGGCTGGGTTGTCAAAATGACCCCATACGTCTGAGGGTTGACCTTCTTGTGAGTGAGGTCACCCCACATTTGTGCCGGGGCCCGGTTTGTATCTGGGCCTACCGCCGGGGCAAGTTGGCGAATGCTAACGCGACCCCATCTTGCTCCACCATGGCGGAGGACTGCTCACACGTGGGGTTTTTAGCCGGTAAAAGTCCGGCATAACCACTCTGGTACCCCCGTACTGGAGTGGTATCCATGAGGATTTTCCCCACGACAAAAAAAAAAAAAAAAAATAAAAAAAATAAAAAAAACGCCTTTGGGTCGGTACGACATGCACTGATGATGTTCGCGCTTAAATGGTATAACTTTCCTACGGTAGTTCGCGACATTATTGCATCATATTATTCAAAATTAAAATTCTCTATAATTTTTAATGAAAACCATTCAAAATCACTTAATTATGTTAATTGGTTTATTTCAAGGCTGTTGTATTTCTCCTATTATATTTAATATAGTTATTATTATTTTAATAGACAAATTAATAAGAAATTAAAAAAAGTTGGGTTATCGGTTTATGTTTAACAACAAATTGTCTCTAGGGAGACGGAATACCAAATATACCTCTTACGATCCGGGTCTTAAAATAGGCGGTCAGAGCGTTAATACTAAGTAAGTAATAGTCGACAGCTTTTTAAATTATCTCAAAAAGGTAGACAATCAACCAATAAGTAACGTCAAAAAAGCTTGGATATACGATAATTTTTTAACATCACGTCTAAATTGGCCTTTCCTCGTTTATGATATTAATAAATCCCTTTTGTCAAAGTTAGATGCAAGCGTCATAAAGACATTGAAGTTATGGCTCGGGTTAGTGCACTTAGCGGACTCTTCAACCTTATTTAGAGACCGAAACAATTTTGGATTAAAATTAAAGAAACTATCGGAGCTCTACAAATATCTAAGAGTTACCCAAAGACATATCATCGAAAAATCTAAAGATGATACTGTAACTTCTCTTCCAAAAGACAAAGTTGCATCAGAGCTCGAGTCAAGACTACAATTCCATAAAAAAATTATGATAGGTGCTCAAACGAATAAAGTAGAGCTAGGATCATGTAAGAAAGTTCAAGACATAGACATAACAAATTTTTTTATTCAACAAGACGAAAACGATAACTACCGATTCCACGCGATGAGCCTAGAAATTCAAAACGAATGGGTGACCATCGGAGATTTTTGTATTTCACTAGATTTAAAGTGGTGCACCTTAATTTATGATCGGTCCCCAGAATTATTAAAATTTTATCTTAATGCATGCATATATATATATATATAATATATTCTTAACGTACCGACCACCAACAAATGACTTTCCTATGTTTACTTTGGACGTGCATCGCCTTTACAATACCATAGGGACTTTCTATCGAAATATTTAACACAAGTTGCGCGCGCGCATAGAATATTCATTAGAGGGAACAATGAAGGCATTCTACTTCGATTTAGGAGTTCTACGTGTGAACTTTATAGCCGACCACTACTGACAACAGACACCATTACTATAACTAACAAATTGATGTAGTTTTACACCAAATATGGTTTACGCCGAATATTTATAATTTAAATTAAATTGATATTAGAGTTTTACTCCTTTATTTACTGACTAAAATTATATACACTTGTAAATTATATTAGTGCATACCAATCTGTCTTTTAAGTATGAAATGCTTGATAATTTCCGGTAAATTTACATAAATCATAACATAATCTTGATGAAGTTTCTTTATACTTTTTACCTGGTATCTTATCTTTCAGTGTATCTTTTAAATTATAAGAAGTTTGAAAGTGACATCATTAGAAATATTTAATCTATCTCTGTTTCTAATACTTAGATTACAATACATGTTTACAATCAAAACTATAATTCAATTATTCTATAGATATGTCAAAAAAATCATCAATTATATGTCCTTGACGGAACCAATATATCAAAGTAGGCCAAGAATTTAATACATTACGTAAAAATATAAGAACTGTTTGCATAGGATTTTCCGGCAAAAAATATGATATCAAGTAATATGAAGGCAATATTAGAAATTGAAAACGGCAAGTAGGGACTTATCAATCTATTCAGTATTTACTTACAGCCAACCCAAGAATTATTATATAAAATACCCTAATAATTAGGGAAAAATTTTTAGAAACATAATCGGTTATAAGAAGTATAACATGCTATTACCGAATCTTATGGCAAACATATCTATTTATTATTAAATATTGTTAGTAACTAAGTAACGATATTTATTATTATTATTTGTTTAATTATTTATTTATGTACTATCAAATTTACAAAAGAAAACTAAACATATACAAAGAAAAAAACATGTACTTATGAGAATGTATGTACTTATGAGAATGTATTATTTAAGATAGCTTTCCATCTACCCTCCAATGTAAAATAATAACATTATAAATAAGCGGTCTGGCACGTTAAATGAAAAATAAAAATTGTCTTTAAGATAATTTAAAATTTTAATATGTAAATTATATAAACTACATCAAATATATACATAACATAATTGTGTATATAATAATATTTACACACATACATACCTACATATGTACATACACACATATTTACATACATACTTCATACCTGCATATTGTGGAATAATTAAAGTTTAATGAACGTCTCGAAGTTTAACATACATATTATGTACTAATTTAAGAAATGTTTGAAAGTGAAGCATATCTTTTCGTAAAGTTACCTAATAACTTTGTACCTATTAACTTTGCTTGTATTTATTCGCTATCATATAACTAATACTTTTTATTTTAACCACTTTATCATATTTCATTATTACAGGATGTATATCTGTTGTGGACAACAACATAATAATAATAATAATAATAATATACTTTATTGCAACCACATAAATCACAAAAACAATATAAAAACAAATAACAGTACATATAAAAAACGTTATGGGTATACAATAAGGCGGTCTTATCGCTATGTAGCGATCTCTTCCAGACAACCTTATACTGGTAGGAATAAGGTGAAATATAAAGAGAAAAGTGGTGCATAATAATACATACAAAATATATACACGTACATAAACCTAAATGATGCATTACATACCTATAACAAATCCTAAATTAATATATATATATATACATATACATACATATATATATATATATATATATATATATATATATATATATACATATATATATATATATATAGAATTTAGAACATAGTATTTATTAGTACATTTTAGCTAAATTGATAGTTTTATATCATTTTTGTGTAGGTACATGATATTGCTATTAAAAGGCCCAAAACATATAAAGCAAATATTATAATCATAATAATAATAGTAATACAGGACAAAATACACACATTGATCTAACCCCTAAGTAAGTAAATTATTTGCTTGTGTTAAGGGTGTTAGACAACGATACTAATACATAGAAATACACGTATAAAATTTGACTATATTTTTAATAAACGACCAAACCCAGAAATACAGACATCTATGTTCATCACATACATGCCTGTCCCTTTCGGGAATCGAACCCGAGCCCCATCGCGTCGCTATACGTTAGGCGTCTGCGCCAACCACTCGACCAACGAGGCGGTAAATATATATTCTGGTATGTTTCAAATACAATTAAATAGGTATTATACAAGGACGGTGCACCTTAACTCAATTCGGAAATAATTATCTGTTCTACGAAAGATACTTTTTTATCAGCAACTACACTAATGTTGTCGAAAGCAAGGCTTTATTATATATTTTTAAGGTACTTTCTACTACTTGCAAGAATTCTAGTGTGAGTGAGTAACACACATTACAATCTATGTGTTAAAAAGCCTATTGAAAAGGTCTTATCGAATTTCAAAAAAAATATTGCCGATAGGCTTTAGAGATTAGCACAGTCATACAAAATTCAAGTGACAAGAAAAACTCGACATCTTTAGTCACGCTTATTTTATTAATATTTAGCAAATAAGAAATTACCTTATTTACTTAAATATAAGCAAAGTACTATTTCATTTGATATTCTCATGAATGTTATTAATATTGTATTTGTCACATCTGATTTAGGTATAAATGGTATTTTTTCGCAATTCTCAAGGGCAGAAAACTAGAATTTCTTCAAACAAACTTTGACGAGGGATTGAAGTTAGTTGAATTGTTAACACGCATGAAAATACTGTTCTGAAGGTCGTACCTTCAATTATATTTACGACTGTTTCAGATTTACTGTACCGGAAATAATACTGAAATAACTTTGGTTATGTATAATAATAATAACATTTCATATTAAAAGATAAGGTTAGTGTATATCGAATAATAATTCTAGGTTTATTATTTTTAGAAAATTATTATTATGTTTCAATTCTATAAATGTCATTACTCTACCAAGGATGTACTATGTATATAGTGAAAGAGCATATCCTGGAAATGTTAAAAATGAGAGCTACTGGTAACACCCGTAAATAGAATTGGTAGAAATAGTAACTTTGTAAATACTACACTACTATTTCTAACAATTTATACAAAAAAATGTAAGGTCTAAATCTACTGAACCCTAAAAGCAACATAGTCCCTAGTCTTTTAGTTCAACTTCATAGATTAACTAATATATGAAGATTTTTTTTATTTTAAACGGTAGGATGTTAAATATTACAATATTATAATTACGTCCTACGCTTGCGTAATATTTATAATTAACTATGCACATTTTTTACTTACAATATGGATATATCATATAGATATTAAATTGTCGAGGTCAAATCGTTTAACAATTTAATAAATGTTTATTTCACCAAAAATTTGGATAAGGATAAGTGTTAAGATTCAGATTAAAAAGAAATATTTAAAAGATGAGAAAGACAATACAAATGACAAAATTAAATTAAATGTTTTTTTTTTAAGAATGTTAAGAACGTATCCTTATATAAATAGCTCCGGTCGAGTTAAGAATTTGCATTTATTTGTTCCTATTTAATTTTATCATCTTTCTTACAAATATAATAAAAGCTATGTACCTACATAGTTTTTATTATATAATAAATCAGTATCTTATAAAGTATATTCAACTTACGTGTAATTAATTTATAAAGTAAAATATATATTATATAAATTCTGTTACAAATGAGATAATTTTTTAGGATTCCAAAAAACCTTATCTTATTAAATAATCATATATCAGCAGCACTCTTGTTAAGCTTATTTAAATTTTAAATAAATGTGGAATGTAAACAAGGAACGAAAAGACCCCTAATAGATGTCACTTTAAAAAAAAAACGAATAAAGATAAAGACGATCATATATAGAACGCATTGCATTCACGATACGGTAGCTGAATTGGTAGAACGACGGGACGATTTTCTAGAGGTCGCGGGTTGTAATCCCTGCCATTCTATATTTATGTATAATATGATCATATACATAGTATACAGCCACAGGTATGTTATAATATATAAATCAAGTTGGACAACAATGCCGCTAACGATTTACAACTTCGAGACGTGTCCTAAATTCCACTTAGAATCTTGTGAAATGAAGTCATGTCGAACCAGCCTATTACAGCACATCATTGAATATAACAAATATGGTATTTTAAATGTAAATAATAATGATATAGTTAACAACACAAATAGAATCATTTCTGTTGTTTCAAGTTTGATTTCTCTGTGACCTTCTGATTACATACCTACTTATATATGGTATAAATATTGAATCCATATTATGATATTATGACACCTTACAGTATTAGCTACGTCACATCAAATATTCTTTATTTTTTGTGATTCGACTTTTATCCTTATTTGATCTTATCACGCAAAATTTACTGCGTCTATGATAAAGAAATTCGTTGCTGTGGTTAATATCCCCCGGTGACGCTGTAATAGCCAACAGGGCTAACAGTATAGACATAAAAAAAAATAAAAAAAAAATAATGTGGTTAATATCTTTGTTACTATACATTTTACTTCGGAACTATTATCCTGGGAAAACAGATATTTTCTTGATACTTGGGTTATTACAAGAGACCTCTGACGTTTGAAATCACAGGTAACTAGTTATGTATTAATTTTCCTACAAAGCTATCTGTTGAGTTTTTACGTAGTTATAGACATAGTGTTTATAAGAACAAAAATTATATTGTTTGAATATTTTCTTTACTTGTTAGAAATCACATTTCTATAACAAATGACAAAAAATAATATGTTGATGGAATATTTTTAAATTCCCAAATAATATTGAATCCAGGAATAACATATACTTCATATTAGATGTATGGATAGTGTTTCCTTATATGTCCTCGCAAATAAATCCAAACTTATTTCGCTGAGTAGATATTAGTTATCTGCAAAACTTAAGTTTAATATTTTTTTTCAATAAAATAGATAAATGTAGTTAAAGCTATTAAGTATTTTAACAGAACCATGGTTCCGATGGCACTATATGAAATTAAAATGATATTAGTATGTACAAATCACCAGCATTAAACTGTCATCAAACGTTTTATCAAACATAAAAACTTTCTGTCAAATTCCAATAAATATATATCATTTCGATATATAAAAGCAATCACATATTTCAATTCACCGCCCTGTTGGTCGAGTGGTTAGCGCAGACGCCTAACGTAAAGCAACACAATAGGGCTCGGGTTCGATTCCCGACAAGGACATACATGTATGCGATGAGCATAGAAGTCTATATTTCTGGGTTTGGTCGTTTATTAAATATATTCTCAGTATTTATAATGTGTATTTATATGTATATGGTATCGTTGTCTAACACTCTTAACACAAGCAAATAATTTGCTTGCTTAGGGCTTAGATCAATGTGTGTAACTTGTCCCGTATTATTATTATTATTCCGACCTTTCCACATATATATGAGTAAAGTTTTTATTTTTAATCACACACGTAGATATAAAAATAAAAAATATATTTTATGTACTTATTTGTCACAACTTTAGAAATCTACCGTTAATAGATACTTAGATTTCCTTCTACGTGGAACTGATAATCGATAATTTAAATCTTGAAAGTAAAATTAAATTACTGACCAACTAAATGTTTTGGAGCTCTTATGCTGAGAGAAAACAGAAGAAGCTTAATGGCCACGCCGTTCTTAATGGAAAATATATTTATTGGAGTAATGGCCGCGATACAAAAATAAGAGTACAAATACGATGAATAAAATTTCATGTAATAAAAAGAAGGTAAAAAATCATCATATGTATATATTTTTTATATCTGTAACTCATTATTCATAAAATCCTATTGTAAATCTTACATGGAATCCACATTGCATGTGCCACATCCATTTTTTATCTATCCATGTTTTAGAATCGTCGACAATCAATAATAAATAATACACTAGAAGATTACCGTTTCATTTTGCAATGGCTTATGACATACTATTACGACGTTCCATCATATGTGTACGTAGATTTATATATTCCATCGTACGATATACTTTTGCTATATGATTGAAATAGTCTAGTAAATATACTAACATAAAAATTTATATGACTTATTATCTAATAAGTTAAATCTTATATAGTAAGATTTATTGGATCTTATATAGTAATGACTTAGATAGTAAGAAAAATTAAAGGTAAAATAAATATAAATGTTTTGAAATTATCTATAAAAATGTAAACTTTACTTTTATTATAATAAAATATAAAATGATAAATAATCATTAAAACAACAGAGGTCGCGTCGAATCCCTATTTAGTATTTAGTTGGAAAGTATTTTTTTTTATAACAACATTGACTGTCGAAAAAAAATACCGGCTATGTTTTATTGGTCGATGAAATATGCATTCGAAATATAATGACATATAGATATTTTTTTCAGTTTATATGATACGACTGTTTGTTTGTTTGTCTGTTTGAAAAGGTTAAAAGATTGATCAATTTAGTGTGGGAAACACTACTCTTCGGTTTACTGGTATCTAACTCAGGGGGTCTGTAATTAATTACAGTTTAAATTACTTTCAACATCACTAACTCGTAAATTAAGTGATAGCCGTCTGCCCTTTAAATCCGTTAAGGTCGTATCAGTCAAGATTTAATTTAGTATCCTGCCCTATCATATGGTAAATGGAACGACTAATCCAGAGGCCAGGTTCTCGGGGCGTGATAGCGGTAAAGGAAGATAGCTTATATAAATATTTATTTCATAAATAGCAAAGGAAAAAAACATCTAGTTACTTTAAAAAAAGTGTCAACGAGACGCTTTAATTGGATTTTGCTTCATCCAAAAACTAGCCTCGGGCCGGCACTTCTACCATCTCACTCTACCATCTCATTCTATTTCACCGGATCTCAAAACATGATAACCAATTTAAATTCTTAGGAATATATAGAATTTCAAGCAATTGCACTACAGTGCACAAATAATAATACTTCCGTCCAAAGTAACAATATAATATAATAATATTAAAAAAAATTGCTCTTACAATGCTCTAAAGTTACAGAAAATATTTAATACAAAACTAAAAAACATGCCAAATTAGCTTAAGATAATTATTAATCCTGGGGATCCTAATCGGGATAATGAGGTTAATTTACTATGTCCTTGATATGTGTAGAAAGTTTGAACAAAATCGGTCCGTGGGAAATGAGAAAAATCGCATTTAAAGAAGTCGGTTACAAGCAAACATACATGTGAAACTATTTAAAGCGTGTTAAAAAGAACATAGTTAATAATTATGACACATATACTAATGAGTCTGAGGGCCTGATGTCAGTACTTGGAACCCTGTTCGACAGATCATCAGGCCTCAGGGTCGCAGTAAATATCTTGTATCAATTTAAAGCAATATACACATTAAGACCAACAGTTCTCAATGACTTTGAACTGAATCATTGAAAGCCAATCGATGTTCCTCAGTGCTCGTCTATACTAGTCGACAAGTAAAGTCCATTTGAAGTGTACATTCATACATACATATACCTACTACATGTTATTTATCTCTTCTTTAGATTTATTTGTATTAAATATATAAAAAGTGAAGAAAGGCATTCTTATGCAGTTCTTATTTTTAATAACTTCCTAGCTCTGATCATAAAACTTGGATGAACAAAAATAAAATAAAAACATTCTGGATATCTAAAGTGTTACGTCCTTGCTAAGAAAGTATCACAAAAAATAGACTTGCCTCTAGTCTTAATTTGGATGAAAAAAAAGCAATTTTTAACTTTCTTCGCATCAAGCAACTTGATACGTAAGAAAATTAAGAATTTTGTTGGAGAATTAAAAAAGTTTTATTAGGACTTTTACTACTGTTTTTTAAAATACGCGGAGCAATATAAAACTTTTACTTAAGTTCCTCTGAGATTTTGCATTTTTTTAGGGTTCCGCACCACGAAACGTACGTACCTACAGTATAGTTCCCGTTGATATGTTGTACTAAGTAACGTTTTATAACACAGATGCAGAAAAAATTGCGAAAACTGCAACTTTTTCGTCACATACCAAATACCATTCCGCTTTCTTCACGATCCTGTAGAAGTAAATTGATATTCATATCAAATACTTAGGTCTATAAAACCTTCAAGCTATAACAAAATCAAACTGCTATGTTAAGGCAATCAAAAGAAACAACAATTTAAGGGCATATTTTCAAACTCGGAACTACTCGCAAGGGAATCCAAACCTAAAACGTAGGAATTTCCAGTCGACCTAGAATCTAAAAAATTGGCATGAAGCAATCTTTTATAGCACATATAAAAGAAAAACGCAATAACCTTAAACTTTAAGCTACATCATATTTTTTTTAATTACCATAACTATGACTCGACTGTCGTGATGGGTTAACTTTTACAAATATACTTAAAGGTTCACATATACAGAATCCTTGGTGCCCGAGTCCGATTCGCACTTGGTCGGATTTTTCTTAAAATATAAAAAATGTTTGCTTTTAAATAAAACTATAAAAACAAATGAGACTGCATCTTTTTGAAACATAATCTTAACTAAAGCTATCCAATTACTTAGAGGCATCGTTGTAAGTAGGTACATATTTTATCTAGGTTATACAATCATTATTAAATTAAACTGTAACAACCTTGTATGAGTGAACATCATTTTTAAGGAAATAAATACAAAGCAAACTATATTTTTGGTTATAAGGGTTTAATATAATTTTCCGTACCTGGAGTACCTAATTAGTTTTGTTGCATTTACCGTGAAGTTGAAGGATGTTGATGTCAAAGAATATTGCTTTGTCGGCGGCTAGCGTCATTGTAACACAACAGCACTTCAATACTGAGCGCAATAATAACAGACCCGTCTCATTATATTATCTAACAAGACCTTAATTTGTTGAAATGAAATTTTATCTACATCTAAATTAATATATGTTTACGTTATAACAGTTATTCTTAACATATGCAAAATGTTTTTAAAACTAACAACTGTCACAAAAAGTATTATAACAATGAACGCGTCTAGCTCGGTTTTTAAAAAATTGTACGTATTCCTTGTTTTAAAAAGGTGTTTCGTGAATATTCGTTACTTTAAATTGAGATTGTGCTGTTTTAAAAAGTGATATATAACATGTATATATCAGAATGTCTAAACATTGTGTTAGTACAATATTTAAACAAATCTATTTTTACATGGTTTTATTGTATCTTTCAAACTCTTTACAATTGGTGTGTTTGGGGATAGCTTCCCTATCCAAGAGATTATCGCTATGTTCGTGAAAAAAAGTCAAACAATAGCAGTCCCTTTACCCAGAAATAGACAAATAGATCCAGGTAAAAATTCTAAATCACACTTACGAAATTTTTTAAAATTTTTGGCCATATACAGAATAGATTGATATTTATTCGGGTGTCCGTTTCTCCGCGTTAAACCAGTGACGGGAGCTGGATAAAATTCCTTGCTATTGTACGGTAATAAGGCTTATGTCGTGACCTTGACCTCCCAGTGCATCTACCTCTATCGATGGCTATCGGCATTTGGCACTAAGTGCATGTCAGAAGTCTCAACACCAACGACGAAGAACATTTTGACACCTTTTTGATTATTTTTTTCTTATGGTCTTACGATGATTTTTTTTTTTGGTCTAACAGAAGAACCATAAATTCTAAAATAATTACTACTCAATTTATAGTCAATTTATATTAAGTGTAAAATTATTGTTTAATACCATACCCACCTAAATTATATTGTCTCTTTTGTTATTTACGTATTAGTATTAATAGTTTATATTTAACTGTTTCTCATTTGTGTTTTCGTGTATTTATATTAGTTAAATACCTACTGATTTTAATTTCTAGGTGCGATAACTTGTATTAGTATAGACATTTTAGGTATTTTTTTATATAATCTAAGAAGGCTGTCAAAAGTCGAAATTAGAAAACAGATTTTATTTATTTAGAATATTATGGTCAGAAGTGTCTATTACCTATTTCTGTAAAATCTCAAATTTGAATGGATTTAACAATATAAATGCAAAAAAAAACTACAATATGTCTTGGCCAACATTCATAAAAATTACACATTTAAAAGATCTCAACGCGACCGGTAAATATTTACCTAATTCTTGATTCATTCTTTTAGAACCCATTGTTACAACATTCAATAATAATATAAAAAAAAAACATTACACAAAACATATTTTTTACATTTTATCGTCCTGAATCGCGCTATTGAAGTTTTTACGATCCCTGAGTATATATAGAACTCGTTGAATTATGCAATAGGGGAGGACCGTCTCTACGTAGTAAGCCGGTCTGCGACTGTGCCGGTCTAAACGGTCGCATCATTCAGATGACTGTTCGATCTTGTATAACAGTAATTCAATGAGCGACAATGTAAATCATATAGCTGACAAACGATGAAAGTAAACAGATAAAAACGGTTTAAGGGGTAATCCAGTTTGCCTGATAGCCAGCCACCCCTATCGTAGAGAATTTGCCCTCCCTTTTTGATCGGAAAAAATATTTAGATTTTGTTAGTAACTAATATTTTTAGATTTTTTTATTTATAAAGCTAAGTTTGCATATGTTTTAAAATTAAGAACAAGTTATATTCGGTTACGTTTAAAAAATAGTTTTATCATGATTTTAATATTAACTATTAGCTTGACATTTTTATATTTTAAATAAATATAGAATGCGAACTCTGGGAAACCGTCCCGGTTGCGGGTTCGAATCCTTGCCCGTATCGATTAATTTTGCGAGCTATATTTATTTAAAATTGAAATGAGCTTAATAACCATTGTGCATGATCATAGATAATTTTAATGATATTATCTTTATTTTTTAATTTAATTGATTTAACATTAATTTTGCCATTTAAAATGTATGCTGCAAAACTATGCCTCATATAAAAGATTTATATATATATAGGTATATATTAAAAACAGCTACAGGTATATAAACGGATTAATTAAAACTGTCTCAAGTTCAACCGAACAGTTAACAATATCAAATGTGACTGAGCAAAAATACACATGCATATAATTGTCTGACAATATTATTAATAATTATTGAATTAGTGCAGATTTATTTATTTAATATTTCTACAAACAAGATATTGTAATTAAAATACCAATATTATTGTGTAATTTACATAGAACAGCTGATCGTATCAACACTAAACTTTGACTATATCAGGACAATAATTAATACATAATTTAATAGTTATTGACTATAATTATAATTAACTGCTATTAATAACAAGTTATAATTTAAAATAAGCACAGTAGTAATAAAGAGTATCTATTATACATTGTTATGTATATAACACATTCAAATTTCAATATAACATTATAATAATTTTTTACTCACATTTCACATTTATATTACTTGTACTTATTGCAAAACACTTTATATATGTATATATATATATATTGCATTTCTTAAATGTTGGTACATATAAGCCTCATCTAAGAAAATAATGAATCTGTACTTACAATTCATCCAAGTCACTTGGATTCGTTAGAAGAGTAAAAAGAAAGAAAAGATGTAAAAAAATAATATTGTACTGATTTAATTAAGTCATAGTATAACAACGTAACCTACATTATTTTTATTATATGTATATAATTTTAGTCTAGTATTAAGATGGTGACAATTTTTATAAATCTACCCTCTTTTTAATTATTATTAAAACCAAATAAGTCTTTTCAAAGGTGTCACTATTCTAATCGAAACATTATAAAATTAGTTTTCACTGGATATAAATAATAATTTAGATACTGAATAACTTACCTAAATACGTGTGATTTAATGAGTTTTGTTAATTTCTGTAATAATTCCAAAGAAATAAATTATAAATAGAATATTTTTATACAAAAACCTGCATCACGTTATCATTGTTTTCTATAAGTTATATTTAATAAAACATAATAATTATTTTATACTTCTTAATAAACTACTTTGTTGTCTAGTTCCGCTTGGTGAAGTAACAACAATATTTGTATTTAAATTGAAAGGTCCCGGGTTCGATACCCGGTGAGACAAGTTTTGTATAGCTTCTGTGTTTTAATGAAATTTTGCTATTCTATATGCACGAAAATATATCAAACTTAAAAAATATATTTTTAATCAAACAAATAAAAACAATCAAACAAAGTGTTTAAAAAGTGCTTAAGAACACTAAAATCCAGTTTCACACTATTTTCCAGCGTTATATAACTTTATTGATTACTACCTAAAAGTTATAGACCTTGATAGTTTACCTAAACTACTAATATCAACAAAACCAGCTGAAACTAGATATACGACAGTATATTTTAATGAAACCCTAAACTTTTGATATAAATACAAGTACGTGAAGAGCAAGTTATTTCACTGATATTAAAACTTTGGCCCGGGACAATATATTCCAGGGATTATCTTTAAACCTTGGTTAATATCGTGGATTTGAAATAATCATTACGTCAAAGTAACTACATTTTTTACTATTTTATTTTTTTAATTAAACTTATAAACTATTGTTTCAGAGAAATGTTTTTTTCGCATATGGTATGACTATAAGCAAGTTGACAAGCTATGTATATCAAATATGAATCACAGGCAGTTAAAAATGTTAATACCCATTTGCGACTACATAAAAAACCCTGTCATATTGTTTCGTCATAAACGTTATCGAATTGGTTTTTGTTCATGTTATTTATAATTGACATATCTCTAGTGAATAAACAGGCAACAATCAGAAGAAACATTGCAATTTATAATTTTTGTAAGAAAACGGTTTTTGCAAAGAAAATTTTTTGATTAGAATTTGTGTTATTATGAACGTAGTAATAATAAAAAGTTAAATGTTTGTACAGCGATATTGTCTAGCTATATAAAAAATATATATCTTAAACTAAGATGTTGTTAAGTAATATGAAAAAAAAATATAAGCTAAATGATCGCAAAATCCGTTGCCATAATAAGGAGCTTTTAATTTTAAATAATAAAATGATTTAATAAAATCTTCCAGTTCCAGACAAAGTTTCATTCTCTTACGATATTAAAAAATAATACGAACCATACGGAATTCTGGACCGTAAATGAGTAAAAGGAGTCATGACTTCTACGTCAGTGGTGTTGGGTGCTGAGCACCTCACTTTCCTCATCAAACAGCGATTTGCCCTCCGATGCTATCCATACCATATGGTACTTCATGCCAAACCAATATTTAATGTGATATAATCACACTTCCTGCGTAGAAACGGACTCCCACGCATTTCACAGACGAAAGTTCTGATATACCAAAAATATTATAAAACTTCGATACTGTGATTCAGAAATCATAGAAAAAAAAATATTTTTGAGTGACGTCACGAAGGGATGATCGCAGGTAGTCGCAAAACAATATTTTTTTGTTAACAATAGTGGTAATATCTCAGAAGTAAGAGCTTTGAATGACCCCGTATTTGCAGCATCCTTGTGTAGAGTAATGAAAAATTATTCCAATTCCAATTGTTTCAATTATTATTCAACTTTTATGAAATTTAAGACAGTTATTAAATGTTCACAAATATATTTAGTGTATAAACAAAACATTATATTTATTATTGTTACGCCTAAATATTATTTAGGTACGTCCCTATACGAGTGTTCGTTAAAAACATTGAGTGTTCAAAATAAAATTGTACCTTAAATAAATAGTTTCGTAACAGTTTATAATACCAGACCGTCCAAACTCCAAGCAAACGGCCCCAAGTGTCAAACTGAAGTAGATTTCTAGTAAATCGAGTAGGCGTTTGGACACTTGATTTCTAAAGTTCTAAGTCAACATTGCAGTCAATTATTAATAGAGTCAACACTTATCTCTCCAAGTCTTCCACAGCTTACTTAATTGACAAACTATATTAATTTAACTATATATACACTTAAATCATTCATAAGCACGTATAAACTACAGTATAAATATTGAAGTTAAACAACAAAATTAATATAATAATAATTCAGTTTAATTTATTTATTTGTTTCAGGTCGGTTTACAAAGAGTGAAAGTAACTACGTGTTGAAAAGAGGTTTAAAGTATTTTAAAGTCAGTGTCATGTGATCATCCAAAATGTTAAAGATACAGATGTTAGAATCAATTGTCAGTAATGACGCTGAAGAAACCCAGGAGCCGCAACAAAATGGGTATGTATCTACCAATAATGTTTACTACAAACGATTCAATTTATAAGGTATTACGAAACTTATGAAATAAGGCGAACGAACAGTAGGTACTAATTTACCTAATGATATAGTTAATTAAATTTCTGATACGGAGTTACCAAAATTTTACTGATTCTTTGATCTATCATCCTCAGGTATTTAACATCTCATACACATTAAGAATTCAAAAATCCTATTTCTGTGACTATGCACGATTTTATGATTATTCTGAGACTTACGGAGTCTTGTATTTAGCGAGGTGTTGGTTTTTTTTTACATCAAATTACGATTATTGTGAGATATTTCGAACGCATTTAAAAGGTGTCAACTGTCAAAACTATCCCCATAAATAATTCATTTTTTTTATTACAAATGTCTGTGACATATTATCCTACAAATAAAAAAAAAAAAACATATGTAACAAATGTTCCATAAAGAAGGCTTCAAAATTATTTTAATATACTTAATAAACTCTTAATGAGTATTAAGCAACTTATTCAATTTACTAGATTTTATTCCTCAAAAATACTCGTTAATATCCAATTACAGTAAGACCTTCCATAGCTGAAATACCTTTTCAAGTTAGTCTTTATTTAGGTCCAAATAAAGCTATTTGTATTTACTGGCCCCAAGGCGGTACTGATGAATAAAAATAAAAGAATATATAAAACGAAAAGCGGACTAAATTCGTAAGGAAGTGTATCTCGATTCTGCTCACCTACATTCTATTACCTATACATTTAGTATTGATTTTCCGCTGACCTGCTCGGCGTTCCCGGTACCCAGATATCATTTTCTTAAAATAACTTTGAACACATTACAGGTATTTACAATTTATTATACAGAATTATAGGGTGAGATGAGTTACATTATATCCCATATATTATGACATCTGTCTCAATTATAGCAGTTAAATTCTTTCCAATCCTTTATTTTACTTTTGACAGCTAAAGTAATGATGTCCAAATTTAATTTATGTATCGATTTCTCAAAAAAAAATATTTACATAAAAGTTTTAGTCGGTTTATCATACTAATATTGCTTTTTGGCCCAACGTTTTGCATGGCTTTATAGAAATTAACAGGCGTCAAATGTTGGTGACGAATATTGTCTATACACGAGATAGAGACCACCAACCAACAAAAGAACTGCCATATTATGTCAATTGACCATTTCTCAATTAAGACAAAAATGTTGATAATAAAGTGTAGCACACAAACAAACGTACATAATAACAAATACCTTTGGTTATTACTCCACTACTGGAGAATCGCAATATCTGTTTAGTTTACCTCCATTATTTCTAATGTAGAATATGGCCATAAAAAGATCGTAAACCTTACCAGAAAGAAAACAAGACGATTTCGAGAATAAAAACATTTAGAAAATATATATAATACAAATCATCAGGCTTATAAAAAATGTTATAAAAATAAAGTCATTAAAAATGTTATTTGTTATATAACCTACTGAAATGTTATATAACAAAACTTGTTGTAATGTTGTAAATAAAAGTAGATTACCATTAGCTATCTATTTTATTACAAGAGAGCGTCTTTAGTACTACGTGGGAAGAAGTATTCCCAGTCCTGATGTCGCCGTCTTACTAGCAAAACAAATAAACGAACAACTGTTTTATGATTTTCCTGGCACGACACAAAATCTGTGATAGGTCACACACTTTCTTGTTATAAGAAAATTTGATTAATTTACAATATAATCTTCTTAATATATATAAATTACGTGTCACGTTGTTTGTCCGCGATGGACTCCTAAACTACTTAACCGATTTTAATCAAATTTGCACACCGTGTGCAGTTTGATCCAACTTGAAATATAGGATTACTTACATCTTAATTTTAATTCGCAATATTATTTTATTGCAATTTATTTCTTTACAAATATCTGTGAATCCAAACAAGTTTAACAGATGGCGTTGTATCTGTCGACTGGATTGAGTTAGTGTTCAACAGATGGCGTAATGTTAAAAGTACAAATGTTTCATATACAATTTAACCTCATAACCAACATGCGATGCTGAGAATTAATTATGAGTTAATTTTTAGTGTTAATATATCCCGCCACGTATTACTTAGACTGAAGTATATATAAACTCATAATTAACATAATACAGTCAAATTATACCTGCTTCTTCGTTGAATCTATTTATGGTACCAAAAATATTGTGCACCGATTAGTGCAAAATTAAATTACTAATAATTTAAAATAACAAATATTATTTTCAAAAATTTAAAACTATCTGCCCTACATACCTTATTTAAAAATTAGTAGTGTACTCACTTGTTACTATCTCAAATATAATAATAATAATTAAAATTAAATACCTCAACTGTACGATAATTTTGATAAAGTGTTCAAAGACCTCCTTCAAATCCCAATCCGGTGAAATTTTAGACCGACTTTAACGTTTTCGTCTTCTTTGGTAAATAATAATTTCATTGTTGCAACCACCCTGTTGGTCAAGTAGTGGAGCGCAGACGCCTAACATATAGCGGTATAGTATCGTATAGTATAGCGTGATGTAGCCAAAAAAATAGAAATACTCGAACCGAATATATTCGGCATCAAAACCGAATAGTTTGGCCGAATACCAAATATTCGGCGCATCACTAATAATTATTATATTACTGTATCAAGGGTTAGGTAATGATTGTAGAAAATCAGTCATAGGGTTGCCATGTTCTTAACAAATTGCATCTATTTAAAAAAATATAGCGGTCCACATCATTATTTCTAACCTCCCACCCAAAAACAGGGGTATTATAAGTTTGACCTGTAGATTTGTGTATCTGTGTGTCTGTCTGTAGATACGTAGTGGCCAAATATGTAAACGAATTTGAATGCGGTTTTTTTTAATCGAAAGCTTGGTTTGTCGAGATGTTTAATCGAAATAGAAGCAGTCGTCCCCAAAATGTTATTGGTGCTGGCGAAAGGTTTTTATACAATATTGATAGTAAAAACCTAAACAGGGGAAATTATGTATTCGTAGGTTCATTTAGTACAACATAGAAAAAAGTGAAATAATTAAAAAAAACAGAAAAAAAAACTCCCGATACTAGATGATGTCTAAAAAGGAAAATAATATTATTATGTACTTATTGAAGTCGTTACGTCGGGGGACCTTTGTACTTACGTTGATGAGTGTCTATTTTACAAAATTTTCGGAGCTAAGGAATGAGGTCTTTGACTATACGATATTATCAAAATATTGTTATTTCGTTATTGGCCTTGATAAATTTACTTGCATTTTGAATTTTTCCTTTACTTAGTGGTCGGGGGTTTTTTAAAATTTTATTTTATTTTTTCTAATACCGTGACTTCTTAAATAGTTTACTACAATGTAATAGGTATATCCAAAACCTTAGCAACCACAGCAACGCGTGACCGGATCTGCTAGTCTTAATCTTAATATATATAAATTACGTGTCACGTTGTTTGTCCGCGATGGATTCCTAAACTACTTAACCAATTTTAATCAAATTTGCACGCTGTGTGCAGTTTGGTCCAACTTAAAACATAGGATAACTTACATCTCAATTTTAAGTCGCAACATTATTTTATTGCAAAATATTTGTTTACAATTATCTGTTAGATCTAAACAAGTCTAACAGATGGCGTTGTATCTGTTGACTGGATTGAATTAGTGTTCAACAGATGGCGTAATGTTAAAAATACAAACAATTCATATACTTACAATTTAACATCATAACCGCCACGCGATGCTGAGACTAAATTGTAAGTAAATTAATGTAGCCGGCCTTGTGTTAACCAAAAATATTTTGCACCGATTAGTGCATAATTTAATAAAAATTAAAATTAAAATTAAATAAATAATTAAAAATAATAAATATTATTGTTATAAAATGTAAAATATCTGCCCTACCTACCTCATTTATAAATTTCTAATGTACATTTGTTACTATCTTAAAAAAACAAAATAATAAAATTTAAAATTTAAAATTAATTATTTTGCCTAATATGTACGATAATTTTGATCAATCGTGTTCAAATACCTTCCCCTTCAAATCCACATCCCGTGGATTCTTACACTTGCTTTTACGTTTTAGTCTTTTTTAGTTAATAATAATTTCAGTGTTTCAACGTCCCCGTTGGTCAAGTCACGAATGGTGGAGCGCAGACACCTAATGTATAGCGGCGTAATGGGGCTTGGGTTCGATTCCCGACGGGGACAGGCATGTGATGAGCATAGAGGTCTGTATTTCTGGGTTTGGTCGTTTATAATGTGTTTTGCTATGTATTTGTATCGTAGTCACCCTTAACATAAGCAAATAATATGCTTTCTTTAAGGGGCTAGATGAATGTGTTAAATTTTTCCTGATACTATTATTAAAGATGTGCCGAATAGTAATTTTGCTGAATATCCAAATACCGAATACTATTCGGCGTAACCTTTACTGAACCGAATATTCGGCCTAACTATTCGTTTTACCATTTCATTGTTTGTTTGTAATAAATAGGTTCTAACATGTACGTTACGTGTGGCTGCTGGCTAGATGAAAAATATGTTGATTTGTGGTTTAAAAATATTGGTTTTGATACCTAAAAATTAATTCTGAATAAAGTTTCAAAATAAATGTTGACTATACTGTTTATTTATAGGTTAGCAATAATATACTAAATATTGATACTTGGTATTTTTCGAAATAAACAGTTTTTAGCTTGAAATCAACATTGATTTGAAACTAACTTGAATTATATTATTAAGCTCTATTCAACACATCATTTATAAGATTTCTTTGACATATAATATAATATAAATCTAAGTTTTGTCTTTTAGTTCTTTACCATGTCGTGTAGCTAAAAACCGAACTCGAACCGAATACATTCGGCACCAAAACCGAAAAATTCGGCCAAATAATGGCGAAAAAGATTCCGAATATACCGAACATTCGGGGCATCTCTAATTATTATTATATTACTAGCTGTGCCTGCGACTTCGTACGCGTAGATTTTGATTTTGATAAAACGTACCATTTCTACTTACCAATGTATTTAAAAACTATAAATCTTAAAACTGGTAAGCAGCAATGGTAATACAATAATAGATTATTAACTTTTTTATTTGTTAACCGATTGTTAAAAGAAAACAAAATGTAAAGTGAATCCCATGACAATATATCCCTGAAAACTGCATCAAAATCGATTAATCCGTTTCTGAGATTAACTTGCACAGACATACAGACATACAGACAAATAGACAAACTGAAAAACCATTCTTTTGGGTTATCTTGATCTTATAAAGGCCCCCTATGATGTTTTTTTTAATATTTTCCACGTACAGAAATGGATCAATGACAATTTTATTATATATGTGGAATCGATAATAGATATAGATAATAGATTGTAATGAAAATCAGTCATAGAGGTCTTTTTTTTACAAATTGCATTTATGTCAAAAGACATGGCGGTCCACATCACTATTTTCTTATACCGTTACTCCTTAAATAGTTTACTACAATGTAATGTTATATCAAAAATTTTAGCAACCACAGCAACGTGTGGCCGGGTCTGCTAGTCGAATAATAAGATTTATATAATCAAACCATTTAAATATACATACAGTCACACAAACAACGATTTTTACATAACCTAATAATAATTAAAACAAAAAATATGATATTGTCCACAAATTTCTAAATAAAAATAAATAAATGTAGCTTTCATTAGTTTCAGGATATAATATTCGGACAGCTACATGTCACGCCAATTAAGCACTGAAATATTATATACAATGAAAATTGCTTCATAAAAATTACGAAAATAACGACTAAATTTAAATAAAAATATATTTTTTTAAAGTTGACAACTAAGAACAATCTAAGAAAAAACCTAATAGTATGATTATATTTAAAAAATATATACTGTTAGGACTTGTTACAGTAATACACAGTACTTGCACTTCAATGTTTAATATCCAACCATTGGTAATAGAATGGGCGAGAGAAATAATAAATACTTTACATTATATATACCTATTAAGCTCTCCCAACCAGCTATACGGTTTTCTAATCATAAAATTATATTTTTTTGTAAATATCTTGTACATTCAGCTGATAATTAAGTATGTATTATTATAGTAGGGTATAATTAAATATTGGTATCTTGTTAATGTTTTTACAACCAAAAATGAGAGGTCGATTGTCAAATTGTATACGGCAGTGGTGGTGGGCTAGCGACTAAGGAACTAGGGAAAGAGAGACACAATTTCGTTTAACTGACGTGACAGAGAGAGATGCACACATTACAAACGACATGTACATATCTCTCCGTGACGTCACATTAACTTACTATTGCTGGGAACACATAGGTATAAATGATAGTCGACAAGCCTATTCGCAAAGCATTAGGATCTTACTATAACATCTAAACAGTTGATATACTGAACAGATATGTATAGAAGAGGATAGTTTTAACCACCTATCCAGTGGCTTACTGCGTATACACGGACCCCTGAAAGCTTGCCTTCGTCGAAGTATATAGGTTTAGATATTTGAAAAACTTCAATAGCGTGATTCAGGAATGTATTGTGTTGGTTGATAACATTGTACGAGATCTTTTAAGTACATATTATTTAAGACACTATTAGTTAGTTATCTTTATTCTTTAGCTTTTGTTTTTGTTGTATTCATGGAATCTTATGCATTGAAGTGACGGTTGTATATATATTTATTGAACGAAAATATGTACGGGTGTTTTTCAGAATCAAATATGTAATAATAAATATTTTTAATATATTATGTAATTATATTTTAACAAAATTTTGACAATATAATTTTTCATGCATTCTGCGTTAATTTTGTATATACATATTATATACATATGGTATGGTGAAGTATCCAAAATAAAAGTAATTAGAATAATGTATTATATTACAAGTAACTTCGTCTAGTGTTCTTTTATTAAATTAGTTTTAATTTTTTAACTTATTCAACGTCTTTTCATAACCTACTCGCGTTTTTAGTGTTTCCGCTACTTGTATTGATGTGTTCTATCGCTGTAACATTATGAAGAAACGGTAGTGACGAATTTAAGTTCAGACCACTGTGGTATAAAATTTTCGATATTAATGAATTATGAAAATAAAAAGCCCCTAAACTTTACTTGCAGACCAATTACAAAAATCCCGGATCCTTACATATAAGAATACTGCTGAGCAAAAAGTGGGTAAAGTCGACATGACCGATGATAATCCCAATAATTTATATACTAACGTTTTTGATTTTTTGTTCCAAGAATTTAAAAATATTTTTAAGCCAAAAACTATATACTATAACAAAATACCTAAAACTTAAATTTAGTGATTGGGCTACCGTGGGATAAAAGTATATAATTTAGAGATAAGTTATATGGTTTATATGGTGAGAGGCAATGGAATCAAGATCTAGTGTTCTTGAAAAAAGTAAAGAATTTCTCTAAAATATTTAAGAACGTTTACGTACAAGCTAAGTCGATTTATAGAAGAAATAAAATCTTAAACTCAGAAAATAAAATAAAGGCTACTTGGGAAGTTTTATCTAGTGTTTCTGGAAAAACTAGGACTGCTAATGGACCTATTAAGTTAAACATTGATAATTTTGAAATAAAATGAGATTAAAACGTAGCCGCTATATTTGAGCCTTTCCTCAAAAAAGATCCTATAACTGTCACGGATTAATTAAATTGTTCACCATTTGATACAATCGTGGAATTGACGAATAAGTAAAGGTCAGTAATAAACGTATTGTTTTTAAACTTGTTACATCATATGAAATTGTAAAATCTTTTAGAAACCTAAATATGAAAAACACCCGTGATCTTTGGGGTATGTTAGTAAAATTACTTATAACTATTATAAATGATATTGCTTCATAATTATCTTTGATTTTAAATAAGTTTTGAATCCGGTACATTCCCAGTTTTAATATGAAAAATAATAAAGTAGTTCCTTTGTTCAAAAGTGGCGAGAGACTAGAAAATTATAGGCCTTTGTCTATTTTATCTACCTTAAGTAAAATCTTCGAAAAAAATAATATTAATAGTAAATAATTGTAAATCGTCTGGTTCTTACCAAAGGTGGGTGTTTTACAAGGATCTATTCTTGGCCACTTTTTATTTTAACTCTATATTAATGATTTGCCTTTTTTGTTACATGTGACATTGTACTTTTTGCTGCTACCTCGCATATTTTTAAAGTTGAGCGTAATAAAGCTAATTTTGACAAAGTAAACAGTGCTCTATCACGTGTTATCCATTGGTTCTAAATTAATAATTTAGTCTTCAAAAATAAGAAAACTAAAAACATGGAATTTACACTTCCTAATTTAAATAGTAAAAATTGTAGTTCATTCCTTAACAGTGAAGTGTTAGAACTGACTGATTCGACAACTTTTTTAGGTATTACTTTAGATAAAAAGCTTCAGTGGAACCCCCATCTCTCGACACTCGCAGACAAGCTCAGCTCAGCAGTCTTTGCAATTAAAAAAGTAAGACAATTATCACATGTTAATAAGGCTCGTTTATTTTAGTTATTTTCACAGTCTTACGGTATTTTAGAGCTAAACGGGCTATTTGTAACTTAAAAGCTAGAGACTCCCTAAAAGATGTTTTTAAATAAATCGGCATTTTACGGTTGCTTCGTACATTTTATATAACTTACCATATATACGCCAAAATTTTAATGTTTATATTAGAGACAGAGATACTATCAATACAAGAAATAAAAATAGGTTCGCAACGCTTAAATTTCGACTTCAACAAGTTTACAAATCCTTCGTGAGATTGAGGGTACGCATACATAAATAAAGTTCCACAAGATGTCTTAGATCTTCCTTAGTTTTAAATCTAAAATATATTATTAAATAAATCTTACTTTTAGTAGAGTAGTAGAGTTTTAGGTTGATCGAAATGTGTGGAACTTGGATCATGTACTCTTTTGCAGGGTTGATGTTATAATGTATAAGGCAAAAAAAAAATCAATAAAAAAGAACAACTGTTGAGTTTCTGGCCAGCTCTTCTCAGCAGAGCAGCTTGAATAAAGATATATTGAATTTTAATTTGAAAAATATTAATGATATTAAATATTAAAACATAATATATAAAAATTTACTTTGTAAAACTTTGTTAAAACTAAGCTATTATATTCTTTTAATATTGATCTAGAGAACACTAAAAAAACAATTTAGTTTAAAATAACTTAAGTACTTATGTATTAAAATTTTAAATATGTATATGTATATATATATATATATATATATATAGCATATGTAATAAATTTATATTATATATTGTTGACACTTGATTATATTCAATGCATAAGATTCCATGAATACAACAAAAACAAAAACTAAGGAATAAAGATAACTAACTAATAGTGTCTTAAATATGTACTTAAAAGATCTCTCACAATGTTATCAACGAACAGATACAGTCCCAACACAGTACATTTCTGAATCACGCTATTGAAGTTTTTCAAATATCTAAACCTATATACTTCGACAGAGGCAAGCTTTCAGGGGTCCGTGTATACGCAGTAAGCCACTGGATAGGTGGTTAAAACTATCCTCTTCTATACATATCTGTTCAGTATATCAACTGTTCAGATGTTATAGTAAGATCCTAATGCTTTGCGAATAGGCTTGTCGACTATCATTTATACCTATGTGTTCCCAGCAATAGTAAGTTAATGTGACGTCACGGAGAGATATGTACATGTTGTATGTAATATGTGCATCTCTCTCTGTCACGTCAGTTAAGCGAAATTGTGTCTCTCTTTCCCTAGTTCCTTAGTCGCTAGCTCACCACCACTGCCGTATACAATTTGACAATCGACCTCTCATTTTTGTTTGTGAAAACATTAACAAAATACCAATGTTTATTTATACCTTACATAATACATACTTAATTATCAGCTTAATGTACAAGATATTAAAGGCAAAAATTAACACCGGTTAATGAATCACAGAAGCAGTTAAAGAACAAAGTAGTAATGTTTCAAAAAATTGTAAACCTTTTCAAAGAAGCGATCACTAAGTAAGTCCTAGTACTTTCCATACAAATGTCTGTGATATTAATCAGCCAGGACTCAGTACTTCTCCTATTGAATGTGATGATCATAAGGCAGAGCCTTGCTTTTGAAGATAAATTACCAAGTGACTAAGCTGTGCAAGTTAATATTAAACCGAAGTATGGAAGTAATGGTGTCAAAGTAAATATACCTGCTGAAAAATAAAATGTAGCATTGTCACCCTTTCCTCATTCAACACACATTATTAGTATTAACAGAAAAACTATGTTTTAAAAAGAAAATTGTTTACTGAAAACACAGCTAATAGTACCTACTTCTATAGCATCTTATTCTTTTATATGTGCTGATCGTCAACAAAGTTATTTATCTGAGCCAAGTAAAGTGGAAAATTATTCAGAGGAAGAAACACTTTAAAAAAAGACGTGTGGCACTGGGAGACTGCCGCGGTAAAGCTATTGCATAGCATTTTTTGTCAACTTATCTAAATTTAATTATTTATTTATTTATGCAGTATTTTTTTTATATTGATTCAATTTACATTTTTTGATGTGGTGACCGATAAGATTTTATTTTCTTTGTAGGACTCATTTGTAGGGTTGTTGATATTTTTAAATATATCGTGTTTTCGATATATCGATATTTTTAAATATATATCGGGTTTTGGTATTTAAAAAAATATATCGTTATTTCGATATATCGGCTTTATTTAAAATAATTGTTGTTTTTTACATGCAACATGTTTTATGTTTTTTCCCTCATAAGTTAGATGAAACATTACAAACAATCCATTAGCTGCAATGGACACCATTTCGAATAGGCTTTTTATATTTTTTATTGTTTTATATTTGTGTATTAAACTAACACACTGCAAAAGTAATAAATGTTATTTGCAATAAAAAAAAATTTTCTTTGTTACAATTTTTATGGCAAGACTAGATATATTTATGTCATATATTTTTTTCTTTAACAAAAAATATATATGATTATTGAACGAAAATATGTACTGGTGTTTTCCACAATTAATTGTGTAATAATAAATATTTTTAATGTATATTATGTATTTAAGTTATTTTAAACTAAATTGTTTTCTTTTAGTGGTCATAGCTCATTCTTAAAAAAACATCCAAAATAAAAGCTTTGTTTGAACAAAGTTTTAAGATTGTCAATTTTTATATATTATTTAATAATTTTGTATATTTTTATTATTTATGGATACCAATAATATAATATTCAAATTTAAATAGATATTTTAAAATAGATATTTCATTACTTTGATTACTATTGTTATATAAAATTTTGATTGATTTGCAATAAAATAAAGAAACTCAACGATAGAAGATTAATATACTCAACATTTTTAAGTAAACATAGGTCACACAAACAACAATTCGTACAAACAATACATAAATGACCTATTTATTATTGCACTGCGATAACTGAACCTAATAAAAAAGAAAATAAAAAATATGATATTGTTATTAAATTTCTAAATAAAAATAAATAAATTTAGCTTCCGGTCATTTCAGGATATAATATTCAGACGGCTATATGTCACGCCAATTAAACAGAGAAACACAATGAATAATTACTTTAAAAGAAATATTTCAAGCAATAATAAAAAAATATCTATACATATAACAAAACTGTCACTGATTGATTTCTGTATATAGAAAATATTATTAAAAAAAACATAATGGTGGCCTTTATGAGAGCAAGAGAACCCAAAAGAATGGTTTTTAATTTTGTGAGTTTGTCTGTATGTTTCTATGTATGTATGTTTGTGCACCCTTATCTCAAAAACCGCTAAAACAATTTGAATGCAGTTTTCAGAAATATATTGTAACCGTCTGCACTTAACATTTAGTGTTTATTTAATTTAAATCTGTTATGTAATTTAAAAAAAAGCCTATTTATGTCAATCAAGTATTAGGTACCAAGCAAATCTTCTTCTATACACCTATAATAAACCTGTAGAGGAATAGGTTATAGAAATCGAATTCTTTGCATACAAAGTTGCAGGCAAACAACAGTAGCTTTTGGAGTTTAGTCATATTCACAACTTAAAACATCATTAAATTTACCTTGTAATAACCATATTACACAACGATTTTAAATTGCTAAATATAGTTGTAACAATTTTATTTCACTCATTTATGTCTTAGAGAATTTAATAATTGTATGTAAATATAATAATTCTTCTGATAGTTTGTCAAATCAATAACTCTTACTACTTTAATAACATACCAGTAATAACAATGATATAGGTATACCTAGTTCTAAATAACTCTGAATTCTTGAATCTTGTTGTAACAACAATATTTCGCACATATATTGTCAACTGTATCATGTAAGTACATAAATAATAATATCTTTATTTTACATAAATTACTATTTAATAACAATCTCATACGTAGCAATACTACAATACTATGCACATGTTATGTTTATATATTATGTGTGTTCATTATATTATGTATTATATACAAACTAAAAGTACATAGTACATAGTACCAATATATAGTACATAATTCGTAGTACGTAATATATAGTAAAAATAAAAACTGACAGATCTTTTCAATATTAACGAAATGATTTAAGTTGATACGTCGTTGAAGCCAATCCGTCTAGTAGTTCCAATACTAGCTACCGAAGTGTAAGTATCTTTAGATAACTCCACCAAGACTCGAGGTAACATCACGTTCATTATATCTTACAAAACTAGGATGCCTGTACTAGAATGGCCTAGATTTGTTCGTCAAGGAATTATAGTAACAGCTACTGAAGTATACATTTTCAGGTGGAAGTTTAAATAAAAATTATATCATATAATAAAACCTTTTAATATTGTTACTAAAAAGATTTGACAAATAAAAACAATACATGAAGAAAAACCTAATAGTATGATTATATTTTAAGAAATATAAGTTAAAGTTAAACTAGCATATCTTATAACACCAGCTGTACGTCGTATATAAAGCCAATGAAATTCTATAAACGTTTCATAAATAATGAATAATAAATTCTTTACATTATATATATATATATATATATATATATATATATATATATATATATATATATTAGGCTCTCCCAACCAGCTATACGGTTTTCAAATCATAAAATTATGATTTTGTGTAAATATCTTGTACAATAAGCTGATAATTAAGTATGTATTATGTAGGGAATAATTAAATATTGGTATCTTGTTAATGTTTTTAAAACCAAAAATGAGAGGTCGATTGTCAAATTGTATACGGCAGTGATGGTGAGCTAGCGACTAAGGAACTAGGGAAAGAGAGACACAATTTCGTTTAACTGACGTGACAGAGAGAGATGCACATATTACATTCAACATGTACATATCTCTCCGTGACGTCACATTAACTTACTATTGCTGGGAACACATATAAATGATAGTCGACAAGCCTATTCGCAAAGCATTAGGATCTTGCTATAACATCTGAGCAGTTGATATACTGAACAGATATGTATAGAAGAGGATAGTTTTAACCACCTATCCAGTGGCTTACTGCGTATACACGGACCCCTGAAAGCTTACCTTCGTCGAAGTATATAGGTTTAGATATTTAAAAAACTTCGATAGCGTGATTCAGGAATGTATTGTATTGGGACTGTATTAGTTAATAGAGCTATTAGTGAAATTGTTCGTTGATAACATTGTGGCGAGAACTCTTAAGTACATATTTAAGACACTGTTAGTTATCTTTATTCTTGAGCTTATATTATTGTTGTATATATATTTTGTTAAACCGACACTTGATTATATTCAATGCATAAGATTCAACAATGCAGAAAAACATAAGCTGAAGAATAAAGATAACTAATAAACAAATACAGTAATAAAAAATAACGAACAAATAGTCCCAACACAATAATATTCCTAAAGATCATACAAGTTAATAAAAGAAGAATTTTAAATAATCTATAATACCTACGTCACGTTAAGACGAATACTCATGGCAGGGACCTGCGAGGACTTACAGGATGCTATAGTATTCTTTTGAGATCTATCTTATGCATTTGACAAGGTCGAGGCTTTTTATATTTATTAAAATAATATTTATGTAAATATAAATCTTAGAGAAGTTGTATTGGATATAAATAGTGCTATTTCTTTTGGGTCATAAGTAAAATGGGCGTACCTCAAGGGGCAATTTTTGATCCTTTTGTTTTAGCTTAAATGTATGCTCTTCATTTTTAATGTTCACAACATATGGCTATTTTAAAGCATATTACTCATAATTTAAGACATACTTTATTGTTCATCATATAAAGCGGATATTCGTATATTGAACCTAAGTAGTAAGTAAAATAATCTTCTGTTCCTTAATTTAAATACCAATTATATGTAAAATTACGTATTGCTAATAATTCATTATAGGGTTATACTGTAGTCTGCACACAAACAAATCCCTTTAAACTTTCATAAAGCTTATCTTTTCTTTATTTGCATATATGTATGAAATGTATGTAAGAAATGTTATTATTACTCGTACCCAACAATAATTTACAGAAACTTGTAATATCGTAAAAATAACACATCCTTTTTATTTACTATATATTTGTTATTGATTTGAACATATTTATATATTATATTTATATTTGTTTACACTACCTATGTTGTCAGCAACAGGTAATACATTTTTTATGAAACATATACAATTAAAATTAGTGACTTTAAAGTTGTACTCTCTTCTTTTCTTTAACTTGCAAGATTTGGAAGTTCGATTACGTATTATATGTATTCAAAGTTATTATATCAATATTAAATTTCTATATACAAATAGTAAATACATAGATGTTACCAAAACATCTGTTCCCCTGAGAAAAAAAAACATAGTTATTTGTTAAGTGCTCCGTTGCTCCGGCGTTCTGCCGTCGGAGGACGCTAGTGTCCAAATTTCCTTAGCTTCCCTCCTGACTAACGACGCCTCGAGCCGAGGTCCGTGTCTCAATCTGAGACGCCCTCGGGACGTCGTTCCCCATGGGGGCCCATCTGGCCCCCCCCTTTTTAAGGGTGGGTCTCCTGACCCACCCATTCCCCCGGTGACGCTGTAATAGCCAACAGGGCTAACAGCATAGACAGACAAAAAAAAAAAAAATAAAAAAAAAAAATAAAAAAAAAAAAAAAAAGTTATTTGTTATAAATTCACTTTTTCTTTTTACCTGTAACAGAGGATTTTAAATCATTAGTTGTTATAGATATATTATTATTGTATATACATTGTATATATAGACAAATTACACACATTGATCTAACCCTTAAGTAAGCAAATTATTTGCTTGTGTTGAAGGTGTTATAAAACGATACAAATACATATTATAAATACTACTAATATATTCAATAAACGACCAAACCCACAAATATAGACCATCTATGCTCATCACATACAGGCCTGTCTTTGTCGGGAATCGAACTCGAGCCCCATCGAGCCGCTATACTTTAGCCGTCTGCGCTAACCACTCGACCAATGGGGCGATATACTGTACAGACAATATTACCTACGTGTGTAAATATTACATGTTCTGTCTCTGTAGTTTTCTGTTTTACATACCGTAATATTATATAATTTATATATCTAGGTTACAATAGAGCTGGAGTGTCTTTAGAAATATGATAAAAAACTCTCATTATATTATTAATAATCACCATCATCAACTTTAAATGTTTAGTAAACAGTTACTTTCTATACTAGAATGAGAACTGATAATAACAATTAAATTAATTAATTAAGGAAGTCCGTAATTTATGTCCAATATTCACAAATTAATTTAAAAATATAATTGAGGTAAATCTTCATAATGTGCCGGTTTGGTGTAAATATTTTAAATAATTGGGTGGATTTTAATAAAAACTGGATTTCAATCAATTAACCTCCACAGTTGTACTGTGATGATAACATCTCAAAATAGATAATATTGTTAAAAAGAACTGTTAAAGTAATTTGTTATTTTTTTTGCTATTCAAATAAAAATGGCCGGAGCTATTAATAAAATATAATTATTATTTTTTATTATTTAATCATTAACCCAGAGTTAATAGAAACCATTTTAATTAAAGTCAAAGAATTTAATCAATTTAATTTAGAATATACCGCAATAAAAAACATCTAATTGTATGCGACAGTGATGTTGCTAGCGACTGTGATAGATATAAGAAATTTGACCACCTCGATTAACCCACGTGAATTATACGGGTCTCTAATGTCACATTAACCTACTATGGTCAGACACAATTAAATGAAAGCCGACAAGCTAATTCGCATGCGATTTCGTTTCCATACAGCCGTGCAATTAAATATAACTGCACCGATGTATGGAAAGAGGGTAATTATTAGCAGATACTCTTTGGTTTCCTGCGGATACACGGACCCTGGAAATCATATCTTCGTCAACGTATATATTTATAAATTTTAAAAACTCCGATAGCGTGATTTAGAATTGTATTGTTTTAATAATAAGTCATTAGTGATAGTATTAAATATATAAAATGTTATTATGTACCTTAATTCCTTGGATTACATTGTTTTTTTAATTAATCATTAGGACCACATTCAAAAGAAGATAAATTCAAAGTACTCACAGTAAATATTTATAAATTTACTATTACCAAAACCCTAAAGATGGAATAATAGTCAAGAGTTTAATTATTAAGAAAAAGAAAAAAAACAAAATATGT
This sequence comes from Napeogenes sylphis, assembly GCA_959347405.1. Taxonomy (NCBI): domain Eukaryota; kingdom Metazoa; phylum Arthropoda; class Insecta; order Lepidoptera; family Nymphalidae; genus Napeogenes; species Napeogenes sylphis. The sequence continues at coordinate 5,394,763 of OY365783.1, forward strand.
ATAAATCGCATTGGCGTTACTTTAAGAATAAAAAACATATGTATATAATATAGGTATGTCGTTTTCGAATTTCGAATTGTTCCTATAGTCACGTTTCTCTCGTAGCTTGCAAAAGTATAAACGGTTTTAATTATTTCTACCCTCTTACCATCAATAACTGGAAACAAATAAGTCACTTGAAATATATCTATAATAATCAATATAACTTGTTTTTTAATATAATTAATACTATTGAAACTCGTAAATATTTAAAAAATATTTAGCAACATATTTATTTCATTTTCAAATTTGTCTTATTATCGAGTAAAATTAAACCTTTTTATATTACTTTTAATATTTGCTATATTATTGTTCCGGTGTATGTAAATAATTTCGGCATAAGTATGAAAAATCGTCTGGTACTGCTATATTCATTCATATACAGAAACAAATTAAATTACACGGAAAACATATTTTTATGTTGTACATAGTTATGTCTTTTTCATAAATAAAAGTTTTGTATACAATTACAACAATGTAACTTAGCAAGTCTAGACAACTAAGTTTTCAGAATTTTGAATCGAAGATCAAATGTTAAGAATTTTCAAACAAAAAACATTAAATTTGATATAAAGTATAAAAAATATATTAAAAAATATATTCTTAAATTTTTTGTTTATTATTGTTTTTTGAACTGGTATCAACATTAAAAAAAAATATTTTGTTACACTTTACCTAAAAGAAAAAGTGAATCGTCACTTAACATGTAGGCTACATTATGTAGATGTATCTAGCGAGATACTTTTTTTAGGGACTTTTTAACATTATAAAATGTTTTAATATAAAAATCTGTAAACAAAGCATGTGATAACTAGATTTAATTCAGGTAATTATTTTTTTAGTATTCAATCATCACAATAATAATATCAATGACTATTACTTATGATTAGAAAAAAATATAAAAATGATTGTTTTGTAAATATGTATATTATATTTTGGAATTCTTAATTAATAATATTATAATATAATATAAATTTATTTTATTAAAAAGAACTATTTTTAGTGTTAATGTCGTAAGTGCTGAATATGGCTGCCTGTCAACAGCCAGTCCTCAATGTAAGTAATTGTTTTAGAATTTAATTTAATTTTGACAAAAATACATTTTTAAATTTTGTCTAAATATTCTAAGGATATTATTTTTATTATTCTTTTTTTCATTTTTTTTGTATATAGACATAGCACTGTTCTGTATAATATAAATATTCTAATTAATATTACTTATAACATGGAAAAATAGAATAAAATTATTTATTCTAAATAATAATTAGTTCTATTAACGTTTAATTGTCTTGAATGGTTTTTTCAAAGGTTTTCCAATATCGAGGGATAATTGAGGTTTCTTACCTTCATAAAGGTATAACCTGTCAAAGGTAGAACACAATCAACCTGTCGATGAAAATATTGCTTTACAGCAAAATCTGGCACAGATATCCAGTGTGGCCAGACCCCTGATTATTACTGAATACATAGCGAATACTAGCACTATAAAAGCGGTTGAATGCCAGGTTAGTCTGGTGCAATTATTATAATATAAGTTTTGCTTGTTTCTTTGGTATTATAACGAAAATTTTCTGATATATTTTATTATTGAACGTTTCTCGGTCCTGTACTTTCAGGTTTATCTTGCATTATTAATAATCAAAACATTTATCGTCAAAGTAAGTTTTAGGTTATATTTTCTGGAGAACCCTTTTAATTTAATTGAATATCGAATATTTGTTACCAATCAACCTATTGTTTTGTTGTTTGAAGTTGAACCAATATACCTACACGGTTTGGTTTGTAAACCATACTAATATTGCAATAAAACTGTTGGGAATTTACATAAAAGTACTTATGTACATATTAAGAAATATATACTTACCAATTTGTTCTCATTAACTTACGCTAAACATTCTTTAAAGCAAACATTTTTTTAAAAATCAACCACCGTTTTATATAATAAATATATTTTTAGAGTATAGAAAATATATTGTAATTTGTACGTAACAGAATTCAAGCCTAAGTTCCCTTCATGAATAATTAAACGATGAAACCCTGTAGTTTAACTAAAACCAATAAATATTTCATTAGTGTACAGAATAACTTAAAAACTAGTTCTATTCCCCTACGCTTTAAAGTAAAGCTTATATAAAAAACAAAGTGTGTCTTTTAGTATGGATCTATATATTGAAACAGATTTTGGTTTTATGGTAACCTACGTTTTATGTAATTATTTATCTCACTTACAATAAATTTGGATAAAATAGTAGATTCGGACTTCTCAGTTGTGTGAGTTTAATACTCTAATAATCTACATCCAATTAGTCCACAGGGACACGTAAGTGTTATAAATTATTATAATTTATAAATTAAATAAAGAAGAAATATAGTTCACTCCAATATTTTCTTGACAATCTATTTTATATGCTGCCATCTATCTGTTTACATTAGAAAGAATGAAGCATAACCAATAATAGTTCCACATATTGTTGTTAGATGGCACCATTCTTCTAATGTTCCATAATACATTTATATTTTACACACTTCAAGTTTTTATTATTTATTACATACATAGAGCTATTTGTAAAACTTATTTTTTTATGATACTAGTTCTGACATAGTGTAATGGAACAGTTGAATTCATAACTTAGAAACGTTCTCCTCTAATATTGGAAATTACATATTGATCTACATTCCGAGATTGAAGTCAATCTCACATAGATTTCTACCATCACAATATACCGGCTAATTTCCCTCATCAAGAAATATGTTGTTATTTAAATATACAGCAGATACTTGCTAATATCAGGATCGGTTATTAATATCGCTCATTAATATATCTTAGTTAACGATGCTTAAGATACTAACCGGGGCTGATGTATTGAAACCTATTAACTCTTGTGATCTGTCCTTCCCTACGGTTCGCAGGAAATAGTAGCTATAAAGATTGCTTCCTACAACAAATAACTTTATCTAGCGCCTTCGTTAACATACCAGAAATATAAATATATATATATCGTACTTATACTAGCAATAAAAAATAGATTACAGTGCTAAATATTGGGTTAGAATTAGGTAAAGAGATATTTTTGTAACTTGTATACCAATATATTCATTCATTCATATATCAAGGTGTTTTCTATAATAAAAAATATAATGAGATGCATTAGATGCAGATATCTATAGGTTATCATTATTGCAAAGTATCCGAAATCTGACCTCTGACTAAAAATCTAAATTAAAACATTAAGGAACTCAAATCTATGAAAACGTTTACTTTGTATACGTTTAATAAAAGTACTTTGTATAAATACGAGCCGACTGGTCCGAGGGTAGTCCATCCTTTAAAAATAGACTGCCATGAAGTAACTATTAAATCTGTATTACTGGATTGAAAGAACACTTCTTTATTTAAAACTCTCCTTTATTTCTTTAAATTCCTCTAAGATTTAGAAGTCCACGGCGTTTCTGTCTTTCCATCATCTACTTATCGTCTGCTTCTTTTACACTCGTCAAACAAAACAAATAGCCTTAGGATTTGAAGTAATAAATTGGCCACTCTTTTGAATAGAAGGTAGTCGTGAAGGTAGTTAATGACCGTCTTCAGACAAACACCCTTACAACCCTTGCAAGGTATATGAAATACTTCAATAGACATGGCTCATTGCTTCATATCATAATATCTTAAATAACTAAGACATCTGTCTGTAATATTCGAGAAAGTTAAGCGTGACGAAATAATAAGCTCGAAATACATTAAAAAGATAATACATTTTGAAGCTTTGTTTTTATTTTTTAGTAGGAAAAGCATGATAAATAAAGGACTAATCTTAGCATAATTTAATTAAAATCAACAAATTATTAAATTAAAGCAATTTGTCTGGTTGAAATTGCACGCGTATTCAACCAGTTATCTTATAATAAGAAAGGTGTTAGGTTAATTAAGGTTTTTCGTTATCTTAATTGCATATTGCTTAATTGTAATTGCATCAAATTGTTATGATTTCTCATATAATTTTGACACTCACATTTTTAAAACTAATCTAAAAAATTGTAACATGTATTACTTTTATATTCGAATGAATCTGTCATTTGTTAATCATATAACTATGGACATAATTTTTATTCAAATTGCCTACCCATAGGACTTGATTCCTTGCCCATTCATTTGCACTTCCTTTTGCTTTAAAATTACATGACATTGAAGACTTATAAATTGTATTGACAAGACGAGTTTGACAGCAGTACAAGTAGTATACCCAGTTAAACTAGATTTCCTAACATAATAGAACATAATGTTTTGAAATAGGAAACAATAATTAATATGTTATTTTAAATCTTATCCTCTAATGAATACAGGTCATTTTAACATATCGAACGTTTAAATTAGATACTTTTTCTTTAGAATCATTCCCACCTGGAAAGCACGTGCCGGATGTCAATACAATCCTTTATAAGCTTTCAATGTTACTTTTAAATTATTGTAGAGAAATATATTATCTATCAATCTTTAAAACTATTATACCCTTGGAATATATCAATATAAATTAAATTCTTTACTATATTAATAATTAAGATAATTAAGAAATTTCAACCTTTTTTTGGTAATAATTATGTAACAAAAAAAAATACAACTGGATGTAAAACGAAGGAAGTACGGACGGCTAGTAACGGTGATTATTTTCGAACTATATTAGTACAAGCTTGTTTTCTTTATAATTTAATAAGACGCGTGCCGGACATAGACTATTGTCAATGCTCAAGTACTGTGACGATTTAAATGAACTTTTTGCTACAATAAAAATAAAGGGGCGTTAATAATGCACTCATAAAAATATTAAGGAATGTAATAATATATATGTTTGTAATGTTTCTAATATGATTACAGCTGCACTTTACCTTGGTAAAAGTTTTAAGGGTAACTACTGGAGCAAAATTTATTGACATTGAAAGCGTTAAGGGCTTGATTTAGTGTGTCTTTTTTATTGTAGTAAGAGAGACCCTTTGTTGAAACTGTAGCACCCACTTTATTTATGATAACTCACAATTTTAACGGACCATTTAGTTTTTGCTATGGGTTTTATGTTTTCAAACTTGAGACCTGATTTTAGTGTTGCGTCTTATTTTTGTTTGTTTTGACATAATGATTAAAACACTGTTCTGTTTTTAATTTTACCTTTATTTGCAAAAAATATAATATTTAAAAAGTTAAAATATTTTTGTAATCGATTAGAATAAACCTAATACTTATCCAGTACCTATACCTAAGGAAAATAAAAATTAAAAATTTTTAGGTATTGTTTTATTGTTTGTTTCATACGAATATTTTTTGCTAATGTTCAAACATTGTTTGGAAATGCTTGTACGTGAACAATAGCAGTTTATTCTGATTGCCCTAATTTATTCATTCGTATGTGGTTGTTAAACAAGAATCTCAAACAAGGTAACAAAAAAATACTCATAGCAAACCGTAAAAAGACTAACAAGATCAACGAAACAGAATTTATTCATATTTTTGCATTTATTAAACCGTTTTGTTTGATAATAAAATAATATGGATATTCATTTCAGTGATGTATTTAGTTACATCACTAGTATAAGCCTATAGTGTTTTAAATTTTTAAAATAAATTTTAAATTTGATTTATAAATAAATCGAAAAGGAAGGAATAGGTTGGCTTGGTAATGTAGAGGGATGATTATAATATAAAAAAAGAACTTCATATGAAAGTGATAAGGAATTCTGTGGAAGATGATAAAAGGAGGTGTGACTGTGTGATGATGGATGACAGAGATTAAAAACAGACGTAAGTGATATACCGATCCTACGTACCTAGATGGAAATGAAACAAGAATAAATAAAGAAAGTTACTTTAATAATATGATCCAAGGGTAGGATTAGAGTATTGAAAACAAAAAAATACACAGTAACACACATCCACATTTATATAAATACTAAAAATAAAATAACATTAAAAAAAACAAGATTGTAACGCAAGTAAAGATCAAGGGTTAGTATTATTATAATATGTTTATTATACTATTATTATTAAAAACCATGAAATACAAGATACGAAAATAGTTTGCGGTTAAATTGTAACACGAAGCCGAGACAAAGCTATGTTTATTAAGCACATGTGTGTACAAGGGGCGTGTTGGGTCGGTAACCAAAAAAACATTTGTACTGTTTTTGCTAACATCAATAAATTCAACACCAGATATACCTAGCTATTGTTCCCTTCTGAAGCTGTATTGTTGTGTGGAATATCTAATATCAAATTCACTTTTCAACCCGAGACCAAGTACTTTGTTAGTTAAAGATTATGTAATTATTTATTTTAATTCCACTTTCATTTTCATATTATGTAATGTTTGTTTATTTATTTATATGTTATATTTTTTATTGCTAAGTAAAATGATTTTTTTAGAGGCTAGAATTTGTTTAAATATAAATATTAGTTTGATTTCGTAATATAAATTTAATTTTAAAACTTTTTACATATATAAAAATATGCGTAACAAGAACTTGTTTTAAAATGAAAAAACAAAAAATATGACAATAATGAAATACTATAACTCGATGTTTACAAAGTGGCGCATCCATCAAACATTAAAAAACATACATTTTAATATATATTTTTCGGCGAATGGACAGTAACAAATGTGATGCAAATCAGTTTACACAAAGGATGCGCCTGCGCATTGTTATGCCGAATGTATGTTGTCTGTACGTTGCAATAATAAACACACGCCCCTATTTATATTTTTAGTAACTTTTGATTTTTAATTAATTTTCAACCCTTTTCTGTTTATAATTACCAAGTAATAAGAAACATCAAATAATTAATACACTGACCCTACCGAAAATTCTAAATTTAGTTATATTATTTATTAATTAAATATAAAAGTGTACATTAATAAAAAAATAATAATATTGCACTTATGCTAAGGTGAAATCCTTTTCGTGTCGATGATTTTTTCATTCTCTATTTATTAAATAAAATAAACATATTTATACATATTTGTAAATTTTAGTTATTTTAGTATTGGTTAATATTGGTTTCAAAACTTATTAATCCGAATACAACTTTAATAAAACTGGTAGGTAATAAAATGATTTTTTTTTTTAAATGGAGCTCGTGCACGTCATCCGTCAAAATAGAACCATAGAATCCAAGCAAAAGGTCAGCAGAGGGCGCTCATTGTCACGCTATGATGAATGACTGTCAAATTCCAACTATCACCTATACATATGCTAATATTTTTGATGTATGTCTGACTGCGCGTTTTGTTAAAAAAACGTGAAAATTAAATGGAGGGAAAAGTATTGAGTTTTAGTAAATTATGAATTTAAAAATTTATTTTCATTTTGAATGGATGTTTTGAAGTTTTTTTTTAATATAGTAGAAGCTGTATCTCGATGCCTGGATGCTGTATAATGTATAATTGTAACTGTATAAAAGTGTAATAATGTGTAATTGAAGTGTATAATTTATTAAGCTACTGACTAGTCAGTTAGTACTAAAGAACTGGTGGATTGAGTTTGTAGAAATTAATCTAAAGTTGATTTAATTCTCAGTTTGTAGATGAGGTGCTTAAGAATTATTTCCTTTAATATGTTATGTTAGATAAATAGAGTACATATAAAATTTATTAAAATTAAAAATAACAGTGTCTTTAATTGACTGTTTTATTACCTCATAGTTTTGAAAAAGACTTACTTAGATCCAATAAATACCAACGTAACTAATTTTAGACTTACATGAAAAATGAAAACCAAAATTTTGCTAAGACTGTATTTAATAAAAAGTTCACTAGCCAATAAGAACGAAAATAAATAAACTAAATAAGTTTTTTGCAATGTAAAATTTAACTCAGGAAACATCTACATCGCAATAGTCTTAAATAAATGATCTACCTAATTCATATTCATCATTCGCTCAGTGTGACATGAAACCGACCGTTGCATGCGTTGCGTTATTCAAAATATTGTCGCCACGCGTCTCCGCCCCAGCTCATACCAACTCTTCCTTTATAAAGTTTGACAAAGGGTTGGATGCACAATACAATACTGAATCAAGTTACCTACATGATATATTATTTGAGTTCCGATGGTCTTTTAGAACCGACTTCCAATGTCACCATTCACAAGTGATTGATGTAACTAATTAATTTGGGCGCGTGTTTTTCAAATGCACTTGAATACCAAATTAAAAAGTGGGCCTGATCCATTGTTGAACGCGACAAAGGATTGATTTTTAATTTTGAATACTATTTTGGGGACATGTGCTTTGTAAATAATGCTGCGGATATGAGTTATTTTAGGTAACCATCAGACAACAATATTTATATATATACCTATATGTAACTCCTTGAAGTAGTTGGTGTATATCTACATGATATTACTTAGTGGAAGTTCAAACTATAATAATTAAATGCATATATTTATTATTTATAAAAATAAGATCACCCTTTAATTTTCTTGTCGCAGTTTTAGGATGAGCTGTGAGTTAGAACCGTGCATCATGAATGTTTCAATCTTCATCTGACCTATAACTGTGACCTCATTCTTGAAATACGTCGACCCAGGTAATACTCCGATATCTCAAAATTATATAACCTGAAAAATTATAAACTGATAGTATAAGAAAAGAATATATAACATCTTAGAATAATATTTTGTTAAAATAATATGGTAAATATGCTTTATTACCGCAAGAATACATTACCTAATATAAATATAATTATATTCATTATTATAATTAAAACAAATTTCTTAACAAATATACATACAATAATTAATAAACTTTTCCAATTAAACATTTTCTAATAACGATAATAAAAAATGTTATATAAAAATACTTCGATATAAATAATTAATTCAATTTAAGTCGCGTGATTCACGAAATCAAAACAATTTCTTGTACATAAATTATCAAAGATAAGACGGGAGACGCAAGTATCTATTATCTAGTTAATGAGTATGTACGTCTGTCCCATAATAAGTATGTACAGGTTCCGCACCGTTGCTCGTACATACCATGCTTGGTTAACTTAACTCAACTTAGATTTGATTTAATTAATACTTTAACTTTTCCAAGTATATAATTATTTCCGACGGAAGGTGCTATATGTACTAATGAATTCCTTAGAATCCTGATACAAAAACCACATCCGCTATAACGATATAGAGGATGTTTTACTTTATACAGTATCAGGGTGTAGTTACTTTATTTAATTAATGGATTCTTCTTCTACCCACATATATAATGGGCTATAATGGTTTTTAATGGGTTATTACATCGTTTTATATTAATTACTTGTATAACCTTTTAAGGATGAACATACAAAATATTTTACATTAATTATAATATAAGTATAAACAAAAAGAATGAAAATTGAATTTTGCAGATGTAAATTTGGGAGACCAAGTATAACTGTTTGAGGATAATATTGACTTTTAGTAACATTTATTTATAATTACTTTTATGGTTCCACCACCACCACCATGGTTTTATGGTATGTATATTTTGAGAAAAGAGTTACGAGTCTAATGATGTAGAGAGAGAGAGAGAGAGAAAGTTAATAAAACTAAAACAAAAAGGAAATGACTATCTATATTGTGTTTATAATGTTGGATAAAGATTATTGTGTGTTTTTCATGTAGTTACGTCTTCGATCTAAATAAGTTAATAAAAATATTTTGTGTTCTTTAAGACCAATAGTTTTCAGTTATCAATTTTTATGTCATTAATAATAATAAGAATAGAAAATAAGGAGATATTTTTAAAATATTTATAAATAAAACTATATATATACAATAAAGGACCATCGATTCTTTACGTATAATTTATTCTTATGTGGGTAGGTACATTAAAAATTAGATAAAGGTTTTTTTTTGTACATTTATGTCTGTCTGTCCAATAAGATCTTTGAACAAATTTCACACTAAAAATTTTATAAAATTGGATATAGTGTTAATTATATATGAGTAACTAAAACTTTTTCAAAACATTTTTAAATATAGTTATGATATATTAATATATATAGACAATTTTCAATATGTATATTTTTTATTTTCTTTGAATGTAATGAAATATCTTGCTTATTTTTTTTTCTACTATTTAATGATATAATTATCATAGCAATACCGGCGGCAGCTCAATTAGATGTTCCAGCTGTAGGTATTTAAATAGGTACTAAGTTTTCAATTTTATATATTTTTACAGTTGCATTTACGACGTTAATTCTTTTTATATTCCTCATTATTTTAATATTATCGAAAAGCTAAGTATAGTTTAATAATAATAAAAAAGAGATGAGAAGTGTGAATACAATTACTTTAATTACCAATTTTCATACTTTTTCATTGTAAGCTTAATTTGTACAAAGAAGATTTAGCTAGTTGAGGTAAATAATTTTGAACAACATTAAAAATATTTTTATTGTAATTTCCAAATAATATACAGTACCTAGTTATGTTAGCTCAAGGTATGAGAACGGTAGAAGTAAACGCTTGATCAGCATTATAAGAATGTAATACGAATCGTCTTATACCCTGGGAACATATTTAATGTGAACAAATATTATAATTTTAATTACAATTGATTGTTGCATGCGCTTCTGCACGGTCATTTCTTAAGTTCGTAATTAAAGTAAATTTTAATGTAATTTTAATTTCTTTATTTCTTTTAAAAAATCCACTCGCGTTCCCGTAAACTTGTCTGGCGCAGCCGGTAGGATAGTTCTACTATAAATTATAGTCTTCATTTGTAAGTTCGGCGTCAAAATTCGCTAGAAGGACTCGAAGGACTATAAGGAACTATCCTGAACCAAATAAATAAGACAGTGAGTGAGGAGCCTGGAGCTGATGATGCTGATTGCCGGTTGGTGAGTACGACTTTTCACCTCCTTATATCCATCATCAATCCCTGTTATAAATAGGATAAGACTTTTCCTTTTATGACGTATTCTGGTTTTCTTAGGTTAGAATATTTTAGAAATATAATTGTGTACCGAAATTAAATAAAAAATAAATTTGTAAGTGAATAATTAAATAGAATAGAATGAAATAAATAAGATATCTTACATATTAACATTTGTTAAGAATTAATTTGAGATAAATAAGTTGATAAAATTATATTTAAAATTCTATTAAAATGATATTAAAATTATATTTCGATTCAAAATCATTGAAATATTGTAGTTTTAATTTAATTTTTCTTTACGAATTGTTTCAATTCCAAATCATTGAAATAAATCACCTTAGTCAAATTAAATATTAAATTTTATTTTGTTCATATTATAATTAACTATAATAAAATAAAATGGAACATATATCTTTAATTCCTAATGAAATTTTAAAATTAATTCCACTTTTTGGTGGCGATAAACGCCAATTAAACTTATTTTTAAGAAAATGTGAATATGTGATTGAGAAATTTCAACGTGGTGATTCACAAAATATCTATTTAATGCATGCTATTACTAGTCGTTTAGTCGACAGGGCCGCTGCCCTTATCAGTGAACGTGAGGATATTGTTTCATGGTTAGACTTTAAGGAATTGTTGATTCAACATTTTGGAGACCCACGTAGTGAGGAATGTATTGCCATAGAGTTGGAAAATTTAAAAATAAAATCCGGAGAAAGTTACCTCGATTTTTGTAATAGGATACAATCAGTACGTTCGGTTCTATTGTCTAAGGTCAATCAAATTTTAAATGAGGAAATAAAACAAAGTAAAATAATTATTTACAATAATATATCGTTAAATGTATTTTTATATAATTTACCTGAGAGTATGGTACGAATAGTGAGATTAAAAGACCCCAAAAATTTAGAATCTGCATTAAGTATAGTGTTAGAAGAAGTGAATTTCCAAGAACAATATAACCAACGCAGTAAAAACTTTTTAAAACAGAATAATTCATCTACACCTTCAGCTCAAATTAAGCCACAAAATTATTCCGATTTTTATTCGAAACCGCATAATTATAATTCCCAGAGAGTATTTCATCAATCTGGTCAGCAACCCTCATTTAAATTCGGAATGCCACAAGTATCAAATAACCCACCTACGGGACTTAGACCAAATTTGTCACCATATAGGTTCGGTATTCCTAAAGGACCTTACATACCACAACCGAGAGTAAATCCTTATTATGGACATCGTCCAGTTCAGCAGGTAGGTTATCGTCCACAATTTAACGCTACTAATTATAAACCCCCGACACAATTTGGAAATAAGCCAAATCTTGAAAAAAATATACCTTATCAGAATGACATTTCTATGAGAAACGTTTTACCTAATAAGCCACATTTTCCAGTAAATAAAATACATACAAATGACCATTACTATTGTGACAGTTATGAAAATAATTATTATCCAGAACACATGACATATGACCCTGAGTACAGTCCCTATTATTATGACCACGAAGACATTTTAAATCAGGATGAATATGAAAATAACTTAACTAACAAAGAAAATAACAGTAATCATGACCAACAGAGTAATGTAGAAAATTTTTCCATACGTGTCTTCAATCTAAAAGAAAAAATAGAGTTAAATTACGAAAAAGATTCAAGATTACCTTATGTGTATATTCCTGAAATTGATGCAAAATTTATGATCGATACCGGAAGTACCCGTTCATTTTTAAGTCCAGAAAAAGCTGATTTTTACTTTAGAAATTACATTTCTTACGAACCATTCGAAGTTATTAGTACACATGCAAGTAGTTCGCATAATGAAGTAGTTAAAATCCCCTTAATGCATACATTTAATTGTAATAATATACAAAAATTTTACGTGTATAATGTGGATTCAAAATATGATGGATTAATTGGTAACGATCTTTTAAAACAATTAGAGGCAGTAATTGATTTAAAACATAAAATATTAAAAACAAAATACTCAAAAATTCCTATAATATATAACGATTCGGAATATATCATAGTTTTACCATCGCGTTGTGAACTAAGAGTATCCATACCAACAAATCAACATTCTGGAGATGCTATTCTCAATTTTATAGAATTTTGCAAGGGTGTGAGAATGCCAAGTGCTATAGTAAAATGTGTAAATGGTTATGCGAAAACAATTATTCAAAATACATTAGATAAATCTATGGAACTTAATATTAAGTCTCCATTTAAGGTAGAAAAATATCTTACATCCGAGTGCAAAGCTAATACTATAACAGATAAAAGAATAATAGAAGTAGAACAACTTCTAATACAAAATTTAGATAAATTAAGATTAGGACACATGAATAGGGAGGAAAGGGATAAAATATATAGTTTATGTCAGGAATATAAAGACATATTTTACAGTGACAAACTACCCTTGACTTTCACAAATGATGTAAAACATTTTATTAGAACTAAGAACGAGGATCCCGTATATATAAAACCATATAGACAAGCACCTGTTCAAAGTGAAGAAATTAAATGTCAAGTGGAAAAACTTTTAAATGACAATGTAATCCAAGAATCTTTCTCACCTTGGAGCGCCCCAGTTCATCTCGTCCCTAAAAAGATGGATGCTTCTGGAGAAGTAAAATACAGAATGGTTGTAGATTATAGACGACTCAATGAAATGACGGTCGATGACAAATACCCTCTTCCTAATATCACTGACCTTTTTGACAAACTAGGGAAAAGCACATACTTTACAACTTTGGACTTAGCTAGCGGATATCACCAAATAGAGATCAATGAATCAGACCGACAAAAAACTGCCTTTAGTACTCAATCCGGACATTTCGAATTTTTAAGAATGCCTTTTGGATTAAAAACTGCTCCAGCTACGTTCCAAAGAATGATGGATAACGTCCTTAGAGGGTTGCAAGGTATTCATTGTATGGTGTATCTTGATGACATAATTATATTCTCACCCAGTTTGGAAGATCACATCAAAAGCCTTAAAATTGTTTTTGATAGATTACGCAAAACTAATTTAAAGATACAGCTTGATAAATCAGAATTTTTACGCAAGGAAGTTCTGTATTTAGGGCATAATATTACTAAAGATGGTTTAAAACCGAACAATGACAAAATTAAAGCAGTTTTAGATTTTCCACTACCAAAAACTGTAACAGAAATAAAAAGTTTTCTAGGGTTGATAGGATATTACAGACGTTTTATAAAAGATTTCGCTCGAATTACCCAACCCTTAACAGCTTGTTTAAAAAAACGAAATAAAATCACACTTGATGAAAAATACCTAGAAGCATTTCAGAAATGCAAAGAATTATTAACTAATGCACCCCTCCTGCAATACCCAGACTATGAAAAACCGTTTATTCTGACTACAGACGCTTCAGTCAAAGCTCTAGGAGCGGTATTATCTCAAGGATCAATTGGTAATGATCGTCCTGTTGCTTATGCTAGCAGAACCCTTAGCGAAACGGAAACACGTTATAGTACAATAGAACGAGAATTACTAGCAATCATTTGGGCCGTAAAACACTTTAGACCCTATTTATATGGTCGTAAGTTTACCATTTATACTGATCACCGTCCCTTAGCATGGTTATATTCTCTTAAGGAACCAAATAGTAAGCTTACGCGTTGGCGATTACGTTTACAGGAATATGATTTTGAAGTCATTTATAAAAAGGGAAAACAAAACACAAACGCCGACGCACTTTCGCGAATAAAGTTAAATGCTATAGATTCAGACCGAAATTCATCTCTAGCAGTCAATGTTGATGAAAAAGAATCCCGACTTCAAGACCATTTACAAGAAATCACTGATGAAATTGTAAGACTGAGTACTAGACAAAACTCAAACTCTGACGAATCTGGAACTGTTACATTATCTGACTCTGAAGCGACAATAACAGCTAGTCCTAGAGATTTATCAGACAATGATCCTGAATATCCTATTCCGCCTATTGCTACTAGTTCTGCTAGTGAAACGATTCATTCGAACGTAGAATGTGATACATCAAGCATTCCAATTTTGCATGAAGCCATTGATACAAAGCCAAATCAAATCTTAATATTTTCTTGGCTCAGAAATGAGATGCAAGTTAAAGACTTATCTAGGCCTAGAGAGAAAATTCTTGAAGTATTTTTACCCTTAAATAATTTAGACCTAATTAAACAATTTCTTAAAGAATATATTCGTCCAAAGATTAAATATTTTATCTATTTCGAAAATCCTGAACACAGAAAAGATTTTGCAAATACAATAATAGCTTTATTTAAGAAAGACATGATAGACATTAAAGAGTGTACAGAAAGAGTAGTTTTTATAGAAGATGAAGGAGAACAAAAGGCGATTATATTAAAATACCACCAGGGCAAGACATGTCATAGAGGCATTAAAGAAACGATGACTAGAATGAAGCGTAATTATTTTTGGCACGATATGCAGGAAACTATTTCGGCAGTTATAAATTCTTGTGAGTCGTGTAAAAAAATGAAATATGATAGGAGACCAATTAAATCAGTATTGCAACTAACTCAAACTCAAGAAGCCCCTTTTCAAGAAATATTTATAGATACTTTTAGTATAGAAGGAAATTATTATTTAACTTTAGTAGACGCTTTCAGTAAATTAGGTCAAGCGATAAAAATTAGTAATCGTTCCACCCCTGAAATAGTACGCGCTTTGATTAAATACTTTTCTAATTATGGAGTTCCAAGGAAAATCACTGCAGATCCAGGAACAGAGTTCAATAACGAGTTAATGAGAGAGCTATCAGATATGTACAAACTTACTCTTCATATTACCACTCCAAATAATCCTAACTCAACAGGAATCGTAGAAAGGTTTCATTCCACCTTAATAGAAATTTATAGATTAGCTAAATACGAACAAAAATTTACAGACGCAGCTTCAGTTATGACTTATTCTATTATGGCTTACAATCATACTATACATAGTGCTACTGGTTTAACACCATTTGAAGTAGTTTTCGGTCATACCGATTCCAATGACGCATTTAATATAGATTTTCAAAAATTGTATTTACAACAATTACTTAAAGATCACTCAAAACGCACAAAATATCTGTATCAATATATTTCAAATAAATTACGTGAAAATAAAGAAAAATCGATAAATTCGAGAGGTGGTGAACAAGAGATAGAATTAGGGTTAGGTAGAACTATTTTTACCAAAGCAGTTAATACGAGAAGAAGTAAAGATAAGCCTCCTTATCAAAAGGCATGTATAGATGGAGAGATTAACAGAAACATAGTCCCAGTAAAAATTAGAGATCGTAAAACAAAAGTTCCTATTAAAAATATAAAACGACCTCCACAGGTGGTACTTGATCATCCTGGTGATGACGAAGGAGACCCAATCCCTTCGACTTCAAAAAATTGAGGACAATCCGGGATTATTACCTGTCAAGCAAGGTCAGGCTTATAAGCAAGAAAGTAAATGGATTATTATTAAAACATTAGATTTAACTATAGTTTTTAGAGATCTAGAGTTTAATATAAATAGATATAATCAATTTGATAAACTAATAGATATCGACAAACCTTACTTACATGAATTTACTAATTTAAAATCGCAAGTAGAATATTTAAGAGATAATACTATTGAAAAAATAAGACAAATAGTACCGATAAAAAAATTCAAAAGAGGGTTGTTTAATCCCTTAGGTTCATTTGTAAAGGCGATATCTGGTAACTTAGATAACGACGACGCAATACATTATGATAATCTGATCAATGACTTGTATGGTAAACAAAATTTAATCAAAAATAAAGTCACATTGGTTTCCAAAATGATGGATTATAATATTAACAGTACAGAAATTTTATACAACAATTCGCTTATTATGAATGAGCGTCTCAAACGCGTAGAACAAATGATAAAAGATATAGCAACAAAAGAGAATAATTCTATTTATTCGACTTATGTTCTAGGCGCATACAGCATGTTCATTAATAATTTTCGTTCAATATATATAAAATTAAATGAAATAGAAACTTCTTTAGCTTTTGGTAAAATTTCTGTGCTACATCAATCAATAATAAACTCGACAGAATTGTTTAATATATTATTAGGAATAGAAAAATTTCATAGATTAATATGTCCTGTAATAGAAAATAATTTAGTTAAAATAGAGCAAACTATGACTGTAAAAGCATATGTTAAAGGAAACCAGGTTATATTCATAATGGAATTGCCTCTCACAGATAATAATACGTATAACTATTATAAAATTTATTCGTTACCTATTTTTAATAAAGTCAAAAATGAAACTTCCATCATTATCCCTGAATATCCCTTCCTTATGGTGAAAGGTTCGAAATACTTGCCGGTTTCAGCGCCGTGTCAACAACTATCTGGTGATAACCAGTACATTTGTACCGAACATAATGTAGTGCCATATGCAACTACAACTTGCACGGAACAGTTGATGCAGTTTCAATATAATTTATCACATTGTACCCGACATACAGTACATATTGAGAAAATTAAAGCACAACGACTTTCAACTGCCCGCTGGATAATATATTCGCAAAATAATGAAGTTGTGACTTACAAATGTGGTAATGATTTATCAAAAACATCTATATCAGGAACCTATTTATTAACAATTGATTCTGGCTGTGAAATTCTTCTTGGTGAACTTCGTCTAAGCTATTTTCCGCATATAATGGAAAGAGAGGAATATAAGGTCACACCAATCATTAAGTTACCGGAAATCGACAATAGAAATACTTCAATCTTCTCTCCGATTGACATCAAAGGAATTAATCTCGATGACGTGAAATATCTGTCTACAGTTCTAAAGACAAAAAGTGTTAGTGAAAGTGAAAGTGAAATAGAGCCAATAATAAAAATCAATAGTGTCAGTGTCGGTACCATAGTTTTATATGTAATATTAGTTATTTTACTTTTTATTTTTATTTCAAAGAAATTTAAAACTAAAATATTCACTCTTGCTCGAAACCCTCAGAATCAAAAATTATCTGATGGCTTCGAAGTTAAGGAGGGAGGAGTTATGTTAGCTCAAGGTATGAGAACGGTAGAAGTAAACGCTTGATCAGCATTATAAGAATGTAATACGAATCGTCTTATACCCTGGGAACATATTTAATGTGAACAAATATTATAATTTTAATTACAATTGATTGTTGCATGCGCTTCTGCACGGTCATTTCTTAAGTTCGTAATTAAAGTAAATTTTAATGTAATTTTAATTTCTTTATTTCTTTTAAAAAATCCACTCGCGTTCCCGTAAACTTGTCTACCTACGTATCACGCAAACAAAGTCGCCAGCAAAAGCAAGTACAATACAAAACAAAGGAACAAAAATAAACAAGCAAAAATATATCCAATCATTTGATAAGAGCTGGAAGCCCTTACTTAGCTAGTTTATGATCCTACAATAAAAACAACATTTTAAAACTTTCGGTTACGCCTTATATCTTCAAGTTACAGAGTTCATTTATTTAGTCATCGATATACAGGGCTGGTAAAATAATCTATGAGATTAAAAATATTTTAGTAGCATATATAAAAATATCTTGTAGGCCAAATATTGATTGCACCATTTATCATGACAATTAAATCGCAAGTTTTGAAGTGAAATTTATTAATTTCCAGAGGTTCCCAACTTATCTAGATGACAATAAATTTATATTTAAATTATCATACTTAGCGTCTTATCTTTCAAAGAAGTATATTATTTAATGCTATAAAGAAATGGAGCTCGCAATCCAGAATGTCCAGTATCTTAACTCTTAAGCTTCTAAGATAATGTTACAATAAAATTGGCAACAGTATGTTGCTACAGCTGTCAGCAGCTGTCAAGCTTAACTGTCATGGTTTTAAATAGAGGTTTCAATACACTGGACTGGTTATCAGAATATAGATACACTAGTATTTAATATAGTGTTTTCTATGTAGTAAAGTAGAATAAGTAACATATTTCTTTACGCATTATATCTACATATGTATGGTAATGTATTATAAATCCAAATATTGTCGAAATAAACGATTTAAGTATACATTTAAAACATCAATGTAGTATGAAATGAAGTAACAAAAATAATTAAAAAAATAAATCGAACTGAACACATTTCAACTCAAGATTATCTTTTATAATTGTGTCAATATAGATGAAATTATTTCGTTCAAAGTTTCTTTCATGGTGATTGTTATCAATGTGCCCATTCAGCCCCGGCCTACCCTAATAACCGTAATAGTTTCATTAACAGTTATGGAAGTATCATATAATAGTGTTATAATAATTGTCTGTTGGTCCACTTTATCTTAAAAGTGTGTCAATTGTTTATATCACTTAATATACCATAACGTGACACTGTTATGTTAGATTCATGAAATATATGATATTTTTATTTTAAGGCTTTTCTTTTATTTTTAAATATGAGCTATTTTCTTTTGGTAGTTCCTCTCAGGTAAGTCGAAGATTTTATAAAACTATTGGTAGATGTAACAAATTAAGATGTTTTGTAAATCATACTATCATACTTACTTAAAATTTAAAAAACTGTATTGATAGTATCTATCAATAAAGTTTTTTAAATTAAAAAAATATGATCAATATAAACAAACCATAATTGATATAGAAAACAAATCCTATGTAAAATATATTCACATTAATTTTTTAGATGTGGTAGTAACATATTATCTTGCCAAGTTTTAGGATATTACAAAGCTAATATGTATTTACAAATATTCCGATTATGTTCAATATCTTCTTACATCAAACCATAATTTTATTAATTAACTAAGCCATGAAAGGCTTTCATATAAAAAAATCGAACATTAAGTTAATTAACTGATATTTTTATTTATAATGTTATCTCATGTGAATAGACAATCGTTATCTCCTATATCTCAATTAAAAAACATTTTAAAAAACAATGTTACATTTTTTGTATATTATGGCTTATACCATCGACATTTTTTAGCATCTGGTTCTCTTAAGTTTATCTTTCCCAGCGTTTCGTCAGTTAAAAAAAAAAAATATTTTTTTAACTGACTAACTTTAATAAGTCTAATGGGTTCGATAATAAAAAAACGATATCCTTCACAAAATACACTTTACTTTTAGTATATGTTAAATAAACAAATACGTATAGTAGTATAAAGTACTTTATTGTACGTTATAAAAAAAAATGATAACCAGAAATATTTAATTGCTTTACAAGGATGTGAAAAGCGTATTTATTTAGTTATTCAGTATTTATACTTAGGAAGAAAGTTTTATTATCGGAGCGAACAGTTTTATTGAGATTTATTCAAAGTTCCAATACATCTTATCTTCTCTTCACTATCTACCACCGTTAGTTTACTACATAGCCCTTAACGCATAGGTATAAGAGTTATATTACTTCAGCAATACCACTGATGCAACAAATGGAAAAGTATATTGTTCTAATGACATTGCCAAAAAGGTACGGATCTGTTAGAATGGGTTGCTATTCGACGTAGGGTAGTACAATAGTGCAATAAATAAAGCTCAGACACACGATATCTTTTTTAAACGAGCCTATAAGAACTTTCAGTGTATCAATTTCATTATCCGTTAGATTTAAAAGTGCTTTAAATGTTTTATGCACTCCGCTTTATAATCTTGTGGATTACACGTTACATAGTTTTTATATTCGTTGCTAAGTTGTAAAGAATAGTGATAACGTAAGTGGTTTAACGTCCAACCGTTAAAGATAAGGCAGTTTACTTTAATTTTATCTTTTATTTAACAAATAGTTAAAGCCTCATTATTATTAGATGAACCTGTGAATTGTTACCACTTGTTATATTTTCTTAACTTAATTTATAAGTACAGAAATATAATTTATTTTTGTTTTTAAATCATCAAATGTACGTTGCACGTACATACTTTAATGTTTCAAAGCATTTCTTCACCAGAGAGTACTTCGCGGCACACAACTTTTGTATTTATATTATCTAAGCGAATCCCCCATAAATTACACCGTGTGCCTTCCTAATTAAGGGCCCTTACTTATATGATACGTACGGTAATGCGTTAGTTCTTATTACGTTGACATAAAGACTACAATGCCAAAATGGGCCAATGTTACCCAAAGCAAAGCCCTAGACGTTTAATTTGTCCTCTCTTTGACGGTAAACACAATTTACCCCTACCTCTAACTTTGATGTTAAATTTTTCAAAGCAAATAGAGTTTTCCATTATAAAATGTTTATTTCTGCACTTTTACATTAATGATTATGATTCTAGATGAGTTAATGTATACTTTGTTATTATTATGTTGGTATGAGCTTCTGTGGAAGTTTCTCTTTAATCAAAACCCACTTTTAACTCACTCAGATGACAAATGGAGATTTGTGGATACAAGAACTTTTACAAAGCCCTTTTATGATACTTCGTACCTCTGATCGATTAAAGATACCAGAAGACAGAACTCAACGAGATTATTACAGTAATTGTTATCAGATCATCTGACATTTAGAATCAATTTTATCTAAAATCGAATCCCCTCGATGCTGATATAGATCGCGATCTACAGGTCGTTAACCTCTCGATTACAAATCATTCTTTGTGGATGAGATTTAAAATATTCAACAAAATGAACCTTATTTGCTCGCTGTAACAATCCGGGAGTTTTTAAAAGAGTTCTTTTTAAGTGATGTTCTACATATCCCTGTCTTTCCGCTCGACTGCTCAGATTATGTTAATACAAGTAATACAGTCTTAAATCAACATATGAACGATGCCAGGGTGAGAATTGTATCGTATTAAAGAGCTTAATCTGTAATGTTTTATGTTTGTGCAACTAGCTTTTGTAATGTTGAACAACCGACATGTTTAATTTTATATACTTTTTTAATATAATATACGTTTATGTATTAGGTTTTAATTATCAGTTTTTAACAGAATTGCAAAGAAATAACTTTATATAATAATATCTTCAGGCAAATTCAGAAAGAACTGTCACCAAATTCCTACTTATTTCCAAAGTTATAACAACTGATAAGGTATTTCAAAAAAATATAAAATCTTCAAATATCTAAAGCTTTTAAAATAATATCAAATTAATCACTACCTTCGTAAAAACCCGCGTAATCCCAGTATATTCTTTCAAAACACAAAAGCCGAGGCGACAATGAGGGGATCAACCCTAATTTTTAATTCAAATCTGGTAAATCTGAACGAGTCACCCTCCATTTCGATTTAGTGGTCACCGAAATTTGATACTTGATCGCCATCGCGCTGAAGAATCAAGTTACCATTAGCGCCTGTTAAAATAACACACATTGAAACTAAATAAATGGTCTTTGAATGATGATAAAATAAGAAGATATTGGTAACTTAAGAAGCCTCATAATATTGCCCTTCCAAGTAATTTATTGCTCACGGAAATAATATTTTGAATGTTTTTATCCAACTGTTTAAACATTCTGGACCTTTTCCCAAAAGAATCCTTAAGATGTTATCGTACCGGTATTATAATATAAGTTAATACTTATTTGATTATAATTATTACATGAACACAAAAACGTAACAACATTGATAGTAATCTCACACACAGACACACACACACATACACAAATTAATATCAGATAAATTTCAACTGGCCTTGAAGAAAATAATAAAATCATAAAGTGATTTAAATCAGAATTCGGAATAGAGAAGTTTCAACAAAAATAGCACTGTAGAGGTCAAGCGGCTTGCAAATCAGTTTTTACCCAATCGATGTGAAGCACGAAACAGTTTAGTAACCCAGTTACAATTAATTAAGCACGTCCCACTCCTGCTGGGACCACGGATCAGATTTAATCCAGCGTGGAATGCTGGTAGGAATTCTGTTCTATTGATTTAAATCAACTCTTCAGTATCTTAATTCGAACTTTGATTTATGTTTTAATATTTACCATAATTTTACCTGGGTGATATTATTTTGTTAGTGTCTGTAATAAGTGTATTACCTAACTTTTGATACTCATTTCTCGTGAACAAAATAATTGATAATTCGATAGTTTTAGTTAAAAACTAAATTAAAAAGTATTTCTATTGTTAACAATGGTTCGCTAAAACGGTGTTCTGATATAGCATTTTAAGAGAAATGTCTTTGATTTAGGATTTTTTTTACAATAAATCAAGTTTTAATACAAATGATTATTATTAAACATATTACATAGCATGTGAACAAAAAATAACCTTTGAATTATTATAGAAACCACGAAAGTTGTTTTTATTTATTTTACAACAGGTACATAGAAATCTTCGCTTCCAGAGATAACGTCAGTAATGAAAAATAAAACAATTTATAATCTAACATCTTCATCATCTAGGCTTAGGTAACATTTCATACCTATATTGACGTGAAACAATATGTTTCAAGCGTTATTACAAATATAGAATATAAAAAGATTAAATTTTTTGTAAATAAGTATATTAATTTGATAAATTGCAAAAAATTTCAAGTTACACATCCAGGTCTTTGACCAAAAGGCAAATTGTCTTCATTCTGATGATACATTAAAGAGGTATAATGATTTAAACGTTATCTATATATATATAGAAGGATGTTTGTATATATGAAATCGATGAACTCAGAAACTATTGGACCGATGATTATGAAAATTGGTATGTATATGTATTTTTCCACGGAGAAGGTTTATATGGTATGCCCATTGATGTAACTCGCCACCAGGCGGCGCTGTCAAATATAGACTTCCGCCCCGTTCAACCGATTGTCATAAAACTTGGTATGACCATGTATGTTTCCTCGAAGAAAACGAATATGCTATGTCCATTGATGTAACTCGCCACCAGGCGGCGCTGTCAAATATCGACATCCGCCCCGTTCAACCGATTGTCATAAAAATTGGTATGACCATGTATATTTCCTCGAAGAAAACGAATATGCTATGCCCATTGATGTAACTCGCCACCAGGTAAAGTAAGGGTTAGCCCAGCGAAGCGGGCTGGGTTCGCTAGTATAAGATAAAACTGATAATAAAGCAGTTGATTAAAATTATAAACCAAATAGTTAAATTTTGTGACAGTAGCAAAAGTAGTTTCAAAAGGATGTCTAAAAGTAGAACCAAAGTGCTGGTCTAAGCGCTTAAAAAATGATCTCAATGATGTTAAGGGGCACAGAAAAAATTGGTGATACTCCAATTGGCTAAAAATGCCGCAAAGACTAAATAGCCCTGGAAACATCTGTTATACATCCGTAATCTTATAATTATTTCTAATAATAAATTCTTTGAATTTATTTAATTATATAATAGTTGTAATTATTGTCTATCCCATTAAATAATGTTTTTATTATATTTTTATTTCATATTTATTACATTAAGTTATTTCAGTTCATTAAATGAGAATTAAATAATTAGTAACCAAAATTTTTTGTTAATAAATTACTGCCATTTGCTACTTTAAAAAATGATTCATTTATATTTGGCTCATGGGTTTGTTATTAAACGTTTGGCATTTTTATTTAAAAAAATACCAAATTCAAAGTCTGCGTCAAATTTAAAACCAATGCGTATTTTTTTCATAAAATTCTAACACAAAAAGTTACAGGTTGTATATACATAGTATAGTAGGTATAGGAAGTAATGTTAAAATAAATTAAGCAATGATATAAAATACAGTAAAATATTTTTACAATTGAATGCGGGGCAATGATGACGCAATTAATTATACAGTAAATTTGTCAAATAACAAGTTAACTAATGACCTGTTACTAAATGTAGAATACGCTTAAATGTCACCTCACGGTCAATGGTTAACAGAATATAGACATCCCTTAAAATAAAACAAAGTTAACAGCCTTAGAGGGAATGCGTCTCATTAAATTACAGTCATACAATAGGGTTAAGAGTCATTGTGGAGACCATGTCTGACTTAATACAATTCATTTTACTTCTTTGTGAGGATAAAATGCTTGTCTGAAAGAATTTAAAGGTCACACTTACGTCTATTATAGTACCCGTCAGATCTTTTCATCTATCTCTTATGACCTTATATGAGAACAAAGTGTGAAATCTTTTGTACGTCATTTATTTTGTTATTACATATTTCATTTCCTTCTTTCTTTATATATTTCATTTATTTACCTTAACTTCATAAGTTAATACTATAGAGTGTTAAACCATTATTCGTAAAACTTACGAATGTAATTCAAAGTCCTTATCATACCAAAAAACGGGAGAAAGGTCGTTGACATCTACTGAGAAATAGGGGTTGCGATCGCCGTTGTTTTGTTGCTTTTGTCCTCTTTGTGATATTGTTATACACTTGTAATACTTCACCTTGCTCTGAACTACATCTTGACGCAAATTATATAGGGGGATACAAATTGTTTCAAACTTTTAAATGTCACAATTGTTTTTATTACAAAGAAAAAATAATATTGCATTTTTTTTAATTTATCCCACGCTGAAACAAAGGAGCGCTTGCATTATGAAAAGAAATATGATTGCTACTTTTATTTATTCGTAGACTATTTTAATTTTGTTCTCCGGTAAGTCCAGAATAAGCAGAAAAAAACTTTAATGTTAAAATTTAAAAAAAAATATTAAAAAAAATCTAAACATCCACTAGATCCACACGTTCGTATTTTCATCAAATATATTATAATAAAGTTAACTGTGTGAATAACAGCATCCTTTTGTGCTGTATTGTTGTTTTGTGGGAACTTTCTACTGGGTCATGTATAGTTATTACTTAGACCATTGTTGTTATTATCTGAGGGGTATTTAACAATTCTTTCTCTCTTAAATTGACCGCCAGACGCGATTTGACTACAAGAAATTAGAAACCCAACAATGGAAAACTAACTATAACAATTAATTCTTAGTTAGTTATTTTTAATTAGTTATTCTTGGCAATTAATTATGTTTTGAATTTATGATGTTTTTGTATTCTTATAAGATATATCACAAAAGACTTATCGATATTACATAGTGAAGGCTTTCATATTTTCTGATCTCAGCAGTGATCTCTAACGATAATTTGAAATTACTGACGGGTGATTGCATTGCAGTCTAGAGTCTAGACTTTCTTTTTATTTGGATTCTTCAAGGGTATAGGCTGTTATCGTCTGATCCATAGATATATTGGATATTAATTAATCTTTCAATTAATATTTACTAGTAAAATCTTTATTATTATTTGTCTTTAATATGAATTATCTCTTAATTATATACATGGCAACATCGAAAGAAAAAGTAATAACTTCGACATTATTCAAGTTTTCATAAAGCAAGCGCGGCCATTATTTTTTTATTAGCTCTGGAATACAAAATTGTTGTCTAATCTAAATATAAAACATGTTTTTCTGTTAAAACTGATGATCAAAGTCGGTCAGTTCAAACAAGATTACACTCTCATCGGAATCAAAGAGAACAAGCGAGATTTTGGCTTAGATAGTATTATAAAATGCACCTTGCAAAAACCGGCTTATATTATAATAATGTACAGATGTGATGTAATGTTTTTTTTTTTTTTTTTTTTTTTTTTAATGTTGAATACTGGCCAGTCAAGTTGAAGTCAGGCCAATATTGATTACTAGTCAAAAATACTCAATATTTCTAAAGGCTGAATACTTGGTGGCTAAGTAGTCATAATAATATTATTGTTACATTTTAAGAAATAACATTATATTAAAATTACTCTATTAATTATTTTATTTTGGTTACAGGTAAGATGAAAGTCATGGAAGAAGTATGTTAAGAAAATATTTATTAATATAACGAGTTTATGTAAGTATCTATTATTGAATACTATTTTACGGTAAATTTATACTTAAACTATATATTTAATATTAGATATCTTTTAAGATATCATTTTAAAAGTTCTTCATCAAACAATGCTCTACGAAAATGTTTTAGATTCAATGATATTTGTTGAACAAAATAATTAAATAACATAGTGTTTCATGTCGGGTTTGGTCTTTTGTATATTCTGTAAATTGTAGGTAAATCTTGTTCCATCAAATGAATACCCGTGGGTCCAAGGCGTTGCAAACAATTCTCATTTGTAATTTAACATTTGAAGTCCCATGTTGAGTTAATTATGGGTCAAACTGGGTATGACCCTTTTCAAGTTTGGCAAGAATGGTTCAAGTGTATACAGTGCTAGCAATTTGTGAGGTCATTGGCATGAAATTGTACAGCTTCTTTGATATCTGTAATTTGAGTTTTCCAAACGAATGAGTATCAAGATTACATCAACCTTTGTTGTGTAAAACATAATTACAGTCTTATAATTGTTTATGATTAACATAACTATTATTTCTTTTTAATAACAAAACTAAAATAGAAAGTACACATTTTGAAAATAATTTTATCTAGGGTCAAGTAGGCGTACCTACTATAATCAATCACTAATACATTTAAAATGTAAGACAAATATTTCATCAGAACAACTCACTCAACACATTGAATGAAGGTAAATTACACCATTTAATTAACAGTCAAAACTAACTTCATTTAAATAAATTAACTAAAGTTATCTTAGTTACCTTTACCACCCTTCCTATCACATATCACTTTATAGAAGGTGTTTATTTGTTTTAATTAAATATGGCGCGTGTCTGGCTTACATAATAATGACGGCCTTATACAGATCCCATCAATTATATCAGATTCTAAATATGGTATGGTCAATAAATAAGGTCACTGCGAGTGACGTTAACATGACGTACCTATTATGTACATATTACAAAATTTTAAACTCCATTCTATTGTAGTTTCTATATTATTTTTAATAAAAATATTTTAAATTTCAGTTTAGAATAGTTTCACTAATATAACGTGTTTTTATAGTTTCTAATGGTGTTTTGGTATCCGATTTTGAAATTATATATAAATTAATAGAATTCAATTACGTTTAGTTTTAAAATTTAATATTGACTTGTTCTTTGTTACATTACTCTTTAACTCTATTTTACGGTACATTAACAAGACCTCAGTTAATAGTTTAAAACATTTTGTATTTTTTTTATACTATTATATTCTAAAATGTTTCGGTCGAAGTCGTGACAATGGCGAGTCACTGTAACAAATCATACTTTAAGTTTAAATAAATTTACCAATACTTTTTGGCGATTATATAAGAAGTACAAACAACTGTAAATGAATTTTAGGTAATATCATGATGAATATGTATCGAACTTTATATTAATATAATAAAATGGAGAAGTTTAGATATGTCAACAGACCGTAGTTTATGTACGCACCTATCTACATAGTGGCTACATAAATATAAATAAATATAAATAAATATATAAATAGATTTTTAGTTGCCTACCGCAATTTCTCACCATTCGCTGAGGTTAACTGGTAGAGAATGCCAATAGGCATTAAGTTCGCCTTTTGTAATAATCAATAAAGGGTAAATAAATAAAATAAATAAATAAATAATACATTAATGCCTTTAAAGAAAAAACGAGTCTATTCAAATATCTCTGATTCCATCAGTGCCTCTGAAATGATATTCCAATCGTGATCCAAATGCTCTATTTAATACGCAAGTTGATAAATTATCATTTTTCAGATGCCTTGCGCAGTGGGAAGTATATTAAAAATTATACCTACTAAGAGTTACTATAACTCTTTTGTGTATTTATCGTTCCAATTAGCGCCGCAAAAAACAAAAGAATGCTTCTTTCCCGACCAAAACCCCTTTAAATAAAGAGCACAGGTGGTCATATTAGCACAGTGACCCCGTTTTCGTCTCTACGGGACGTCGCAGCGCTATTGTCGATAATCTTTTCATCTCGATTCTAAATTAGGAAGCTGAGATATATCGATAAAGAATTGCTTTGTAACCGACGTTATATTTTTGCAACTTGAGAATGGTTACTGTTTTCAAGTTATTATTTTAACTGTTTTATGTTTTTCTTAAAAAGATATTAATGCTTGCTTAAACTACCGAGCCCGAATTAGGTTATTTCTAAGCATGTCTTAACATTACGTTATGAACCAACTGTATCTTTAAAATACGGGGTTTAAGAACAATTGCCGCCGATGGAATGTCGTGTGTTATTACACTGCGTTTCTAAACGGTAAGAAGATTGGCTTCCGAACCGTTCGAAATTTCTACCTGAACGGCTGAGAAAGCTGACCTCGTATAGTATCTTGGTGAAGTTAATTCTATAAGTATTAACGTATAATAAAATAAACCTTAATTCTTCATTTAATTCATTTGACATTCAGTATATCTTATAATAGAATATCCTTCTAGACATAAAGAAGTACAATGCCCTTCTGGAAGACTATCCACATGTTCCGAGTATGAGAAGGGAGACATTGTGAACAGTTTATTCCTGTAAGTACTTAGGGATATCCAGGTACAGTATCGGTGCTCATTAGTATGCGTCGCGAAACTGAGTGAGGAGGCGTGTAGCATCACTAAGATAGTGACTAACAGATGAGTATTGCCCCCTGAACTGTGGAATATATTACCTTATACCAGTTAAAAATAACGGCTATCGGCCCTTTGTGGAATGACAAACAGATCTATGTCGAAATGTTTGTTTTTCTGGTTATTTTTTTTATGGTTAGTGGTAATTTTTTTTAGTTCTGTACCTAATTTTCGATTTCTATGAAGATAGGTAGTTAATACTAAGTTCTAGTTAACAGTTCTTTTAAGCCTGTTAACACGCTTATTATATTAGTGTTATAACTAATGATAACAGTACAAAATTAGATTCTAATTATGCCTTTCTATTGAGGTCTAAATTTTATAAATTATTTAATTGAGGTCTAAATAAATCACAATAATACAATATATTTTATAACGATAGTAGAAAAGAAAAAAAAAACAAGAAACGTATGGAAAATTCTTTAAATAATACTTTTTGGTGTTTATGTCTTATTCCAATGTAAGAAATAATATCGTCTACCCCATTAAAAATATGATTGATCTATACAACGCTCGCTGCATCCCGGCGCAAGCGCATCGTGCAACCGTCGAACACA
Source organism: Napeogenes sylphis (assembly GCA_959347405.1). Classification (NCBI taxonomy): domain Eukaryota; kingdom Metazoa; phylum Arthropoda; class Insecta; order Lepidoptera; family Nymphalidae; genus Napeogenes; species Napeogenes sylphis. Next base: position 5,424,710 of record OY365783.1, read on the forward strand.
CGAGTTACGACCAATCAACGAACTGGAAGCTCCACTCAAACTTTAGTAGTTGTCCAACTGCACGTGAGTGTGGTTGTGTGTGCTGTGCTGGACTTAAATTCAACTTATTACGCTCGTAAGCATGGGCGTTGTAGATACGTGTGAATTTTATTAGAACATTTGATGGATTTTTGTGTATCGCCTCTGGAATATCTACTATGGTTATCGTCAGTGTTTTTAACAGGTCAGTTTTTAACTTATTTAGTGCATGATTTGAATTTTGTATTTATTTCATATGTGTACCTAGTTTTATATTTTATTTTTTATCATGTATAACGTACGTAAGGTATAACGTAGATATATGTATAATAATATATAAAAAAAAGTGAAATATAGTTAGATTTAATAAACCAATACCTACTGTCTATGAAAGTGTATTTTAACATAAATTAATAAACAAAATAACACTGCATGTGTTACGTTTCATTAACTCAATAATATTTCAGTTATGAAAAGTACACATAACTGAAAGGAACTAATGCTTACATTCATGTATAATCACCTCGATAATACATTTTTATTACGATATGTTATAAGTTATTGGTAATATGAATGAATATGGAATATCAATCCACCCATTAGAAATTATATAATCATTTAATGTATGTAATTAAAAAAAATCTTTTCCTAAGTTACGTCCCTATAATCGTATAAGAATGTTGCTTAAGCGGTTAAAAGAAAAACAAAGCTACCCTCCCCTAAACGAGACATTTAAAAACAAATAATACCTACATCGTGTCAAACGCGTTTAATGATTTCTACCATCTGTCATCGACCTATTTCATAATGTCCCCCGCAAGAATCGATTATCAAGTTCGATTCAAATCGTTCTGACAGATGTAATTATCATGTCATTATGTTGATTGAATATGAATTACGTATTATGTCAAAAACTTAAACACAGGATTGATTAATAATCGAGACAAAAAGACGTAAACAACCTTTTGTTATATATAGATTGTTTTGAATAAAGTCAGATCCGGGCGAATATAATCTGATCTCCATTAAAATATAATATCCTGTTTAAATTCGAAATGCTCAAGTAATTTGTAATTATGTTCAGATATTCAACTACAATAAAATTTATATCTCCCCAGATATTTAGTAATGTATCTGTGGACAGATAAGATTGAGACGTTGCTTAACAATTCTAGTTTCAAATACTTGAATAAAACATTTTGAATTTCATACTGTCATTATCTAATACAATAGATGCATTGAGAATTATTTTCCCATGACAACTTCCTAAAACAATTGGGATTTTTTTACCTTTCCCTATTAATCATAGGTGAATGCTTAACTTGTCACCAACCATTAATTACGAGAAACACCTGTCAATATTTTCGGAGCGTACCTACTTCCATCTCTTTCTTTATGCGTATTTGTTACTCTCTTACGCGTTTATTAAATTTGTGTTCCTTTTTAGGTAGCTTCTTTATCGCAGAAGTCATCATAAAAAACGAATAAGCCAGCTATAACAAGTTTGTGCTTTATTATTATTAGTTGTAAGTAAGCTTCTTTATTGAAATGATGTTTCGACGCACTTCCGATTACGCGCGAAATGGAAACTGATCTTTGAATATGCATGTACACGCATGATGTCGTTCGACTGCATATTTCTATGCATAATATTGTTCCTATAGAAGTTCCAGCTTTTGACCGGTGCCTGACCGACTAGGGCTCGACTGGTACATCACTGACCTTTAGTGAATAACTTACTAACATGAGTGAATGAATGAACGATACATGTAAAACCCTTTAATTAACCCTCTTGGTATTGAGTTCCATAGGATTAGCCTTAGATATTTCCGTTTTTAATTTGCATTTTAGATCATTCTTTTCTCATCTAAAATTGAATCTAATAAAAAAGCAATCTAATAAAAATGAAATGAATGAAAGATCAAGTGAACGACAATTGCACTCAATGAGTCAAACATTCTAAATGAAGTAGGTATTTAGCTGTGAGTCTCACACCACAAACCTCAATGAAGAGACGATAAAGTCATTAACCTGGAAAATGATATTAAATATTCCCAGAAAATATTACCGGCCTTGATTTAACGTGAACTTGAAACAATAACAAAAATATTAAAACACGCATGAGAATTAGTTATTGAGAGAATCAGATAAGATTTAGCCAGAGTTGTAAAACTGAATATATTATCGCAGTTACAACTGTTTTATTGTTGTTTGTTACATTTTCGCTAATTTAACTTAACATAAATAACATTAGCGGTGTCTTTTGCTGTCAAAGAAATCTTTGCTTAAAATATTGAAGAGGAATAATCATCTTCCTAAACACATAAAGCTTAACATTTCTTAAGTTACTCTGTGAGAATTGGAAAACCCATAATTGTAAGTCATTTCACTTAGCATTTTACTTAGTAACTATTTTGTTCATATATCAATGTAGCGGACTTTATGTCCAGTCTTAGGTAAATGTGTGGGACGTCTGTCCATAATGAATCAGTCACCCACGAAGTATGTAACTTGTGAGGTGATTAATTCTTCAAAGCATGTATACCAACAACAGTTATATTATGTCTTTAGGTTTTAGAACTCCAAGGTCATCTAGATATTGATTATAATAAATCATTCTGAATTCCATTTCTCCATTCTAATTCACATGACATTGTTATATTCACCTGACCTTCGTCCAAATATTAAATAGATTATTTTTATCGATTGTCCTGTACTCCACCCACTACTTGACAAAAACGGAGCATCCGGAACGAGATAAAAACTAACAAAAATAAACAGATTTAAGTGAATTGAAAACAATTGGTGGTGTCATATGACAATATGAATCGAAGCAGAAAAGTTAAATCATATCTACACTCACTTTTACTTTTAACACCGCGTTCATTATTTTTTTAATGACATTCAAATGTTTAAAACCTGTTTCTAAGTTCCAATAATCTCTGTCCATTCCTGTCCTCGACATCTCATAAAGACAGCGTCCTGGCATTTGTAATTTTTATAGGTGAGTTCCTAATAACTAAACGTTTTCACTTTAACAAATGTTTAAACCTTCACTATCATTTAACTAATTGCTCGGTTAACCACAAAAATATTTTATAAACCACAATTACATGATTGTCCTCAAATTTGTTGCACTTGGTACTTCAGATTTCTCATCATAAAGCACAAATTTTATCTATGTTAAGAAATAATTATTTATGAGTTATTCCAAAACATATTTTAATCCAAGTAATTTTATATATCATAATAATTACGTAATAATTAAGTGTATAATTAATAAAGAATGGACAGTTAAGTCATAAATGACTGACACGATACATTAATTGATTATGATGGAAAGTGGTTTTCATCTCACGCTATCTAAGAGTAATAGCCAGTGTATTAAATGAAGTGTGAACTAGAATAAAATATGTCTGGGCTCCATTTATAACGAAAATGAAACTTAAACGTATTTTAATAGGGATGTAGCTGTGTAATTAGAATTTTGGGAACAAAAAGTAAACATTTTGAACGTCATTTCTTTGTGTATTTAAAACAAGTATTCTATTTTTTATGACGTTGTGATTATTTTTTACAAAAACATCAAAGAAAAATAGGCATGAAAACTTTTAAAAGGGAGGAAACTTTTTAAAATCTTCGAAACTGGAACTTTGCTTTTAAACTAAGTTTGTAAGATCTGTTTTTGGACAACGAAAAAAGCTGCAAAATAACAAACAAATATTGACTTCATAATATATTTATCTCATGCGACATCATTTAATTTGTTATCTTACATCTTAATACTTTTACTTATATAGATAATAAATAATCTACGTGTTAATAGTCTGCATTCGTGCATAAGAAGCGATTTCTATATAATTACTGACATATTTCACACTCTTTCAAACATTTATTATCTGTGAGAGATATAGTTGACCGAAGAGTTTGCATTTGTTAATGTCTTAATATAAAAACCAGGATATTTTCTACCCAATTATTCACGACTGTCATAAGCATCATCAATAATAACTATTAATCCACCGATTCTTATTGCGGAAATATAAAGAATTAAAATGGGATGAATACGCAAAAATGCCCCCACGGTATTTCGATGCTAAAATTGGCCGAACAATAACGTTGTACATACCCATTGTATTTCCAACTGTCATTGAGGGCTTCAATCACCGTACTTAATAAAGCTATACATTTACACAGCATTTTTTTAAAAGTTTGCAGCAATTGTACAAGATCCACTTTATTATTAGGAACACGATCCAATAACTCGTGCGCACGCGTTCGAATATACCTATTATTGAATTCAATATTTTTTCTGCAACCCACAATCGGATAAGTTTATTTATTAGTCTAGCTGTTAAATCGTTGTAAGGGGTACGATTTACGACTTAGTTTATTTCGATGTGGGGATCGATGAAGTCTGTCAGTGCTCGCATTGTTGGGTGCTCGTTAATCTCGCGGCTGTAGAACGAATTTACTACTTTACTCAATTTTATGTTTGTCTCAATATCTTAATTTTCGTTTACTTATTATAAATATAGTTTTTAATAAACTCCGAATATTTTTATTAGTATTGTAATTTTTTCTTTGATTAGTAACCTGTTTGATAATATTTATAATACTTTATTTATTACACTATCTTGTGAGTTTAAATGTAAATCTAGCCGTAAATCTTGCTTACCTTTACGGTTTTTTAGAGAGTAACATAAGTAAGAGAATGAGATGTTTTTGTAATACAATTTATAACAAAATAATTACTAATGACAATACATACACTAGTTACCATTAAGAAAATTGTTTAGCAATGCTTATAGACAGTTTAAATCCGAGTATTATTAGCTTGAATCACAAATAATGAAAGGCCCTTATAGCACAACGCTTAATAAGTATATTACCCATATATATAGAGGGGTGTATTGATTCCAGTGATTTTATTGTAATACGAATTATGAATATTTTATGGCTTATCCGCTATTAACAATGCGGTCATTGTTGTAGAGCTAAATTGTTCCCCATTCCGGTCATTCCGGATAAATAGCTCTCCGTAACCTCTAACACCGGACTGACAGCTAAGAAATATATTGACTATTAAAATTCAAACAAAATACAACTTAATTCTCAAAGACATATCTCCATCTTGCTGTCAGTGTTATGGTAAATGTACGCATCGCTTCCTTGAATTGAATTTACATTTCTTATTTAACGACCTAACATGAAGAGTGCCCAGTTCTGTTTTCTGCGTAGTTCTATCAAAAAGTTGACAATAGTCTTATGTACTTATCAGTGGACTTCACTTTATATTTTAGACTCGATTTGACCAACAGTTTCAGCCGCACTGTAGGTAACAAAAACTGATATATAGAACGGCCCTCTAAAAATATTTATTCTGTTCTGGCTATAATCAAAGGATAATACTTTTTTTGGAATGAAATGTACTCTTTATTTGTTTCTGTATCCCTGGAAATGTTTGTCTCATAATGACCGGTTGAGTAGTTAGGACGAACTTACAGTCTTTCTTATACTATATATTAATTAAGGTGTGATGATGAAAATAAATCATTTAAAATTAATCACTTTTATAATTAACAGTTTTCTAATCGTGACTCTTAATGTTGTAGTTAGAGTGAAGAATGTGATACTAGAAGTAACCTCATTTTGCTATCAATTTCTTGGAGTCTACTTATTTACCTCGATTACCTTTTGATAGCTTTCCAAAGACTATTTAGCGTTTTATGGCCAGTTAACTGTATTGTTTGCCGTGACTTTGTAATGACGTATTTAATGATATTTATAGCTTGGTTCCTGGTAATATAGTTTATACGTCGATTTTATTTTCAAATTAGTTCGATTGAATTTGAATGGTATTTTTGGTTGTAAAAAACGGATTTGACGGCCTACAAAACGTGGTGGGATTGAAGTCGATCAGAAATAATCGTATTTCGTTTTTTGTTTGTTTGCGCGAGGGACTGGTTTATATTAGATATACGCTCCACTTAATATTTTTTATATTTGTGCTAACGGTGTTTGTCTAAATAAGCATAACAAACTCATACAAATATAAATTCATTTAACATTTAACACATCATTAGTATTTTATTTGTCAATAATGTTACTAATTATTAAATGAGTACTTTCTATTGCTAAACTTCAATGAATATTTTAATTGGGTGAATTGTGTAACACTATCTTATCAGAACGGAAAGGTCAGCGGATAGATTCAAGCATCCAGCCAGTGTTGTAGTTCTGACAAGCGAAATATATATTATCATTATTTACCAATAACAAGCTATTAAGCATTATTTACCAATAATTTATCGAACTTAAATAAGTCCTGAGCATGTTATTTGCATTTAATACATAACTAAATTAAAAAGTTGATTCAATTTTCCTGCCCTATTAATCAATTTCTCATTCTGTATGTATTTTAAAATGTCTAAAAACAATTCCGCAAAGATATCAAAACTGTATCAATTAAATTGTGTACCGACTCAAAGCGCATCACGGATGGAAGCGAAGTGTTATAAATCAAAACGATATTTGATTCATATGGATTAGCGAGAAGGTATTTGATTTTAGATTTCGTTGCAATAAGGCTGTCTACAAACTTAACGACTTAACAGCTGCGAACTGTAAGCGAGTGTTGCGCTGTTATATAATATTATTCTAGTAGCAAACTGGTAGGCGATCTACGTTATTGTAAGTAGTGCCGATGTCAATGGAGATTTGCTAATATAGATGCAAAATGTTGTCACCCTTGAGACATGTGCAGTTTTGGAGATGTAGAAAAGGAAGGTTATGTATTTGAGTGATTTGAACTACCCCGGTCGAGCCAACCCGTGCAAACTGACAAAACCTTATAACCGCGTAGATGGGTATGGTTTGACGCATAATACTCATAATTTTATATTCAAGGACATTCTATTAGCAAAAAAAAAGATACAATAATATAACTGATAATTAAAAAAATACTAATAAATATTAGTATTTTTTCAGTAATCCTTATAAAGTACCTACTATTGTCTACAGCTACATGGATGTTGATTACAGAGGGCCTTACACCGTACACGTGCTGATCATTACTTCGGAGCTAGGTAGTAACTACCTACCTACCTACTAATCGAACCCTTGAGTAATACAACGTTATCCCCTTTTGCGGTATTTTAGTAGAAGCTTATATGTGTTTTAACAGATATAACCTACATCCTACTAATATTGTAAATGGTTAAGGTTTGTATGTCTGTCTTTCATTCACGCAAAAAATACCTTATGATATGTTTTTTTTAATTTTACTTCAGCGTACTATTGTTACCTATGCATTTCATAAAAAGGTGCAAAAATTAAATATGAAATATTTTTAAGTGGTGAAAGAATTGTACTTCGTTTTAAAAAAATATTTAAAAATCTAGAAACATACACAATTAGTAATAAAAAATAAAGTTTAACAAAGACACTGGAAGTAATCGAGGGATATATTCTATTTTCTTGTTTTGTATTTGTTTAAGACGTTCTAAATTTTTTTGAGGTGCTGTATTATTTTTAACATAGTGACAATTTTCATAAATATATTATTTTGTTGCCTAGTATACAATCAAAATAACTTTGAAGGTAACGAAAAGCTAAACAAATAAACCCTTTCTTATAACAAAGTTTCTAGTAAACAAAGACTTGAGTTTATGAGAAAATGTGTCGAAACATTTCAAGAAATTGCGCGGCAGGGCTATTGTGGTCAAGTTGTGTCACGTGAGTCCTGCCCACATCTTCTTAAGGAACAATGCCACTGCTTTGTTCAGAAACGTGATTTCAGTGGATTTCTCTAATATGCATAGTCGATACAATCTTCGTGGGTGACAATAACTCTTTACCAAGTTTATGGTTTTTAGATAATGTACTGACATAAATGCGGTTAAATATTACATATTGAATTGTGGTAAATTCAATATTTATTATAAAATAAAAGTAGAAATTCCTTTTAACATTTTTTTTAGAATTTATGAAATATTTATCACCTGGTTTCATATAATAAATAAATCATTTTAATGTTATATATTGTTTACTAGTGGATTGTAATACAGTACACGACATGAATATATGTTTATTCAGTAAAAAAACTGTAAGTAAGCGTATCTCATAACTCATGATTTAACTGTTTCTTTATAAACGACTACCGCTGAGTCCAGAATAAGCGATTAGTTTCGGACTTAACTTAGGCTTAAAGTCCCGATTTCACAGTTACCCGTTTTAATCTATGTTATTTATCGATTATCTGTGCTCGGTTATCGTTTTGTTATTTATTGTCTGTGCTTTGTTTTCGAATATGGAAAGGAAATGTTTGCGTTGGTTCTACTGCCGACATCATTCATTCGTTACAAATTGTTTGAGTAAATAGTTTTTGAATGAAAATAATTATTCTGGTATACCAGAGGTTAGAGGTTCGAGTACAGCTTGTATTAATAATTGTTCATACTGTATTTATTTAAAAAACTTATGGTTATGTAGTTTTTTCTTTTCAAACCAAGTTAAGTAGGCATTTGAATTAAAAAAAAATTATTGTACAAGTTGTATACAATGAAAAAATTGGAGCGTTGACCATAATAATGTATTTATGCGACCCACATTTAAAAAACCTGTTAAGTTTGTGGCGCCAAGGTAGGATTATATTATCAAACAATTTACATACATGTAATTGACTTCGCCCAATATGATAATCGGTAGACGAGTCAGTTTGTTTGTTGTATGAAATAATATGAAGCTTCTAGAACAATCACTATAGTTAAAACTTCACAACATAAGTACTTAAATAGGTTTAAATATTTAACAAATGAATTTGATACTATCAATTATAATATGTATTCTAAAACCATAGACAGGTTTAAGGTTTCAACCTTTTGAGGACCTGGCACCAATTTGTCTGCCTTGTCTAATGACGTGGTTAATAATTCAAGTATAATACAATCTCTCATTAATTATAAACATGTCGTGTGTTTACAGAATATTAACAAATCGTTTTCTCGCAAACGATAAGACGATCAAGATTAATATTCAAATATGTACACGAATACGTGTCGAATGAAAGGATACCTACACAGAATATATAGGAGAGAATAGAATACATATAAGAATTGATAATAGACAATACATTCTATAATTTAATCAAACTGTTCTATTTTGATATTATTCTATTCCTTGGTAATGTGGAACACTATATTGATAACAGTATGTGCATGGCCCGTAAATGAGGCCGAAGGTGGTCATTGGACTTTCGTTAATATTGAATCGCCAACCGACAGCAATAGATCGATTTATTACAAATGCTGTATTCGATTAGAAATCCTGCTTCTATTACGAACGAAATTATGTGAAAATCGATGTTTTGTGCTTCCTCGTGTAAAAGCAAAACAAAATTAGATACAATTTCACAGTAATATCGATTGTATAATATCATAATAATTCAGGTTATACTTTATAAAGATAGATTAAAACTTCTTAGTTGTATAAAGTTATATCTTTCCCGGATGCGATCAGTAGTTCTGAACTAATGTTCCCGACGCTGTTCTGTAATTTATTAGTAGTAGTATTACATTACAAAAATGTTAATAAATAAACTGGCTCATAATTAGAAACGTCATAAAAGTATATATGATTGAAAACTTCACATTTGTGAAGTACATGGTATATTTAAATATATACTGCATTACCTTATACCTATAATTACCTAAATCGATACCTAAACCAAGAAATAACATACTAAGTATATTATGTACTTAAAGTATTAAAGGTTATTTTGGAAAATACTGTAATTGATAATTAAATTTGCCAAAATGCAAAAACGTACAAAATATTTTAAAAGTAACTTCAAAATACGATTAGACACTTACATAAAAATTATGCTGACTCTAGAAATGTTTAACATAGGGATTATCTAACCTCGCCCTGAAATTAAAATTGGAATCACCAAGGTGTTTACATATTAATATGTAACTAAAATAAAATAAAAATGTATTACTTAACGAGTTATGTTTTTGAGATCTTGTCACACACAAAGTTCTTAATATTTTTTTTTGTTCATAACCCCCACGTAAAATAATAAAAACAGAATAGAAAAAGAGATAATAAAAACAGTACAACAATGAAATTGGTATTTTTTAATAAGCTTAATAGGTTGGGCTTAACTACAACTGAATGATGTTAAGTGTCACGTACTCTATATCACACGAAAATCTCGAAGATACCAAATAAGGTGTATAATAAGGGGATATCTTAATATATACCCTAATATTTACCCAGGCCTTCAAGATTTGCATGCGTTCCAGACCATCCAAATTACTATATAATATATTCATAACCCACCTCAGCCCACCTCAATTTCAACTGGGATTAGCAATTGTAGGTCACTTGTTGTTTTGAACTGTGTTAATTTCCCATTCTTTTATATATATATATATATTTATATGATAGAAAAGGGAAGCCATAGAAGGGCCTGCGAGTGTCAGTGTCTGACAAATAATAAAAGAGGTAAGATGAAAAACCGAAACTTATCTAATCACACATTCAATAAAGAGATAGGGATAGGTAGTCATTTGCTTTCTCTTTTTTTTCAATGGACACATTTTAAACCAGATTCCCCACTTTATGTATAATAACTCTATGAATTTTTGTCTAGTGTATATGACATTTGCGAAATCTACGGCCTCTTTGAAGTTGATATTACAAAATCATTTTATGTGTCAAATTTTAAATTTCGTTAAGTTTCAAACGAACGACTTAACCACTTAATGAAAAGTAGAGAAATACAAGCTATGAACGTTTCTTAAATTTATTACTTTTCAGGTTTATTTATTACTACCCATTACCGCGGTTTCATTTGCGCGAAGACGCTCAGTAATAAGAAATCTTCCATCATATATAATTTTGACAAAACTCTTTCAGTTGCAATTTCATTTTATTTAGAGGTTATAGGAACGAATATCTTATATTTCATTTGTTATATTAATATAACCCCACGAGTAGTTTTGAGATATTATTATCATTCGATACGCGAACAAACAGACAAAATTATATTATCATGTATCCTATTATCTCCTAGCCGTCTTTCGTAAAAATAAAGCAAACCAAGCTAAGAACGTTTCACAAATTTATTGCCTATTTAGTTTATTTATTATTTTTTATTTATATATGAAAGTTCTGTGTAAAGGAATTATTACGTCTGAATAATAAATCTTCAGGCATCTACAGAATACGAATGTTTCCGCTTGTGGTTATATTTTCTGATTTCGCTTATAATTTCGTGTTTGTACTTGAACAAGACTAATTAACTTAAAACAAAAATAAACCATAGTCAGTAAATGAAAGGTTTTATACTCCTAGTGATATTACTGTTGAGCCCACAATGAGATTTAAACAAACATACTGATCACGAGTAATGATTTATGAACAACATTTAATTATTTATATATGTAGTTATTCTTTTCCAACTTAATATAAATGTGTACCTTCTGAGGTCAATGATCATTAGAAGTTCTCATATAATCCGCTCTCGTATTATAAGAGGGGATTATATTTCTATTCTATTTTATTTCTTAATTGATTTTCTTAACGATTTATATAAAATAAAGATTGACAAGTCACATAACTAACTACATTTTTACATTTATAACGGTTATGTTGTGTAAATATGAAAAGTACCTCGTAGTTACGTACTAAGGTAACTATGGACAAACGTAGGTACCTTAAAATGACCTCCTGTTAATTAACTGTTATAGGATTGATTACTAACGGCTACTTGTATGATTGATATCAGTAGTTGGTCTTGTAAATTTGGCAGGCATATACTTGGCAGTGGTTATGTCTAGACATATTGTAGATTTATGTTGCTTACTCAGCGTGGGAGTCACTGACCTCGCTTGAACGAACTCCTTGTAAATACGCTTAAGTTTTTAAGTCAAGCCTTTCCTCAGTTCACCTGGAAGGAACATTGTTATTTTTATTTATAATAGTAACAAATCATATTAATATCCTGCTTACGTCCTCAAACTGCTGACATTAAATTGTTAATGTATATTAAAATTGCATATATAAAAAAATTGCCCTTTTTACGTTCTTAAAGATTTTTTAATATTTACTAATCATGTAATATTTAATATCTTTTAAATTAATTTTTGAAACCAAAAATATAATGTACAAGTGTATCAATATTTATGTAATACCTCTAAATAAAATATATAAGATACATTGTCATTAAATACTTCAACATAGTTTAAATTTTAATATTATATATTATTATATATATATATATTATTTTTTTTTTTTTTAATCTTCAGGAGCAAACCAGAGACATTTGATAGTAAGATCATAAAACCCCCCAGGAATATAAAAACAGGTTTAGTATCCACGATCACCGCGGTGCAATTTATGTCATTTTATGAATATAACACTAAAATTTTAAGTGAACAATGTATTCTCAGAAATAAAAATAAAAATAAAAATACAAGCATTAAAATTCCATATACTTAGTACTTACCGAGCTTAAGTTACGAAGCGAAGTAAAACTAATTGCTTTAGACACAAAAGAAAATGCAATTAGCAGACCTATGACAAGGGTCACTGGACTCACCTTTTTCTTTAAATAATATTAAGTATCTATTCTTTGAGAATAATTTAATGTTTTAGTTTAAATTCAATTATGGTTGGTTCAATTTTAATTTATCGCATTTAATATAATTGGAAGGTACTTAAATTAAAACAGTATTCTATATTTAAATAAACTTACCATTCAGAAATTATAACTCAACACTCAACAAAAACTCAAATAACTCAAGACTCAACAAAGACTCATATTTAATTGGGAACCAGTTTGAATGTCAAATATATCAATAAAACATGCGCAGGCGTCATTGGCATGAATTTTGAATTCGACGAAGGCAAAATTGTGAAATAATTGGAAATATCTCTTAGTAATCAGAAGCTTATAAGGTTTTTAGCGAACATTATTCAGTATATTAGCAGTCTATTAGATATTAAATAACTTTTTGCTTAACAGCTTCTTAGTGATACTAGTTGAGTAAATTAATTTATTTACTATGTCTTAAATATAATATAGTTATAACAAATTTTAACATCACTCTGTATTGGTTTCTATAAGAAATAAAGTATCGAATTAAGTTATGTTACATAATATTTATATTAATATCATGTGTTCAAATATATTTATGTTAATGTATATGTTCAAAGTTATATATTACTTTTATCAAATGAGTGTGCGTTTGTTTATTATTAACTATACTAATATTATAATCTTATATCAACATTAGAATTGAGGAGAGGGATGTTTTAAATAAATATTTTCATAAAGCAATATTTAAGTAATTATTTATTTTTCACATGAATTTTCGGTTTAGGGAAAGTTTTATAGTAGACCTTAATAAATATTTGTGTAACCTTTAAAATAAAGTTGGATTTGTTTTAATCGTAGCCAAGTTAAATAAACAATAAACTTAAGAGATACATCTGTATCTGCATCTGTATGTGCTCCAGTATCATCTAGAAATTCAATTAAATCTCATATTTCTTGAACGCGTTCATCTCTAAAATATAGTCCAATAGACTGATAGCTTGTTTGTTGATCTTTGTATCCAGAGTTCAGTACGTAATATGAAACATCTAAAATAATATTCCCGGCGTATTCCGAACCCTCATCTCTTATCCACGTTAACGCAATCACGGAAAACAACTAGTGTTTATAGAAAGAACATAACAAGAAAAAAACAAATATATTTTGCTTATAACAAAGTAATAAATTCTTCCATTATGTTTTATCTTTATTAATCAAAACCGATTATAATTATAATTTGGATAAATGTTTTTCACCTACGATCCAATTTGTAAGATAAATGCTTCCTCAATAAATATGTTAATGTAATAAAAAATATTATTTTCGGTCCTAAATCAAACAATTGTGTCACTAGTAGTTTGAATTTGTTCAACATGTTACTATGATGACGTAACTTAGTTTTTGCTCCAATACAGATTGATAGTTATGTCTTCGTTGCAGAATTGTCCTCCCACTCGCTCCTTTGTTGGTAAAGTTTATTACTGGGCTGTGTTTACCAATTGATATGGAACAAAACTAGACTATGTTTATATTATCATAAGCTAGATAAAAGCATTTTAAACTTTATTATAAAAGTATTCACGAACTTATCTATTTCCTTGTAGTTACCAGTTTTGACGTTACGAAAATTATGACAGTTTACAAAATCGTAAAATCAAAACAAAATTATTATGCTCTTTGAATTAATTTATTGACATATTTAAAATAATCTGTTAAAAAATATATTATTTACGATAGTCTTAAATAACTAAAAATAAATATGTCATGTCAATAGATTTTGATTCGTAGAGTGTACCTATAACAATTCTATGTTTTAATTTTATGTTTTTGTAAACTGTCATAGTTTTAGTAACGTTTAAACTCATACAAGTGGTACCTACTGAATAGTAAAAATAATCACAAAACAAAATTAATAATAATAAATAAAATAAGCTCTTAATTTTAAATAATAAGCATCTCTTCTTTAAACCGGGTACAAATATTATAATATTCGATATCCAATTAATTTGGCAACAAAAAATTTACACTAATCATGATGGAATGTTTATAAAAACTTCAAAGTACTCCCCCGCGGCTCAGGACTTATTATTGTAATGTTGTTGCCGGCGGCTTTACTCGATGTTTTACGTGTAGCTTTAATTGGTAGCAATATTGTAAATCTAACCCGTATCTTTATCATATAAATGATACATAAATTACATATTTTAAAACCAATATCTATTTCAGAAGAGATTACCAAAATTGCTTTTATTATAACGTCTAATATAACTGTTATTTATTGCGCTATATACGATATTGTTTATGTAAAATATTGTTAAACATAATTTTATTTTTATAGTTTTTTATATTCTTATTTTGACACTTAAATATAATGTAAAAATTAAATGAATTCCTAGAAAGCATTGTTTCTTAATGTGTTTCAATCGTGTCAATTTCGTGCCGATCATAATAAGATCTATTAATCATTACGTTTTTTATTGATTTGTGTAGGCGTAAGTTAATTTAGCTTGGTTCAAATTGTTCTCCATATTGGGATGTTTATATTAAATTTATTAAAATTTGTATTCCGCTAAAGAATAATTACTGTTACTCAAAAGCTTTTGTAACAATTTGACTTTGTATAAATTAGTTAAAATACTTAAGTTTAGGAGAAGTTAATAAATGTTCGACGAAATTTCCTTGACGAATAAATTCAAATTGATTGATTACTTTCCGAAAGCTCTAGAAGTTTAAAGTCAACAGTCGTCATTAAAAGTTTTACCAAGTTCTGAAAGTAAAACTAAATTAGTAATATCAATTAATTTTATAAAGTTTTTAATTTATCAAACTGTATAATTAATATTAATTTAATAATACTCTGTAATTCAATTACTATAAGTTATGCATTGGAAAAAAGCAATGAGTAATCGTAATTTTATATCAGTTTCCATATATCTCCCCGTGACTAAATAATGCCTAGTAATGTTCAGTAATTAATATTTATTATATTGGCAGCATTGATTGGAACATTACAATCTCTCTATTTGTATGATGTGTTTATTTATTTGAATAACAATGCTTTTTATTTTAATACAATATGGATGAAATATGTTTACGCATGTAGCCTCTATCTATATAGCACAATAATTTTCCTCATTGAAGTTACTAGTATTATAATGACTAAGATATTGTTTACCTTCTATTTGCATGAACCGCTTGTTTTCAGTAGTTTACTTCACACCCTGTACATATAACCCTTCAATCTTTTGTCTCTATTGTAGGATTCTTCAGTAGTAGTGAACAGTTTCGAACTTAATAGCCGCCGAATGAAGTCCAAAATAGTGAAAATGAAATATTTGTCCACGGGTGGGCAAAAAGAATCGTATACCTTACTGACTGCAAGAAGAAGATATATGAAGAAATTAATGTATGTATCTTTTATCTTTAACGGTGATGGTTTCATATAATACAGTAAAAGATAAAATGTTATTGGAATTTCTTTGGCATTTGTTTCAGTGGTTATTGTGATTTCTCAAAGTGACTATAATGGTAGTTGTTACAAGTTACTCAGCTCCCGTTAGACGGGAGATGTTTAATCTTGACAGATGAGCTCTAGCAATCTGTATCGAAAGCGCGCTCAACCACGCGAACAACAGTTTGGAATGTTATTGCATTTTGTTCCTTATTTTTAAATACCTAATTCCTATTATGTGTTTCGTGTTTTCTCTCTTTTCACTTTGAACGAGCTTTACTCTACTTGGGAACTGGTTTTAGAAAGAGTGATATATTTCTTTTGCTGAGGTAAATTACGTTACTTTAGAAGCAATTGCACTGGACTATTGGTGTCATTAGTGGACCATAATGATCATGTACCATTAGCAAAGTACTTGCTTCAGGTAATTACTGATAGACCTGATTTGAACTGATTCTACGAGATTTTAGTTATTGAATAAGCTATAATAGGACTTTTAAAATGTTATTAAAACGTATTAAGTTCATTTTAATATATATTAGATTATTATACATTAAGGGGGATATGATAATCCATCAAAAATAATATGTAATTTAGTCATTATGA
Organism: Napeogenes sylphis; assembly: GCA_959347405.1. Lineage (NCBI taxonomy): Eukaryota > Metazoa > Arthropoda > Insecta > Lepidoptera > Nymphalidae > Napeogenes > Napeogenes sylphis. The sequence goes on from OY365783.1 coordinate 5,441,389, forward strand.
TATATATCATGTTGGCCATATTTTAAATTTAATAGCAATATCTAATTATGAGCAAAATTACAGTCTTAACCTAAAGTTAAGTTTTGTTTTATGAATGAAAAACAGTCGTATCATCTAAATAATATGAAAATACCATTATTAAAACGTTTTAACTGATAAAATATCAATTCGTGACTATGGCAACATTTTTTTTAATTTTTACCTTTTTTAACTTCTAACATTTTTAACCTATATATGAAACCCGTCATCAACTAAATAACTTCATAGATTTGCATATGTAATATTCTATTATTAAACAAAGGTCGTGTTTAACTACCAGTTTGTTATATACCTCACATCAAATGTCATCACAACCAACGGTTCAGAACACCTGCCAATCAAGTATTCTAATCAATTAAATTTAACCACAGACTTGTGCCGCGCGTTTAGTTTAAAATACTTTTAATTATTAATTTACTAACACAACAATAATTAGACATATCAAACATGTATTATAAGGGTCAAATTGCGATGCGATATCTGAATTTTAGAAATGGTTTATTTTTTGTTCACTAAATGGGATAGCACTAAGCGCGTATATATTGCTTTAGTGAGTTTAATCCATTTTTTACAATTTTGTACTGTAATGGACATTATCTGATACTCAAAAGGAATTAATTACAAACCTCCTACATATGACGTAGAAGGTTGATAAGTCAGACTCACCTATCTCTTTATGGTCTTCTATTTTTTGTCAGAACTGTATTTTTAAACAGTACTTTAAATAGAATAAATGGCCTATATGTTAACTTTGTAATAGGTACATTTGAATTTTTTTCTTTTATTTCTAAATCTCAATAATGAGAAATAGTTTTATATTCTTCTATGAAACAATGAAACTTAATTTTATATTCAATTATGTGACTTCCAAATTCAAAACTAACCAGCTGTAATAAAACAAGTAATAAATTATTATTTATTATTCTATACTTCAAATAACTCGAAAATAGTAAATGAACAAGAACATACAATAATTTTGAAATAAAAATCTAAAACTAAATATAAACCGAAACAAAAATAAGTATCGATTCAGGCTTATTTCATCAATTTTAATACTTGAATAAAATCTTATAAACATATTAAACAGAAGCCTAATAGTTATTATGCTATCATAAATGAATTATGTCTCAATACCCGCTAGTATACCAGACCTCTCCGCAGGGGCCCTCTCTCCAGTCTACATACCTTGTAACAGCTCTTGAAAAGAAATTTTAAGTCTATAATAATCTTAAGAATTTATTTATTTATTTTATTTTTTTATTTATTTATTTATGTACCATCAAAACTTAAAAATATGAACATATACAAAGAAAAAAAAACATGTACAAAGGATCAACTTATCTCTTTAAGAGATCTCTCCCAGTTATCCTCCAAAGTAGGATAAAAACATTATAAATATGCGGTCGGGCACGTAGATAGACAAAAATAATTTTAATGATATTTTTAATACATAAATCATACATACTACATAAAATATATACGTTATGTATATATAATAATAATAATAATAATAATAATAATTGTAAATATATTAATGTTACATATTTACATACAAATATACATACATAGATACATACATACATACATACTTCATCATATATTTATAAGAATTTAAGTTATTGAAGAGAGATAGTGCTCTTTAACTCTAGTTTTAAAGGTGCTAACAGATGGATTTCCTTCAAAAATATGTTTTGGAAGAGAGTTCCAAAGGCGAGCTGCAACAATAGTAAAGGAGTTCGAATAGAAAGTGGTATTGTAAGAAGGTACTACCAGAGAATTTAATGAGACACACGAACGAAGAGGTCTCGTTCGTGGAATTGGAAGTTGAAAACGTTCACGTAAGTAGGAAGGAGAAGAAGTTCTAAAGATTTTAAAGATCAGGGATAGAATATTTACATTCCGGCGAAGACGAATAGGGAGCCACTTTAATTTTTTTCGGTATTCGGACACATGGTCGTATTTGCGCAATCCGTAGATAAAACGAATGCACAAATTTTGAAGTCGATCAAGCTTATTAAGTAACTCCTCAGAGACATCTAAGTAGCAAACGTCGGCGTAATCAAGAATAGGAAGTAAAAGAGTTTGTGTTAACATTATTTTTGTGCTTAGAGGAAGGAAATTCTGCAACCGCCTAAGTGAATGAAGAGAGTAGTGCAGCTTTCTGTTAACATCATTAACTTGCTCTGACCAAGAAAGATTACAATCGAGAATGATGCCAAGGTTTTTCGATTTGTCTGTAAATGGTATGGGAATAGTATCATAATACAAAGTGGGTAAATTTACATTATTCATTTTATTGCGCAATTGTTTGCTACCAATGATCAACGCTTGTGATTTCAACGGATTTACAAGGAGACCGTATTCATCAGCCCACTGCTTAATCCTCTTGAGATCACTATTTAGTGCGTCTATAGTAGCGGCAAGGTCGTCGATAGTTGTATGTCGATAAATCTGCAAATCATCTGCATAGATGTGGTAGTGACAAGAAATAACTTTTGAGATTTCGTTGATAAATAAAGAGAATAGAAGAGGAGATAACACGCCGCCTTGTGGAACACCGGCAGAGATAGCTGCCCAGTCAGAGTTTTCCTCATCGGTACAAATTCTCTGCCAGCGACCGCGAAGGTAGGAATTAAACCATTCGATTACTGGAGGTGAGATATTAAGAGAGCGTAATACACCAATCATTACATCGAAGTCAACTGAGTTGAAGGCGTTGCTAAAATCAAGTAATATAAGAATTGTAACTTTTTTAGTGTCCATAGCAAAACGTATATCCTCAGTCACTTTAAGTAAAGCAGTTGTGGTGCTATGGAAAGGACGGAAACCAGATTGGAAAGGATTAAGGAGATTATTTAACGAAAGAAAAGACGTGAGCTGTTTATAAACAGCGTTTTCAATTAGTTTAGATAAAATAGGTAAAATTGAGATAGGACGAAATTGTGAAAAGGAAGTAGGATTAGCGGATTTGGGCAATGGAATGACATGAGCCAATTTCCAAGCATGAGGATAAGATTTGGTTATAAGGGAGAAATTTATAATGTGTGTAATTAAAGGGACCAAAATGTCTAGTATAGGAATAAGCATATCGCAACTAATATTATCGCTTCCAACTGCTTTAGTTGATATGGCCAGAATACCCCTCTTAATATCAGTCTCCGTAATGTCCTGGAAGCAAAAAATATCACAGATAGGTGGAGTGACAGATGCCAATTTTTGAATGGTTAAAAGTTTGAGAGAGTTATTTATTTTGAAAGTAGGAGAGCAAAAGTAAGAATTAATTGAGTTTAGGTTCATTTGATTATTAATTTTAACAGACGGCTTGCCCACACCTAGTGATTTAAAAAATCTCCATTTTTGAGATGGAGAGAAATTTTCAAGGGAAGATAAAATGTAACGGCGCTTTGCGTCCCTACACATCCTATTGCAGAGATTACGCAGCTTTTTATAAACAGCTATACTATCGTCGCTAGGATTTTTTTTGCAATATGTTTTTGCTTTGTTGCGCTTGAGCATAGCTTTCCTGATCAACGGACTAAGCCAAGGCGCAGGAAAATGTTTAACCCTTACAGGTTTCAGTGGTGCATGTGAATCAAATAAAGCAGTAAGGGTTGAGTTAAAAGAAATAACCTTGTCGTCTACAGTAGCAGCATTGTACACAGAAGACCAATCACAAGTAAGTGCGTCATGGTTTAGAGCTTCGAGATTTATTCGTTTAAGGTTACGGCGCAGAATTACCTTTTTTAAACTTTTTGGGACAGTCAAATTATATTGTAGGAAGAGGAGATCGTGGTAAGAAAAAGGAGAATCGAGTTGACCGAATTTAAGTACATTCTCTGATTTGGAAACTAAAATAATATCTAACAGTGATGCATCATATATTGGGGAAAAATGAGTTGCCTGAAGAGGTAGGATTGACATATCATAAGAGGAAATAATAGATTTTAATTTTCTAGATCTGTAGTCATTTTTTATGAGACATGTATTTATATTAAATTTCAAATTCTTAGACATTTTTATTAATAAGCGTTGAATTTATTAGAGGCGTAGCTAAATATTTTAATTTTTTAATAAAAAATGTAATATAAAAATTGGAATTAAATAAATAATGAAAGATTCTTTAGGCAATATTATTTTTGTCATACAATTTAATGAGAATTCTGCTTTGAGATGAATCCTAGATTCTAGAAATAGAGATTACAATTTATTTATTGAATATTAATATTATTCTAAATTATAATTTCGAAATAGGTTTGATATATATATTTCGATATAAAAAATATGCAAACAATAATATCATATTGAGTATTTAGATAATAAAATAAATATTGGTTTATAGTTTTGGAATTGAATTTTTGTGTATTCAACTCTCCAAACAAGAACTTTAAAAAATATCCAAACGGTTTTTTTTATTTATTTAAAAAATAAAGCATAAAGCTTAGTTTCATTAATTATTTACCATTGAATTCCGGATTTTGGATTTTGGTTTGGAACCGATCCAACGTTAGTTGTGGTTTTGATACTGATGGATAATTGGGCAGATATTTACTACAGGGAATCATGCGGTATACTGTTGTACCCCATCATGTGTGGAATATTCACATTAACTGGAATCTCATTCTAATAATTTGTACTTAGACATCTGTTATAGAACACCTTTCTTCATAAAATCTAATTTTATCTCTGTACAGTTCAATTAATACGATAATGCTATTTGATCTAGCTTTGATCTCAGATGATGGTAAGTATAATATAGATATAATATTATATATTTATCACAATAGATTAATACGGATTAACGTTGAAATAGAGATAGCAGATCAAACACAAGGGATTAATATAGAATTAAGCTAACCTCATCCTTATTATGTACAACACTAACAACTATGAAGAGCTAAAAACAAATATCTTGTGCAAAACAAAGATTTTAAGAGGTTTTAACTTATCTACTGAAGTATCCATTTTAATGGGATCTTACTTGATCTCTGGTGTTATAAATTTTTCCGGTTGCATACACAATGTGTAGGGGAAAGAACGTTACATCTAAGTGCTCCCCTAAAATACCCCTAGACCATTTGCTTAGCGACGGCGCGCTGGGAAGCGCTTTGTGATTTACTCCCAGACACTTTTAAAAACCTTTTGTTATTTCAAGTACCTGTCTCTTAAACTATATCTATGTTTTATTATTTATTGCCATTATTTTTTATTATACTACATTTCATTAGTAATTGTGGTTAATTAATAAGTATAGTATAGGACAAAAACTATATACATATATCTTTATTAAATCTTGTAATTTCTAAATATTTTTTACACTTTTAAGCCATCATAATTGCAGTTATTATCACTCACGCACGAACGAGTGTCTGATCGATTGAGATAAGAAATAATATTGAAAGAAATAAAAACAATATTATTCACAACGTTGATTATCTCTGACTGATATTAAATATTAAAAAATGTAATTGATATTTAAGTATGAATGGTATCTCTAGGACTATCTGCTTTGAATATAAATTCTCTGGAGACTATTGTACGTGTTTCGCATAAGTCTACCAAAATTAGCAAATTAATTAGTCTACCCACGTCTCACCACGGCTACACTTACAACTTTTGTCAGGTTATAAATGTATAACTTTATTACTATGTAAAGACATAATTTAATAAGTACATCCTAATACCTTAGTACTCTATATTAATTTATATTATCTCTTCCAAAAGACTGAATTATTAAGCATAGCCTACATAGCTTGGGTACAAAATTTGCAAATTTACTGACAAATTCACCTTTCCTTTTCATATTCACTCCCTAAAACAAGACGAATTTAAAATTCAGTGCTTAAAAGGGTTACATAGAGGACAAAAATAACATATACCTATCTTCTAAGTAATAAACATTAATTTATACGAAACCACTTTGTAAAAAAATACTTTGTTTTTTATAATAACTAATTATTGCTCTACAATGCCGTATCCAAATCCAATCAATCTTACATCTTCCTGCTAATAGGAAACAGATTGACAAACAAACAGATTTAAATCCTTTGTTTAAGATTAACATTATTAATTTCGGTTATATACAAGTAATTTATTTAACCGCCCCGTTGCATTGATCTAGTGGTTAGCGCAGATGTCAAACGTATAGCGGCGCAAAAGGGCTCAGGTTCGATTCCCGGCAGGGACAGGGACCGTATATTACATATGTTGGCGGTATTTATAATGTGCATTTCTATGTGTTTGTATCGTTGTTTAACACCCTCAACACAAGCAAATAATTTGCTTACTTAGGGGTTGGATCAATGTGTGTAATTTGTCCTGTGATATTATAGTAATTGTCATGTTTTATAACAAGTATACACGAGGAACAATCCGCCCGCACTTAAGTTTAAGGTACACCGAAGGTCGAGGGTTTGAATTCTTACTTAGCTGATTGTTAGGATAAGACGCTAATTGGGAAAGTTAAATACAAATGGAAATTGCCGTTTTGTTTTAAGCCTGCTTCATTATTTTGATAAAAAGTTTTCTTATAGAAAGATAAACTTGTCAATTGAAAGCATGAATTTATGAATAATTTATCCCTTTTGCTGTTTATGTTTGTTCTACTTATGATTTAATTTTACATTTATTTTTATACAAGTTATGTTTTAAAGTTTTTAAATGTTATTTTGTGCATCATCGCATGGAAGATATATCTATAGATACATACAATAAAATTGTCACTGATCGATTTCTGTACATGGAAAATATAAAGAAAACATTATGGGGGCCTTTATAAGGTTTTTCATTTAGTCTGTTTGTATGTAAGTCTGTATGTTTGTGCACGCTAATCTCTAAATAGGTTAAACTAACTTGAATGCGTTTTCAGGAATATTTTGTTATGGACTCACTTTACATTTAGTGTTTTTTTTTGTTTAAATTGGTTAACAAATAAAGAAGTTAACAATCTCTTAGTTTCGTTCCATTGAGCTAAAACATTTTTTCAAAATTAAAATAGTGGTCCTCTCCTCAGGGAGTAATAATATCCTTTCCAATAAAGAAAATACGAAATTGGACTACCTCCTCTGTAAAAAAATATCTGTGATTAAAAATTTAAATAAATATATAAAAATAAACTGGAAATACTCCTACACACAAAAACTACTTTACCTGTATTTGATGAAACTTAAAACGGGTACGTTCTATCGAAATCGAAATGTTTGCGTGCGTACGAAGTCGCAGGCACAGCTAGCTTATAATATTATAATTGTTTAATTAATTAATATAACACGAATGTATATTCTTATAAGTACACTTATAAAAATTCGGACAAATTAAAATATAAACGCCAATGACCTTCCATGAAAAAATAATATCTAGACTTAAATGTAGTATCCTGATTATTTCTGCTTTTTAATTCCAGATATTTTAATCAAATGGATATTGTAATTTCAGCCTTATTCAGATTTCATTAAGGTTGGATATTGAACTTCCCTGGAGTCAGGATTGTGAAACATTTATAAAAGCAATCGCAATTTTGCTCCACATGTTGGACGCAGGATATAAAAAAATCATACAACGTTTAATCACATGTACTCATTGTTGAAATGAATATGTAAAGTCTGGGTATTGTGTTATAAATATTAAAATACTGTAAATTCTTTATGATATAATAAATTATTTTTTTCTTTATTATGGTAAATTTAAAATATATTTACTTGTTTTAAATAGTCAGAGGTGGAGCTCGAACCTGCGACCTCTGAATAAAGTCCCATAGTCTATTTCTCCATTTTAATATATTCCAATAAATTATAGCTATCTATTACTGCCTAATCCCTAAAAATCCCTCAAAATTAATATTAAACAGCATAATCGATTTAATCAAACTGAACTGGCCACCCACATATTTATACATAGGTACCTAATATAAATAATCTGTCCGTTAATAGATATTTAGTTTAATGAAGGCAGGTGATCAATAAAAAATAACGATATAAGATAAACTGCGTCCTTCAAACGGAAGGTCTATAAAGTTTTTTTTACATTTTAATTACCACCTATCGTAAAATTCATAGAATATAAACTTTGTTACCGAACATTCAATTTAATTCAAAGAAAACAATCATTGCTTTACCAACATCTGTCAATTACATTTCCCTTTAGAATACACGCCCTTCAACGCCACGAAATTAGTCTGAGCAGAAAAACAAACATTGCTTGATTAAGTTGCTCCAGAACCGGTTTGCAATTTAAGGGGAACATTAATTCGGAAAACCGTAGGTCATAATGCGAAGTGGGGGATCAATGAATGGTCAGTTAATTGAGTCAATAAATCACACGCGGCCATTACACAACAAAGCATACGAAGTTACACAACAGGTCAATAGATGGGGTTGCTCGCGAAGTATTGTTCAAAATATCAAAATACTGCTCTGAATGCTAAATTTATGTATTTCTGTCATCGTTATAGAGATTTTAATATTTGTAACAGTAAACTGAAATAAAGATTTTTCTATTCAATGAATTGTTTATTAAAAATTTTGAAACTTAACAAATATATTTTAAAATTATTATAGGTACCTACATATTATGATAAAGCCGTTAAGTAAAAAAAAATATTTAGAGCATTACTCATTTGCAACTCTGATTGTTTTATTATACCTAAATTACATATACCTACTTATTTCTGCTACTTCGAAATAAGTAGGTATGTAGCCTGCAGGTATATCCATATAACTTAAGATACGTTGGTAGCAAAATGTAATTTCACTGTTCTAACGAACAGGCAGATTCAAGGAGAACTGCAAGAAACGATGCATATGGATAAGCTCTTTAGAAGTTCGTTATCTCCGTGGAATATACTTATTAGTTATGTAAACCAATTTTTCTTTACTTCGTCTAAACTATGTATTGTTTATAAAATTCTTACCTTACTATATTTACCCTTTTTTATCATTAATTTTTACTGTTCGTAAAAAATCAGTTTTCTAATTGAGTATCAGAGAAAACGCATATGATAGTCAATTTAACGGTTTGTGTTTAGCGCCATCTAGCCAAAACAGCGGCAACTATAAAGTTTTGTCGCAGTTAGTTGATTATAGTTCTCTTTCTTTCCCATAGGCGGCAGCACGTTTCGGCGCCATGGAGCTCGACAACAACAGGTAGCGCTCGCGCTCAACACGAACTATTTGAGTTGCTTGAACGAGTACAATGTTCCCGATTAGACGACCAGAGGGCAGTGCTACCACCGTACTTTTCTCAGGTAAGAAAAATACTTTATTATATTATTATATACATTATATAGGTAATAAGTATTTAAAAACGGATGTTTATATAGAATAATTAATAGCGAATACAGGTAGAAACTATGAATTATAGACTTCAGCGTTTTATTGTTATGAAACATATTAACCAGGTCATTGAAAATTCCATTATATTTCTGTTATTAACGGACAGTCAAGTTTCCAAGTTGTACAATGACCGCGAGTTCAACAGTCATACTTGGTTCGTTCAGAAATAATTGACGGAAATGATAAAGAAGATTCGTGGGGTGTTAAGCGGAGCACATCGAAAGTAACTTGTCGCTGGCGTCATGGTCTTAAACTTTCTAGCTGTTGAATGCTGTCTTGCTTATAATATATCTTAATATTTTAGTCGATGTTTTATAATTAGGTATATGAACTAATTACTGTCGCTAACCCTTGAAACATGTCTCAAGGCGTAGATAGTTTTTGTAATAGATTGTTTCACTCAAATTCCTCATTCTATTGAATCGATTCTTTATAAATGTTATCTCGGCCTATTTGAAATGGAAAAACTTTGATTATGACCTTGAACAACGCTTTTGTTTATGGCAACACAAACTCACCAAAATTCTCTAAAAGTTTCAATCAATTTCAGAGTCGAATGTAGGTATCAAGCATGAGGAGTGAAGTCAATGAGGTAACTCAGTTTTTCAGAGAACTTGGCTCGGTTATAGTGCGAATAACACAGATGTGAGATTACCAGATAGGTATATCGTTTATTTCTATAATTCAATTACCAGTCTCATATTTTTATATAAAATGGTATTGAATTACTAAAATCAAAATATACTATGTGTCGTTTTAATGTAGAGTAAGTAATTTGTTTTTTCTTTGAAAAGTAAGTAAATATGTAAGATAAATATCTGAATCATAAATATTAATTATATTAAGCAACAAACCCATTGCAATCAGTTTTTTAACGAAAATATTAAGATTTAATCACTGATTATAAATTCACCCTTTCTATTTCAGTTAATTATATACATAATTCTAAATATTTTGTGATCCGTTTTATACTAAATGAAATACATGCAAATGACTTACATTCAACATTATTTTAACCTCTTTAATAATCTTGGAAACGTTTTATAAATAAACAAAATAAAAATAACCACTAATAGCTAAACGTCTGTTGTTTACAATTCTTTATATTCAAAAATGTTGGAACGGAAGCTTGCATTATCTCGACCCTTTGTTCTAATACTTCGTAGAAATGTTGAATCTTATTTAAAACCGAATGAATCTTGATAGATTTATTGAATTTGAATATTAAATATTTTGTTGTGATGGGTGCATGTGACGATAATGATAAACAAATAATGTTATTTGTTTTCTTGACTGGTCAACCCAACTGCAGGTAATATGAAAAATATTAAGCAAATGTAATTGAGGATGATGATTATTAAGTTTTAAATAATCTATTATTTATAAGTTATTAATCATTATATACTAATTTGTTACTTTGGTAGAAGATATACTTTTCGTCATAGTAATTTATTCAAATATTTTTCGTTATTTAAAAAAAATCTGTTTTGTAAAATTGTTCTATCCTGAAGATTTGACAACCTGATAATAATCTCGAATTGTCAATAAAAACTTTTAAGTTCTTATTATATGAATAAAGTAAATGAAAGAGATGTTATTCGTCTTGTCGTGTAAATATAACCTACTCTCTAGATTGTTATAATATTTCATAAAGAAAACATATGTTATATGTTTTATGAAAAATTATACTTGCATATGCGAGTTCACGCCGCGAGTCAGCCATTCTTCGAGCTCATGAATAGGAACCCCAAATGAGTTCAGAACTAGTCGGGCAAACCTCCGATAAAATTACATGAACATAGCTGGGTAAATATTTATTTAATAATCATCATAGTTCACGAAAGTTTAATTACAAAAAATAAGTATAATAAAAAAAAAATATGCTAGTATTTTTATATCTTTGGTATCAAAATGAGTCATTACGTAAATGTGACAAACCTACATATTGTCACGTGAAAAATATTTACAGTCATGGTAAGAAGTTAAGAATTGGAATTTATGGTTTTAATTTATTCAATTATAAAAACGATAAAATAATGGTCAAATGAATAATAAACTGTTTTTTTCTAGGTTTGTTTTATTAAATTTTAGCGTTATTGCATTTTATTACTTTGTTTATTATAATTAACACGTTTTGTGAAATAAGCTATATATTTAAGAAAAAAATTGTGGCCCTAATTTTGTTTGTTTACTATAATTTTTGTTTTGTTTATTTTGTTTTTTTTTGTATATAGGTGTTACATACCTACATACTTAATTGTGGTTTAGATAAACAGAAGTGAAACTTTTTTATACAAATTATTAAATATCTAAAACTACATATGCATTTTTATGTTAGTTTTCTTTACTAAATTAAATACATTTTTACTATTTGATATTTTTATCTACCGAGACAAGAAAAAGGAAAGCATTTAAAATTATTATTTTTTTAACTTAATGAGGAATTAAAACTTAATTAATCATTATATTGTTTTCTTTGAAAGTTATTATACTTACGGTTTATAATAGTTTATTAAGTCATTAATAGTTTATTAAGCTGAGTCATCACGGTAGTAACGGTTTTAAGCTAGTTATAAATAATAATGTATATATTATAATGAATTTAAAATTCAAAGACCATTTAAGAATCGATCGGGGACTAGGGTAATTAAGTGAGCCTCAAAATAGGAGGTGGGATTTCGAAAAACATCGCATTTATTTATTTTTTAGTCGAACACATGACTTCAATTATTTTTTACCAAGGAAAAAACTTCTACAAACTTAATTAAATTAGAAACAGAATTAAATTGGATTACACTTTTATTTAAAACTCAAATTTTAAACCTGATTTCGGGAAAGAGGACGTCGGGAAGTCTTAAAATAGCACGACGTATTACCAAGGGGAAGGGAGGGGGGACAGCCGTTTATCATATTTGATAAGCGGTCATCCCGCGCTTGTAATTTTATCTATCTCCTAATATTGATAAAATGTTATTGATAACCCATGTACCTAATATGAATTACATAATCTTACATGGAAACGTAAAGCAGAAATTATCTCGTATAAATAACTATTGTTATTAGAATCATTATGTATTGAAGTAGAACGTTATCCCATTGCATCCATCGGGCCATGACAGTTGCGGTTACAGACTGACCTTCAACTACAGCTGATAGAATACAGCGTGTATTGATGAATACTGATCAGCAAACAGCTGAGTTAGTAGAATACTTAATTATAATGTTATTGTTAAACAGTAACATGTCGAGTAACATCGATGTCGTTTTACCTAATCTTGGCAAAGACTATTACTGCAGTGTTACTGCAAAATCGTTCATCATCTACAGATCATATTGGCTGTATTATTTTGGCAAGAGTTGAGGTCGTCATTAAAAATCTAGATCTAGTTTCTTATGGACATTTTCCACTGAATATTAAATTTTCATATTTCAATGTACCGGTACAAAAATGTACCTTTCAACGTGATGAGTTTGACTGGTACAGGAGTTTGTCCCCGGAGGCTCCCCGCAATGAAATTGAAAGAGGAAATCAGTAATGAGGTTACGTCGTCTTGTTTGTATGTAGGTCACTAATTTACATAAATGTACGCCAAATGCTTTTTCTGCAATACGCTTTTTATATGAATCATGTTATTTTAATGATATTTTATCATTAGTGTTATGAAATTTATAACGTGAAGATTTTAGTTTATATTATTTTTATTTACATTATCATATATAGTTATTTTTAATTAGTTTTTATTAGGAAAAATGGGACCAGTGTTCATAATTTCCGCTTGAAATCAATCTGAGTGAGTTATAAAATCAGGCAGGTGAGGGACAGTTTGGGGATAACGGCATAATAATGATATTAATTGAACGATTGCATAGGCTTTGCTTTAAATTGGCGAATTTCAAGGTCACCTAGAACATTATATATTCTCAATAGATAACGAGAAAAAAGAACCAGTCTGTTGACAGTTATCGAGGTTTTTGTTGAACTAAAATAATAGTTATATATTTCGTTTCCTATCAACTGCTTTTTTATATAAATTGTATATAATCGGAGACGTATTTACAATTAGCATAAGCGGAGTATTAAATGACACTTATGAAAAAGCATTACAAAAAAAATTACCCTCTGAGAAAATGCAGCGACTTGGTAATATTAATTAGAGTACCTACTAGTAGAGATAGCTTATTATGAGAACGTCAAGTATCTATAAGAGAGGAAATAATTAAAACAACAAATTCTGTGAATGAATGAACTTTTATGAATGAATTAACTTTATCGATTCACGCTAATTTTGATTACCTATTTGGGTAAAACCAATAAATTTTATCAGTTATTTTCTGATTTTATAATAAATCTTTCTTAACATTTATCACAGTTTAACATCTAATATTAGTTTCCTTCAGACTATTAGTTATTCAGTAAAGATATTTCAGTACCTGTATGTAATTCCAGACTAGAACCATGCTCTTATGTCAATGACCTCCAAATGAGAATTGCATGAATGATGCATCTTTCACGTAATAATTCCTTCAGGGATCAGATGAGTTATAAAGGTAAATCAATAATGAACTAAAATATATTTATATATGTTTCAGGCAGATAGAATTATAGAACTGTATAAAAAAAACCTCATTCAAATGTTACATACGTTTTTTATACCACTATATCAATATAATCTTCACGTAATTTTTTTTTTAATCTGTTAAAAGTTGGTACGACTATATAAATATATATATATTTTTTGGTACAACTTTCTTTTCAAATAAAAAATTACTAAGTAAATTTATATAGTAACACAGAATTACAGTACCTTCTAATATTTAAATCATTTCTATATTAATTATTATTTATTATATTATATGATTTAAGTAAATATTGATTGAAAATAAAATGAGTTTGTTAATTAAAATTAGTTGCCTATTAAGGAATAAAACAAAATATATTTACCTTTTGTTAATTGTATCTATTAATATAATATTAGATACATTTATTGTGAAAGTCATAACTTCATTAAGAAATGGTCAGCACACCATAATTAAATTGCTTTTCAACTTAATATTTAAAAGTTATTGTGTGGTGCTAATTTATTTATAACCTATTTGTTATAGTGATGTTGTTCCTAATGTTATGATTAGGTACTTATCTATTCGTATGTTTATCTGTTTTGTAATCCATAACACAAACAACTTTTTGTAAATATCAAGTTTAGTCTGAATTTGCCTTGGCTAAAAGCTATAACATATTTATGAAATTTAAATATTAACGTTTTTTCTTTCTTTCTCACTAAGGGGGTTAATGTTGAATATTTTTATTTAAATTGTAATTGTAAAAACTGTCATTCTTAAATAAAAATAGAACGAAAAATAAACCGAACCCGCGACCTATGGGAAACTCCCGTCGCTCTACCGATTGAGCGGTAGCTCAGTCGGTATCCAAACGGTAGGTAGCGAGACTACCGTATCGCTACCTATCTCGGTGAGGCTACCTTATCGGACGATGGTTACATCTATTTGACTTCTTTTCGTTCTCTGTTTTCATTATATATTTATTTAAAATTGAAATAATATTAACATGGCTATACTTGTTAATAGATATTTTCAAACATTGACATTTATCTCACAATCCGGTAATCGTGTGGTTTTCATTAACACAAAATGCATATCATCGTCATGCTACGTTTCTAGAAAGAGAAAATTGCAGACGTTACTTTAAAATTTACACTTATTTATAAAGAAAGTTAAGAACCGTATTAAATTAAACGTCAACCGCTTTACATTGGAAAGTAATGATTTTGCACATCACTATTTCGCAACTTTCATCCTTAAAGATTTTCAATTTATTCAAACATCCCTTCATTTGACAAATAATATTTTTTTATAACTAAATAACAAAAAAAAAATATTGGAGACAGTTGGAATTAGGAGTATGTTATATCTGTCTACAAAATTATTATTATTATATATGTTTTTGTACTTATAACCTTTTAACAAGAAATTTTAAAATGCTCGGATTTTAAAATTATTCCGTGTAAGCACTAAAGATGAAAAATAAATCCTTTGTGGAAGTGTTGTGAAAAAAAAATAAAAATAAAGAAAGATGGCTTACTTTACTTACCGTCGTGGGATGTTGAAATATAAAACTATTTGTATTGGAGTGAGTGCTGGTATCCCACGGTTAACCAACATTTTCAAAACAGTTTAAATGTATAATTCGACATTTTAATACAATTTGGTTTGAGGTTACAGTTGATAATTCGATTCGACTAGGCCAGTATCATTTGGTAATGCACTAGAATTCAATATCCTGTGCATTATTACTTGTTTTTATATTAAAAAAATTATAAAATTAATACATAGGTTTGATAACGAACTATCAACAAGGATAGGTACAACATATCCTGTATTTTAACCGCATCCTTCCTTTGTGTATCCTTTCCATGGCGGATGGCGGATGGCGATCTTTCTAAGATTTCCCAGCCATTTTGGGTTTCGGAAGCAGCTGCACTTCTTACACCTGTTGAATCCTTGTCCCAATTGCTCCCTATGGGGTGACGGCAATGCTCGACTGCAAACCGGATATTCCCACGCACCACTCCTACATACAAATACGTTCCTTTATTGCAATTCCTAGTATGACAATTTGAACTATACCTACACTTAATTTGCAAAATAAAATCGCATTTTCATTTTTTTTTGGTTTTTGATTGTAAATAGATAACCACTGAATGATTTTTCAATAACATCTACAGATATTTTATTTTGTGTTTTGAGTAAGACAGTTAAACTTCAAGTTGACAAGATTTTCGTATTGTGCAAATTCTTTTAAAGTTTTTGCTTTTGATACATTCACCTGTCTTGTATTCACGGTTTGCATCTGAAAGTTGAATGCACGTGTTGTCTTTATCCGATATGCACTAACTTCGCAAACAAGACAGAGATAGACAATCTTCAGTTTAAACTGTGATGGTGGAACTTGAAAGCATGTGGCACGCGCCAAACGCCATTCGGGTTCCGAACGCTTGCGTGAGAAGACGTTGTTTCGTCGGTTATTCTTTGACTACGATATTTCAAAGACACGATCGTGTTTTCACAGTTCAGAAATAACGTGCTTGTTCGCGAAGTGCATTGTTTTGATTGTTTTGGACTTGTTATTGTGTGATTTTGTAAATATAATAACTTAGGACTGTTGAAATTTTTAACTGAATTTCAAGTGTTGATCAGATTTTCAACTTTTAAGTTAAATAAAATAACCTACTTTTAGGAAACGATATAGCCGGTGCAAAGTGAAAGTTCATTATTTTTTGTACGTCTTTAGATTCAGACGACTATACGATTTTCGTAATTTTTAAAATAATATATACTAAGTCGCTGTGAGAACAAGCAGCTGAGTGATCCAATATCTTATAAGAAAAATAAACGATTTACTTTGATGTCGGATTATGATGATTAATGACGCGTGTGATGTAAAAATGCGAATGCGTTAAAAACTCTTCCCGGGTCAATCTTACGGGCTTTATGAGGGAAAGAAGATCATTACCCATTAGCGAAGTGGCGCTTAAAAGCGAAAAGGATGGAGCTGGGAGGGGGTTGGGAGTGAATTCGGTTTTATGTGGTGTGGTGGATGAACTGTCTAACGCCAGGACTGGGAGGCGAGGTTCGTGGGTGCGTCACGCAGTCATGGGGGTCCTCAGGTGGAAAGACTTTACAGGCATGAGGACTAGCACTCCGACTGAACCAAAAGAGGTATATATAAATATACTTTACGGAGTTCTTTGGTACTTGTATATATATTTTTTAAAGAACAAAATAGAAAAGAATAGTTTAAGCATATAAAAATGTCTTTAGTTAAATATAGACATCTAAGTATCAACTTAACATTTAAAATGGAGTTGTATTGTTTAGATGCATTAAAAGTTATACCGGATGTTCTTTGAAAGCACGTATTTTTTAATGTACCATAAATATACATTTACTCATGTTACACAGTAATACATTATACGCTAAATAGTTTTTAATTAATGAATCCATTAGTAATAAGCAGTACTTACACTTATAAATTAGAAAACTAATTATTTCGTTACTAAGCTACCATTTAAAGATAATAAACTAAATATATAATAGTATTCATCGTTTTTACGAATGATAGTTTCATTTACTAACAGTTAATAATTTACGACTGCATTTAGATAACAAAGTTTTACGATAAATTATATTTCATTATGAATTGTTATGAATCACAGATATCTTATGTAAATATGTTATGAGTAATAGAGAAAATTTCGTGTCTCTCAAGTCCGGTTTTCAAGATGACAGTTCTAGTGACGTTCCTCACGTTTGCGGTTTTGTTGTCATTTTCGTTCATATTATCATCTTGTTAGAACATGTTATATTTTTAATAGTAAGACGTTTATACGCTTCTGGTTCTATGGTTACTGTTAGTTTGTTTAGGTCAAGGTAATTTATTTGTGGCTAGATATTATAAGACAAAACTATGTTTAAGTAAATTGTTTAAATTAAAACAACGTTGTTATTAATTTATTATAATTGATTTATACATCGCAATAAATTAAAAACAAAATAAATATTAATAATACTATTCTCTATTTTATTTTAAACATTGTCGCAATAACTTCAAGTTCATGTGTGTATGCACAGGTGGATCCTGGCCTTACGAAAAAATAATCGTACTTCTTGAAAATATATTAACATTAAAAGTAATTTGTAATAAAATAATTGGTATTGAGAAAAAATAAGATTTTATAATAGAACGTAATATATACTTATCGAAATAGTATCAAAGTCTGTCCGTCTTTATCTATAGTTGTTAATTGTTATGCATCATCGGAGAGACCATGATTAAAACAACACGAACAAAATGTAGGTTGTCATAGCTGTAAAATCTAGAGGAGAATCATTGTTGCGGTCTGATTGTGTTTAAATTTTTGAGATCTTCTCTTTTTATCGTAATGTCAAAACTCAAAAGCACCCAGCGTCGGCAGACTGCATTCGTTTGTTAACTTCAAGCTTTCATAGTGTTGGAAAAAAATGATCGAAAAAATCGTAAACTTATAATAAATATAAATAATTATATCTTAATATAATGTAAAACTGTTTAAATACGAATTAGAATTCCATTTTGTAAGTCGTGTTTTAATTTTTTATAAAAAATAATAAAACTCAGTCTAAATTAACAAAGACTTGAATATATATTATATTTAATAGAAACAATGTAAATAATAATATTAAATTTAGGTAAAATATTTCCACAAATATGTAATATATTTCGCACCCTGGTAAAATAATTATATTTTAAGTAATTTAGACATCTATAGATCTATTCTTCTTTATGACCTTGTATTACCTACAGTAGAAATAAATTTATGAGGAAAGAGGTCAACAAAATCGTGTCGACTCTCATAGTAGGGAATTTCTCACTCCAGTTACCCCCAACGATTTCAGTGCTTTCAGGTTGTTATGAAAATTCACTAATTAATGCATCTTATGAACACTGTATATTTTTTTAATTAGAAAACTCGCCTTTTCAATAAGATTTCATTTTAGGCTCATGTGTTATGAGGTTTTTCATATGATGTACTTACGAAGTAGTAAACCGCCTGAATATAGCTTTATTCAAAATATATACAGATAAAAATATATTTTTATCTGTATATTTCATCAATCCTTAACTTTTTAAAACCTTTTCGAGAATTGTAAAAGAATGACATATGTGCTCTAACCATTAATAGATGTAGGCTATAAATATGATTCTAAAAAAGAAATTGACATTTTACCGGCATTGTAGTGGCTATAATAATCATAGAATTATTAGGTATACATAGGATAGGGGAGCCTAGAAATTATTATACATAGAATAGGCAGGCCTATGAATGTCAGTGTTTAACAGATAATAAAAGAGACAATTTGAGAATCCGATACATTAAAATGTGTGATTAGACAAAGATGAGTATCGGTTATAAATAGAGAGATATAATATAGAGATATAATTAAGAGAGACTGATAGATAGCCTCATTTACTTCCCCTTTTTAACTCCTGACTAAAAAGAGGGGTGTTATAAGTTTGACCTGTCGATCTGTGTATCTGTGTGTCTGTTTGTGGCAAAACACGTGGACGGATTTGAATGCGCTTTTTTAATCAAAAGCTATGTTCGTCGAGATGGTTCTTATTCATGTTTGGTCGAAATAGAAACAGTCGTCTCCAAGATATTCAGGTTTTATTGGTGTGGGTGAAAGATTCTTATGCAATATTGATAGAAATACTTAAACAACTGAAAATTTGTGTGTCCATAGGTTCATTTAGTACAATAAATAAACCAGTAACTTAAGTTTAAAAAGCAGAAAAAAAAAATAAAAAAACCCCCGATACAAAAAGACTTCTAAAAAGAATAAAAAAAATATTATTGTGTACTTATTGAAGTCGTTGCGTCGGAGGACTGTTTAATAAAGGAAGAAATTAAAATTCAAGAAAGTTACCAAGGCAAATAAAGAAATTACGATATCTAATCGTATAGTCTAAGTCCTCAATGATTAACTTCGTAAAGTAGAACCATCGTCAACGTCGGTACAACGGTCCCCCGACGCAACGACTTCAATAAGTACATAATAATATTCTTTTTAGAGGTTTTTTTGTATCGGGGGGTTTTAAAATTTTTAATTTAATTTTTATGGACACAGTTTAGTCTGGTTTTCCAACTCTATGTATAATAAATCTTTGAAAATAGTAGGTACTAATGATCGTACCTGTATTATTTATAAATTTTCTGTAATAATTATAAATTCCATTGATACAATAAACCATTTATTGAAGTGTTATATTGATATGAGGAAATCTATCATGCTGTCGAACGCTAAATAATAAATCAATTTCGTGTTTTGGGCAATCGCGTGATCTTAGAACATTTTTCATTTTATTATTTCACTTTATTACCAAAATATTACAGACTAAATAACTAAACAGAGCTATTAATGTAATAACTTTGATAACTCGTTTGAAGTTTAGTTTAGTTGTATTCAAACTAGAATATTTATACCTGATAAGAAGCTATAGTTAACAGTTTAATAATTAAGATCTTTTGAATTAAAGTTGAATAACATCGCAGGAAATCAGTTAACATTCATAATTTAATTGAATTAATTCATTTCAATGACAAATGACCATTTCTCTGTAATCGAATCGCAGACTTAATTCGATTTATATTCTTACTATCTTGCAAGAATTCAGCGGGATTCGTTTTTTATCTTATGATTAGGTAGGCCACTTTGTTCCTCGTATTTAAATAGATTTCTCTTTAACTGAGTTTTTATCATTTCGCGAAAAACCGCTTTAAGGATTATTTACGCTTGGAAAATAATAAATGCTATCATATTTCCTTATTAATGTTTTTGTTATTTTCGGTTGAGTTTGAAGAATGTATAGATTGTACAATAAACAGAGAAAACTAAGAAGAAGCAATCGTTAATTCTTGACGTTTATCACTATTAATGTTACAACACTGCAAACGCGGTCAAGAAGAGTCAATCTTGCACTTTAGTTCCGCTGGTCTATACCAGTCCGTATTCTAGCTAGAGTGCTAAACTTGGCACTTTGACAAGTATTTCACGGCATTTGTTCTTGCTTGTCAAGTAGGTCGCTGACTTGGACAATCGTGATATGTCCTCTGTTTTCATGTTTGCCTGGTACTTTGTTGATTCAAATTAATTATAGAAACTAAATTAAATTAAAAACAAAGTAATAATTATCATTATTATATCAGAACAGAATGTGAAATATAGATATTATTTAATAATTTATTATATTGATAAAGTTATGTTTAATTTGATTCATCTAAATATAAACTTAGTTTCCATTTATACTGTATAGATAAAAACAAACAATAAATCAATAAAAAATGTCTTTTAAACATAAATTTATCTTCACGTGTCACAAGACGATATTAAATTTCTTGTCACATATTGTTTTTATTCAAATGATACTTGAGTAATTGATACACGATCTAATAGACTTACATATCGGTTGCCCCAGTTTTGTAATAAGCTTATTGGTTATTGCTATATAAAGTTTATCTTGTGGTAGTGTCTAAAGGCCCGTTCACATAAGGCAACATATAATAATTGATAATGACATTTGTGTAATATGTTATCGCCATAATTGAAACAACCATTGCGTTTTCTGATATCCTAATGATATCTATTATTGCAATCAAATAATGCAATTTTTGCTATTGCATAAAAGAATATCAACATATCTTTTATCTATTTTGAAATATAATATACATTAAGATATGATTCGTATTAAATAGTATGATAGTTGACTATAATTATTAAAAATATGGCATCAAAATTGATAGTCATGTAAACTCATTTTTATTTCATACAAAAAGGTTAACGCACCGGCGCTAATGGGATAAAAACTACGAGATAACATTGACAACCGCGTGATAAATTGACTCGGATGACACACTTAATGATCACATGTGGGATATTTACCTTTAAATAGGTAAATACAACACCTAGCTTAAAAGCTATTATGATTTTCATTTAATATAATAATTTACTACTTAAACAAACAAATATAAATGTACATATATGTTTTCCAATGTAATGTTTGAACGGTTTTTATGTTTATTTTAACAAGAATTTTTAAAGCACTTTATTGTAAATATCAAGGAGTTATGAAAGTTAAAATGAATCCTTTAAAAATAATTGAATTAAAATGTTTATCATTGGAAATATTTATAAAATTTTAAGAAAATACAATCTCATTCATTGAAATAGAGGAAGGAAAAAATTAATAAATTAAAAGAGAGATATTTACTTTTGAGTTTATAAATATGGTCGGTATTTTACGAGTTCAGATGACCAAGGAGAATTCTTTTGTCTTGTAAATGAGATGCTATCTTGAAAAGGTTCTATTTCAAAGAGCAATGGAAGACTAGAGGCAGCACTAGATTTGAACCTGTGGTCTGATGCACTTTTGAAGTGTCGTGACCTGGTTGCATTTCAAACGACTCTTCCGTTTAAACTAGTATCTTATCTTAACTATGCCTCTGTAATGATGAATTTAAAAACCAGACACACAGTATAAGATCTTTCAGACCGCTTTTATTTCCACCAAACTTAGATAAAAACCTCGTTCAATAGACAATGCTGTAATAAAAACCGCTGTCAAATCGATTTATCCGTATGAGAGCTATAATGCCACAAACACATAAATACAGATACACTTGTTAAACTTATATTCTTTTGCTCCGAGGATTAAAAAGATTAGACTATTTTAATATAAAATAAAGATTATTACCGTCAGTAGTTCTTTAATTTTGTGTATTACACATTTATGTACCTACTACTGACATAAGTCCATGAAGAGTTATTGGTGTGATTTGTGAATAAATACAGAAAGACAACATATATTCTACAATTTATGTTTATATACAAATTATTAGTATGTAGTGTATATTTAATTATCAAAATTTACAGTGAAATTAAAAATTCTTCTGTCATAAAATCTCCCTTTATTAAATTATCTATTTAATAATAGATATACACTTGATCATAGCTTATAATAACTCTGCCTTAATGATAAGACAGAATTATTTTAATAATTGCAATAACACACATAATAAACACAAAATTACATAATTTATTAATTTGATTATTAATTATCGGTTAGAGATCAGCTGTTCATAATAATCAAATTATAACTTGCAATTTACTCATCTATCTTGTAAGTTGTATAATATAAATGTAAAAAGAAACCAACGATTTAGAATGCCTTAATTCAAAACGTATTTGAGCAGGAAGGTTCCATAATGAAGGCGAGTATGAACACTGAAAACATTATAGGTCGCACGTTTTCGTGTACATTACAATACAACACGACCATCTGTGTACAAATAACTGTATTCAATACGACACGTGTCTTCCATTGACGTTTTAACTTAAATTAACGTTTGAATTTGGAACGTTGACTTATGTATTGAAGATATTTTTTAAATCTTGCTTGTAATAAATAAGGTCGTAATATAATGTAATTTTATGTAATTAAAAGTTTCAGTTGAAGTTAATACGATTTTTATTTTCTTTTAAGATTTCTTAGAAGAGCGAAATTAATGATCAGAACTTTGTAGCATTCTAAGTACATTTAAAGTTTAAACAAAGCAAAGAGGTCCTTTGTGCTTTAAAACCTTTAAGGGTATTAGAACTTTGGACGCTCGTTCTGATAAGTTTGAAATCGGTCTCAAATGTATGTTTAGGTTAGCAGACTCTTATATCAGATATTAGTAATAAATGGTAATAATTGCGATATAATTATCGGTTATGGTATATGCTTATTATTTTGATCCGACCAAAAAAATCTACTTTCGCGGCAGTAGTCAGAGTTTTTAATAAAATTTAGATATAAAACATACAAATTAACCGTAAACTAAGTGTTAGTCCAAATTATATATTTTTAACAAACACCAAATGTGCATAATATTTCTCCGGCTAATATTTAAAACTAACTATGTATAGTAGTAATATTTGTTTTCTTTACATAAGACCCTTTACTAGGTTACGCAAGAATAACTAAAGTTTTATTGCATACCAATTACAATTATTTACGATTATTTCATACACATTGCCACAATAAATTAAAGTTGTATATTGTAGTATTTCTTATGAACATGCGATAAGAGAATACTTTTGTAGTTCAGGACATTTAACTCAGCATATATTGTGCCAATAAAATATTTAGTTTCAGAAATTAATTAATTTAAGTGTTTATTTTTAGTCTTTTGAAGATTATATAAATGTTTTTAAAATGTTTTATGGGATCCGCGGTTTATTTTTTATGAAGTAATAAAAGATCAAAAGTTTATTTATTGTTTATATTTTATCCTATTAGTAAGTAGGTCGCGTGTTTTTAGTATGTCTGTTTATAATTTATTCATAAATATAAATTTCACGCAATCCAACGTGAAATCTAATGGCTTTTTCTCGGTTTCACTGTAAGTCATGCAAAACTCATTAAAGAATGCTAACATTAATTTTTCTTGTAAATAATTGCGTGAGAATGTTTCCATAGTATTTTAAGATTGTTTTCTTTTAAGATTAATGTTGTATTGTTAACAAATGACGTAGGCTTACAATTAAAATGAGATTTTGAAATAAATTGATATATTATGTAATAGAAAACGATTGCTGATAGACAGCAAGACGTGACTCGATAGGCAATCCAAAAGTAATGGACAACATCATCTCGTATCTTCCAAAAAGTGCTTACTCATCTTAATATCGGGGAAATATCAACGTTTATGATGACTAAAGAAAACCACATTATTATGCTATAAATTACAAAGTGATTACACGATTAATACCGTAAATATTATCTCAAGCTTCCGATTTTCCCATAGATCTTAGCCATTTGTTTAAACAAGTGCAATGTGCATTATAATCATCAGATTATAAACAAATGAAGCTTCAGTACAATGTTCCACTTTCGCAAGTTTGTCCTATTATTTATGTTAAGTTTACGATGTGTGGAAACGTCAAAGTGGGTTGTGTTGACGAGATTATGGTGAGATTATACTCACCCAATGTTTATTTTACTATGGGAATAAGTGACTTTAAAGTGACTTTTATGATTTCATGTACTTGTGTTAATATTATTATCTTTATTACAGGTAAGCTCGTAATCTTGATGACGAGAGGTGATATGTAAGTTTTTATTTAAATGTTAATAGTGTGATATTTGGTGTTATTAAACATTCAATTCTCATACATTTTATATGTTTATATAGTTAGTGACGGGTATTATGATAAAAAGTGTAGCCAGGCAATTATTTCCGTCAAACGACCAGGTGAAGGTCGATAACATTACGTCAGTGTTGCACGACTGTGGGTTTTTATGTCTTACTTAGATTAATATACGTACAAGATAACGTTCAGCAACCAGTCTGGAAGAAACCCAAAAATATGGTTCAAATTGTGAAGTTAAAAGTAATTATTGAGTATTCTAAGATATGAATCTTCCAATTATATTTTGTATCGCCATTTTGAATGATTTTACCAATGATCTTGGGAATATGATAGAGATATAATGATGTTCAAATTCAGCAACCAGTGTTAGAAACCCAAAAATATGGTTCAAATGGTGAAGTTAATAGTAATTACTCAGTGTTCTAAGATATGAATCTTCCAATTATATTTTGTATCGCCATTTTGAATGATTTTACCAATCATCTTGGGAAGATGATAGAGATATAATATGCTACATTGTATCTATTCTATTGCGGTTTTTTCATCAAATAATATTACAATCATGGCATTGAGTCATATAACAATAAACCTGTTGCTGTAGGTGTGAACGTCGCCCAATAAAGTTGATGGCACACTTACACGTTTATGAGTTTGATTCTTGCTTTTAGTTGATTGAATAATCCTATCTAACCCATTATTTTAATGGAATTAGAGGGTCTAATTAAATTGTTATGTTGTAGTTATATTTGTGAGTTTGTCTAAGTAATAAAATCCAGTTATATTTAGTTTTATAGTTGCTATTTTATCTCCACTATGACCCTGTATGTTACAAAATTTCATTGAAATCCGTTCCATGCTTTATGTCATAATATAAAAATTAGATAAACAACCGAAAATTAAATATACTTTTTTGGGGTCTATACCTACGGTATACCGTGTATTCTTTTAAAAGTTTTAAATATATAGCTTTATTGCCCTCAATATTATATTCTTTCGTATTTTTTGTATTTTTAACTTATTTCTTAAAATCATTCGGAAGTATGTTTATCACGTCTTTAAATTATATTAATTGTCTAAGACTACGATAATAAAGCATGTTGTTTTTTATAGTACTTTAATATTATATTATATTTAGTTGTAATACTGGGATAATAAGAAATTCCCAAGTGTTAAACACTATTTCAAACACAAAGCATCTAAAACTTTTAACTCCTTTAAGTGCTCATTCCAGTACAGACCATTCAGATAAAGCAATTAAAGCTGTGGACACATTTAGAACTCCTTCTTAAAAATACTTTCGAGTTTTAAATAAATTTTTATTTTTTGGTAATGTATATATGAGTGTTTTCATATACCGTTTGCAGTTTGTATAGGTCCCGTCAGGCCTGCAATAACAGCCTACCCTTGTCAGCAAAACCTCTGATATATGGTTTTACTCAATTTTCTCGCAGTAGGCCTTACATAAATCTTAAAACGGCTCTTGAGATATGGTTAGGAAACCGTTCATTAATATTTATTTGTAGGTAACAAAGGGTCAGCGTCCGCTGAAGGGTTCTAAGAAAATAGAATAAGTTATTTTACTTTATAACCCTTGTTTTTTTGGCGTGTATTTTTGTAGCGCAGTTATTTCTTAATAATGTTAAAATTGTATATATTTTAGTATTATATACCATTTATAAGATCAATGTGATAACAGCCGTGTCTCGCAATATTGAATATAGAAATATAGAAGTAAAATACATACATATAATATCATGATAACAAAGGGTCATCTGCTTTCTATTTATGTAAATGTGATTATTATGTTACGCGTTTAATAAATATCGATAATAAAACAACAGTAAACCAAATAATATATATATATAATATACTATATAAGTTTATACACACATGTATAATTAAATGTATATACATGTGTGTATAAACTTATATTTGTAAGCATAAGTTTGCTGTGCTTAAAAGCGCAGTATATTTTTATTCAGCATACCTATAATATTTAAGCTTATGAAATACATAAGTAGCTTTTCCACTGCTGTTTCCACTATAATATTCTTTTACCAGGTTTAATAGTAAGCTGGTCTCTTGAGCTGTAACGAGTGCTATCATCTTTAATGTTGACAGATTTACTGAGTAACTAAGAGCGTACCATTTATAATTTAATATACGTACATACATATATCTAGTTTTATAGTTTAGTTTTATCTATAGATAAAACTTGTGATTGTTTGGTATTTGTTGACAAATTTGAAGGTTTTTGTTTTCTTTTACATCTCTGAAATACACTTACCTACAGTACGGAGAGATTGTTTAATTTGTACCAGCAACGAATTAGTTCTTTGTTCTAAAGTACTACGGTCAGTGTTCATTAACTTTTGTTTTTAAAGGACTTAGTGTAAACTGAGATAAATCTTTTCAGCCAAAGAAAGATAAAGAAAGAAAGAAATCTAACAAAGAAAAACTTACAGTATTTTTAGTAGTTAAAAGTAGTTACAATAAATTATGTTTTAAATTGTACTTTATACGAGATGGTTTTGTTTTTGTATGTGTGATTTCATAACAAGACCTTGGTATCAGAATTTATTAACGTAACAATATTTATTTACTTTTTGTCCAAGTAACAAAGATGCTAATTATTACTTCAGTAACACTTGAAATCTGACAGAGGTAATTCGTTATAATTAATAAATATTTACTAAGCCTTTTAATTAAATCAAATACCTTAATATAGTAGTTTATTATCAAATGTTTTCCTGGTGCCAATGGTATTATTTCCTATCAGCACTTCAGTTCGATGTTGCTAGTTTTCAGAACATTTTCCTTCGTTAGTTCCAATGGGACGGACGCTTTATTTCATCAATAAATTAGTGTCATTTTTGTAAATTATTATCCATGACGGTTGTTTAACTCCAATTTAGTGAATTTGTGTAAAAAGTGCATTAAAAATGTTATATTTACGAAGAAAATCGTCATTGAAATTGGTGGCGTTGGATATTTTGAAGCGAAGAGGATCGACAGGATCGAAGTCTGATCAATTAAATTCGCCGACAACAGAATCGGTAAAAATTGATTTATTTTAAATAAAAATATCGATATTGTAAATATTGACGCGTAAAAACGATGACCTTGAATCCTCGCCAATCTTATCATTGACTGATTACGATTTTTGCTATATACTGTGTTACGAAACTTCAATAAGGCCTCCACTAGAGGTCAGTGTTGGAATATGATGGAATATATATGTTGGAATATGGAAAACTTTTTATAATTTTATGGGACATTATTACTGTTTATCTTAATTTTAATAATAACTCCAGGTACATAAATAGTTTGTTGGCAACCTCTATTGTTTACAATCTTCAATTTCCTGTGTTATTCTCTTTTAAAGCCTAATTAATTGAAGGAAATATCACAACAAAACTAATAATAAAATATAATTAAGGATAATATCATATTAAATCATGAAATAATAAATATAATAACTTTTGAAGGATTTTAAAACAGTCATTTTAGATCAATTATAATGATATGAATTTTTTTAAATGGTCTATAAGCAGATTATAAAAATAACAAAAATGTGTACATTTAACCAACCCATATGATTTTCATAATAATTCTGACATATGCCTCAGAAAAAACCTCACATTGTACATATGTCTAGTAACATAAGAGACATTAAATACTTATACATAATCATAATATAATTACTTAGTAAGTAGGTACTTATATTTTTTTAAGTATTCAATATGTTTAAAAGTATATATGCTAGCAATTTCTAACAACTGAAACTTTAATCTTGAACTTTGGAAGCTATTACAGATTGTTTTTAAAGTTTAACTTATCTAGTTATGAATTTCTATTTGTGTTTTATTTATTATACCGTTTTACTAAGTTGTAGTATTTATATTATATTTAAAAACTATATTTACCTTATGAATAATTTTAAGGCCGTACTCGCTAAGAAAAAAACAATCAATAATGATAATAATAATTCCGTAATGGCAACCTTAACACCGGATATAGGCACTCCTGCGCAAACCAGTTTCCGTTCCGCGCTGCTTATCACTACCCCATTACAATTTAAAGACGTTGAAACGTATTTTAAGACGTATTATTATTATTACGTTCTAAACGTTAAAAAGGTTATATAATCATAGTTACGTAAATATCCACTGGGTTCCTTTTTAAGTCACATAGCAATGGAAGACTATTTCTTCCACTGCCACTTCCTCTATCTTGCTACTTTTATTATTCTTATTTTAACACAGTCATAAATTGAAACAATAATAATGCATTATTTTTTAAAAAACTTATAAGTGTAAGTTGGACTCACGAAACAGGTTCCGTATGTTTTGCAATTCGTCCCTACTATATATTATATGACGTCAAAATTATGATTCAAACAAGCAAATATTTATTTTATTTTTTTATTTATTGGTAACCACATAGTTAATCAGGTGTATAAAACCATAATAAAAATATTTTTCCGTGTCTATTTATAATATTTGTTGATATTTGTCTTTTAGAATTCGTCATATATACCTACATACTATAATCATAATTGGAATTATGATATACCAAAAGAGCTATAATAGTAATATTAAATATTCTAGAGTACATAAAGTATTTGAAGTTTTAACTTAATATCAGAAGCATAATAATATAAAGTATGTGGCCTTGAAGGTATTTTGGTATGTGAGGTGCAGTAACTAGGTAATCTTTTTGTTTATGTTTTCGTCATCACAAGTACAGTTACTATGACATCATTTTCTATAGGAGTGTATGCTCTGTGTTAAATAGATTTTTGTATAGAGTACCTTAAATTCTATTGTATTTTGAATATAGTAATAAAATTTTAGTCGACTACTTTTTTAGTTTTATTTTCGATTATAATCGTACATGTATAAGAAGAGGTATTGATAAAATTTTTTAGTTGACTATTTTTTTGGTTTATATATTTTTTTATGAAAGTATTTATTAAATTTCAGTTTATTTTTTTTATATACTAAATTTTTCATGCTGAAGCCATCTCATCTTATCTAAAATGGTGTCCATAACAAAAAATCCTAAATCCCTCAATAGTTTTGGAGATGATCCATATCAAACAGTCTAACACTCGCCCTGGACTTATGAATATAACATTAAAGACGAAACTTCGATCGATACCCAAAAAAATTGTCGTTGTGTTTGTTTGTGTGTCGTCATAGCGACTGACTGCTGGGCAGGTGTGCCCCCAGCTGTCACCTAACAATGAACCATTTTGTATGGAACATGTGGGAACTATATTTAAGTATTAATATTGGGATTACACTTGATTTTTAATATAATATTTAAAATATAATACTTAATTATCTTTGGTTTGTTGAATCTGAATATAAATACAACCATTGTGTAAAATTCAAAGGAATTTATTATAAATATTTTGTTCACCACAACGTTAATTAGGTATTGGCTGTTGCGATTGTGATTTAAAATAATGGATGAAAATTGACATTATCAGTTCATTAAAATTATAATATAAATTCGTTGAACTGATATAGTTCATGTATTTTTATTCATATCGTTATTGCAAAAGTACAAAAGGCAAAAAGTTTTCTCTATCAAACAATATTCATGAGATCTTTACAGGTACATAGGCTGAATAGGACAGGACCCTTATCCATTTTTTTTATTATTCCATAAATAATTAGGTATATCGGTAAAATAAAGTAAAATGGCGCCCCCAAATGTAACAACGTGCACGCGATACTAACACAAGTATTTACTTTTTCATGAACCCCATTTTTGGGGTAATTTAATTTATAGTTATTTTTTTATTATCCTTCGTTTTTATTACTGTTTTATATTAATCTGCACCTTATAATGTTATATCAGTTAGTTCTTGCAATGTAGTTTTTAATCTAATTCAAAAAAAACCTTATCCTTTTGACTGACTACTATTTTGTATTTATTTCTATCCAATTATGTATTTTTATTTCTGGCACAACTATGATGGTCTGTTATAAATTTCGTAAGCTCCGTTGACTACATAAATATATAGCATGGAATTTGGAAAAATTATTAAATCTCTTTGTATCTTTTCAAAACAAGTTTTTGTAATGTTACTATGTGTTGATAATAAAAGTTATCACCTATTCCTTATAATACTGTAATTAATTATTAATTTGTTATTAAATATAGACATTACAATAATTCATCTCAGGAGTTATGGATGCCAGACATGTGAATGGAGGAAACCAACTTTTATTCAATCTCGGATTGTAGATCGCTTTTTAATGTGTCTTTTGACGATAAGCTGTCGATTAGTAGTCACAATTAGATGTCAATAAAATAAACATTAGCAAACAATATTAAATTGTTGAAGCTTTTAAAAACGAACTCTAAAGTACAAAAGGTTAAGTATAACTATCTCTTTGATTATAAAAACTTCAGTGTACTTAAACTTGAAGATTTCTATTCATTGTGTCCCGTTGATTCCCATACAATGCTGATAGTAATTACTATTATGAGATTTTCTTTACTGTCGGTCGATTTGTGTGGGAAAATATGATAGAAAGATTACTTATTTAGAATTGTAATCTGTAGTGCTCTCGTGGGAATGAGAGGTATATGACTTTATCATTTTTATTAAGTTTATTATTGCAAGAAAACATTAAGTTATTATGTTTAATTATATAAAAGATTTAAGTTTCCAATTACAACTATATAATGATAATTATTATATATTTTTTGGTTAAGATAGAAGTTTAACCAAAATCCTGTTTCGTCTAGACGCACGCTATTTAGTAGATAAGCCTTCCATCTGAATAAGTTCAGATGTGTTAGTTTTCATTCGATTTGGCACACGATGCCATATTTATTTGAAATACGTTTTCTATGCAGTAAAGAGCTTTGAACGTAATATTATTAAATTTTACTTACACATAATATTACTTAAAGAAGTCTATTTAGTTAAGAAGTGTATAAGGTAGAACGTTGTTATTTATTTTTTCGTTTACCAATTTTACTATTCAATATTATTTCATAATATTACTACTAGATAATGGTTATTTTAGTTATATAATAATACTTTCAAATAAATATTAATAAAGGTAGAATTGTATATTATTCTTCATTATTATTATAATATTTTGACGTATATATTAAATTAATCATTAATTTGTATTATCAAATCTTTATATCACATTGTTAATTTAATGATGAAATAACTTTAGAAGTTTGATGAAGTTATGATAAATATTATGAGGTTCATGATTTTATACTTCATTGAATTAAATATTTTTATAATCATAAGGTTCAAATAATAATTTAAAAGCAATTCGTCTCAAAGTCATTTGTTATTCAACCAACTAGAACTTTCAATGACTTGGTCTTCAAGTACTTCGAAAGTGTAATACTTTGAACAAAAGTTGTTCACTTATTATTCAAACGGTGTATATGCTCTCTAATATTATAGTGATTTGTTGTTATTTACATAATGCTTGGTTATTTTTCTGTTTTATTTTGGCAATGCCGCTTAGAAAACAATTAGTTCTTAACACATCAATATATTTTTATGTGGAACTAGTTAAAAAAATATTTTTATAGTTAATATAAATAAAACTACAGTATTAATTACTAAGATTATAATAATCGATTTGACCTTAAGGTCGCAATCTATCAGTTGGTGGTTTTATTTGAAGGAAAATCATGTTAACAAACATTTAAAATAGATTTGAATTCCGTAAAAAAATAAGGCATAATCATAATGAGTCACAGTCGGATTTTATTTTTTCCTTAAAATAAATTAATTTAAATTATTGATAGGCATGCCGCATTATTGGATTATAGCACTTATTACTGTGGCAGTACAGTGTACCTAAATGTACAAAAAAGTACTTTCCCTTTTCGAATATTTTACATATTTTTTTAAAAGGGGTTTGTGTACTACAAAGTTTTATCTTCAAATCCAAACAGTAATATATTCGGAACCTGGAACATTCTACCGCTGACTCACATTTTACATCAATGCCACACTGGTCACGTTTTCGTAACGCAAGGCAATAAGGTTCATATTTGGTTAACAAGTAATAGGTAAAAACGAAATTATAATCGGTTCTACGCAATCGTCATTTGAATAGTGTTGCAACTATCAACAGAGGCTACGTTGCGAATTGAATATGTTATCATTGTTTTTATATTGTACTGGTTTAATTTATATTATTATTGCTTCTAAATTTAGATATTCATACATACATAATTATATATACATATAAACTTTTATATAATTTGATATCATTATCAAATTTAAGAAAGTTAATTTAGTTTTTATTTTATATGAATATTAATTTATTTTTATTTTATTAGACTTAAGTCATCACATTATAATATATAAATATAAATAATGTATATCAATAAGTGACCAATTATAATGTATCTTTTTACAACTTCTTTATTTTACGAAGTAATAGCTTGTGTTACATGACATTAATTTAAATGTAAACTAAAAACAATTCCGTGAAATTCTAATATGCTCTTGAAAATTCCGAAGCTTCCGTGAAATAAATGTAAATAAAACCGCTAACGATATAGGTTTATAAATTGATTACATTGTTTATGTCTTGTGTAAACATATTGAATCGGAATACGTTAAACTTGCTTACTATTTAGTTAAGGTTATTTTAAGCGAGGTATTAACACGATGTTCTGTGACTGCCGTGAAATGTTAAGTTTCCATTTCGTTCCAGATTTTTCTGGCCGCTCATACAAACTTTATAATTGTGTTTGGACACGGAATGACGTGTGAATGATCTAAGTATGATTTATAACACGAAATGACTTATGAATGACCTAGGTATTATATATGACACGGAATGATTTATGCATGACCTAAGTTTTTTTTAACCTGCCTCTTTAATCGTATATTTGATTTTGCTATTGAAATAATTGTTTTAAAATTTTGTGAATATATGGAAAAGTTAATGCCAATAAAACACCTAACTGTTTCACCTTCAATTGAGTTTCTAACTATTCAAAAATACCGACGCTTAAATGAAAAGTAGGTACTTATTAAAATACGTAAACTATAACAAAATTACAAATCACTTAATTTGTTCATTGAATGATGTTAATCAGTTAAAAAATAGATTGTTCCAGTTTATTTAATGTTTCCTTCTATTTATGAGCTGTTATTACTTATGTGGGCTATAAATTATAATAATTATGGATTATCTGGATTCATTTGTTTTCGTGTTATGTTTTCCTGTTGAGTAATGTAGTACACATATGGTGTTTGTAGTAAAACTAGGTCGGGTTATACAAGGCTACTACGATAACCAGAAACAGGTATGTAGCATCTCCCTAATATATATATATATATTAATAATAATTCACACACATAGAACATGCCTATTTAACTTAAATGTGAATAATTGGTTCAAACATCTTAATTTATTGGTAGACTATTTTTGGAAGTGCATCCAACTAGGGATCGATTTACAAGCAAACTAAAAATAAAACTATGCATCGTGACCCACTTAGAAAGTTCAGGATTCTGTTGAGGAGA
The DNA here is from genome assembly GCA_959347405.1 of Napeogenes sylphis. Classification (NCBI taxonomy): domain Eukaryota; kingdom Metazoa; phylum Arthropoda; class Insecta; order Lepidoptera; family Nymphalidae; genus Napeogenes; species Napeogenes sylphis. The sequence continues at coordinate 5,476,045 of OY365783.1, forward strand.
CTGAAATGTTTTTAAACTAACCAATTCTGTAGCGAGTTTTATATTGAATGTATACCTACATACTGACAAACTGATGGCATTATTTGTTATATCAATTTATCTATAAAAATAATATAGCAATAAATCTCACTTTTGTCTCATTATATTCAATATTGTCTAGTGACTATAGTGAAAGGTGTAAAAATAACTCTATGAATCCAGCCTTTGTTATTATCTTAGTAAAAGTTATTTCTTACTGTAGCAACTGATCTAGTAGAGAAATCTACTTTCCTGCAATAACTTTCCAATAGTGCTGTTATTATGCAAAATGATCTCGATGATGTTCAATGACATCATATATCTGAAATCATTGAATAAAGTATTATTTAATGATATCATTAACTCATTAATAGGTGAATTAAATTGTATGAAGATTAATGATGCTTCAGTTGGTTCGTATATTTTTAATTTCATAATATATGACTTTAAATAATCCTTACCACCAAGATCTAAGATGATAATTTGATAAAAAAGCTTAGAGAGTCAATGAAACTATTATTGAAGATGTCTGTGTCGATATAATATATGTAGGTGTATACTATAGGTATACGTGTGTGTATATAATATATATGTGTGTGTATGGTAAGAGCATTGCATTGCTTGAAATTATGTGGATCAATGTATCTCGGGTCTCTGAACATCTCGGAGAGATGAGATTGTGTCTGTCACGCGATATGTTATTGATCCTGCAATCGGGTTTCGAAACACATTTCAATATTTATTACGAGAATGCAAGACAGTGTTGAAATATTATTAGCAATGAGGGCTTTTAAGTAAAAGATAGAGAAAATCTAAATACCTATATAAGGTCTTAAAGAAACTTCATAGTGCAGTCTTAGTTTCATAAGCTTGAAGCAATACGAATAAAGTAATTGCTTTTACTGATTAGATTATTACTTTGATGTAAGAGTTTGTAATATGTATGTGTGTGTAACATGCGGAAATTCAGTGATATGCGAATATGTAGTTAATTAAACTGTGTTACTTATAATTTTTTGTATAAATTAGGCATTAAGAAAACCAAGAGGTTATTATAATTATCGTATTAACGACATTTGTCTATAATTAAGTATGCAATTGTTTTTAATGGTTCGTTAATTTATAAGTTATAACTGCAAAAAAAATATTATTTATTGTATAATATTTCTTTCTTACTTTCTTAAGTATTAAATATCTTTAGCAAACCTACACAATGACATTTCATAAATATATAAGGGCTTATATTTTTATGACCCTGTAAATCTTGTTGACCTGAGAATACAATATTTATTATATCTGTATAATATAATAATTGAATGAACTGAAACTGAAAATCACAATACATTTTTATTTTTGTTTTCGACGGAACAATTGTCATTAATTTACTGTCTCACAACTTGTTTAACATCTTGTCTAACATCTTCAATAAAGCAGTTACGAACGTTGGATCATGAAAACAATTTAATTTTACTTTTAAATTTATTTTTTATTACATATATGTTCAGTGCTTTTTTATTTATATTTCATACTAGCTTAATGTTAGGCACATAATAATATGGAAGTCATTGATACACTAAATATTGTTTTCAAATGTAATTACTAGTTGTCATGGCAACGATTCGTTTTCGTTATTTATGCAACAATATAGTTAGTTGTATGTTTGTTAGCTCGTCGGACAAAGAATACTCTACTTCTTTTTCTTAATGGATATTATTGGAATATACAAGCATTTTTTCTGGATTTTTTTTCTGCAACATTATACTAATTAAGACAAATATTTCAAGTTGATCTGGAAACATGAATAACAGACACAAAGAGTTGTCCCGTGTGGGGATCGAACCCACAACCTTTGGTTCAGCAGTCAGGGTCACTAGAGATTCTAACAGATATTATTTTATATCTCTGGATATACATAACTCTAAAGATTTTCTCAACTATCATCTAGTCCACATCTAAATAAAACTAATGATATTCACGTGAACACGTTTGCTCTAAATGTTAAACATTTGTAACGTCCTGTTGAAATCAAAAATGTATGAATCCGAGCGTTAAAGCAGAGAATAATTTTATTTTATTGATTTAGGTTTTCAATCCACGGATTTAACCGAGGAATAAATGTTTTGCGAGTTTTTTTTATATTTTTTTCTATTTTGTATATATTTTTTTTTGATTTATAACGTTTAAGATTTCAGCTTTTAATTTTGTATATTGTGTTTGAAAACCGAATATTAATTGTAATTTTTATTTATATAACAACAATTCCCGCATTAGTAGATGTAATTTCTGTGTAGCGTTTTAAAAACATTGTGTTCACACAGTACACCTAAACTCGAAAAAACAATCTGTGAAACAAAAAAAAATTCTGTGCGGAAATCAAATCTACGATCTTTGGTTCTGTAGCTAGAGCCATAGCAGGTTGTTATTTCTAAGGACCTGTAACTTTTGTTATTAAAATGTTAAACACCGAAACTAAAGAGAAAAACACAACGTAACTCTGTATTACATGTATATTAAATAATGAGTTATGTAGTGGGTGTTATATATGTAAATAAACCGTTTTGTACAAACTGACACAGTTATTATGTGATATTATTAACATAATCATGTATTTAACATAATTGTTTGATCGAAATGTAAATTTATGCTAAAATTAGTTGGATAATTAATTAATCTAAATATTTTATAATACTATTTAAGACGCCAAAACTACGATCTTCGTTATTATATCTTGGCAAGCGAATTCTTATGTAACATGTTTGTTACTTCTCATATCTAAAAATATAAATGACTCTTTAATAAATTAAAAAATATGTATGATTATATAATATGTAGTGCAAATTTTGCAAGATAGATATGATAATTTATTTTTGTATATAAAATATTAAAGTCCACTGAACCCTAAAACTTTTTAATTTTTAAAAACACGTGTAGAATTTCTCTTAATATGTCGTCAGCATTTCACTGACGGTACTACTACCGTTAAAACGTACGTGAATATGGGATCGCAGATACATTCTGGTTTTTCAACAAAAGGAACAATTCCGTAGAGGTTGCTACTAAGTTTTTCTTTTTAAATAAACTTTAATTCATAAGTCGATGGTAAATTTTGGGTGGAAAAGTTTTTAAGAATACATTTATATCATAGAGTTTAAAAGCATAATATGTAAATATTTTTTATATTCCCAAATGAAACCTACATTTGCAAATGACCTGAAGTAATGTACGCTAGAATAATGTATATTTATTACACACGGTGCGGTAATGTTTTTGTTCGTTACGATATTTTATTTTCATTTACAGCTGGCGACACGACAATCTTATAGTATGTAGACATCCTATTTGTCTGGGCGTCGGGTGTAAGTCGGCTTATTGTAAAACCTGTAAAGAGTTTTCCTATTTTGTTCGCCAGGTGCACTCTGCTCGAAAATGGGGAAATTTCATTTCATTTTTCGCTGGAGGCCGACCGACATTGCAAATATAAAGCTTTAGTAAAAATTATATAAAAAGAGTTGAAGGTTAGTTTGCTCAGCATCCATTGCAAAGCTAACGATGCAAATTTTAAGTCATTAATTTTTTGTGAATATTTTAAAAGTATTTATGTCGCTCTTGTTTTTTAAGTTTAGTTTTGTCCACTATAAAAAAAACATATTTTAAATTGCTTAAGTTGGTTGTACACAAGAGAAATGTTAAAATTAATATCACCCAAATATCTATAACTATATAGTTAGTTAACTATATCGCTAGTTAATGTAGTTTGCTCCATTCAAATTGCAATACCGATTTGGCAGTCGTTTCATATCATGTAACGTGACATGACTTGTTTATCACGTGTCTATTTATGTTTCTTATATCCTGCCCAAAATTAAAGAATTTCAAGCCTTAATAAAATGTTATAAGAGCTATATTTCGATGACCTATACTTATTTGATATGTTTGATATGGTTAAGGTTGACGCCGTCCTGTCTACAAATAAAGCCACATTATGACACTCGTAATAATGATTGTCTGATTGTCACTTTCGTTACAGACCAGAGTAAACTTTCATTTAGGAAGCGGCACACTACAGCGTTGCTAATGATTCAAGGACTTTGTCAAAACAACAGTTATTATCATTTCAACGTCTAACCGTAAATTTAAACAAAAACTAATATTACGACAAAGATACAAAAGACATTGGATTTTTCCATGATTGTGACCCCAATTTTTCTCGCTATTTATGTGACAAAATTAATAGTAGTTATCGATGTTATCTAAAACAACTTTACTTTCAAAGATATTAAACTTTTGGAACTTGAGCAGTTACATTTAACGTTATTTTGTCTTTATAGATTAAAGTTATAGCTTATCTTAAAAGTATTTTAACGATCCTCGCAAATAGTAATTAACTTTTCGATGGTTTTTTCTAACTTTTAACGAAAAAATGTAATTGCAATGCAAATATATATATTTATTGGTACCCTTTATCTAGAACAAAACAGCTCTGTGTATCAGTCTGTGTATCAGTCTTCAAATACCGTCCAATACAACGTTGATAGTGAAATATTGATTCGTCCTATCATTACCGAGAAATAGCAATCACAGTATTGTCTCAGCGATAGGTTCATTAGGTTGGTTCTAGACTTTATAGGTATAGAAATTTATAGACGCAACTAACAAAATACGAGCATCTACAGGTAAACTATTGCTTAAGATAAAACACGGTAAAGTAAATTATTACTTAGATTTTAAAATATGTATAGCATAAATTATTGCTTATTTATCATCTTTTCGTTATTTATCTTTAAATATATTTCTTAGAAGCAGTATCTCCCAAGATAAGCTCCCAACACCTCTACTTCTCCGATTTGTTCATGTCTCCGCATAAATTTCGATGCTATAAAGAATATCCCTATTTCTGATACAGCGATATTCCATTTTTATCTTTGATCTTTTATATTTTTTTCATCTAATATTTTTTTACAGACATGTTGAATTTTTTCGTAAACGTATATATGTAATCATATAATAGCTTAGTTTATTTTGCTTAAAAACTTATTATTAGTAAATCCTTAACGGTAACTCAACGGTAGCATTCAACCGCTTCACGTCACGGTTTAAACCGCCAAATTATCGGACAGAAGTCAACACCCGAAGAAACAGTAAAAATATAAATGCTATAAAAATTATATCCGGTAATTAAATGTTATATAGCTTTTACCTGAATTATTTTCTGGTCATATAAATGATAACTCGATTAATCCAGTTAAAGCAAATGTCACAATTCTCATAGCATGGGTTTAAGTGGCTTAACGACTGTCAAGACAGAGCTGGGTAAGCTGTGTTATTGTTATATATTTGTATATATATATATTTTATACGCAGTAATCCGGCTATAAAAGGCTCAGACGTAGCAACGGAACAATAGACTATTTCTGCGACAATATTTTAATATAAAAATTGCTTCCATTCTATAATGTAATATTAATGAATGTATTAATACTAATATCATAAGCAAATGTTAATTTATTAATAATTATTGTTTGTTTCAGGTATTTTACGATGACGATGATGATGCGGTAAGATACGTGAAGTATTTTTGTCTGGTGTTACTGTAAAATAACCATTGCTTTCTACATAAAATAATACTAATAGTATAGAGATAATGTCTAACAAATAATTTTATAAAAATAAACGTTTTATGTTTTACGAAACCAGTGTTTTGTGGACGCAATATTTTTTTCTTTTCTCTAGAGCCGCTCATTCAGCCTTACCCCTGCATTTTTCATTTGAAAGCTGAAACCTCGGCGTATTCATGCTAGAATATTATCTTGACTCAATAGTTTAAAGTTTTTCGAAATAAAATTTATTTACTCAGCAGATAAAAAAAAAATATAAACCTTTAAAATATTTTAAGATGGTATTGAGAAAATTATTAAAATATGGTAAAAAATGTGATAAAAATCCGATCATTATTTTTATAAATATACTTGTTACCTCTTCAAATAAGCCACAAGCCAATATATTTTGTATATTTCTGTCGTTAACCTTGTTAACTTAACAAGCAATACATAATAGACACTCTAAATTAATTGAATTTTTCTTGTTGACACAATACATAAAACTGATTTCATATTGGTTGCTATTATATAAATAATGCCTCATATTTTCAATGCAATGTGTTTATGTATATGTAATGGCAGGTTTAAAATATAGCAGAGCTTTTGCCGCCAATCGAACGGAAACCATTTTGATATTGGATTTTCACATCGAACTTTTGACTATATTATGTACTCATATTATTCTGATGTAAACAACCTTATAATTCACCATTTCCTATGTAAAACGTCAGAACTATTAAAATGTGTAATAAAAAGGTGTGAAATTCAAAGCATTTTGTCTTAAGGAAGGCATTCGTGAAGTGACCTTTTTAGTATTTCTTTAAGACGACTATAAAGGTTTCCATTGTTCTAATATGGCATTCTTGCCTCCTTGAGTTGGCGCACTTGACGTCTAAGACTTGTGCCCAGCTTAAAAGTCAAAAGAATAATATTTTGACTGACGACTTATGCTGTAAAGACTTAATTATTTTTCATACTAATATAAAGTATAGTTTACTCTGTTGTAAATCGTATGTTTTTTAATTAAAGGTTGATAAAAATGACAATACTTCAGGAATATATTCGCAATTTTTTATATAGTTTTTAAAGTGAGTTATACAAAATATACGAAATATATACCCATCTTATGAGCACAAATAGTTTTCTTCGTCATAATTTCTAAAGTTCTATAAGTTCATAATTGTTATTACGTAACTTCTGAGCCTATCGGTTTTCTAGTTTAAAATTGAAAATTGAACGGCTAAGTTTGTGAGAGCTTGAAACTTGAAGAGTCCATATCGTCAATTAGTATGTTGGCTGGAGTATGAACTTGGGAGTGAGCTCGACTTGAGTGCAGGCAAATAGTGCTTCAACCCCAACTATAATAACACCACGGTGCAAAATATTCATGTATATAGAAGATATTTCCAAACATTATTACTCAATATTTCAGACAATTATCGGCCCATAAACTCATATAAAAATCAAATAGAACCCTAAAAGCAACCATACAGTAATAAAACTATAATCAAGTTGTCTATCACGATCGACTTTGTTTGGGCGGCGCGCTCTAGGCGGGCGGGCATCGACCTCGCTAATAACTTCCGTTTACCTGCAAACGAATCGTTAGACTAGGCTAGGCTTTAGAGGCTTTTTAGTGAAATGAACTTATGGTGTATGGTGTGCTTTGATACAGGATTAATCATTGTATCGTGTTTAATATGGTCTGTATTCTTGCTCTATAAAATATAATACTTATCAAAATTTTTTTTTGTTTACAATATTTAATTTTATTTTCATAAAATAAATTTTCAACCAAATAGTTAAACTTTTAACTTAAAATGAAATGTATAAAATAACGATAAAGACCGGACCTTTTTTCTCCAACCCACTGAAACGATGAAAGAAGTTTTCATACAATTTTGAAGTATTCCCCTCTATTCAGAACAAAGACTTCATTGGATATCCGACTACTTTTCCATGCGTTTCCACTGACGTCGCTGAAAATACTATATTCTATAAAATTAATATAAAATATAATTCTTATTACGTCTCGAATGTCAGGAAATTGTAAAGGGCAATCTACGTTCAAACTTGTCAATATCGTATAGTAACGACGGAAACTTTACCTTTCAACGAGTCCTGATACTTAAAGTGGCTGTCACTGGTGCTGCCTTTTGAAAACAAACGCCAGTGGCTTCACAAGATTGGGTTGTCTGTTCAGTAACTTGATTTTGTTAGCTTATATTATTAGGGTTGACAGATTCCTCTATTGAGAGAATTTTGATTTTAAATATGAAATTCTAATGTACTTTGATTTGCTACTAACAAAGATATCAGCAGATAATATTCAAATCTCAATAAGAATTGGTAAAAATAGAAATCACGAATTATGATTTATATAATTTAACAGTACAATCGAAATAAACTAAATAGAAATGGACCCATTATGATTGTTAAAAACCACACCAAAGCCAATTTATGTATTTGTGACGTTAAATTTCGATTTTACGTTTCGATTCCCATCAAAACCAACTTTAACTGTATTCTGTAACACTAAACAACAATGAACTCACATAATGAACACTGCTTCATGGTATCTATTGTCAATCGAAGACTAAAATTCAATTCCACGACCTACATCTCTTCAATACGCTATTCTGTGCCTGAAGCTACGTAATGCATGCAAGCTAAATTAACTGTACTTTGTATAGCAATAAGGAATATTCTCGTGAATAATAACTTGTAAGCAGACGTTATTGAATGTAGTGTAATAGTTTGAATAGCTGGTTTCATTGTACCGTATTTACTCCTGATGTATGAAGCCTTGAATTCAGCATCAAATTTAAGGTAATTTTAAAAATAAGTCATTATATTTTGCGGAACTAAAACTTTTACAAATTTAAATTAAAAAACCATCATCGATTTGCATTGTTGCTTTTGATAATCATGGGAAGTTTTCACCATTGTATAATTTGCATAAAGTTATGTAGATTAAGGAGTGCGTGATGTCTTGATAGCCATGAGGCAGTGCTTTTTCTCACGCGAGCTTCGTTCCGGTTACTGGATATGATTGTAAGCTCTTTTTAAGACATTAATAAATATCAATATTGGTAAAAAAACTATAAACATATTCACATATAATAGATATGTGTGTCTTTATGATATCTTGTAGGTACTACTGGTAGAGAATGATCTTAGCTTTTGTCACTTTTATTTGGGACAGTATAGAATAAAAATAAAATAAGTATGTTTTATAGTTTTCTTTTAAAAATAAATAAATATAAATTTTCATGTTCATTGTAAAGTCTAACATTTCTAGTTCATTTTCTATTGTACAGTACTGATGTATCTCAACACAGACGTTTGAATTCGAAACGGTTTTACACAGGATTGATTTGAACTTTTGTGTTTTTTTTGTTTTGACTTATTTTTGAGACTTATTTTCTTGTTTTAAATTGTCTATAATACATTAACCATGTAAAGCTTATTTAACTATTTTAATAACATAGAATAAATCAAATCATCAAAACGGGCAGATTTCAAACCTGGGACTTTCTTTGGGCGTCCTTTGGGACTGTTGACAGAGACGACATACCAGAGGACACACGTTCGAAACCTGTTCGTGTTGATATATTATTTCTTGTTCTATATTATTTAAAACTTTACCTACGAATAATTACATGGAGAGTATATTTAGATTTGTCAACGTACTTAGCATATCACTGAAACAAATTATCACAACTGTTGTAATTATATGACCTTCTATTTATTTAGAACTAACCAGTTTTGACTCACTTCAACTTACTTATCATTAAATTATATAAATATTTATAATATATATTATAATCTTAATCGTACATAAAAAAGAATAGACATTAATTTAACATTGGTCCTATCCAAACTTGTTTTACATATTTGATGTTTGTAATGTGCCTAAAATGGAAACAATACGTTCACACTTTCGGACAAAAGTTATCTTTTTCGACCAAGAAAGTGAGTCAAATAACTGTATATGTCGTAAACCTGTTACTGCTTACTATATTTATTTGGTATGTTGGAGTTGACACAATAAGGCGGCCATCACTTTCTTATCTGTGTTAAGAGTAAAAGTGGGCATCCTTTTTAAACTTTAGATAGTGATTTAAATAATACTATTTTTTTACGGATGTTACTTAAATTAAAGTGAACACAAAAAACACAAAAAACAAAGCGTTACTAACGAAAGTTTTTAATGTGAAATATAAATCCAATTATACACGTTAGAATCGTAAAACATTGTTTTATTGAAATGTGTACTCGTCAAAATTTTACAAAATACTAATAATAGTTTCTCTGTAATGTGTATTTAGTATGTAATTATAATTTCACTATTCATTCAAGTTCGTTTATTACAGATCTAGAATCCTACATTACAAATTATACACCCGGGAAATATCAGACTTCGGATGCATTATTCTCACTAATGCATCCGAACGTTGCCGCAAAAGTCTCTATACAGTCTAGTCCTATTTTCCTAAGTCCGTTTATCTCTCGAGTGCATTCACGACTGATATCTACTGAGTATAGAAACTAGAATGAAAACTAATACCCTTAGTAGTTTACGAAATCCGACTACAGAATTACAATTTCCAAACTGTTTGATTTCTAAGCCTGATTGTTGCGTTCTAGTCTTTAGTTGTTTTTCTTAATTCAGCAACTTTTATACTTATACTAAATCCAAGCTATAAAGGTACTATAAAGCAGTTTCACAAGTCATATTTAGAGTCATGTCTTTGTGCGAATGCCTGCTAATTACTATGCTTTGATATCGCTTTCTTTATTCTTATTTGGTACTACTTATCCTGCACGTATTTAAGTGAGCTCATAGTAGTATTCAAGAGCGTGTATGGAATACTAGCACCGGGGTACATTTGTGTTGAACAATTATGTAATATCGGAGCTCAGCAGTCGCTTTGTAAGGTAGCACACTCGTTGAAAATTATGAACTTTTTGAATAAATGCAGATTCAGTGTAAGTTTGTGTCTGGAAGTGGTTCATTACGCGACGTGAGATTTAATGATACCGTCAGAACTCATGAGCTTGTTTCACGACCTTTTGATTTACTTATTTAATTTTACAAGACAATTCAGTCATTTTTTTTAATATTTGCAGGGCTTGGCATTTTGAATGTGTGTGTGTGTGTCATTAATAAATTATTGAATGAAAGAGTTATGTTAAAATAATATCTTATCTCACACAACAGTTTCATGTAAACAAGCAATAAATTTGAATTCATGATTGGGACCATGACTACTTATGATCATTAACGTAGTTAGACAATAAGAACATTAAAAAATATATATATTTAAGATTTTTTCGTTGAAAGAGTTTTTAAGTTGCATACTAACCTATAAAGATAAACAATTGACATTGAGTATTTCACAGTGACAGAATTATTTATTTAAACAGATACTTGAATAAATTGCAACATTCTGTAACTTAGACTAACAGTAACAGAGTAGTGCTAACAGTATAGATTGCTAATTGTTTTGTACTTTTGAGCCGTTAGAAAATAATACAAAAAATCATTATTTATTAATATCAAACTCACCGTACTAATCTTTCCTGAGGGCTTTAGGTGTTGTTCCTTAGTTTTTTGTCAGAGAGTTGGCTATATCACTTAAAATAGTTTACTTATCTTAACTCTAACCTTTTTGGTAGTGGTCCCATTCTTTTGTATCTATATCGTTGAAATAGCAATTAGGTAAGAATGACATTCATGAACAGTTGATGTGTATAAAAAATCTGATCTGATTGCAACGCTCATTTACTGCTCCGATAAACACAATTACGGACGGGTTCTGCCAAGTACTCTCCTTACCGCTCTCTCTCGGGGTTTTAATAGTAACTTTTGAGAGGTTTTACTCCCTCTAAAATGATGTCAAGTTCTTTTTTGCTCTCCAGTAAGTTCAATTTAATTGAATATTCGATAAAAATGCTTCTATTGAATGAAACAATAGCTGCTGGATTTATGTACAGTGACTATTCAGGCTATACAGTGGATGTATGTACATTTACAGTGGCTGAAAATATTCCTTGCCAAAAATAAGCCGATTCTCCATAGAACCATAATCGCCAAAATATTATTCAAAATGTATCTTTATCTACAATTTTAGACGGCGTACACAACAGCTGTAAGATATCTCTTGAACAGCCATTTTGTCTAATACTTCTGTATAAGCTTGGCTTAGCTCTCTCACTGGTCGTTCACCTGACATCCGTTCATTTTGCTCCGGTGTACTCTAGTAAATAGTCGCCTTAACTCACAATATCAGACAAAACAAAGCTAATAAGCTAAGAGTGCTCTATTTAATGGAAATGATAACTGTGTTCTGTCGTTACGCATATCTAATATCTGGAGGATATAATTTGGACTTTATTTTAGTTTGATATGCTCTCAATATTTTATTAAATAATTTAGTAATTAATTTGTAGCTTTTGTTAGAGTTACCATTATTTTTCTCATTCAAACATAAAAAGCTTATCAAGTAATGTAATGTTTAAAAATGGATAAGGATTATTAAATAAATTATTATCTTTATTACATTTTTCGCTTTCTATAAGTTTTTTTCTATTTTCATTAACAAAATAATCGCATTAGAGAATTTGTAATCATTGTGTCACGGGAGGTTTCACTAACATAAATAACGAACACAAAGCAGACCCAAGCTCGCAACAATAATCTGTTGGATCACACAAACAATTGTCCCTTTTTTAAATCAAACCCACAACTTTTAGGTTAGCAGTCTGGCTCTCTAACTTCTACACCAATAGGCCAGTGGTATTAGGTATATAATATGAATTTATAAGCAATGCTAGTGTAAGAAAAATCCATTGGGGTCTGAATACGATTTTTTTTTGCTATCAATTAAGCAATGTCCGCTTGATTATGTCATACAAACAAATATTACAAACTTCCGCATATTATGTAATATTTGTTTGTGTAAAATATAGATGTCCAAATAGAAATGTCATGCATGCATATGTGAAGTATGTTCCCAAAAATACGCTTTACTCTGTACGGTAATACTACTCCACATTGGATGTTGCATTTATCTAAAACATGGTCGAATAAATTTAAACTCCTAAACCGAACTCACTTCTTATTTGTAAGTGTAAATACAGATATTTCCTCACTATAATATTTTTGAGACGTTATTCGTTCGCTTTCATAATATACATCTTTTATACGTCTTAGACGTAAGGGATAGTTTACAAATACATATGACACTAAACACATGATTAAATTATTATACAAAATAAATAGATGAGTAGTGGCACGGTAGCTCGTTGTCGAATCGGGTGGAAAGAACTAAGAGACGTCGTGGGTTCGAGTTGGTTATTAAAATTTAAATCAACTTAATACAACCAACATGTTTAAAAACCATTTCAAACGTTATAAATATTTTTATAAGTTACATACACACATTCATAAATATTAAGATTATTTAAAAGAAAAATTAAACTGTAATAGCTTCCGCAGTCAAGTGTGTTGTCTACATCGATGCAATTTACGTTCAATCACAAACCGATATCAAAGCTTATACTTACACACACAGCCATACTTTCAACCACAGCTACCAACATACCGATACGTAATATGACGTATCATTTTTGATAAGATTTTAAGAACGTTAGTTAATCTTGTTCGATAATTATCAAATATTATGTTAATTTTTCCTTTTGTTCATAATTCTAGCGGTCGATTTTTAATCCTCAGATAAGATTTAACCGGCGAATAAATTTGATGTTTGACAGTTCAAATATAAAAGATATCCCGTAATTAAGAGTTATCTGTGCGTTGGAAAATCGACCCTTATCTAATTTGAAGGTACTAAATAACAAAAGAATGAATTAGTGTTTGTGCATATATTAAAATAACATTTATTTACATATTTATGTACATTTTGTATTTCAGTTTTGTATAATCAGTTTCACAGGCTTTGTGGTTTCACCCTTCAGTAGCGACCATTTCATTTCAAATAATAATATAACAAAAAGTTCCTCAGTGAATATTATATTTTAAATAAAAATTTTGTGGTTTTGTTTTTTGGGCCTTTTGATTTTAAGATTCAATACATAAAATATTACTGAATTGTTAATTATATATTTGTACTATTATATGTTGTGTATTGTATAGTTATATATATGTATATATCATGACTCAGAACACAACACATATATAACAATGAAAATAGTCACAGACAATTAGGGTCAATAAAATCAGGGTCCTAAGATTGCAACAACAATATGAAATTGGTTTCATAGATGATCGGAACTATTACGAAATTATACCTCTACGTAACCTGTAAATAATAGGTACTTTGTTATACATTTTAAAATATCCTTATATAATGTAAAAAGTTTTGCCATAGCCGAAAGGAAGTTAATATATGCTATGAACGGTAACACTTTGAATTCAAATATGAATAACTTACGATTTAGAAGCAAAGTTTTGATTAAAGGAAATTTCTTGATGATAATTCAATTTAATAGCTTAGTATTAATTGTGAGTTATGAGTTTTTATTATAAGGTTTTAATTCCATATATATAATATCTACAAATAATACCTGTGTAAATGTAATTTGATCCTGATATCAATAACATATGTTATGTGTTCAACTATTTCCTCACGGCAAGAAGCCTATTATGGACCGATATTTGATACGAAAAATCCGCATTGTAATACCAGCCAGGATAAGTTAGTACCTAACTTGTATAGTAAAATAATAATTATTTTATATGTATATATTTTAAATATATACTCAATTTAACACATAAATTTCATAATATCTCCATGCTTTTGAAGGGGAAATCTGTTATCGTCGTTGGAAAACATCTCTATGTCAGATGTATCCCATCGCCTATCTAATGTTTCATCTTGATATAGGAAAGCTATATTTAGATATAAATTTAAAACTTCCGAGCATCAAAGCATTCTTAATATAAAATTATATTCTCCGACCACGATGCGGCTGTTTCTGTGTCATTTCACGTTTAAACGATAATCGAGTATGGCATTAGTTTTATAGGATTCAGATGTCCAAAAAACTTCATATATTTAGACTGTGTTCCGTTTTCATAGTCATATATATTATAAATATAATATATAATTTATGTATTTTACGGCTCTGGTATTATTACAAGTTAAAATCGTTGATATTTTTCGTGGTCTAAGTGTATTGCAAGTTAAAAAAAATAATTTACCTCGGTCTTAATAGGCAAACGTCTATTTAAAATAACTAAAGTTACATTCAGATATTGAATTTCAGCGGTGCCACACTGAAGTAAACATTCGTTTCGTGACGTAAGATTAATTTGATCAAAGTGTAAACGCTCAACATTTTCCAGCTACTTGTTTCGAGTTGCTGTCAACGCTTCGACTAATGCTTCCGTCGGCTTCCAATATTAAACTTTTGATGGTGTTTATGGCCCGACCACAGATTTATGGACGGTCTATTTTCCTTTTCATTGATATAGAAAATTGATATTTTTGATCGCAATCATCACATTTGGGAACTTTGTCGAGATTAGTCAAGCGTTTCTCGTGTCCGTTTAAATTGATGTGAAGAATTGCTCCCGGTTTCGAATCTGTAAATTGCAGTACCGCAAAAGATTTGCACGGTATGATACAGTTACCACAATAATGGGATCCCACGGTAATGGGTCATTGAACTTTACACGAACAGAAGCTACTGAATTTAGAACATAACTAATCAACTCTTTAAATGAAAACTATTTATTTTTATGTTCGGTAGAGTATCTTTCTTTCATCCTCATCTCCATTCAAGGTTGAAATCTACATTTGACTTGCTATCAGTGTCAATTGGCAGTCGATTGAACTAATTAAATGTTAATGAACGCTATAATAGACTCAGTATCCATTCGAGTAGTAAATATTCAGTCAATGAATTTATTTTCATTGCATTTGCTTTATATATTTGTAACAGTGTAAAAGTGAAGTTATATAAATATAAATTTTTAATGTTTTACTTATTACTTAATTTATATTTTTCATAGGTATCGCGACCAGACAATCGTCGGTCAATGCCAGTTGGATCCAACGCTGGATCAAATGTTGGCGAGAGAAATTACTCAGACTTCAGAGTCCCGGCGCCTCATGGACCTCCAGCGTCGCCAGGAACTATCGCATCTCGCGGCCGTGCGGCCATTCAGGCCAGCCGCGTGCTGCTTGAAGAGACTTTGGCTAAGCCCGGTAAGAAGAGAAGTTTTTTGCAACACTCATACATTTTTCTCATACATTTTTCTAACGAATAGTTAAAATCTAGATGATTCTTTATGATGATTTAGCTACGCTGGATAGACTTCCGACGAGAAAAATCTGCACAATATAACAACATTTTTTATCATAAATTATGAATGATATTTCGGTAGAACTTATATCATATATTAAATATTTTATAACAAAATATCAGTTTCAACAAAACAAAAATATTATTTTTTTAAATGACTCAAAGTTTTATATCTTGCAAACAAAAACGTCTATTCAGTTTGTAATTAGTTGATTAAAACATTAATTAAATTAGGTGGACGCCTATCTTGGGAAATCGGAGCTTGTTATTTCAAAAAGTAAAGTTTACGAAAGCTCTTACTAATCAGCATGCTTACCTCTTACTATCTCTGAGGACTATTATTATCTAACTTTCCAATTCGTAGCATGACTTTCTTAAAGTAATATTACTAATGCTTTAAAACTGAATAAAATCAAACTCTGGAAAGATCAAAATACTCAAACTATTTATCTATAAATTAAAATCCATTAATATTGATCATAAAATTAAGATGTAAGTAAAGAAGCATCTTTAGACCTGGAATTTGTAGTCCAATGTCCTGGAGTGAGGGTTGTGAGACGGCAGTGACGAGGTCGCTACTTCAATATTTTCTAGATTGTTTTTTTTATTGAATCAGTAAGTCATAATAGCTTCCATTTAGGTTCTTCTTATAAGTACATCGCCATGGAAATTATAACGCCTAAAAATAGACGTTTTTAGATGCTTCATCATTATTTGTACATAGGTACCACATTAAATAAAATTAAATTGTGGTTACAAAATATTATCCAGTTTGCTTTTCATTCTATATTTATTTAAAAAGAAAATAAGCTTAACATATTTATAGATTTTTTTTAAGTTTTCCCGGTTAAAATGAAAAAAGGTTATTTTTTCGAATTATCATAACTTCATAAAAAAAAAACTTCTGTGCCTATTAAAATTAACCCTGAATATTATAAAGTGAGTGTTAGTACTAATGAGTACAGACTATAGACGATATAAAAAAGATACATATTTAATTTGAACCATAATTAAATTTATATATTGGTGAGGAACACGATTTGCAACATTGTGTAAAAGAGATACCACTATACGAACTAGAACTAATCTCATTTCCTCGTTTTGAAGGGAATTGACAACCATTTTGTTTTTTACATTACCAAGTAAGAGTCATCGTTTTATAGAGCTCGGTGTACAAATCAAAGATTACTTTTAAATAGAATACAAAATCACTTTTAAAATTATGTTTTTTTTAAGAATATAGAATACAGAGAATGCTGGTGTGAAATGAGAAGGATAATAAAAAAGTATATCTTGATTTTCGAACACACATCTGTATAAAAAAGTACTGAATTAATAATTTTCTTCGTAATTTGTAGATTTGGTCTGGAATTTGTAATGTTATTTATTCTCTATGAAATTTATGTGAGATCCCTATCACAGAGGTCAGAGGTTGGAGTTGGGTCTTGACTGCTTTATTTGTACTGTTCTCTACCCTTAAAAATATTCTTTATTGTTAAATTTTTATTGTCTTCTGTTTTTATTTTAATAAATCTGTCTATATGGGTAATATGTAAATCTACGCAAAGTAACTTGTTAACCAACGTACATGAACTTTTTATATATGTCTTCTAAGTATACTATGGAAATATATTTTAAAGGGTATCAAGGATGCCAGATACTAATTTTAAATTATAATAATAGGGTATGCAAAATTGTTGTAATTAATAAAATAATAAATAAATATTGCAATCTTAGTGTAAATTTAAACTTTATTGCTATTTATCATGCTATTATTGATAAAACATAAATAATTATTGGCTATACATTTCGTAACTAATTACATCCTTTACAGTGAGTTTTGTAACTTGTATTGAAACTCAATGTTATTGTTAAGTGAGTAGTATTTATTTATCAAGCCTTCACTACTTACTATTCGCTCAGTAGCTAGTAGCCAGACATATTATACGTGTATTATTTCGATGTTTTTTGCTAGATTGGAATGCTTTAATGTGTTGAAAATATTATAATCTTCAATTAAAAAAAAAATGCATATAACTTTTTTAATCCGAGATAGGTTAAACCAAAAAAGTGGGATATCTTGATATAAATAGATTTTAATACAGATACAAAAACAAAACGTTCGTTTTATTGAAAGACACTATAATATTGTGTGGAGGTTCTCTTACAAATATGAGACACATTGTCTATATCATTGTTTACTAGTTAAACCTCATAAAAGGAGATAATGCGAAAGTTTACATACTGACGGACGAAGCAGGCTTGTGTAGCGAGGGAACAATGGGGTCTCAGGGGACTATTTTATTCAAAGTCTTTTAAAAATATTCACGAACAAAGCGGTCTAGACTAGAATGCACCTTTTTTCGAAATTAGATGCGATGCCACGGTTCTGAGATTGAATTTTATCGAACAATTATTTTAATCTATATTGCTTTTATATCCGGTGACATATATTTTTGAAACTAATATGTTGTTTAAGTCTTATCATCTGAATTATTTTATATTGATGGATTTACGAAAAATAATTAATCTTTTTTTACATAATACTTACATAAGTTAAAAATATATATTTTTGAAAAAATTTTGTGTACTTATTACGTGTTTTTTTACAGGGACTCCTCCGTCTATAGTTCTTCCACCAAATGGCTGTTATTGGATGGATGGAGTCGAAGAAAACTCTCTGGATGACGAAAGTGAGTCGCGACCCCAACCTGGCACTCCGCGCCAATCAGCTCGAAGACATAACATTGATACTGATGACACTGCCAAGTACTACAGGCGGTTCTTCCTTGGCAAGGTAAGTTTTTACTATTTTTTTTTTACAAATATCAATGATATTCAACCTTGTCAAACTCAGAGAAGAAAACGATAAATAATGTATAAGATATAACTGTCAATAAATTATATGGAATATTTATAAAAACTAGTATGTTTTTTATAAAGTTACTCCGTAAAAGGCAAGTGAGGAAATATTAAGGTACTATTAAGGTAATATGTAACATGAATATTAAACAAGACCTGGTCTTATATATTACCATACAAGTATAGGCAAGGTGTTAAAGTTCCGATAGAGCAGGTTCAAGTGCATCATTGAATTTTAAATTTATTCCGTCCTTTGCTTTTTTCCAATATACATAAAAGAAAGTACTTGTAAAAATCACGTTTTAGAGAAGAAAATACTGCGGCAACGTTGAATAACATCACGATAATTATCATCGTGACGATCGTTTCTTTGCGTAACGATCTTGTCTTGAAATTTTTCGCGCCACGCTGTCTGTCAATTGCCAACTAGGTTAGTTAGGTTAGTCGTGTGCGGGTATTACTCCTACTCCTGTATATTTAAATATTGATAAAAATTACACCAGACATTCCCACTTGATCACGTTCTCCTTGACATCGTTAAGCGTGGACGTGCGTATGTCATGCCAGAGTCATTGGCCTTTTATGTATTGGCCTTCCGCACCACCTCGTCTGTTGCAGCTATAAATCAATGCGAATCCTTACTGCAATTATCATTTGCCCCTTCCGTTGCAATCTATTTGAAAAGTAAATATCAGAAACCAATATAATAATAAGAAATATAATAATTATATAATAATACTGGACAAATTTCACAAAATGATCTAATCTCTGAGTTACCAAATTATTTACCTGTGTTAAGGGTGTTAGAAAACGACACAAATATATAGAACTTTAAATAGGTATTTCGAATATTTTTACAGACCTAGAACAATAGACATCTATGCTCATCACATACATGCCTGTCCCTGTCAGGAATCGAACCAGTGCTCCTTTGCATCGCGATAGGTTTCTGCGCTAACCACTCGATGAATGCAACGGGTTGTTTAATATAAATGATCATTTGTCTCAAAACTCATTGATATCTGTCTTTTAATTGTCTTATACTGGTACCAACACTGTTATACTGTTTATAGATTCAATATGTTCATTGTAAGTTTATTTTTCCCTTATTTGATAGTTACTTCAGTGAAGCCGTCTTGATACAGAACAGTTACACACGTGTGAACTTTCCCATACCCACGCACAAGGCTTGCTTTTTCTTCTTTTTGGTGTCTTCATACATCTTCATAATGACCTGGTTTGATGTAAAAGATTTGAATGTCTATGATATCTTTTATCTTAAACATTACTCTGCGTTTGTTAACGATGTTGGAGTAATCGTTATTCTAGTTAACTTAATGTTTGTTTTTCATATTCGTTTTAATTAGTATTATTTAGATGGAGAGTCCATAAAAAGTAACAAAAATTTACATCACATATAGTTTTTTCGTCCGAAATAATTCTTAATAAAAAAGTTAAATTAAATACACAATTCATAATAAAAAGTTTCCACTAAATTGTGTAAAATAGGGGCCGTTAAAATTAATAAACCGAACATTTAAATTAAAATGTGAATCAGCCATGCATGCCCTAAGGGTCTACTCATTACAGAAATCACTAGCGACAGTGGGAAAAGTCAGTCTGTGTTCAGGTACGCGTGACGGTCTTGCTCTACGCTCACTGTACTAAGTTCCATGTAGATCGAAAAGATTACCGCATTAGGGTTTGCACTCTTTACGTGTAAAGGATTGCGTCAATGACTTTGCTTCATGTTGCAATAGAAGCCTCATTCAACATTTTGTATTTCGTTCTTGTTTCAATTCTCATATTTTTTGTATCAAATATTATTCAAATTAATAGTTGTTAAGGTTTGTATTTATTATCTCTCCTTATTTATACTTAATTGTTGAATTCGTTAATGTTAATAGTGTTCATGGAATTGTTTACTCGTTACCGCTTGTTCTTCGAAATCTGTTAAATGTTCAACACGTGCGAACAAGTAGCTGCTTACATTTAGGTTACTTGTTCGCACTCAATTCGTATTAAATCTCTACAATCATAATGACTGAACGAAATGTATTAAACTGCATAGTACGAAATATATTAAACAGTTCAGTTGAATCATAATACTTTTTAATCCACTATATTACTCGTCCTTATATTAATAACGTACATAAAATCATCACCGAACATCCATCATAACATTTTGTATATGAGGGAAGTCTTGCCATCGTAAAATATATCGGGTATTATCACAGGTAACATAAAATATTACGAGATCCGTGTCAACTAGTATGGTACGAGGGGTCATCGTAACACCAAGGTAGGCCAGATGAATGCCATGCGATCGCTTAACCGAGCTGAGGGTTGACACATGAATAAATTAAGAGCAAACAGCTAACGACAGGGCTATTAAATTTTAAGGATCGGCGAATTTGTATCAGGATAAATTTTGGAAACGCTAGGGAGGTTGGAATCAAGATGTATGCCATCAAAGTAATACAACTAATAAAAAGAGATCATTTCAAAATGTTGCTGTGAATCGAACAAAAGTATACATAATTCCAATTTTGATATTGATCGTGTCAAAAGTTAATGCTCCGTGAAATTATTTAAGTCTCTTCGAAAGACAGATGCTCGCAAATGACAAAAGAAAAGTGAAAGTAATAAGCAATGCGTCTTTTCATAACGCAAAATTGGTTCGAGAACAATTCGTTTTGAAGAAAACGATGGTTCCTCAGAAATGATTGCCATTTTGGTACGATTTCTATCGAATAAATCTGAGGAAAGTAGAAATGAAAATGTCTTTCCACTTTAAATATTCACTTCGGAACAGATGCTAACACTTGATAAAGTCTTGATTGTTAAATACAAAAATGTAATTGTAGCCAACCAGCTATGATACCAGTTCAATTAAATGTTTGATGTTGTTATCTGATAAATTGTAAGTATGGTAATTTTGGGATATATATGTATATGTATGTATAATGAATACGCTGAGTATGTAATGCTCATTAGTAGGCACACCGTTTGTGCAGAAAATTGCCGAAGTTTTGATGAGTTCTAGTGAGTTTATAAATCATATTGTTCAAGCAGTTACTTCCAAGCACGTGTTCAGCAATAACGCCAAGAAGATTAGTTTAATAGCGAAAAATATTTTATAACTAACTAAACGATTTAGTACCTAATATTCGTTTTGTAGAATTTTTGCTGATGGAATGGAATTATTTCCAATCACTGAAGATCAAAAAATCCAGAACATTCCATCTCCAATGACGTGATCCATCAGTGTTCAAAAAGGGACATTAACCCCTCGTCCCTTCAATTACCGTCTTTAGCTTTCAATTTGCGTCTTTGAAATGATGAAAAAGGACTAGTGATAAATTCTGAAATCTCAAAGTGATCTGACACGGAAAGGACTATATTTAAGCAGCGCTTCTTTTGATGATAATGTTGTTTTGATGAATTTCAAAAATTTCCAGAGGTCTTATATTAAGTTTAACATTTATTAATTATAGTGTTATTCTATTTAATTATCTTTGGTTCGGTCGTATCAGTGTCATCGGAACCTATAAGTTGAGGGATTCCCGGTATAACTGATAAAAGATATGAACTTATAGTTATATGAGTCTAGTCTTCCCAGGATACAGAAGTATCGAATCTTTCCAATAATTAGAAAGGAGTTGTGTCCTGACTTCCGACATATGTACACTATCATCTTCAATCTGTGTAAAGAATAAGTTTTGAAAAAGCGTAATAGGTAGATACAAGATAATCGTAACTAGAAAAAAAAACGATTTGTGTTTGTCTTTATTAAAAAGTTTGAAAAGTTTTTTTTTTACTAAGTACTTCAAGAACATAATTAGTTACTAATTTGTTTTCAGTATTTAATGCTTCCTCTAGTAATTAAAACTACTATTACATAGTACTAAATTATGTTTTATTTATTCGAAAATCCACTAATGAGTTCCTGGCAGAGAATCACTAAGGAAGGTGTATCCACTTAGACTACGACATTGTTTATCTGATCACGTAACCTATGAATTGACACAGGATAGAGACGGATTGGTAGTTGCCGTTTAGATGATTTGAAATTCTTCAATACACAATTATATATATCATTAGGTACCTACCTATATTTACTTTCATCAGTCATGATAGCTGTATTTCCTAGTTTCTTGTTACTAACTAGAAACTCATTATAATCATTTCTAAAAGTAATTATATATTTTGAGTTTGGTTTTATCATCAAGTTAGTTCTTTTAAATACATTTATGATATTTATGATGATAATAATTTAACTTTTTAAATCATTAACAAATGAAATCCTTTACCTAACAAGTTTAATTAAAACAATGGTCTGTCCTTCGTGAAGGTTTTGTACTTTGACAAAAATCTTTTATTATCAAGGTTGGCCTAACAATGTATGAAACTAATTAGCATCTAGTCCCATGGCAATTGTTTTTTATTGTCTTTGGATTATCAGTGTGACCCTGAAATGACAACACCCAAGAAATAAAAACAATTGGAATTAGCAGCAATAAACCTTGTCTGCCACTATTGAATTTCAACCTTAAGATACGATAATTATGCAATATCATAATGCACGTAAAATACTAGAACCATTTGTCCAAATATGTCAGAAAAAAAAGTGTTCTACGTTTATTTGTGTCAAAGCAATATTGAAATAGCTTTTTCCGAATATTGATGTATGAATTGTTGTTTATTGATTGATTTATTAGGTTCTATGTTAACGTTATTTATTTGTTCTTTGACAGTATTAATTGCATTGAAGTCGGTATCTTTATTGGCTGTATAAAGTCATACTTCATCAGGTCAGAGTGAGATCATTCGTTGAAATATCTGATTCACTGATTACGTAGTCATATTATTAGTTGTAATTTTCCTGACATTTATCTAGTCGAATAATTAATTATAAATTTTATTACCTTTTTGATTAAAATTAAAAAAAAAATATTTTTTATCTATATAGTAATTGTACTCTGTTTATTTATTTTAAAGATATTTAAAAATGATATAATATACATAAAAGAACGCAGTACGTTAGTGTAGTTTTAGGTTTTTTCGATATAAAGTACATTATCAAAATTTAATTAACATTTTTGTAGCCTTCGTCTGTTTGTATGGGTGTGACGGTCATTACGCGATAGTTTGATCAATATTGTCTTTTAATTTATAACCTTTTCCTGTTTATTTCAGGAAAATTAAGTTACAATTATTATTAGTTCCAAGAATGTCTGTATTGTTTAGAGAATGACAAATAAGGAAATTATGTTACTGTCTCTAAAATTTAGACATTTATATTTTAGAATAAATATTATTTTGACCTAAGTATATCTGTTCAAACTAAACAAGATAATGTTGAGCAACAGCAAATAGTCTCACCATTATTTCAAATCTTGAAAGTCTGTGCGTGACTTCTACGACCTTTGTCTTAGATACATACAAGAAATCGTGGTTCTTTAGACGACACAATGTGCTTGATCGTAACGATTGAAAAATATGAACAAGAAACTAGAACATCAACATGTTGCGTGCAAAGAGATAATTGGTCCAGACATTAATAAGAAACATACATACATACATACATACCATTTATGAAGGCAAACATTTTCACTGCTTTCTTTTGTTGTCACCTAGTTTAGTTATCTACGGAACTATTCCACACTTTATATTGAAGTGGTTCTTTTAATTGTTATTAATAAAATTTAATTTGTCTACAGGAACACATCAACTTGGTTGGGTTTGATGCGAACCTGAATCCGGTGGTGATGTCCCTGAAGACCGAACACATGGCTGGTCAGGATCACACCAGAATACTGCTACGACTAAGAACAGAAACTATGCACGGTCTAATTCCCATTCCAAGTAAGTAGAAGTTATAATGAATGTTTAATGAGTCGGATAGATTTATTTATAAAATTAATCTTTTATTGACTGTATTTTATAGATTCGGGAAAGATGCCATCACCTATCCGAATGGCTAAAATGTTGAATGAACAAATAATTGTGGATAACTTCATGGCCGTCATGTGTCTCAACGCATCATCTCTTATTGCCGCTTATGATGAACACGTTCTGGTCAATACCTTCAAGTTCGGAGTACTCTACCAGAAGTACGGCCAAATAACCGAAGAGGAACTATTCGGAAATAATGAAACATCACCAATATTTGACGAATTCTTGGAAATGCTCGGACAGAAAATTCAGTTACGGGATCACAAAGGTAAAAGGAGTACAGAATATTGAAATGCATTAACAAATTTGTTTTACTACATAGAAATTCTGAAAAACCCATAAATGATTAACTGTTAGTAAATTAGTTTTTATTAAGCATTATATCGTCACTACAGCAGCATAGTTATAAAGAGTACGTTCATGGAAGAAGAAAGAAAGAAAGAAGAAAGAAAAAGAAGAGCCTCCTAGGATTTTTTTAAATAGCATTGTTTTTTTCAATAGGATACCGTGGGGGTCTGGATATCCTGAACGGCCACACGGGTTCCGAGGCGGTGTACGAGCGGTTTCACGAGCGCGAGATCATGTTCCACGTGGCGCCGCTGTTGCCGCACACGGCCGGGGACGCGCAGCAGCTGCAGAGGAAGCGGCACGTCGGGAACGATATTGTGGCCATTGTTTTTCAGGTATTTTTTGCTTTTGTTTCGAATTTATTGTTTGAAGTGGTCCAACATTTGCGTAAACTAGGCTAACTATTGTAAGAATATTTTTAATATTCATATTAATTTTATTATATTATTAAATTAATATTTAAAAAATATATTTAAACAAATTAACATGCCTAAATTTATTATTTTTAACTTAATTAAAGGATATTTATAACAGCTAACAACAGCGTATTTTTATAGTAAAGTTCATCAAATATATTTGGATAAATATATATAAAACGTATGGGATAATAGTTAAAAATTAAACTTATTATTTACAGGAAAAAGCAACACCGTTCACCCCAGACATGATCGCGTCTCACTTCCTACACGCCTTCATTGTTGTCACTCCCGTGGATGTTGATGGGGAGACTAGGTATATATAGCAATTTAGATATATACCTACATTATCTGTTTATATACTTCTCTGTTTATCCCTTTTTCTTTCTCTTTCTCTCTGTGCTTGTGTGTTTACGGGTCTGTATATGCATGGGTATAAGTGTATGTGCGTGTGTGTACGTAAACATGTACGTACGTGTGTGTTAAGTGTATAGTATCATTTATGTAAAGTATTAAATATATTATATAGTTTACATACATACACATTAATTGATACATTTCATTTATATCAATAAATCACATTTCAGTATTATTATAAGTTACAAAAAAATAAAATGTGTTGGTTATAACTTTCAAAAGAAAATATGTATATTGTAAGTTTTCTCATTGCTTCCATAATAAGTTTTCCAAGGAAATGCATTTTTTATTCTTCTTCATTCCAGTTTGGTACACTTGTCAAGTTATTTAACATAAAGTTAGTGTTTACAACAAATTTTTCAATATTTGCATGAACAGAGAGAAAATGCCTCGGAAAATGGAATGAAAGTTGTCTTGGTAATTTATATGCAAACGAATTGACTATGTAATTAAGGAGTTTTATGACAATTCAACTTTAAAGTTGTCCGAGATATCTCTTTGACGATTTTATTGCAGGCTACCGACCTGTTTGTAGGCCAAATTAAAATTAGTTTATATTATGCTTATTTTTTTTTAAAGATAATACATCATTCAAATATCAACATACAAGCCACAAGACATTAAAGTTCTATTTACCATTTATAAATTATAAATGCAATTGACATGTTAATATAACCTTGTGTTATATAGCCAGGTACGGTTTTGTACCAAAATTAATATATAAATAAAGTTGACTGATTAATATTTATGTTTGAAGGTACAAAGTGGCCGTCACGGCTCGTGTGGACGTACCATTCTTCGGTCCGACCCTCCCCCAGCCGCCAATATTCCGCAAGGGACGAGAACTAAAAGACTTCCTCCTCACCAAACTAATAAATGCTGAAAACGCTTGCTACAAAGCCGAAAAATTCTCCGAACTAGAACAGCGTACTCGAATATCATTATTACAATCCTTAGCTGATAAGTTAAAAGAGAAAACAGGAGAGTTTCTTGGTACGAGGAATGATGTGGCCGTGTCGCCTCAACCGGAGGGAACCCCGAAGCAAGAGGGGGGAGCGGGGTCGAAAATCTTGGATACTATGAAAAAAGTTATTATATCTAAAGTCCGGTATGTAATAGATAATATCTTAAAGTATTGGATATAATGTAACATCACGTGTTATTTACATTAAGTCTTTTACATTTCAGATCGCCAAGTGTCGACACTAACCTTTCCGGGGACAGTAACAAAAACAATCCAATGAACAAAAAAAATATTTTACACGACACGCCCACTCCTAACGTAAGTCACTTCAGTTTACTTTACCTTGATATGTGTATGTCTCTTATAATTCTATCAACGTCTCCTACGATATATTACAAAATTATTTAGTATGTTCTTTCAAACACGTTATAAATAAAATAAATTAGAGCAGTAGTTTAATAAAATGTATGTCATAAAAAATATAATCAGATGTTAAAAAAAATATATACATTATTTTTTGGCGGTAGAAAAGAATGTTTACTATAATGTTATATAATAAGAAAATATAAGCTAACATATAAAGGAGTATTCATAATTCACCAGAGCGGTCGTTCCAAGTCGTCAGTGGCGTCGTCGTCGGCGAGCGCGGTGTCAGTGCGGTCAGCGGGCGGCTCGGACGCGTCCAGCCCCGACGTGACGTCACGCGCCGCGGCGCCCCGCCCCCCGCCACACGACCACAGTGACGACTCCAGCCTCAACTCAGTGGACATGGACCCGTTGGGTGAGTGAGAGACATACTTACTGCGAGACACCTAGTGTCTTGCCGAAGATCGCGGGTTCGATTCCCAAACTTTAATCCACAGATTTTTGTTGTCCTTTATTTATGTTACTGAAGTCCTAAGGGTATTTTTCTAAGGGATCTCCATATAATTGGGGAACAAGAACACATATCATGTGATGATGCCAATTTTATAAAGTCTTTATTGATTATGCTGAGGACCATTAAAATAGTACCGTAAAATCGATCGTCTCATCTTAACATCATTATCATAACTGACTCAAATAATCCCATGAATATTAGTATCATCCATAATTTCCGATCCATAAGGCATTACTGAAATACATTTTCTTTCCGGTTAGACGACAAGGACTGGTTGACTTGTGGTAAAGCGACAGGTTAGTCCCATAATAAATGTGTCTTGGTAGAGACATCCTCGTACCACCTTGCATGCAGTATAGTTGATGTTGTCGTAGGACACTTATGTTAGTAATTATAGTTTAATATCGTCATCTCCAAAACATATTACGACGGTCCCAGTCTCATGTAACGGTCCACAGGAGCTAAGCTTCTCTAAAGTGTCATCTGACCTTCCTTTTACAAATCCCACATTCGACACACTTTCCATTTTTCTCACTTCGCACTATATAATACATGACCTCGACCAAATATTTTGGGATATATTTTATACCAAATTATAACAATTGTTACGCTATTGTTATTACAACAACTACTGCTGTTGTTCTACCGCTCACCTTATGTACCAAAGAAAAACTTGACTTTAACTTCAAGGAGGACCCAAGACAATGTAACCCCTTACCATATTTGTAGTTCGTACAATGTATCCTGACGTCATAAGTGCGTGTTAAGGTGCGGTGTACGTGGACAGTGACACGGGGCTGGAGTCCATGTCGTCGGCGGAGGCGGGCGCGCGCGAGCCGCGGGACAGCGACCAGCTGCGCCTCGAGGTGTGCCGCCTCAAGAACGACAAGCTGGACCTACTCAAGCAGAACATTGTGAGTCACACATACGTATATTTACACACGTACTTTACACACATTAACGCAAACGTATACATAAATAAATACATATTTTTATATATATATATACATTGCAATGAAAGGCAAAACTCGTGTATCTAATATTTAACATAATTATATATTTGCGTGATTACTTATTCTATAAAGATCATCCAAGCCATTTGTTGTTAAGGAAGGACATACAGGCAAAGAGTAAAATAGTAAAAGATAAAATAGCTTATATGTTGTGGTCAGCAAATCGTTTATTTTAAAGAAATCATTGTAATTGTTAAATTTCTTTGGTTTTATAGACTTGGCAAAACGAAATAAAGAGCTTACGTGAGAGGGTCATAACGCTGCAAGCGGAACTTACTGCTGCGGCCAAGGAGCGTCGACTTCGGGAACAAACCACAACGATCATCCCTAACCCATCCAACCACGACTCCACCGCTTGAAATACTAGGAGTTGTCGGAAAAATTAGCCGGTTCAATTCACTGCGCTTTAAATGTTTAGTGTTATTGAAATTAGAACCTTCACATTTATCTCTATGATACGTTTAGTGTAATTTTCCAAGGCTAATTGAAAACAGCGCCATCTAGCGGTCGGTACAGGCGATAAGGAAAGCTGATTTGGAAGAAATTGCAATTTTTGATTGATGGAAAATTAATCTTCATTAAAATAAATGTAGGTCTTTCCTGTTAGATTAAGTGATTCGGAAATAATCGTGCAATATTTTCGACAAATCTGATTCATGCAATAGCTTACCTTACGGTATTTGGATTGTACGCTCGGTACACTATTACTTTTTTTTACCCAGTTCTTCATACTATTTTAGGTCTTATGACTGATTTTTTTATTTAGCTCATAGAATATAAGCTATACGATTTTCTATAGGTAAAGTAATTGGAGTGCTTTGAATATATTTAGATTTTTTTATAAATATTGTGATTAACTTTTGCTTAAAAATATACCTTTTAAGAACGCAACTTTTGGTATGCTTTTAGAACTCAATTAACAGATTTTCTTGTAATGCCAGTTTTAAACAAAGTGTGCATCTTAGTTAATGTGTAGTTAATACTTCTGACACTGTCGTATAGAAATGCATTCGTAGAAAATGTATTTTTAAATTTGAAAAAAGTTAACATTTCTAAAATGTAGAGATTTTCTAAGTTACAATTATTATAATTGTTGTATTTAAATAAAAATTGTAAAACAAAATTAACGTTAAAGTGTAAAAAAATCTTCAATTTAAATATATTACAAATTAATAACGGTACCTACGAAACGAAGCCTTCTAATAGAAGCCTATATATGGTGCATAAAGAATCTTATAGAAATCTTATAGTCTAATAAATGTTAGATCTTCTATTATATCTTATTATGTATTTTTCCATGTTATGTATAAGTGCAATTGATTTGTGTTTTAATTTTATCTATAACT
Organism: Napeogenes sylphis; assembly: GCA_959347405.1. NCBI lineage: Eukaryota > Metazoa > Arthropoda > Insecta > Lepidoptera > Nymphalidae > Napeogenes > Napeogenes sylphis. Next base: position 5,506,199 of record OY365783.1, read on the forward strand.
TTTAAAAAAAGGATAAATGTCGACGGTAGCCATCTATTGGAGCACTTGCAATTCTCAAGAATCACATAATTTTGCTGGTTATCAGCTTTTGTAAATAACTATCTTAGATTGTAATTAAACAGTATTTCTTTAATTTATGCTTGATTTAAGAATAGTTTCGAGTGTCTTTGAGTTGAACATGTTTTGTTGTTTATAATTAATATTTTATACCAAAGTTAACATTCCCCACTAAATAGCATAGTTTTTTTATTACCATAGTAGAGATGAATCATTTGAATCGCTTAGTTGACATGCACGCTAACATATTTCTAAGTTTACATTTAGTTTTTAATATTAAATGTAATCTTTTAGATTTTTGTTTGACTGTTGAGTATGATTTAGTTGACTAACTGTTGATTCTTCTCCTAGACTTAAACCAAATATTGCGAGCGTGGAGCGTTAGAGAATATAGTTTTAATTATAAGAGATAATATTGAAATATATAAATAGTTAATTAATAATAAACATTGTTGTTTTATTTACATCCCCAAATCGTTATCCAATTCCAAAATATATTTTTATCTATTAATAGACTAGTATTATATATTTATTTATTAAACGGTAGAAAAGAGAGACGAATAACTATCGAAGTATATTATGTAAGTATAAAGATATTAATATAGAAACCATCTGTCACTAGAAAGAAATAATTTAAAATGAAAATACCTACGTTGAATCGAATTTTTGTTTCCTATTTGTTGTATAATTTTTCATCATTTCTATTTTATTTTTTACCTAAATAGTGAAAAAAACAGCAGCAACATTTTAAATTAGGTAGGAACAAGTAAGTAATGTTAAAACCTATATACAACATTATACAAAGATCTAATAAATATCCGGTTTAATGCTTGTTTTAGATAAGAAGTTATTTTGTGACGCTAAGTTTAGGTTAAGTTCAAATTGGTCTACAAATACCAGGTATATCTCTCGACCTGTGATATTGCGACCTACGATATATGGTTACCTTACAACCTAAGGTCCGAAATAGTGACAAATCTAAATATTTCTTAAATTTTTCAATTATTATTATAATGAATATAAATCTTGGCTTCAAAAAGTTATATATAACGGTTAGTTAGTTAGTTATATATAATAAGGGTCTATCAATGTAGATAATATTTTTTTTTTAAATAAATTTGCAGGTTTACCTGGAATGTATGTAAAAAAGGCATATACTGAAGCTATTGATATTTGATACTCAGTTATTAATAAGACTTCTAACATTAAAAACTTAAAAATAAGCAATTAAGAATGTCATTTATTCGTTTTAATGAAGCAAGTAGCAACGCCATCTATGAAAAGTAGCTTAAATGTCTTTAACACTTCACAGAGTATAAGACTATTGTTTGTGGATTTTAAATACGTTTTTCATATATTGTATAGATGTCCTTTTGAGACTCACATAACGTTTTGGAACCTCTAACCCAAATACCAGAAGCAAACTATTGGGATTCGCTAAGGACATTAATTTTTCCAAAACCTTACCAAAAATTCTTCTATGTGCTTCCAAAAGGTATTTTATAAACGCATCTCTATAAATCTTTATGATAGATAATAATAAATATAAAGAAAAATATCTATAAAAATATTCCTTACAGATGAAATTGGCGTTTTGTATGGGAAGAACAAAAAGTCGAATATTTTTTAATATAATGTATTTAATTAACCAAAGTATGAACCATTGTCTTCTATGCACTTTTACCATCTTACAGGTAATTCAATGATGCCTTTACTAAAAAAAAACAGTTTTTGGACAACCCCATCGGAGTTGAATTTTTTCCTTTGCAAGAAGTAATCCAAATTGAAAAAAAAGGGCAATCTGTTGGAGCACGGTCGAGGGCAAGGGGAGTAAGGTGGATGTCTTAAACATTCTAATTAAAGCTCTTCGAATGTGGTAGTCTGTTGTGCATCATGGGTCGTAATTGCTGACAATAGACATTTGCCGTAATAGTCTGCCTAGATTTGAGAAAACTGAAATGAATAATACCGGTACTAGTCTACTAAACGCTTACAAGTAATTTGTTTTGGGTAAATTTCAGCTTGGGGCAGGATTTTGCTGGCTGACCAGGAAGCAACCATTGCGATGAGCGCATCCGATTATCGTAGAGAATCCAATTTTAATCGCAAGCAATAATTCGATTTAAAATCCCTTCATTATTGGGCCGGTTAAGTGTTAACCCACCTTTTAAGATTTTAAATCTTCCCGATTTGCTTTAAGTGGATTAAAAAAGTTTTGTCACTAACACCGCATTTTGTAGCTAACTCGGACGTGGTTTGCGATGGATCTGCTTCCACAATAGCCTTCATTTCTTCATTATCAACTTGAGTCTTCAGCTGTTCACGGGGCTTGTTCTGCAGGTCAAAATTATTAGAACGAAAACTTTGGTACCAAAAACGGACTTTGTTTTCTTTTGCAATACGACCGCCATACACATAAGTAACCCTTCGAGTCATTTCCGCAGCACTGCTGCCGCGGTGGAATTCGTACTCATAAATAATGCGATATTTTATGTTTTCCATTTTGTGAGTAACGCAAACCGAAGAAAAAAACAAATGAATGACGATCAACGAAACAAAAATACATAGATAGCTGTAAAAAATAATTTTAAAATTTCTTTCCAAACAGGAGAAATTTGTGATTTAAGTGGCCAGTACGAACATCACCAATTTCATATGTAAGGACCTAATATTTAGCCAACTTAAGCTTATATAAATTTTATTTAAATTGATTTTTATATAAAAATAAACCGACACGGGCAGAAATTCGAAAGAGAAAGGTCAGAGGTCGCGGGTTAAAATCCCTGCCCGTATCGGTTTAGTTTTCATTTTAAATTTAAACTCTGTTAAGTAGTTTTTGTGTGTAGGAGTATTTGTAGTTTATTTTTATATTTATTTTGTATTTAACCACAGATCATTTTTAACAGAGTAGGTTGTCCGATTTTGTATTTTTTTTATTGGAAAGGGTATTTATTCATCCCTGAAGGGGTCCTCGCTTTTTCAATTTAAAAAAAAAGTCTTACCGCTTCTTTATTTGTCTAAATATAAAAACACTAAAAGTAAAGTAAAGCCTATGATAATATATATCCCCGAAAACTGACCATACAAACATACAGAAGAACAGACAAAATGAAAAACCATTGTTTTTGCTTGCTTATCTAAAGGTCCCAGGATTATGAATTTTAGAAAATAATTTCCATCTACAGACAGCGATCAGTTACAGTTTTATTATATGTATAGATAAATTTCTTAAACGATTTAAATACTTGTCTTTTGATAGAGTGAAGAGTGTTCAATGAAAGTGAAAAACTGAATGTTATTCAGAATGACGCTTAAATTTTGATGTATAGCAGTTACTTACATTCTTAAATACTTACATTCTTAGACAGCTTTTAGTTTGTTTGATTTTTTCTCTATTTTTTTTTATGTGGTTCTATTTTGGTTGTATGGTAGATAATTATTTAAGTTCGCTAATTGTACTATTTTCGTAGAGTAAACTTTAAATAAATAAATATACTAAGTATAAAATTTAAAGTAGGTATTTATAGAATTTAAGACTGATGTTCTATCAATCGGGTATTGTTTTTGAAATTCTAGTTCACAGATATGCTAGGATCCGATATAATATATCCAAGTTATTCATTATTATTTTATCATCAGGTAAAATCTTGTGCAAATGTTGAATTACGTATTTTATAATTCACTTTGATAACATTCAATCAATTAAGAGCAATTAATTTAATTATAGCATTAATTATAATTTTGACCTTGAACTCAGTATATGCTAAGACTTAAGCATTAGATACTGTACATTGTAGATCTAGGTAATTCTTTGAAAAATCTAGGTAAGGTAGGTAGGTAATGGAAGCATACTTCTTAGTAAAGCCAGTAAGGAGTCTGTAAAGTGAATCTTACTAAAACGAATGTATTGACCCAGAATAAAAACTGGTCACATTTGGAATTAACTTAGGGATTACCTTAAGAACTATCTTAAGATTCAGGAAAGATTCCCTATTTGTTTGCTACCTAAAAAGGAAATTCAAAAAGAATGTAGAATGATATAAACATGTGACTAAAATATTATGTACATATTCCATTCCTATTTACTTTAATTTACACGTGCCGTATTTGATATGTTACCATAAATCTTCTAAAACTAATTTATCATCGCATCGAAAAACAATTTGGCTTCGGGCTTTAAAATTTGTATTGAAATGTCAAAGTCAAAAGCAAACATAAAATATACAGAATAAATATTCCAAGAGTAGAATGATAATATTATGTTCTTACTTTCACCCCGTACATACTGAGTATTTGAAAATATTAAATAATTCTAAAATGTATTTTAAGTCTTGACCAATCTCCGAACCCATAATATTATAATAATAATACTATATTAAAGAAGTTTTCTGTCCGTGCAGTTAATATTATTCCTTTGTTACAAAGCATATATAGATTATATACACTTTCAATATTTATATACTTACTAAATACCTATATTATCCAATTTATAATTTTATATTTAATGAGTATATTTATAGTATAGGAGTGCTATATCTTACTCATCAACATCCACCCCCACATGCCGACCTGGATAACTTGAAACTTGCATAAAGCTCTCCTTTCATTAGAAAGATTATATTTTTAGAAATGTTGTCTAAGAATAATAAAACTGAAGTTTCTATGAAAAGCGGTGTTGTTTTAAGATTATGAAAACTAATATTTTGCTCTCTGGTTAGAAAAAAGAACGACTTAAAATATTCTTCTAAGGTAAGAAAAATAAGTTTGTTTGTTTGGGTACGAGCGGAGAGGGGATCACAAACTAATCGAATTATAAAGAGTTTCCTTAAACCTTAACAAAACAAACAAAATAAAACTCAAACATTATTACAGTACTTTTTTGCGTATTTTGAAAGCTTTTTTTAGAGTAATGTTCATTTGACATTAAGAAGCTTCCTTCCAACCATTATATAAAAAGAAAAGGAACCTAAATTCAGGTAATCATAATTAGATTATATTATTCGAACGTCTTTTGATGTAATTTTTGATAACAATAACATGTTAAAATTATTTTTCGAACTTGTTGATGTAGATTGTAGATGGAAGCATATATCTACACATATATTTGTCTTTGTGTGTGTGTGTGTGTGTGCATATATATACATATTGTAATATAATATTTAGAGCGTTGTCATAATGATCATATATCATATTTTTCGAATGATCTGAGCGAGATATTAAGATATTTGTATTACACTATTGTGTAAAAGACACAATGAAGGTATTTGTATATTTTGTGACAACTACAGTTGGGTGTGTGTGTGCGGGCGTGCGCGCGCGTGTTTGTGTGTGTGTGTGTACGTGCGAGTGTGTGTGGGCGTGCGTGTGTGTGCATGTGTGAGCGTGCGTGTGTGTGCGCGTGCGTATGTGTGCGTGTGTGGGCGTGCGCGAGCGTGTGCATGTGTGTAAACACACACACACACACACACACACACACACACACACAGATGATAAACAAAAAATACCAGTATATAAGTATAATGGTATTTTTTGTTTATCATTTGTTTATCCAGAAATCGCAATTTTTTATATAAAATTAATACTTTAATATAAAATTATATTTTTAAGGAAGGTTAAAAAAATATTGAGCATAAGGAAAAATGCAAGGAAAGTACATAAATAAAATAATATACACCATTAACTTTCATCGTGGGTGTAAATAAGGATTATCTCTAAAGGGTGTAACTCGTAGCGCTTGTTTTATTCATGTAAGTAATAAACCTTACAACATACAATGTACAAGTAATTACGTTTGTTTTACATTACATAGTTTTGTTAATTATGTGATAAAACTTTAGTGTACATTATAATTTGGTTCTTAAATCTAGATCTTAACAAATGAAATTATAAAATTATAGTTCATGTTATACCTATATAATTTTAAAAAGAAGTCAATATAGATATTATTATTTATGAGACATTTCTCATGTCCACTACCGTAATGATCAAACATTCAAATGTTCTACAAATAATTGTTCTCAATAATTCTAGCTACTTGATGAAAGTTAACAATTGCAGAAGATGATGTCTAACTCGTTATTGTGAGGAAGACGTTGTGTCTCTTCAGACTCAGACCAATTATTTAAGTAGTGACTGAAAACTCCTCCATTGAATGTTTTGAATGTTGTTGCCTTTAATTTTTGATTGATTTAAAGAGATATTATAAATATTTTATCACAATTATTATTTTTTGTCAAATATTTGTCTTGCCAGTCTTAACATAACACAACGCTATTCAGAATGCATAACATATTCTGAAAGCTGATAGATAAATATTACACGTATTGAGAATTTAATTTTAGAACTCGCTGCCTTTGTCAGCTTTATAGAATGTAAATACAAGTAATACGACTGGTCGAGAGAGCAATTTAATCAAAACTAGACGAGTTGTATAGGAACTTGAGTAGATAATATATATTCTCAGCAAATTTTGATTCTTGTTCTATTATTTTCACTGCGCTAGTGACATAAGGTGCAATGTGGAGCCGGAAAAGATCAACGTTTAGAAAAATTAAAACCTATTGAAATCAAAACAATGCTTTTTTGTTGTTTTTAATGTTAAGCATAAGTTTTGATGAAAAAAAGATTATAAGGGGTTTGAGTATCTCATACTTATTATGTAGGTACAACTCGTCAACTCCCTGCTGGGTTTGTTACCACTGCACACCACTACTATTAAATATATACCGTCAAGTTTTGTCGTGAGACCAACTCTTTGTATTTTAAACTTCTATTTGGCTTTGGAACAACATATTCCTTTTGACATTTGCTTATTATATTCTCGTTTATAGGAAAAGCTTTGTGCAAAAAGCTTATAGATTTTGTTAATTATTTTACATTTTTAAGCAGTAATATCAACTACAGTTTAAAAAACTATAATGTAAAGTATCACACAAAAACATTTATGAATTACTTTCAAATTTTGTTTCAATGTGTGCTATAATAATAAAATAGCTTCAGTTAATACTAACTACGAAAATACTTATACTTTTTATTTAAACGCAACTACACAATACTTTGTTTCAATAAAACAGTCTTAAGTCTCTTAAATATCCGGCAAGGATGTAACAACTTAAGTAGAAAGACAAATACTTGCTAAGTTTATTTTATAATGAATAGGGACAAGAATAGTATCCTTGTAAGAATAAATACTCGGATATTATTATAATATTCAGAACACAAACAATACTTATTGTTTTTTTACTATTAGTTGATATAACTTTGTACGTAAACGGGTATAAAATAGTAAATTTTAAATAGTAACGTATTAAATAGTATCCAAAAGGTAATCACAATTACTTATACTTATAGAAAATAAAGAGGAAGGACATTTATGTAATCAATAAAATTAAAAACAATATCTCAACTTAAAGACCATGTTTATCTTATTATTATTTCCAATTTATAATTAAACTATCCGGGCTTCCCTTCACCCCAATTAATTTGTTTATTAAACTTTCTGTCTCCATCAAAATATCGCTTAAGATTTTAAAAAGCACTTTAAGTTATATATGTTCTTAGATTTCTTTAATGTTCAGGCTTATGCGAAAAAAATACAAAAAAATGATTATATTATTCATAGAAAACCTTTGATGGAAGTAAATCGGTGCTTTTGTACATTTCGTAGCTATTCAATTTATTCACATCATCATAATCTTTGTGGGAAGATTTTTAACAAAGTATGATTTATAAGAAAACATTATTATCCTTTTATGTTTGAATGAAAAAATACGTTGGAACGATGTATGGCTTAACATACACATAAATTAATTAATAATAACAATTTAATGAAGACTAATTTACTTTTTATTTTACAAACATGCAGTGAATAGAAAAAGAATTTACGAATTACGAATTTACGAATTTTGCTGGCGTATAATTAAATTAAACGTCTGGTTAATTTTAAAATGAATATTTAAAATTTTATTATACGAGTGAAATCCATAAAAAGAGTTTTATTTCTACAAATATTATTTCTTATTTCAATATTCAATAACTAAATCTTTAAGTTTGAGGTATTTAATACATATTTAGTTCAGTTTTATTTTACGACTAATAGGTAGTAGTATTCAGATTAATTTAACTAAGAACGTTATGTAAATGGGCATACTATTACCTAGTTATTATGTTAACAGTGAATTTAATATTTTGCTAACTTAAGATTAAAACGCAAAAATACAACCATTGTGTTTTAATCTTAAGTTATATATATTATTTCGTATCATTGAAATATAATTTGATTTAAATTATATATCAATTTCATTCATACATGAATTCAACAACAAAGAGAGAAACATGTAACCTATGACAAGTTTTTTTTTTAATTTCTTGTAGGAAAGCATACAAGGTCCAGTAACAAAGTTAAATATAATATGTTTAGTAATTTCTTTTCAACAATTGCAAACATAATGAACCTAATGTGTGCTAATTGGCGTCTAGGGTGAAATTAAAAATAAACTTAATTTGATACTCAGTTATTTTCTGATTTATGCAACTTAATGTCTGTTAGTGAGTTTTTTTAGTCGTGTTGTTGACAAACATGAAATATTAAAGTTTCTTTATACTCTCCTACTTAAAATTATTGTAATGATAGAAAAGCAACAATATTTTATAATTAAAAACAATAATTGAATATCAGAAAATGCAAAAATAAAAGAATTTTAGACAGAAAATATTTTTTAAATAGCAGAATGAAAACATTGGTATGATAATTCAGTGTTCTATATTTCGCAACAGCGCTAGTTACAAGATTTAACAAAAGTTATAAACCTTTTAGGGAACTCCGTCCAAGAAACTATTAAAAACAACTTAAAAACAAAAATAATTACTAGAATAACGACATCGATATTTCATTTCTTTTATATATTTTACCTTATCTCGTATCTTTTCAATGATTAAGGTATATTATTCTTGGGATGAGAAAAAGTAGTTTATGTAAGTTCTAAGCTCGCTGAATGTTTTCGTAAAAAAATACACTCTATTTCTGATCCCCAAATGTCTCTCACAGAAAACACAGGAACAAAAATTAAACACTTTAATTACTTTACCAGATAAGTAAGAAGAGAGACAAACTTATGATTATATTATTTGTAATTAAGTTACTAAAACCTATAAAAAAAACCTGTAGGAGAAATGAAAATAAATGAATATGATGTAAGAACGAGACAGAAGTAACACCGTAGAGAAACGTTTACGCTGGAGGCATGATTTTTCATGAAATCATAGATTCTTCAGTCTTCAAATGAATAACATTTGGTAGGTTTTTGTTTTACTCAGGGCATGTAATTTAAATTATAAATAATATTTTCTCTAAAATAAATAATTGAATAATATATTTAAAAATTAGATTCTTTTTCAAAACAATGTGAGAGACGAAGATCCCTAAAGACAAATAGTGAATCAATTATATGTAAAATTAAGATATATACACTACATCAGTAGTATTTAAAATATCTATAATTGGAACATCTAGATAAGGTTATCTAGGATTTAAAAACTAGTATTCTCTAATTAATCACAGATTTTATTTTATTTAAACCATTATTAATAAACAAGGATAAAAAAGAAAGGGGTACAATATCTACAATACAATAGCTTAATTGTTAGAGCGATGGTACAAATTCACCAGAGGTCGCAGGTCAAAATTCTGTCTGTATCAATTAATACTCATTCTGTAATACAGATAAGTGCGGGTTCTTTAAAGTACGAGTCATAAACTGACCGATCACAAATGCATGTACTTCAGCACAGCGGCCTTGGCAAATCAATGTGATCTAATTTTCTTTGTTATTGAAATGATATTAATACTTTAAGCAAACTAACTTATGACAGATCGCAATATGTACTATAAAGTTATGAAACGTGTCTGTGAAACTATTACAATATAATGGAACGCTTTAAAGTTTCCCGAAAACGTTATACATTATTAGAGCCGTAAAGCACTTCCAAATATTATTCTGTGTACAGATAGCCACCGCCTTATCTTTTAGAATAATTTTGTGATTATAATATAAGCCGTTCAAGCATGAGAAAATGTCATTTATTTTTAATAATTATTAATAAGAAACAAAAATGATCATGTAAATAAAGTCATTCTCTTATGTCATGGGAATAAATAATTATTGAGTAAATAAACAAATGTAACGGATTTCAATATAATATCGTCTGTTGCTCCATTTGTTAATGATCGTTGATCACACGTGGTAGGGGAAATGACACAAGGATTGGGTGTACTTTATGTCTCTTATTTGTATGTTGTGAATTCCCGTGACCTAGGGATTACTCTTTTCCTTTTTTGCTGAAATCTTCTAATCAATAATAATAAACAATATTAATAAAAAGTTAGTTTTTACCCAAATCTTAAATCTTATCTAAACAGTGTGATTGATAGAAGAACAAAGCAATAATTTAAATGGGTAAAACACTTCAAAACTAAAAATTAATGCAACATATATAGGTATTAGGTACATTGCTTCAAGGAATATATCAAATATCAAGAGAATTATTTTTCACAATTCAATTGAACATGGATCAAATAATTTATTTACCATCTTTAGGTTTCTATACTATTGGTTTTCACATAAATTACGATAATTTGCTTGATTATATTTTATAAGTGTTTATTCATATCTTAGAAATGTCTTCAGTTATAATTTATATCTCAGCTTAATCAGCTCAGAATAAATTTGGTTTAATTAAAAACCTCTTCGGAGGATATTGGTTACATAATCTCTTGTTACCTAGATATTTGTAGAAATATATCATTTAATTATTTATAGTGTTTGTTTTATAGTTTTATTAATATTATTATTATAAGTGTACCTTTGTTAAGTATGTAGGTAGTAAGAAGTTTTGTTAATATGCATATCATAAAACTTTTTTAGTTATTATCCGAAATTCTTATTATATTTTTAATTAGTTTAAAAACGAGCATTAGTAAATTTCAAGTTAAAATATCTATATGTATAATATAGTTATCACTGATCGATTTTTGTAGATGAAACATGATGGGGGGCCTTTATAAGGGCAAGAGAACCCAAAACAATGGTTTTTCATTTTGTCTGTCTGTATGTCTGTATGTTTGTGCACGCTAATCTTAGAAACGGCTTAACCAATTTGAATGTGGTTTTCACGAATATATTATCACAGTCTTCACTTAACATTTAGTGTTAATTTCATGTAAATCAAAGGAGAGGTCTTCAAAATAAGAAAAGGAGTACGGCAAGGTGACCCCCTTTCACCAAAACTATTTTTATCTGTACTGGAAAATATATTTCGTAAAATTAACTGGGACGAATATGGAATAAATATAAATGGCAAAAAGCTCAACCATCTTAGGTTCGCTGACGACTTGACTCTGCTAAATGAAAATCAAGAAGGCTTAGAAGCAATGATAATGTAATTAGACAGAGAAAGCAGAAATGTGGGTCTCAGAAATACAAAAACACCTATTGTGTTAAACGATTATCCCATACAATATGTGGATGAATATACATATTTAGGACAGATCATTGCACCGGAAAATCAAATGCAAAAAGAAATTAATATCAGAATAAATAAAGCTTGGAAAAGATTCTGGTCCCTAAAGGTAGTTATGAAAAATCCACATATACCCCTTAAAGATAAGACTACATTGTTCAACTCTTGCATACTACCAAGTCTAACCTATGGAGCACAAACCTGGGCCCTCACCAGCAAGCAGAGTGGAGCACTCATAGTGTGCCAAAACAAAATGGAGAGGAGCATTTTAAACCTCAAGCTAAGCGACAAAGTTAAACTTAAAAATATAAGAAGCAAGACAAAAGTCATGGATGTCACTTACACAGTGAAAAAGCTTAAGTGGAACTGGGTAGGCCGCATGATGAGGAACAACAAAGAAAAATGGACAAAAAATGGTACTGAATGGTATCCTCGGGATGGGAAAAGAAGGAAAGGAAGGCAAAAAACAAGATGGGAGGATGATATTAGGAAGGTAGCTGGAACAACATGGCAAAGGGAAGCCACCAATAGAGATAGATGGAAAAGCCTAGGGGAGGCCTATGCCAAATGGCAAACCGATAATAGTGTTACCGATGTCGTAGATAGGAATTAATTAAGTTAAACAATAATCTAATTTGAATTTATTAATTTATAATTTATTTATCTGTTATTAAATTTTATATTATTATTAAAGATTAATAGTGCATGAAATATTATCATATTAAAATAAGAATGAACTACATTTTCTAAAAGTGCATGGAATTTGTTATATTAAAATTTATATGAAATTTATTGTAATACATTGAAAGATTATATAGTACTTACAAGAATCCTAGAAATAACATTAATGAAATTTAATGTAATAATATTATCAGTAATAAAGGCTATTTTGATTTGATTTTTGATCATCTAAATCGGTTAAGAAATAAAAAGTTATGTCAATTTATGGCAATCACGTAATATGTACCATGCAAATCTTCTATACATGTAACAAATCTATAGAGAAGTAGTCTCTGTACATTTAAAAAATGAAAAAAATATATAGCCCGGATGACAACGGGTATTTAACAGAATCCATTTCTAGCATTTTTGAAATTGAGCGTCACTCTGAATAACATTTACTTTTTCACTTTTACTGCACACTCTTCACTCTATCAAAAGATTTATGTATTTAAGTGTTTAAGAAATGTATCTATATACGTACAATAAAACTGTAAATGATCGTTGTCTGTACATGGAAAATATTAAAAAAAATCGCAATATCGTAAAATCTACTTGACGGAGTTTTATGAAACTTTTAAGGTTATATTAATATACAGTACAAAGGGTCCAGTACACGGTAGGTAAGGGTACAAAGGGTGTGTTATCGCAATCGATATCTACGCGTACGAAGTTGCAGGCACAGCTAGTACTTTAATAAAACAAACAGTATTTTTTTTAATTTTATGTGTTATGCTTTTGATATTATAAAGATAGAAACACATTTTTTTCCTAATTGTGATTATCTATTCTTCATTAATATATGTATACATATACCATATCTAAATTATTAATTACAAGAGCATTTGTTACTCTACGACCTCTAGAATTTATAAAACCGTGGAGGTACCTTGGTAGGAAGCGATTATCCCGGCTTTCCTGTTCTGTTGGAAACATTGTTACATAAGTTACTTGAATTAGTACGATACCTAACTTTGAGCAGAAGTAATGGCGGGCAGCGGCGTCCTACTAAAGTCGTTATCAATTGTGGTTGTGACAACGGCTCGTTAGTAGTAGGTCAGAGTATATAAAAATAAGAAAGCGCATTGGTTTTATTATATACTTCTTTCATTATCTAAAGCTTAAAATATAGTTAAGATAAAAAAAGTCATTATATTGAAATATATTTACTTTAGAAATACAAACAGGAGTAGTAAAGTACAGAAAAAAATGACTTAATATATTTTTCATAATTTACCATTTTATATAAGTCAGAGAAAAGTTTTTAAAATTATCCCTATGATATCACATATGTTGGAGATTTTTTTAAAAATATTGATTTATAATATGATTAAAAAAGGTACATTTTTATTATATTCTAATATAAATTATTAAAGTGATGTAACTTAAATAGATAACTTGAATCTGTTTAATCAACAGGTTGAAAAACCTCTTGCTGGAAAAACGTTGGTATTAGGAAATTTAATAAGGCACTTAGAAAACATAAGCATAATATTAGATTTTAAAAGATATGACGGATAATGTATTTTGCGTTATATTTACTTTGGTTGAAAGTAATTAAAACTGATTTTTTATTTTGTCTAGGTAACAAGTTATATTATATAGAAGATAGTTTGTGGAATTTTAAGACAATAGAGATAAATAACAACTAAGGTTAATTATGAAATAACCAAAATCGAGTTTTGTAGATAGTATATATAAACTAAGGGTTTCTTTTACAATATTTCGAACTAAATTTTTATTCGACTTATAAGATTAGGATTTATATAATCAAACACTTCTTTGCTCATATTTTGTAAGAAACTGTGACTATCAAGTTACTGTGCGACATATAGTACTAGTGTTCACGTTTCTCATAACGTTAAAGTATAAGGTTACGTGACGTGACTGTGACCATGAGATCAATAATAAAACTACGGACATGATAATATTTCTATTCTTAATATTCATAAGATCTTTAGGATCTTACTTTCATTCTAAGTATTAGATAAAAAAATATATAAATGATAGACATAAGATCACCAAATTTACAGTATTGATTATTAATTTAGCTAAGGTTTATTGGCTTATTTAAATGAATCGTATATTGGATATTCCCAATAATATTATTGCTATGCGGATATTAGCACTGTATATACCAACCATACAAGACTCTGTAGGGAAAACATTATTGAGTGCCGTAAGAACCTTTTGCCTTCTAATTCTATATCTAAAGTTTCAGAATGAAATAAATTGAATCCCATTTAGATTAAGCAATCAGAACACATGTTGGTATACATTAAGGAAGCACGCCTTGTTATTTCTCATATAAATGTAGCTTTATTATTATAAGTGTTTCAAAAGCAATTTTTTTATTCACTAAATAGGACCTAAATATGTCAGATCGGATCGAAATTAATTGGAATTTTAATAAAAAAATATCATGTATATACATGATTAGTTATTCCAACTCAAAAATATTTGATCAGACATAAATAGTATTATAATGTTTTCTTAAAAATAATAAATAGCATTTACAAAATATTCTTAGAAAGCCACTCTTATGTTATATGAATAAATTGAATATCTAATAAATGTAGAAAAGTATTTTGCATCAAAAGTTTTTCATAAAAAATAGAACCATTACATTCTTTTTTTAGGCAGCCCAGTGAATGTGAACATATTTGTCATTTGTTTAAAGTCCTTTATAAATATAGATAATTCTTCTTTTTGTCAAATGGTTTGGACTTAAGGTACTTTTATAAAAAATATAAAGTTAATACCTAGACAGAAATGACAATGACTACATATACTTCGTAGACATTGATTTGTTGTTTTTGCTGTCGTAGCATTTAATGATAATAAATTTAATTAAGTACTAGATTCACACATTCAATTTTTTTGTTTTATATTAAATTGATTATCCTAAATATATTTATATTATAGATTCTTTTTTAATTGTCAAATTCTAATTTTATTTATATATTTTTGTGTTATTTAAAAAGTTAATTAATATATTTTTTTTAATGATCAGTCCAATTTAGAGCTGTATAGTCCTTAAAAGTTTGATATTCGTCCGTTATTATTATCGTGTTTATCATTTAGAGATATATTTATTATTTATTTAAATTCATATATTTAGAGAGTACCTACCTGTCATAGCAAAAAGTCATATCATGTACAATTAAATGTTAAATTAAATTAAATGTGTTAAATTAAATGACCAAAACTTTTGTCTTCAGTCAATGCTGTTTGCATGATTTATTTTTGTTCTATTTTATTTAATAAATAATTGAGTACAGTTAAAACGACTTTTTGTTGTGATGCAAACTTATACTTTTATAAAATTTGGAAACACTATTTATAATAAAGTATTCAGAAGTAAGGATTATAAAAAAAAAACTAAAAGAAACAAAATTACTAGTACTTTTTTCGTATATCAGACATTTGTCGAATGTAAATCTTCAAAATGAAAACAATGTACTCGCATAATCTTCTTTTCATTACTGACCGTTGACGTTGGGCAAATATGATATAAAAAATAGATTCTTTGAAATAAAACTATTTTTACGGATTTAACTCGCGTATATTGAATTAAATTTGAAATTTACATTTTAAATCTAATCTAAGAATCTAATCTAAGATTCTTCATGGACAATTTCTCAAAACTTAACGTGTTTCTATTGTTGGATAGTATTGCTATATTGCAATAAAAAATATTGTTACTGATAATCATCTGATGATGAAAAATATTATACTGATAATAAAAGTCAAGAAGCTTCTAGAAAAGTCAATAAAAAATTATATAAAGATAGGAGACTTGCTCAGACTTTTCGAAATAAACTAATTTGAATTAAAAGTTTTCAGGATGAGTCAGTAAGTAGGGTAGTTTTCACGAAAGCGGCTTTCCTACTACGTGTAGATTATTTGTTTTGAGCAATCTGAGCACTCCACTTATAGGCTTTATTTTATTTGGTACAAGTTTCTTGTGTTGGAATAAGATTTTCATAATTTAAATTGTTATTAGAACCTAAGTACAGCATATGACTACTACACTTTGATCGTACCCAAAAGGCCCAGAAACGATCGAAAATGTGTAGACCTATTAGATATAATTTTTGAAAAAAAATATAACAAAGTGAGAAAGAAGTTTTATTTTTTAATTTAGTCAAATAAATATATTTGACGGATCTTAGACTCTCAAATGATTCAATTTATTTTCCAATAATATTCATTACTGGGCAAATATTTAATAATAAACTCAATAATTTCCTTCAAAGGCATCCAATTATAAATTGTAAATAACGATGAGGTGGCTGAATCTCACCGGCTGTGTGATTTTATTTAAAATAGAAAATTAATCTGAAATTGTTAAAATGGTCTCAAATTTCTCGCATTTCTCACCCGGAAAATAAGAAAATCGAATTTTGTTTTGTACAAAACTGTCATATTAAATAAGCAAGCATCAATCGTATGTATTTAAAATAATTTGATTGTTATCAAGACTAAAGTAATTTTTTAAAACATATTTTTTTATAGTTGGGAGATGTGGTTTAATTTATAATCAAAGGAATTTACTTGTACGCGAAGTTTGATCGTCATTATATTTCGCAATTTCTTCTATTTAAGAGAATTAGAGAGAAAACTGAACAAACTCAAATAAAACTAATAATGTTTATTTTTGAAATTTACATGGGTAGCATTATTTCATTTCAACTACACTTACTTCGACCGAAAGGAAAATAAATTAATGTATTCTTAATGTATTTTTCTGTAATTTAATTTTTATGTAAAATAAATATTGTAATGAAAAACGATTTTGTCTCTTTTTTCAGGCTATCATTATTATAATTTAACTATGAGCTTAAATGTTTAATGTCACTTTATTTTTATATTTTATGGCCATAGCTAGAGAATTATTTTATTTTAATTTATTTTCTAACACTATTATATTTCTATACCTACTCTATGATTTCTTTAAACAATTTGCTCAAACAAATACCTTTTTGCTGCTAAAATTGTTTGCAAAGCTTTTTCTGCCATTAGAGTAGCTGTTCTTAGAATGATGGTAACACATTTGCAAAATTATTTATTATGAGACTCTCACTCACACACTACTGTCACAATACACACACCGTACTCACTATGTTAACTATTTAAATACAAACCTATTTCACTAACATTTCTTATCTTCTAATTTTAACTACTTTTCGTATTACACTAATATTCATATAGCTTTGTTAAATGTCCCTCGTCCCTCGAAAACACAAATCCGTCTAACAAACGTAAATATTTGCTGAATAAAGAAACTAGCCAATGAAAATTGATCCTCAAGTGGATTTTTATGACGCAGAAATAGTGACTTAAATATTTTATGTAACATGTTATGAAAGATGTAACTTGGCTACTTTAAATAATATAAGTGCGTATGAATTTTTTTAAACATATAGGTCGAGGAATGAAAGAAATTATATCAACTGCGTTAATCTTTTTTTCTTTTCACGGCTTATACTATATTATTTTAACATACTTGTAAAGCTTTTTTATGAATAGTTTCATATTTTATTTTGCATTTGAAACAGATTTGAATGAACTTCTTAAAATTAGAGTTAATTCAAGATTATCTGGATGTTATTTATAAATCTTTTATTCAGAACAATGATATATGTTTTTATATACATTTTTGATTGAGCCCTCACTCCATTTAAATATAATATAGATTAAATAAGCAAAATGTATTTGACTCAAAAATAAAGGCTTGAATATAATTAGTGTGCATTGCCAATCTGGGTGCTTCATCATCATCAAATATCTTATTAAAACTATCTAACTAATATATGATACCTAAATAAACAGTATGATTTACCTACACACTGAATGACTGCGGCAGGGATGTTTTAATTTATTTAGTTACATTTAAAGAAGTAAATTCTAGTGTTCTATAAATTTGATTTATTTGAATTGAACATATGAAGACATGACATCTACTTAAAATTGCATAGTAAATTATACCAGAGTCTTGTTAAAAGTAAGTTAGAATTTTAAAATAAATCCTTTATAGTACGATATTTATTGAGTTTAATTCCACCTGTCCGAAACTAAGATCTTAATTAGCCTGCCTGCGTAGGTGTTTCCGTCCGAATAGAATTGGGTTGCCTTTAATACTAAAGTGAATAGGTTACTACTAAGTTAGTGCGCTTTACCATATCCGGCTACAAGCTACGGGTGTATACCATCAGGTGGAATGTATGGCTGGCATTACCTTATAACGTATAAAAAAATATTATAAGACAATTATAAATTAAAACCTTATAAATTAACTGCCAGAAATAAAACAGTACATTTATCAATTTAATTCACTTTATATTTAAAAGCAACAATATTAACCAATTATTATCAAAGGGTATACCAAAATAATTATATGATTTATTTGCAATAAACTACCAAGAACATAACAGTATATTAATTGTGTCAAATATTTCAACTAATAAAATGAATTAAAGCAATATACTAATATTTTTTACCACTAACCACAGTCACTATTAATGTTTGTATTATTTACGGGCGACTATAGATTATTAAGAAAAACAAAAGATAACACTATTTTTAATGGAATGACCAACAATACAACCGGTGTTAACGATCGCTCGGTTGAGAAGTTTAAAATGGGACGCAGAAATTCAAGAACATGTATTTTAAAAAGTGTAAGAACGCTAAAATATAATATATAATAATAACATTGTTGTAAGAACATATTACTAAGGAGTTATGGTAACTCATTCACTCTTTGAAATTACTTCATTCAACCTCACAGATATGCCATCCACTACATTTCACGTCTATGCGTTTGTCATTTGGTTATTACCTTACCTATTGGTTGCCAATAAAGCGTGGGCGGAGAATAGATTATCTTCAAAATCACGGTTATTAGGTAGAAAGATCGTATTTCTAGATTGTTTCTGATAATTTTTATAAGCATTATCCAAAAACGATTCATTTAAGAACCTATTACACTAAATTATTACTTATACATAAGATTTTTTTTACCAAACTTTTGTCAATAATAATTTCATGTTCATTTCCTCAGTAATATCATATATTCATGACACATACTCTAGATCTTTCCCAATAATCACTAAATATCTTCATTATCAACCAAAAACGGATATCAATATTTTCAACGGTTATTGCAACAATTCAAATGAAAGAATTTTATTTATAACACTTTGTTTAAAATAGAAATCCATTCGAGTAAAAGTAAAATAATAAAACTTATTAAATATTTGTAATTTGTATATCAAAAATAGTAGCTGGTCTGAACTTCACACTGAATAGAAATGAATAGTTTCATAATTGTTTTCTATTTGTCGATTTATTTACTTGATAAAAATTAAATAAAATTGTATTCACCGAATCAAATTTTGAATAATGATTTAATATAAATATTGCTTACTTAAAATATAAAACAGTTATTGAATAGTTTTGTTATAACTACCAGTTGTACCAGCGACTTCGTACGTACCAAGGTTTTCAATAAAAAAAATCCATGTACAGTATTCGATCAGTGACAGTTTTCTTATATGTATATTTATCTGAAAACTAAAAAAATATTTAAGTTGTAATAATTAGTTAGAATTCATTGATTCTTTTCGAATAAGTATAATTAATCTATTCTGAAAACTGCGTTTGAAAGAAAAAGACGTACATTCATTATATATTACCACCGTAATCAGAGACACAAATAATTAATTACAATGTAAGATTATTTTAAGCCAATGAAATAATTAAAATCAACTTAAGAGATACAAACCACTCTGTTATTTCAATTTTACATGTAATATACAATTACAAACAAGAGTTAATTCAAATTTCCCAAGAAACAAGCAAAAAAACTTAATACCTCTCTATTTTCATAGAAATATCACAAGGGTTTCATTAAGAACACGTGACACAATCTCTTATTGATCAATGAATAAATCTTTTGTTACTGGTTACACTTTTATATAATTTGATTTGTTAGATTTTTATTAAACCCTTAATGAATTTATCCATTATTCTGAAACTGAGTAGGGAATCAAAAGAAAGCCTAGCCTAGCCTTTCTATGAGGTGCACCAAACTGTAGTCATTTGGGAACTACGTCTTATTGTCAGAATTTACCAAAATTATTTAACAAGAATATCATTTTAAATTTAATGTCTGTTTCCTAAAAAAAAAAACATTTAAAAAGCTAGTGATGACAAATAATAGAAATAATATCTTATTTATAAAGTAGTAATATAATTAAGTATTTGTATACTCAATTCAAACTTCATAACACGTTACATAATATTTTTGAAGACGTATGTCCCTGTATATACAGGGTTGCCGTTTCAAATAGGTTAAAAAGTTATAGATTTACCGCTTGGGAAACTTTAAATGAAGATCTTTGGGTCAATGTGTTATTTAAATCTAAAAATATTTCTGTTTGTGCAGTTTATATTCCTTCGCCATTAAAATATGATATATTGGAATGTTTTATACAGAATGTTGAATCAGTATTTGTCAAAAAGAATTCGACCCTCATTATAGGAGATTTCAATATACCAGCTCTAAACTGGGAATTTAAAAATAGTAACAGAACCTCTTATATAAACAGCACCACCTCCTCAGCTAGTGCTCTAATTAAGGATTTCATGGCATTGACAAACTTTTTTCAATGTAATAGCAACATTAATGCTTATGGTAAGATTCTGGACGTGGTGTTTACTGACATAAATAACATTCGTGTTAATCCTAGTGATATATATCTCTGTCAAGCAGATAAATTTCATCCACCTTTGGAAATATGTTTTACAGTTAATTCATCTGAAGCACTATTTACACCGGCTAATATTACGAAACACAATTATAAAAACGTAGACTATGATAAAATAAATGCTGAAATTCAAAATATAAATTGGAACATATTATTTCATGACTGCAATGATGTTGATGATATGGTAGATATATTTTACTTTAAATTGCGTGCAATAATAGAAACTCACGTCCCAAAAAAAACAGTTAAAAGTAATGATAAATATCCAGTATGGTACTCTCATGAACTTAAAAAGAGATGAAAAGAGAAGAATAAATACAGAATATTACACAAGAAATATCGTAATCCTCTTCATGGTATTGAGTTTACTATTCTAAGAGATAGATGCAAACATCTTATTAATATTGATTATAATAAATACATAGATAACGTTGAAAGAAGCATTAACATAAATCCTCATTATTTTTACTCTTATTTAAAATACCTTCGTAAAGACAAATGTGATTACCCAGCTTTAATGACTTTAGAAAAATGTAATTATACAGAAGGTAAGGATATTTGCAATCAGTTTGCAAAATATTTTTCAAGTACATATTGAAAAAATTATAAACCGACTACTGGAGCACAATGTACACTTAATAATAATACATGTCTTTCCTCTTTGACAAATATATCTATTCAGGAAAATGAAGTATTAGCGCAATTAAAATCTTTAGATATAAACAAGCGAGCAGGTGTGGATGGTATACCAGCTGCCTTTATTAAGCAAAGCGCAGAAACAATTGTGACTCTACTTTCATTAATCTATCGAAGATCATTGCAGGATGGTAAATTTCCTACGATTTGGAAAAAAGCTCTGGTGATTCCCATATTTAAGAGAGGAGAAAAGCAAGAAATCTCAAATTATAGACCCATAAATATTTTGTCCATATTCTCGAAGGTGTTTGAATCATTGATATGTCAAGTATTAACATATCATATGAAGTCAATAATAACAGACAATCAACATGTTTTTTTAAAAATAGATCAACCATGACTAATCTTGCATTATTTATTGATAATGTATCTGAATCATTAGATCGTAATTTACAAGTTGATTGCATATATACAGATTTGTCTAAAGCTTTTGATGTTGTGGATCATGCAATGTTAATTGACAAGCTTTTTAGTTATGGTGTTGGAGGCAAATTACTTAAATTAATAGAGAGTTACTTGCAAAATAGAGAAATGAACGTGGTTTTAGGGGGGTATAAATCCGAATCATTTATCTCTACGTCCGGTGTACCGCAAGGTTCTAAGCTAGGCCCTATTTTGTTCATTATATTTATAAATGATGCCATTCAATGTTTCCTTCATAGCAAGTTAGACTTATACAAGTTAGACATAGCAAGACTTAAAAATCTATAAAAGAGTAAATGCATTAGAAGATGCAATTCTTTTACAACAAGATTTAAATAGGTTTGAAATTTGGTGTACAAAAAATAATATGAGATTAAATCATCTTAAGTGCTATTTCATAATATTTAGTAGAAAATTTTCCGTAATAGAGTTCTGTTACTGCATAAATAATCATTTGCTTTGGAGAGTTAATAATATACGCGATTTAGGAATTACTGTTGATTCGACTTTAAGTTTTATTCCACATATAGATTCTGTTATATCATCGTCACTTAAAACATTAGGCTTTATAATAAGATCCACGAAAAATTTTAAAAAATCGAATACTAAATTGATATTATATAATTCTCTGATAAGAAGTAAACTGGAATATTGTTCTATTGTTTGGAATCCCTTTTATCAAGTACATATAGACAGAGTAGAAAGAATACTGTGTGGTACATACTGATGTGGTGCATCAGGCAATGGAGTATTTTATTCCTTTTGCTGACGTACCCATCGGTGGCAAAGCTCGCCCATGGTTTAATGCCGAATGTCGTCATGCACATGACCGAAAACATTCGGCATACCTTATTTGGGCTGATGCTCGAAGCCGCAAAACTCCGGATGTAAGTATAAAGAAGAGAGCCTTTAACCAAGCTGCCAAGTCCTACAAAAAGGCATTGCGGAAGGCTCGTCTCGATCGAATCGCTAAGAATGGCGAAAAGCTCTCTGCCAGACCAACTGGCAGTCGAGCTTTCTGGTCTCTTGCGAAAGCGATCGAGTCGAATTTCTGCCAACCCTCACTGCCTGCTCTGCTGAAGCCGGATGGTTCCCTGGCCCACACAGCAACAGAGAAAGCAAATGTATTTGCTTCTCTGTTTGCTGATAATTCGCATCTAGACACTGGCAATGCTTCTCCAGCACATCTTCCTCACTGCGGTATTTCGATGCCTGAAATCCGCATCACTAACAAAGAGGTATGGAGAACATTGTGTCGTTTAGATGTGAATAAAGCCAGTGGTCCTGATGGTATACCAGCCATTCTGCTCAAAACATGCGCAGCTGAGTTGTCTCCTGTACTGACACGTTTGTATCGTCTCTCTTTCATGACTGGAATAGTGCCGAAATCCTGGAAGCTTGCTAATGTGCAACCCGTGCCCAAAAAAGGCAGCCGTGCCGACCCTGTCAATTACAGACCGATTTCAATCACCTCCATACTCTGCAAGATTATGGAGCGTGTATTGAACTCGCGCCTACTAGCATACCTAGAAGGTAACGATCTCCTCAGTGACCGACAATACGGGTTTCGCCGTAATAGGTCTACTGGGGACCTCCTAGTGTATGCTACACACATTTTAGGCGAGGCCATCGAGAAGAACGGAGAAGCGGTCGCCGTCTCTCTGGACGTCTCGAGGGCATTTGACAGGGTCTGGCATGCGAGCCTTATAAGCAAGCTTTCAGCGTTCGGTATATCTCCTAGTCTGATCGGCTGGGTAACGGACTTTCTGAGCCACAGATCTCTCCGAGTAGTTGTCGACGGGTGTTCCTCGGAACCCTTGACAATAAATGCCGGAGTGCCTCAGGGGTCCGTTCTTTCTGCAACTCTGTTTCTGCTGCACATTAATGATCTGTTGAAGCCCGGTATCTATGGGTATGCAGACGACAGCACAGTTGTAGAAAGATATCTGTCGAGTACTCGGGCTAGTCGAGATCAAGTACAGTCTAAAAGAGAAGCCATGGTGCAACGTTTGAATGACAAACTTCAGGCAGTCTCCGCATGGAGCAATGCCAATCTTGTCAAGTTCAACGCCACCAAAACGCAGACGTGTCTGTTCACCGCCAAAAAGAGCCCTTTCACCTTGGCTCCTACTTTCCAGAATGTATCCTCGGAATACAGTGACCGGCTTCAGTTGTTAGGCTTAGAGATTTCCTCGAACCTCAACTTTGGTCGGTTCATTGAGTCCAGAGCAAGAGCAGCAGCAGCAAAGCTTGCCGTTCTTGCGAAGGTTCGGCAGTACTTTACACCGGGACAGCTTCTTGTTCTATACAAAGCACAGATCCGGTCGTGTGTAGAGTACTGTGGTCACATATTTGCTGGTGCCGCAAAGTCTCATCTTGCGGTTCTAGACTCAATTGAGAGGCGAGCAAAGAGGCTTATCGGCGATCCCGAATTGGTCGAAGCCGACCTCCAAAGCCTTGAACACAGGCGTAAAATTGCTAGCCTCTCAGTATTCTATAGGATACATTTTGGTGAGTGTGCGCAGGAACTACACGACTTAGTTCCCCCGTCCCCCTTCCATCACCGGACGTCCCGACGCACGGCAGGTATCCATCCTTTTGTTGTGGACATTCCACCTGTCCGAACGAAGCGCTTTGCTTCTTCCTTTTTAGTGCGTACAGCGAAGGACTGGAACAATTTGCCTGCGTCGGTATTTCCGGCCAAATATAATGTGGGTGTCTTCAAGAGAAGAGTGAATAGGTTGCTAGGGCAATGCGCCTTACCATCTAAGACTACATTCCACTTACCATCAGGTGGAATGTAGTCAAGCATTGCCCTAGATCGTATAAAAAAAAAAAAAAAAAAAAAAAATACAAAAGAAAATGTTGAAGTTTTTGTCGTATAAAGATAATTTATGTAATCAATTAAGTAGTTATGACTTGCTCTTAAAACATTATAAAATGCTCTCGCTCACAAATCGAAGAGATATAGCCGACCTGTGCTTTTTACACAGAATAATATCAGGGGAAATTGATTGTTCTAGATTACTTCAAGATATTAGTTTAATTGTACATAGGCCAAATGCAAGGCTTTCAAATTTGCCAATTTTTAAAAGTAGGTTCTCTAGAACTAATTTGGGTTTAACTGCCCCAATAAACAGGATGGTCAAAACATATAACAGTATTTGTAGGAAAGTCGATATTGATATATTTAATGATTCATTAAGGACATTTAAGATTAAAATTAAAAAATATCTCAGTTATCAAAATACATAAAATAAACCGTTATCTGAAACGTTTGTTTTAAATTAAAAAGTATATTAAATTTTATATTTGAACAAAACTGATACCTCTTAAAATTCAAAATACTCTTAAAATTACTTTGTGTTTATTTGTGCTAAAATATTTATTTTATTTGATATTTACTGTTTTTTACAATTTTAAATAATGTATTTTTTTTAATTTTTTTTTAATGTTTAGATAAGTTTTATTTTTAAATTATTTTAATATTGTTATCATTTTTACGTGTATTTTTTTTTAGTTATTTTGTTTCTTTTCTTTTTTTTATTAGTCATAGTATAAATTTTAATTGTAACTTCTACAAATGAAATCTGTGGCATTTACTTTAATGTTTATTGTTAAGATTTTGTGGACAGCCATCCTAAAATTGAATGTTAAGTTAGCCTATAATTGGGATATACTTTGTAACTTCCATTTACATAACATATAGTTAAACAAATGTTTTCCATTGTGTATCACGTTGGCTTCCTATTAAATAAATAAATAAATAAATAAATAAATATTATACACGTGATAATGACAAATAAAATTGTTTTCCTTGTAATTGTGAATACTATGAAATATGCTTACCGAAATACAATTAGGAACTGCATATAATATTCCACTATAAAGCCATGTCTGGACATCGTATAGTTTATATATATGTATAGTTTAAAATATACATTTTGCCTATGACTTGACTTCAAAATTAAAGTGTTTAGTAAATTTTGGTGATTTATTGCAGTTGATGACCATTTACAGATGTGGATTGGTTTCCTTATGTAATTATTTGAACGGATGATGATGATTCTTGTAACCAATATCAAATAAGATATACTGTTTGTGAACATAATAACAACGATTTATAATTCTATATAACTGTTATTTTGGGTAAGCGATAGTGTTGCCATTAGTGTTAATTTTGAACCCTATTAATGATTTTTATGTTACAACAAAAAATGGTGGTCTCTCACTTATTGTTTAAAAGAACTCTAAGAAAAACAAATATATAAACTTTGTCTTTAAGTATTTAGATAGTATAGACTAGGTTTGCTTTTTCTAATGAGGCTGCCGCATTTTATTGAACTTTGTCGTATTTTATTTTCTTTTTTTCTTACCGAATGTCTTTAAATTGTGTACCTATTTTTAGAATTCATTTTTTCAGTTCTAGGTATGTTATCTGTCGTAAGTATCTTTCAGTTTTTTTATTAAAACTTCTTTTGATTTGAATATTTATGATAGTTTAAAACTAAATAATAAAAAAAATATAAAATAGTTTAAATTATACTCTTTAAATTGGAAGAAGTTTAGTGATAGAAATTAAGGGTTAAATAGACGAACAAGACTCGACCTCTGGAAGTCTACTCTGTTGATCTGTCAACTGAGCTATAGTGTCGTTATCGCTTAGATGGATTTAGCATTCTGAATACAACTGTCTTAACGAGTATGTTGGTCACATCTCACAAGTTTGTCTCCTAAATACCAGCAATGTATTTTCATCCTTTTTACACAGCTTCCTATTATTCATTAATTACGCATATTCCGATTATATTATAACATATGTGCAAAATAACCGTTAGCAATACAAAAACCCATACAAAATTTGTTTCATGAATATAAAATGATTGTCAAGGAAGGTTTGTACAAAGGCGGACTTGTTTTGCAATTGTTCATAATTATTTTTAGCCTTGTTAAGCTTTATTGGAATATAAATAAACAAAGAATAGAAACCATATTACCACAGGTAGGACTAGAACCGGCGAACTTTGGGGTATAAATTTCCTTTCAAATTTAGTTAATTACTTCTTAAATTTTTCTTACATGACACATTTTATTTGATCAAATTATTAATATTTCGTGTATTATTATAGTCATTACTAGCGCGTTATATTAATTTTACAACAAATTTAGGACTCACTCTCATCTAACTTTGCATCTCATATGAGCTTCTTGTTTTCTCTTACATTTCTCAATAAATTCTCAGCTATTCTGTATAGAAGTGTTCATGGGTTATTGTTGCCGCAAAGGGCAATGTATGCCTACTTTATTTTTGACATTAACAGCTTTTGGATAGATTTACATAGCTATATTATAATAATACACTTGTGCAGATATGCATACTCTAATTGTAATATATAAAAAAAAACTTTCTTACCGAAGGATAACTTCATTTAAATGTACTCAATATTCAGGAATATTTAAAATGTAATGTTTTAGTCTAGCTTAAAACTATTTTGTTAAGTTATTGTTATATTTGCTGTATAATAACAAAAAATACAGGCATACGAGAATACCCTTCACTTATTAAAGTTAACCTTAAAAAACATAATTTATTATGTAATGTTAGTCATATTTATTTATAATAATTTAAATGGTAAATACATTGGAATTTACATGTTTTAGTTCATAAGTTTCAACAGTAGCGCCACCTACACAATTAATTATGGAATATTATTTAGTATTTACTGTTACATGTTTTAAGAATTAGAAGCATAGAATATTTTAACATAATGTTTAATCTTTTATTAATTATTAGAACTTATTATAAGGTATAAATAATATCATCTATAAGTTCGTTATGAAATTGTAAATTACCCTCGCCTAAATATTTTAGTGTTAAAATATTATAAAACGAGTTGTAAGGGCTGCTCTCGCCCATTCTATTACAAATGGTTAGAAATTAAACATTGAAGTGCAAGTACTGTGTATTACTGAAACAAGTCTTAACAGTAAATATTTGAAAGAATTTTTAAAGCTACTCAAATCGAGATTTAATTTCTATCATTAAAGAAAATAATAGGAACAACCAAAATAATTAGAAAGACTAAAATAAATATTATGTATAGCATATATTTTTTTAATAAAGCTTGCTAACGAACGCTCATGCACATCATTAATGTACATCATTCATGTACTTATCTCAAAACATTTACCTTAAATTTAGTTTCGTTCGAAATATAAAAATATTTTACATCTCTAGCATTTTTATTCGTATTGTGTAGTTTATTATTTAATATGTATTATATAAAATTATGTGTGTATTATGTTTATGTATTATGTATGTGTAAATATTGGTGTGTATGATTACAGTGTTTATAACTTTTTACCACCCATCTGCACTAGTTTTTTTAATTTTCAAATCACCTTTAGGCGATAAGATTGCACTTTGTATCTTCCCTGTGTTTTTCTGTTTTTAAGGTGATAAAGTATATAAAATAAATGTTCTCCATCCGCTTTGTTATACCGTATCCTTTTGACCTTCCGTGACCGGTATAAGTTGTCTTGCACCTCAGCTCTAGCGATGGCTACTTTTGCTCTCTTCTTATATTCTTTATACCAAACTTGTTTTTCCTCTTTCATATTATATATTTCATTCAATTCTTTCTACCATTGCTTAGATGCATCCTTTTTTTCTTTCAGAA
Organism: Napeogenes sylphis; assembly: GCA_959347405.1. Lineage (NCBI taxonomy): Eukaryota > Metazoa > Arthropoda > Insecta > Lepidoptera > Nymphalidae > Napeogenes > Napeogenes sylphis. The sequence continues at coordinate 5,535,066 of OY365783.1, forward strand.
CCTTTTGCACATCTCCATTCCACCACCAAGTTTCTTTGTTTATCATACCTTTTCCTTTCGTTTAGCCTAATATATCCTTTACCACACTTCTAATCAAAGCCTCTTATCCTATTTCATTCGAGCTAACGTTTCAGATTTTCCGTCTATACCGCCCATATCTATCATTTTATTAATCATTTTTTCTTTAAATTCCCTCGCATATTCTTTCTTCTCTAACAAATTTTATTTTATTTATTTGGGGTCATTTCTTAAAGATATAAAAAAAAACAGATTTGGCAATTTGCTTTACATTCGAACTAATATTCCAAATTACGAAAGGGCATTTTTTTATATACATACACAACATCTATCATATATATCTCTTATGACATATAACCATTGTTATTATTGATATAGCTACTATTAAATGAGTTCGGTCTACAAAGAGTTAGGAAAGTTTTATAGAGTTCTATTATATTGTAATAGTTTCACAATAACTTTGTAGTACATATTGCGGTCTGTCAGAAGCTAGTTTGCTTAAAGTATTAATATCATTTCACTTATAACTCGAATATTCTTATTAATTTATTACGTATTTTTATATATTTTATGTAATAGTTTCCATTTTTTTTTATTAAATTGTTAGAAACATTTTGAAGTCAACAAAAATAGAAAATAGCTTTGGCCTAGACTATAACCTAAATTATAATGGAATATATTCCTTTAATAGAATAATATTTCATATAAATATATATTTTTATTTCTAAAATCAAGCATTTTCTATTCATGTCCTGTAACCCTTTGATTTATTATTTATATCTCAAGGTTAGAAAGATGATCACTAAAATCATTGAATATATAGGTAATATCTAATATACGTGTCACTTGCATTTGCTAAGGCAACTGTGCGAGAGGGACAGAAGAACTATATATGTAATGTTTGTATAATATACCAAATTAAGGGTTTGCATAAAAATACTTAACAAAGAGGTTCCTTTTTGTTAATTTTTTATTACAATGAGTCTTATCTTTTTAAATCTGTGACATTGTTAATGGCTACGTAATTAAATATTGTTTAATTCATCTCCGTCTATAAATATTAAAATCCTACTTAGTCTTGTAAACATAATGGCATAAAACATTCTGACATTCTATTATTCTAAACATTCCGTTATTTTTATAGACCTACAGTGAAAGTTACCTTTTATAACCAGGCTTTTTGCTGTATAAAATATGCGCAGTTGGAAATGAGCTTTATCAAATGAGAGAGAAAGAGAGAGTTATCCTAAAACACATCAAACGTTGATTGTTAAACATCTGATCACATGTATTCAATGTTCCTATTCTAATAGTCGTACGCTAGATTATATTAAGATTGTCGACAAGCTGATTAATAATTATTAAAGTATGTTTATAATATGTATGTCTATTAATTAGTAATTATATCAAAAGCACTAAAGCCTATAATAAAAAAAAATACTAAATTTTCGTTATCCTATATTAGCTCCTTAAGTCCTATTTTGATTTTATAAATGTCTGTCTTAGAAGCAATGTAGTTGATTTAATTTGAATTTTTGTATATAAAACAAACAATTTATTTACATTTCATTGAAATTTTAAAATATATAATAAAGACTAATAAAAATAATATAATAAAGAACTTCATCTCTCATAATGTTTTAAAATATAATTAAATTTTTCGATTTACAAATGGTATAGAAATTATTTCATATATTTTAAATTACATTATATAGTATAATCGATAAATATATGAAAAAAAAAGATAAAAATACATGCTATAATTCTATTCTGACTTCTCTAACTCGTAATTACACGCTCAGGTGAGATTCATTTTATGTATCTATTTTTATCTCTTCTTACAAAAGCTACAGGTGTTTCTTTTAGACATTAGATACATAACGAATTATAACTTGTACTTTTTCTATATTACTTTTAGATTTTTATATAAGTCCTTAAAATGATATTTCAGAAAAAAAACTCAAAAAGCAAACAGTAATATTTTAAGGTTATATACTGTAACATAGATACATTATATTTTACGTGACCATATTTATTTGAATCACAAAATCATAATTCGAGCACCTAGATAGCTTTAATTATTATAAAACATATTAAGATGGGACTTCCTTTAATTTACATAGCTTATGACTAAGACATTCAAATTAGATATAAACGTAATTATACGATACTATCAGTAGAACATGTCATCTAGGCTTATTAGGTTAATTTATTAATAGGTTAAACTTGTATATATAATACAATCGTTCGTTATATTAATTATTTTTCTGGTCATATCATTGAAATATATATATTTTTTATTCTTTCTTTCACATTTACGGATAAAAAAATTGTATTTCTCCATCGCAATATGTTTCTAGCCAGGTAATCAATCATGTTGGCTACTTTTTCTCAACCTATGAAAATTTTCCATTATTCATGTAATATTTTTTTAAAAATTGTTATATCAATTAAATATTATTTATTATTGTTTTGTTTCAAACTTATACATTGTAAACAAAAAAAAAAATACTTTCAGAGTTTTCAAATATTTGACTATCACAGTTTTTAAAATTTTAATAAAAATAACGAAGGTCACGCAGAAAGTTTTACGACCAAAGTCAAAGCTTAGAGTGTTGGCGAACTACAATTTATTTTGGGAAAATTAGAGCTATATTCAAATTTATGAAATAAATTGAAATGTACATTGAATTTAACTCGGTATTAAATATTGTATGCACTTCATATTCTTTTATGAAATGCATAATACATTATTGATCGATCATTAATCACTACCAGAAGAAGACATTTATCGCAATTATAAGTATCCAATATGTCAAATTATGAAAATCACGATAAGTAGGTATTTATTAATAGTGACATAAACAAACATTTATATATATATATATATATATATATATATATATATATATGTACCAATATAATTTGCATATCTATATAAATGAGACATTGACATGGATAAAATTCCAAATGTTTGTTTATGACACTATTAATAAATACCTACTTATAATTGCGATAAATGTATTCTTCTGGTAGTTTCTATATATATATAATATCATTTATCATAATACTTTATAGGTGCACAAAGTATTAAATGAAAATAAAAAGAAAATTATAATTTTTTATTCTTCGGTTTACTATTCAAAAACGTAACATTTGAAACGACAGTCTCGTGATTTCTCTGCATAAATACTTATGTCTGTTGTTTTGTGAACATGAAAGAATAATGAATAGGTTTTGAGGTTTTAGGACATAGGTAACGTTTTAGTAGAGAAAGTATTATAATACTATATAAGCTTATGTGAATTAGAAATAAACCGACTAGACGGTGTTAAGTACCGAGAGCATCGTATGATTAAACCCATGTCTAACTTGACTACCTCATCCACTGTGCAATTTGTAGTAGGTGTCATCTTAATTTGTTTTATAATTTAAACGTCACACTATGGTTATACCGAGGATCTCAGTAACCAGTATAGTATGAAATTGGACGTAATATGTAACACGAGTATCATTTTATCACAGCACTGACGTATTTAAACATATATTGTACGTATTATTTTCCGTTATGTTTACGACAAGTGAACCGTTAAATGATTTTTCTTTTAGAATTTTATAAGGTGGCATTTACTAACTTTTCTTCTGTACCCAAAGCCGTTGTAAAGCTCTTGAAATGTGGAGCTTAGATTAAATTTTATAAAGTAACCAATGCTATTCATACGAAATAATATTTATTTTATATAAATTGCTGTCTATATTTTAAGTCTTAAGCTCAACAATAATAAACTGTCGATATTAAATATATGACATGTATTTAATATCGACAGTTTATTATATAAATTAAACATATGACAATAGTGGAAGAAACATTATGCAATGGTTCTTTAGTAACACAGTTAAAATTTATACGATTTAATATACGAAATAAAAAGGAACGCGAATTAAAGTACCGTTTACCGCCCCATTGGTCGAGTGGTTAGCGCAGACGCCTAACGTATTGCGGCTCAAAGTGGTTCGGGTTCGATTCTCGACAGGGACAGCCATGTGTGTGATGAGCATAGATGTCTGTATTTCTGGGTTTGGTCGTTTATTAAATATATTCTCAGCATTTATAATATGTATTTCTATGTATTTGTATTGTTGTCTAACACCCTTAACACACGCAAATAATTTGCTTACTTAGGGGTTAGACGATTTGTGTAATTTGTTCTGTAAAAAAAAAAAGTTAAGTTAAAACTTTAGAGTAATCCTGTGTCGGTCACATTTGATGATATAGAATGTAATATTTAACAAACAATGATAAAGGATATAATTGTTTATAATCTCTTAAACTAGTATAAAATCTACAAGCAAAAAGATATTTTTTCTTGGTCAGATTAAAATAAATGATTTGTCGATAACTCATCGTTTCACGAAAGTATTAGTACTGTATACTGATACGTTGATTTAGAAATATTGATGTCGCTATTAACAATCTATAAATTAATATGTTTTTATTAAGACTTTTGCTATTTTTGTTATTATGCTTATTTTTGTAACCTATTAACCTGCCTACCTTGATTAATTTTTCATTCAATGTAAATTATTATAAAAAAACTTATCATGCCTCTGGTCTTTATAAACAATTTCAAATATTAATTAGAAATTTTATTGACAATTTAAACAAATCCGCATGACAGTCAGAAAGTAGGTTTATTACGAAATCCTTTTTTATTATTCAAAATCCTTTGATATAACCGGATATCCGTGGGTTATGTGGGACTGACTAAGTGACTACAGTAGTAATGAATTATGTAAACTATGTAATAGTTTGATAGCGTTTTTGCACTTATTAATAATATATATGTAGAATAATAGCTTCAAATAACTAAGTTTTTAATTAATAAATGTTAAGTTCAAAAATATTGATAGTTAGTTTTGTTACTGTTATTACCAAACCAGGTTTACATTTGTTAATTATTATTTGCTGCGAACCTGTTTTATGTTTATTGTTGTTTTACACAATACTAATTAAAATTATATATTTTAATTAGTTCCTAAATCATAAAATTGATAATGTTTTATGTTTTTTTGTTAATTTATTATTATACGTATTTACCGCAGATCTGTAACTTTGTTAATTTGATTAATACTTGATTCGTAGGTAAAAACAATATATTTATTAAACTATTTATTAAATAGAAGTTTTTAAATCTTCTTTTTGATGCTAATTATGTAATTTTGTAATATATATATTTTATATGTAATCCATCTCCTAACAAACTCTTTGTACTCTACAATGTTAATGTTCTTTACATTGCACTCATAATTTAGAACATTTTTTCTAGTATTTTACTTTATTACCTTTTTAGTAATCTCTAAAAAAACGTACGAAACGTGAGAAACCTACATATACCTTCATAAAAGTAGCAAGATAATAATACTTAACATATCGTACATTGTTGTATCGTTTATATTCAAGACTTTAACCGTGTTATTGTTATTATAAGGTTCAAATAACTGACCGCTTTAGAATGTTACGTCTTTAAATAAATGATGAAAGATTTAAGGACTGTTTGCTTACAAAGTGGCAATGTTAATGCAAAATATAATTGAAAATGAAGAGATAACAGAAATGTAATGAATGGCGTTGGTTGCGGTTACGTCTGTCCCAAGAAATAAAGTAAATAATTCAAGAAGGCTCTAAAGGGTTTGAATAATGATATTTATGTATTTATATATAAAATATCTTTGTATTACCCGGGGAAATCTAGTGGAAATTTGTTCAGAGGTCGAGCGTTCGAATCACTACACGTATCGGTTTATTTTTATAGTATGTGTATTTAAATAAGCTTAACATGGCTTGGATATATTTTCAAACATTTATATATTTATAACAGACTAGAGCAGTACACTTTGCTAAATGGTCATAAAATAGTCAGTTTGTATATTTTGTTTCATTTTTACTAGCACAGGATATTTTACTGATATGATACTATTAAGTGGTTACAATGAAGACGAGTTTATATTATTTCATTCGAAAATAAATAAAATTAAAACGATTAAATAATTATAAATCAATATTTGTTATTTTGTTGAGTTTACAAACATCCGACGTGACCACCATCAGACCAAACCACGTGTAAAAGTTAGTATTTCTATAGCCTATACATTATTTTTGTACATAAGCTACAATATTGTTAAGTTTCATCAGTTTTGGCGTTCAGTAGTTTTGGCGTGATTGAGTTACAAACAGTATAGATAAAATCACTAGCAAAAGTTAGTATTTCTATAGCCAATGTGCTATTTTGGTACATAAGCTACAATATTGCTCAGTTTCATCAAAATACGTTCCATAGTTTTGGCGTGATTGAGTAATAAACATCACATACAAAAACACGTGTAAAAGTTAGTATTTCTATAGCCTATGTGTTACTCTGGTACCTAAGCTACAATATTGCTAAGTTTCTTCAAAATGCGTCTAGTAGTTTAGGCGTGTTTGAGTAACAAACATCCATCCATTCAAACAATCGCTCATTAGTCAGAAGTAAGATGTAGAAAAAAATATACAAATTCTATAACAATATTTATTATTAATAATTAAAAGTTGATTATCAATACATATTATAAAATTGTCATTGATCCATTTTTGTACATGAAAAATATTAAAAAAAAAATCTTTATAAGGGTAAGAGAACCCAAAACAAGAGATTTTCAGTTAGTCTTTTTGTCTGTATGTCTGTGTGTCTGTATGTCTGTGTGTCTGTATGTCTGTATGTTTGTACACGCTCATCTCAAAAATGGTTAAACCAATTTGAGTGCAGTTTTCAGGAATATATTATCACAGTCACAGGTTAAGAAATAAAAAAGTTATATCAATTTATGTCAATCACGTAATAGGTACCAGACAAATCTTATTATATACTTACATATAATAAATCTGCAGAGGAGTAGTACTTGTACATTGAAAATATTTTAAAAAATATACCAGGATGTGAAGGGATAACTAACAGAATCCATTTTCAGCATTTTTAAAATATTTGTCTGTTTATTTTTTTTCTTTTATTGGTGCACTCAACACGAAAAAAAAAATTTTTCTAACATTCATACAGGGGGACCTTTATATAAACAAGAGAACCCAAAACGATGTTTTTTAATTTTGTCTGTATATCTGTATGTTTGTGCACGTTAATCTCAGAAATAGATTAATCGATTTGGATGCAGTTTTCGGGAATGTGTTTTTCTGGGATTCACTTTACATTTTGTTTTTTTTTTAAAACAATCGGTTAACAAAAAACAGAAGTTAATAATCTTTTATTGTCGTACTTAACAGTCTGTCTGCTTAACAGTTTGAAGGTTTATAGTTTTTACATACATTGTGGTAAGTACAAAGGGTACGTTTCAAAATCAAAATCAAAATTGAAATCTACGCCTACGAAGTCGCAGGTACAGCTAGTTTTAAAATAAAAACAGTATTTTGGTTATTTGTATATTGAAGACAGTTAACGTTATTATAAACGTATAACCTATTTCACTCGTGTTGACGATAAACGAGCTACACATGTTCAGACAGTTTGATATATGTTTTTAACATGAAGTAAAGAATAATAAAGGTCATAGCGATGACGACTAACCATTTTTAATTAAATTCGATGAAATACAGTATATTTTTATGTTCATGTTGTTTTTTATACAGATTGATAACATATAAACTATAAAAGTTGTAAAGAAAAAAAAATCCACTTCTTTCTAACGTCCACAAATTTGTACATTAAAAGAATACAGCTGAAAAGCTCAGAATATTGAGAACAAATATGTCATACGTATTCATAATACACCCGGAAGGAGTCTCTGGAAATAGCTATGAAGATATAGTAACCTAGTTTTATTTTCGTGTGTTTGGAATAACAATGCTCTTTCTTGTTATATTGTTACTGTTACCACACCACAGCTGCTCCGTCGCGAAAACTATGAATCCAATTGGAATGATTGAACCAAGTTAAAAAAAGTATATATGCAGCAAATTTTAATTAATTTAATCTTTCTTTAAAACTTGGGGAACGTCGCTCTGCCCAGCTTTCGTATCGCAATCCGCCCTAATGAATTTATTATATATTACCTGGTTTTAAATGGAAGCATATTATAGTTACCCTATTTATATATAATTGGAGACATTAAAACTATTAAGATTAAAAAAAAACTAGGTTACCTACTTTTTTTTTAAATTGTTACTTGCTGTGATCCTGGTTTGTTTAACCACAATACTAATTGAAATGTATATTTATAACAGTTTAAAAACCATAAAAAGGGCTTCATACCTTGTTATACTTTTCGTATATATCGATGTAAGGACAGTTAGCGTACAAAATTGAAATTTAAACTTAACTTACAAAAGTAGTTGCGGTTACTACTGATAAAAGGAAATCACTGTTTCTAACATCTTTGAATAAAAATACACATTTTCAGACTACTGAGGACAAGGTATCGCTTACGTTCATTATTTTGAAAATTAAATATGTCTCTCCTTTTAATATAATATCTATTTTGATGTAAGAACCATATATTTTCGACAGTTCTACAATTTGTCTGTTCGTTCGTTTAATTTCGACACAACTCCGACAGAATGCTTTACAGACAAGAAGCTATTAACTTGTTGTCATATTTTATTGGTAATAGAAACAAAATGGAATATTTTAAATATTCTATCTAAAGCGACTGATATACTAAGAATTTTGTTATGAGTGAAAATTATAAAAAATGCTCTCAAGAAATTAATATTTGACCTTGACGTCAAGTATAACGTTAAATTACTTCTGAAGTATGAAAGACAAAATCATTATACTTTGTACCATTGGTTTGTATTTTTAGGATAAATACGCAAACGGGAGTATGAAATTTGGAACTATTAAAAATTTTATTGTAAAGAAGTGCAAAAAACCTTACCTTTATATAATAACACACTACAATGTGAAATATTACACGACACTTTCAATGTCAAGTATACATTAGTATGTTGCCTAAAAGTCTCAAGCAGTTGATTGTCCTCTCACATGAGAGAATAATATGGCTCTAACATAAATAATTTCTCGCCCTTTTGGCTAATATCAAATGTCGCAGGTACTTTTAAGGATCTAAAACTTATGTATAAAGTGAAAAAAAAACAGCACAAAAAGCTATCTTTAATAATAAATTACCTTAAAAAAAACAGTGGGATCTATACCCATAACTCTTTCCTGCAGTCCACGCGGATGGAGTCGCTGAAAATGTTTGTGAAATATCGTAGCCTACTAAATATCTTATTCGCATGAACACTGTATTCGATTATACTTAGGTACAGTGATCGTTTTTGCTATCTTATTGCTGCTACGTCCGCAACCTATTAATCTAAATTGTTCTCCGTGTAAAGGATTGCGCTTGTCTGCTTCCTTTATTTTCTATTTAATCGTCATTTCTAGCACCTATTGGTTTATTGAATTTGTAAAGTAAAAAAATAACTTAACGACTGACAAGCTTTTATATTCTTGTACTATTTTTTTTATTCCTAAACCATAAAACTATATTGCTACGTGTAGTAATGTTTATGCTTGAAAAGTTTATGAGGGTGAACAAAAAATACACCTTTATAATTTAGAAGAAAAAAACTACTACTATTTCAAGGTATGCAAAGTTTCAAATTAATCAGACGTTTAAAAGTAGGTCAACACCATATTTAAAGTTAACATTAACATAAGCACATAAGCACGTTACTATACTAAGATAAATACCAAACTAAAGAAATAGAAAAACAAGGTGAAATTGGATAGCTAGTTTCGGAGTTCATACTGAATGTGATACATATGTAATATAAATTGAAAATACATTACGCTCCAATAAATAATGCATATTACACTAAACTAATAAACTTAAACTTAAACTAAGAACAAAAACTTTGAAAAAGTCAAGTCTTAAATTGCATTAAATAAGTAGATAAAGTAAGTTCAAAGTTTGTTCGAAGAGGAATTTTAACTAAAGAAAACCAATGGACGTTTCTATAGTAATATCGAGTAAAAAATATCTGCCTCATCTATATGATAATAGAAGATTAACTTGGCCTTATAAGGCCATTAAATAGTATTATTATTATTATATTATAGACATTTAGAATTCGAAACAGAATACAAAAGCCTTTATATTATTTTTATTAGTTGGAACTGTTAAACTTACTCCAGGGATTTTAATGTAAATATGATTGATAACACGGCATACACAATATTTTTAGCCAAATCTGAAAGGTTTCTTGCGCAGGACATTTGTGTATAATTTTTGAAGTACAGGTTTTAATGTTAAAGACAATGTGAAAAAGTTGTGTTTGTCGATGTTGGTACTTTATAAAATTTAAAATATTTCTGTCAATATAATATATACTAATGTCATATTCTTCATACTTATCTTATTTAAATACTTTTTTAATGAATTAATAATATGTTTTGGCGGACTATAACTATATGTATTCCTACCAATTTTAGATTATGCTGATGCTATCCTCATTTTTGGGTGGGTTAGTTAAGTAAATTTGAGCACGTCCAAAATATTTGTGTAAGGTTCATATTTGGCCTTCTCAAATATAACCATTAGAGCAATGTATTTGTAATAAGTCTACTTAAGTAATAGTCAAGAGAAGTTGACACTGTTCACAAAATATTTTCACTCAGTTATTAGAAAAAAGAAAATCAAATTAGCAACTTTTTTATTATTTTAAAATCTTATTATTATAAGAAATTATTTTTCGATAACTATACATCTTATATTCATTGCAAATAATAACTGAATAAGACCTCGTATTACGAATTATCGACTATATATTATTTTGATAAATTGTAATATATTGATAAATTTAATTATCAATATACTGCAAATACAATTAGATAGTAAAGTTATTAAATATATCGAAGAAAGCGATATTTGTTTTTAATTAAAAGTTTACTCATTATATAAATCCATTATCTTATCATGTTAATATATTTGCCTAGTATCTTATCTGCGTATTTTGTACGTTTTTGATTTTATCTAAAGCCTCAAAAACGCTTTTCTATCATGTATCATGGTTTCTATATCATAAGTCACATATGAATAACATTTTATATAAAATGTCGTATATTTGTTTAGTTTTTATAATTTCTTAAAAACATTATATAATTATAAGTACACCAATTACCTGGTCATAATATACAAAGTAACATTAAGACAGTGTCTTGTTAATGCCAAAAGAATGTTAACCTTTAAAAGGCCCCAGGCTTATTATTTAATATTAAACTTTTTAATAATAATAATGAGTTTAATAAACTCTTTTAAAATCACTATTCCCATCAAGGAGCAATGGAAATAAATATAATATATTTTAAAGGAAGTGCCGATGTGGTATAAAAAAAATATCTAAATATATTTAATATGCTATTTCAAACGATCAGTTCTAATTACTTAATACTTAGTCAAGTAAATGTTTTAATACGTTTTTCGTTTAGCGAAACTTAACTTAATCAAATTAAAAATATTAAGCTATTAATCTGTTGGCATAAAGTTTAATTTTTTACATAGGAACAATAAACCAACTTTTAAAAAAGAAAATATTGCTAGCGCTTGAGAGAGGTCTTATTTCGTTTAATTTTAAAAGTCGCTACATATAGTATGTTTTGTTATAAATGGATTTAGTTGTCTCCTGACTCTCAGTTATGGGCGAGTTTAAATTTTACGAAACGGGCTGTCTTTTAATATAATTTATTATTTTTCATTGTCTTTGTAAGTTTCTTAAACATTTGAAATATTAGATTATGATTCTCTAATTAATATTCTGTTTATAAAGTTTGTTATAAAAGGCAATGGTAGCTTAAGAAAAATCTTTATAAGATTTGTTTTTAATAAGGCTGGCTCGTAGCGTAATTTTAACAAATACGAATACAAAAAATATAAATGTTAATAATAGGATAAAGAATATAACATTAACTGTTATTACTTTAAAATATACCTTTACTTGTAGAGAAATAATTGTACAATTATTATTGCGTTGTTTAATTAAAATAAAAAGTTCCTAAATAAGGCTAAAGCAAAATGTTTTATAAAACTATAGCTTACGTTATAATTTTTAATCTATTCCTTAATACATAAGTATTAATATTAAGAATCTAAAGTGGTGGTTTTTCTTTCTCCATTTCTAATTATTCTTGATGTTAAAAATATCAAAAAAATACAATAAAAATAAATTTGAGTAATTTCAAGAAATGTAAATATTATAACGAGAAAACTTTCAACGGAAGTAAACAATGTCGCAAATAAAGACAACGTCGCAAATAACGACAACGCTATTTTGCTGAACTTATTTTAAATATACAAGTGTATTATAATATAGTAAAGTATAAAATTTTTACACTAGTGTAAACCAAACCTGTCAGTTTAATTTCGTAAAAACTTTTTACTACCGCTCAATATAAGACGATATTTTATTTCAATACTATTATTTTTAATTCTTTGGAATATATTATACGTTCATTTAATGATTTAATTAGTTCCCAAAAATGTCAGTAATAAAATCTTTATATTAAAATATCTTTATTTATAAATATTATTTTATATTGAGGAGATAATTATAGTAACATTTTCTAATGACACGGCTGGTTGCCACGAGGTTGTTTCCAATAAATGAAATTTGGATTCTAAGTATCGAAGAGAAGGTGGAAAATAGTAGACAGAAGATGTTCAAAATATTGCTTTACAGGTATCAAGAAATTTAACTTTAAAGCCATAATCAGAAATTTGTTTAAATTTACGTGAAGAAAAAACTAAGAAATCCTTTAGTTACGGTTTAGTCTAATTTATTAAGGTCTATTCATCTAGATACAGGTGGTATGAGGAAAGGTAATATTAATGATTGAAAATATCTTTAAAAATGTATAGCCATGTTAAGCTTATTTAAATTTATATAAATATAGAATGAAAAATAAACCGATACGGGCAGGGATTCGAACCCGCGACTACTGGGAAACCGTCCCGTCGCTCTACCAACTGAGCTACCGTATCGCTGTCCGCCTCGGTGAATTAAGCATTCTATATGTGATCGTCTTTATCGGGACGGTGGTGACATCTATTAGGTTTCTTTCGAAAATCCTAACCATTGTTTCTAACTTTGCAGTATAGATAAACATTGAAAAGATGCCACTACCGAAATCAATGTTTGAAAATATCTTTAAACATGTATAGCCATGTTAAGCTTATTTAAAGTTATATAAATATAGAATGTAAAAACCGATACGGGCAGGGATTCGAACCCGCGACTACTGGGAAACCGTCCCGTCGCTCTACCAACTGAGCTACCGTATCGCTGTCCGCCTCGGTGAATTAAGATGTCACCACCGTCCCGATAAAGACGATCACATATAGAATGCTTAAGAAGCGTTCCCTAGGAAGCAAAGAACTAAATAAACAAAAGTCAAACATAAACAACGTTTCAAACATCAGTTCAAATTACATGCGAAATTATATGAATAACACAGATCTGTTATTTATTAGTAAACTGTCGAAACATATTATATAAATATTTTATCTAAGTTTTGAAGAATATTAGTTCGTTATACTTCTAATCACAATTATATATATGAATAAATCTTAATTTTCCTAATTAACGTTTTATCTAGAATCTAGACCTAATTCATGAAATAAAATTAATATGTTTATTATATAAAAATAAAATAACATATTTATTATATAAATTGCTATTATGAATTTGTCTACTGTATCTTTGAAATAATTAGATATTGTTTAGGTTCACATGATATCTCAATTTAATTATTTTATAACCATTGAGTATTAACTGACTTAATGATCGTTAATAGGATTTAACTATGAGGGTAAGTTAGTTAATATATATAATTTATAATAATAAGGGCTTTCATGTCAATCATATTTATAATCAAAAGCTAATCTTGTAATTAAATCGTTATTTAGGTCATTTGAACTGTCATCTAATGTAGTTTAGTGTTAGAAATTAATATTTTTACAATTAAAATACTACAATGTTTGTGATTAAATAATGTATCTCGAATATTTTGTGAATACAATAATATAGTGGTGACTTTCTATAAAAATAGATTTACTTCGTAATTTCAAACTGAAATCAAATCAAACATTTGCGCGTCAAATGATTTCTCTCTACAATACTTATTAGAATCCTGAATAAATAAGATTGAAAGTTTGGTTTGTAATTGTGTTCATGATATATGACGATATGTGACAACATATCTCATATACTCATACACTATATAGTTATCATTTTAATTATATCATTATTGTTTGTCATTGATTTTTTTATGAAATATATGTGAGTATGTTTCAAATTAAAATATTCTCATTTTAATAAATATTCTTAATTCTCAAAAGGTATAATTAAGGTTTTGTAATTAAAAATAATGAACCCAAAAGTTATATCTAAACCCACATATAAGTTTAAATTAAAATACCTTTTCAACATCCAATTCGTAAAGGTATAGTTCAAGTCTGGCGCTACCTTCATAAAAGTTTACAATTTGATAGGATGATGTGGCCGATTAGTCATTTGTTTTTGCCGACTTTTCCTATGCCCATGGGTGACAACTTCCGAGTGAGGTTTACCCGCGGGAATCTAATGGAATAGAACATAAGTTTTATTTGTAAAGCACAAGATTATATAGAAAAGTTATACCGTTAAAATAAAGTTGATTAAATGTACTATTGGACAATAGTATTAGTTGTTTGGTTATCACGGTATTATTAGAAATACAAAAACATGCTGTGTTAAACTTATACTAAAATAGTATAATTTCAATATCAAATGTAAACCAATTATTAAACTAGTCAAGTGGCAAAAGCAATCACATATGTTTATTATTCTTGTAAGTTAAAATAAACTTGAGGGTCTGCTGTACTATTATGTAAAAATCGAACACGAATTCGAATTCCACCTGAATGATAAAATTCACTTCGAAAGGGAATGCTCCTGTTTATATTTTGGAATTTCAGATTAAGACCCTTGTCTGTCTAAGCCTTATTGTCCAATTTGTCCAAGCATTATTAATAAAAATAACTTAATTATTTTTTATAAGATTTATAATAGACGTAAATATCCCTTGATCTCGTTTTCCATACTTAAAAGTGTGGCGCTACGAGCGCTGTCGTGTATTAGAGAATAATATTTCTTCGCGCATTCCGCTTTCAAGATTATAAAATGTTTTCATAGAATAGCACTACAGTTGAAATTTTGAGAATTTTCATGTGGCAGTGTTTATGCGAAAATAATGTAAAATACTATAATTTTATAAAAATCAGAAACATATCCTCATGTTATAGTCGTTTTATATTGATCTATATTAGCCACACAGACCTTATAGTAGATAAAATAATAAGAACTAATATACTTTTTTAGACTTGTTAGATGTAACGACTGAAAACCTTTTTGGAGTGTTCAGAAAGAATATTTTTAGTTCTTTAAAATTATAAAATTTTAAATCAATATATACAGATAACATAAAAGTTCTACAAAATTATTTTTGCTACTAGCTTACTAGTTTATTGTAGTAAAGGTATAATACGTGTGGTACAAGTATAGTATCCTCATGAGGATATAAGTCAAAAACTAATACATATCCAAATAATATGTATTAGTTTTTGACTTATACTGCATATAAATTAGAAATTCAAATGTATTTATTGAATATCTACGAGAATACTTGGACCATCAAAAGGTTGAACTCGATAGAGTTGAGCACGTCAGAATTATGTAAAAAAAAATAATGGGACATTTTTGAAACTATAAAGAATTAGGCGTTCTTCAATAGTGCTGCTGTCAAGGAAGTTTCTACCAGTAATTACCAAGATTTGTAGAATTTATAGAGCACTTGTTACATTGTCGCACACCATATGATACTGAGAACTATATCTTCAGCACCATGGAATATGAGTCTCAAGATTTTTTTTTACATATTTTTTTTATTAGTTGCTCCAAAACAAAGACAATTAAAATAAATTATTCTTGGATGAACCCCGGAAATAGCATCCACTTCTGAAAAGGTCCCATTTTATTACACTACAGTACATTTAATTTGTAACCCTAATCAAAATGAATATCTTTTATAGACATTTAGCCTGTTTATGCAAGCTTTACAGTCATCCTTATTTTGGGGGAAGTCCATAAATTTAAAGTGATTATCTGAATGAGTTTGTAATTGTAATAATAAAGGTAACATTAGGTAACAATGGTAAAGAAATTATTCAATACCCGCTTGAAATTCTACAGATTGATGGTGGATATTCTAACTAATATATAAATATATTAATTAGAATATATATATATATATATGAAATATATGTGAAAGTGGCAGGAAGCGATTTGCTTTATTTGTCATTATACCATACTTTCCTCAGGTTTACCCCACTACCTTACTATTCAAATCAAGAGTGGACACATATTTTGTTTTTTGGCATCGTTTAACTTCTAAGACGAGACAGGAATTTCTGATTTGGTGACTAAGTGTATAAGCGCTAGATTACTTACAGTAAAAAAACACGGTTTATATTGCGATACCAAGATGTGTATAAATGGTTTACTATATACATTTTTCTATTCATCACTATTAGTTTAGGGTATCATATTTCTTAAAAATTATCGTTTCTCACCTAAAATATATATTTTGGTGACATTGCATGACATCATATGGCTTCTTATATTTAACTCCACTGAAAATTTTCCAAATAATTTTATTAATTAACATAATAATTTAATTCCTTGATGAACATACGTGCGTGCTGGATATTTATAATAGCTGAAACATTATTTTCCTCATTGTTATGAAAACAGATTCAGATTTGTGTATTTTTTTGTTGTTCTATTATATATTGTTAATATTAATAAATTAATACCTTAGAGGCCCAGCTTCGGTCTCCCAGTAATATATTTTGTTTTGAATAAAATATATTTTTCTTCTCAATCAATATCGACCAGTACCTACCTCTCTTGGTATGTGAGTCACGTCGTTCCTTTACGATGTGTGATTAATTATTAATTCAATTTATCATGAACTCGCAACCACCATGTTTTTTTTTCAAATCATCAACTTACCAACGTTTCAACCTTAAAATTGTTATCTAAATAAAGCTTTTAGAATCATTAAATTGATTTTATTCTTTATAAAATCAGAAATATCTCTATCTAATAAAATAAATACACGATCAATATTTTTACAAATTATCAAAGAGTTTTAAAGTAAATAAAATTTGTATAGTTTGTAAACTAAATACAATATTGATTTTTATTCACTTTTGCCATCTTTGACATTTGATGCAGAACAAAATTTTCCCTACTTGGAAAACTTTCGTGAATATTGAAGTTTTCTCTCTTCCAATATCATCACTTAGAAGAACATGCTGAGTGGTTCTGGAAAAGGTACAGTATTTTGTGTATTGTAGATACATTTTGTAATAGATTACTATGTAAAGTACAAAAGTTATTTTATTTTGTCCACTTAAAAAGTTATTCATATTTACGCTACATTGAACGATAATTTTTATAAAAATTATTGATTCACTAATAATAATAGACAAAAATACATCGATATAAACATTTAAAAAAACTTAACAAAAGCTACATTTTTCAAATCCTAATTAGAGACAACGAATGTATTTGGTTCGGTAACAAAATAGAATATAATTGTTGCAATTTGAATAATAAGTAAAGTAATATATTTTTTAATAATCATTATTTTGAAGGATATTTTTGTTTTGTCATTTTATCTACTTACATTTCTTGTAAAATGAAACAATAAAAATTTAATTTAGTAATAATAATAAAAGTTTACAATTTAAATTAAATTGTAAACTGTACATTACAACGATACATACAGTGAAGTATATCATATAGTTCTCTTCAATGCAATCTCCCTGATGCTTTTTCTCCTGAACTACGGCGATGGTCATCGGGTTTTTTTGTTCTATAGCAGCAACATCATCAATAATATACAAACAAAAATTTAATGATCGTCTATGTTCTTGAAGAACTACCATCGAAAATCAACATTTCACAAACGAATAAAATCATTGCATCTGTGCTTAACTACAGGGAGAGAATTGCTATCAATCTATTTTAACGTCACAAGATTTTTTTCTTATTATCTCTTAAGCATCTTTTGGATAGCAGGTAATAACTCTTAAGCTAAAGAACTCTACATCTTTTTAGAAATCTCGTATCAACTCGCTCCGATCTGGACGACAATATACATTCAATCGGAATATAAGCTAGTTAGCTAAACGGCGCCTAACCTATTGAATATAGCGGGTACACTTTACAAACAAGTGTTTCAATTAATTTGTGACTGGAACCACAACATGCAGACGAGCATTATCGAGTAGTGTTTTAGAACTCGGCAAGAGAGCTATAGTAATTTCTGCTGGGAATAAGCAACTCGTAATACAGGAGATAATAAGAATAAATTTCATTGAATATTCTGTTTGGCTGTACATAATGAAGCGTAGCCAGCTAGACTCCATGATTTTCTTCATAGTACCACTTTATATCGCCAGTCATGCAAAATATCAGTCAGTCAAAACGTGCTTAGAAAATAGCACTTCACTCACACATATTCCTCGTTCCACATCTCTCGTTTTATGAAAGCTACTCCAAAGGTAAGGTTTTTTAAAAGCATACATATTTTTTATTTCATTCGAGTATATTACGCTGTATTGTAATTTACGAAAACAGGTCAGATGCTTATCTTTGTTTTATAAAATGCGCAATTTTAGAGTCGGTGTTATTCAAGTTAGTTTTTAAAAAGTACTCTATTAATTAAAATAAGTCGGTTGCGTGCTAAAATTCTTATGACAAAAATATATATAGAATTAAATAAACATTTTAAAAAGCCCCCGATACAAAAGACCTCTAAAAAGAATAAAAATAATATTATTATGTACTTTTTAAAGTCGATGTGACGGTGGACCGTTGTACGTACGTTGACGATGGTGTCTATTTTACGAAGTTAATCATTGAGGACTTATACTATACGATTCGATAACGTAATTTCTTTATTAGCCTTCGTAAATTACTTGCATTTTAATTTCTTCCTTAATTAAACGGTCCCCCGACACAACGACTTTAATAAGTACATAATAATATTATTTCTATTCTTTTCAGAGGTCTTTTTGTATTTTTTTAATTATTATTTATTTATTTTTTTCTGTTTTCAAAGTTATGTTACTGATTTCTTTATAGTACTAAATGAACCTACAGACACACAAATTTTCATTTGTTTAAGTATTTCCATCAATCTATCCTAATATTATAAAGATTAAAGATTTGTTTGTTTGTTTGAATTTAAACGGTTCCGAAACTACAGAACCGTTTTAAAAAAAACTTGTGTGGTTTTATGAAACCACCGTAAAAGTGAAACTTTTTTTCACATTATAGACATTTAACTAAAAATTTTCGGAATAATATTCCATTAAGGGTATAAAAATTGCTTCATCAATCTTAATTTTATACTTAGAAAATGGGAATGATAATGGGAAATGATAAAAGTAGACTAGGTCTCCAACTAATATTTTTATTGAACTCTGTGTCTTAGAGTACGACATACATAATACTTAACAATTATTTAGATGATATACACATTTTCAATCATTCTATTATCAATTCCATCTTCATCATGAATTTCACAGTTTATAAATGTAACCAATATTTTATGGTAACTAAAATACGTGAACAGTGACTTACATTCGATTTTTTCAATGTATCTAGTAAAAACCGCATCGATACGAGCGCCTTTCACTTTATCCTACTCCGCGGCCGACCGTCACGCGACATGCAACACACAGACGAAAAAGTTTGAGACGATGTAATAAAAGTTTTACTTTAAAAATATTTTACCTTTAGAATCCTACATTATCTCTGATGAATATAAGAATATATTTTTTCATCATCATCACCATTATCACTAGTATTATAAAGACGAAAATTTTTATTGTTTGTTTGTTTCAATTGAATATACTCTGAAACTGCTAGACCGATTAAAAAAATATTTTATCTTTAGAATCCATCATACATTATCCCTCTAATGAACATAGGTTATATTTAATACGAGAAAAAAATAACGATCCGCGTGAAAATTTCGACAATGCTATCAATTATGATTGTATTAAGTAACATGATTCAAGACTTTTTCATATATTTTTAATTTTTCATATACGGATATTAATAAATATAAACATTTAGAGTTAAAATAATTTACAATCACTAATAACACTATGATGAAGGTATTTATATTATCACTAGCTGTTGCCCGTGACTCTTTATGACTACGATCATAAGCCATATAAATATATTTTTTACAGTCTACGTGGACGCAATTACGGGCAACGGCTATCCCTAATAAAGTACTTTACCTGAGTAAGTAAGTGTAAAAACCTTTTGGCCTACATAACAAGGCTTTGTTCCTATATAGCGCGGGCAAAGCCGCTGGGGACAACTAGTATTGCATAAAAACCTATCACCCGCACCAATACGTCAATATCTTGGAGACGACTGTTTCTATTTCAACCAAACATAGCTAAGAACGATCTCGACGAATATAGCCTTCGATTAAAAAAAATACCGCATTCAAAGCCGTACACGCGTTTGGTCGCTACATTGCCTCAGACAGACACACAGATACACAGATCGACAGGTCAAACTTATAACACCCCTCTTTCTAATCGGGGGTTAAAAATAAACATATTTAATATGTTATTTGACTTCTTGTTTAGTTTAGTTTTTGTTTTTGTAAGAAATATACAATTTATTTCTTTATAAACCTTAATCACATTGAATTAATCAAAATTACCTACATAAAATTAAAAACTTAGCTGACTAATATATAAGTGTGACTGTTTGGATGTTTGGTTGGATGGATGTTTGTTACTCAATCACATCAAAACTACTGAACGGATTTTGATGAAACTTAGCAATATTGTAGCTTATGTACCAAAATAATACATAGAAATACTAGCTTTTGTTTTGACTGTGACATAACATAGATTTTAGGACGATATATAATTGATACGGGAGATTTTGTTTTTAATCGTTTGGTTCATTGAATTTTACATAATTATTTGTGAAATTCCTTCTCATTACCCGGCGACTTTAGAAGGAGTGTTATGTTATTTAAATATACTTATGTTAATAGAAATATAGCCAATTATGCTATTTTTCTGTTCCCTGCTACAGTCTAAACGGATTAAAGGATTTTGACGTATGAGGTATCGGTAAATACGTCAAAAATAATTGAAAGTAATATTTTTATGTCTTATGTTCCTAACCATCAAAATATTATTTTTACAGTCTAGTGAGCTAGCCATTTATAAATCTTAGGCTTAGAATCATGTAACAAGATTAAAAAAAAAATAAACAATAATTATCAAACGTATCATTCCTTTGGAATAGAAAATAAATAAATTGTAATATAGTTAGATCTCCACTCATAACAAATATGAACAGTGTAGGAATACCAAACAACGCTTCGGTTCTAGATTTTCTACGTTTCTTAAAAGACCTAAGTTGCATAGATTTAAATTAACCTTCTGCACTGCTTTATATTCATATTAATCATTATTACATGTAGAAGGCTGGTTTTCATTTTTTTTTGTTTTTCTTATATTTTAATAAATTAAGTTTGTTTATGTGATAAGGAAAGAGTTGTGGGCTCTAAGCAATGTCTATTCTTGAGTCGTAAATGTAAGAGAAAGAACAAAATGTTTCAATTATTATATTGGAAAAGTTATTTAAATTACGAACAAGTACATTATATGTATAATGAAGAGTAGAATCATGTATTAATGACCAATTTACTACGACGTGAACCTTTAAAAGGATCATGTTATTATCTTCATGTCTAATTTTAAAGGTACAGCTATATTCTATACTATATAAAGCTGGTGTCATCTTACCCTAATTATATATTCTATTACTAAAGATATATTTAGTTATCTTGGTAGTAACATGAGATTGTTGAGGATAAAATTAATATAATAAAGTTAAATATATTTGAATTATGTAATCGTACACGCTTTAAATTATATTTAAGATACTTTTTTTATATTCCTTGAAACTAAGTAGGACTTATTAAGCTTTCACTTTAATTTTACACTTTGTTTTTTACGTGTAATTTTTCACTTTAATAATATAAATTTATTAAATTTATAAATAATATAAATTTATTAAGGAATAATACATATCACTCATTATCTTTCACGAAGAATTTATATAATGAACAAAATAAACAATTCAACAATTTAGAAAACGGAATCTTATTGTTAAAAGTATTTATTTACTAAATTTCAAATTGATAAGATGAAAATTGAATAGACATTCTGTTTTGCAGATATTATGTATGTTTGCAAATGCCTTTTTCATACCTCTAGCTGTGAAAACATAAAACCAGAGCGATAAAAAGCACCTTTTAAAATTTTAAAGTTTCTTTGTGACAGTTTATTATCAAAAACAAGATTTCTGTTTTGAAGAACAGAAAAATAGTTTTGCTGAAACAAAACTAGAGTTTTAAATGAAAAGCTACTACTTTCGGAACAATTTCAATACATTACGAAAGTTTGAATTCTGTTTTTGACATGATGAGATAGGATACACTTTTATTTTTAGTAATATTGATTTCACTTAATTTTGGACCTAACCATATGGTCTAGCCCTATTCAAAATTAAATAAGTGGTTTAAATGTATTAATTAATGAACGAACCCGCGACTACTGGGAAACCGTCCCGTCGCTCTACCAAATGAGCTACCGTATCGCTGTCCGTTGTTAGGATTTTCGAAAGAAACCTAATAGATGTCACCACCGTCCCGATATAGACGATCAAATTTATAATGCTTAATTCACCGAGGCAGACAGTTGGTAGAGCGGCGGGACGGTTTCCCAGTAGTCGCGGTTTGGAATCCCTGCCCGTATCGGTTTATTTTCATTCTATATTTATATAATTTTAAATAAGCTTAACATGGCTATGCATGTTAATAGATATTTTTAAACATTGATTTCGGTAGTGTCATTTTTCAATATTCATCTATACTGCAAAGTTAGAAACATTGGTTAGGATTTTTGGAAGAAACCTAATAGTAAAAAAATGTATAAGTGTTAAGAGTTTTCACAAAATATATCATTATCAATCAATAAATGATTGTGTTTCTTAAGAAGTTCGTGTTATTTCTATAAATACAAAATTAATAAGCTTGGTTTCTGTTTCTTAATAATTTCATATTTAACTCTGGTTTGTAATAACATATTATTATTTTGAGATTTAATTTATAGAGTATTTTGAACTCTTAAGGTGTTTTCAATTATTTTACTGACTAAAAACAAATTAATTATTTGCGTCTCTGATTGCCTTGTTTAATAATTTATATACAATCCAGATTGCTCACCTGCTAATACGTTCTAAGTTTATTAAACTTATATACTAGCTGTGCCTGCGACTTCGTACGGAAAGAAAAAGATTTCGATAAAACGTAGGTTCCCCGTAACCTACCCGTTCAAAGTTTCATTAAACTCCACCAAGTAGTAGAAATCGATTAGTGACAATTTTATTATATGCATAGATTCTTTTTTCTTATAACTTTCAGATTACCATGTTCTGATCGAAAGTGTTCGGGTCATAGAGATATTATACATTGTTGTAAATTAGATTTGGGTTTATGTAATGTCAATTAGAGCAAACCGTTGTCAGTAAAGGCTTTATCATTATATAATTTATATAAATTAGTAGTCAAGCGTAGAATAAAGTGATATAAGCGCCTATGAGGGTGATATATTCAATGTTTGAATAAACCCT
The DNA here is from genome assembly GCA_959347405.1 of Napeogenes sylphis. Taxonomy (NCBI): domain Eukaryota; kingdom Metazoa; phylum Arthropoda; class Insecta; order Lepidoptera; family Nymphalidae; genus Napeogenes; species Napeogenes sylphis. The sequence continues at coordinate 5,558,923 of OY365783.1, forward strand.
CAATAAATAAATGAAGGCTTAAAAAAAATAATAATAACTTTCGGATAAAAGTTTTGAGTATAATAGAATTATATATATACTAGCGAACCCAGCTCGCTTCGCTGGGCTAACCCTTACTTTACCTGGTGGCGAGTTACATCAATGGGCATAGCATACTCGTTTTCTTCGAGGAAAAAAACATGGTCTTATCAATTTTTATGACAATCGGTTGAACGGGGCGGAAGTCGATATTTGACAGCGCCGCCTGGTGGCGAGTTACATCAATGGACATAGCATATTCGTTTTCTTCGAGGAAACATACATGGTCATACCAACTTTTATGACAATCGGTTGAACGGGACGGAAGTCTATATTTAACAGCGCCGCCTGGTGGCGAGTAACATCAATGGGCATACCATATAAACCTTCTCCGTCGAAAAATACATATACATTCCAATTTTCATAATCATCGGTCCAATAGTTTCTGAGTTCATCGATTTCATATATACAAACATCCTTCTATATATATATATATAGAAGAAATGTGCTATTTCAACTTATAAAACACTTTCTCCGTGTTCGGAAATATAAATTATTAAAAAGGTTTATTATATTTTTAAGTTAACAATATTTACATTACAATAAATTTACAAAATAAAATATGATTATAATGTCATCATATTGTTTGGAATACTTAATTAAGAATTATTTAATTCTTTATAAACAAACGGAATCAAACTCACTGAACAAAAACATAGTAAACATTGACATATAAACAATTATGTACATATTAATGGACAAGCTTATACATAAGTTCTTCAACGGTCAACGGCTCCCAAACATATTTGCAACGAAGGTATATATATATATATATTGATATTATAAATATTATTGTTATAAATATATATAGCATGCCAACGCCCTTTAGATTAACAATTCAATCAAACAACCTTTATAAAAACTGAATCCGCACATTTGGACAGCCCATTGGTGCCCTTTTTTTGTGGAATGAATATGTCAAGGAATAGTCTGAATAAAATTTAATAAGGCAATATATTATGACATATTGAAGTAATTAAAAACCATAGTCACTTTTGCTTACAAAAAATATATTAAAAGATTTTATTTGTAATAGCTTTATAGAATAGGTTTTCATTTATTTTTAGTTTCAAAATAAAATTGATTGAAATTTTATAAATCATTTGGGAGTTTCTGAACGCAAATTTCGTTTGAAATTCGAACTTCCTACATAATAGTTTATAGCTGTACGGAAAATCTATTTTCAGACTACGTTTTACTGGCAACCAATAGGTAGGTTAATAGACGAATGTTAAACGCATGGACGTGAAGTGTAGGTTAGTGGATGGAATATCAATGAACTAAAGGTTATACATTCAACAATTGATATTTTCACCTTTTTTAATAGTTATTTCCCTACGCATTGATTCTTATATTTCTTGCCGCCAACTAATAGAAGCGAATAAAATTTAATTTAAAATGTATATATGTTTGAAAAATCATAATAAAGTATAAGGTTATCTCATATTTTTTAAAAGTATGCTATTTATTGGTGTGGTCGTGTAACACATTACTGTTATTCAGAGTTTGTTGTATTTCGTTTTATATTGTTTCCCAACTGTATTGTTACTACACTATTGTTATAACGTATCCGATTTGTACGTTATTGCTTAATTTTTTTGTTTTGTAGGTCAATGCAAATATCTATCGAACGGATCGACTGTTAACGGATTTCGTGCGGTGCGTAACAACAGATGTTTTATCTGTATAATATAATAATAATAATAATATCAGGACAAATTACACACATTGATCTAATCCCTAAGTAAGCAAATTATTTGCTTGTGTTAAGGGTGATAGACAATGATACAAATACATAGAAATACATATATAAATACTGAGAATATTTTAATAAACGACCAAACCCAGAAACACAGATATCTATGCTCATCACATAAATGCCTGTCTCTGCTGGGAATCGAACCCGAGCCCCATTGTGCCGTGACACGTTAGGCGTCTGCGCTAACCACTCGACCAACAGGGCGATTAAATAATATGTACTTAAAGTAGTTTAATTCCTGACTCTTATTCCAAATTGAACCACATACGGCCCTTGGGAAATAACGTAATGGTTACCTAAAAATATTTATCAAATAAATGCGTTGACATTTATAAATTATAATATAAAAATATATGGTAAGAATAATATACTTACTTTACAAAGCATTTTCTTGTATGTTTAATTTATGTTTTCTTTTTTAATATAAATTCGATTTTTTGCAGCTGTACCATTTTTAATAGCTACTTACTTACAATTTACATTTATTGACATAAAGACTTTAATTGACCTAAAAAAACACTACTTACTTATTTTGTATCCTTTTCTTATGTTTTTTCTTTTAATTACTAATCAATTAATTATTGTAAATAATACATTGTGGGTTATTGATTCTTAAATCCCTTTAGTTATTTCAATTAAATTACAGATCTGTTAAATATAAAAGGAAGGTACAAATACTGAAAATCTTTACGATATATATATATTATGTACTAGCGGACCCAACAGACGTTGTCTTGTACACGCGTCTTTAATTTAAAAATTTCAAACTTAAAAAAATATATATATTAAAAAGTTATCACAATATCTAACGTCATTACATGTACATTTATCATAATTCGACCAATCGATACCGTATATGTAAATAATATTTTTTTGTTTGAATAAATGAATTTGTAGTCCGGTCAAATTAAACATTCGGTGCTACATAAATTCGCAACAAGCTGAATTTCGGTACAATTGTTTAAAACACGATTATAAACAATAACTGAAAGTTCCCCATCATTCCCGTGTGTGGAAAAAAAAATATTCAAGGTCAAATGTCAAAAAAATGAGTTTTTCGCGGTTTTCAGCAAAACGGTAAGTTTTATCAGAAAAATACCTCAGACTAAAATTGTAGATCATTAAATTATCTATAAAAAATATATCAATACTTTTTTTCTCACGAGACACCGTTTCGGAGATATCGCAGTGTAAAAAGTTGTAACAGTTGCAATTGTCATAAAATGCACACGTTTCCACGCCACCTTTGAGGTAGTGTACTTAGCGCGTTTTTTTTAACGTGAGATCTATAGATCTGCATCCAAGATATCATCAATTTCAACGTCTTTTAATATTGTAATTGCTAAAGCAAGCTGAAGCAGTGTATGAGCTCGAACAGCTCTTGCGTAAGCATGGCCATTGAGCATCTTTTCTAGTGATTTTACCGCATAGATCTCAGCGAGTACTTCTTTCATACCGCTTCCTTGCATAATATGGCCAATTGCTCCTAGAAAGGACATCAGTAAATGAAATCCTCCAAGTCTGATGATGATTTTTGATACTTCAGAGCTCTCAGGTGCGGCTGCTACTGTTTCTCGAGCTTTAGCATACAGAGGCTGGTCGAAAGTCACGATGCATACAGTGTGGCCATATCGTTTTGCATTTTCTAATGCACAAAGTAAAGTCGTATAGATAGTATTATAGTTACTGGCTGGTTGGTGAATAAATGGTAAAAATGTAATCTGAGATTTACAATACAAAAACATACAAAACAATATTCTGACATTTTTGTTATAAAATTCAAAATAGCACGATATTGGTTAGGATAAACACGTGTTTCCACTGTAGCGTACTGCTTCAGACTAAAATCATGCTATTTCATTTATCATAGCAGGTATAAGACCCTAGCCACGCACATAATTGAACAGAAGACAGATGTTGTCCCAAGGCTACACTTACGTATAAATGAAGGGACTGGCTTTCATTTTACCTGATATTCTTATAGTTATAGATGATGTATATTTTATATTTTAAGTGCAAGTTACAATGACCGACAGAAAAATATTTTAACCTATACTAGATAATATTACAACTCTAGGGATGAATATACGTGACGTACTCATGCATGTTATGACAATTGCAACTGTTACAACTTTTTACACTGCGATATCTCCGAAACGGTGTCTCGTGAGAAAAAAAGTATTGATATACTTTTTATAGATAATTTAATGATCTACAATTTTAGTCTGAGGTATTTTTCTGATAAAACTTACCGTTTTGCTGAAAATCGCGAAAAACTCATTTTTTTGACATTTGACCTTGAATATTTTTTTTTCCACACACGGGAATGATGGGGAACTTTCAGCTATTGTTTATAATCGTGTTTTGAACAATTGTACCAAAATTGAGCTTGTTGCGAATTTATGTAATTTCACCCAAATTTTTTGGTCTAATTTGACCGGACTATTGTTCCAATATTTTTTTTTAATTTCACTTTTTACGTAGCGAAGCACGTATCGGGCCGCTAGTACTAAAATATTTTTCTTATTTCTATCGCAACGCCAACTGTCAGGGCAGACTATAATTAAAATATAATATTATTTAATATTTGACATTGCCATGGTAACGCAGTCCGTCGGAACCAATGTGAAACATTTCAAAATCACCACCTACTTACACATTAAAAATTAATCAAAAAACCATTTTCCAGTGGACCAAATTGTGAATCTAAACAATTCTGAAGTCCCCTTGAACACACACAAAGTATTTCATAAAAATCGGTCCAGTCGTTTAGGAGGAGTTCAGTGACATACACACGCACACAAGAAATATATATATAAAGATATATATATATATATATATATATATATATATATATATATATATATATATATATATATATATATATAAATATATATATATATATATATGGCTTAAATGTCATTTAAGCAAGAGCAACCCAACCATAGCATATATAAGTTTGCTTATAACAAACTTAACGTTGATTGTAAACGTCTGATCACACAAACTGAATATCCCTGTTTAAATAGTTCTATACTAACTAAGAATATGTGTAAACTAATTAATAATTAATATAACATTTATACATAATTAAGTAGGTGTACGGATATAGTATTATATATGGGCATCAAATATTATTGTAAAAATTAACTATAATATTAATCTTAATTTTATTTGGAAAAATTATAAATATATTTTATAAAGAATCAAGATTGTATTTAATTTGTGTTTATTGTACGTTAATTATTTTAAAACCTTATTATTTTTAATATTTTTTTTTCTATTGAAATATTTATTCACATAACCGTCTCGCACATTATTTTAAAGATTTTTTTATTTACATTGTAAATGCCAAATAAAATATTCTTTATAATAAAATTACATTTTATAGTATTTTAATCGATAAAAATGAATTGCTTATAGACAGCCTAATTATAATAAGAAGCATTGCAATTTCAATTCAATTTGTGACTATAAATATACTTTCTTAGACAGTTATGTCTCCAGGGTAGGTACAAAGTTTCTCTACGGTTAAATTCTCTGCCTCGTAATTAAACGCTCCAGTAAGATACATTCTGTGCTTTTATTTTTATCCGACTTCTTCGAAAAGGAGGAGATTCTCAATTCGGCCGGTATATATTTTTTTTATGTATGTACACCAATTTCTCCGAGGTTTCTGAACCGATTTACGTAATTCTTTTTTTGTTTGATGCCGAATAGTTTCGAATTGGTCCCATAAAATTTGATTCAGGTAGGCCCATTAGTTTTTATTATTTCATCTGATAAAAGCTACAAATATTTTTCTAATAATACATGAGATATTTATGATTTTTTTAGTGTAATCCATGAAAGTCTGTTAAAATAACAGCAAAATTCTATAAAATATAGCTGAGGATTAGACAAAATTGTGGAACGCCTAATTTTATTACTTTGAAAAATGTCACATAATTTTTTTTACTTCATTATGATGTGCTCAACTCAATAATACCCTTTGATGGTCCAAGTATTCTCGTACATATTCAATAAACACATTTTAAGTATTAAGTTATATGAAGTAGGTATTAGGCAAAATCTAATACATATTATTTGTTTTCTTAATGTTATGCAAATATAGTACGTACACCTTTACTACAATAAACTAGTAAGCTAATTGTTAGTATCTACCTTTCATTTTAGCCCCTACATTTGGATTTATTGTGAGTACTCGACTTTATTGAAACAAAGTAGTATTCGTATTTGATTTTAAATGGAACAATTATAATAATATAGAATATTTGAAACCAAATCAGAGACTTATTTATAAAGGTATTTATGGTATATATTATTCTTTACATTGTTATAGAGCTTTTTATTTCAAGCAGAGAAACTTAATAAATAAATGACAAAAGGAATCCCGGTGTTCGAAAACATATGAATTAAATGAAAGCATATGAAATAAAAAAGCTGGTGTTAGATTTAAATATATCGTTATTGGATTGGAGATTGGCTCTATTTACATTTCATCAAACACAGATTAGAGAAACTTTGTACCTACCCTGGAGACATAACTGTCTAAGAAAGTATATTTATAGTCACAAATTGAATTGAAATTGCAATGCTTCTTATTATAATTAGGCTGTCTATAAGCAATTCATTTTTATCGATTAAAATACTATAAAATGTAATTTTAATATAAAGAATATTTTATTTGGCATTTACAATGTAAATAAAAAAATCTTTAAAATAATGTGCGAGACGGTTATGTGAATAAATATTTCAATAGAAAAAAAAATATTAAAAATAATAAGGTTTTAAAATAATTAACGTACAATAAACACAAATTAAATACAATCTTGATTCTTTATAAAATATATTTATAATTTTTCCAAATAAAATTAAGATTAATATTATAGTTAATTTTTACAATAATATTTGATGCCCATATATAATACTATATCCGTACACCTGTTTAATTATGTATAAATGTTATATTAATTATTAATTAGTTTACACATATTCTTAGTTAGTATAGAACTATTTAAACAGGGATATTCAGTTTGTGTGATCAGACGTTTACAATCAACGTTAAGTTTGTTATAAGCAAACTTATATATGTTATGGTTGGGTTGCTCTTGCTTAAATGACATTTAAGCCATATATATATATATATATCTTTATATATATATTTCTTGTGTGCGTGTGTATGTCACTGAACTCCTCCTAAACGACTGGACCGATTTTTATGAAATACTTTGTGTGTGTTCAAGGGGACTTCAGAATTGTTTAGACTCACAATTTGGTCCACTGGAAAATGGTTTTTTGATTAATTTTTAATGTGTAAGTAGGTGGTGATTTTGAAATGTTTCACATTGGTTCCGACGGACTGCGTTACCATGGCAATGTCAAATATTAAATAATATTATATTTTAATTATAGTCTGCCCTGACAGTTGGCGTTGCGATAGAAATAAGAAAAATATTTTAGTACTAGCGGCCCGATACGTGCTTCGCTACGTAAAAAGTGAAATTAAAAAAAAATATTGGAACAATAGTCCGGTCAAATTAGACCAAAAAATTTGGGTGAAATTACATAAATTCGCAACAAGCTCAATTTTGGTACAATTGTTCAAAACACGATTATAAACAATAGCTGAAAGTTCCCCATCATTCCCGTGTGTGGAAAAAAAAATATTCAAGGTCAAATGTCAAAAAAATGAGTTTTTCGCGATTTTCAGCAAAACGGTAAGTTTTATCAGAAAAATACCTCAGACTAAAATTGTAGATCATTAAATTATCTATAAAAAGTATATCAATACTTTTTTTCTCACGAGACACCGTTTCGGAGATATCGCAGTGTAAAAAGTTGTAACAGTTGCAATTGTCATAAAATGCACACGTTTCCACGCCACCTATGAGGTAGTGTACTTAGCGCGTTTTTTTTAACGTGAGATCTATAGATCTGCATCCAAGATATCATCAAGTGCACTCAGCTCATTACAGTTACATACATTGGTATGTAAAAACCAAACAACAAAGGGTACGTTTTATCCAAATCGAAATCTACGCGTACGAAGTTGCAGGCACAACTAGTATTTAAATAAAAAAACAGCAACTTGAATTAAATAGTTTTTAGCTCATTTATTTCGCATCGATTGATTCAAATTTCAAACTTTAATCTAAGCCCTACGTTTCAAAAGCCATGGAACGATTTTGTGCACCGAAGAGAAGTATGAAATTGTCTCCTAAAAAACTTAAATATGTTTCATTGAACTGTTAACTTGTTGTTAACATATCAGAAGATAATACCTACAACATATGTTTAGTTATGTCAGTGGTGTGGTAAAATGATACTCGTGTTACATATTACGTCCAATGTCATACTATACTGGTTACTGAGATCCTCGGTATAACCTTAGTGTGACGTTTAAATTATAAAACAAATTAAGATGACACCTACTACAAATTGCACAGTGGATGAGTAGTCAAGTTAGACATGGATTTAATTATACGATGCTCTCGGTACTTAACAGCGTCTAGTCGGTTTATTTCTAATTCACATAAGCTTATATAATATTATAATAATTTCCCTAAACGTTAATTATATACTAAAGCACAAAACCTTTTCACTGGTTTCTCATATCATATCTCACACAGCAACAGAAGTTTTTTTTTTGCACAAACAACTCACAAGTCAAAAACGTGACTACGTTTCAGAATAGTAAATAGAAAAAAAATGTGAAAAAAAAAATGTTTTATCTTAGGACTTTGAGCATTAACGTATATTATCATTACATAGTATAAAGCAAAGTCACTTTTCGCGTCTGTCCCTATGTCTGTATATATGTATGCTTACATCTTTAAAACTACACTACAGATTTTGATGCAGTTTTTATATAAGATAGAGTGATCCAAGAGGAAGGTTTAAATGTATAATAACATGCTTAATATATTAGAGAACCACTGTTAACCAGATTTCTAATGTGAAGTCGTAAACAAACACATTGTTTTGCGCTCACAATGCAAACGCTGGCTGAACTCTACGAGATAGATCAAAATAATGTACTAAGTATTGTATACCTTAAAAAGTTCTAAAAGAAGGTCCGAGAGGGTATATGTCTATCTCTTAGGGATAACACACAATAGACAATTTTTATCCTTTGCTTATTACGAGAAATAACGGCTCATTTACGAAGAGATTTTAAGCAATACAGCATAAATCCATATCTAATTAAGTACCTTAAATACATTTTACATTTAATATTAAACAATATAGCCTTTTGCAGCATGTAATTTAAATGAATATTTTCGAAGATATTACAAGCTTAAAATATAGGGACACCGCGTTTGTGACGGTCGGCCGGCGCAATATGATATGAAACCGTGCAAACCGTCTTATAAAACGCTTTTGTGAATTTTCAGTATTGAAAATTATGTTAATGCATATAGCTAACTGAATGTCTAGTTCATATTATTTAGCATTTTATAAAAAAAAAAATAATAACAGGCGGACCTGCAAGTTCATGGTCAAAATAACGTCGACTGTGTAGCTCAGAATTCCTCAAGTTTACATGGACATATTTTGATTATTTTCAATGAAAATCTATAAGTATGATATCTGGTTAGAATGGTTATTAAGTACTCTGTTTAAAAAATAACAAGAGAGGTATAAATAAATTACAGTATCTAATATTTTATATTTACTAAAACTTTAAATAGATTTTTGACAGTAAGCGATGTCTGCCGATGTCATAATTTTTATTTTATTACTTAAAACAAGTCATATAGAAGCCAATACAAAAAATAGGGAAAAGGGAATTGTTTTACTACGAATTTAAGGCACGCGAAGCCGCGGGCAAAATCTAGTATACCTATAAAATTTGCATTTCGATATGATTTCAACGTGGATAAAATTCACTGCTACACTGATCGTCATCATTATTACACAAATCGTGTAGATACTTACATTTCGGGTAATAATATAAAATAATAATAATAATTATTATTATTCTTACTAACAATTGATTAATAATATATTATAAACTTCATGAAGGCCAATAAAGCAGTGTTTGAAGTTACACACTTTTGATATTTACATTCCCGAAAGATAAATCGAAATATAGGATCTTATTTTTACATACCTAATTATTTATTATTTCGTTTGCTCAAATTTAAGACTCAATGAAGACAAAATTTAAGAGATTTTTTTCCACGTCTGTGTCTACCGTTAATAGTTCGGAAAATAAGGTACAACCTACTTAATATATCTGACAGACCTCAACAAGGTTAATTGCAAACTCAACTGGTGTTCCAAGGAGATTTAATTTATCTTTACCGAAAATTGTTAGCTAACTAGAAAACATCCGGAGAGAGAGACGAGAAGGCTGGTCCAAGGAGCCAATAGGGTACCGGATGCTGAATATTACACACTTCATTGTCATCCTCTGCTGACAACTAATCTAGACAGGTACTTGTGGCGTGGCGGAGATTCAAAGGGATTCACAGAAAAATATATTTGCTATTGAGCAATATTTTTCCAGATTGATTCTAGTCGCTCTTTAAGTGCTTCTCAATAAGTTAGCAGAATACAACGTTGACATTCAGCAGACTTCACTGTATGATAATATAGTGGGGTAGAAGCTACCAAAAAATTGCTGAATCACATTTTTGAAAAATATGTCAATAAACCCGCACAAAAGTATCAAGATAAGATTCTTGAGAAAGTCTTTTGAGAGTATTCACGAATCAACAAAATTTTTGGTATAATACCAAGATATGAAGTAAAGCGCTGCTCAGGTCAACCAACGATTGGTATAGTTGATAGTAGAACGGTACAATGTCTATCAAATAAAGTGGGTGCGGTAACTTGTGAAAATACTTCCTTGGGTTGTCCCAAGGAAGTATTTTCAAAGGGGTTTTAACTGGAACCATGCATACGACCTTAACCATATAGGAGAATAATTTAGTTGTGTATGGACTAAAAATGAGTGTATTTTCCAGTGTTGGCATTACCAAATAAAATTCAAATAAGTCCAACAATTACCATGAGTATAGAAACCATCTTTTTAATATTAAACTGCGAAGTGTAATTAACATTTTCAACATTCATTAATTTAAAAAACAATTAATGTAACAACAAAACATTAATGTAAGTAGATGTTAGTTTCGAGCTAACTTACTTTATTATTCCCAAGCTTATTTGTACCCTAATAAAATTAAAGTAAACTTTATTTATCATTCGCTTATAACATAATATAAATACAGAATATTAGTAAATTTACATTACAATTTTTTTAAATTCCAAATGGGTAAAGTTATCAGTTTGTGAACAGAAAACTTGAATACTTAAAATAATAATGTTATTCAACATACGAAAGTTCTCTGGTCTAATATTATGAATTACTTGAAACTCATAACAAAATTCGGAAAATGTTGCGAAAAGAAATGGTTAATTTCTTATGAAAATGATTTTCCTGATATGGTATCTGAAACAAGGAGAAATGGACCTGCTTGGAATTTATCACTCATACGTAGTGGTTGGTTATTTCAATCGCTTAGTAGAATATCCAGAACATATTCGTCATCGTCCAATCTATAGATTTTGCTAAGTCCTGTCCTCCGGTGATTGGTTGATTTCCTTGAATTGTTTTTTTTTCTGTTGAAATATTTTTAAAAATATAGTTTATTCCAAACTCTTAATTTATAAAAACATTTAATAAAAACATAAGTAATGCTGTTTATAGTTTTATCAAGGTTTCAAGGCGGTCTTATGGAGAGGTCGCGATGTTTTTGAGGTAAGATAATACCAAATATTGTTAATATTGAGATGAGTTATACAGCGAAAAGTGGCACATAGTACAGTATAATTACGTTCATAACTAATTTAAATGTCTTAGTCATTAGCTATATAAATTCAAAAAGGTGTTTTATTATTAAGGGTAATTCTATCTTGGCACTAAAATTATGTTTTTAAAATTAAAGTTAATATTTATGTGAGAATACATACAGAGCTACATTTATATATATATATGTATATATATGTATGTTTATATAAAGAAATGTAGCTATATAATATAGTACATATATATTATTCAAATATTGTTGTTAGCATTTCTTATAAACTAATACATATTTCTGAACTTAATACGCTCTCATGGATTATATAAAAAATATATATATTGTGACAAGAATAAGTAAAAGTTGGTTTCTTATATTTTAGCATTGGAAAAATACGTGACGCATCATCCCAGCGGCCAGGAAGGTGTTGACCAAGGGGGTATGTGGGACTACCCGGCAGCATAGAAGACGCTGCCATTTTTAAGGCTACCCACTAAAAAACTAACGGTTGACCTCATCGCCTCAGTGGGACGCCACGGGATCGCTTTTGCACTCACCGCCTCCTTCGCGGCAATGACATGCTCGCAGAAGGAGGCCATAGCTTTTCTTATAAAATAATGTTTCTGAACTTAATATGCTCTCATGGATTATATAAAAAATATATATATTGTGACAAGAATAAGTAAAAGTTGCCCTTTAATCCTAGTACTTCACTTTGTAACGAATGTCTAGAAAAAACACTTGTAGCTTTTGTAAAAAAAAATAAAAGCAACAGAATGAATCTCACCCGAGCGTGTAATTACGAATTAGAAAAGTAAAATCGTAGAGAAACGTTGTATCCTGGAAACATCACTGTCTTGAATTAACTTCTATTGAATGTACTCTTATTTTACTTTTAACTTATATTTATCGATTATATGGTTAATTTTTTTTATTTTTTTTTTTTATACGATCTAGGGCAATGCTTGACTACATTCCACCTGATGGTAAGTGGAATGTAGTCTTAGATGGTAAGGCGCATTGCCCTAGCAACCTATTCACTCTTCTCTTGAAGACACCCACATTATATTTGGCCGGAAATACCGACGCAGGCAAATTGTTCCAGTCCTTCGCTGTACGCACTAAAAATGAGGAAGCAAAGCGCTTCGTTCGGACAGGTGGAATGTCCACAACAAAAGGATGGATACCTGCCGTGCGTCGGGACGTCCGGTGATGGAAGGGGGACGGGGGAACTAAGTTGTGTAGTTCCTGCGCACACTCACCAAAATGTATCCTATAGAATACTGAGAGGCTAGCAATTTTACGCCTGTGTTCAAGGCTTTGGAGGTCGGCTTCGACCAATTTGGGATCGCCGATAAGCCTCTTTGCTCGCCTCTCAATTGAGTCCAGAACCGCAAGATGAGACCTTGCGGCACCAGCAAATATGTGACCACAGTACTCTACACACGACCGGATCTGTGCTTTGTATAGAACAAGAAGCTGTCCCGGTGTAAAGTACTGCCGAACCTTCGCAAGAACGGCAAGCTTTGCTGCTGCTGCTCTTGCTCTGGACTCAATGAACCGACCAAAGTTGAGGTTCGAGGAAATCTCTAAACCTAACAACTGAAGCCGGTCACTGTATTCCAAGGATACATTCTGGAAAGTAGAAGCCAAGGTGAAAGGGTTCTTTTTGGCGGTGAACAGACACGTCTGCGTTTTGGTGGCGTTGAACTTGACAAGATTGGCATTGCTCCATGCGGAGACTGCCTGAAGTTTGTCATTTAAACGTTGCACCATGGCTTCTCTTTCAGACTGTATTGGATCTCGACTAGCCCGAGTACTCGGCAGATATCTTTCTACAACTGTGCTGTCGCCTGCATACCCATAGATACCGGGCTTCAACAGATCGTTAATGTGCAGCAAAAAAAGAGTTGCAGAAAGAACGGACCCCTGAGGCACTCCGGCATTTATTTTCAAGGGTTCCGAGGGACACCCGTCAACAACTACTTGGAGAGATCTCTGGCTCAAAAAGTCCGTTACCCAGCCGATCAGACCAGGAGATATACCGTACGCTGAAAGCTTGCTTATAAGGCTCGCATGCCAGACCCTGTCAAATGCCCTCGAGACGTCCAGAGAGACGGCGACCGCTTCTCCGTTCTTCTCGATGGCCTCGCCTAAAATGTGTGTAGCATTCACTAGGAGGTCCCCAGTAGACCTATTACGGCGAAACCCGTATTGTCGGTCACTGAGGAGATCGTTACCTTCTAGGTATGCTAGTAGGCGCGAGTTCAATACACGCTCCATAATCTTGCAGAGTATGGAGGGGATTGAAATCGGTCTGTAATTGACAGGGTCGGCACGGCTGCCTTTTTTGGGCACGGGTTGCACATTAGCAAGCTTCCAGAATTTCGGCACTATTCCAGTCATGAAAGAGAGACGATACAGACGTGTCAGTACAGGAGACAACTCAGCTGCGCATGTCTTGAGCAGAATGGCTGGTATACCATCAGGACCACTGGCTTTATTCACATCTAAACGACACAATGTTCTCCATACCTCTTTGTTAGTGATGCGGATTTCAGGCATCGAAATACCGCAGTGAGGAAGATGTGCTGGAGAAGCATTGCCAGTGTCTAGATGCGAATTATCAGCAAACAGAGAAGCAAATACATTTGCTTTCTCTGTTGCTGTGTGGGCCAGGGAACCATCCGGCTTCAGCAGAGCAGGCAGTGAGGGTTGGCAGAAATTCGACTCGATCGCTTTCGCAAGAGACCAGAAAGCTCGACTGCAAGTTGGTCTGGCAGAGAGCTTTTCGCCATTCTTAGCGACTCGATCGAGACGAGCCTTCCGCAATGCCTTTTTGTAGGACTTGGCAGCTTGGTTAAAGGCTCTCTTCTTTATACTTACATCCGAAGTTTTGCGGCTTCGAGCATCAGCCCAAATAAGGTATGCCGAATGTTTTCGGTCATGCGCATGACGACATTCGGCATTAAACCATGGGCGAGCTTTGCCACCGATGGGTACGTCAGCAAAAGGAATAAAATACTCCATTGCCCGATGCACCACATCGGTTATAGCATCCGCGCAACTCGACGGATCCAAAGAAGAGAAGCAGACCTGCCGCCAAGGATAAGACGCAAAAAAGTGCCGCATCTCATCCCAATCTGCTGACTTGTATTTCCATACTCGCCTAACACCATGTGGTTCGAAAGCTGGTGAGGAATATGTAAATACAGATTTCACCAGACAGTGATCGGAGGTTCCCAAGGGGGACGTGACCTCTACACGATACCTGTACGGATCAGTTGTCAGCAGAAGGTCCAGGCAATTGGCTATATGGCCTACCACATCTGGTACCCTTGTCGCTTGCCTCACCAGCTGAAAGAGGTCCAAGGACAACGCAAAGTTCCGCGCTTCTCTTCCAGCATGGTCGGTCTTCTGGTACGGGAACAGCCAGTCCTGATGACAGGCATTAAAGTCCCCCAGAAAGACGAGCTGCGCCGAAGGGTACTGATACAGAGCCATCTCTGCAGCCTCACTGAGATACTCCAATAATCGAGTTGTCTCCTGGTCACCGCTGTGCGAACGGTAGACACAAGAATACAGAATTTTTTCGTTTCCTGTGTCCACTAAAACCCATAGGGAAGAAGAAAGTCGGGTCTTCAAGGTGACGGAGACGCTGAATACAGAGGTCGTTCCGCGCATACACACTGACTCCGGCCCGTGAGCGAAAGTTGTGCTCTAACGAGTAACCGACATTGTATCAGCGTCTCCGTCAAAAAGAGCAAGTGCGGCTGCTCTGTCTCCAGGTGGTGGTGGACAGCTAAAAGATTTGAGTGCAAACCCCTTATATTAGTGAGGTGCACTTTATATGAGGAGGAGTGCAACCGCTGCTTTAACTTGTTCCCTTTTTTAAACTTTTTCATAAAAAAATAAATATAAAAGTGAATAGGGATGGGAAATGGCAGTTGAACGAGGCAGTACATATCGAACCCGACGTCGAAATTGGTGATGTCTTGCCACTGGGAGGCTAGTCTGGAGACTGCGGGGACGCCCGAACCCCCCAGGGATCGCAATCGGGCCTCCTCGTCTGGTCGCCAACCAGCACGATGGAGCCACCCTGGGATTTTTCACAGCTGACGGGTCAGCCTTTCGTGGGTGGCTAACCCACTAATTGGGCCCCCAACTATCTGCGGGCGGCCAGCGGAAAGCCGTCGCTTCGGATCCCCCTACCCTCCTCGACTAGACACCCGACAAAACAAACACCAACCCGACGTCAAACCGGTTCGCCAACGCACCGCAACTGTTCAGACCCATTTCCCATAAACGGCTTCATCGAGCAACGTGCCGGAACACGACTAGGTCGCTTTGGGGCACGACTCTGCCCGATGGGTGGTAACTTTGCCGGCGACCGGATGTTATGGTCTACCACCAAGAAAAATTAAAGATAATATATTATAAATAAGCTCTATCCTATAGTAATCATTAAGCTATGACAGAATGTTTTAAACCATTATTAATGGTAATAATAAAGGAAAGAGATACAAATTAAGTAGGATTTTTATATTTATAGACAAAAATTAATTAAACAACTTTTAATTAGGCAGCCAGTAAAAAAGATAAAATTAATTAAAAAAAAAAAATGAACAATTAAGAAACAAATATAGCATAAAAATACTTGACAAAGTTTTTTTGTATTTTTATGAAAACCTTGAATTTAGTATATTAAATTTGATGTGATGTTATTTTAACGTCAAAAAATACAAACATATTTGAAATATTTAAGTATCCTTTACGTTATTTCTCAAAGTTGTTCATTTTGTAATACGAGTCAAGAACTGAACGACTTCCAAGTGCATTTAAACGCAAAACATCTTCCTTCTCCTACAGCCGCTTTGACAAATACAAGTGACCCGTATATTAGATACTAGCTTTTGTCCGCGGCTTCGCACGCCTTTAATTCGTAGTAAAACAATTCCCACTTCCCTTTTTTGTATTGGCTTCTTTATGACTTATATTAAGTGATACAATCAAAATTAAGACATCGGCAGACATTGCTCACTGTCAAAAGTATATTTAAAATTTTTAATAAGGATACAATATTATTATTATTTTAATATTATTCAAAATTATTCAAAATTAAAATTCTCCATAATTTTTAATGAAAACCATTCAAAACCACTTAATTATAACGTTGGTTTATTTGAGGGTTGTTGTATTTCTCCTATTATATTTAATATTTTAATAGACAAATTAATTAGAAATGAAAAAAAAATGGGGTTATCGGTTTAAGTTCAACAATAAATACACAGAATCCATACTAGCTTTTGCAGATGATCTCGCGATACTGACACATAATCCGAAACAATGTCAGGTACTTTTAAATGTAGTTGAGGATTTCTGGACGTGGACGGACGGATTGAGGACAAAACCAAGTAAATGTTTTAGTCTGTGTCTGGGCAGACGGAATACCAAATATACCTCTTACGATCCGGGTCTTATAATAGGCGGTCAGTGCGTTAGTACGGTTACGGAAGCAGCTCCGTTTAAATTTTTAGGTAAAAAAATCGATTACCAAGGCCGTACTCCATCGTTGGATGTAATAGTCGATAGCTTTTTAAATGATCTCAAAAAGGTAGACAACCAACCAATAAGTAACGTCAAAAAAGCTTGGATTTACGATATTTTTTTAACATCACGTTTATGATATTAATAAAACCCTTTTGTCAAAGTTAGATGCAAGCGTCATAAAGACATTGAAGTTATGGCTCGGGTTAGCGCACTCAGCGGACTCTTCAACCTTATTTAGAGACCGAAACAACTTTGGATTAAAATTAAAGAAACCATCGGAGCTCTACAAACATCTAAAAGTTACCAAAATACATATCATCGGAAAATCTAAAGATGATACTGTAACTTCTCTCCCAAAAGACAAAGTTGCCTCAGAGCTCGAGTCACGACTTCAATTCCATAAAAAATTTATGATAGGTGCTCAAACAAATAAAGTAGGGCTAGGATCAAGTAGGAAAGTTCAAGACATAGACATAACAAAATCTTTTATTCGACAAGACGAAAACGATAATTACCGACTCCACGCGATGAGCCTAGAAATTCAAAACGAATGGGTGACCATAGGAGATTTTTGTATTCCACTAGCTTTGAAGTGGCGCACCTTAATTTATGATTGGTCGCCATCATTATTAAAATTCTATCTTAATGCATTCCAAATGACTCTCCCAGATCAAAGTAATTTAGTAAGATAGGGCAAAGCCACCGAAAAGTCTTGCAACATCTGTGGGGAGGCAATAGGAACCGCAAAACACCTATTAGTAGGGTGTAGGGTACTTCTAGATAAAGGTCTATACTCGCGTCGCCACGACAAGGTATTAGAAATTATACGGGAAGCGGTTAGTCTTTCAGTAGCAAGAGCGCGGAAGGGTATAACAACCACCCAACGATCTGTAGAATTCGTAAAAGAAGGCTCCTCCAAAAAATCAAAAGCGAAGCCTTATTCAATATTAGGCGCGGCTCCTGATTGGACTCTCATGATGGACACGTATGAAAAGCATTACAAAATCCCTGGGGATGTTGGTGTTTCGTCATCCAGACCGGACTTATTCCTGTATTCGAAACATCTGAGGTGCGTGATACTTGTGAAGCTTACTGTACCTTGGGAAACAAACATCCCAAGGGATCACACATTCTAGCTCAATAAGTATTACGAACTGACCAACGAACTGATCAGGAATAAATTTATAGTTAGTTTGTACGCGGTAGAAGTGGGAGCGAGAGGTATAACAGCAAAATCTCTCTATAGCCTACTTAAAGACCTTGGCCTTTCTAGAACAAGCATCGGTTCATTTCTAGAACGTATTTCAAAGGCGGCATTAGTAGGTTATTTCCAAATTTGGTTAGGTAGGGAGAGGAGTGTGGAGGGTGAAGGTGAGCGTTTTTGCGCATAATAAAGGGGCCCCTTAAACCTACTCCTGGGTCGCAAGTCCCAGGCACTGCTTGCACTCCTCTCCTTGCAACGCGATGGGCTCGGCACCCGCACGGTGAATCCATGGAATGCTAAGAAGCTTCGTCTCTTGTTTTTACTTAAACGTCCATTTAAATACTTCTTAAACAGAGTACTTAATAACTACTCATACTACTTAATATAAATATAATATCACACTTACAGATTTTCATTGAACATTATCAAAATACTAGCTTTTGCCCGCGACTTCGTTCGCGTGGACTTCAGGTTCGTCCCGTCTAGTCTAGTAATAAGTAAGAAATACGGTAACTAAGCACTGCAGAGCCCTAATCATAGGCCTATAGGTAGCTACTGCAGTATGCTCCTATAAACTACATTTAACGATCTTTTTCCTTCAGCATAAACATGCAGATTCTTCGCTTTGGAAACACGTGATCTTTATTAAATGCACAATGTATTTAAGATACTTAATTGGATAAGGATTAATACTGTATTGCTTAAAATCGCTTCGTAAATAAGCCATTATTTCTCGTACAAAGTAAAGGATAAAAAATGGTTATTGTGGGTTATTCCTAAGATATAAACATATACCATCACGGACTTTTTTGTAGACCTTTTTTAAGTTGTACAATACTGTAGTAAATTGTTTTGATCTATCTTGTAGGATTCAGTCAGTGTTTTTTTTACGACCTCACATTAAAAACCTCAAAAATTGTAGCCTATGTGTTATTCTGATGTATAAGCTATAGCCTATGTGTTATTCTGATGTATAAGCTATATTGTGGTAAAGTTTCATTCAAATCCATTTATTAGTTTTTACGTGAAAGAGTAACAAACATCCATACATCCATACTTACAAACTTTCGCCTTTATAATAGTAGTAGGATTACCATGTAAACTTGAGGAATTTTGAGCTACACAGTCGACGTTATTTTCACCATCAACTTGCAGGTCTAGTTTTATTAAAAAAATCTATTTTAAATGATAAACATTCATATAGCTATATGCATTAACAAAATTTACAATACTAAACATTCACAAAAGACACATTTGAGATGGTTTGAACGGTTTTATACCAGAGTGCGTCGGTAGACCCTACCGCCGCAAACGCGAAGATCCTATATTTTCAATTTGTAATATCTTCGAAAATATTTATTTAAATTACATGCTGTAAAGGGCTATATTGTTTCATATTAAATGTGAAATGTATTTAAGTTACTTAATTAGTAAGTTTAATCCTTTAATCTGCTTTAAAGCTGTATTTGCTTTAAAGCTGTATTTCCTTAAATCGCTTCGTAAATAAGCTATTATTTTTCGTAAAAAGTAAAGGATTAAAATTTGGTATGTGGGTTATCCCTAAGAGATAAATATATACCATCGCGGATTTTCTTGTAGACCTTTTTAAGGTGTACAATACTTAGTACATTATTTTGATCTATCTCGTAGAGTTCAGCCAGCGTTTGCATTGTAAGCGAAAAACAATGTGTTTGTTTACGACTTCGCATTAGAAATCTTAAAAGTATCAGAAGTTCATTGACATAAATTGTCATACCTTTTTTATTTCTTAAATAGTTTAGATGAAATAAACACTAAATACTAAGTGAAGACTGATTATATCTGAATATATTTCTGAAAACCGCACGCAAATTGTTGAAGCCGTTTCTGAGATTAGCGTGCACAAACATATAGACATACAGACATATAGACATACCGACATATAGACATACAGACAAAGAGACAAACTGTAAAACCACTGTTTTGGGTTCTCTTGCTCTTATAAAGCCCCCGAAGTTTTTTTTTTAAATTCCATCTACAGGAATGGATCAGTGACAATTTTAGTATATGTATAGATTATATTTTGAATGATTTTAGTTGTTATACTCTTAACCTGGATGTAAATAATACAGAACAATTTTGATAACTCTTCAAAATTCCAACCTTTAAATTATCTTGGTTATAAAGATTCAAATAACTCAAGACCTCCTTGAATACTTGCAGTACTTAAAGCTGGTTTTAACATAAATTTTAATTATGAGGGATACTTTCCCTCCTAATTAAAATTTCCATGCTAATGTGAGTGAATATGATGAAATCCGAGAAGTTTAGTAATTAACGACTTTTCTTGCGGTTGTGTTCGCTCTGAGTGAAAAGTATAAGAAATAATTCAAAGGGCTAGAGAAGATAAATAGAAATGATTTCATGTGATAGATAAAAATATTTATTTAATTGATTTATTATTTTTATTAATCTCTTGTTAAAATATCACCATGATATAAGTAATTGCTGGACATGCCCTATGTAATACCTGGTAAGATGTTTTGCAAGATGCAAACTGGGCTGGTCATTTTGAAAGGTATAACGTTGAATAATAAATGAAATAAATTATATTTAATGCATACACCTTTTTTTACGGTTTTTGCTATACTATTATAAACATTCCTGTAAAGATTTTATGAATAGTTTCTTATCAATCCGAATGCGTCATCACTCATTAGATTTCATATCGTATTTTTTCATGCGGTATCTCATTATAAAGTATGATCTACAATATAAATAATTACGGTACAGAAGTTTTAACTTATTCAGTTGATTTTAAAGAAGTTAATTGTGCTGTACTATAAACTTGATTCATTTGAATTGACTAACATGAGCCGACATTTCCTTTAAATTGCTTTGGAAATTATACCAGAGTGTAGTGAGTTTAAAATGCATGAGATTATTATTCCACTTTTATGATAACAGTTGTGCGTCTTTAGAATTTTAAAATATGTCCTTACCTTACTTTACGTACGTTACTGAATCTAATAACATTTCATACGTAGTCCAATCTCAGTACCTATTATTATTAGGAAATTATAAAAGATTATATTTTAAACGCGATTTCATAATAAAGGAGCAACCCTCGCCCACGGACATCTTAAAATATTGGGTTTTTCCTTTCTAGGAAAAAAGAAGGATAAAACAAATAAAACAGGATGAGGAATGGAGGTGATCTCGGCATCAGGTTTCTTCTTAACCATAATAGATACTTCACCACAATCTTCTGTGAAAAGGTTATACTAACTCGTTTGAGACAACTTGAAACTACAGTAAAGTGACTACAACTAGGCCCATCGGGCAACCTAATTCATTAAAGGAAGAACTTTAAAAAACGCTTTTTCTTGAAGAAAAACCATATTTAAAAGGGCAAACTTTACTTATATGTAGAGGTTCTTATACCAAAAAGAATTTCGGGAATCATTATTATACATACCGTAGTAATCAGTACTTAAAATACAGTAAACAGTAAACAGTAAATAAAAATACCTATTTTTGTAAAATGTTTCTTTTTTTTAATATCAGCAATAAAGCTGAAGATGTTTGAAACAATTTAATGATTTTTTTTAATACCTGTCGTACTTTCCGAAAAATCCTAGATTATAATATACATTACTGAGTACCTACTATTAATGTTGTACTTTAACACAACACAATAATGAAATGTTTTCAAAGTTTTAGTTCAATTGGTTCAATTTAAATTAGCAAATCTATATACTCGTATGTTAAGTCTAGTTAACGTTTGAAAATGTATATAAATACTTTTCAAAAGATATTTTTAAGAATTGGTGTAAAAATAGCAAATACGTTTAATGATAGATATATGTATATCATTATTCATTGTTTTTTTAGTCTTATGACAGATCTTAGATCTTTATGACGTATTCTCCTCAGGAAATTCAGGGTAAAGAAATTGATAAACTAGTTAAAGGCAAAAGAATTATTCTTCTTTATATAAAGATGTAAAAAATAAATACTTAAAATAATTTAATCAAAGCTTCTGTATTTTTGAAACTATCTGATGTGTGATGTGTGAGTGAGAGATTATAGAATAAGTAGAACAGAGAGATCTTTTCCATTTTCACGTACACATAATACACATATTAGTAATTATCGTTTTTTTAGAGGCTGAACGAAAAATCCGACAATGTACTAACAATACCTGTATACGTGTGCTGTGTATGGCTGTAGGTATGACAGCATACGTACATATACAGATATGTCTGTACGTAGGTTTTATTTTGTAATAATCAGATATAATAATTATAAAACAACAACCTTATAAAATATCTAACACAAAAATAAAACAGTTAATTTCATAATAAAATTTTATAGTTTACATGTAAAAACAACGCAACTATACTAACTTTTAAACTATCGCGTTTCATTATATATTATTATTTAAGAAATCGGGAATTAACGCGTAAGAATAGGTATCACATACCTTTTATGTGCCTATTCTTACGCGTTAATTCCCGATTTCTTAAATAATAATATACGTTGTATATTATTACAACTAACCAAATATATATCATCAAAAGGTTTACATTTATTAATATTATATGATAAATATTCAATAAATTAAGAATATCATAATAGAATAATAATTGGTTCAAATATTCCAAGTGATTAAAGAAAATGAACCCACGTGCTAAAATATTTATATAATTGATTTTCTAATTCATTTAGTTTTGATTTGACTAATTTCGGGCCTAATTAGTGTCTTAAGTAAATTGCTTTTGGAACATTAGCTACATTTAATAATGAAACTACATTAAATTATATTATATAACTACATTCATAAAAAATAAGATACAAGAAAAGCTCTCGAAGAGCTGAACTTTCTTAGGGGATACAAACTTATGTCTTCCGACTGGTTACTCTGAATGAGATTCTATTTAAAACTTTCCTTATAGAATTAAACGAAATAAGTTTTTTCGGCACTCATTAAAGTTTTCCCTACAGAGTCTTACATGGCTGATATATACAGTGCCATTGTCCGCACAGCAATATTATTGGGAATAGCCAATACAGCAATATTATTGGGAATATTACAATATTATTGGGAATAGCCAATATGCACATGTTATAGACATAAGTATACATAGCCAATAAACATATATTTCATTTATATATTTTTTTATCTAATACTTATAATAAAAGTAGGTTCATAAAGATCTTATGAATATTAAGAATAGAAATATTATCATGTCCGTAGTTTTATTATTGATCTTATGATCATAGTCACGTCACGTAAACTTATACTTTAACGTAATGAGAAACGTGAACACTAGTTCTATATGTCGCACAGTAACTTGATAGTCTAAGTTTCTTGGAAAATATGCGCACAGAAGTTTTTGATTATATAAATCCTAACGCGTAACTTTCTTATAAGCCAAATAAAAAGTTAGTTCGAAAATGTTTAAAAAACAGTTCTAAAGTATATAGTGATATACGCTTTATTTAAACAAAGTAACATGCTTAATAAATCTAAATTTAGATAGAATTTTTGATACGCCTTTGTTTTTAATAATATAATAATAATATATAATAATGCATAATTATTATTATTTTTTGTATTGGCAGTAATTCATTATATCTGTACATATTTATTAATTATTATTATTATTTAGTTACATTTTTCACCGAGAGTTTTTTTCAACCTGTTCAATATTGATTTAAGTTACATGGCATGAATTATTTATATCAGATTATAATAAATATGTACATTTTTGAAATTATTTTATAAATATTTATCGGAGACTATTACCGGGTCAACTTATTTTTTTTTCTGAAATAACTATACAAAATGGTAAATGCGTTATGGCCGGCAATACATAATATCAAAATTCGGTTTATTTTTCTTTTCTTTGTTTAATTTTATCTTATATTAAAAAAAAAATAAACTGTTAAACATTTTTTTTATTAGTATAAAACATTTCGCCTATATTTCGTAAGTATTTTTAAAAGTCGTTTTTGTTTCTAAAAGAAACAAAACAAACAACATTCTTCGAATGGACTTTGTTTATCTATTTAAATCTTCATCCAAACAACAAGCTGATTGAAATACTTAAAGATGAAATATATAATAAATATCAATGCTTTCTTATCTTTATAGACTCTGACCACTACTACTAACCAGTCATTGGCTCAACCACAATTGATAACGACTTTAGTATGACGCAGCAAGCCAGGCATTTACTTATGCTCAAAGTTAGGTATCGTACTAATGCAAGTAACTTATGTAACAATACATGCAAGAGAACAGGAAAGGCGGCGTAATCTCTTAATACCAAGGTAACGCAATGGTTTTATTATACGGACATGACACGTTGTTAATATTTAGTACTATGTACTAGCAACCTCACTCAATTATTTTTCGTATTCAAATAAAGGTAATTTGCGTAGTAAGACCGTGAGTCTTACTAAGCTTTTATAATTTCTAGGTATCGTAGAGAACCAAATAATATAAAAACAAATATTCTAAAAGAAAAGGCTTCGTAAACTAATATTTAGAACAGATTCTTTTTTATACATACCCGGAAGTTGGATTGCCTCATTTGGTTATTGTAATAGCACTTACAAACTGAGTTCAATCTACAACGTTTTCAGAAAGTTTCATAGCGCTCTATTAGTTTCACAGTCACGTTTCACAACTTTGTAGTACATATTGCGATCTGTCATAAATTAGTTTGTTCTAAGTATTAGTATCAATTCAGTAACTTTTAACTTGAATAAAGTTTATTCTTTCTTATTCATCAAAGATTTTCATGTCCCTTCAGATTATTTAATAGACATAAAATCCTTGATAAATAAAAAATATTAGCTAGAGATAATTTAAAAGTTTTTATAAAATAATTATAAACCACGTATTAAAGTCAACAAAAATGAGTATTTGTCTAATATTCATATAATATATGTATATAGGATAATTTATATAACTATTATTATAAACCATAGAAATATATTGTTTTTTTTTGCGATTACTTATAAGTACATTATACTTAACTATCTATGACTATCTCATCAGATTTACTACTTCTACTACTACTAACTACTCCTAAGTCCTAAGAACCTAAAAATATATTTAAAGGTTTACGTGTTTTTTCAAGCCAACGCTGGAATTTTTTAACCTAAACCTGTTTTCGCTGTAGTATAAGATATTGTACCTGTGGTCATGAAAAAATAACATTATATTATCATTGGCATTATCTAATGAGAGTGAAGGAGATGTAGAGAATAATTCATTAACCATCCAAATTAACCAAGTTATCCTACTAATTTATTCTTTAATGATATAGGAAAACTAAGAAAAAATAATAATTACAAGGAAGATAAAAGAGTCATTAAATTGTGTTTAATATTTGTTACTTCTTTCATTTGAGGTTCAGAAAGTGAGAGTGTTTTTTCATCGCAACATTTAGCGAATTTGAAGTTCACATAACCTACTTTTCCTCATTCCAAGAATAATATTCATTAATCACCGAGATACGAGGCTCGGTAAATATAAATGATTCATTGGTATTAATGTTATTCTAGTATTTCCTTTTTTTAACTAGATATTGATAGTTTTCGACTGAGTTACCCTTAGTTAAATCAGTTTACCTAAGGGTAACTCAGTTCAGTAACCAGTTTATAGCCTTCGATAAAGCTGGTAGCTGGCGTCGTCGATGGAGAACACATAGTTATCAGACCAATTTGTGTTTTAATTCAGCTATTTAAATAATATTTTCTTTTTAAATATGAAGTTACATTTTTTTTACGATTCTGAATAATTAATTATTTTATTTTTTTTTAATAATTTTGTATTTTTATGTTAACAATAATTTTAAATTTTATTAAGATATATTAAGAGATTATGAGGAAATTTAAAATTTGCGTGTTGTTTACTGAAAAATACAAAGCTCTCTAAGACTTTAAAATATGTTAAGTTGTTTAATTCAGAAAATAATTGAGTATCAAATAAAGTTTTTTTTTTATTTTCCCAAGACTAAAATTACCTGCCACAAGCAAACAGCACACACGAGGTTCACAGTACTTTTGCTATTCTAAAACGATAAAGAACGACACGAGTTTCACTCTTAGATTAGAAAGGGATAGATGAGAAAAATCTATTTTCTCCGACAAAATATTTATTAACAAGATAAATAAAACCGAGTATGGTATCAAAACAACGAAGAGGAACACGTGTTTTGATTATTATATGTGTTTATTCTGACTTTGCGCGCCAATAAACTTAATAATAGTAAGTTTAATATTTTGCTTTGCTTAGTTTACTACTAAAAGTAAAGTAATAGGAAACTAAGGTTGTATTTGAACCTGAATCTTAAAGATTCATTTATATTGAACAAAGTAATAATATTTGTTTATTTTTCTATACAACTGTGTGATAATGAAATAAGGAAATTATTTTTAAATAAATTCGATATTTATAAGGGTTCATTTATGTGTAAGTAAAGACATACATCGTAACATCATATTTTTTTATTCAAACATAAAAGGATAATATTGTTTTCTTATAAATCAGACTTTGTTCAAAATATCCTCACAAAGCCACTTTTATGATGATGTGAATAAATTGAATAGTTACGAAATGTACAAAAGCACTGATTTCTTCCATCAAAGGTTTTCTATGAATAAAATAATCATTTTTATAATATATTATATATTTGTATAATAACCCTCATTTACAAAAAAATTTAATGACTTTTATAACAAACTAGCTTTTGCTCACTGCTTCGCAAGCGTTAAATTCCTAGTAAAACAATTCCCCTTTCCCTTTTTGTTTGCTTTCTATACGACTTGTTTTAAGTGATACAATAAAAATTACGACATCGGCAGACATCGCTCACAGTCAAAAATCTATTCAAAGTTTTTAGTAAGGATACAATATTAGATACTGTAATATTTTTATACCTCTCTTGTTTTTACTTAAACATCCAATTAAATACTTTTTAAACAGAGTCCTTAATAAGTAATAACCATTCTAACCATATAGATTTTCATTGAACATAATCAAAATATGACCATGTAAACTTGAGGAATTCTGAGCTACACAATCGACGTTATTTTCATCATCAACTTGCAGGTCTAGTTTTATAAAAAAAAAAATATTTTAAATGATAAACATTTAATAAGCTATATGCATTAACAAAATTTTCAATACTGAACATTCACAAAAGTCATTTTTGAAACGGTTTGCACGGTTCCATACCTATAGATATACCGATACCGAAAGACCGTACCGCCGCAAACGCGAAGACCCTATTTTTAAATCTGTAATATCTTCGAAAATATTTATTTAAATTACATGCTGTGAAGGGTAAAATGTATTTTAAATTAGATAAGGATTAATGCTGCATTGCTTAAAATCGCTTCGTAAATAGGCCATTGTTTCTTGTAAAAAGCAAAGGATAAAAACTGGCTACATTTTATACACAAAGTTTTATTACATAATTAACAAAGTTATTTAATGTAGAACAAATGTTATTACTTGTACATTGTTGTAAGATTTATTATACTAACATGAATAAAACAAACGCAACGAGTTACATTTTTTCGAGATAATCCTTATTTACTCCCACGATCTAAGTTAATGGTGTATATTATATTATTTTATTTCCTCATTATATTCAATATTTTTTAACCTTCACCATAATATATTTAGTTATATATTGGGCTTGTTTTTTACTAAAAAAAATAACGGTTTTTTATTATTATTAACAAAAGGTACCAGTTTTTGAAACATGAGCACACACACAGCTATAGTTCATCAATAATTGACGCTTATCCGAACATTATGTCACAAGATCGACAAAACATACATTGTGTCTTTACACAAAATTGTAATATCCTTACTATAGTATAATGACTTAAGATTATGATGCAAGTAAAATACTTGAACATAATGTTCGAGGTATATAAGTGTATTACCATTCGAATGTGTAGCTCAAGAACATAAACTTAAGACATATTTTGTGACTTTGGACCCTTTCTTGACCTTTTAATTAATCAATTAAATTAAATGCATACGTAGTCACACTCACATAGACAATTTATGAAGATGGTTCTCCACGGCTTCCATCTACATCAACAAGTTCGAAAAATATTTCTAACATAATCATAAGTTCTTGTAATAATAGAATCTAATTGTAATCTGAATTAATGTTCCATTTCTGTTTATGTACTGGTTGGAAGGAGTCTTCTTAATGTCAAATGAACATTACCCTGAAAAAAGCTTTCAAAATACGCAAAAAAGTACTAAAATAATGTTTGAGTTTTATTTTGTTTCTTTTGTTAACGGTTATGACAATATTTTACAATCCAATAAGCTTTTGTTCGCCTCTCCACTCGTACTCAAACAAACAAACTTATTTTCCTTACCTTAGCAGAATAATAAAAAATATATTAAGTCGTTCTTTTTTCAACCAGAGAGCAAAGTATTAGTTTTTATAATCTTAAAACAAAACCGCTTTTCATAGACACTTTAACTTTATTCTTTATTTTTTTCATTTATTCTTAGATAATATTTTTAAAAATAAAAGGGAAAAAGGGAAGCTCTATGCAGATTTCAAGATATCTGGTTCGAAATGTGTAGGGTCGACCTTGATAAGTAAGATATATCACTCATATACTATATATTATAATTATACTCATTAAATATAAAGTAAGAAATTGGGTAATATAGGATTTTGGTAACCTTTCTTACCATTTATTTATATAAAAGAATATATTACACACACACGAAGCACACTTATATAAAAGAAGCAAATATACCCAAGAAGGTTTTATTTATTATATAAATTGTAGGTCTCTTAAAGTTCTCACAAATAAAAAGATAAAAAAGGTACTGTAACAGTTTCAAATATCGAAAAAAAACTAACTGGATTTATGTTACTTGATTTGATTTATTTTAAATTTTACCTTATCTTAATTATATATAGGTTGTTAATATTTGACCCTCATTTTTAAGCTTCTTTCCATAAGAAACGTATTGCTAGGTGATTCTAGGTTTCCATAACTAGGTTCCTATTATATGAACTGATGAGTTGTTCATGTTCGTTATTAAGTACAGCTTAACCAGCTCTCTAACGTGATGTATAGTAACTCTGTTATTCCTTTTTCTGATAATGTAAAAAATCTGATGACGACTGACGATAGATAAACATTTATCGTCAACTACGCAAGTCAATGAAACGAGTTGTCGAGTACATATTTCAAGTGTCTGCAGAATTTCCTTTTCTTGAAATCAAAAATGTTGTTAGCCAACTCCCTCTTACTAGCCCTTTTCGACTATGTCGACGTTTGCTAACAGGATGATGATGAGGAACTGCTTAATAAATTAGACCTTCAAAACTTGTGCATTCATTTTATTTTTGGATTGCGTAAGTTTGATCACATTTCAGATTTTCAACGTCAACTTAAGTGGCTCTCAAATCACTTTCGCCTGAACACACATTTTAAACCACGCTGCATCCTTGCATATGTAGCTCCCTCTTACTTGTACGAAAGATTCCATTTGTCATTACCAAGCAGCCGTCCCAAACGTTCCTGTGTTGCTGATAATATATTTAATGTGCCTTATTATAATCCTAATTCATTCTCCAAATCATTTACGATTCCATAAGCGAGCTGCATGTACGAGCTCGTTTATGGAATTCCCTACCAAATCATGTTTAAAATAGCCCATCCACCTTATCTTTCAAACGAAGATTAAAGCTTTACTACCCAATTATAAACATATATATTTATAAAATTTTTGTAATTATATATTTATTTTATGTTTCGTTTGTCTTTAATTTATATTATTCATCATAATATATACTTATCTAAATCATATAGCGGATTGTTCTATAAAATTTATATTTGTATACAATTTTATTATATATGTAGTGTGTACCTATTTCTGCCCATTAAAATCAACCGTGTTACTTTTACTGGTATCTGGTAGAGATCCCTTTTTAGAGATAAGTTTAACTAATATAATGTTTTTAGTTTTCCTTTTGTATTTTTTATCGCTTAATCTGGTACATAAATAGATATAATAATAATATAAACTTGTAAATAATGTATTATTTATTAACAAATAAATTAAACTAGATTAATTTTTGACTTAACATTCTAATATTATATAGGGTTGCTGAAAGAAGAACTGTAGACATAAAACATGTTGTATTCAGATTCAGTCTCGAAACACTTGTGTCGGGTTCAATTTGTCTATAAAAATATTTTATTAGTTTAAGGTCAGTTTAACATTTATTCACTGTTTTTAAAATGTATATATCTTAGATCATACTACTACAAAAAATTGTATGATTATTTATTACTTAAAAACAAAATAGTCTAAGAAAAATAATTTTACCGTTACACTAAAATAGTTATATATAGTCTAATAAAACCCTTTATCTATTATAATGTAATTTTTATTTTAAAATTACTCAAAAAGTTTCTACGTACTTGTATTCATATATTTCATATTTATAAATGAAATTATTAATGCTGTGCCTGGCTACGTTTCTAACTGCTTCATTGTAAGTGTCTGTGATGTCCAGTATTTAAATTTCACACAGACACAATATACTTTATGTCAATATATTTTATTACATCAATGTAATCCACCGCATTGTTGGTCGAGTGGTTAGCGCAGACGCCTAACGTATAGAGAGTCAATGGGGCTTGGGTTCGATTCCCGACAGGGACAGGCATATATGTGATGAACATAGAAAGAAAGAAACATTGTTGAGAAATCTGTTTTTCTGGGTTTGGTCATTTTTTAAATATATTCTCAGTATTTATAATGCGTATTTCTATGTATTTCTATCGTTGTCTGTTGTAACACAAGCAAAAAATTTGCTTACTTAGGGGTTAGATCAATGTGTGTAATTTGTCTTGTATTATTATTATTATTATTATTCTAAATTCAAAAGTAACTGTGTCTGTTTGTCTTTTTATTTGTTACGCTTTCACGTTTAAACCCCTGAACTGATTTTAATGAAATTTGACACAAACATTGATATGACGTTTATAAAGGACAATTATTGACGTTACTTAATTTACAGTTCGTATTGCCACCTGGAACCGTAAAATTATTAAAATAGTAATAATATAACTTAATTATGTAATATCTTAACGTTACTTTATGTTTCACTAAAAACAGACCTAAGTCTTAAATATTCAAAAAATGTATATGACCAGGAAGAATGTTATGAGACTTTTGTTACTTAATTACAAGAATGAAACTTTTGTTACTTAATTACAAGAACAATGTTCTTCTGAGGCAAAATTACCATTACTCTTGGGATGAGAATAAATAGTTTATCCGAGTTCCCAGATCACAAATCTAGCGTTAAAAAAACAATATCCAATTTTGGATCGGTAAATGATAAAGAAAGAGGGAAGAAAAAATAATTAAAAAAAACCCCCTTCATTTATTGCACAAGAAAGTAAATAAAATTGCTAAAGCTTTCATTATACATACCATTGCTAATGCAAAATTTGCTGACGAGATAACAAGAAACATCAAGAGGATTATTATTACATTTATGTACAATTCTCATCTATATTCTATTCAATTTTAAGCAGGTATTATCTTACATATTTTAAAAGTAAAGGTAATATTGTCTTGATTCTAAAGATTGTTGGAATTAAAATGAATATGATACCTTAAATTATATTGTAACTATATGATCTTATAAATAAATGTTACTGTTTTTTCAATAGACTCTCATGGATTATACATAAAAAAATGTAATAAATATCAGTGAAAGTTGCCAAGTCGTACTTCATTATCATTTATTGAGCTGCGAAATATTTTTTTTGAGGCAACATCACAGAAAAACCACTTGACCAATTTTAACCAAAATTAGCACGCATATCAAGGACGTGACTTTGCTTGTTTTTCAAAAAACAGAATAAAAAATATTGTTTCATTTTAAAGATATGGTCAAAAAACTTAATCTCATAGACTTAAACTAACAGATCTTCTAGATCTCAACAGAGGTCGCTGTGCATGTCCATCTTATTTCTGAATCGCGGTATCACATATAAAAATATGGTTATCATAGTAAATTGGCTTGTTTA
Source organism: Napeogenes sylphis (assembly GCA_959347405.1). Taxonomy (NCBI): domain Eukaryota; kingdom Metazoa; phylum Arthropoda; class Insecta; order Lepidoptera; family Nymphalidae; genus Napeogenes; species Napeogenes sylphis. The sequence goes on from OY365783.1 coordinate 5,591,426, forward strand.
AAAATCACTTTTAAATATTCAGCCCAGTTCTGCCCTGGAATCATAATAAAAGTCATCTGACGCCATTTTATTCATTTCATTTGGTCGTTTTAATATCGATGTTTACAGTTTATAATGCATGACTGTTTCGAATTAATTGAGCTGAGCGTAAGCTGGGGAATAAATTTTTTGAGGCAATATCACAGTAAAACCACTTGACCAATTTTAACCAAAATTGGTACGCATATCAAGGACGTCATTGGTTTTCTACTTCAAAAAACATAGTAAAAAATATTATTTCGTTTTAAAGATATGGTCAAAAAAACTGAATCTCCCATAGACTTAAGCTTAACTAAACCCGCGTGCGCTCGCCACTCGTTACTCTTAACCTAGACTTCATTGGAAGTCCTTGGGCACGGTACAGACCGACTTTAGTAGCATATAAAAGGGGGAGGGCGCTCAGCTCAACTCCCGCGTTGTGGCCGATCCTAGTTATTAGAAAAATACTTGTAGCTTTTATTAGAAGAAAATAAAATAAAAGCAAAAAATGATTCTTACTGGAGCGTGTAATTACGAGGCAGAGAAGTTAAACCGTAGAGAAACTTTGTTATTTCCCTGGAGACATAACTGTCTTAGAAAATGTATTTTAAGCCATAAATTTAATTCAATAAAAAAATAAATTAAAATTTAAAAAAACCCTCGATACAGAAAAACCTCTAAAAAGAGTAAAAATAATATTATAATGTACTTATTGAAGTCGTTGCGTCGGGGGACCGATGTTAATTACATTACTATATATTGTTATTTCTATTAACATTTCATATAATTAGGTTTCATACAACAAATACAATTTATATAAAACTTTGTTTGTTTATAAAATAAAGAAAGGGTTATAACATTTACTATTTATTCCAAAATAAATTAAGGTTACTTATGACAATTCATTTTATCAATAATATTTGATATAATAATACTATTATATATATATTTCTACTTATACTTCACATATTCTTAGTTATTTTTAAAGAGAGACAATGAGTTTGTGTGATTAGACGTTTCCAATCAACGTTAAATTTGTTATAAGAAAACTTATATATGCTATAGTTAGGTGATTTTTGCTTGAATTACGTATAAAGGCACATATAGCCTTAAAAAAATATCTTGTCAACATTTTCCAGTACTTGGAACTTTTATATTAAATATATCTGTAATTTAAATATCTAAAAGTGATTTAAGAATTATAAATCAGGAACCCACGATATAATATCTATAACTAGCTGTCCCTGCGATTTCGTACGCATAAATTTTGATTTCGATGAAACGTACCCGTTCAAAGTTTCATCAAACTTCAGCAAATAGTTTTTGCGTGTAGTAGTTTTTGGAGCGTTTCTAGTTTATTTAAAAATATTTTTTTAAAATGTTTATTTAACAGCTATTTTTTTACAGAGTAGGTAGTTCAATTTCGTATTTTTTATAGGAAAGGGTAGGGTAAGGTTTCTATGTATAATAGTTATTTACATTAGTCATATATTTTTTTCGTGTTGATTGTGTTAGATTTCATAAGATTCTACAATTAAAGAACACTAAAATAATATAGTATAAGGTATTTAATCAAGCTACTTCACACTAAAAATGATAAAATATATCAATGCATTATCTTGATAAGTTTTAAAGAAAAGAAAGAACAAAATATATAAATCATTTTTTATGACAAAATGACTCTTGGTACATTTACTATCTACTTTTGTATACACAATTTCTAATAACTCAATACGATAAAATAGCCATAAAAAATATTTGATTAAATATATATTTATTATAGACAGTATGAGTATAAAATACTTGTCCAGCTTAGCAATAGAGGTTACCTTTAATAGAGGCTTACAGCCACATTTATATCATAATAACATCGACAGAAGCGCTAACAGCTTTTTCTGGAGATGGGGCATATTCATAACTTTAAACATCATTAAATGTCTTATGATAACAATATAATAGTACAAAACATAATAAATTTCTGAATATTTGTAACAATGTTATTTCACACATTTATAGGTGACAGAATTAGATATGTAAATATAATAATTTAATATCTTAAGGATAGCTTCTGATAGTTTGTTAAATCAATAACTCTTACTACTTTAATAATATACATATAATAACAAGGATATATGTATAATATTAAATAATTCTAAATTCATAAACCTAATAGCAACAACAATATTTCGCACATTTATTGTCAACGGAATTATGTAGTTACATAAATAATAATATTTTTATTGTACTTACATCCAAAATTGCTGTACAATAATAATAATAATCTTATAAGTAGCAATATTATAATAATATATCAAGTGCACAGTTCAAAGAGAAACAGATAAACAGACAAAATTTTCAAAAATGTTAGTAATGGATTCTGTTAGTTTTCCCTTCATATCCTGGCTATATATATTTTTTTAATATTTACAATGTACAAAGATTACTCCTCTACAGATTTATTACATGTAAAGATATAGAAGAAGAAAATTTGTATGGTACCTATTACGTGATTGACATAAATTGACATAACTTTTTTATTTATTAACCGATTTAAATAAAATAAAAACTCAGTGTTAAATGAAGACTGTGACAATATATTTCCGAAAACTGCATCCATACATTGGTAAAGCCGTTTCTGATATTAGCGTGCATAAACATGCAGATATACAGGCAAACAGACAAAATAAAAAAACATTGTTTTGGTTTCTCTTGCTCTTATAAAGACCCCCCATCATGATTGTTTTTTAAATATTGTCCATGTACAGTTTTCGATGAGTGACAGTTTTATTATATATATATATATATATATATATATATAGATATTAATTGACTAATAATTACAAGATAAACATGAGAAAGGGGTACAAAATAAGTAGTACATATTATTTTATGTCAATTTTAGTTGAGGAATTTAGCCTATATGTCAATAAATGTATTTTGTAAATGGTAAAATGGCACAGTTGCAAAAAATCGAATTCGTATCAAAAAGGAAAAATCTATTCACCGTACAAGAAACTGCTATTTAAAGTAAATATATTTATTATAACAATATATATTTATATTATAATTTATAAACGTGACCGTGACGAGAAATTTAAAAACCAAACCGATCTCATAACACACGCTGTAACTAAGAGCGTCATGGAAGCTTTAGACGAGAAAATGAAAACCATCATGGAGGAAAATACTAAACTCAAGGAAAAAATTTCAGAACTTAAAAGAGTAGATATAGAAAAGAGAAAAAACAACCTTGTCTTTTTTGGAATTAATGAAAATATTAAAATCGAAACTGAATTAGTGGATTCTATTAAAGAAATAATTGTGAGTATAGGTGTTCATATGGATAGCCAAGAAATTAGCAAAGTATATAGAGTTTGACAGAAAACTGAAAATAAAACCCGTCCAGTGGTAATCACCATCACAACCCAATAGAAAAAACACCTTATACTAAAAAATAAGCCTAACCTTCCACAAGACATCAACATAAAAGAGGATTACCCCAAAGAAATCCTAGATAAACGCAAACAATTACAGCCGCAAGTAGAAGAAGAAATAAAGAAAGGAAATATCGCCTATATAAGATACGACAAGCTCATTGTAAAGAAGTCAAAAGAAAATAGAGAGAAGAGGAAAAGAGAAACCTCCGACTCACCAAGGGCACCATCAGAAAAGAAAACCAACAAGAAAGTAACACTAAACAACCCACCACCCATACTACTCAAAACACATACTAGAGAAATCATAAGACCCAACATACTAAACTATGTAGAAAGAGCAAGCTCTGATCCACAAATAAATCTTTCAAAAAACTAAATATGCCCCCGGACCACCGGAATCAAATGATAAATACACCAACAAATAAGTATATACAAAAACAATCAACTAAATGTCTCCCACCACGGCTGGTCCCCGCGGAAGACTTAGACCACTACCCTCTAATAAGAAAAAACAAAAGGTATGAGAACAAGTTATATATAGCAACTCTAAATACCAGAACTTTACGAACACCAGAAACTTTATCAGATCTTGAGGAAGCATTGAAGGATCGAAAATGGGATATATTAGGAATTAGTGAAATGAGAAGAACAGAAGAACGTATTGAAGAACACCAGAACTTTGTATTATTCAACAAAGGAAACATCGAAGGCCAAGGAGGGGTCGGATTCATAGTTAAAAAATACTTAAAAGAACGAATAATAGAATTTATTGGAATTAATGACCGAACGGCCATACTCAACATCAAATTACCTAGCATCAAAAAAACATGGACAATTATCCAAGCCTATGTTCCGACGGAGCAAGCAGAGGAATTTAAACATGAATCATTTTACAAGGACCTATCCCAAGCTATTGCAAGTAATTACTCAAAAAATTTTATTATACTAATGGGGGATTTTAATGCCCAAGTAGGAACAAAACAATGTAAAGAAGAATATGTGTTAGGAAACTTTGGCTATGGCAAAAGAAGCAAAAATGGGCAAAGATTGGTTGAATTCCTATTAGAACACAATCCAACCCTCCTAAATAGTACTTTTAAGAAAAACAAAAACAAAAAGTGGACCTGGATCTCTCCAGGCGGGAACCATAAAAACGAAATAGATTATATTATAAGCAGCCACCCAAATCTATTTGCAAAAACATCAGTTATATCAAAATTAAACTTCAATACCGACCACCGCATGGTAAGGGCGTCACTCAAGACTATACCACCCAAGAGATCAAGAAAATTTGCTATGCATGACACACTCCCGACCTGCAGCACAGAACCTAACAAAACAATGAAGAATTCCTTGTCAACACTCAGCAGAGAACTATTAGAAACCGGTGCAATAGATGTACATATTACAACAAACTACAAAATAAAATTACATGTCAAAGAGACCAGAAAAGGACACAACGTAAACACAATTTAAGTAATTCAACACTACAACTTATAAGAGATAGAAAAAGTTTATTTGACTGTAAAATAAGGAAACAGAACATCCAAAAAATAACTGACTTAAGCAAAAAGATCAAAGAAAGCATTAAAAAAGATAGGAAAATCAAAAGATTACAAACCCTAGAAAAACATATAGCGAGGACAGGAGGAACTAGAAAAGCTCTAAAGGAACTCCGGGAATCAATCCAATGGATCCCGAAATTGAAAAACATCCAAAAAAACGTAACAGACCGAAAAAATATAAATAAAATGGCTACAAAATTCTATCGCAATCTATATTCCAACCAAGACACCGCTACACATGTGACTCAAGAAACCCTAAATTATAATCAGCTCTTAGCGAACCCAGAACCAGACATATTAGCAAGTGAAACTAGAAATGCCATACTAAGTCAAAAATTAGACAAAGCACCAGGTCCTGATAAAATTACAAAAGAGCTACTAAGAGGAACCGTAGAAGAACTGGTCCCCATTTTAACTCAAATCTTCAACAGCATCCTGAGAACGGGACAGGTTCCAGAACAATGGGAGACATCTCACATCATTCTCATACATAAGAAAGGACAAAAAGACGACATAGGGAACTACAGACCAATAAGTCTGATGTCCAACATATATAAAATTTTCTCCAAAATTATTTTAAACCGAATAAGCAACACACTCGATGAAAACCAACCAAGGGAACAGGCTAGGCTTTAGAAAAAACTTCTCCACGATAGATCACATACACACAGTCAAGCAAATTATGGAAAAATACAACGGGTATAACAAACCGCTATATATGGCTTTTATCGATTATTCTAAGGCATTCGACAGCATTAGCCACAAAGTCATATGGGAAAGCTTACGAAATCAGGGAATTCCGACAGTGTACATAAACACCATTAAAAACATTTATTCCAACAGTAAGGCAAGAGTTCAACTGGAAACTCTAGGTGAGACATTCCAAGTGAAAAGAGGTGTTAGACAGGGCGACCCGATGTCTCCAAAGCTGTTCTTGGCGGTGCTGGAAAACATATTTCGAAAGCTAATCTGGGACCAACATGGGTTAAACAATGATGGGCAAAAATTAAATCATCTTAGATTCGCTGACGATATTGTTTTGTTTGAAGAACTACCAGGGACCTTAGAAAAAATGTTACAAGATCTAAACAAAGAGAGCGAGAAGGTAGGCTTATCTATGAATATAAACAAAACGAAGCTATTGACGAATTCAAACAAATACGAAATAAAAATTAACTACCAACTCGTTGAATATGTAGATGAATATATTTATTTAGGACAAATTGTCTCACATACAGACCCATCAACAAAAGAAATCAAAAGACGTATAGCTAATGGGTGGAAAAGATATTGGTCACTGAAAGAGATTATGAAATCCACAGATCAGTATCAAAAAGAAGATCTTCAATATCTGCGTTCTCCCATGTATTACATATGGGTGTGAAACCTGGGCTCTTACGAAACATCATAGAAACATCATAGAAACATACTTACTAGAATAGACAGTTTAAAGTGGAGATGGACTGGGCACATGCTGCGCGCACAAGAGAAGTGGAGCAACATCATAACAGACTAGTACCCAAGAGATGGGAAAAGAAACAGAGGAAGACAAAGCAAGAGATGGGAAGATGAACTAAAACTGACGGCAGGCCCAAATTGGAAAAGGATTGCTAGAGACAGGGTACAATGGAAATTGTTAGAGGAGGCCTTTGCCAAGAGGCACACTGAACTCAGAGATATTTTATAACCAAAGAGATAACCATAATACAAAGAAAGAAGAAGACACATATCTGTGTAGTTCAGGATAAGAGGCTTATTATTATTATTAAACGTGACCGCAATTGTTTGAGTAATGTTTAGGTAACCATTACATTATTTCCCAAGGGACTCACGTGGTTCACTTTGAAGTGAGAGTCAGGAAATAAACTACTTCAAGTATATATTGTACACATGTCATAATGTTGAGACCTGTTTATGAGGCAATATTGAAAAAAATGTGATTATCCTACCTAACTTTGCGAAATGAATAAAACAGAACAATTTCGCTATGTACTCTGTCATCATTAATATCAATTTTTTAAGTTATCGTTGTTATAAACTGCAAGTAAGTCTCTCAAGTCCCTTATAAGTGCTTGCGGTATTAATTTTAATGCAAACATGAGTGAAAATGAAAAGATCAAAGGAGTTTAATATTTAAAGACTAGTCATGGGGTTATGTCCGACCAGAGTAAGAAGTGTAGTAAATCATTCAAAGGGTTCTTAAGACTTAAATTATTAATCGTGAAATGCACTGAAGCAGCCGTTATTAATGTATATTTATTTGATATATTGAACATTATTTTATTTTCTTAAAATTGTGTATAATTATTTATTTTATTGAAAATCTACTTGAAACAATAATTAAAAAAGTATTAAAGAGCTATGAAAGTCTACTAGTCGTGTGATGACTTCGTATGGTGAATTCCCTTTATACTGATACAATAATAAAAGAAGACAAGTAAAAATATTTGTATGTATAAAATGTTTATGTTTAAAGCTTTTTCGTATGTAGTAATAATGGTAAACAAAAAATATTAAATTTGTTCTTATATATTTAATAATTGAAATGGTTAGAAATGTGTTAGAATGCTGTGCTTGTTTTAATATAATTATGGATTACACTAAAAAATATATAACAGATTACAGATTCTGTCATGTCAAGAGCTGACACGAGGAATGCAGCATGCAAATCATACAGGTTCGTCGACTGAATGAGCAGGTCATGTCAAAGAAGATGGTACAACCGTAAAAATAGATACATCTACTCAAAATATAGACGTTTTTGCGGGAAATGAGACCTGCAATTGCAAAAACACAGGAGAGGATAAAATGGAGTGACGAAGTTAGCCAACAATAACGACAATACTGAAACACACCTGACTGAATATGGTCCAGAACCCTAAACTAAATTTATAAATATTTACCCTGACCTACAAAACAAAAATTCTAAACAATAACTGCCAGATGATATACGTCATAACAATAGAATTTCACCTACATCGTATCGTCACATCGTAATTGGGAAACATTATAAAACGAAATACTACTTTGAATAACAGTTAATGTGTTACACGAACACACCACTTCCGCTTCCCAAAAAATAGCATATTTTTTCAAATAAGATTAAACCCTCAAGCAATCAATTTAAAGCTGTCATTAAGTAAATGCAACATAGTGATATAAAATTACTGTATTACAGAGTTCTTAAATATATATATTTTCAATTTAATTTAAATCACTCGATTTAAAACTGTACATAGTTGGCGCAATAAATTTATATGCAATACCATATAATAATAATATTAGAAAAGGTTGAAATATCAGTCGTTGAATGTATAACCTTTAGTTCATTGATATTCTGTCCACTACTCTACTACTCTTGACGTCCATGCGTCTGACATTCGTCTATTAACTTCCCTATTGGTCCCCGTCAAAGTGTAGGCAGAAAATAGATTTTGCGCAAAGCTATGGGTATTATGTAGAATTGTCGAATTTCAAATGAAATTTACGTTCAGAAGCTCCCGAGTGATTTAGATAATTTTAATCAGTTTTACTTCAAATCAATAAATTTAAAAACCTTTTCCAAATAACACTATAATGGATCCATAAGTCTAGATATTCATTAAACTATAATTTTGTTATTTTAAAATAATGTGCGAGATTATATTTTGATCGGATTATTCTTTAACATTTTGAATAAACCAATTGAGGCAACACTACTATTTGCGAATGTTATTTCTGTCCAAATGAGTGGATCCAGTTTTAAAAAAGGTTTGTTTGATTGAAATGAAAATCTAAAGGGCGTTGCCATGCTATACTATATACTTATATATACGTATGTTACAAATATGTTTGGGAACCGTTGACCGTTCAATGACTTATTTTTTAGCTAATACATTAATATGTAGGTACATTGTTAATTTATCAATGGTTACTATTTTTTTTGTTCAATCAGTCTGCTTTCGTTTGTTAGTAAATTTAAAAAAAAGAAAAACTTTAAATATGTATTTTAAAAAAATACATTAAAATCATAATACATTTTAAAAATTAATTATAAAGAAAAATTTTTAAAACCAGAACAAAAAAAAAACTAAATAATAATAAATGTTCCGAAAACTTAGGAAGTATTTGAATTGAAATAAAATCTCTTAATACTATAATTAATAAATAATATAAAAACCATATAATCAAACTATACTGAAAATTGTAAGTAAAAAGAATATGGAGGTCTTTGGATTGTATATTAATTATTTACAATGCAATCAGTATTAGTAATGCAATCATTATTAAGTAGTAGTAATTAATTTAAGTTTACGCTTATTTTATTTTTAGTCAGTAAAGTATCTGAAAACACCTGAAGAGTAAAAAATACCCTGTAACTTTGTACTTTCAACCTCTTATTGAACACACAATCTCTTATTGATTGATAAAAAAGTTATTTGTGAAAACTCTTAACACTTTTACATATTTTGTTTAACTTAAGTTTTTAATTTTTAAAAGTTTTAAACCAATTATTTTTTAAGTTTAGCTATAGATTAGAGCAGAGGTTCCCAAACTTATTTCGTCCAACGCCCACTTTGAAAGTCATTTATTTTGTAACGCCCCCCAATTTTTTTCATCTTAAAAACTTGAATAACAGATTAGATTCGTTTCCTTTCTGGTAAGATAAGTCATCTTACCAGAAGAAGCAATAATAATGTAACCTTACAATATTAAAAGTATTTTTGATTAAAAAATTTGATTTAATATTGAGCAATAGTAATACAACTTTTCATAATAAAAAGCATCTTTTATAAAAAAATAACAACAGTGAAGATTGATCAATAGTAATACCACTTTTCACAATTAATAGTTTTCTTCTTCATCTTCCTGGTTTTCATTCTGACGTATATCAAGGTCTATCTTCCTGATCAACCTACTCCACTTTATACGATCTTCGACATCCATCTGTCAGGGTCAGAATCTGTATGGATAGTAGTTGAGTCTGGGCTCCTTCTAGCCATGTACTCGGTCTTCGATAAATTTAGTTTAAGACCACCGTTCTCAAGGGTATCCTTCCATAGGTTTAACTTACGGTCCAGCTCCGTTCGGTCTGTTCTTTCCGCAACCGTTTATCTGCTGTACATTAACGATCAGCTGAAGCCCGGTATCTATGGGTATGGGTATCAGATGAGAGCACAGTTGTAGAAAGATATCTGCCAAGTTCTCGGACTAGTAGAGATTAAGTACAGTCTGAAAGAGAAGCCATGGTGCAACGTTTGAATGACAAACTCCAGGCAGTTTCCGCATTGGGCAATGCTAATCTTGTACATTTCAATGCCACCAAAACGCAGACGTGTCTGTTCACCGCTATAAGGAGCCCTTTCACCTTGGATCCTATTTTTCCGAATGTATCCTTGGAATATAGTGACAGGCTTCAGTTGTTAGGCTTGGAGAACTTCAACTTTGGTCGGTTCATTGAGTCCAGAGCAAAAGCAGCAGCAGAAAAGCTTACCGGTCTTGCAAAGGTCCGACAGTACTTTACACCGGGATAGCTACTTGTACTATACAAAGCACAAATTCGGTCGTGTGTGTTGAATACTGTGGTCACATATATACTGGTGTCGTAAAGTCTCATCTTGCGGTTCTGAACTCAATTACGAAGCGAGCAAAGACGCTTATAGGTGACCCTGAATAAGTTAAAGCCAACCTCCACAGCCTTGAACACTGGCTTAGAATGGCTGTCCTCTTAGTATTCTATAGGATACATTTTGGTGAGTGTGCGCAGGAATTACACGACTTAATTTTCCCATCCCCTTTCCATCCTTCATTACCGGACGTTTCGACGCACGGTGGGTATCCATCCCTAATATGTGGACTTTCATTCTGCCCGAACGAAGCACTTTACTTCGTCTTTTTTAATTCGTACAGCGAAGGAATGGAACAACTTGCCAGCGTCGGTATTTTCCTCCGAATATAATGTGGCTCTCTACTAGAGTAGAGTGAATAGGTTGCTAAGTTAATGCGCCTTACCACCTATGACTACATTTCCACTTTTCATCAGGTGGAATGTAGTCAAGCAATAACTAAGTTTGTATAAAAAATATGCCATTAGATGATTCTCATCAATGACTGCTATTTCATCGGCATACATCATCAACCACTGAGACTGGTTTTGGATGTGAGCCGAGAGTGAGTAAGAACGGACCAAGGGCTGAGCCCTGGTGAACCACTACTGTTATCTGGAAGGGTTTGGTATCGCCAACAGAGGTCCTAACCATAGGACTCGTGGTACATGCTCTGATAGTCTCAATTGAAGGATCGATGGATTTCTTTAAATCACAATGTCCACTAGAAACACTGACGAGGCACACAGCCAAAAGTCTACTGCAAATTTAAAAAGGTTACGCGCAGAGCTCTTTTTTTCTGTATACTGCCATCAGAGTTCTGAAAACAAAAATAGTGTCTATAGTACTCGATCTTGGCTGAAATCCACATTGAGACTCAGAGACAGTGCACTTTTGGCGGAGTCTGAGGTCGCTCATGTGCACGAAGATCTTCATGGCTCATGGCTCATAAGCTTAATGCCCTTATAATTACCACAATCTTGAACACTGCCTTTTCCCTTGTAAATAGGTTTAATAAAACTATGTCGCCACTGCTTAGGTATCTTTCCAGTGTTCAAAATGTGGTTAAAAAGGTCAGTAAGCATTTCGTTTCGGTCTTATCGTTTAGCTCTGTTGGTGTGCTCGTTGAAACAGAGCTAAACGATATTCAAACTTCTATCCGAAGATCGTCAGGTCCTACCATTTTTCCGTCAATCACGAGTTTCTTCATACGTCGAAGGCAATCACGAGTTTCGTCAAAGATTATTAGGGTAAGTCCGAGTTTAGATGGTAGGTCGGGAGGAAGCCCGCACGGATGCTGACTGACTGCTGTATAACGATAAAGCAGCGTGCCCTAAATTTCTGACGGCAAGACATTTTGCGATATCTCGCGTCGCTTCATCTCGAGCTCGTGCCATTTTAATTATATATTATATGGTTAATTTAATATATTGTCAAGTTTTATTTATACAATAAACTAGAATATTAATGGTTTATAAATAATTATAAACTTGTATAACTATTGAAAACGTATTCTTTGTATTAAATATAGATGAAAAATCAATCAATACGGGCAAAGATACGAATTTGCGACTTGTGAGAAACTGTACCAAGAAGGGATGTGTTTCAGTAACCATGTATTTTTCATTTTACATTTATTTAAAATTTAAAAACATTAACAAATTGATGTTGTTTAGTAGAAGGATATTATTTTTAGTGAATTTTCAAATATGAATAAGATAAAATTACAAATCATCTATCGCCCCCCTAAATGACACCAGCGCCCCCCAAATCTTTCTCGGTCTCTTACCGCCCCCCTCTAGGGTTCCAGCGCCCACAAGGGGGCGTTATCGCCCACTTTGGGAAAGACTGGATTAGAGTATGTTTAGAGTTTGTTATTTAGTTATTATTATTATAATTAGAGTATTTAAGTTAAACATATATTTAAAAAAAATCACCAGTCCATTTTAGACACTATGCCCGAATTTTGTAATATTATTATTCACTATGGGTCGCTCGCGACTTCGTTCGCGTGGTTTTTAGTGTTGCCGCTGAGTTCCATACAAAATCGATAATTAAAACCCTTAAGGGTGGAATTTAAAAATCTTTTCTTAGTACACCACTACGTAGAAAAACAAATGTATTTATTATCTCTACGACCTGCTGTTTAGACTGTATGCTATAACTAAGTCAGTCAGAACCTATTAGATTATATTAAATTTGCAGCATTTTTCATTGCTGCTTAACTTCTATTAGTCACAGCAAGATGATACCCTATAGCTTTCCTCAATAAACAGACTATTCAACACAAAAATAATTTTTCAATTCGGGCCAGTAGTCCCAGAGATTAGTGCGTGTTCAAACAAACAAACTCTTCAGCTTTATAATAATAGTATAGATTTATTTCATTTCATTTTGTAATATTATTATTCATATATTTCATAGATTTATTTTATAGATCTTTAGGTGTCGTCTGTTATGTAATATTTTTAAAGTTTCTAATACATATTTTATCCATTCAATAGCGACAGGCATATTTATTAAAAAATAGAAAAATAGTATAAAACAGTTAAATAAACTTCTAATATTTTTTGCATTTTGCAAGTTTTATTTAACTTTTAAAGACTAAGGTGAATTTTAAACTTGAAAGATTATTATTTAAGATTGAATTTTTATTTAAGATTGAATTTTTATTAAAGATTGAATTTTTATTTAAGATTGAATTTTTATTTAAGATTGAATTATTCAGCTACAGCTGAGCCTAATACATAAAGATCGACATTCAGAAGGCGAGGTCGATGCTACCAAAAAAATTTTAGTTGGCCGTAGATTGTTTATTCTACAATGATTGTGAATGAACTTTGAGATGAACTATCTTTTAAGGGCGGAAAGTTGAAATAGGGTCCAGTTCGTTACTGCAAATAAACGAAGCGTGCATAACAATAACAACGATTTGAAGATAAGCTGCTTTCTCTTGCCGATATTTAAACGCTTACCGATATTTAATATTCCCACGAAATAATCAAAACTGGATTAAAATAAGGCTCAAAATAAATGGAATTTATATCCGCTGCACTGTAAAATACCACTTTGTTATAGTGAATAGTAGTAATTTGTTTGTAATCCTTCGGGATCCTTTTATATTTTATTTGAAATAAATAATTTAATTTGGCTACTTTTTTTTACAATTTATTCAAAATAATTGAAGCGATAACTCCAACACTTAGTCTTCAGTTTATCATGTCCGTAAAATTAAAAAAAAAGCCTATTGCTTGGTTTTTAACGTTAAGCTAAATTCTTCTTTCGGTTCGGGTCGGTTTTTTTTTTTATATGATCTAGGGCAATGCTTGACTACATTCCACCTGATGGTAAGTGGAATGTAGTCTTAGATGGTAAGGCGCATTGCCCCAGTAACCTATTCACTCTTCTCTTGAAGGCACCCACATTATATTTGGCCGGAAATACCGCCGCAGGCAAATTGTTCCAGTCCTTCGCTGTACGCACTAAAAATGAGGAAGCAAAGCGCTTCGTTCGGACAGGTGGAATGTCCACAACAAAAGGATGGATACCTGCCGTGCGTCGGGACGTCCGGCGATGGAAGGGGGACGGGGGAATTAACTCGTGTAATTCCTGCGCACACTCACCAAAATGTATCTATTGAATACTGAGAGGCTAGCAATTTTACGCCTGTGTTCAAGGCTTTGGAGGTCGGCTTCGACCAATTCGGGATCGCCTATAAGCCTCTTTGCCCGCCTCTCAATTGAGTCCAGAACCCCAAGATGAGACTTTGCGGCACCAGCAAATATGTGACCACAGTACTCTACACACGACCGGATCTGTGCTTTGTATAAAACAAGAAGTTGTCCCCGTGTAAAGTACTGCCGAACCTTTGCAAGAACGGCAAGCTTTGCTGCTGCTGCTCTTGCTCTGGACTCAATGAACCGACCAAAGTTGAGGTTCGAGGAAATCTCTAAACCTAACAACTTTAACCGGTCACTGTATTCCAAGGATACATTCTGGAAAGTAGGAGCCAAGGTGAAAGGGCTCTTTTTGGCGGTGAACAGACACGTCTGTTTTGGTGGCGTTGAACTTGACAAGATTGGCATTGCTCCATGCGGAGACTGCCTGAAGTTTGTCATTCAAACGTTGCACCATGGCTTCACTTTCAGACTGTACTTGATCTCAACTAGCCCGAGTATTCGGCAGATATATTTCTACAACTATGCTGTGCTGTAATACATGCTCCATAATCTTGCAGAGTATGGAGGTGATTGAAATCGGTCTGTAATTAACAGGATCGGCACGGCTGCCTTTTTTGGGCACGGGTTACACATTAGCAATCTTCCAGGATTTCGGCACTATTCCAGTCATGAAAGAGAGACGATACAGACGTGTCAGTACAGGAGACAACTCAGCTGCGCATGTCTTGAGCAGAATGGCTGGTATACCATCAGGACCACTGGCTTTATTCACATCTAAACTACACAATGTTCTCCAAACCTCTTTGTTAATGATACGGATTTCAGGCATCGAAATACCGCAGTGAGGAAGATGTGCTGGAGAAGCATTGCCAGTGTCTAGATGCGAATTATCAGCAAACAGAGAAGCAAATACATTTGCTTTCTCTGTTGCTGTGTGGGCTAGGGATCCATCCGGCTTCAGCAGAGCAGGCAGTGAGGGTTGGCAGAAATTCGACTCGATCGCTTTCGCAAAAGACCAGAAATCTCGACTGCCAGTTGTTCTGACAGAGAGCTTTTCGCCATTCTTAGCGATTTGATCGAGACGAGCCTTCCGCAATGCCTTTTTGTAGGATTTGGCAGCTTGGTTAAAGGCTCTCTTATTCGAACTAACATTACATCCGGAGTTTTGCGGGTTCGAGCATCAGCCCAAATGAGATATGCCGAATGTTTTCGGTCTTGAGCATGACCACATTCGGCATTAAACCATGGGCGAACTTTGCCACCGATGGGTACTTCAGCAAAAGGAATAAAATACTCCATTGCCTGGTGCACCATATCGGTTATAGCATCCGCGCAACTCGACGGATCCAAAGAAGAGAAGCAGACCTGCCGCCAAGGATAAGACGCAAAAAAGTGTCGCATCTCATCCCAATCTGCTGACTTGTATTTCCATACTCGCCTAACACCATGAGGTTCGAAAGCTGGTGGGGAATATGTAAACACAGATTTCACCAGACAGTGATCGGAGGTTCCCAAGGGGGATGTGACTTCTACATGATACCTGTCCGGATCAGTTGTCAGTAGAAGGTCCAGGCAATTGGCTGTATGGCCTACCACATCTGGTACCCTTGTCGCTTTCTTCTCCAGCTGAAAGAGGTCCAAGGACAACGCAAAGTTCCGCGCTTCTCTTTCAGCATGGTCGGTCTTTTGGTACGGGAACAGCCAATCCTGATGACAGGCATTAAAGTCCCCCAAAAAGACGAGCTGCGCCGAAGGGTACTGATACAGAGCCATATCTGCAGCCTCACTGAGATACTCAAATAAACGAGTTGTCTCCTGGTCACCGCTGTGCGAACGGTAGACACAGGAATACAGGATTTTTTCGTTTCCTGTGTCCACTAGAACCCATAGGGAAGAAAAAGTGGGTTCTTCAAGGTGACGGAGACGCTGAATACAGAGGTCTTTCCGCGCGTACACACTGACTCCGGCCCGTGAGCGAAAGTTGTGCTCTAACGAGTAACCGGGATAATCCAAGTATGTAGCGCTCAAAGGACATTGAATCTGCGTCTCCGTCAAAAAGAGCAAGTGCGGCTGCTCTGTCTCCAGGTGCGGTGGTGGACAGCTAAAATATTTGAGTGCAAACCCCTTATGTTAGTAAGGTGCACTTTAAATGAGGAGGAGTGCAACCGCTGTGTATCCTTGTTTCTTTTTTTTAACTTTTTCATAAAAAATAAATAAATATAAAAGTGAATAGGGATGGGAAATGGCAGTTGAACGAGGCGGTACGTATCTAACCCGACGTCAAAATTGGTGATGTCCTGTTACTGGGAGGCTAGTCTGGAGACTGCGGGGACGCCCGAAACCCCCCAGGGATCGCCATCGGGCCTCCTCGTCTGGTCGCCAACCAGCAAGATGGAGCCACCCTGGGATTTTTCGCAGCTGGCGGGGCAGCCTTTCGTGGGTGGCTAACCCACTAATTGGGCCCCCAACTATCTGCGGGCTGCCAGCGGATAGCCGTCGCTTCAGATCCCGCTACCCTCCTCGACTAGGCACCCGACAAAATAAACACCAACTCGACGTCAACCGGTTCGCCAACGTACCGCAGCTGTTCAGACCCATTTCCCATAAACGGCTTCATCGAGCAACGTGCCGGAACACGACTAGGTCGCTTTGCGGCACGACTTTGCCCGATGGGTGGTAACTTTGCCGGCGATCCGATGTTATGGTCTACCACCAAGAGAATCATGGGGGTTAGTGCTCGGTCCATAGCTGACAGGGGCGGGCTGCCCTTCGGGGTGGCCTGTCTGCAGGAGGGAGGCTTGGACTTCTTTCCGCCGAGCAGTTATGACGCTGCTCGACGGTGAGATAGTCTGGGCAACTTGCGGTGCCTGGGATTTCGATGCCGAGTACGGTGCTGGGGCGCATTCGTGACGGGGGTTTCCGGGGCAGTCATGGGTGCCTCCTCAGGTATCCAGCATCGCCGGGGGGTATCCCGTGGCTGTCTGATGGGGGTCGTGTGGGGTGGAGTGGGCCGAGCTTCTTGCTCCGGGTGCGGTGCTGGGGCGCACTTTGTTGCGGGGGGTCCGGGAACAGTTATGGATTCCTCCTCAGGTATTCAGCATCGCTGGGAGGAATTCCGTGGCTGTCAGGCGGGGAGGAGTGCGTGGGAGCATGTGTGGTGTTTGGGGGGTTAGGGCCTCTTTCTTTCCTCTTTCTTTTTTGCCAGGGTTGGCCGCGGGATCGCTTCTGGTACTTCTCTGATAGAAGAGGTGACTGTGAAGTGGTCCCGTCGCTGTATAGGGGGGGTGTGTATTCAGCGGGGGAGGTTGGGAAGGAGAAGGGTTCAGCACATTTCTTCCCAGCCGTAGGCCTAGGTGATAGTGGGGGCGACTTCTTTCGTCATTGGACAGGTCTATGACGTAGGGATACTCCGGTTGCCCGGAGTACCCTTATCAGGGAGGTTCCGCCGAGGCGTCGCGGTGTTTGCTTACGCGATCCCGTGGCGTCTCATTGTAGCGATGAGGGCAACCGTTGGTTTTTTTAGTGGGGTGCCTTAAAAATGGTAGTTGCCGGGTGCCGCACATACCACCCGGCCATCGCCTTCCTGGCTGGTGTAACGATGCGGAAACGCATTTTTTCCAACGGAAATAAAAAAATTCTTCCTGTTTATTTCTGAATTTTAAAGTGAAAAAAGCAGAAATATTTCAAACAAAATTTAAAACAAATACAGAGAAGTCTTTTAAAACTGACATGTTATTTTAGTGTGGCATAAAAAGTTTTAATTAAAGAAAAACCAAAATGAATGTCATTCTATGAACAAAGTCTATGTATTAAAACCTTGATATGTAGATGAAACTTCATTATAGTTACTGAATGGAAGTTAATAATAGTACGTTCGCGTTTATAAGACACAAAGCTTAAGTTAAGCTTACTTGTAACATCCAAAAGACACTCTTAATATTTCATTATTCACACTCAGCACAACATATTTGCGTCATTGTCGTCTCTGAAATCGAAAATCTCAAAGCGCTACGTAAGAACATTATTCATATGGGACTCAATATTTCATACTTATTTAAGTAATAATATGATATTATAATGGCATTTTTGATGTCATTATGATATCATGACGAACTTTTTTGAAGCATTTGATTTAATTTAAAAAATAACAATATTATATATTATAACAAAATGATTGTCGGTAAATTATGATTATTTCTGAACTATTTATTTTGTAGAGTAAAATAACGTTAAAAGCAAAATAACTTCTTGATTGTACGTTACAATATATTATAACATTATGGTTTTCTTAAGTTATTAAACGTGGGAGCATAAAGCAAATGTACAGTTGTTCCCAAACAAAAAGTTAATTATCATCTTTGCTCAGAATGAATAGCAGATTTCTCTCCTTTATTTTTAGATTATTTAAAAATGTACCCTTTTTAAATTTAAAGATATTATATTGCATTACACACATGACGTGAAATTAGAGTAGGTAGAAGTATTGTTTCAGATATTAAAATATTTCTTTCTTCCAGAAACAAGAGCAATTTTACAATAGTTTACCGCGAATTTTTTTGTTATTATTGGTATAAAAAGTGTTAAAAAAAATTGTATAGTATTTAAAACAAATGAAAAAATTATATAAAAAAAAAATACACCAGAGAGCACACCTTTTTAATATTAACAGTTAAGTTAAAACTTGACCTTCACAAATAAAATTGATATTTTTTAAGTCAAAAATATTTCTATCCTGCAGGAAACCCTTTAATCTTCGGAAAAAATCTTTTGTGAGTCAGTATGCTGTACTACCATAAAGATTTACATCAAAATACTTGTAGAAGTTGAATAGTGAAATCTGATTAATTATTTATTTTTAAAGTAAATATAGAACTAAATGTTATACTGTGAATATTTCAAGCGTATACCTGCACTCGTTATTAAAATCACGCAAAAAAATACGTTGTCGTATGGGACGCCCCTTGAATATTTATTTTATTGTTTTTAGTGTCTGTTGTTATAGCGGACAGAAATATATCACCTGCGGAAATTTCATCAATCTGTTTAGCTGTCGCGGTTCATAAGAAACAGTCTGCAAAAAGACAGCCAGTCAGTCAGAAAGACAGACAGACAGACGGACGGACGGATAAATGGACTACAGATCGACGGACGGACAGACGGAAATCGAAGTTTTAGTAATAGGATTACGTTTTTACCCCTTGGGTAAAGTACCTTAATAAGACCCTTTTGTATTACATATCGAAATATAAGTGGACCTATATAAGAATATTAAAAATAATTCATAGATGAATTTGCCCAAGCTACTCTTCTATTATAATGTTAAAGAGCCAGATAATTTTATTATCCAATAAAAAGGTAGAAATGTCAATAGGTTTTTCTTTGGTTGAAATACCCAATGGAGAAGTATTATGACACTTAACTTCATTTACTTTATTAATGGTATTCAAGGTTAACCTTTTCAAAGTTTGTGTTCCAACATAAAAAGGTGGCTTTTAATAATGTATCATAATGAAATAGTGGATTTCGACAATTATCTGAGATGTTTAGTGGATTGCATTATATTTTCAAATAGTATGTACATTTATTATGTACCACAGGCCACGCACGATGTTCTTCCAGGACAAGCTCCGAAACTAATTATCAGATTTTTATTAATGTCCCATGTTGTTCCATCTTATGAGATAGGGTAGTTTTTTTTCTATTTGAAAAACATCAGTTTTCATCTTCCAAGCACTAAAGCGTTTTGTGCGACATACATTTTTATTCTCGAGATGTGGCATTTTTCGTCCGCAATCTGGCTACACTAATTTCGAGAAGATTTCTGATAAAAAAATATCCGTATCCTATTTGTCTACGGCAACCTCATCTATGAAAGATAGAATACACACAAAATAACTTCCCTCTGCATCCAGTAGATGACAATACAATAGTGATATTTTCCTTTCTATGAATATGTTAAAATAACGCTACGATAATGTTTTTCAAGGCTATGTATAATATTGAACTGATTTTTTTTCAAGTAAGCCTTAGGATAGGTTTTCATTTTAAAAATATATAAATTTTTATTTTACTGCAACGAGAAGTCAGATAGTATTTTTTAAATTGAATATATTAAAAATGTGAAATTTTGTATGTTTTGATGTTTGAACATCACAAAAACTTCGATAGTAATGTTATAAATATAAAAACCATAAAAAAAGATGTTCGATGTAAGATATTTATGGGTACAATGTTAATATTAATAATGGTTTTATGGTTGTCTTTAATTTTATATAGATACAAAAAAAAAATCTTGGAATTGAATTTTATATAGCTGTTGTTTTACTATTTTTATTTAAATGTAGAAAATATTTAGTTTGAAAGGTCAACTATTTTACATACTTGAAGGATGATTTTGTAAAATGATAAAATGGAAAAGCTGATTTTAAATCCGTAAACTTGAGAAACTATGTATTTCGAATAAAAAAAATGTCCCCCTATCACTCTTTTCTGAATATTTTTATTATGACAAAAAGTGACCTAATTCCTTTCTAATGCAAATTATCTTAAAGAATTTAATTAATAGCAGATTAGCATCGAAAAATGAAATATGACGGGATAAAAGATAAAATATCCTTATTTTATCTTTTACATTTCTAATATTAGTATTTAAGCATGGATCTATACATTGTAAAATGTATCTCAATTAAAGTCTCCATAATCAAAACAACCATACAAGTGTTCTATTACAAGGTTCTTAACTATTTATAATATACACTCGGCGTCACAAAAATCGCACCTTTTAAAAAAGCAACTTCAAAATAATTTTACTCAAACTTTGTGAATTGTAAGGATATGATTGTAGGATATCATTGGAAAGGTAATTCAATTGCCTATTAGAAAATAAAAAACATGTGTATGCATTTTAATTCTTTAATAACAAAAAACTTAAAACATGACAAAGTAACAAAAAATAAAATTAATAACATCATAAAAAATTACAAATAAGGCCTTAAAATCTAGTGTTTCCACCCCTTGCTGTGATGGTAGCTTCCAGCCGATCCTTCATGGAGCTCACGAGGGTCACCACTCTTGCTTGGGGTATGTTGTCCCATTCGTCTTTCACGGCATCCTGGAGCTCTTGTAGAGTGGTGGGAGCAGGATCTCGTGCTCGTACGTGCCTCTTTACATCGTCCCAGAGATGCTCGATCGGGTTCAGGTCTGGACTTCGTGCTGGCCACTGCATAACAGGGATCTCAACCTCTTCCAAATAGTCCCGCACAGCAAACGCAGTGTGGCAACGGGCGTTATCGTGCATTAATATGAACCCATCGCCAACAAAACCAGCATACGGAACCACATGGTCTTGTAAGATCTCCGTTATGTACCGCCGAGCATTCAGCGACCCTTGCCCGCGACCACCACCAGTCCGAGAGACGCACACAAGCTCCGTTTTCCCTTCGACGGATATGCCACCCCAGAACATACAGGAACCACCTCGGTATTCGACGGATTCCTCTATGCAAGCCTGGGCAAATCGCTCTCCTCGTCTTCGGTATACTCTTCTGCGTCTGTCGTTGCAGAAAAGACATACTCGTGTCTCATCGGTGAAGAGAACGGCTTTCCACTGTTCACTCGTCCAGTTGACATGCTCCTGGGCAAATCGTAACCGCTCTCTTCGATGCTGCTTGGTCAATTTTGGGCCCCTAGCAGGTCTGTGAGCTCTCAATTCCTTTTCTTTCAGTCTTCTTCTAATCTTAGAAACACTTACAGATGTTCTGCAAGCTGATCGGAGCTCTTGTTGCAACTCAACAGCATTGCTGAAGCGGTGCCGCAAGGATGTGGAAACAACGAAGCGGTCGTCTCTTTCCGACGTGCAGCGTTTTCTTCCGAATCCACGTCTTCGAGTATAGCCACCAGTCTCAAGGAACCGTTGGTATATTCGTCGAACTGAGAATCGGCTAAGGTTCAACTGTCGAGCAACGTCAACCTGTCGCAGTCCTGATTGCAATAGCGCAATGATTTGAACGGCTTTATCAGGGGTTGTATCCATCTTCAGGTACTGTTCTCTTGCGTATGTTGTTCCGGTGTGTTCACTCTGAAGTCTGAGTAGCGACTGACCCATTTTTTACCTTTACATGAGCTTTTATACCCTTATAAGGTAGCACAAGTAGTGCTCCTTAAGTGAGCATTTTTTTAAACATTTTTTTGATTGGTCCCTGGTTAGAAATGGTAAGTGTTTTTTTAATGATACAGGTAATTAATATAAAGGTATTAAAGTGCGCTTTAGAATGATATATTTTTTTCATACGTAGTACTTATGTGCTAGATTCTAGGAGCGATTTACTGAAAAAAACATAGAGGTGCGATTTTTGTGACGCCGAGTTTAGTAGGCGTTAAATATGTCGAACCCTTCAAGTCGTTAAATAGAACCTTTTATACGAACAACAACTTTAGCTCCTTAAAATAGTCTTTGTCTAGAGCAAATCTTATATACAGTAATGAAATATTTTCATTTATTACTTTACTTAAGACTTTTGTTTTAAATAAAGTTATCTTCATCATTATATTTTTTAATACTAATACATTCTTCAGAAAAAAAATAATTTCTTCAAGGATTTATTTTTCTGGCTCATCAATACATACGTACATATCAATTACATGCTCGGGTGGAATCTTTGATGTTTCTTTTTATTAACTTATAACTGAGTAATGAATTAAATTTTTAGGAAGCCTAAGAAGTGCAATGTATATATGTGTATAGTGTAACTACTACATTTTGTTAAACCTAAAGCCATTCACTTCGTCGTTCTGACTTTTAGTTGCATACTTGGACCGTAACTCGGGGCCTGTTTGTAGGTTAGATCTTCCTGCCGATACATATAAGCCAGCTATGTAAAAACAGTATATGAGACCAAAAAAAATAATATGCTTTAATATGTCCGGGGATGTTCTTATACTTGAGAATTCTATGCGCTGCAGTTATAATCGAGAACATAATTATAATAACTGTCTTCTTAGCAACAATTTGTTGTAAATTGATAAATTATTATAATCTATAAAGTATTACTAGATATAGAAATATTAGCAGTAAATATTTATAAATCTAAATTATGCAATTATAACTGGTGAATATTATGTTACTGATGAAAGAATTACTACTGTAAATTACTTTAAATTTGATACTATTATTTCAGTTTCGCAAATGAGGTACTTTAAATAGAAAATTGAGTATGTATATAATATGTAGATGAACTTACCCCCCTTGGTTGTATTAAAAAAATTGGTTTAAAATAATATAAATAGCCACTTATTCTAATAGCAATATGACATAATACTATTAGAATAATATTATACATAGAAGGTATTTAAATCCTAGAAATAATATATATTATATTGCTTAAAATAATATGATAAATTATACCAGCGTCTGGTTGGCTAGTTGAAAATGTATGAGAATATTAATCTATCTTATTTATCTGTTCGACGGTGAAATTTAAAAATGTGTCCTGTAGTATTTATTTATTTTTTTATAGTAGGGTTCTGTACTGACTTCGATATTAATTAGCATATGCTTTACATATTCGGTTTTACTCATTGCTTAAAATAGTTATAAAAAATATTTGTTTTGCTCTTTGGTTTGTTTACTTGAATATATTTCAATATGCTATAAATTCTTGGTTGTTTAACGACTACAAGATTTTTGTTAAGTTTTATAAGTAAACAAACTAATTAATTCTTACTAAACAAATGTACTAATTATTTAGACCAACAAGTTAAAACCTTTCGATTTTAAAGGTAATTGATTTAGATTGCACAATTCTGATTGCGGTATTTAAAGATTTACTCACTTAGACTATGTCGTGGGATTTAAATATAATGCACTTACTACCTACTTCATTGATCAAATAGAATTTTTTATAGTATATTTTTACTAAAATAAAATTGTTCCTATTAGCCCATCCATTTCCGTAAAATGCGTCACTTCTAGAACTCATATCATAGAGGTTGCTGGCGATGCGTTAAATTTCCATTTTGAGACTTGAGAAGAAGAAAGCACCCCTCTTGTCACGTTAGAATAACGTATGTAATTGAGCAATTAATGTTTACTGAAAACACAGCTGATAATACTTCTATAGCATCTTATATCTTCTATATCTGCTGATTATCAACAAAGTTATTTATCTGAGTCAAGTGAAGTGGAAAATGATTACCTAACAATCGTATCATTTAATAAAACCTTTAAACACGAAAATATAGGTTTAAATTATTTATTTTTCTCAGTAACACTAATACCACTATATGAACTTCGACGCCGATAATTTGAATGGCGTTTCAAATGACGTCACATTTCCTTTCGACCAATGCAAATGGTGGCGCGTTTTGGAAGTTTGAATTTCGCACCCATAATTTATACTTTTCACAAATTATTTTATGGCCTTAAATGATTAGTAAATAAAAAAAAAATATTATATAAGTATTCGAAAAAAAAGTATTTGAGACCATTCTAAATTTTATGCATATTCCCTATTCCTTCAATAATTAATCGAAAGGAACTTTGTTCCATCCGGGTGTCCCTTGTTTATTAATCAATCTCATTGCCATTTAATAACGTACGACGAAGCTTCTAGAATTTTTAAACTGTCCGTTGCGCGATATATGAAGTGTTTATGTGGTGAAGTTCATCAGAGCTTTTATTTTGTAATTATTTATAGTACCTATATTACTAATTATCGTGCCGTAATGTAATTAAATTGACGTAATATATTAGTTAATAGGAATACATACAAACATTTATTTAACGCATTTGACAAGCTCTCCTGGGTCAGAACTTTAGACAAGAATCGATAAAAACTGGGGTTGACTGAGTTCTTTTATAACTACGTAAATAAAAAAATCTGTAATTGGGTAACGAAACCGCTATTCGGATTTATATCCGATGTTTATACATTCGTGCATAATGATGAATTTGTAATTGTATTGTTACCATCAACAAATATCCCCATATTTTATATTTTAAAACTCAACTGTATAACTATAAAACATTATTCATATTCAAAACATTTCTTTTTATAAATTAATTTTATTATAAATATAAATACCGCAACATTAACAGAATAGTATACAAATGTATACTAGTTTATTATTTAAACACTTATTTACAAAGATAACCAAAACTCAACAATATCTGATGTTTATCCAACATGTCTATCTTTCTCTAAAAATTTTTATACAATTTTCATGTTTGGTAATATTGTTTTTTTTTTGTCCGATCAAAATGATCTGGTACTAATGACCTTTAAATAAGCAACCTATGTGTGATTATTATTGTTGTGGCAGCTATAAACCGATTCAAATAAAGCTTATTGGCTCTAGCATTTGATAACAGTTTTATACGAGAGCCTAAAAAAATATTTAAGTCCTTACTTACGTTGTACATCAAGTGGCCTGATGTTAGATCAAGTAACACATACTTATTTTTTCAATTCAATATGTTTTATGTGTCCCTCGTTAACTAGATGGCTCTGAAATTTATTAGTATATATAAGAAAATAATGTTATTTTTATAACATGTGTTAGGTAACTTTAAGTATAATTTTCTTATAAACCAACTCAATTTCTCACATATAAAAAAATACAATACATTTCGAAATGCTCTAAAAATAACAATATTGTTCTTAACATTAAATATATTATATTAAAATTATATGTACATTCAAATATATACTGATGGATTGACACTTGAGTATAGTATTTTTTAATTCCCCGTTATCTATCTTATTTATCTAAGGGTTGTTAAATTCTTACGCACGATTTTCTGTAAATTCCCTTTCATTAGAAACATAATCCTCGGTGATTTATTTCACGTCAGATTACTTGGAAGGTATTATTTGAATTAATGAGCTATTGAAATTATTTGTTTTCGCAGCCAAAGCAAAATACAAATAAAATTTTAAGTCTTTAATTTTTTAATGGATAAGCATTATTTTTTTTATTTCGATGGATATTTTGAATATAATGTATTTATATGTGAATTTTAACCCCCGGCCCATAAAGTAAATAGTAATATAAGTTTAAAGAGCAGAAAAAAATATACAATTTTAAAAATATACCGTTAGAAAGACATCTATAAAAAGGATAAAAATAATTTAATTATGTACCTAAATGTTGTAGTTTTTGGGTCGGGGAACTGTTAAACAAAGGAAGAAGTCAAAATGCATGTAAGTTATCAAGGCATATAACGAAATAACAATATCAAATCGTATAGTCCAAGTTCTCATCCATTAGATTCGAAAACTTTGTAAAACAGATACCATCGCCAATGTATGTACAACGCTCCCCCGAAGAAACGACTTCAATAAGTACATAATAATATTATTTTATCCTTTTTAGATCTCTTTTTATATCGGAGGTCTTTTTTTAAATTATGAATTTTATTTTTCTACCCGTTTAATCTTCCAACATTTTCGTTTAATTTACATAGTGGAAAGAATTTGTAATAGAATAAAATGGATACGTAAAATTTCAAGGTTTTAACTTTTTTAATCTTCTAAAGTATAAAAAATGTTAATCGTAGCCATGACTGTCAAAAAATATTAAGGGGCTGGAGTTGAATTATATTTCTTTACGGTATTTAATGTAATTTAAAGTTACGTCAAGAATAAAAGTCTGTTAGAATTAGGATACTTTTTTATTTTCGTTCTAATAACTTTTAATGTGTCTGATTGAATTTCTGATAAAATTACATTTAAAAGAATGTTTTTAATTTATATTTAAAAAACTATGCTAATTATTATGATCGTTTATACTGTACTCGTTTATTAATAAAGGATTTATGTAAGTAAATCATTAATTTATTTTTTACAAAACTAATGTTTACGCAATGATGGAACTATTTATTGAAGTGATGATTTTTCACAATGAATATTAAACTATATAATGAAATGATATGTAATGAAAGAAAAAAAATAGTCATCTTTAACTTTAATTTTCGTTAATAATAAGTACTAGGTTGACAGCCATTCTGACTGTCAGTTGAGCACGGATTAAATCATTTAAAATTTTGTTGAAATTTTGAGCAACCGATTTTTTTTTTAATGCTAACTATTGAGGATAATACTGGTAACAAATAAAAAAATCCCGATGATAATCGCTTCAATAGTTTGAGGAGAAAAAGCATCAAAACTGACGAGGCTCTGCTAATTAATTTATTAATTAGCTTAGAAGGCAGTCACAATGTTGTTTTTCCATCACTCGGGATCAGTGCTTTGTACAGGATAAAACGTATCCTATACCCTTTTCTGTTCCTAGCAGAGTGTGGAGTTTTTTGTTAAATATTTAAGACATAAAAGCGTAACAAATTATAGTAAGGATTCCCTAAGTCAATATTATTCTATTTGTTTGAAATTTAACATGCTTAGACAAATCAGACGTCTATATTATGAGAAAAAATAAGATGCCATAAAATCCTCCTTACAAAGTTATGTATTGTAAAACAATATTTAATAACATAAATAAATGAAACACTATATAAATTACTGTTCTCACTCGTTCTAGGAATGTGATGAAAGGTAAAATCTGCCAAATGGTTTGACAACAAAGGTGTATAACCTAGTCTAATGTTATTAATTAAAGCGAAGCGATGTTATAAATATATATTTAAAATATTATTACTTTTTAAATACGCTACACTAAACATTTAATATATTATATCAAATAAAATTTCGCCATTGAATTCTTGTGTAACGAACTTATGAATATTCAGAGCTCATATAAAACATTTGAATACGTGTTAAGGCAGCAGAAAAAATAATCTCTGTTGAGATTGGAATTTTGGAACGAGGTGGTAGACCATAACATCCGGTCGCCGGCAAAGTTACCACCCATCGGGCAGAGTCGTGCCGCAAAACGACCTAGTCGTGTTCCGGCACGTTGCTCGATGAAGCCGTTTATGGGAAATGGGTCTGAACAGTTGCGGTGCGTTGGCGAATCGGTCTGACGTCGGGTTGGTGTTTGTTTTGTCGGGTGTCTAGTCGAGGAGGGTAGCGGGATCCGAAGCGACGGCTTTCCGCTGGCCGCCCGCAGATAGTTGGGGGCCCAATTAGTGGGATAGCCAACCACGAAAGGCTGCCCCGCCAGCTGTGAAAAATCCCAGGGTGGCTCCATCGTGCTGGTTGGCGACCAGACGAGGAGGCCCGATGGCGATCCCTGGGGGGGTTCGGGCGTCCCCGCAGTCTCCAGACTAGCCTCCCAGTGGCAAGACATCACCAATTTCGACGTCGGGTTCGATACGTACCGTCTCGTTCAACTGCCATTTCCCATCCCTATTCACTTTTATATTTATTTATTTTTTTTATGAAAAAGTTAAGAAAAAAGAACAAGTTTAAACAGCGGTTGCACTCCTCCTCATATAAAGTGCACCTTACTAATATCAGGGGTTTGCACTCAAATCTTTTAGCTGTCCACCACCACCTGGAAACAGAGCAGCCGCACTTGCTCTTTTTGACGGAGACGCAGATACAATGTCCTTTGAGCGCTGCATACTTGGATTATCCCGGTTACTCGTTAGAGCACAACTTTCGCTCACGGGCCGGAGTCAGTGTGTACGCGCGGAACGACCTCTGTGTTCAGCGTCTCCGTCACCTTGAAGACCCCACTTTTTCTTCCCTATGGGTTTTAGTGGACACAGGAAACGAAAAAATCCTGTATTCCTGTGTCTACCGTTCGCACAGCGGTGACCAGGAGACAACTCGTTTATTTGAGTATCTCAGTGAGGCTGCAGATATGGCTCTGTATCAGTACCCTTCGGCGCAGCTCGTCTTTCTGGGGGACTTTAATGCCTGTCATCAGGACTGGCTGTTCCCGTACCAGAAGACCGACCATGCTGGAAGAGAAGCGCGGAACTTTGCGTTGTCCTTGGACCTCTTTCAGCTGGTGAGGCAAGCGACAAGGGTACCAGATGTGGTAGGCCATACAGCCAATTGCCTGGACCTTCTGCTGACAACTGATCCGGACAGGTATCGTGTAGAGGTCACGTCCCCCTTGGGAACCTCCGATCACTGTCTGGTGAAATCTGTATTTACATATTCCCCACCAGCTTTCGAACCACATGGTGTTAGGCGAGTATGGAAATACAAGTCAGCAGATTGGGATGAGATGCGGCACTTTTTTGCGTCTTATCCTTGGCGGCAGGTCTGCTTCTCTTCTTTGGATCCGTCGAGTTGTGCGGATGCTATAACCGATGTGGTGCATCAGGCAATGGAGTTTTTTATTCCTTTTGCTGACGTACCCATCGGTGGCAAAGCTCGCCCATGGTTTAATGCCGAATGTCGTCATGCACATGACCGTAAACATTCGGCATACCTCATTTGGGCTGATGCTCGAAGCCGCAAAACTTCGGATGTAAGTATAAAGAAGAGAGCCTT
Source organism: Napeogenes sylphis (assembly GCA_959347405.1). NCBI lineage: Eukaryota > Metazoa > Arthropoda > Insecta > Lepidoptera > Nymphalidae > Napeogenes > Napeogenes sylphis. The sequence continues at coordinate 5,621,115 of OY365783.1, forward strand.
TAACCAAGCTGCCAAGTCCTACAAAAAGGCATTGCGGAAGGCTCGTCTTGATCGGATCGTTAAGAATGGCGAAAAGCTCTCTGTCAGACCAACTGGCAGTCGAGCTTTCTGGTCTCTTGCCAAAGCGATCGAGTCGAACTTCTGCCAACCCTCACTGCCTGCTCTGCTGAAGCCTGATGGATCCCTGGCCCACACAGCAACAGAGAAAGCGAATGTATTTGCTTCTCTGTTTGCTGAGAATTCGCATCTAGACACTGGCAATGCTTCTCCAGAACATCTTCCTCACTGCGGTATTTCGATGCCTGAAATCCGCATCACAAACAAAGAGGTATGGAGAACATTGTGTCGTTTAGATGTGAATAAAGCCAGTGGTCCTGATGGTATACCAGCCATTCTGCTCAAGACATGCGCAGGTGAGTTGTCTCCTGTATTGACACGTCTGTATCGCCTCTCTTTCAAGACTGGAAAAGTGCCGGAATCCTGGAAGCTTGCCAACGTGCAACCCGTGCCCAAAAAAGGCAGCCGTGCCGATCCTGCCAATTATAGGCCCATTTCAATCACCTCCATACTCTGCAAGATTTTGGAGCGTGTATTGAACTCGCGGCTTCTAGCGTACGTAGAAGGTAACGATCTCCTCAGTGACCGACAGTACGGATTTCGCCGAAATAGGTCCACTAGGGACCTTCTAGCGTACGCAACACACATTTTAGGCGAAGCCATCGAGAGGAACGGAGAAGCGGTCGCCGTCTCTCTGGACGTCTCGAAGGCTTTTGACAGGGTCTGGCATGTGAGCCTTTTAAGCAAGCTTTCAGCGTACGGTATATCTCCTGGTCTGATTGGCTGGATAACGGACTTTTTGAGCCAGAGATCTCTGCGTGTTGTTGTCGACGGGTGTTCTTCGGAACCCTTGACAATAAATGCCGGAGTACCTCAGGGGTCCGTTCTTTCTGCAACTCTTTTTCTGCTGCACATTAACGATCTGCTGAAGCCCGGTATCTATGGGTATGCAGACGACAGCACAGTTGTAGAAAGATATCTGCCAAGTTCTCGGGCTAGTAGAGATGAAGTACAGTCTGAAAGAGAAGCCATGGTGCAACGTTTGAATGACAAACTTCAGGCAGTCTCCGCATGGGGCAATGCCAATCTTGTCGAATTCAACGCCACCAAAACGCAGACGTGTTTGTTCACCGCCAAAAGGAGCCCCTTCACCTTGGCTCCTACTTTCCAGAATGTATCCTTGGAATACAGTGACTGGCTTCAGTTGTTAGGCTTAGAGATCTCCTCGAACCTCAACTTTGGTCGGTACATTGAGTCCAGAGCAAGAGCAGCTGCGGGAAAGCTTGCTGTACTTGCGAAGGTGCGACAGTACTTTACACCGGGACAGCTTCTTGTATTATACAAAGCACAGATCCGGTCGTGTGTAGAGTACTGTGGCCATATATTTGCTGGTGCCGCAAAGACTCATCTTGCGGTTCTGGACTCAATTGAGAGGCGAGCAAAGAGGCTTATTGGCGACCCTAAATTGGTTGACGCCAAACTCCACAGCCTTGAACACAGGCGTAGAATTGCTAGCCTCTCAGTATTCTATAGGATACATTTTGGTGAGTGTGCGCAAGAATTGCACGACCTAATTCCCCCATCCCCGTTCCTTTGCCGGACGTCCCGACGCACGGCGGGTATCCATCCCTACGTTGTGGACACTCCACCTGTCCGAACGAAGCGCTATGCTTCATCTTTTTTAGTGCGTACAGCGAAGGACTGGAACAATCTGCCTGCGTCGGTTTTTCCGGCAAAATATAATGTGGGTGTCTTCAAGAGGAGAGTGAATAGGCTGCTAGGTTAATGCGCTTTACCACCTAAGACTACATTTCACTTTCCATCAGGTGTAATGTAGTCAAGCATTAACCTAGTTTTGTATAAAAAAAAAAAAAAAAAAAAAGAGGTAGGTACCTACTGTTGTCAGCTCTTATGTATGTAGTAAATATGTAATGAGAAATGTTGCTTTAATACTAGCTGTTTGTACTCTTAACTTTTGTTGAATTGATATGGCTTTACATTTGCTTATTAGGTTTTCTGGTTGCTTGAAAAAGCTGTGCGTAGAAATTGTTAAGGTGTTGGCAATTAAAAAACTTTTATTGTAGCAATATTAAATTCACTGTTAAGCATGTACTAAATATATATTACAGGTATTTGTGATATATATTGCTTATTTTATAAATATGTAATGAACAATAGGTATATAACACAAATAATATCTTTATAAATTAGTATCCCGTTTGTTATCAATTTGATTTCAAATATAATGACAATCATTTAACTTCTATACTCTACTCATTTTTCCCAATAAAAATATCCATAAGCCTCTTTAATATCCTCACGAATGTAATGACTGAAATTAAACACAAATGCAGGGTGGGTCATGAAATCGTTAACCTTTAAGTCCAGTACGAACACAAGGCCTCAGTTCTTGGAAATTTAGTCACAATAGATTGCGTTCATGAGAACTCTACGTGTATTTTTACATTTATTATAACTATAATTGACCTATTGAAGAGTTGGGTTTTACTCTTCATTTGGCTGTGGCGACTAATGGAAATTATTCATGGAATGTTCATGTGATGAGTAGCCTATGTAAGTTTCCAACTCGGAAAATGCTGCGGGGCATAACACATTATCTAATTTTATTCAGTAAATGCCAGAATCGGAACGAGTAAGAAACTTACTAAACTTGTATAACAAGAAAAGTTATCAAAATGAAAATCAGTTGCATTATAAAAACCAGCTTATAAATAAGAAACAAACCAACTGAAAGATGCGATATGACATGAACTATGGAGTGGAAATCAAATTTGAAAGTTTCTGCTACATTCCATACAACTTTAAACAGGTGTCTTCTTCTTCTGCCTATTTATTTTATAATTAAAATTATAATTATAGTAACGTTGCACTTAATAAATAAATAATATTTATATAAAAATTGTTGCTAATATATTTGTAGGCGATAGCACATACTAACCGGCTCATTTGTCCATACGATTACGCTATAGGTACGCACTACCACGACGGCATAGCTGTGAGGAGTCAACGTGGCAATCACAGCGATTCTGTTCTCTTTATCACCCCATTCCATTTTAGTATCGCAAAATTTTGTACAATGTATTGGCGCCAAAATGAGAAAACACAATGAACAATCGTATAAAAATGACAGGTTCCAAATTCAAATGTATTCTTTTTTATAATTGTAACAGTATTTATGGCCAATATAATGGCCAAAGCATAAAAGAAGATTGTAAAAAAATAACACTAATATATTTAATAGGTAATTGTGTAAAATTCAATTCAAATTAAAGAAAACTCACAATAAAAGACGCAAAAATTTGGTTGTGGAATTAAATTTCTATAAAAATAAAAGGTTTCTTTTAATCTTTACGCTTTATTGTGTCACTGATATGTTTAAGAAACATCTGTTGTTATTATTAGATTTAAAAGAATAATTGCAAAGAATAAATTGTACAAGAGCGCGTAACCTTAGTAACACGTTTTTCCCTTGAGATATCATTGTTCCAGAAAGTATATAAATAGTTCTGAACATAATTGAATTTAATAGTTCTTCATTGGACTTCGCTCATTTCTCGATTAAAAACATATAATTTAAACTGTAAAAAATATTTTCTTTAACAATCATAATATGAATACAAATTTGAATATATTTTCTACTTGTTTCTACTTTTTTATAAACGAAGATACATATTGGATATAATTTTCCTTTTAATCGGTTATAATAATCCCATCAAAACATAAATGTGAAATAAGAACTATGATGTGATTTTATAATGTATGCCTAGATGGTTTATTTCATCGACAAAAGAAATGAGATACTCATTGGGTGCCAATAATAATTGAATCATTATTAACATTGTATTTCTTCATAATGGACATTTGAAGTGCAAAAGTGATTAAATAGGAATATATCAGAGTTTTAGAACTAACGATATTTTACGCGGTTATGTCTTTTATGAGTTAGAAGTATTACAAAAATAAAAAATAGGTTTAAGGACTTTAAGTGTTTCTATCTACTGATGATATAAAAAGATTTTTTTTCGGTTAAAGATTTAAATACATATTTAATTAATTAATTATTATTACAATAAATACTAATAAATGTCTTTTATATTTATAATTATATATAACAATAATTTTATTGTGAATTTACAAAGATTTAAGAATCTTGATAGTTTAATATAGTTATCACATTAATCACTGATAACCTAAATTGATATTAATACTATGTACCTACAATATAACTTATGAAAGGCCTCAATATGTTCAGCAAAGTTCCAAAACGTGACTTTGAAACTGTAATCTATTAGAGAATTCCGAATTCCGAAAACTTTTAAATTTGACATCACATCATAAAAAAATGTGAACCAAATGAGAAAAGTAAAAATATAAATTTATAAGAACGAAATCCTTCCTAATATAAAGATAATTTTTCAAAGACTTTTCTTTAAGATTATTTGCGGTTTTTATTTGAAAAGTTCAAGCAAATAACGTAATTTTTTTTAAATTGTTGATTTAAATTGTCTGTAATTGTTGATTATGGGTAATTTTGAATCATTGCTAATTTCAATAAAAACATATTTCAATATAACATGAGTCTATTGGTCTAATAACCCTGATAAGTGGATACAATCCTACATTTGACATTTTTTTGTGTAATCCACAGATTGTTGTTGCAGAGTCTGGGTGTACTTTGTTTCCGTTATTTATGTTTCTGAATCCTCCCACGATATAGGGATAGTTAATTTTCCAATGCGGAGGCTGATTTATTATTTTATAATAACGATACTTATTATTACCTACCGTTTCATTAGCTATTTTTTAAGATAGATAGATATTATGGTTTTCGTTCAAATCCATAATACTTATTTATCTTCAAAAAATGCATAGATGTACACTAAAAACCGAATAGATTAACGGAGTATTATGTGTTTAGCTGTTTTTTAGTACTCACATAATAAAACTTTATAGTTATGTACCTATCAAAGAGTTGTTACATTTTATTTTCGTAGAAACAAAGATTAACTGAATTAAAACTATACCCCTATTGGATCTATATCCAATAGGGGTATAGTTTTAATTCAGTTAATTTGACTTCAGTTAATCTATGTTTGAAAATATCTATAAATAGTCATGTTAAGCTTATTTACCGTATCGCTCTCGTATATAGCGATACGGTAGCTCAATTGGTAGAGCGACGGGACGGCTTTCGCAGAGGCCGCGGGTTCAAACCCCTTCCCGTATCGTTTTATTTTTCATTCTATATTTATATAAATTTATACCCAATAGTGTTATTATAAAAATATATTTAAAAAAATAAAAAAATGTATATTATTGAAAATCGTAATGCGTATTTAAAAATATATATCATTTAAAATCGTATATATGGGCAATCTTACAGTATTTTGTAATTAAAAAATAAGTGTAATAAAATATTTACAATCTTAATTTTCATTACCAAAGAATGGCTGGGGATATAAGTTGTGAAACTTTGGTCAAAAAGTAAACTTGGGACACATAGACCTAATGAGTACCTGACACCAGAGTACACTATTACGTCACGTGTCCTACTACAGAGCACGACGATGTCAAAACATTGTGGGCTTTATGACATTATTATGACGTAAATGTGAAACTTTAGTGTTAATTTTTTCATAGCTCTTTGTTCGTGTGGTAGAGAAGGGTGATTAAATATCACTCGTAAGAGCAATGTAATTAATGCAAATGTAATATTTAAAAATGAGATACAAACTTAAGATCAAGTTTAATAAATTATCACAGGGTTTATGTAAACAGCCCAACAAAATTATTATTAAAATTTATTTCAACTCCACATTTAAAATAATAATAATAATAATAATATCAGGTCAAATTACACACATTGATCTAACCCCTAAGTAAGCAAATTATTTGCTTGTGTTAAGGGTGTTAGACAACGATACAAATACATAGAAATACACATATAAATACTGAGAATATATATAATAAACGCCCAAACCCAGAAACACAGACATCTATGCTCATCACATAAATGCCTGTCTCCGCCGGTAATCGTACCCGAACTCCATTGCGCCGTGACACGTTAGGCGTCTGCGCTAACCACTCGACCAACGGGGCGGTCATTAAATTAAAATAATTGATTTATCAAGCAATTTATTATACATATTTATTTTTTTTTTTTTATTTTTTAAACGAAAACTGAACTTTTACTTTATATTAGCTGAAAGTTATTCAACTACATTTTATTTCTTGAACATTCCAAATAAGGTAGGAACCTTATTTGGAATTAGGAAATTCCTATAGTTATTTCTCAAATGAAATCGATGTAACTTAGGTAATTAAGGAAGTGTTATTTAATTACTTTTCAAAACTAAGGAGACAAAATATTTTATAATATTGCTGCTATTTTTTTATGAAAATTACTCGTACTCTCAGTTCTGTATTTTTCTGAAATTCTAGGTCAAATGTTTATTTGGACAAAATTCTATATTACTCTTTACGTCCATCCGAAGCGCTTCATAAATCTCAATACAAAACCTAATCCTGGTAATTGTTATTACAACTATTAATATTTAATAACAAATATTCTTACAACTTTTGAATAAATACAATTTTTATCTGCTTTTCTAAGTTTAATTAGATCATTCTTTTAACTTCCCAAATAAAAGTTTTGTCAACATATTAATATATAACAGAAATTAATAAAATTGAGAAGAAACTAAAAAAATAAAAAATAGTGATTAAAATCTAGCAAATGAACGGAAATTTATAGTGTGGTTTACACCGGTATTTGTCTATTCTTTAGACACATTTCTATGCATAAAATACGGGCTCATTTAAATATATATAAGTATATATCTTCTAATCAAAATACACACTACATGAATTTGATATCGTATATTGAAATAAAAATAAGAAGTCTACTTTCATGTGTTTCATAAATTAGTATTTACATTTATTCCAGTAATGAATGTTATAATGTATGTTTGTGTGATTCCAATTGTAATAAAAAATATAAAGACATAAGATATATGTATAAAGTATTTTGATCACAATAGATACCAAAATAAAAAAGGTTTTGTTTCGATACATTTTTTTATATATTCTTATTGATTTTTACATTTGTTATACCTATAAATTTGTCCGATTTAAACAATCATAAACTGCTTTGATGTGTACCTACCTATAGCAACTCTAAGACGTAATCTCGGTTACTGCTACTCTAGCACTCAGTGTCGTGTGTAAACGACAGTGATAACTGACACCTTCCGTCGTAATTTCTGGTTGCCAGTGATACTTCTTCGTTTACCTACTGGTTTAACAACGTCATATTTTTTATTGAATAATATAAAATATAACTTATGTATGCCTCGAAAATAAAAATAGCAAAAATATTTTTTTCTGAGACTTATTCTAGGTCTGGAAATTTTAGCTTTTTTTTTAACAAAAACAATTAATTCATGGCTATTTTATTTGAAAGGAAATTCTTTTTTTACTATGAAAAAACAGTTTTGTCAAATTGAAATTCGTCTACTTACAAGATGCTCAACAATTATTAAATTATAAATTATTATTAAACAAAAATATCAGTTACTTTTATATCAAATCCAAAACTGCGTGTTATAAAGTTAGCACTACTATGTAATAATACAGAGTTCTACGGATCTATAAACAAATTAACAATATTATTATTCAGTGATAAAATACTTTTACACATTTGTTTGTTCATACAAATACATTTGTCTAGCCTTATATTACATTTCAAACCGTATTCAAATTTTAATTATAACAGTTGTTTTTAGTTCGTAATTATAATTAAAAAATACATTTTATGATATTTTTAGTTATAACGAAACCCAAATTTCATTTAACTACATAAACTTCACGTGTATTATTAAAATTATTATTCTTACTACGAAATACAGTTATTTTCATGTATAATTATTTTATTGGTATATGTATGTACTTCTAATGTACTTTTAATTATTAAAACTTTATGCCCCGTAAAGTACAGTAAATACAAAAACATATGAGACTCGAAAAGTCGAGAAATTATTATTAAAAATGTGAAAATACCAGTTATTGAATTTTAATCTTTACTCTATTGTATATTCAACTAATAACTTATGGTTGCCAGGAAAGCGTAGGCTGAGAAAAGATCATCGGTAAAGATATTAGTATTATGTAGAAAGGTACATTTTCAAACGAACGTAATGTCTAGGAACTCCCAAAGGATTCTTTTATTTTATTTGTGTTTGTAAACAATAGTTTTGAAATTGTTTTATAATAACACTACGTGTAACAAAAGTATAATAATACTACGTGATTACTTACTGAAAAATTATTGTTTTATCTAAACTTTTTGTATTAAAAGTTATAACTCTATGCTAATTTATTCTCTAGTTTTTTTTTCAATAATCAGCTAGACATTTTAATAATCTCTAAAAAGCTGTAATGACGTAGGAGTGATATCAATATAACTTTGAAGTCGCTGGCAACAGTCACTCATTCATAAAATTGAATTCAAAATTTTTTAACGATTTACAATCCTAACCAACATTTAATATTTTAATCATTAATATTTCTGAAAGCTTACATTTTAGTTGTAATAAAAACGTAAATTCTAAAGATTCACTAGAATATTTGGAATAAATATAATTCATCCGCTTTAAATTTGTTTCCTAAATATATAATAAGTTAAAAAAAACTTTATACACATTAGCCTGAGATAGCTAAGCGATAGCTAAGAGATAGCTCTTGATTGATTGATTGATCATATAATTAATAACAATGCAATGAGAGACGCAAATAATTTTATTAATGAATCCTTATTTTATTCTATGTTTGAAAATATCTATAAACATGTATGGCCATGTTAAGCTTATTTAAATTTTTGGGACGGTTTCAAATCGCGGTTTCAAATCCCTGCCCGTATCATGTTTATTTTTCATTCTTTATTTAAATTTTATTTGAAGTCACCTAAATAATTGTTTGGACATATCTATAAACATATAGTATAAGCATAGCCATGTTAAGCTTATTTAAATTTATATAAATCCACCGAATCGACGATGACATATAGAATGCTTATTTCACCGAGGCGGACAGCGATACGGTAGCTCAATTAGTAGAGCGGCGGGACGGTTTTCCAGAGGTCCCGGGTTCGAATCCCTGCCCGTATCGGTTTATTCTTTATTCTATATTTATATGCACCTAAATAATTGATAAATCATACGATTATTTATTTTAATAAATCATACGGACTGGTTTAGTTTACATTGCGCGTTACGTTAGCGTCAAAGTATTACATATCATTTCATTATAATCCCTTTATACGCTTTCCCATTAATAAATGATCTTACAGAGCACAGTATGAAATATAATATTGCATAGAATAGCAAAAGTTTAGCTAGTCAGTGTGTTCTTTCGTTATTTTGCAATACTTTTTTCTTCTTATTTGTAGAATACTATAATCTAATTGGGGTACCTTCCAAAATTAATATTTAATATAATTGTTACAAAAAAAAAAAACAATTATAAGATTTAAAAATAAATAGAAACTTTACAAATAATATTATATTTCAATAATATTTTTGAACGTTTTAAAAAAACAATTAAAATATTTAAAACTTAATCCTATTAAATCCAACAAAACTAGGTTAAAGTACAGTAATATATTACATTATAATAAAATGAATATAGTTGCGATATCTATTATAGAAATAAAATCAACTACGGCACTCATTCTAAGAAAGTAAATTAAATATTTCACAAACCCACGATACAAAAAGACCTCTAAAAATAATAAAAATAATATTATTGTGTACTTATTGAATTCGTTGCGTCGGGGGACCGTTGTACGTACGTTGACGATGGTGTCTATTTTACGAAGTTAATCATTGAGGACTTATACTATACGATTCAATATCGTAATTTCTTTATCTGCCATGGTAACTTCCAGGAGTATTTTAATTTCTTCCTTTATTTAAAGGTTATAATCATCATCATCATCATCACTATTATTATAAAGAAAAAGGATTTGATCATTTGTTTGTTTGAATTGAACAGGCTCCAAAACTACTGGACCAATTTAAAAAATGTTTTACCTTTAGAATCCGACATTATCCCTCTGATGATCATTGGTTATATTTAATACGAGAAAAAATAAGGATCCGCGTGAAAATTTCGACAATGTAATAAATTATAAATGTATTATGTAACATGATTCAAGACTAATTTATATGGATAAGCGAATGTTAATAAATATAAACATTTAGAGCTAAAATGATTTACAATCACTAATAACACTATGATAAAGGGATTTATATATAAGCCATATATAAATATATTTTTACAGTCTACGTGGATGCAGTCACGGACAACAGCTATCCGTAATAAAGTACTTTACACTTACTCAGGAAGTGTAAAAACGTTTTTGCCTACATAACAAGGATTTTTTTCCTATAAAGCGCGGGCGAAGCCGCTGGGGAACAGCTAGTTATTACATAAACCAAACAAACCGAACCTTTCACCAAACAAACCTTAATATCTTGGAGACGACTGTTTCTATTTCTACCAATCATAGCTAAGAACCATCTCGACAAACATAGCTTTTGTATAAAAAAACCGCATTCAAATCCGTCCACGCGCCGCTACATTGCCAGAGACAGACACACAGATACACAAATCGACAGGTCAAACTTATAACACCCCTATTTTTAGTCGGGGGTTAAAAACAATGGTTACCGTTACCTCCACGAATAAAGCTATATTAATATTTAAAATGACGATTAAAGTTGTATTCTTTACCCACTTGCTTATTATCAAAGATGTTTTTGTATTTTCATTTCATGTAATTTGAAAAAATATATTTAAATAATAAATCACATCAAGGTTTTTTTTCATTAACAACAACAATTGGTTCTTATAAACATTACATAAGTGTTGATATAATCGTTGTATCATCATACTCTATAAAAAAGGCAGCATTCTCTATAATATTCAACATTTAAAGAACATCTAATAAATATAAATATTCTATATAATATATTTTTACAGTCTACGAAGACGAATACACGGGCAACAGCTAGTAAATAATAAATCTATGACCATTACTCTTTATTATATCAGCTATCTGCAAGTCGAAGTCCTGTCAAAATCGGTTCAACCGTTTCAGAGATTAGCGTGTATAATCCGACAAACAGACAGACCGACAAACATTTTTAAAAATGTTAATTTGATATAAGTACCGTGTAAACATCCATATTATTATCAGTCACTCCAATTTTATTTATATGTAAACCTTTTAATGGCTAGCGATTATTTAAATAAATGTACGTTTGTTGTTAATAATTAATAGGTTGATATGTTTATTTTTAATGAAAATGAAATTGTCTATAGCGGTTTAGAGTTTACCACAGGGCAGCAAATCGCTAAACGGGTTTGCGAAGTTTATATAAACAAAAAATATATTTATATTTACTTGACTCAGAATATCTAAACAAAACTAAAGTAAAAATTATATATATTTTAATATAAATATCATCGTTGTTTGTATTTTTTTTTGCCAAATATTATTAAGGTATATAATAAGCAAAAAATATTTCTCTACTAAATGTCTTACTAATGTAAATATATTTAGTTAAGTTAGTTAGATTAGTTAGTATAATAGTCCAAAAGATGCATTGTTTGCAAAATATTTTAAGACGGCTTAGTAAGATTTATATAGGCATATATTATAATATCTATCCAACATTTTGGTGTTTTAAATACTTCATAAGTTTAAAAATACAAAAAACTAACAGTTCATTAAACTAAATGAAAAGCTTAGAACTCATAAAAAATAATGTTAATAGCCATCTTTTAACAAGATTTTTCTCTTAATTAACAGTTGCTTTGAATTACTTTCGGTCCCATTATTTTTCTTAAGTAGGTTTTAATTGAATAAAGTTTTATTTTCATAGCCTCTCACAAAAATATAATTGTAAAAAACAATATGTAAATTAAAAGATTTGGTAATTCAAATAAATACTGAATTACAAGAATATGAAATTACTGTTGCTGGATTAAAAATCTTGGAATTTCAACTGAAAACTTTTAAGATGGTAGACTTAGCTGTAGACTGTGTTATTAGATTGTTTGTGTGCTGGCTGTAGTAATAGTAGCTATCATCAGCCACCAGCATTCACAAAATGTCACAAATTTAAAAATAAAGTTTCCTCTTATTATACTTGAAAAGGAGCAAAAAATATTCCATTGTTTTGAATTGACAAAAAGGACCGGTTATAAGAATACTCAACGAATATAAACATTACATTTTATTAAGTTTATTTTGATTCCGAAGACGTAAATAGCTTATTATTTTCCGAGCTTGGGGCATTTTCTTCGAAACGACTTTGCACTTAAAGGGTTTCATGAACTTCTAAATTTATGAAAATTATTTTCCATTACACTTCTAGTTTTCTTTTTGTTATTGCGGATGTTATATTATATTTGGTTGATTATTGTTTTATTCATTGCAAATTAATATATACTGATTGTTGTGAATTTTATAAATATTGTCTTATTCTACTCCTTCTTCCTTTGTCATGGATTTGTATAAAGTAGGGACTGGTTATATTCTCTTGACTTCTCAGAGTGAAATTGATAAACTGTCTTAAGAAACATTTTTATAATAGTTAGGTTTTGTTTTTCTATAAAGCTTTTTTGGTTTAAAAATGTTTATTTAAAACAGAAAAGAAACCAGCAATTAGGTAATTATATAATAGTTTTACACATTATCTTTGTTGTTAATGAAATGAAAATAAAATCATATTTATACTTGTATGTAAGTAGCCCATTGCGTCTTATGATCCTTTCACGCGAGCAAAGCCATCGTCGCCTCCTAGCGACGATTACAGTATAGTTTTTATATTTTAACTATCCTTAGTTAAAATATAAAAACTATACTGTAGTAAAAATAGTTTGATGTGCATAAAACAGTTATGGGAACATTTTATTTAAAACAATTATTTTTTGACATTATAGGGTTCAATTTAATGAAATATTTTTTTTTATTTTATTTAATAAATTAGATTAACTTCTCTATTTTTTTGCACACAAAATGATTACAATAAGAAATTACAATAAGTGATGTTGATACAGTAAGAATTTTTGTGTGAAGAAATCATGGGACAGTGCAAACTCACTACAACAAAAATGAGAAATTGTACCTAAAAAGTCACAATATAATTAAAAACGATAGAAAAGATAAGTAATTTTACAAATTTATTATATATACATACATAAATTATTACATACTTAGTCTTGCCATAAATATTGTAACAATGATTTTTTTTTATTGCAAAATAACATTTATTACTTTTACAGTGTGTTAGTTTAATACACAAATATAAAACAATTAAAAATATAAAAGCTTATTCGAAGTGGTGTCCATTGGGTGCAATACAGTCCTTTAAATGTTGAGGCCAGTTATCAATAGAAGTACGCGCTCTTTCCATGGGGTAATTCTTCACTGCCAATCGTATGAATTGTTTTAGGGACTCCATATTTTCATGGCCTTTAGAGCAAACTGTGCTCTCTAAAACTGACCATAAATTATGATTTATGGTCAGTTTTGGATTATGATCCAGCGGATTAAGATCGGGACTAGACGACGGCCAGTCTTCATCTCTGATGAGGTCCGACACGTTTGCTTCCAACCAAGACTGCGTGGACCGAGCTTTATGACCCAGCGCCGAGTCTTGCTGGAAGGACCATTCTTAGTTTTTAAACATGGTGTTATTAAATGGCTATTATTTAATTTATTAATTTATTTTACAGTACAAATAAATTAAAGTGAATTATCAACTAAATAAACGGTTAAATGGTAAATAATATGAAGAATAATAAACTTTAAAATAACTAAGTAATTGAAATAAACAATAATTTAATACCAGGCCAGGCTACCAGACCGGCAATAATCAGCATATTGAATTATTTTTCCCTTTAATAACGTAAAATATTTATTGCCTTAAGTGACTTACAAAAACGATATATTTCTATATACGATATTCATTTTTAGTTGTTTTTAGGTTAATAAAGTCGGTTTATTACTTAAAGGTTGTATTAAACGACTTGAAGACTTACAATATACTTACGCGAACTGTAAAATTACATTTCTGTAACGACGAACGTAAACTCAATGCTAATTCATTACATTTACTTAAAACCTTGTCATAGCGCACACCCATACTGTTAGTACATGAGCAATTCTGTATAGGTATAACTTCAGATATCTTCTAGATGGTTCTAGAGTTTCACGGTATTGCATAGCATTTACAAACAATCTTAAAACTTATAGTCAGCAACGGCAAATTTTAAAAACTGACAAGATTTCAAAATAATAACTAAGAGACCGGTAACCGTTCTCTTTTTGTATCTAAATGCGAACAAACATGATTGTGATTATCTTGCTCATAGGATTTAATCTTCGCACTAACTCTAAATGAGATGAAGACATTCGTCCAATTTTGTGTATGTGTTTTTATAAATTATAACTTGATCAAATATTGACTAAGTTAAATTTATTATTGGTTGTTACGTACGTAAAACTTATATATATTTTTGCTTGGTCAAGTTGAGATACTATAAACATCTGACGATTCAAACAAATATAAATAAATAATATATAAATTACTAATTACGATTAAAAATATTGTTTTTAATCGTAATTAAAAAATGCAGTTCCATCAAGAATTAACAACATATTCTATAAACTAGCTTTTGCCCGCGGCTTCGCACGCTTTAAATTCGTAGTAAAACAATTCCCACTTCCCTTTTTTTGTATTGGCTTCTATATGACTTAATTGTAATTCTTACCAAAATTCGAAAATATTCATTTAAATTACATACTTCAAGGGGCTGTATTGTACCATATTAAATGTAAAAAGTATTTAAGTTACTTAATTTGATAAGGATTAAAGCTGTATTTCTTAAAATCGCTTCGTAAAGTAGCTATTATTTTTCGTAGAAAGTAAAGGATAAAAATTTTCTATTGTGGGTTATCCCTAAGAGATAAACATATACCATCGCTGATTTTCTTATAGAACTTTTTAAGGTAAAAAAATAATTAGTATATTATTTTGATCTATTTTGTGGAGTTCAACCAGAGTTTGCATTGTAAGCGCAAACAAAAGTGTTTGTTTACGACTTCACATTAGAAATCTTGAAATTATCGGTGGTTTTCTGATATACTAAGCATGTTATAATACATATAAACCTTTCTCTTGCTCACTCTATCTATTAAAAAAAAAACTGCATCAAAATCCTCTGCGTAGCTTTAAAGATACATACATACAGAATAGGGACAGACGCGAAAAGCGACTTAGCTTTAATATGTAACTTGCTGTGCGTGCGACTTCGTACGCGTAGTTTTCGATTTTGATAAAAAGTGCCCCTTGTAGGTACTTACTAATGTATGTAAAAACTATAAACCTTCAAACTGGTAAAAAGCAATAGTACGACTATAAGAGATTATTAACTTCTTTATTTGTTAACCGATTGTTAAAAAAAAAATCAAAGTATAAAGTGAATCCCCTGACTATATATTCCCGAAAACTGCATCCAAATCGACTAATCCGTTTCTGAGATTAGCCGTTAGCGTGCACTAACATACAGACATTTAGACGAACAAAAGGAAAAAAACATTGTTTTGGGATCTCTTGCTTATATAAACGTCCCCCAGTATGAATTTTTGAAAATATTTTTTTCGTGTTGCTTGCACAACTAAAAGACAAACAGATAAACAGACAAAGATTTTAAAAATGCTGAAAATGGATTTTGTTAGTTATTACTTTACATCCTGGTATATTTTTTTAAATATTTCTAACGTACAAAGAGTACTCCTCCACAGATTTATTACAGGTATAGGATAAGATTTTCATGGTATATATTACGTGATCGACATAAATAGTCATAACTTTTTTATTTCTTAACCGAGATGAAATAAACACTAAATGTTAAGTGAAGACTGTCATAACATATTCCTGAAAACCGAATTCAAATTGGTTAAGCCGTTTTTGAGATTAGCGTGCACAAACATACAGACATACAGACATACAGACATACAGACAAACTAAAAAACCATAAAAAACCATTGTTTTGGGTTCTCTTGCTCTTATAAAGCCCCCCTATGATGTTTTTTTTTTTTAATTCCATCTACAGGAATGGCTCAGTGACGATTTTATTATATGTATATAGATATAGATTATATAAATTACTGTACATGAACCTGAAACAAACTAAGGTTTCTCCTAGTAATAAAGATTTAGATAGAAGTTAAATTAAATTAGAGAGAGCTGTCAGTATCAATTTAGCTAATTTTTTTTATTAAACAACCGCGCTTTATCATTTATTTATTCTATGTATGTATGTATGTATGTATGTATGTATGTATGTATGTATGTATGTATTCTATATCTTTTATCAATAGATAAATAAGTGATAGGATCCATCATGTTAAAAAAAATAACAGTTATAAGACAGACACACATACAATATCACTGTAGTTTGTAAATATTAACTAAAGTCTCAATTAGTTAATAAATGATAGAAATGTGTTATTTCTACACTTATTCCTTTTAAATGTCAAGATGTATTATTAATGGAAAAACTAAAAGCTAGTTTGCTAGCTTTGCACTCTCATATCACAGATACTAAAACGTTTCTACTAAATCAAAATTCCTGCCGTTCTTGCTAGCAGAAATTTATAATAATTTCATCGACATAGATTTATCCCGTGATAATCATAATCATGTCAACTTCGATCATTTTTAACTGGTCAATATTTGATCACCACATTGTTATAGATTTTTGTTTATTATTTAAGTTAACTCGACTAAATATAGAGCAAAGTAATATTTTGAAAAGTGTGTTTACAAAAATAAAATGTTATATCATATAACAGATTACTTACGATGTCTGATAAGAAATCCATCTTCTACATTATTATATCATACGATGACATTTAGGAGACGTACAAGACGGTAACTAGATTTTTGAGTCAATAAAATAAAAATCATTCGTAAATATTTCATTATAACTTTCTAAATCTAATCTACATAACAATATACACGGCAACAACCTTTAGAATTATTTAAAAATGAATTTAAAAGTTTCTGAAAATATCTATAAACATTTATAGCCGTGTTAAGCTTATTTAAATTTATATAAATATAGAATGAAAAATAAACCGATACGGGCAGGGATTCAAACCCGCGACTACTGGGACCGATCGGGACGGTTTCCTAAAAGTCGCGGGTTCGAGTCCCTGTCCGTATCGGTTTATTTATCATTCTATATTTAAATTTGAATTTAGAAGTTTAAAAAATGTAAATAGAGTAATTGTGTTTTAACTAAGTTCACAACAATTTTCGCGGAATAACAATTTCATAACTAATTATTCATGCGTAATAAATCATCCCCGCTTTCCCCTGGGCGTATAGAATTGTCAAAGAGATTAAAGAAAAAGTGTATGTAATATCACGGTGTTTTACTCCGCTTTCGTGGTATTTATAATTAATGTTGTGGACGATACTTTCTGGCTGATAAGTAGTTTTCTTTTTTCAAATAATAAGTAGCTCTAAAATTCGATTTTTATAGCTTTGATAATGTCTATGTTAGAGAAATAATCCCTGTGTTGCGCAGGATTTTACAAACATATAAATAAGCAATACAAGGAACACCCAGATTCAAAACAATAATCTGTTGGTCGCTCCTTGTAGTGCGTGAAATTATTTATTAGGGTGCTTGAACTGCGATCTATCTCAATTTAGTATAGTTTTATAAAATCTTAACACTAAAATATTTAAGACCATTTAATGTAATTGTGGAATAATTATACATATAGGATTCTCTGGAGATATAAAATTATTTTTGCAAATTTTAATCATATGAATCATTTGTATGATTCAAAAGTTTTTTGCTAAACCTCATTATAATCCTGAAAAAATAAGATCGAAAGTTCGGTTGGTACATTGTGATCGGGATGTATGACAGTACAACAGTCGTTTATTATATATGAAAAAACCACATTTTACTAAGTTTATAGCAAATACTTTTTCATATTCGCTATAATTAGAGTTTTTGTTATTAACAAAATTCTTAAAAAAATATGCTTGAACTCCATTGGTATTATGCTTATAATAAATATATGTTTAAAATACCTTTTCAATATCCCATTTGTTAAATTATGGTTCCTCGTCTGTCGTTTCACTAAGCGGTAGGATGATGTAAAGGTTCAGTTCTTTTTTTTGTCGACTCTTATATGTCCAGCGATAGCTTCACGGGAAGGGTTTTTAGGTTATCCCGTGGAATTTAAAAGAATCAAAATATTTTTCATACCTTACTTCAAGACTTAACAGCATATGGTATATACCATAACGAAAAAAAAATACAATAAAAATACAATTGATCGTATTCTCTGTCATCACAGTATTTTGAGAGAAATTATATCATCCAGTATTAAACCATATCAATAGATCTTTGTACATATATATAAATAGTTTGATTTCAATACCAATATGAATAAACTAGCCACGTTGCAAGGGCAATAACATATTTTTCTTTATTCTATTTTAGTAAATAAAAATTTAATTTCGAAAATATGTACAAACTTCTGAAGTTTATTTAAATTTTAAATATCTATTATGAAAATTTTAACGATACTGCTAGGGATTTAATAATCGCTAGTCATCTTTATGACAATTAAACTAACTAAATTATTATTTTTTACTTTATTTTAACACAGAACTATTTACATAAAGGGATTATCGATTTCAAATTACAAACCGTTAGCTGCACTATCGCCATAATATTAAGAGTTTTTGCACTTCACTTTAATAAAACTTATAAAATTACACTTATTAAAGCTGGGTGAGCTTGTGCAACTCGTGTTAAATAGTGGTAATTGTAAATTTTTTTGTGTTAGTAAATCTGTTAAGTATAAGGCATGTATAGTTAACAATTACGTAAGTATATGTGTTAGAAATAAACTTAAACAAACATGAACGCCATACTTTTCCCCCTTTCGATATAAGCTGTATGTTGTTCAAGTTCAATTAAGCACGAATTTTAGGATTTTCAATCCACTAAATTCAAACAAAAAGAACAGTATTAGAGTCAATGAACTAAAGCTTGTTAAAAAATGATAAAGTATGTGAATTGTTAAATCAGTTTTAACTTATTTAATATATTTTAACAAGGAGTACCGTAGAAACATACAAAAAATAAACTTGCGAAATCCAAAGAGATATTCTACAGCAGTTCGGTCATTTGAACCATGACGATAATTTTAGATCAATCTATTTTATTTTTTATGTCTATAAATGTAGAACCATTTATTTAAATAAATATAGAATCATCAAACATTTATTAATATTTGAATAATCTTAACATGAAGTAAGATATTTTTTAAATATATGTAACGTATGTGTCGATATTCTTTTATTTAAAGTTTACAATTGATTACTTCGTAGTGAGGCAACTGTGTTTGCAATGGCGGCACATGGACAGATTTGTTTTTAGAAAGTCCAACAGTCACTTCTTTTGGAAGCTTAGCTCTTAGAATACAAAATACGAAATATACGAAACCATAGTTTTAAACATTTTTTACGGTTTCGACATCTCTTCAATGTTATTTATGAAAAGCTACAGAGTCAGAAACATTTATAATTTTAAGAGCTTTTGTTTTTTTTTCATTTTATATGTCTTCTGAGGTTTAAGTTGTGATTTTTTGTAATAATAAATTTAATTAAGGCTTCTAATAAAAGGGACGATTATCTAAGTATTTAATGTCTTCTGTTACTTATCTACACGAGTATATGTACTTGCTTCTCTGTTTGCTGATAATTCGCATCTAGATACTGGCAATGCTTCTCCAGCACATCTTCCTCACTGCGGTATTTCGATGCCTGAAATCCGCATCACTAACAAAGAGGTATGGACAACATTGTGTCGTTTAGATGTGAATAAAGCCAGTGGTCCTGATGGTATACCAGCCATTCTGCTCAAGACATGCGCAGCTGAGTTGTCTCCTGTACTGACACGTCTGTATTGTCTCTCTTTCATGACTGGAATAGTGCCGAAATCCTGGAAGCTTGCTAATGTGCAACCCGTGCCCAAAAAAGGCAGCCGTGCTGATCCTGTCAACTACAGACCAATTTCAATCACCTCCATACTCTCCAAGATTATGGATCGTGTATTGAACTCGCGCCTTCTAGCATACCTAGAAGGTAACGATCTCCTCAGTGACCGATAGTACGGGTTTCGCCGTAATAGGTCTACTGGGGACCTCCTAGTGTATGCTACACACATTCTAGGCGAGGCCATCGAGAAGAACGGGGAAGCGGTCGCCGTCTCTCTGGACGTCTCGAGGGCATTTGACAGGGTCTGGCATGCGAGCCTTATAAGCAAGCTTTCAGCGTACGGTATATCTCCTGATCTGATCGGCTGGGTAACGGACTTTCTGAGCCAGAGATCTCTCCGAGTAGTTGTCGATGGGTGTTCCTCGGAATCCTTGACAATAAATGCCGGAGTGCCTCAGGGGTCCGTTCTTTCTGCAACTCTTTTTCTGCTGCACATTAACGATCTGTTGAAGCCCGGTATCTATGGGTACGCAGACGACAGCACAGTTGTAGAAAGATATCTGCCGAGTACTCGGGCTAGTCGAGATCAAGTACAGTCTGAAAGAGAAGCCATGGTGCAGCGTTTGAATGACAAACTTCAGGCAGTCTCCGCATGGAGCAATGCTAATCTTGTCAAGTTCAACGCCACCAAAACGCAGACGTGTCTGTTCACCGCCAAAAGGAGCCCTTTCACCTTGGCTCCTACTTTCCAAAATGTATTCTTGGAATACAGTGAGCGGCTTCAGTTGTTAGGCTTAGAGATTTCCTCGAACCTCAACTTTGGTCGGTTCATTGAGTCCAGAGCAAGAGCAGCAGCAGCAAAGCTTGCCGTTCTTGCGAAGGTTCGGCAGTACTTTACACCGGGATAGCTTCTTGTTCTATACAAAGCACAGATCCGGTCGTGTGTAGAGTACTGTGGTCACATATTTGCTGGTGCACTCAATTGAGAGGCGAGCAAAGAGGCTTATCGGCGATCCCGAATTGGTCGAAGCCGAGCTCGAAAGCCTTGAACACAGGCGTAGAATTGCTAGCCTCTCAGTATTCTATAGGATACATTTTGGTGAGTGTGCGCAGGAATTACACGATCTAATTCCCCCGGCCCCCTTCCATCATCGGACTTTCCGACGCACGACAGGAATCCATCCTTTTGTTGTGGACATTCCACCTGTCCGAACGAAGCGCTTTGCTTCGTCTTTTTTACTGCGTACAGCAAAGGATTGGAACAGCTTGCCTGCGTCGGTATTTCCGAAAGAATACAATGTGGATACATTCAAGAGAAGAGTGAATAGGCTGCTAGGGTAATGCGCCTTACCACCTTAGACTACATTCCACTTACCATCAGGTGGAATGTAGTCAAGCATTGCCCTAGATTATATAAAAAAAAAAAGAAAAAACAGAAAATATAGTTTTATATGGGATATAAATGAAAGAGATAAACATACAATAACTTTTCTGGTAAATTCCTGGTAAAAAATAAACTGTACCTATAAATTATACTTATAATAAAATATCAGTCCTGAATCAGTGACTTACCAACGCCCAAACCACACCCGGAACCTGGTTTCCTTTCATAAGGATTATATTATATTATCCCTAAGGGTCAGTTTTTTTCAGGCGTTGTTTAAAACTACGAAAATTAGTCCTTTCCTTTTTGGTTACAAAAGGATTTGTTCCTTTAATTCTGTAACTTAAACAAAACAAAAATGTTTCTATAAGAACAAAAAGTCGAGAAATAGCTAATTAATTTATAAATAGCTTTCATGAAACATAGTCCCTTTTTACTTGAATACAAAGTTTTTCAAATAAATGTTCCTTATATGTAATAATATACAAGAAATAACTTTAATGGTAACAAACTTAAATTCAGGAACTCTAGTACAGTTTACTTTATTTAATTAATTTTTAACTGCATTGGTCCCCCGACGCAACGAATTCAATAAGTATATAATAATATTATTTTTATTATTTTTAGAGTTTTTTTTTCTGCTTTTTAAAGTTATGTTTCAGGTTTCTGAATTGTACTAAATGAACCTACAGATACACAAAATTTTCAATTATTAAAGTATTTCTATTAATATATCCTAATATTATGAAGAGGAAAGATTTGTTTGTTTGTTTGAATTGAATAGGCTCCGAATAGCATTCTGAATATATATTATATTTAATAAAATGAGGATCCACGTGAAAGTTTCGACAATGTAATAAATTATAAATATTCATGAATTAAGTAACATGATTCAAGACTTTTTCATATGGTTAGGTAGATATGTAGGTTTCATATTATATACGAATATTAATAACTATAAACGTTTAGAGTTAAAATGATTTACAATCACTAATAACATTATGATGAAGGGATTTATATTATCACTAGCTGTTGCCCGTGATTCTTTATGACTACGATCGTAAGTCATATAAATATATTTTTACAGTCTACGTGGACGCAGTCACGGGCAACAGCTATCCCTAATAAAGTACTTTCCCTCAGTAAGTAAGTGTAAAAACCTTTTGGCCTTCATAACAAGACTTTTTTCCTAAATAGAGCGGGCGAAGCCGTTGGGAACAGCTAATTATTGCATAAAACCTCTTCCCCGCACGAATAAAACGTCAATATCTTGGAGACGACTATTTCTTTTTCAATCAAACATAGATAAAAACCATCTCGATGAGCATAGCTTTCGATTAAAAAAAACAGCATTCAAATCCGTCCACGAGTTTGGCCGCAAATTTGCCACAGACAGACACACAGATACACAGATCGACAGGTCAAACTTATTACACCCCTCTTTTTAGTCGGGGGCTAAAAACCTAGACTGGTCAATCGCTCCACACCGCTGCTGTTATAAAATTAGAAAAGCTTCAATTAGAATGTCTAAGACATCCGCCGTACTCTCCGGACCTTGCTCGTCCAGATTACCATTTCTTTCGAAATTTGGATAATTTCTCGTAAAGGAAAAAATCAATTCGGATGGACCGGTTTAAATCGCCTTCAAAGATTTTATTGATTCCTGTCCGACTGTTTTTTTTAGTAAAGGGATGAATGAACTACCTGTAAGATGGCAAAAGTGCAAAGAAAACAATGGTTTATACTTTGGTTAATTAAATACATTATATTAAAAAATATTCGACTTAATGTTCCCCCATACAAAACGCCAATTTTATTTGTAAGGGCCTAATATTAAAAAATCTTGAATATTGATAACATAAATTTAGAAGAGGTCTATAGTGTAATTCTATTTCTTTTACTACTATTTAGAATTTATCATGCATATATAACTTTTTAATAACAAACCGCCTAGAAAAAATACTTAATTACTTTTGAAATATTAATTCATGTAAGTAATTATTAATTTGGAATTTAATGATATGATTATGATTTATTTGTATGAAATAATTTAAGGTAAACGTTTTATGGGTAAGGTAAAGTAGTATTATCATTATATTAATAAATATCTACTTAAATTGAACAATTAAATGAGCAAACAGAATTACTACAAAAGAAATTCTATTGTCAGACATGTTCGATTGGTTCTTAAAACGAATATCCACATTCGAGCAAAGAAAAATAGGAGATCGAAAAACTATTAGCGTATAAGAAGATAAATTAGCCATTCTTAGAAAGAAAAGCAAGACTATCCGGGATAACGTAATGCTACAAGAAACGAAAGAAAATCTTCATAATGTTAAGAAAAGACATTCAGATTTTTTTTACATAAATCTATAACTCTTAAAGTACATCTATAGAGTAAACATTATAAATTTTGCAAAACCAATTCTAGAATTCAATTCAGTTGTAATAAAGGATTTAAATAAAAAATAGTGTTTGAAGATTTAACAGAAATAAGAAAAATGATAATAAATAAAACACATCACAATAATGTATCAGAAACTGTTATAAATTAGTTTGTAGCTTTTCACACTGCTAGAATATTTTAAAAAAGATGGTACCATTTATAAAATTAAGGAATATTTTATAGTTTTTAGTCTTTCATGGATGGGTGGTTTGATGACTTTTTATATCTATGATTATAGGTTATGCTAGTTTCTTGTTTGCTACACTCGCCGGATCTTATTTAATTAAACAAGATCAATTACAAATGTGTGCTTTATTTGGTGGTTTTATCAAAAAGTACTCCATGTAATCTACTTAAAAGTAAATTTATATAAATATAGAATGTAACTTAAAAGTATTTTGTTTAATAAAGTAATATATATATATATATTACTTTCATTTGCAACCATCATTTTAAGAAGCTTAATACGTAATCCCTAATAAAACGTATGTAACCTTTATAAACGTAAAACATTGTTGTAACTTTAAATTATTTACATACGTAGGTACTTAAAACATCAATGTTTTCTGTATATCACGTAAGATTTTTTTTTCTTAAATGTAGGTGTTGATTTATATGATATATATACGTAGTTACGTATACATATTGTTATACTTATAAATATGTACGTAAAAAAGAAATAAATATAGAAAGTTATAAAAATGTTAATTACTCAAAAAAGTAAATAACTGATATAAAATGGTATAAGCGAGAAGATTAATTAATGAAATTATGAAATGTAAAGATAATGTATTTTACTTTTATAAAATAAACGTTCATTGAACTGATGTTTGAGTAATACTCAAACTTTTGTTGATTTTAAATATAAATGAATACAGGATTCTCTTTATAGACTTTTTTTTAATTTTAAAATGTTCCTACGAATATTATTAAATTTGATACGTGATCTAAAGACATTTCTTCTCAAACCTTTCTTTCATTCCTTTCAAAATATACTTATAATACGTATAAAATATTTTATGTTATATATACGTTATGTACAACGCCTTTTATTTCCAATCAAATAAGATCCAAGTGTAACTAAACAACTAACTAACTATCTTAAAATCAATTAAGGAGGGTTTATATTGAGGTGACTTAAATTTATAACTATAGTTCTAAACGGCATTGTGTTGATTAATGTATCCACTTCAAGATCTTGAAAAGACAACACGCTTACACTATATTAAACTAAATATAAAGTTAAAACCATCGAGTATGAAACAACCGTAATAGCCTTCTTTGAAGAAGATCTTAGTTTTGTGGCTTCTTTAAATAACATAAAATAATATTGTTTAATCAAATATGTACTTACTTGCTAAAATATCAAGAAACTGTTACAACCATTACATTATACCTCTTAATTTAAAATCTTTAAATTTAAAGTAGACTTTTTGAGAACCTAGCTAAAGACCAAGTTATGTGGTCTCTTGTCTAGTTATCTTGTTAGGCCTGAATATTTAAGATATACCATTTTGTAGCTTCTGACCAAACTGGTCATTTCAGCACATATTTGAAATAGATTTTTAGGTTGTGTAAATAATGTATTGTTATTTTTAATTGGTAAAATGGACTGGGTATAAGACCATTCTAAAGATGGCATTTTATGAAGTTTATGTCGTTTTAGAAGACATCAAAGGTTATTTATTACTTTTCAAGCTCGGGGCAACTACTGAAATTACTTTGTACAATCAGGGATTCAGAGCTTCTAATTTATTAAAATTATATTATTTTTATAATAATATTATTTGGTTATTATTGAGCCTATAGCGTATTTATTTATCGCTTCAGGTTGTTAAAATTTTTTAAATACTATTTCTACTTCTTAGTATAGGTTTATGTAATGTTAAGATTCTAAAAAATAAAGCATTAATTCTATTCTTTAGAATTTGAAACTTAAAATTTTAGTCTATATTATTTAGCTTCATAGCTTAGGTGTACTCTTGACTTTAAATTGATAACCGTGTCTTAAGAAATAGTTTGGATTGATTTTATTTATAACATTTTGTCAGTTTCCTTTAGACCGTCCTTTTAATCTACAAATCGTAAGCCAAGGCCATATGTTGTCAATTCCATTATTAATTATATAGATATAAAGGAATGACCTATACCCTAATAGTTAAGAGAATATACTTGATGTTGTTCCGTCCGTATATATTACATAAATAAATGGGAACAATACTATAATAGTTCTTATTATTTATTTGTTGTTAATATTGGAATGAAAAAGATAAAATAGGGAAAAATATATCTTATTTAAGAAGGTAAGGCAAAAATCATTTTATTCGAATATACTTAGAATTAAATATTACTATACTTTACATTTTAAAAGTATTTATATCACATATAGCCAGTAGAGAGATAATAGTTTTTTTTTAATATTACCATGTAATGCAACTTAAATTTTTTTAGTATTCTATCTTTTAGTACTCTAATCATCACAGTGATTTACATCTAAAGCTTATATAGATCTAGTTAAAGGATCAAACATTTTTAAAAGATCATATCAACAAAAATATTAAAAGAAGAATTTTGTTTTCTTTACAGAGTTCTAACTGTAAAAGGATAATACATAAAGAAAAATATTCGATGGCCAATTTATTAATTTATAATAATAAATAATAATAATAAATATTCTTTATTGTACACCCAGAAAAAACAATAACAAAAAATAAAAATAAAAACAGAGAAAATGTACAAATTTGGCGGCCTTATCGCTAAAGAGCAATCTCTTCCAGGCAACCAATTAATTAGAGGAATAATGAGACGTAGTGTGGGTGTTGTTTGAATAATAAAAATATAAAAACAAAAAAAAAAAGCATTACATACACATAATTATATATATACATACATACGAATATACATACAAACAAATATATACATACATACGAATATACATACAAACAAATATATACATACATACGAATATACATACATACACGCATATACATACATACACACTCACAAATAAAATATACATACTCATGCAAATAAACAAATAACAATACAGACGACAAACGCTACAAATTTGAAAAGTGAACTTTAAGGGAGCGCTTAAACGAATCGCATGACTGTGCACGTTTAATGTCAAGTGGAAGATCATTCCACAGTCTTATGGTCTGCACAGTGAAGGAATCGGAGTAAAAAGAAGATGAATGGGAAGGAACTTTAAGGATAAGGTTTTGATTGGAACGGAGAGATCGGTTGTGTGTGCTACTCAAAAACTCAAAACGTTCTTTTAAGTAGGACGGAGTGGAAGAATTGAACAGTAGACAGTATAGAAGGCTAAGCATATGAATATTCCTGCGAAAACGAATCGGAAGCCACTTGAGTTTTTTACGAAAGTGAGAAATATGGTCATATTTGCGAAGACCAAATATGAACCTTATGCAGAGGTTTTGAAGACGCTCAAGTTTATTTAACTGATCCTCTCTTAAATCAGGATAGCAGGCATCAGCATAGTCTAAAATTGGAAAGAGTAAAGATTGAGCTAAAACAACTTTGGTAGTGATTGGGAGAAAATTACGTAGTCTTCTCATGGATCCCACGGCCGCAAACATCTTTCTGCTCACCTCACTAATCTGCGAATTCCAAGATAAATTTTGGTCAAATATGATCCCAAGATTTTTAACTTTAGTGTTATACGGAATAACTTCGCCTTCAAAACTAATATGAGGTAGCTGGTAATCGGGAATACGTGCGATCAGCCTAGAACTACCAATGATAATGACCTGCGTTTTAGATGTATTTATTTTAAGGCCAAAACACTTGCTCCAATTTGATATACGCGCCAGATCTTGATTTACTTTCAATATGGTATTAGAAAGGTCATCAAGACTTGACTGGCGGTAAATTTGAAGATCGTCTGCATACAGGTGGTAGAAAGAATTGATATGAGAGCAAATAGTGTTTATAAACACTGAAAATAATAAAGGAGACAACACGCCACCTTGCGGAACACCAGCACTGACCGCGCTCCAGTCAGAGTACAGGTCATTTAACCTTACACGTTGCCGACGCCCACGCAAGTAACAATGAAACCAGTCAATTGCCGATGGAGATATGTTAAGGCTACCCAATACCGTGAGTAAGATATCAAAGTCCACAGTATTAAACGCATTGCTGAAATCCAGCAACGTCAATACTGTGACTTGACGGTTTTCCATGCCTGACCTGACATCCTCGGTAATTTTAATCAAGGCCGTAGTCATACTATGACCCGGACGGAAACCGGACTGGAATTTACTAAGGAGACTATTTTTGGTTAAAAAGGTGCTCAGTTGGAAGTGTACTAGTCTCTCAAGGATTTTTGATAGAAAGGGAAGGATGGAAATAGGACGAAAATCTGAGGAACAAGACGGGTTAGCTTTTTTTGGAAGAGGAACAATAAAGGCATCTTTCCAACAGGAAGGGAATTCACACATTGTAATGGAATTATTAAATAAGGAAGTAATAGTAGGGATCAATATATCTAGGATAGGAATGATCATTTTACGACTAATGGCATCAGATCCGACTGCATCAGAACTCACGGACAGAATAGTTTTCTTAACATCACATTCGGAAAAATGACTTAAACTAAATATTGGAGTATTTGGAGTTGGAAGAGATGAAAGATTGCTAAGAGTGCGAGATTTAATAGCACCATCCAGAGGTGTTGACGTGGAGAAATGTTGGTTAATATTATTAAGATCGGAATGGGAAATGTTTTGAGTATTTTGTTTACTTCGACCAACTCCTAGAGATTTAAGAAAGTTCCAGACTTTAATTGAATCCTTCTCGTCAATAACAGATCTATAAATATGGCGTCGTTGATTATCGAATTTTGATATATTTTGCCTTGTTTTCCTCACTAGGTTCATTTTTATTCTTAGCTTTAGCTGTAACCTTTTTTCGCTGAAGCTTTTTTATATCATCAGTTAGCCAGGGAGTAGGAAGATGTCTCATGCGTACGGGTCGGATAGGATCATGAGCGTCATAAAAATTACTTAAATGAGAGTTAAAAATACACACTTGCTCATCCAGAGTACGTGGAGTAAGTACTTCAGACCAATCAATAACAGAGGCGTCAGTACGCAGTTGAGCTAAGTCCATACTACCAAAGTTGCGCTGAAAAAGAGTTTTGGGTTTTAATTTTGGAGGTTTAATCTTATAAGATAAATAAAGAAGATCATGATAGGAAAAAGCCAGTGCAGAGCATTGGCCATGCTTTCCTACATGTTCAGAAGAGGAAACTAGGACTAGATCTAAAAGAGAGGAGTTACAGTTAGGGGCATGATGAGTAGACGATAGAGGGAGAATATGCAAGTTAATAGCATTGGCAATAGAATTAAGACGAGCGGATCTGTGGTCTTTTTTAATTAAACAAGTGTTAAAGTCTCCCATTATAATAGTATGGTTATAAGAAGGACAAAGTTGTTCCAGAAGATTTTCAAAAGAAGAGAAATAGTCAATATGGAGGTTAGGACTATAATAGACACCGAGGAGAACTTTGGAGTGTGAAAGTGTAAGTTCAATAAATAGATGTTCAGGACCCGCATTCTGAGTTTGTGAGACATTTACAATACAAAAAGGAATGTGAGAGCGCAAATAAATTGCAACTCCACCGCCTCCTCGCCCAATGCGGTCATTACGTATTAAGTAATATCCTGGAAGGGAGTAGGCTATTGAAGGTAGACAGGGTTTAAGCCAAGATTCAGATATTAATATTGCATGAATATTATTAGAAGCAAAGGAAGATAGCAGGTCAGGGAAATGAGCAGGAATACTCTGGGCGTTAATATGAACTATATTAAAATTTTTGGAACAGTCCATGAAATACGAAACAAGACTGTCGCTCAATGAAGGGATACTTTGAAAACTGTCACCAGAGTTCAACCCATCAGAAGATGAAGAAATAGAGAGAAAAGATTCGTCGTTTGAGTCATCGTCATTTGACATTACAATAAAATATATGATAAAGTATAATAATAAATAATATAAAAACACAAAATAAAAATATTATGTTTTAAAAATAAGATTAGATAAAATATATATATATATAACAAAATTAAATGCAATATAAATTACATACCTACCAGTAAAAAAAAACAAAATAAGCACTAATTAACAAATTTTACAATGTCACCTTCATTTGAACAGCTTTTACAAATTAATAAAAAAAAAAAATTAAAAAAAAAAAAAAAAAAAAGGGGTCAATATTTAACAAAAATGAACTAAGTTAGAAAACGAAAACACAGAAAAATATATGTATTTAAAACAGCATACGTGCGATAAGCATAACTATTGTGCCAGTTCCTGGAGTCCAAGTCAAACAGTTTCTTTTATACA
Source organism: Napeogenes sylphis (assembly GCA_959347405.1). Taxonomy (NCBI): domain Eukaryota; kingdom Metazoa; phylum Arthropoda; class Insecta; order Lepidoptera; family Nymphalidae; genus Napeogenes; species Napeogenes sylphis. Next base: position 5,651,500 of record OY365783.1, read on the forward strand.
CTGTGTAACGTTAATATAAATGACATTTGACAATCGTCTCAAATAATATTAATGTCTTATAACATTTATAACTACATATTATTTATAAACTAAAGTATTAATGTATAAAATTATTATTACTAACTATAAAAGAAACTGAGTATATATAAAATAAAAATAATTACGGTATGAATCAAACAGAAAAACCATGAAGGTGACAAATAGAAACAAATACTTACAAACACAGATAAAAACACTATTTTTTTATTAGTCTTTTAGATCTCTGGAATGATCTGCCGTCCGTCTTGCTGGCATCGATAGTCTTCGGCATTGGCTTTGGAGAAGATTTAGAGAGATTGTTGAGGTCAGACATATACTCAACTTTGTGTCGAGTACCATCCGGCAACAAAATATGTATGAGGCTACCCCGAGACCAGCATTTATCAACACCAAAGCGTTGCCTGGCTTCCATAAACGTAATGTGTCTGGTTTTTGTCAAGAACTCCGACTGGGTAAAGCCAGAACCTTTAAGCCTAGTTTTGGCAAACCAAACCTTGTCTCTAACAGTGACATCTAAAAATTTTATTAAAATAGGCCTTGGTTTTTCACCCGGAGAACGCCCCAAGTGTTGAGAAGATTTAATGCTTGCAGTGGAAAAATTTGGCAAGTCAAGATGAGCAGCAAAAAGACTAGTTACCCGAGCTGTAGTTTCTTCAGATTTGTCTTCGGGTACTCCACGCAACAGGATCATCTTGCGCCTTCTTCTCATTTCTTGCCTGTCCATTTCTTTGCCAATAAATTCAACTTGGCATTGCAAAGTTTGAATTGCACTTAAAATGAAAGTCCTGAAGGCTGTGAATTCTGAAGAAAGTGTTGAAGATGAAGTTGGAGATGACGTGCTTTTTATATTATGCTGGAACTCACTCATTTTGCTGTGAAACATATCAGTCATCGTAGCAAGAGATTCCTTAATTGATTCCATTGTGCAGAGATGTAACGGTGATTGTGTTTGAATATAAGTACTATCGTGCAGTGATAATAGTAGGAGATTTATTAAGACTGGTTGGTAGTGATCTTCACAGACTCCTATTAAGGTAAATAAACTATAAAATATTGTAATATATACTTAAAAACAAAATTAAATTTACGAGATGTTGAAAAACGATGTTCACTTATTCACAACTACCCACCAAAAAAAATTTATCATATTATATACAAGCTGAATTTTTCAAGTAGGCCTCCGTCAAATTTAAAACTATAGAGAACAAATAATTAAAAATATATTATATTTATTTTGACATCAACCTTCGAATTGCTTTACCAATATCAGCGTCAAAAAAATAATAGCCCTTAGTTGCAAAAAGTATACTATTACTAGGATCATTGCCGTAACCAAAACCATATGAAAATTAATGATTAAAAAATAAAACTATATATTTAATGACTGTTAAATTTCTACCCCGTGTGATAATAATAGCATGTACTTGATACATGTGGTAATACGGTTTTACTGGTTCTAACCAATTGTCACCGTCTTTTATTTACTCTTAAAACTGAGTCGATCATAAATTCAAGTAATATTAAGAAACTACCATCAAAGTGAAAATTAAACTTAGCAAACATTGATAGCTATTTCCAATGACTCCATTCGCATGGAATATAGAAAAGTGTTTCAAATGCACATGAACTATTGAAGTTGAGCTACAAATTCTTTTTCTTTTATTAGTATAGATTTTTATGCGGTAGAACATAATAAGAAGAAATAGAGATAGGACCTACATTAGGTATCCTACATTTGGAATGAATGCTTAAAAAGGCTAGGCTCGGTGCTTTTTTTAATTGAACATTCATAGTCCGTTATGGATATACGCCCCACAAAGAGGAACAAGAGGACGGTGTGGACAATCATGAAGGTTTTTTAACCACTAAACCAGATGGTTTAATGTGTGAGTATAATAATTGCCAAGCGCAACATCTAGGCTACTTCTGTTCCCCGGACCATCTACATCTGGACCGTCAAGCAATCTTTTTAACTGCTCGGTAAAAAGAGATCCAAGCTGCACTAGTAGCAGCATCTCTTGTTGCCCAGGAACCATCATATATAATTGCGACGTGCTCGTAGTCAAAATAACAAGTTGTCTGACTTTATTTAAAATAGCAATTTAATTCCAAAATGTTCTAAATTGTCATTTCAGCGAATGGTTCAATTTCCTACTTAGAATGAGCGCAATTTTGTTTGACGCACATACAACATATTTCAAACGCTGGATGGGGCATGTAACTTTACAATTATTATTTTATTAATTTTACATTCAGGTAATGCTTACTTATACTGCAGCCTACAAAAATATATAGTTATAATATCCTAGGACAAATAACACACATTAATCTAACCCCTAAGTAAGCAAATTATTTGCTAGTATTAAGGGTGTTCGACAACCATACAAATACATAGAAATACACATTATAAATACTGGAAAAATATTTAATAAACGACCACTAGAAATACAGAGATCTATCCTCGACACATGCCTGTCCCTGTCGAGAACCGAATCCGTGTCCCATTGCGCCGCTATAGGTTAGGCTTATGCTCTAACCACTTGGCCAACGGGGTGGTTAAGTTATAATAATAGTACTAGTGGGAGTAGTGATTTATTTAACTATGATATAGTTGCCAGCAAATTTCTCTCCGTCTGCGGTCTCAAATTACTCGCTTTTAATCAATGCAAAAACACGATAGCTGTGAAAATTTACCATTTTGCACAAAGTAATTGGCTTTTCCTGCAAATATTCATCATAATATATACTATATGATCAAACATCAAGGGTACGTATTTGGAATATGATGGGTGGTATATCAAATAAGTAAACTATTGAACACGTCAGCTGTTATAGTTCTTAAATGACAATTATTTGGTAACATTATTTTTTATGGATATAAATTGCTTATAATAGTCGATAAAAATTTACGTCATTTACTTTAAACTTAATCAGACGTATTTAATGCTTAGCTGACGTGTTCATGTGAGTTACCCAACTATACGCTAGTTAGTACGCTAGTAGTATTTAATTAAATATGATCTCTTTCTACTCTTAAAGTATTCTCCTTTATTATTCATCTTCTTTTAAAATATATAACATATAAAAAATGTCACTTAACATTTAGTTTCTATATAGTGTTTAGATACGAATCATATGATTATTGATGTCTCGTATATTTTATAAGCAATAAATATGCGTCTTAATGTTTCCGTAGTACTTACTAGAACCATCGATAGACCCATAGATATATACTAATAATATACCATATAATAATGATATACCATAAAATTACATCAACACATTAATTGACATCAACAGCATTGATGTAATTTTTAGACATGATGTAAATCATAAATATAGTGTTCAGAACCCCCCCGGTAACGCTGTAATAGCCAACAGGGCAAACAGCATAGACAGACATAAAAAAAAAAAAAAAAGTTTTTAGATTTGTAATTTTAATATTCAAAGTTTCAAATAGTAACAATTTTTTACAGTATCAAACAGTATGACAACATGCCTGTTTTATTTCTAAATAGAAAATGTTATGTCTCTGTTGTAAAATTCTTCAAATTAGTTTGTTGTTGATTTAATTGAAACGTTAACATTGAAATAAATAGCAAACCAAATACTGAAGCGCCTCAGGGACTTCTTTATAACTTCCAAATATAGGTATCGGCATGAAAAAGCGTACATGGACTAAACTGCGCAGAAGTCTAAATTAAGTACGACACCCTGCTCGTTGGTTTGTGTCTTTGAATAATAATGAATTTTTAAAGTGATTTTATTACTATAGGTAATCCTTATAAACTTTAATAAATAATGTCTTAGATACAATATAAACCATAGGTTGGGCAATAATTATCAAAAAATTTAATGATATAAATTTTAAATTAACACAATACGACACTTTTTTTTAAGTATTACATTACCTACTTTACTTTATTTTAAATAAATAAATAAAAAAATAATATTTGTTACAAAAGTATTGTGTGCGCGACAGTATAGATGAGCAATTTTTTTGCTCAGGGCTTTCGTCAATGTCGATACCTATACTCTTAAACATACCTACAGACTCAAGACATGCAATATGAGAATCTGACTGAGATCCGACTATATCTTTACCTGGCAATTCAATCAAATCTTAAAACAAATAATAAATAAAAAATCTATACATATAATAAAATTGTCACTGATCCATTCATGTACATGGAATTAAAAAAAAAAAAAGATCATAGGGGGGCTTTATAAGAGCAAGAGAACCCAAAACAATGGTTTTTCAGTTTGTCTGTTTGTCTGTATGTCTGTATGTTTGTGCACGCTAATCTCAGAAACGGCTTAAACAAATTGAACGCGGTTTTCAGGAATATATTATCATAGTCTTGACTTAACATTTAGTGTTTATTTCATCTAAATCGGTTAAGAAATAAAAAAGTTATGTAAATTGATATCAATCACGTAATAGGTACTATGCAAATCTTATTCCATACATGTAATAAATCTGTAGAGGAGTAGTCTTTGTGCACTGAAAATATTTTAAAAAATATACAAGGATCTGAAGTGATAACTAACAGAATCCATTTTCAGCATTTTTAAAATCTTTGTCTGTTTATCTGTTTGTCTTTTAGTCGTCGTCACACAACACTAAAAAAAAATATTTTCAAAAATTCATACAGGGGGCCCTTAATATAAGCAAGAGAACCCAAAACAATGTTTTTTTCATTTTGTCTGTTCGTCTGAATGTCTGTATGTTTGTGCACGCTAATCTCAGAAACGGATTAATCGATTTGGATGCAGTTTTCGGGAATATATAGTCATACCATCGTCTTATTGTCGTATTATTGCTTCTTACCAATTAGAAGGTTTATAGTTTTTACATGCAACGTAACGTTACATTCAACTTAAGTACAAAGGGTACTTTTTATCAAAATCGAAAACTACGCGTACGAAGTCGCAGGAACATCAAGTTACATATCATAAAGCAAAGTCGCTTTTCGCGTCTGTCCCTATGTCTGTATGTATGTATGCTTAGATCTTTAAAACTACGCAACGGATTTTGATTCAGTTTTTTTTAATAGATAGAGGTACGCAGAGTTTTATATGTATAATAACTTGCTTAATATATGAGAGAACCACTGATAATTTCAAGATTTCTAATGCGAAGTCGTAAACAAACATATTGTTTTGCGCTCACAATGCAAACGCTGGCTGAATTCTACGAGATAGATCAAAATAATGTACTAATTTTTTTATACCTTCAAAAGTTCTACAAGAAAGTCCGCGATGGTATATGTCTATCTCTTAGGGATAACCCGCAATAGAATTTTTTTATCCTTTACTTTTTACGTAAAATAATAGGTTATTTACGAAGCGATTTTAAGAAATATAGCTTTAATCTTTATCTATTTAAGTAACTTAAATACATTTTACATTTAATATGGAACAATATAGCCCTTTACAGCATGTAATTTAAATAAATATTTCCGAAGATATTACAGATTTAAAATATAGGGTTTTCGCGTTTGCGGCGGTACGGTCTACCGGCGCACTCTGGTATGGAACTGTGCAAACCGTCTCAAAAATGGCTTTTGTGAATGTCCAGTATTGAAAATTTTATTAATGCATATAGCTAACTGAATTTTTATCATTTAATATATATATATTTTTTTTTTTTAATAAAACTAGACTTGCAAGTTGATGGTGAAAATAACGTCGATTGTGTAGTTCAGAATTGCTCAAGTTTACATGGTAATGTTTTGATTATGTTCAATGAAAATCAATAAGTGTGATATATAGTTAGAATGGACGTTTAAGTAAAAACAAGAGAGGAATAAAAATAATTACACCGCCTAATATTGTATCCTTATTAAAAACTTTAAATATACTTTTGACAGTGAGCGATGTCTGCAGACGTCGTAATTTTGTATCACTTAAAATAAGTCATATAGAAGTCAATACAAAAAAAGAAAGGTGGGAATTTTTTTACTACGAATTTGAGGCGTGCGAAGCCGCGGGCAAAAGCTAGTTTATTAAATAATCGAATTCGAATTCGAAAATAATCGAAATCGAATTCGAATATCTCCGGTTAGCTAAAAATCCTCAACTAATTGACAGTACTACCCCTCACGGAATATCGTCTTTATAGTAGCTGTTATAAAAACGTTTTGTGCGGTGGGAGAAGTAGAAATACGTAATTATAATAATAAATAATATAAATTGCTTTTTATAATATAAATCTAATATTTTCATTACTAACAAATACCTACCGGTTTTTATTTAAAATTGTATTATTATCCCGTGTCCAGGAGTAACAGCTTCATAAGTAGAGCTGTTTACTGGAAATAACCTTTAATAATAAACTCAGATTATTTAAAACTTTGTCATGAATATTAAATAAGGCTTAGATAACGATTTATTTTAATAAACTAAATAAGATGATTACGTAATTTGAAAATAATTTTATTTAAAGTCCCTTCGTCTTATAAGATCATCGCCGTAGACAAAATATTTAACCAGTGAGAGATTACTTTCAAGGTTTTAAGCAGTTTAATAAAACTGAGTTTTACTAAAAGGCATTTACTTAAGATTAAATATCTTAACTCAACTGTATTTTCTCAAAAATAATCGTCTACCTTTCAAAGGGTAATTATAATCATCTAGAACATTACACTCGTATTTACCTTTAGATATAATATCTAGAAACGTCTTTACATAGTTGTATATTATTAATTCTTCTATACTTGTTTTGCCTTGCCCCTTTTTAAAATTTTATTACAGGTCTTGTACTACTTTAACAAAATATAATTGAAATATCGAAAAGAAATTGGGCTAAGCAATACAACGACTACCCGCAAAAAACACAACAGTTTGAAGACCACTTAAATTAATATAAAAAGTTTTTATCTGTTTATTGTTATTAAGTTTGTTTAAATATCGTTATAGAGTATTTTTGTGTTGTATGTATGTGGTTTTTTTCATGTTAATGTATAAATTATTGTTATCGTTGTCATTACATCATATTTGTCTTATTTCATTTAAAAGTTTTTGTTTTATTTAATACGAATTTACGTACATGAAACCAAACCACAGATTATTGATTTAAATGTTAAACCGTTAACCGCACTATTGCCAAATCCTTCATCTGACTAATACCTATAGTATGTCGGTGCGATTGTTTGGATGTTGGGATGGATGGATGTTGGTACCTAATCACTCCAAAACTACTAAACAGATTTTGATGAAACTTAGCAATATTGTAGCTTATGTACCAAAAGAACACATAGGCTGTAGTAATATGAACTTTTGCTCGAAGTATTGTCTGTGACATAACATAGATTCTAGCGCGATAACTAATCGTTACGGGAGATCCTGTTTTTAGTCGTTTTGGTTCACTGGATTTTATTTATAACAAGCTGAGCCTGCGACTTCGTACTCATAGATTCCGATTTCTATAAAACGTTTAAAGTTTCATCAAACTCCGGCAAGTAGTTTTTGCGTGTAAGAGTATTTCTAGTTTATGTTTTATATTTTTTTTTATTTTTAATCATAGATATTTTTTTAAAGAGTAGGTAGACCAATTATATTTTTTTTTTATTGGAAAGTTTATTATTATTTCCTGATGGGAGTACTATCAATATGTACTATCATTATATATTATCAATATGTATAATCAATATGTATCAATTTAAAGAACAGAATTTACAAAAATCTTTGACAAAAAACTGAATTATATCTAAAACTATATTATATATTTTAATCTGAATTATAGGTTTCTCAGCGATTAAGACTGACTTGACAGAGCTGATATGCGTTAGAATATGTACAAACGCGATCTATAAGTACGAAAATACTATAAGTACTTAGTGGTTTTATGATGTTATCTTAAAAAACAATCAAAATGAGGACGTCATACATACAGGAGGTTATATATATACATAAGATTAATGATAGTAAAACTGTGGTTTCAATTTGGAGATAAATGAAATGTGCAATAGTAGGTAAGCAGTTTTCGCTGGACTTAAAATATATATGTTAAACTTACCAAGCTATATCACATCAAGTCTATCGAAATTAACCCGACTAATTTCAAACAGGAACACAAAAACTTATGTTCTAAATTAAAATACTTGTTTAAGGTACATACCAATCATTTATAAATGGCATTCGGTACGTTAACGATAATATTGCAACAACAATCAAAATAACAAAACACTTTTAGTATACTGGACTTAAGCTAATCAACCAAAAGATTCAACCTATTATCCCACTATACTAAATGAATATGTAAGTATGTCTAGCCTTAGATTAACTGAGGGCGACAGTCCAGTTATAACATGTACGCAAATTGCACCCACCGGGATAAGCCCACCGTATTGTAATATAATATTAATTCGATTATTAATAAACTAGCTTCCAAATCTACAGTACATATTTAAGTTATTTTGTGTATTTAGAAAAAGTAAATTTAAAGTAAGTAATTAATTTTAATGCGCTAGAAACCTTTAAAGTATGTAATAAGTAGATAATAAAAATTTTAATTTAAATTTTAAATAAATATAGAATGAAAAATAAACCGAAATGGGCAAGGATTCGAACCCGTGACCTTTAGAAAACAATAACTATGCAAAGCTTTTTTATTCTTTAAAAATATATATTCAATCTAAATAAGCAAAACGGACCGAAGATGAATCTTCTTTATATGAAAAAATATTATTAATATAGAATACTAAATAATAAAGCCGGGTAGCTCAGTAGGGAAAGCGACGGGGTGCGATGCCGGGAACCTCCTTGTGGTGCACCCTGGGCAACAGCGGTTACTGAGAACCTTCGGGTTCTCCCACTGGCTGATACCTGGCGCGGTGGAGGTTGGTCATGGGGGTTTGTGCCCGGTTCATGGCTGGCCGGCGGACAGGCTGCCTTTCGGGGTGGTCTGTCTGCGGGATGGACTCGGGCCTTTTGGCCTGGGCACTGAGGGTGGGAGGGCGCAGGCCCTCTCTACCGGGGACAGCAGCGGGGTCGCCCCTGGTACTTCTCTGTGCGCAGAGTGGACTGTGGGGTGGTCCCGTGGTTGTGTGGGGGGTACGTGGCGGTCTCTTCCTTGCTGAGGTAGAGGCCGTTGCCCTGATAGGGAGGTGGCCCGGAATAGTCATCATCAGGTACAATAGCGCCTGACGATGATTAGTCCGGGTGAGGTGGCTACGGAGCTCTTCCTAGGGAGGGCTCCGTTAGCGGGGTGGCGGGACGGTCGAGGTCGCATATTCTGCGTCGTCTGCAGGTGGCAGATTAAATTGCGGCGCAGATGTGTGTACCTCTTCCGGTGTGTCGGGGTGGTCTTCTTCGGAGGGTCACCCGCGACGCACACCAGCCGCTGGTGGCGGCTTCGGGTTCGGACCACGACCGTTTTCGGACGTGGTCCGGCCCCGGGAGGTTGAGTCGGATCGGGACACCTTCTTCGTTGAGGGAGTCCTGATTTGGCTCGGCCGGCTTGGGTGAAGGGCAGGGGAGCCCTTCGCGATTCAACAAGCCGGCCACCGGAGTGGGACGCGCTCAAGTCAACCGGGCGCGTCACTCCATGGAGGTGGTGGTCGCTCACGCGGCCTTCCGTCGGAGCAACGTGGATGTGTGCGCAAGCGTTCCCGTGGCGCTCCATTACGACGGAGAGGTGTTGACCGTCTGGTTTAGTGAGTAAGAGTCTCACATAACCGCTTCCATCTTCCCCTGGATGGAGGTGTGTATCCATGAGAATTCCAGACGTTAAAAAAAAAAAAAAAAAGTAGGGAAAGCGACCGGAAATGATATCTAAGGTCACAAAGTCAACTGACAGCGTTGATTTTATTTTATTTTATTTATATCTTTTCCATTTTGCATCAATATCAGTGATCACTTGTGTATGTCAAATGGAAGTGTCAGGAGGGCCCATTACGATACCAGACTAATCGTAGTAAACCCTTCTGTCAAGGCACTTTCCAACTTAATGTTAATGTTAAAACTATTAGCGTTTCAAACGCGTCCTGGTCCGAGAAGAACCACACAACATACTCAGCCAGAATTTGTTTTTGTGATCACTGCTTCACAAACGTCAATATTAAGAGCAATTTTTGTACAACTAGTTCAATCGAAATCAATCGGAAATGATGCCTAATGATTTCAGGCATCGAATATAAATAATAATAAGAATAATCTCGGCCTGCAACACAATCAGTAAAGCAAGGAGCACCCGTTCACGAGCATAACGCAAGGGCCAGCCATCACTCTCTTCGCAATTCATTTGGGGAATTTGATATTAACATATCCTTGATTCCATACTCGTGCCAGGATCACTTGATCCTCTCTGCCCGTCACGTCCAGCACCTCTAAGAGGTAGGTCCGGGTCTCTCAGACGCTCAGTTCGGCTTCAGGGCGGGTCGTTCAACGATCGAGGCTGTTTCCGAGGGGGATGTCGTCCTGGCGGTTTCGCTGGACGTCGCCAAACACCTTCAACAGCCTGCCGTTCGAGACTTTGGTTGAGGCGCTCCGGTTCCATGGAGTGCCTCCCTATCTCCGCAGGCTGTTGAGGGCGTACCTGCAGGATAGAGAGGTCCTGTGGGAGTGCGGCGACTGGCGGGTCTACCGACGTGGTGTGAGCCGAGGGTTTCCAAAAGGGTCCGTTTTGGGACCGGTCTTGTGGAACCTGGGCTACGACTGGCTGCTTCGCTGTCCGCTCCTCCCCCGGACGAGGGTGCTGTGTTACGCAGATGATACCCTCCTCACGGCGCGTGGAGGGAGCTTTGCGGAGGCAGCCCGTCTTGCCACGGTCGGCGCTACGTTGGTAGCGGACCGCATAGGGCTGTTGGGACTGGAGGTCTCCGTTTCCAAGACGGAGGCCATCCTGTTCCACGGCCCTCGCCGGGGTCCCCCTCGTCGGGCGTACATCTCCGTCCAGGGTGCGCGGGTGGCGGTGAAGGCCCAGATGAAGTATCTGGGCCTCACCCTGGACGGAAGATGGAACTTCGGGGTTCACTTCTCTCTGCTGGCCCCGAAGTTAATCTCCACTGCAGTCGCCTTGAGTAGGCTTCTACCCAACGCCGGAGGGCCGCAGGCTCCTTGCCGCCGGTTATACGCCGGAGTGGTGAGGAGCATGGCCCTGTACGGAGCTCCCATATGGTCGGGAGCCCTCACCGCGAATTCCAGAGCCCTTTTGCGTCGCACGCAAAGGGTCCTAGCGGTGAGGGTGATCAGGGGGTACCGTACGGTGTCATACACTGCGGCCACACTCCTGGTGAGCGATCCGCCCTGGGAGCTACAGGCGCGGGTCCTCGCCGGAGTGTATTGGCACCGGGTAGAAGCCCGGGTCGGGCGGGTTAGGCTCGAGCTCACCGAGCCCTGATCCGACAGTGGAGTAGGGACTTAGAGTCCCCGTCGGCCGGTCTTGCGACGGTGGGGGCTATTTCCCCCCATCTCGATCGTTGGATCGGCCGGCGGCACGGGACTCTAACGTTCCGTCTTGTGCAGGTGCTCACGGGGCATGGATGCTTCGGTGAGTACAAGATCGCGCGTGTTATATTATTGTAGTATTGCTACATTAGGATTGTTATTATATAGTAATTTGGTTTGTAGGTAATATAAATACGTAATTATTTATTTACCTACATAATAACATTAACAATAAATATTGTTGTTACAATTAGATTTACGAATTAAGATCTATATATCATTGTTATTACTGGTATGTTATAAAAGTAGTAAAAGATATTGATTTGACGAGCTATCGGAAGGAGCCTTAAGATATTAAATATATTGTATTTACATATCTTATTAGGTAAGCCATAAATGTGTGAAAGATATAAGATTGTTATAAATATGCTTAGGCATTTAAAATGGTTATGTACTATTATATTGTTATTATGATATATTTAATGATGTTTAAAGTTGTGAATATGACTTATCTCCAGAAGCTGCCGTTGGCGCTTCTGTCGATGTTGTTATGTTATAAATATGGCTGTAAGCCTCTATTAAAGGTAATCTGTATTGGACAACAGCCAAGATAAGTGATTCTTATACTTACATTATTTATAATATGTGTAATAACTATTATGGGTATATCATCGTATTGATTTATTGATAATTGTGTCTAAATAATTACACAGTAATGACTATATTACTGTATTTATTATATTCATGTACCGGGAGTCATTTTGTTATATTAAATGATATATTTGTTTAGCTCTTTCTTTTCTTTAAACTTATCCAAATAATGCACTGAAATATGTTATCGTATTTATAGTGTAAAGTAGCTTGATTAAATAATTTATACTATATTAATTCAGTGGTTTTTAATTGTAGAATCTTATAATATCTAACACGCGCAGAGAGGCGGCCCCCTCCTGCCACCACTGTGACGAGCCCGTGGACACGGCTCGTCACACCTTGGCGGAGTGCGCAGCCTGGGACCGTCAGCGTACTGAGCTGATGGCCGTGGTTGGCAGCGACCTCTCGTTGCCGAGCGTTGTATCCGCGATGCTCGACGACGAGAGGTCCTGGGTCGCTATGGCCTCCTTCTGCGAGCAAGTCATTGCCGCGAAGGAGGCCGCGGAGCGGGAAAGAGAGGCAGCCTCCTCTGAACCGCTCCGCAGGGGTAGGCTGGGTCGAAGGAGGCGGGAGTACGCCCGCAGCCTCCTTCCCCAGCTGTAGTGCCTGGACGGGAGAGGGGGGTGACCTCTCCCGTCCGTTATAGGCCTACGAAGTGAGGGTGTCCCAAGTTGATCGGGGCCCCTCGCAGGGGGTTCCGCCGGGGCGTCACGGTGAGTGCGAAAGCGATCCCGTGGCGCTCCACTAAGGCGATGAGGTCAACCGTTGGTTTTTTAGTGGGTAGCCTTAAAAATGGCAGCGTCCTCTATGCTGCCGGGTATTCCCACATACCCCCTCGGTCATCACCTTCCTGGCCGCAGGGATGATGCGTAACGCATTTTTCAACGATAAAAAAAAAAATAAAAAAAAAAAGGATCACTTGGGTACTTTGTATGATAAAGTTCGGAGAGTGTACTTTAATGCCATACTTATAAGAAATAACATGTAAAACCTACATGTAAAAACACTCTTCAAATTAAAATTAAAGCTACGAGGCTTCTGAAAGCTCTCTGGACTGAGTAGGCTACAAACAACTAAAACCATAGCATTCAGTTTGGTAAGGAGACCTAATAAGTAGTGAATAATACGAAGTTAGTCGATAAGAAAAGCACAAACAAACTATAGCCATCAAGACTACAAGACAAGCAGCACTCGTTCACGAGAATAACGCAAGGCTTAGTCATCACCCATTAAGAAAGTGTTGTGATGGCGCAAAATTATTAAACAACAACAAACAACGCCAACAAATTGTTTAGGTTAAATTTAATCGCATAAATAAAATTCATTCCCAGTTATTTATGAATATTTTATCTTTCATTAATGTATGATGTATGCTGTTTTTAAATGAAGGAAGCATTAACTCTATGTGAAATTAAACGGATTGAATAAAAAATGGTTCTATAAAAATTAGAAGTTTTAATAATCTCAACGGGACGCTTGACTAATTAAAAAGTATGTTTTGACATCTGAATGACTGCAACAGATAAGTTATTTTTTATTTATAAATAAAGTTAATTTCACTTAATTACAAACTTGAATCATTTGAAGTGAACATAACATGAGATGACATCTACTTTAAATTTCATAGCAATTTATACCAGAGTCTTGTCAGTAACTTAGAATATGAATCTATTTTTATAGCCTGTGTGTCTATAGAATTTTAAATGTAATATATTTAATCAATCCACCTATTCGGTATTGTCATAACGTAACTACTGTAACGTAAAATTGATGTCCATTAATTATATCCTTTTAGAAATCCTGAAGAACGAATTTGATGAACTGGTTAAAGGTGAAGGAATTGGTTTTTTATTCGCTAAAAAGTCGTAGTTCGAGTCAAAGCTGTATGTAGACGTGCCTATTTTGTGATGTATGAACGAAACTAATGGTGAAGAAGTAGATTAGAGCTATAATTGTTATTTGAAATTATTCACAAAACTAATACTAAAACTTCTAATCGAATAAAAAATACATTATCAACAATATGTCTTATATATCATACACGTACAAGCACTTTCTATTGACGCAATTGGCTAGCTCCCCTGGGTTAGAAGTTGCCCGAAGAATATCGATTCAACGAAAAAACCTGGGCTTACCCATAGTACCCGCCATGTACGTCCTTTCATAATAACTTGCGTTACTGCTGTGACAACATAGCTATTCAAAAATCAGCATTGGTTTTTATTTACAGTTTAAAGTTCAAGATCAATTAAAAACGGGTGTTGTTTAAATTACATTCAAATACTTTTTTATACAGACAACATCACCTAGCTTGAATTCTGCATCTAGGCTAGGAAGGTAATGACTTCAGTAATAATTCTGTTACAAATTATTAATTTCTGTTGAATCTTATTTTTCTGTGAAAAAATCAAATTTATTTAAAAAAAAATGATTTCATACAGTTTTGTCAATATGAACCTAATGCCCTAGTACACATGACCCTCAAATAGGTCTGACCCTCTAAATGTCTGTCAATTATCTACTATAGAAAATTGAGGGTCTCTGAACTGAAAACCAATATTAAGCTATAGCTCATACTGAGTAAAACATATAATATTTAAAAATTCTTGTAATTGTAGATATTATATCTAAAATATATATAATAAGTATATACATTTTATTATTATGGTTTGATTCAATAATATTACAATATTATTCAATCAAACCATAATATAATATTATCATTATTATCATTATCATAATCATTCAATCAAACCATAATATAATATTATCATTATAATATTATCATTATCATATTATAATTTAATCTTAGTCAAATCATTAAGTCTGACACAGCATCATTTTACCGAACGAGAAAAACAAAGTATCTTCAAAGATTGCATAACAAAACATAATAATTAGTAATGAACAGAGTGACCATGATTTAGATTTTCAAACCTTTACATAAAGTCTATAATAACATCTACAATCTTATTATCTTTTTTTTGTAATATTTTTTTATTATTCAATATTTGTATATTCGATTCAATTAAAAATCAAACAATAATTCAAGTAGCGAATGATATTGCAATAATAATATTTATAAAAAGTTTATCTATCCTATCCTAGTAAAGTTATAAATGCGAATGTAAATTTGTTTGTTATGCTTTTAGAGGAAAACTATGAAAAAACTTTAACAGATTATTATGAAACACATACTTTTTATTAGAAAAAGAAACATATATATTTTTTAGCGCAAAGTTAAAAAAAATAAGATAAAGGTAGATAAAAACATTGTTTGTCAATGAAGACATGGACGGAGTCGCAGGCAACAGCTACTACTAATATATAAGGGCGAATGTTTGGTTCACTGAATTTTATGTGTTCGTAAAAATCCTCCTTATCATGCTTTAAAAGAAGCGTTATGTTTTTCAAATGTATGTATTTAAATAAAAATCTAGCATTAAAACATATCAGAAATCAGGACTTAAACGATTTTGACGTATGAGATATCGTTAAATACGGCTCAATACCACAATTGACAATTGTAGGTATATGAAGAAAAAAAATGGCGGATTTTGGACGTGTGGATCTACAAATTGTCTTGCCAGGTTGCAATTCCTCTTTAAATTTTCCTTTACAATGACGATCAACCAATTCTTGGGTCAAACTTTAAAAGTAGGCTTTTCACATAGAGTTCCCTAAATTTGGATGTGTTTGCAAAAAACAATAAGTGTTTTGTATGTAAACACGGTGGTATTGGATTATAAATAATAAATAAAACGTTGAATTCTTTAGCCACCAACTGTAGAAAGTAAAAAAAATGTTTAACATGTTATTAACGATTTCTGAATATACTTACTATATGGCGCCATAATGTACTTTTTCGTCACACCTATGTCGTCATATAGTTTTGTTTCATATTTTTGCCAATAATTATCAGCATCACCCACATTTTAATTAGACAGATAGTTTATTACTTACTTATACACTTCAAAATTTCCATGCGAATGAAGTCGCGGGCCATAGGTATATGATTACCATAGTCTAATGCGAACGGGGTCGCAAGCAACAGCTAGTCTATATATATTATATATGGGCTGATATAAAATGTATCATTGATCATAGTTGGACTTTTATGTTAGATCATTTAGTGAATATAGTTAACTCTGTTTATAACTTTTCAACAATAGTAGTAAATAATAATATTGTTCAACTCAATAACCAATATTCTGAATTTGACAGTTTTATTTCATGCATTTATTTTGTCTTTGTTATTACTAAACGAAATCATAATAAAATATCTATAAACCGTTTTATATAAATTTTATGGCGTTTACTAACAGTAACATTTGATAAATATTTTATGACAGATACTAAATTTCTTATCATCATGGCCTCAGTAGTGACCTCAATCAAGATTACGTTCCCGTCAGGTAAACATTCAATTTACGAAAAATGAGAAATTTAGTTCTAAGTATCCCACGTTCACTTGACAGTCAAAGTTTTTTAGCAAATATGCCCAAAAAAAATTTGTTTATTATACAATTTGTTTTTTGTAATTTTCTTATAAGCCAATTAAAAATCTCAGAGTTCTTAAACAGTTCGAAATGCTTAAAAAAACTTCTTATTTTCTCAATATTTTAATGTTCAATAATTATTGGAGCTACACATACTTAATTGAACTTATTTTATCTGTCTGTAATTTATCTACTAGTTATTGAAATTCGGCCTATGATATTCTGGAAGCTTCCTTACTTTAGAAATATAATCATCGATTTATATAATGTCAGGTTAGGCGGAATGTATAAATAGAATTGATCAGTTGTTAATAAAAGTCATGATTGGCTGCAAATTTTAGGGTTTGCGAAATGACCTGTATTAATTCAAACCAAAATGTATTTAATAGTCGTTATATTAAATTTAATGTTCCCTAAATTTTATTTTATATATGTGGGAATCTGTTTTCGATTTAATATTCTGTTAGATAGCCTTGCAGAATATTTTATACAGACTGAGCTTATGAGAAATTTAAGATTAAATTTAGCGTTTGTTAACCAGATTTTTTTTTTATGTGTAAAAGAATATAGATGTAACAAAATGAAACTCTATTTATTTACGGTCATTATTATTAATAAAAGTTTTATAAAATATATTTATTATTTATAAAGAAAATTATTTGAGATATACACGGTTATTTTTAATTAGTTGACCACCTCTTGCCAACAGCCTCTCTACATCCATCCCAACAAAATAAAGGGTGGTCCAATTTCAACTATATAATGTGAATATCGAATAAAACACAGAGTTCTTATGATATTGGTATGATTTCTTTTTTATTTTGAAGATTGATTTATGGCAATTATGTATGGAAAATAAAATCGGCCAAATGGCCTCCACGGCTTCGGCGGCACACGTTCATCCGATGGTCCATATTTTCGATGACGCTGAGGCATAATTGAGGTTCAATGTCGTTAATGTGCCGAATTATCTCATCCTTTAGCTCTTGAATTGTTGTTGGCTTATTAACGTATACCTTCTCTTTCAAATAGCCACAAAGAAAGAAGTACAACGGCGTCAAATCACATGATCTTGGCGGCCAAGTGACATCGCCATTTTCTGAGATAATGCGGCCATTAAATTTTTTGCGCAAAACTGCCATTGTGTTACGGGCTACGTGAGGTCTTGCACCGTCCTGTTGAAACCACATATCGTCCACATCCATATCTTCCAATTCGGGCCACAAAAAGTTTCTTATCATCTCCTGATAACGAACCTGATCGACTGTAACTGTCTGGCCGGCCTCATTTTCGAAAAAGTACGGCCCGATGATGCCGCCAGCCCGTAAACCGCACCAAACAGTCACTCTTTGTGGATGCATCAGCTTTTCAGCAATCATTCTTGGATTCTCATTCGCCCAGATGCGGCAATTCTGCTTATTCACGAATCCACTGAGGTGAAAATATGCCTCATCGCTGAAGATGATTTTCTTCGGAAATTCATCATCCACTGCTGTCATTTCTTGCCACCATGCCGCGTATTGCCGACGCTTCAAATGGTCTCTTGGCTTCAGTTCTTGCGTCAATTGAACCTTATAAGCGTATAAATGCAAGTCTTTATGCATAATTCTCATTAACGACGTACGTGAAAGGTTCAATTATTGGGCACGATGACGAGTCGAGGTGGACGAGTCTTCAGCTACACTATCGCGAACCATAGCAATATTTTCCACAGTATGAGCTGTGCGAGCATGCACAGGTGTTTTCACATCCTCCACAGACCCGGTTTGCTGAAATTTATTGACGATATTCCGAATTGTCAGCTCATATGGGCGATTATGCTGACCGAAAAAATCACGAAGTGCATGAAATGCGTTTCTTATGGAACGCCCATTTTCATAAAATGTTTCAAACACCTTAACGCGTTGCTCAATCGTGTACTTATTCATGGTTAATTTTGCCAAAGACTGAATGTCAGAAACGTAAAAAAAATTATAGAAAAAAACATGACAGTAAGGAATAGTTCACACTTCACATTGTATAATAGAACCTGGACCACCCTTTATGTTCCACGACTTTTTACAAATCTTGATAAACAACACAAAGGAACGAAACAAAAAAAATTTGCTCCCTCTTTTACTTATTACTCTATATTTTGTAAGAAGTCAAACGCTCAACGCTCGGGCGCCACACCGAAGAGTTAATGCCAGTTTAGACACAACAAATAAATTTTGTATGGGAAAATTTTAATTTAAAAAACTATTAATTTTCAAGTCGTAGAACAAATGTTAGAGAGGCTGCCTGAAAGAGTTGGTCAACTCATTTAAAAATCAACAAAGGTATAAAATAAGATATAAAAAATAATATGATATTAATTATATTTTTAATTTAACACCTAGTGCTGTGCCTGCCTACATTTTTAAGTGTCTAATGGTGGCTAATCTATAAATCGATATTCAATGTTGATAGTTCTAACTTAAATGTATATAATTTTATTTTTTAACTTCGATGGAATTTTGATTATTTTATTTTAATATGAGTCCTCTTTCATCGTAATTAAGTTTTACCCATTTAAGTAATATAGTATAATTAACAATAGAATGTAAAAGAAATGTACCGTTTTTTATACTTGTTTTATAGTTATATATAGTAAATTTCGTGCTGACGGTGAAATTTCGTGCACAATTATGTAAAACCTACTCCGTAGTTTAACAAATATTAATTGTAGTCATGTCTGTCAAAAAAGTTTAAATCTTGGTTGGATGGTTGGAAATCTTGGTTGATTGTTGTAGTTTTTTGTATTGTATTTAATTTTATTTAATATTTATATTAGAAAGAATATTTTATATTAGAAATGGTATTTTATATTAGTAAGAATATTTTATATTAGAAAGAGTATTTTTTTTTCTTCTAAGAAAAAGTGACTTCAGTCTCAAAATGTAGTATTGCAATTAATTTAAATATTTGTTTATTCGTATTATACAAACTAGAAAGAGGGAGCCAATACGTAAATTGAATATTGTTCTATTTTGTCAAACACTTTATCTACTTGAACACGTAATACTGTCCAAATTTACCTAGCCAGCTTTTAAGCTAAGAGTAATTAAATCATACTGAATTCTCATTATCCATTTAATAAATAATCTATTATAATGATCACTTATTGCAAATAACAAGCAAACATTATGTCCATTGTTGTTTTTAACAATCACTAAAACTACTAATTATTTTGTCTGAACATTTATATAAAGCGAAATATAAAACGTACTAAAAGTAATCGACATGTTTGGTATTATTTATAAGATACATTGCTTTTTAAATTGGATACGTAAAAAAAAAATAATATTTAATTGTAACCTTTAAAAAAAATTATATACAATATAATTGTTGTAAAAAATACATTAAAATCAAAATATACTTCATTATAATATTATTATTTTAATATTTTATTTAGCAAAATTGTGTATATTATAAAATATTAGGTTTAGTAAAAAAAATATGCCAAGTTCTTTGTAGAAGTAATTTTAAATTCGGTTATTTAGTTCAATATCTGTAAGAAATAATACTATTATAATAATAATAATTATAATAATTAATAATAATAATAATAAAAGTTAAATACAAATTACATAAAATTTCATCCATTTGTATCCCATCGTGACTATAAGCTTTATCTCTGTTCAATTCATAAAAGAGCTGGATGCATGTTTAATATAAGTCATAAATATTTATGATCCATAAATATCACCCCTCCATCAGTTACTACGCTAGCAAAACACTGATGTGGCGATCAGAAATGAGACGCACCTGCACTCCACAGATCGCATTAACACGTCTGGGTATCATACAACGAGGCTCGTCCCTCCCCCGGACAACCTAATGAGGATATTAGCTGTACGAATAACGATAGATCATAAACATATCCGCCGCGTAAACACGCAATCGTTCCAATCACTGAGTACGGCGATCCCGATGGACAGCATACCTTTGCGTATCTTTCCTTCTACCGTCCGCAAAAAGCTCTCCTAGATGTCACTGAAGTATTCGATATATTAAACAACCTCACAAGGACAATGGTTTGGTGGTTTCACTCCAAATTGGTTTGAACCTACTGAGGAAAATTCTAATATTAATTGCCTTATCTACCTTACACCTGCCTGCCATACACCTGAGTGAATATAAAGATAAGATATATTTTTTTCTAAACATTTCTCTCATGTATACCTTTTTCAGCTCCACATTTAATATTGTGGCTATAATAAATCGTTAATATGGCATATTTGTTTGATATAATTAGACAGAGGTTATATTTATATGATAGCGTAACTTAATAATTACTAAGCCATTGTAGCTTAATTCGTTTAATGATCGTTAACATGATTTAACAGCGGGGGTAATTTATGATTACATAGATATAATATATATTAATAAGGGCTTTCAGGTAAATCAAAGTAATAATCAGACGCTAACTTAATCTGGCCATATCAATTTGGTTCCATGTTACTGAATAGATATTTGTAGTTTATAAAAGTTATTATAGTAGGACCTATCTAAAATCTTAATTTAGAATACTTGGATCTAACTTAATTTATGTTCTTCTGATATCAAATATAAAATATAAATTTACTTCGTGATGGTAACTGAAAGAAACTTAAACTTGGGTGTAATAGAAATAAACTCACCTTGTACGGGAACGTGTAATCAAAGAATGGATTACAGGATTCTGTATTTGGATTGGATCAGAATGGATTTTTTAGCTTCGTCTACAAAACTATTCTTTTGTCCAGCAAAACTTGAATTTTGTTAAAGCTTAAACAGAGAGAGAGAGATTACTAAGAGAAGAGAAATCTCTTACGATAAATATCCGGTAATTCTAAATTCTGAACATCTCTATACTAAATTGCAATGAAACAATGAAATGTTGAGAAGATAATTTGTAAGAAATATGTATTTTTTTAATTTTTCAATAAACTCTAATCATGTAGTTATGTAGTAATAACTATTTCAAATCAAATTATATGATAGTGAATAAATGCCCAATATTGTGTTTGAAGGCCTGGAGGTGCAGTTGTTAGTGATAATGGCTTCAAAGCTAAAAAGTGGCTGTGGATGCGATTGTCTCTAGATGTATATATTATATATGTATTATACAATCCATATATTATATATTTATGTATAATTTTATATACTTAGACATTTGCGGAACAATCCGTGGCATAAGATTTGGGTAATATTTAATATGGGCTTTGTTTTGTTTATTTGTGATCACAATTATATCATGAATAGTCACTCCATTCCACGCTACTTTTTTTATCAACATAATGAAATTTATTTATCTTTTTTTCTGTGTGTTGTAGATAAATGGATCTACATTGGGAATATTAGCATGCTATGTCGTCGTAAAAAAATTACGACTTCTGTTCCAATTTAAACTCTCATGTATCGTTGAATTGTCTATAATCTTTTATGGGTAAGGTTATTTCTAAAGCAATTTGTACCTCTAGTTTAAACAGTTTAAGTGCTGTTCCGTCAGCTTGATGGATGAAGAAAGAAGCGGTCAGTCTTTGACTGTTGTTACGTGAAGACGAGCTTTAACACGTTCACTGCATTACGAGGTCTATTAGATCTCTTGTGGGACTTTCGTATTGTGCGTGGACTGAAATGCTGTTGTTTCACTCCTTGCGGGGGGCTCTAACTTGTAAAGTTCTTTATGTATGAGCAAGACAAATATACACATTAGTATTCTACTTGAAGGTGAGTTCATAGACATAATAAAAAAATAGGGATGGATTAGGTCCCTAAAGCACAGTACTATAATTTTTGTCATGACTTGCGTTAGGGGACATTTTATTACTCGTGGAATCATACGCCTCGTAGACGCAAGACAGGGTGGGTAGGCGGCGCGGGCGCTGCGTGTCTCGTTTTAGAGCGAGTACACATTAGGCGTTTTGAAACGCGCGCTTTGGTAACGCGCGTTTTGAGAACCAGTAATTCTCACTAGGTGTACACACGGAAGCGCGCGATTTTGATAAAGCGCGCGTCAACCGCGCGCTTTGAGATTTTCATTCAAACGCGCGTTGGGAGGGCGTCAGCCGCGCGCTTCGAGATACATGAACCGCCATTTTGTTGTACATTTGAACGCGCGCTTTCGTGTAGAGCGGACGTATATTTACCAAAATGATGGAGACCGAACATTTCGATTCAGACTTATTTATAGATGAAATTCAAAAACGCCCAGCTATATGGGACATGGAAAGTCCTGAGTACAAAAACAAAGTATTAAAAAAAAGGAATTGGGAGGAGCTTGTTGAAATTTTTAGTGATTGTGAAGACAATTTAGAAAAGAAAAAACTGTTGGGTGAGTATAACTGTTTATTGATATTTCCTATAATTATGTCATATTTGGTAAGTGCTTAAATCATGTTGTCTTGCCAATGTAATTTTCCCTCGTTTACAAAATAATTGGCGAATTTTTCCCTTGTAGTTCTAGCACACAAGCTGCCTCGTGGTACGTTTTCTAAATTAACAGATTGTAACGGTGAAAGATAAAGTGTGTCTTCATATCTATAACCATCACGTATTGATGATATTCTCCGCGAAAGTAATGTTTACATCTATCGGTCTATGAAATATTCGCCATTTATTACTCATTATACCGAACGTGCATTCGATATAGCGCCTTGCTCTTGATAATCTGTAATTAAAGGCTTTTTTTATGTGTGTGAGTTGTGTTCCTCCATACGGGCGCATCACATTCGACATCAATCCAAATGCTTCATCGCCGACGAAAACGTGAGGCAGTGGTGTTCTGTCAACATTTGATATGGGCTTCAGGTTAGGAATATTTAACTTATTATCCATCATCCGTTTAAAAAAATCAGAATGTTGAAAAATAGCAGAATCACTGGTTTTGCCGTAGGATCCGACATCAACGTATACAAAGCAATAATTTGCATCACAAACTGCTAGTAAGACTGATGAGAAGTAGGTTTTATAATTGAAAAATAGCGACCCTGTATGTTCTGGCTGTATTAGCTCAATATGTTTCCCATCAATTGCACCAATACAATTTGGGAAGTTAGCGTATTTTCTAAAACCTTCTTCTACTTCTTTCCACTTTTCTGTTGTCATTTCAGGCATGGATGTACATTTCAACTTGCTCCATAGTACATTACAAACTTGTTCCACTATCTTTATAATTGTTGATTTTCCAAGACGGTATCCATAATGCAAATCAGCGAAGGAGCAGCCTGTGGCCAAGTATCTGTCAAAATAATAATAATTATTATTTAATTTTAGGTTCTACACTTATGAAAAAATGGAAAAGCATTCGGGACAATTTTATGAGGGAGTCTAAGAGGCAGAAAAAGCTTCCATCTGGATCTGGATCTTCCAAACATACGCCATATGTGTATTACAAAAAACTACAATTTCTTGCGAATTCTACAGCAAATAACGACACAGAGAGCAATTACCAATCTTCTGAACCAACCGGTTCAGGTGTAGATAATACAGATAATGCAGACTTGATGCCACCTCCTAAAGATAATATTGAAAGCACAAGAAAAAAACAAAAAATGAATGCTGTAGATAAACAAATAGTTGATATGTTACAGAAAAGTTTAAACGCGAAAGAACAAAATGAAATGGGGCGACTAACTAAAGAAGACGATGATAAATTATTCTGTTTATCATTATACAGTGAATTGAAAAAAGTACCCGAGAATCAACGCCTGACAACAAAGATTGAATTGCTTAATGTCATTAAAGAAGCTCAGAATTATCATCAATCATTACCAATACAAACTAATCAACAACAATACATGTATTCTACGCCGACATATTCAGGATATACCACTGCTAGACCGCCAACACGGCAGTGGTCTACGACACCACCACCGCCGCCGTCATCGTGGTCGCCTTCACCTACAGGCTCCAGCCAAGACTCAGACACCTTAAATCTATTTGAATAAATAATCTTACCTCAACGTTATCACGAGTTTTTCTTCCGGGGAAATTGATTCCCTTAAAATTGTGGAATCACCAGTAATATCAGCTTTTATAACATGGAGTAAGCCATCAAAGGATTTAATGGACATTCTAAAATAATTAAAAAACTTAGGTTCATACTGTCTTCATTTAGGATACAATGTTACAAACATTCCATGCGTCAGTCTATCTCGTAGTATTGGGTGCACCCAAAATTCTCTTTGTCTCTGCCGTCGTCTTCTATAGCGACGGTATAGAAGCCACACACAAGCAATCACTTCGACGTCCATTTCCGAACTGAGCCGACTTATGGACGCCCTACTACGCCCGTAAAACGCCGTGCTAAGAACGCTGTATGTACGCTACCAACGCGCGCCTAACGCAACGCCGAGCGCCGAATGTGTACTCGCTATAAGTGTTGTTCAAGTATCGATGTATGGTGACGCGCTCAAGTTTCAAAAATAGCACTCGCTATATATATCGACGTGTTTTTATATTTTAAATTGTTTTGATTGTTGTTAAAAACAATGAGTTACTTTGAAAAAAAAAAAGTGTAAAAAGTCAATTAATTTTGGTGAGCATTCTAAGAAAGAAAAATTATCGCGGCATTATCCAGTAAAATAAAAAAAATATTTCCTGAAGAAGAATGTGTTGATCATGTTTTCCAACGAGGAAACAAAAAAAAGACGTTGCGTGGTTTGGTATGAAAAATTACGACGCACGGTAAACAGCTCTGAAGCTTCTAAAAAAACATTTTTTGGCGAGCAGCTAGATCTTTATCATTGTGCAGAATATCTTATACCATATTGGCCGCAAACTGTTAAGTGTGTCATATATAAAAAATAAAATTTAAAAAAATCATTACGAATTGCTCACAATGCGAAAAGTCGATGTGCTTGCTTTAATGACAAACATTTTCCGTAGTTTATAATAAATAACTACTTCGTAAATTAAACTTTTTCTATCGACAAATGACATTTTATTTTATTCCCATCACTAGTCACTTCACATATTGCTCTATCTCTGGTTGCGGAACGAGATACAATCGATGTCTAATTTTTGATTTGTATTTGTGGCTTATTTTATATGTCATAACTGCGTGCGAACCTAGCAAAATATAGAACAGTAGACTATCTTTATCTAGATATAAATTATTTTCAGAATTATACTTTTAGGGGACTGATTAGGTCAACAACGCATCCGGGGATAAATTAGTTTCGAGATCTTTGAGATCCTTAACGCACCAGCTGAAAGTTTTTTAAATATGATGTCGCAGGGAACGTTTTAAGTAAAGTTATGATCATTATAGATGAGGAATCTTAGATTTATAAATAAAGCGCCAGTATGTCTATTTTATTATTCAACAATACCTATGTCTGTTTTAAAACGAATCAACGCTTACAAATGCGAAAGTCTAAGAATCGCTGGTAAAGTGTTGAAAGCCAGTTTTTTACTTTAGGTTACTAACGATTATACCAAAATTACCGCGATCAAGATGACAGAATTCCTTGGCTTAAGTTTTTGGGTTTTACAACTTATAGCTCCGAGGTAGTTCTG
The DNA here is from genome assembly GCA_959347405.1 of Napeogenes sylphis. NCBI lineage: Eukaryota > Metazoa > Arthropoda > Insecta > Lepidoptera > Nymphalidae > Napeogenes > Napeogenes sylphis. The sequence goes on from OY365783.1 coordinate 5,677,608, forward strand.
TATGACTTCTTCGCAATCCTTAAAATCAAAATGACACAGAAGCAATTCTATTGTTGGAGGGACCTTTGAAAAGATTTAATAAAAAATAAAGTCTACAGTTTCTTTTGCAAAATCTTTTTAAACGTCCTAAGTACACTTTATCTTCTTACATCTTCTTATATCTATTCTCGGACACAATTAGTTTAGTTAATTTAGTTCGGGCAGAACATCTATTTAATAATTAATAAGGATAGCAATGAACCTAACTACTTTTTTGCACCATTAAGTATAATCTTTGCCTTAAGACCTTGGCACTAAATTAAGGGATAACCAGTACATAGTTTAGACTGTATAACATGAACAGAATTAAATATATATATTTACGGAAAGATTTTACAATTTATTTTTTTAAAAGACAACTCCCGCATAGGGATTATGTTATACTTTTGTTGCGGGTCGGTTTTACAAACATATAAATAACGGACACAAAGTACTCCCAGACTCGGAACAACAATCTGTGAAACACACAAAGAATTGTCCTGTTTGGGAATCGAACCCTCAACCTTCGATCCAGCAGTATCGTTCATTAACCACTACACTTCCAAGTCATTACAGCTTATATATTTTGCTTTTATTGACAGATATATTATCATTAAAGTGTCAAAAATATATGAGAATATAAATATGTATTTACAGTAACTGAAATTTGATGTTCATATTCAATGCATATTTAAATTGGTCTCGAAGCGCAGTAACATTTGATAGGTTTCCATAAATTTTCTGAAACTAAATTATTATAACATTGAAAATAATTTGATGGAAGGCTTTAAAGTAAACTTAATATAAAAAATAATAATATTGAATTATTAAGACTAATAAATTATTAATAAACTACTACTGGACGTTCAATGAATCACCGCACTTCCTACCTGCCCCCACCGAATGCTGAAATAATAATGGCTCAGTGAGAGCAGTACAGCTCTTTATGTACACTAGTTTAACTTTATGTCTTATTATATAATGAATCCTCTATATCTTATTATATAATCAATAACTCATTAACGTCCAAATCACTCACTTTGATCTCGAAATACATTTTTTATTTATTTCTAGAGGTATTAAGGTAACACTTTGCATTGAAAACAGTATTGTTTTAAGACTATGAATACTAATCCCTTGTTTTCTACTTCAAAAAAGAACCCTTGCCGTTATTATGGTGAATTAAGCCCTATGGTAAAGAATCTAAATTTGTTTTGTGACTACGAGCAAAGAAGCGAGCAAAAGCTAATTGAAATACAACATTCATAACAGAAGAAACAAAATAATATTCAACCTTTATTACAGTATTTTTTGCGTGAGACTCTCCCAGGTTAATATTTATATTACATTAAGAAAACTACTTCCACCATTACATAGAAGGAATAACCAAAATTCAGATAAATATAATAGGATTTTAGAAGTATAACGTCTTTTAATGTGATTTATAATTAAGATACTGTATTTAAGATAGTATTAATTAGCTGACGTAGTCGATATATACAGAAAACGTAGCGATTGACTATCTTTATATATTAGGTAGATGTAAGTTAATATATGTTTTATTATAATCGTTAATTAATCGTTAAATAGTGAGATCTTTTTAGGATCAAACGACTAGACCGAATAAGATATTATTACATAATGTGTTTGTTTTGTCGAGTAGGTGACTTGGTATAAATTATAAAAAATGAATTTAATAACGCCTTTGAACCAATTGAAAAACACCAACGTTATTAGAATCAATTTATATAAATTGGTATAAAATATGGATAGGTGGTGCTTTAGTCAAATTATCAATAAACTTAAATCTTGATGTTATTTCAATAAATCGTTTATTTCTTAAATAAAAAAGTATACCCTAATATAAAATTATATTTATTATGGTAAAGGTTATAAAATGTTATTGAATATAAAAAGAAAATGATAATAGGTAAGGTCAGAAAAGGAAATAACAATATGCACCATTAATTTTGATTGTGGGTGTAAATAAGGATTAGATCAAAAATGTGTAACTCTTAACGTTTGCTTTATTACATCCATGTGTAATAAACCTTAGAATGTACAAGCAATAAGGTTTGTTGTACATAAAACTTGGATAACTCTATGATAAATCTTTTGCATTATAAGAAGTTTTTCTTATCCTAATAGATATAATGATGAAAAATATCTTTCTTTCTTTCAAAATAGGCAGGTATTTATTAATCTAAGAATATTATCTAAGAATCTTAAAAGCGTTCATAATAAAATATTTCAAGTTATTGCAATTTATTGTTATATGTTTATTGACTTAAGAGTCAAAACCTAAAATCCGACATATTTCATACCTATCTCTAAACTATAAAGGTTGGAACAGACTTCATTATATAGTGAAAAGGATTAAACAAAAACCGTCCTCAACATCACAACGTACTAAAAACGTACTTAAATATACTTTATATTGAATCTCTCAGCTACAGAGTACAGATTTTAATGCTGAATTCAAGATATAATTATTAATTTTAGGTGACGTTATAAAAATATTATTAGAAATTATTATTTTTGTATATTATATTTGAATTTTAGAGAATAAATATATATCGTCATTGTCTGTTTGTGTGACGAACTTGTGAATATTCAGAGTGCTGATTAAATATTTGCATACGTATTTTAGCAGCTGAAAGATAAATAATACCTATTGAGAATGTTAATTTAGAACTCGGTGCTGTTGTCACTTCTATAAAATGTTAATAGCAAATAAATATTATCAAATTTTACCTTATTACCAGTTGTTTTTATATTTCCATTGAAATTATTTTTTTTTTATTTTTAAGCTACCTATTTTATAAAAAAGAGTTTAGTACGAAAGTGTATAGATTTTTTAAATCATTATTACAAATTTGTTTAATGCGAATTAATACACATACAAATTTGAATTGAAACAGTCGCTAGTCTCTTAAATATCATAGTAAATAAAATCAAATAAAATACAAATATTTATAAAGGTTATTTTAATGAAGGATTTAGGTATAAGAATAGTAAGATAATAGGTTGGCCCTTAATAGTAGTGGAAATACATTATCGGTAAAAAATGTAACCATCAAGCTACCACGCTACAATCTGGTGATAGACAGACTGACAGACCGACAGTGAAGCCCTAGTAACAGGGTTCCGTTTTTACCCTTTGAACGGACTTTTGTACGAAATACTAAAAAAAGTATTCGTTTCAAATGTGTTATTTGATTATATCATATATTAGGGTTATACGAAAAAAATAGCAAAATGATTATATTATTCATGGAAAACCTTTGATGGAAGTAAATCGATGCTTTTGTGTATTTTGTAGCTATTCAATTTATTCACTTCATCATAAAAGAGGCTTTGTAAGAATAATTTAGAAAATATGATTTATAAGCAAAACATTTTTATTTATGTCTGAGTGAACAAAATACGTTGGAACTATGATTGGCAAAACAAGTACATTAGTGCGTCTGTATAAATATTAAATTATAAAAAATAAAAAAAATAATAATATTGAATTCTATATTATAATCAAAATTATGAATGTGGTTTTAGGAATAATTTTGTAACAAAGTAAACAACCCACATTTTCACAACGTTAATATTTTGTTTTATTTTTGGTTATAACTTTTTATCCTTGCTCTACTTCCTTTTTTTCAAAGTCGTTTGGACCAACACTTCTTAGTCAAAATATTAACGTATGACTACTTCTTACCTTATTTTATTAGCGCTTTTGAGTTACTTGCAGTTACAGCAGTTAAGAGGGTTATGACTACTTGACAATTTTTAAAGTACTTACGTAGGCGTAAGAATATCAAATATGTAGTAAATATCTTGCTCACTATTATCCTTATTGTTGTTTATCTACAGATCGTATTTTAGAACAAAACAGAAAAAAATACTTTTTTTTATATAATAAATTCTATTCTGTACATAGCATATAATATTAAAAATTACTACTAATCTAATATTAATTATAGTACCAGTATCAGTACAAGTTTAGACAATTTTAGATAATACCAATATTTACCAACAATATTATATAAGAACCTTTTACCAGCACCGCTAAAGCTCTATAGGTTTTTAGATTTTTAATATTTTTTTCTATTATTTTAATTAATCCGCTCAACTTGTTAAAGGCCTACCATATATGTAATGTGATGCATTTATTTCCATTTTTTTTAATTCTCTCGCATTAACGGATTATACATATTTGCCGCAACAATTAATGAGCCGGGAACTCTTATAGTCTACTTTCCCTATCTTGAGAATAATCTTCATTAATCACTAAAAGAACGTCTTGAGTTAGGCTTCGTTAAATATAATAGAAATAAAATATCTATTGAAATAAGTCTTCTCTGTCCTTTTAAACCGATTTTAATGTTTTTTCAAATTGATTAGACTAGCTAGAAGTTTCATAACTTTGGTTAAATGAAATCAAAACATGTCAAGTGGACCTATATAGTATATGATATTTACATCTAAATGCACATCTATTTAAAAACATGGAAAGTATAGATTAACTTATAAATAATTTAGTATAATTATAATAATTTATTCAGAACAGTAAGTATTCTCAACGCTAGTACTTTGTGTTTGCCCTTTATTGAGCTAGGTAACAGTTAAGAAGTCATAACAACGATATCTATTTAAATACATTTTGGTTCAATAAAGTTGTTTCAATATAAACATAGTCTATTTAATGTAACTTTCTTTAATTTTTAATATTAGGTATTATATACAGAATAGAATAATATTAAATAAAAAAATATAGAACTTAAATTGTGTTTTAGACGCTACGACTTCAATAAGTATATAGTGATATTATTTTTATCCCTCTTTGACGTCTTTTTGTATCGGTGGTTTTAAATTTTTTAATTTAATTTATTAGCTTGACATTTTTTTGCGGTCCAATACTGTCAATTTCGTTTATCGGTAAATCCACTTTTCATCAGGAAAGAGTACCTTAACTTTGAAAGCGTCATAACAAAAGCAAAGTTTTGGCAAATGTAGCATGAAGATGGTGCATGAATTAAAGTGTTTTTATATAGGTAAATTTTTGGATAAGCTTTCAAGATACTTTTAATTAAACAAGCTCAGCTGATATAATTCAGGAACAACACTTAGGAACTTACTAGAGTTGAAACTTCACTAAGAGTTTTGATGATTCTGTGTCGACTTGAACTTTTTGACCCAAAAACTGAATACAACTTTATTAGAAAGTGATTTAAATAATGTATAAACTTAGTGCAAGATGGAGATCGCGGAATAGTGCATGATTGTCCATTTTAATAATAAAGCTTTACCCAGAATGTTAGCCACTTATCTGTGACAAGCGCCATGGCTATCAAAATCAATAACCAATAACCGAGAAACTTATGCCCACTTCCGCAACCGAGCCCTGCTTCCACGAGCCTGTCACGACCAGTATTGTTTTGAAATTTGCAACCTTTCCAAGTAAACCTATATAAAAAAGATTATATGAATTAAATATAATCTGACATTTACCATCCATGTGTTATTTAAAAGTCTCAGCGTTATCCTATACAATTTAAAGTAGTTAAAAAACTATCTTGGCTCTAAAATTAAATTTAAACATAAATGTTATACATTAATTCAATTCAATTCAATTCGATTCAATTCAATTCAATTTTCAATTCAATTCAATTCAATTCAATTAAATTCAATTCAATTCAATTCAATTCAATTCAATTCAATTCAATTCAATTCAACTCAACTCAACTCAACTCAACTCAACTCAACTCAACTCAACTCAACTCAACTCAACTCAACTCAACTCAACTCAACTCAACTCAACTCAACTCAACTCAACTCAACTCAACTCAACTCAACTCAACTGAACTGAACTCAACTCAACTCAACTCAACTCAACTCAACTCAACTCAACTCAACTCAACAACTCTTTTTTTTTTTTTTTTTTTTTTTTTTTTTTTTTTTGTTGGAAAAATGCGTTGCCGCATCGTCACCCAGGCCAGGAAGGCGATGACCGGGCGGTATGTGCGGCACCCGGCGACTGCCTAAGGCGGGGTGCCTTAGGCAGTCGCTAAAAAACCAACGGCTGCCCACGACGCTGCCATGGGACGTCACGGGATCGCTTTCGCACTCACCGTGACGCCCCGGCGTAACTCCTCCGTATAGGGGTACCCCGGGCAACCAGTGTACCCCTACCTCATACAGCTAGTGCAATGGCGAGAGAGGTCGCCCCCCCCTCTCACCTAGGCCTACGGCTGGGAAGGAACGGGCTGAACCCTTCTCCTTCGCAGCCTCTCCCGCTGGAGCTCGATGTGACTATGTTGCCATAGCCACAGCCGGCTCCGTGCTGGGCTCCGCGCTCGAGGGTTTCGCACCAGGTGCTAACCCTCGAACTCGCGGAGCCTTGCACACTCGGCTCCCCAAAAGGTGGGTCGCTTGAAGGCCTCGGTCCGCACAGACCGCGCACCGCAACATTCCGGTGCAAGTGGCTCGGGTATGCCCCTCACCACCGCACCGGAAACAGGCGGCGCTTCGGTCGACCGCGGACGGGCAAACCGCACGCAGATGCCCAGGTGCAAGGCACCTGAAGCAGCGCAGCGGCTGCGCCTCCAGCAGCTCCACCCTGGCTGAGCTCCAGCCCACCAAAACTCTCTCCGCGTCGACCAACGATTTAGCCGCATCAATGGGGAGTCGGGCAAAGGCAACGCCCATGTCCCCATAACCACCCCGACGGATCTCCCCCACGAAGAGGGCCTCGGGGCAGTTCGTGATGCGGCAAATCGCGTCGACCACATCGTCTTGTGTGACAGAGTCGTCCAGGCCTTTTAGCCTTACGGCCACCCGCCGAACCGGCCGGACGACATCTGCTACACCCGCTAAAACTGGACGGATCTTCTCCGCCAGTTTTTTCGCCTGTTCTGGAGTGCCCTTGGGCAACTCCAGAAGTCTGGCACCCGCCGCTGACCGGCGAATCTTAAGCCCATCTCTGAGGCCGATGTCGCCGAGCTTGACCATCTCGGCGCCACGCCTCAGAACATGGGCATAAGTCACCCCCGCAGCTGCCGCCTCGTCCTGCAGCTTGATTAAGACTGCAGGAGAACGAGGTTTGGGCAGTTTCGGAGGACCCGATTTCGTTCCATCCGCCTTCGCTTTCGCCGAAGACTTACCCTTCGCACTGGCCCTGGGAACTACTGGCATTTGGGGAGGGCCCTTCTTTTTCCCCTTGCCTTTGCCACCCCTACGGACAACCGTGGACCGGGCCTCGGTTGTGCCGGGGGCCGTGGAGGACGACATCTACAGGATCGGCGATTGACACCCCTGCAGATTGTCCTCTTCTGGAACCACGACCGGCTCCTTCCTCCTCCTGTCAGCCGCGAGCGGCGGCCGATGGATCCGCGCCGGGAGGAGACGCTCCTCAAGTCCTTCAAAGCGGGAGTTAAATAAAACTCCCACCGAGGACAATGCAGAGCGCCTCAACTCCTCGATCACGCCTTGATCCACCGACCGTGACCCCGACTTCAACCCTCCCGGAGAGACGGCGGGCCCGGAGGAACCCACGGAAGCACGAAGCTCCGCAAACTCCTTTCGGACCTTCAGAATCTCCTCCCTGAGGAAGGACACCTCACGGCTGAGACGGGCGTTATCCGCCCGTATCCGCCGTGACTCCTCAGGCTCCCCACGCGACGCTAGGACGTCGACAACGTCCAAGAGGCTGTTGGATGCCTCCTTAAGAGCCTTAACCATGGTGCCCTTCAGGTTAAGACTCTTCTTGCAAACCTCATGTATAGAGGCCGCGCTTCGCATCGCTATGCTGCGCAACTCCTGCGCTTCAAGGACGGAAGAAGGCCCCAGGTTGGGAAGCGCCTCCAAGGACAAATCGTCCTCGGAAACCGGCGCACTCCCAACTGGAGCCATCTTCGTCCCGCGGAGGGCCCGAGCGCTCAGTACGCGCTCAAACTCCCTCCGCCTCCTCTTCCATGGCCCGCAACTCGGCCCTGGCCTTGGCGAACACGCTACCGCGACCTTTAGGCGCAACCCGTCCACGCCGAGCGGTGTTGCACTTAGCCACTGCAACACCGGACTCGGGATCGGGCTCGGATGCGACCTCGGGGGAACTGCGGATCACCCCATGCGTCCGCTTACGTCCAGCGAACGGCAGTGGTTCTGACAGATCGTCTGAATCTGTCAGAACCACAACCGGACTCTCTCCACCACGCCTCACACTATTTTTGATTTTCCTGGTCGGTGTGGTGACGACCAGTTTTTGCCCCCCCCAGAGTACGAGGGGCAGACGGCATCAGCGGCCGTGCGGGATTCGGCACCCGCCTGGGGACTCATTTTAAACTCGCTCATATTTCATTTCTGTTGGGCGCCCTCGTCCTTACACGGTCCTTCGGCAGACGCCACACCTCCGGACCGACACGAAACAAGAAAAAGAAAGACGAAGAACACGACGAAGAAGAAAAGACGAAACAACGACGACACAACACAAAAATAGGGTGATTTTTTATAGAGGTTGTCTTCCTCGCAGCCAGACGATCAGAGCAAGCTCCGTCAATCCAGCCCTCGTTCCCGCTCAGTGCGGGCTTCCGAGATCTTGTGGCCGTGCAATGCTCGCCCAGAAAGGCAAGCAGCCACACGTGCTAGTAGCTGTCCGCGCCGGCCGAAGCCGGTGCCCCTCATATCTGAGGGGACCTCCCCTATCCGCAACCCGGGGGACGCGCCAGATGGCGGCACTAGCGACCGCACACTGGCAACTCAACTCAACTCAACTCAACTCAACTCACTCAACTCAACTCAACTCAACTCAACTCAACTCAACTCAACTCAACTCAACTCAACTCAACTCAACTCAACTCAACTCAACTCAACTCAACTCAACTCAACTCAACTCAACTCAACTCAACTCAACTCAACTCAACTCAACTCAACTCAACTCAACTCAACTCAACTCAACTCAACTCAACTTTTTTTTTTTTTTTTTTTTTTTTTTTTTTTTTTTTTATCGTTGGAAAAATGCGTTTCACCCAGGCCAGGAAGGCGATGGCCGGGCGGTATGTGCGGCACCCGGCGACTGCCATTTTTAAGGCACCCCACTAAAAAACCAACGGCTGCCCACGACGCTGCCATGGGACGTCACGGGATCGCTTTCGCACTCACCGTGACGCCCCGGCGTAACTCCTCCGTATAGGGGTACCCCGGGCAACCAGTGTACCCCTACCTCATAGACCTAGTGCAATGGCGAGAGAGGTCGCCCCCCCCTCTCACCTAGGCCTACGGCTGGGAAGGACCGGGCTGAACCCTTCTCCTTCGCAGCCTCTCCCGCTGAAGCTCGATGTGACTATGTTGCCATAGCCACAGCCGGCTCCGTGCTGGGCTCCGCGCTCGAGGGTTTCGCACCAGGTGCTAATCCTCGAACTCGCGGAGCCTTGCACACTCGGCTCCCCAATAGGTGGGTCGCTGTAAGACCTCGGTCCGCACAGACCGCACACCGCAACATTCCGGTGCAAGTGGCTCGGGTATGCCCCTCACCACCGCACCGGAAACAGACGGCGCTGCGATCGACCGCGGACGGGCAAGCCGCACGCACATGCCCAGGTGCCAGGCACCTGAAGCAGCGCAGCGGCTGCAACTCAACTCAACTCAACTCAACTCAACTCAACTCAACTCAACTCAACTCAACTCAACTCAACTCAATACAATTCAATTCAATTCAATTCAATTCAATTCTATTCTATTCTATTCAATTTAATTTAATTTAATTTTTATTTTTATATAATTTGGGACTAATATACGCTCTTTGAAATAGATTACATTAAAATATATACCTAGTCTTGCCATAAATATTGTACCATAAAAAAAAACAACAAAAAAATATAAAAAGCTTAATCGAAGTGGTGTCCATTGGCTGCAATACAGTCCTTTAAACGTTGAGGCTAGTTATCAATAGAAGCACGCGATCTTTCCATGGGGAAATTCTTCACTGTCAATCGTATGGATTGTTTTAGGGACTCCAAATTATCATGGCGCTTAGAGCAAACTGTACTCTCTAAAACTGACTATAAATCGTAATTAAAATCGTAAATGACCAGTGGCCTCTCTTATAGGCTGCAAGTCCAAAGTCATTTATTAAAATACGTGATATAGTTCGAGATGCTATTTTCTGTTTTCGAGATAAAATCTTTTGCATTCGGACAGGATTTCTTCCCTTCCAGTGTGCGGTCGCTAGTGCCGCCATCTGGCGCGTCCCCCGGGTTGCGGATAGGGGAGGTCCCTCCAGATATGGGGGGCACCGGCTTCGGCCGGCGCGGACAGCTACTAGCACATGTGGCTGCTTGCTTTTCGGAGCGGGCATTGCACGGCCACAAAATCTCGGAAGCCCGCACTGAGCGGGAACGAGGGCTGGACGGATGGATCCTGTTCTGTTCGTCTGGCTGCGAGGAAGAAAACCTCTATAAAAAATCACCCTGGAGGTCGGTCATGGGGGGTGTCAGTGCCCGGTCCATGACCGACCGGTTTGTGTTTTGTGTTTTGTGTTTGTCTTGTCTCGTTTGGTCCACGTCGTTTTTGTTATTATTGGTATTATGTGTGTTTGTGTTCTTTGTCAACCCCGAGGTTCGGTGCCTGCCGAGGGGTTGTGCAAGGACGAGGGCACCACCCACGGGGACCTCACCCCTTAAAGGAAATATGGACAGTAATGGTTTTGAAAAGAGTCCCCGGGAGGGTGTCGGCTCAGCCGTGCAATCCCTCACGACAACTCCGGTTGTCGTCTGCCCCTCGTACTACGGGGGGGGGCAAAAACCATTCAGGAGCAGGAGTACCTGCGCAGGTCGCGCCCGCACCGACCTGTCCAAAAAAAAAAAAAAAAAAAACATAGTGCGAAGCATGGCACGGCGACGTGCCATGACGACGACCCGGCTTTCTTACTTGACACTGATATACGTTGCGATTCGGAGATTATTGATTTGGATGCGGAGGATTCGGCACCGATTGCCGGAACCTCTGCATATGACCTAGGCAGTTCACATGGCTACCGTCTGTTTTTCGATGAGGAGGTTTTGGCAGAGGCCAATAAAGACAGCGCTGGAAGAAAGAGACCTATCTCTGAGGTCTCTAATAATCTTGGCGAAAAGTCCGGGAGTGATTCCGAGCTCGGTGTTGCACCGAAATGCAACACTGCTCGTCGCGGGCGGCCCTGCCCCAAATCCCGAGGTACAGGTCTTGCTCGTGCAAAGGCCTCACTTCGAGCCCTCAATCTAGAGGCGGCTGAAGCGGACTTCGAAAGAAAGCTCGAAGCCCAGGCCTTTAGGAGGAAGACGGGTCCGTCAAGGAGCATGTCAGGTTCCGAGGAGAATCTTTCCTCGGAGGTGCCTCCTGCGCCGGATCCAACAACCTTGTCCACGGTGGAGTTGCAGGCATTGGCGGATCAGCATGCTTTTGCGATTGTGGAGTTGAGCCGAAAGTCGGGTCACCTCAAGGGTACAATGGTCAAGGCCCTGCGAGACGATTCCTGCAAAATGTTGGAAGTGGTGCAGGCCTTGGCCAGCCGTACAGAGCCTGAGGAGGCGCGCCGTATACGAGCTGACAATGCTCGCCTCCAAAAAGAGGTGGATGCCCTCAGATCGGAGCTCAAGGCTCATCGCCGAGAGTTCTCCGAAATGAGGGCTTCTGCAGCCAAGGTTGCGGCTCCTGTTGTGCCTCCTTCCGAGGCAGACGCTGTGGGAAGTTAAAGCGCTCCATAATTTCCTCGGTGGGTGAAATAATTAACGCCCGCTTCCGAGGAATTGAGGAGCGCCTCCTCCCGGAGCGCAACTATAGACCTCAGGTCAGTTTGCGGCTACAATGAGTCAGGCTCGCCGCATCTTGTGCCGAGGTCCCCGCCGATAAAGCCTGCTGGAGAAGTGGCTCCCCTCGAGGCTTGGTCGACGGTGGTTCGGGGGGGTAAGAAAAGTGCCCCCCGCGCCTCTCGAAAGTCTAACCCGGTGCTGGCCCAGGCTCCTGTTGCCGCCCCTCGTAGGTCTGTCAGGCCTCGAGCTCCTCCGGCTCCTGTGCCCGAATCCCTTGTGCAACAGTCCGCCTCTAAGCGGCAGCGGCGAAGAGGGAGAAAGGCGGCCAACATGAGAGCGAAGAAAGCCCAAGCGGGATTAAGAATTCAGCCCAAGTTGCCGCAGCCTCGGTCTCCTGCGGTGGTCATAACGCTGCAGACCGAGGCTGCGGCGAAGGGATTCACTTACGCCCAGATCCTTGAGCGCGCCGCCGAGAAAATTGATCTCGGCGAGATCGGGCTCGAGGGTGGGCTTAAGATCCGGCGGTCGGCCACGGGAGCGCGCCTTCTGGAGCTCCCCAAGGCGGCCCCGGATAAGGCTGAGAAGCTGGCGGCTTGCCTCCGACAAACGTTGGCGGGAGTGGCAGAGGTCGTCCAACCCGTTAAACGGGTTGGTATCAGGATAAAGGGATTGGACGACTCTGCCACGCGAGAGAAGGTGGCGGAAGCGATTTGCCGCACCACCAAGTGCTCCGGCGTCTCCCTCCATGTTGGAGAGATACGCTGGGGCAACGGACTCGCGGGCGTAGCCTTCGCCCGGTGTCCAGTTGGTGCGGCCAAAATCCTTCTAGAGGCAGGGAGGTTGCTGGTCGGATGGAGCTCGGCCAGGGTCGAGCTCTTGGAGGAGCGACCCATGCGGTGTTTCGGGTGCCTAGAGCCCGGGCACACGCGTGCGGTCTGCCCCTCCAACATAGACCGTAGCATGGTCTGCTACCGGTGCGGCCTAGCGGGTCACTCCCGTGCAGGCTGCACCGGGGTCCTAAGGTGCGCAATTTGCGCAGACCTAGGACTTCAGGCAGGCCATGAGTTGGGCAGCGGTGCCTGCAAGGCGCCTCGTAGACGAGGTAGGGTGACCGGTTCTACTCCGGCTCCAAGAGGTGGTGGCGGTGGGAAACCGCCTGTGGAAGCCATGTCGCAATGACCAGACGGCGACATGGTTTCCTACAGGCGAATCTAAATCACTCTGCCAGGGCCCAGGATCTTTTCGTCCAGGCCTTGGCGGAGTGGGAAGTTAGTGTTGCGGTGGCCTGCGAGCCCTACTATGTCCCCCCTAATTCCAGTTGGTCGGGGGACATAAACGGCTCCGTGGCGGTGGTTGTGGTACCTGGTCCCGGTCCCCCTTTCTCCACTCTGGAGACTGGCCCGGGTTTGGTAGTGGCGCGGTGGGGGGAGTACGTCGTCGTAGGCGCGTACTTCTCCCCCAATCGCAGCCTGGCGGAGTTCGAGGACTTTCTCGACTCCGTCAGTGCTGCGATTCGCAGACAGGCGTCGGGGAAGGTCATCTTTCTCGGCGACCTGAACGCCAAATCCGAGGCCTGGGGGAACCACGCCACGGACGCTAGGGGTAGGGCTGTCCAGGTCTGGTCACTCCTCTCCGGTCTGTCCCTCCTTAACAGAGGGACCGAACCGACCTGCGTGCGCCAGCAAGGGAGTTCCGTGGTGGACGTTTCGTTCGCCACCCCAGCTGTCGCGCGCATGGTCGACGACTGGAGAGTCGAGACGGAGGTGGAGACTCTATCGGACCATTTATACGTCCGATTTGAGATCTCCGCCTCCGGACCGGATCTGGCCGGGCCACCGCGGGCGGGATGTCGGTTTCCTCGCTGGGCAGTCCAGCGGCTGGATCGGGAAATGGCGGTCGAGGCAGCCATCGTCCAGGGCTGGGCCTTTCCCGATCCCCCCAGCGAGGAAACCGACGTCGAGGAGTTGGCTGGCCGCATGCGCGGGGCCCTATCGAGGGTCTGCGATGCGGCCATGCCGAGGGCGGGGTTCCGGCCCCGGCGCAGGGGTGTCTACTGGTGGTCGCCCGAAATAGCCGAACTTCGGGCGGCCTGTTGCAGGGCTCGCAGGGCCTTCCTCCGGTGTCGCCGCAGACGCGGCTCGGACCCGGAGATGGAGCTCCAGCTGCAGGGTCAGTATCGCCAAGCGAAGTCGACCCTGCAGCTCGCGATTCGGAAGGCGAAGGACCTAGCTCGGGAGGAAATCCTGGCCGGTCTCGATAGGGACCCATGGGGGCGACCGTATCGCGTTGCGCGGAATAAAATCCGCGCCGCGACCGCCCCGGTCATGGAGTCCCTTCAGCCGGATTTCCTCGAGCGGCTGGTGGGGGAACTCTTCCCGGATTCCACCGGCCACTCTCCTCCTGTGATGGCTCCCCCCTCTCAAAGGGGGGGAGCTGGTTCTGTCCCAGTCATCACGGAGGCCGAGCTGGAGGTCGCGCTGAGTCGCCTGCGAGCCCGCAACACTGCGCCGGGGCCGGACGGTATTCCGGGGCGGGTTTGACGTAAATTAATCATTTACCTCTCTATATCGTAGAAAAAAATATTAATAGGCTTGAAAATATTCTAGTTTTTTTTCAAAGTGAAAATTAAAACATTGAGTAAATTTGACCCGTTTAAACACCGCCATTTTGCGCGCGCTTTGCGTGACGTCAAATGATACATTCAGTGAATGTTTACTATAAACTTTTTAGCAATTTCATAGATATTTTAAGTTTTAATTGCTTTACAAGTCATGGAAGAAGATAAAAATCATCTTACGAGTATTGTATAGTACCGGAGTGCAAAAATAGTATTAGAAAAACACCCGACAAAGTGTTTTTTGTATTCCAAGAGATGCGAAAATACAAAAACAATGGTGTACGGTAATTAAAAGGGATAATATATGTCCTAAATCGTGTTTATATGGTTGTGAAGATCAATTTAACGTAAGTATACTTTATTTATAATAAGTTTAATCTAATAGTTTAAATTTATAGTAAGTATTAAACATTAGAAAATTTGAGTTTAAAATTAACCTAACCTATCTTACAAATTTCAGTAAAACTTTCTATAAAAACCGTAATCTTTTTTGTTTTACGCAATTTTTATGGTCTGTCGATCTATCGATGATGTCGATTTTTGTGGCAAAAACAACAGCTGATAGAATGAGAATGTGCATAGTCAAAAGGCAAAGATTGACATCGGTTAATGAAGCCTTTTAAGAGTTAGCTATCAAAAGTAGTGTTTAAAAAAATTGGTGACCTTTACGAAGAAGTGATATAGGTAGTAAGTCCTAGTACTGCCCATACAAATGTCTGTGATATTAATCAGCCAAGATTCAGTACTTCTCCTATTGAATGTGATGATCATAAGGCAGAGCCTTGCTTTTCGCATATTAAAGATAAATTACCAAGTGACTAAGCTGTGCAAGTTAATATTAAACCGAAGTATGGAACTAAAGGTGTCAATGTAAATATACCTGCTGAAAAACAAAATGTAGCATGGTCACCATTTCCTCATTTAACACACAACATTGTTACACAACAGTTTTAAAAGTAAAACTATCTGTTTTAAAAAGAAAATTGTTTACTGAAAACACAGCTGATAATACTTCTATAGCATCTTATATCTTCTATATCTGCTGATTATCAACCAAGTTATTTATCTGAGTCAAGTGAAGTGAAAAATGATTCAGAGGCAGAAACATTTTAAAAATGTATTGTGTAGTAGCATGCTAACTGCTATTCAAAAAGAGTTTGTAGGTATTTGTTTTGTTAGAGTTGTTTGAGTATTTAGAAAATGTTTTTAAGATTACCTAAACAATTGTATCATTTAATAAAACCTTTAAGCACGAAAATATAGGTTTAAATTATTTATTTTTCTCAGTCACACTGATACCACAGTATGAACTTAAACGCCGATATATTGAATGGTGTGTCAAATGACGTCACATTTCCTTTCGACCAATGGTGGCGCGTTTTGGAATTTTGAATTTCGCTCCCTAAAGTTACACTTTTCATAAATTATTTAATGGCCTTAAATGATTAGTAAATTAAAAAAAATGTTTTTATTATAATAAGATGATAAAAAGTAATCGAAAAAAAAAATATTTGAGACCATTTAAATTTTTTTGCTCGTTCCCTATTGGCGTTTTGTATGGGAAGAACAAAAGTCGAATATTTTTTAATATAATGTATTTAATTAACCAAAGTATGAACCATTGTCTTCTATGCACTTTTACCATCTTACAGGTAGTTCATTGATACCTTTACTAAAAAAAAGCAGTAGAACGGGGATCAATGAAATCTTTGAAGGAATTTTGGATAACCCCATCGGAGTTGAATTTTTTCCCTTGCAAGAAGTTATCCAAATTGAAAAAAAAGGGGTAATCTGTTGGAGCACGGTCGAGGGCAAGGGGAGTAAGGTGGATGTCTTAAACATTCATGGTTCGTAATTGCTGACAATAGACATCTGCCGTAATAGACTGCCTAGATTTGAGAAAATTGAAATGAACAATACCTGTACAATAGTGGACTGGTACTAAACGCTTACAAGTAATTTTTTTGAGTAAATTTTCGCTTGGGGCAGGATTTGGCTGGCTGACCAGGAGGCAACCATTGCGATGAGCGCTTCCGATTATCGTAGAGAATCCATTTTTAGTCACAAGCAATGATTCGATTTAAAATCCCTTCATTATTGGGCCGGTTAAGTGTTAACCCAAGGTGGGTTAAGCTTTTAAATCTTCCCGATTTGCTTTAAGTGGATTAAAAAAGTTTTGTCACTAACAGCTTGTAGCTAACTCGGACGTGGTTGGCGATGAATCTCCTTCCACAATAGCCTTAAATTCTTCATTATCAACTTGAGTCTTCGGCTGTTCACGGGGCTTGTTCTGCAGGTCAAAATTATCTTTATATAAAACGAAAACTTTGGTACCAAAATAAGTAACCCTTCGAGTCATTTCCACAGCACTGCTGCCGCGGTGGATCTCGTACTCATAAATAATACGATATTTTAAGTTTTCCATTTTGTGAGTAACGCAAACCGAAGAAAAAAACAAATGAATGACGATCAACGAAACAAAAATACATAGATAGCTGTAAAAAAATCATTTTAAAATTTCTTTCCAATCAGGAAAAATTTGTGATTTAAGTGGCCAGTACGAAAATCACCAATTTCATATGTAAGGACCTAATATTTAGCCAGCTTAAGCTTATATAAATTTTATTTAAATTGATTTTTATATAAAAATAAACCGACACGGGCAGAAATTCGAAAGAGAAAGGTCAGAGGTCGCGGGTTAAAATCCCTGCCCGTATCGGTTTAGTTTTCATTTTAAATTTAAACTCCGTTAAGTAGTTTTTGTGTGTAGGAGTATTTGTAGTTTATTTTTATATTTATTTTGTATTTAACCACAGATCATTTTTAACAGAGTAGGTTGTCCGATTTTGTATTTTTTTTATTGGAAAGGGTATTAATTCATCCCTGAAGGGGTCCTCGCATTTTCAATTTTTAAAAAAAGTCTTACCGCTTTTTTATTTGTTTAAATATAAAAACACTAAAAGTAAAGTAAAGCCTATGATAATATATATCCCCGAAAACTGACCATACAAACATACAGACGAACAGACAAAATGAAAAACCATTGTTTTTGCTTGCTTATCTAAAGGTAACAGGATTATGAATTTTAGAAAATAATTTCCATCTACAGACAGCGATCAGTTACAGTTTTATTATATGTATAGATAAATTTCTTAAACGATTTAAATACTTGTCTTTTGATAGAGTGAAGAGTGTTCAATGAAAGTGAAAAACTGAATGTTATTCAGAATGACGCTTAAATTTTGATGTTTAGTTAGTTAGTTAGTTATATTTACTTACATTCTTAAATACTTACATTCTTCGACAGAGCTTTTAGTTTGTTTGATTTTTTCTCTATTTTTTTTATCTGGTTCTATTTTGGTTGTATGGTAGATAATTATTTAAGTTCGCTAATTGTACGGTTTTCGTAGAGTAAACTTTAAATAAATAAATATACTAAGTATAAAATTTAAAGTATTTATAGAATTTAAGACTGATGTTATATCAGTCGCGTATATTTGTTTTTGAAATGATAGTTTACAGATATGCTAGGATCCAATATAATACCTATACCCAAGTTATTCATTATTGTTTTATCGTCAGGTTAAATCTTGTGCAAATGTTGAATTACGTATTTTATAATTAACTTTGATAACATTCAATCAATTAAGAGCAATTAATTAAATTATAGCATTAATTATAATTTTGACCTTGAACTCAGTATATGCTAAGACTTAAGCATTAGATACTGTACATTGTAGATCTAGGTAATTCTTTGAAAAATCTAGGTAAGGTAGGTAGGTAATGGAAGCATACTTCTTAGTAAAGCCAGTAAGGAGTCTGTAAAGTGAATCTTACTAAAACGAATGTATTGACCCAGAATAAAAACTGGTCACATTTGGAATTAACTTAGGGATTACCTTAAGAACTACCTTAAGATTCAGGAAAGATTCCCTGTTTGTTTGCTACCTAAAAAGTAGATTCAAAAAGAATGTAGAATGATATAAACATGTGACTAAAATTTTGTATACATATTCCATTCCTATTTACTTTAATTTACACGTGCCGTATTTGATATGTTACCATAAATCTTCTAAAACTAATTTATCATCGCATCGAAAAACAATTTGGCTTCGGGAAGGAACCAATAATATTATAATAATAATACTATATTAAAGAAGTTTTCTGTCCGTGCAGTTAATATTATTCGTTTGTTACAAAGCATATATAGATTATATACACTCTCAATATTTATATACTTACTAAATACCTATATTATCCAATTTATAATATTATATTTAATGAGTATATTTATAGTATAGGAGTGCTATATCTTACTCATCAACATCCACCCCTCAGAGTCCGACCTAGATAACTTGAAACTTGCATAGAGCTCTCCTTTCATTAGAAAGATTATATTTTTAGAAACGTTGTCTAAGAATAATAAAATTGAAGTTTCTATGAAAAGCGGTGTTGTTTTAAGATTATGAAAACTAATATTTTGCTCTCTGGTTAGAAAAGAGAACGACTTAAAATATTTTTTAATATTCTTCTAAGGTAAGAAAAATAAGTTTGTTTGTTTGGGTACGAGCGGAGAGGGGATCACAAACTAATCGAATTATAAAGAGTTTCCTTAAACCTTAACAAAACAAACAAAATAAAACTCAAACATTATTACAGTACTTTTTTGCGTATTTTGAAAGCTTTTTTTAGAATAATGTTCATTTGACATTAAGAAGCTTCCTTCCAACCATTACATAAAAAGAAAAGGAACCTAAATTCAGGTAATCATAATTAGATTATATTAATCCAACGTCTTTTGATGTAATTTATGATTACAATAACATGTTAAAATTATTTTTCGAACTTGTTGATGTAGATTGTAGATGGAAGCATATATTTACACACATATATATATATATATATATATATATATATATATATATATATATATATATACATATATATACATTTATATATATATATATATATATATATATATATATATATATATATATATAATGTATGTGTGTGTGTGTGCATATATATACATATTGTAATATAATAGTTAGCGCGTTGCCATAGTGATCGTATAACTTATTTTTTCCGAATGATCTGAGCGAGATATAAAGATATATGTATTAAAATATTGTATAAAGACACAACAAAGGTATTTGTATATTTTGTGACATCTACAATTGGGTGTGTGTGCGCGCGTGCGTATGTGTGAACATGCGTGTGTGTGCGTGTGTGGGAGTGCGTGAGTGTGTGCATGTGTGTTAACACACACACACACAAACAGATGATAAACAAAAAATACCAGTATACCTATAAGTATACTGGTATTTTTTGTTTATCATTTGTTTATCCAGAAACCGCAAAATTTTTTATATAAAAATAATTTTTAATATAAAATTATATTTTTTATGTGGAAGGTTAAAAAAATATTGAGCATCAGAAAAAATGCAAGGAAAGTACATAAATAAAATAATATACGCCATTAACTTTCATCGTGGGTGTAAATAAGGATTATCTCTAAAAGGTGTAACTCGTAGCGCTTGTTTTATTCATGTAAGTATAATAAACCTTACAACATACAATGTACAAGTAATTACGTTTGTTTTACATTACATAATTTTGTTCATTATGTGATAAAACTTTTGTGTTCATTATAATTTAGCTCTTAACAGAGGCGTAGCGAGATTAACTCGCGCCCGGGGCACAATACCGTTTCAGCGCCCCCCTTTTGAAAACAATATTAAAAACAGATTTTTTTCACTTGTTATTTTCCGGACACATTACTTGCTTACAGATTTTTTACTTGCCTTTTCTGTAACTGTATATATATTGTATAAGAACGAGATTGACTTCATCATGACGGATAAGAAGCACATATTTAGGCAGGTCTTAGTGATGAATAACCGGTATATCGTATAATACTGGAAGCGATCACCGCTTGTAAGGGCTAAATATCAATTTCAAGCTCGAGCGGAACCGCATGATAAGGTCTATTTTTCGTATAACTGTGCCCCAAGCCGAACATGATGCGTTTCAGCTGGAACTGCAAAACAGATTCCTTGCACTCGAATCCGAGGCAAATGTTTATGAGGACTTAATCGTCATAATGGGGATTATACGGGAAGTGGGAATGGTGCACTTTCGGAAAAGTAAACTAGATAAGACCAAACTTCATGCTAATCCCTGGAACTGATGCGACGTCGGCTAGAAACACAAGAGGTTCCTTTGTCAGATACCCAGTAGCTAAACACCAAAAAGATTCGGAGCTTGGTATGGCGTAACCACCTAAGCTGGAACACTCGCCGCATACAGATGATGATTGAGTGAATTCGGGAATTCAAAATCTTTACAAAACCACTGGGGAAAGTCATCTGACAAAACTGACTGACCTCGAATGGTGAAGCCGTCACACCAGTTTCGGAGATACTTGCTGAAACTGAGGATTTTTACGAAAATCCATATGCCTCACACGCACCGAAGCCTTTTCCAAACGCGAGCGACCCTAGAGCCTTACTTACCCGCCACTTTACGGACGATCTACCAGACTTAGATTTCGACGAAATCGAGGCGGCTCTTAAACAACTTAAAAACGATAAGACTCCCAGGGAAGACGGAGTAGATTATGAGCTCGTTAAGGCTTGAGAGAAACCAATCCTTGAGAAGCTTAAAAGGGCATTTAGTTAGGTGATAACCAATGGGACTACCCCGAAGGCGTGGAGCAGAGATGGCGCTCCTCAAAAACTATACGATAATTGAGTAATTATCCTGAAGTACAGCTATATGAAATACAGCTTATAATTTTGGCTCCTAAACACTTCTGAACCACAATTAGAAGCTGACTATATAAAATAATTATAATCTAGCATCGAGATTTGATACCTTCCATACACCGGAGCAAGCTGCGTTTTGTAAATGTCTGGTTATGGTGTACCAGGAAAAAACTTTCGACTTCGTTTAAACTTTTGCTATTCTGGAGTCTTTGCAGCGCTGCTCTACATACTACTCTACATATTAGAAATCTCTACGAAATGGCAACGAGGTCAGTCCAAGTCAATAACCACCAAACAACTCCTATCCAGTGATCTTGAGGTGTAAGACAGGGTGACGTTATATTCCCGAAACTTTTGCCACTGCGCTGGAGGATGTTCTCAAGACATTGTAGTCGGATTATTGGGGCATCAATGTCCATGGTGAATAAGTCACGTACCTTTGCTTTACCGATGGCATAGCCATAATGACAGAATCCCTGCAAATCCTATAGGAAATACTGTCTAGCCTCAATGCTGCCTCAAGACGTGTTAGGTTCCGGATAAACTTGGACAAGACCAAGGTAATGTTCAATAAACACACCATTCCCGAACCGAAAATTGCGTAAGATATTTATGTCATCTTTGCCACAATGCCTTAAGATGGAGTCGAAACGTGGAACCTGACGATGAAGCTGGACAACTGTCTGCATGTCATCCAGAGAACTATGGAAAGGTCTATGCTTGGGATCTCACTAAGGAACACACTCCTAAACGAGGTTATCTGGTGGTGGCAGTGGGCTGATCATATTTGTCGCAGAACTGATGGTCGGTCCAATAAACGGGGTCTCGAATGGCAAACATAGTGTTGGACACCCACCGGCTAGATGGACCGATGACTTGAAGAGGGTATTTGAAAATATCTTTAAACATGTATAGCAATGTTAAGCTTATTTAAATTTATCGTCTTTATCGGGACGGTGGTGACATCTATTACGATACGGTAGCTCAGTTGGTAGAGCGACGGGACGGTTTCCTAGTAGTCGTGGGTTCGAATCCCTGCCCGTATCGGTTTTTTACATTCTATATTTATATAAATTTAAATAAGCTTAACATGGCTATACATGTTTAAAGATATTTTCAAACATTGATTTCGGTAGTGGCATCTTTTCAATGTTTATCTATACTGCAAAGTTAGAAACATTGGTTAGGATTTTCGAAAGAAACCTAATAGATGTCACCACCGTCCCGATAAAGACGATCACATATAGAATGCTTAATTCACCGAGGCGGACAGCGATACGGTAGCTCAGTTGGTAGAGCGACGGGACGGTTTCCCAGTAGTCGCGGGTTCGAATCCCTGCCCGTATCGGTTTTTTACATTCTATATTTATATAAATTTGAAGAGGGTAGCTGGCAGTGACGAGGACTGGAGATCGGGTCCAATAGCGTAGCCTGAGGGAGGCCTAATTCCAGCTGCACATAGTCTCACTGCTGATCTGCGCGATCAACGGCCTTCTACGCCAACAACTGTACTTTTTATTTTGTACTGTGTTTTTCCGAGGAGTTGCCAAGCAAAGTGAAAAGAAGTCAAAGTATGGGCAAAATATGGTGGCCTCGTTCTTTAGAAAGATTACGCGACAATTGTTTTAGAGGATCAAAAGAAAGGTTACTGCTGAGTGGTGCACGAACTACTGTTTGCCAGTTATTTTGGAAAATGTTTGGTAAAAACGACCTAGCAGGAGAATCCTCCTTCATCACTACAGCGCCTCGCCGCACAATGCCGGGCTAATAAACGACTATTTGAAGAAATCAGACGCAGAATGGGTCATCCGTTTATTATAACACTGACCTTGCTATTTTGATTTATATTCGAAAATAAAAGAAAAACTTCGAGGAAAACGTTTTATATACGCCAAAGAAGCAATGGCTGCGCTTCAAAATGCTGTCGAAAAGCCCTAGAGACGGGTGGACAAAGTGTTTTTCTTAATTTAGGAACTTATTGTGACCCTCGTTATATCAAATATGTACTAGAAACAAAATAAAATAAATACTTGTATGGGGCTCCCATACAACAAACTTCATTTTATCCTCAATGTTAATAAGGGCAATAGACGCTTGAAATATTCACAGAATATTTAATTATATATTCACTTAAAAAATTTAAAAAGAAATAATTACTATTGGGCGCTCTCATACAAAAAACGTGACTTTTTGAGCCCTTTTAATATAACGGCAACAGGTAGGCGCTTGAAATATTCCCAGAATATTCAGTTATATATTCCCTTGTAAATAAAAATACATTTTGAAAGGGGCTCCTATACAACAAATATGTTGATATTTTTTATAGATAATGGTACGGAACCCTTCGTGTGCGAGTCCAACTACAAGCACTTGGTCTGATCTTTTCCCTTTTTATTTACGAATTAACTGTATTGTATTTCCCTCACGGTAAATTTAAAATATATTATCAACAAAATATCCATTTTTTTTGGTTTTGCGAACTTTTTGGCGCCCCTATGTGAGTAGCGCCCGGGGCATGATGACATCCCTTGCCCCCCCCTCACTACGCCTCTGGCTCTTAACTCCAGATCTTAACAAATGAAATGATAAAACTATAGTTCATATTATATATATGTTTATTAAGAAGTCAGTATGGATATTATTATTTATAAGACATTTCTCATGTCCACTACCGTAATGATCAAACATTCAGAACTCATAATAAAGAGAAAAGAAGGCATAATAACCGATCTCAACATCACAACGTACTTTAGTTTGAAACAGTATACAACGTGATAGATACTGTAAATATTCTACCAATAACTGCTCTCAATAACTCCAGCTACTTGATGAAAAATTAAGAATTGCAGAAGATGATGTCCAACTCGTTGTTGTGAGGAAGACCTGTCTCCTCAGACTCTCCTCCTCCTCCTCAGACTCGGACAAATTATTTCAGTAGTGACTGAAAACTCCGTCATTGAATGTTTTGAATACTAAAGGTTGTTATTTTATTTTTGATTCATTTAAAGAGATGTTAAAAATATTTTATCACAATTATTATTTTTTGTAAAATATTTGCCTTGCTAGTTTTAACATAATACAACCCTATTCAGAATGTATAATATCTTTATATATATATTTCTTGTGTGCGTGTGTTTGTCACTGAACTCCTCCCAAACGACTGGACCGATTTTTATGAAATTCTTTGTGTGTGTTCAAGGGGACTTGAGAATTATTTAGATTCATAATTTGGTTCACTGGAAAATGGTTTTTTCATTAATTTTTAATGTGTAAGTAGGTGGTGATTTTGGAATGTTTCACATTGGTTCCGACGGACTGCGTTACCATGGCAATGTCAAATATTAAATAATATTATTGTCTGAACTGACAGTTGTGTTGCGATAGAACTGAGAAAAATATTTTATTATTATGTTATTTTCATCCACGTGCTGAATTAAATATTAAATCAAGTACTGAGTTTGTAAAGAGCTTTGAAGTGTGTATAAACCACTATACTTGTTTGTTGAAAAAAATACCTCTGTACAAGTAAAAGTAGTTTAGAATAAATGATTCTAAACTTAACCTTAACCAGTAACCAATAAGTTCATAATACATATTAACAACTTGGCGCTTACGCTATTTTGAAATGATATGTATACAATACTCGGCCAGGCTTCGTAGTATGCGGAGTGGTAGGTGTTAGTTTTTTTTCGTTTCGGGGGTGTTAATTTCTGGATTCGGTCTCCACGCTCAAGGCCCGCGATAGAAGCTAAAAATACACAAATAGTCTAACTTATATGAACATCTTTAATAATATTTTAATTTATCTAACATAATTAATATAATTACTTTGTTTGTTGGTTTATCTGAAACTTATAATAGAAGTAAATTAGAAAAGAGGCATGGATTAAAAAAATATTAAACCTTTAAGGTTTACTGCTTAAAATATAGTATTACATGAAATGTAATAGCACTTCTTATGGCGGAAAGCATGTAGTAAAAAGTTTAAAATTAAATAACTTCGTAAGTAGTATAAAATAAAGGCAAGTGAGTACCAACAGTAACAGTAACAACTTTGAAAGTCTATTAACGAATAAAAAACCTTCAAATGTAGAGAAACATCCTCAATTTTTGCAACTTTCAAATTCAAAAACTTTCTGTTACATGGATATTTCGTTGACGTATACTTTGAACACTTAGAGTCAAATATTACTTAATATATACCTAAATAAAATGGTCACTGGTCGAAAACTATACATGGAAAATATTTAAAAAATCATGATGGCGAGCCTTTATAAGAGCAAGAGATCACAAAACAATGGTTTTTTATTTTGTCTGTATGTCTGTATTTTTATGCACGCTAATCGCAGAAACCGATTAATCGATTTGGATGCAGTTTTCGGGAATATATGGGATCCACTATACAATTTGTGTTGTTTTTTATTCCAATCATTTAATAAATAAAGTTAATAATCACTTATTGTCCTACTATTGCGGTAAGACTTTTTTTGAAAGTATTTTATTTTTTTATATTTCAGGTAAGAACAGAAGTTACGTATAGATAGTACGCATTAATAGTATATATTTACGTACTGATAGTACGTATTGATAGTATATATTGATAGTACCTATTGATAGTAGGTATTGATAGTACGTATTGATAGTAAATATTCATAGTAGGTATTGATAGTACGTATTGATAGCACGTATTTATAGTAAATTTTTATAGTACGTATTGATAGTTTATATTGATAGTACGTATTGATAGTACAAATTGATAGTACATATTGATGGTACATATTGATAGTACGTATTGATAGTTTATATTGATAGTACGTATTGATAGTACAAATTGATAGTACATATTGATGGTACATATTGATAGTACGTATTGAAAGTTTATATTGATAGTACGTATTGATAGTACAAATTGATAGTACATATTGATAGTACGCATTGATAGTATATATTTACGTATTGATAGTACGTATTGATAGTATATATTGATAGTACCTATTGATAATAGGTATTGATAGTACGTATTGATAGTAAATATTCATAGTACGTATTGATAGTACATATTATAGTTTATATTGATAGTACGTATTGATAGTACAAATTGATAGTACATATTGATGGTACATATTGATAGTACGTATTGATAGTACAAATTGATAGTACATATTGATGGTACATATTGATAGTACGTATTGATAGTACGTATTGATAGTACATATTGATAGTACATAATGATAGTACGTATTGATAGTACGTATTGATAGTATATATTGATAGTACATGTTGATAGTACGTAGTGATAGTAAATATTGATAGTACCTATTGATATTACATATTGATAGTACGTATTGATAGTAAATATTCATAGTACGTATTGATAGTAAATTTATTATATATATTTAATATAATATAATATATATATTTTAATATATATATTTTATACCTGAATATACCTGTTTAAAGTTTCATCAATTCCGTGTAGTTGGAGTATTGGTAGTTGGAGTTTTTATATATATATATAAACTGTGATTCAAATATACAGGGTTATTTTTAATTAGTTGAGCACCTTTTGCAGGCAGCTTCTCTACATCAATCCCAACAACATTTGTTCTACGACTTTAAAAAAATCTTGATAAATAACTCAGAATAAACGAAACAAAAAAATTTTTGCTCCCTCGATTATTTATTACTCTGTATTTTGTAAGCAGTCTAAAGTATAGGTCGCGGCAGTCTAGCGAAAGTCAGAAACTGTTAAATGGGCGCGCCAGCTTTTTTCGTATAGCTTCATCTCTTTTACACCATGTTGCTATGGAAATACTAAATAATCAAAATGACAAGTATGTGGATTACAAAACACAATTTACATTAACCAAAAATAATATTATCGGATTAGAGTTTTATAATTAAATGATGAATTGTAATTACATACTGGACAATACGATTTTATGGACTTGCTATTGAAACTAATAAATAAATTCAAGATTATAACATGAAGAAGAAATTTTGAAATGTAATTTATAATATTTTTAAAATACATTCATTGTCTGAAATAGAAGAAGTAAGAATAAAAAGAATTACGAGTTTTGTCTGAGAAATGGAGCATTGGGGTCCTGATCTTTACAAGGTCTGTTTTGCTATACCTAGAACGAACAACAACTCGAAACAGCAGAAACCATGATGAAGAATAATTTTATTTGTGATATAGTGACGATCCAACATGTTAAGAAGCCTAAAGTTATTATTTTTAAAGTGGATTGTGTACATTTGTCTGTTTTTATGGTACTTATGTGTTTCTCCTATGAGAATATTATACGTCAGAAACAGTCGATTCACTTCTTACGTTTTAATTAATTTATATTAATGAAAATTATGACGTTTTTCTGTTACGCGCCCTCTTTATTTCTAAATCACATTTAAAAGAAAATGTGAATTATATTTACATGTCATAAAGAAGTTTCACTTCTTACATGTGTACACTAATTCACACACATATATTTAATAAAGACTAAAGTTTTCGTTTTTTCAGTTTTATTAATATCATAAACGAGGAAAGGCCAATTTAGACGTAATTTAAATAAACTTCCTATTATTCCTCCTGGTGTTTCTTAATATTTAATTTTGTCGGATATATGAATGAAGTTTATGGTTGGGATCACAAGATGGAGCCATTTTAAATACTGTTACTATTTTACGGTGATGTTTTTAATTAATGGTAACACCAACAGTTGGTGTCAATACCAACCAAATGTCAAGTAATTTGTAATTTGATATTATTATCTTTGTTATTTGATAATTGATATTTCATTTGTCTCTTGAGATTTATGGTGATGAAAGTGTGTAGTATTACTGATATTTTATATTAACTATCTGGATTGTTTCTGTATACCGACGCTGCTATTTGTGACTGACTGCAATTTCTAGGAACTTCGTAAAGAAATTCGTAAGTAACTTATTGTTTTATTGTCATGATATAAATATTAACAAACGAGAAAATATGATATGTATAAAGTAAGTTAAAGAGAAGGTATTTGTTTTGTAAAAATAATATTTATTTGGTTTCGTTACAGTGCCGTGCAGTGTTATTTCATAAACCAAATAAAAATATTGAGACATTCAACTTGTGGACTACTTCTATTGGAGATTTTGTTTTTTCATTAGATTCTTAAACAGTTAGACAATATGTGTTTCGACTGTTGTAGAAAATATTTAAATAAATAAAAGTGGAAAACGATGCTATTTTTTATTACACCTTAGAAAATGATCAAGTTCTAACGTGCATAGCCGCCGCTGCGTCACCCCGCCACCCCGCGCCCCGATGCACGTGGCCTTGGCACATATTTTGACAAGTTGCGTGGCCTCTCTTTGCTCAAGTTTAATGTACGTTTAGAGGCAATAAATAAATTTTGTATGGGAAAAACTAAATTTTTAAAACTATTAATTTTAAAAAGTCGTAGAACAAATGTTGTTAGGATTGATGTAGAGGGCCTGCCTGCAAAAGATGCTCAACTAATTACAAATAACCCTGTATATTGAATTAAATATATTAAATTATATATATTTGAATCACAGTTTATATATATATAAACTCCAACTACCAATACTCCAACTACACGCAAAACACGCACAAACTACTTGCCGGAATTTGATAAAACTTTAAACAAGTATCTTTATTTAAATCGGAATCTATGCATACGAAGTCGCGAGCATAGCTAGTCATTATATAAAACATTGGAATAAATATTCTGGAAGCTGATAGATAAATAAAACATATTGAGAATGTAATTTTACAACTCGCTGCCTTTGTCAGCTTTATAGAATGTAAATACAAGTAATACGACTGGTCGAGAGACCAATTTAATCGAAACTAGACGAGGTTTATACGAACTTTAGTAGACAATATATAATATTTTCTCAGCAAATTTTGATTCTTGTTCTATAATTTTCACTGCGCTAGTGACATAAGGTGCAACATAGCGGCCGAAACAGATAAACGTTTAGAAAAATTGAAACCTATTGAAATCAAAACAATTCTTTTTTGTTGTTTTTAATGTTAAGCCTGAGTATTGATAAAAAATACATTATACGGGCTTTGAGCTTCTCATACTTATTATATACAACTCGTCAACTCCTCTGCTGGCTTTGTCTCCTCTGCACACCACTACTATTAAAAATATACTGTCAAGTTTTGTCATAAGACCAACTCTTTTATTTTAAACTTCTATTTAGCTTTGGAACAACATATTATTCCTTTTAACATTTGCTTATTAAGTGTTCTTGTTTGTAGAAAAAGCTTTGTGCAAAAAGCGTAAAGATCCTGTTAATTATTTTACATTTTAAAGCAGTAATATCAACTACACTTTAAGAAACTATAATATAAAGTATCATACAAAAACATTTATAAATTACTTTCAAGTTTCGTTTCAATGTGTGCTATAATAATAAAATAGCTTCAGTTAATACCAACTACGTAAATACTTATACTTTTTATTTAAACGCAACTACATAATACTTTGTTTCAATAAAACAGTCTTAAGTCTCTTAAATATCCGGCAAGGATGTAACAACTTAAGTAGAAAGACAAATACTTGCTAAGTTTATTTTATAATGAATAGGGACAAGAATAGTATCCTTGTAAGAATAAATACTCGGATATTATTATAATATTCAGAACACAAACAATACTTATTGTTTTTTTACTATTAGTTGATATAACTTTGTACGTAAACGGGTATACAATAGTAAATTTTAAATAGTAACGTATTAAATAGTATCCAAAAGGTAATCACAATTACCTATACTTATAGAAAATAAAGAGGAAGGACATTTATGTAATCAATAAAATTAAAAACAATATCTCAACTCAAAGACCATGTTTATCTTATTATTATTTCCAATTTATAATTAAACTATCCGGGGTTCCCTTCACCCCAATTAATTTGTTTATTAAACTTTCTGTCTCCATCAAAATATCGCTTAAGATTTTAAAAAGCACTTTAAGTTATATATGTTCTTAGATTTCTTTAATGTTCAGGCTTATGCGAAAAAAATACAAAAAAATGATTATATTATTCATAGAAAACCTTTGATGGAAGTAAATCGGTGCTTTTGTACATTTCGTAGCTATTCAATTTATTCACATCATCATATAAGAGGCTTTGTGAAAAGATTTTTAACAAAGTATGATTTATAAGAAAACATTATTATCCTTTTATGTTTGAATGAAAAAATACGTTGGAACGATGTATGGCTTAACATACACATAAATTAGCTAATAATAACAATTTAATGAAAAATAATTTACTTTTTATTTTACAAACATGCAGTGAATAGAAAAAGAATTTACGAATTACGAATTTACGAATTTTGCTGGCGTATAATTAAATTAAACGTCTGGTTAATTTAAAATGAATATTTAAAATTTTATTATACGAGTGAAATCCATAAAAAGAGTTTTATTTCTACAAATATTATTTCTTATTTCAATATTCAATAACTAAATCTTTAAGTTTGAGGTATCTAATACATATTTAGTTCAGTTTTATTTTACGACTAATAGTAGGTAGGTAGTATTCAGATTAATTTAACTAAGAACGTTATGTAAATGGGCATCCTATTACCTAGTTATTATGTTAACAGTGAATTTAATATTTTGCTAACTTAAGATTAAAACGCAAAAATATAACCATTGTGTTTTAATCTTAAGTTATATATATTATTTCGTATCATTGAAATATAATTTGATTTAAATTATATATCAATTTCATTCATACATGAATTCAACAACAAAGATAGAAACATGTAACCTATGACAAGTTTTTTTTTAATTTCTTGTAGGAAAGCATACAAGGTCCAGTAACAAAATTAAATATAATATGTTTAGCAATTTCTTTTCAACAATTGCAAACATAATGAACCTAATGTGTGCTAATTGGCGTCTAGGGTGAAATTAAAAATAAACTTAATTGGATACTCAGTTATTTTCTGATTTATGCAACTTAATGTCTTTTAGTGAGTTTTTATAGTCGTGTTGTTGACAAACATGAAATATTAAAGTTTCTTTATACTCTCCTAATTAAAAACAATAATTGAATATCAGAAAATGCAAAAAAAAAAAAGAATTTTAGACGGAAAGTATTTTTTAAATAGCAGAATGAAAACATTGGTATGATAATTCAGTGTTCTATATTTCGCAACAGCGCCAGCAACAAGATTTAACAAAAGTTATAAACCTTTTAGGGAACTCCGTCCAAGAAACTATTAAAAACAACTTAAAAACAAAAAGAATTACTAGAATATCGACATCGGTATTTCATTTCTTTTATATATTTTACCTTATCTCGTGTCTTCTCAATGATTAAGGTATATTATTCTTGGGATGAGAAAAAGTAGTTTATGTAAGTTCTAAGCTCGCTGAATGTTTTCGTAAAAATTACATTCTTTATTTCTGATCCCCAAATGTGAGAGGGAACAAAAATAAACACTTTAATTACTTTACCAGATAAGTAATAAGAGTGACAAACTTATGATTGTATTATTTGTAATTAAGTTACTTAAACCTCTGAGAAAAACCTGTAGGAGAAATGAAAATAAATGAATATGATGTAAGAACGAGACAGAAGTAACACCGTAGAGAAACGTTTACGCTGGAGGCATGATTTTTCATGAAATCATAGATTCTTCAGTCTTCAAATTAATAACATTTGGTAGGTTTTTGTTTTACTCAGGGCATGTATGTAATTTAAATTATAAATAATATTTTCTCTAAAATAAATAATTGAATAATATATTTAAAAATTAGATTCTTTTTCAAAACAATGTGAGAGACGAAGATCCCTAAAGACAACTAATGAATCAATTATATGTAAAATTAAGATATATACACTACATCAGTAGTATTTAAAATATCTATAATTGGAACATCTAGATAAGGTTATCTAGGATTTAAAAACTAGTATTCTCTAATTAATCACAGATGTTATTTTATTTAAACCATTATTAATAAACAAGGATAAAAAAGAAAGGGGTACAATATCTACAATACAATAGCTTAATTGTTAGAGTGATGGTACAAATTCACCAGAGGTCGCAGGTCAAAATTCTGTATGTATCAATTAATACTCATTCTGTATTACATAAGTGCGGGTTCTTTAAAGTACGAGTCATAAACTGACCAATCACAAATGCATGTACTTCAGCACACCGGCCTTGGCAAATCAATGTGATCTAATTTTCTTTGTTATTGAAATGATATTAATACTTTAAGCAAACTAACTTATGACAGACCGCAATATGTACTATAAAGTTATGAAACGTGTCTGTGAAACTATTACAATATAATGGAACGCTTTGAAGTTTCCCGAAAACGTTATACATTATTAGAGCCGTAAAGCACTTCCAAATATTATTCTGGGTACAGATAGCCACCGCCTTATCTTTTAGAATAATTTTGTGATTATAATATAAGCCGTTCAAGCATGAGAAAATGTCATTTATTTTTAATAATTATTAATAAGAAACAAAAATGATCATGTAAATAAAGTAATGCTGTTATGTCATGTCAATAAATAATTATTGATTGAAACAAACAAAGGTAAGGGATCTCAATATAATATCGATCTGTTGCTCCATTGGTTAATGATCGTAGATCACACGTGGTAGGGGTAATGACACAAGGATTGGGTGTTCTTTATGTCTGTTATTTGTATGTTGTGAATTCCCGTGACCTAGGGATTACTCTTTTCCTTTTTTGCTGAAATCTTCTAATCAATAATAATAAACAATATTAATAAAAAGTTAGTTTTTACCCAAATCTTAAATCTTATCTAAACAGTGTGATTGATAGAAGAACAAAGCAATAATTTAAATGGGTTAAACACTTCAAAACTAAAAATTAATGCAACATATATAGGTATTAGGTACATTGCTTCAAGGAATATATCAAATATCAAGAGAATTATTTTTCACAATTCAATTGAACATGGATCAAATAATTTATTTACCATCTTTAGGTTTCTATACTATTGGTTTTCACATAAATTACGATAATTTGCTTGATTATATTTTATAAGTGTTTATTCATATCTTAGAAATGTCTTCAGTTATAATTTATATCTCAGCTTAATCAGCTCAGAATAAATTTGGTTTAATTAAAAACCTCTTCGGAGGATATTGGTTACATAATCTCTTATTACCTAGATATTTGTAGAAATATATCATTTAATTATTTATAGTGTTTGTTTTGTAGTTTTATTAATATTATTATTATAAGTGTACCTTTGTTAAGTATGTAGGTAGTAAGAAGTTTTGTTAATATGCATATCATAAAACTTTTTTAGTTATTATCCAAAATTCTTATTATATTTTTAATTTGTTTAAAAACGAGCATTAGTAAATTTCAAGTTAAAATATCTATATGTATAATATAATTATCACTGATCGATTTTTGTAGATGAAACATGATGGGGGGCCTTTAAAAGGGCAAGAGAACCCAAAACAATGGTTTATTATCACAGTCTTCACTTAACATTTAGTGTTAATTTCATGTAAATCAAAGGAGAGGTCTTCAAAATAAGAAAGGGAGTACGGCAAGGTGACCCCCTTTCACCAAAACTATTTTCATCTGTACTGGAAAATATATTTAGTAAAATTAACTGGGACGAATATGGAATAAATATAAATGGCAAAAAGCTCAACCATCTTAGGTTCGCTGACGACTTGACTCTGCTAAATGAAAATCAAGAAGGCTTAGAAGCAATGTTAATGTAATTAGACAGAGAAAGCAGAAATGTGGGTCTCAGAAATACAAAAACACCTATTGTGTTAAACGATTATCCCATACAATATGTGGATGAATATACATATTTAGGACAGATCATTGCACCGGAAAATCAAATGCAAAAAGAAATTAATATCAGAATAAATAAAGCTTGGAAAAGATTCTGGTCCCTAAAGGTAGTTATGAAAAATCCACATATACCCCTTAAAGATAAGACTACATTGTTCAACTCTTGCATACTACCAAGTCTAACCTATGGAGCACAAACCTGGGCCCTCACCAGCAAGCAGAGTGGAGCACTCATAGTGTGCCAAAACAAAATGGAGAGGAGCATTTTAAACCTCAAGCTAAGCGACAAAGTTAAACTTAAAAATATAAGAAGCAAGACAAAAGTCATGGATGTCACTTACATAGTGAAAAAGCTTAAGTGGAACTGGGTAGGCCACATGATGAGGAACAACAAAGAAAAATGGACAAAAAATGGTACTGAATGGTATCCTCGGGATGGGAAAAGAAGGAAAGGAAGGCAAAAAACAAGATGGGAGGATGATATTAGGAAGGTAGCTGGAACAACATGGCAAAGGGAAGCCACCAATAGAGATAGATGGAAAAGCCTAGGGGAGGCCTATGCCAAATGGCAAACCGATAATAGTGTTACCGATGTCGTAGATAGGAATTAATTAAGTTAAACAATAATCTAATTTGAATTTATTAATTTATAATTTATTTATCTGTTATTAAATTTTATATTATTATTAAAGATTAATAGTGCATGAAATATTATCATATTAAAATAAGAATGAACTACATTTTCTAAAAGTGCATGGAATTTGTTATATTAAAATTTATATGAAATTTATTGTAATACATTGAAAGATTATATAGTACTTACAAGAATCCTAGAAATAACATTAATGAAATTTAATGTAATAATATTATCAGTAATAAAGGCTATTTTGATTTGATTTTTGATCATCTAAATCGGTTAAGAAATAAAAAGTTATGTCAATTTATGGCAATCACGTAATATGTATCATGCAAATCTTCTATACATGTAACAAATCTATAGAGAAGTAGTCTCTGTACATTTAAAAAATGAAAAAAATATATAGCCCGGATGACAACGGGTATTTAACAGAATCCATTTCTAGCATTTTTGTAATTGAGTGTCACTCTGAATAACATTTACTTTTTCACTTTCACTGCACACTCTTCACTCAAAAGATTTATGTATTTTAAGTGTTTAAGAAATGTACCTATATACATACAATTAAACTGTAAATGATTGTTGTCTGTACATGGAAAAAATTAAAAAAAATCGTAATATCGTAAAATCTACTTGACGGAGTTTTATGAAACTTTTAAGGTTATGATAATATGTACAAAGGGTACAGTACACGGTAGGTAAGGGTACAAAGGGTGTGTTATCGCAATCGATAACTACGCGTACGAACTTGGCGGAACAGCTAGTACTTTAATAAAACAAACAGTATTTTTTTTTTAATTTAATGTGTTATGTTTTTGATATAAAGATAGAAACACATTTTTATTCTAATTGTGAATATCGATTCTATATTAATATATGTATATATACCATATATAAATTATAAATTACAAGAGCATTTGTTACTCTACGACCTCTATAACTTATAAAACCGTGGAGGTAGGAACCTTGGTAGGAAGCGATTATCCCGGCTTTCCTGTTCTCTTGGAAACATTGTTACATAAGTTACTTGAATTAGTACGATACCTAACTTTGAGCAGAAGTAATGGCGGGCAGCGGCGTCCTACTAAAGTCGTTATCAATTGTGGTTGTGACAACGGCTCGTTAGTAGTAGGTCAGAGTATATAAAAATAAGAAAGCGCATTGGTTTTATTATATACTTCTTTCATTATTTCAAGCTTAAAATAAAGTTAAGATAAAAAAAAGTTATTATATTGAAATATATTTACTTTAGAAATACAAACAGGAGTAGTAAAGTACAGAAAAAAAATACTTAATATATTTTTCATAATTTACCATTTTATATAAGTCAGAGAAAAGTTTTTAAAATTATCCCTATAATATCACCATGTTGGAGATTTTGTTAAAAATTCATTTATAATATGATTAAAAAAGGTACATTTTTATTATACTCTAATATAAATTATTAAAGTGATGTAACTTAAATAAATAACTTGAACCTGCTTAATCAACAGGTTGAAAAACCTCTTGCTGAAAAAACTTAGGTATTAGGAAATTTAATAAGGCACTTAGAAAACATAAGCATAATATTAGATTTTAAAAAATATGACGGATGAAGTATTTTGTGTTATATTTACTTTGGTTGAAAGTAATTAAAACTGATTTTTTATTTTGTCTAGGTAACAAGTCATTTTATATAGACGATAGTTTGTGGAATTTTAAGACAATAGAGATAAATAACAACAAAGATTAATTATGAAATAACCAAAACCGAGTTTTGTAGATAGTATATAAACTAAGGGTTTTTTTTTACAATATTTCGAACTAAATTTTTATTCGACTTATAAGATGGTCGCGTTAGTATTTCTTTGCTCATATTTTGTAAGAAACTGTGACTATCAGATTACTGTGTGACATATAGAACTAGTGTTCACATTTCTCATAACGTTGAAGTATAAGGTTACGTGACGTGACTGTGACCATGAGATCAATAATAAAACTACGGACATGATAATATTTCTATTCTTAATATTCATAAGATCTTTAGGATCTTACTTTCATTCTAAGTATTAGATAAAAAAATATATAAATGATAGACATAAGATCACCAAATTTACCGTATTGATTATTAATTTAGCTAAGGTTATTTGGCTTATTTAAATGAATCGTATATTGGATATTCCCAATAATATTATTGCTATGCGGATATTAGCACTGTATATACCAGCCATGCAAGACTCTGTAGGGAAAACATTATTGAGTGCCGTAAGAAACTTTTGCCTTCTAATATATCTAAAGTTTCAGAATGAAATAAATTGAATCCCATTTAGATTAAGCAATCAGAACACATGTTGGTATACATTAAGGAAGCTCTCCTTGTCTCATATTTTTCAAGACGAAAGTAATTTCATTATTAAATGTAGCTTTATTAATATAAGTATTTCAAAAGCAATTTTTTTATTCACTAAATAGGACCTAAATATGTCAGATCGGACCGAAATAAATTGGAATTTTAATAAAAAAATATTAGTATATTGCTTTATTTCATTTTATTACTTGAAATATTTGACACAATTACTATACTGTTATGTTCTTTGTAGCTTATTGCAAATAAATTATATAATAATATTATTTTGGTATACCCTTTGATAATAATTGGTTAATAATAATTGTTGCTTTTAAATGTAAATTGAATTAAATTGATAAATATACTGTTTTATTTCTGACAGTTAATTTATAAGGTTTTAATTTATAATCGTCTTATATTTTTTTTTTACACGTTATAAGGTAATGCCAGCCATACATTCCACCTGATGGTATACACCCGTAGCTTGTAGCCGGAGATGGTAAAGCGCACTAATTTAGTAGTAGCCTATTCACTTTAGTATTGAAGGCAACCCAATTGTATTCGGACGGAAACACCTACGCAGGCAGGCTATTTTAGATCTTAGTTTCGGACAGGTGGAATAAAACTCAATAAATATCGTACTATAAAGGATTTATTTTAAAATTCTAACTTACTCTTAACAAGACTCTGGTATAATTTACTATGCAATTTTAAGTAGATGTCATCTCATCTTACGTTCAATTCAAATGAATCAAGTTTATAGAACACTAGAATTTACTTCTTTAAATCTAACTAAATAAATTAAAACTTCCCTGCCGCAGTCATTCAATGTGTAGGTAAATCATACTTTTTAATTAGGTATCGTATATTAGTTAGATAGTTTTAATAAGATATTTGATGATGATGAAGATTGCAGATTGGCAATGCACACTAATTATATTCAAACCTTTATTTTTGAGTCAAATACATTTTTGTTGTTTAATTTTTATTATATTTAAATGGAGTGAGGTCTCAATCAAAAATGTATATAAAAACATATATCATTGTTCTGAATAAAAGATTTATAAATAACATCCAGATGATCTTTAATTAACTCTAATTTTAAGAAGTTCATTCAAATCTGTTTCAAACACAAAATAAAATATGAAACTATTCATAAAAAAACTTTACAAGTATGTTAAAAAATTATAGTATAAGCCGTCAAAAGAAAAAAAGATTAACGCAGTTGTTATAATTTATTTCATTCCTCGACCTATATGTTTGAAAAAATTCATACACACTTATATTATTTAAAGTATCTAGCCAAGTTACATCTTTCATAACATGTCACATAGAATATTTAATTCACTAGTTCTGCGTCCTAAAATTGTGTCTTATAAAAACCTTGTATTCACTAGAAGATAAATTTTCATTGACTTGTTTCATTATTCATCAAATGTTTACGTTTGTTAGACGGAATTGTGTTTTCCAGGGACGAGGGACATTTAACAAAGCTATATGAATATTAGTGTAATACGAAAAGTAGCTAAAATTAGAAATGTTAGTGAAATAGGTTTGTATTTAAATAGTTAACGTAGTGAGTACGTGTGTGTGTGTGTTGTGACAGTAGTGAGTGGCGCCCCCTCTCACAATAAATAATTTTGCAAATGTGTTGCCATCATTCTAAGAACAGCTACTCTAATGGCAGAAAAAGCTTTGCAAACAATTTTAGCAGCAAAAAGATATTTGTTCGAGCAAATTGTTTAAAGAAAGTATAGAGTAGGTATAGAAATATAATAGTGTTAGAAAATAAATTAAAATAAAATAATTCTCTAGCTATGGCCATAAAATATAAAAATAAAGTGACATTAAACATTTAAGCTCATAGTTCAATTATAATAATAATTAGCCTCAAGAAAGAGACAAAATCGTTTTTTATACATATAATACATATTGTAATAATATGTATTTTACATAAAAATTAAATTACAGAAATATACATTAAGAATACATTAATTTATTTTCCTTTCGGTCGAAGTAAGTGTAGTTGAAATGAAATAATGCTACCAATTTAAATTGACTTGTCTATTTCAATTGGAAAAATAAACATTATTAGCTTTATTTAAGTTTGTTCAGTTTTCTCTCTAATTCACTTAAATAGAAGAAATTGCGAAATACAATGACGATCAAACTTCGCGTACAAGTAAATTCCTTTGATTATAAATTAAACCACATCTCCCAACTATAAAATATATGTTTTAAAAAATTACTTTAGTCTTCATAACAATCAAATTATTTTAAATACGTACGATTGATGCTTGCTTATTAAATATGACAGTTTTGTACAAAACAAATTTCGATTTTCTTATTTTCCGGGTGAGAAATGCGAGAAATTTGAGACCATTTTAACAATTTCAGATTAATTTTCTATTTTAAATAAAATCACACAGCCGCGCCGGTGAGATTCAGCCACCTCATCGTTATTTACAATTTATAATTGGATGCCTTTGAAGGAAATTATTGAGTTTATTATTAAATATTTGCCCAGTAGGTAATGAATATTATTGGAAAATAAATTGAATCATTTGAGAGTCTAAGACCCGTCAAATATATTTATTTGACTTTATTCGACTAAAAAATAAAAGTTCTTTCTCACTTTGTTATATTTTTTTTATAAATTATATCTAATAGGTCTACACATTTTCAATCCTTTTCGGGCCTATTGGGTACGATCAAAGTGTAGTAGTCATATGCTGCACTTAGGTTCTAATAACTATTTAAATTATGAAAATCTTATTCCAACACAAGAAACTTGTACTAAATAAAATAAAGCCTATAAGTGGAGTGCTCAGATTGCTCAAAACAAATAATCTACACGTAGTAGTAAAGCCGCTTTCGTGAAAACCACCCTACTTTCTGACTCATCCTGAAAACTTTTAATTCAAATTAGTTTATTTCGAAAAGTCTGAGGAAGTCTCCTATAATTATATAATTTTTTATTGACTTTTCTAGAACCTTCTTGACTTTTATTATCAGTATAATATTTTTCATCATCAGATGATTATCAGTAACAATATTTTTTATTGCAATATAGCAATACTATCCAACAATAGAAACACGTTAAGTTTTGAGAAATTGTCCATGAAGAATCTTAGATTAGATTCTTAGATTAGATTTAAAATGTAAATTTAAAATTTAATTCAATATACGCGAGTTAAATCCGTAAAAATAGTTGTATTTCAAAGAATCTATTTTTTATATTATATTTGCCCAACGTCAACGGTCAGTAATGAAAAGAAGATTATGCGACATAGTACATTCTTTTCATTTTGAAGATTTACATTCGACAAATGTCTGACATACGAAAAAAGTACTAGTAATTTTGATTCTTTTATTTTTTTTTATAATCCTTACTTCTGAATATTTTATTATAAATAGTGTTTCTAAAATTTATAAAAGTATAAGTTTGCATCACAACAAAAAGACGTTTTAACTGTACTCAATTATTTATTCAATAAAATAGAACAGAAATAAATCATGCAAACAGCATTGACTGAAGACAAAAGTTTTAGTCATTTAATTTAACACATTTAATTTAATTTAACATTTAATTGTACATGATATGACTTTTTGCCAAGACAGGTACTCTCTAAATATATGAATTTAAATAAATAATAAATATATCTCTAAATGATAAACACGATAATAATAACGGACGAATATTAAAATTTTAAGGACTATACAGCTCTAAATTGGACTGATCATTAAAAAATATATATTAATTAACTTTTTAAATAACACAAAAATATATA
Organism: Napeogenes sylphis; assembly: GCA_959347405.1. Classification (NCBI taxonomy): domain Eukaryota; kingdom Metazoa; phylum Arthropoda; class Insecta; order Lepidoptera; family Nymphalidae; genus Napeogenes; species Napeogenes sylphis. Next base: position 5,718,382 of record OY365783.1, read on the forward strand.
AATAAAATTAGAATTTTGACAATTAAAAAATAATCTATAATATAAATATATTTAGGATAATCGATTTAATTAAAACAAAAAAACTGAAAGTGTGAATCTAGTACTTAATTATATTTATTATCATTAAATGCTACGACAGCAAAAACAACAAATCAATGAATAATGTCTACGAAGTATATGTAGTCATTGTCATTTCTGTCTAGGTACTAACTTTATATTTTTTATAAAAGTACCTTAAGTCCAAACCATTTGACAAAAAGAAAAATTATCTATATTTATAAAGGACTTTAAACAAATGACAAATATGTTCACATTCACTGGGCTGCCTAAAAAAACAATGTAATGGTTCTATTTTTTATGAAAACTTTTGATGCAAAATACTTTTCTACATTTATTAGATATTCTATTTATTCATATAATATAAGAGTGGCTTTCTAAGAATATTTTGTAAATGCCATTTATTATTTTTAAGAAAATATTTTTATCCTATTTTTAAGTTGGAATAACTAATCATTATATATAGTGACATACGTCTTCAAAAATATTATGTAACGTGTTATGAAGTTAGAATTGAGTATACAAATACTCAATTATATTACGCCTTTATAAAGAATATATTATTTCTATTATTTATCATCACTAGCTTTTTAAATGTTTTTTTTTTAGGAAACAGACATTAAATTTAAAATGATATTCTTGTTAAATAATTTTGGTAAATTCTGACAATAAGACGTAGTTCCCAAATGACTACATTTTAGTGCACGTCATAGAAATTAGGTATTCTGTTGATTTTCTACTCAGTTTCAGAATAATGGATAAGTTTATTAAGGGTTTAATAAAAAACCTAACAAATCAAATTATGTTAAAGTACCAGTACCAGTAATAAAAGATTTATTCATTGATCAATAAGAGATTGTGTTACAACTTCTTAATGTGACATTTCTATGAAAATAGAGAGGTATTAAGATTTTTTGCTTGTTTCTTCTTGAATTTTGAATTTACTCTTGTTTGTAATTGTATATTACATTTGAAATTGAAATAACAGATAATCCAGTGAAATTAGGTAAAAAAAGGGGTCAACTTCGGAATGAAGGATAATAAGCTGGAAATTGGTAAAAACCTTTGTTTTGTCGCCCTAAATATTGTCTCAAAAGTCACAAATGCGTCTTAAGATATTGAAGGTCAAAGGTCACAAAAAACGATTTTTCGCAAAGCGAGATCTTTGTTCCTATTGCTTAAATGATATTTTCACTTATTATAAAAGTTGTAGAGTATAAAATTCTCTACAACTTTTGGCTAAACTTTTTTTTTATACGATCAACCGTTTTTGAGGTAGAGCGCGAAGAGTGCGCAACGTACAGTCATATATGAGCTAATGCAGGGTCAAGCGTGAGTTACGGTTATCAGTTGGTTGTATAATGTCAATTATTGACAAAAAAAATATAATTATTAAGCAATGCCCATTATTTCTGTACTTATTCTTAATTATTTATATTTAATTATTCAACTATAGTATATTATTAATTCTGGATTATCTATTTTAATTATATTTTAAAATAAAAAGACAGTAAGGAAATATATTTTAGATATACCTTTATTTATCATTAAATATGGCATGTTATACATTTATTAAAATGTGAGTTTAAATATTAAAATAATTTGATCGTATAAAAAAAAAGTTTAGCCAAAAGTTGTAGAGAATTTTATACTCTACAACTTTCATAATAGGTGAAAATATCATTTAAGCAATAGGAACCGAGATATTCGCGAAAAATCGTTTTTTGTGACTTTTGACCTTCAATATCTTAAGACGCGGACACGATAGCATTTGTGACTTTTGAGACAATATTTAGGGTAACAAAACAAAGGTTTTTACCAATTTCCAGCTTATTATCTTTCATTCCGAGGGGAAACCCCTAATATGACTGGGCTAAGAGTGTTTTGTATCTCTAAAGTTGATTTTAATTATTTTATCAGCTTAAAATAATCTTACATTGTAATTACTTATTCGTGTCTTTGATTGCGTTAGTAATATATAATGAATGTACCCAGAAAGTATATCACCTGCTTATATGAAATAAATATTAAGTCTACAGTATACCTAATACTTTTATTTAATTTCTTTCAAACGCAGTTTTCAGAATAGATTAATTATATTTATTCGAAAAGAATCAATGAATTCTAACTAATTATTACAACTCAAATATTTTCTTAGTTTTCAGATAAACATGTAAGAAAACTGTCACTGATCGAATACTGTACATGGATTTTTTTTATTGAAAACTTTGGTACGTACGAAGTCGCTGGTACAACTGGTAATTATAACAAAACTATTCAATAACTGTCTTATATGTTAATTAAGCCATATTTATTTGAAATAATTATTCAAAATTTGATTCGGTGAATACAATTTTATTAAATTTTTATCAAGTAAATAAATCGACAAATAAAAAACAATTATAAAACTATTAATTTGAATACAGTGTGAAGTTCAGACCAGCAATTATTTTTGATATACAAATATTTAATAAGTTTTATTGTTCTACTTTTACTCGAATAGATTTCTATTTTAAACAGTGTTATAAATAGAATTCTTTCATTTGAATTGTTGCAATAACCGTTGCAAATATTGATATCCGTTTTTGGTTGATAATGAAGATATCTAGTGATTATTGGGAAAGACCTAGAGTATGTCTATAATAAATATATGGTATTACTGTAGAAATAAACATGAAATTATTATTGACAAAAAATTTGGTAAAGAAATATCTTATGTATAAGTAATAATTTAGTACAAATAGGTTCTTAAATGTTTTTTTTGTTATATTCTTCTTGCTTCGCTTACGTTCAGCTCAATAAGCAAATAACAAACGCATAGACGTGAAATGTAGTGGATGGCATATCAGTGAAGTACAATTCAATGAAGTAATCTCAAAGAGTGAATGAGTTACCATAACTCCTTAGTAATATGTTCTTACAACAATGTTATTATTATTTATTATACACGTGATAATGACAAATAAAATTATTTTCTTGTAATTGTGAATACTATGAAATATGCTTACCGAAATACAATTAGGAACTGCATATAATATTCAACTATAAAGCCATGTCTGGACATCGTATATGTTACAACAAAAAATGGTGGTCTATTACTTATTGTTTAAAAGAACTCTAAGCGAAACAAACATATAAACTTTTGTCTTTAAGTATTTAGATAGTATAGACTAGGTGAACTTTGTCGTAGACGACAGAGACGAAGCTTCTTAGCATTCCATGGATTCACCGTGCGGGTGCCGGGCCCATCGCGTTGCAAGGAGAGGAGTGCAAGCAGTGCCTGGGACTTGCGACCCAGGAGTAGGTTTAAGGGGCCCCTTTTATTATGCGCAAATTCAAATTCAAATTCAAATTCAAAATATATTTATTCAAGTAGGCATTTACACGCACTTTTGAATCGTCAATTACATTAAATTGGTCAGTATAGTCAGTCTGTGAGTAAGCTACCACCAGCTCGGAATGCTGTTCTGCTGAGAAGAGCTGGCCAGAAACTCAACAGTTGCTCTTTTTAAATAAAATTTAACAATGTTTGACTTATAAATTATAACATCAACCCTGCAAATGAGTCAATTTTATTTATTTTATAAACTTAAATGCAATTTTGGAACAACTAGAACCGTCGCAATCAATCGGAAAAGAAGCCCAATGATTTCAGGCAACGAAAATTAAATAATAATAACAGTAAATATATATAAATCTTCGGCCTGCCACACAACCAGTCACCGCAAGCAGCACCCGTTCACGAGCATAACACAAGAGCCAGCCATCACCCCCTTCGCACATATTTGAGGGAGGGAGGCAACCCGACTCCCGATGCTACCGCAAGTAGTGACTTCTAAGGAATCGGTGTGATGCAGAAGGTCGATAAAGCAAAATTAATTTACAACAAAAAACAAATTGCGGAGATTACTAGCTATTCGCAATACAGATTTATGACCCAAGATTTATGATACAATGACCCAAGTTCCACACATTTCGATCAACCAAAAACTCTTGAATGTTATAGTAAGATTTATTTAATAATATACCTTTAATTTTAGATTTGAAATCAAGAAAAGGAAGATCTAAGATATCTTGTGGAACCTTATTATATATGCGTATACTCAAGCCCATGAAGGATTTCTTAACTTTTTGAAGTCTAAATTTAGGCGTTACAAGCCTATTTTTATTTCTTGTATTGATAGTATGTCTGTCACTGTTTTTTTTATAGTCATTTAAATTTTGGCGTATATATAGTAAGTTATTAAAAATGTATTGAGAAGCGACCGTAAGAATACCGATAGCGTCTGTTAATTGTCTTACTTTTTTAATTGCAAAGACGGCTGAGCTAAGTTTGCTTGCGAGTGTCGAGAGATGGGGGTTCCACTGGAGCTTTTTATCTAAAGTTATACCTAAGAAAGTTGTCGAGTCAGTCAGTTCTAACACTTCATTGTTAAGGAATAAACTACAATCCCGACTTTTTACATTAGGAAGTGTAAATTCCATGCATTTAGTTTTCTTAGTATTTAATACCAAATTATTAATTTCAAACCAATGAAGAACACGTGACAGAGCACAGTTAACTTTGTCAAAATTAGGTTTATTACGATCAACTTTAAAAATAAGTGAGGTATCATCAGCAAAAAGTACAATGTCACATAGTCCTTTTACGTAAAAGGGCAAATCATTAATATAGAGTAAAAATAAGAAAGGGCCTAGAATAGATCCTTGTGGAACACCCATTTTTAGGTGAGATCCAACCGATTTACAATTATTTACATCAACCGTCTGAACTCTTTGATTCAAGTAAGAGGCAATAAGATCAAGCGCAGCATTACGCACGCCATAGTGATTAAGTTTGCAAAGTAATGTTTGATGGTCCACGCAGTCAAAGGCTTTAGATAAGTCACAAAACACTCCGATTGCATTCTGTGACTTTTCCCATGCGTCGTAAATGTGCTTAAGAAGCGCGGCACCCGCATCAGTTGTTGATTTGCCTTTGGTGAAACCATATTGTTCACTATGCATGATTTCATTGCTATAAACAAATTCTGACATTTGGTTTAGTATAATTTTTTCGAAAATTTTACTTAAAGTGGGTAAAATAGAGATAGGTCTATAATTTCCGGGTATTAGTCTATCGCCACTTTTGAACAAAGGAACTACTTTACTATTTTTCATTAAGTCTGGGAAAGTACCGGTTTCAATACATTTGTTAAAAATTAAGGATAATTGTGGAGCAATATCATTTATAATACTTATTAGTAATTTTACTGATATACCCCAAAGATCACCGGTTTTTTTCATATTTAGATTTCTAAAAGTTTTAACAATTTCATATGATGTAACAGGTTTAAAAACAAAACATTTATTACTGACTCTTACGTTATTCGTCAATTCGACGATTGCATCACATGGTGAGGAATTTAAATTACGCGTGACTGTTGAAGGAATTTCTTTAAAAAAAGTCTCAAAAATAGCCGCCACAGTTGAATTTGAATTTATTTCAATATTATCAATTTTTAACTTAATAGGTCCATTAGCAGCCCTATTTTTCCCAGAAACACTAGATAAAACATCCCAAGTTGCCTTTATTTTATTTTCTGAGTTTAAGATTTTATTTCTTATGTAAATCGACTTAGCTTGTATGCAAACGGTCTTAAATATTTTAGAAAAAATCCTAACTTTATTCAAGAATACCGGATCTTGATTCCATTGCCTCTCACTATATAAATCATATAACTTATCTCTACTTTTATATATTCCCACGGTAGCCCAATCACTAAATTTAAGTTTTAGGTATTTAGTCATAGTTTTTGGCTTAAAAACATTATTAAATTCTTGTAACAAAAAACCGAAAATGTTATTATATAAATTATTTGGATTATCATCGCTCATGTTTACTTTACCCACTTTTTGCTGTACATTATTCTTAAATGTTAGGACCCGGTTTTTTGTAATTGGTCTACAAGTAAACTTTTGGGGCTTTTCACTTTCGTGTTTAATTAATAGAGAAAATTTTAGACCACAGTGGTCTGAACTTAAATTTGTCATTACTGTTTCTTCATAAATGTTACAGCGACAGAACACATTATCAATACAAGTCGCGGAAATACTAATAATACGAGTAGGTTCAAAAAAGACGTTCAGTAAGTTAAAAGATTTAAACAAATTTAATAAACGTACACTAGACGAAGTTTCTTGTAATATATCTACATTGAAATCACCGCAAACAATCACGGACTTGTTTTTATGACAAAGCTTAGTTAAAATATCCTCCATTTTGTTTTCAAATTCATCAAAGTCACTAGAGGGGGGTCGGTACACGCACAAAATAATATGTTCATTGAGCTCAATGCAGGATAGTTCAATAATTCGCTCGACAGAGAGCGCCACTATGTCTGATCGAGACTTTAACACTACATCGTTACGAGCTAAGATAAGTGAGCCACCGCGAATAGCTTTCTCTCTACAGAACGAACTTGATAATTTATAATTTTCTACATTTATAATATTGTTATTCTTTGATAACCAGTGCTCTGTAATGCACAATAAACTTATGTCATATTTTTGAACAAAGAGTTCCACTTCCAATTCCTTGCCACCTAAGCCTTGTATATTTTGATGGACAATATTTAACAACTTAGGCTTTGTCTTATCCATTAGTTTAAAGTGGAACGCTTATGTTCTGTCAGTAATATATTATTTAAAGTACATTTATTTTTCGTTATATCTGTTATAACGAAGTTTTTTAAATTAAATGCTACTAAAGTAGCAATTTGTTTTTTATAATATAAAGGCAGATACATTGTACCTTTTGTCATCCTAAACCTATTATAAATAAATTTATTTACATCAAAGTAAAAGAATGCATCACTATGACGGTATGTCAAATTATATAATGTCAAATTTAAATTATATATATATTTATTTTGTTTGTCTGAATATGAAGATGAATATGGAAATGCACAAATTACAATTTTACACTTATTCTTATTATGTAATTTTAATAATTTTTCAATATTACTAATTATTTCAATTTTCTTAATCGACAAACCATCTCCATGTAATAGTACAATAGTACTGTTTTCAGTCAACTTTGAGTCAAAATTAATTATTTTATCTATATTGTGCTGGTAACTAGCACCAGGTGAGCATATATTATTATGTACATTATTTAATTCCCTACTTAAAAGAGACCCAAAGCCCTGACCTAATTGGTCAGAAAAAACAAAGTAATTATGGTTGTGCACAACAGAGGACCTATTATTAATTTGATTTTTATTCATTATATTTATGTTTTTATTACTACTTTTAGTATGTATAGCCGAATCACCCAACACCTCAGAGTTTAGTTTAGAAACTACATTTAATTTTTCACTTAAACAATTACAGTTAACATAATTATTAGTTAATGACTCAAACCGCTCTAAGTTATAACTACATAGGTCAACTAAATTACCTGTAGCTTCAATATGTTCCTTAATTTGATTCTGAGAAGATTCATATTTTTTACTTATTGAATGCAATGCAGAAGTTAATTGAGAGATTTCCTCATGCAAGTTTTGGGTGTCTCGCTCATACAGTGACCTACTCTCAATCATTTTCCTATTATAAACACTTACTTTTTTAATTAATGTGGAGCGTTCAATTTGTAAATTCTTTATTTTCTTTGCAGGAAACTTGTTTTTGATGAGATTATTACATTTTTTAATTAATTTCTTAACCTTCATATACTTTTTTAATTTTTTATGACTTGAAAAGTATATGGGGTGCACAATACTTGACTCATCTTTTGTTAGATCAATTATAGTAGAATTTACATTTATGAAATTTGATTGAGTAGGTTGTGAGTTGCATTCAACCAGCTCCTCATATAAGCTATGAGTATGCTGACTTTCTACATTTAATTTGCAGGTTTCTAGGTCTGAAATAGTTATCCTAGCCTGCACCAAATCAGACTCAAGCTCTTATATGCGATCTAATGCCCTCTCATGCTCATTGCTGCACTGGTCAAATGCAGTCACTATATTTCTTAACTGATCTCGCTGAGCCACAATATCCAAATAATTGGTATGTAGTTCAGCGAGCTTACCTTTAAGATTAGTATTTTTTATTACAATATCTTTAATTTCCTCTTTACTGTCCTCTCGTTCCTGCAGTAGCTTTTTGCACAAATCTTTAGAAGATTTTAATTCTTCTAAAGCCAGTTTTAACTTTAGCTCCAACTCCTTTGCAGAGGCCTTGCGAGTTGCAATTATTCTTTCCATTGTTGATCCTGGGTACAAATTACCTTTTAGATACAAATGGGAGTTTCAAAATGCTTGTTTTATGTATATAAGTAAGGTAAAGTGAAAGTAATAGTTTTGTATGAGGCCAATGTTTTTGTCTTCAGCTTTACTTCCAACTAGTCAAGTAAAGAGAGTCAATAACGGTGCCAGAGTGTGTGGATGGACGTAACTCACTATAAAATGAGTAGTTGTTAGTTTAATGTAAGTGTAATTATATTAAAAGTAAAATAAAATACTCCCCGGGATTGAAGAAATTTGAATTCGACATCCGTTGGTTGACAGCTCAGTATATTTCTTTGTTCTTGTGAAATTAAGCACGAAGACAAAGTACAAACAATAGCACTATAGTAAAATGGTATTTTTAAATACTAAATGAGATAATTGCACTTAATTAATATACATAAAGTAATTTAATATTAATTAAAATGTACAGAGAAATTTTCTGACGACTAGTTGTCAGTGTTCATTACCTGTTTAAAATGTTAAAATGCTCACCTTCACCCTCCACACTCCTCTCCCTACCTAACCAAATTTGGAAAGAATCTACTAATGCCGCCTTTGAAATACGTTCTAGAAATGAACCGATGCTTGTTCTAGAAAGGCCAAGGTCTTTAAGTAGGCTATAGAGAGATTTTGCTGTTATACCTCTCGCTCCCACTTCTACCGCGTACAAACTAACTATAAATTTATTCCTGATCAGTTCGTTGGTCAGTTCGTAATACTTATTGAGCTTGAATGTGTGATCCCTTGGGATGTTTGTTTCCCAAGGAACAGTAAGCTCCACAAGTATCACGCGCCTCAGATGTTTCGAATACAGGAATAAGTCAGGTCTGGATGACGAAACACCAACATCCCCAGGGATTTTGTAATGCTTTTCATACGTGTCCATCATGAGAGTCCAATCAGGAGCCGCGCCTAATATTGAATAAGGCTTCGCTTTTGATTTTTTGGAGGAGCCTTCTTTTACGAATTCTACAGATCGTTTGGTGGTTGTTATACCCTTCCGCGCTCTTGCTACTGAAAGACTAACCGCTTCCCGTATAATTTCTAATACCTTGTCGTGGCGACGCGAGTATTGACCTTTATCTAGAAGTACCCTACACCCCACTAATAGGTGTTTCGCGGTTCCTATTGCCTCCCCACAGATGTTGCAAGACTTTTCGGTGGCTTTGCCCCATCTTACTAAATTACTTTGATCTGGGAGAGTCATTTGGAATGCATTAAGATAGAATTTTAATAATGCCGGGGACCAATCATAAATTAAGGTGCGCCACTTCAAAGCTAGTGGAATACAAAAATCTCCTATGGTCACCCATTCGTTTTGAATTTCTAGGCTCATCGCGTGGAGTCGGTAATTATCGTTTTCGTCTTGTCGAATAAAAAATTTTGTTATATCTATGTCTTGAACTTTCCTACTTGATCCTAGCCCTACTTTATTTGTTTGAGCACCTATCATAATTTTTTTATGGAATTGAAGTCGTGACTCGAGGTCTGAGGCAACTTTGTCTTTTGGGAGAGAAGTTACAGTATCATCTTTAGATTTTCCGATGATATGTCTTTTGGTAACTCTTAGATGTTTGTAGAGCTCCGATGGTTTTTTTAATTTTAATCCAAAATTGTTTCGGTCCCTAAATAAGGTTGAAGAGTCCGCTGAGTGCGCTAACCCGAGCCATAACTTCAATATCTTTATGACGCTTGCATCTAACTTTGACAAAAGGGTTTTATTAATATCATAAACGAGGAAAGGCCAATTTAGACGTGATGTTAAAAAGTTATCGTAAATCCAAGCTTTTTTGACGTTACTTATTGGTTGGTTGTCTACCTTTTTGAGATCATTTAAAAAGCTATCGACTATTACTTCCAACGATGGAGTACGGCCTTGGTAATCGATTTATTTACCTAAAAATTTAAACGGAGCTGCTTCCGTAACCGTACTAACGCACTGACCGCCTATTATAAGACCCGGATCGTAAGAGGTATATTTGGTATTCCGTCTACCCAGACACAGACTAAAACATTTACTTGGTTTTGGTTTATTCTCTTTTTTTCTTACCGAATATGTCTTTAAATTGTGTACCTATTTTTACAATTCATTTTTTTAAGTTCTAGGTATGTTATGTGTCGTAAGTATCTTTCAGTTTTTTTCATTAAAACTTCTTTTGACTTGAATATTTATGATTGTTTAAAACTAAATTATAAAAAAAATATAAAATAGTTTAAATTATACTCTTTAAATTGAAAGAAGTTTAGGTATAGAAATTAAGGGTTAAATAGATGAACAAGACTCCCCAACTCGACCTCTGGAAGTCTACTCTGTTGATCTGTCAACTGAGCTTTAGTGTCGTTATCGTTTAGATGAATTTAGCATTCTAAATACAACTGTCTTAACGAGTATGTAAGTCACATCTCACAAGTCTCCTAAATACCAGCAATATATTTTCATCCTTTTTACACAGCTTCCTATTATTCATTAATTATGCATATTCCGATTATATTATAACATATGTGCAAAATAACCGTTAACAGCGGTAAATTTTATTACAATACAAAAACCCGTACAAAATTTGTTTCATGAATATAAAATGAAGGAAGGTTGTCAAGGAAGGTTTGTACAAAGGCGGACTTGTTTTGCAATTGTCCATAATTATTTTTAGCCTTGTTAAGCTTTATTGGAACATAAATAAACAAAGAATAAAAACTTCATTACCACAGGTAGGACTAGAACCGGCGAACTTTACAAATTGCCTTTCAAATTTAGTTAATTACTTCTTAAATTTTTCTGACATGATAATTTATTGATAAAATTATTTATATTTCGTGTATTATTATAGTTATTACTAGCGCGTTATATTAATTTTACAACAAATTTAGGACTCACTCTCATCTAACTTTGCATCTCATATGATCATCTTCTTTTCTCTTACATTTCTCAATAAATTCTCAGCTATTCTGTATAGAAGTGTTCATGGGTTATTGTTGCCGCTAAGGGCAATGTATGCCTACTTTATTTTTGACATTAACAGCTTTTGGATCGATTTACATAGCTATATTATAATAATACGCTTGTGTAGATATGCATACTCTAATTGTAATATATAAAAAAAAGTTTTCTTACCTAAGGATAACTTAATTTAAATGTACTCAATATACAGGAATATTTAGAATGTGATGTTTCAGTCTAGCTTAAAACTATTTTGTTAAGTTATTATTATATTTGCTGTATAATAACAAAAAATACAGGTATACGAGAATACCCTTCACTTATGTAAATATTTGAAAGAATTTTTAAAGCTACTCAAATCGAGATTTAATTTCTATCATTAAAGAAAATGATAGACAGGAACAACCAAAATAATTAGAAAGAATAAAATAAAAATTATTTATAGCATATATTTTTTCAATAAAGCTTGCTAACGAACTCTCATTCACATCATTCATGTACTTATCTCAAAAGATTTGACTAAAATTTAATTTCGTTCGAAATATAAAAATATTTTACATCTCTAGCATTTTTATTCGTATTGTGTAGTTTATTTTTAATATGTATTATATAAAATTATGTGTGTATTATGTTTATGTATTAATGAGTTACATAGAACTACTATATGGAAACCGCCTACGTTGAGTTTCTGTAATATTATATTTAATAAAGTAATTTGTCGATAAAGCATTTGCATTGTATTCCCATGAGTTTTAATATTTAATATTATTTGTAAGAACGATCATTCCATATTCCCACATCGAGGTGGAATCATCGTTCCTAGGGTTAATTTGTAATAAGTTTAAATTTAATTAAAGTTAATTTCTTAAATCATTTCGTTTTTTTTTCAATCCTCTGTCTGTCGCAAACGTAATTGGCGCAGTCGGTAGGATATTCGCGGGAGACTTCAAGGCCATATCTTACATCGATAATCGCGTCGCGAGTCACCCGGGTTGGCTATCAAGCACCGTTCCGGATATCCTGAATCTACGGACCTGCAGCAGACCAGGGGAGGAATCTGAAAATCGATTCGAAGAGAAAACCAGAAATGCTGTATATGTAAGTACACTTGAATTATTCTCGTGTTGCTCCTTTGAATCTTAAACTTCAAGATTTATCACCCCAGAGCCTTTAGTTCGCGGGAGCCTGAATCGCGCCAGGCCCGCAGACAGTTAACGGATAGTAATAGAGATATTATAGGATTAGGCAATTTAAAATTAAATAATTTAGGAGTAGAAATTAAATCAAAGCCAGTAATAATGACGCAATATAGCCCAGACGATATTTTCAAAGTCCTCCGCTTAATCCCGGAATTTGACGGAAATCCAAATATCCTTACTCGTTTTATAAAAATATGCGATTCGTTGGCTACACAATACCTTAATGATAATCCTAGTAGCGAGTTTTCCAATTTATGTTTGTTAAATGGAATTTTAAATAAAATAACAGGGACAGCCGCATGCACTATAAATGCAAACGGTATACCAGAAAACTGGCTAGGTATACGAACAGCCCTCATAAATAACTTCTCGGATCAACGTGATGAGACCGCATTATATAATGACCTTTCTATAGCAAGTCAAGGTAATCGTACCCCGCAAGAGTTTTACAATCATTGCCAAACTTTATTTAGCACCATTATGACGTACGTAACTTTGCATGAAAGTTTGCCCACCACAGTCCAAGCGAAACGAGAGCTTTACAAAAAAGTTACTATGCAAGCATATGTACGGGGTTTAAAAGAACCGTTAGGATCGCGCATACGATGCATGCGCCCAAATACGATAGAGAAAGCTCTCGAGTTCGTTCAAGAGGAGCTTAACGTAATGTATTTACGACAACGCGACTCCCATAAAATTCAGACGACCCCTAAACCAACTAATTCGTTACAACCAGCAACATTCACTCATACAAAACCTCATAATAACCCAGTACCTAACTGGCCGGCTCCGTTAAATCAGCGCCCTATGGGACCTCTACCGCAACCCTTTAAATTCCCGGTAACCGGATATAATCAACCACGCATGCTTACTAATACACAAAGGATGTTCGCTGCACCTCCACCAAATTATAGACCTCGTAGTAACATTTTTAGATTACCACCCCGAAATAACCCACCTCAAGGTCCTCAACTTATGAGTGGTGTCCAACATTTTACACCAAAACCTTTACCCTTGAATAATCCCATAAATTATTTTAAATCACGGGAAATGAATGTAAATGAATGTGCGGCATATGACGATTCATATTACAATCATTGTTATGAGCCAGAGTACAATTACTATACTGATTACTACAATACTGATTTTACGCCCGGATTTTCTCATGAATTAAACATGACTTCTGACAATAATTCTTTTGACTCTGAAATTCAAATAACTGAAACTGAACAAGATCAGCAGGATTTTCGGGAGACTTCGAAATCACAAAAACCAAAATAGAATTAAATCTTCAAACACAGAGACAACTTCCGTACATACAAATAGAAAATCCTCATTTAAAATTTTTAATAGATACCGGTGCTAATCAATCTTTTATTAGTCCCGAAGCCGTCGAGAAGTACTTCGCTCAGTTCCCGTTACAATTTGATCCTTTTGAAGTAACCAACATACACGCGACGAGTAGGAACAATTATTCTATTACGTTGCCATGCTTCGCGGAATTCATTGACGCCAGCAATATCAAGTTATTCGTATATAATTTTCATGAATACTTTGACGGATTAATAGGTTTAGATTTATTAAGTAAATGGGAAGCTCGTATTGATTTAAAAGACCGAAAATTTCTTACAAGAAACGCGTTGAACCCGATTAAAATGTATAACTCGTGTAATGTAAACCTATACGAAGACGTTATCCCCGCGGAAACTTCTAAAATTATTCGTGTTCCCGTCGATATTTTAGAAGGTGATGCTCTTATTAAAGAACAAATACTGTGCAATTGCACTATCCATGAGTGCATTACTTCTGTAAAGAATAATCGTTGCTATTTAGAAATTGAAAACCCGACACCGAATGATATTATATTCTCACTCAATCGTCCGGCTCACGCGGATTTATTTAACGCTGAGTGCACGAGTACTCAACAATTAAAGACTCGCACACAAGACGTTATTTCACGTTTACGTACGGACCATTTAAACCTGGAGGAGAAGGCTAACCTCGTAGCTCTTTGCTCCCGGTATTCTGACGTATTTTACATAGATGGCGAAAAATTAACTTTTACAGATAAAGTTAAACATAGGATACGAATCACCGACGAAATACCAGCACATTCTAAAAACTATCGATACCCCTTTGTACACAGAGAAGAAGTAAAATCCCAATTAAATAAAATGTTAGATCAAGGAATAATAAGACCTTCTGTGTCTAAGAAAATAGATGCCTCTGGCAAGCAAAAATGGCGTATAGTGGTGGATTTTAGAAAACTTAATGAAAAAACATTAGATGACAAATATCCTATCCCGAATATTACTGATGTTTTTGACAAATTAGGAAAATGTCAATATTTCACCACCCTGGATTTAGCTAGTGGATTCTATCAAGTTCAGATGGAACCCCAGGATATACCTAAAACAGCATTTAATGTCGAACATGGGCATTTTGAATTTCTTCGTATGCCCATGGGTTTAAAAAATTCTCCTTCAACCTTCCAGCGAGTAATGGATAACGTACTCCGCGGCCTTCAGAACGAAATATGTTTAGTTTATCTTGACGACATTATAGTATTTAGTACATCCCTTCAGGAACATATCATTAACCTCGAAAAAGTTTTTAACAGATTACGAGAATCCAACTTTAAAATCCAAATGGATAAATCGGAGTTTTTAAAATTGGAAACTGCTTACCTTGGTCATATAATAAGCAGGGATGGTATTAAACCAAACTAAGATCAAGGCTATTGAAAATTACCCATTACCTAAAAACAGTAAAAAAATTAAACAATTTTTAGGACTCTTAGGATATTATAGAAAGTTCATCCCCGATTTTGCTCGCTTAACGAAGCCCATGACTAAATGCTTAAAGAAAAACAATAAAATTACATTAGATTCTGAGTATACTAATTGTTTTAAAAAATGTAAAAACCTATTGACAAATGACCCCATATTGCAGTACCCTGATTTTACAAAAGACTTTGTTTTAACGACTGACGCTTCGAACGTAGCTCTAGGCGCGGTTCTTTCTCAAGGACCCATAGGTTCCGATAAGCCTATCTGTTACGCTTCTAGAACTTTAAATGACAGCGAATTAAACTATAGTACTACTGAAAAGGAACTTTTAGCCATAGTTTGGGCAACAAAATATTTCAGACTTTATTTATTCGGAAGAAAATTCAAAATTTATACTGACCATAAGCCTTTACAGTGGTTAATGAGCATGAAGGAACCAAATTCCCGACTTACACGTTGGCGACTGAAACTGTGCGAATATAACATTACAGTAATTTATAAAAAAGGAAAATTAAACTTAAATGCAGAAGCTCTTTTCCGTATCGAAATCCATACAAAGGAAGCACTATCTTTGATAGAAGAGATAGATGAGCTTAACTCTTTACTCGGTAATCCATCAGAAACTATTCCTGCCCCAGCTAGCTCTTCTACGGAAACAGTTCATACTAGCTTAGAAAACCCAATCTTAGAAATCCCGATAATTGATGAACCACTTAATAAATTTAATAGACAAATTTATTTTGACCTTGTGACTGACGTTAAGAAACGACCTGTAGTGACTAAGCCGTTCGACACTCATACACGTATTAGTATCCAATTATCTCAACCAAATTTAGACGAGGATGTGATAAATGCTGTTAAGGAATATATTAGTCCTAAAATTAAAACAGCTATGTTAATAAACCCTCCTTTAGCTATGTATTCAATAATACCGATCCCACAAGATAAGTTTAAGTGCTCCTCCTATAACCTTGTTTTAGTTAAGAAAGAATTAGAGAATTTTAAAGAATACTTGCGTCAACAAGATATCATCCGACACTACCATGACGTTAAAACAAATCGTCGTGGTATCAACGAATGTTATTCAGCTTTGTCATACAAGTATTATTGGCCTAAAATGAGAGAACAAATAACAAAATTTATTAACGAATGTACCACTTGCGGTCAAGCCAAATACGACAGAAACCCAGTTAGACCACAATTCAACATCGTTCCACCTGCCACTAAACCATTTGAAATAGTTCATATGGATTTGTTCACAGTTCAAAATGAAAAATATGTAACTTTCATTGACGTTTTCACGAAGTATGGTCAAGCTTATCATCTTCGTGACGGCACAGCTTTAAGTGTATTACAATCTCTATTACAATACAGTACCCATCATGGTATACCTATGACTCTTATTACTGACAATGGAACCGAATTTACTAATCAATTATTTATGGAATTTACCAGACTTCATAAAATTAACCACCATCGAATACTAGCTCATTCACCTAATGACAATGGTAACATAGAACGATTTCATTTAACTCTTTTAGAACACCTAAGACTTCTTAAACTGAAACATAAAGACGAACCAATAATAAACCTTGTGCCCTATGCTATAATAGCCTATAATAGCTCCATACATGTCGCCCTTTTGATTTGTTGACTGGACATTTTGACCCTAGGGATTGGACGGATATAGATATAACGCAAAAGCTCTTGCAACAATACACTCAAATTCATAAAGGTAAAATGAAACAAGTATACGATATTATTAATTCATCATCACTTGAAAATCGGACCGCATTAATAGAAAAAAGAAATAAAGATCGCGAACCTGAAAAGGAATATGCACCCCAACAATCAGTTTTTATAAAAAAATCCAACTGCTAGTCGACAAAAGACTGCTCCACGATACACTCATGACACTGTACTAGCCGAATTACCAATTCATATTTATATCTCTAAAAAACGTGGCCCCATAGCCAAATCACGACTAAAACGAGTCCCTAAAACAGCTAATTTGTTACAGAATCCTCCTAGTAACAACCCTCTCAATGACTCAACCTCAGGAGATAAAACTCGAGAATCTTAACGACGGACCAGGAATACTACCTTTCAAACTCGGACCCATGAAACTGACTACGCATTATCATACATTCATACAATATATAAAATTAGATAACATTGAGACTAATATTCATTCATTAGAGACTCAACTGCTTGACTGTAAAATCGCATGAGTAATATAACCTATAACCTATAACCTATATGAAATTCAAATTAATTATCTTACTAATAAGCTTGGCAATATTTTAAAACAACTACATACTTTAGAGCCTAATAGAGTAAAAAGAGGTCTTATAGATAGTTTAGGTACTATGATAAAAAGTTTAACCGGTAACTTAGATCACGATGATGCGATAAAATATAATGAGGCAATTAGAATATTAGAAAATAATCAAATAAAATTATTATCTGAATTTAACAGTCATATCAGTCTAAGCAAGGAGTGGATGTTAAAACATGGAAACGTTATTAGACAAATAGTAGATAACCAAATCATGTTAAATAGTACTTTAGAATTATTATTATAGAATAAGACTATAAGTGACGACAGCTTAACAAAATACGCAAATTTTGCTCAACTTCTAGAATTAATTAGTGAAAACATAGAAAATTTATCTTTAGAATTACTTAGAATAGGAAATAATTTAGCTTTTATCCAGGCTTCTAGTACACATCATTCTATTATAGACATTGAGGTATTAGAATCTATGATCTTAAAATTAAAAACAATTTACTCAGAAGAGCAAATATTAGATTTAGAACTTAGGGAATATTATAATATTATCAAACCAGGGTCGTACTTTATGAATAAACAAATAGTTTTTATATTTAAATTTCCAATTTATTCTAAAGAAACTTATGATTTTTATAAATTATCAGTAGTACCGAACAAGCACGACCAGGCTCTTATCCCACCTTTCCCTTTCCTAGCAACAATCGAGATATCGTTTGTGTACATGGAGGCTGAATGCCCGAAGGTAAAAAACTGGTATCTCTGTGAGAAAGAAATTCATCATCAGATTCGCAACAGACCAGATTGTATCCAGGAATTGATCATCAATCAAGTCATACAAGAAACCTGTGAATTTACTACAGTCACCTTGACTAAAGAAGCAATGGAGAAACTCGATGACAAGCACTACGCTCTGTCCTTTCCTCAACAAACGAAAGTGCAACTGATTTGTAACCAAAAGGACTACACATCACTACAGGGAAGTTACCTAGCTACGATTCCTGCTGGATGTCGGTTGAAATCAGAGCAATTCACAATAGCAAATGATTATAACGAAATTACAGGACAACCCCTAAAACTACTGAAAATACCCTATGACACCTTAAAGCAGTCAGCCAAAGCGACTCACATACACCTAAAATCTATTGATCTTCAAGGATTATATGATGTCCAGGACAAGCTTATGATCCAGACTCCTATCCGAATCGACAAAGTTCAAAAAGATGCCTTGTACCATACCACAATACCATTTTATACTATACTATTAGGTACAGCCATACTTGGTATTACCTTAGCAACTCGACGTTATCTATATAAAAATAACAAAAATGTATAAAAAGAGAAGCAGCCATCGCTCGAGATCCTGAAAACATCTGGCAACCCTGAAACCATTCCGGCAACATTTTCACTGAACGTACTGAAATAGTCGCCTTTCTTAGGGGGGAGGAGTTACATAGAACTATTATATGGAAACCGCCTACGTTGAGTTTCTGTAATATTATATTTAATAAAGTAATTTGTCGATAAAGCATTTGCATTGTATTCCCATGAGTTTTAATTATTAATATTATTTGTAAGAACGATCATTCCATATTCCCACATCGAGGTGGAATCATCGTTCCTAGGGTTAATTTGTAATAAGTTTAAATTTAATTAAAGTTAATTTCTTAAATCATTTCGGTTTTTTTTCAATCCTCTGTCTGTCGCAAACGTAATTAATGTGTAAATATTGGTGTGTATGATTACAGTGTTTATAACTTTTTACCACCCATCTCCACTAGTTTTTTTAATTTTCTAACAATATGGTAATCTGAAAGAAGTGATTTCTTTCTTTAGGAGATAAGATTGCACTTAGTATCTTCCCTGTCTTTTTTTGTTTTTAAGGTGAATTTATAACTGTAATATGTAATTTATGTGTTATTCAATAAAGTATATAAAAAAAATGTTCTGCATCCGCTTTGTTATACCGTATCTTTTTGACCTTCCGGAAACCCGAGTGACCGGTATAAGTTGTCTTGCACCTCAGCTCCAGCGATGGCTACAGCTACTTTTGCTCTCTTCTTACATTTTTTATACCAAACTTGTTTTTCCTCTTTCATATTTTATATGACATTCAATTCTATCTACCATTGCTTAGATGTATCCTTTTTTTCTTTCAGAACCTTTTGCACATCTCCATTCCACCAACAAGTTTCTTTGTTTATCATACCTTTTCCTTTCGTTTAGCCTAATATATCCTTTGCCACACTTCTAATCAAAGCCTCTTATCCTATTTCATTCGAGCTAACGTTTCAGATTTCCGTCTATACCGCCCATACTTACTTATTTATCATTCTTTCTTTAAATTCCCTCGCATATTCTTTCTTCTCTAACAAATTTTATTTTATTTATTTAGGGTCATTTCTTAAAGATATAAAAAAAAAAGATTTGGCAATTTGCTTTACATTCGAACAAAATAAATATAAATAAATATTCCAAATTCCGAAAGGGCATTTTTTTATATACATACACAACATCTATCATATATATCTCTTATGACATATAACCATTGTTATTATTGATATAGCTACTATTAAATGAGTTCGGTCTACAAAGAGTTAGGAAAGTTTTATAGAGTTCTATTATATTGTAATAGTTTCACAATAACTTTGTAGTACATATTACGGTCTGTCAGAAGCTAGTTTGCTTAAAGTATTAATATCATTTCACTTATAACTCGAATATTCTTATTAATTTATTACGTGTTTTTATATATTTTATGCAATAGTTTCTATTTTTTTTATTAAATTGTTAGAAACATTTTGAAGTCAACAAAAATAGAAAATAGCTTTTGCCTAGACTATAACCTAAATTATAATGGAATATAGAATAATATTTCATATAAATGTATATTTTTATTTCAAAAATCAAGCATTTTCTATTCATGTCCTGTAACCTTTTGATTTATTTGTTATACTTCTCTCTTAGAATGGACACAACCGCAATAAAAGTCGTTAATAACTTTTTGAATTTCATCGTATTCATTAGCTTGAAAATCTAGATAGTTATGTGAATCTTTATATCAAAGATAATTTTAAGCTTTGAATTTTAACGATGAATATTTAACAAAATTATTCTTTATTATTTATTCTTTATCATGCCAAGGTTAGAAAGATGATCACTAAAATCATTGAATATATAAATATCTAATATACATGTCACTTACATTTGCTAAGGCAAATGTGCGAGAGGGACAGATTTTTGCGTTTATATGAATTGTATTACAAAGTGAACAATACCCGGCCTTTGGGAAATAACGTAAAGAACTATATATGTAATGTTTGTATAATATACCAAATTCAAGGTTTGCATAAAAATACTTAACAAAGAGGTTCCTTTCTGTAAATTTTTTATTACAATGATTTTTATCTCTTTGAATCTGTGCCTTTTCTAATGGCTACGTAATTAAATATTGTTTAATTCATCTCCGTCTATAAATATTAAAATCCTACTTAAAGTCTTGTAAACATAATAATGGCATAAAACATTCTGACATTCTATTATTCTAAACATTCCGTTATTTTTATAGACCTACAGTGAAAGTTACCTTTTAACACTTTTTGCTGTATAAAACATTCGCTGCAGTTCAAAATGAGCTTTATCAAATGAGAGAGGAGAGAGTTATCCTAAAACACATCTAACGTGGATTGTTAAACATCTGATCACATGGATTGAATGTTCCTATCCTAATAGTTGTATGCTAGATTATATTAACATTGTCGACAAGCTGATTGATAATTATTAAAGTATGTTCATAATATGTATATCTATTAATTAGCAATTATATTAAAAGCACTAAAGCTTATAATAAAAAAAATACTAAATTTTCGTTATCCTATATTAGCTCCTTAAGTCCTATTTTGATTTTATAAATGTCTGTTTTAGAAGCAATGTAGTTGATTTAATTTGAATTTTTGTATATAAAACAAACAATTTATTTACATTTCATTGAAATTCTAAAATATATAATAAAGACTAATAAAAATAATATAATAAAGAACTTCATCTCTCATAATATTTTATAAGATAATAATTTTTTTTGATTTACAATAGTGAATGGTATGTAAATTATTTCATATATTTTTAAATTACATTATGAATAAATATATGAAAAAAAAAATACATGCTATAATTCTATTCTGACTTCTGTAACTCGTTTACACGCTCAGGTGAGATTCATTTTATGTCTCTATTTTTATATTTTCTTACAAAAGCTACATGTGTTTCTTTTAGACATTAGATACATAATGAAGTATAACTTGTACTTTTTCTATATTACATATTGATTTTTATACAAGTCCTTAAAATGATATTTCAGAAAAAAAAACAGTAAACAGTAATATTTTAAGGTTATATACTGTAACATAGATACATTATATTTTACGTGACCATATTTATTTGAATCACAAAATCATAATTCGAGCACCTAGATAGCTTTAATTATTATAAAACATATTAAGATGGGACTTCCTTTAATTTACATAGCTTATGACTAAGACATTCAAATTAGATATAAACGTAATTATACGGCCCTATCAGTATAACATGTCATCTAGGCTTATTAGGTTAATTTATTATTAGGTTAAACTTGTATATATAATACAATCGTTCGTTATATGAATTATTTTTCTTGTCATATCACTGAAATATATATATTTTTTATTCTTTCTTTCACATTTACGGATAAAAAAATAATATTTTTCCATCCCACTATATTTCTAGCCAGGTAATCAATCATGTTGGCTACTTTTTCTCAACCTATGAAAATTTTCCATTATTCATGTAATATTTTTTTTTAATTGTTATATCAATTAAATATTATTTATTATTGTTTTCTTTCAAACTTATACATTGTAAACAAAAAAAAAATACTTTCAGAGTTTTCAAATATTTGACTATCACAGTTTTTTATTTTATCAAAATAATGAAGGTCACTCAGAAAGTTTTACGACCAAAGTCCATGTCCATGCTTAGAGTGTTGGCGAACTATAATTTATTTTGGGAAAATTAGAGCTATATTCAAATTTATGAAATAAATTGAAATGTACATTGAAACTCGGTATTAAATATTGTATGCACTTCATATTCTTTCATGAAATGCATAATACATTATTGATTGATCATTAATCACTACCAGAAGAATACATTTATCACAATTATAAGTATCCAATATGTCAAATTATGAAAATCACGATAAGTAGGTATTTGTTAATAGTGACATAAACAAACATTTATATATACATATGTACCAATATAATTTGCATATCTATATAAATGAGACATTGACATGGATAAAATTCCAAATGTTTGTGTATGTCACTATTAATAAATACCTACTTATAATTGCGATAAATGTATTCTTCTGGTAGTTCCTATATATATAATATTATTTATCATAATACTTTATAGGTGCACCAAGTATTAAATCAAAATAAAAAGAAAATTATAATTTTTTATTCTTCGGTTTACTATTCAAAAACGTAACATTTGAAACGACAGTCTCGTGATTTCTCTGCATAAATACTTGTCTATTGTTTTGTGAACATGAAAGAATAATTAATAGGTTTTGAGGTTTTAGGACATAAGTAACGTTTTAGTAGAGAAAGTATTATAATATTATATAAGCTTATATGAATTAGAAATAAACCGACTAGACGGTGTTAAGTACCGAGAGCATCGTATAATTAAACCCATGTCTAACTTGACTACGTCATCCACTGTGCAATTTGTAGTAGGTGTCATCTTAATTTGTTTTATAATTTAAACGTCACATGGTTATACCGAGGATCTCAGTAACCAGTATAGTATGAAATTGGACGTAATATGTAACACGAGTATCATTTTATCACACCACTGACATAACTAAACATATATTGTAGGTATTATTTTCCGTTCTGTTTACGACAAGTGAACCGTTAAATGATTTTTCTTTTAGAATTATATAAGGTGGCATGTACAAACTTTTCTTCTGTACCCAAAGCCGTTGTGAAGCTCTTGAAATGTGGAGCTCTTGAAATGTGGAACCAATGCTATTCATACGACATAATATTTATTTTATATAAATTGCTGTCTATATTTTAAGTCTTAAGGTCAACAATAATAAACTGTCGATATTAAATATATGAAATATATTTAAAATCGACAGTTTATTATATAAATTAAATATATGACAATAGTGGAAGAAACATTATGCAATGGTTCTTTAGTTACGCAGTTAAATTTATACGATTTATTATACGAAATAAAAATAAACGCAACGAATGTTTCGAGACCGCGCGATTAAAGTATCGTTTACCGCCCCGTCGCGTTGGTCGAGTAGTTGGCGCAGACCCTAACTTATCGCGGCTCAAAGTGGTTCGGGTTCGATTCCCGACAGGGATAGCCATGTATGTGATGAGCATAGATGTCTGAATTTCTGGGTTTGGTCGTTTATTAAATATATTCTCAGCATTTATAATATGTATTTCTATGTATTTGTATCGTTGTCTAACACCCTTAACACAAGCAAATAATTTGCTCACTTAGGGGTTAGACGATTTGTGTAATTTGTTCTGTAAAAAAAAATGTTAAGTTAAAACTTTAGAGTAATCATGTGTCGGTCACATTTAATGATATAGAATGTAATATTTAACAAACAATGATAAAGGATATAATTGTTTATAATCTCTTAAACATGCAAAAAGATATTTTTTTATTGGTCAGATAAAAATAAATGATTTGTCGATAAGTCATCGTTTCACGAAAGTATTAGTACGGTATACTGATACGTTGATTTAGAAATATTGATGTCACTATTAACAATCTATATATTAATATGTTTTTATTAAGAAGTTTGCAATTTTTATTATTAAGCTTATTTTTGTAACCTATTAACCTGCCCACCTTGATTAAATTTTCAATTAATACAAATTATTATAAAAAAAACTTATCATGCCTCTGGTCTTTATAAACAATTTTTAAAATTAATTAGAAATTTTATTGACAATTTAAACAAAACCGCATGACAGTCAGAAAGTACATTTATTACGAAATCCTTTTTTATTATTCAAAATCCTTTGATATAACCGGATATCCGTGGGTTATGTGGGACTGACTGAGTAAACTAAGTAATAGTTTAAAAGCGTTGTTTTTAAGTACATTTTTGAACTAAAATTTGCACTTATTAATAATATATACGTAGAATAATAGCCTCAAATAACTATGTTTTTAATTAATAAACGTTAAGTTCAAAAATATGGAGAGTTAGTTTTGTTACTGTTATTACCAAACCAAACCAGGTTTACATTTGTTAATTATTATTTGCTGCGAACCTGGTTTGTAAAACAACAATACTAATGAAAATATATAATTTTAATTAGTTCCTAAATCATAAAATTGAGAATGTTTTATGTTTTTTTCTTAATTTATTATTATACGTATTTACCGCTAACCTGTAACTTTGTTAATTTGATTAATACTTTGTTCGTAGGTAAAAAAAAATATATTTATTAAATTCCATTGTTTAAATTTATACAAGCTACTTGTAAGTTTGTATAAATCAATAGTCTGAATAACATGTTGATAGTTTATATAAGATTATTTAAATTGGCCTATTGTCTTTGTGATCATAGGGTCACTATAAAAGAGTTTATATGTAGAGTTAAAAGATCAAAATAAAATTCAAATACCTATTTGCAAGAAAAATATTACAATTATTATAAATACATTGCACTTATTAAATATGCACTTATTAAACCTGCACTGTTGTTACTTAATACAAGACTCTAGTTGCATGCTTACAAAGTGCAGGTCATGTGAGAAGAACTTGCACGAAACTCTATAGACAGATTTTAAATCTTTCTTTAATGCTAATTATGTAATTTTGTAACATATATTATACATATAATCCATCTCCTTACAAACTCTTTGTACTCTACAATGTTAATGTTCTTTACATTGCACTCATAATTTAGAACATTTTTTCTAGTATTTTCCTTTAGTACCTTTTTAGTAATCTCTAAAAAAACGTACGAAATGTGAGAAACCTACATATACCTTCATAAAAGTAGCAAGATAATAATACTTAACATATCGTACATTGTTGTATCGTTTATATTAAAGACTTTAACCGTATTATTGTTATTATAAGGTTCGAATAACTGAACGCTTTAGAATATTAAGTCTTTAAATAAATGATGAATGATTTAAGGACTGTTTGCTTACAAAATGGTAATGTTAATGCAAAATATAATTGAAAATGAAGAGATAACAGAAGTGTAGTAATGAATGGCGTTGGTTGCGGTTACGTCAATAATTCAAGAAGGCTCTAAAGGATTTGAATAATGATATTTATGTATTTATATATAAAATATCTTTGTATTACCCGGGGAAATCTAGTGGAAATTTTTTCAGAGATCGAGTGTTCGAATTACTACTCGTATCGGCTTATATTGATTGTATATGTATTTAAATTTCAAACATTTTTATATTTATAACAGACTAGAGCAGTACACTTTCCTAAATAGTCAGTTTGTATATTTTTTTTCATTTTAACTACCACGGATATTTTACTGATAAGATACTATTAAGTGGTTACAATGAAGACGAGTTTATCTTATTTCATTGGAAAATAAATAAAACTAAAACGAATAAATATTTATAAATCAATATTTGTTATTTTTTTGGGTTTACAAACAAAACCAAGAGCAAAAGTTAGTATTTCTATAGCCTATATATTATTTTGGTACATAAGCTATAATATTGCTATGTTTTATCAAAATCCGTTCAGTAGTTTTGGCGTGATTGAGTAATAAACATCACATACAAAAAAACTTGCAAAAGTTAGTAATTCTATAGTCTATGTATTATTTTGTACATAAGCTACAATGTTGCTAAGTTTCATCAAAATTCGTCTAGTAGTCTAGGCGTGTTTGAGTAACAAGCATCCATCCATCCAAACAATTGCTCTTATATATTTCAAATTCTATAACTATATTTATTATTAAACATAAAAAGTTAATCATCATCATATAATAAAATTGTCACTGATCGATTTCTGTAAATTCAAAAATATTAAAAAAAAAATCACAGGGGGTTTTATAAGGGCAAAACAAAGAATTTTCAGTTTGTCTGTTTGTCTGTATGTTTGTGCACGCTAATCTCAAAAACTGTTTAACCAATTTGAATGCAGTTTTGAGGAATATATTATCACAGTGTTCACTAAACATTTAGAGTTTATTTAATCTTAATCGGTTAAGAAATAAAAAAGTTATATCAATGTATATCAATCACGTAATAGGTACCACACAAATCTTATTATATACATGTATTAAATCTGCAGAGGAGTAGTCTTTGTACATTGAAAATATTTAAAAAACTATACCAGGATGTGAAGTGATAACTAACAGAATCCATTTTCCGCATTTTTAAAATATTTGTCTGTTTATCTTTTTTTCTTTTATTAGTGCACACAGCGCAAAAAAAAAATATTTTCAACAATTCATACAGCATATAACCTTTATATAAGCAAGAGAACCCAAATAATGTTTTTCATTTTGTCTGTATTTCTGTATGGTTGTGCACGCTAATCTCAAACGGATTAATCGATTTGTGTGATATTGTCATGGGATTAAAATTATATATTTTTTTTAACAATCAGTTAACAAATAAAGAAGTTAATAATATGTTATGGTCGTACCATTGCTGCTTACCAGTTTGAAGGTTTATAGTTTATATATATATTGTGGTAAGTACAAAG
The DNA here is from genome assembly GCA_959347405.1 of Napeogenes sylphis. Classification (NCBI taxonomy): domain Eukaryota; kingdom Metazoa; phylum Arthropoda; class Insecta; order Lepidoptera; family Nymphalidae; genus Napeogenes; species Napeogenes sylphis. Next base: position 5,745,703 of record OY365783.1, read on the forward strand.
GGTACGTTTTAAAATCAAAATCAAAATCGAAATCTACGCCTACGAAATCGCAGGCACAGCTAGTTTTAAAATAAAAACAGTATTTTGGCTATTTGTATATTGAAGACAGTTAAGTTATTATAAACGTATAACCTATTTCACTCGTGTTGACGATAAACGAGCTACACATGTTCAGACAGTTTGATATATGTTTTTAACATGAAGTGAAGAATAATAAAGGTCATAGCGATGACAACTAACTATTTTTAATTAAATTCGATGAAATGCAGTATATTTTTATGTTCATGTTGTTTTATATACAGATTGATAATATAATATAAATTATAAAAAGTTGTAAAGAAAAAAAAATCCACTTCTTTCTAACGTTCACAAATTTTGTACAATAGAAGAATACAGCTGAAAAGCTCAGAATATTGAGAACAAATATGTCATACGTATTCATAATACACACGGAAGGAGTCTCTGGAAATAGCTATGAAAATATAGTAACCTAGTTTTATTTTCGTGTGTTTGGAATAACAATGCTCTTTCTTGTTATATTGTTACTGTCACCACACCACAGCTGCTCCGTCGCGAAAATTGTGAATCCAATTAGAATGATTGAACCAAGTTAAAAAAAGTATATATGCAGCAAATTTTAATTAATTTAATCTTTCTTTAAAACTTGGGGAACGTCGCTCTGCCCAGCTTTCGTATCGCAATCCGCCCTAAAGAATTTTATTCTATATTACCTGGTTTTAAATGGAAGCATATTATAGTTACCCTATTTATATATAATTGGAGACATTAAAACTATTAAGATTAAAAAAAAACTAGGTTACCTACTTCTTTTAAAAATTGTTACTTGCTGTGATCCTGGTTTGTTAAACCACAATACTAATTGAAATGTATATTTATAACAGTTTAAAAACCATAAAAAGGGCTTCATACCTTGTTATACTTTTCGATTCGATGTAAGGACAGTTAGCGTACAAAATTGAAATTTAAACTTAACTTATAAAAGTAGTTGCGGTTACTACTGATAAAAGGAAATCACTGTTTCTAACATCTTTGAATAAAAATACACATTTTCAGACTACTGAGGACAAGGTATCGCTTACGTTCATTATTTTGAAAATTAAATATGTCTCTCCTTTTAATATAATATCTATTTTGATGTAAGAACCATATATTTTCGACAGTTCTACAATTTGTCTGTTCGTTCGTTTAATTTCGTCACAACTCCGACAGAATGCTTTACAGACAAGAAACTACTAACTTGTCGTCATATTTTATTGGTAATAGAAAGAAACAAAATAGAATATTTTAAATATTCTATCTAAAGCGATTGATATACTAAGAATGTTGTTATGAGTGAAAATTATAAAAAATGCTCTCAAGAAATTAATATTTGACCTTGACGTCAAGTATAACGTTCAATTACTTCTGAAGTATCATAGACAAAATCATTATACTTTGTACCATTGGTTTGTATTTTTAGGATAAATACGTAAACGGGGGAGTATGAAATTTGGAACTATTAAAACTTTTATAGTAAAGAAGTGTAAAAAACTATTACCTTTATATAATAGCACACTACAATGTGAAATATTACACGACATTGTCAATGTCAAGTATACATTAGTATGTTGCCTAAAAGTCTCAAGCAGTTGATTGTCCTCTCACGTGAGAGAATAATATGGCTCTAACATAAATAATTTCTCGCCCTTTTGGCTAATATCAAATGTCGCAGGTACTTTTAAGGCTCTAACACTTGTGTATAAAGTGTGAAAAAAGAAATTACAGCACAAAAAGCTATCTTTAATAATAAATTACCTTAAAAAAACATTGTGGGATCTATACCTACCCATAACCCTTTCCTTACCACGGATGGAGTCGCTGAAAAAGCTCGTGAAATATCGTAGCCTGCTAAATATCGTATTCCCATGAATACTGTATTCAATTATACTTAAATACAGTGATTGTTCTTGCTATCTTGTTGCTGCTACGTCCGAAACCTATTAATCTAAATTGTTCTTCGTGTAAAAGCTTGCGCTTGTCTGCTTCCTTTATTATCTCTTTTATCGTCATTTCTAGCAACTATTTATTGGTGGATTGAATTTGTAAAGTAAATAGATAAATTGACGAATGACAAGCAGTTATATTCTTGTACTATTTTTTTTATTCCTAAATCATAAAAATATATTACTACGTGTAGTAATTTTTATGCTTTAAAAGTTTATGAGGGTAAACCAAAAATGCACCTATATAATTTAGACGAAAACTATTACTCTTTCAAGGTATGCAAAGTTTCAAATTATTCAGACGTTTAAAAGTAGTTCAACATCATTTTGAAAGCTTCCTTTACATATGCACATTAGTATACTAAGACAAATACCAAACTAATAGAAGGGTGTTAAAAACAAGGTAAAATTGGATAGCTAGTTTCGGAGTTCATACTGAATGTGAAATATATGTCATGATGAGATATACATATAAATTGAAAACACATTACGCTCCAATAAATAATTCACATTACATAACAAATTCATTAATTCAATCTGATAAAGTAAAAAACAAACTTTTTAACTTAGTACTTAAACTAAGAACAAAAACTTTGAAAAAGGTTAGTCTTAAATTGCATTAAATAAGTAGAAGTAATAAAGTTCAAAGTTTGTTAGAAAAGGAATTTTAACTGAAGAAAACCAATAGACGTTTCTATAGTAATATCGAGTAAAAAATATCTGCCTCATCTATATGATAATAGAAGAATAACTTGGCCATATAAGGCCGTTAAATATTATTATTGTTATTATATAGACATTTAGAATTCGAAACAGAATACAAAAGCTAAAAATATTTATATTATTTTTATTAGTGGGAACTGTTAAACTTACTCAAGGGATTTTAATGTAAATATGATTGATAACACATCATACTGACAGACACAATTTTTTTAGCAAAACCTGAAAGGTTTCTTGCGCAGGACATTTGTGTAAAAATTTTTGAATACAGGTTTTAATGTTAAAGACGATGTGAAAAAATTGTGTTTGTCGATGTTGATACTTTATAAAATTTAAAATATTTCTGTCAATATAATATATTCTAATGACATATTCTTCATACTTATCTTATTTAAATACTTTTTTGATGAATTAATAATATTTTTAGGCGGACTATAATTATATAATGTATTCCTACCTATTTCAGATTATACTGATGCTATCCTCATTTTCGAGAGGGTTAGTTAAGTAAATTCGAGCACGTCCAAAATATTTGTGTAAGGTTCATATTTGGCCTTCGCTAATATAACCATTAAAGCCATGTATTTGTAAAAAGTCTACTTAAGTAATAGTCAAGAGAAGTTGACACTGTTCACATAAATATTTTCACTCAGTTCTTAGAAAAAAGAAAATCAAATTAGCAACTTTTTTATTATTTTAAAATCTTTTTATTATAAGAAATTATTTTTTGATAACTATACATTTTATATTCATTGCGAATATAACTGAATAAAACCTCGTATTACGAATTATTTATATATTATTTTGATACATTGTAATATATTGATAAATTAAATTATCAATATACTGCAAATACAATTAGATAGTTGTTAAATATATCAACGGAAGACGATATTTGTTTTAAATTAAACGTTAACTCACTATTTTATCATCATCATAAATCCATTATTTTATCATGTTAATATATTTGCCTAGTATCTTCGTATTTTGTATCTGCGTATTTTGTACGTTTTTGATTTTATCTAAAGCCTCAAAAACGCTTTTCTATCATGTATCATGGTTTCTATATCATAAGTCACATATGAATAACATTCTTATAAAATATCGTATATTTGTTTAGTTTTTATAATTTTTTAAAAACATTATATAATTATAAGTACGCCCATTTCCTGAACATAATATACAAAGTAACATTAAGACAGTGTCTTCTTAATGCCAAAAGAATGTTAACCTTTAAAAGGCCCCAGGATTATTTTTTAATATTAAACTTTTTAATAATAATAATGAGTTTAATAAACTCTTTTAAAATCACTAGTCCCAACAAGGAGCAATTGAAGTAAATATAATATATTTTAAAGGAAGTGCCGATGTGGTATAAAAAAAATATCTAAATATATAATATGCCACTTCAAACGATCAGTTCTAATTACTAAATACTTAGTCAAGTAAATGTTTTAATACGTTTTTCGTTCAGCGAAACTTAACTTAATCAAATTAAAAATATTAAGCTATTAATCTGTTGGCATAAAGTTTAATTTTTTATATAGGAACAATAAACCAACTTTTAAAAAAGAATATATTGCTAGCGCTTGAGAGAGGTCTTATTTCGTTTAATTTTAAAAGTCGCTACATAAAGTATGTTTTGTTATAAATGGATTTAGTTGTCTCCTGACTCTCAGTTATGGGCGAGTTTAAATTTTACGAAACGGGCTGTCTTTTAATATAATTATTTATTTTTTCATTGTCTTTGTAAGTTTCTTAAACATTTGAAATATTAGATTATGATTCTCTAATTAATATTCTGTTTATAAAGTTTGTTATAAAAGAAAAATCTTTATTAGATTTGTTTTTAATAAGGCTGGCTCGTAGCGTAATTTTATCAAATACGAATACAAAAAATATCAAAGTTAATAATAGGATAAAGAATATATCATTAATTGTCATTACTTTAAAATATACCTTTACTTGTAGAAAAATAATTGTACAATTATTATTGCATTTTAATTAAAATAAAAAGTTCCTAAATAAGGCTAAAGCAAAATGTTTTATAAAACTTTAGCTTACATTGTAATTTTTCATCTATTCCTTAAAACATAAGTATTATTATTAAGAATCTAAAGTGGTGGTTTTTATTTCTCCATTTCTAATTATTCTTGATGTTAAAAACATAAAAAAATACAATAAAAATATACGAGAGTAATTTCAAGAAATGTAAATATTATAACGAGAAAACTTTCAACGGTAGTAAACAATGTCGCAAATAACGATGTACAAGGCTATTTTGCTGAACTTATTTTAAATGTACAAGTGTCTTATAATATAGTAAAGTATAGCATTTTGACACTAGTGTAAGTAAACCAAACCTGTCAGTTTAATTTCGTAAAAACTTTTTACTACCGTTCAATATAAGACGATATTTTATTTCAATATTTTTATTTTCAAGTTGTTGGAATATATTTTACGTTAATTTAATTATTTTATTATTTCCCAAAAAAGTCAGTAATAAAATCTTTATATTAAAATATCTTTATATATAAATATAATTTAATATTGATGAGATAATTTTATTAACATTTTCTAGTGACATTTGGTTGGTTGCCACGAGGTTGTTTCCAATGAATGAACTTTGTATTCTAAGTATCGAGTAGAAGATGAAAAATAGTTGACAGAAAATAATCAAAATATTGCCTTACAGGTATCAAGAAATTGAAGCTTAAAGCAATCAAATCAAGCAAGCAAGCAAATCAGAAATTTGTTTAAATTTACGTGAAGAAAAAACTAAGAAATCCTTTAGCTACGGTTTGCTCTAATATATTAAGGTCTATTTGATGTTAGAGCAGTATAAATCAGCATAGTCAATGAATAAGAATCAGCACTAACACAGTTTTGAGCTGAAGGGCAAAAAGTTTCGTGTTGAAAGAGCAAACGAAGCGAGCACGTCACTTTGCGAAATAACTCGACTATGAAAACATAGCTAATGAGAGAAAAAGATAATAAAAACGAATCGTTATGTGAATAACCAAATGTTATGTGAAAAACCAAATGTCTATTATGATTCTTATTAAAATTATGTCTGTCGAAAACTATTGTAGTTTTAGCAATTATGAAATTGATTGATTGATTGATTGATTGATTAGCATGCTGCATCACCATAGAATTGATGATCATCTAGATACAGATGGTATGAGGAAAGGTAATATTATTTAAAATTTATTGTGTTAAATATATAAATTATTAAGTATATGTATATGTATAGCTATATATTTTTTATTTTACAAGAATTTCATATGGATTAAAAACAGACAAAATCATATATAATTAACGTAAGTGTAATTAAAGGCTAAATAAATATATTTCAAATATTCTTGTATGAATGAACCATGTTTCTTTAGGGCAGTACATATTCTTGATTAATATACAATTTTATTCCCTTGTAATATTGTTTTACAATCTTACATGAGCAAAACATTACTTTTTCTTAAATTTTTCATCGGATATTGATATTTTTTTAACTTTTAAAATTTAAAAAAAGTTTATAACGAGTGAAAATAGAATTTAGATAATACATTATAATTTTGGAACGTAATTAGCGACCAAGTTCAGTGTTACCTTCATTATTGCAAGAATGACTACAAAGAGAATTACCGATTATCTAATATGTACTCTGCTTTCAATGGATTGGGTTCTTTTATTGGAAAAAAGTTTTTCAACAGAACTTTTATTTTCAACAGAAGTTTTTCAACAGAACAGCCACTTCTATAGTGTAAATATGGTATCAATGTTGACTGCATTACCCCATAATAGTATAACATTATAATATGAAAGTAACTAAAGTAAACTAATCGAGCAGTTTCCATATTTGTTAATCGATGTATTTTTTTAACCGCGTATATAGCAGAACTAAGTCTGCTTGATAAATCAAGTATATGAGGACCCCATTGCAATTTTTCATCTAAAGTAATGCCCATAAAGTATTTGACCAAGTCCAATTCCACATTGTTTAATTGTGCATTGGTATTTTCACATTTGGTAAACTAAATTTGACACATTTCGTTTTTTTTCATTGAGCAACCAATTATTGGTGTTAAACCATTGTACAACATCTGAGAGAGAATTGTTTACATCGTCAATAACAGATTGCCACCTGTTAATTTTAAAAGTAAGAGAAGTATCTTTAGCAAACAATACTATCCCATGTTTTTCCCTGACTAGGTGAAGTAAGTCATTTATGTAAATGAGAAACAAAAAAGGTCCTAAGATAGAGCCCTGTGGCACACCTATTTTTACCAAAGAACTGGGGGAACGTTTTCCATTTCTATCTCTTTTTTAAATTCTTTTATAAAGATATGAAGTAATGAAATCTAGGAGCTTATATATTCATTATATTAAATAAGAAATTATGAATTTAACAACCATAGATAGCGCCGATAATGACAATAATGATTAGTTGGTTAGACGTTTTAACATTCATATTAATGGTGTTTCTCAAAAAAGGATGATGTTCAGATCTTATTATAATTTATGTCCCGAGAATGAATTGAACATTGTTACCCTTGTCTATTCTAAAAATAACTCCAGCTGCAGTTAGTTAAATATTGTTATTTTGAAAACAAGCCACAAAAGTGTTTTATTGTGTTTTAAAAATTGGGCCACCGGTTTTTCCGAGATGTAGAACCAAACAATAAAACTAAATGATCTCCTTTATCACAAAAATAGAAATCTATTTTAAGAACCGAAAGGGAAAAAGGTTATTATTTTGGTAGGTCCGAAATTGCACAGTCATGGTGTCTAGGCTTAAAAAGTCTAAAATATTTTCACTTATGTAGTGTATTCTAGATATTATGTATGTTTATGTAAATCGTTCTCAATATATTATTGATGACAACAAAGAAAACTGTATTATAATTGTAATGAATTGTTCGATTATACAGTTATTTTTATTAAATTATTATCTACTGTATCCCTTTGATTAATTTAAAAATAAACCATATAAGTATTTTTTTCCCTAAAAAAGTGGTCTAATTGAAATTAAGATATTTAATTTGATCCTAAACATTTTTTTTTTTACTAAAATGTTCGTGGCTTAAATAATAATAAAAGATTGTTGGAACTTATACTTTCACTCGATCTCGACTCGAATGTGGGATCACATTACTAGTACTTCCTTACCATCTGATCTAAAAGATGCTTATTGTCCTACTTTATACGTGGAAATAAAAATTTCTTCATTTAAACGTTAACTGAGCCCAAGTCGTAGAATTAGTCGTATTTCGTAAAGATTTTAAGGTCTAACAGTAATGTTTAATTTATATGACCAAAAAACATTATGGGGAAAGAGTTTCGTCTTGTGTTAAAACATTTTTATCCATAAATTGGCATTATTTATGAATGATAATGTATCATTTTTACTGCAAATTCTTATTTTTTTTCTTTTGAAAAATTGTTATATTCATTTTGTCAAAAACCAGTCGTTTTTTTTATAATGTATTAGCATACACTAAACTATAGCTAGTTTTTACATATTCTACTGTTTCATCAATCATATATTTTTTATTACAGCTCTAAAATAAAAACATATTATCATATCGTGTCAGCCTTTTTGCAATAATATATTATAAAGTATTAAAAACAGGTTTTTGTATTACATTGTTCAGAAAACGTAATAACTTATCCAGGTTCATTGTTAGTTAGTTAGTTAGTTAGTCTAATTGTCAATTAAAATGTGTAAGTAAAAAAAATGTTGTGCAACTCACATGAAGCTAACTAACCGGAAGTGTTCAGTTTGGTTTAAATATGTCTAATATAACAATATTAGTATTACATTGTTCAGAAAACGTAATAACTTATCCAGGTTCATTGTTAGTTAGTTAGTTAGTTAGTCTAATTGTCAATTAAAATGTGTAAGTAAAAAAAATGTTGTGCAACTCACATGAAGCTAACTAACCGGAAGTGTTCAGTTTGGTTTAAATATGTCTAATATAACAATATTAGTATTACATTGTTCAGAAAACGTAATAACTTATCCAGGTTCATTGTTAGTTAGTTAGTTAGTTAGTTAGTTAGTCTAATTGTCAATTAAAATGTGTAAGTAAAAAAAATGTTGTGCAACTCACATGAAGCTAACTAACCGGAAGTGTTCAGTTTGGTTTAAATATGTCTAATATAACAATATCGTCCGCTTGCTCTTGGAACTTAGTCTAATTTTCTGTTTCTATTGAAGCGTTCCCTAGGAAGCAAAGAACTAAATAAACAAAAGTCAAACATAAACAATGTTTCAAACATCAGTTCAATAGTAAAATTACATGCGAAATTATATGTAAACTGTCGAAACATCAAACATATTATATAAATATTTTATCGAAGTTTTGAAGAATATCAGTTCGTTATACTTCTAATCACAATTATGTATATGAATAAATCTTAATTTTCCTAATTAACGTTTTATCTAGAATCTGGACCTAATTCATGAAATAAAATTAACATATTTATTATATGAAAATAAAATAACATATTTATTATATATATTGCTATTATGAATTTGTCTACTGTATCTTTGAAATAATTAGATATTGTTTAGGTTCACATGTTCACATTGAGTATTAACTGACTTAATGATCGTTAATAGGATTTAACTATGAGGGTAAGTTAGTTAATATATATAATTTATAATAATATGGGCTTTCATGTCAATCATATTTGTAATCAAAAGCTAATCTTGTAATTAAATCGTTATTTAGGTCATTTGAACTGTCATCTAATATAATTTAGTGTAAGAGTTACATATTTTTACAATTAAAATACTACAATGTTTGTAATTAAATATTGTATGCCGAATTTTTTTGTGAATACAATAATATTGTGATGACTTTCTATAAAAATAGATTTACTTAGTAATTTCAAACTGAAATCAAATCAAACATTTGTTTTACGCGTCAAATGATTTGTCTCTACAAACCCTTATTAGAATCCTTAATAAATAACATTGAAAGTTTGGTTTGTAATTGTGTTCAGGATATATGACGATATGTGACAACATAAGTCATATTATTATTATTATTATATATTATTATCATTTTAATTATATCAATATTGTTTGTTATTGATTTTTTTATGAAACATATGCATGTATGTTTCAAATTAAAATATTCTCACTTTAATAAATATTCTTAGGATCCTGATTCTCAAACGGTATAATTAAGGTTTTGTTATTAAAAATAATGAACCCAAAAGTTATATCTAAACCCACATATAAGTTTAAATTAAAACACCTTTTCAACATCCAATTCATAAAGGTATAGTTCAAGTCTGGCGCTACCTTCATAAAAGTTTTCATTTGATAGAATGATGGTGGCCGATTAGTTGTTTGTTTTTGCCGACTTTTCCTATGCCCAGGGGTGACAACTTCCGAGTGAGGTTTACCCGCGGGAATCTAATGGAATAGAACATAAGTTTTATTTGTAAAGCACAAGATTATATAGACAAGTTATACCACTAAAATAAAGTTGAGATAAAGTTGAAATAAAAAACATGCTGTGTTAAACTTATATTAAAATAGTATAATTTCAATATCAAATGTAAACCAATTATTAAACTAGTCAAGTGGCAAAAGCAATGACATATAGTCTATTATTCTTGTAAGTAAAAATAAACTGGAGGGTCTGCTGTGCTATTCTATAAAAACTGAACACGATGATACCTAGGGTTGCCAACTTTTTTTGACGAAAAAAAAGTATAAAACTGTTTCCAGTAGGGAAAAAAAAGTATTTGTAAGAAAAAAAAAAGTATTTTTAAAATTTTATACTTATATTGAACTTAAAACGTATTTTGTGTGCTTTTAGCACAAGCTAACATTTTTTACTATTTTTGAATTTTTCAAAGCTTGTTTGTCAACCAACATTGAAATTTAAATAAATAAACTGTTCGTTTCTAATTAAATATATTGCATTTTTTTTTTAACCGCCCCGTTGGTCAAGTGGTTAGCGCAGACGCCTAACGTGTCACGACGCAATGGGGCTCGGGTTCGATTCCCTGCGGAGACAGGCATTTATGTGATGAGCATAGATGTCTGTGTTTCTGGGTTTGGTCGTTTATTAAATATATTCTCAGTATTTATATTTGTATTTCTATGTATTTGTATCGCTGTCTAACACCCTTAACGCAAGCAAATAATTTGCTTACTTAGGGGTTAGATCAATGTGTGTAATTTGTCCTGATATTGTTATTATTATTATTATTATTTTAAAAAGTTTAAATATAATCTCAAAGACATGTTGGGAAGTAGGTACGGAAAGCCAGTTCGCTAAAATCAAGCCATTTTGTCATACAATTTAAGATCCTATCAATAAAAAGTGAAAACATACTGATAATTTTATTAAATACTAGCTGTGCCTGCGACTTCGGACGCGTAGATTTCGATTTCGATAAAACGTACCCTTTGGTACCCATGTATAAACTATAAACGTTTCAGGTTTTTTTTTGGTTTTTAATCACCGATCATTTTTAACAGAGTCCGATTTCTCATTTTTTTTATTGGAAAGGGTATTATTATTTCCTGAGGGAAGGACCACTTTTCAATTTTGAAAAAAAATCTTACCGCAATGGTACGAAAATTTACGATATTATTGACTTCTTTATTTGTTTATATGAAAAAACACTAAATGTAAATTGAAGCCCATGACAATATATTCCCGAAAACTGCAAACAAACCGATTAATTCGTTTCTGAGATTAGTGTGAACAAACATACATACAGAGGTTTATGACAGACATACAAACATATAGACAAACAGACCAAAATGAAAAATCATTGTTTTTGTTTGCTTATATAAAGGTCCCAGCATTACGATTTTTTGAAAATATTTTAAATGTACAGACATCGATCAGTTACAGTTTTATTATATGTATAGATATACATAAAGTTCTTAATCGATTTAAATACTTATATCTTTTGATAGAGTGAAGAGTGTACAATGAAAGTGAAAAATTAAATTTTATCCAGAATGACGCTCAAGTTTTGATGTATAAAAGTTATTTACATTGGCCACATATTTTTTCGTGTTGCGGCACAACTAAAAGAGAAATAGATAAACAGATAAAAATTTTAAAAATGTTAGAAATAGACATTCTTGTTATATATTTTTTTTATATTTTCAATGTACAGAGTCTACTCCTCTACAGATTTGTTACATGTATATAAGAAAATCTGTATGGTACCTATTACGTACTTGACATTAATTAAAATAACTTTTTTATTTCCTAACCGATTTATATGAAAAAACACTAAATGTTCAGTGAAGATTACTACAATATATTACTGAAAACGGCATTCAAATTGCAAGCCGTTTCTGAGATTAGCGTGCATAAACATACAGATATACAGACATACAGACAAATAAAAAACCATTGTTTTGTGTTTTCTTGCTTATATAAAGACCCCCCATCAAGTTTTAATTTTAATATATTTCAAGTACAGAAATCGATCACTGACAATTTTATTTTATGTATGGATTTCAGGTGATGATACATTCACATTAACATGTTACTCACTGTAGAAGTGTTAGATACATTTCGTTCAGTAATTATAAATCATTTCTATCATCTGTTCTAACTTATATGTTAAATAGTTTTAAGTATTTACCCATAAATCCCATAATGAGTGTTTTGTTTTATGAATCGGAGTGAAAGTTGAAAATAAAGTATTTTCACATACTTTATTTGTATGCAAAAGTATAAAGTATAATTACCAAAAATAAAGTATAATACTTTATTATAAAATATGGTTGGCAACCCTAATGATACCATACGTTCCCCAGGTTTACCCTACTACCTTACTATTCAAATCAAGAGTGGAAACATATTTTGTTTTTTTGGCATCGTTTAACTTATAAGACCAGACAGTAATTTCTGATTTGGTGACTAAGTGTATAAGCGCTAGATTACTTACAGTAAAAAAAAAACACGGTTTATATTGCGATACCAAGATGTGTATAAATGGTTTACTATATACATTTTTTTCTATTCATCACTATTAGTTTACGGTATCATATTTCTTAAAAATTATCGTTTCTTACATAAAATATATATTTTGGTGACATTGCATGACATCATATGGCATCTTAAGTTTATAACAAAAAAACAACAATAATATATTTTTTTAACTCCATGGATTAATTTCCAAATAATTTTATTAATTAACATAATAATTTAATTCCTTGATGAACATGCGTGCGTGCTGGATATTTATAATAGCCGAAACATTATTTTCCTCATTTTTATGAAAACAGATTCAGATTTGTCTATTTTTTTGTACCTATATTATTTATTGTAAATATTAATAAATTAATACCTTAGAGGCCCAGCTTCGGTATCCCAGTAATATATTTTGTTTTGAATAAAATATATTTTTCTTCTCAATCAATATCGACCAGTACCTACCTCTCTTGGTATGTGAGTCACGTCTTTCCTTTACGATGTGTGATTAATTATTAATTCAATTTATCATGATCTCGCAACCACCATGTTTTTTTTAAAGTAAAACTTTTATTACATCGTCTCAAACTTTTTCGTCTGTGTGTTGCATGTCGCGCGACGGTCGGCCGCGGAATAGGGATAAAGTGAAAGGCGCTCGTATTAATGCGGTTTTTACTAGATACATTGAAAAAATCGAATGTAAGTCACTGTTCACGTATTTTAGTTACCATAAAATATTGGTTACATTTATAAACTGTGAAATTCATGATGAAGATGGAATTGATAATAGAATGATTGAAAATAATTGAAAAACGGATCAAAATGACTCAACGATTATAAAATATTGTTTTCAGTGTTTTAATATGTGTATATCATCTAAATAATTGTTAAGTATTATGTATGTCGTACTCTAAGACACAGAGTTCAATAAAAATATTAGTTGGAGACCTAGTCTACTTTTATCATTTCCCATTATCATTCCCATTTTCTAAGTATAAAATTAAGATTGATGAAGCAATTTTTATACCCTTAATGGAATATTATTCCGAAAATTTTTAGTTAAATGTCTATAATGTGAAAAAAGTTTCACTTTTACGGTGGTTTCATAAAACCACACAAGTTTATTTCAAATTATCAACTTATCAACGTTTCAACCTTAAAATTGTTATCTAAATAAAACTTTTAGTATCATTAAATTGATTTTATTCTTTATAAAATCAGAAATATCTCAATCTAATAAAATAAATACACGATAACTATTTTTACAAATTATCAAAGAGTCTTAAAGTAAATAAAATTTGTATAGTTTGTAAACTAAATACAATATTGATTTTTATTCACTTTTGCCATCTTTGACATTTGATGCAGAACAAAATTTTCCCTACTTGGAAAACTTTCGTGAATATTGAAGTTTCCTCTCTTCCAATATCATCACTTACAAGAACATGCTGAGTGGTTCTGAAATAGGTACAGTATTTTGCGCATTGTAGATACATTTTGTAATAAATTACTATGTAAAGTACAAAAGTTATTTTATTTTGTCCACTTAAAAGTTATTCATATTTACGCTACATTGAACGATAATTTTTATAAAAATTATTAATTCACTAATAATAACAGACAATAATACACCGATATAAATACAAAAAAAACTTAACAAAAGCTATATTCTTAAAATCCTAATTAGAGACAACGAGTATATTTGGTTCGGTAACAAAATAGAGTATAATGCGTGTTGCAATTTGAATAATAACCAAAGTAATATATTTTTAATAATCATTATTTTGAAGGATATTTTTGTTTTATTATTTTATCTACTTGACCTTCCTGTAAAACGAAACAATAAAAATTTAATTTAGTAATAATAATAAAAGTTTACAATTTAAATTAAATTGTAAACTGTACATTACAACGATACATACAGTGAAGTATCATGTACTTCTCTTCAATTCGATCTCCCTGATGCTTTTTCTCCTGAACTATGGCAATGGTCATCGGGTTTTTTGTTCTATAGCAGCATCATCATCATCAATAATATACAAACAAAGAATTAATGATCGTCTATGTTCTTGAGGAACTACCATCGAAAAATAACATTTCACCAAGGAATAAAATCATTGCATCTTTACTCAACTACAGAGAGAATTGCTATGAATCTATTTTAACGTCACAAGATTTTTTTTATTATCTCTTAAGCATCTTTTGCATAGCAGGTAATAACTCTTAAGCTAAAGAACTCTACATCTTTTTAGAAATCATGAATCAACTCGCTCCGATCTGGGCGACCCTATACAATCAATCGGAATAAAAGCTAGTTAAACGGCGCAATATCTATTGAATATAATAATATATTATATAATTTGTGACTGGAAACACAACGAGAATTATCAAGTAGTATTTTAGAACTCGGCTAGAGAGCTATAGTAATTTCTGCTGGGAATAATCAAGTCGTAATACACGAGATAATTAGAATAACTTTCATTGAATATTCTGTTTGGCTGTTCATATTGAAGCGTAGCCAGCTAGACTCCATGATTTTCTTCATAGTACCACTTTATATCGCCAGCCATGCAAAATATCAGTCAGTCAAAATGTACTTAGAAAATAGCACTTCACTCACACATATTCCTCGTTCCACATTTCTCGTTTTATGAAAGCTACTCCGAAGGTAACGTTTTTTTTAAAAGCATATAGGTTTTTATTTCATTCGAGTATATTACGCTGTATTGTAATTTACGAAAACAGGTCAGATGCTTATTTTTGTTTTATAAAATGCGCAATTTTAGAGTTGGTGTTATTCAAATTAGTTTTTAAAAAATACTGTATTCATTACCATAAGTCGGTTGCGTGCTAAAAGTCTTATGACAAATATACATATATTAATAAAATTAAATGAAAATTTTAAAAAGCCTAAGATATAAAAGACCTCTAAAAAGAATAAAAATAATATTATTATGTATTGTTTAAAGTTAATCATTGAGGACTTATACTATACGATTCAATATCGTAATTTCTTTATTAGCCTTCGTAAATTACTTGCATTTTAATTTCTTCCTTAATTAAACGGTCTCCGGCGCAACGACTTTAATAAGTACGTAATAATATTATTTCTATTATTTTCTGAGGTCTTTTTGTATTGGGGGTTTTTTAAATTTTTTTTTTTTTTCCTTTTTTCAAAGTTATGTTACTGGTTACTGTTCTTTATTGTACTAAATGAACCTACAGACACACAAATTTTTAGTTGTTTAAGTATTTCCATCAATCTATCCTAATATTATAAAGATTAAAGATTTGTTTGTTTGTTTGAATTGAATATACTCCGAAACTGCTAGACCGATTAAAAAAATATTTTACCTTTAGAATCCTACATTATCCCTGATGAATATTAGAATATATTTTTTCATCATCATCATCACCATTATCACTAATATTATAAAGACGAAAATTTTTATTGTTAACTACTAGACCGATTAAAAAAATATTTTACCTTTAGAATCCATCCTACATTATCCCTCTGATGAACATAGGTTATATTTAATACGAGAAAAAAATAAGGATCCGCGTGAAAATTTCGACAATGCAATAAATTATAATTGTATTAAGTAACATTATTCAAGACATTTTCATATATTTTTATTTTTTTATTTATATACGAATATTAATGTTATTTAAATTGGAGTTAAAATTATTTATAATCACAAATAACACTATGATGAAGGGATTTATATTATCACTAGCTGTTGCCCGTGATTCTTTATGACTACGATCATAAGCCATATAAATATATTTTTACAGTCTAGGTGGACGCAGTTACGGGCAACAGCTATCCGTAAAAAAGTACTTTACCTGAGTAAGTAAGTGTAAAAACCTTTCACCCGCACCAATACGTCAATATCTTGGAGACGACTGTTTCTATTTAGACCAAACATAGCTAAGAACCATCTTGACAAATATAGCGTTCGATTTAAAAAAAAACCGTATTCAAATCCGTATACGCGTTTGGTCGCTACATTGCCACAGACATACACACAGATACACAGATCGACAGGTCAAACTTATAACACCCCTCTTTCTAATCGGGGGTTAAAAATAAACATAGTTGATATCTGTTATTTGATTTCTTGTTTAGTTTAGTTTTTGTTTTTGTAAGAAATATACAATTTATTTCTTTATAAACGTTAATCACATTGAATTAATCAAAATTACCTATATAAAATTAAAAACTAATCTGACTAATATATAAGTGCTATTGTTTGGAGGTTTGGATGGATGGATGTTTGTTACTCAATAACGCCAAAACTACTGAACAGATTTTGATGAAACTTAGCAATATTGTAGCTTATGTACCAAAATAATACATAGGCTTTACAAATACTAGCATACATACATTGTGAGGCGATAAATAATTGATACGGGAGATCTTGGTTTTAATCGTTTGGTTCACTGAATTTTACATAATGATCTGTGAAATTCCTTCTCATTACCCGACGACTTCAGAAGGAGTGTTATGTTATTTAAATAAACGTATGTTAATAGAAATATAGCCAATTATGCTATTTTTCTGTTCCCTGCTACAGTCTAAATGGATTAAAGGATTTTGACGTATGAGGAATCTGTAAATACGTCAAAAATAATCGAAAGTAATATTTTTATGTCTTATGTTCCTAACCATCAAAATATTATTTTTACAGTCTAGTGAGCTAGTTATTTATAAATCACAATGGGCTTAGAATCATGTAACAAGTTTAAAAAAAAATAAACAATAATTATCAAACGTATCATTCCTTTGGAATAGAAAATAAATAAATTGTAATATAGTTAGATCTCCACTCAACAAATATGTAGGAATACCAAACAACGCTTTTTTTTTTTTACGATCTAGGGCAATGCTTGACTACATTCCACCTGATGGTAAGTGGAATGTAGTCTTAGATGGTAACGCGCATTGCCCTAGCAACCTATTCACTCTTCTCTTGAAGACACCCACATTATATTTGGCCGGAAATACCGACGCAGGCAAATTGTTCCAGTCCTTCGCTGTACGCACTAAAAATGAGGAAGCAAAGCGCTTCGTTCGGACAGGTGGAATGTTCACAGCAAAAGGATGGATACCTGCCGTGCGTCGGGACGTCCGGTGATGGAAGGGGGACGGGGGAACTAAGTCGTGTAGTTCCTGCGCACACTCACCAAAATGTATCCTATAGAATACTGAGAGGCTAGCAATTTTACGCCTGTGTTCAAGGCTTTGGAGGTCGGCTTCGACCAATTCGGGATCGCCGATAAGCCTCTTTGCTCGCCTCTCAATTGAGTCCAGAACCGCAAGATGAGACTTTGCGGCACCAGCAAATATGTGACCACAGTACTCTACACACGACCGGATCTGTGCTTTGTATAGAACAAGAAGCTGTCCCGGTGTAAAGTACTGCCGAACCTTCGCAAGAACGGCAAGCTTTGCTGCTGCTGCTCTTGCTCTGGACTCAATGAACCGACCAAAGTTGAGGTTCGAGGAAATCTCTAAACCTAACAACTGAAGCCGGTCACTGTATTCCAAGGATACATTCTGGAAAGTAGGAGCCAAGGTGAAAGGGCTCTTTTTGGTCTGCGTTTTGGTGGCGTTGAACTTGACAAGATTGACATTGCTCCATGCGGAGACTGCCTGAAGTTTGTCATTCAAACGTTGCACCATGGCTTCTCTTTCAGACTGTACTTGATCTCGACTAGCCCGATTACTCGGCAGATATCTTTCTACAACTGTGCTGTCGTCTGCATACCCATAGATACCGGGCTTCAACAGATCATTAATGTGCAGCAAAAAAAGAGTTGCAGAAAGAACGGACCCCAGAGGCACTCCGGCATTTATTTTCAAGGGTTCCGAAGAACACCCGTCGACAACTACTCGGAGAGATCTCTGGCTCAAAAAGTCCATTACCCAGCCGATCAGACCAGGAGATATACCGTACGCTGAAAGCTTGCTTATAAGGCTCGCATGCCAGACCCTGTCAAATGCCCTCGAGACGTCCAGAGAGACGGCGACCGCTTCTCCGTTCTTCTCGATGGCCTCGCCTAAAATGTGTGTAGCATACACTAGGAGGTCCCCAGTAGACCTATTACGGCGAAACCCGTATTGTCGGTCACTGAGGAGATCGTTACCTTCTAGGTATGCTAGTAGGCGCGAGTTCAATACACGCTCCATAATCTTGCAGAGTATGGAGGTGATTGAAATGGGCCTATAATTGGCAGGATCGGCACGGCTGCCTTTTTTGGGCACGGGTTGCACGTTGGCAAGCTTCCAGGATTCCGGCACTTTTCCAGTCTTGAAAGAGAGGCGATACAGACGTGTCAATACAGGAGACAACTCAGCTGCGCATGTCTTGAGCAGAATGGCTGGTATACCATCAGGACCACTGGCTTTATTCACATCTAAACGACACAATGTTCTCCATACCTCTTTGTTCGTGATGCGGATTTCAGGCATCGAAATACCGCAGTGAGGAAGATGTTCAGGAGAAGCATTACCAATGTCTAGATGCGAATTCTCAGCAAACAGAGAAGCAAATACATTCGCTTTCTCTGTTGCTGTGTGGGCTAGGGATCCATCAGGCTTCAGCAGAGCAGGCAGTGAGGGTTGGCAGAAGTTCGACTCGATCGCTTTGGCAAGAGACCAGAAAGCTCGATTGCCAGTTGGTCTGACAGAGAGCTTTTCGCCATTCTTAACGATCCGATCAAGACGAGCCTTCCGTAATGCCTTTTTATAGGACTTGGCAGCTTGGTTAAAGGCTCTCTTCTTTGTACTTACATCCGGAGTTTTGCGGCTTCGAGCATCAGCCCAAATGAGGTATGCCGAATGTTTTCGGTCATGTGCATGACAACATTCGGCATTAAACCATGGGCGAGCTTTGCCACCGATGGGTACGTCAGCAAAAGGAATAAAATACTCCATTGCCTGATGCACCACATCGATTATAGCATCCGCGCAACTCGACGGATCCAAAGAAGAGAAGCAGACCTGCCGCCAAGGATGAGACGCAAAAAAGTGCCGCATCACATCCCAATCTGCTGACTTGTATTTCCATACTCGCTTAACACCATGTGGTTCGAAAGCTGGTGGGGAATATGTAAATACAGATTTCACCAGACAGTGATCGGAGGTTCCCAAGGGGGACGTGACCTCTACACGATACCTGTCCGGATCAGTTGTCAGCAGAAGGTCCAGACAATTGGCTGTATGGCCTACCACATCTGGTACCCTTGTCGCTTGCCTCACCAGCTGAAAGAGGTCCAAGGACAACGCAAAGTTCCGCGCTTCTCTTCCAGCATGGTCGGTCTTCTGGTACGGGAACAGCCAGTCCTGATGACAGGCATTAAAGTCCCCCAGAAAGACGAGCTGCGCCGAAGGGTACTGATACAGAGCCATATCTGCAGCCTCACTGAGATACTCAAATAAACGAGTTGTCTCCTGGTCACCGCTGTGCGAACGGTAGACACAGGAATATAGGATTTTTTCGTTTCCTGTGTCCACTAAAACCCATAGGGAAGAAAAAGTGGGGTCTTCAAGGTGACGGAGACGCTGAACACAGAGGTCGTTCCGCGCGTACACACTGACTCCGGCCCGTGAGCGAAACTTGTGCTCTAACGAGTAACCGGGATAATCCAAGTATGCAGCGCTCAAAGGACATTGTATCTGCGTCTCCGTCAAAAAGAGCAAGTGCGGCTGCTCTGTCTCCAGGTGGTGGTGGACAGCTAAAAGATTTGAGTGCAAACCCCTTATGTTAGTGAAATGCACTTTATATGAGGAGGAGTGCAACCGCTGCTTTAACTTGTTCCCTTTTTTAAACTTTTTCATAAAAAAAATAAATATAAAAGTGAATAGGGATGGGAAATGGCAGTTGAACGAGGCGGTACATATCGAACCCGACGTCGAAATTGGTGATGTCTTGCCACTGGGA
Organism: Napeogenes sylphis; assembly: GCA_959347405.1. Lineage (NCBI taxonomy): Eukaryota > Metazoa > Arthropoda > Insecta > Lepidoptera > Nymphalidae > Napeogenes > Napeogenes sylphis. The sequence continues at coordinate 5,766,340 of OY365783.1, forward strand.
GGCTAGTCTGGAGACTGCGGGGACGCCCGAACCTCCCCAGGGATCGCCATCGGGCCTCCTCGTCTGGTCGCCAACCAGCACGATGGAGCCACCCTGGGATTTTTCGCAGCTGGCGGGGCAGCCTTTCGTGGGTGGCTAACCCACTAATTGGGTCCCCCCAACTATCTGCGGGCGGCCAGCGGAAAGAAGTCGCTTCGGATCCCGCTACCCTCCTCGACTAGACACCCGACAAAACAAACACCAACCCCTACGTCAAACCGGTTCGCCAACGCACCGCAACTGTTCAGACCCATTTCCCATAAACGGCTTCATCGAGCAACGTGCCGGAACACGACTAGGTCGCTTTGCGGCACGACTCTGCCCGATGGGTGGTAACTTTGCCGGCGACCGGATGTTATGGTCTACCACCAAGATTCGGTTCTAGATTTTCTACGTTTCTTAAAAGACCTAAGTTGTATAGATTTAAATTAACCTTCTGCACTGCTTTATATTCATATTAATCATTATTACATGTAGAAGGCTGGTTTTCATTTTTTTTTGTTTTTCTTATATTTTAATAAATTAAGTTTGTTTATGTGATAAGGAAAGAGTTGTGGGCTCTAAGCAATGTCTATTCTTGAGTCGTAAATGTAAGAGAAAGAACAAAATGTTTCAATTATTTTATTGGAAAAGTTATTTAAATTACGAACAAGTACATTATATGTATAATGAAGAGTAGAATCATGTATTAATGACCAATTTACTACGACGTGAACCTTTAAAAGGATCATGTTATCTTCATGTCTAATTTTAAAGGTACAGTTATATTCTATACTATATAAAGCTGGTGTCATCTTACCCTTAATTATATATTCTATAACTAAAGATATATTTAGTTATCTTGGTAGTAACATGAGTTTGTTGAGGATAAAATTAATATAATAAAGTTAAATATTTTTGAATTATGTAATCGTACACGCTTTAATATTATATTTAAGATACTTTTTTATATTCCTTGAAACTATGTAGGACTTATTAGGTTTTCACTTTAATTTTTTTTAATTTTTATTAGGTTATCAAAATGTGCAAAAAATTGACGTCAACCAAGCATGCTATCACGAATCAGCGGAGTAAGGGCGTAGAGAAACGTTGCACCCTTCAGAAATATCTTTTCAAGAGAGTATCTAGGTCTCGAACTCTATTTAATAGGTTTTTATTCTAATTAGATCATCTTTGTGCCTATTTTATTAGATAAACATTTTGTAATAGATAAATAGTGTTTAGTAGATAAACATTTTGTAATGTGACGTGATAATTTATTTATAATATTAGATAATTTTATTTATTTATATATGGAAAATATTTTTTCTAACAATGAATTTTATTTATTTATGAAAGTAACAATCTTATTTTTGACAAATTTAATACAACCCAATAGTAATAGTTATGTTATTTTTGACATAAATTTAACATAACCTAAATAGGATTTTTTAAATAGGGACATTGAATTGAATTGAACAGACGTTTCTAATCAACAATAGGTTTGTTATAATGATTATTATATATTATTTATTATATAAACTTAAATATTACTAGAAAGAAGAAAATAAGAAATGGAACAAATTAGAAACTGCTTTTTAAAGTGATGGAATTTTTTTTATATAATATTTGATAAACACATAATAACACATTTCAGGAACTGAACAATCTGAAGACAAAGTGCATGATATAAAAGCGAAACATTTGTCCTCTCGTACACCAGCTTTAGTGAATAAACGTGACCGACATTCTGATATACACATCCAATTATAATAAACAAACCCAAACAACTGTATACTGAAATAAAGTAAAGCATAAGGGAAAATTATAACACGTTAAATATCTATAACCTATTAAAAATAAAAATATTAACCATTTCTAAATTATTTACAATGGTATTTTATGTTACCTAAGATCGTCTTTAGGAATATACGTCAATAAGCTTTGGTCATCCAAAATACTTGGGACAAAAATAATGCGTGCATGAATGACGTCATAGTTCAAGATTAGAGAACACAGCCATGTCACAATATAGTGCAGGTTATAACATGAGTAAGAAATAAATGTAAGGACTTCAGCGTTAGTTTTTTAAATTTGTTTGTTCATGTGTTATTCAGCGTTAGTTTTTTAAATTTGTTTATTCATGTGTTAAACACATATCACTGGTGAGAGTATCGCAATTAATGAAAATGTATATTTAATAATTTATAAAGGAATAATACATATCTAGGAATACTCATTATCCTTCACGAAGGATTTATATAATGAACAAAATAAACAATTCAACAATTTAGAAAAGGGAATCTTATTGTTAAAATAATTTATTTACTAAATTTCAAATTGATAAGATGAAAATTTGATAGACACTTATTCTGTTTTGCAGATATTATGTATGTTTGCAAATGCCTTTTTCATACCTCTAGCTGTGAAATTATAAAACCAGAGCGATAAAAAGCACCTTTTAAAATTTTAAAGTTTCTTTGTGACAGTTTATTATCAAAAACAAGATTTCTGTTTTGAAGAACAGAAATTTAGTTTTGTTGAAACAAAACTAGAGTTTTAAATGAAAAGCTACTTCACGTGTTAATTTTGATTTTTTGAATTCTTGTCTCAAACTGCTTGTTTTAAGCAATTTTCTAATAATATTATGATTATAGCTATAACTAGATATTATCATATTTGTATCTAACACATACAAACACTATTTAGCGTTTTAAGGAAATTGCTTTCGGAACAATTTCAATACATTATGAAAGTTTGAATTCTGTTTTTGACATGATGAGATAGGATACAATTTTATTTTTAGTAATATTGATTTCACTTTATTTTGGACCTAACCATATGGTCTAGCCCTATTAAAAATTAAATAAGTGGTTTAAATGTTTTAATTAATGAACGAACCCGCGACTACTGGGAAACCGTCCCGTCGCTCTACCAACTGAGCTACCGTATCGCTGTCCGTCGTTAGGATTTTCGAAAGAAACCTAATAGGACATCTATTACTATACCACCGTCCCGATAAAGACGATCAAATTTATAATGCTTAATTCACCGAGGCGGACAGTTGGTAGAGCGGCGGGACGGTTTCCCAGTAGTCGCGGTTTGGAATCCCTGCCCGTATCGGTTTATTTTTCATTCTATATTTATATAATTTAAAATAATGCATTTTTTCAATGTTTATCTATACTGCAAAGTTAGAAACATTGGTTAGGATTTTTGAAAGAAACCTAATAGTAAAAAAATGTAAAAGTGTTAGGAGTTTTCACAAAATACATTGTTATCAATCAATAAGTGATTGTGTTTCTTAAGAAGTTCGTGTTATTTCTATAAAGACAAAATTAATAAGCTTGGTTTCTGTTTCTTAATAATTTCATATTTGACTCTGGTTTGTAATAACATATTATTATTTTGAGATTTAATTTACAGAGTATTTTGAACTCTTAAGGTGTTTTCAACTATTTTACTGACTAAAAACAAATTAATTATTTGCGTCTCTGATTGCCTTGTTTAATAATTTATATACAATCCAGATTGCTCACCTGCTAATACGTTCAAAGTTTATTAAACTTATATACTAGCTGTGCCTGCGACTTCGTACGGAAAGATTTCGATTTCGATAAAACGAAGGTTCCCCAAAATCTACCCGTTCAAAGTTTCATTAAAATCCACCAAGTAGTAGAAATCGATTAGTGACAATTTTATTATATGCATAAATTCTTTTTTCCTTATAACTTTCAGATTACCATGTTCTGATCGTAAGTGTGCCTGTGATAGAGATATTATACATTGTTGTAAATTAGATTTGGGTTTATGTAATGTCAATTAGAGCAAACCGTTGTCAGCAAAGGCTTTATTCATTCATTATATAATTTATATAAACTAGTAGTCAAGCGTAGAATAAAGTGACATAAGCCTCTAGAGGGTGACATATTCAATGTTTGAAAAACCCTCAATAAATAAATAAAGGCTTAAAAAAATAATAACTTTTAAGTTAACAATATTTACATTACAATAAATTTTCAAAATAAAATATGATTATAATGTCATCATATTGTTTGGAATACTTAATTAAGAATTATTTAATTCTTTATAACCAAACGGAATCAAACTCACTGAACAAAAACATAGTAAACATTGACATATAAACAATTATGTACATATTCATGGACAAGCTTAAACATAAGTTTTTCAACGGTCAACGGCTCCCAAACATATTTGTAACATAGGTATATATATATATATATATATATATATATATATATATATATATATATATAATATAGTATGCCAAGGCCCTTTAGATTAACAATTCAATCAAACAACCTTTATAAAAACTGAATCCACTCATTTGGACAGCCCATTGGTGCCCTTTTTTTGTGGAATGAATATTTAAATTAAATTTAATAAGTCAATAAATATATTATGACATATTGAAGTACCTACTTTTTTTTATAAGCCATAGTCATTTTTGCTTACAAAAAATATATTAAATGATTTTATTTGTAATAGCTTCATAGAATAGGTTTTCATTTTTTTTAGTTTCAAAATAAAATTGATTGAAATTTTCTAAATCATTTGGGAGTTTCTGAACGCAAATTTCGTTTGAAATTCGAACTTCCTACATAATAATCATAGCTGTACGGAAAATCTATTTTCAGCCTACGTTTTACTGGCAACCAATAGGTAGGTTAATAGACGAATGTTAAACGCATGGACGTGAAGTGTAGGTTAGTGGATGGAATATCAATGAACTAAAGGTTATACATTCAACAACTGACATTTTCACCTTTTTTAATAGTTATTTCCCTACGCATTGATTCTTATATTTCTTGCCGCCAACTAATAGGAGCGAATAAAATTAAATTTAAAATGTATGTATGTTTGAAAAATCATAATAAAGTATAAGGTTATCTCATATTTTTTAAAAGTATGCTATTTATTGGTGTAGTCGTGTAACACATTACTGTTATTCTAAGTTAATACAACATATTTCGTTTTATATTATTATTTCCCAATTGTATTGTACACTATGGTTATAACGTATCCGATTTGTTTCGTAGGTCAATGCAATTATCTATCCAACGGATGGACTGGTAACAGTAACTGGTAATCTCAGTATTATGCCATGACCAGTGCCTAAGAACAGATGTTTTACCTGATCAATATGTACTTGAAGTAGTTTAATTTCGGACTCTCACTTCAAATTGAACCACATGCGGCCCTTGGGAAATAACGTAATGGTTACCTAAATATTTATCAAATAAATGCGTTGACATTTATAAATTATAATATAAAAATATGTGGTAAGAAAAATATACTTACTTTATAAAGCATTTTCTTGTATGTTTAATTTATGTTTTCTTTTTTAATATGAATTCGATTTTTTGCAGCTGTGCCATTTTTAATAGCCACTTACTTACAATTTACATTTATTGACATATAGGCTTTGATTGACCTAAAAAATACTACTTATTTTGTATCCTTTTCAAATGTTTTTTCTTGTAATTACTAATCAATTAATAATCGTAAATATTACATTGTGGGTTATTTGATTATTACATTATAAGTGATTCTTAAATCCCTTTAGTTATTTCAATTAAACTACAGATCTGTTAAATATAAAAGGAAGGAACAAGTACTGAAAATCTTTACGAGATAAATATATGGCTTATATGTCATTTAAATAAGAGCAACCCAACTATAGCATATATAAGTTTGCTTATAACAAACTTAACGTTGATTGTAAACGTCTGATCACACAAACTGAATATCCCTGTTTAAATTGTCCTTTACTAATTAATAATATGTGTAAACTAATTAATGATTATTAATTAGTTTACACATATTATTTATACATAATTAAGTAGGTGTACGTATATAGTATTATGTATGGGCATCAAATATTATTGTAAAAATTAATTAAAATATAATATAATATAATTAAAATATGTAATCTTAATTTTATTTCAAAAAAATATAAATATATTTTATAAAGAAACAAAATGGTTTTTAAATTGTGTTTATTGTTATATATTATACCTATGTTAATTATTTTAAAATCTAATTATTTTAAATATTAATTTCTACTGAAATATTTATTAACATAACCGTCTTAACTTATTTACATTGTAAATGCCAAATAAAATATTATTTATATTAAAATTACATTTTATAGTATTTTAATCGATAAAAAATAAATTGCTTATAGACAGCCTAATTATAATAAGAAGCATTGCAATTTCAATTCAATTTGTGACTATAAATATACTTTCTTAGGCAGTTATGTCTCCAGGGTAGGAACAAAGTTTCTCTACGGTTAAATTCTCTGCCTCGTAATTATACGCTCCAGTAAGATACATTCTGTGCTTTTATTTTTAACCGACTTCTTCGAAAAGGAGGAGATTCTCAATTCGGCCGGTATATATTTTTTAATGTATGTACACTGATTTCTCCGAGGTTTCTGAACCGATTTACGTAATTCTTTTTTTGTTTGATGCCGAATAGTTTAGAATTGGTCCCATAAAAATTTTATTCAGGTAGGCCCATAAGTTTCTATTATTTCATCTGATAAAAGCTACAAATATTTTTCTAATAATACATGAGATATTTATGATTTTTTAATGTAATCCATGAAAGTCTGTTAAAATAACAGCAAAATTTTATAAAATATAGCTGAGGATTAGACAAAATTGAGGAACGCCTAATTTTATTACTTTGAAAAATGTTACATATTTTTTTTTACTTTATTTTGTTGTGTTCAACTCAATACCTTTTGATAGTACAAGTATTCTCGTACATATGGCATAAAAACATTTTAAGTACTAAGTTATATGAAGTAGGTATTAGGCAAAATCTAATACATATTATTTGTTTTCTTAACGTTATGCAAATATAGTCGAATTTTCCCTCACGAGGATGATATACTTGTAAAATACGTATTATACCTTTACTACAATACACTAGTAATCTAATTGTTAGTATCTATCTTTAATTTTAGCCCCTACATTTGGATATATTGTGAGTAACTTTATTGAAACAAAGTATTATTCGCATTTGAGTTTAAATGGAACAATTATAATAATATAGAATATTTTGAAACCAAATCAGAGACTTATTTATAAAGGTATTTATGGTATATATTATTCCTTAAATTGTTATAGAGCTTTTTATTTCAAGCAGAGAAACTTAATAAATAAATGACAAAAGGAATCCTGGTATTCGAAAACATATGAATTAAATGAAAGCATATGAAATAAAAAAAAGCTGGTGTTAGTGCAAAATATATCGTTATTGGATTAGAGATTGGCTCTATTTACATTTCATCTAACAACAGCACCGAGCACCAAAATGACAGTTCTCTCAACAATCTTTATTTATCTTTCAGCTGTCAAAACACGTATTCAAATATATTATCTATATTCTGAATATTCATAAGTTCGTGACACAAATACTCAATGATGATATTATTTAATTTAGTACATTTCATGTTAAGTCTAGGGTATTTTATAAAAAAATATATACACATTTTTGCTTCAAATTGTAAAATTTAGAGCAACAATGAGTACAAACTGAGTACTGTAATGAGGGCAAGGGACCATGGGCCATTACAATGAAAAGTGGTTGAGTGTTTGACAGACAGCTTTATATCATCAATTGCACTTCTTAAAGTATTAACGTTATATGTCGCGTTGTATATTACTATACTATATGCGTGATGTTAAAGACAGTGTTAGAGGTTCCATTCCTTGTTTCCCTAGGAGGTTAGATCCATACTTGTTAGAGTCGCAGGTATGGTATGTCAAATAAGTCGCATAATATTCGCGGTCGAATGTAATAATTTCAACGAACTAAAAATAAAAAGTTCAAGTGCGGTAAAATGGAAATATGCTTCCACTGTAACTAACATAGAACTACGAGGCCTGAAATTATGTGATTAAAAGGATAGTCTTCTCACAAAAGTCTGTTCCAGCATATAAAAATTTTACAATTTACCAAAAAGGATAATTAATAGTCATTGACATATATTTCTTTCTTTCTTTCTTCCATATGTATTTAAAATTTTATATCATGTCATACATATTGTTGCTTTTAAGACTATACAACATAACGAAATATCAAAAAGGGATTATGGCTGATATGTTATGATAATATTTTCCAATTGTAGAGCTGCGATAAAAATCATATGATTGAAAAAACAATGGAATTTCTAAGTACTGTAGTGCGTATGTGTTACAAAAAAAGAATGAAATATATATAAAATATAAATCAAATAATATTGTAGTGTAAAACATGTTCTACCATATATTTTACACTTTCTTTACCATTTAACTTTTCTTTGACGATAATAACCAAGGGATTAAAAAATCAATTAGGAAATGTACCCCCCTGTAAAAACAATGTGATTAAACTATCTACAGCATCTAAGAATTCGGCATCTAATGATCGTTAAAACTTTTGTAATACACGACTATTAATATTAATTGGTCTAATATGACGCTTAAAGAAGACATTTTTATTTTGATGTGTAGAATAGGATGATGAGCAACGAGAATACTATATCTGATACTGGGAAAGTACGAGAAATGTTTGAGTATGAAATTATAAGTTCCAACAATCTTCTGTCATTATTCAAGCTACGGACGAGATCAAATCACTTTTCTTAAATTCATTTAGACGACACACTTACGACAAAATCCGGTAATAAAAAACAGACTTGATATTTATTAACTTGATACTTATTAACCATATTTACTAATATACGGCATATTCAACATCCAACTGACTATATTTATAATACTGTTTTCTTTGTTGTCATTATTAATATACTGAAAAGAGTTTACGTACACATACATAGTATTTAGAAATACAGTACAGAAGTGAAAATGTTTAAGGTTTTTTACAATCATAATGGGTGAATATTGTGAAAAAAGAAGGTTAGAACAGGAAAATTTGTGCGTCGCACCATGACTCTGCATCTTCGGACCCACCAAAAGGATAATCTTTTTTCCCTTTCGGTTCTTAAAATAGATTTTTATTTATATGCAAAAAATATTTTTTTAGACATTTTGTTTGGTTCTGCATTCTGGGAAAACCGATGGCACTGACTTTGATGGGTATTAATTAACAACTACGGTTGGAGTCATTTTTAGAAGCACCCCGGGTAACAATATTTAAATCGGTTTCCAGATATAAATTATAATTTGATATTTTAGCTAGTATTTTTTTCTGAACGTTATTTCATTATTTTTTGAGGAACACCATTAATTAAAATGTTAGAACGTCTAACTAACTGATCACTATCGCTATGGGTTTAAATTTCAGGATTAATATAATATCATAATGTTTAATAACTAAACTTCTAAACTGTTCTGTTATACTATCTACAATAACAGCTTATTCTATTATAATGCAGTAAATCCTGAACCTATGTTATGCCTGAGCTATGTTTATTGGGAGAGCCAAGTTGATATGAGACAGTTTATAATATCGATTACACTAGGCTTTATGAAGCTAAAACAATGTTGCAATCAGAGTCATACATATTAACACTTAGTAACGTTGGTCGGTCCAGAAAATACGAGAGAAAATATTATACAAATTATGACGTAGTCATTTAGATTGTATATCATACTTTAAAACTTAAACGGTCTCTTGAAGTTGGAGTATTAGATAATCTGTAATTAAGTCTACTTGTAGTAATTGCAATAGTGTACTTTGCAATAATGAGCAGAACCCTGAGCTTTGTCACTAATTACGTTCCTAGATTATAGTAAATTGTGTATATACAATTTAAACTCGGCGACGCCGAAAACATTTGCTAATTCTAAAAATAAAAAAAATTAAAATAATCAATGACTCGAAAGTCTTAAGAACAAGGAAATTTTGCTGACATACGATTGTAGCATGATATTCTAAGGGAATATTCTGAGGGAATAAAATAACTTCAATTTGTTATTTTATACAGAATATCATGCTAAAAACGACGCCGAAAATATTTGCTAATTCTAAAAATAAAAAAAATAAAAATAATCAATGACTCGAAAGTCTTAAGAACAAGGAAATTTTGCTGACATACGAATGTAGCATGATATTCTAAGGGAATATTCTGAGGGAATAAAATAACTTCAATTTCTATAAAATAACAAATTAATCTCAGAATATCATGCTAAAAGCACATGATCTGGAACATAAGAGGATATTTTGTTTTACTTATAACGCATGTGACGATTATTAAATACATATTGATAGTATATTGTGATAGTATATATTGTTAGTAAATATTGGAAGTACCAATATGTACAAACAATATGTACAAACTATTGTTTGTACATAGACGTTTTATAGTTTGTACATATTGTTTGTACATAAACAAAAAATTGTACATATTGTTTGTACATATTGATAGTACATATTGTTAGTACATATTGTTAGTACATATTGATAGTGTATATTGATAGTATGTATTGATAGTACGTATAGATAGTACGTAATGATAGTATGTATTGATAGTACAAATTTATAGTACATGTTGATAGTGTATATTGATAGAACATATTGATAGTACGTATTGATAGTACAAATTAATAGTATATGTTGATAGTACATATTGATAGTGTATATTGATAGTACGTATTGATAGTACGTATAGATAGTACGTAATGATAGTACGTATTGATAGTACAAATTTATAGTACATGTTGATAGTGTATATTGATAGAACATATTGATAGTACGTAATGATAGTACGCATTGATAGTACAAATTAATATTATATGTTGATAGTACATATTGATAGTACATATAAATAGTACGTATTGATAGTACATATAAATAGTACGTATTGATAGTACAAATTGATAGTACGTATTGTTAGTATATATTGATAGTATATATTGATAGTACATATTGATAGTACGTAATGATATTACATATTGATAGTACATAGTGATAGTGCGTATTGATAGTACATATTGATAGTATATATTGTTAGTAAATATTGGAAGTACATATTGATGGTGTATATTAATAGAACATATTGATAGGACGTATTGATAGTACGCATTGATAGTACGTATTGATAGTACATATTGATAGTATGTATTGATAGTACAAATTGATAGTACGTAATGATAGTGCGTATTGATAGTACATATTAATAGTACAAATTGATAGTACATATTGATAGTATATAGTGATAGTACATATTGATAGTACGTAGTATTTTAAAAAAGCAACTTCAAAATAATTTTACTCAAACTTTGTGAATTGTAAGGATATGATTGTAGGATATCATTGGAAAGGTAATTCAATTGCCTATTAGAAAATAAAAAACATTTGTATGCATTTTAATTCTTTAATAACAAAAAACTTAAAACATGACAAAGTGACAAAAAATAAAATTAATAACATCATAAAAAAATACAAATAAGGCCTTAAAATCTAGTGTTTCCACCCCTTGCTGTGATGGTAGCTTCCAGCCGATCCTTCATGGATCTCACGAGGGTCACCACTCTTGCTTGGGGTATGTTGTCACATTCGTCTTTCACGGCATCCTGGAGCTCTTGTAGAGTGGTGGGAGCAGGATCTCGTGCTCGTACGTGCCTCTTTACATCGTCCCAGAGATGCTCGATCGGGTTCAGGTCTGGACTTCGTGCTGGCCACTGCATAACAGGGATCTCAACCTCTTCCAAATAGTCCCGCACAGCAAACGCAGTGTGGCAACGGGCGTTATCATGCATTAACATGAACCCATCGCCAACAAAACCAGCATACGAAACCACATGGTCTTGTAAGATCTCCGTTATGTACCGCCGAGCATTCAGCGACCCTTGCCCGCGACCACCACCAGTCCGAGAGACGCACGTAAGCTCCGTTTTCCCTTCAACGGATATGCCACCCCAGAACATACAGGAACCACCTCGGTATTCGACGGATTCCTCTATGCAAGCCTGGGCAAATCGCTCTCCTCGTCTTCGGTATACTCTTCTGCGTCTGTCGTTGCAAAAAAGACATACTCGTGTCTCATCGGTGAAGAGAACGGCTTTCCACTGTTCACTCGTCCAGTTGACATGCTCCTGGGCAAATCGTAACCGCTCTCTTCGATGCTGCACGGTCAATTTTGGGCCCCTAGCAGGTCTGTGAGCTCTCAATTCCTTTTTTTTTAGTCTTCTTCTAATCGTAGAAACACTCACAGACGTTCTGCAAGCTGATCGGAGCTCTTGTTGCAACTCAACAGCATTGCTGAAGCGGTGCCGCAAGGATGTGGAAACAACGAAGCGGTCGTCTCTTTCTGACGTGCAGCGTTTTCTTCCGGATCCACGTCTTCGAGTATAGCCACCAGTCTCAAGGAACCGTTGGTATATTCGTCGAACTGAGAATCGGCTAAGGTTCAACTGTCGAGCAACGTCAACCTGTCGCAGTCCTGATTGCAATAGCGCAATGATTTGAGCGGCTTTATCAGGGGTTGTATCCATCTTCAGGTACTGTTCTCTTGCGTATGTTGTTTCGGTGTGTTCACTCTGAAGTCAGAGTAGCGACTGACCCATTTTTTACCTTTACATGAGCTTTTATACCCTTATAAGGTAGCACAAGTAGTGCTCCTTAAGTGCATTTTTTTAAACATTTTTTTGATTGGTCCCTGGTTAGAAATGGTAATTGTTTTTTTAATGATACAGGTAATTAATATAAAGGTATTGAAGTGCACTTTAGAATGATATATTTTTTTCATACGTAGTACTTATGTGCTAGATTCTAGGAGCGATTTACTGAAAAAAACATAGAGGTGCGATTTTTGTGACGCCGAGTTTATTAGTAGTTTAATAGTTCAAAGTAATAAAAATAATATAAAGCCTTTTTGTATTCTATTTTGAATTATAAATGTTTATTTAAGAATAATTATACTATTTAATGGTCTTATATAGACAAGTTATTCTTCTATTATCATATAGATGAGGCAGATATTTTTTACCCGATATAACGATAGCAACGTCCATTGGTTTTCTGTACTTAAAATTCCTCTTCTAACAAACTTTGAACTTACTTTATTACTTCTAATCAATCAATCAACATGGCGCTTACGCTATAAATTGAAATGATATGTACACAATACTTGGCCAAGCTTCGTAGTATGCGGAGTGGGGGGTGTTAGTTTTTTTTCGTTACGGAATTTCTGGGTTCGGTCTCTACGCTCACGGCCTGCGATAGAAGCTATACAATGGCTTAAAAATACACAAAAGTCTAACTTACATGAACATCTTTAATAATATTTTAATTTATCTAACAAATTTAATATAATTACTTAGCTTGTTGGTTTATCTGAAACTTATAATAGAAGTTTCAGAAATTAGAAAAGAGGCATGGATTAATAAAAATATTAAACCTTTAAAGTTTACTTCTTAAAAAAGAGTATTACTTGAAATGTAATAGCGCTTCTTATGGGAGTAAGCATGTAGTAAAAAAATTAAAATTAAATAACTTCGTAAGTAGTTTAAAATAAAGTTCAAATTCAAAAGCTTTTTGTTTAATGGATGTTTCGTTGACGTATATTTTGAACACTTAAGAGTCAAATATTACTTAATATATACATATAATAAAATGGTTACTGATCGAAAACTATACATGGAAAATATTTAAAAAATAATGATGGGGAGCCTTTATAAGAAATATTACATTGTGGGTTATTTGATTATTACATTATAAGTGATTCTTAAATCCCTTTAGTTATTTCAATTAAACTACAGATCTGTTAAATATAAAAGGAAGGAACAAGTACTGAAAATCTTTACGAGATATATATATGGCTTATATGTCATTTAAGCAAGAGCAACCCAACTATAGCATATATAAGTTTGCTTATAACAAACTTAACGTTGATTGTAAACGTCTGATCACACAAACTGAATATCCCTGTTTAAATTGTCCTTTACTAATTAATAATATGTGTAAACTAATTAATGATTAAAATAACATTTATACATAATTAAGTAGGTGTACGTATATAGTATTATGTATGGGCATCAAATATTATTGTAAAAATTAATTAAAATATAATATAATATAATTAAAATATGTAATCTTAATTTTATTTCAAAAAAATATAAATATATTTTATAAAGAAACAAAATGGTTTTTAAATTGTGTTTATTGTTATATATTATACCTATGTTAATTATTTTAAAATCTAATTATTTTAAATATTAATTTCTACTGAAATATTTATTAACATAACCGTCTTAACTTATTTACATTGTAAATGCCAAATAAAATATTATTTATATTAAAATTACATTTTATAGTATTTTAATCGATAAAAAATAAATTACTTATAGACAGCCTAATTATAATAAGAAGCATTGCAATTTCAATTCAATTTGTGACTATAAATATACTTTCTTAGGCAGTTATGTCTCCAGGGTAGGAACAAAGTTTCTCTACGGTTAAATTCTCTGCCTCGTAATTATACGCTCCAGTAAGATACATTCTGTGCTTTTATTTTTAACCGACTTCTTCGAAAAGGAGGAGATTCTCAATTCGGCCGGTATATATTTTTTAATGTATGTACACTGATTTCTCCGAGATTTCTGAACCGATTTACGTAATTCTTTTTTTGTTTGATGCCGAATAGTTTAGAATTGGTCCCATAAAAATTTTATTCAGGTAGGCCCATTAGTTTCTATTATTTCATCTGATAAAAGCTACAAATATTTTTCTAATAATACATGAGATATTTATGATTTTTTAATGTAATCCATGAAAGTCTGTTAAAATAACAGCAAAATTTTATAAAATATAGCTGAGGATTAGACAAAATTGAGGAACGCCTAATTTTATTACTTTGAAAAATGTTACATATTTTTTTTTACTTTATTTTGTTGTGTTCAACTCAATACCTTTTGATAGTACAAGTATTCTCGTACATATGAAATAAACACATTTTAAGTACTAAGTTATATGAAGTAGGTATTAGGCAAAATCTAATACATATTATTTGTTTTCTTAACGTTATGCAAATATAGTCGAATTTTCCCTCACGAGGATGATATACTTGTAAAATACGTATTATACCTTTACTACAATACACTAGTAATCTAATTGTTAGTATCTATCTTTAATTTTAGCCCCTACATTTGGATATATTGTGAGTAACTTTATTGAAACAAAGTATTATTCGCATTTGAGTTTAAATGGAACAATTATAATAATATAGAATATTTTGAAACCAAATCAGAGACTTATTTATAAAGGTATTTATGGTAAATATTATTCCTTAAATTGTTATAGAGCTTTTTATTTCAAGCAGAGAAACTTAATAAATGAATGACAAAAGGAATCCTGGTATTCGAAAACATATGAATTAAATGAAAGCATATGAAATAAAAAAAAGCTGGTGTTAGTGCAAAATATATCGTTATTGGATTAGAGATTGGCTCTATTTACATTTCATCTAACAACAGCACCGAGTACCAAAATGACAGTTCTCTCAACAATCTTTATTTATCTTTCAGCTGTCAAAACACGTATTCAAATATATTATCTATATTCTGAATATTCATAAGTTCGTGACACAAATACTCAATGATGATATTATTTAATTTAGTACATTTCATGTTAAGTCTAGGGTATTTTATAAAAAAATAACATTTTTGCTTCAAATTGTAAAATTTAGAGCAACAATGTGTACAAACTGAGTACTGTAATGAGGGCAAGGGACCATGGGCCATTACAATGAAAAGTGGTTGAGTGTTTGACAGACAGCTTTATATCATCAATTGCACTTCTTAAAGTATTAACGTTATATGTCGCGTTGTATATTACTATACTATATGCGTGATGTTAAAGACAGTGTTAGAGGTTCCATTCCTTGTTTCCCTAGGAGGTTAGATCCATACTTGTTAGAGTCGCAGGTATGGCATGTCAAATAAGTCGCATAATATTCGCGGTCGAATGTAATAATTTCAACGAACTAAAAATAAAAAGTTCAAGTGCGGTAAAATGGAAATATGCTTCCACTGTAACTAACATAGAACTACGAGGCCTGAAATTATGTGATTAAAAGGATAGTCTTCTCACAAAAGTCTGTTCCAGCATATAAAAATTTTACAATTTACCAAAAAGGATAATTAATAGTCATTGACATATATTTCTTTCTTTCTTTCTTCCATATGTATTTAAAATTTTATATCATGTCATACATATTGTTGCTTTTAAGACTATACAACATAACGAAATATCAAAAAGGGATTATGGCTGATATGTTATGATAATATTTTCCAATTGTAGAGCTGCGATAAAAATCATATGATTGAAAAAACAATGGAATTTCTAAGTACTGTAGTGCGTATGTGTTACAAAAAAAGAATGAAATATATATAAAATATAAATCAAATAATATTGTAGTGTAAAACATGTTCTACCATATATTTTACACTTTCTTTACCATTTAACTTTTCTTTGACGATAATAACCAAGGGATTAAAAAATCAATTAGGAAATGTACCCCCCTGTAAAAACAATGTGATTAAACTATCTACAGCATCTAAGAATTCGGCATCTAATGATCGTTAAAACTTTTGTAATACACGACTATTAATATTAATTGGTCTAATATGACGCTTAAAGAAGACATTTTTATTTTGATGTGTAGAATAGGATGATGAGCAACGAGAATACTATATCTGATACTGGGAAAGTACGAGAAATGTTTGAGTATGAAATTATAAGTTCCAACAATCTTCTGTCATTATTCAAGCTACGGACGAGATCAAATCACTTTTCTTAAATTCATTTAGACGACACACTTACGACAAAATCCGGTAATAAAAAACAGACTTGATATTTATTAACTTGATACTTATTAACCATATTTACTAATATACGACATATTCAACATCCAACTGACTATATTTATAATACTGTTTTCTTTGTTGTCATTATTAATATACTGAAAAGAGTTTACGTACACATACATAGTATTTAGAAATACAGTACAGAAGTGAAAATGTTTAAGGTTTTTTACAATCATAATGGGTGAATATTGTGAAAAAAGAAGGTTAGAACAGGAAAATTTGTGCGTCGCACCATGACTCTGCATCTTCGGACCCACCAAAAGGATAATCTTTTTTCCCTTTCGGTTCTTAAAATAGATTTTTATTTATATGCAAAAAATATTTTTTTAGACATTTTGTTTGGTTCTGCATTCTGGGAAAACCGATGGCACTGACTTTGATGGGTATTAATTAACAACTACGGTTGGAGTCATTTTTAGAAGCACCCCGGGTAACAATATTTAAATCGGTTTCCAGATATAAATTATAATTTGATATTTTAGCTAGTATTTTTTTCTGAACGTTATTTCATTATTTTTTGAGGAACACCATTAATTAAAATGTTAGAACGTCTAACTAACTGATCACTATCGCTATGGGTTTAAATTTCAGGATTAATATAATATCATAATGTTTAATAACTAAACTTCTAAACTGTTCTGTTATACTATCTACAATAACAGCTTATTCTATTATAATGCAGTAAATCCTGAACCTATGTTATGCCTGAGCTATGTTTATTGGGAGAGCCAAGTTGATATGAGACAGTTTATAATATCGATTACACTAGGCTTTATGAAGCTAAAACAATGTTGCAATCAGAGTCATACATATTAACACTTAGTAACGTTGGTCGGTCCAGAAAATACGAGAGAAAATATTATACAAATTATGACGTAGTCATTTAGATTGTATATCATACTTTAAAACTTAAACGGTCTCTTGAAGTTGGAGTATTAGATAATCTGTAATTAAGTCTACTTGTAGTAATTGCAATAGTGTACTTTGCAATAATGAGCAGAACCCTGAGCTTTGTCACTAATTACGTTCCTAGATTATAGTAAATTGTGTATATACAATTTAAACTCGGCGACGCCGAAAACATTTGCTAATTCTAAAAATAAAAAAAATTAAAATAATCAATGACTCGAAAGTCTTAAGAACAAGGAAATTTTGCTGACATACGATTGTAGCATGATATTCTAAGGGAATATTCTGAGGGAATAAAATAACTTCAATTTGTTATTTTATACAGAATATCATGCTAAAAACGACGCCGAAAATATTTGCTAATTCTAAAAATAAAAAAAATAAAAATAATCAATGACTCGAAAGTCTTAAGAACAAGGAAATTTTGCTGACATACGAATGTAGCATGATATTCTAAGGGAATATTCTGAGGGAATAAAATAACTTCAATTTCTATAAAATAACAAATTAATCTCAGAATATCATGCTAAAAGCACATGATCTGGAACATAAGAGGATATTTTGTTTTACTTATAACGCATGTGACGATTATTAAATACATATTGATAGTATATTGTGATAGTATATATTGTTAGTAAATATTGGAAGTACCAATATGTACAAACAATATGTACAAACTATTGTTTGTACATAGACGTTTTATAGTTTGTACATATTGTTTGTACATAAACAAAAAATTGTACATATTGTTTGTACATATTGATAGTACATATTGTTAGTACATATTGTTAGTACATATTGATAGTGTATATTGATAGTACGTATTGATAGTACGTATAGATAGTACGTAATGATAGTATGTATTGATAGTACAAATTTATAGTACATGTTGATAGTGTATATTGATAGAACATATTGATAGTACGTATTGATAGTACAAATTAATAGTATATGTTGATAGTACATATTGATAGTGTATATTGATAGTACGTATTGATAGTACGTATAGATAGTACGTAATGATAGTACGTATTGATAGTACAAATTTATAGTACATGTTGATAGTGTATATTGATAGAACATATTGATAGTACGTAATGATAGTACGCATTGATAGTACAAATTAATATTATATGTTGATAGTACATATTGATAGTACATATAAATAGTACGTATTGATAGTACATATAAATAGTACGTATTGATAGTACAAATTGATAGTACGTATTGTTAGTATATATTGATAGTATATATTGATAGTACATATTGATAGTACGTAATGATATTACATATTGATAGTACATAGTGATAGTGCGTATTGATAGTACATATTGATAGTATATATTGTTAGTAAATATTGGAAGTACATATTGATGGTGTATATTAATAGAACATATTGATAGGACGTATTGATAGTACGCATTGATAGTACGTATTGATAGTACATATTGATAGTATGTATTGATAGTACAAATTGATAGTACGTAATGATAGTGCGTATTGATAGTACATATTAATAGTACAAATTGATAGTACATATTGATAGTATATAGTGATAGTACATATTGATAGTACGTAGTATTTTAAAAAAGCAACTTCAAAATAATTTTACTCAAACTTTGTGAATTGTAAGGATATGATTGTAGGATATCATTGGAAAGGTAATTCAATTGCCTATTAGAAAATAAAAAACATTTGTATGCATTTTAATTCTTTAATAACAAAAAACTTAAAACATGACAAAGTGACAAAAAATAAAATTAATAACATCATAAAAAAATACAAATAAGGCCTTAAAATCTAGTGTTTCCACCCCTTGCTGTGATGGTAGCTTCCAGCCGATCCTTCATGGATCTCACGAGGGTCACCACTCTTGCTTGGGGTATGTTGTCACATTCGTCTTTCACGGCATCCTGGAGCTCTTGTAGAGTGGTGGGAGCAGGATCTCGTGCTCGTACGTGCCTCTTTACATCGTCCCAGAGATGCTCGATCGGGTTCAGGTCTGGACTTCGTGCTGGCCACTGCATAACAGGGATCTCAACCTCTTCCAAATAGTCCCGCACAGCAAACGCAGTGTGGCAACGGGCGTTATCATGCATTAACATGAACCCATCGCCAACAAAACCAGCATACGAAACCACATGGTCTTGTAAGATCTCCGTTATGTACCGCCGAGCATTCAGCGACCCTTGCCCGCGACCACCACCAGTCCGAGAGACGCACGTAAGCTCCGTTTTCCCTTCAACGGATATGCCACCCCAGAACATACAGGAACCACCTCGGTATTCGACGGATTCCTCTATGCAAGCCTGGGCAAATCGCTCTCCTCGTCTTCGGTATACTCTTCTGCGTCTGTCGTTGCAAAAAAGACATACTCGTGTCTCATCGGTGAAGAGAACGGCTTTCCACTGTTCACTCGTCCAGTTGACATGCTCCTGGGCAAATCGTAACCGCTCTCTTCGATGCTGCACGGTCAATTTTGGGCCCCTAGCAGGTCTGTGAGCTCTCAATTCCTTTTCTTTTAGTCTTCTTCTAATCGTAGAAACACTCACAGACGTTCTGCAAGCTGATCGGAGCTCTTGTTGCAACTCAACAGCATTGCTGAAGCGGTGCCGCAAGGATGTGGAAACAACGAAGCGGTCGTCTCTTTCTGACGTGCAGCGTTTTCTTCCGGATCCACGTCTTCGAGTATAGCCACCAGTCTCAAGGAACCGTTGGTATATTCGTCGAACTGAGAATCGGCTAAGGTTCAACTGTCGAGCAACGTCAACCTGTCGCAGTCCTGATTGCAATAGCGCAATGATTTGAGCGGCTTTATCAGGGGTTGTATCCATCTTCAGGTACTGTTCTCTTGCGTATGTTGTTTCGGTGTGTTCACTCTGAAGTCAGAGTAGCGACTGACCCATTTTTTACCTTTACATGAGCTTTTATACCCTTATAAGGTAGCACAAGTAGTGCTCCTTAAGTGCATTTTTTTAAACATTTTTTTGATTGGTCCCTGGTTAGAAATGGTAATTGTTTTTTTAATGATACAGGTAATTAATATAAAGGTATTGAAGTGCACTTTAGAATGATATATTTTTTTCATACGTAGTACTTATGTGCTAGATTCTAGGAGCGATTTACTGAAAAAAACATAGAGGTGCGATTTTTGTGACGCCGAGTTTATTAGTAGTTTAATAGTTCAAAGTAATAAAAATAATATAAAGCCTTTTTGTATTCTATTTTGAATTATAAATGTTTATTTAAGAATAATTATACTATTTAATGGTCTTATATAGACAAGTTATTCTTCTATTATCATATAGATGAGGCAGATATTTTTTACCCGATATAACGATAGCAACGTCCATTGGTTTTCTGTACTTAAAATTCCTCTTCTAACAAACTTTGAACTTACTTTATTACTTCTAATCAATCAATCAACATGGCGCTTACGCTATAAATTGAAATGATATGTACACAATACTTGGCCAAGCTTCGTAGTATGCGGAGTGGGGGGTGTTAGTTTTTTTTCGTTACGGAATTTCTGGGTTCGGTCTCTACGCTCACGGCCTGCGATAGAAGCTATACAATGGCTTAAAAATACACAAAAGTCTAACTTACATGAACATCTTTAATAATATTTTAATTTATCTAACAAATTTAATATAATTACTTAGCTTGTTGGTTTATCTGAAACTTATAATAGAAGTTTCAGAAATTAGAAAAGAGGCATGGATTAATAAAAATATTAAACCTTTAAAGTTTACTTCTTAAAATAGAGTATTACTTGAAATGTAATAGCGCTTCTTATGGGAGTAAGCATGTAGTAAAAAAATTAAAATTAAATAACTTCGTAAGTAGTTTAAAATAAAGTTCAAATTCTTTATTTTAAACAACTACTTACGCTTTTTGTTAAATGGATGTTTCGTTGACGTATATTTTGAACACTTAAGAGTCAAATATTACTTAATATATACATATAATAAAATGGTTACTGATCGAAAACTATACATGGAAAATATTTAAAAAATAATGATGGGGAGCCTTTATAAGAGCAAAAGAACTCAAAACAATTGTTTTTCATTTTGTCTGTTTATCTGTATGTTTATGCACTCTCATCTCAGAAACGGATTAATCGATTTGAATGCAGTTTTCGGGAATGTATGGGATTCACTGTACAATTTGTGTTGTATTTTATTCCAATCATTTAACAAATAAAGTTAATAATCACTTATTTTCCTACTATTGCGGTAAGACATTTTTTGAAACTTTTTTTTTTTATATTTCAGGTAAGAACAGAAGTTACGTATTGATAGTACGTATTAATAGTACATATTCATAGTACATATTGATAGTACGTATTGATAGTTAATATTGATAGTACATATTGATAGTACGTGTTAATAGTAAATATTCATAGTACATATTGATAGTACGTATTGATAGTACGTATTGATAGTACGTATTGATAGTACGTATTGATAGTACGTATTGATAGTACGTATTGATAGTACGTATTGATAGTACGTATTGATAGTAAGTATTGATAATACGTATTGATAGTATATATTGATAGTACATATTGATAGTACGTATTAATAGTAAATATTCATAATACATATTGATAGTATATATTGATAGTACGTATTGATAGTAAGTATTGATAGTACGTATTGATAGTAAATATTCATAGTACATATTAATAGTACGTATTGATACTACGTATTGAGAGTACGTATTGATAGTAAATATTCATAGTACATATTGAGAGTACGTATTGATAGTATATATTGATAGTACATATTGATAGTAAGTATTGATAGTACGTATTGATAGTACATATTGATAGTAAGTATTGATAGTAAATATTGATAATAAATCAATAATATCAATACGTACTATCAACAGGTACTATGTACTAACATATTAATAGTCCATATCCATAGTCCTCCCGTCAGGGAATAATAATATACTTTTCAATAAAAAAATACATAATTGAACGACTCAGTACTCAGTTTTTCAACAGATCTACTCACGAAAAAAATATCTGTGATAAAAAAAAATAATAAGCTCCAACTACACGCAAAACACGCAAAAACTACTTGCCGGAATTAGTTGAAACTTAAAACAGGTATCTTTATCGAAATCGGAATCTATGCGTACGAAGTCGCAGGCACGGCTAGTAAAATATATATATTACAAAATTACATAATTAGCATCAAAAAGAAGATTTAAAAACTGTCTATAGAGTTTCAATAAACAATGGAATTTAATAAATATATTGTTTTTACCTACGAACCAAGTATTAATCAAATTAACAAAGTTACAGGTCTACGGTAAATACGTATAATAATAAATTAACAAAAAAACATAAAACATTAGCAATTTTATGATTAAGGAACTAATTAAAATTATATATTTTAATTAGTATTGTTGTTTTACAAACCAGGTTCGCAGCAAATAATAATTAACAAAGGTAAACCTGGTTTAGTAATAACAGTAACAAAACTAACTATCAATATGTTTTATTATATGTTTTTAACTTAACGTTTTTTAAATAAAAGCATTCTTATTTCAGGCTGTTATGCTACGTATGCATTATAAAACAGCGCAATTTTTAATTTTCATTGTACACAAAACCAATACTTTTTTTAACCCCCTACTAAAAAGAGGGGTGTTATAAGTTTGACCTGTCGATCTGTGTATCTGTGTATCTGTCCGTGGCAAATTTCCGGCCAAACGCGTGGACGGATTTGAATGCGGTTTCTTTTAATCGAAAGCTATGCTCTATCGAAATGGTTTTTATCCATGTTTGATTGAAATAGTAATAGTCGTCTCCAAGATATTGACGTTTTATTCGTGCGGGGGAGAGGTTCTTATGCAATAATTATCTGTTTAATTAATTCTTTATAATATATATTACAATTGATTCTCTTTTATCGTTGGTGCCTTTGGTGGTAGGTTTAAAAATATCATTTTTCTTTTTAATTTTATTCGTTTTTGTTTTTTTTTTTTCAAATAAATCATGATTGACTCGTCTTTATTGTGACGACTTAATAGTATTTTATCAGTAAAATATCCTTTGGGAATAATGATCAAACAAAATATGCAAGCTGCCTTAATTTATCACCACTTAGGAAAATATATTGCTTTTGTATGTAATAGATATATAGTGTATGAAAACCCGAATGAAAAACAAACCGATGTGAGTAGAGATTTGAACCCTCGAACTCTGGGCAACTGTACCCCAATTTTCCCCGGGTAATACAAAGATATTTTATATATAAATACATAAATATCATTATTCAAACCCTTTAGAGCCTTCTTGAATTATTTATTATATTTCTTGGGACAGACGTAACCGCAACCAACGCCATTCATTACACTTCTGTTATCTCTTCATTTTCAATTATATTTTGCATTAACATTGCCACTTTGTAAGCAAACAGTCCTTAAATCTTTCATCATTTATTTAAAGACGTAATATTCTAAAGCGGTCAGTTATTTGAACCTTAAAATAACAATAATACGGTTAAAGTCTTTAATATAAACCATACAACAATGTACGATATGTTAAGTATTAATATCTTGCTACTTTTATGAAGGTATATGTAGGTTTCTCACGTTTCGTACGTTTTTTTAGAGATTACTAAAAAGCTAATGAAGTAAAATACTAGAAAAAATGTTCTAAATTATGAGTGCAATTTAAAAAACATTAACATTGTAGAGTACAAAGAGTTGGTAAGGAGATGGATTATATATAAAATATATATTACAAAATTACATAATTAGCATCAAAAAGAAGATTTGAAAACTGTCTATAGAGTTTCAATAAACAATGAAATTTAATAAATATATTGTTTTTACCTACGAACCAAGTATTAATCAAATTAACAAAGTTACAGGTCTGCGGTAAATACGTATAATAATAAATTAACAAAAAAACATAAAACATTAGCAATTTTTATTGATTGATTTTGAATTAGCAATTTTTATTGATTGATTTTGAATGATTTAGGAACTAATTAAAATTATATATTTTAATTAGTATTGTTGTTTTACAAACCAGGTTCGCAGCAAATAATAATTAACAAATGTAAACCTGGTTTAGTAATAACAGTAACAAAACTAACTATCAATATGTTTTATTATATGTTTTTAACTTAACGTTTTTTAATTAAAAGCATTCTTATTTCAGGCTGTTATGCTACATATGCATTATAAAACAGCGCAAATTTTAAGTTTCATTGTACATAAAACCAATACTTTTTTTAAGCCCCGACTAAAAAGAGGGGTGTTATAAGTTTGACCTGTCGATCTGTGTATCTGTGTATCTGTGTATTTGTGTATCTGTGTATCTGTGTATATGTGTATCTGTGTATCTGTCTGTGGCAAATTTCCGGCCAAACGCGTGGACGGATTTGAATGCGGTTTCTTTTAATCGAAAGCTATGCTCTATCGAAATGGTTTTTATCCATGTTTGATCGAAATAGTAATAGTCGTCTCCAAGATATTGACCTTTTATTAGCTGTTCCTAGCGGTGTCGTCAAAAGGATGAAGGCCAAAAGGTTTTAACACTTACGTACTGAGGTAAAGTACGTTATTAGGGATAGCTGTTGCCCGTGACTGCGTCCACGGAGACTGTAAAAATATATTTATATGGCTTATGATCGTAGTCATAAAGAATCACGGGCAACAGCTAGTGATAATAAAAATCCCTTCATCATAGTGTTATTTGTGATTGTAAATCATTTTAATTCTAAATGTTTATATTTATTAATATTCGTATATATGAAACCTACCTACCTACCCATATGAAAAAGTCTGGAATCATGTTACTTAATACATTTATAATTTATTACATTGTCGGAACTTTCACGTGGATCCTTATTTTATTAAATATAATACATATATATCTCAAAAAATATAACCTATGTACATAATAATATAGGATTCTAATGCTAAAAGATTTTTTTAAAAATCGGTCCCGTAGTTTCGGAGCCTATTCAATTCAAAGAAACAAACAAATCTTTCCTACTTAAACAATTGAAATTTTTTTTAGGTTCATTTTGTACAATTCAGAAATTAGTAACATAAGTTTAAAAAGCAGAAAAAAAAAATTAAAAATTAAAAAAAAAAACCCCCGATACAAAAACACCTCTAAAAAGAGTAAAAATAATATTTTTATGTACTTATTGAACTCGTTGCGTCGGGGGACCGTTTAATAAAGGAGGAAATTAAAATGCAAGTAAGTTAACAAGGCAAATAAAGAAATTACGATATCGAATCGTATAGTCTAAGTCCTCAATGATTAACTTCGTAATATATACACTATCAACGTACGTACAACGGTCCCCCGACCAACGATTTGAATGCGGTTTCTTTTAATCGAAAGCTATGCTCTATCGAAATGGTTTTTATCCATGTTTGATTGAAATAGTAATAGTCGTCTCCAAGATATTGACGTTTTATTCGTGCGGGGGAGAGGTTCTTATGCAATAATTATCTGTTTAATTAATTCTTTATAATATATATTACAATTGATTCTCTTTTATCGTTGGTGCCTTTGGTGGTAGGTTTAAAAATATCATTTTTCTTTTTAATTTTATTCGTTTTTGTTTTTTTTTTTTCAAATAAATCATGATTGACTCGTCTTTATTGTGACGACTTAATAGTATTTTATCAGTAAAATATCCTTTGGGAATAATGATCAAACAAAATATGCAAGCTGCCTTAATTTATCACCACTTAGGAAAATATATTGCTTTTGTATGTAATAGATATATAGTGTATGAAAACCCGAATGAAAAACAAACCGATGTGAGTAGAGATTTGAACCCTCGAACTCTGGGCAACTGTACCCCAATTTTCCCCGGGTAATACAAAGATATTTTATATATAAATACATAAATATCATTATTCAAACCCTTTAGAGCCTTCTTGAATTATTTATTATATTTCTTGGGACAGACGTAACCGCAACCAACGCCATTCATTACACTTCTGTTATCTCTTCATTTTCAATTATATTTTGCATTAACATTGCCACTTTGTAAGCAAACAGTCCTTAAATCTTTCATCATTTATTTAAAGACGTAATATTCTAAAGCGGTCAGTTATTTGAACCTTAAAATAACAATAATACGGTTAAAGTCTTTAATATAAACCATACAACAATGTACGATATGTTAAGTATTAATATCTTGCTACTTTTATGAAGGTATATGTAGGTTTCTCACGTTTCGTACGTTTTTTTAGAGATTACTAAAAAGCTAATGAAGTAAAATACTAGAAAAAATGTTCTAAATTATGAGTGCAATTTAAAAAACATTAACATTGTAGAGTACAAAGAGTTGGTAAGGAGATGGATTATATATAAAATATATATTACAAAATTACATAATTAGCATCAAAAAGAAGATTTGAAAACTGTCTATAGAGTTTCAATAAACAATGAAATTTAATAAATATATTGTTTTTACCTACGAACCAAGTATTAATCAAATTAACAAAGTTACAGGTCTGCGGTAAATACGTATAATAATAAATTAACAAAAAAACATAAAACATTAGCAATTTTTATTGATTGATTTTGAATTAGCAATTTTTATTGATTGATTTTGAATGATTTAGGAACTAATTAAAATTATATATTTTAATTAGTATTGTTGTTTTACAAACCAGGTTCGCAGCAAATAATAATTAACAAATGTAAACCTGGTTTAGTAATAACAGTAACAAAACTAACTATCAATATGTTTTATTATATGTTTTTAACTTAACGTTTTTTAATTAAAAGCATTCTTATTTCAGGCTGTTATGCTACATATGCATTATAAAACAGCGCAAATTTTAAGTTTCATTGTACATAAAACCAATACTTTTTTTAAGCCCCGACTAAAAAGAGGGGTGTTATAAGTTTGACCTGTCGATCTGTGTATCTGTGTATCTGTGTATTTGTGTATCTGTGTATCTGTGTATATGTGTATCTGTGTATCTGTCTGTGGCAAATTTCCGGCCAAACGCGTGGACGGATTTGAATGCGGTTTCTTTTAATCGAAAGC
Source organism: Napeogenes sylphis (assembly GCA_959347405.1). Taxonomy (NCBI): domain Eukaryota; kingdom Metazoa; phylum Arthropoda; class Insecta; order Lepidoptera; family Nymphalidae; genus Napeogenes; species Napeogenes sylphis. The sequence goes on from OY365783.1 coordinate 5,794,160, forward strand.
TATGCTCTATCGAAATGGTTTTTATCCATGTTTGATCGAAATAGTAATAGTCGTCTCCAAGATATTGACCTTTTATTAGCTGTTCCTAGCGGTGTCGTCAAAAGGATGAAGGCCAAAAGGTTTTAACACTTACGTACTGAGGTAAAGTACGTTATTAGGGATAGCTGTTGCCCGTGACTGCGTCCACGGAGACTGTAAAAATATATTTATATGGCTTATGATCGTAGTCATAAAGAATCACGGGCAACAGCTAGTGATAATAAAAATCCCTTCATCATAGTGTTATTTGTGATTGTAAATCATTTTAATTCTAAATGTTTATATTTATTAATATTCGTATATATGAAACCTACCTACCTACCCATATGAAAAAGTCTGGAATCATGTTACTTAATACATTTATAATTTATTACATTGTCGGAACTTTCACGTGGATCCTTATTTTATTAAATATAATACATATATATCTCAAAAAATATAACCTATGTACATAATAATATAGGATTCTAATGCTAAAAGATTTTTTTAAAAATCGGTCCCGTAGTTTCGGAGCCTATTCAATTCAAAGAAACAAACAAATCTTTCCTACTTAAACAATTGAAATTTTTTTTAGGTTCATTTTGTACAATTCAGAAATTAGTAACATAAGTTTAAAAAGCAGAAAAAAAAAATTAAAAATTAAAAAAAAAAACCCCCGATACAAAAACACCTCTAAAAAGAGTAAAAATAATATTTTTATGTACTTATTGAACTCGTTGCGTCGGGGGACCGTTTAATAAAGGAGGAAATTAAAATGCAAGTAAGTTAACAAGGCAAATAAAGAAATTACGATATCGAATCGTATAGTCTAAGTCCTCAATGATTAACTTCGTAATATATACACTATCAACGTACGTACAACGGTCCCCCGACCAACGATTTGAATGCGGTTTCTTTTAATCGAAAGCTATGCTCTATCGAAATGGTTTTTATCCATGTTTGATTGAAATAGTAATAGTCGTCTCCAAGATATTGACGTTTTATTCGTGCGGGGGAGAGGTTCTTATGCAATAATTATCTGTTTAATTAATTCTTTATAATATATATTACAATTGATTCTCTTTTATCGTTGGTGCCTTTGGTGGTAGGTTTAAAAATATCATTTTTCTTTTTAATTTTATTCGTTTTTGTTTTTTTTTTTTCAAATAAATCATGATTGACTCGTCTTTATTGTGACGACTTAATAGTATTTTATCAGTAAAATATCCTTTGGGAATAATGATCAAACAAAATATGCAAGCTGCCTTAATTTATCACCACTTAGGAAAATATATTGCTTTTGTATGTAATAGATATATAGTGTATGAAAACCCGAATGAAAAACAAACCGATGTGAGTAGAGATTTGAACCCTCGAACTCTGGGCAACTGTACCCCAATTTTCCCCGGGTAATACAAAGATATTTTATATATAAATACATAAATATCATTATTCAAACCCTTTAGAGCCTTCTTGAATTATTTATTATATTTCTTGGGACAGACGTAACCGCAACCAACGCCATTCATTACACTTCTGTTATCTCTTCATTTTCAATTATATTTTGCATTAACATTGCCACTTTGTAAGCAAACAGTCCTTAAATCTTTCATCATTTATTTAAAGACGTAATATTCTAAAGCGGTCAGTTATTTGAACCTTAAAATAACAATAATACGGTTAAAGTCTTTAATATAAACCATACAACAATGTACGATATGTTAAGTATTAATATCTTGCTACTTTTATGAAGGTATATGTAGGTTTCTCACGTTTCGTACGTTTTTTTAGAGATTACTAAAAAGCTAATGAAGTAAAATACTAGAAAAAATGTTCTAAATTATGAGTGCAATTTAAAAAACATTAACATTGTAGAGTACAAAGAGTTGGTAAGGAGATGGATTATATATAAAATATATATTACAAAATTACATAATTAGCATCAAAAAGAAGATTTGAAAACTGTCTATAGAGTTTCAATAAACAATGAAATTTAATAAATATATTGTTTTTACCTACGAACCAAGTATTAATCAAATTAACAAAGTTACAGGTCTGCGGTAAATACGTATAATAATAAATTAACAAAAAAACATAAAACATTAGCAATTTTTATTGATTGATTTTGAATTAGCAATTTTTATTGATTGATTTTGAATGATTTAGGAACTAATTAAAATTATATATTTTAATTAGTATTGTTGTTTTACAAACCAGGTTCGCAGCAAATAATAATTAACAAATGTAAACCTGGTTTAGTAATAACAGTAACAAAACTAACTATCAATATGTTTTATTATATGTTTTTAACTTAACGTTTTTTAATTAAAAGCATTCTTATTTCAGGCTGTTATGCTACATATGCATTATAAAACAGCGCAAATTTTAAGTTTCATTGTACATAAAACCAATACTTTTTTTAAGCCCCGACTAAAAAGAGGGGTGTTATAAGTTTGACCTGTCGATCTGTGTATCTGTGTATCTGTGTATTTGTGTATCTGTGTATCTGTGTATATGTGTATCTGTGTATCTGTCTGTGGCAAATTTCCGGCCAAACGCGTGGACGGATTTGAATGCGGTTTCTTTTAATCGAAAGCTATGCTCTATCGAAATGGTTTTTATCCATGTTTGATCGAAATAGTAATAGTCGTCTCCAAGATATTGACCTTTTATTAGCTGTTCCTAGCGGTGTCGTCAAAAGGATGAAGGCCAAAAGGTTTTAACACTTACGTACTGAGGTAAAGTACGTTATTAGGGATAGCTGTTGCCCGTGACTGCGTCCACGGAGACTGTAAAAATATATTTATATGGCTTATGATCGTAGTCATAAAGAATCACGGGCAACAGCTAGTGATAATAAAAATCCCTTCATCATAGTGTTATTTGTGATTGTAAATCATTTTAATTCTAAATGTTTATATTTATTAATATTCGTATATATGAAACCTACCTACCTACCCATATGAAAAAGTCTGGAATCATGTTACTTAATACATTTATAATTTATTACATTGTCGGAACTTTCACGTGGATCCTTATTTTATTAAATATAATACATATATATCTCAAAAAATATAACCTATGTACATAATAATATAGGATTCTAATGCTAAAAGATTTTTTTAAAAATCGGTCCCGTAGTTTCGGAGCCTATTCAATTCAAAGAAACAAACAAATCTTTCCTACTTAAACAATTGAAATTTTTTTTAGGTTCATTTTGTACAATTCAGAAATTAGTAACATAAGTTTAAAAAGCAGAAAAAAAAAATTAAAAATTAAAAAAAAAAACCCCCGATACAAAAACACCTCTAAAAAGAGTAAAAATAATATTTTTATGTACTTATTGAACTCGTTGCGTCGGGGGACCGTTTAATAAAGGAGGAAATTAAAATGCAAGTAAGTTAACAAGGCAAATAAAGAAATTACGATATCGAATCGTATAGTCTAAGTCCTCAATGATTAACTTCGTAATATATACACTATCAACGTACGTACAACGGTCCCCCGACCAACGATTTGAATGCGGTTTCTTTTAATCGAAAGCTATGCTCTATCGAAATGGTTTTTATCCATGTTTGATTGAAATAGTAATAGTCGTCTCCAAGATATTGACGTTTTATTCGTGCGGGGGAGAGGTTCTTATGCAATAATTATCTGTTTAATTAATTCTTTATAATATATATTACAATTGATTCTCTTTTATCGTTGGTGCCTTTGGTGGTAGGTTTAAAAATATCATTTTTCTTTTTAATTTTATTCGTTTTTGTTTTTTTTTTTTCAAATAAATCATGATTGACTCGTCTTTATTGTGACGACTTAATAGTATTTTATCAGTAAAATATCCTTTGGGAATAATGATCAAACAAAATATGCAAGCTGCCTTAATTTATCACCACTTAGGAAAATATATTGCTTTTGTATGTAATAGATATATAGTGTATGAAAACCCGAATGAAAAACAAACCGATGTGAGTAGAGATTTGAACCCTCGAACTCTGGGCAACTGTACCCCAATTTTCCCCGGGTAATACAAAGATATTTTATATATAAATACATAAATATCATTATTCAAACCCTTTAGAGCCTTCTTGAATTATTTATTATATTTCTTGGGACAGACGTAACCGCAACCAACGCCATTCATTACACTTCTGTTATCTCTTCATTTTCAATTATATTTTGCATTAACATTGCCACTTTGTAAGCAAACAGTCCTTAAATCTTTCATCATTTATTTAAAGACGTAATATTCTAAAGCGGTCAGTTATTTGAACCTTAAAATAACAATAATACGGTTAAAGTCTTTAATATAAACCATACAACAATGTACGATATGTTAAGTATTAATATCTTGCTACTTTTATGAAGGTATATGTAGGTTTCTCACGTTTCGTACGTTTTTTTAGAGATTACTAAAAAGCTAATGAAGTAAAATACTAGAAAAAATGTTCTAAATTATGAGTGCAATTTAAAAAACATTAACATTGTAGAGTACAAAGAGTTGGTAAGGAGATGGATTATATATAAAATATATATTACAAAATTACATAATTAGCATCAAAAAGAAGATTTGAAAACTGTCTATAGAGTTTCAATAAACAATGAAATTTAATAAATATATTGTTTTTACCTACGAACCAAGTATTAATCAAATTAACAAAGTTACAGGTCTGCGGTAAATACGTATAATAATAAATTAACAAAAAAACATAAAACATTAGCAATTTTTATTGATTGATTTTGAATTAGCAATTTTTATTGATTGATTTTGAATGATTTAGGAACTAATTAAAATTATATATTTTAATTAGTATTGTTGTTTTACAAACCAGGTTCGCAGCAAATAATAATTAACAAATGTAAACCTGGTTTAGTAATAACAGTAACAAAACTAACTATCAATATGTTTTATTATATGTTTTTAACTTAACGTTTTTTAATTAAAAGCATTCTTATTTCAGGCTGTTATGCTACATATGCATTATAAAACAGCGCAAATTTTAAGTTTCATTGTACATAAAACCAATACTTTTTTTAAGCCCCGACTAAAAAGAGGGGTGTTATAAGTTTGACCTGTCGATCTGTGTATCTGTGTATCTGTGTATTTGTGTATCTGTGTATCTGTGTATATGTGTATCTGTGTATCTGTCTGTGGCAAATTTCCGGCCAAACGCGTGGACGGATTTGAATGCGGTTTCTTTTAATCGAAAGCTATGCTCTATCGAAATGGTTTTTATCCATGTTTGATCGAAATAGTAATAGTCGTCTCCAAGATATTGACCTTTTATTAGCTGTTCCTAGCGGTGTCGTCAAAAGGATGAAGGCCAAAAGGTTTTAACACTTACGTACTGAGGTAAAGTACGTTATTAGGGATAGCTGTTGCCCGTGACTGCGTCCACGGAGACTGTAAAAATATATTTATATGGCTTATGATCGTAGTCATAAAGAATCACGGGCAACAGCTAGTGATAATAAAAATCCCTTCATCATAGTGTTATTTGTGATTGTAAATCATTTTAATTCTAAATGTTTATATTTATTAATATTCGTATATATGAAACCTACCTACCTACCCATATGAAAAAGTCTGGAATCATGTTACTTAATACATTTATAATTTATTACATTGTCGGAACTTTCACGTGGATCCTTATTTTATTAAATATAATACATATATATCTCAAAAAATATAACCTATGTACATAATAATATAGGATTCTAATGCTAAAAGATTTTTTTAAAAATCGGTCCCGTAGTTTCGGAGCCTATTCAATTCAAAGAAACAAACAAATCTTTCCTACTTAAACAATTGAAATTTTTTTTAGGTTCATTTTGTACAATTCAGAAATTAGTAACATAAGTTTAAAAAGCAGAAAAAAAAAATTAAAAATTAAAAAAAAAAACCCCCGATACAAAAACACCTCTAAAAAGAGTAAAAATAATATTTTTATGTACTTATTGAACTCGTTGCGTCGGGGGACCGTTTAATAAAGGAGGAAATTAAAATGCAAGTAAGTTAACAAGGCAAATAAAGAAATTACGATATCGAATCGTATAGTCTAAGTCCTCAATGATTAACTTCGTAATATATACACTATCAACGTACGTACAACGGTCCCCCGACCAACGAGTTCAATAAGTACATAAAAATATTATTTTTACTCTTTTTAGAGGTCTTTTTGTATCGGGGGTTTTTTAAATTTTTAATTTATTTTTTTTCAATTTTGTAGTTGTAATAACTTATCTAGTCTTATAAAAATGTTCCCTGGGCCAGCCGGTATCCATTAATGATTTTAAAATAAAAAAAAAGACAATGATAATTTTATCAAGGTGGCATACCGGTTAACAGGTTAGAAAAATAAGTTATATCAAAGAAATCAAAACAGAAAAAAGTCAAAATTTTATTAGAATAAAAATAATGTATAGGTTGAAATATTTCAACATCAGTATACAGAAAACAATACTAATACTTTGAAAAGATTAGGTACTTATCGATGAATAATTTATTTTAATTTAACTATTTTTTTTATTTTGGCATGTACATTTTATATGAGTTATAGTTATAATTATTTTTTAGTTTTAGTTGTTTTTTATTTTATTTTTGTAGATTATAAGCAACTCAAAAATCTTGGAATATGTTATATTTCTCTAGGGTTTTAACTTTAATACTGTATTTTCGGACGCGATACATTCGTTGCGTTTGTTTTTATCTCATATATTAAATCTTATAACAATTTTGTCTTATATTTATTTTGAATGTTTAGATAATATAATATATATATATATATATATATACTAGACATATATATACGTGTATATATATAAATTAGACATACTACTACACGCAAAAACTGATTGTGTTTGAAGAAACTGTGAAGATTTATAGTTTTTACATACAATGTTACGTATGTAAAAACCAAACAAAACAAAGGGTACGTTTTATCCAAATCGAAATCTACGCGTACGAAGTTGCAGGCACAACTAGTATTTAAAAAAAAAACAGCAACTTGAATTAAATAGTTTTTAGCTCACTTATTTCGCATTAATTGATTTAAACTTTAAGCTCTACGTTTCAAAAGTCTTGGAACGATTTTGTCCACAGAAGAGAAGTATGAAATTGTCTCCTAAAAACTTAAGAATATATATAGAACTTGTTAAGTTATGTCAGTGGTGTGGTAAAATGATACTCGTGTTACATATTACGTCCAATTTCTTACTATACTGGTTACTGAGATCCTCGGTATAACCTTAGTGTGACGTTTAAATTATAAAACAAATTAAGATGACACCTACTACAAATTGCACATTGGATGAGGTAGTCAAGTTAGACATGGGTTTAATTATACGATGCTCTCGGTAGTTAACACCGTCTAGTCGGTTTATTTCTAATTCACATAAGCTTATATAATATTATAATACTTTCTCTACTAAACGTTACTTATGTCCTAAACCACAAAACCTATTGACTGTTCTTTCATATTCACTTTTTTTTCAAATATTCACTTTTTTTTCATTCAAGTTTTTTCGCACAAACAATTCGCAAGTTAAAAATGTAACTACGTTTCAGAATCGTAAACAAAAAAAATTGTGAAAGAAATGTATTGTTTTATCTTAAGATAACATTACTATGTAATGAAAGATCATAAGTTAGATAGATAGATAGTTAGTAATGATAGCATTAACGTATGTTTAATGTTATCATTACATGGTATGAAGCAAAGTCACTTTTCGCGTCTGTCCCTATGTCTGTATATATGTATGCTTTCATCTTTAAAACTACACTACAGATTTTGATGCAGTTTTTATATTAGATAGAGTGATTCAAGAGGAAGGTTTAAATGTAAAATAACATGCTTAATATATTAGAGAACCACTGATAACCAGATTTCTAATGTGAAGTCTTAAACAAACACATTGTTTTGCGCTGACAATGCAAACGCTGGCTGAACTCTACGAGATAGATCAAAATAATGTACTAAGTATTGTATACCTTAAAAAGTTCTACAAGAAGGTCCGGGATGGTATATGTTTATCTCTTAGGCTTATAACCCACAATAGACAATTTTTATCCTTTACTTATTACGAGAAATAAGGGCTCATTTACGAATAAATTACAGTATCTAATATTTTATCCTTATTAAACACTTTAAATAGATATTTGACAGTAAGCGATGTCTGCCGGTGTCATAATTTTTATTTATCACTTAAAACAAGTCATATAGAAGCCAATACAAAAAATAGGGAAAAGGGAATTGTTTTCCCACGAATTTAAGGCGAGCGAAGTCGCGGGCAAATTCTAGTATACCTATAAAATTTGCATTTCTATATGTTACACACTTTTGATGTTTACATTCCCGAAAGGTAAATCGAAATATAGGATCTTCTTTTAAATACCTAATTATCTATTATTTCGTTTTATCACATTTAAGACTCAGTTAAGACAACATTTAAGAGATTTTTTCCACGTCTGTGTCTACTGTTAATACACCGGCAATAAATAGGTTATGTAGGTTGTACAATTATATTAGGTAGCTCAACAAGGGTGCTTGCAAACTCAACTGGTGTTACAAGGGGATTTTAATTACCTTTATCAGAAATTGTTAGTTAAGTAGAAAACATCCGGAGAGAGAGACGAGAAGGCTGACCTTCTCGTTAGTTCACACTGAGCTGGTTCAAGGAGTTACTATGGTACCGGATTCTGAATATTACACACTTCATCGCATGTATTTTCGGCTGACAACTAATCTAGACAGGTACTAGTGACGTAACGGAGATTCAAAGTGATTTACAGAAAAATATATTGGCTATTGAGCAATATTTCTCCAGATTGATTCTCGTCGCTCTTTAAATGCTTCTCAGCAGACTTAGTGGGATGATAATTTAGTGGGGTAGAAGCTACCAAAAAAGTGAATCACATTTTGGGGTGAAAAATATGTAAAATAATCGGCACAAAAGTATAAAGATAAGATTCTTGAGAAAGAGTTTTGAGAGTATTCACTAATAAACAATATTTTTGGTGTAATACCAAGACATGACGTAAAACGCTGCTCAGATCGACCATCGATTGTTATAGTTGATAGTAGAAAGGAACAATGTCTGGTAAACAAAGTGGGTTCGGTAACACAACCCAAGGAAGTATTTTCAAAGAGGTTTAACTGGAACCATGCATACGACCTAAACCATATAGAAGAATAATTTAGTTGTGTATGGACTAATAATGAGTGTATTTTCCGGCATTGGCATAACCAAATTTGAAAAAGTAAGTCAAACAATGACCATGGGCACAGAAACAATCTTTTTAATATTAAACTGCGAAGTGTAAATAACTTTTTAACATTCATTAATTTAAAGAACAATTAATGTAACATTAAATAAATTAATGTAACAACAAAACATTAATGTAAATAGATGTTAGTTGCGAACTAACTTACTTTATTATGCCGAAGCTTATTTGTACCCTAATAAAATTAAAGAAACCTTATTTATCATTCGCTTATAACATAATACAAATACAGAATATTAGTAAATTTAACTCATTATAAATTTTTAAATCCAAATGGGGAAAGTTATTAGTTTGTAAACAGAAAACTTGAATACTTAAAATAATAATGTTATTCAACATACAAACGTTCTCTGGTCTCGTATTATGAATTACTTGAAACTTAAAAATGTATCATACTTTCATAATAAAATTGGGAAAATGTTGCGAAAAAGAAATGGTTAATTTCTGACGATGATTATTTCCCTGTTATGGTATCTGAAACATAGAGAAATTAACCTACTTAGAATTTATCAATCATATTTCAATTCCACGAACGTCTGCTTTTAAGCATCGCTTAAATTGTGAGTTAAGTGGTTGGTGATTTCAATCGTTTAGTAGAATATCCTGAACATATTTGTCATCGTTTAATCTATAGATTTTGCTAAGTCCTTTCCTCCGGTGATTGGTTGATTTCCTTGAATTATTTTTTCTGTTAAAATATTTTTAATAATATTCCAAACTTTTAATTTATAAAAACATGAAAAAAACATAAGTAATGCTGTTTATAGTTTTATCGAGGTTTCAAGGCGGTCTTATGGAGATTTCTCGATGTTTTCGAGATAAGATAATACCTAATATTGTTAATTTTGATATGAGTGTTACAGCGAACAGTGGCACATAGTACCGTATAATTACATTCATAACTAGTTTAAATGTCTTAGTCATTAGCTATATAAATTCAAAAAGGTGTCATTTAATGTGTTATATTATGGGTTATTCTATCTTGGCGCTAAAATTATGTTTTTGAGATTAAAGTTAATATTTATGTGAGAATACACACAGAGCTACATTTAAATATGTATGTGTATATAAAGAAATGTAGCTGTACAATATAGTACATATATATTATTAAAATATTGTTGTTAGCTTTTCTTATAAACTAATATTTCTGAACTTAATACGCTCTCATGGATTATTTAAAAAAAATATATATATTGTGACAAGAATAAGTAAAATTTGTCCTTTAATCCTTTCTTTTTCTAGCGTTGGAAAAATGCGTTCCTCATCATCCCAGCGGCCAGGCATGTGATGGCCGAGGGGGTATGTGGGACTACCCAGCAGCATAGAGGACGCTGCCATTTTTAAGGCTACCCACTTAAAAACCAACGGTTGACCTCATCGCCTTAGTGGGACGCCACGGGATCGCTTTCGCACTCACCGCCTCCTTCGCGGCAATGACATGCTCACAGAAGGAGGGCAGCTTTTCTTATAAACTAATATTTCTGAACTTAATACGCTCTCATGGATTATATAAAAAAATATATATTGTGACAAGAATAAGTAAAAGTTGCAATTTAATCTTAGTACTTCACTTTGTAACGAATGTCTAGAAGAAACACTTGTAGCTTTTGTAAAAAGAAATAAAAGCAACAGAATGAATCTCACCCGAGCGTGTAATTACGACTTAGAAAAGTAAAATCGTAGAGAAACGTTGTATCCTGGAAACATCACTGTCTTGAATTAACTTCTATTGAATGTACTCTTATTTTACTTTTAACTTATATTTATCGATTATATGGTTAAATCTTACTTAATTAAAGATAATATATTATAAATAAGCTCTACCCTATAGTAATCATTAAGCTATGACAGAATGTTTTAAACCATTATTAATGGTAATAATAAAAGAAAAAGATACAAATTAAGTAGGATTTTTATATTTAAAGACGAAAATTAATTAAACAACTTTTAATTACGCAGCCAGTAAAAAAAAGATAAAATTAATTTTAAGAAAAAAAATTATCAATTAAGAAACAAATATAGTATAAAAATACTTGACAAAAAGTTTTTTGTATTTTTATGAAAACCTTGAATTTAGTTTATTAAATTTGATGTGATGTTATTTTAACGTCAAAAATACAAACATATTTGAAATATTTAAGTATCCTTTACGTTATTTCTCAAAGTTGTTCATTTTGTAATACGAGTCAAGAACTGAACGACTCCCAAGTGCATTAAAACGCAAAACATCTTCCTTTTCCTACAGCCGCTTTGACAAATACAAGTGACCCGTATATTAGATACTAGCTTGTGCCCTCGGCTTCGCACGCCTTTGATTCGTAGTAAAACAATTCCCACTTCCCTTTTTTGTATTGATTTCTATATGACTTATATTAAGTGAAACAATCAAAATTACGACATCGGCAGACATCACTCACTATCAAAAGTATATTTAAAGTTTTTAATAAGGATACAATATTAGGTACTGTAATTATTTTTATACCTCTCTTGTTTTTACTTAAACGTCCATTTAAATACTTCTTAAACAGAGTACTTACTAACTACTCATACTACTTAATATAAATATATCACACTTACAGATTTTCATTGAACATAATCAAAATATTACCATGTAAACTTGAGGAATTCTGAGCTACAAAAACGACGTTATTTTCACCATCAACTTGCAGGTCTAGTTTTATAAAAAAAAAAAAAAATAAATGATAAACATTTAAAAAGCTATATGCATTAACAAAATTTTAAATACTGAACATTCACAAAAGCCATTTTTGAGACGGTTTGCACGGTTCCATACCTATAGATATACCGATACCGATAGACCGTAACGCCGCAAACGCGAAGACCCTATATTTTAAATCTGTAATATCTCCGAAAATATTTATTTAAATTACATGCTGTTATATTATTCCATATTAAATGTAAAATCTATTTAAGTTACTTAATTATATAAGGATTAAAGCTGTATTTCTTAAAATCGCTTCGTAAATAACCTATTATTTTTCGTAAAAAGTAAAAGATAAAAATTTACTATGTGGGATATCCCTAAGAGATAAATATATACCATCGCGGATTTTCTTGTAGACCTTTTTAAGGTACACAATACTTAGTATATTATTTTGATCTATCTCGTAGAGTTCAGCCAGCGTTTGCATTGTAAGCGAAAAATAATGCGTTTGTTTACGTCTTCGCATTAGAAATCTTAAAATTATCAGTGATTTTTTGATATATTAAGCATGTTATTATATATATATAAACCTTCCTCTTGCATCACTCTATCTATTAAAAAACAACTGCATCAAAATCCGTTGCGTAGTTTTAAAGATCTAAGCATACATACAGACATAGGGACAGACGCGAAAAGCGACTTTGCTTTATAGTATGTAACTTGCTGTGCGTGCGACTTCGTTCGCGTAGATTTTGATTTTGATAAAAAGTACCCTTTGTACTTACTAATGTTTGTAAAAACTATAAACCTTCGAACTGGTTATATGCTGTATGAATTTTTGAAAATATTTTTTTTTCGTATTGTGTGCACAACTAAAAGACAAACAGATAAACAGACAAAGATTTAAAAAATGCTGAAAATGGATTGTGTTAGTTAGTTATAACTTCACATCCTTTTTTATTTTTTTATATATTTTCAATGTACAAAGACTACTCTTCTACAGACTTATTACACGTATAGAATAAGATTTTCAAGGTACCTATTACGTCATTGACATAAATTGTCATACCTTTTTTATTTCTTAACCAATTTAGATGAAATAAACACTAAGACTGATAACTGCACTTAAATTGGTGAAGCCGTTTCTGAGATTAGCGTGCACAAACCGACATACAGACAAACAGACAAACTGTAAAACCACTGTTTCGAGTTTTCTTGTTCTTATAAAGCCTCCGAAATTTTTTTAAATTCCATCTACAGGAATGGATCAGTGACAATTTTAGTATATGTATAGATTATATTTTGAATGATTTTAGTTGTCATATTCTTAACCTGGATGTAAATAATACAGAACATTTTTGATAAGTATCTCTCTTCAAAATTCCAACCTTCAAATTATCTTGGTTATAAAGATTTAAATAACTCAAGTCATCCTTGAATTCTTGCAGTACTTAAAGCCGGTTTTAACATAAATTTTAATTATGAGGGATACTTTCCCTCCTAATTAAAATTTCCATGCTAATGTGAGTGAATATGATGAAATCCGAGAAGTTTAGTAATTAACGACTTTTCTTGCGGTTGTGTTCGCTCTGAGTGAGAAGTATAAGAAATAATTCAAAGGGCTATAGAAGATAAATAAAAAATATTTTATGTGATAGATAAAAATATTAATTTTATTTATTTATTATTTTAATTAATCTCTTGTTAGAATATGACCATGATATAAGTAATTGCTGGACATGCCCTATGTAATACCTGGTAAGATGTTTTGCAAGATGCCACTGGGCTAGCCACTTTGAAAGGTAAAACCTTGACTAATAAATAAAATAAATTATATTTAATGCATACACCTTTTTTTTACGGTTTTTGCTATACTATTATAAACATTCCTGTAAAGATTTTATGAATAGTTTCTTATAAATAGTGTGTAATACCAATCCGGGTGCGTCATCAATCATTAAATTTCATATTGAAATTTTTCATACGGTATCTCATTATAAAGTATCACTTACAATATAAATGAATGCGGTACAGAAGTTTTAACTTATTCAGTTGATTTTAAAGAAGTTAAATGTGCTGTACTATAAACTTGATTCATTTAAATTGACCCTAACATGAGCTGAAATTTTCTTTAAATTGCTTTGGAAATTATAACAGAGTCTTGTGAGTTTAAAATGCATGAGATTATTATTCCACTTTTATGATAACAGTTGTGCGTCTTTAGAATTTTAAAATATGTCCTTACATTACTTTTCAGTAAGGTACTGAATGTAATAACATTACATACGTAGTCCAATCTCAGTACCTATTATTATTAAGAAATTATAAAAGATCACATTTTAAACGCGATTTCTTAATAAACGAACTTTCCTCTTCCACGGACATCTTCAAATATAAAAAGATGCTATTGGGTTTTCCCCTTCTAGGAAAAAAGAAGAATAAAACAAATAAAACAGGATGAGGATGGATGGTGATCTCGACATCAGGTTTCTTAACGCATAGGAAACTTAACCATAATAGATACTTCACGACAATCTTCTGTGAAAAGGTTATACTAACTCGTTTGAGACAACTCGAAACTACAGTAAAGTGACTACAACTAGGCCCATCCGGCAACCTAATTCATTAAAGGAAGAACTTTAAAACACGCTTTTTCTTGAAGAACAACCATATTTAAAAGGGCAAATTTTACTTATATGTAGAGGTTCTTATACCAAAAAGAATTTCGGGAATCATTATTATACATACCGTAGTAATCAGTACTTAAAATGGGTATAAAAATACCAATTTTAGTAAAATGTTTCTTTTTTTTAATATAAACAATAAAGCTGTTTGAAACAATTTAATATTTTTTTTTTATATCTGTCGGACTTTCCGATAAATCCTAGATTATAATATACATTACTGAGTACTATTAACGTTATACTTTGAGTTCGACATTGGTTTAGTTGTCAGGTTCTGTGTAATCTTTATTATTATCTTTCTCATTTTATTCTGTAACTCGCATTTGACATAACCCAGGCAAAGATATTTGCAAGGAAATCTTTGCCTGAGTTGAATGAGAGTGTTGAAGTTTCATAATTTCAACGTCTTAAGTTCAATATTTTTAGTGAAATAACGATTCATACTATTGTTTATACTAAAACATTTTTAATTCTTTAGGAGTTTTAAGGTATTCAAATAACAATTTTTATATAAAATTTATTTATTTATTTCATCAACATATAATTATAACATCATAACAGTTTACACTCATGCGATGCTACAAGTAACATTATTTTTAATATTTCTTAAGAGGAATTTTTAATTATCCTTTGACCAACTTCCCTAATTTTTATAAATTACAATAATAAATACGGACCAAGACGTCAGGTTACTAACAATCAATACAAATTGTCGTGATGCTACACTGATTCAAACAGGTTTCCCATATCGTGCAGGTACATTGTGTATAAGGTTAAATTTTTGATAAATTAGAAATGAGAAGTCGCCATTTTGTGTCAAACTTAGAACATAATTGACATTTAATAATTAGTGTTATGTCACAATAATGAAACGTTTTCAAAGTTTTAGTTCAATTGGTTCAATTTAAATTAGCAAATCTATATACTCGTATGCTAAGTCAGGTTAACGTTTGAAAATGTATAAAAATACTTTTCAAAAGATATTTTTAAGAATTGGTGTAAAAATAGTAAATACGTTTTATAATAGATATATGTATTTCATTATCCATTGTTTCTTAAGTCTTATGACAGATCTTAGATCTTTATGACGTATTCTCCTAAAAAAATTCAGGGTAAAGAAATTGATAAACTAGTTAAAGGCAACAGAATTATTCTTCTTTATATAAAGATGTAAAAAATAAATACTAATTAAATAATGAATGAAACTTTTGTTACTTAATTACAAGAACAATGTTCTTCTGAGGCAAAATTACCATTACTCTTGGGATGATAATAAATAGTTTATCTGAGTTCCCAGATCACAAATGTAGCGTTAAAAAAACAATATCCAATTATGGAACGGTAAATGATAAAGAAAGAGGGAAGAAAAAAGAATAAAAAAAAACTCTCTTCATTTATTGCACAAGAAAGTAAATAAAATTGTTAAAGCTTACATTATACATACCATTGCTAATGCAAAATTTGCTGACGAGATAACAAGAAACATCAAGAGGATTATTATTACATTTATGTACAATTCTCATCTATATTCTATTCAATTTTAAGCAGGTATTATCTTACATATTTTATGAGTAAAGGTAATATTGTCTTGATTCTAAAGATTGTTGGAATTAAAATGAATATGATACCATAAATTATATTGTAACTATATAATCTTATAAATAAATGTTACTGTTTTTTCAATAGACTCGCATGGATTATACATAAAAAAATGTAATAAATATCAGTGAAAGTTGCCAAGTTGTACTTCATTATTATTTATTGAGCTGGGAATATTTTTTTTGAGGCAACATCACAGGAAAACCACTTGACCAATTTTAACCAAAATTAGCACGCATATCAAGGACGTGACTGGGCTTGTTTTTCAAAAAAACAGAATAAAAAAATATTGTTTCATTTTAAAGATATGGTCAAAAAACTTAATCTCTCATAGACTTAAACTAACAGATCTTCTAGATCTCAACAGATGTCGCTGTGCATGTCCATCTTATTTCTGAATCGCGGTATCACATATAAAAATATGGTTATGATAGTAAATTGGTTTGTTTAAAAATCACTTTTACATATTCAGCCCAGTTCTGCCCTGGAATCAAAGTAAAAGTCATCTGACGCCATTTTGTTCATGTTCATTTGGTCGTTTTAATATCGATGTTTACAGTTTATAATACATGACTGTTTCGAATTAATTGAGCTAAGCGTAAGCTGGAGAATCAATTTTTAGAGTAATATCACAGTAAAACCACTTGACCAATTTTAACCAAAATTGGTACGCATGTCAAGAACGTCATTGGTTTTCTACTTCAAAAAACATAGTAAAAAATATTATTTCGTTTTAAAGATATGGTCAAAAAAACTGAATCTCCCATAGACTTAAGCTTAACTAAACCCGCGTGCGCTCGCCACTCGTTACTCTTAACCTAGACTTCATTGGAAGTCCTTGGGCACGGTATAGACCGACTTTAGTAGCATATAAAAGGGGGAGATATTTAGTAGCATATGAGCGGCCGCTCAGCTCAACTCCCGTGTTGTGGTCGATCCTAGTTATTAGAAAAATACTTGTAGCTTTTATTAGAAGAAACTAAAATAAAAGCAAAAAATGAATCTTACTGGAGCGTGTAATTACGAGGCAGAGAAGTTAAACCGTAGAGAAACTTTGTTCTTTCCCTGGAGACATAACTGTCTTAGAAAATGTATTTTAAGCCATAAATTCAATTCAATAAAAAAATAAATTAAAATTAAAAAAAAAACCCCGATACAGAAAAACCTCTAAAAAGAGTAAAAATAATATTATAATGTACTTATTGAAGTCGTTGCGTCGGGGGACCGATGTTAATTACATTACTATAAATTGTTATTTCTACTAACATTTTATATAATTAGGTTTCATACAACAAATACAATTTATATAAAACTTTGTCTGTTTATAAAATAAATTTACATTTACTATTTATTCCAAAATAAATTAAGGTTACTTATGACAATTAATTTTATCAATAATATTTGATATAATAATACTATTATATATATATTTCTACTTATACTTCACATATTTAGTTATTTTTAAAGAGAGACAATGAGTTTGTGTGATTAGACGTTTCCAATCAACGTTAAATATGTTATAAGAAAACTTATATATGCTATAGTTAAGTGATTTTTGGTTAAATTACGTATAAAGCCTCATATAGCCTTAAAAAAAAAAAATATCTTGTCAACATTTTCCAGTACTTGGAACTTTTATATTAAATATATCTGTAATTTAAATATCTAAAAGGGATTTAAGAATTATAAATCAGGAACCCACGATATAATATTTACAACTAGCTGTCCCTGCGACTTCGTACGCATAAATTTTGATTTCGATGAAACGTACCCGTTCAAAGTTTCATCAAACTTCAGCAAGTAGTTTTTGCGTGTAGTAGTTTTTGGAGCGTTTCTAGTTTATTTTAATTTTTTTTTTTAAATTTTTAATTAACAGCTATTTTGTTTTTACAGAGTAGGTAGTTCAATTTCGTATTTTTTATAGGAAAGGGTAGGGTAAGGTTTCTATGTATAAAAATTATTTACATTAGTCATATATTTTTTTCGTGTTGAGTGTGTTAGATTTCATAAGATTCTACAATTAAAGAACACTAAAATAATATAGTATTAGATATTTAATCAAGCTACTTCACACTTAAAATGATAAAATATATCAATGCATTAAATTGATAAGTTTTAAAGAAAAGAAAGAACTAAATATATAAATTATTTTTTATGACAATATTATAGACAGTATAAGTATAAAATACTTGTCCAGCTGAGCAATAGAGATTACCTTTAATAGAGGCTTACAGCCATATTTATAACATAATATCATCGACAGAAGCGCCAACAGCTGCTTCTGGAAATGGGGCATATTCACAACAAAACGATAGTAAATTTCTGAATATTTGTACAAATGTTATTTCACACATTTATAGCTTACAGAATAAGATATATAAATATAATAATTTAATATCTTAAGGATAGCTTCTGATAGTTTGTCAAATCAATAACTCTTACTACTTTAATAATATACATATAATAACAATGATATACAATTTTAAATAATTCTAAATTCGTAAATCTAATTGCAACAACAATATTTCGCATATTAATTGTCAAAGGAATTATGTAGTTACATGAATAATAATATCTTTATAGTAGGTACTTACATCCAAAATTGCTGTATAATAATAAACTTATAAGTAGGATTACAATATAATAATATATCAAGTGAACAGTTCAAACAGATAAACAGACAAAAATTTCAAAAATGTTAGTAATGGATTCTGTTAGTTAGTCCCTTCATATCCTGGCTATATATATTTTTTAATATTTACAATGTACAAAGACTACTCCTCTACAGATTTATTACATGTAAAGATATAGAAGAAGAAAATTTTCATGGTACCTATTACGTGATTGACATAAATTGACATAACTTTTTTATTTATTAACCGATTTAAATGAAATAAAAACTAAGTGTTAAATGAAGACTGTGGAAATATATTTCCAAAAACTGCATCCATACATTGTTAAAGCCGTTTCTGAGATAAGCGTGCATAAACATTTTTTTTTTTTTTTATGTAAGAGGAGGGCAAACGAGCTGGCGGGTCACAGATGACTTGTGATCACCGTTGCCCATGAACTCTTGCAACATCCGAGGATTTACAAGAGTGTTGCCGGCCATGTAGGTAGGAGTAAACGTCTTTTTTGAAGGTATCCATGTCGTACCGATCTGGAAATACCACCGAAGGGAGTTCGTTCCACAAGCGAGTGGAACGTGGGAAAAATGTCCTTGAAAACCGCACAGTAGAGGATCGCCACGCATCCAGGTGGTAAGGATGATAACATGCAAATATACAGGCAAACAGACAAAATAAAAAAACATTGTTTTGGGTTCTCTTGCTCTTATAAAGGCCCCCCATCATGATTGTTTTTTAAATATTGTCCATGTACAGTTTTCGATCAGTGAGAGTTTTATTATATGTATAGATATTAATTGACTAATAATTACAAGATAAACATGAGAAAGGGGTACAAAATAAGTAGTACATATTATTTTATGTCAATTTTAGTTGAGGTATTTAGCCTATATGTCAATAAATGTATGTTGTAAATGGCACAGTTGTAAAAAATCGAATTCATATCAAAAAGGAAAAATCTATTCACCGTACAAGAAACTACTATTTAAAGTAAATATATTTATTATAACAATATATATTTATATTTAAATTTATAAACGTGACCGCAATTGTTTGAGTAATGTTTAGGTAACCATTACGTTATTTCCCAAGGGCCTCACGTGGTTCACTTTGAAGTGAGAGTCAGGAAATAAACTACTTCAAGTATATATGGTACACATGTCATAATGTTGAGACCTGTTTATGAGGAAATATTAAAAAAATGTGATTATCCTACCTAACTCTGCGAAATGAATAAAACAGAACAATTTCGCTATGAACTCTGTCATCATTAATATCATTTTTTTAAGTTATCGTTGTTATAAAGGTTCAAGTAAGTCTCTCAAGTCCCTTATAAGTGCGGTATTAATTTTAATGCAAATATGAGTGAAAATGAAAAGATCAAAGAAGTTTAATATTTAGACTAGTCATGGGGTTATGTCCGACCAGAGTAAGAAGTGTAAATCATTCAAGGGGTTCTTAAGACTTAAATTATTAATAGTAAAATGCACTAAAGCAGCCGTTATTAATGTATATTTATTTGATATTTTGAACATTATTTTATTTTCTTAAAATTGTGTATAATTATTTATTTTATTGAAAATCTACTTCAAACAATAATTAAAAAAGTATTAAAGGGCTACGAAAGTCTACTAGTCGTGTGGTGACTTCGTATGGTGAATTCCCTTTATACTAATACAATAATAAAAGAAGACAAGTAAAAATATTTGTATGTATATATTGTTTATGTACAAAGCTATTTCTTATGTAGTAATAATGGTAACCAAAAAATATTAAATTTGTTCTTATATATTTAATAATTGAAATAGTTAGAAATGTGTTAGAATGTTGTGCTTGTTTTAATATAATTATGAATTATACTAAAAAATATATAACAGATTACAGATTCTGTCATGTCAAGAGCTGACACGAGGAATGCAGCATGCAAATCATACAGGGTCGTCGACTGAACGATCAGGTCATGTCAAAGAAGATGGTACAACCGTACAAATAGATAGATACATCTACTCAAAATACAGACTTTTTTGCGGGAAATGAGACCTGCAATTGTAAACAAACAGGAGAGGATAAAATGGAGTGACGAAGTTAGCCAACAATAACGACAACACTGAAACAAACCTGACTGAATATGGTCCAGAACCCTAAACTAAATTTATAAATATTTACCCTGACCTACAAAACAAAATTTCTAAACAATAACTGCCAGATGAGATACGTCATAACAATAGAATTTCACCTACATCGTCTCGTAAGATCGTAATTGGGAAAAAATATAAAACGAAATACAACTTTGAATAACAGTTAATGTGTTACACGAACACACCACTTCCGCTTCCCAAGAAATAGCATATTTTTTCAAATAAGATTAAACCCTCAAGTAATCAATTTAAAGCTGTCATTAAGTAAATGCAACATAGTGATATAAAATTACTCTATTACAGACTTTTTAAACATATATATTTTCAATTTAATTTAAATCACTCGATTTTAAACTGTAAATAGTTGGCGCAAAAAATATAAGCCCTCTATATGCAATACCTATTAGAAAAGGTTAAAATATCAGTCGTTGAATGTATAACCTTTAGTTCATTGATATTCTGTCCACTACCCTACTCTCGACGTCCATGCGTTTGACATCCGTCTATTAACTTCCCTATTGGTCCCCGTTAAAGCGTAGGCAGAAAATAGATTTTGCGCAAAGCTATGGGTATTATGTAGAATTGTCGAATTTCAAACGAAATTTACGTTCAGAAGCTCCCGAGTGATTTAGGTAATTTTAATCAGTTTTACTTCAAAGCAATAAATTTAAAAACCTTTTCCAAATAACACTATAATGGATCCATAAGTCTAGATATTCATTAAACTATAATTTTGTTATTTTAAAATAATGTGCGAGATATCTTCATTATCGTTAAAAAGTTTGTAATGGCTCATAATAGAAGTAGGTACTACAAAGTACCTTAATATAATGCGTAATTATATTTTGATCGGATTATTCTTTAACATTTTCAATAAACCAATTGAGGCAACACTAATATTTGCGACTGTTATTGCTGTCCAAATGACTGGATCCAGTTTTTATAAAGGTTTGTTTGATTGAAATGAAAATCTAAAGGGCGTTGCCATGCTATACTATATACTTATATATACCTATGTTACAAATATGTTTGGGAGCCGTTGACCGTTCAATGACTTATTTTTTTAGCCAGTACATTAATATGTAGGTACATTGTTAATTTGCCAATAGTTACTATTTTTTTGTTCAATCAGTCTGCTTTCGTTTGTTCGTAAATTAAAAAAAAGAAAAACTTTAAATATGTATTTAAAAAAATACATTAAAATCATAATACATTTTAAAAAATAATTATAAAGAATATTTTTTAAAACCAGAACAAAAAAAAACTAAATAATAATAAATGTTCCGAAAACTTAGAAAGTATTTAAATTGTAATAAAATCTCTTAATGCTATAATTCAATAAATATAATTAAACATATAATCAAACTATACTGAAAATTGTAAGTAAAAAGAATATGGAGATCTTTGGATTGTATATTAATTATTAACAATGCAATCAGAAACGTAAATAATTAATTTGAGTTTAAGCTTATTTTATTTTTAGTCAGTAAAGTATCTGAAAACACCTGAAGAGTAAAAAATACCCTGTAACTTTGTACTCTCAACCTTTTATTAAGACACAAAATCTCTTATTGATTGATAAAGAAGTTATTTGTGAAAACTCTTAACACTTTTACATATTTTGTTTTACTTAAGTTTTTAATTTTTAAAAACCAATTATTTTTTAAGTTTAGCTATAGATTAGAGTATGTTTAGAGTTTGCTTAGTATAATTAGAGTATTTAAGTTATTGAAAAGGTTAAAAATATATTTAAAAAAAATCACCAGTCCATTTTAGATGCCCGATTTTTGTAATATTATTATATTAATTTATTTTATAGATCTTTAGGTGTCGTCTATTATGTAATATTTTTAAAGTTCCTAAATATATTTTATCCATTCAATAGTGACAGGCATATTTATTAAAAAAATAGAAAAATAGTATAAAACAGTTAAATAAACTTCTAATATTTTTTGCATTTTGCAAGTTTTATTTAACTTTTAAAGACTAAGGTGAATTTTAAACTTGAAAAATTATTATTTAAGATTTAATTTTTATTTAAGATTGAATTTTTATTTAAGATTGAATTATTCTGCTAAAGCTGAGCCTAATACATAAAGATCGACATTCAGAAGGCGAGGTCGATGCTACCAAAAAAATTTTAGTTGGCCGTAGATTGTTTATTCTACAATGATTGTGAATGAACTTTGAGATGAACTATCTTTTAAGGGCGGAAAGTTGAAATAGGGTCCAGTTCGTTGCTGCAAATAAACGAAGCGGGCATAACAATAACAACGATTTGAAGATAAGCTGCTTTCTCTTGACGATATTTAAACGCTTACCGATATTTAATATTCCCACGAAATAATCAAAACTGGATTAAAATAAGGCTCAAAATAAATGGAATTTATATCCACTGCACTGTAAAATACCACTTTGTTATAGTGAATAGTAGTAATTTGTTTGTAATCCTTCGGGATCCTTTTATATTTTATTTGAAATAAATAATTCAATTTGGCTACTTTTTTTACAATTTATTCAAAATAATTTAAGCGACAACTCCATCAATTAGTCTTGAGTTTATCGTGTCCGTAAAGTTAAAAAAAAGCCTATTGCTTGGTTTTTAATGTTAAGCTAAATTCTTCCTGTTTTGGGGGGCGAACGCCGGGAATCTCCTCGTGGTGCTCCCTGGGCAACAACGGTTACAGAGAACCTTCGGGTTCTCCCGTTAGCTAAAACCCGGCGCGGTGGGGGTCGGTCATGGGGGTTATTGCCCGGTCCATGGCTGACAGGGGCGGGCTGCCCTTCGGGGCGGGCTGCCCTTCGGGGCGGCCTGTCTGCAGGAGGGAGGCAGGGACTTCTTTCCGCCGAGCAGTTATGACGCTGCTCGACGGTGAGATAGTCTGGGCAACTTGCGGTGCCTGGGATTTGGCAGGGGCAGTCATGGGTGCCTCCTCAGGTATCCAGCATCGACGGTGGGTATCCCGTGGCTGTCTGATGAGGGGGCGTGTGGGGTGGAGTGGGCCGAGCTTCTTGCTCCGGGTGCGGTGCTGGGGCGCACTTTGTTGCGAGGGGTCCGGGAATAGTTATGGATTCCTCCTCAGGTATCCAGCATCGCCGGGAGGAATTCCGTAGCTGTCAGGCGGGGAGGAGTGCGTGGGAGCACGTGTGGTGTTTGGGGGGTTCGGGCCTCTTTCCATGGTGTGATCACCATGTGTGAGGAGGGGGCGACTTCTCTCGTCATTGCACAGGTCTATGACGTAGGGGTACCCTTATCATGGGGGTTCCGCCGAGGCGTCGCGTCTCATTGTAGCGATGAGGGCAACCGTAGATTTTTTTAGTGTGGTGCCTTAAAAATAGTAGTTGCCGGGTGCCACACATACCACCCGGCCATTGTCTTCCTGGCTGGTGTAACGATGCGGAAACGCATTTCTTCCAACGGAAAAAAAAAATAAAAAAATCTTCCTGTTTATTTCTGAATTTTAAAGTGATAAAAGCAGAAATATTTCAAACAAAATTTAAAACAAATACAAAGAAGTCTTTTAAAACTGACATGTTATTTTAGTGTGGCATAAAAAGTTTTAATTAAAGAAAAACCAAAATGAATGTCATTCTATGAATAAAGTCTATGTATTAAAACCTTGATATGTAGATGAAACTTCATTATAGTTACTGAATGGAAGTTAATAATAGTACGTTCGCATTTATAAGACACAAAGCTTAAGTTGAGCTTACGTGTAACATCCAAAAGACACTCTTAATATTTTATTATTCACACTCAGCACAACATATTTGCGTCGTTGTCGTCTCTGAAATCGAAAATCTCAAAGCGCTACGTAAGAACATTATTCATATGGGACCTCAATATTTCATACTTATTTACGTAAAAATATGATATCATAATGGCATTTTTGATGTCATTATGATATCATGACGAAAAAACTTTTTTGACGCATTTGATTTAATTTAAAAAATAACAATGTTATATATTATAACAAAATGACTGTCGGTAAGTTATGATTATTTCTGAACTATTTATTTTGTAGAATAAAATAACGTTAAAAGCAAAATAACTTCTTGATTGTACGTTACAATATATTATAACATTATGGTTTTCTTAAGTTATTAAACGTGGGAGCATAAAGCAAATGTACAGTTGTTCCCAAACAAAAAGTTAATTATC
Source organism: Napeogenes sylphis (assembly GCA_959347405.1). Lineage (NCBI taxonomy): Eukaryota > Metazoa > Arthropoda > Insecta > Lepidoptera > Nymphalidae > Napeogenes > Napeogenes sylphis. The sequence continues at coordinate 5,819,336 of OY365783.1, forward strand.
ATTTTTGCTCAGAATGAATAGCAGATTTCTCTCCTTTATTTTTAGATTATTTAAAAATGTATCCTTTTTAAATTTAAAGATATTATATTGCATTACACACATGACGTGAAATTAGAGTAGGTAGAAGTATTGTTTCAGATATGAAAATATTTCTTTCTTCCAGAAACAAGAGCAATTTTACAATAGTTTACCGCGGATTTTTTTGTTATTATTGGTATAAAAAGTGTTAAAAAATAGCATAGTATTTAAAACAAATGAAAAATTTATATTAAAAAAATATACACCAGAGAGCACACCTTTTTAATATTAACAGTTAAGTTAAAACTTGACCTTCACAAATATAATTGATATATATTTTTTAAGTCAAAAATATTTCTATCCTGCAGGAAACCCTTTAATCTTCGGAAAAAATCGTTTGTGAGTCAGTATGCTGTACTACCATAAAAATTTACATCAAAATACTTGTAGAAGTTTAATAGTGAAATCTGATTAATTATTTATTTTCAAAGTAAATATAGAATTAAATGTTAAACTGTGAATATTTCTAGCGTATACCTGCACTCGTTATTGAAATCACGCAAAAAATTACGTAGTCGTATGGGACGCCCCTTAAATATTTATTTTATTGTTTTTAGTATCTGTTGTTATAGCGGACAGAAATACATCATCTGCGGAAATTTCATCAATCTGTTTAGCTGTCGCGGTTCATAAGAAACAGTCTGCAAAAAGACAGCCAGTCAGTCAGTCAGAAAGACAGACAGACAGACGGACGGACGGATAAATGGACTACAGATCGACGGACGGACAGACGGAAATCGAAGTTTTAGTAATAGGGCTACATTTTTACCCCTTGGGTAAAGTACCTTAATAAAACCCTTTCGTATTACATATCGAAATATAAGTGGACCTATATAAAAATATTAAAAATAATTCATAGATGAATTTGCCCAAGCTACTCTTCTATTATAATGTTAAAGAGCCAGATAATTTTATTATCCAATAAAAAGGTAGAAATGTCAATAGGTTTTTCTTTGGTTGAAATACCCAATAGAGAAGTATTATGACACTTAACTTCATTTACTTTATTAATGCTATTCAAGGTTAACCTTTCCAAAGTTTGTGTTCCAACATAAAAAGTTGGCTTTTAATAATGTATCATAATGAAATAGTGGATTTCGACAGTTACCTCAGATGTTTAGTGGACTGCATTATATTTTCAAATAGTATGTAAATTTATTATGTACCACAGGCCACGCACGATGTTCTTCCAGGACAAGCTCCGAAACTAATTATCAGATTTTTATTAATGTCCGTTTTGTTCCTTTTTATTAGATAGGGTAGTTTTTTTTTGCTATTTGAAAAACATCAGTTTTCATATTCCAAGCACTAAAACGTATTGTGCAACGTACATTTCTATTCTCGAGATGTGGAATTTTTCGTTCGCAATCTTTTTGATAAAAAAATATCCGTATCTTATTTGTCTACGGCAACCTCATCTATGAAAGATAGAATACACACAAAATAACTTTCCTCTGCATCCAGTAGATGACAATGATACCCAGCAGACAATTAATAATACCCAGCTTTGTGAGGATGCGCGTCGCTTAGATTGGTCTGCTGTCCTAAATTCCGACTCAGCGGATACTAAAGTTGAGGTCTTTAATCGCTTGTTGACCCAACTGTACGACAGGCACGCTCCTGTGCGTCCAATTAAAATAAAACACCTTCCTGCACCTTGGTTAACAGATGATTTGAAGGCCTTAATGAAGAAAAAAAAACCAAGCAAAGTACAAATTTAAATTAAAAGACTCTGAGGCGAACCGCATTAAATATCAAAAAGCACGAAATCGTTGCAATACATCGTGTAGAGATGCCCACCGACGTCACATCCACAAGTCCATAGAACATGGTAATACTTCAAAAACATGGAAATTTCTCGAATCGCTTGGAGTTGGTAAACCTCCAAATACTGCTATCATTCTTGACATTGAACTTCTTAACAATCACTTTGCTTCTTCAAAAATCATCGACAATGTTGATAAGAATCGCATAATTAATTATCTTTCATCCCTGCCAAATCCAGATTTTTCCTATTTCTCTTTTTGTGCTATCACTGAATGTGATGTTAAGAAGGGCGTACAATCCATTTCTTCGAATGCCGTTGGTGCTGATAGTGTGAGCCGTAATATAATCGTACCTATCCTAGATATTGTTTCTCCTATAATATGTGACATTCTAAACCACTCCATTTCCAGAAGTAAATTTCCTGATGCTTGGAAGCATGCCCACGTTATTCCAATCCCAAAAAAATCCAAACCGTCAATTTTTTGTGATTTCCGCCCTATCTCTATTTTGCCCTTCCTTTCCAAAATCCTAGAAAAAATAGTTTATGAGCAGTTAAGCACATTCATTAACAAACATCAGTTGCTAAGTCCTTTACAATCTGGATTTCGTCCTGGTCATAGTACGGTTTCTGCACTTGTCAAGGTCACCGATGATATACGGTCAGCTATGGACAAAAAACAGCTTACAGTATTGACACTATTAGATTTCAGCAATGCGTTTAACGCTGTTACGTACCCTTAACATATCTCCATCAGTGTTAGATTGGTTTCGGAGTTACCTCACTGGCCGGAGACAGCGCATTAGGAAGGACGATAAGTCCCTTTCGTTGTGGTGTGATGTCTCCGCTGGGGTACCTCAAGGTGGCGTATTATCTCCCTTACTTTTCGCAATTTTTATTAACTCTATCACTCAATATATATCTTCTCTCTATCACATGTATGCTGATGATATTCAAATTTATCGCCATTCAAATCCTGAGAATCTTAACGTCTCCATTTCTGCCATTAATGATGACCTGAATTCCATTTTAAGATGGAGTAGCCTCTATGGTTTGAAAATTAATCCTGGTAAATCACAGGCTATTATATTATTGGCAGCCCTGGCATAATTGCAAGGGTCGGTAGACAAAACCTCCCACCAATAGTATATGATGGGGTAATTATACCCTTTTGTGATCCGGTTAAAGATCTTGGTCTATACTTGGATCAGACATTATGTTGGTCTATGCACCTTAAGGACCTAAGCAGAAAGACATTCGTCGCAATGAATTCGCTCCAACGTTTGAGGTATTTTCTTCCAATTCCCACCAAAATTATGTTAGCACATTCTCTTCTTCTCTCTATTCTCGATTATGCCGATGCAAGCTTCGTAAATTTAACCGAGGACCAATTAAATAAGCTTGAGCGACTTCAAAACATAGCTATACGGTACATATTTGGCTTGCGCAATTATGACCACATATCTCAATTTCGACAACAGCTCAAATGGCTTACTATTCGTCGTCGCCGGGACTTACATTTGCTTTCTATGCTGTACTGCATATTATTCCACCCAAATACACCCTCGTACCTAAAGGAAAGATTTGAACTTTTAGGGTCTTCTTCCATTTTAAGATCATCACAACTACTTATTATCAAAATGCCTGTCCACAATTCCAAATTTTATAAACACTCTTTCACCGTACTTGACACTAAACTATGGAATGCTTTGCCTTTGTCTCTTCGGAAATCAAAAACTTTAAATTTATTTAAAAGATCTGTGAAAGAGCACTTTTTATCTCAAGATAGCTAAGACTTCAGTATAATAATTATCAGTGTATAAGTATATTATATATATCATTTATTTATAATTGTTTACTTTATATAAATTCATGTTTATAGATATAATCCCAATATTACTTATCTATTTATTTATTTCTATTATTATTTTCCAATTCCCCTTGTATTTATTATATAATATATAGTTTAGTCTATTATAGCTTATTTATTGTATTAGTATTTAATCTATTTACAAATCTACGTATTAGTGTTTAGTTATTTATAAGCTTGTTTATTATTTGTACCTACGCCACCTACCCATATTAATGACTGTTTTATATATTCTAAACCCCAGGGTTGCCTGGAAGAAATCGCCGTTAGGTAATAAGGCCGCCTGTTGTACTTCTTTTGTGTTACTTGTATGTGTTTTACTTATTTTTAATATTTTGTGGTGTACAATAAAGAATATATGAATGAATGACAATACAATAGTGATATTTTCCTTTCTATGAATATGTTAAAATAACGCTACGATAATGTTTTTCAAGGCTATGTATAATATTGAACTGATTTTTTTTCAAGTAAGCCATAGGATAGGTTTTCATTTAAAAAAATATAATTTTTTATTTTACTGCAACGAGTAGTCAGATAGTATTTTTTAAATTGAATATATTAAAAATGTGAAATTTTGTATGTTTTGATGTTTTAACATCACAAAAACTTCGATAGTAATGTTATAAATATAAAAATCATAAAAAAAGATGTTCGATGTAAGATATTTATGGGTACAATGTTAATATAAATAATGGCATTTTTTATGGTTGTCTTTAATTTTATATAAATACTAAAAAAAATAAAAAAATCTTGGAATTGAATTTTATATAGCTGTGGTTTTACTATTTTTATTTAAATGTAGAAAATATTTAGTTTGAAAGGTCAACTATTTTACATACTTGAAGGATGATTTTGTAAAATGATAAAATGGAAAAGCTGATTTTAAATCCGTAACATTGAGAAACTACGTATTTTGAATTAAAAAAATATCCTCCAAATCACTCTTTTCTGAATATTTTTTATTTTTAAAAGTGACCTAATTCCTTTCTAATGCAAATTATCTTAAAGAATTTAATTAATAGCAGATTAGCATCGAAAAATGAAATATGACGGGATAAAAGATAAAATATCCTTATTTTATCATTGACATTTTTAATATTAGTATTTAAGCATGGATCTATACATCGTAAAATGTATCTCAATTAAAGTCTCCATAATCAAAACAACCATACAAGTGTTCTATTACAAGGTTCTTAACTATTTATAATATAGTAGGCGTTAAATATGTCGAAGCCTTCAAGTCGTTAAATAGAACCTTTTATACGAACAACAACTTTAGCTCCTTTCAAAAGTCTTTGTCTAGAGCAAACGCATTAATCTTAAATACAGTAATGAAATATTTTCATTTATTATTTTACTTAAGACTTTTGTTTTAAATAAAGTTATCTTCATCATTATATTTTTTAATACTAATACATTCTTCAGAATAATATATTTCTTCAAGGATTTATCTTTCAGGCTCATCAATACATACATACATATCAATTACATGCTCGGGTGGAATCTTTGATGTTTCTTTTTTTTAACTTATAACTGAGTAATAGCAGTAAATATTTATAAATTTAAATTATGCAATTATAACTGGTGAATATTATGTTACTGATGAAAGAATTACTACTGTAAATTACTTTAAATTTGATACTATTATTTCAGTTTCGCAAATGAGGTACTTTAAATGGAAAATTGAGTATGTATATAATATGTAGATGAACTTACCCCTCTTGGTTGCATTAAAAAAATGGTTTAAAATAATATAAATAACCACTTATTCTAATAGCAATATGACATAATACTATTAGAATAATATTATACATAGAAGGTATTTAAATCCTAGAATTCATAAATATTATATTGCTTAAAATAATATAATAAATTATACCAGCGTCTGGTTGGCTAGTTGAAAATGTATGAGAATATATTAAGCTATCTTATTTATCAGCGTGACAGTGAAATTTAAAAATGTGTCCTTTATTGTGAAATTTAAAAATGTGTCCTGTAGTAGGGTTCTGTACTGACTTTAATACTAATTAGCATATGCTTTACATATTCGGTTTTACTCATTGCTTAAAATAGTTATAAAAAATATTTGTTTTGCTCTTAGGTTTGTTCACTTGAATATATTTTAATATGTAAATTCTTGCTTGTTTAACGACTACAAGATTTTTGTTAAGTTTTATAAGTAAACAAACTAATTAATTCTTACTAAACAATTGTACTAATTATTTAGACCAACAAGTTAAAACCTTTTGATTTTTAAGGTAATCGATTTAGATTGCACAATTCTAATTGCGTTATTTAAAGTTTTACTCACTTAGACTATGTCGTGGGAATTAAATTAAATGCACTTACTTCTTCATTGATCAAAAATAATTTTTTATAGTATATTTTTACTAAAATAAAATTGTTCGTATTAGCCTATCCATTTTCGTAAAATGCATCACTTTTAGAACCCATATCATAGAGGTTGCTGGCGATGCGATAAATTTACATTTTGAGACTGGAGAAAAAGAAAGCATTTCTCCTCTTATATGTTAGAATAACGTATGTTATTGAGCAATATTGAATAGAAAATATGATTTTGAAATATATTTTTATATGTAGGCACACTTAAAAGATATAAAATATGGATATTTTTTATTAATCAATCTCATTGCCATTTAATAACGTACGACGAAGTTTCTAGAATTTTTAAACTGTCCGTTGCGCGATATATGAAGTGTTTATGTGGTGAAGTTCATTAGAGCTTTTATTTTCTAATTATTTATAGTACCTATATTACTAATTGTCGTGCCGTAATGTAATTAAATTGACGTAATATATTAGTTAATAGGAATACATACAAACATTTATTTGACTCATGTGACAAGCTCTCCTGGATACAAACTTTAGAAAAGCATCGAAAAAAAACTGGGGTTTACTGAGTTTTTTTATACCTACATATATAAAAAAATCTGTAAGTGGGTACTATTTAATTGCTATAACGAAACCGCTATTAGGATATAAAAAATTTTTGCCCATTCGTGCATAATCAATGAGGAATTTGTAATTGTAGGTATTGTTAACATCAACAAATATCCCCATATTTTATATTTTAAAACTCATCTGTATAACTTTAAAACATTATTGATATTCAAAACATTTCTTTTTTATAAATTAATCTTTATATATATATTTCTTGTGTGCTTGTGTTTGTCACTGAACTCCTCCCAAACGACTGGAGCGATTTTTATGAAATTCTTTGTGTGTGTTCAAGGGGACTTGAGTATTGTTTAGATTCACAATTTGGTCCACTGGAAAATGGTTTTTTGATTAATTTTTAATGTGTAAGTAGGTGGTGATTTTGGAATGTTTCACATTGGTTCCGACGGACTGCGTTACTATGGCAATGTCAAATATTAAATAATATTATATTTTAATTATAGTCTGCCCTGACAGTTGGCGTTGCGATAGAATTGAGAAAAATATTTTTTTATTATGTTATTTTCATCCACGTGCTGAATTAAATATTAAATCAAGAGATACTGAGTACTGAGTTTGTAAAGAGCTTTGAAATGTGCATAAACAACTATACATTTTACGAATTTATTACGGATCGAAGTAAGTATATTTTATAATTATTTGTTGTTTTATGTCTACGATCTGCATTGTTAATTTCGCTTCGTAAAAAGTGAAATTTAATAAAATATATTGGAACATCAAATTCATTTATTCAAAAAAAAAAAACTCTATTTACATATTCATACGGTATCGATTGGTCGAATTATGATAAATGTACATGTAATGACGTTAGATATTGTGATAAATTTTTAATATATTTTTTTTGAATGTATGAATTTATTAAATTAAAAATGCGTGTACAAGACAACGTCTGTCGGATCCGCTAGTTTACTATAAATATTAATACCTCAACATTAACAGAATAGTATACAAATGTATATTAATTTATTATTTAAACACTTATTTACAAGGATAACCAAAACTCAACAACATCTGATGTTTATCCAACATGTCTATCTTTTTTTTTTTAAAATTATACAATTTTCATGTTTGGTAATATTGTTTTTTTTTTGTCCGATCAAAATGATCTGGTATTAATGACCTTTAAATAACCTATGTGTAATTCTTATTGTTGTGATAGATATAAACCGATTCAAGTAAAGCTTATTGGCTCTAGCATTTGATAACAGTTTTATACGAGAGCCTAAAAAATATTTAAGTCCTTACTTACGTTGTACATCAAGTGGACTGATGTTAGATCAAGTAACACAAACTTATTTTTTCAATTCAATATGTTTTATGTGTCCTTCGTTAACTAGATGGCTGAAATTTATTAGTATATATAAGAAAATAATATTATTTTTATAACATGTGTTAGGTAACTTTAAGTATAATTTTCTTATAAACCAAATCAATTTCTCACATATCAAAAAATACAATACCTTAACATTTCGAAATGTTCTAAAAACAACAATATTTTGCTTAATATGAAATATATTACATTAGAATTATATGTACAATTCAAATATATATTGATTGATTGACACTTGATTATAGTATTTTAATTCCCCGTTATCTATCTTATTTACCTAAGGGTTGTTAAATTCCGACGCACGATTTTCTGTAAACTCCCTTTCATTAGAAACATAATCCTCGGTGATTTATTTCACGTCAGATTACTTGGAAGGTATTATTTGAATAAATTAGCTATTGAAATTAATTGTTTTCGCAGTCAAAGCAAAATACAAATAAAATTTCAAGTCTTTAAATTTTTTATGAATAAGCATTATTTTTTTTATTTCGATGGTTATTTTGAATACAATGTTTATATGTGATTTTTAACGCCCGGCCCAAAGAGAGGGTTATTATAAGTTTGGCGTGTGTATCTGTGTGTCTGTCTGTGGCATCGTAGCAGCCAAACGAGTGGACGGAGTAGATTGCGGTTTTGTAAATCGAAAGCCTGGTCCATCGATATGATTTTAAGCTATTTTTGGTCGAAATAAAAGTAGTCGTCGCCAAGATATTGATTTTTTATAGATGCTGGTGAAAGGTTATTTTGCAATATTAATGATAAAAACCTAAACTAGTGAAAATTACTGTGTTCGTTATTTACTACTATATGTTTAGTACAATATAGAAACCAGTAATATAAGTGTAAAGAGCAGAAAAAAATATACAATTTTAAAAATACCCCGTTAGAAAGAGATCTATAAAAAGGATAAAAATAATTTAATTATGTACCTAATTATTGAAGTTTTCGGGTCGGGGAACTGTTAAACAAAGGAAGAAATCAAAATGCATGTAAGTTATGAAGGCAAGTAACAAAATAACAATATCAAATTGTATAGTCCAAGTTCTCATCCATTAGCTTCGAAAACTTTGTAAAACAGACACCATCGTCAATGTATGTACAATGCTCCCACGAAGAAAAAACTTCAATAAGTACATAATAATATTATTTTATCCTTTTTAGATCTCTTTTTGTATCGGAGGTTTTTTTTAAATTATGAATTTCATTTTTCTACCCGTTTAATCTTCTAACATTTTCGTTTAATTTACATAGTATAAAGAATTTGTAATAGAATATAATGGATACGTAAAATTTCAAGGTTTTAACTTTTTTAATCTTCTAAAGTATAAAAAATGTTAATCGTAGCCATGACTGTCAAAAAATATTAAGGGGCTGGAGTTGAATTATATTTCTTCACGGTATTTAATGTAATTTAAAGTTACGTCAAGAATGAAAGTCTGTTAGAATTAGGATACTTTTTTATTTTCGTTCTAATAACTTTTAATGTGTCTGATTGAATTTCTGATAAAATAACATTTAAAAGAAAGGTTTTAATTTATACTTAAAACACTGCTAATTATTATAATTGTTTATACTGTACTCGTTTATTAATAAAGGATTTATGTAAATAAATCATTAATTTCTTTTATAGGAAACTAATGTTTACGCAATGATGAAACTATTTATTGAATTGATGATTTTTCACAATTAATATTAAACTATATAATGAAATGACATGTAATGAAAAAAAAGAAAATAATAGTCACTTTTAACTTTAATTTTCGTTAATAATAAGTACTAAGTTGACATCCATTCTGACTATTAGTTGAGCACGGATTAAATCATTTAAAATTTTAATGAAATTTTATGCAACCGATATATTTTTTTAATGCTAACTATTGAGGATAATACTGCTAACAAATAAAATACCGATAATAATCGCTTCAGTAGTTTGAGGAGAAAAAGCATCAAAACTGACGAGGCTTTGCTAATTAATTAGCTTAGAAGACAGTCAAAATGTTGTTTTTCCATCACTCGGGATCAGTGCTTTGTACAGGATAAAACGTATCCTATACCCTTTTCTGTTCCTAGCACAGTGTGAAGTTTCTTGTTTAATATTTAAGACATTAAAGCGTAACAAATTATAGTTAGGATGTCCTAAGTAAATTTAATATGCTTAGACAACAGACGTCTATATTATGCGAAAAAATAAGAGGCCATAAAATCCTCCTTCAACATTTCATCATGTGTAATGTTAAAGGAGGATTTATATATTATGAAACAGTAGATAATACCATAAATAAATGAAACACTATATAAATTACTGTTCTCACTCATTCTAGGAATCTGATGAAAGGTAAAACCTTCCAAATGGTTTGACAACAAAGGTTATACCTAGTCTAATGTTATTGATTAAAGCGAAGCGATGTTATAAATATATATTTAAAAAAATATTTTTTTTAAATACGCTACACTGAAGATTTAATATATTATATCAAATAAAATTTCGCCATTGAATTCTTGTGTAACGAACTTATGAATATTCAGAGCTCATATAAAACATTTGAATACGTGTTAAGGTAGCAGAAAAAATAATCTCTGTTGAAATTGGAATTTTGGAACTAGGTAGGTACCTACTGTTGTCAGCTCTTATGTATGTAGTAAATATGTAATGAGAAATGTTGCTTTAATACTAGCTATTTGTACTCTTAACTTTTGTTGAATTGATATGGCTTTACATTTGCTTATTAAGTTTTCTGGTTGCCTGAAAAGTCTGTGCTTAGAAATTGTTAAGGTTTTGGCAATTAAAACACTTTTATTGTAGCAATATTGAATTCACTGTAAAGCATTTGCTAAATATATATTACGGGTATTTGTGATATATATTGCTTATTTTATAAGTTTGTAAATAACAATAGGTATATAACACAAATATCTATAAATTAGTCACGATTCTTATCAATTTGATTTCAAATATAATAACAATCATTTAACTTCTATACTATACCAATTTTTCTCAATAAAAATAACCATAAGCCTTTTTAATATCCTGCACGAATGTAATGACTTCAATGAAACACAAATACAGGGTGGGTCATGAAATCGTTGACCTTTAAGTCCAGTACGAACACATGGCCTAGAGCTAGCTCAGTTCTTGGAAATTTAGTCACAATAGATCGCGTTCATAGAACTCGGGGTGTATTTTTACATTTATTAAAACTATAATTGACCTATTGTAGAGTTCGGTTTTACTCGTAATTTGGCTGTGGCGACTAATGGAAATGATTCATGAAATGTTCATGTGAGAGTCAGAACGAGTAATAAACTTACTAAAATTATATAACAAGAAAAGAAACAAAATAAAACAATATGAGAATCGGTTGCATTATGTATACCAGCTTATAAATAAGAAATAAACCAACTGAAAGATGCAATATGACATAAATTACCGAGTGGAAATCAAATTTGAAAGTCTCTGCTATATTCCATACAACTTTAAACATGTGTCTTCTTCTTATGTCTATTAATTTTATAGTTCAAATTATAATTATATTAACGTTGCACTTAATAAATAAATAATATATAAAAAATTGTTGCTAATACATTTGTAGGCGATAGTACATACTAAACGGCTCATTTGTCCATACGATTACGCTATAGGTACGCACTACCACGACTGCATAGTTGTGAGGAGTCAACATGGCAATCACAGCGATTCTCTTCCTTTATCACCCCATTCCATTTTAGTATCGCAAAATTTTGTACAATGTATTGGCGCCAAAATGAGAAAACACAATGAACAATCGTATCAAAATGACAGATTCCATATTCAAATGTGTTCTTTTTTATAATTGTAACAGTATTTATGGCCAGTATAATGGCCAAAGCATAAAAGGAGATTGCAAAAAATAACACTAATATATTTAATAGGTAATTGTGTAAAATTCAATTCAAATTAAAGAAAACTCACACCTCGCAGTAAAAAGACGCAAAAATTTGGGTGTGGAATTAAATAGAATATTAAAAGGTTTCTTTTAATCTTTACGCTTTATTGTGTCATTGATATATTTAAGAAAAACCTGTTGTTATTATTAGATTTAATAGAATAATTGCAAAGAATAAATTGTACCAGAGCGCGTAACCTTAGTAACACGTTTTTCCCTTGAGACATCATTGTTCCAGAAAGTATATAAATAGTTCTGAACATAATTGAATTTAATAGTTCTTTATTGGACTTCGCTCATTTATTTCTCGATAAAAATATATAATTTAAACTGTAAAAAATATTTTCTTTAACAATCATAATATGAATATAAATTTGATTATATTTTCTACTTGCTTCCTCTTTTTTATAAACGAATATACATATTGGATATAATTTTCCTTTTAATCGGTTATAATAATCCCATCAAAACATAAATGTGAAATAAGAACTATGATGTGATTTTATAATGTATGCCTAGATGGTTTATTTAATCGAAAAAAGAAATGAGATACTTATTGGGTGCCAATAATGATTGGATCATTATTAACATTGTATTTCCTCATGATGGACATTTAAAGTGCAAAAGTGATTAAATAGGAATATATCAGAGTTTTAGAACTAACAGATATTTTGCACGGTTGTCTTTAATGAGTTAGAAGTATTACAAAAATAATAAATGGGTTTAAGGACTTTAAGTGTTTCTATCTACTGATGATATAAAAAGATTTTTTTTTCGGTTAAAGATTTAAATACATATTTAATTAATTAATTATTATTACAATAAATACTAATAAATGTCTTTTATATTTATAATTATGTTATTATAATATATTATATAGCAATAATTTTATTGTGAATTTACACAAATATTTAAGAAACTTGATAGTTTAATATAGTTATCACATTAATCACTGATAACCTAAATTGATATTAATACTATGTACCTACAATATAACTTATGAAAGGCCTCAATATGTTCAGCAAAGTTCCAAAACGTGACTTTGAAACTGTAATCTATTAGAGAATTCCGAATTCCGAAAACTTTTAAATTTGACATCACATCATTAAAAAATGTGAACCAAATGACAAAAGTAAAAATATAAATTTATAAGAAAGAAATCCTTCCTAATATAAAGACAATTTTTCAGACTTTTCTTTAAGATTATTTGCGGTTTTTATTTGAAAAGTTCAAGCAAATAACGTATTTTTTTTTTAATTGTTGATTTAAATTGTCTGTAATTGTTGATTATGGGTAATTTTGAATCATTGCTAATTTCAATAAAAACATATTTCAATATAACATGAGTCTATTGGTCTAATAACCCTGATAAGTGGATACAATCCTACATTTGACATTTTTTTGTGTAATCCACAGATTGTTGTTGCAGAGTCTGGGTGTATTTTGTTTCCGTTATTTATGTTTCTGAATCCTCCCACGATATAGGGATAGTTAATTTTCCAATGCGGAAGCTAATTTATTATTTTATAATAACGATACTTATTATTACCTACCGTTTCATTAGTTATTTTTTAAGATAGATAGATATTATGGTTTTCATTCAAATCCATAATACTTATTTATCTTCAAAAAATGCATAGGTGTACACTAAAAACCGAATAGATTAACGGAGTTTTATGTGTTTAGCTGTTTTTTAGTACTCACATAATAAAACTTTATAGTTATGTACCTATCAAAGAGTTGTTACATTTTATTTTTGTAGAAACAAAGATTAACTGAAGTCAAACTATACCCCTATTGGATATAGTTTGGCTTCAGTTAATCTTTGTTTGAAAATATCTATAAACATGTATAACCATGTTAAGCTTATTTAACGTATCACTCTCGTATATAGCGATACGGTAGCTCAATTGGTAGAGCGACGGGACGGCTTCCCAGAGGCCGCGGGTTCAAACCCCTTCCCGTATCGTTTTATTTTTCATTCTATATTTATATAAATTTGTACCCAATAGTGTTATTATAAAAATATATTTAAAAAAATAAAAAAATGTATATTATTGAAAATCGTAATGCGTATTTAAAAATATATATCATTTAAAATCGTATATATGTGCAATCTTACAGTATTTTGTAATTAAAAAATAAGTGTAATAAAATATTTACAATCTTAATTTTCATTATCAAAGAATGACTGGGGACATAAGTTGTGAAACTTTGGTCAAAAAGTAAACTTGGGACACATAGACCTAATGAGTACCTGACACGAGAGTACACTATTACGTCACGTGACCTATTACAGAGCACGACGATGTCAAAACATTGTGGGCTTTATGACATTATTATGACATAAATGTGAAACTTTAGTGTTAATTTTTTCATAGCTCTTTGTTCGTGTGGTAGAGAAGGGTAATTAAATATCACTCGTAAGACCAATGTATTTAATGCAAATGGAATATTTAAAAATGAGATACAAACTTAAGATCAAGTTTAATAAATTATCACAGGGTTTATGTAAACAGCCCAATAGATAACAACAAAATTATTATTAAAATTTATTTCAACTCCACATTTAAAATAATAATAATAATAATACTCCTTGGTAAGTGACACGGAATGGTCACGTTTTTAATTGTCAATTTTTGTTTAAAATATTTATTTTCAAAATCCAGTTTTAATCATATTTAAATAATTTCATTCCGTATACAAAATGCAAAATAAACGAAAAAAAAAGAATACTATATACACAACTGTGAAAAACTTACAAAAAGTACCTGAAAAAAGTGAACTGTTGACAATGTGAAAATAGATACTATAATAATGATCACAAGGAGTAGAAACATAAACGCACGCCCACCACCGCAGCCCGTCGCACCGAGCAGCTCCACGACATCAGAGGAGGAGTACGCAACTCCTCCTGAGGAAATCGTGTCGAGCAGTGACGACGAGCTGCCGCCTCCAGCGCCGCCCCGCGTTCGGCCCCCGCCGTCGGTGGTGCAGTGCGACGCATGAAATGGACGCAAAATATGAACGAAAATGTCATGCGAGCATACTATAGGGCGACAGAGGGTGGCACTAACCTCACTGCGTGGCGAACCCGTTTGCTGTCTTTGTTTCAGGCCCTTGAACCAGAGTTGACTGTTTCGGCCCAACGACTATCGGATCAGGTGCGGTTTATTCAACGTAATCGTGCGTTGGATGACTCCGCACTTGACCGGCTTCGCTCCGAGGTGACAGTCTCTGCATCCACCACCGAAAGCATCCATTCGCGAGCCTAGTTATCGTCCGCTCCTTCGGTGGCAGTGTTAGTGGTTGGAGATGCTGATGTGGGGGGCGTAGAGATTACAACCGTAAGTACCCAAGATAATGAGCAATTAAGGAGGACTTTGGAGGATGCGATTTTGGAATTTAAAGATATACCAGCTCGCGACAGACCACGGTTGCCCCGTTTTCCCACGCATAGACGTAATATGTCGCTTGTAATGGCTCTAGACTGCATGCTAGACTCTTATGTTCGTTCTAGCAATAGTCTCACTGATACCCATTCAATTCTTTATTGTGCAGCTGTTGCAGCGTGCCGCTCCGCCCGTGTCAGATTTCCTGAGCCTGATAGGGTGGTGCGGTTCACTGAGGACACACCCGCATGGCAGATGGGGATTGAACGGCGTATCAGCGCAGCTAGGGTCATTATTGGCAAGTTAATCTGCTTCAGATCGGGAAACATCCGGCCGAGAGTCATGCGTTATGTTACACAGGCCTTTGCCGGTACTGGCATTAGACCTCAGGATTACATGGCCTATGTAACAGAACGTATAGACTACCTGAAGCAGAAAGTTTGTGCGTGGGCAAATCGTATCCGTCGTTATAAACAACGTGTAAATAGGTATAAACAGAATCGCATATTCCAAAGTGACCAAAGAAAGGTTTATAGAAGTTGGGAGGAATCTGCCACGAATGTGATTGATGGGCAGTTACCAAATATGGAAGAAATGTTCACATTTTGGAAAAATATTTGGTCGGTGCCTATTAATCACAACGATGGTGGCTGGATGCGTGTTGTTGAGCGCGCGTGTGAACACCTGCAGCCAATGGAGGCTATATTTATAAGCCCAGACAATGTCAGGGATGCGATCCGTTCGACCCATAACTGGAAAAGTCCTGGGCCGGACGAATTACATAACTTTTGGCTCAAATGGCTGCGGTCTTCACACGAACGTTTGGCTGGGCAATTCCAGGAAGCCATCGTGTCCGGATCCCTACCATCTTTTATGTCAACAGGAATCACCTTTCTGCTCCACAAGTCTGGTAGTATCACGGATCCAAAGAACTTTCGACCTATCACGTGCTTACCAACAACTTATAAGCTTCTTACATCCATTTTGACTTCAAAATTAAACACACATTTGTATGCAAACAGCATTTTAGATCCCGCTCAAAATGGATGTAAGATTGGGTCTCGTGGTACTAAGGAGCTCCTCCTTATTGACATGGCCATTAATGAAAAGGTTCGCCGAGGTAAGAAGGGTCTCTCCGCCGCCTGGATTGATTATAAAAAGGCCTATGATTCGGTGCCTCATACATGGTTGAGAAAAGTACTAGAAGTGTATAAGATTGACACAGATCTATGCGCTTTTCTTGATTCATGTATGAGGCAATGGACAACGGTCCTTTGTCTTCCAGGGGGCGGAGGAAGTCTTCTTACTTCCGAACCTGTAAGGATTGAGCGAGGTATTTTCCAGGTTGATAGCTTGAGTCCTTTGTGGTTTTGCCTGGCTTTGAACCCCTTAAGCACGTTGCTTAGGGATTCAAAACTGGGATTTCGCTTTCGCAGAGGGGGTGAGATCATTTCACATCTTTTGTACATGGACGATCTCAAATTATTTGCACCAAATAAAGCAGATCTGGTATCATTACTAAGCGTTACGCAAACGTTTAGTAATGACATTAGGATGGAATTTGGTGTAGATAAATGCGCGGTTGCACATGTGCAGAATGGCCGAGTTGTAAATAGCGAATATTTACAACTCTCGGAGACAATGTCCCTCAGATCCCTCTCTGAAACCGAATCCTACAAATACCTTGGTATGTCGGAATGCTTAGGCATACTAAGTGGGGACATTAAACAGCTAGTGAAGGAACGCTTCTTTAACCGCTTGACAAAAGTCCTAAAAAGTCTTTTGTCAGGAGGTAACAAAGTGCGTGCATTCAACAGTTGGGTGATGCCCCTGCTGATGTATACTTTCGGCATATTAAGGTGGACTCAGACCGAATTAGATGCCCTGGACCGAAAGGCCCGAAAACTATTGACAATGTATCGCATGCATCATCCGCGCTCATCAGTGATGAGATTGTATATTCCACGGAAGTGTGGGGGTCGCGGCTTCCTTAATGCCAAAAACTTACACAACCGTGAGGTATGCAATCTTAGAGAATATTTCCTTCATGCTGAGTGTGGAATGCATCGGGACATTGTTGCAGTAGATAAAGGCCTCACACCGCTCTCCTTAGCCAAAGACAACTGGCATAAACCGGTAGTACTTAGCACTGACGACCGTATAAATATATGGAAGAGTAAGGAGCTTCATGGACGGTTCCACCAGGCACTCTATGGGCCTGATGTAGACCTTCTAGCGTCCGTGGCTTGGCTACGATTCGGTGATCTCTTTGGAGAAACCGAAGGTTTTGCTTGTGCAATTGCTGACGAAGTTGTCAAGACGAACAACTATCGGAAATACATAATAAAGGATGGCACGGTTGATATATGTCGTGCGTGCCACCAACCTGGGGAATCCATCAGACATGTTATTTCCGGTTGTTGTCGTCTTGCCAATGGAGAGTATTTGCACAGGCACAACCAAGTAGCCAAGATTATCCACCAAGAACTTGCTCTTCAATACGGTCTGGTACCTTTTGAAGTGCCATATTATAAGTACTCACCGGAGCCAGTTTTGGAAAATGGTCATGCTAAGCTCTATTGGGACCGATCTATCATAACGGACAGGACTATTGTAGCCAATAAGCCTGATATCGTGCTGGTAGATCGGTTAGAGCGCCGGGCATTTCTTGTTGATATCAGTGTCCCGTGTGACGCTAATCTTGTGAAAGCTGAGAAGAACAAACTGTCAAAATACTTGGACTTAGCTCACGAGATTACCGACATGTGGGATGTTGACTCAACAATAATTGTCCCGATGGTAGTTTCCGTCAATGGTCTTATAGCGAAGAGTCTCGATCATCATCTCAAGAGGCTCTCACTAAAAAACTGGATCAAGGGTCGGATGCAAAGAGCAGCAGTTTTGGGTACGGCACGCATTGTGAGGAAGTTTCTTTCGCTGTCGCCCTAACCACCGACGGACTGGTTGTAAGGCCCACGTCGGCGGGATACTGTTTTTTATATTTATATTTATAATGTTGTTTTTTTTTTAATGTTATATGTATAAATGTAAATAATAAGATTAATATGAAATAAATAATAATAATAATATCTATATAATACACATATAAATACTGAGAATATATATAATAAACGACCAAACCCAGAAACACAGACATCTATGCTCATCACATAAATGCCTGTCTCCGCCGGGAATCGAACCCGAGCTCCATTGCGCCGTGACACGTTAGGCGTCTGCGCTAACCACTCGACCAAGGGGCGGTCATTAAATTAAAATAATTGATTTATCAAGCAATTTATTATATTTATTTTTTAAACGAAAGCTGAACTTTTACTTTGTATTAGCGGAAAGTTATTCAACTCATTTTATTTCTTGAACATTCCAAATAAGGTTCCTATAGTTATATCACAAATGAAATCGATATAAGTTATTAAGGAAGTGTTATTTAATTACTTTTCAAAACTAAGGAAACAAAATATTTTAGACAGACGACGAAGCTTCTTAGCAATCCATGGATTCACCGTGCGGGTGCCGGGCCCATCGCGTTGCAAGGAGAGGAGTGCAAGCAGTGCCTGGGACTTGCGACCCAGGAGTAGGTTTAAGGGGCCCCTTTATTATGCCCAAAAACGCTCACCTTCACCCTCCACACTCCTCTCCCTACCTAACCAAATTTGGAAAGAACCTACTAATGCCGCCTTTGAAGTACGTTCTAGAAATGAACCGATGCTTGTTCTAGAAAGGCCAAGATCTTTAAGTAGGCTATAGAGAGATTTTGCTGTTATACCTCTCGCTCCCACTTCTACCGCGTACAAACTAACTATAAATTTATTCCTGATCAGTTCGTTGGTTAGTTCGTAATATTTATTGAGCTTGAATGTGTGATCCCTTGGGATGTTTGTTTCCCAAGGAACAGTAAGCTCCACAAGTATCACGCGCCTCAGATGTTTCGAATACAGGAATAAGTCCGGTCTGGATGACGAAACACCAACATCCCCAGGGATTTTGTAATGCTTTTCATACGTGTCCATCATGAGAATCCAATCAGGAGCCGCGCCTAATATTGAATAAGGCTTCGCTTTTGATTTTTTGGAGGAGCCTTCTTTTACGAATTCTATAGATCGTTCGGTGGTTGTTATACCCTTCCGCGCTCTTGCTACTGAAAGACTAACCGCTTCCCGTATAATTTCTAATACCTTGTCGTGGCGACGCGAGTATTGACCTTTATCTAGAAGTACCCTACACCCTACTAATAGGTGTTTCGCGGTTCCTATTGCCTCCCCACAGATGTTGCAAGACTTTTCGGTGGCTTTGCCCCATCTTACTAAATTACTTTGATCTGGGAGAGTCATTTGGAATGCATTAAGATAGAATTTTAATCATAAATTAAGGTACGCCACTTCAAAGCTAGTGGAATACAAAAATCTCCTATGGTCACCTATTCGTTTTGAATTTCTAGGCTCATCGCGTGGAGTCGGTAATTATCGTTTTCGTCTTGTCGAATAAAAGATTTTGTTATGTCTATGTCTTGAACTTTCCTACTTGATCCTAGCCCTACTTTATTTGTTTGAGCACCTATCATAAACTTTTTATGGAATTGAAGTCGTGACTCGAGCTCTGAGGCAACTTTGTCTTTTGGGAGAGAAGTTACAGTATCATCTTTAGATTTTCCGATGATATGTCTTTTGGTAACTCTTAGATGTTTGTAGAGCTCCGATGGTTTCTTTAATTTTAATC
The DNA here is from genome assembly GCA_959347405.1 of Napeogenes sylphis. Taxonomy (NCBI): domain Eukaryota; kingdom Metazoa; phylum Arthropoda; class Insecta; order Lepidoptera; family Nymphalidae; genus Napeogenes; species Napeogenes sylphis. The sequence goes on from OY365783.1 coordinate 5,839,410, forward strand.
CAAAGTTGTTACGGTCTCTAAATAAGGTTGAAGAGTCCGCTGAGTGCGCTAACCCGAGCCATAACTTCAATGTCTTTATGACGCTTGCATCTAACTTTGACAAAAGGGTTTTATTTATATCATACACGAGGAAAGGCCAATTTAGACGTGATGTTAAATAATTATCGTAAATCCAAGCTTTTTTGACGTTACTTATTGGTTGGTTGTCTACCTTTTTGAGATCGTTTAAAAAGCTATCGACTATTACATCCAACGATGGAGTACGGCCTTGGTAATCGATTTTTTTACCTAAAAATTTAAACGGAGCTGCTTCCGTAACCGTACTAACGCACTGACCGCCTATTATAAGACCCGGATCGTAAGAGGTATATTTGGTATTCCGTCTACCCAGACACAGACTAAAACATTTACTTGGTTTTGTCCTCAATCCGCCCGTCCACGTACAGAAATCCTCAACTACATTTAAAAGTACCTGACATTGTTTCGGATTACGTGTCAGTATCGCGAGATCATCTGCAAAAGCTAGTATGGATTCTGTGTATTTGTTGTTGAACTTAAACTGATAGCCCCACTTTTTTTCATTTCTAATTAATTTGTCTATTAAAATATTAATAACTATATTAAATATAATAGGAGAAATACAACAGCCCTGAAATAAACCAACGTTATAATTAAGTGATTTTGAATGGTTTTCATTAAAAATTATTGAGAATTTTAATTTTGAATAATATGATGCAATAATGTCGCGAACTACCATAGGAAAGTTATACCATTTAAGCGCGAACATCATTAGTTCATGTCGTACCGACCCAAAGGCGTTTTCTAAGTCTATCCAACAAACCGTAATTTGTCTCTCGCTAGTTCTAGCATCTTTAAGGCTTTCCGATATTAACGTATTATGTTCCAGGCATCCAGAAATTCCGGGCAAAAACCCTTTCTGGTGATTAGGCCTGAAATATCTATTGTTAATCATGAATTGCGTCATTTTAGTTTGTAAAAAAGAGAAAAATATTTTGGAAATTGTATTTGTTAGGGCTATCGGTCTAGTATCCTTGGGATTATTGACATTGTCGTTTTTCGGAATGAGGACAAAAAGGGCTTTTCCGAACGATACCGGTATTTGCTTTCTTGACCAGATTTTACCGAATATATTTAAAAGATGTTTATGGAGCGACGGACATTTTTTGTAAACTATATAAGGGATACCATCCGGACCTGGTGCTGACTTAGATGGTTTCATTTTAATTATTTTATTGATTTCCTCCAAAGTTGGTGGGTTGGCTTGAAAATCTTCAGTAGGAGTCTCAGGTTTGTGTTCGTTTGGATCCCCATATAGTCTTTGGTTTTCTGGCACTTCGTATGTGCTTTTATAATGGTCGAAAATTTGCTCGTTGGTCAAGAGAAGCTTACCTTTTTGATCTTTGAAAATGTTTTTTGAGTATTTAAAAGGATTTTTATCAAAGTCTACTTCATGTTTTGCCCGATGAAAGCTATCACGATTTTTCGTTATTTGATTTGTTATACCTTGGATAAGTTTAAGAATTGATCGCAATGCCCTAGACAGTTGGTGACTAAGTTGATTATCGCCTAAGGCTTTGGCTATACGAAGTTTCTTTATAAGATCTCTTTTTTTCCTCCTCATTTTCAATTTAAAACCGTTTTCTTTATTTTTGTGAGCATAACGATTCGTAGGTGGATAGTGCTCATTAAAGTAGTCGTAAATAGTATTTTGGAAAGTCTCTACTTGCGCATCGAGTACCTGATTTGAGCCGGGTGCTATTATTATTATATTAGCTATTTTTTTATGAAAATTATTCGTACCCACGGTACTGTATTTATATCGAAATTCTAGGACAAATGTTTCTTTGGACAAAATTATATATTACTCTTTACGTCCATTTGAAGCGCTTCATAAATCTTAATACAAAACCTAATCCTGGTAATTATTATTACAACTATTTTTATTTAATAACAAATATTTTTACGACTTTTGAACAAATACAATTTTTATCTGCTTTCCAAGTTTATTTAGAACATTCTTTTAACTTCCCAAATATTAAAGTTTTGTCAACATATTAATATATAACAGAAATTAATAAAATTGAGCAGAAACTAAAAAAATAAAAAATTGTGATTAAAATCTAGGAAATTAACAGAAATTTATAGTGTGGTTTACACCGGTATTTGTCTATTCTTTAGACACATTTCTATGCATAAAATACGGGCTCATTTAAATATATATAAGGATATATCTTCTAATCAAAATACACACTACATGAATTTGATATCGTATATTGAAATAAAAATAAGAAGTCTAATTTGTTTGTTCATACAAATACATTTGTTTAGCCTTATTTTACATTTCAAACCGTATCCAAATTTTAATTATAACAGTTGTTTTTAGTTCATAATTATAATTAAAAAGTAAATTTTATGATATTTTTAGTTATAACGAAACCCAAATTTCATTTAACTACATAAACTTCACGTGTATAATTAAAATTATTATTCTTACTACGAAATACAGTGATTTTCATGTATAATTATTTTATTGGTATATGTATGTACTTCTAATGTACTTTTAATTATTAAAATTTTATGCCCCGTAAAGTACAGTATATACGAAAACATATGAGACTCGAAAAGTCGAGAAATTATTATTAAAAATGTGAAAATACCAGTTATTGAATTTTAATCTTTCCTCTATTGTATATTCAACTAATAACTTATGGTTGCCAGGAAAGCGTAGGCTGAGAAAAGATCATCGGTAAAGATATTAGTATTATGTAGAAAGGTACATTTTCAAACGAACATAATGTCTAGGAACTCCCAAAGGATTCTTTTATTTTATTTGTGTTTGTAAACAATAGTTTTGAAATTGTTTTATAATAACACTACGTGTAACAGAAGTATAATAATACTACGTGATTACTTACTGAAAAATTTTATTTTATCTAAACTTTTTGTATTAAAAGTTATAACTCTATGCTAATTTATTCTCTAGTTTTTTTTTTCAATAATCAGCTAGACATTTTAAAAATCTCTAAAAAGCTGTAATGACGAAGAAGTGATATCAATATACTCTTGAAGTCGCTGGCAACAGTCACTCATACATAAAATTGAATTCAAAATATTTTAACGATTTACAATCCTTACCAACAGTTAATATTTTAATCATTAATATTTCTGAAAGCTTACATTTTAGTTGTAATAAAAACGTAAATTCTAAAAATTCACTAGAATGTTCGGAATAAATATAATTCAGCCGCAATTTTTTTTTTCCTAAATATATAATAAGTTAAAAAAAACTTTGTGCACATTAACCTGCCTTATTTTAATTGCACACCATATAATTAATGCAATCAGAGACACGAATATTTTTGTCTATGAATACTTATTTTAGTTTATGTTCGAAAATATCTATAAACATGTGATGGCTACACACATGTTAAGCTTATTTAAATTTATATAAATCCACAGTCCCGATAAACACGATCACATATAGAACGCTTAATTCATCGAGGCGGACAGCGATACGGTAGCTGAATTAGTAGAGCGACGGGATGGTTTCCCAGAGGTCCCGGGCTAGAATCCCTATCCGTATCGGTTTATTTTTCATTCTTTATTTATATACACCTAAATAATTGGTAAATTACATAAGTGTTGATATAATCGTTGTATCATCATACTCTATAACAAATGCAGCATTCTCAATAATATTCAGCATTTTACGAACAACTAATAAAAATAAATGATCATTCTACTTATAGAAGATTCATGTTATATAACAGGAACTCGCCTGTAACTGTGAGTAAGGTGACAACTGAAACCATTTATTAAAAACTAGCTGTTGCCCGTGACTATGTCCACGTAGACTGTAAAAATAATATTTTGGTATTTTACTCAGCCAAATAAATATTATTTTTACAGTCTACAAAGACGGAGGCACGGGCCACAGCTAGTAAATAATAAACCATGGAATAAAAGTAGCCTAAGTTACCATTTATTATCAGCTATCTGCAAGTCAATATCCCGTCAAAGTCGGTTCAACCGTTTCAGAGATAAGCGTGTACAAATAGACAGAAAGACGGACAGAGAAACATTTTTAAAAATGTTATTTTGGTATATGTATCGTGTATACATCCATATGCAGCATCTAAAAAGAAGTTATTTCAATATTACAAACAGACACTACAATTTTATTTATATGTATAATAATAATAATAATAATACGAATATACTTTTTTGGAACCACATAAACCACAAAAACAATAGAAAAACAAATAACAGTACATATAAAATACGTTATGGGCGTACAATAAGGCGGTCTTATCGCTATGTAGCGATCTCTTCCAGACAACCTTATACTGGTAGGAATAAGGTGAGATATAAAGAGAAAAGTGGTGCATAATAATACAAAATATAAACACGTACATAAACCCATATGATACATTACATACATATAACAAATCCTAAATTAATATATATAAGTATATATAGAATTTAAATACATATAATAATGTCATGAATAAAGGAAAATAATGAATACCTACTTAAAAGCTGCACAAGAAAAGGAAGAGCTAGTACAATAAAATATATTAATTTAATATATAATATTTAATATATAAAAGCGATAATTATATTTAAATGATAAAACTAAACTGTGCAGAAGAAAGGCAAAGATAATGATCTTTGACCAATCCCTTAAATTTTGCCAAAGACTGTGCTTGTCTGACAACTAAAGGTAATTTGTTCCAAAGCAAAATTGCTTGAACAGTAAATGATTTTTTAAAATAGCGAGAAGAGTGAGACGGTAAACGGAGAGTGAGATTGTCAGAAGACCTAAGAATTTTACTATGAGCACCTAAAAACTGAAATTTTTCTTTTAAATAAAGTGGAGAGGATGGAAAGAACAACACACAATACAGAAGCGAGAGGATATGAAGATTCCGACGAAAGCGAATAGGTAACCACTTGAGTTTAGTACGGAATTCGGAAACGTGGTCATACTTGCGTAAGCAAAATATGAACCGAATACTAAGGTTTTGTAGTTTCTCGAGTTTATGAAGTTGACTAAGGCGGTTTAGAGTTTACCACACGACAGCAAATAGCCAAACGGGTTTAACGGTGCGAAATTTATATAAACAAAAAATATATTTATATTTACTTGAATCATAATACCTAAACAAAACTAAAGTAAAAAATATATTTATTTTAATACAAATATCATCGTTGTTTGTATTGGATTAACAAATATTATGAAGGTGTTTAATAAGCAAAAAATATTTATCTACTAAATGATTTACATCATATAAATATAATTAGAATGTATAATAGTCCAAAAGATGAATTGTTTGCAAAATATTTTCAGATTTGATTTTAGAAGTATAATATCTATTCACCATTTTGGTGTTTTAAATACTTCATAAGTTTAAAAATACAAAAAATCAACAGTTCATTAAACTAAATGAAAAGCTTAAAACTCATAAAAAATAATGTTAATAGCTTTTAACAAAAAAAAATCTCTAAATTAACTGTTGCTTTTAATTACTTTCGGTCTCATTATTTATCTTAAGTAGGTTTTCCTTGAATAAAGTTTTATTTTCATAGCCTCTCATAAAAATATAAATCGTCATTGTAAAAAACAATATGTAAATAAAAAGATTTGTTAATTCAAATAAATACTGAATTACAAGAATATGAAATTACTGTTGCTGGATTTAAAATCTTGGAATTTCAGCTGTAAACTTTTAAGATGGTAGACTTAGCTGTAGACTGTGTTATTAGATTGTTTGTGTACTGGCTGGTGTAGTAATAGTAGCTATCATCAGCCACCAGCATTCACAAAATGTCACAAATTTAAAAATAAAGTCTCCTCTTATTATTATTACTTGAAAAGGAGCAAAAAATGTTCCATTGTTTTGAATTGATAAAAAGGACCGGTTATAAGAATATTCAACGAATATAAACATTACATTTTATTAAGTTTATTTTGATTCCGAAGACGTAAATAGCTTATTATTTTCCGAGCTTGGGGCATTTTCTTCGAAACGACTTTGCACTTAAAGGGTTTCATGAACTTCTAAATTTATGAAAATTATTTTCCATTACATTTCTAGTTTTCTTTTTGTTATTGCGGATGTTATATTATATTTGGTTGATTATTGTTTTATTAATTGCAAATTAATATATTATACTGATTGTTGTGAATTTTATAAATATTGTCTTATTCTATTCCTTCTTCCTTTGTCATGGATTTGTATAAAGTAGGGACTGGTTATATTCTCTTGACTTCTCAAAGTCAAATTGATAAACTGTCTTAAGAAATATTTTTAAAATAGTTTGGTTTTGTTTTTTTATAAAGATTTTTTTGGTTATAAAATTTAGATTTTAACAGAAAAAAAACCAGCAATTCTATTATAGTTGTCAACCGCCCCGTTGGTCGAGTGGTTAGCGCAGACGCCTAACGTGTCACGGCGCAATGGGGCTCGGGTTCGATTCCCGGCGGAGAAAGGCATTTATGTGATGAGCATAGATGTCTGTGTTTCTGGGTTTGGTCGTTTATTAAATATATTCTCAGTATTTATATGTGTATTTCTATGTATTTGTATCGTTGTCTAACACCCTTAACACAAGCAAATAATTTGCTTACTTAGGGGTTAGATCAATGTGTGTAATTTGTCCTGATATTATTATTATTATTATTATAGTTGTACACATTATTTTTGTTGTTAATGAAATGAAAATAGAGTCATATTTATACTTGTATGTAAGTAGACCATCGCGTCTTATGATCCTTTCGCGAGAGCAAAGCCATCGACGAGTGCTAGGATAGTCAAAATATAAAAACAATACTGTAGTAAAAATAGTTTGTAGTGCGTAAAACAATTAAGGAAACATTTTATTTAAAGCAATTATTTTTTGATATTTTAGGGTTCAATTTAATAAAATAATGTTTTTTTTTATTTTATTTAATAAATTTGATTAACTTATCTATTTTTTTTTTGCACATAAAATGATTACAATAAGAAATCACAATATTTGATGTTGATACAATAAGAATTTTTGTGCAAAGGCGCTTATCTTTTAAAAGCAATCTCTTACAACCCTTGATGAGAAATGAGAATTTGCGAAACCATGGGACAGTGCAAACTCAATGCAATTATACATAAAAAGACACAATGTAATTGAAAACGATACAAAAGATAAACAATTAAATAAATTTATTACAATTGGGATTTTGAAAATAAAAAAAATATTGTTTTTTTTTATATACCCTTTATCATAAATTATATTTATATGTTATGCGAAAAACTGAAAAAAAAGTTTTTTCAATTAATTACAAGCAATTAAAAGTGGATAAAATTTAAATAAAAATCACGTGACTATGAACGCGCCACGATTGGCCACCATATTTGTGACGTCATAATGTTCTAGCTATTTAATAACAGTACAGCGTTTACGGCTATTACATGTGACTTGATAATAACAATAAAAGTTTATTGCTAAAAAACGATTTGTTAATTAATTCCGTTTAGCTATGTTTAGGATTTATAAAGGCAACATCTGATAATATTCCTGATGTTGATATATTTATGATAACCAGTTTTTTAACAAATGATGTTCGGTTCAATTCTGCTGAAGTTCGAGGTGCCAAGGGATCAAGATAAGTATGTTAAAAAATAATATAAATAAAAATATTTAAATATTTATCTTTATATTAAATATAATTATTTATTATTTAAATTTATATAAATATAGAATGTAAAAAACCAATACGGGGAGGGATTCGAACCCGCGACTACTGGGAAACCGTAGTCGCGGATTCTATATTTTATATAACCGAACATTCTATATTTATATAAATTTAAATAAGCTTAACATGGCTATACATGTTTAAAGATATTTTCAAAAATATTTATTATTTATTTATTTTTATTTATTTATTTTTTTATTTATTATTTCTACTTATTCGATTTGTATACTTACATAAATAATAAGTAATAACAATGTTGTTATGAAATACTTACATCGAAATGATCTTCACAACAAAAAAAATCGACTTTGTTTTGGGATTATCGCGATGCATTGCTTGAAACCATTTATTTCGACGTTTTTCATCTTGGGGAACATTTAAAAACATTTTACCAGGAGTTGCTTTTGTAGTATTCGTACATAATGGTACAAAACAAGACCGATAACTTTTAAGGTTCGACATTTTCAATATTAATTTGTGTATTTATAACAATGACAACAGAATTAAATAGATCAAAACACTGTTCGTATTATCTCTGGATAAACTGCAATGAGTGAAAACAAACATTATGACGTCACATGCACTCGGGTTTGTTCGGGAGCTATCGGCGTGTCTTCGGTGCTGGATTCAAAAACTTATTTTAATTTTGATATAACTTTTGAATTATTTCTAAATAAAAAAAAAAATAGTTTTGTTATAAAACTTATATCTCATCTTTCAATTTATTGCAAAAAAAAATTTTTCAAAAACCCAATTATACATACATACATTCATACATATAATAACATACATACATATATTCATACTATTTTGTAAGTCACTAAGTTAAAATTATTTGAAACGTTTTAAAATATTTAGTTATTTCTATAATTCCCTGATCCAATTTATGGAATATATTTTTTACAAAATCATTAGAAATAGGATTATTAAATTTCGAAGCAACCCTCATAGATGTCGCCACAGTCTCTACAAAAATGATTATATATCGATACAAAAACGATTATATATTTTTTTTTTTCAAAGCGCGTAGCGATGTGTTAGTTCAATTAATAGAGTAACGGGATTGTTTCCCAGAGGTCACAAGTTGAATTCCCGTCCCCTATCGATGTTTTTTCTTTGTTTATTTATTTGAAACTATCCATTTTGTTATTTATGGTAAGTTCTTTAGTTTTTATGACCATATTTCATCTGTTATAAGTTTTGAATGGTTTTGCAAGGTTATAAAATTATGCAACCAAGAAAACTTTTTGGTAACAGTTTAAAAATATTTTAACCGCAGCTGCAGCAACAAATTTATAATTTATACAAAATTAAAAAATATCATTACTAAAGTTATAAAACAGTGTTGGTTTAAGGCAAAAGTTGTGGGCTTGTTCAAGACTGTGGCATTGAGTAGAAGTAAGTACTTATGGAATACATAGAGTTATTATATATAGAGTAGGTTAGCCATAGGCAGACCTGCTATTCTAACAAATAAAACAGAGAAAAGATGAGAACCCAAACTTATCTTGGTTTTATCACACATGCAAGAAAAAGAGAACGATAGGAAGCCCCATTTGTTTTCTCTTTTCTTTAAATGGAAACATTTTATGCTAGTTTCTCTACTCTATGTATAATAGCTCTATGATTACATACCATACTGTGTATGAATTCTATAATATGAATTGAAATCCATAATAATGAATTATATTGTATAATACAAGGATGAAAAATATAAGTTGATATTATTTAACTTATTAATTTATTTTACATTACAAATAAACTAAAGTGAATTATCAACTAAATAATCGGTAAAATGGTAAATAATATGAAGAATAATAAACTCAAATATAACCAAAGCAATTGAAATAAACAATAATTTAATACCAGGCCAGTCTACCAGACAGGTAATCAGCATACTGAATTATTTTTCACTATAATAACGTAAAATATTTATTGCCTTAAGTGACTTAAAAAAATGATATATTTCTTTATACGATATTTATTTTCAGTTGTTTTTAGGTTAATAAAGTCTGTTTATTACTTGAAAGGTTGTATTAAACGACTTGAAGACTTCAATATACTAACGCGAACTGTAAAATTACATTTCTGTTACGACGAACGTAAACTCAATGCTAATTCATTACATTTACTTAAAACCTTGTCATAGCACACACCCATACTGTTAGTAGATGAGCAATTCTGTATTGGTATAACATCAAATACCTTTTAGAAGGTTCTAGAGTTTCACGGTATTGCTTAGAATTTACAAACAATCTTAAAACTTATAGTCAGCAACGGCAAATTTTAAAAACTGACAAGATTTCAAAATAATAACTTAGAGACCGGGGACCGTTCTCTTTTTGTATCTAAATGCGTTCAAACATGATTGTGATTATCTTGCTCATAGAATTTAATCTTCGCACTAACTCTAAATGAGATGAAGACATTCATCCAATTATTGTGTATGTGTTTTTATAAATTATAACTGGATCAAATATTGACTAAGCTAAATTTATTATTGGTTGTTACGTACGTAAAACTTATATATATTTTTGCTTGGTCAAGTTAAGATACTATAAACATCTCACGATTCAAACAAATATAAATAAATATTATAAAAATTACTAATTACGATTAAAAACATTGTTTTTAATCGTAATTAAAAAATGCAGTTCCATCAAGAATTAACAACATATTCTATAAATTATATAAATTACTGTACATGAACCTGAAACAAACTAAGGTTTCTCCTAGTAATAAAGATTTAGATAGAAGTTAAATTAAATTAGAGAGAGCTGTCAGTATCAATTTAGCTAATTTTTTTTATTAATCAACCGCGCTTTATCCCCTTTCACAAGAGGAACGCTAAGGACGAATGCTTTGTTTGATAATAATATCTATAGATAAATAAATGATAGGATCCATCATTTTAAAAAAAATAACAGTTATAAGACAGACACACATACAAAATCACTGTAGTTTGTAAATATCAAATATAGTCTCAATTAGTTAATAAATGATAGAAATGTGTTACTTCTACACTCATTCCTTTTAAATGTCAAGATGTATGTGTATGGAAGAACTAAAAGCTAGTTTGCTAGCTTTGCACTCTCATATCACAGATACTAAAACGTTTCTACTAAATCAAAATTCCTGCCGTTCTTGCTAGCAGAAATTTATAATAATTTATCGACATCAATTTATCCCGTGATAATCATAATCATGTCAACTTCGATCATTTTTAACTGGTCAATATTTGACCACCACATTGTTATAGATTTTTGTTTATTATTTAAGTTAACTCGACTACATATAGAGTAAAGTAATATAAAAATATTTAAAAAGTGTGCTTACAAAAATAAAATGTTATTTCATATAACAGATTACTTACGATGTTTCATAAGAAATCCATCTTCTACATTATTACATCATACGATGACATTTAGGAGACATACAAGACGGTAACTAGATTTTTGAGTCAATAAAATAAAAATCATTCGTAAATATTTCATTATAACTTTCTAAATCTAATCGACATAACAATTTACACGGCAACAACCTTTAGAATTATTTAAAAATGATTTTAGAAGTTTCTGAAAATATCTATAAACATTTATAGCCGTGTTAAACTTACTTAAATTTATATAAATATAGAATGAAAATTAAACCGATACGGGCAGGGATTCAAACCCGCGACTACTGGGACCGATCGGGACGGTTTCCCAAAAGTCGCGGGTTCGAGTCGAGTAAATTTGAGTTTAGAAGTATAAAAAATGTAAATAGAGTAATTGTGTTTTAACTAAGTTCACAACAATTTTCGCGTAATAACAATTTCATAACTAATTATTCATGACTAATAAATCATCCCCGCCTTCCCCTGGGCTTATAGAATTGTCAAAGAGATTAAAGAAAAAGTGTATGTAATGTCACGGTGTTTTACTCCGCTTTCGTGGTATTTATAATTAATGTTGTGGACGATACTTCCTGGCTGATAAGTAGTTTTCTTTTTTCAAATAATAAGTAGCTCTAAAATTCGATTTTTATAGCTTTGATAATGTCTATGTTAGAGAAATAATCCCTGTGTTGCGCAGGATTTTATAAACATATAAATAAGCGATACAAGGAACACCCAGATTCAAAACAAAAATCTGTTGATCGGTCCTTGTAGTGCGTGAAATTATTTATTAGGGTGCTTGAACTGCGACCTATCTCAATTTATTAATAGTTTATATAAAATCCTACACTAAACTATTTAAAACAATTTATTATAATTGTGGAATAATTATACATATAGACTCTCTGAAGATATAAAATTATTATTGCAAACTTTAATCATATGAATCATTTGTATGTCAAAAGATTTTTGCAAAATCTCATTATAATCCTGAAAAAATAAGATCGAAAGTTCGGTTTGTACATTGTGACCGAGATATATGACAGTATGACAGTACAACAGTGGTTTATTATTTATTATTTAAACCACATTTTACTAAGTTTATAGCAAATACTTTTTCATATTCGCTATAATTAGAGTTTAGCTAAATAAAAAGTAAAATAAAAAATAAAAAGTAAAAGTAAATAGAGCTATTATTGTTTTTAACAAAATTAATAAAAAAAATATGCTTGAACTCCATTGATATTATGCTTCTTATATATATAAGTTTAAAATACCTTTTCAATATCCCATTTGTTAAATTATGGTTCCTCGTCTGTCGCTTCACTAAGCGGTAGGATGATGTAAAGGTTCAGATCTTTTTTTTGTCGACTCTTCTATGTCCAGCGATAGCTTCACGGGAAGGATTTTTAGATTATCCCGTGGAATTTAAAAGAATCAAAATATTTTTCATACCTTACTTCAAGACTTAACAGCATATGGTATATACCATAACGAAAAAAAAATACAATAAAAAAATACAATTGATCGTATTCTCTGTCATCACAGTATTTTGAGAGAAATTATATCATCCAGTATTAAACCATATCAATAGATCTTTGTACATATATATAAATAGTTTGATTTCAATACCAATATGAATAAACTAGCCACGTTGCAAGGGCAATAACATATTTTCCTTTATTCTATTTTGGTAAATAAAAATTTAATTTCGAAAATATGTACAAACTTTTGAAGTTTATTTAAATTTTAAATATCTATATTATGAACATTTTAACGATACAGCTAGGGATTTAATAATCGCTAGTCATCTTTATGACAATTAAACTAACTAAATTATTATTTTTTAGTTTATTTTAACACAGAACTATTTACATAAAGCGATTATCGATTTCAAATTAAAAACCGTTAGCTGCACTATCGCCATAATGTTAAGGAGTTTTTGCACTTCATTTTAATAAAACGTATAAAATTAAAGCTGGGTGATCTTGTGCAACTCGTATTAAATAGTTGTAATTGTAGTATAAGGCATGTATAGTTAACAATTACGTAAGTATATGTGTTAGAAATAAACTTAAATAAACATGAACGCCATACTTTTCCCCCTTTCGGTATAAGTTGTATGTTGTTCGAAAAGAACAGTATTAGAGTCAATAAACTAGAGCTTGTTAAAAACTTACTGTGCGCAGAGGCTATAAAAGAAAAATGATAAAGTATGTGAATTGTTAAATCAGTTTTAACTTATTTAATATATTTTAACAAGGAGTACCGTAGAAACATACAAAAAATAAACATGCGAAAGCCAAAGAGATATTCTACAGCATTTCGGTCATTTGAAACATGACGATAATTTTAGACCAATCTATTTATTTTTTTATGTCTATAAATGTAGAACCATTTATCTAAATAAATATAGAATCATCAATCATTTATTAATATTTGAATAATCTTAACATGAACTAAGATATTTTTTTAAATATATGTAACATATGTGTCGATATTCTTTTATTTAGAGTTTACAATTGATTACTTCGTAGTGGGGCAACTGTGTTTGCCGCACTACATGAGTGATTTGAGTTGATTTGCAATGGCGGCACACAGACAGAGTTGTTTTTAGAATGTCCAACAGTCACTTCTTTTGGAAGCTTAGCTCTTAGAATACAAAATACGAAATATACGAAACCGTCATAGTTTTAAACATTTTTAACGGTTTCGACATCTCTTCAATGTTATTTATGAAAAGCTACAGAGTCATAAACATTTATAATTTTAAGAGCTTTTGTTTTTTTTCATTTTATATGTCTTCTGAGGTTTAAGTTGTAATTTTTGGTAATACTAAATTTAATTAAGGCCTTAATAAAAGAGACGATTATCTAAGTATTTAATGTCTTCTGTTACTTATCTACACGAGTAGGTATATAGTTTTATATGGGATATAAATAAAAGAGATAAACATACAATAACTTTTCTGGTAAATTCCTGGTAAAAAATAAACTGTACCTATAAATTATAGTTATAATAAAATATCAGTCCTGAATCAGTGACTTACCAACGCCCAAACCACACCCGTAACCTGGTTTCCTTTCATAAGGATTATATTTAAATTATCCCTAAGGGTCAGTTTTTTTCAGGCGTTGTTCAAAACTACAAAAATCTGTCCTTTCCTTTTTGGTTACAAAAGGAACAAATCCTTTCTTTTATTCTATAACTTAAACAAAACAAAAATGTTTCTATAAGAACAAAAAGTCGAGAAATAGCTAATTAATTTATAAATAGCTTTCATGAAACATAGTCCTTTTTTATTTGAATACAAAGTTTTTCAAATAAATGTTCCTTATATTTAATAATATACAAGAAATAACTTTAATGGTAACAAACTTAAATTCAGGAACTCTACTACAGTTTACTTTATTTAATTAATTTTTAACTGCATTGGTCCCCCGACGCAACGAATTCAATAAGTATATAATAATATTATTATTATTATTTTTAGAGTTTTTTTTTCTGCTTTTTAAAGTTATGTTTCAGGTTTCTGAATTGTACTCAATGAACCTACAGATACACAAAATTTTCAATTATTAAAGTATTTCTATTAATCTATCCTAATATTATGAAGAGGAAAGATTTGTTTGTTTGTTTGAATTGAATGGGCTCCGAATAGCATTCTGAATATATATATATTATATTTAATAAAATGAGGATCCACGTGAAAGTTTCGACAATGTAATAAATTATAAATGTTTATAAGTTAAGTAACATGATTCATGACTTTTTCATATGGTTAGGTAGATATGTAGGTTTCATATTATATACAAATATTAATAAATATAAACGTTTAGAGTTAAAATGATTTACAATCACTAATAACATTATGATGAAGGGATTTATATTATCACTAGCTGTTGCCCGTGATTCTTTATGACTACGATCGTAAGTCATATAAATATATTCTTACAGTCTACGTGGACGCAGTCACGGGCAACAGCTATCCCTAATAAAGTACTTTCCCTCAGTAAGTAAGTGTAAAAACCTTTTGGCCTTCATAACAAGGTTTTTTTCCTACATAGAGCGGGGGAAGCCGTTGGGAACAGCTAATTACTGCATAAAACCTCTTACCCGCACGAATAAAACGTCAATATCTTGGAGACGACTATTTCTTTTTCAATCAAACATAGATAAGAACCATCTCGATGAGCATAGCTTTCGATTAAAAAAAACAGCATTCAAATCCGTTCACGAGTTTGGCCGCAAATTTGCCACAGACAGACATACAGATACACAGATCGACAGGTCAAACTTATTACACCCTTCTTTTTAGTCGGGGGCTAAAAACCTAGACTGGTCAATCGCTCCACACCGCTGCTGCTTCACGACAACGCTAGACCACACACTGCACAACAGACAGCTATAAAATTAGAAAAGCTTCAATTAGAATGTCTAAGACATCCGTCGTACTCTCCGGACCTTGCTTGTCCAGATTACCGTTTCTTTCGAAATTTGGATAAAATCTTGTAAGGGAAATATCAATTCCGATGGGCCGGTCTAAATCGCCTTCAAAGATTTTATTGATTTTCGTCCGACTGTTTTTTTTAGTAAAGGGATGAATGAACTACCTGTAAGATGGTAAAAGTGCAAAGAAAACAATGGTTTATACTTTGATTAATTAAATACATTATATTAAAAAATATTTGACTTTATGTTCCCCCATACAAAACGCCAATTTTATGTGTAAGGGCCTAATAGTAAAAAAAAGATTGTGTGGTTTTATGAAACCACCGTAAAAGTGAAACTTTTTTTCACATTATAGACATTTAACTAAAAATTTTCGGAATAATATTCCATTAAGGGTATAAAAATTGCTTCATCAATCTTAATTTTATACTTAGAAAATGGGAATGATAATGGGAAATGATAAAAGTAGACTAGGTCTCCAACTAATATTTTTATTGAACTCTGTGTCTTAGAGTACGACATACATAATACTTAACAATTATTTAGATGATATACACATATTAAAACACTGAAAACAATATTTTATAATCGTTGAGTCATTTTGATCCGTTTTTCAATTATTTTCAATCATTCTATTATCAATTCCATCTTCATCATGAATTTCACAGTTTATAAATGTAACCAATATTTTATGGTAACTAAAATACGTGAACAGTGACTTACATTCGATTTTTTCAATGTATCTAGTAAAAACCGCAAATAACAACATTTACATTAAACACTGACAAAAACAAACAAAATAGCGTGGAGCACTGGCACAAATGAGTAATAGTCTATACACTACACGGTCAGCTGATGCGAACTATAGGCGCCGCCATATTGGCCTCGGCTGCTCTGACGAGCGCCTTTCACTTTATCCCTACTCCGCGGCCGACCGTCACGCGACATGCAACACACAGACGAAAAAGTTTGAGACGATGTAATAAAAGTTTCACTTTAAAAATCTTGAATATTGATAACATAAATTTAGAAGAGGTCTATAGTGTGATTCTATTTCTTTTACTACTATTTAGAATTTATCATGCATATATAACTTTTTAATAACAAACCCCCTCGAAAAATTACTTAATTACTTTTCAAACATTAATTCATGTAAGTAATTATTAGTTTGGAACTTAATGATATGATTATGATTTATTTGTATGAAATAATTTAAGCTAAATGTTTTATGGGTAAGTTAAAGTAGTATTATCATTATATTAATAAATATCTACTTAAATTGAACAGTTAAATGAGCAAACAGAATTACTATAAAAGAAATTCTATTGTCAGACATGTTCGATTGGTTCTTAAAACGAATATCCACATTCGAGCAAAGAAAAATAGGAGATCGTAAAACTATTAGCGTATAAGAAGATAAATTAGCCATTCTTAGAAAGAAAAGCAAGATTATCCGGGATAACATAATGCTACAAGAAACGAAAGAAAATCTTCATAATGTTAAGAAAAGACATTCAGATTTTTTTTACATAAATCTATAACTCTTAAAGTGCATCTATAGAGTAAACATTATAAATTTTGCAAAACCAATTCTAGAATTCAACTCAGTTGTAATGAAGGATTTAAATAAAAAATAGTGTTTGAAGATTTAACAGAAATAAGAAAAATGATAATAAATAAAACACATCACAATAATGTATCAGAAACTGTTATAAATTAGTTTGTAGCACTGCTAGAATATTTTTAAAAAGATGGTACAATTTATAAAATGAAGGAATATTTTATAATTTTTAATCTTTCATGGATGGGTTGTTTTGTGAGTTTTTATATCTATGATTATAGGTTATGCTAGTTTCTTGTTTGCTACCCTCGCCGAATCTTATTTAATTAAACAAAATCAATTACAAATGTGTGTACTTTTGATTTGTGGTTTTATCAAAAAGTACTCCATGTAATCTACTTATAAGTATTTTATTTAATAAATTATTATATTTTACTTTCATTTGCAACCATCATTTTAAGAAGCTTAATACGTAATCCTTAATAAAACGTATGTAACCTTTATAAACGTAATACATTGTTGTAACTTTAAATTATTTACAGACGTAGGTACTTAAAACCTCAATGTTTTCTGTATATCACGTAAGAATTGTTTTTTTCTTAAAAGTAGGTGTTGAAAAGTAAATTATGATTTATATACGTAGTTACGTATACATATTGTTATACTTATAAATATGTAAGTAAAAAAGAAATAAATGTAAAAAGTTATAAAAATGTTAATTACTCAAAAAAGTAACTAACTGATATAAAATGGTATAAGCGAGAAGATTAATTAATGAAAGGATGAAATGTAAAGATAATGTATTTTACTTTTATAAAATAAACGTTCATTGAATTGATGTTTGAGTAATACTGACGCTTTTGTTGATTTTAAATATAAATGAATATAGGATTCTCTTTAAAGACTTTTTTTAATTTTAAAAAGTTAATTTACTAAAGAGTTGTTCCTATGAATATTATTAAATTTGATACGTGATCTAAACACATTTCTTCTCAAACCTTTTTTTCATTCCTTTCAAAATATACTTATAATACGTATAAAATATTTTATGTTATGTATACGTTATGTAGAACGCCTTTTATTTCCAATCAAGTAAGATCCAAGTGTAACTAAACAACTAACTAACTGTCTTAAAATCAACTAAGGAGGGTTTATATTGAGGTGACTTAAATGTATAACTATAGTTCTAAACGGCATTGTGTTGTTTAGTGTATCCACTTCAAGATCTTGAAAAGTCTACACGCTTACACTATATTAAACTAAATATAAAGTTAAAACCATCGAGCATGAAACAACCGTAATAGCCTTCTTTGAAGAAGATCTTAGTTTTGTGGCTTCTTTAAATAATATAAAATAATATTGTTTAATCAAATATGTACTTACTTGCTAAAATATCAAGAAACTGTTACAACCATTACATTATACCTCTTAATTTAAAATCTTCAAATTTAACGTTGACTTTTTGAGAACCTAGCTAAAAACAATGTTATGTGGTCTCTTGTGTAGTTATCTTGTTAGGCCTGAATATTTAAGATATACCATTTTGTAACTTCTGACCAACCCGATCATTTCAGCACATATTTGAACTAGATTTTTAGATTGCGTAAATAATCTATTGTTATTTTTAATTGGTAAAATGGACTGGGTATAAGACCATTCTAAAGATGGCATTTTATTAACGGTATGTCGTTTTAGAAGACATCAAAGGTAATTTTATTACTTTTCAAGCTCGGGGCAACTACTGAAATTACTTTGTACGATCAGGGATTCAGAGCTTCTAATTTATTAAAATTATATTTTATTACTTATCTCATTTTCTGTATATTTTTAGGATGGTTAATGATATTTGGTTATTATTAAGCCTATAGCGTATTTATTTATCGCTTCAGGTTGTTAAAATTTTATAAATACTATTTCTACTTCTTAGTATAGGTTTATATATTGTGAAGATTCTAAAATATAGAGCATTCTTTAGAATTTGAAACGTAAAATTATAGTCGATATCTATGAAGCTTAGGTGTACTCTTGACTTTAAATTGATAACCGTGGCTTAAGAAACAGTTTGGATTTTATTTATAACATTTTGTCAGTTTCCTTTAGACGGTTCTTTCAATCTACTAGACGTAAGCCGAGGTTTTTGGGCTATATGTTGCCAATTCCATTATTAATTATATAGATATAGAGAAATCACCTATACGCTAATAATTAAGTATATACTTACTTGATGTTATCCGCTACTCCGTCCGTATATATTACATACATAAATGGGTACAATACTATAATAGTTCTTCTTATTTTTTTGTTGTTAATATTGGAATGAAAAAAGGGAAAAATATATCTTTTTTGAAAAAATGAGGCAAAGATCATTTTATTCGAATATACTTAGAATTAAATATCACTATACTTTACATTTTAAAAAGTATTTATATCATATATAGCCAGTAGAGAGAGAATAGTTTTAAAAAATAATAAAAAATATATTATATTTATTTTGACATCTACCTTTGAATTGCTTTACCAATATCAGCGTCGAATAAATAATAGCCCTTAGTTGCAAAAGTATATTATAACTAGGATCATTGCCGTAACCAAAACCACATGAAAATTAATTATTAAAAAAAATAATTATAACAATTAATTAATTTTAAAAAAAAATGTATTGTTTATTATTAACAGTAACAACTTTGAAAGTCTATTAACGGATAAAAAAACCTTCAAATGTAGAGAAACATCCTCAATTTTTGCAACTTTCAAATTCAAAAACTTTCTGTTACATGGATGTTTCGTTGACGTATACTTTGAACACTTAGAGTCAAATATTACTTAATATATACCTATAATAAAATGGTCACTGATCGAAAACTATACATGGAAAAAATTTAAAAAATCCTGATGGCGAGCCTTTATAAGAGGAAGAGAACACAAAACAATGGTTTTTCATTTTGTCTGTATATATTTTTTTGTCTGTCTATGCTGTTAGCCCTGTTGGCTATTACAGTGTAATGTCTGTATGTCTGTATTTTTATGCACGCTAATCTCAGAAACGGATTAATCGATTTGGATGCAGATTTCGGGAATATATGGGATCCACTGTACAATTTGTGTTGTTTTTTATTCCAATCATTTAATAAATAAAGTTAATAATCACTTGTTTTCCTACTATTGCGGTAAGACTTTTTTTTGAAACAATTTTTTTTTAATTTTTTTTTTAATTTAATTTTTTTTATTTTTATATTTATTTTTTTTATATTTCAGGTAAGAACAGAAGTTACGTATTGATAGTACGCATGGATAGTATATATTTACGTATTGATAGTACGTATTGATGGTACATATTGATAGTACGTATTGATAATATATATTGATAGTACATATTGATAGTACGTATTGATAGTACGTTTTGATAGTACAAATTGATAGTACCTATTGATAGTACATATTGATAGTTTATATTGATAGTACGTATTGATAGTACAAATTGATAGTACATATTGATAGTACATATTAATAGTACATATTAATAGTATGTATTGATAGTACGTATTGATAGTACGAATTGATAGTATATATTTTCGTATTGATAGTACGTATTGATGGTACATATTGATAGTACGTATTGATAGTATATATTGATAGTACACATTGATAGTAAATATTTATAGTACGTATTGATAGTAAATATTAATAGTACGTATTGATAGTACAAATTGATAGTACATATTGATAGTACGTATTGATAGTATGTATTGATAGTTTATATTGATAGTACCTATTGATAGTACTTATTGATAGTACGTATTGATAGTACATATTGATAGTACACATTTATAGTACGTATTGATAGTACACATTCATAGTACATATTAATAGTATATATTGATAGTACGTATTGATAGTAAATATTGATAGTACGTATTGATAGTACATATTGATAGTACATATTGATAGTAAATATTCATAGTACGTATTGATAGTACATATTGATAGTATATATTGATAGTACATATTGATAGTATATATTGATAGTACATATTAACAGTCCATATTCATAATCCTCCCGTCAGGGAATAATAATATACTTTTCAATAAAAAAAATACATAATTGAATGACTCAGTACTGTTCTTAAACAGATCTACTCACGAAAAAATTATTATTTATATTAAAATATATATATATTTTAACATAATATTATATATATTTTATAACATAATATATATTTTAACATATCAAATATATCAAATATATATATATTTGATATATATATCAAAAATATATATATTTGAATCACAGTTTATATATATATATATATATATATATATATATAAACTCCAACTACACGCAAAACACGCAAAAACTACTTGCCGGAATTTGATGAAACTTTAAACAGGTATCTTTATTTAAATCGGAATCTATGCGTACGAAGTCCCAGGCACAGCTAGTCATTATATAAAACATTGGAATAAATATTCTGGAAGCTGATAGATAAATAAAACATATTGAGAATGTAATTTTACAACTCGCTGCCTTTGTCAGCTTTATAGAATGTAAATACAAGTAATACGACTGGTCGAGAGACCAATTTAATCGAAACTAGACGAGGTGTATACGAACTTTAGTAGACAATATGTTTTCTCAGCAAATTTTGATTCTTGTTCTATAATTTTCACTGCGCTAGTGACATAACGTGCAACATGGCGGCCGAAAAAGATAACGTTTAGAAAAATTGAAACCTATTGAAATCAAAACAATTCTTTTTTGTTGTTTTTAATGTTAAGCCTGAGTTTTGATAAAAAAAATAGATTATAAGGGCTTTGAGTTTCTCATACTTATAATGTACAACTCGTCAACTTCCTGCTCGCTTTGTCTCCTCTGCACACCACTACTAGTAAAAATATACTGTCAAGTTTTGTCATAAGACCAACTCTTTTATTTTAAACTTCTATTTAGCTTTGGAACAACATATTATTCCTTTTAACATTTGCTTATTAAGTGTTCTTGTTTGTAGAAAAAGCTTTGTGCAAAAAGCGTAAAGATTTTGTTAATTATTTTACATTTTTAAGCAGTAATATCAACTACAGTTTAAGAAACTGTAATATAAAGTATCATACAAAAACATTTATAAATTACTTTCAAGTTTCGTTTCAATGTGTGCTATAATAATAAAATAGATTCAGTTAATACCAACTACGTAAATACTTATACTTTTTATTTAAACGCAACTACATAATACTTTGTTTCAATAAAACAGTCTTAAGTCTCTTAAATATCCGGCAAAGATGTAACAACTTAAAAAGAAAGACAAATACTTGCTAAGTTTACTGTGATAATGAATAGGGACAAAAATAATATCCTCGTAAGAATAAATACTGGAATATTATTATAATATTCAGAACACAAATAATACTTATTGTTTTTTTACTATAAGTGATACGTAAATGGGTATAAAATAGTCAATTTTAAATAATAACGTATTAAATAGTATTCAGAGGTAATCACAATTACCTATACCTGTAGAAAATAAAGAGGAAGGACATTTATGTAATCAATAAAATTAAAAACAAAGTCTCAAGTTAAAGACAATGTTTATCTTATTAATATTTCCAATATATAATTCAATTATCCGAGCTTCCCTTCACCCTTGTGACTTTGTTTATTAAAATATTTTTGTCATGTATCTGTCAAAATCATTATTTCTGTGTCCATCAAAATATCGCTTAGGATTTTAAAAAGCACTTTAAGTTATATATGTGCTTAGATTTCTTTGATGTTAGGTTTATGCGAAAAAAAATATATATTCATTATTCATAGAAAACCTTTGATGGAAGTAAATCGGTGCTTTTGTACATTTCGTAGCTATTCAATTTATTCACATCATCATAAAAGAGGCTTTGTGAGAAGATTTTTAACAAAGTATGATTTATAAGAAAACATTATTATCCTTTTATGTTTGAATGAAAAAATACGTTGGAACGATGTATGGCTTAACATACATATAAATAAGTTAATAATAACAATTTAATGAAGAGTTATTTACCTACTTTTTATTTTTCAAACACACACTGAATAGAGAAAAAACTAATATTACTTAGTATTTTCTAAAATTTTCACGAGCACTACTTTAAATAAAATTACCTTTACGAATTTAGCTGGCGTATACTTAGATTAGCCGTATAGTTAAATTTAAAATGAATATTTAAAATTGTATAATACGACTTTGAAATCTGTAAAAATTGTTTTATTTCTACAAATATTATTTCAATATTGAATAACTAAATCTTTAAGTTTCAGGTATCTAATATATATGTAGTTCAGTTTTACCTTAAGACTAATAGTAGTATTCAGATTAACTTAACTAAGAACGTTATGTAAACGAGTGTGTTATTACCTAGTTATTATGTTAACAGTGAATTTAATATTTTGCTAACTTAATATTAAAACACAATGGGTATATTTAAACATCATTAAAAATATTTTACATGACTGAAAAAACATTACATTGTTTAAGGTATATAGAATATAGTATTTGGGGAGCGTCTTAATAAAACGACATGTGAATAACGACTAGTATATTCCTTATAAAGCCATGCACACATACCCTCATATATTATTATACTGATACCCACTACATAGAATAAACAAAAAATATTTTTATATAAAATATTATTATCTTTTTAAATGTCAGAGTTCGGAGATATGCACATTTACTGTATATACTGGTATATTATATATAACAGGATATACAGTAAAATTTCATAACTTCAATGGTTATCCATTGAAGTTATGATTAATTTTACACAATTAGGTATCTTATGTACTCAGGCTAGAATCTAGATACATATTTATAATAATCAAAACATGCCTTTCTCTTCATTGTATACCAGATTCAGATTTTTTTTACACTAATAAAGTAGTAATATATTAGTTTAATAAAAACTAACAATGGCTGTTTTCAAATTTAGCAAGTTACTAAAAAAGGCTTCAAGCTTTACATTGTTTTGATTGAAAGTATTTCATTGAAATATAATTTGATTTAAATTATATATCAATTTCATTCATACATGAATTCAACAATAAAGAGAGAAACATGTAACCTATGACAAGTTTTTTTTTTATTTCTAGTAGGAAAGTATACAAGGTCCAGTAACAAAATTAAATATAATATGTTCAGCAATTTCTTTTCAACAATTGCAAACATACTATGAACCTAATGTGTGGTATGTTTGCATGTAGCAGGTAATTTTGACGGAAATAAAAAATAAACTTTATTTGATAATCAGTTATTTTCTGATCTATACCACTTAACAGATTTTAGTTTTTTTTTGTAGTGTTTTGTCAACAACATGAAATTTTAAAGATTTTTATACTCTCCTAATATGTACTTAAAATTATTGTCATAATAGAAAAGCAATAATATTTAATAATAAAAAAAAAATATATCAAAGAACGCAAAAATAAAAGAATTTTAGACAGAAAGTATTTTTTAAATAGCAGAACGAAAACATTAGTATGATAATTCAGTGTTCTATATTTCGCAACAGCGCCAGCAACAAGATTTAACAAAAGTTATGAATCTTCTAGGTAACTCCGTCCAAGAAACTATTAAAAACAACTTAAAAACAAACAGAATTCCTAGGATAACGACATCGATAATTCATTTCTTTTATATATTTTACCTTAACTCATGTCTTCGCAGTGATTAATGTATATTATTCTTGGGATGAGAAAAAGTATTTATGTAAGCTCTAAGCTCGCTAAAACATTTTGAAAACATTTTCGGGAAAATTACATTCTCTATTTCTGATCCCTAAATCTGAGAAGGAACAAAAATTAAACACTTCAATTACTTTACCATATATATAATTATAGTGACGAACTTATGATTATATTATTTGTAATTAAGTTACTAAAACCTGTAAGAAAAACCTGTAGGAGAAATGAAAATAAATGAATATGATGTAAGAACGAGACAGAAGTTACACCGTAGAGAAACGTTCACGCTGAAGGCATGATTTTTCATGAAATCATAGAAACTCTTCAAATTAATAAAATTTCGGTCGGTTTCTGTTTTACTTAGGGAGTATATTTATTGATGTAATTTAAATTATAAATAATATTTTCTCTAAAATAAATAATTGAATAATATGTTTAAAAATTTGATTATCTTTTAAAACAAAGTAAGAGACGAAGATCCTTAAAGACAAATAGTGAATCCATTATATGTAAAATTAAGATATATACAGTGCATCAGTAGTATTTAAAATATCTATAATTGGAACATCTAGATAAGGTTATCTAGGATTTAAAAACTAGTATTCTTTAACTAATCACAGAATATTTTTTAAACCATTATTAATAAACAGAGATAAATAAAAGAGAGGGGTACAATATCTACAATACGATAGCTTAATTGTTAGAGTGATGGGACAAATTCCAGAGGTCGGGGGTCAAAATTCTGTCTGTATCAATAAATTTTCATTCTGTATTACTCAAATGCAGGTTCTTTAAAGTATGAGTCAGAAACTGACCAATCACAAATGCATGTACTTCAGCATAGCGGCTTTGGCAAATGTATGAAATATAATTTTCAAGTGATATTCCCTTTTTATATGTTACTGATATGATATTAATACTTTAAGCAAACTAGCTTATGACAGACCGCAATATGGACTATAAAGTTATGAAACGTGACTGTGAAACTATTACAATATAATAGAACGCTTTGAAGTTTCCCGAAAACGTTATACGTACATTATTAAAGCACTTCCAAATATTATTCTGGATACATATAGCCAAAGCCTTATCTTTTAGAATAATTTTGTGATTATACCATAAGCCGTTCAAGCATGAGAAAATGTCATTTATTTTAAATCATTATTAATAAAAAACAAAAATGATCATGTTAAATAAAGTCATGCTCTTATGTCATGGGAATAAATAATTATTGAGTAAACAAACAAATGTAACGGATCTCAATATAATATCGATCTGTTGCTTCGTTGGTTAATGATCGTAGATCACACGTGGTAGGGGTAATGACACAAGGATTGGGTGTACTTTATGTCTGTTATTTGTATGTTGTGAATTCCCGTGACCTAGGGATTACTCTTTTCCTTTTTTGCTGAAATCTTCTAATCAATAATAATAAACAATATTAATAAAAAGGTAGTTTTTACTCAAATATTAAATCTTATCTAAACAGTGTGATTGATAGAAGAACAAAGCATTAATTTAAATGGGCAAAATACTTTAAAATTAAAAATTAATACAACTATATAGGTACATTCCCTGGCTTTTATGAACCTTGAAGCAATAGGACTATATCAAATATCATGAGAATTATTTCTCACAATTCAATTGAACATGGATCAAATAATTTGTTTACCATCTTTAGGTTTCTATACTATTGGTTTTCTCATAAATTACGATATTTGCTTCATTATATTTTATAAGTTTATTTATATCTTAGAGATGTCTTCAGTTATCATTTATATCTTAGCTTAATCAGGTTAGAATAAATTTGGTTTAATTAAAAACCTCTTCGGAAGATATTGGTTTTACATAATCTGTTGGTAGCTTGATATCTGTAGAAATACCTAAATTATAATGGAATATAGAATAATATTTCATATAAATGTATATTTTTATTTCAAAAATCAAGCATTTTCTATTCTTGTCCTGTAACCCTTTGATTTATTATTTACATCTCAAGGTTAGAAAGATGATCACTAAAATCATTGAATATATAATATCTAATATACGGGTCACTTGCATTTGCTGAGGCAACTGTGCGAGAGGGACAGATGTTTTGCGTTTATATGAATTCTGTTACAAAGTGAACAACACCCGGCCTTTGGGAAATAACGTAAAGAACTATATATGTAATGTTTGTATAATATACCAAATTCAAGGTTTGCATAAAAATACTTAACAAAGAGGTTCCTTCTGTTAATTTTTTATTACAATGAGTTTTATCTTTTTGAATCCGTGACATTGTTAATGGCTACGTAATTAAATATTGTTTAATTCATCTCCGTCTATAAATATTAAAATCCTACTTAAAGTCTTCTAAACATAATAATGGCATAAAACATTCTGACATTCTATTATTCTAAACATTCCTACAGTGAAAGTTACCTTTTAATACTTTTTTCTATATAAAATATTCGCTGCAGTTCAAAATGAGCTTTATCAAATGAGAGAGAAGGAGAGAGTTATCCTAAAACACATTATCTGATCACATTAATTCAATGTTCCTATTCTAGAAGTCGTATGCTAGATTATATTAACATTGTCGACAAGCTGATTGATAATTATTAAAGTATGTTTATAATATGTATATCTATTAATTAGTAATAATAACAAAAGCACTAAAGCTTATAATAAAAAAATACTAAATTTTCCTTATTAGCTCGTTATTAGCTCCTTAAGACCTATTTTGATTTTATAAATGTCTGTTTTAGAAGCAATACATTGCTGTTGATTTAATTTGAATTTTTGTATATAAAACAAACAATTTATTTACATTTCATTTAATTTTAATTCCTTTTTTTTTAATTTTTATATATATAATAAAGACTAATAAAAATAATATAATAAAGAACTTCATCTTTCATAATATTTTAGAAGATAATTAAACTTTACGATTTAAAATAGTGAATGGTGTGGAAATTATTTCATATATTTTAAATTACATTATGTGGTATAATCGATAAATATATGAAAAAATAAAATAAAAATACATACTATAATTCTATTCTGACTTCTCTAACTCGTAATTACACGCTCAGATGAGATTCATTTTATGTATCTATTTTTATCTCTTCTTACAAAACCTTTTAGACATTAGATACATGATGAAGTAACTTATACTTTTTCTATATTACTTATAGATTTTTATATAAGTCCTTAAAATGATATTTCAGAAAAAAAAAGCTCAAAAAAGCAAACAGTAATATTTTAAGGTTATATACTGTAACATAGATACATTATATTTTACGTGACCATATTTATTTGAATCACAAAATCGTAATTCGAGCACCTAGATAGCTTTAATTATTATAAAACATATTAAGATGGGACTTCCTTTAATTTACATAGCTTATGACTAAGACATTGAAATTAGATATAAACGTAATTATACGGCCCTATCAGTAGAACATGTCATCTAGGCTTATTAGGTTAATTTATTAATAGGTTAAACTTGTATATATAACACAATCGTTCGTTATATTAATTATTTTTCTTGTCATATCATTGAAATATATATATATTTTATTCTTTCTTTCACATTTACCTACGGATAAAAAAATTGTATTTCTCCATCGCAATATGTTTCTAGTTTCTAGGTAATCAATCATGTTGGCTACTTTTTCTCAACCTATGAAAATTTTCCATTATTCATGTAATATATTTTTTTTAATTGTTATATGAATTAAATATTATTTATTATTGTTTTGTTTTAAACTTATACATTGTAAACAAAAAAAAAATACTTTCAGTGTTTTCAAATATTTGACTATCGCAGTTTTTTAAATTTTAATCAAAATAACGAAGGTCACGCAGAAAGTTTTACGACCGAAGTCCATGTCCATGCTTAGAGTGTTGGCGAACTATAATTTATTTTGGGAAAATTAGAGCTATATTCAAATTTATGAAATAAATTGAAATGTACATTGAAACTCGGTATTCAAATATTGTATGCACTTCATATTCTTTCATGAAATGCATAATAAATGATTGATCGATCATTTATAAGGAACTACCAGAAGAATACATTTATCGCAATTATGAGTATCCAATATGTCAAATTATGAAAATAACGATAAGTAGGTATTTATTAATAGTGGCATAAACAAACATTTGGAATTTTATCCATGTCTATATAAATGTCTCATTTATATAGATATGCAAATTATATTATATATAGCAATATTGTAGCTTATGTAGCTTATATATACAGGGTTATTTTTAATTAGTTGAGCACCTTTTGCAGGCAGCCTCTCTACATCAATCCCAACAACATTTGTTCTACGACTTTTAAAAAATCTTGATAAATAACTCAGAATAAACGAAACAAAAAAAATTTTGCTCCCTCGATTATTTATTACTCTGTATTTTGTAAGCAGTCTAAAGTATAGGTCGCGGCAGTCTAGCGAAAGTCAGAAACCGTTAAACGCGCGCGCCAGCGTTTTTCGTATCTTTAGCTTTAGCTTTTTTAGTAGCTTTAGTAGCTTTAGCTTTTTTAGTAGCTTTAGCTTTTTTAGTATCTTTAGCTTCATCTCTTTTACACCATGTTGCTATGGAAATACTAAATAATCAAAATGACAAGTATGTGGATTACAAAACACAATTTACATTAACCAAAAATAAAATTATCGGATTAGAGTTTTATAATTAAATAATGAATTGTAATTACATACTGGACAATACGATTTTATGGACTTGCTATTGAAACTAATAAATAAATTCAAGATTATAACATGAAGAAGAAATTATGAAATATAATTTATAATATTTTTAAAATACATTGATTGTCTGAAATAGAAGAAGTAAGAATGAAAAGAAATACGAGTTTTGGCTGAGAAATGGAGCATTGGGGTCCTGATCTTTACAAGGTCTGTTTTGCTATACCTAGAACGAACAACAACTCGAAACAGCAGAAACCATGATGAAGAATAATTTTATTTGTGATATAGTGACGATCCAACATGTTAAGAAGCCTAAAGTTATTATTTTTAAAGTGGATTGTGTACATTTGTCTGTTTTTATGGTACTTATGTGTTTCTTCTATGAGAATATTATACGTCAGAAACAGTCGATTCACTTGTTACGTTTTAATTAATTAATATTAATGAAAATTATGACGTTTTTCTGTTACGCGCCATCTTTATTTCTAAGTCACATTTAAAAGAAAATGTGAATTATATTTACATGTCATAAAGAAGTTTCACTTCTTACATGTGTACACTAATACACACACACATATTTAATAAAGACTAAAGTTTTCGTTTTTTCAGTTTTATTAATATCATAAACGAGGAAAGGCCAATTTAGACGTTATTTAAATAAACTTCCTATTATTCCTCCTGGTGTTTCTTAATATTTTATTTTGTCGGATATCTGAATGAAGTTTATGGTTGGGATCACAAGAAGGAGCCATTTTAAATATTGTTACTATTTTACACCAACAGTTGGTGTGAATACCAACCAAATGTCAAGTAATTTGTAATTTGATATTATTATCTTTGTTATTTGATAATTGATATTTCATTTGTCTCTTGAGATTTATGGTGATGAAAGTGTGTAGTATTACTGATATTTTATATTAACTACCTGGACTGTTTCTGTATACAAACGCTTCTATTTGTGACTGACTTCAATTTCTAGGAACTTCGTAAAGAAATTCGTAAGTAACTTATTGTTTTATTGTCATGATATAAATATTAACAAACGAGATAATATGATATGTATAAAGTAAGTTAAAGAGAAGTTATTGTTTTGTAAAAATAATATTTATTTGGTTTCGTTACAATACCCTTATTTCATAAACCAAATAAAAATATTGAGACATTCAACTTGGGGACAACTTCTATTGGAGATTTTGTTTTTTCATTAGATTCTTAAACAGTTAGGAAATATGTGTTTCGACTATTGTAGAAAATATTTTAATAAATAAAAGTGGAAAACGATGCTATTTTTTATGACACCTTAGAAAATGATCAAGTTCTAACGTGCATAGCCGCCGCTGCGTCACCCCGCCACCCCGCGCCCCGATGCACGTGGCCTTGGCACATATTTGGACAAGTTGCGTGGCCTCTCTCTGCTCAAGTTTAATGCACGTTCAGAGGCAATAAATAAATTTTGTACGGGAAAAACTAAATTTTTAAAACTATTAATTTTAAAAAGTCGTAGAACAAATGTTGTTAGGATTGATGTTGAGGGGCTGCCTGCAAAAGGTGCTCAACTAATTACAAATAACCCTGTATATATATATATATATATATATATATATATATATATATATATATATGCCTAATATTATTTATCATAATACTTTATAGGTGCACAAAGTATTAAATCAAAATAATAAAAAAATTATAATTTTTTATTCTTCGGTTTACTATTCAAAAAGGTAACATTTGAAACGACAGTCTCGTGATTTCTGTGCATAAATACTTATGTCTGTTGTTTTGTGAACATGAAAGAATAATTAATAGGTTTTGAGGTTTTAGGACATAAGTAACGTTTTAGTAGAGAAAGTATTATAATATTATATAAGCTTATGTGAATTAGAAATAAACCGACTAGACGGTGTTAAGTACCGAGAGCATCGTATAATTAAACCCATGTCTAACTTGACTACCTCATCCACTGTGCAATTTGTAGTAGGTGTCATCTTAATTTGTTTTATAATTTAAACGTCCCACTAAGGTTATACCGAGGATCTCAGTAACCAGTATAGTATGAAATTGGAAGTAATATGTAACACGAGTATCATTTTACCACACCACTGACGTAACTAAACATATATTATAGGTATTATTTGCCGTTATGTTTACGACAAGTGAACCGTTAAATGATTTTTGTTTTAGAATTATATAGGGTGGCATTTACAAACTTTTCTTCTGTACCCAAAGCCGTTGTAAAGCTCTTGAAATGTGGAGCTTAGATTAAAGTTTATAAGGTAACCAATGCTATTCACACGAAATAATATTTATTTTATATAAATTGATGTCTATATCTTAAGCTCAATAATAATAAAAAATTAAATATACGACAATAGTGGAAGAAACATTATGCAATGGTTATTTAGTTACGCAGTTAAAAGTTATACGATTTAATATACGAAATAAAAATAAAAGCGCGATTAAAGTACCGTTTACCGTCCCGTTGGTCGAGTGGTTAGCGCAGACGCCTAACTTGTTGCGGCTCAAAGTGGTTCGGGTTCGATTCCCGACAGGGACAGCCATGTATGTGATGAGCATAGATGTCTGTATTTCTGGGTTTGGTCGTTTATTAAATATATTGAGAGAAGAACTTGCACGAATCTCTATAGACAGTTTTTAAATCTTTCTTTTGATGCTAATTATGTAATTTTGTAACATATATTTTATATATAATCCCTCTCCTTACAAACTCTTTGTACTCTACAATGTTAATGTTCTTTACATTGCACTCATAATTTAGAACCTTTTTTCTAGTATTTTACTTTAGTACCTTTTTAGTAATCTCTGAAAAAACGTACGAAACGTGAGAAACCTACATATACCTTCATAAAAGTAGCAAAATAATAATTTTTAACATATAATACATTGTTGTATCGTTTATATTCAAGATTTTAACCGTATTATTATTATTATAAGGTTCAAATAACCGACCGCTTTAGAATATTACGTCTTTAAATAAATGATGAAAGATTTAAGGACTGTTTGCTTACAAAGTGGCAATGTTAATGTAAAATATAATTGAAAATGAAGAGATAACAGAAGTGTAATGAATGGCGTTGGTTGCGGTTACGTCTGTCCCAAGACATATAATAAATAATTCAAGAAGGCTCTAAAGGTTTTGAATAATGATATTTATGTATTTATATATAAAATATCTTTGTATTACCCGGGGAAATCTAGTGGAATTTTTTTCAGAGGTCGAGCGTTCGAATCACTACACGTATCGGTTTATTTTTATTGTATGTGTATTTAAATTTAAATAAGCTTAACATGGCTTGGATATATTTTCAAACATTTATATATTTATAACAGACTTACTGATCTAGTCTTTAGTCTAGTACTTTGCTAAATGGTCATAAAATGGTCAGTTTTTTATATTTTGTTCCATTTTAACTAGCACAGGATATTTTACTGATATGACACTATAAGGTGGTTACAATGACGACGAGTTTATATTATTTCATTCTAAAATAAATAAAATTAAAACTATTTAATAATTATAAATCAATATTTGTTATTTTTTGAGTTTACAAACGGCAGACGTGACCACCATCAGACCAAACCATAAAACGTGTAAAAGTTAGTATTTCATACATAAGCTACAATATTGCTAAGTTTAATCAAAATCCGTTCGATAGTTTTGGCGTGATTGAGTAATAAACATCACATACAAAAACACGTGCAAAAGTTAGTATTTCTATAGCCTATGTATTATTTTGTACATAAGGTACAATATTACTAAGTTTCTTCAAAATGCGTTTAGTAGTTTAGGCGTGTTTGAGAAACAAACATCCATCCATTCAAACAATCGCTTATTAGTCAGAAGTAAGATGTAGAAAATAATAAACAAATTCTATAACAATATTTATTATTAAACATTAAACAAATTTGAATGCAGTTTTCAGGGATATATTATCACAGTCACAGGTTAAGAAATAAAAAAGTTATATCAATTTATGTCAATCACGTAATAGGTACCGGACAAATCTTATTATATACTTACTTACTTACTTACTTACGTAATAAATCTGCAGAGGAGTAGTCTTTGTACATTAAAAATATTTAAATAAATATACCAGGATGTGAAGTGATAACTAACAGAATCCATTTTCAGCACTTTTAAAATCTTTGTCTGTTTATTTTTTTTCTTTTATTGGTGCACTTAACACGAAAAAAAATTTTTTTCTAACATTCATACAGGGGGACTTTTATATAAACAAGATAACCCAAAACATTTTTTTTTTAATTTTGTCTGTATGTTTGTATGTCTGTGCACGCTAATCTCAGAAACGGAATAATCAATTTGGATGCAGTTTTCGGGAATGTGTTGTCCTGGGATTCACTTTACATTTTGTTTTTTTTTCAACAATCGGTTAACAAAAAACAGAAGTTAATAATCTTTTATTGTCGTACCATTGCTGCTTAACAGTTTGAAGGTTTATAGTTTTTACATACATTGTGGTAAGTACAAAGGGTACGTTTTAAAATCAAAATCAAAATCGAAATCTACGCCTACGAACTACGAAGTCACAGGCACAGCTAGTTTTAAAATAAAAACAGTATCTTGGCTATTTGTATATTGAAGACAGTTAACGTTATTATAAACGTATAACCTATTTCACTCGTGTTGACGATAAACGAGCTACACATGTTCAGACAGTTTGATATATGTTTTTAACGTGAAGTGAAGAATAATAAAGGTGATAGCGATAACGACTAACCATATTTAATTAAATTCGATGAAATACAGTATATTTTTATGTTCATGTTGTTTTATATACAGATTGATAACATATAAACTATAAAAAGGTGTAAAGAAAAAAAAAATCCACTTCTTTCTAACGTCCACAAATTTGTACATTAAAAGAATACAGCTGAAAAGCTCAGAATACTGAGAACAAATATGTCATACGTATTCATAATACACACGGAAGGAGTCTCTGGAAATAGCTATGAAAATATAGTAACCTAGTTTTATTTTCGTGTGTTTGGAATAACAATGCTCTTGTTATATTGTTACTGCCACCACCCCACAGCTGCTCGATCGCGAAAACTATGATTCCAATTGGAATGATTGAACCAAGTTAAAAAAAAGTATGTATTTATTTATTTATTTATTTATATCTTTTCCACTTAGAATCATAATCAGTGATCACTTGTGTACGTCAACATGGAAGTGTCAGGAGGGCCTATTACGATACTAGATTTATCGTAATAAGCCCTTCTGAAAAAGCACTTTCCTAAGCCGTAAATACAAAAGCACTTTCCGAACCCTCATAGCTTTAATATTAAGATATTAAAGCTATGAGGGTTCCAAACGCGTCCTGGTCTGAGAAGAACCACACAACAAACTCAGCCGGATATATTTTTTGTTATTGTGATCACTGTTTCACAAACGTCAAACTTAAATGCAATTTTGGAACAACTAGAACCGCCGCAATCAATCGGAAAAGAAGCCTAATGATTTTAGGCAACGAAAATTAAATAATAATAACAGAAAAAATATATATATATAAATCTTCGGCCTGCCACACAACCAGTCACCGCAAGCAGCACCCGTTCACGAGCATAACACAAGAGCCAGCCATCACCCCCTTCGCACATATTTGAGGGAGGGAGGCAACCCGACTCCCGATGCTACCGCAAGTAGTGACTTCTAAGGAATCGTTGTGATGCAGAAGGTCGATAAAGCAAAATAATTTACAACAAAAAACAAATTGCGGAGATTACTAGCTATTCGCAATACAATACAGATTCATTCCCAGGCCATACCGTCGTCGATGTAATCCTTTACACTATAGTAGGATTTTTTTATTAAATTATTTTTAACATATAATTTAAATTTATTTAATGATAGGCTTAAGGCTTCATTTGGGAGCTTATTATAAAAACGTATACAATTACCCTTAAAGGATTTACCTATTTTATGGAGCCTAGTGCCGGGCATAGCGAGTTTATTTTTATTTCTTGTATTAATTTTATGTAAATCACAATTTTTCTTGAACTTTGAAATATTTTTATGAACGTAAATTAGATTTTCATAAATATATTGATTGTAAACAGTAATAATTTTAAATTCTTTAAATTTGTTTCTTAAAGAGTCTCTTGGTCTCATATTATATATTGCGCGAACAGCCCTCTTCTGCAATGTAAATATGGTATCAATGTCAGTCGCATTGCCCCATAAGAGTATACCGTATCACATTAAGCTATGAAAGTAACTAAAGTAAACTAATCGAGCAGTTTCCATAATTGTTAGTCGACGTATTTTTTTAACCGCGTATGCAGCAGAACTTAGTCTGCTTGACAAATCAAATATATGAGGACCCCATTGCAATTTTTCATCTAAAGTAATGCCCAAGAAAGTAGTAGATTTGACCAAGTCCAAATCCTCATTATTTAATTGTACATTGGTTCTAACATTTTTAACATTTGGTAAAGTAAATTTGACACATTTTGTCTTTTTTTTATTAAGCAACAAATTATTGGCGTTAAACCATTGTACAACATCTGAGAGAGCATTGTTTACATCGTCAATAACTGATTGCCGTCTATTAACTTTAAAAGTAAGAGAAGTATCATCAGCAAACAACACTATCCCATGTCTTTCCCTCACTAGGTGAGGTAAGTCATTTATGTAAATGAGGAACAAGAAAGGCCCTAAGAAAGAGCCCTGTGGCACACCTATTTTTACCAAAGAACCAGGGGAACGTTTTCCATTTACATCAACTTTTTGAATTCTATCATTAAGATATGAACTAATTAGATCTAGGGACTTATTTTTAACTCCATAATGTTCTAACTTTTTTATAAGGATTTCATGTTGAACGCAGTCAAACGCCTTAGATAGATCACAGAAAATGCCAAGTACATTCTGTGATCTTTCCCAGGCTTCAAATATGTTTAGTAATAGCTCTACACCAGCATCTGTTGTAGAGCGACCGGCAGTGAAACCAAACTGGTTTTTGTGTAATAGATAGTTTTTATTGAAATATGCCACAAGTTGATTAAGAATTATTTTCTCAAAAATCTTACTAAAAGTGGGTAAGACTGAAATAGGTCTATAGTTTGCAGCCGGATTTGAATAATGGAGTTATTTTACTTTGTTTCATTAGATCAGGAAATATATCATATTCTAGACAATTATTAAATATTAATGCTAAGTCTGGCGATACAACGTCAATTATGGACTTAAGTATGTCAACAGAAAACCCCCAAAGATCACTAGTCTTTTTAACGCTAATTGATCTAAATACTTTGATTACTTCTTGAGCATTAACTTTTTCAAACTTAAAACTGCTAACACATTGATCTACATCCTCTCTAAGTAAACCCATAGCTGCAGCGGTAGAAGAATTTAAAGATAACGTTGTAGTCACGGGAATATTAGTAAAAAAGGTTTCAAAAGCAGTAGCAACCTCGAGGTCAGACGTAACATATTTATTATCTATATTTAATTTAAAGTCGATCCTCTGAGATTTAGCTCTTCCAGTTTCCTCATTAATTATTTTCCAAGTTGTTTTTATTTTATTATTGCTATTTCCTATTTTATTTTGAATATGTTGATTTTTTGCTATTTTACATTGCTTTTTAAATAATTTGGAAAATAATTTTACCTCAACCCTAAACTCATTACTAGTATTAAACATCAATTCCGCATACATATTATATAATTTTTCTCTATTTTTGTGTAACTCAGCAGATTCCCAATCACTAAACACTAATTTATCATTAACAACCACTGTTTTTGGAGTAAATATAAAGTTAAATAATTTAGTGAAAGTACTAAAAAAGTCATTGTACATAATATTGGGGTTTGAATTTTCCATCAAGGGCAAATAGCGTACTAAGCCATTTTTAATTTGTTCGATACGTTCCACAGTCACTGGTACAAAACTTATTTTCTGTTTTGATTT
This sequence comes from Napeogenes sylphis, assembly GCA_959347405.1. Taxonomy (NCBI): domain Eukaryota; kingdom Metazoa; phylum Arthropoda; class Insecta; order Lepidoptera; family Nymphalidae; genus Napeogenes; species Napeogenes sylphis. Next base: position 5,876,918 of record OY365783.1, read on the forward strand.
TCCTCCCTTGCTACAACTGAATTTAATAAATTGGCCATAGTGGTCAGAATCCCTATTGAATAAACATTTAAAATTTGGAATAACACTTGTAAAAATAATATCAATACAAGTGGCACTAGTGGTTGTGACTCTAGTAGGCTCCATAAACATGTGTAAAAGATTATAAGATTTGAACAAATTTAAAAACTTTATACTTATTGAATTTTGTTCAAGAATATTAATATTGAAGTCTCCACAAATGATTACCTTTTTACTAGAATGTGATAGTTTATACAATACCTCATCCATAATCTTTTCAAAATGTTCAAAGTTAGATGACGGTGGCCTATAAACATTTACAATTATGAACTCTTCTAATTCAACTGAAGCAAGTTCAGTTGTCCGCTCAACAGAGTGGCTCACTATGTCCTTGCGTTCTTTGAATTTTATCTGTTTATTTAAAATAATTAAAGAGCCACCATGTATTGAATAAACTCTGTTGAACGAACTACCAACCTGGTGGTTATTGAAATTAAATATTAATTCATCATTCTTAAGCCAATGCTCAGTGACACAAAAAATATTAATATTAAAAGTATTTAAAAACAATTCAATTTCTAATTCCTTATTTCTAATACACTGAATGTTCTGATGGACCAGGTTGATACAGTTTATATTATGTTTTTTATTATTTATTTTAACAATTTTTGTATTTCTAGAATGATCATTAATATCATTATTTGATATCTTAATTATTTGGCTAGAGGATATCTCTACTGTCTTAATGTCTAGTTTAAACTACTACTAATACTACTATTACTAGTTGGATTTATTTCCAAGCTGTTTTTACTTATACAAGTAACTGAATGCTGTTCAATAGAAACAATTTTAGCCAAATTATTGGCTGTCATAGTAAAATAATATAATAGCGATGAAGCTACCTGTCTTTTAATATATGGAGATAGGTAATACCTACCATTACTCAAATAAATATATAAGTATATGTTTTAAAGAAGGCATAAATACCTAAACTGTTTATTCGAGTTTTGAATGTTTACATAATTTAGTGTGGTGTCAGCAAGCTATTATTAGAGTCCATTTTAAAACACTTTCCATTCACTCAAAATTCTTCCATTTTCATACAAATCTAGTGATTAACCATCTGGTTAATTTAGTTTGTACTAATCTTACTACAAATACTTATTTTTTTGGGTGGTAGATACTAAAACAATATTGTTTCAGTTCTATATAAACGTATTTAAATTCTAGAAATAAGTCTAATATATATTTTTAGATTATTGGTAATATCTTGATGTGGTTTCGAAATGACATCTATAATCTATTCTTGCATGGTGATATAAAATATGAAAAAATATACGAACAGTAAAGATTCGTCAGGAAAAACATAACTCACTTCACTTTCCTACTCTCACATTAATTGTCTCTTGTGTGAGACTTGGCAAGAATATTATAACTAAGCATCGGCCAATTATACTCCGCTTTGTTGATGAAGAAAATCGTACTCTAATTTGGTTTAATAAAAAAAATAATTATTATAGTGGATTTACTCTTTCCGAATTTCTAACAATTTCGTACCATCAGACCTTCAATGAAGCTCTTAAATTGTTTGATTTCAAGAATCTAATAGAGACCAGTGATGGAATGGCATGGTATTATATCTTCATGGTTCATAAAAAATATATATTCCAATAGAGGAAGTTGTTTCAAGCTTTTATGAACACCAAGATGCTTAAAATGCTGCATCTTAAGATAAACCGATGGTTTAATAAATCTTGATAAGTGAAGACCCAAATATTCGCCGGTTATTATATTATTCCCAAATAGTAGAAGTACATTAATAACAATTTCGGTACTACTGTACTTTTATTATTACCATGAATATGCTAAAAGTCCATAGTATTCATAAATTTAATAAATGAAACGAACTTTATACACTAACAGTTTATTATTTAGAAAATAATGTAAGATAATTAGGTTTTTCGAAAGGTCTGTAATAGATAAGAAAATAAGGAAATTGTCTGCCCTATCGCCAATGAATTTAGCATTCTAAATATAATGGTCTTTATTTGGTCTTTATTTGGTATTTCATTTATTAATCCAACGTAACATTTAAAAGAGGTCACAACTGAACTAATATTATAAAATATCGAAAAACATGTATGGTCATGATACGATTATTTAAATTTTAAACAAATATAGATAAGGGCAGGGATTTGAAGCCGCGATCACTGGGAAACTATCCCGTCGCCGTACCATTTGAGGTAAAGCATCGCTACTCGCTTGTATGAATTCAGCATTGAATGAACATCTTTAGCGTATCGTATCGTATCGAAACTTGCTTTAAAACTTGGGATACGAGCGCCGTAGCTCTGTCCAGTTAGCAAACGTATCGCAACCCGCCCTAATAATTTTATTCTATATTACCTGGTTTTAAATGGAAGTATATTATAGTTATAGATTTATAGATAATTGGAGACATTAAAACTATTAAGATTAAAAAAACTAGGTTACCTACTTCTTTAAAAATTGTTACCTGCTGTGATCCTGGTTTTTTAAACCACAATACTAATTGAAATCTATATTTATAACAGTTTAAAAACCATAAAAAGGGCTTCATACCTTGTTATACTTTTCGATTCGATGTAAGGACACTTAGCGTACAAAATTGAAATTTAAACGTAACTTACAAAAGTAGTTGCGTTTACTACTGATTAAAGGAAATCACTGTTTCTAACATATTTGAATCAAAATACACATTTTCAGACTACTGAGGACAAGGTATCGCTTACGTTCATTATTTTGAAAATTAAATATGTCTCTCCTTTTAATATAATATATATTTTGATGTAAGAACCATATATTTTCGACAGTTATACAATTTGTCTGTTCGTTCGTTTAATTTCGTCACAACTCCGACAGGATGCTTTACAGACAAGAAGCTACTAACTTGTCGTTATATTTTATTGGTAATAGAAATAAATAAAATGAAATATTTTAAATATTCAACCTAAAGCGATTGATATACTAAGAATTTTGTTATGAGTAAAAATTATAAGAAATGCTCTCAAGAAATTAATATTTGACCTTGACGTCAAGTATAACGTTCAATTACTTCTGAAGTATCAAAGACAAAATCATTATACTTTGTAGCATTGCTTTGTATTTTTAGGATAAATACGTTAACGGGGGAGTATGAAATTTGGAACTATTAAAACTTTTATAGTAAAGAAGTGCAAAAAACTATTACCTTTATATAATAACACACTACAATGTGAAATCTTACACGACACTTTCAATGTCAAGTATACATTAGTATGTTGCCTAAAAGTCTCAAGCAGTTGATTGTCCTCTCACGTGAGAGAATAATATGGCTCTAACATAAATAATTTCTCGCCCTTTTGGCTAATATCAAATGTCGCAGGTACTTTTAAGGCTCTAACACTTATGTATAAGTGTGAAAAAATAAATTACAGCACAAAAAGCTATCTTTAATAATAAATTACCTTAAAAAAACATTATGGGATCTATACCTACCCATAACCCTTTCCTATAGTCCACGGATGGAGTCGCTGAAAAAGCTTGTGAGATATCGTATCCTGCTAAATATCGTATTACCATGAATACTGTATTCAATTATACTTAGTTACAGTGATCGTTCTTGCTATCTTGTAGCTGCTACGTCAGCAACCTATTAATCTAAATTGTTCTCCGTGTAAAGGCTTGCGCTTGTCTGCTTCCTTTATTTTATATTTAATCGTCATTTCTAACACCTATTGGTTGATTGAATTTGTAAAGTAAATAGATAAACTGACGACTGACTAGCCGTTATATTCTTGTACCATTTTTTTTATTCCTAAATCATAAAACTATATTTCTACGTGTAGTAATGTTTATGCTTAAAAAGTTTATGAGGGTAAACCAAAAATGCACATAATAATTTAGACGAAAACTACTACTTTTTCAAGGTATGCAAACTCTCAAATTAATCAGACGTTTAAAAGTAGGTCAACATCATTTTCAAAGTTTCCTTTACATAAGCATATTAGTATACTAAGATAAATACCAAACTAATAGGGTGTTAAAAACAAGGTGAAATTGGATAGCTAGTTTCGGAGTTCATACTGAATGTGATATATGTAATGATGAGATGTACATATAAATTAAAAACACATTACGCTCCAATAAATAATTCACGTTACATAACAATTTTATTAATTCAATCTAATAAAGTAAAAAACAACCTTTTTAACTTAGTACTTAAACTAAGAACAAAAACTTTGAAAAAGGTTAGTCTTAAATTGGATTAAATAAGTAGAAGTAATAAAATAAGTTCAAAGTTTGTTCGAAAAGGAATTTTAACTAAAGAAAACCAATTGACGTTTCTATAGTAATGTCGAGTAAAAAAAAAACTGCCTCATCTATATGATAATAGAAAAATAGCTTGGCCATATAAGGCCATTAAATAGTATTATTGTTATTATATAGACATTTAGAATTCGAAACAGAATACAAAATCTAAAAATATTTATATTATTTTTATTAGTTGGAACTGTTTAACTTACTCAAGGGATTTTAATGTAAATATGATTGATAACACAGCATACTGACAGAAACAATATTGTTAGCAAAACCTGAAAGGTCTTGCGCAGGACATTTGTGTATAATTTTTGAATACAGGTTTTAATGTTAAAGACATTGTGAAAAAGTTGTGTTTGTCGATGTTGATACTTTATAAAATTTAAAATATTTCTGTCAATATAATATATTCTAATGTCATATTCTTCTTACTTATCTTATTGAAATAGTTTTTTAATGAATTAATGATATGTTTTGGCGGACTATAACTATATAATGTATTCCTACCTATTTTACATTATACTGATGCTATCCTCATTTTCGGGAGGGTTAGTTAAGTAAATTTGAGCACGTCCAAAATATTTGCGTAAGATTCATATTTGGCCTTTGCAAATATAACCATTAAAGCAATGTATTTGTGAAAAGCCTGCTTAAGTAATAGTCTTTTTTAATAATAAACTTTATAATAATAATAATGAGTTTAATAAACTCTTTTAAAATCACTAGTCCCAACAAGGAGCAATTGAAATAAATATAATATATTTTAAAGGAAGTGCCGATGTGATATAAAAAAATATTTATGCCTATACAATAATATATATGCAATTTCAAACAATCAGTTCTAATTACTAAATACTTAGTCAAGTAAATGTTTTAATAAGTTTTTCATTCAGCGAAACTTAACTTAATCAAATTAAAAATATTAAGCTATTAATCTGTTGGCATAAAGTTTAATTTTTTATATAGGAACAATAAACCAACTTTTAAAAAAGAATATATTGCTAGCGCTTGAGAGAGGTCTTATTTCGTTTAATTTTAAAAGTCGCTACATAAAGTATGTTCTGTTATAAATGGATTTAGTTGTCTCCTGACTCTCAGTTATGGGCGATTTTAAATTTTACGAAACGGGCTATCTTTTAATTTAATTATTTATTTTTCATTGTCTTTGTAAGTTTCTTAAACATTTGAAATATTAGATTCTGATTCTCTAATTAATATTCTGTTTATAAAGTTTGTTATAAAAGGCAATGGTAGCTTAAGAAAAATCTTTATTAGATTTGTTTTTAATAAGGCTGGCTCGTAGCGTAATTTTATCAAATACGAATACAAAAAATATAAATGTTAATAATAGGATAAAGAATATAACATTAACTGTTATTACTTTAAAATATACCTTTACTTCTAGAGAAATAATTGTACAATTATTATTGCGTTGTTTAATTAAAATTAAAAGTTCCTAAATAAGGCTAAAGCAAAATGTTTTATAAAACTTTAGCTTACGTTATAATTTTTAATCTATTCCTTAGTACATAAGTATTAATATTAAGAATCTAAAGTGGTGGTTTTTATTTTTCCATTTCTAATTATTCTTGATGTTAAAAATATCAAAAAAATACAATAAAAACATATGTGAGTAATTTCAAGAAATGTAAATATTATAACGAGAAAACTTTCAACGGAAGTAAACAATGTCGCAAATAACGACAACGTCGCAAATAACGACAACGCTATTTTGCTGAACTTATTTTAAATATACAAGTGAATTATAATATAGTAAAGTATAAAATTTTAACACTAGTGTAAACCAAACCTGTCAGTTTAATTTCGTAAAAACTTTTTACTACCGCTCAATATAAGACGGTATTTTATTTCAATACTATTATTTTCAATTCTTTGGAATATATTTTACGTTAATTTAATGATTTAATTAGTTCCCAAAAATGTCAGTAATAAAATCTTTATATTAAAATATCTTTATTTATAAATATTATTTTATATTGAGGAGATAATTATAGTAACATTTTCTAATGACACGGCTGGTTGCCACGAGGTTGTTTCCAATAAATGAAATTTGGATTCTAAGTATCGAAGAGAAGGTGGAAAATAGTTGACAGAAGATGGTCAAAATATTGCTTTACAGGTATCAAGAAATTTAACATTAAAGCAATAATCAGAAATTTGTTTAAATTTACGTGAAGCAAAAACTAAGAAATCCTTTAGCTACGGTTTGCTCTAATTTATTAAGGTCTATTTGATGTCAGAGCAGTATAAATCAGCATAGTCAATGAATAAGAATTAGCACTAACACAGTTTTGAGCTGAAGGGCAAAAAGTTTCGTGTTGAAAGAGCAAACGAAGCGAGCACATCACTTTGCGAAATAACTCGACTATGAAAACATACCAAATGAGAGAAAAAGATAATAAAAACGAATCGTTTTGTGAATAACCAAATGTTATGTGAAAACCAAATGTCTATTATCATTCTTATTAAAATTATGTCTGTCGAAAGCTATTGTAGATTTTAGCAATTATGAAATTGATTGATTGATTAGCATGCTGCATCACCATAGAATTGATGATCATCTAGATACAGATGGTATGAGAAAAGGTAATATTATTTAAAATTTATTGTGTTAAATATATAAATTATTAAGTATATGTATATGTATAGCTATATATTTTTTATTTTACAAGAATTTCATATGGATTAAAAACAGACAAAATCATATATAATTAACGTAAGTGTAATTAAAGGCTAAATAAATATATTTCAAATATTCTTGTATGAATGAACCATGTTTCTTTAGGTCAGTACATATTTTTGATTAATATACAATTTTATTTATTCCCTTGTAATATTGTTTTACAATCTTACATGAGCAAAACATTACTTTTTCTTAAACTTTTCATCGGATATTGATATTTTTTTAACTTTTAAAATAAAAAAAAGTTTATAACAGAGTGAAAATAGAATTTAGATAATACATTATAATTTTGGAACGTAATTAGCGACCAAGTTCAGTGTTACCTTCATTATTGCAAGAATGAATACAAAGAGAATTACCGATTATCTAATATGTACTCTGCTTTCAATGGATTGGGTTCTTTTATTGGAAAAAAGTTTCTCAACAGAATTTTTATTTTCAACAGAAGTTTCTCAACAGAACAACCATCTTCTGCAGTGTAAATATGGTATCAATGTTGACTGCATTACCCCATAATAGTATAACATTATAATATGAAAGTAACTAAAGTAAACTAATCGAGCAGTTTCCATATTTGTTAATCGATGTATTTTTTTAACCGCGTATATAGCAGAACTAAGTCTTCTTGATAAATCAAGTATATGAGGACCCAATTGCAATTTTTCATCTAAAGTAATGCCTAAAAAAGTATTTAACCAAGTCCAATTCCACATTGTTTAATTGTGCATTGGTATTTTGCCATTTGGTAAACTAAATTTGATACATTTCGTTTTTTTTCATTGAGCAACAAATTATTGGTGTTAAACCATTGTACAACATCTGAGAGAGCATTGTTTACATCGTCAATAACAGATTGCCGCCTGTTAATTTTAAAAGTAAGAGAAGTATCTTTAGCAAACAATACTATGCCATGTTTTTCTCTGACTAGGTGAAGTAAATCATTTATGTAAATGAGAAACAAGAAAGGTCCTAAGATAGAGCCCTGTGGCACACCTATTTTTACCAAAGAACTGGGGGAACGTTTTCCATTTCTATCTCTTTTTTAAATTCTTTTATAAAGATATGAAGTAATGAAATCTAGGAGCTTATATATTCATTATATTAAATAAGAAATTATGAATTTAACAACCATAGATGGCGGCGATAATGACAATAATGATTAGTTGGTTAGACGTTTTAACATTCATATTAATGGTGTTTCTCAAAAAAGGATGATGTTCAGATCTTATTATAATTTATGTCCCTAGAATGAATTGAACATTGTTACCCTTGTCTCTTCTAAAAATAACTCCAGCTGCAATTAGTTAAATATTGTTATTTTGAAAACAACCCACAAAAGTGTTTTATTGTGTTTTGAAAATTGGGCCTCCGGTTTTTCCAAGATGTAGAACCAAACAATAAAACTAAATGATCTCCCTTATCACAAAAATAGAAATCTATTTTAAGAACCGAAAGGGAAAAAGGTTATTATTTTATTAGGTCCGAAATTGCACAGTCTTGGTGTCTAGGCTTAAAAAGTCTAAAATATTTTCACTTATGTAGTGTATTCTAGATATTATGTATGTTTATGTAAATCGTTCTCAATATATTATTGATGACAACAAAGAAAACTGTATTATAATTGTAATGAATTGGTCGATTATACAGTTATTTTTATTAAATTATTATTTTTTTATCTACTGTATCCCTTTGATTCATTTAAAAATAAACCATATAAAGTATTTTTTTCCCTAAAAATGTGGTCTAATTGAATTTAAGATATTTAATTTGTACCTAAACATTTTTTTTAATAACATGTTTGTGGCTTGAATAATAATAAAAGATTGTTGGAACTTATACTTTCACTCGATCTCGACTCGAATGTGGGATCACATTACTAGTACTTCCTTACCATCTGATCTAGAAGATGCTTATTGTCCTACTCTATACGTGGATATAACCATTTCTTCATTTAAACGTCAACTGAGCCCAAGTCGTAGAAGTAGTCGTATTTCGTAAAGATTTTAAGGTCTAACAGTAATGTTTAGTTTATATGACCAAAAAACATTATGGGGAAAGAGTTACGTGTTGTGTTAAAACATTTTTATCCATAATTTGGCATTATTTATGAATGATAATGTATTATTTTTCCTGAAAATTCTTCATTTTTTTTCTTTTGATAAATTGTTATATTCATTTTGTGCAGAAAAACCAGTCGTTTTTTTTTTGTAATGTATGCTATAGTTGTAATGTATGCTATAGTTTTTACATATTCTACTGTTTTTCCAATCATATATTTTTTTACAGCTCTAAAATAGAAACATATTATCATACCGTATCAGCCTTTTTGCAATAATATAATAATATATTGTATTAATAACAGGTTTTTGTATTACATTGTTCAGAAAACGTAATAATTTATCCAGGTTCATAGTATCTAATTGTCAATTAAAATGTGTAAGTAAAAAAAATGTTGTGCAACTCAAATGAAGCAATGGCTAACTAACCGGAAATGTTCAGTTTGGTTTAAATATGTCTAATATAATAATATCGTCCACTTGCTCTTGGAACTTAGTCTAATTTCCTATTTCTATTGAAGCGTTCCCTAGGAAGCAAAGAACTAAATAAATAAAAGTCAAACATAAACAACGTTTCAAACATCAGTTCAAATATAAAATTACATGCGAAATTATATGAATAACACAGATCTTTTATTTATTAGTAAACTGTCGAAACATATTATATAAATATTTTATCAAAGTTTTGAGGAAATATCAGTTCGTTATACTTCTAATCACAATTATATATATGAATAAATCTTAATTTTCCTAATTAACGTTTTATCTAGAATCTAGACCTAATTCATGAAATAAAACTAACATATTTATTATATACTAGCTATTACCAGCGGCTTCGCACGCCTTAAATTTGTAATAAAACAATTCCGACTTCCCTTATTTGTATTGGCTTTTATATGACCTATTTTAAGTGATACGATCAAAATTACGACATTGGCAGACATCGCTCACTGTCAAAAGTATATTTAAAGTTTTTAATAAGGGTACAATATTAGGTGCTGTAATTATTTTTATACCTTTCTTGTTTTTACTTAAACGTCCATTTAAATACTTCTTAAACAGAATACTTAATAACCATTCTAACCATATATCACACTTACAGATTTTGAGACTATGTAAACTTGAGGAATTCTGAGCTACACAATCGACGTTATTTTCACCATCAACTTGCAAGTTTAGTTTTATTAGAAAATAATCTATTTTAAATGATAAACATTCAATTAGCTATATGCATTAACAAAATTTTCAATGCTGAACATTCACAAAAGCCATTTTTGAGACGGTTTGCACGGTTCCATACCAGAGTGCGCCGGTAGACCGTACCGCCGCAATCGCGAAGACCCTATATTTTAAATCTGTAATATCTTCGAAAAAATTCACTAAAATATTCACTATTACACTAAAATATTCACTATAAGAAAATATTCACTAAACATGCTGTAAGGGGCTATATTGTTCCATATTAAATGTAAAATGTATTTAAGTTACTTAATTAGATAAGGATTAAAGCTGTATTTCTTAAAATCGCTTCGTAAATAATGTAAAAATTAAAAGATAAAAATTTGCTATTATGGGTTATCCCTAAAAGATAAACATATACCATCGCGAATTTTCTTGTAGAACCTTTTAAGTTATACAATACTTAGTACATTATTTTGATCTAGGTATCTCATGGAGTTCTACCAGCGTTTGCATTGTAAGCGCAAACAAAAGTGTTTGTTGGAATTATTAGTGGTTCTCTGATATACTAAGCACGTTATAATACATATAAACCTTCCTCTTGCATCACTCTATCTATTAAAAAAAAACTGGATCAAAATCCTTTGCGTAGTTTTAAAGATACATAATACAGACATTTTACATCCTGGTACATTTTTTTAAATATTTTTAATGTACAAAGACTACTCCTCTACAGATTTATTACATGTATAGATTAAGATTTTCATGGTACCTATTACGTCATTGACATAAATAGTCATAACTTTTTTATTTCATAACCGTTTTAGATGAATTAAACACTAAATGTTAAGTGAAGACAGTAATAATATATTCCCGAAAACCGCATTCAAATTGGTTAAGCCGTTTCTGAGATTAGCGTGCACAAACATACAGACATACAGACATACAGACAAACAGACAAACTGAAAAACCATTGTTTTGGGTTCTCTTGCTTTTATAAAGTATGATGTTTTTTTTTTTTTCTGATGTACAGGAATGGCTCAGTGACGATTTTACTATATGTATAGAAAATAAAATAACATATATATTATATATATTGCTATTATGAATTTGTACACTGTATCTTTGAAATAATTACATATTATTTAGGTTCACATGATATCTCAATTTAATTATTTTGTAATCATTGATTATTAATTGACTTAATGATCGTTAATAGGATTTAACTAGGAGGGTTAGTTAGTTAATAAATATAATTTATAATTTATAAGGGCTTTCATATCAATCATATTTATAATCCAAAGCTAATCTTGTAATTAAATCGTTATTTAGGTCATTTGAACTGTCATCTAGTATAATTATATTATAAAATATGTAACTCTTACACTAAATTTAGTGTAAGATTTACATATTTTTACAATTAAAACACTACAATGTTTGTGATTAAATAATATATCCCGAATATTTTGTGAATACAATAATATTGTGATCATTTTAATTATATCAGTATTGTTTGTCATTGTTTTTTTTATGAAATATATGTATGTTTCAAATTAAAATATTCTCACTTTTATAAATATTCTTAGGGGATCCTGATTCTCAAACGGTATAATTAAGATTTTGTAATTAAAAATAATGAAACCAAAAGTTATATCTAAACCCACATATAAGTTTAAATTAAAATACCTTTTCAACATCCAATTCATAAAGGTATAGTTCAAGTCTGGCGTTACCTTCATAAAAGTTTTCATTTGATAGGATGATGGTGGCCGATTAGTTGTTTGTTTTTGCCGACTCTTCCTATGCCCAGGGGTGACAACTTCCGAGTCAGGTTTACCCGCGGGAATCTAATGGAATATAACATAAGTTTTATTTGTAAAGCACAAGATTATATAGACAAGTCATACCACTAAAATAAAGTTGAAATAAAAAACATGCTGTGTTAAACTTATATTAAAATAGTATAATTTCAATATCAAATGAAAACCAATTATTAAACTAGTCAAGTGGCAAAAGCAATCACATATAGTCTATTATTCTTGTAAGTAAAAATAAACTTGAGGGTCTGCTGTGCTATTCTATAAAAACTGAACACGAATTCGAATCCCATCTGAATGATAAAATTCACTTCGAAAGGATTCCCTTTCGAAGTATATTTTTTTAATATTTGGGGCATTCTGTTACATTCGCTTTTGGCATTTCAGATTAAGACCCTTGTCTATCAAAGCCTTGTTGTCAAATTTGTCCAAGCATTATCAATAAAAATAACTTAATTATTTTAAATCTTATACGTAAATATCTCTTAATCTCGTTTCCATACTTAAAAGTGTGGCGCTACGAGCGCTGTTGTATATTAAAGAATACATTATATTTCACCGCGCATTCCGCTTTCAAGATTATAAAATGTTCTCTCAGAATAGCACTATAGTTGATATTTTGAGAATTTTCATGTGGCAGTGTTTATGCGAAAATAATGTAAAATACTATAATTTTATAAGAATTAGAAACATATCCTCATATTATATTCCTTTTATATTGATCTATATTAGCTACACAAATCTTATAGTAGATAAAAGAATAAGAACTAATATACTTCTTTAGACTTGTTAGATGTAACAACTGAAAACCTTTCTGGAGTGTTCAGAAAGAATATTTTTAGTTTTTTAAAATTATAAAATTTTAAATCAATATATACAGATAACGTAAAAGTTCTACAAAATTATTTTTGCTACTAGCTTACTAGTTTATTGCAGTAAAGGTATAATACGTATGATACAAGTACAGTATCCTCATGAGGATATAAGTCAAAAGCTAATACATATCCAAATAATATGTATTAGTTTTTGACTTATACTGTATATAAATTAGAAATTCAAATGTATTTATTGAATATCTACGCGAATACTTGGATCATCAGAAAGTTCAACTCGATAGAGTTAAGCACGTCAGAATTATGTAAAAAAAAAATAATGGGACATTTTTGAAACTATAAAGAATTAGGCGTTCTTCAATAGTGCGGCTGTCAAGGAACTTTCTACCAGATATCACCAAGATTTGTAGAATTTATAGAGCACTTGTTCCATTGTCGCACACCATTTGATACTGAGAACTATATCTTCAGCACCATGGAATATGAGTCTCAAGATTTTTTTTTATATATTTTTTTTATTAATTGCTCCAAAACAAAGACAATTAAAATAAATTATTCTTGGATGAACCCCGGAAATAGCATCCACTTCTGAAAAGGTCCCATTTTATTACTCTACAGTACATTTAATTTGTAACCTTAATCAAAATGAATATCTTTTATAGACATTTAGCCTGTTTATGCAAGCTTTACTGACATCCTTATTTTGGGGGAAGTCAATAAATTTAAAGTGATTATCTGAATGAGTTTGTAATTGTAATAATAAAGGTAACATTAGGTAACAATGGTAAAGGAATTATTCGATACCCGCTTGGAATTCTACAGATTGAAGGTGGATATTCTAATTATTTTATATATGAAATTGGCAGGAAGCGATTTGCTTTATTTGTCATTATACCATACGTTCCTCAGGTTTACCCTACTACCTTACTATTCAAATCAAGAGTGGAAACATATTTTGTTTTTTTGGCATCGTTTAACTTCTAAGACGAGACAGTAATTTCTGATTTGGTGACAAAGTGTATAAGCGCTAGATTACTTACAGTAAAAAAAAATACGGTTTATATTGCGATACCAAGATGTGTATAAATAGTTTACTATATACATTTTTTTCTATTCATCACTATTAGTTTTTGAGAAACGTTACATACGTTTACGGTATCATATTTCTTAAAAATTATTGTTTCTTACTTAAAATATATAATTTGGTGAAATTGCATGACATCATATGGCATCTTATGTTTATAACAAAAAAACAACAATAATATATTTTTTTAACTCCACTGAAAATTTTCCAAATATTTTTTTTAATTAACATAATAATTTAATTCCTTGATGAACATGCGTGCGTGCTGGATATTTATAATAGCCGAAACATTATTTTCCTCATTGTTATGAAAACAGATTCAGATTTGTCTATTTTTTTTGTACTTATATTATGTATTGTTAATATTAATAAATTAATACCTTAGAGGCCCAGCTTCGGTCTCCCAGTAATATATTTTGTTTTGAATAAAATATATTTTTCTTCTCAATCAATATCGACCAGTACCTACCTCTCTTGGTATGTGAGTCACGTCGTTCCTTTACGATGTGTGATTAATTATTAATTCAATTTATCATGAACTCGCAACCACCATGTTTTTTTTTTCAAATCATCAACTTACCAACGTTTCAACCTTAAAATTGTTATCTAAATAAAGCTTTTAGTATCATTAAATTGATTTTATTCTTTATAAAATCAGAAATATCTCAATCTAATAATATAAATACACGATAACTATTTTTAAAAATTATCAAAGAGTCTTAAAGTAAATAAAATTTGTATAGTTTGTAAACTAAATACAATATTGATTTTTATTCACTTTTGCCATCTTTGACATTTGATGCAGAACAAAATTTTCCCTACTTGGAAAACATTCGTGAATATTGAAGTTTTCTCTCTTCCAATATTATCACTTAAAAGAACATGCTGAGTGGTTCTGGAAAAGGTACAGTATTTTGTGTATTGTAGATACATTTTGTAATAAATTACTATGTAAAGTACAAAAGTTATTTTATTTTGTCCACTTAAAAAGTTAATTCATAGTTACGCTACATTGAACGATAATTTTTTTAAAAATTATTGATTCACTAATAATAATAGACAATAATACATCGATATAAACATTAAAAAAACTTAACAAAAGCTATCTTTTTCAAATCCTAATTAGAGACAACGAATGTATTTGGTTCGGTAACAAAATAGAATATAATTGTTGCAATTTGAATAATAAGTAAAGTAATATATTTTTTAATAATCATTATTTTGAAGGATATTTTTGTTTTGTCATTTTATCTACTTACATTTCCTGTAAAATGAAACAATAAAAATTTAATTTATTAATAATAATAAAAGTTTACAATTTAATTAAATTGTAAACTGTACATTACAAGGATACATGCAGTGAAGTATATCATGTAATTCTCTTCAATGCAATCTCCCTGATGCTTTTTCTCCTGAACTACGGCGATGGTCATCGGGTTTTTTTGTTCTATAGCAGCATCATCATCAATAATATACAATAAAAAAATTAATGATCGTCTATGTTTTTGAGGAACTTCCATCGAAAACCAACATTTCACAAACGAATAAAATCATTGCATCTGTGCTCAACTACAGGGAGAGAATTGCTATCAATCTGTTTAAGCGTCACATGATTTTTTTCTTATTATCTCTTAATCATCTTTTGGATAACAGGTAATAACTCTTAAGCTAAATAACTCTACATCTTTTTAGATATCACGTATCAACTCGCTCCGATCTGACCGACCATATACAGTCAATCGGAATATACTTAAACTGCGCAATATCTATACTATTATTATAAAGCTGAAGAGTTTGTTTGTTTGAACACGCACTAATCTCTGGGACTACTGGCCCGAATGGAAAAATTCTTTTTGTGTTGAATAGTCCGTTTATTGAGGAAGGCTATAGGGTATATATCATCTCGCTGTAACTAATAGAAGTTAAGCAGCAATGAAAAATGCTGCAAATTTAATATAATCTAATAGGTTCTGACTGACTTAATTATAGCATACAGTCTGAACCGGAGATCGTAGAGATAGTAAAATTGGAGGATACATTTGTTTTTCTACGTAGTGGTGTACTAAGAAAAGATTTTTAAATTCCACCCTTGAGGGTTTTAAATATCAATTTTGTATGGAACTCGGCGACAACACTAAGAACCACGCGGACGAAGTCGCGAGCGACCCCTAGTCTATTGAATATAGCGGGTACACTTTACAATCAAGTGTTTCAATTAATTTGTGACTGGAACCACAATATGCAGACGAGCATTATTGAGTAGTATTTTAGAACTCGGCTAGAGAGCTATAGTAATGTTTGCTGGGAATAAGCAACTCGTAATACACGAGATAATAAGAATAAATTTCATTGAATATGCTGTTCATATTAAAGCGTAGCCAGCTAGACTCCATGATTTTCTTCATAGTACTACTTTGTATCGCCAGTCATGCAAAATATCAGTCAGTCAAAACGTGCTTAGAAAATAGCACTTCACTCACACACATTCCTCGTTCCACATCTCTCGTTTTATGAAAGCTACTCCAAAGGTAAGGTTTTTTTAAAAGCATACATATTTTTATTTCATTCGAGTATATTACGCTGTATTGTAATTTACGAAAACAGGTCACATACTTATCTTAGTTTTATAAAATGCGCAATTTTAGAGTTCAAATTAGCTTTTTAAAAATACTCTATTAATTAAAATAAGTTGGTTGCGTGCTAAAAATCTCATGACAGATATATATTAATAAAATTAAATACAAATTTTAAAAAGTCCAAGATACAAAAGACCTCTAAAAAGAATAAAAATAATATTATTATGTATTGTTTAAAGTCGGTGTGTCATTGACGATGGTGTCTATTTTACGAAGTCAATCATTGAGGACTTATACTATACGATTCAATATCGTAATTTCTTTATTTGCCTTGTTATTTTACTTGCATTTTAATTTCTTCCTTAATTAAACGGTGCCCCGATGCAACGACTTTCATAAGTACATAATAATATTATTTCTATTCTTTTCTGAGGTCTTTTTGTATTGGGGGTTTTTTAAATTTTAATTATTTTTTTTTTCCTGTTTTCAAAGTTATGTTACTGGTTTCTTTATTGTACTAAATACAATCACGCCAAAACTACTGAACGGATTTTGATGAACCTTAGCAATATTGTAGCTTATGTACCAAAATAATACATAGGCTTTAGAAATACTAGCTTTTGTTTTGACTGTGACATAACATAAATTGTAAGGCAATAACTAATTGATACGGGAGATCTTGTTTTTAATCGTTTGGTTCACTGAATTTTACATAATTATTTGTAAAATTCCTTCTCATTACCCGACGATTTTAGAAAGAGTGTTATGTTATTTAAATAAATGTATGTTAATAGAAATATAGCCAATTATGCTATTTTTCTGTTCCCTGCTACAGTCAGAAACGTTGCACCCTTCAGAAATATCTTTTCAAGAAAGTATCTAGGTCTCGAAATTAATTTAATAGGTTTTCATTCTACTTAGGACATCTATGTGTCTATTTTATTAATAGATAAAAGTTTTGTAATGTTATGTCTTTTGTAATTTATTTATAATATTAGATAATCTAATTTATTTACACATGGAAAAAATATTTTTTCTAACAATTGTGAATCTTTTAACACAATGTCTTGACCGAGTTCCTTAAAAATAACATTGATTTTATTTATTTATTAAAGTAACAATGTTATTTTTGACATAAATTTAATTAACCTACATATGATTTTTTTAACAGGGACATTGAATTGAATTGAACAGACGTTTCTAATCAACAATAGGTTTGTTTTAATGATTATTATATATTATTTATTATACAAACTTAAATATTACTAGAAAGAAAAAATAAGATATGGAACAAATAAGAAACTGCTTTTTAAAGGAATGGTTTTTTTTTATATATAATATTTGATAAACACACAATAACACATATCAGGAACTGAACAATCTGAAGACGAAGTGCATGATATAAAAGCGAAACATTTGTCCTCTCGTACACCAGCTTTAGTGAATAAACGTGACCGACATTCTGAAATACATATCTAATTATAATAAACAAACCCAAACAACTGTATACTGAAATAAAGTAAAGGATAAGGGAAAATTATAACACGTTAAATATCTATAACCTATAAAAAATAAAAATATTAACCAGTTCTAAATTATTTACAATGGTATTGTATGTTACCTAAGATCGTCTTTAGGAATATACGTCAATAAGCTTTGGTCATCCAAAATACTTGGGACAAAAATAATGCGTACATGAATGACGTCATAGTTCAAGATTAGAGAACACAGCCATGTCACAATATAGTGCAGGTTATAACATGAGTAAGAAATAAATGTAAGGACTTCAGCGTTAGTTTTTTAAATTTGTTTGTTCATGTGTTATTCAGCGTTAATTTTTAAATTTGTTTATTCATGTGTTAAACATATATCACTGGTAAGAGTATCGTAATTAATGAAAATTTATATTTAATAATATATAAAAGAATAATACATATCACTCATTATCTTTCACGAAGGATTTATATAATGAACAAAATAAACAATTCAACAATTTAGAAAACGGAATCTTATTGTTAAAATAATTTATTTACTAAATTTCAAATTGATAAGATGAAAATTGAATAGACACTTATTCTGTTTTGCAGATATTATGTATGTTTGCAAATGCCTTTTTCATATCTCTAGCTGTGAAAATATAAAACCAGAGCGATAAAAAGCACCTTTTAACATTTTAAAGTTTCTTTGTGACAGTTTATTATCAAAAACAAAATTTCTGTTTTGAAGAACAGAAATTTAGTTTTGTTGAAACAAAACTAGAGTTTTAAATGAAAAGCTACTTCACATGTTAATTTTGATTTTTTGAATTCTTGTCTCCAACTGCTTATTTTAAGCAATTTTCTAATAATATTATGATTATAGCTATAACTAGACATTATCATATTTGTATCTAACACGTACAAAGACTATTTAGCGTTTTAAGGAAATTGCTTTCGGAACAATTTCAATACATTACGAAAGTTTGAATTCTGTTTTTGACTTGATGAGATAGGATACAATTTTATTTTTAGTAATATTGATTTCACTTAATTTTAGACCTAACCATATGGTCTAGCCCTATTAACAATTAAATAAGTGGTCTAAATGTGTTAATTAATGAACGAACCCGCGACTACTGGGAAACCGTCCCGTCCCTCTACCAACTGAGCTACCGTATCGCTGTCCGTTGTTAGGATTTTCGAAAGAAACCTAATAGATGTCACCACCGTCCCGATAAAGACGATCAAATTTATAATGCTTAATTCACCGAGGCAGACAGATGGTAGAGCGGCGGGACGGTTTCCCAGTAGTCGCGGTTTGGAATCCCTGCCCCTATCGGTTTATTTTTCATTCTATATTTATATAATTTTAAATAATCTTAACATGGCTATACATGTTAATAGATATTTTCAAACATTGATTTCGGTAGTGGCATTTTTTCAATGTTTATCTATACTGCAAAGTTAGAAACATTGGTTAGGATTTTTGGAAGAAACCTAATAGTAAAAAAATGTAAAAGTGTTAAGAGTTTTCACAAAAAACATCGTTATCAATCAATAAGTGATTGTGTTTCTTAAGAAATTCGTGTTATTTCTATAAAGACAAAATTAATAAGCTTGGTTTCTGTTTCTTAATAATTTCATATTTGACTCTGGTTTGTAATAACATATTATTATTTTGAGATTTAATTTACAGAGTATTTTGAACTCTTAAGGTGTTTTCAATTATTTTACTGACTAAAAACAAATTAATTATTTGCGTCTCTGATTGCCTTGTTTAATAATTTATATACAATCCAGATTGCTCACCTGCTAATACGTTCAAAATTTATTAAACTTATATACTAGCTGTGCCTGCGACTTCGTACGGAAAGAAAAAGATTTCGATAAAACGTAGGTTCCCCGTAACCTACCCGTTCAAAGTTTCATTAAACTCCACCAAGTAGTAGAAATCGATTAGTGACAATTTTATTATATGCATAGATTATTTTTTCTTATAACTTTCAGATTACCATGTTCTGATCGAAAGTGTTCGGGTCATAGAGATATTATACATTGTTGTAAATTAGATTTGGGTTTATGTAATGTCAATTAGAGCAAACCGTTGTCAGCAAAGGCTTTATCATTATATAATTTATATAAATTAGTAGTCAAGCGTAGAATAAAGTGATATAAGCGCCTATGAGGGTGATATATTCAATGTTTGAATAAACCCTCAATAAATAAATGAAGGCTTAAAAAAAATAATAATAACTTTCGGATAAAAGTTTTGAGTATAATAGAATTATATTTATACTAGCGAACCCAGCCCGCTTAGCTGGGCTAACCCTTACTTTACCTGGTGGCGAGTTACATCAATGGGCATAGCATACTCGTTTTCTTCGAGGAAAAAAACATGGTCTTACCAATTTTTATGACAATCGGTTGAACGGGGCGGAAGTCGATATTTGACAGCGCCGCCTGGTGGCGAGTTACATCAATGGACATAGCATATTCGTTTTCTTCGAGGAAACATACATGGTCATACCAACTTTTATGACAATCGGTTGAACGGGGCGGAAGTCTATATTAAACAGCGCCGCCTGGTGGCGAGTAACATCAATGGGCATACCATATAAACCTTCTCCGTCGAAAAATACATATACATTCCAATTTTCATAATCATCGGTCCAATAGTTTCTGAGTTCATCGATTTCATATATACAAACATCCTTCTATATATATATATATATAGAAGAAATGTGCTATTTCAACTTATAAAACACTTTCTCCGTGTTCGGAAATATAAATTATTAAAAAGGTTTATTATATTTTTAAGTTAACAATATTTACATTACAATAAATTTACAAAATAAAATATGATTATAATGTCATCATATTGTTTGGAATACTTAATTAAGAATTATTTAATTCTTTATAAACAAACGGAATCAAACTCACTGAACAAAAACATAGTAAACATTGACATATAAACAATTATGTACATATTAATGGACAAGCTTATACATAAGTTCTTCAACGGTCAACGGCTCCCAAACATATTTGCAACGAAGGTATATATATATATACATATATATATATATATATTGATATTATAAATATTATTGTTATAAATATATATAGCATGCCAACGCCCTTTAGATTAACAATTCAATCAAACAACCTTTATAAAAACTGAATCCGCACATTTGGACAGCCCATTGGTGCCCTTTTTTTGTGGAATGAATATGTCAAGGAATAGTCTGAATAAAATTTAATAAGGCAATATATTATGACATATTGAAGTAATTAAAAACCATAGTCACTTTTGCTTACAAAAAATATATTAAAAGATTTTATTTGTAACTAGCTTTCCGCCCGCGGCTTCGCCCACGTGTAATTCGGTTATATATAGCGTTTTTTAATGATCTCGACAGGGCTTTTTCTTCCACAGGCTGAAATCTTGTTACAACTGGAATTAAATATAGCCTGTGTTACTCAGGGATGATGTAGCTTTCTAATGGTGAATGTTTGAAATCGATTCAGTAGTTTCGGAGTCTATCGATTACATGTGTAAACAAACAAACATATAAAAAAATAGATTGTTCCTCTTTATAATATTAGTATACATACAAATCTATATAGAAAAAGTAAAGTGAGACAAAATCATCGTCTCAAAAGAAAAAAAAAACAGGATTTATAGGACGAAGAGGCCTTACAGGATTTCCTTGTAAACAATATTTTTAGTTTTTTTATTATTTACCAGGATGAACAGGTTAGAGGGAGAGCTGACACGCGAGCAAGCAACATACAGTTGTCCATGAGAGAAACAATCTTCTCTTAAATCAACACCAGCGACTTTAAAAGTTTGCCCTTGAGACTTATTTATCGTCATCGCAAAGCAAACTTTTAGAGGAAATTGAAGGCGCTTAAATTCAAATGGAAGGTCATTGGGCATTAGAGGAATGCGCGGGACGAATACCGTTTCTCCTCGGGCACATCCTGTCAAAATAACGGCCTCAACTAAATATTTATGTAAGGCTTTGACTTGCAACCTGGTGCCGTTACACAATTTCGGTGGTTTCAGATTACGTAGCAACATTACCGGTGTACCTTTTCGCAGTGCAAGCCTATGGTATGGAAGACCAGCTGGTTTAAGTGAATTTAAGAATTCGACCGGATAATTTGTAGCGTCGTCTGCATGGCATGGTGTGTCTATGGATTTATAAATCTTTTCTTCTCCGTCGAATGACTTTAAAAGTATGTCGTTAATAAATGCAGCTTGTTCGTTCTTCGGAGTCAAAATAGCTCGTTCGCAAAACCATTCTATAGGCTTGTCTTGTATGTCGGAAATACCTGGATAAATGTGTTGTATTAGCTCCTCGATGGTATATACTAATGTACACATATCTTCAGGGATGTCAAATATACCATCCCTGGTAGGATGTTCACCATTTCCTATTTTTAGAAGACTGGTTGAAAATATACCAGCCGTCGAATCACTCCCCAGATAGGCTCTCATGTTTTTAGTTAACGTTATACTTTTTACGGAGGACCACAAAATCGATCTTTTAAGGCATGCTTGTACTTCATCAGCACGAGTTCCCTTGGGTACCACCGGTAAGGTTTGTCTAAAATCTCCAGCAAACAGCACGGTTACGCCACCCATTAAATTTTTATTACCCCGAATATCTTGTAAAGATCTGTTCAAAGCCTCAATTCCTCTTTTGTGTGCCATGGTGATTTCATCCCAGATAATCATTTTTGTATTTTTTAATACTTCAGCTAGGTGACTTTGTTTTGAAATACTGCATAAGGGTGTTTCTACGCGAGTCAAGTCGAGTGGTAACTTAAAACATGCATGCGCAGTTCGACCACCTTCCAGCAATGTGGCCGCGATCCCTGATGAGGCGACAGCCAAAGCAATATGTTTTGAGCTTCTAATTTTAGCTAAAATTAAGTTTATTAAGTAGGTTTTTCCTGTGCCACCTGGCGCGTCTAGAAAGAAAAGTTGTCCTGAATTAGTGTTAACACTATGCATAATTTTATCGTATGCTTCCGTTTGTTCTATTGTTAAAGTATTTTTATGGTCCTTGACGAATCTCTCTAGAAAATCTGTATTGTAATTAGTCTCTCTTAATAACATAATGTTCCCTAAATCGAGTGGCCTGGTTGGTTGTGGCAACCCATATTCCTTAAGTGAACGCCCACCTAATGAAAGAACGGCTTCCTCAAGAACTTGCAGGCATTTGTTGTATACTTCACTACAAATGTTATCAACATCCTCTATGTTTCTGTGGACTTGATGTTTAATATCTTCCGATAAAATATCTTTAAATTTATCCCAAAGTCCTAATGGATCTGACACTTGACAAAACACTAATAATATTACAAACAAATCCCGAATTCTAGAGGGAGATTCAGAAAGTGCAGCATCTTGTAAGGTAGCATACCAGTGCTGGTCGTCTTCAAGCAAACCCAAAGCTTTGCAAGCAGATTGAAAAGTGGGATGTACTTCACCGTTAACCGTTCTTAGAGCCTCAAATGAAGTTGGCCCTTTTACTTCATGCAGAAGCATACGTAAATAGAAACACTCCGCATTATTGGGATGCACAGTATACACTCGGCCCAACGCGTTTTCTTTTTTTATATCTGGCCAGTCCTGTACGTCAGCTCCTCTTTTTCTTCTTTCAAAGTGACTATTTTTATGCCAAGTATAATACGATGGTACATCTGAATAAATCAAAGTTTTCGCAAAAATATCTACTTGACAAAGTTTAAAGAAGGCTAGAAGCGTAGTATTTGGTGGATTATTTAATCTTTCGATAATATTTTCTTGGTTAAAGTATATTCTCTGTCCGTTCTCTAAGTGTACTGCAAGATGAATAACTGGAGGAAAATGTTCATGAATCGGAAAGCCAAAAATCCGCCAAACAGCCTCCGAACTACTTATATATCTACCATTTTCGTAAGTAGTCACCTCGTCATTTTTATTTTCAAGGGCGAAAGTAGCCTGATCCGTCCCTTTATTCACATATTTGCATACATATTTAATAGAGTTTACTGAATTACAGTACTCGACGTTAATATGAGCACCAAAACTTCTTGAAAGTACAGCATTGTAAGGAACAACCCATCGATTATCTAAACATACTCCTTTAATGTCAACAGTAAAGCCACCATCTTCTGGAGAACGACGCCTGTATTGTGGGTAACCGTCTTCGCCAGTTTGAGTTTCTTTAATGAGTTGTTTCGGAAATCTTTTACTGCAACTGTTTTGTTTCATGCAAGGTGACTTGAAATTAAAACTTCCACATGGACCATGCATCATGTTAGATTTAACGATTTCATACAGTTTTGGGTCTGTTTCTGGATCTGGTATTTCGGCACTAATAACTTTATCAATGAGATCTGTCGTTATGCTATTTTTAAGCCAGAGTAAGATGTGAATGTGTGGAAGGCCACGCTTTTGCCATTCGACTGAGTACATAAAACAGCATACTTCACCGAATATTTTACGTTTCGTCAGTAAGTCCATGATTTTTCTAACTTTTAAACGGAACACTCTAGCGATTAAGTCATGACGGTCGTGGGAATTTTGACCTGGTAACAAATGTTTTGTAATGTCTTCCCATTGTGGGTTACATGTAAATGTTATAAAAAGATCCGGTCGTCCAAAACGGCGAACGTAGGTCATGGCATCTTGGGTTCGCTCATGCATGTATCGAGGTCCACCTGTAAAAGAAGAAGGCAACACTACCATTTGACCAAGATCATTAGGGTCTGCGTCTTGCCTACCTACGGCATCCTTTAAATGGATATAATTTTCTGCTCTTAGTTTAGACTGATTATGACGTATATAATTGAGTCTTTCGGTCTCAATCTTAGCATATACGTCAACCAAAAATTGACTGAAGAGGGAGCGATAGTAAAGGAGATGATTGATTTGACCGTCTCTGGACATTATTCGGTAAGAATAGAAATCTGCGGCAGAAATTGTCTTTTTAAGACCCATTTTAGTTTTCGGATCGATCTGGGGTAAATGAATAGAGTAACCATCCTCACCACGACAAAAAAGCAAAGGATATTGCAAAGCGTCGTAAGATCTATGGATTTCGCTGATTCGATGCAAACCACTACTATGGCTTTCTAAGACAATGTCACGCTTTTCAAATTCTTGCCCAACAATGACTAACGCTACTTCATTTGTCGTAGGTGCATTATAACGACCTAAATGACCATCTATTGGTTTTTTTTCGGCGTTAATAACAACTTTAAATGTTTCACAATTAGCTGGAACCTTTTCGATAGCTGTTTTTAAGTCTTTTATGTATGGATTTACATCATGAAGCATTTTTTGAAGCACTTTCACTAAATTTTTCTTTACACCTGGAAAATTTGAACATCTCAAGTTTGCTTCCCTTTCGTCCTCTCCTACAAAATAAATTTGCAAAAATCGAGCATTCTGTTGATCCATAGGCAGTAAACTTCCAATCAGATGATAAACCTGGCCTTGTAACTTAAATGTCGGCATGAATCCATCTTCTGAGACCAGTTTTGCTCCAAATGAGGTCATTTGAAAACACCCATTATATTTTCGGATGTTACTCATAAAATGATTGTGATCAGGATGAAAATCCATAATTATTAAGCTATAAAGTGGCTCTGGAGGTAGTTCAAAGGGCTCAAGCAAAACCTTCCCTCCACTGCAACACATTCCAACAGTTTCTTCTTTCCACTTTAAAGCATTGCACCACTGGCATTTATGATCCATAGTTCCTATACATACATCTTTATCTGCTTCGTATGACAACTCAGGATTATACGCCAGTCCCGACAGTAATTTTGTATGCCATGTTTTTGCTTTAATATTTTTACGATATTGAGACTGAATATTTCTTCGTTCCTCCAAGTGTGTATGTTGATAATTTGCAACTTCCTGTCGATGTTCGTCAGGATGTGAAGTTCGATAAGCAGCTTGTGCTTTCCTGTGTATTTCGGGGTGTGAAGATTGGTAATCAGCTTGTGCTTTCCTATGAACTTGGGGGTAGTTTCGTTGATACACTGTAACCGCTTGCCGATGTGCTGCAGGGTTACTTCGAACTGACTTTTTTTGCTGATTTTTCCGAGTTTTATTCGTGTATCGAGCCCTACGTTTTTTGTTCACTTTTTTTATTTGTTTAGGCATTGGTTCATCGTGTTTTAATTCAGACTCAGACTCAGTCTCGGACTCACTGTTCGAAAATATGATTTCGGGAATGGGTGAAGGCGTTTCTAACCTTCGTTGAGTAATTTTTTTTGCGACCTTTGTTGCCGAAAACGATGAAACTGGAACATAAACGTCAAAATGACCACCAGAAAGCCCGCCAGTAAAGCGAAGACGTTTTACAGGAAGACCTTCAACTCCAGTTTTCACATAAAACTGGCCATCACGAAATACTTCGAAAACATATTCATATATTCGCCCAGCAGCTTCTAATTCGCACAAACTTCCATATGTAGTGGTTTTCATCATGTCGTTGTAATATTCATTTGGCGTTGAATAATTATCTCCAAGTGCAGTACACGACATAATCGAAAATTCCGTCCAGTTTTCAATAACAAAGCCGATTATGCGTTCACGTACATCCCTAGCCCTGTCTTGAGTTCCGAACATCAAAAAAGATAAAGCTCTAAATAAACAGGCTCCATCTTTTTCTATATCTACCACAGCGTGAGGAATATAATTCCCATTAACAAACAAAATTTCTTGAACCATTTTAATTAGAAATTTTTTAACTAAAACTATATCTATGGAAATTAACTAAGACTAATAAAGTAACAAACAAATGAATAAAAAATGAAGAATATATTAAAAAATCAACTCACACTATAAAACTTATCCAACACTAACTAAATATACTATCAAAAATATCAAATCTAATCAACAAATCAAAAATTAACTGAAATAGAGAGTAAAATAAGTTAAATAAGTCAAGTTAAAAGTTAATGAATTAAACGTTAAATATTTGTAGTGTGTAATATGTAGTTTCGCGTATGTCCGCTAGGGGCGCTGCTAAAATTACACGATAAATTAAAATATTTTACGCTACCTAGCTAAATGACGGTAACGAAACCATAGCGCGATCTATCTCGATGCCAACGCCATCTATCGAGCATCGAGACAACTCGTGATAGTTAATAGAAAATAAAATTCGGGTGTTTTATTTATGCATACCGATTACGCCGAGATTTATGGATCGATTTACGTGATTCTTTTTTTGTTCGGTAGAGTATACTTTCAAGTTGGTCCCGTTGTTACCTAGTCAGGATCTGATGATGGTATTCCAGGGAAATCAAGGGCAAACCTCAAATTTACAGGCAATTACGTTTTTGACAATTTCATAGATCTGTTTAAGTATTTGCGTCTGATAGTCATCATCCCATGTGAATGAGCTGATGATGGAAGGTACAACTCCTCAACGGTTAGGAGTTGAAAGAAAATTGTGACTTTTACTGACTAAAACCCACCTCGTTCCTTCAGTTGCCCTTTGCGTTCCGGGGCCACGGTATCTCGTTAGAACTTTCCCGCAGCCCCGGCTCAGTTTATCCCGTTTCCCCCCCTTGGGGGTTGACATTTCAAAAATCCCTTCTTAGTGCTCACTTATGTTACTAAAGGAACCTCTGTTCAAAATCTCAGACTCCTATACCGAGCGGTTTCGGCTGTGCGTTAATAAATCAGTCACCCAATCGCACCCCCTAAATCACGATTGGAGGGTAGTTTGAAAAAACTTATAATGTCAAACATATTTACTTGCCTATGTACGTGTTCATGCCAAGTTTCAAGTTTATAAACCCAAGGAATAAGATTTTTCATACAAACGTTTTTACCCCTTTTCCCCCCCTTGGGGGTTGAATTTCCAAAAATCCTTTCTTAGTGCTCCCCTACATATCCCAAGGAACCTACATTCCAAAAAACAGATGTTTTATCTGTACAATATAATAATAATAATAATATCAGGACAAATTACACACATTGATCTAACCCCTAAGTAAGCAAATTATTTGGTTGTGTTAAGGGTGTTAGACAACGATACAAATACATAGAAATACATATATAAATACTGAGAATATTTTAATAAACGACCAAACCCAGAAACACAGATATCTATGCTCATCACATAAATGCCTGTCTCTGCTGGGAATCGAACCCGAGCCCGATTGTGCCGTGACACGTTAGGCGTCTGCGCTAACCACTCGACCAACAGGGCGATTAAATAATATGTACTTAAAGTAGTTTAATTCCTGACTCTTATTTCAAATTGAACCACATACGGCCCTTGGGAAATAACGTAATGGTTACCTAAAAATATTTATCAAATAAATGTGTTGACATTTATAAATTATAATATAAAAATATATGGTAAGAATAATATACTTACTTTACAAAGCATTTTCTTGTATATTTAATTTATGTTTTCTTTTTTAATATGAATTCGATTTTTTGCAGATGTGCCATTTTTAATAGCCACTTACTTACAATTTACATTTATTGTCATATAGACTTTGATTGATCTAAAAAATACTATTTTGTATCCTTTTCTTATGTTTTTTCTTGTAATTACTAATCAATTAATAATCATAAATATTACATTGTGGGTTATTGATTCTTAAATCCCTTTAGTTATTTCAATTAAATTACAGATCTGTTAAATATAAAAGGAAGGCACAAGTACTGAAAATCTTATTATATATATATATATATATATATATATATATATATATATATATATATATATATATATATATATATATATATATATATATATATAAGCCATATATATATATATATATATATGGCTTATATGTCATTTAAGCAAGAGCAACCTAACTAGCATATATAAGTTTGATTATTACGAACTTAACGTTGATTGTAAACGTCTGATCACACAAACTGAATATCCCTGTTTAAATAGTTCTACACTAACTAAGAATATGTGGAAACTAATTAATGATTAATATAACATTTATACATAACTAAGTAGGTGTACGTATATAGTATTATTTATGGGCATCAAATATTGTATGAAATTTGTATGTAAGTATTATGTAAGTATTGTATTAAATTTGTGTTTATTGTACGTTAATTATTTTAAAACCTTATTATTTTTAATATTTTTTTTTCTATTGAAATATTTATTAACATAACCGTCTCGCACATTATTTTAAAGATTTTTTTATTTACATAAAATACATTTTACATTTTATAGTATTTTAATCGATAAAAATAAATTGCTTATAGCCTAATTATAATAAGAAGCATTGCAATTTCAATTCAATTTGTGACTATAAATATACTTTCTTAGACAGTTATGTCTCCAGGGTAGGAACAAAGTTTCTCTACGGTTAAACTCTCTACCTCGTAATTACACGCTCCAGTAAGATACATTCTGTGCTTTTATTTTTATTTCATCTCATGAAAGCTACAAGTATTTTGCTAATAATAAATGAGATATTTACGATTTATTTTGTGTATAATCCATGAGAGTCTGTTGAAATGACAGCAAAATTCCATAGAATATAGTTGAAGATTAGACAACATTGAGGAACGCCTAATTTTATTTCTTTGAAAAATGTCACATCATTTTTTTTACTTCATTATGTTGTGCTCAACTCAATTGGATTGGATTGGATTGGATTGGACCTTTTGATGGTCCAAGTATTCTCGTACATATTCAATAAACACATTTTAAGTACTAAGTTATATGAAGTAGGTATTAGGCAAAATCTAATACATATTATTTGTTTTCTTAATGTTATGCAAATATAGTCGAATTTTCACTCACGAGGATAATATACTTATACCTTAATTATATAGTTTATTGTAGTAAAGGTATACATACGTATACCTTTACTACAATAAACTATAATATATAAGATAATATATATATCCTATATATACTATACTATATAT
The DNA here is from genome assembly GCA_959347405.1 of Napeogenes sylphis. Classification (NCBI taxonomy): domain Eukaryota; kingdom Metazoa; phylum Arthropoda; class Insecta; order Lepidoptera; family Nymphalidae; genus Napeogenes; species Napeogenes sylphis. The sequence continues at coordinate 5,906,934 of OY365783.1, forward strand.
ATAATATACTATACTATAATATATAATATAAAATATATAATATATAGATTATTATACTATACTATAATAATCTATCTTCCATTTTAGTCCCTATATTTGGATTTATTGAAAGTGACTTTATTGAAACAAAGTAGTATTCGCTTTTGAGTTTAAATGGAACAATAATAATAATATAGAATATTTTGAAACCAAATCGGAGACTTATTTTTAAAGGTATTTATGGTATATATTATTCCTTAAATTGTTATAGAGCTTTTTATTTCAAGCAGAGAAACTCAATAAATAAATGACAAAAGGAATCCTGGTATTAAATGAAAGGATATGAAATAAAAGAAGCTGGTGTTAGTGCACAATATATCGTTATTGGATTAGAGATTGGCTCTATTTACATTTCATCAAACAACAGCACCGAGTACCAAAATGACAGTTCTCTCAACAAGCTTTATTTATCTTTCAGCTGTCAAAACACGTATTCAAATATATTATCTACAATCTGAATATTCATAAGTTCGTGACACAAATACTCAATGATGATATATTATTTAATTTAGTACATTTCATGTTAAGTCTAGGGAATTTTATAAAAAAAATATACACATTTTTGCTTCAAATTGTAAAATTTAGAGCAACAATGAGTACAAACTGAGTACTGTAATGAGGGCAAGGGACCATGGGCCATTACAATGAAAAGTAGTTGAGTGTTTGACAGACAGCTTTATATCATCATTTTTTTTTTTTTTGGTATGTCTAAACTGTTAGCCCTGTTGGCTATTACAGCGTCACCGGGGGAGCGGGTGGGTCAGGAGACCCACCCTTAAAAGGGGGGGAACTATATCATCAATTGCAATTCTTAAAGTATGTAGTAAGTTTGTAGACTTTTAACGTTATATGTCGCGTTGTATATTACTTTAGGTTGTATATTACTTTAGGAGGGCAAACGAGCTGGCGGGTCACAGATGACTTGTTATCACCGCCGCCCATGAACTCTTGCAACATCCGAGGATTTACAAGAGTGTTGCCGGCCATGTAGGTAGGAGTAGACGCCTTTTTTGAAGGTATTCATGTCGTACCGATTTGGAAATACCACCGCAGGGAGTACGTTCCACAAGCGAGTAGAACGTGGGAAAAATGTCCTTGAAAACCGCACAGTGGAGGATCGCCACGCATCCAGGTGAAATTTACTATATGCGTTTAATGTTAAAGACAGTGTTAGTGGTTCCTTTACTTGTTTCCCTTAGGAGGTTAGATCCATACTTGTTAGAGTCGCAGGTATGGCATGTCAAATAAGTCGCATAATATTGGCGGTCGAATGTAATAATTTCAACGAACTAAAAATATAAAGTTCAAGTGCGGTAAAATGGAAATACTCTTAAACTGTAACTAACATAAAACTACGAGGCCTAAAATTATGTGATTAAAAAGATAGTCTTGTCTCAGAAAAGTTTGTTCCAGCATATAAAAATTATACAATTTACCAAAAAGGATAATTAATAGTCATTGATATATATTTCTTTCTTTCTTACTTCCATATGTATTTAAAATTTTATATCATATCATACATATTGTTGCTTTTAAGACTATACAACATAACGAAATATCAAAAAGGGATTATGGCTGATATGTTATGATAATATTTTCCAATTGTAGAGCTGCGATAAAAATCATATGATTGAAAAAACAATGGAATTTCTAAGTACTGTAGTGCGTATGTGTTACAAAAAAAGAATGAAATATATATAAAATATAAATCAAATAATATTGTAGTGTAAAACATGTTCTACCATATATTTTACACTTTCTTTACCATTTAACTTTTCTTTGACGATAATAACCAAGGGATTAAAAAATCGATTAGGAAATGTACCCCCCTGTAAAAACAATGTGATTAAACTATCTACAGCATCTAAGAATTCGGCATCTAATGATCGTTAAAACCTCTCTAATAAACGTCTACTACAAATTGGTCTAATATGATGCTTAAAGAAGACATTTTTATTTTGATGTATAGACTAGGATGATGAGCAACGAGAATACTATATCAGATAGTGGAAAAGTACAAGAAATGTTTGAGTATGAAATTATAAGTTCCAACAATCTTCTGTCATTATTCAAGCTACGGACGAGATCAAATCACGTTACTTAAATTCATTTAGACGACACTCTTACGACAAAATCCGGTAATAAAAAACAGACTTGATATTTATTAACTTGATAGTTATTAACCTTATTTATTAATATACGACATATTAAACATCCAATTGACTGTAGTTATAATACTGTTTTCTTTGTTGTCATTATTAATATACTGAAAAGAGTTTAGTTTAGAAATACAGTACAGAAATGAAAATGTTTAAGGTTTTTTACAATCATAATGGGTGAGTATTGTGAAAAAAGAAGGTTAGAACAGGAAAATTTGTGCGTCGCACCATGACTCTGCATCTTCGGACCCACCAAAAGGATAATCTTTTTCCTATTCGGTTCTTAAAATAGATTTTTATTTATATGCAAAAAATGATTTTTTAGACATTTTGTTTGGTTCTGAATTCTGGGAAAACCGATGGCACTGGCTTTGATGGGTATCAATTGACAACTAGGGCTGGAGTCATTTTTAAAAGCACCCAGGGTAACAATATTTTAATCGGTTTCCAGATATAAATTATAATTTGATATTTTAGCTAGTATTTTTTTTTGAACATTATTTCATTATTTTTTGAGGAACACCATTGATTAAAATGTTAGAACGTCTAACTAACTGATCACTATTGCTATGGGTTTAAATTTCAGGATTCATTTAATATCATAATGTTTAATAACTAAACTTCTAAACTGTTCTGTTATAGTATTGTAGACGTACGCTGCTACCATACACACGTTCGTCTAACTATATTTGCTAGCTAGTAATGGAGAAGAAAGAAAGTCTAAAGTTCACAGAAACGGTTTAATTTGCAGAATTTAAATATAAACAGACTAAAGCACAGCACAGAAAGGTAGAATAACAAGAAACTAGTTTTAGAACAAATAGGAAGAGCAGAAAGTTAAAACGCGAATAAATAAGCTATATAAATAAAATGATATATGGAATCGTAACGCAATGAGCAAAAATCGGGAAAGCAAGAGGCGTGCGTTCGGCGTCAGAGCGCTCCGGACAATGGCAAGCGGCGGCCGGCGCGAGCGCAGGCTTCCATTGGTCCCGACGACGGCCGATGGGACAACAAGTTATATTGCGCGTTCGGTTAATATAGGTGCGTCCTTCATTCGGCCGATTAGCGTGCGACATTACGATCGCTACAGTACTCCCCGCCGATACCGTTTCTACGGTCGATAAAAATCGGGGAATCGCACCCCTCTACCACTCCTAGTGCACTTTTCTGTGGCACCAGTGGCTGAATCTTGCAGAATAATTGACTTTTGAGGAGATTTTGCTGTAGGTACAGGCTGTACGACTACAGGGTCGGGCGCAGAAACAGTAGTTGAATATGCTGGTTTTAGGCGATCTACTGACACATTGCTGATTTTGCCTTGTATTGAAATCTTGTAAAACTTCTCTGTTCGTTCGAGGATTTTATAGGGACCAGCATATGGAGCTTCCATTGGTTTTCGAACGCGATCTAGCCTCAGAAACACGTGAGTACAGTCAGTAATGGGAGAACCTTGACGAGGGAGCAGGGAAAGAGGAAAGAGGAGTAGTGAAGTGACGGGTAACTTTGCAGCGTTGGCATTCAGTGCATAACCTTGACCACTCTCTACAGTCGCTTCGTACTCGTGGCCAAACGAATCGTTCTGTAATCAACTTTATTTTAGCTGTCCCACGTGGATGGCTCAATCCGTGTAGGGAATCGAACACTTGTCTACGAAATTTAGTAGTGACAAATGGTCTTGGTGTTTGAAGACTGACATCACAGTACACTTTACAGTTTGAGCCCGGGATAGCCATACTCTTTAGTTTGAGAGATGAACCTCGCTGTAGCAGGTCTTGCAGCTCTGGATCTTCTTCCTGAGAACGTGCAAGCTCCTGGTAGTCGATGACTGCAGATACTTCTTCAATGCGAGAAAGTGCGTCAGCTACCACATTTTCAGGTCCAGGTACGTATCTAATGTCCGTTGTGAATTGTGAAATAAAGTCTTTGTTCCTGTACTGGCGAGGAGATGAGCTCTTTTTTCTATTGCTAGTAAATGGAAAGGTCAGAGGACGATGGTCAGTGAAGACAACGAAGTTTCTCGCCTCCACCATGTGCTGGAAATATTTGATGGCTTCATATATGGCGAGTAATTCCCTGTCGTAAGGGCTGTATTTTTGCTGTGCCGGTGTGAGCTTTTTAGAAAAGAATCCTAGAGGTTTCCAAATTTTACCTGTGCGCTGCTGGAGTACGCCTCCTATTGACATGTCAGAAGCATCTGTGACTATCGACAGCTCAGCGCCAGGAATAGGATGAACCAGAAGAGTAGCATTAGCGAGTGCATTTTTACTGTCGTCGAACGCTTCTTGCTGTTTTTTGGTGAAGTTAACTGGTTGAGTGCCCTTTACCTTCTCTCCAGCCAAAATGGAATTAAGAGGAGCCTGAAGTTTTGCCGCATTTGGGACGAAACGTCTATAAAAGTTTAGCATACCTAAGTATCTTCTAAGTTCTCTTATCGTCTTAGGCGTCGGGTACTCTTAAATGGCCTGTACTTTAGGTTCTAGAGGCTGAGTTCCCGCAGCAGAAACGCGGTAACCCAAGAAGGTGATGTCAGACTTGCCCCAGTCACACTTAGCTGCGTTAATTAAGACACCATATTCTTTCAGGCGCTGAAACAATTGGGTCAAATGTACTTTATGAAGCTCTGCGGATTCAGAGAACACCAAAATGTCATCCAAATAGCCATAACAGAAGTCGTCTAGGCCGGTGAGCACCTCATCAATGAACCTTTGAAAAGTTTGAGCCGCGTTTCGAAGCCCAAAAGTCATGTATGGAAAATCAAATAGTCCGAAAGGCGTGGTGATTGCTGTTTTAGGTACATCTGCTAGATTTACAGGAATTTGATTATAAGCCTTAATTAAATCAATTTTTGAGAAAATAATACACCCAGATAGTTGTTGTGAGAAGTCCTGTATGTGGCGTATAGGGTATCTATCCGGAACTGTTCGTGCATTGAGTGCGCGGTAATCGCCGCACGGCCTCCATCCATCATCTTTCTTCTGGACTAGATGCAGAATAGAAGACCACGGACTTTCCGAACGCTTAGCTGTTCCATTGGCCAACATATCATCAAACTCCTTTTTAGCTGCCTTCAAACGGTCAGGATCCAGGCGCCTAGGACGACTACAGAGTGGCGGACCAGGTGTTGTTTTAATATAATGCATCGTGTTATGCTTAATTTCAGTGACAGTACCTGCTGGACGGGTAACCTCAGGAAACTTACGCAGCAGCTGATAAAATTCAGTGTCACCGGAGACAGTTTTGATGGAAGCGATACTTTCTAGAACTTTTTGACGCGATGCAGATGCGGTGAGTGTTGTTGTCCCGTCGATGAGGAGCTGGCTACGACAATCTATAAGCAAATTATAAAAACTTATGAAGTCGACACCAATAATAGGCTTTGAAACATCTGCCACAGTGAATTTCCATGAAAATGTCCGCCTTAGTCCTAAATCCAGTCGCAGTTGAATAGGTCCATATGTATGAATGACAGAGCCATTTGCAGCAACTAAATCATACTTGGTGGGTGAACAAGGTGTCTTGATAGCTGACCGTGGGAAAACACACAAGTCTGAGCCAGTGTCAATGAAGAACAGCATTTTCGATAAACGGTCAGTGATAAATAGGCGGCTTGTTGCTGAAGAGCAGTCGTAGGCCGCTATTTCCGGCTGCTCACGGAGTTTTCCGATTTCCATTCACAGGGTGCTAAACACTTCCTAGCTCGGCCTCCATAGGTAAAATGGTACCAGCAGTGAGGATGACCCGGCGGTGGTTGCGATGGTCGCGACCTAGAATTACTGCGCTTGTCATACCTACCCATAGATCGTGAACGCGAGCGTGACTTAAATTGGGAACGCCAGCGCCCATCACTATTGCTAGAAAGAATTGCAACTTGCTTCGTTAACTCACTTATCTGTTTAGCCATCAACTCGAGGGTAGGTGTACTTGTCGCAGCTGCGCTTGCTACATGAACAGGTGACGTCGGAGCAATTTCGTGTACCTTATCCGCTATATCTGCCAACCGATCCAAAGATAAATCAGTTTGTGATGCTACAACGGTCTGTATATTATTAGGTAAACGACTAGCCCATATAGTTTTTAAGAAATCCATAGGGATCGATGGTCCGGCTAAATCTTCCAAATGCCGTAAAAATTGAGAAGGTTTCCGGTCGCCTAACTCTTCATGCATAAGTAACTGCTTAACCTTACGCTCTTTTGATGCAGACAAACGTTTAATAAGTTCACTTTTTAACTTCTCATATTTTTTTACCGTCGGTGGTTTAGTTATAATATCTTTTACCTCCGCTGCATAACGGTCATCTAGTTGTCCGACAATATAATAAAATTTTGTAGTATCAGCAGTAATATTCGCTAAAGCAAACTGACCTTCCATTTGTGCAAACCACAACGCCGGTTCCTCTGGCCAAAATGGCGGCCTAACTCCAACTCGAAATGTTTCACCCGAAGCATCTTCAAAATTGTCCTCCTTGCGTGGCGGGCTAGACATAATTCGTTCTTAAGTCGAGGGTCACCACTGTAGACGTACGCTGCTACCATACACACGTTCGTCTAACTATATTTGCTAGCTAGTAATGGAGAAGAAAGAAAGTCTAAAGTTCACAGAAACGGTTTAATTTGCAGAATTTAAATATAAACAGACTAAAGCACAGCACAGAAAGGTAGAATAACAAGAAACTAGTTTTAGAACAAATAGGAAGAGCAGAAAGTTAAAATGCGAATAAATAAGCTATATAAATAAAATGATATATGGAATCGTAACGCAATGAGCAAAAATCGGGAAAGCAAGAGGCGTGCGTTCGGCGTCAGAGCGCTCCGGACAATGGCAAGCGGCGGCCGGCGGACGGCCGATGCGACAACAAGTTATATTGCGCGTTCGGTTAATAAAGGTGCGTCCTTCATTCGGCCGATTAGCGTGTGACATTAGGATCGCTACAGTATCTATAACGGCTTATTCTATTATAATTCAGTAAACCCTGAACCTATGTTATGCCTGAGCTAAGTTTATTGGGAGAGCCAGGTTGATATGAGACAGTTTATAATATCGATTACACTAGAATTTATGAAGCTAAAACAATGTTGTAATCAGAGTCATACATATTAACACTTAGTAACGTTGGTGTGTCCAGAAAATATGAGAGAAAATATTATACAAATTATGACGTAGTCATTTAGATTGTATATCATACTTTAAAACCTAAACGGTCTCTTGAAGTTGGAGTATTAGATAATCTGTAATTAAGTCTCCTTGTAGTAATTGCAATAATGTACTTTGCAATAATGAGCAGAACACTGAGCTTTGTCACTAATGTCACTAATTACGTTCCTAGATTATAGTAAATTGTGTATAGACGACGAAGCTTCTTAGCAATCCATGGATTCACCGTGCGGGTGCCGGGCCCATCGCGTTGCAAGGAGAGGAGTGCAAGCAGTGCCTGGGACTTGCGACCCAGGAGTAGGTTTAAGGGGCCCCTTTATTATGCGCAAAAACGCTCACCTTCACCCTCCACACTCCTCTCCCTACCTAACCAAATTTGGAAAGAACCTACTAATGCCGCCTTTGAAGTACGTTCTAGAAATGAACCGATGGTTGTTCTAGAAAGGCCAAGATCTTTAAGTAGGCTATAGAGAGATTTTGCTGTTATACCTCTCGCTCCCACTTCTACCGCGTACAAACTAACTATAAATTTATTCCTGATCAGTTCGTTGGTTAGTTTGTAATACTTATTGAGCTTGAATGTGTGATCCCTTGGGATGTTTGTTTCCCAAGGAACAGTAAGCTCCACAAGTATCACGCGCCTCAGATGTTTCGAATACAGGAATAAGTCCGGTCTGGATGACGAAACACCAACATCCCCAGGGATTTTGTAATGCTTTTCATACGTGTCCATCATGAAAATCCAATCAGGAGCCGCGCCTAATATTGAATAAGGCTTCGCTTTTGATTTTTTGGAGGAGCCTTCTTTTACGAATTCTATAGATCGTTTGGTGGTTGTTATACCCTTCCGCGCTCTAGCTACTGAAAGACTAACCGCTTCCTGTATGATTTCTAATACCTTGTCGTGGCGACGCGAGTATTGACCTTTATCTAGAAGTACCCTACACCCTACTAATAGGTGTTTCGCGGTTCCTATTGCCTCCCCACAGATGTTGCAAGACTGTTTGGTGGCTTTGCCCCATCTTACTAAATTACTTTAAACTCGGCGACACCGAAAATATTTGCTAATTCTTAAAATAAAAAAAAAAAAAAACAATGACTCGAAAGTCTTAAGAACAAGGAAATTTTGCTGACATACGATTGTAGCATAATATTCTAACGGAATATTCTGAGGGAATAAAATAACTTCAATTTGTTATTTTATAGAAATTGAAGTTATTTTATTCCCTCAGAATATCATGCTAAAAACACATGATCTGGAACATAAGAGGATATTTTGTTTTACACATAACGCATATGACGATTATTAAATACATATTGATAGTATATTGTGATAGTATATATTGTTAGTAAATATTGGAAGTACAAATATGTACAAACAATATGTACAAACTATAAACCATCTATGTAGATGGTTTATAGTTTGTACATATTGTTTGTACATATTGATAGTACATATTGATAGTGTATATTGATAGTGTATATTGATAGTACGTATTGATAGTACGTATTGATAGTACGTAATGATAGTACGTATTGATAGTACAAATTTATAGTACATGTTGATAGTGTATATTGATTGAACATATTGATAGTACAAATTAATAGTATATGTTGATAGTACATATTGATAGTACATATTGATAGTACGTATTGATAGTACGTATTGATAGTACAAATTAATAGTATATGTTGATAGTACATATTGATAGTACATATAAATAGTACGTATTGATAATACGTATTGATAGTACGTATTGATAGTACGTATTGATAGTACGTATTGATAGTACGTATTGATAGTACGTATTGATAGTACAAATTTATAGTACATGTTAATAGTGTATATTGATTGAACATATTGATAGTACAAATCAATAGTATATGTTGATAGTACATATTGATAGTGTATATTGATAGTACGTATTGATAGTACAAATTAATAGTATATGTTGATAGTACATATTGATAGTACATATAAATAGTACGTATTGATAGTACGTATTGATAGTACAAATTGATAGTACGTATTGTTAGTATATATTGATAGTATATATTGAAAGTACATATTGATAGTACGTAATGATATTACATATTGATAGTACATATTGATAGTATATAGTGATAGTATATATTGTTAGTAAATATTGGAAGTACATATTGATGGTGTATATTGATAGAATATATTGACGGGACGTATTGATAGTACGTATTGTTAGTACATATTGATAGTATGTATTGATAGTACAAATTGATAGTATGTATTGATAGTACAAATTAATAGTACGTATTGTTAGTGTACCTTGATAGTACGTAATGATAGTACACATTAATAGTACGTATTGTTAGTATATCTATATGGTACTTATTGATAGTATATAGTGATAGTTAGTACAAATGGATTGTATGAAGAAAACACTAGGTATTTATGTCTCGGCTGAAATGAGAATTGCCTGTCTCGTATAATTGAAGTTCTCATCTGCGGCTCGGCCTTCAAACTCATACTCGACCAGCAATTGTCTGTTGCGCTGCTTTTGTAATAATGAACTATTAGTAGTTTAATAGTTCAAAGTAATAAAAATAATATAAAGCCTTTTTGTATTCTATTTCGAATTATAAATGTTTATTTAAGAATAATAATACTATTTAATGGTCTTATATAGACAAGTTATTCTTCTATTATCATATACATGAGGCAGATATTTTTTACCCGATATAACGATAACAACGTCCATTGGTTTTCTGTACTTAAAATTCCTCTTCGAACAAACTTTGAACTTACTTTATTACTTCTACTTACTTAATGCAATTTAAGACTTACCTTTTCCAAAGTTATCTTTGTTTTAGTACTAAGTTAAAAAAGTTATTTTTTAGCTTATTAGATTAAATTAATAATTTTTCTATGATACTTTAATTATTTATTCAAGCGAAATATGTTTTTATTTTATATATACATCTAATCATTACATATGTAAACATATATTCAACCCTCAGAGTGATTTCAGGGTGATTTTAACACTTTTCTATTAGGTTGTTATTTATCTTAGTATCTTAGTATTTGCCTATTTAAAGGAAACTTTGAATATGATGTTGATCTACTTTAAAACGTCTGATTAATTTGAAACTTCGGATAGTTAATGAGGACCGACGACAATACTATAATTTAAATAGTCCTCTTTATTTGTTTAACTCTTACGAAAGAGATAGAATAATTTTAATTCCATTCTTTTCCTAAAATGCAAAATCGCAGATTTTTTGCTTTAATCAGTGAGGTTTCATCTCTCAAAGCATAAATAGTACACGTGGTAATATAGTTTTATGACATAGGAATTAAAAATAGTAGGTACAATAACATAGCCGCTTGTCAATCGTCAATTATGTGCTTACTTTACGAATTCAATCAACCAATAGGTGTTAGAAATGACGATCGAAAATAAAAGGAGCAGCAAAGCGCAAGACTCTACACGGAGAAAATTTTTGATTAATAGGTTTGGACCGTAACAAATAAGATAGCTAGAAGGATCATTGTAACTAAGTATAAGTAAATCAGTGTTCATGCGAACACGATATATTTTAGCAGGTTACGAAATTTAGTAAGTTATTTTCAGCGACTCATTGACTACAGGGAAGAGTTATGGATAGATATAGAATGTGGGTTCTCAGCAACAATCTTTTTTAAGGTATCTTATTAGTAAAGTATCTTATTGTGCTGTAATTTCTGTTTTTTATATTAACCTTCTTCACTTTGATCTTAGCTAAATTATATATAATAGAGCCATATTTTCTTACGTAAGGGGACAAAGAACTCCTTGAGACTTTACGACAACATATTAATGTATACTTAATATGGACGGTATCCATGTAACCAATGAAGTATGTATGTATTATACAAAATACGGCCAAAAATGAGTTGGATTCGCGCGCGAAGGTTTTCGTACCAATATATATAAAAACAGCAAGAATAACACTGTTGTTATATTGGAGCCCCTTGAATTATATAGTTTACTTTTAAAATAAAAATATAACTAAAAATTGTATGAATATTTAAAGCTACGTGTTGCTGATTTTAAAATCGAAAAATAACTACGTTTGTTGTATTGGAGCTCCTTTATATATATATATATACATATTGCGGTATATATATAATTTTGTTTTAAAAATTTGTTGTAACGGAAACAACGGGAATAGAAATACATCATCTGTTAAAATTTCAACTGTCTAGCTATTATAGTTCATGAGACACAAACTGGATACAGACAGACAGACAGACGAGTATTAGTAAATTATATTCGTGTTCAATACCCATTTTCGTAATTTCATCGCCGGTTACTTTAACGTTTAACAAAATATGTTTCAAATATCGAAAAGAAATTCCGTTCGCAATACAAAACAAAACCGCAGAAGATCGTTAAAACCCAATGCTCTCATTTAAATTGAAAAGTTTATTTAACCGTAGGCTGTTCTTGGTTTATTTGTGAAACATTAAGTGTATTTGATTTTATCTTTATTCCTTATTTAGTTTCTGATAATAACTTAGCGATATAAAGTTTGTGTGCATTTTCTTTTTAAAATATGTCATAATGTTACAAATTCAACAAAATTGTGGCAATTAAATTTAATTTTATTAAGTACTAATACGATTAAAAAATATGTATACATTTATTATTAGTCACATTCAAGATAAATTATTTCTTCTAGTTATTTCTTTTCATGTTTTTATATTTTATTTGTTAACAATCTGAATTTAAAACAACATGAAACATTAATATAAAACTGCAGGTAATCGATATTATGCAATAATTGTTAGCCGCACTGTCGTTACAACCCTAATTATTTTCCATTTTGTATTAAAAACATATGAAACTGTCTGAAAATGTGTAACTTATTTATCGTCAACACGAGTGAAATAGTTTATTTGTTTATAATAACGTTAAATGTTTTCTATAAACAAATAACCACTATTTTAATTTAAAATGATCAACTTTTCGTGTTTACTAATAAATATTGTTATAGGATTTTTAAGTAAGTATTGTAGTAATAAGATGATCGGGGCTCTTGATCCGATGACTCTGCCTTCCCTCCTGTTATCGCCAAGTACTTTTAGTATATATTTGTTATAATTATTTCATTAATAATAGAAGTTCACATTTTGAGTCTATGCATTATATTAGAGATTTTTACAGTTACTGTTTACCTTTTCCGATATCTTTTTTTTGAAAAAACATATTTTTGTATATAAAATAATTCTTTATAATATACTAGTAGACCCGGCCACGCGTTGCTGTGGTTGCTAAGGTTTTCGATATACCTATCACATTGTAGTAAACTATTTAAGGAGTCACGGTATTAGAAAAAATAAAATAAAAATTAAAAAACCCCCGACCGCTAAGTAAAGGAAAAATTCAAAATGCAAGTAAATTTATCAAGGCCAATAATGAAATAACAATATTTTGATATTATCGTATAGTCAAAGACCTCATTCATAAGCTCCGAAAATTTTGTAAAATAGACACTCATCAACGTACGTACAAAGGTCCCCCGACGTAACGACTTCAATAAGTACATAATAATATTATTATCCTTTTTAGACGTCATCTAGCATCGGGTTTAATTATTTTTTTTTCTGTTTTTTTAAATTATTTCATTTTTTTCTATGTTGTACTAAATGAAACTACGAATACACTAATTTCCCCTGTTTAGGTTTTTACTATCAATATTGTATAAAAACCTTTCGCCAGCACCCATAAAATTTTGGAGACGACTGCTTCTATTTCGACCAAACATAGCTAAGAACCATCTCGATAAACCAAGCTTTCGATTAAAAAAAACCGCATTCAAATCCGTTTACGTATTTGGCCGCTACGTATCCACAGACAGACACACAAGTACACAAATCTTCAGGTCAAACTAATAATATCTTTTTGGGTCGGGGGTTAAAAATAATGATGTGGACCGCTGTTTTTTTACATAGATGCAATTTGTAAAGAACATGGCGACCTACCTAACCCTTGATAAAGTAATATAATAATTATTAGTGATGCGCCGAATACTTGTTAAGTATTCGGTATTCGGTGTATTTGTCATCTTTTTCACAATTCGTGTTCGGCCGAACTATTCGGTTTTGATGCCGAATATATTCGGTTCGAGTATTTCTATTTCTTTGGCTACACCATGCTATACTATACCACACTATCTCGCTATACGTTAGGCGTCTGCGCTCCACTACTTGAACAACAGGGTGGTTGCAAGGAAAGGGCAAAGGGAAGGTTGAAGGTATGTAGGGCAGATAGTTTTAATTTTTTGAAAATAATATTTGTTATTTTAAATTGTTAATAATTTAATTTTTAATTTAATTTTACACTAATCGGTGCACATTATTTTTGGTTGACCCGTCTCACATAAATAGATTCAACGTAGAAGCAGGTATAATTTGACTATATTATGTTCATTATAATATGAGTTTATATATACTTCAGTCTAAGTAATACGTGGCGGGCTATATTAACACTAAAAATTAACTCATAATTTATTCTCAGCATCGCGTGTTGGTTATGATGTTAAATTGTATATGAAACATTTGTACTTTTAACATTACGCCATCTGTTTAACACTAACTCAGTCCAGTCAACAGATACAACGCCATCTGTTAAAGTTGTTTGGAATCACAGATAATTGTAAAGAAATAATTTGCAATAAAATAATATGGCGACTAAAAATTAAGATTTTTTTTTTTTTTTTTTTTTTTATATTCTCTAGGGCAATGCTTGACTACATTCCACCTGATGGTAAGTGGAATGTAGTCTTAGGTGGTAAGGCGCATTACCCTAGCAACCTATTCACTCTTCGCTTGAAGACACCCACATTGTATTCGGTCGAAAATACCGACGCAGGCAAGCTGTTCCAATCCTTTGCTGTACGCAGTAAAGTTATCCTATGTTTCAAGTTGGATCAAACTGCACACGATGTGCAAATTTGATTAAAATCGGTTAAGTAGTTTAGGAGTCCATCGCGGACAAACAACGTGACACGTAATTTATATATATTAAGATATTACAATTGATTTTCTTTTACCGTTAGTGTCATTGGTGGTAGGTTTAAAAAATAACATTTTTTTTTTAATTTTATTCATTTTTGTTTTTTTTTAAATAAATTATGATTGACTCGTCTTTATTGGGACGACTTAGTAGTATTTTATCAGTTAAATATCCTTTGGGAATAATGATCAAACAATATATGCAAGCTGCCTTGTTTTATGATCACTTAGGAAATTATATAGCTTTTGTCTGTAATAAATATATAGTGTTTGAATACATCTTTAAGCCATGTTAAGCTTATTTAAATTAATTACACATAGAATGAAAAAATAAAACAATACGAGTAGGGATTCGAACGCTAGACCTCTGGGAAACTGTCCCCCAGTTTTCCCCGGGTAATACAAAGATATTTTATATATAAATACATAAATATCATTATTCAAACCCTTTAGAGACTTCTTGAATTATTTATTATATTTCTTGGGACAGACGTAACCGCAACCAACGCCATTCATTACACTTCTGTTATCTCTTCATTTTCAATTATATTTTGCATTAACATTACCACTTTGTAAGCAAACAGTCCTTAAATCTTTCATCATTTATTTAAAGACGTAATATTCTAAAGCGTTCAGGTATTTGAACCTTATAATAACAATAATACGGTTAGAGTCTTAAATATAAACGATACAACAATGTACGATATGATAAGTATTATTATCTTGCTACTTTTATGAAGGTATATGTAGGTTTCTCACGTTTCGTACGTTTTATTAGAGATTACTAAAAAGATACTAAAGTAAAATACTAGAAAAAATGATCTAAATTATGAGTGCAATGTAAAGAACATTAACATTGTAAAGTACAGAGAGTTGGTAAGGAGATGGATTTAAAACGTAATGTCTTATGTCATATGTTTTCGCTGCACCTAAATAAAGTAATATTACATAATAACGTAATTAGTATTAAGAAAAAAATTAAAAGTGTCCAAATACCTACGTACCAAGTATTAATCAAATTAACAAAGTTACAGGTCTGCGGTAAATACGTATAATAATAAACTAACAAAAAAACATAAAACATTATGATTTTTATGATTAAGAAACTAATTAAAATTATATATTTTAATTAGTATTGTTGTTTTACAAACCAGGTTCGCAGCAAATAATAATTAACAAAGATAAACCTTTTTTTTTACGTCAGGAATCCTCATGGATACACACCTCCATCCAGGGGATTATGGAGGTGGTTATGTGAGACTCCAACTCACTAAACCTTGCGGTTGCCGTCGCCGTCATAATGGGACATCACGGGATCGCTTTCGCACTCACCGCGATGCCCCGACGTGATCCACGGAGAGGGCACCCCGCAACGAGGAGCACCCATCCCTTTTTTGCAGGATTAAAAGATTGTGGAGGAATCCCCTTCCCCCCACCCAAGCCTGCTGTCTCTGAAGGGGGCCGAGACCGCCTTCTGGCCGGACTCGGTCTCTGGGAATCAGGTGTAAAACCCGACTCGACCATCATCGACTGTGTCCAGCCCCACTGCGATAGTCTCCCCGAGAGGAGACCACCGGTCAGGCCCTCTAGGAGAGCACTCTCGATACGGCCCAGCGAGCTCAGCCTGGAGAGCTCTGGTCAAACCGCGAGTCACGCGCCGGGTCGCACTAAAGCCCACTCAAGTAGAGGACCCAACGTAGAACCCCGACAAGTCGGGAAGCCACCACGCCCAGACTAACCATCGCCAAGCGCAACCGTGGCATCGCACTCGGCAACGATCAACCCAGGCAATGTCTCGGACCGTCTCCCCACCAAGCAATGTTCTGTCAATGCTTGGTAGAAAGAGGTCCAGACCCCTAAACGACGCAGAAAGCCTCTCCCTCAGCAAGAAAGAGACTGCCGCGCACCCCCCCATACAGCCGCGGGACCACTCCACAGTCCACTCTGCTAATCAGGGAAGTACCAGGAGCGATCCCGCGGCTAACCCCGGCAAAGAGGGCCTGCGCCCTCTCACCCTCGACGCCCAGGCCAACTTTCCACCAACGAAGGCCGATTGAAAGAGGCCCGAGCCCTCCCCCCCCGCGGGCAGGCCACCCTGAAAGGTTACCCGCCCTGGCCAGCCATGGACCGGTCACAAACCCCCATGACCGACCCCCCGCGCTGGGTATTATCCAACGGGAGAACCCGATGGTTCTCAGTAACCGTTGTTGCCCAGGGAGCACCACGAGGAGGTTCCCGGCGTTCGCCCCCCAACAAAGGTAAACCTGCTTTAGTAATAACAGTAACAAAACCAACTATCAATATGTTTTATTATATGTTTTTACCTTAAAGTTTTTTAATTAAAAGCATTGTTATTTCAGGCTGTTATGCTACGTATACATTATAAAACAGCGCAAATTTTAATTTTCATTGTACATAAAACCAATACTTTTTTACAATTATGTAGTTGTAATAACTTATCTAGTCTTATAACAATGTTCCTTGGGCCAGCCGGTATCCATTAATGATTTTAAAATAAAAAAAAAGATTTCCTAATAAGTACTTTCTGTCTGTTAAGCCTTAATATTTCAAATAGTCTATAAATACTTTACTCATGATAATGATTTTTTTTAATAATTATTTGTATACAATGATAATTTTATCAAGGTGTCATACCGGTTAACAGTTTAGAAAAATAAGTTATATCAAAGAAATCAAAACAGAAAAAAGTCAAAATTTTATTAGAATAAAAATAATTTATAGGTTGAAATATTTCAACATCAGTATATCCACATCCGTAAACAATACTAATACTTTGAAACGATTAGGTACTTATCGATGAATAATTTATTTTAATTTAACTATTTTTTTTATTGTCGCATGTACGTTTTATACGAGTTATAGTTATAATTATTTTTTAGTTTTAGTTGTTTTTCATTTTATTTTTGTAGATTATAAGCAACTCAGAATTCTTTGAATATGTAATATTTCTCTAGGGTTTTAACTTTAATACTGTATTTTCGGACGCGATACATTCGTCGCGTTTGTTTTTATCTCATATATTAAATCTTATAACATTTTTGTCTTATATTTATTTTGAATGTTTAGAAAATATAATACATATATATATATATATATATATATATATATATATATATATATATATATATATATATATTTATATATATATATATATACGTATATATATAAACTAGACATACTACTACACGCAAAAACTGATTGTGTTTGAAGAAACTGTGATTTATAGTTTTTACATACAATGTTACGTATGTAAAAACCAAACAAAACAAAGGGTACGTTTTATCCAAGTCGAAATCTACGGCTACGAAGTTGCAGGCACAACTAGTATTTAAATAAAATAACAGCAACTTGAATTAAATAGTTTTAGCTCACTTATTTCGCATTAATTGATTTAAACTTTAAGCTCTACGTTTATAAAGTCTTGGAACGATTTTGTCTACAGAAGAGAAGTATGAAATTGTCTCCTAAAAAACTTAAGAATATATATAGAACTTGTTTAGTTATGTCAGTGCTGTGGTAAAATGATACTCGTGTTACATATTACGTCCAATTTCATACTATACTGGTTACTGAGATCCTCGGTATTACCTTACTGTGACGTTTAAATTATAAAACAAATTAAGATGATAATTCATATAATATTATACAGGGTTATTTTTAATTAGTTGAGCACCTTTTGCAGGCAGCCTCTCTACATCAATCCCAACAACATTTGTTCTACGACTTTTAAAAAATCTTGATAAATAACTCAGAATAAACGAACAAAAAAAATTTTTGCTCCCTCGATTATTTATTACTCTGTATTTTGTAAGCAGTCTAAAGTATAGGTCGCGGCAGGCTAGCGAAAGTCAGAAACTGTTAAATGCGCGCGCCAGCTTTTTTCGTATAGCTTCATCTCTTTTACACCATGTTGCTATGGAAATACTAAATAATCAAAATGACAAGTATGTGGATTACAAAACACAATTTACATTAACCAAAAATAAAATTATCGGATTAGAGTTTTATAATTAAATAATGAATTGTAATTACATACTGGACAATACGATTTTATGGACTTGCTATTAAAACTAATAAATAAATTCAAGATTATAACATGAAGAAGAAATTATGAAATGTAATTTATAATATTTTTAAAATACATTGATTGTCTGAAATAGAAGAAGTAAGAAAGAAAGGAAATACGAGTTTTGGCTGAGAAATGGAGCATTGGGGTCCTGATCTTTACAAGGTCTGTTTTGCTGCAACACTATCAAAAAATATCAGTCTCTTAATGCTACAGCGTGAACAATATTTTTTGTTAGCCCATCTTTAGCTAACACAAACAAACTTGATGGTTTACCCACTCGAGAGCATGCCACGTATAATTGTCCGTGTGAAAAACATGGCGTGCTTAAATCTAAGCCACAAACCGACATCGTTTGGCCTTGGGATTTATTGATGGTCATGGCAAATGCCAATCGAATTGGAAACTGAACACGTTTTAATTGAATTGGCACATCCGTAGGTATTATAGGAATCCGTGGTATTAATATGTTTTCACCTCGGAACTTTCCATTTAAAATGCTAGCTTCGATGACGTTCTTCATTAATTTTCGAATGACCAATCGCGTACCGTTGCACAGCCGTGGCGGGTTCAAATTGCGAAGCATGATAATCGGAAATCCAACCTTTAATTGTAAATTATGCGGTGGCACACCTGGCAAATCCAGTGAGTTCAAAAACTCTGTCGGAAAATTTACAGTTTCGCTCGCATCACAAACTGTGTCAATAGATTTATATGATTCCAAGTTCCCTGGCAATAACTGTTGTATCTTCAGATTCAAATTGTCAACGTCTACATCTTTTGCCGCTAAAATTGCTCTTTCTGCAAGCCACTCATGATTTAAGTACTGTGTGTGCACATCAGGAAATATTTTTTCAATGAGAGTGTCTTGCAAGTCAACGATTGTGCAAAAATTTGTCGGTAATTTTACGCATCCAGTCTCATCTATAGTTACTTTTCCATCACCGATATCTAGGAGTTGTTTTGAGAATGTTTCAGCGGATGGATCTTGAAGCATTTGAACGCGCATATTTACTTTCAGCTGTACTTTTTCAACATTACGGCACAGTGTAGATGATTTTAAGCAAGCATTAATCTCATCAGCGTATGTTGAATGTGGAATGGCGGCAAGTGTTTGCCTGAAATCACCTGAAAGGACTAACAGAGTGCCGCCAAATAGTTTGTCGTTGTTTTTGATATCTTTTAACGTCCTGTTCAACGTCTCAAGTGAATGTTTGTGCGCCATAGTACATTCATCCCAGATGATAATTTTACATTGTTTCAGCATGGTGGCCATGGACGATTGTTTTTTTATGTTGCACACTCCGTCAGCGTTATTTTGAATGTTTAATGGCAGCTTAAATACTGAATGAGCTGTTCTGCCTCCATCCAATAAAGTTGCAGCAATGCCTGATGATGCAACGGCCAATGCGATGCAATTATTTGATCGTATTTCAGCAAGAATTAGCGAAATAAGGAATGTTTTTCCAGTTCCACCTGGTGCATCCAAAAAGAAGAATCCACCTTATCCTGCTGAAACTGCGAGCATAATGCGGTCGTAAATGACTTTTTGTTCCTCATTCATTAATGGGACATTGCGAGTAACAATCGCCGCCATTTCTACAGTGTTGTACTGCATTTCACGATTCATTTCCGTGTTCATGAAATCAGATACAGCTCGATCTGGCGAATTCATACCGAAATGACTGAGTGATAAATTAGCAATTATAATGCAGAGATCTTCAATAGCAATCAATGCTTCATTGTACATAGCGTCGCTGAACGTTATCGTTACATCGTTGCATCGTGTACGATGTTGATGCAATATATCATAAGTCATTGAATTTTTGTGATTATCCCACAATATCTGTGCTCAAGCTGGAAAACATGTAGTTAACACTATAGCGAATAGTAGACGAATTTGTATTGCTGTACAATTCAATGCTGCTTCAGCAAACATACATTCCCACTGGTTGTCGTCTTCCAGCAAGCCGAGTGCAAGGCACGCATCTTTATACGTTGAATACTGTTGCCCATTCACTTTCCGTATATCTTGAAATGACAATGGGCCAGTAACATTAACCAACAACAATCGAAGATAAAAGCATTCAGTTTGCTTTGGATTGACTGTAAATACTCGCCCCAAAGTGTTTGATTTAAATAAATTGGGACATGCATCAACTGGGGAGCCTTGCTTGCGGGGCATCCATTTTTTTGTTTGAGCCCATGTGAAATAGCATGGTACTTGTGAATAGAGTAACGTTCGTGCAAAGGCATGAAAATCATCCGCACGATTACACAATTCGAAAAATTCAGTGAGTGTAATTTTAGGTGGATTTACAGCACGATCAATTGCTGTCTCGTTCGTGAAAAATACACGCTAGCCGTTTTCGAGATGGAAGGCTAACTGAACAACTGCTGGATCCCGTTCATGAATCGGGAAACCAAAGATACGCTAAGCAGCTTCATTGGAGCTGTTGTACCGACCAATTTGATAAAGTGTTATTTCATCGTTTTTATTGACTGGTTGAGCATTCACGTTAGTATTTTCCACTCTAAACACAGCCATATCACTGCCTTTATGGACATACTTGCAAATGTATTTGATGCTCTTCACAGAACTGCAGAACTCAACATTAATATGAGCATTGTATGTCTTGCTCAACAGAGGTGAATATGGTACCACCCAACGATTATCAATGTCAATGTCTGTGTTGTTGATGTTTTTAATAAATGATCGTCCGCCATTATCGGGACTTCTTCGACGATATATTGGATATCCGTCGACATTTGTGATCGTATCGTTCGTGAAATCTTTAGGGAAATTTTTAGTGCATTTTCCATCTGCCATGCAAGGCGATGTACGATTAAGAGTACCGCATGGACCATGAATCATGTTCGCTGTAACAATATCAAACAGCAGTTGGTCAGTAGACTGATGATGACTGACTGATGATCTGGAAGTTCTGCAGAAATGATACTATCGATTTCTTCAGGACGGATTTTATCGATTAACCAAACCAAAATGTGAGCATGAGGTAATCCTCGCTTTTGCCACTCAACTGAATACAGCCAGCAACGTGTGCGGCCGAATACATGTAATTTAGTAATGAAACTTATTAAAGACTTCAACTTTTGTTTGAACACACGTGCTGTAACGTCATGACGATGGATTGAATTTTGGCCAGGCAATAGCAAAGATTCAATCTCTGGCCATTTTGGATTACATGTAAACGTGATAAATAAACACGGTCGTCCATATTCACGCACGAAAGTCAGAGCATCCTGTATATATTCTTGTATATGACGTGGACTGCCCACATACGATGATGGTAGAATGACAGAGTTACCAATTTCGGCAGCGTCAGCGTTGTTGTTAATAGCGTCCCGCAAGTGAATGTACTCTTCCGCACGCAGCTTGAGTTGATTATATCGTAAGTATCGTAGTTGTTCACCTTCTATCTTGGCGTACATGTCGACCATGAATTGTTGACAAAGCTCGCGACATCGTAGAATGACGTTGTCCCGGCCGCGTCGAATCATCAATCGGTACGCATAATAATCTTTCGAGCTAACGTTCTTGTTTGTTTCGGCTCCTGAAATAATATATTTTTAAATATTAGATTAAATCAATTACTATAAATAATTTAATTTTTTTTTTAATTAGTAATCATGTTTAAAATGAATGAAGTACCTGATACGGGATCGCGTTGTTTGATATTTATGCAGTATCCGTCTTGTCCCTTTCAGAACATTAGCGGATATTGGAGAGCATCATATGAACGATGTGTATCAGCAATGAACTGAAGATTATTACTCCTTCTACGAACCACAATTTCTCGTGCGCCTGTACAATCGCCAACCAGATTCCCGCAACGTCGTCAACAACAGGTGCATTAAATCTACGAATATGCTCTCCAGCTGGTGTTTTATCAGGATTAATGACAATAGCGTGGTTATCGTCTTGCATGCAAGTCATCTTCACCCTACGCAAAGGAAACTGTCCACCAGTGAAACTTGACGGCATAACACTACCACACAAGGATAGCGTGCGATATCTGGGTCTCCATCTAGATCGTAGATTAACGTGGTCTCAACACATTAGGACCAAAAGAGAAGAAATCAACATACGTTTCAAAAATATTCACTGGCTTTTGGGACGTAACAGTAAACTCTCGACGGACAATAAACTCCTAATCTACAAAGTCATATTAAAGCCTGTGTGGATGTACGGAATCCAACTGTGGAGTAGCGCTAGCAACACAAACATCTCTTTCATACAGCGAATGCAAAACACAATACTCAGAACCATAGCTAATGTTCCATGGTTTATTAAAAATACAGAAATCCTTACCCAGCTACAGATGAAAACAGTTAAAGAAGAAATCTTAGCTACACGCACATCATACCGAAAGAGATTAACAAATCATCCTAATAAACTGGCTGCCGCGCTAACAACACGCTCCTACCAAAATCGCTTAAACAGAAAAGATATTCTACCAATAACCTGACTGTTAAATAGCAGAAAGCCAAATTAGGAGTAGTTGTTCTCACTGGAGGACACACTCAAAAGCCAACAGACTCTCAAGACATCTGCTAAAAGTTACAAAACTGATTGTAGATTATTTAAGACAAAAAAAAAAAAAAAAAAAAATTATGCATGTGTGATTTGAATATTTTCAACAATTCATTGTGCTCATTCAGTAAAGCGTCCAGTTCGCTCACGATGCGTTTGGCAAAAAATGAATCAAGGTTGTTATAGTCACAACGTGCATTCACACGATTGGCAAGTGCGCTTCCGGAATCCTCGCCGCCCATAAAGTAGATTTGTAAAAATGTATGTGCTTCGTTTGGCATTGGCAGTAATGAGCCTATTTTATGATAAACTTGGCCTCTAATTTTAAATGTAGAATTGTATTGTTGACCAAGTGAATTAGTATTTCGAACTATTTCTGTTGCTCCGAACGATGTCATTTGAAAGCATGAATTGAATGTTCGAATGGACTTCAAGAACACGTTAGAATCTGGATCCGTGCCGATAAGTAAACCGTTCAATGGTTCCGGTGGTGTTTCAATGTCGGGTAGTTGAACTTTTCCTGACGCGCAACACATCCCAGCTGGCTCGTTTTTAAATTTAAGAGCATGACAATTTGAACATTCGTTGTCCATAGGACCAATCACCACTTTTGTATGGGCATAATATTCCACATCAGGCTCATACTGGAATGCTAGCCGCAGGAATGAATCATATGTAAATGCTCGGTGTATCTGTTGGCGTTGCTGGTTGTTTGTTCTGCGTCTATTGGCTGTGAATCGGCGTGATTGTCGTTGTTGTAATCTTATCACTTTATTGCGTTCAGTTCGTGTATCTTCATATTGTTCTTGACGCAATTGCGCCATGCTCACACGTGCATCAGTATTTTCTTGCTGGATTTCTTCTTCAGTTCTTTCGGATCTTAAATTTCTCTTGCTTCTGGTTTCACTTGTATTACGGCTCAAATTAGCCTCTTTGCGTTTTCGTGGCATTGTTCGCTGTACAAAATACACATAATTAGAACTAACAAAATTATTTTAGAGTGAAAAACATCGTAATTATATTGTTATTAACAACAATTTGAGTATAAAAAAATATATACTTACAACAACACAAAAGTCAAAAGTTTTAGGTTATAATTAATAATAACAGATATTATTAATATTATCTTATATTATTAATTTACTATTAATTAATTAATTGTATGATTAATTTAAGAGAGTTATTATTATGTAGTATTAATTTATAATTAATAATGAGAGTTACACTGACATAAAAAAATAACAATTCTAAACGTCAAAAAATGAAACTCAAAAAATGTTTCAAAAACTGTCTCAGATACGATTACTTCAACTCTATCGGTAGTTTGAGGAGAACTGAGGGAAATTTGAATTTTCAAGCCTTTTATAGACAAATGCAGGACCATCGCTTAATTGTTTTCAAAAAGGTAATTAACGAAAGGGACCAGGTGTTCTTTTCTTTTTGAAAAGTGAGAAACTTTTAATCGGAAGGTCGGAATTTGTACAATAGATAAAGATTGTAAACTCAAACAAAAGTTTTTTGAATGAGGATTACCTTAGTAATAAATATGTCTATAAATAGCATTTGTACCCTTCTAAATCGATAACAATAAGCGACTTTTGATCACAATACACGGCTTTCTTCAAATGTATTTTTAAGGAGAAATTTGAGACCGACCATTTTCGATAACAATAGCCGGCTGATAACATTAACCGCGATCACAATAAGCGGCGTCCACTGTAGTATTAATTTATAATTAATAATGAGAGTTACACTGACATAAAAAAATAACAATTCTAAACGTCACTACTAAGTTTGATACATAAACATTAATGATGGCCGACAACAGTGGAGGGAGTGAGAGAAACAGAAGACCGGCTTCGGTCTCATCCCTACTCCGCGTTGTTCACTGGGTAGTTACACCGATATAGTCTGGCCAATGAGTATCCAGAGTAAAAGCGCGGAAAATTTTAAAAATTAAATAAATTACTAAAATAATTATTAAAAAATAGGGGTTGGTGATAGAAGGGCAAAAACTTAGGGTTGTATGTATTTTTGAATAACGTATCATAAAAAAATTGAAAAAAAAAAAATTGTCAAAAAAATGAAAAAAAAAAATTGAGGGGTGGAGCACCCTTATTATTTAGGGGTGTGAAAAATAGATGTTAGCCGATTCTCAGACCTACCCAATATGCTTACCAAATTTCAGAGGAATCGGTCAAGCCGTTTCGGAGGAGTATGGAGACTAACATTGTGCCACGAGAATTTTATATATAAGATTATAATAATTTCTCTAAACGTTAATTATATCCTAAACCACAAAACCTATTGACTATTCTTTCATATTTTTTCTTTCATTTTTTTTGCATTCAAGTTTTTTTGCACAAACAATTCGCAAGTTAAAAATGTAACTACGTTTCAGAATCGTAAACAAAAAAAAATGTGAAAGAAATGTATTGTTTTATCTTAAGATAACATTACTATGTAATGAAAGATCATAAGTTAGATAGATAGATAGTTAGTAATGATAGCATTAACGTATGTTATCATTACATGGTATGAAGTAAAGTCACTTTTAGCGTCTGTCCCTATGTCTGTATATATGTATGCTAAATGCTTTCATCTTTAAAACTACACTACAGATTTTGATGCAGTTTTTATATTAGATAGAGTGATTCAAGAGGAAGGTTTAAATGTTAAATAACATGTTTAATATATTAGAGAACCACTGATAACCAGATTTCTAATGTGAAGTCTTAAACAAACACATTGTTTTGCGCTCACAATTTAAACGCTGGCTGAACTCTACGAGATAGATCAAAATAATGTACTAAGTATTGTATACCTTAAAAAGTTCTACAAGAAGGTCCGGGATGGTATATGTTTATATTTTAGGGATAACACACAATAGACAATTTTTATCCTTTACTTATTACGAGAAATAAGGGCTCATTTACGAATAAATTACATATATCTAATATTTTATCCTTATTAAACACTTTAAATAGATTTTTGACAGTAAGCGATGTCTGCCGATGTCATAATTTTTATTTTATCACTTAAAACAAGTCATATAGAAGCTAATGACTTGTTTTAAGTGATAAAATAAAAATTATGACAAAAAAAAATAGGGAAAAGGGAATTGTTTTACTACGAATTGTGTAGATACTTACATTCTGGTATTTACTAATAATCGATTAATAATATATTATAAACTTCATGAAGCCAAATAAAGCAGTGTTTGAAGTTACACACTTTTAATGTTTACATTCCCGAAAGGTAAATCGAAATATACGATCTTATTTTAAATACCTAATTATCTATTATTTCGTTTTCTCAAATTTAAGACTCAGTTAAGACAACATTTAAGAGATTTTTTCCACGTCTGTTAATACACCGGCAATAAATAGGTTATGTAGGTTGTACAATTATATTAGGAAGCTCAAAAAAGGTGCTTGTAAACTCAACTGGTGTTACAAGGGGATTTTAATTACTTTTATCAGAAATTGTTAGCTAAGTAGAAAACATCCGGAGAGAGAGACGAAAAGGCTGACCTTCTCGTCAGTTCACACTGAGCTGGTTCAAGGAGCTACTAGGGTACCGGATGCTGAATATTACACACTTCATCGCATGTATTTTCGGCTGACAACTAATCTAGACAGGTACTAGTGACGTAACGGAGATTCAAAGTGATTTACAGAAAAATATATTTGCTATTGAGCAATATTTTTCTTTTATCTAATCACTAAATTATCAATATTTTATTGATAATTTAGTGGGATAGAAGCTGCCAAAAAAGTGAATCACATTTTTGAGTGAAAAATATGTAAAAAAATCGGCACAAAAGTACAAAGATAAGATTCTTGAGAAAGAGTTTTGAGAGTATTCACGAATAAACAAAATTTTTGGTAATACCAAGACATGACGTAAAACGCTGCTCAGGTCGACCATCGATTGTTATAGTTGATAGTAGAAAGGAACAATGTCTGGTAAGCAAAGTGGGTTTGGTAACACAACCCAAGGAAGTATTTTCAAAGAGGTTTTAACTGGAACCATGCATACGACCTAAACCATATAAGAGAATAATTTAGTTGTGTATGGACTAATAATGAATGTATTTTCCGGCGTTGGCATTACCAAATTAAATTCAAATAAGTAAGTCAAACAATGACCATGAGTATAGAAACAATCTTTTTAATATTAAACTACGAATGTAATTAACGTGTAATTAAAATTTTCAACATTTATTAATTTAAAGAACAATTAATGTAACATTAATTGAATTAATGTAACAACAAAACATTAATGTAAATGGATCTTAGTTTCGAACTAGCTTACTTTATTATGCCCGAGCTTATTTGTACCCTAATAAAATTACGTAAACCTTCTTTATCATTCGCTTATAACATAATACAAATACAGAATATTAGTAAATTTAACTCAATACATATTTTTCAAATTCCAAATGGGGAAAGTTATTAGTTTGTAAACAGAAAACTTGAATACTTAAAATAATAATGTTATTCAACATACAAACGTTCTCTGGACTCGTATTATAAATTATTTGAAACTCAAAAATGTATCATACTTTCATAATAAAATTCGGAAAATGTTGCGAAAAAGAACGGGTTAATTACTGACGATGAAAATAATTTCCCTGTTACGGTATCTGAAACATGGAGAAATGGTCCTGCTTAGAATTTATCAATCATAGCTCCATTCCACGAACGTCTGCTTTTAAGCATCGTTTAAATTATGAGTTAAGTGGTTGGTGATTTCAATCGTTTAGTAGAATATCCTGAACATATTTGTCATCGTCCAATCTATAGATTTTGTTAGATCCTGTCCTCCAGTGACTGGTTGATTTCCTTGATTTTTTTTTTCTGTTGAAATAATTTTAATAATATAGTTTATTCCAAACTCTTAATTTATAAAAACATTTAAAAAACATAAGTAATGCTGTTTATAGTTTTATCAAGGTTTCAAGGCGATCTTATAGAGAGGTCGCGATGTTTTCCAGATAAGATAATACCAAATATTGTTAATATTGAGATGAGTTATACAACGAACAGTGGCACATAGTACCGTATAATTACGTTCATAACTAATTTAAACGACTTAGTCATTAGCTATATAAATTCTAAAAGTTTTATTATTAAAGGTAATTCTATCTTGGCGCTAAAATTATGTTTTTGAGATTAAAGTTAATATTTATGTGAGAATACATACAGAGCTACATTTATATATGTATGTGTATAAAAAGAAATGTAGCTGTACAATATAGTACATATATATTATTAAAATATTGTTGTTAGCTTTTCTTATAAACTAATATTTCTGAACTTAATACGCTCTCATGGATTGTATAAAAAAATATATATTGTGACAAGAATAAGTAAAAGTTCTCCTTTAATCCTTTTTTTTTCTAGCGTTGGAAAAATGCGTTCCGCATCATCCCAGCGGCCAGGAAGGTGATGGCCGAGGGGGTATGTGGGACTACCCAGCAGCATAGAAGACGCTGCCATTTTTAAGGCTACCCACTTAAAAATCAACGGTTGACCTCATCGCCTTAGTGGGAAGCCACGGGATCGCTTTCGCACTCACCGCCTCCTTCACGGCAATGACATGCTCGCAGAAGGAGGCCATAGCTTTTCTTATAAACGAATGTTTCTGAACTTAATACGCTCTCATGGATTATATAAAAAAAATATATATTGTGACAAGAATAAGTAAAAGTTGCCCTTTAATTCTAGTACTTCACTTTGTAACGAATGTCTAGAAGAAACACTTGTAGCTTTTGTAAAAAGAAATAAAAGCAACAGAATGAATCTCACCCGAGCGTGTAATTACGACTTAGAAAAGTAAAATCGTAGAGAAACGTTGTATCCTGGCAACATCACTGTCTTGAATTAACTTCTATTGAATGTACTCTTATTTTACTTTTAACTTATATTTATCGATTATATGGTTAAATCTTACTTAATTAAAGATAATATATTATAAATAAGCTCTACCCTATAGTAATCATTAAGCTATGACAGAATGTTTTAAACCATTATTAATGGTAATAATAAAAGAAAGAGATACAAATTAAGTAGGATTTTTTTATAAACGAAAATTTATTAAACAACTTTTAATTACGCAGCCAGTAAAAAAGATAAAATTAATTTTAAGAAAAAAATGAACAATTAAGAAACAAATATAGCATAAAAATACTTGACAAAAAGTTTTTTTGTATTTTTATAAAAACCTTGAATTTAGTATATTAAATTTGATGTGATGTTATTTTAACGTCAAAAATACAAACATATTTGAAATATTTAAGTATCCTTTACGTTATTTCTCAAAGTTGTTAATTCTGTAATACGAGTCAAGAACTGAACGACTCCCAAGTGCATTTAAACGCAAAACATGTTCCTTCTCCTACAGCCGCTTTGACAAATACAAGTGACCCGTATATTAGATACTAGCTTTTGTCCGCGGCTTCGCACGACTTTAATTCGTAGTAAAACAATTCCCACTTCCCTTTTTTCTATTGGCTTCTATATGACTTATATTAAGTGATACAATTAAAATTACGACATCGGCAGACATCGCTCATTGTCAAAAATCTATTTAAAGTTTTTGATAAGGATACAATATTAGGTGCTGTAATTATTTTTATACCTCTCTTGTTTTTACTTAAACGTCCATTTAAATACTTCTTAAACAGAGTATTTAATAACTACTCATACTACTTAATATAAATATATCACACTTACAGATTTTCAATGAACAAAATATTACCATGTACACTTGAGGAATTCTGAGCTACACAATCGACGTTATTTTCACAATCAACTTGCAGGTCTATTTTTATTCAAAAAAATCTATTTTAAATGATAAACATTCATATAGCTATATGCATTAACAAAATTTACAATACTAAACATTCACAAAATACATATTTGAGACGGTTTGCACGGTTCCATACCAGAGTGCGTCGTTAGACCCTACCGCCGCAAACGCGAAGACCCTATATTTTCAATCTGTAATATCTTCGAAAATATTGTTCCATATTAAATGTAAAATGTATTTAAGTTACTTAATTAGATAATGATTAAAGCTGTATTTTCTTAAATCGCTTCGTAAATAAGCTATTATTTTTCGTAAAAAATAAAGGATAAAAATTTGCTATGTAGGTTATCCCTAAGAGATAAATATATACCATTGCGGATTTTCTTGTAGACCTTTTTAAGGTATACAATACTTAGTACATTATTTTGACCTATTTCGTAGAGTTCAGCCAGCGTTTGCATTGTAAGCGCAAACAAATGTGTTTGATTACGACTTCGCATTAGTTAGATAGAAGTCTCCTACTGAAGATTTTCAAGCCAACCCACCAACTTTGGAGGAAATCAATAAAATAATTAAAATGAAACCATCTAAGTCAGCACCAGGTCCGGATGGTATCCCTTATATAGTTTACAAAAAATGTCCGTCGCTCCATAAACATCTTTTAAATATATTCGTTAAAATCTGGTCAAGAAAGCAAATACCGGTATCGTTCGGAAAAGCCCTTTTTGTCCTCATTCCGAAAAACGACAATGTCAATAATCCCAAGGATACTAGACCGATAGCCCTAACAAATACAATTTCCAAAATATTTTTCTCTTTTTTACAAACTAAAATGACGCAATTCATGATTAACAATAGATATTTCAGGCCTAATCACCAGAAAGGGTTTTTGCCCGGAATTTCTGGATGCCTGGAACATAATACGTTAATATCGGAAAGCCTTAAAGATGCTAGAACTAGCGAGAGACAAATTACGGTTTGTTGGATAGACTTAGAAAACGCCTTTGGGTCGGTACGACATGAACTAATGATGTTCGCGCTTAAATGGTATAACTTTCCTATGGTAGTTCGCGACATTATTGCATCATATTATTCAAAATTAAAATTCTCAATAATTTTTAATGAAAACCATTCAAAACCACTTAATTATAACGTTGGTTTATTTCAGGGCTGTTGTATTTCTCCTATTATATTTAATATAGTTATTAATATTTTAATAGACAAATTAATTAGAAATGAAAAAAAGTGGGGCTATCGGTTTAAGTTCAACAACAAATACACAGAATCCATACTAGCTTTTGCAGATGATCTCGCGATACTGACACGTAATCCGAAACAATGTCAGGTACTTTTAAATGTAGTTGAGGATTTCTGTACGTGGACGGGCGGATTGAGGACAAAACCAAGTAAATGTTTTAGTCTGTGTCTGGGTAGACGGAATACCAAATATACCTCTTACGATCCGGGTCTTATAATAGGCGGTCAGTGCGTTAGTACGGTTACGGAAGCAGCTCCGTTTAAATTTTTAGGTAAAAAAATCGATTACCAAGGCCGTACTTCATCGTTGGATGTAATAGTCGATAGCTTTTTAAACGATCTCAAAAAGGTAGACAACCAACCAATAAGTAACGTCAAAAAAGCTTGGATTTACGATAATTATTTAACATCACGTCTAAATTGGCCTTTCCTCGTGTATGATATAAATAAAACCCTTTTGTCAAAGTTAGATGCAAGCGTCATAAAGACATTGAAGTTATGGCTCGGGTTAGCGCACTCAGCGGACTCTTCTTATTTAGAGACCGTAACAACTTTGGATTAAAATTAAAGAAACCATCGGAGCTCTACAAACATCTAAGAGTTACCAAAAGACATATCATCGGAAAATCTAAAGATGATACTGTAACTTCTCTCCCAAAAGACAAAGTTGCCTCAGAGCTCGAGTCACGACTTCAATTCCATAAAAAGTTTATGATAGGTGCTCAAACAAATAAAGTAGGGCTAGGATCAAGTAGGAAAGTTCAAGACATGAACAATCCTTCTTCTCCATTGCACTTTCGTCCTATATCTATATTACCAATACTATCTAAAGTCCTTGAACATGCAGTACTCCTACAGCTCACGCATTTCCTAAACACTCATAACCTTATTAGTCCTTTCCAATCCGGTTTCCGCAATTTCCATAGTACATCCACAGCATTACTCAAAGTCACTGAGGATATTCGTTTAGCTATGGATAATAAGAAGCTTACTATTTTAATCCTGCTAGATTTTAGTAATGCTTTTAACTGTGTTGATTTTAGTATTTTGCTCGCTATCCTACACTCTCTTAACATATCTCCACCCGTGATTGATTGGTTTCAGTCGTATCTTCACGGTCGTCAGCAGATGATACGCTGTAACGAAAGTTTTTCGGAATGGGCTGATCTCTCTGCTGGCGTTCCACAAGGCGGCGTTCTATCTCCTTTGCTTTTCTCCATATTTATCAATGAAATCCCTAAAGTCATATCTTCTCCCTACCATCTATACGCAGACGATTTGCAAATATACCGACATGCTAACTTAAGCGAACTTGATAGAGAAATAGAGGTCATAAATCAGGATCTAAACAGCATAAAGGAATGGGCAAAGGGCTTTGGTCTTTTGCTTAATCCTAATAAGTCTCAAGCGCTAATAATTGGAAGTAGACAACTGCGTAACAAAATAAATTTCAATATAACACCAGACATCATATACGATTCTACTACAATACCGTTATCAGAAACAGCAATAAACTTAAGCTTAACAATTGACTCAAATTTGTCTTGGTCAGCACATATTAATGAGGTGAGTAAACGCCTTCATTACTCCCTTCATTCCTTGAGACGCCTCAAAAACTTTTTACCCCTACAGACGAAAATACTCTTGGCCCAAACTCTATTACTTCCTATACTCGACTATGCCGACGTATGTTACTTAGATGCTACAGAAGAGCTACTAGACAAGTTGGATCGACTTCAGAATGTATGTATTCGTTTCATATACGGACTGCGTAAATTCGATCATATATCTGAATTCCGACGTCAACTAAAGTGGCTCCCTATTCGACTCCGCCGGAATACTCACGTCCTAACTACTCTTTTTAACGTATTGTCTAAATCTTCCCCTCCCTATTTACGACAATCTTTTCAACTGTCCGTACCTAATAACAGACCATCCCGTTCGTGTGTCATCTTTAAACCCCTTGATGTACCCCGTTATAACACCACATTTTTAGCAGAATCTTTCACAATAAAAGCAGCACAATTGTGGAACTCACTTCCTCCTGAAATTTATAATTGTTCCACAATTAGTTCTTTTAAGCATAAATTGAAGCAGCACTATCTCTCACTATCAATATAATTACTGTTATTAATATTATTATTACCTTATTTATGAATTTATATATATATATATATATGTATGTATGTATATATGTATGTGACTTGTCATATATATCTAAGGATTTTAATTATATATTATTAATTGTATATGTTACGCAATTATGTACCCTCCAATGTTTTATTTTGTTAAGAAACTCTTTTCGCACATCAATTTTTTGGGTGGCTGGAAGAGATCTCTTTGTAGAGATAAGTTATCCTGTGTACGTAATGTTTATATTTTAAGTTAAGATTTAAGTTTGGTACATAAATAAATAAATAAATAAATAAATAAATAACAAAATCTTTTATTCGACAAGACGAAAACGATAATTACCGACTCCACGCGATGAGCCTAGAAATTCAAAACGAATGGGTGACCATAGGAGATTTTTGTATTCCGCTAGCTTTGAAGTGGCGCACCTTAATTTATGATTGGTCCCCAGCATTATTAAAATTCTATCTTAATGCATTCCAAATGACTCTCCCAGATCAAAGTAATTTAGTAAGATGGGGCAAAGCCACCGAAAAGTCTTGCAACATCTGTGGGGAGGCAATAGGAACCGCGAAACACCTATTAGTAGGGTGTAGGGTACTTCTAGATAAAGGTCAATACTCGCGTCGCCACGACAAGGTATTAGAAATTATACGGGAAGCGGTTAGTCTTTCAGTAGCAAGAGCGCGGAAGGGTATAACAACCACCGAACGATCTATAGAATTCGTAAAAGAAGGCTCCTCCAAAAAATCAAAAGCGAAGCCTTATTCAATATTAGGCGCGGCTCCTGATTGGATTCTCATGATGGACACGTATGAAAAGCATTACAAAATCCCTGGGGATGTTGGTGTTTCGTCATCCAGACCGGACTTGACTTGACTTGAGCTTACTGTTCCTTGGGAAACAAACATCCCAAGGGATCACACATTCAAGCTCAATAAGTATTACGAACTAACCAACGAACTGATCAGGAATAAATTTATAGTTAGTTTGTACGCGGTAGAAGTGGGAGCGAGAGGTATAACAGCAAAATCTCTCTATAGCCTACTTAAAGATCTTGGCCTTTCTAGAACAAGCATCGGTTCATTTCTAGAACATACTTCAAAGGCGGCATTAGTAGGTTCTTTCCAAATTTGGTTAGGTAGGGAGAGGAGTGTGGAGGGTGAAGGTGAGCGTTTTTGCGCATAATAAAGGGGCCCCTTAAACCTACTCCTGGGTCGCAAGTCCCAGGCACTGCTTGCACTCCTCTCCTTGCAACGCGATGGGCCCGGCACCCGCACGGTGAATCCATGGATTGCTAAGAAGCTTCGTCTCTTATCATTATGGTTCTTAGATATATTCAGCATGTTATTATATAAACCTTCCTCTTAAATAAATATTGATATTATATAAACCTTCCTCTTCCTCATAAATTCACTCTATCTATTAAAAAGAAACTGCATCAAAATCCGTTGCGTAGTTTTAAAGATCTAAGCATACATACTTACAGACACAGGAACAGACGCGAAAAGCGACTTTGCTTTATAGTATGTAACTTGCTGTGCGTGAGACTTCGTACGCATAGTTTTCGATTTTGATAAAACGTACCCTTTGTACTTACTAATGTATGTAAAAATTATAAACTTTCAAACTGGTTATATTCTCTATGAATTTTTGATATATTTTTACATCCTGGTATATTTTTTTTATATATTTTTAATGTACAAAGACTGCTCCTCTACAGACTTATTACATGTATATAATAAGATTTTCAAGGTACCTATTACGTCATTGACATAAATTGTCATACCTTTTTTATTTCTTTACCAATTTAGATGAAATAAACACTAAATTTTAAGTGAAGACTGATAATATATTTCTGAAAACCGCACTCAAATTGGTGAAGCCGTTTCTGAGATTAACGTGCACAAACATATAGACATATAGACATACAGACATACCAGACATACAGACAAACAGACAAACTGTAAAACCATTGTTTTGGGTTCTCTTGCTCTTATAAAGCCCCCAAGTTTTTTTTTTAATTCCATCTACAGGAATGGATCAGTGACAATTTTAGTATATGTATAGATTATATTTTTAATGATTTTAGTTGTCATATTCTTAACCTGGATGTAAATGTAATATAAATGTAAATGTAAATAATACAGAACAATTTTGATAAGTTTCTCTCTTCAAAATTCCAACCTTTAAATTATCTTGGTTATAAAGATTCAAATAACTCAAGACCTCCTTGAATACTTGCAGTACTTAAAGCCGGTTTTAACATAAATTTTAATTATGAGGGATACTTTCCCTCCTAATTAAAATTTCCATGCTAATGTGAGTGAATATGATGAAATCCGAGAAGTTTAGTAATTAACGACTTTTCTTGCGGTTGTGTTCGCTCTGAGTGAAAAGTATAAGAAATAATTCAAAGGGCTATAGAAGATAAATAAAAAAGATTTTATGTGATAGATAAAAATATTTATTTAATTGATTTATTATTTTAATTAATCTCTTGTTAGAATATCACCATGATATAAGTAATTGCTGGACATGCCCTATGTAATACCTGGTAAGATGTTTTGCAAGATGCAACTGGGCTAGCCACTTTGAAAGGTATAACCTTGACATAAATGAAATGAATTATATTTAATGAATACACCTTTTTACGGTTTCTGCTATACCATTATAAACATTCCTGTAAAGATTTTATGAATAGTTTCTTATAAATAGTGTATAATACCAATGCGGGTGCGTCATCACTCATTAAATCTCATATTGAAATTTTTCATACGGTATCTCATTATAAAGTATGATTTACAATATAAATGACTGCGGTACAGAAGTTTTAACTTATTCAGTTGATTTTAAAGAAGTTAATTGTGCTGTACTATAAACTGGATTCATTTAAATTGACCCTAACATGAGCTGAAAATTACTTTAAATTGCTTAGGAAATGATAACAGAGTCTTGTGAGTTTAAAATGCATGAGATTGTTATTCCACTTTTATGATAACAGTTGTGCGTCTTTAGAATTTTAAAATATGTCCTTACCTTACTTTACAGTAAGGTAAGGAATCTAATAACATTTCATACGTAGTCCAATCTCAGTACCTATTATTATTAAGAAATTATAAAAGATCACATTTTAAACGCTATTACATAATAAACGAGCATTCCTCTTCCACGGACATCTTCAAATATAAAAAGAGGCTATTGGGTTTTCCCCTTCTAGGAAAAAAGAAGGATAAAACAAATAAAACAGGATGAGGAATGGAGGTGAACTCGGCATCAGGTTTCTTAACCCATAAGAAACTTAACCATAATAGATACTTCACGACAATCTTCTGTGAAAAGGTTATACTAACTGGTTTGAGACAACTCGAAACTACAGTAAAGTGACTACAACTACGCCCATCCGGCAACGTAATTCATTAAAGGAAGAACTTTAAAAAACGCTTTTTCTTGAAGAACAACCATATTTAAAAGGGCAAACTTTACTTATATGTAGAGGTTCTTATACCAAAAAGAATTTCGGGAATCATTATTATACATACCGTAGTAATCAGTACTTAAAATGGGTATAAAAATACCTATTTTAGTAAAATGTTTCTTTTTTTTAATATAAACAATAAAGCTGAAGATGTTTGAAACAATTAAATGTTTTTTTTTAATATCTGTTGTACTTTCCGATAGATCCTAGATTATAATATACATTACTGAGTACTATTAACGTTATACTTTGAGTTCGACATTGGTTTAGTTGTCAGGTTCTGTGTAATCTTTATTATTATCTTTCTCATTTTATTCTGTAACTCGCATTTGACATAACCCAGGCAAAGATATTTGCAAGTAAATCTTTGCCTGAGTTGAATGAGAGTGTTGAAGTTTCATAATTTCAACGTCTTAAGTTCAATATTTTTAGTGAAATAACGATTCATACTATTGTTTATACTAAAACATTTTTAATTCTTTAGGAGTTTTAAGGTATTCAAATAACAATTTTATATATAATTGATTTATTTATTTCATCATAACAGTATACTTATAACATCATATAACATCATAACAGTTTACACTAATGCGATGCTACAAGTAACATTATTTTTAATATTTCTTAAGAGGAATTTTTAATTATCCTTTGACCAACTTCCGTAATTTTTACAAATTACAATAATAAATACGGATCAAGACGTCAGGTTACTAACAATCAATACAAATTGTCGTGATGCTACCCTGTGATTCAAACAGGTTTACCATATCGTGCAGGTATATTGTGTATAAGGCCAAATTTTTGATAAATTAGAAATGAGAAGTCGCCATTTTGTGTCGATCTTAGAACATGAATGACATTTAATAATTAGTGCTATGTCACGATACTGAAACGTTTTCAAAGTTTAAGTTCAATTGGTTCAACTTCAATTAGCAAACCTATGTACTCGTATTTTAAGTCAGGTTAACGTTTGAAAATCTATAGGAATACTTTTCAAAAGATATTTTTAAGAATTGTTGTAAAAATAGCAAGTACGTATAAAAATACATATATGTATTTCATTATCCATTGTTCTTTTAGTCTTATTATCTAGTCTTATGATCAGACCTTAGATCTTTATGACGTTTTCTCTTTAAAAATCCAGGTTAAAGAAATTGATAAACTAGTTAAAGGCAAAAGAATTATTTTTCTTTATGTAAAAATGTAAAAAAAAAACTTAGAATAAGCTAATCAAAGCTTCTGCATTTTTGAAACTATCTTATGTATGATGTGTGAGCGAGAGATTATAGAATAAGTGTAACAGAGAGATCTTTTCCATTTTCAAATACACATAGTACACATTTTAGTAATTGTCATGCTTTTAGAGGCTAAACGAAAAATCCGACAATGTACTCACAACACCTGTATACATATGTTGTGTATGGCTGTAGGTCTGACAGCATACGTACATATACAGATATATCTGTACGTAGATTTTATTTTGTAATAATCAGATATAATAATAATAAAACAACAACCTTATAAATTATCTAAGGGACTATTCAAGTATTACGTGAGCACTCTGGGGGGACGGGGGGTTCTTTGCTCTGCTTATTTTGGATGACATGGGGGGGTAGGGGAGTCTAGATGACGATTACGTCATCGGTAGTTATTTACTTTTTTACACGATTGGCAACCCTCACATTGTCTTTAGGCGTTTAGGCACTCGCTTTAGAACCGAGTAGGGGAATTACCGAGCGCTATTCACTTGTCTTAAATTTCCTCTGTCAGTGTATTGTCTCTGTAAAATCTAATGTCTATCCTAAATTTATTTTCTTATTTTTAAAATTATAATTATAACATTATAATTATACTATTAAAAAAACCAATACATTAATTGAAAAATGTTTACGTAAGCATGGGGGGAGGGGGTACGAGCTTGCTTACTTTTGCTGACAAGGGGAAGGTCCCCCCATAAAGAATTGTAATAAATCTTCTTACGTAATACTTGAACGGCCCCTAACACAAAAATAAAACAGTTAATTTCATAATAAAATATTGTATTTTACATGTAAAAACAACGCAACTAACCAAATATGTATCATCAAAAGGTTTACATTTATTAATATTATATGATATATATTCAATTAATTAAGAATAACATGATAGAATAATAATTGGTTCAAATATTTCAAGTTATAAAAGAGAATGAAGCCACGTGCTAAAATCCTACTACTATTATAAAGGCGAAAGTTTGTAAGTATGGATGTATGGATGTTTGTTACTCTTTCACGTAAAAACTACTGAATGGATTTGAATGAAACTTTACCACAATATAGCTTATAC
Organism: Napeogenes sylphis; assembly: GCA_959347405.1. Lineage (NCBI taxonomy): Eukaryota > Metazoa > Arthropoda > Insecta > Lepidoptera > Nymphalidae > Napeogenes > Napeogenes sylphis. Next base: position 5,945,971 of record OY365783.1, read on the forward strand.
ATCAGAATAACACATAGGCTACAATTTTTGAGGTTTTTAATGTGAGGTCGTAAAAAAAATACTGACTGAATCCTACAAGATAGATCAAAACAATTTACTACAGTATTGTACAACTTAAAAAGGTCTACAAAAAAGTCCGTGATGGTATATGTTTATCTCTTAGGAATAACCCACAATAACCATTTTTTATCCTTTACTTTGTACGAGAAATAATGGCTTATTTACGAAGCGATTTTAAGCAATACAGTATTAATCCATATCCAATTAAGTATCTTAAATATATTGTGCATTTAATAAAGATCACGTGTTTCCAAAGCGAAGAATCTGCATGTTTATGCTGAAGGAAAAAGATCGTTAAATGTAGTTTATAGGAGCATACTGCAGTAGCTAGACCTATAGGCCTATGATTAGGGCTCTGCAGTGCTTAGTTACCGTATTTCTTACTTATTACTAGACTAGACGGGACGAACCTGAAGTCCACGCGAACGAAGTCGCGGGAAAAATCTAGTATTTATATAATTGATTTTCCAATTCATTTAGTTTTGATTTGACACATTTCGGGCCTAATTAGTGTCTTAAGTAAATTGTTTTTAGAACACTAGCTACATTTGTTAATGAAATTACGTTCTTCATAAAAAATAAGATACAAGAAAAGCTCTCGAAGAGCTGAACTTTCTTAGGGGATACAAACTTATGTCTTCCGACTGGTTACTCTGAATGAGATTCTATTTAAAACTTTCCTTATAGAATTAAACGAAATAAGTTTCTTCGGCACTCATTATAGTTTTCCCTACATACAGCCTTACATGGCTGGTATATACAGTACCATTGTCCGCATAGCAATAATATTATTGGGAATAGCCAATATGCACATATTATATACATAAGTATACATAGCCAATAAACATAACCTAAAAACAATAATCAATCCGGGAAATTTGTGATTTTATGTCTACGTCATTGGTCATTTATATATTTTTTTATCTAACACTTATAATAAAAGTAAGTTCCAAAAGATCTTATGAATATTAAGAATAGAAATATTATCATGTCCGTAGTTTTATTATTGATCTCATGGTCACAGTCACGTGACGTAAACTTATACTTTAACGTTATGAGAAATGTGAACACTAGTTCTATATGTCGCACAGTAACTTGATAGTCTAAGTTTCTTGGAAAATATGAGCACAGAAGTTTTTGATTATATAAATCCTAACGCGTAACTTTCTTATAAGCCAAATAAAAAGTTAGTGCGAAAATGTTTAAAAACAGTTATAAAGTAAGTTATAATGATATACGCATAAATTAGTCTTTATATAAACAAAGTAAAATGCTTAATAAACCTAAATTTAAATAGCATTTTTAATACGCCTTTGTTTTAAGTGCATAATTATATATTCTTTTGTATTGGCAGTAATTAATTGCAATTATCTGTATATTATTATCAATTATTATTATTATTTAGTTAAATTTTCAAGGTCAGGTTTAGGTCAACTTTATTTTTTCCGAAATACCTATACAAAATTGTAAATGCATTATGGCCAACAATACATAATATTGACATTCGATTTATTTTTCTTTTCTTTGTTTAATTTTATCTTCTTTTCAAAAAAAGTTTAAACCGTTAAACATTTTTATTTTATTAGTATCAAATCATTGCGCCTATATTTCGTAAATGGTTTTAAAAGTCGTTTTTGCTTCTAGAAACAAAACAAACAACATATTCTTCGAATGAACTTTGTTTATCTATTTAATCTTCATCCAAAAGAACAAGGTGATTTAAATATCAATGCTTTCTTATCTTTATAGACTCTGACCACTACTACTAACCAGCCGTTGGCTCAGCCACAATTGATAACGACTTTAGTACGACGCTGCAAGCCAGCAATTACTTCTGCTCAAAGTTAGGTATCATACTAAGGCAAGTAACTTATGTAACAATATTTGCAAGAGAACAGGAAAGACGGCATAATCTCTTAATACCAAGGTAACGCCATGGTTTTATTTTACATGACACATTATTAATATTTGGTAGTACTAGTAACCTCACTCAATTATTTTCCATATTCAAATAAAAGTCATTTGCGTAGTAAGACTCACGGTTTTATAATTTCTAGGTATCGTAGAGAACCAAATAATATAAAAACATAAATAATCTAATAGAAAAGGCTTCGTAAACTAATATTTAGAACAGATTCTTTTTTATACATACCCGGAATTTGAATTGCCTCATTTGGTTATTGTAATAGCACTTACAAACTGAGTTCAATCTACAATGTTTTCAGAAAGTTTCATAGCGCTCTATTAGTTTCATAGTCACGTTTCACAACTTTGTAGTACATATTGCGATCTGTCATAAATTAGTTTGTTCTAAGTATTAATATCAATTCAGTAACTTTTAACTTGAATAAAGTTATTCTTTCTAATTCATCAAAGATTTTCATGTCCCTTAAGATTATTTAAGAGACATAAAAATCCTTAATAAATAAGAAATAATATCTAGAGAAAATTTAAATCAACAAAAATGAGTATTTGTCTAATATTCATATAATATATGTATATAGGATAATTTATATAACTATTATTATAAATCATAGAAATATGTATATTGTTTTTTTGCAATTACTTAAAAGAATTAAGTTATCTAACTTATTTCTTCTTTAATAATATAGGAAAACTAAGAAAAATTAATAATTAAAAGGAAGATAAAATAGTAATTAAATTGTGTTTAATATTTGTTACTTCTTTCATTTGAGGTTTAGAAAGTGAGAGTGTTTTTTCATCGCAACATTTAGCGAACTTGAAGTTCACATAACCTATTTTTCCTCATCCCAAGAATAATATTCATTAATCACCGAGATACGAGGCTCGTTAAATATAAAGGGAATGATTCATTGGTATCAATGTTATTCTAGTAATTCTTGTCCTTTTAAACTAGATATTGATAGTTTTCGACTGAGTTACCCTTAGTTAACCTAGTTTACCTAAGGGTAACTCAGTTCAGTAACCAGTTTATAGCCTTCGATAAAGCTGGTAGCTGGCGTTGTCGATGGAGAACACTTAGTTATCAGACCAATTTGTGTTTTAATTCAGCTATTTAAATAATACTTTCTTTTTAAATATGAAGTAACATTTTTTTTACGATTCTAAATAATTAATTATTTTTTTTTTATATAATATTGTATTTTTATGTAAACAATAATTTTAAATATTATTAAGATATATTAAGAGATTATGAGGAAATTTAAAATTTGCGTGTTGTTTACTGAAAAATACAAAGCTCTCTAAGACTTTAAAATATGTTAAGTTGTTTAATTCAGAAAATAATTGAGTATCAAATAAAGTTTTTTTTTTATTTTCCCAAGACTAAAATTACCTGCCACAAGCAAACAGCACACACGAGGTTCACAGTACTTTTGCTATTCTAAAACGATAAAGAACGACACGAGTTTCACTCTTAGATTAGAAAGGGATAGATGAGAAAAATCTATTTTCTCCGACAAAATATTTATTAACAAGATAAATAAAACCGAGTATGGTATCAAAACAACGAAGAGGAACACGTGTTTTGATTATTATATGTGTTTATTCTGACTTTGCGCGCCAATAAACTTAATAATAGTAAGTTTAATATTTTGCTTTGCTTAGTTTACTACTAAAAGTAAAGTAATAGGAAACTAAGGTTGTATTTGAACCTGAATCTTAAAGATTCATTTATATTGAACAAAGTAATAATATTTGTTTATTTTTCTATACAACTGTGTGATAATGAAATAAGGAAATTATTTTTAAATAAATTCGATATTTATAAGGGTTCATTTATGTGTAAGTAAAGACATACATCGTAACATCATATTTTTTTATTCAAACATAAAAGGATAATATTGTTTTCTTATAAATCAGACTTTGTTCAAAATATCCTCACAAAGCCACTTTTATGATGATGTGAATAAATTGAATAGTTACGAAATGTACAAAAGCACTGATTTCTTCCATCAAAGGTTTTCTATGAATAAAATAATCATTTTTATAATATATTATATATTTGTATAATAACCCTCATTTACAAAAAAATTTAATGACTTTTATAACAAACTAGCTTTTGCTCACTGCTTCGCAAGCGTTAAATTCCTAGTAAAACAATTCCCCTTTCCCTTTTTGTTTGCTTTCTATATGACTTGTTTTAAGTGATACAATAAAAATTACGACATCGGCAGACATCGCTCACAGTTAAAATCTATTCAAAGTTTTTAGTAAGGATACAATATTAGATACTGTAATATTTTTATACCTCTCTTGTTTTTACTTAAACATCCAATTAAATACTTTTTAAACAGAGTCCTTAATAAGTAATAACCATTCTAACCATATAGATTTTCATTGAACATAATCAAAATATGACCATGTAAACTTGAGGAATTCTGAGCTACACAATCGACGTTATTTTCATCATCAACTTGCAGGTCTAGTTTTATAAAAAAAAAATATTTTAAATGATAAACATTTAATAAGCTATATGGATTAACAAAATTTTCAATACTGAACATTCACAAAAGTCATTTTTGAAACGGTTTGCACGGTTCCATACCTATAGATATACCGATACCGAAAGACCGTACCGCCGCAAACGCGAAGACCCTATTTTTAAATCTGTAATATCTTCGAAAATATTTATTTAAATTACATGCTGTGAAGGGTAAAATGTATTTTAAATTAGACAAGGATTAATGCTGCATTGCTTAAAATCGCTTCGTAAATAGGCCATTGTTTCTTGTAAAAAGCAAAGGATAAAAACTGGCTACATTTTATACACAAAGTTTTATTACATAATTAACAAAGTTATTTAATGTAGAACAAATGTTATTACTTGTACATTGTTGTAAGATTTATTATACTAACATGAATAAAACAAACGCAACGAGTTACATTTTTTCGAGATAATCCTTATTTACTCCCACGATCTAAGTTAATGGTGTATATTATATTACTTTTTTTCCACAATATATTTAATATTTTTTTACCTTCACCAAAATAAATTTAGTTATATATAGGGGTTGTTTTTTTACTAAAAAAATTAACTGTTTTTATTATTAAAAAAAGGTATCAGTTTTTGAAACATGAGCACACACACAGCTATAGTTCATGAATAATTGACGCCTATCCAAACATTACATGTCACAAGATCGACAAAACCAACACCTACATTGTGTCTTCACACAAAATTGTAATATCCTTACTATAGTATAATGACTTAAGATTTCGATCCAATTAAAATACCTGAACATAATGTTCGAGGTATATAAGTGTATTACCATTCGAATGTGTAGCTCAAGAACATAAATTTAAGACATATTTTGTGACTTTGGACCTTTTCTTGACCTTTTAATTAATCAATGAAATTAAATTAAATGCATACGTATATAAGTATTGTTACAAAAAAATAATAAAAGTGGGTTTGAGTTTAAATTAAATTTATTGGTTCATAATACACAAAATACATTAAACCTTGTAATTGATAAATTATTACAGATAAGGAGAATGTCTTAAATAATGACAATAATGCCAAAATAATGTTACAAAAAATGCCAGCTAGACTCAGCGGTGGGTTACTTGAGATAATACTTTATTTTAAATTATATATATATTCATTACTAAAATAGTAATATCCTAGGCGCCACTGACAAATAACAAGCGAAGACATATATATGATCCTCCTGCTTGTCAGTACTGGAGAACCACAGTCAAACACTTGTTCTTTATAAAACTTTCAAAAATGGAAGTGTTGATTGTTGATATAAATAAATTTTGTACATCACCATAAAATCGGGATTACAATAAAGACGAGCTTCTTAAACTCAGCTAGTCAGGAAGCAGGATACAGGACCAACAGGACGACGCTCCGAAGATTCACGTCTACCCCCGCGAACCAATTATAAATTTACCGGTATCTTCTAGGGTATACAAAAAACCTCCTGTAATGATTAAATTACAGGTTAAACTACATAATAAAACTAATCACACATTGATCTATTCAAATATCAATAAGTTATAATACCTTATGGAGGAAAAAGCCTCGCAAGCACTAATTAGCCTATGTCGACTCACAGGGTCGAATCAGGACAAATACTGGAATATTACCACGTAATAAGATTAAATAAAGTCTCAAAACCTATAAAACATCTCCTAATTTAATTAAGAGTAAAGATTCAAATTACTTACGAAATATTGTTCCAACAAACTTTGAAACTGCCCGGGAAGTGCCGGCAATAGGAATTATAATTATTCCATATTAAATTATTAGCCCTGCAATTAAACACGCTAATGAATTTAAGAAACAACGCTTCAAATGCGTTAATAAGATCACAAAAAACTAAAACACTCACCGAAGGCTAATAAGATATTCAATTCGGAAGTGCTTCCGAAAGAAAAGACTCTAAAGGTCACGACATTGAATTTTATAGTCAAAATATGCATAATAAGCAAACAATGTGGCTATGCACACGCCGCGCTACACGAAATGTGGGTAAAATTGATATTAATCGGAAGAAGACCAATATTTAAACAATTTAAGAACAATGCACCAATTATCTAAAGAATGAAACGAGTGTAATAAATTTATAACAAATTGTTAAACTAATAAATATAACAATAAAACAACGTTGGCTGCTATTAAACTTCTGAAACAATATGACAGCTACTTTTAAATAAATATCTAGCGATGTGCTAACCTTAATAATGTTTAATAAATGAAATTTAGAATAATAATTATTAATAAAATGTTTATATTTTTAATAACATTTTGGGGACTATAAAGTTAGCTTAAGCTGGCAACATTGAATATCTTAAACAAAAAGAAATGTCACAGACTAATTAAGATATTGCAATTAGCTGTCAACAGATAAATAATTTACCTTGTCTACGAATTTGACAGATAATAAGAAATCGATAATATTAAAATTATAAATATTTAATTATCTACAGAAATGAAATTTCTATGTAACAGTATATACGATGGTTTGCCACGGCTTCCATTTACATCAAAAAGTTCGAAAAATATTTTTAACATAATCATAAGTTGTTGTAATAATAGAATCTAATTATGATCTGAATTAATGTTCCATTTCTGTTTATGTACTGGTTGGTAGGAGTCTTCTTAATGTCAAACGAACATTACCCTGAAAAAAGCTTTCAAAATACGCAAAAAAGCACTGAAATAATGTTTGAGTTTTATTTTGTTTCTTTTGTTAAGGGTTATGACAATATTTTACAATCCAATAAGCTTTTGTTCGCCTCTCCGCTCGTACTCAAACAAACAAACTTATTTTCCTTACCTTAGCAGAATATTAAAAAATATATTAAGTCGTTTTTTTTTCAACCAGAGGGCAAAGTATTAGTTTTCCTAATCTTAAAACAAAACCGCTTTTCATAGACACTTTAACTTTATTATACTTAGACAATATTTTTAAAAATAAAAGGGAAAAAGGGAAGCTCTATGCAGATTCCAAGATATCTAGGTCGAAATGTGTAGGGTCGACGTTGATAAGTAAGATTTATCACTCATATACTATATATTATATTTATACTCATTAAATATAAAGTAAGAAATTTTGTAATATAGGATTTTGTAAACTTTCTTAGCAAATATACCCAAGAAGGTTTTATTTATTATATAAATTGTAGGTCTCTTAAACACTATAACTTCTCACAAATAAAAAGATAAAGAAAGTTACTGTAACAGCTTCAAATATCGAAAAAAAACTAAGTGGTTTTATGTTACTTTATTTGATTTATTTTAAATTTTACCTTATATATGGGGTGCTAATATTTGACCTACATTTTTATACGTCCTTCCATTAGAAACGTATTCCTAAGTGATTCTAGGTTTCCATTACTATTAACGTATTATATAAATTGATGAGTTGTTCATTGATATCACGGTTGACTGAAAATTAATTGAAACATCGATGTGTAAATAACTGTTTTCTTATTTAAATGAAAATACAAATAAGAATTTGAATTGTATAACATTCTTCTACTAAAATATATAATATTACAGAGAAATATAGTTGTAGTTATGACAAATAAACAATAACAAGGACCCTAATTTAATTAGAGAATGGACTGAGTCATTTGGCCTAATTGTTAATCCTAAAAAATCTCAAGCCATTGTTATTGGCACCAAATATATAGCTTAACCAGCTTAATACCAGCTTAATACTTTAACCGCCCCGTTGGTCGAGTGGTTAGCGCAGACGCCTAACTTGTCACGGCGCAATGAGGTTCGGGTTCGATTCCCGGCAGAGACAGGCATTTATGTGGTGAGCATAGTTGTCTGTGTTTCTGGGTTTGGTTGTTTATTAAATATATTCTCAGTATTTATATATGTATTTCTATGTATTTGTATCGTTGTCTAACACCCTTAACACAAGCAAATAATTTGCTTAATTAGGGGCTAGATCAATGTGTGTAATTTGTCCCGATATTATTTGTTATTATTATTAATACTTAATAGTGAAGATTAACCAGCTCTCTGTACCTATAGTAATTTTGTTATTCCTTTTTCTAATAATGTAAAAAATCTTATGATGACTGCCAATAGATAAACACTTATCGTCGACTACGCAAGTCAATGAAACTAGTTGTCGAGTGCATTTTTCAACCCACTCGCTCAAGTGTCTGCAGAATATCCTTACCTTGAAATCCAAAATTTTGTTAGCCAACTCTCTCTTACTAGCCTTTTTTGACTATGCCGACGTTTGCTACCAGGATGATGATGAGGAGCTGCTTAATAAATTAGTCCTTTAAAACTTCTGCATTCCTTATTTATTCTCCAAATCATTTACCGTACATGCAGCTCGTTTATGGATTTCCCTAACAAATCAGGTTCAAAATAGTTTAAGGTCAGTTTAACATTTATTCTCTGTTTTTTAAATGTGTATATCTTAGATAACACTACTACAAAAAATGTTATGATTATTTATTATTTAAAAAGAAAATAGTCTAAGAAAAATAAATTTACCGTCACACTAAAATAGTTTCTAATCTAGACAGAAACGTTATGAGCATATAAGTTTAATTGATTTAAACAAAGGTGGATAGCCTAATAAAATACTTTATCTATTATAATGTAATTTTTATTTTAAAATTACTCAAAAAGTTTCTACTTACTTGTATTCATAAATTTCATATTTAAAAATGAAATTATTAATGCTGTGCCTGGCTACGTTTCTAAGTGTTTCATTATAAGTGTCTGTAGTGTCCAGTTTTTATATTTCACACAGTATATTTTATATCAATATATTTTATTACATCAATGTAATCCACCGCATCGTTGGTCGAGTGGTTAGCGCAGACACCTAACGTATAAAGAGTCAACGGGGCTCGGGTTCGATATATGTGATGAACATAGATAGAAACATTGTTTAGATGTCTGTATTTTTGGGTTTGTTCAGTTATTAAATATATTCTTAGTATTTATAATGTGTATTTCTATGTATTTATATCCTTGTTTGACACCCTTAACACAAGCACATAATTTGCTTAGTTAGGGGCTAACCCCTATTACACACATTGATCTAAATCAATGTGTGTAATTTGTCTTGTATTATTATTATTATTATTCTAAATTCAATAGTAACTGTGTCTGTCTATATTTTTATTTTTTACGCCTTCCCGTTTAAACCCCTGAACCGATTTTAATGAAATTCGACACAAACATAGATGAGACGTTTATAAACGACAATTGACGTTACTTACTTTACAGTTCGCGTTGCCGTAAAATTATTAAAATAGTAATAATATAACTTAATTATGTAATATCTTAACGACACTTTTTGTACAGACCTAAGTCTTAAATATTCAAAAAATATATATGACCAGGAAAAATGTTATGAAAATTTTGTTACTTAATTACAAGAATGAAACTTTTGTTACTTAATTACAAGAACAATGTTCTTCTGAGGCAAAATTACCATTACTCTTGGGATGATAATAAATAGTTTATCTGAGTTCCCAGATCACAAATGTAGCGTTAAAAAAACAATATCCAATTATGGAACGGTAAATGATAAAGAAAGAGGGAAGAAAAAAGAATAAAAAAAAAACTCTCTTCATTTATTGCACAAGAAAGTAAATAAAATTGTTAAAGCTTACATTATACATACCATTGTTAATGCAAAATTTGCTGACGAGATAACAAGAAACATCAAGAGGATTATTATTACATTTATGTACAATTCTCATCTATATTCTATTCAATTTTAAGCAGGTATTATCTTACATATTTTATGAGTAAAGGTAATATTGTCTTGATTCTAAAGATTGTTGGAATTAAAATGAATATGATACCTTAAATTATATTGTAACTATATAATCTTATAAATAAATGTTACTGTTTTTTCAATAGACTCGCATGGATTATACATAAAAAAATGTAATAAATATCAGTGAAAGTTGCCAAGTTGTACTTCATTATTATTTATTGAGCTGGGAATATTTTTTTTGAGGCAACATCACAGGAAAACCACTTGACCAATTTTAACCAAAATTAGCACGCATATCAAGGACGGGACTGGGCTTGTTTTTCAAAAAAACAGAATAAAAAAATATTGTTTCATTTTAAAGATATGGTCAAAGAACTTAATCTCTCATAGACTTAAACTAACAGATCTTCTAGATCTCAACAGATGTCGCTGTGCATGTCCATCTTATTTCTGAATCGCGGTATCACATATAAAAATATGGTTATCATAGTAAATTGGTTTGTTTAAAGATCACTTTTAAATATTCAGCCCAGTTCTGCCCTGGAATCAAAGTAAAAGTCATCTGACGCCATTTTGTTCATGTTCATTTGGTCGTTTTAATATCGATGTTTACAGTTTATAATACATGACTGTTTCGAATTAATTGAGCTAAGCGTAAGCTGGAGAATCAATTTTTAGAGCAATATCACAGTAAAACCACTTGACCAATTTTAACCAAAATTGGTACGCATGTCAAGAACGTCATTGGTTTTCTACTTCAAAAAACATAGTAAAAAATATTATTTCGTTTTAAAGATATGGTCAAAAAAACTGAATCTCCCATAGACTTAAGCTTAACTAAACCTGTGTGCGCTCGCCACTCGTTACTCTTAACCTAGACTTCATTGGAAGTCCTTGGGCACGGTATAGACCGACTTTAGTAGCATATAAAAGGGGGAGATATTTAGTAGCATATGAGCGCCCGCTCAGCTCAACTCCCGTGTTGTGGTCGATCCTAGTTATTAGAAAAATACTTGTAGCTTTTATTAGAAGAAACTAAAATAAAAGCAAAAAATGAATCTTACTGGAGCGTGTAATTACGAGGCAGAGAAGTTAAACCGTAGAGAAACTTTGTTCTTTCCCTGGAGACATAACTGTCTTAGAAAATGTATTTTAAGCCATAAATTCAATTCAATAAAAAAATAAATTAAAATTAAAAAAAAACCCCCGATACAGAAAAACCTCTAAAAAGAGTAAAAATAATATTATAATGTACTTATTGAAGTCGTTGCGTCGGGGGACCGATGTTAATTACATTACTATATATTGTTATTTCTATTAACATTTTATATAATTAGGTTTCATACAACAAATACAATTTATATAAAACTTTGTCTGTTTATAAAATAAATTTACATTTTCTATTTATTCCAAAATAAATTAAGGTTACTTATGACAATTAATTTTATCAATAATATTTGATATAATAATACTATTATATATATATTTCTACTTATACGTCACATATTTAGTTATTTTTAAAGAGAGACAATGAGTTTGTGTGATTAGACGTTTCCAATCAACGTTAAATATGTTATAAGAAAACTTATATATGCTATAGTTAGGTGATTTTTGGTTAAATTACGTATAAAGCCTCGTATAGCCTTAAAAAAAAAATATCTTGTCAACATTTTCCAGTACTTGGAACTTTTATATTAAATATATCTGTAATTTAAATATCTAAAAGGGATTTAAGAATTATAAATCAGGAACCCACGATATAATATTTACAACTAGCTGTCCCTGCGACTTCATACGCATAAATTTTGATTTCGATGAAACGTACCCGTTCAAAGTTTCATCAAACTTCAGCAAGTAGTTTTTGCGTGTAGTAGTTTTTGGAGCGTTTCTAGTTTATTTTAAATATTTTTTTTTTTATTTTTAATTAACAGCTATTTTGTTTTTACAGAGTAGGTAGTTCAATTTCGTATTTTTTATAGGAAAGGGTAGGGTAAGGTTTCTATGTATAAAAATTATTTACATTAGTCATATATTTTTTTCGTGTTGAGTGTGTTAGATTTCATAAGATTCTACAATTAAAATAAAAAAGGTGGATTATGTTAAAGCTAGTGAGTTATTGGAATGTTTTGATTGGAGTGTTTTTCAAATAACTAGGGATCCTGATGTGGCAGTGGAATATTTTACTAAGGTTTTAATAGATATTGTAAATAAATGTACTAAAACTGTAAGTATACCAAACAGAAAGCAGACTCTTCAACCTTGGGTGACACCAGGTTTACTAAGGTGTATAAGATTTCGAGATACATTACACAGAAGACTTAAGAAAGATCCAAACGACAAAATCCTGAAAGAAACATACACACGATATAGAAACCATTGCAATAAAATTCTACATAATCTAAAGAACGAACATGAAAAATTACAATTACAAACTAACAAAAAGGACATTAAAAAAACATGGAGCACAATAAAACAGGTATGTAATATAAATATATCAAATAAAACACAGGATTTATCCGAACTACTAAAATTAAAGTCTGATCCTCGAAAATCTTCCAATTTTATTAATGACTATTTTATAAATGTTGGCTCAGAACTATCTAACAACATTTTACAAAAACTAAACGTTACAGAAAGTCAACTAGTGAGAAACTTTAAAACTGATAATTCCAAACCTAATTCATTTGTACTGCTGGACATTGACAAAGATGAGATTTCCAAAATTGTGATGACCTTAAAAAATACGAATTCTACGGGTTGGGATGGTATATCATCCATATTCGTAAAAAGCTGCATAAAATCATTGGCAAAGCCCTTAGCCCACATCATTAACTTGTGTATATGTTTAGGTAAATTCCCGAACGTGCTAAAGGATTCCATCGTAGTTCCCATTTTTAAGTCAGGGGAAAAGAATAACATTGCAAACTATCGCCCAATATCCCTTTTATCCACGATAACAAAAATTTTTGAAAAAGTTATAAATAATAGATTAACAAAATATCTAGACAAGTATAATATTGTCTCTCATAACCAGTACGGATTTAGAAAGAACAAATCAACTACCGATGCATTAGAAGAGCTCATTAATGATATAGTGGATGGTTTGGACAATAACAAAAGATGTATAGGAATCTTTTTAGATCTTGCTAAGGCATTCGATACTATTTCTATTCCCTTACTAATTCGAAAATTGGAGGCTATTGGCATACGCGGCGTTCCTCTGGACCTTTTTAGAGACTACCTTAGTAACAGGTCCCAATCTGTTAAACTAGGAAACGTTCTTAGTTCAAAACAAAAAGCAAATTTTGGAGTCCCCCAAGGCTCAGTGCTTGGGCCTACTCTTTTTTCAGTCTACATAAATACCCTATGTGACATTAAACTCCCTAATTCAAAAGTAATAACGTTTGCGGATGATACTGTTATCCTTTTTCGAGGCGATACATGGACGAAGGTTAAATTAGCAGCAGAAGAAGGAATAAAAACTGTTACCAGATGGTTGGATTTAAATTTATTAACTTTAAATCTAACCAAGACTAAGTATATAACTTTTAGCATAAGGAATAACCTTCAACCTAAGTCTGACTATGTGCTAAAAGTACATAATGGTAACTGCTCCAATGAAGAAGAGTGTAATTGCTACATTTTATCATCAGCTAGTAGTGTTAAATACCTAGGTGTTGAGATAGACAAAAACCTAAACTGGAAACAACAAATTAACAATCTTAGTTCTCGGATACGTAAATTAATACCAATTTTCAAAAAACTAAGAAATCTGAAAGACCATAAAACTAATAAGATGGTTTATGTAGCAATATGCCAATCCATACTTATGTATGGCATCTCTACCTGGGGTGGTGCAAGTAAAAGTATATTGCTTAGAGTTGAAAGAGCCCAAAGATGCATTTTAAAAGTGATAAACTGCAGGCATTTTCGATATCCAACCACGCAGCTGTACAATGAGTTTGGGGTTCTTAGTATTAGACAGTTGTTTATAAAAGCAAACGTACTTCGGCAACATTCTTGCGGGGCTCGTGAAAATGCATACAGTAGGAGAAAATACAAGGTTTATGAAATTCCGGCATGTAGAACTGTTTTTGCTAAAAGTTTTCCGATGATTGTGGCACCATATTTATATAATCGCATAAGCAAAAACCTTCATATCAAAGATGTGACTAGATATCAGTGTAGTAAGTTATTGGATATATTTTTAAGTGACATGGATTATGAGAAAACAGAGGAGCTATTGGTTTTTTTAAAATAAATATATAATAAATATACTTATATTAATATAACTTATTGATCATACGGAGTATACTAGCATATGTTTTCAAAAAACGCACACATCTTATTATATATATGTATGTGTGTGTATATGTTGTATATATATATATGTATATATATGTGTGTGTATGTGTGTATATGTATTTATATGTGTATGTGTATGTATGTATGTAGGTATATATAATAATATGTTCTGTTAAAGTTAGATTTGATCATAATGATTATTGTTTCTAGACAGCTTATCTACCAATTAATATGAATTCATTTAGTAGTCATGAATCTTGGTTTTGTTATTGTATAAATATTTTTGTTATTGTTATTCATAAATACTTATTCTTTTTTCTTAACTTTATTAATATAATTACATATAACCACTTATAATTATAAAACAGAAAAAAATATTTTAATAAAAGTGTGTATGTATTTTGTGGAGCGAGTCTTACCTTGCCGTAACACAGTTGCGACTAGCACGGGAGGTAAAGAATTCTTGTATATTTCTTATCTGTATACCGCCAACTACCGGTTTAATTAAGACAGTTGCTAATGCATGGTTTACGTAAATAAAATAAATAAATATTGTATTGCATTGTAGTGATACCAAAACCATTATCCTGTTATTATCTATTTTTAATTTAAATACTACTGTCATGTACTATGTGAAAATAAAGATTATTATTATTATTATTATTATTATAGAAGCATAGCCTTTCATCAATATTATATTAGTGAGGAAAAACATATAATGCAACAATATACTCAATCATTTAATATTTTTACTAACAAATTACAAGAGTAATAAATAATGAAATAATGAATTAAAGAACACTAAAATAATATAGTATAAGGTATTTAATCAAGCTACTTCACACTTAAAATGATAAAATATATCAATGCATTAAATTGATAAGTTTTAAAGAAAAGAAAGAACTAAATATATAAATTATTTTTTATGACAATATTATAGACAGTATAAGTATAAAATACTTGTCCAGCTGAGCAATAGAGATTACCTTTAATAGAGGCTTACAGCCATATTTATAACATAATATCATCGACAGAAGCGCCAACAGCTGCTTCTGGAAATGGGGCATATTCACAACAAAACGATAGTAAATTTCTGAATATTTGTACAAATGTTATTTCACACATTTATAGCTTACAGAATAAGATATATAAATATAATAATTTAATATCTTAAGGATAGCTTCTGATAGTTTTTCAAATCAATAACTCTTACAACTTTAATAATAAAAATGATATACAATTTTAAATAATTCTAAATTCGTAAATCTAATTGCAACAACAATATTTCGCATATTAATTGTCAAAGGAATTATGTAGTTACATGAATAATAATATCTTTATAGTAGGTACTTACATCCAAAATTGCTGTATAATAATAAACTTATAAGTAGGATTACAATATAATAATATATCAAGTGCACAGTTCAAACAGATAAACAGACAAAAATTTCAAAAATGTTAGTAATGGATTCTGTTAGTTAGTCCCTTCATATCCTGGCTATATATATTTTTTAATATTTACAATGTACAAAGACTACTCCTCTACAGATTTATTACATGTAAAGATATAGAAGAAGAAAATTTTCATGGTACCTATTACGTGATTAACATAAATTGACATAACTTTTTTATTTATTAACCGATTTAAATGAAATAAAAACTAAGTGTTAAATGAAGACTGTGGAAATATATTTCCAAAAACTGCATCCATACATTGTTAAAGCCGTTTCTGAGATAAGCGTGCATAAACATTTTTTTTTTTTTTTATGTAAGAGGAGGGCAAACGAGCTGGCGGGTCACAGATGACTTGTGATCACCGCCGCCCATGAACTCTTGCAACATCCGAGGATTTACAAGAGTGTTGCCGGCCATGTAGGTAGGAGTAAACGTCTTTTTTGAAGGTATCCATGTCGTACCGATCTGGAAATACCACCGAAGGGAGTTCGTTCCACAAGCGAGTGGAACGTGGGAAAAATGTCCTTGAAAACCGCACAGTAGAGGATCGCCACGCATCCAGGTGGTAAGGATGATAACATGCAGATATACAGGCAAACAGACAAAATAAAAAAACATTGTTTTGGGTTCTCTTGCTCTTATAAAGGCCCCCCATCATGATTGTTTTTTAAATATTGTCCATGTACAGTTTTCGATCAGTGAGAGTTTTATTATATGTATAGATATTAATTGACTAATAATTACAAGATAAACATGAGAAAGGGGTACAAAATAAGTAGTACATATTATTTTATGTCAATTTTAGTTGAGGTATTTAGCCTATATGTCAATAAATGTATGTTATAAATGGCACAGTTGTAAAAAATCGAATTCATATCAAAAAGGAAAAATCTATTCTCCGTACAAGAAACTACTATTTAAAGTAAATATATTTATTATAACAATATATATTTATATTATAATTTATAAACGTGACCGCAATTGTTTGAGTAATGTTTAGGTAACCATTACGTTATTTCCCAAGGGCCTCACGTGGTTCACTTTGAAGTGAGAGTCAGGAAATAAACTACTTCAAGTATATATTGTACAGATGTCATAATGTTGAAACCTGTTTATGAGGGAATATTGAAAAAATGTGATTATCCTACGTAACTCTGCGAAATGAATAAAACAGAACCATTTCGTTATGACCTCTGTCATCATTAATATCAAATCTTTAAGTTATCGTTGTTATAAAGGCGCAAGTAACTCTCTCAAGTCCTATATAAGTGCTTGCGGTACTAATTTTAATGTAAATATGAGTGAAAATGAGAAGATCAAAGGAGTTTAATATTTAAAGACTAGTCATGCGGTTATGTCCGACCAGAGTAAAAAGTATAGTAAATCCTTCAAGGGGTTCTTAAGACTTTAATTATTAATCGTGAAATGCACTAGAGCAGTTGTTATTAATGTATATTTATTTGATATATTGAACATTATTTTATTTTCTTAAAATTGTGTATAATTATTTATTTTATTGAAAATCTACTTCAAACAATAACTTAAATAAGTATTAGAGGGCTATAAAAGTTTATTTGTCGTGTGGTGACTTCGTATGTACTCATTTCTAATTCCCTTTATACTGATACAATAATAAAAGAAGACAAGTAAAAATATTTATATGTATAAAATGTTTATGTTTAAAGCTTTTTCGTATGTATGGTAAACAAAAAATATTAAATTTGTTCTTATATAATTAATAATTGAAATGATTAGAAATGTCTTAGAATGCTGTGCTTGTTTTAATATAATTATGGATTATACTAAAAAATATATAACAGATTACAGATTCCGTCATGTCAAGAGCTGACACGAGGAATGCAAATCATACAGGTTCGTCGACTGAATGAGCAGGTCATGTCAAAGAAGATGGTACAACCGTACAAATAGATACATCTACTCAAAATACAGACTTTTTTGCGGGAAATGAGACCTGCAATTGTCATTAAGTAAATGCAACATAGTGATATAAAATTACTATATTACAGACTTCTTAAACATATATATTTTCAATTTAATTTAAATCACTCGATTTTAAACTGTAAATAGTTGGCGCAAAAAATATAAGCCTCTCTATATGCAATTCCTATTAGAAAAGGTTAAAATATCAGTCGTTGAATGTATAACCTTTAGTTCATTGATATTCTGTCCACTACCCTACTCTTGACGCCCATGCGTTTGACATTCGTCTATTAACTTCCCTATTGGTCCCCGTTAAAGCGTAGGCAGAAAATAAATTTTGCGCAAAGCTATGGGCATTATGTAGAATTGTCGAATTTCAAATGAAATTTACGTTCGGAAGCTCGCGAGTGATTTAGATAATTTTAATCAATTGTACTTCAAAGCAATAAATTTAAAAACCTTTTCGAAATAACACTAATGGATTCATAAGTCTAGATTATAATGTGCGAGATATCTTCATTATGGTTATAAATGTTGTAATGGCTCATAATAAAAGTTGGTACTACAATGTACCTTAATATAATGCGTAATTATATTTTGATCGGATTATTCTTTAACTTTCAATAAACCAATTGAGGCAACACTAATATTTGCGAATGTTATTTCTGTCCAAATGAGTGGATCCAGTTTTTATAAAGGTTTGTTTGATTGAAATGAAAATCTAAAGGGCGTTGCCATGCTATACTATATACTTATATATACCTATGTTACAAATATGTTTGGGAGCCGTTGACCGTTCAATGACTTATTTTTTAGCTAGTACATTAATATGTAGGTACATTGTTAATTTGTCAATGGTTACTATTTTTTTTGTTCAATCAGTCTGCTTTCGTTTGTTAGTAGATTAAAAAAAAAAGAAAAACTTTAGATATGTATTTTAAAAAAATACATTAAAATCATAATACATTTTAAAAATTAATTATAAAGAAAAATGTTTAAAACCAAGACAAAAAAAAAAAACAAAATAATAATAAATGTTCCGAAAACTTAGAAAGTATTTGAATTGTAATAAAATCTCTTAATACTATAATTCAATAAATATAATTAAACATATAATCAAACTATACTGAAAATTGTAAGTAAAAAGAATATGGAGCTCTTTGGATTGTATATTAATTATTAACAATGCAATCAGAAACGTAAATAATTAATTTGAGTTTAAGCTTATTTTATTTTTAGTCAGTAAAGTATCTGAAAACACCTGAAGAGTAAAAAATACCCTGTAACTTTGTACTCTCAACCTTTTATTAAGACACAAAATCTCTTATTGATTGATAAAGAAGTTATTTGTGAAAACTCTTAACACTTTTACATATTTTGTTTTACTTAAGTTTTTAATTTTTAAAAACCAATTATTTTTTAAGTTTAGCTATAGATTAGAGTATGTTTAGAGTTTGTTATGTATAATTAGAGTATTTAAGTTATTGAAAAGGTTAAAAATATATTTTAAAAAAATCACCCGTCCATTTTAGACACTATGCCCGATTTTTGTAATATTATTATATTAATTTATTTTATAGATCTTTAGGTGTCGTCTGTTATGTAATATTTTTAAAGTTCCTAAATATATTTTATCCATTCAATAGTGACAGGCATATTTATTAAAAAAATAGAAAAATAGTATAAAACAGTTAAATAAACTTGTAATATTTTTTGCATTTTGCAAGTTTTATTTAACTTTTAAAGACTAAGGTGAATTTTAAACTTGAAAGATTATTGTTTAAGATTTAATTTTTATTTAAGATTGAATTTTTATTTAAGATTGAATTATTCTGCTAAAGCTGAGCCTAATACATAAAGATCGACATTCAGAAGGCGAGGTCGATGCTACCAAAAAAATTTTAGTTGGCCGTAGATTGTTTATTCTACAATGATTGTGAATGAACTTTGAGATGAACTATCTTTTAAGGGCGGAAAGTTGAAATAGGGTCCAGTTCGTTGCTGCAAATAAACGAAGCGGGCATAACAATAACAACGATTTGAAGAGAAGCTGCTTTCTCTTGACGATTGATTGATTGATATTTAAACGCTTACCGATATTTAATTTTCCTACGAAATAATCAAAACTGGATTAAAATAAGGCTCAAAATAAATGGAATTTATATCCACTGCACTGTAAAATACCACTTTGTTATAGTGAATAGTAGTAATTTGTTTGTAATCCTTCGGGATCCTTTTATATTTTATTTGAAATAAATAATTCAATTTGGCTACTTTTTTTACAATTTATTCAAAATAATTTAAGCGACAACTCCATCAATTAGTCTTGAGTTTATCGTGTCCGTAAAGTTAAAAAAAGGCCTATTGCTTGGTTTTTAATGTTAAGCTAAATTCTTCCTGTTTGGGGGGCGAACGCCGGGAATCTCCTCGTGGTGCTCCCTGGGCAACAACGGTTACAGAGAACCTTCGGGTTCTCCCGTTAGCTAAAACCCGGCGCGGTGGGGGTCGGTCATGGGGGTTATTGCCCGGTCCATGGCTGACAGGGGCGGGCTACCCTTCGGGGCGGCCTGTCTGCAGGAGGGAGGCAGGGACTTCTTTCCGCCGAGCAGTTATGACGCTGCTCGACGGTGAGATAGTCTGGGCAACTTGCGGTGCCTGGGATTTGGCAGGGGCAGTCATGGGTGCCTCCTCAGGTATCCAGCATCGACGGTGGGTATCCCGTGGCTGTCTGATGAGGGGGCGTGTGGGGTGGAGTGGGCCGAGCTTCTTGCTCCGTGTGCGGTGCTGGGGCGCACTTTGTTGCGAGGGGTCCGGGAATAGTTATCGATTCCTCCTCAGGTATCCAGCATCGCCGGGAGGAATTCCGTAGCTGTCAGGCGGGGAGGAGTGCGTGGGAGCACGTGTGGTGTTTGGGGGGTTCGGGCCTCTTTCCATGGTGTGATCACCATGTGTGAGGAGGGGGCGACTTCTCTCGTCATTGCACAGGTCTATGACGTAGGGGTACTCTGGTTGCTCGGGGTACCCTTATCATGGGGGTTCCGCCGAGGCGTCGCGTCTCATTGTAGCGATGAGGGCAACCGTAGATTTTTTTAGTGTGGTGCCTTAAAAATAGTAGTTGCCGGGTGCCACACATACCACCCGGCCATTGTCTTCCTGGCTGGTGTAACGATGCGGAAACGCATTTCTTCCAACGGAAAAAAAAAATAAAAAAATCTTCCTGTTTATTTCTGAATTTTAAAGTGATAAAAGCAGAAATATTTCAAACAAAATTTAAAACAAATACAAAGAAGTCTTTTAAAACTGACATGTTATTTTAGTGTGGCATAAAAAGTTTTAATTAAAGAAAAACCAAAATGAATTTCATTCTATGAATAAAGTCTATGTATTAAAACCTTGATATGTAGATGAAACTTCATTATAGTTACTGAATGGAAGTTAATAATAGTACATTCGCGTTTATAAGACACAAAGCTTAAGTTGAGCTTACGTGTAACATCCAAAAGACACTCTTAATATTTTATTATTCACACTCAGCACAACATATTTGCGTCGTTGTCGTCTCTGAAATCGAAAATCTCAAAGCGCTACGTAAGAACATTATTCATATGGGACTCAATATTTCATACTTATTTAAGTAATAATATGATATCATAATGGCATTTTTGATGTCATTATGATATCATGACGAAAGAACTTTTTTGACGCATTTGATTTAATTTAAAAAATAACCATATTATATATTATTTAAAAATGATTGTCGGTACATTATGATTATTACTGAACTATTTATTTTGTAGAGTAAAATAACGTTAAAAGCAAAATAACTTCTTGATTGTACGTTACAATATATTATAACATTATGGTTTTCTTAAGTTATTAAACTTGGGAGCATAAAGCAAATGTACAGTTGTTCCCAAACAAAAAGTTAATTATAATTTTTGCTCAGAATGAATAGCAGATTTTTAGATTATTTAAAAATGTACCCTTTTTAAATTTAAAGATATTATATTGCATTACACACATGACGTGAAATTAGAGTAAGTATTGTTTCAGATATTAAAATATTTCTTTCTTCCAGAAACAAGAGCAATTTTACAATAGTTTACCGCGGATTTTTTTGTTATTATTGGTATAAAAAGTGTTAAAAAAATGTATAGTATTTAAAACAAATGAAAAATTTATATTAAAAAAAAATACACCAGAGAGCACACCTTTTTAATATTAACAGTTAAGTTAAAACTTGACCTTCACAAATATAATTGATATATATTTTTTAAGTCAAAAATATTTCTATCCTGCAGGAAACCCTTTAATTTTCGGAAAAAATCTTTTGTGAGTCAGTATGCTGTACTACCATAAAGATTTACATCAAAACACTTGTAGAAGTTTAATACTGAAATCTGATTAATTATTTATTTTTAAAGTAAATATAGAACTAAATGTTAAAGTGTGAATATTTCAAGCGTTCAAAATTACGTTGTCGTATGGGACGCCCCTTAAATATTTATTTTATTGTTTTTAGTGTCTGTTGTTATAGCGGACAGAAATACATCATCTGCGGAAATTTCATCAATCTGTTTAGCTGTCGCGGTTCATAAAAAAACAGTCTGCAAAAAGACAGCCAGTCAGTCAGTCAGAAAGACAGACAGACAGACGGACGGACGGATAAATGGACTACAGATCGATGGACGGACAGACGGAAATCGAAGTTTTAGTAATAGGGTTACATTTTTCCCCTCTGGGTAAAGTACCTTAATAAAACCCTTTTGTATTACATATCGAAATATAAGTGGACCTATATAAGAATAATAAAAATAATTCATAGATGAATTTGCCCAAGCTACTCTTCTATTATAATGTTAAAGAGCCAGACAATTTTATTATCCAATAAGAAGGTAGAAATGTCAATAGGTTTTTCTTTGGTTGAAATACCCAATAGAGAAGTATTATGACACTTAACTTAATTTACTTTATTAATGCTTTTCAAGGTTAACCTTTTCAAAGTTTGTGTTCCAACATAAAAAGGTGGCTTTTAATAATGTATCATAATGAAATAGTGGATTTCGACAGTTACCTGAGATGTTTTGTGGACTGCATTATATTTTCAAATAGTATGTACATTTATTATGTACCACAGGCCACGCACGATGTTCTTCCAGGACAAGCTCCGAAACTAATTATCAGATTTTTATTAGTGTCCGTTTTCTTCCATTTTATTAGATAGGGTAGTTTTTTTTTGCTATTTGAAAAACATCAGTTTTCATATTCCAAGCACTAAAACGTATTGTGCAACATACATTTCTATTCTCGAGATGTGGAATTTTTCGTCCGCAATCTGGCTACACTGATTTCGAGAAAATTTTTGATAAAAAAATATCCGTATCTTATTTGTCTACGGCAACCTCTTCTATGAAAGGTAGAATACACACAAAATAACTTCCCTCTGCATCTAGTAAATGTCAAGGTGTTTTGATGACAATACGATAGTACTATTTTCCTTTCTATGAATATGTTAAAATAACGCTACGATAATGTTTTTCAAGGGTATGTATAATATTGAACTGTATTGATTTTTTTTCAAGTAAGCCATAGGATAGGTTTTCATTTAAAAACAATAATATTTTTTTATTCCACTGCAACGAGTAGTCAGATGGTATTTTTAAATTGAACATGTTAAAAATGTAAAATTTTGTATGTTTTGATGTTTGATCATCACAAAAACTTCGATAGTAATGTTATAAATATAAAAACCATAAAAAAAGATGTTCGATGTAAGATATTTATGGGTACAATGTTAATATAAATAATGGCATTTTTTATGGTCTTTAATTTTATATAGATACAAAAAAATAAAAAAATCTTGAAATTGAATTTTATATAGCTGTGCTTTTACTATTTTTATTTTTACATACTTGAAGGATGATTTTGTAAAATGATGAAATGGAAAAGCTGATTTTAAATCCGTAAACTTGAGAAACTACGTATTCGAATAAAAAAAAATATCAGCCATATCACTCTTTTCTGAATATTTTTATTATGACAAAAAATTACCTAATTCCTTTCTAATGCAAATTATCTTAAAGAATTTAATTTAAGAATAGCAGATTAGCATCGAAATATAAAATATGACGGGATTAAAGATAAAATAAGGAAGGAGTCACCTTAGCATTTGTAATATTAGTATTTAAGCGTGGATCTATACATCGTAAAATGTATCTCAATTAAAGTCTCCATAATCAAAACAACCATACAAGTGTTCTATTACAAGGTTCTTAACTATTTATAATAAAGTAGGCGTTAAATATGTCGAAGCCTTCAAGTCGTTAAATAGAACCTTTTATACGAACAACAACTTTAGCTCCTTAAAAAAGTCTTTGTCTAGAGCAAACGCATAAATCTTACATACAGTAATGAAATATTTTCATTTATTACTTTACTTAAGACTTTTATTTTAAATAAAGTTATCTTCATCATTATATTTTTTAATACTAATACATTCTTCAGAAAAAATATATTTCTTCAAGGATTTATTTTTCTGGCTCATCAATACATACCTACATACATATCAATTACATGCTCGGGTGGAATCTTTGATGTTTCTTTTTATTAACTTATAACTGAGTAATGAATTAAATTTTTAAGAAGCCTAAGAAGTGCAATGTATATATGTGTATAGTGTAACTACTACATTTTGTATAACCTAAAGCCTTTCACTACGTCGTTCTGACTTTTAGTTGTTTACTTGGACCGAAACTCGGTTCCTGTTTGTAGGTTAGATCTTCCTGCCGATACATATAAGCCATCGATGTAAAAACAATATATGAGACCAGAAACCAGAAATATGCTTTAGTATGTCCGGGGATGTTCTTATACTTGAGAATTCTATGCGTTATAATTGAGAACATAATTATAATAACTGTCTTCTTAGCAACAATTTGTCAATTGATAAATTATTATAATGTACTAGCGAACCCAGCCCGCTTCGCTGGGCTAACCCTTACTTCCCCTGGTGGCGAGTTACATCAAACGGGCATAGCATATTCGTTTTCTTCTAGGAAAAATACATGGTCATACCAATTTTTATGACAATCGGTTGAACGGGGCGGAAGTCGATATTTGACAGCGCCGCCTGGTGGCGAGTTACATCAATGGACATAGCATATTCGTTTTCTTCGAGGAAACATACATGGTCATACCAACTTTTATGACAATCGGTTGAACGGGGCGGAAGTCTATATTTGACAGCGCCGCCTGGTGGCGAGTTACATCAATGGGCATACCATATAAACCTTCTCCGTGGAAAAATACATTCACATACCAATTTTCATAATCATCGGTCCAATAGTTTCTGAGTTCATCGATTTCATATGTACAAACATCCTTCTATATATATATACTAGCGAACCCAGCCCGCTTCGCTGGGCTAACCCTTACTTTACCTGGTGGCGAGTTACATCAATGGGCATAGCATATTCGTTTTCTTCGAGGAAAAATACATGGTCATACCAATTTTTATGACAATCGGTTGAACGGGGCGGAAGTCTATATTTGACAGCGCCGCCTGGTGGCGAGTTACATCAATGGGCATACCATATAAACCTTCTCCGCTGAAAAATACATATACATACCAATTTTCATAATCATCGGTCCAATAGTTTCTGAGTTCATCGATTTCATATATACAAACATCCTTCTTTATATATATAGATATAGATAAAGTATTACTAGATATATAAATATTAGCAGTAAATATTTATAAATCTAAATTATGCAATTATAACTGGTGAATATTATGTTACTGATGAAAGAATTACTATTGTAAATTACTTTAAATTTGATTTATTATTTCAGTTCCACAAATGAGGTACTTTAAATGGAAAAATGATGTGTTTTAAGTGATGTAAATGTACTTACCCCCTGGGTTGTATTAACAAAGTTGTTTTAAAATAACATAAATAACCACTTGTTATAATAGCAATATGACAATATGGTTTGAAGGTATTTAAATCCTAAAATTAATAAATATTATATTGCTTAAAAAAATATGATAAATTATACCAGAGTCTGGTTGGCTAGTTGAAAATGTAATAGAATATGAATCTATCTTATTTAGTTGTGCAACAGTGAAATTCAAAAATGTGTCCTTTACTGTGAAATTTAAAAATGTGTGTTGTAGTAGGGTTCTGCACTGACTTTAATATTAATTTGCATATGTTTTACACATCCGGTTTAAAATGTGATAACAGCGGTACTCATTGCTTAAAAATTAAATTAAAAATTTTAAAAACCCCCGACACAAAAAGACCTCATACAAATAAAAATAATATTATCATGTATTTATTGAAGTCGTTACGTCGGGGGACCGTTGTACGTACGTTGATAGTATATATATTACAAAGTTAATCATTGAGGACTTAGACTATAACATTCGAGATCGTAATTACTTTATTTGCCTTGTTAACTTACTTGCATTTTAATTTCTTCCTTTATTAAACGGTCCCCCGATGCAACGAATTCAATAAGTACATAATAATATTATTTTTATTTGTATGAGGTCGATATGTATCGGGGGTTTTTAAAATGTTTAATTTAATTTTTTTTCTGCTTTTTAAAGTTATGTTACTACTTTCTGAATTGTACTAAATGAACCTACAGACACACAAAATTTTCAATTGCTTAAGTATTTCTATTAATCTATCTTAATATTATAAAGAGGAAAGATTTGTTTAAATTGAATAGGCTTCGAAACTACGGGACCAATTTTTTAAAAAAAATCTTAGCATTAGAATCCTACATTCTGATGTACAAAGGTTATATTTAATACGAGAAATATATATTATATTTTATAAAATAAGGAATCCACGTGGAAGTTTCAACAATTTTATAAATTATAAATGTATTAAGTAACATGATTCAAGACTTTTCATATGGGTAGGTAGATAGGTAGGTTTCATATATACGAATATTAATAAATATAAACATTTAGAGTTATTTACTAATAACACTATGATGAAGGGATTTATATTATCACTGTCTGTTGCCCGTGAATCTTTATGACGACATATAAATATTTTTTTACAGTCTACGTGGACGTAGTCACAGGCAACAGCTATCCCTTATAAAGTACTTTACCTCTGTAAGTGTAAAATCCTTTTGGCCTTCACAACAAGGATTTTTTTCCTATATAGCGCGGGTGAAGCCGTTGGGAACAGCTAATTATTGCATAAGAACCTCTCCCCCGCACGATTAAAAGGTCAATATCTTGGAGACGACGACGAGAGACTTTATTTCAATCAAACATTAATTAGAATCATTTCGACAAGCATAGCTTTCTATTAAAAAAAACCCCATTCAAATGCGTCCACGCGTTTGGCCGCAAACAGCTAATTATTGTATGAGAAACTTTCCCCCGCACGAATAAAATGTCGATATCTTAGAGACAACTATTTCTATTTCAATCAAACATGGATAAGAACCATCTCGACGAGCATAGCTTTCGTTTAAAAAAACCCCAATCAAATCCGTTTACGCGTTTGGCCGCAAATTTCCCACAGACAGATACACAGATACACATATACACAGATACACAGGTCAAATTTATAACGCCCCTCTTTTTAGTCGGGGGTTAAAAATAGTAATAAAAAATACTTGTTTTACTCTTAGGTTTGTTTACTTGAATATATTTCAATATGTGAATTCTTGCTTGTTTAACGACTACAAGATTTTTGTTGAGTTTTATAAGTAAACAAACTAACTAATTCTTACTAAACAAGTGTACTAATTATTTAGACTAACAAGTTAAAACCTTTTGATTTTAAAGGTAATTGATTTAGATAGCACAATTCTAATTGCGGCATTTAAAGTTTCACTCACTTAGACTATGTCGTGGGAATTAAAAATAATGCACTTACTACCTACTTTATTGATCAAATAGAAATTTTTATAGTATATTTTTACTAAAATAAAATTGTTCGTATTAGCCTATGCATTTCCGTAAAATGCGTCACTTCTAGAACCCATATAATAGAGATTGCTGGCGATGCGATAAATTTCCATTTTGAGACTTGAGAAGAAGAAAGCACTTTTCTTGTCACGTTAGAATAACGTATGTAATTGAGCAATTA
Source organism: Napeogenes sylphis (assembly GCA_959347405.1). Lineage (NCBI taxonomy): Eukaryota > Metazoa > Arthropoda > Insecta > Lepidoptera > Nymphalidae > Napeogenes > Napeogenes sylphis. The sequence continues at coordinate 5,974,058 of OY365783.1, forward strand.
ATGTTTACTGAAAACACAGCTGATAAATACTTCTATAGCATCATATATCTTCTATATCTGCTGATTATCAACAAAGTTATTTATCTGAGTCAAGTGAAGTGGAAAATGATTACGTAACAATCGTATCATTTAATAAAACCTTTAAACACGAAAATAAAGGTTTAAATTATTTATTTTTCTCAGTAACACTGATACCACAATATGAACTTCGACGCCGATAATTTGAATGGCGTTTCAAATGACGTCACATTTCCTTTCGACCAATGGTGGTGGGTTTGGAAGTTTGAATTTCGCACCCATAATTTACACTTTACACAAATTATTTTATGGCCTTAAATGATAAATAAAAAAAAATGTTTTTATTATATAAGATGATAATAAGCATCCGAAAAAAAGTATTATAGACCATTTTAAATTTTTTGCATATTCCCTATTCCTTCAATAATTAATCGAAAGGAACTTCGTTTCATCCGGGTGTCCCCTGTTTATTAATCAATCTCATTGCCATTTAATAACGTACAACGAAGCTTCTAGAATTTTTTAACTGTCCGTTGCGCGATATATGAAGTGTTTATGTGGTGAAGTTCATCAGAGCTTTTATTTTGTAATTATTTTGTAGTACCTATATTACTAATTGTCGTGCCGTAATGTAATTAAATTGACGTAATATATTAGTTAATAGGAATACATACAAAGGTTTATTTAACGCATTTGACAAGCTCTCCTGGGTCAGAACTTTAGACAAGAATCGATAAGAAACTGGGGTTTACTGAGTTCTTTTTTAACTACGTAAATAAAAAATCTGTAAGTGGGTAACGAAACCGCTATTCGGATTTATATCATTTTTTATATATACATTTTGTACATTCGTTCATAATTCGTGCATAATGATGAATTCGTAATTATATTGTTACCATCAACAAATATCCCCATATTTTATATTTTAAAACTCAACTGTATAAGTATAAAACATTATTCATATTCAAAACATTTCTTATTAAAAATTTATTTACCATTAATATAAATACCTCAACATTAACAGAATAGTATACAAATGTATAATAATTTATTATTTAAACACTTATTTATAAGAATAACCAAAACCCAACAACATCTGATGTTTATCCAACATGTCTACCTTTTAAAAAAAAAAAATATACACTTTTCATGTTTGGTAATATTGTTTTTTTTTTGTCCGATCAAAATGATCTGGTACTAATGACTTTTAAATAAGCAACCTATGTGTGATTCTTATTGTTGTGGCAGCTATAAACCGATTCATATAAAGCTTATTGGCTCTAGCATTTGATAACAGTTTTATACGAGAGCCTAAAAAAATATTTAAGTTCTTACTTACGTTGTACATCAAGTGGCCTGATGTTAGATCAAATAACACATACTTATTTTTTCAATTCAATATGTTTTATGTGTCCCTCGTTAACTAGATGGCTGAAATTTATTAGTATATATAAGATAATAATGTTATTTTTATAACATGTGTTAGGTAACTTTAAGTATAATTATCTTATAAACCTAATAAATTTCTCACATATAAAAAAATAAAATACCTTAACATTTCGAAATGTTCTAAAAACAGTAATATTGTTCTTAACATAAAATATATTATATTAAAATTATATGTACAATTCAGATATATACTGATTGATTGACACTTGAGTATAGTATTTTTTAATTCCCCGTTATCTATCTTATTTATCTAAGGGTTGTTTATTCCGACGTACGATTTTCTGTAAATTCCCTTTCATTAGAAACATAATCCTCGGTGATTTATTTCACGTCAGATTACTTGGAAGGTATTATTTGAATTAATGAGCTATTGAAATTATTTGTTAACGCAGCCAAAGCAAAATACAAATAAAATTTTAAGTCTTTAAATTTTTTATGGATAAGCATTATTTTTTTTATTTCGATGGATATATTGAATATAATGTATTTATATGTGAATTTTAACCCCCGGCCCAAAAAGAGGGGTGTTATAAGTTTGGCCTATGTATCTGTGTGTCTGTCTGTGGCATCGTAGCAGCCAAACGAGTGGACGGAGTTGATTACGGTTTTGTAAATCGAAAGCCTGGTCCATCGATATAGTTGTAAGCTATTTTTGGTTGAAATAAAAGTAGTCGTCGCCAAGATATTGATTTTTTATAGGTGCTGGTGAAAGGTTCTTTTGCAATATTAATGATAAAAAACTAAACTAGTGAAAATTACTGTGTTCTTAATTTACTATCCGTTTAGTACAATATAGAAACCTGTAATATAAGTTTAAAGAGCAGAATAAAATATACAATTTTAAATATACCTCGTTACAAAGAGATCTGTAAAAAGGATAAAAATAATTTAATTATGTACCTAAATATTGAAGTTTTTTGGTCGGGGAACTGCTAAATAAAAAAGAAATCAAAATGCATGTAAGTTATCAAGACAAGTAACGAAATAACAATATCAAATCGTATAATCCAAGTTCTCATCCATTAGATTCGAAAACTTTGTAAAACAAATACCATCGTCAATGTATTTACAACGCTCCCCCGAAGAAACGACTTCAATAAGTACATAATAATATTATTTTATCCTTTTTAGATCTCTTTTTGTATAGGAGGTCTTTTTTTAAATTATGAATTTAATTTTTCTACCCGTTTAATCTTCCAACATTTTCGTTTAATTTACATAGTGGAAAGAATTTGTAATAGAATATAATGGATACGTAAAATTTCAAGGTTTTAACTTTTTTAATCTTCTAAAGTATAAAAAATGTTAATCGTAGCCATGTCTGTCAAAAAATATTAAGGGGCTGGAGTTGAATTATATTTCTTTACGGTATTTAATGTAATTTAAAGTTACGTCAAGAATGAAAGTCTGTTAGAATTAGGATACTTTTTTATTTTCGTTCTAATAACTTTTAATGTGTCTGATTGAATTTCTGATAAAATAACATTTAAAAGAAAGTTTTTAATTTATATTTAAAAAACTATGCTAATTATTATGATCGTTTATACTATAATCGTTTATTAATAAAGGATTTATGTAAGTAAATCATTAATTTCTTTTTTACAAAACTAATGTTTACGCAATGATGGAACTATTTATTGAAGTGATGATTTTTCACAATGAATATTAAACTATATAATTAAATGATATGTAATGAAAGAAAAGAAAATAGTCACCTTTAACTTTAATTTTCGTTAATAATAAGTACTAGGTTGACAGCCAGTCAGTTGAGCACGGATTAAATCATTTAAAATTGTGATGACATTTTGTGTAACCGATATTTTTTTTAATGCTAACTATTGAGGATAATACTGCTAACAAATAAAAAAAATCGATGATAATCGCTGCAGTAGTTTGAGGAAAAAAAGCATCAAAACTGACGAGGCTCTGCTAATTAATTTATTAATTAGCTTAGAAGGCAGTCACAATGTTGTTTTTCCATCACTCGGGATCAGTGCTTTGTACAGGATAAATCGTATTCTATACCCTTTTCTGTTCCTAGCAGAGTGTGAAGTTTATTGTTAAATATTTAAGACATTAAAGCGTAACAAGTTATAGTTAGGATGTCTCAAGTCAATATTATTCTATTAGTTTGAAATTTACCATGCTTAGACAAAACAGATATATTATATATCTATATTATGAGAAAAAATAAGAAGCCACAAAATCCTTTTCATATAATGAAACAGTATATAATACCATAAATAAATGAAACACTATATAAATTACTGTTCTCACTCATTCTAGGAATCTGATGAAAGGTAAAACCTTCCAAATGGTTTGACAACAAAGGTTATACCTAGTCTAATGTTATTGATTAAAGCGAAGCGATATTATAAATATATATTTAAAATATTATTACTTTTTAAATACGCTACATTGAACATTTAATATATTATATCAAATAAAATTTCACCATTGAATTCTTGTGTAACGAACTTATGAATATTCAGAGCTCATATAAAACATTTGAATACGTGTTAAGGTAGCAGAAAAAATAATCTCTGTTGAGATTGGAATTTTAGAGGGAGGTAGGTACTGTTGTCAGCACTTATGTATGTAGTAAATATGTAATGAGAAATGTTGCTTTAATACTAGCTATTTGTACTATTAACTTTTGTTGAATTGACATGGCTTTACATTTGCTTATTAAGTTTTCTGGTTGCCTGAAAAGTCTGTGCGTAGAAATTGTTAAGGTGTTTGCAACTAAAATACTTTTATTGTAGCAATATTAAATTCACTGTAAAGCATGTACTAAATATATATTACGGGTATTTATGATATATATATTGCTTGTTTTATATATATATATGTAATGGGTATATAACACAAATATCTTTAGAAATTAGTCACGTTTGTTATCAATTTGATTTCAAATATAATAACAATCATTTAACTTCTATATTATACTAATTTTTCTCAATAAAAATAACCATAAGCCTCTTTAATATCCTGCGTGAATGTAATGACTTCAATGAAACACAAATACAGGGTGGGTCATGAAATCGTTGACCTTTAAGTCCATTACGAACACAAGGCTTACAGATACCTCAGTTCTTGGAAATTTAGTCACAATAGATCGCGTTCACGAGAACGCTACGTGTATTTTTACATTTATTAAAATTATAATTGACCTATTGTAGGATTGGGTTTTATTCGTCATTTGGCTGAGGCGACTAATAGAAATGATTCGTGGAATGTTCATGTGATGTGTAGCATATGCAAGTTTCAAACTCGGCAAATGTTGCAGTGCATAACACATTATCTAATTTTATTCAGTAAATGCGAGAGTCAGAACGAGTAATAAACTTACTAAAATTGTATAACAAGAAATGTTATCAAAATGAGAATCGGTTGCATTATGTATACCAGCTTATAAATAAGAACTAAACCAACTGAAAGATGCGACATGACATGAACTACGGAGTGGAAATAAAATTTGAAAGTCTCTGCTACATTCCATACAACTTTAAACAGGTGTCTTCTTCTTATCCACATTAATTTTATAATTGAAATTATATTTATAATAACGTTGCACTTAATAAATAAATAATATATAAAAAAAAATTTGCTAATACATTTGAAGACGATAGCACCTACTAACCGGCTCATTTGTCCATACGATTACGCTGTAGGTACGCACTACCACGACGGCATAGCTCTGAGGAGTCAACATGGCAATCACAGCCATTCTGTTCTCTTTATCACCCCATTCCATTTTAGTATCGCAAAATTTTGTGCAATGTATTGGCGCCAAAATGAAAAAACACAATGGACAATCGTAAAAAAATGACAGATTCCAAATTCAAATGTATTATTATTTTTAATTGTAACAGTATATATGGACAGTATAATAGCCAAAGGATAAAAGCAGATTGTAAAAAAATAACACTAATAATTTTATTAGGTAATTGTGTAAAATTCAATTCAAATTAAAAAAAAACATAACACCTCGCATCAATAAATAAATAAAAGACCAAATTATCTAAGAAAAAAGATGCAATAATTTGGTTGTGGAATTAAACTGAATATTAAATATTAATCTAAATTTAACTATAATATATAACATAAAACAAAAATATTAGTGTTATTTTTTTACAATCTCCTTTTATGGTTTGGAATGAAAGATTTATGACTTAGCCATTTTTATAAAATCAGGATTATAAAAGAAACGATATTGTAATAAATAAACATATATAAAAGTTTTTTTTAATCTTCACGCTTTATTGTGTCACTGATATATTTAAGAAAAACCTGTTGTTATTTAATAATAACAGATTTTTCAATCCAATGATTGAATAGAATAATTGCAAAGAATAGATCGTACCAGAGCGTGTAACCTTAGTAACACGTTTTTCCCTTGAGACATCATTGTTCAAGAAAGCATATAAATAGTTCTGAACATAATTGAATTTAACAGTTCTTTATTGGGCTTAGCTCATTTATTTCTCGATTAAAAATATATAATGTAAATTATAATGTAAAAAATATTTTCTTTAACAATCACAATATGATTACAAAATTGATTATATTTTAAAAGACGAAATTCTTTGAAAATAAATATTTATTTAGTCATATATAATATTCTTCAACTTTTTTATAAACGAAGATACAGATTGGATATAATTTTCCTTTTAATCGATTATAATAATCCCATCAAAACATAAATGTGAAATAAGAAGTGTGATGTGATTTTATAATGTATGTCTAGATGGTTTATTTCATCGACAAAAGAAATGAGATACCTATTGGGTGCCAATAATAATTGGATCATTATTAACATTGTATTTCTTTATAATGGAAATTTATATTGCTTAAAAAGGAATATATCAGAGTTTTAGAACTAACGATATTTTACGCGGTTATGTCTTTAATGAGTTAGAAGTATTACAAAAATAAAAAATGGGTTTAAGGACTTTAAGTGTTTCTTTCTACTGATGAGATAAAAATATTTTTTTGCGGTTAAAGATTTAAATACATATTTAATTAATTTATTATTATTATAATGAATACTAATAAATCTGTTTTATATTTATAATTATGTATAGTAATAATTTTATTGTGAATTTACAAAGATTTAAGAATTTTGATAGTTTAATATAGTTATTACATTAATCACTAATAACCTAAATTGATATTAATACTATGTACCTACAATATAACTTATGGAAGGCCTCAATATGCTCAACAAAGTTTCAAAACGTGACTTTGAAACTGTAATCTATTAGAGAATTCCGAATTTCGAAAACATTTAATTTTAACATCATATCATTAAAAAATATGAACCAAATGAGAAAAGTAAAAATATACTTTTATAAAAAAAGAGATTCTTCCGAATATTAGTCGCAATATAAAGACAAATTTTCAAAAACGATTCTTTCAGATTATTTACGGTTCTTTTTGAATGCAACCTTTCCAGCAAATAACGTCCACTTTTTTTTTAATAATTATTGATTAAAATTGTCTGTAATTGTTGATTATGGGTAATTTTGAATCATTGCTGATTTCAATATAAACATATTTCAATATAACATGAGTCTATTGGTCTAATAACCCTGATAAGTGGATACAATCCTACATTTGACATTTCTTTGTGTGATCCACAGATTGTTGTTCCAGAGTTTGGGTGTACTTTGTGTCCGTTATTTATGTTTGTGAATCCTCCCACGATATAGGGATAGTTAATTTTCCAATGCGGAAGTTGATGTATTATTTTATAATAACGGTATTTATTATTACCTACCGTTTCATTAGCTATTTTTTTAAGATAGATAGTTATTATGGTTTTCATTCAAATCCATAATACCTATCTATCTTAAAAAAATGCATAGAAGTACACTAAAAACTGAATAGATTAAAGGAGTATTATGTGTTTAGATGTTCCTTTAGTACTCACATAATAAAACTTTATAGTTATGTACCTATCAAAGAGTTGTTAGATTTTATTTTTGTAGAAACAAAGATTAACTGAAGTCAAACTATACCCAATAGTGTTTGAAAATATCTATAAACATGTATAGTCACGTTAAGCTTATTTACGTTAGCTCTCGTATATAGCGATACGGTAGCATAATTAGTAGAGCGGCGGGATGGTTTCCCAGACGTCGCGGGCTCAAATCCCTGCCTGTATCGGTTTAGTCATTCTCTATTTATATAATATATAAAAAAACAGTATTTCATTTAAAATTGTAATGTGTAATGTATGTACAATGTTATAGTAATTTTGTAATTAAAAAATAAACGTAATCTTAATTTTCATTACCAAAGAATGACTGTTTGGGGATATAAGTTGTGAAACTTTGGTCAAAAAGTAAACTTGGGACACATAGACCTAATGAGTGCCTGACATGAGAGTACACTATTACGTCACGTGACTTAATACAGAGCACGACGATGTCAAGACATTGTGGGCTTTATGACATTATTATGACATAAATGTGAAACTTTAGTGGTAATTTTTCATAGCTCTTTGTTCGTGTGGTAGAGAAGGGTGATTAAATATCACTGGTAAGGGCAATATAATTAATGCAAATGTTATATTTAAAAATGAGGTACAAACTCAAGTTCAAGTTTAATAAATTATCACAGAATTTATGTAAAGAGTCCAATAGATAACAACAAAATTATTATTAAAATTGATTTCAACTCCACTTTTATTAATTATTTATTTAACTACATTTCAAAACTAAGGAGACAACATATTTTATAATATTGCTGCTATTTTTTAATGAAAATTATTCGTACTTTCGGTTCTGTCTTTTTACCGAAATTCTAAGTCAAATGTTTATTTGGACAAAATTCTATATTACTCTTATCTCCATCCGAAGCGCTTCGAAAATCTTAATACAAAACCTAAACCTGGTAATTGTTATTACAACTATTAATATTTGATAACAAATATTTTTACAACTTTTGAACAAATACAATTTTTATCTGCTTTTCTAAGTTTAATTAGATCATTCTTTTAACTTTCCAAATATTAAAGTTTTGTCAACATATTAATATATAACAGAAATTAATAAAATTGAGCAGAAACTAAAAAATAAAAAATAGTGATTAAAATCTAGCAAATCAACGGAAATTTATAGTGTGGTTTACACCGGTATTTGTCTATTCTTTAGACACATTTCTATGCATAAAATACGGGCTCATTTAAATATATATTATAATATATCTTTGAATCAAAATACACACTACATGAATTTGATATCGTATATTGGAATAAAAATAAGAAGTCTACTTTCATGTGTTTCATAAATTAGTATTTACATTTATTCTAGATGTAATGAGTGTTATAATGTTTGTGTGATTCAAATTGTAATAAAAAAATATAAACATATGTACTGAAATAAAAACGTTTTGCATGATTGGTAGCTTTTCGATATATATATATTTTATGCTTATTCATTTTTACATTTATTATGCCAATAAATTTGTCCGATTTAAACAATTATGAACTGTTTTAATGTGTACCTACCTATTGCAACTCTAAGACGTAATCTTGATTATTGTTACTCTAGCACTCAGTGTCGTGTGTAAACGACAGTGATAACTGACACCTTCCGTCGTAAGTTGTAGTTACCGTTGTAGTTGTAGACACTTCTTCGTTTACTGGTTTAACAACGTCATATTTTTTATTAAATAATATAGATTATAACTTATGCATACGTCGAAAATAAAAGTAACAAAATTTATTTTTTCTGAGACTTGTTCTAGGTCTGGAAAATTGTTTTTTTTTTTAACAAAACATTTTAATTCATGACTATTTTATTAAAACGAAAATCTTTTTTGAGTATGAGAAAACAGTTTTTTTTAAGTGAAATTCGTCTACTTACTACATTTTTAAAAATTATTAAATAATTAATAATTATTAAACAAAAATATCAATTACTTTTATATCACATCCAAAACTGCGTTTTATAAAGTTAGCACTACTATGTAATAATAAAGAGTTATACCGATTTATAGATAGATTTATAGATAGATTATGTTATTATGCAGGGATGAACTACTTTTAGACGTTTGTTTGTTAATATAAATACATTTGTTTAGCCTTATATTACATTTCAAACCGTATTAAAATTTTAATTATAACTGTTGTTTTTAGTTCATAATTATAATTAAAAAGTATATTTTATGATATTTTTAGTTATTACGAAACCCAAATTTCATTTAACTACATAAACTTCACGTGTATTATTAAAATTATTATTCTTACTACGAAATACAGTTATTTTCATGTATAATTATAATCTACTTCTAGTTATTAAAATTTTATGCCCCGTAAAGTACAGTATAGTAGATACGAAAACCTACGAGACAAGAAAAGTCGAGAAATTATTATTAAAAATGTGAAAATACCAGTTATTAAATTTTAATCTTTACTCTATTGTATATTCAACTAATAACTTATGATTGCCAGGTAAGCGTAGGATTTCTCCTAGATCATCAGTAAAGCTATTAGTATTATGTAGAAAGGTACATTTTCAAACGAACGTAATGTCTAGGAACTCCCAAAGGATTCTTATATTTTATTTGTTATCTTAAAACAACTAATTTCAAAACTATTGTACTACGTGGTTGCCGAAAAAAATATTATTTTATCTAAATGTTTTGTATTAAGAGTTATAACTCTATATTAATTTATTCTCTAGTTTTATTGACATTTTCATAATCTTTTAAAAGCTATAATGACGTGGATTTGATATCAATATACTTTTGAAGTCGCTGACAACAGTCTCATACATAAAATTGAATTCAAAAATTTTTAACGATTTACAATCCTAACCAACATTTAATATTCTAATCATTAATATTTCTGAAAGCTTACATTTTAGTTGTAATAAAAACGTAAATTCTAAAAATTCACTAGAATGTTCGGAATAAATATAATTCAGCCGCACCATTATTTTTCCCTAAATATATAGTAAGTTAAAAAAACTTTGTGCACATTAGCCTGCCTTATCCTAATTGCACACCATATAATTAATGCAATCAGAGATACAAATATTTTTGTCAATGAAAACTTATTTTATTTTATGTTTGAAAATATCTATAAACATGTGTACCCATGTTAAGCTTATTTAATTGTATATAAATTCACCGTCGCAACAAATACGATCACATATAGAATGCTTAATTCACCGAGGCGGACAGCGTATTGTCACTGATCCATTCCTGTACATGGAAAATATAAAAAAAAACATCATAGGGAGCCTTTATTAGAGCAAGAAAACCCAAAACAATGGTTTTTCAGTTTGTCTGTTTGTCTGTATGTTTGTGCACGCTAATCTCAGAAACGGCTTAACCAATTTAAATGCAATTTCAGGAATATTGTATCACAGTTTTTACTTAAAATTTTGTGTTTATTCCATCTAAATCGGTTAGAAAATAAAAAAGTCATGTCAATTTATATCAATCAAGTAATAGGTACCATGCAAATCTTATTCTATACATGTAATAAATCTGTAGAGGAGTAGTGTTTGTACATTGAAAATATTAAAAAAATATACCAGGACGTGAAGTAATAACTAACAGAATCCATTTTCAGCATTTTTATAATATTTGTCTGTTTATCTGTTTGTCATTTAGTTGTGCACACATCACGATAAATTATTTTCAAAATTCATACAGGGGGACCTTTATATAAGTAAGAATGTTTCTTTGAAAACAATGTTTTTTCATTTCGTCTGTTCGTCTGTATGTCTGTATGTTTGTGCACGCTCATTTCATAAATGAATTAATCGATTTTGATGCAGTTTTCGGGAATATACTGTAATGGGATTCATTTTACATTTTGTTTATTTTTTTAACAATCGGTTAACAAATAAAGAAGTTAATAACCTCTTATTGTGGTATCATTGCTGCTTACAAGTTTGAAGGTTTATATATTACAAACAGACACTACAATTTTATTTATATTTTTTTCTGAAGGTATTGAGTAATTAAATATGACTCCTCTCAGAGGCTAGCGATTATTTAAATAAAAATACGTTTATTGTTAAAAATAATAGGTTTATATGTTTATTTTGAATGAAAATGAAGTTAACTATGGCGGTTTAGGGTTAACCACAGGACAGCAAATCCAAACGGATATAACGGTGCGAAATTTATATAAACAAAAAATATATTTATATTTACTTGACTCATAATACCTAAATAAAACTAAAATAAAAATTATACAGGGTTATTTTTAATTAGTTGAGCACCTTTTGCAGGCAGCCTCTCTACATCAATCCCAACAACATTTGTTCTACGACTTTTAAAAAATCTTGATAAATAACTCAGAATAAACGAAACAAAAAAATTTTTGCTCCCTCGATTATTTATTACTCTATATTTTGTAAGCAGTCTAAAGTATAGGTCGCGGCAGTCTAGGCTGCACAAAATTTGTGACGTACCACGCACCTAATACTATTATAACTTTTTTTTTGTTTTATTTCGAATAATTTTGTAATAATATTGTGTCTAAGATAGTTTTCTTATTTTCAATTAAACAATTTTATACCCGAATGTACAATACCTACTATAACTTCCCCGCGCTTTTTATAAACAAAAAATATATTTATATTTACTTGACTCAGAATATCTAAACAAAACTAAAGTAAAAATTATATATTTTAAAATAAATATCATCGTTGTTTGTATTTGATTAACAAACAATATTATGAATGTATTATAATAAACAAAAAATATTTCTCTACTAAATGATTTACATCATATAAATATAGTTAGAATGTAAAATAGTCCAAAAGATGCATTGTTTGCAAAATATTTTCAGGTTTGATTTCAGAATTATAATATCTATCCAACATTTTGGTGTTTTAAATGCTTCATAAGTTTAAAAATATAAAAAACTAACAGTTCATTAAACTACATGAAAAGCTTAAAACTCATAAAAAATAATGTTAATAGCCATCTTTTAACAAGATTTTTCTCTAAATTAACTGTTGCTTTCAATTACTTTCGGTCCCATTATATTTTTTTCAGTAGGTTTTCCTTGAATAAAGTTTTATTTTCATAGCCTCTCACAAAAATATAAATCGTAATTGTAAAAAACAATATGTAAATAAAAAGATTCGTTAATTCAAATAAATACTGAATTACAAGAATATGAAATTAATGATGCTGAATTCAAAATCTTGGAATTTAAACTGTAGACCTTTTAAGATGGTAGACTTAGCTGTAGACTGTGTTATTAGATTTTTTGTGTACTGGTTGTAATAGTAGTAACTGTCATCAGCTACCAGCATTCACAAAAAAAAAACTTTTCCTTTTATACTTGAAAAGGAGCAAAATATATTCCATTGTTTTGAATTGATAAAAGGGACCGGTTATAAGAATACTCAACGGATATAAACATTACATTTTATTAAGTTTATTTTGATTCCGAAGACGTAAATAGCTTATTATTTTCCGAGCTTGGGGCATTTTCTTCGAAACGACTTTGCACTTAAAGGGTTTTATGAACTTCTAAATTTATGAAAATTATTTTCCATTACACTTCTCGTTTACTTTTTGTTATTGCGGATGTTATATTATATTTGGTTGATTATTGTTTTATTAAATGCAAATTATTATATACTGATTGTTGTGAATTTTATAAATATTGTCTTATTTTATTCCTACTTTTTGTCATGGCTTTGTATAAAGTAGGGACTAGTTATAATCTCTTGACTTCTCAAAGTCAAATTGATAAACTCTCTTAAGAAATATTTTTATAATAGAATGGTTTTGTTTTTTACAAAGGTTTTTGGTTATAAAATTTAGATTTTAAAAAGAAAAAAAACCAGCAATTCTATTATAGTTTTACACATTATCTTTGTTGTTAATGAAATGAAAGTAGAGTCATATTTATAGGGTAAACAGACAGTCGTTGGACACTAGATAGTAGTTGGACAGTCGCTATTGATTGTCAAAAAATAAGAAAACAAGCAAAGAGTGACATCTATAGTTATTGATAAAATCTATGAATACTGAGCATTGTTTTAGTTTATAGGTTTTATAACAGATGGCAGTAACAAAGTGTCAAAATAATAATTCCCTTGCGGCTATCACGGAAACGGACAATTGTCTAAAATTATTATTTTTTTTATAAGGTTGAGTCAAGTGTTTTGTTACGATATTGACTTAGTGGAGAATGTTATTGTTTTGGCTGTTCGGAGATTGGTAGGATATGATATAATTTATATGATAAAATGATTTTTAACTTATAAATATTATATTTTGAAGGTAATTTAACCCGTCCAGTGATTGTACACCACAATTTAAAAAAAAAACTATTATTGGACAATGTCCAATAACTATATTTTTTCAAAAATTTGAATTTCTACGTTTTTTTTACTTTAATTTTATAGCCTTTAAATTCGTTATAATTATAATTTCAAATTCAAATATCACGGACTATTTTGTCAGTTATTGGACAGCGTTCAATAACTGTCACTTATTGTGTCCAATAATTGTTTGCTTACAATTTTGAGTCGCAAAAATAGAAAGAAGAAAAATGATGACCCAAACAATATGAAATTAGCACTCAAATAAATACGAGAAACTAAAAATCCGAAGATAAGAGAAATTGCTAGAAAATATGATATTCGAAAAAACGATTCTGCATTTTAAATTAAAAAATTCTTATCATAGGACTTCCTTCACACCCGAACCAGTTTTAACAAAAGATGAAGAATATATCTTGAAACTTTGGATTAAAAGATTAATGATGAAGGACTTTCCCTTAAAAATGAAAATTTGCAATGTAGTTTATCCAAATTTATTGAGGACAATCCGCGGCCAAATCGTGTGCCACCTTCGTTACAGTGCATGAGCAATAATGATGATGATGATTTAAGCTTGGAAGAATGTGCTAACGATCCAGCTAATAAAACCATCGACTAAGAGACTAAGATGCTATTTGATATGTACCAAAAAAGAAAATTCAAAAATTTTTCATGTGTTTCTAGCTACTTTCCTATCTACTTTAATTTCTTTGATGACCAAAAAGTTCAAAATAATAACTTCAAGTTGTTATGTTTCTAAAGTTTTACTTTAACTATATTTTTTCCTTAAATTTTCATGATATCCAATAATTAAGACTGATTACGACAAGGTATTAGAAATTATACGGGAAGCGGTTAGTCTTTCAGTAGCAAGAGCGCGGAAGGATATAACAACCACCCAAAGATCTATAGAATTCGTAAAAGAAGGCTCCTCCAGAAAATCAAAAGCGAAGCCTTATTCAATATTAGGCTCGGCTCCAGATTGGATTCTCATGATGGACACGTATGAAAAGCATTACAAAATCCCTGGGGATGTTGGTGTTTCGTCATCCAGACCGGACTTATTCCTGTATTCGAAACATCTGAGGCGCGTAATACTTGTGGAGCTTACTGTTCCTTGGGAAACAAACATCCCAAGGGATCACACATTCAAGCTCAATAAGTATTACGAACTAACCAACGAACTGATCGGGAATAAATTTATAGTTAGTTTGTACGCGGTAGAAGTGGGAGCGAGAGGTATAACAGCAAAATCTCTCTATAGCCTACTTAAAGACCTTGGCCTTTCTAGAACAAGCATCGGTTCATTTCTAGAACGTATTTCAAAGGCGGCATTAGTAGGTTCTTTCCAAATTTGATTAGGTAGGGAGAGGAGTGTGGAGGGTGAAGGTGAGCGTTTTTGCGCACAATAAAGGGGCCCCTTAAACCTACTCCTGGGTCGCAAGTCCCAGGCAATGCTTGCACTCCTCTCCTTGCAACGCGATGGGCCCGGCACCCGCACGGTGAATCCATGGATTGCTAAGAAGCTTCGTCTCGTCTAGTGATGAATCATTTGCATACTATTTAGTTTTAGGTGTTTATGAATATTTTATGATTTAGAAAAACAGATTATGTACTATTAATAGTAAACAAAATGTTCTTATGATGTTTTATTACATGTTTATCTATTATTTCGCTATATTCAAAGACTGTCCAATAATTGTTACCAACTGTCTAATAATTATAAATTTTGTCCAATGACTGTGTTTTTTGTTCATATTTTTTAATTTACTGATATTTTACAATTATTCACAAGTGTTAAGATTTTTAAATGATTTTTATGGTTGCTCATTTAATCTAGTTTCAAAATACCTATACAGTTTCTAAGATAGTGAAATAGTCGAAGGAAAAAAAAACTTCAAAGTATATTATTTGCTTAACTGTCCAATGACTGTCTGTTTACCCTATTTTAATGTAAGTAGATCATCGCGTCTTATGATCCTTTCGCGAGAGCAAAGCCATCGACGAGTGCTAGGATAGTCAAAATATAAAAACAATACTGTAGTAAAAATAGTTTGTAGTGCGTAAAACAATTAAGGAAACATTTTATTTAAAACAATTATTTTTTGATATTTTAGGGTTCAATTTAATAAAATAATGTTTTTTTTTATTTCATTTAATAAATTCGATTGACTTTTCTATTTTTTTTTTGCACATAAAATGATTACAATAAGAAATCACAATAATTGATGTTAATACAGTAAGAATTTTTGTGCAAAGGCGGTCTTATCTTTTAAAAGCAATCTCTTACAGTGATGAGATACTACCCTTGATGAGTAATGAGAATTTGCGAAACCATGGGACAGTGCAAACTCAATGCAATTATACATAAAAAGACACAATACAATTGAAAATGATACAAAAGATAAGCAATTAAATAAATTTATTATATGTAATTATACATACATACATTCATACATATAATAACATACATACATATATCTTATTGATAAAAAATTATTGATAATATCCATTAGGAAGGTAATATTTTTACAGAAATTACTAATTAGCTTACTTACTTTTAAGGAAATTACTAATAGCTTTAACATTAAGTTGAAAATTGCTTTAACAGAAGGGCTTATTACGATAAATCTGGTATCGAAATAGGTCCTCCGACTCTTCCATTTTGACGTACATAAATAATCACTGATAATGATTCAAAATGAAAAAGATATAAATATATAAATAAAATAAATAAATTCAGCACTCCTATAGTTCTTTAACAGTTAACAGTTAACAGTAGAGTGCAGTATTATTATTATTATATTTTTTTATTTAAAAGTTTTTTTGTTTGGTTCATACAATTTTGTAAGTCACTAAGTAAAAATTATTTGAAACGTAAATAATTAGTGCCGGTATCTAAGATTTTACTTAAATATAAACAAAAACAGAGATGTATTAAATTTTTAAATATTTAATTATTTCTATCTAATCTCTGATCTCAGATCCAATTTATTAAATATATTTTATACAAAATCATTAGAAATAGGATTATTAAATTTCGAAACAACATTAATAGATATCACCACAGTCCCTACAAAAATGATTATATATCATTACAAGAACAATAAACGATAAAAAAAATATAAAAAAAATTGATAGAGTAACGGGACTGTTTCCACGAGGTCACAAGTTGAAATCTCGTCCTCTATCGATTTTTTTTTCATTGTTTTTTTATTTAAAACAATTAATTTTGTTATTTATGGTAAGTTCTTTAACTTTTATGACCATATTTTAACTGTTATAATTTTTGAATGGTTTTGCAAGGTTATAAAAATATGCAACCAAGAACACTTTTTGGTAACGGTTTAAAAATTGTATTATAACCCTAGCTACAGCAACCAATTTATGATTCATACAAAATTAAAAAATATCATTACTAAAGTTATAAAACAGCGTTGATTTAAGGCCAATGTTGTGGTCTTGTTCAAGACTGTGGCATTGAGTATAACTAAAAACGTATATCCAACATAGAGTTATTATACATAGAGTAGGGTAGCCATAGGCAGACCTGCGATTCTAACAAATAAAAAATAGGAAAGATGAGAACCCATACTTATATTTGTTTTATCACACATGCAAGAAAAAGAGAACGATAGGAAGCCCCATTTGCTTTCTCTTTTTTTAATGGGCACATTTTATGCTAGCTTCTCTACTCTATGTACAATAACTCTATGATTAGATACAATACTGTGTATGAATTCTATGATATAATACAAGGATGAAAAATATAAGTTGATATTATTTAACTTATTAATTTATTTTAAATTGCAAATAAACTAAAGTGGATTATCAACTAAATAAACAATAAAATGGTAAATAATATGATGAATAATAAACTTTAAAGTAACTAAAGTAATTGAAATAAACTATAATTTAATACCAGGACAGGCTACCAGACCGGCAATAATCAGCATATTTATTTTTTTTTCCCTTTTAACGACATAAAATATTTATTGCATTAAGTGAGTTCAAAAAACGATATATTTCTATATACGATATTTATTTTTAGTTGTTTTTAGGTTAATAAAGTCGGTTTATTACTTAAAAGGTTGTATTAAACAACTTAAGACTTCAATATACTTACGCAAACTGTAAAATTACATGTCTGTAACGACGAACGTAAACTCAATGCTAATTCATGACAATTACTTAAAACCTTGTCATAGCGCACACCCATACTGTTAGTAGATGAGTAATTCTGTATAGGTATAACATCAGATACCTTCTAGATGGTTCTAGAGTTTCAAGGTATTGCTTAGCATTTACAAACAATCTTGAAACTTATAGTCAGCAACGGCAAATTTTACAAACTGACAAGATTTCAAAATAATGACTTAGAGGCCGGTGAACGTTGTCTTTTTGTATCTAAATGCGTTCAAACATGATTGTGATTCCATTGCTTATAGAATTTAAACTTCGCACTAACTCTAAATGAGATGAAGACATTCGTCCAATTATTGTGTATGTGTTTTTAGAAATTAGAACATGATTAAATATTAACTATGTTAAATTTATTATTGGTTGTTACGTACGTAAAACTTATATATATTTTTGCTTGGTGAAGTTGAGATACTATAAGCATCTGACGATTCAAACAAATATAAATGAATATTATATAAATTATTACATATGAACCTGAAACAAATTAAGGTTTCTCCTAGTAATAAAGATTTAGATAGAAGTTATATTAAATTAGAGGGAGCTGTCAGTATCAATTAAGCTATTTTTTTTTATTAATCAACCGCGCTCTGTCCCCCCTTTCTTAAGAGGAACGCTAAGGACGAATGCTTTGTTTGATAAATATATAGATAAATAAATGATAGGATCCATTATGTTAAAAAAAATAACAGCTATAAGACAGACACACATACAAAATCACTGTAGTTTCTAAATATCAATTAAAATCTCAATTAGTTAATAAATAATAGAAATGTGTTATTTCTACACTCATTCCTTTTAAATGTCAAGATGTATTATTAATGGAAAAAATAAAAGGTAGTTTGCTAGCTTTGCACTCTCATATCACAGATAGTAAAACGTTTCTACTAAATTAAAATTCCTGCCGTTCTTGCTAGCAGAAATTTATAATAATTTCATCGACATCGATTTATCCCGTGATAATCATAATCATGTCAACTTCGAGCATTTTTAACTGGTCAATATTTGATCACAACATTGTTATAGATTTAGTTTTTTATTTAAGTTAACTAAACTACATATAAAATAACATAAAAATATTTCAAAAGTGTGCTTACAAAAATAAAATGTTATTTCATATAACAGATTACTTACGATGCCTGATAAGAAATCCATCTTCTACATTATTACATCATACGATGACATTTGGGAGACGTAGAAGACGGTAACTAGATTTCTGAGTCAATAAAATAAAAATCATTTGTAAATATTTCATTATAACTTTCTAAATCTAATCTACATAACAATATACACGGCAACAACCTTTAGAATTATTTAAAAATGATTTTAGAAGTTTAAAAAATGTAAATAGAGTAATTGTGTTTTAACTAAGTTCACATCAAGTATCATGTAAATCCCGTAGGGTAATAACAATTTCATAACTAATTATTCATCCGTAATAAATCATCCCCGCTCTCCCCTGGGCGTATAGAATTGTCAAAGAGATTAAAGAAAAAGTGTATGTAATATCACGGTGTTTTACTCCGCTTTCGTGGTATTTATTATTAATGTTGTGGACGGAACTTCATGGCTGATAAGTAGTTTTCTTTTTTCAAATAATCCCGCGAACCCGCGAACCCGCGACTACTGGGAAACCGTCCCGTCGCTCTACCAACTGAGCAACCGTATCGCTGTCCGTCTCGGTGAATTAACATATAAATAAGCAATACAAGGAACACCCAGATTCAAAACAATAATCTGTTGATCGGTCCTTGTAGTGCGTGTAATAATTTATTAGGGTGATTGAACTGTGATCTATCTCAATTTAGCAATAGTTTCTATAAAATCCTAACACTAAAATATTTAAGACCATTTATTGTTATTGTGGAATAATTATACATAAAGACTCTCTGAAGATATAAAATTATTATTGCAAACTTTAATCATATGAATCATTTTAATCATATTTTACAGAAGTTTGAACCTTGACGATAATTTTAGATCAATCTATACTATTTTTTATTTCTATAAATGTAGAACCCTTTATTTAAATAAATATAGAGTAATTTATTTAATATTTGAATAAGCTTAACATGAACTAACATATTTTAAAAATATATTTTTCTTTTTTTAAAGTTTACAATTGGTTACTTAGTAGTAGGGCAACTGTTTTTGCCGCACTACATGAGTGATTTGAGTTGATTTGCTATGGCGGCAGGTGGACAGAGTTGTTTTTAGAAATTTTAGATAGTCCAACAGACACTTCTTTTGGATTTTTTTATAAACATAGAATGAAAAAAAAAAATAATCCGATACGGGCAGGGTTTCGAACCCGCGACCACTGGGAAACCGTCCCGTCGCTCTACCAACTGTATCGCTGTCCGGCTCGGTGAAATAAGCATATGTGATCGTCTCTATCCCAGTAGTTGCGGGTTGGAATCCCTGCCCGTATCGGTTTATTTTTCATTCTATATATTAATAAAAAAAATTAAATAAACTTAACATGGCTATATATGTTTAAAGATATTTTCGAACTTTTTTTGAAAGCCTAGTGACCTCTCTAATACGAAACCTTAATAGTTTTAAACATTTATTACGGTTGCGACATCTCTTCAATGTTATTTAAATATAAAACTACAGAGTTACAAACCTTTATATTGTTAAGAACTTTTGTCTTTATTTCATATGTCTTCTGAGGTTTTAGAGGTGATATTTTGTAATACTAAATTTAATTAAGGCTTCTAATAAAATAGACGATCTAAGTGTTTAATGTGAATTTACAATTAATGTCTTCTGTTACTTATCTACACGAGTTTTATATGGGATATAAATAAAAGACATAAATAAACAATAACTATTCCTGGTAAATATAATCTATATATGTTTATAGGTAATTGATATCTTATTATAATTATAATAGAATATCAGTCCTAAATCAGTGACTTACCAACGCACCACACCCGTAACCTGGTTTCCTTTCATAAGGATTATATTTAAATTATTCCTAAGGGTCAGTTTTTTTAGGCGTTTAAAACTATGAAAATTAGTCCTTTCCTTTTTTTTTAGAAAAGGATTTGTTTCTATAATTCTGTAACTTAAACAAAACAAAAAAAATTGTTGTGGTGTTGCGGTGTTAATTTTTTCAAACCTGGCCAGACTATTACGGCAGATGTCTATTGTCAGCAATTGCAAACCATGATGGAAATGCTAGATGGTAAACAAACTAGACTGGTCAATCCACAACGCTACACCACACAATGCACAACAGACGGCTAAAAATTAGAAAAGCATCAATTATAATGTCCAAGACATCCACCGTACTCTCTGGACCTTGCTTGTCCAGATTACCATTTTTTTATCAATTTGGATAACTTCTTGCAAGGGAAAAAAATCAACTCTGATGGGGCGGTCCAAATCGCCTTCAAAGATTTTATTGATTCCCGTACGACTGTTTTTTTTTTTAGTAAAGAGATCAATGAACTACTTATAAGATGGAAAAAGTGCAAAGAAAACAATGGTTCATACTTTGATTAATTAAATACATTATATCATAAAATATTCGACTTTTTGTTCCTCCATACAAAACGCAAATTTTATTTATACTCTTTAGAACTACTATACTTCTATACTACTTTTACTACTATTTAGAATTTATCATGCATATCTCAAAATATGAGTTCAACATTAGTCTACAGGACTTCACAATGAATATTTATTTATTAATAATAAGTAAATAAAAATTTATTAATAATACCGACACTAAAGCTATTATAACTTTTTATTAACAAACCACATAGAAAAATTACTTAATTACTTTTCAAACATTCATGTAAGTAATAATTAGTTTGGAACTTAATGATATCATTTTGATTTATTTGTATGAAATAATTTAAGGTAAACGTATTATGGGTAAGGTTAAAGTAGTATTATCATTATATTAATAAATATCTACTTAACCCCGAGCTTTAATAAAATATTGAACAATTGAATGAGCAAAACAGAATTACTACAAAAGAAATTCTATCGTCAGACATGTTCGATTGGTTCTTAAAACGAATATCCACATTCGAGCAAAGAAAAATAGGAGATCGTAAAACTATTAGCGTATAAGAAGATAAATTAGCCATTCTTAGAAAGAAAAGCAAGATTATCCGGGATAATGTAATGCTACAAGAAACGAAAGAACATCTCGATAATGTTAAGAAAAGAAATTCAGATTTTTTTACATAAATCTATAACTCTTAAAGTGCATCTATAGAGTAAACATTAGGAATTTTGCAAATCAATTCTAGAATTCAACTCAGTTGTAATGAAGGATTTTAATAAAAAATAGTGTTCGAAGATTTAACAGAAATAAGAAAAAAGATGATAAATAAAACACATCACAGTTATGTATCAAGAACTGTTTTAAATAAGTTCGTAGCTTTTCACGCTGCTAGAATATTTTTAAAAAGATGGTACAATTTATAAAATTAAGGAATATTTTATAATTTTTAATCTTTCATGGATGGGTTGTTTTGTGAGTTTTTATATCTATGATTGTAGGTTATGCTAGTTTCTTGTTTGCTACCCTCGAATATTCTCATTTGATTAAACAAAATCAATTACAAATGAGTGTATTTTTGATTTGTGGTTTTATCAAAAAGTACTCCATGTAATCTACTTATAAGTATTTTGTTTAATAAATGAATATATATTACTTTCATTTGCAACCATCATTTTAAGAAGCTTAATACGTAATCCCTAATAAAATGTATGTAACCTTTATAAACGTAAAACATTGTTGTAACTTTAAATTATTTACATACGTAGGTACTTAAAACATCAATATTATCTGGATATCGTGTAAGCATTTTTTTTTCTTAAAAGTAGGTGTTGATTTATATGATATATATACGTAGTTACGTATACATATTGTAATACTTATAAATATGTACGTAAAAAAAGAAATAAAATATAAAATTTATAAAAATGTTAATTACTCAAAAAATTAAATAACTGATATAAAATGGTATAGGCGAGAAGATTAATTAATGAAATGATGAAAAGTAAAGATTTTACTTTTATAAAATAAACGTTCATTGAATTGATGTTTGAGTAATACTGAAACTTTTGTTGATTTTAAATATAAATGAATATAGGATTCTCTTTATAGACTTTTTTTTAATTTTAAAAAGTTTAATTACTAAAGAGATGTTCCTACGAATATTATTAAATTTGATACGTGATGTAAACACATTTCCTCTCAAACCTTTCTTTCATTCCTTTCAAAATATACGTATAATACGTATAAAATATTTTATCTTATATATACGTTATGTACAACGCCTTTTATTTCCAATCAAGTAAGATCCAAATGTAACTAACAACTAACTGTCTTAAAATCAACTATGGAGGGTTTATATTGAGGTGACTTAAATTTTTAACTATAGTTCTAAACGGCATTGTGTTGATTAATGTATCCACTTCAAGATCTTGAAAAGACAACACGCTTACACTATATTGAACTAAATATAAAGTTAAAACCATCGGGTATAAAACAACCGTTATAGCCTTCTTTGAAGAAGATCCTAGTTTTGTGGCTTCTTTAAATAACATAAAATAATATTGTTTAATCAAATATGTACTTACTTGCTAATATATCAACAAACTGTTATAACCATAACATTATACCTCTTAATTTAAAATCTTTAATTTAAATTATTCTTTTTGAGAAACTAGCTAAAGACATGGTCTTATGTGGTCTCTGGTCTAGTTATCTAGTTAGGCCTGAATATTTAAGATATAGCATTTTGTAACTTCTGACCAACCTGGTCATTTCAGCACATATTTAAACTAGATTTTTAGGTTGCGTAAATAATCTATTGTTAATTTTAATTGGTGAAATGGACTGGGTATAAGACCATTCTAAAGATGGCATTTTATGAAGTTTATGTCGTTTTAGAAGACATCAAAGGTTATTTATTACTTTTCAAGCTCGGGGCAACTACTGAAATTACTTTGTACAATCAGTGTTTCAGAGCTTCTAATTTATTAAAATTATATTCTATTACTTATCTCATTTTCTGTATATTTTTTGGGATGTTAATAATTGGTTATTATTTATCGCTTCAGGTTGTTAAAATTTTATAAATACTATTTCTACTTCTTAGTAGGTATATTGTTAAGATTCTAAAATATAAAGCATTAATTCTTTGTTGCTAATTCCAGTATTAATTATAAGGATATGTCTTCTTATGTTGCTAATTACATTATCCCATTATTAATTATAAAGATATGTATTCTTATGTTGCTAATTCCATTATCAATTATAAAGATATAGAGGAATGACCTATACGCTAATAATTAAGAGTATATACTTGATGTTTTTCCGCTACTCTTTCCGTATATATTGCATACATAAATGGAAACAATATTATAATAGTTCTTATTATTTTTTTGTTGTTAATATTAGAATGAAAAAAGATAAAATAGGGAAAAATATATCTTACTTAAAAAAGTAAGGCAAAAACCATTTTATTCGAATAAACTTAGAATTAAATATTTCACATTTTTAAAAGTATTTATATCACATATAGCCAGTAAGGAGATAATGGTTTTTATATGGCCATAAATTAATTTATATCATTTTATACAAGCTGAATTTTTCAAGTAGGCCTCTGCCAAATCTGAAAGTATAGAGAAAAAATAATTAAAAATATATTATATTTATTTTCACATCAAACAATGGTAAAACAATTCAAAGGAATTGTTTTACCAATATCAGCGTCAAATAAACTATAGCCCTTAGTTTCAAAAAGTATACTATTACTAGGATCATTGCTGCAACCAAAACCACATGAAAATTAATTATTAAAAAAATAAAAATATATATTTAATGACTGTTAAATTTCTACCCCGTGTGATAATATATATATGTATAAATATATATATATATTTATATATATATATATATATATATAAATAATATATATATATATATATATATATATATATATATATATATATATATATATATATATATATATATATATATATATATATATATATATATATATATATATATATAAATAGCATGTAGGTACTTGATACATGTGGTAATACGATTTTGATGGTTCTCACCAATTGTCACCATCTTTTATTTACTCTTAAAACTCAGTCGATCATAAATTCAAGTAATATTAAGAAATTACCATCAAAGTGAAAATTAAACTTAGCAAACATTGATAGCTATTTCTAACGACTCCATTGGCATGGAATATAGAAAAGTGTTTAAAATGCACATGAACTATTGAAGTTGAGCTACAAATTCTTCTTATTTTACTAGTATACATTTTTTATGCGGTAGAACATAATAAGAAGAAATAGAGATAGGACCTACATTAGGTATCCTACATTTGGAATGAATGCTTAAAAAGGCTAGGCTCGGTGCTTTTTTTAATTGAACATTCATAGTCCATTATGGATACACGCCCCACAAAGAGGAACAAGAGGACGGTGTGGACAATCATGAAGGTTTTTTAACCACTATATCAGATGGTTTAATATGTGAGTATAATACTCGCCAAGCGCAACGTCTAGGCTACTTCTGTTCCCCGGACCATCTACATCTGGACCGTCAAGTAGACTTTTTAACTGCTCGGTAAAAAGAGATCCAAGCTCCACTAGTAGCAGGAACCATCGTATATAAAGATAATTGCGACGTGCTCGTAGTCAAAATAACAAGTTGTCTGACTTTATTTAAAATAGCAATTTAATTCCAAAATGTTCTAAATTTTCATTTCAGCGAATGGTACAATTTCCTACTTAGAATGAGCGCAATTTTGTTTGACGCACATACAACATATTTCAAACGCTGGATGGGGCATGTAACTTTACAATTATTATTTTATTAATTTTACATTCAGGTAATGCTAACTCATACTGGAGCCTACAAAAATATATAGATATAATATCCTACGACAAATAACACACATTAATCTAAACATTAAGTAAGCAAATTATTTGCTAGTATTAAGGGTGTTAGACAACCATACATATACATAAATACACATTATAAATACTAGTAATATATTTAATAAACGACCACTAGAAATACAGAGATCTATCCTCGACACATACATGCCTGTCCCTGTTGGGAATCGAATCCGAGTCCCATTGCGCCGCTATAGGTTAGGCTTATGCTCTAACCACTTGGCCAACGGGGTGGTTAAGTTATAATAATAGTACTAGTGGGAGTAGTGATTTATTTAACTATGATATAGTTGCCAGCAAATTTCTCTCCGTCTGCGGTCTCAAATTACTCGCTTTTAATCAATGCAAAAACACGATAGCGGTGAAAATTGACCATTTTGCACAAAGTAATTGGCTTTTCCTGCAAATATTCATCATAATATATACTAAATGATCAAACACCAAGCGTACGTATTTGGAATATGGTGGGGGGTATATAAACTGAAGTAAAATATTGAACAGCTAATATAGTTCTTAAATGTCATTTATTTGTAAACATTATTTTTTATATAATTGGCTTATAGTAAGTAGTTTATAAAAATTTACGTCATTGACTTTATACTTAATCAGACGTTTTGAATGCTTAGCTGACGTGTTCATGTGAGTTACCCAACTATACGCTAGTTAGTACGCTAGTAGTATTTAATTATATATGATCTCTTTCTACTCTTAAAGTATTCTCCTCTATTCTTCATCTTCTTTTAAAATATGTAACATATAAAAAATGTCACTTAACATTTAGTTTCTATATAATGTTTAGGTACGAATCATATGATTATTGATGTCTCGTATATTTTATAAGCAATAAATATGCGTCTTAATGTTTCTGTAGTACTTACTAGAACCATTGATAGACCCATATTTGAAAAAATCTATTTCTTATAAAATAATAATTATATACTAATAATATACCATAATTGATAATATACCAAAAAATAAACATTAATTAACATCAACAGCATTGATGTCATTTTTAGACATGATGTAAATCATAAATATAGTTTTTAGATTTGTAATTTTAATATTCGAAGTTTCAAATGGTAACAACTTTTTACAGTATTAAACATTACGACAACATATCTGTTTTATTCCTAAATAGAAAATGTTATGTCTCCGTTGTTCATTCTTCAAATTAGTTTGTTGTTGATTTAATTGAAACGTTAACATTGAAATAAATAACAAGCCAAATACTGAAGCGCCTCAGGGACTTCTTTATAACTCTAAATATAACTATCGGCATGAAACAGCGTACATGGACTAAACTGCGCAGAAGTCTGAATTAAGTACGACACCCTGCTCGTTGGTTTGTGTCCTTGAATAATAATGATTTTTTAAAGTGATTTTATTACTATACGTAATCCTTATAAACTTTAATAAATAATGTCTTAGATACAATATAAACCATAGGTATGGCAATAATTATCAAAAAAATTTAATGATATAAATTTTAAATTAACACAATACGACTTTTTGTTAAGTATTACATTACCTACTTTACTTTATTTTAAATAAATAAATAAAAAAAGAATATTTGTTACAAAAGTATTGTGTGCGCGACAGTACAGATGAGCAATTTTTTTGCTCAGGGCTTTCGTCAATGTCGATACCTATACTCTTAAACATACCTACAGACTCAAGACATGCAATATGAGAATCTGACTGAGATTCGAGTATATCTTTACCTGGCAATTCAATCAAATCTTAAAACAAATAATAAATAAAATATTTATTAAATATATGTATTATTGGATTCGAATATCTCCGGTTAGCTAAAAATCCTCAACTAATTGCCAGTACTACCCCTCACGGAATATCGTCTTTATAGTAGCTGTTATAAAAACATTTTGTGTGGTAGGAGAAGTAGAAATACGTAATTATAATAATAAATAATATAAATTACTTTTTAAAATATAAATCTAATATTTTCATTACTAACAAATACCTACCGGTTTTTATTTAAAATTGTATTATTAACCTGTTTCCAGGAGTAACAGCTTCATAAGTAGAGCTTTTTACTGGAAATAACCTTTAATAATAAACTCAGATTATTTAAAACTTTGTCATGAATATTAAATAAGGCTTAGATAACGATTTATTTTAATAATCTAAATAAGATGATTACGGAATTTGAAAATAATTTTATTTAAAGTCCCTTCGTCTTATAAGATCATCGCCGTAGACAAAATATTTAACCAGTGAGAGATTACTTTCAAGGTTTTAAGCAGTTTAATAAAACTGAGTTTTACTAAAAGGCATTAACTTAAGATTAAATATCTTAACTAAACTGCATTTTCTCAAAAATAATCATCTACCTTTCAGATGGTAATTATAATCGTCTGGAAAATTACACTCGTTATTTACCTTTAGATATAATATCTAGAAAAGCCTTTACATAGTTTTATATTATTAATTCTTCTATACTAGTTTTGCCTTGCCACTCTTTAAAATTTTATTACAGGTCTAGTACTACTTTAACAAAATATAATTGGAATATCGAAAAGAAATTGGGCTAAGCAATACAAAAACTGCCGCAAAAAAGACAACAGTGTAATGATCACTTAATTTAATATAAAAAGTTTTTACCTATTTATTGTTATTGTTATTGGTTTGTTTAAATATCGTTATAGATTATTTTTGTGGTGTATGTGTGTAGTTTGTTATGTAAATGTATAAATTATTGTTCTCTTTGTCTATACATCATATTTGTCGCATTTCATTTACAAGTTTGTGTTTTATTTAACACAAATCTACGTACATGAAACCAAACCACAGATTATCGATTTAAATGTTAAACCGTTAACCGCACTGTTGCCAAATCCTTCATCTGACTAATACCTATAATATATCTCGTAGGTACGATTGTTTGGATGTTTGGATGTATGGATATTTGTGATTCAATCACTCCAAAACTACTAAGCGAATTTTGATGAAACTTAGCAATATTGTAGCTTATGTACCAAAATGTCACATATGCTATAGAAATACTTATCTTTGCACGTGGTTTTATCTGTGATGTTTGTTATTCATTCACGCCAAATCTACTAAACGGATTTTGATAAAACCTAGAAATATTGTAGCTTGTATACCAAAATAACACATAGTCTGTATTATTATATATACTGAATTTACAAAAATCTTTGACAAAAAACTAACCTGAATTACAGGTTTCCTTTCTCAGCAATTTAGACTGACTTGTCAGAGCTGATGTGCGTTAGAATATTTACACACGCGATCTTTAAAAAAATACGATAAGTAATTAGTGGTTTTATGATGTTATTTTAAAAAACAATCAAAATGAGGAGGTTATATATACAGGAGGTTATATATATACATAAGATTAATAATAGTAAAACTGTGGTTTCAATTTGGAGATAAATGAAATGTGCAATAGTAAGCAGTTTTCGCTGGACTTAAAATATATATGTTAAACTTACCAAGCTATATCACTACCCGACTAATTTCAAACAGGAACACAAAAACTTATGTTCTAAATTAATATACTTGTTTAACGTACGTACCAATCATTTATAAAAGGCATTCGGTACGTTAACGATAATATTGCAACAACAAACAAAATAACGAAACACTTTTAGTATACTGGACTTTAGTTAATCAACCAAAAGATTCAATTATTATTTCCTATTATTCCACTATACTAAATGAATATGTAAGTATGTATAACCTTAGATTAACTGAGGGCGACAGTCCAGTTATAACATGTACGCAAATTGCACCCACCGGGATGAGCCCACCGTGTTATAATATAATATTAATTCGATTATTAATGAACTAGCTTCCAAAGCTACAGTACATATTTAAGTTATTTTGTGTATTTAGTAAAAGTAAATTTAAAGTTAGTAATTAATTTTAATGGGCTGGAAACCTTTTAAGTATGTAATAAGTAGATAATAAAAATTTAAATTTAAATTTTAAATAAATATAGAATGAAAAATAAACCGAAATAGGCAGGGATTCGAACCCGTGACCTTTAGCAAACAATAACTATGCAAAGCTTTTTTATTCTTTAAAAATATAAAATCAATCTAAATAAGCAAAACGGACCGAAGATGAATCTTCTTTATATTAAAAAATATTATTAATATAGAATGCTAAATAATAATGCCGGGTAGCTCAGTAGGGAAAGCGACCGGAAACGATATCTAAGGTCACAAAGTCAACTGACAGCGTTGATTTTATTTTATTTTATTTATATCTTTTCCACTTTGCATCAATATCAGCGATCACTTATGTATGTCAAATGGAAGTGTCAGGAGGGCCCATTACGATACCAGATTAATCGTAGTAAGCCCTTCTGTAAAGGCACTTTCCAACTTAATGTTAATGTTAAAACTATTAGAGTTTCAAACGCGTCCTGGTCCGAGAAGAACCACACAACATACTCAGCCGGAATTTGTTTTTGTGATCACTGCTTCACAAACGTCAATATTAAGAGCAATTTTTGTACAACTAGTACAATCGAAATCAATCGGAAATGAAGCCTAATGATTTCAGGCATCGAATATAAATAATAATAAGAATAATCTCGGCCCGCAACAGAATCAGTAAAGGTGCAAGGAGCACCCGTTCACGAGCATAACGCAAGGGCCAGCCATCACTCTCTTCGCAATTTATTTGGGGAATTTGATATTAACATATCCTTGATTCCATACTCGTGCCAGGATCACTTGGTTACTTTGAATGAAAAAGTTCGGAGAGTATACTTTAATGGCATACTTATAAGAAATAACATGTAAAATTTACATGTAAAAACACTCTTCAAATTAAAATTAAAGCTACGAGGGTTCTGAAAGCTCTCTGGACTGAGTAGGCTACAAACAACTAAAACCATAGCATTCAGTTTGGTAAGGAAACCTAATAAGTAGTGAATAATACGATACATATATAGAAGTTAGTCGATAAGAAAAGCACAAACAAACTAAAGCCTACAAGACAAGCAGCACTCGTTCACGAGCATAACGCAAGGCTTAGTCATCACCCATTAAGAGAGCATTGTGATGGCGCAAAATTATTAAACAACAACAAACCACGCCAACAAATTGTTTAGGTTAAATCTAATCGCATGAATAAAATTCATTACCAGTTATTTATGAATATTTTATCTTTCATTAATGTATGATGTATGCTGTTTTTAAATGAAGGAAGCATTAACTCTATGTGAAATTAAACGGATTGAATAAAAAATGGTTCTATAAAAATAGAAGTTTTAATAATCTCAACGGGGCGCTTGACTAATTAAAAAGTATGGTATGACATCTGAATGACTGCGACAGATAAGTTATTTTTTATTTATCAATAAAGTTAATTTCACTTACCTACAAACTTGAATCACAACATGAGATGACATCTACTTTAAGTTTCCTAAATAGAAAATGTTATGTCTCCGTTGTTCATTCTTCAAATTAGTTTGTTGTTGATTTAATTGAAACGTTAACATTGAAATAAATAACAAGCCAAATACTGAAGCGCCTCAGGGACTTCTTTATAACTCTAAATATAACTATCGGCATGAAACAGCGTACATGGACTAAACTGCGCAGAAGTCTGAATTAAGTACGACACCCTGCTCGTTGGTTTGTGTCCTTGAATAATAATGATTTTTTAAAGTGATTTTATTACTATACGTAATCCTTATAAACTTTAATAAATAATGTCTTAGATACAATATAAACCATAGGTATGGCAATAATTATCAAAAAAATTTAATGATATAAATTTTAAATTAACACAATACGACTTTTTGTTAAGTATTACATTACCTACTTTACTTTATTTTAAATAAATAAATAAAAAAAGAATATTTGTTACAAAAGTATTGTGTGCGCGACAGTACAGATGAGCAATTTTTTTGCTCAGGGCTTTCGTCAATGTCGATACCTATACTCTTAAACATACCTACAGACTCAAGACATGCAATATGAGAATCTGACTGAGATTCGAGTATATCTTTACCTGGCAATTCAATCAAATCTTAAAACAAATAATAAATAAAATATTTATTAAATATATGTATTATTGGATTCGAATATCTCCGGTTAGCTAAAAATCCTCAACTAATTGCCAGTACTACCCCTCACGGAATATCGTCTTTATAGTAGCTGTTATAAAAACATTTTGTGTGGTAGGAGAAGTAGAAATACGTAATTATAATAATAAATAATATAAATTACTTTTTAAAATATAAATCTAATATTTTCATTACTAACAAATACCTACCGGTTTTTATTTAAAATTGTATTATTAACCTGTTTCCAGGAGTAACAGCTTCATAAGTAGAGCTTTTTACTGGAAATAACCTTTAATAATAAACTCAGATTATTTAAAACTTTGTCATGAATATTAAATAAGGCTTAGATAACGATTTATTTTAATAATCTAAATAAGATGATTACGGAATTTGAAAATAATTTTATTTAAAGTCCCTTCGTCTTATAAGATCATCGCCGTAGACAAAATATTTAACCAGTGAGAGATTACTTTCAAGGTTTTAAGCAGTTTAATAAAACTGAGTATTACTAAAAGGCATTAACTTAAGATTAAATATCTTAACTAAACTGCATTTTCTCAAAAATAATCATCTACCTTTCAGATGGTAATTATAATCGTCTGGAAAATTACACTCGTTATTTACCTTTAGATATAATATCTAGAAAAGCCTTTACATAGTTTTATATTATTAATTCTTCTATACTAGTTTTGCCTTGCCACTCTTTAAAATTTTATTACAGGTCTAGTACTACTTTAACAAAATATAATTGGAATATCGAAAAGAAATTGGGCTAAGCAATACAAAAACTGCCGCAAAAAAGACAACAGTGTAATGATCACTTAATTTAATATAAAAAGTTTTTACCTATTTATTGTTATTGTTATTGGTTTGTTTAAATATCGTTATAGATTATTTTTGTGGTGTATGTGTGTAGTTTGTTATGTAAATGTATAAATTATTGTTCTCTTTGTCTATACATCATATTTGTCGCATTTCATTTACAAGTTTGTGTTTTATTTAACACAAATCTACGTACATGAAACCAAACCACAGATTATCGATTTAAATGTTAAACCGTTAACCGCACTGTTGCCAAATCCTTCATCTGACTAATACCTATAATATATCTCGTAGGTACGATTGTTTGGATGTTTGGATGTATGGATATTTGTGATTCAATCACTCCAAAACTACTAAGCGAATTTTGATGAAACTTAGCAATATTGTAGCTTATGTACCAAAATGTCACATATGCTATAGAAATACTTATCTTTGCACGTGGTTTTATCTGTGATGTTTGTTATTCATTCACGCCAAATCTACTAAACGGATTTTGATAAAACCTAGAAATATTGTAGCTTGTATACCAAAATAACACATAGTCTGTATTATTATATATACTGAATTTACAAAAATCTTTGACAAAAAACTAACCTGAATTACAGGTTTCCTTTCTCAGCAATTTAGACTGACTTGTCAGAGCTGATGTGCGTTAGAATATTTACACACGCGATCTTTAAAAAAATACGATAAGTAATTAGTGGTTTTATGATGTTATTTTAAAAAACAATCAAAATGAGGAGGTTATATATACAGGAGGTTATATATATACATAAGATTAATAATAGTAAAACTGTGGTTTCAATTTGGAGATAAATGAAATGTGCAATAGTAAGCAGTTTTCGCTGGACTTAAAATATATATGTTAAACTTACCAAGCTATATCACTACCCGACTAATTTCAAACAGGAACACAAAAACTTATGTTCTAAATTAATATACTTGTTTAACGTACGTACCAATCATTTATAAAAGGCATTCGGTACGTTAACGATAATATTGCAACAACAAACAAAATAACGAAACACTTTTAGTATACTGGACTTTAGTTAATCAACCAAAAGATTCAATTATTATTTCCTATTATTCCACTATACTAAATGAATATGTAAGTATGTATAACCTTAGATTAACTGAGGGCGACAGTCCAGTTATAACATGTACGCAAATTGCACCCACCGGGATGAGCCCACCGTGTTATAATATAATATTAATTCGATTATTAATGAACTAGCTTCCAAAGCTACAGTACATATTTAAGTTATTTTGTGTATTTAGTAAAAGTAAATTTAAAGTTAGTAATTAATTTTAATGGGCTGGAAACCTTTTAAGTATGTAATAAGTAGATAATAAAAATTTAAATTTAAATTTTAAATAAATATAGAATGAAAAATAAACCGAAATAGGCAGGGATTCGAACCCGTGACCTTTAGCAAACAATAACTATGCAAAGCTTTTTTATTCTTTAAAAATATAAAATCAATCTAAATAAGCAAAACGGACCGAAGATGAATCTTCTTTATATTAAAAAATATTATTAATATAGAATGCTAAATAATAATGCCGGGTAGCTCAGTAGGGAAAGCGACCGGAAACGATATCTAAGGTCACAAAGTCAACTGACAGCGTTGATTTTATTTTATTTTATTTATATCTTTTCCACTTTGCATCAATATCAGCGATCACTTATGTATGTCAAATGGAAGTGTCAGGAGGGCCCATTACGATACCAGATTAATCGTAGTAAGCCCTTCTGTAAAGGCACTTTCCAACTTAATGTTAATGTTAAAACTATTAGAGTTTCAAACGCGTCCTGGTCCGAGAAGAACCACACAACATACTCAGCCGGAATTTGTTTTTGTGATCACTGCTTCACAAACGTCAATATTAAGAGCAATTTTTGTACAACTAGTACAATCGAAATCAATCGGAAATGAAGCCTAATGATTTCAGGCATCGAATATAAATAATAATAAGAATAATCTCGGCCCGCAACAGAATCAGTAAAGGTGCAAGGAGCACCCGTTCACGAGCATAACGCAAGGGCCAGCCATCACTCTCTTCGCAATTTATTTGGGGAATTTGATATTAACATATCCTTGATTCCATACTCGTGCCAGGATCACTTGGTTACTTTGAATGAAAAAGTTCGGAGAGTATACTTTAATGGCATACTTATAAGAAATAACATGTAAAATTTACATGTAAAAACACTCTTCAAATTAAAATTAAAGCTACGAGGGTTCTGAAAGCTCTCTGGACTGAGTAGGCTACAAACAACTAAAACCATAGCATTCAGTTTGGTAAGGAAACCTAATAAGTAGTGAATAATACGATACATATATAGAAGTTAGTCGATAAGAAAAGCACAAACAAACTAAAGCCTACAAGACAAGCAGCACTCGTTCACGAGCATAACGCAAGGCTTAGTCATCACCCATTAAGAGAGCATTGTGATGGCGCAAAATTATTAAACAACAACAAACCACGCCAACAAATTGTTTAGGTTAAATCTAATCGCATGAATAAAATTCATTACCAGTTATTTATGAATATTTTATCTTTCATTAATGTATGATGTATGCTGTTTTTAAATGAAGGAAGCATTAACTCTATGTGAAATTAAACGGATTGAATAAAAAATGGTTCTATAAAAATAGAAGTTTTAATAATCTCAACGGGGCGCTTGACTAATTAAAAAGTATGGTATGACATCTGAATGACTGCGACAGATAAGTTATTTTTTATTTATCAATAAAGTTAATTTCACTTACCTACAAACTTGAATCACAACATGAGATGACATCTACTTTAAATTTCATAGCAAATTATACCAGAGTCTTATCAGTAACTTAGAATATGATTATATTTTTATAGCCTGTGTGTCTGTAATATTTTAAATATAATATATTTAATTAATCCACCTATTCGGTACTGTCATAACGTAACTACTGTAACGTCAAAATAATGTCCATTAATTATTTCCTTTTAGAAATCGTGGAGAAGCAAATTGATGAACTGGGTAAAAGTGAAGGAATTGGTTTTTTATTCGCTAAAAAGTCGTAATTCGAGTCGAAGCTGTATGTACACGTGCCTATTTTCTGATGTATGAACGAAACTAATGGTGAAAAAGAGGATTAGAGCTATAATTGTTATTTGAAATTATTCACAACACTAATACTAAAACTTCTAATCAATTAAAAAATACATTATCAACAATATGTCTTATATATCATACACGTACAAGCACTTTCTATTGACGCAATTGGCTAGCTCCCCTGGGTTAGAAGTTGCCCGAAGAATATCGATTCAAAGAAAAAACCGTGGGTTTACCCATAGTACCAGCCATATACGTCCTTTCATAATAATTTGCGTTACTGCTGTGACAACATAGCTGTTCAAGAATCAGCATTGGTCTTTATTTACAGTTAAAAGTTCAAGATCTATTAAAAACTTGTGTTGTTTAAATTACATTCAATTACTTTTTTATACAGACAACATCACCTAGTTTGAATTCTGCATCTAGGCTAGGAAGGTAATGACTTCAGTAATAATTCTGTTACAAATTATTTTGTAACATTTTCTGTTGAATCTTATTAAAAAAAAATACAATTTTATTTAAAAAAATATTGATTTCATACAGTTTTGTCAATATGAACCTAATACCCTAGTACGAATGACCCTCAAATAGGTCTGACCCTCTAAATGTCTGTCAATTATTTACTGTAGAAAAGTGAGAGTCGCTGAACTGAAAACCAATATTAAGCTATAGCTCATACTGAGTAAAACATATAATATTTAAATTCTTGTAATTGTATATATTATATCTAAAATATATATAATCAGTATATACATTTTATTATTATCTAATTTAATCTTAGTCAAATCATTAAGTCTGACACAGCATCATTTTACCGAACGAGAAAAACAAAGTATCTTCAAGGATTGAATAACAAAACAATAATTAGTAACGAACAGAGTAACCATGATTTAGATTTTCAAACCTTTACATAAAGTCTATAATAACATCTACAATCTTATTGTCTTTTTTTTGTAATATTTTTTTATTATTCAATATTTTTATATTCGATTCAATTAAACATCAAACAATAATTCAAGTAGCGAATGATATTGCAATAATAATATTTATAAAAAGTTTATCTATCCTATCCTAATAAAATTATAAATGCGAATGTAAATTTGTTTGTTACGCTATTACGGGAAAACTATGAAAAAACTATAACAGATTATTATGAAACACATACTTTTTATTTGAAAAAGAAACATATATATTTTTTAGTCCGAAGTTAAAAAAAAAAAAGATAAAGGTAGATGAAAACATTGTTTGTCAATGAAGACATGGACGGAGTCGCAGGCAACAGCTACTACTAATAATATAAGTGCGAATGTTTGGTTTACTGAATTTTATGTGTTTATTAAACACATCAGAAATCAGGACTAAAACGATTTTGACGTATGAGATATCGTTAAAACCGGCTCGATACCACAAATGACACTAGGTAGGTATATGAAGAAAAAAAATGGCGGATTTTGGACGTGTGGATCTACAAATTGTCTTGCCAGGTTGACATTCCTCTTTAAATTTTCCTTTACGAAGACGATCAACCAATTCCTGGGTCAAACTTTAAAAGTAGGCTCTTCACATAGAGTTCCCTAAATTTGGATGTGTTTGCAAATTGCAGAATAAATGTTTTGTATGTAAACACGGTGGTATCGGATTATAAATAATAAATAAAACGTTTAATTCTTTAGCCACCTACTGTAGAGACTAAGAAAAATGTTTAACATGTTAATGAATTTAACTGAATAATATACAAGTACTATATGGCGCCATAATTTACCAGTTTTTTCGTCACACCTATGTCGTCATTTAGTTTTATTTCGTATTTTTGCCAATAATTATCAGCATCGCCCACATTTTAATTAGACAGACAGTTTCTGACTTATACACTTCAAAATTTCCATGCGAACGAAGTCGCGGGCCATAGGTATATGATATAAGCCATATAAATATGATTACCATAGTCTAATGCGAACGGGGTCGCAAGCAACAGCTAGTCTATATATATTATATATGGGCTGATATAAAATGGATCATAGATCATAGTTGGACTTTAATGTTAGATCATTTAGTGAATATAGTTAACTCTGTTTATAACCTTTCAACAAGAGTAGAAAATAATAATATTGTTCAACTCAATAACCAATATTCTGAATTTGACAGTTTTATTTCATGCATTTATTTTGTCTTTGTAATAACAAAGACTTTCGTTTAGTAATAACTAAAAGAAATCATAATAAAATATCTATAAACCGTTTTCTATCAAATTTATGGCTTTTACTAACAGTAACATTTGATAAATATTTTATGTGAACATCAAAGAATAAAAGGCTTAGACAGATACTAAATTTCTTATCATTATGGCCTCAGTAGTGACCTCATGATTACGTTCACGTCAGGTAAACTTACATTCACTTTACGAAAAATGAGAATATTAGTTCTAAGTGTCCCATGTTCACTTGACAGTCAAAGTTCTTAGCAACTATGGCCAAAGAAGATTTTGTTTATTATATAAATTGTTTTTTGTAATTTTCTTATAAGCCAATTAAACATCTCAGAGTACTTTAACAGTTCGAAATGTTTAAAAAAACTTCTTAGTTTCTCAATGTTTTAATGTTCAATAAATATTGGAGCTATACATACTTAATTGGCCTTATTTTATCTGTCTGTAATTTATCTACTAGTGATTGAAATTCAGAGTATGATATTCTGGAAGCTTCCTTACATTAGAAACATAATCATCGGTGATTTATATAATGTCAGGTTACGCGAAATGTATAAATAGAATTGATGAGTTGTTGAAATTACCTGTATTAATTCAAACCAAAATGTATATAATTGTCGTTATATTAAATTTGATTTTCCCTAATTTTTATTTTATTTATGTGGGATTCTGTTTTCGATTTAATATTCTGTTAGATAGTCTTTGCAGAATATTTTATACAGACTGAACTAATGAGAAATTTAAGATTAAATTTAGCGTTTGTTAACCAGATTTATTATTTTATTTTTAAATGTGTAAAAGAAAATAGATATAACAAAATGAAACTCTATTTATTTACGGTCATTATTATTAATAAAAGTTTTATAAAATATGTTTATTATTCATAAAGAAAATTATTTGAGATATACACGGTTATTTTTAATTAGTTGACCACCTCTTGCCGGCAACCTCTCTACATCCATCCCTACAACATATGTACGACTTTTTACAAATCTTGATAAACAACACAAAGGAACGAAACAAAAAAAATTTGCTCCCTCTTTTACTTATTATTCTATATTTTGTAAGAAGTATTTAAAAGGTCAACGCTCGGGCGCCACACCGAAGAGTTAATGCCAGTTTAGACACAACAAATAATTTTTGTATGAGAAAATTTAAATTTTAAAAACTATTAATTTTTAAGTCGTAGAACAAATGTTAGAGAGGCTGCCTCCAAGAGGTGGTCAACTAATTACAAATAACTTATAACCCTGTATATTATAATTACAAACTCATTTAAATCAACAAAAGTGTAAAATAAGATATAAAAAATAATATGATATTAATTATATTTTTAATTAAACACCTAGTGCTGTGCCTGCCTACATTTTTAAGTGTCTAATGATGGCTTATCTATAAATCGATATTCAATGGGGCCTTCCATGAACTCTTATAGCAGTATTACAGTAATCTTACTTTCAATTTTCGTAGCATGACATCCTAAAAGTAATATTACTTTAATAATGTTTCGATATTTTTATTTATTTATTTTTATTTATATCTTTTCCACTTAGAATCATAATCAGTGATCACTTGTGTACGTCAATATGGAAGTGTCAGGAGGGCCTATTAAGAAGTTTTGATGACGTCATCCTAAATCATTCACTCATTTACCATATAAAACATTATTAACTGGTACCATGAACTATTTTTGGCAATAGAAACTTGAAAGTAATATTACTTTTATGTCTAATTTTGACATTTAGAAATCGTTAGGTTTTCAAGACGGATTTAGAATGTTATATTGTTTATATGCCCAATTTTATTATTTTGAGTTAGTTTTTCGCGACAGATTTACTTATTATTAGTTTATAATTTACTTATTTTTTTTAGCCAGCAACTACAATATGCATAAATACTACAAAAGACGTCTAGGCTAGCTAACACACACACACGTAATATGATACTCTCAAAATTACAAGGGCTTTAAAGGGTATTTCCATTTACAAAAACGATTTGTAAAATCATTTCTGTATTTTAGTTAGTCTAAACTGGTTAACTATTATTTTATGATTATTTTTACTGTTTATGTTTAACACACTTAACTCATTTATTATGTTATAGTGGTATAATATTATGTTTAACATTATAATGGTATAATGTTCAACTCAACACCACCTCTTTAGTTCAAAAACGGTTTATCATCAATATATTTTTATTAATATTAATTAATTAAAACGTAAGAAGTGAATCGACTGTTTCTGACGTATAATATTCTCATAGAAGAAACACATAAGTACCATAAAAACAGTCAAATGTACACAATCCACTTTAAAAATAATAACTTTAGGCTTCTTAACATGTTGGATCGTCACTATATCACAAATAAAATTATTCTTCATAATGGTTTGTGCTGTTTCGAGTTTTCGTTCGTTCTAGGTATAGCCTTGAGGCTATACCTAGGTAAAGATCAGGATCCCAATGCTCCATTTCTCACCCAAAACTCGTATTTCTTTTCATTCTTACTTATTCTATTTCAGAAAATCAATGTATTTTTAATATTATAAATTATATTTCATAATTTCTTCTTCATGTTATAACCTTGAATTTATTTATTAGTTTCAATAGCAAGTCCATAAAATCGTATTGTCCAGTATGTAATTACAATTCATTATTTAATTATAAAACTCTAATCCGATAATTTTATTTTTGGTTAAAGTAAATTGTGTTTTGTAATCCACATACTTGTCATTTTGATTATTTAGTATTTGCGTAGCAACATGATGTAAAAGAGATGAAGCTATACGAAATAAAAGTGAGTCCCATTCCCTCCTATTGCAGGAATATAAAAGCATTCGTTCATTTACGTCACTAATCAGGAATAAAACAATATTGTTTTATAATCTTCATGGTACGAATGAAAGTAATATTATTGTAATATTGCTACGAAACGTCTTAAAACTATGATAGTTTTTAAGAGTTCATAGTAGGCCCCAATGTTGATAGTTCTAACTTATATGCATATACATTTTTTTTTTACATCGATTGAATTTTGATTATTATATTTTGATATGAGTCCTTTGTCATCGTAATTTAGTTTTACCCATTTAAGTAATATAGTAGGTATAATTAACAATAGAATGTAAAGGAAATGTATCGTTTTTTATACTTGTTTTATAGTTATATATAGTAAATTTCGTGTTCACAGTGAAATTTCGTGCACAGTTATGTAAAACCTACTCCGTAGTTTAACAAATATTAATTGTAGTCATGTCTGTCAAAAAAGTTTAAAAGATGGAAATCTTGGATGATTATTGTAGTTTTTTGTATTGTATTTAATTTTATTTAATATTTATATTAGAAAGAATATTTTATATTAAAAAGGGTATTTTATATTAGAAA
Source organism: Napeogenes sylphis (assembly GCA_959347405.1). Classification (NCBI taxonomy): domain Eukaryota; kingdom Metazoa; phylum Arthropoda; class Insecta; order Lepidoptera; family Nymphalidae; genus Napeogenes; species Napeogenes sylphis. Next base: position 6,015,562 of record OY365783.1, read on the forward strand.
GAGTATTTATTTTCTTAAGAAAAAGTGACTTCAGTCTCAAAATTAAACATTGCAATTAATTTAAATATTTGTTTATTCGTATTATACAAACTAAAGAGAGAGGGAGCAAATACGTAAATTGAATATTGTTCTATTTCGTCAAACACTTTATCTACTTGACCACGTAATACTGTCCAAATTTACCTAACCGGCTTTTAAACTAAGAGTAATTAGATCATACTGAATTATCATTATCCATTTAATAAATAATCTATTATATTGATCACTTATTGCTATTAACAACTTTCCAATTAAGTTATGAATATACTCCATTAAAGTTACTAATATATTTAATTCATGTTATTAATATATTGAATTAAACCTTTTGTGTTAAGAAATTAAAACATAACGGGAATCATTAACTTTAGAATAGGTTTAATACCTGTTCTTAAGTTAATGATATTAAATAAAGTTTTATTCAATAAATACCATAATAAGTAGATACTGGGATTAAAAGTGTAAATAATTGAAAATATTGTAGTAATATAATTAAGTCCATATACCTACAATAAAATAATTGCAGTTTTTTTTTTCTAGCAAACATTATGTCCATTGTTGTTTTTAACAATCACTAAAACTACGAATTATTTTGTCTGAACTTGAAAAAGCGAAATATAAAAAGTACTAAAAGTAATTGACATGTTTGGTAAAATTTATAAGATACATTGCTTTTTAATTTGGATACCTAAAAAAAATTAAATATTGAATTGTAACCTTAAAAAAATAACATTATATACAATATACTTGTTGTAAAAAATACATTAAAATCAAAATATACTTCATTAACTTAATACTCAAATAATTTTTAACTATTTTTAATTATAATTTTAATATTATATTTAGCAAAAAATATTCGGTTCAGTAAAAAATATGCCAAGTTCTTTGTAGAAGTAATTTTAAATTCGGCTATTTAGTTTAATATCTGTAAGAAATAATTGAAGTTATTTAACTTTGTATTTACAAATTACAGAAAATTTCATCTATTTATATTCCATCGTGACTATAAGCTTTATTTCTGCTCAATCCATAAAAGAGCTGGGTACATGTTTAATATAAGTCATAAATATTTATGATCCATAAATATCACCCCTCCGTCAGTTACTACGCTAACAAAACACTGATGTGCCGCTCAAAATTGCGACGCACCTGCACTCCACAGATCGCATTAACACATCTGGTTATCATACAACGAGGCTCGTCCTCCCCCGGACAACCTAATGATGATATTAGCTGTACGAAGAACGATCGAGCATCTACCTGTCCTCCGCGTAAACACGCAATCGTTCCAATCACTGAGGACGGCGATCCCGATGGACAGCATACCTTTCCGTATCTTTCCTTCTACCATCCCCAAAAAGCTCTCCTAGATGTCACTGAAGTATGCGATATATTAAACAACCTCACACCGACAATGGTTTGGTGATTTCACGCCAAATTGGTTTGAAACTACTGAGGAAAATTCTAATATTAATTGCCTTATCTACCTTACACCTGCCTGCCATATACCTGAGTAAATATAGATAAGATATATTTTTTTCTAAATATTTCTCTCATGTATACCTTTTTCGGAACCACATTTAATATTGTGGCTATAATAAATCGTTAATATGGCATATTTGTTTGATATAATTAGACAGAGGTTATGTTTATATGACAGCGTAACTTAATAATTACTAAGCCATTGTAGCTTAATCCGTTTAATTAGTAATTTATGATTATATAGATATAATATATATTAATAAGGGCTTTCATGTAAATTAAAGTCATAATCAGACGCTAACTTAATCTGGCCATATCAATTTGGTTCCATGTTACTGAATAGATATTTGTAGTTTATAATAGTTATTATAGTAGGATCTATCTAAAATCATTATTAAGAATACTTCAACCTAACTTAATTTATGTTCTACTGATATCGAATATAAAATATAAATTTATTTCGTGATGGTAACTAAAAGAAACTTAAACTTGGGTGTAATAGAAATAAACTCACCTTGTACGGGAACGTTTAATCAAAGAATGGGTTACAGGATTCTGTATTTGGATTGGATCAGAATGGATTTTTTAGCTTCGTCTACAAAACTATTCTTTTGTCCAGCAAAACTTGAATTTTGTTAAAGCTTAAACAGAGAGAGAGAGATTACTAAGAGAAGAGAAATCTCTTACGATAAATATCCGGTAATTCTGAATTCTGAACTTCTCTATACTAAATTGCAATGAAACAATGTAATGTTGAGAAGATAATTTGTAAGAAATATGTATTTTTTTTATTTTTCAATAAACTCTAATCATGTAGTTATATAGTAATAACTATTTTAAATCAAATTATATGATAGGGAATAAATGCCCAATATTGTGTTTGAAGGTCTGGCGGTGCAGTTGTTAGTGATAATGGCTTCAAAGCTAAAAAGTGGCTGTGGATGCGATTGTCTCTAGATGTATATATTATACTAGCGAACCCAGCCCGCTTCGCTGGGCTGACCCTTACTTTATCTGGTGGCGAGTTACATCAATGGGCATAGCATATTCGTTTTCTTTGAGGAAAAATACATGGTCATACCAATTTTTATGACAATCGGTTGAACGGGGCGGAAGTCGATATTTGACAGCGCCGCCTGGTGGCGAGTTACATCAACGGACATAGCATATTCGTTTTCTTCGAGGAAACATACATGGTCATACCAACTTTTATGACAATCGGTTGAACGGGGCGGAAGTCGATATTTGACAGCGCCGCCTGGTGGTGAGTTACATCAATGGGCATACCATATAAACCTTCTCCGTAGAAAAATACATATACATACCAATTTTCATAATCATCGGTCCAATAGTTTCTGAGTTCATAGATTTCATATATACAAACATCCTTCTATATATATATAGATATGTATTATACAATCCATATATTATATATTAATGTATAATTTTCTATACTTAGACATTTGCGGAACAATCCGTGGCATAAGATTTGGGTAATATTTAATATGGGCTTTGTTTTGTTTATTTGTGATCACAATTATATCATGAATAGTCACTCCATTCCACGCTACTTTTTTTATCAACATAATGAATTTTTATTTTTTTTTTCTCTGTGTGTTATAGATAAATGGATCTACATTGGGAACATTAGCATGCTATGTCGTCGTAAAAAAATTACGACTTCTGTTCCAATTTAAACTCTCATGTATCGTTGAATTGTCTATAATCTTTTATGGGTAAGGTTATTTCTAAAGCAAATTTGTACCTCTAGTTTAAACAGTTTAAGTGCTGTTCCGTCAGCTTGATGGATGAAGAAAGAAGCGGTCAGTCTTTGACTGTTGTTACGTGAAGACGAGCTTTAAGTAAAGTTATGATCATTATAGATGAGGAATCTTAGATTTATAAATATTTTCCTAATAAAGCGCCAGTATGTCTTCTTATTATTCAACAATACCTATGTCTGTTTTAAAACGAATCAACGCTTACAAATGCGAAAGTCTAAGAATCGCTGGTAAAGTGTTGAAAGCCAGTTTTTTACTTAAGGTTACTAACGATTAAACCAAAATTTCCGCGTTCAAGATGAAGAATTCCTTGGCTTAAGTTTTTGGGTTTTACAACTTATAGCCCCGAGGTAGTTCTGTATGACTTCTTCGCAATCCTTAAAATCAAAATGACACAGAAGCAATTCTATTGTTAGAGGGACCTTTGAAAAGATTTAATAAAAAATAAAGTCTACAGTTTCTTTTGCAAAATCTTTTTAAACGTCCTAAGTACACTTTATCTTTTATGATCATACACTATTCTCGGACACAATTAGTTTAGTTAATTTAGTTCGGGCAGAACCTCTATTTAATAATTAATAAGGATAGCAATGAACCTAACTACTTTTTTTTCACCATTAAGTTTAATCTTTGCCTTTAGACCTTGGCAATAAATTAAGGGATAACCAGTACATAGTTTAGACTGTATAACATTTAGGTTTTTTTTTGTATAACTGAAATGTTAGCAAATGCTTAAGATCGTCTAAAATGCCTTCATAGAGTGTGAATAATATTGAAGCAAGAATAGATAGATAGACCAGTAAAAAATACTAAAAAGATTTTTTAATTTCTTTTTTTAAAAAACAACTCCCGCATAGGGATTATGTTATACTTTACGGGCGGTTTCACAAACATATAAATAACACCAAGTACTTCCAGACTCGGAACAACAATCTGTGAAACACACAAAGAATTGTCCTGTTTGGGAATCGAACCCTCAACCTTTGGTCCAGCAGTATCGATCATTAACCACTACACTTACAAGTCATTACATCTTATATATTTTGCTTTTTATTGACAGATATATTATCAATAAAGTGTCAAAAATATATGAGAATATAAATATGTATTTACAGTAACTCAAATTTGATGTTCATATTCAATGCATATTTAAATTGGTCTCGAAGCGCAGTAACATTTGATAGGTTTCCATAAACTTTCTGAAACTAAATTATTATAACATTGAAAATTTGATGGAAAGCTTAAAAGTAAACTTAATATAAAAAAATAATATTGAATTATTAAAACTAATAAATTATTAATAAACTACTACTGGACGTTCAATGAATCACCGCACTTCCTACCTGCCCCCACCGAATGCTGAAATAATAATGGCTCAATGAGAGCAGTACAGCTCTTTATATACACTTGTTTAACTTTATGTCTTATTATATAATGAATCTTCTATATCTTATTATATAATCAATAACTCATTAACGTCCAAATCACTCACTTTGATCTCGAAATACATTTTTTATTTATTTCTAGAGGTATTCAGGTAACACTTTGCATTGAAAACAGTATTGTTTTAAGACTATGAATACTAATCCCTTGTTTTCTACTTCGAAAAAGAACCCTTTCCGTAATTATGGTAAATAAAGCCCTATGGTAAAGAATCTAAATTTGTTTTGTGACTACGAGCAAAGAAGCGAGCAAAAGCTAATTGAAATATAAACATTCATAACAGAAGAAACAAAATAATAATCAACCTTTATTACAATATTTTTTTGCGTGTGACTATCTCAGGTTAATATTTATATTACGTTAACAAAACTTCTTCCACCATTACATAGAAAGGAATAACGAAAATTCAGATAAATGTAATAGGATTATAGAAGTAGAACGTCTTTTAATGTGATTTGTAATTAAGATACTGTAATTAAGATAATACTAATTAGCTGACGTAGTCGATAAACACAGAAAACGTAGCGATTGACTATCTTTATATATTAGGTAGATGTAAGTTGATATATATTTTATTATAATCGTTAATTAATCGTTAAATAGTGAGATCTTTTTGGGATTTTGTAACTTCCTAATGTCGAACGACTAGACCGATTAAGATATTATTACACAATGTGTTTGTATGGTCGAGACTTGGTATAAAATATGGATAGGTGGTGCTTTAGTCAAATTATCAGTAAACTTAAATCTTGATGTTATTTCAATAAATCGTTTATTTCTTAGATAAAAAAGTATACCCTAATATAAAATTATATTTATTATGGTAAAGGTTATAAAATGTTATTGAATATAAAAAGAAAATGATGATGGGTAAGGTCAGAAAAGGAAATAACAATATGCAACATGAATTTTGATTGTGGGTGTAAATAAGGATTAGATCGAAAATGTGTAACTCGTAACGTTTGCTTTATTACATCCATGTGTAATAAACCTTAGAATGTACAAGCAATAAGGTTTGTTGTACATAAAACTTGGATAACTATATGATAAATATTTTACATTATAACAAGTTTTTCTTATCTTAATAGATATAATGATGAAAAATATCTTTTTTTCAAAATAGGTAGGTATTTATTAATCTAAGAATATTATCTAAGAATCGTAAAAACAAAATATTTCTAATTATTTCAATTTATTGTTATATGTTCATTGACTTAGGAGTCAAAACCTACAATTCGTCTTATTTCATACCTATCTCTAAACTATAAAGGTTGGAACAGACTTCATTATATAATGAAAAGGATTAAACAAAAACCGTCCTCAACATCACAGCGTACTAAAAACGTACTTAAATATACTTTATATTGAATCTCTCAGCTGCAGATTACAGATTTTAATGCTGAATTCAAGGTATAATTATTAATTTTAGGAGACATTATAAAGATATTATTAGAAATTATTATTTTTGTGTATTATACTTGAATTTTAGAGAATAAATATATCGTCATTGTCTGTTTGTGTGACGAACTTGTGAATATTCCGAGTGCTGATTAAATATTTGCATACGTATTTTAGCAGCTGAAAGATAAATAGTACCTATTGAGAATGTTAATTTAGAACTCGGTGCTGTTGTCATTTCTATAAAATGTAAATAGCAAATAAATATTATCAAATTTTACCATATTACCAGATGTTTTTATATTTCCATTGAAATTATTATTTTTTTTGCTTTTTAAGCTACCTATTTTATAAAAAAGAGTTTAGTACGAAAGTGTATAGATTTTTTAAATCATTATTACAAATTTGTTTAATGCAAATTAATACACATACAAATTTGAATTGAAACAGTCGCTAGTCTCTTAAATATCATAATAAATAAAATCAAATAAAATACAAATATTTATAACGGTTATTTTAATGAAGGATTTAGGTATAAGAATAGTAAGATAATAGGTTCGCCCTTAATAGTAGTGGAAATACGGTAAAAAATGTAACCATCAAGCTACCACGCTACAATCTGGTGATAGACAGACTGACAGACCGACAGTGAAGCCCTAGTAACAGGGCTCCGTTTTTACCCTTTGAACGGACTTTTGTACGAAATACTAAAAAAGTTTTCGTTTCAAATGTGTTATTTGATTATTAGGGTTATACGAAAAAAATAGCAAAATGATTATATTATTCATGGAAAACCTTTGATGGAAGTAAATCGATGCTTTTGTGTATTTTATAGCTATTCAAGTTATTCACTTCATCATAAAAGAGGCTTTGTAAGAATAATTTAGAAAATATGATTTATAAGCAAAACATTTTTATTTATGTCTGAGTGAACAAAATACGTTGGAACTATGATTGGCAAAACAAGTACATTAGTTCGTCTGTATAAATATTAAATTATAAAAAATAAAAAAAAATAATAATATTGAATTCTATATTATAATCAAAATTATGAATGTGGTTTTAGGAATAATTTTGTAACAAAGTAAACAACCCACATTTTCACAACGTTGATATTTTGTTTTATTTTTGGGTATAACTTTTTATCCTTGCTCTACTTCCTTTTTTTCAAAGTCGTTTGGACCAACACTTCTTAGTCAAAATATGAACGTATGACTACTTCTTACCTTATTTTATTAGCGCTTTTGAGTTACTTGCAGTTACAGCAGTTAAGAGGGTTATGACTACTTGACAATTTATAAAGTACTTACGTAGGCGTATATCAAATATGTGTAAATATCTTGCTCACTATTATCGTTATTGTTGTTTATTTACAGATCGTATTTTAGAACAAAACATAAAAAAAATACTTTTTTTTTATATAATAAATTCTATTCTGTACATAGCATATAATATTAAAAATTACTACTAATCTAATATTAGTTATAGTACCAGTACAAGTTTAGACAATTTTAGACAATACCAATATTTACCAACAATATTATATAAGAACCTTTTACCAGCACCGCTAAAGCTGTATAGGTTTTTAGATTTTTATTTTTTTTTTCTATTATTTTAATTAATCCGCTCAACTTATTAAAGACCTACCATATATGTAATGTGATGCATTTATTTCCATTTTTATTTTTTTTTAATTCTCTCATTAACGGATTATACATATTTTCCGCAACAATTAATGAGCCGGGAACTCTTATAGTCTACTTTTCCCTATAAATTTTATTAATTACTAAAAGAACGTCTCGAGTTAGGCTTCATTAAATATAATAGAAATAAAATTTCTATTGAAATAAGTCTTCTCTGACCTTTTAAACCGATTTTGATGTTTTTTCAAATTGATTAGACTAGCTAGAAGTTTCATACCTTTGGTTAAATGAAATCAAAACATGTCAAGTGGACCATATATGATATTTACATCTATTTAAAAACATGGAAAATATAGATTAACTTATAAATAATTTAGTATAATTATAATAATTTATTCAGAACAGTAGGTATTCTCAACGCTAGTATTTTGTGTTTGCCATTTATTGAGCTAGGTAACAGTTAAGAAGTCATAACAACGATATCTATTTAAATACAGTTTGGTTCAATAAAGTTGTCTCAATATAAACATAGTCTATTTAATGTAACTTCATTTAATTTTGAATATTAGGTCTTATATACAGAATAGAATAATATTTAATAAAAAAATATAGGACTTAAATTGTGTTTTTGACGCTACGACTTCAATAAGTATATAGTGATATTATTTTTATCCCTCTTTGACGTCTTTTTGTATCGGTGGTTTTAAATTTTTTAATTTAATTTATTAGCTTGACATTTTTTGCGGTCCAATACTGTCAATTTTGTTTATCGGTAAATCCACTTTTCATCAGGAAAAAGTACCTTAACTTTGAAAGCGTCATAACAAAAGCAAAGTTTGGGCAAATGTAGCATGAAGATGGTGCATGAATTAAAGTGTTTTTATATAGGTAAATTTTTGGATAAGCTTTCAAGATACTTTTAATATAACAAGCTCAGTTGATATAATTCAGGAACAACACTTAGGAACTTGCTAGAGTCGAAACTTCACTAAGAGTTTTGATGATTCTGTGTCGACTTGAACTTTTTGACCCAAAAACTGAATACAACTTTATTAGAAAGTGATTTAAATAATGTATAAACTTAGTGCAAGATGGAGATCGCGGAATAGTGCATGATTGTCCATTTTAATAATAAAGCTTTACCCAGAATGTTAGCCACTTATCTGTGACAAGCGCCATGGCTACCAAAATCAATAACCAATAACTGAGAAACTTATGCCCACTTCCGCAACCGAGCCCTACTTCCACGAGCCTGTCACGACTGTTATACCAGTATTGTTTTGTAACCTTTCCAACTAAGCCTATATAAAAAAGATTATATGAATTAAATATAATCTGACATTTTCCATCCATGTGTTATTTAAAAGTCTCAGCGTTATCCTATACAATTTAAAGTAGTTAAAAAACTATCTTAGCTCTAAATTTAATTTAATTTAATTTAATTTAATTTGATTCGATTCGATTCGATTCGATTCGATTCGATTCGTATGGATTCGATTCGATTCGATTCGATTCGATTCGATTCCATTCGATTCGATTCGATTCGATTCGATTCGATTCGATTCGATTCGATTCGATTCGATTCGATTCGATTCGATTCGATTCGATTCGATTCGATTCGATTCGATTCGATTCAATTCAATTCAATTCAATTCAATTCAATTCAATTTAATTTAATTTAATTATTTTTTGTATAATTAAGGTTTTGTAATTAAAAATAATGAACCCAAGAGTTATATCTAAACCCACATATAAGTTTAAATTAAAATACCTTTTCAACATTCAATTCGTAAAGGTATAGTTCAAGTCTGGCGCTACCTTCATAAAAGTTTACAATTTGATAGGATGATGTGGATTAGTTGTTTGTTTTTGCCGACTTTTCCTATGCCCAGGGGTGACAACTTCCGAGTCAGGTTTACCCGCGGGAATCTAATGAAATAGAACATAAGTTTTATTTGTAAAGCACAAGATTATATAGACAAGTTATACCATTAAAATAAAGTTGATAAAAAATACTATTGGACAATAGTATTAGTTGTTTGCTTATCACAGCATTATTAGAAGTACAAAAACATGCTGTGTTAAACTTATATTAAAATAGTATAATTTCAATATCAAATATAAACCAATAATTAAACTAGTCAAGTGGCAAAAGCAAGCACATATAGTTTATTATTCCTGTACGTTAAAATAAACTTGAGGGTCTGCTGTGCTATTCTGTAAAAAACGAACACGAATTCGAATTCCATCTGAATAATAAAATTCACTTCGAAAGGGAATGCTCCTGTTTATATTTTGGCATATCAGATTAAGACCCTTGTTTGTCTAAGCCTAATTGTCCAATTTGTCCAAGCATTATTAATAAAAATAACTCAATTATATTAATTATATTTTTATAAGATTTATAATGGACGTAAATATCTCTTGATCTCGTTTCCATACTTAAAAGTGTGGCGCTACGAGCACTGTCGTGTATTAAGAGAATAATATTTCTTCGCGCATTCCGCTTTAAAGTTTATAAAATGTTCTCATAGAATAGCACTACAGTTGAAATTTTGAGAATTTTCATGTGGCAGTGTTTATGCGAAAATAATGTAAAATACTATAATTTTATAAAAATCAGAAACATATCCTCATGTTATATTCGTTTTATATTGATCTATATTACCTTAGCTACACAGACCTTATAGTAGATAAAATAATAAGAACTAATATACTTTTTTAGACTTGTTAGATATAACGACTGAAAACTTTTTTGGAGTGTTCAGAAAGAATATTTTTAGTTCTTTAAAATTATAAAATTTAAATCGATTAATACAGATAACCTAAAAGTTCTACAAAATTATTTTTGCTATTAGCTTACTAGTTTATTGCAGTAGAGGTATATATAATACGTATGGTACAAGTATAGTATCTTCATGAGGATATAAGTCAAAAACTAATACATATCCAAATAATATGTATTAGTTTTTGTCTTATACTGTATATAAATTAGAAATTCAGATGTATTTATTGAATATCTACGAGAATACTTGGACCATCAAAAGGTTGAACTCGATAGAGTTAAGCACGTCAGAATTATGTAAAAAAAATAATGGGACATTTTTGAAACTATAAAGAATTAGGCATTCTTCAATAGTGCGGCTGTCAAGGAACTTTCTACCAGTAATTACCAAGATTTGTAGAATTTATAGTGCACGTGTTACATTGTCGCACACCATATGATACTGAGAACTATATTTTCAGCACCATGGAATATGGGTCTCAAGATTTTTTTTTATATATTTTTTTTATTAGTTGCTCCAAAACAAAGACAATTAAAATAAATTATTCTTGGATGAACCCCGTAAATAGCATCCACTTCTGAAAAGGTCCCATTTTATTACACTACAGTACATTTAATTTGTAACCCTAATCAAAATGAATATCTTTTATAGACATTTAGCCTGTTTATGTAAGCTTTACAGTCATCCTTATTTTGGGGGAAGTCAATAAATTTAAAGTGATTATCTGAATGAGTTTGTAATTGTAATAGTAAAGGTAACATTAGGTAACAGTGGTAAAGAAATTATTCAATACCCGCTTGGAATTCTACAGATTGATGGTGGATATTCTAAATAATATATATATATATATATATATATATATATATATATATATATATATAGATATATAAATGTATATATATATATATATATATATATATATATATATATATATATTCTAATTAATATATATATATATATTATTTAGAATATCCACCATCAATCTGTAGAATTCCAATGTGAAATTGGCAGGAAGCGATTTGCTTTATTTGTCATTATACCATACGTTCCTCAGGTTTACCCTACTACCTTACTATTCAAATCAAGAGTGGACACATATTTTAATTTTTTGGCATCGTTTAACTTCTAAGACGAGACAGTAATTTCTGATTTGGTGACTAAGTGTATAAACGTTAGATTACTTAAAGAAAAAAAAACACGGTTTATATTGCGATACCAAGATGTGTATAAATGGTTTACTATCCTATACATTTCCTTCATCACTATTAGTTTACGGTATCATATTTCTTAAAAATTATCGTTTCTTACTTAAAATATATAATTTGGTGAAATAGCATGACATCATATGGCATCTTATGTTTATAACAAAAAAACAACAATAATATATTTTTTTAACTCCATTGAAAATTTTCCAAATAATTTTATTAATTAACATAATAATTTAATTCCTTGATGAACATGCGTGCGTGCTGGATATTTATAATACCCGAAATATTATTTTCCTCATTGTTATGAAAACAGATTCAGATTTGTCTATTTTTTTGTTGTTCTATTATATATTGTTAATATTAATAAATTAATACCTTAGAGGCCCAGCTTCGGTATCCCAGTAATATATTTTGTTTTGAATAAAATATATTTTTCTTCTCAATCAATATCGACCAGTACCTACCTCTCTTGGTATGTGAGTCACGTCTTTCCTTTACGATGTGTGATTAATTATTAATTCAATTTATCATGATCTCGCAACCACCATGTTTTTTTTTTCAAATCATCAACTTACCAACGTTTCAACCTTAAAATTGTTATCTAAATAAAGCTTTTAGTATCATTAAATTGATTTTAATCTTTATAAAATCAGAAATTTCTCAATCTAATAATATAAATACACGATAAATATTTTTACAAATTATCAAAGAGTCTTAAAGTAAATAAAATTTGTATAGTTTGTAAACTAAATACAATATTGATTTTTATTCACTTTTGCCATCTTTGACATTTGATGCAGAACAAAATTTTCCCTACTTGGAAAACATTCGTGAATATTGAAGTTTTCTCTCTTCCAATATCATCACTTAAAAGAACATGCTGAGTGGTTCTGGAAAAGGTACAGTATTTTGTGTATTGTAGATACATTTTGTAATAGATTACTATGTAAAGTACAAAAGTTATTTTATTTTGTCCACTTAAAAAGTTATTCATATTTACGCTACATTGAACGATAATTTTTATAAAAATTATTGATTCACTAATAATAATAGACAATAATACATCGATATAAACATTAAAAAAACTTAACAAAAGCTATCTTTTTCAAATCCTAATTAGAGACAACGAATGTATTTGGTTCGGTAACAAAATAGAATATAATTGTTGCAATTTGAATAATAAGTAAAGTAATATATTTTTTAATAATCATTATTTTGAAGGATATTTTTGTTTTGTCATTTTATCTACTTACATTTCCTGTAAAATTAACCAATAAAAATTTAATTTAGTAATAATAATAAAAGTTTACTTTAAATTTAAATTAAATTGTAAACTGTACATTACAACGATACATGCAGTGAAGTATATCATGTAGTTATCTTCAATGCAATCTCCCTGATGCTTTTTATCCTGAACTACGGCGATGGTCATCGGGTTTTTTTGTTCTATAGCAGCATCATCATCAATAATATACAAACCAAAAAATAATGATCGTCTATGTTCTTGAGGAACTACCATCGAAAACCAACATTTCACAAACAAATAAAATCATTGCATCTGTGCTTAACTAGAGGGAGAGAATTGCTATCAATCTGTTTTAACATCACAAGATTTTTTTCTTATTATCTCTTAATCATCTTTTGGATAGCAGGTAATAACTCTTAAGCTAAAGAACTCTACATCTTTTTAGAAATCACGTATCAACTCGCTCCGATCTGCAGGGCTATTGCGTATCTTTTTTGACAGTTAAAATGAAAATCACTATCAGGGCCCTTATTCTGTATGATACACGAGATTTCTTACGAATAACGCGTGACGTCACAACGCGCTGTCAACCTAAACGCGATACATAAACGCGGCAAGATGTGAAATTAAAAATTGTATACAATAACGTATTCGCTATGACCAGTTACGCACCGCGTTACGATAAAATCGTGGAATCGTGTTCACTATGCCAATGTCAAATAATTAAACACGTTGTCATGTGTTATGGGCTTGTTTTGAAAAGTCAAAATTAACGTGCTTTGAGCTTGCGCGTTTATAATAACGTCAGTACTTTTTGGTACTTTTCTATTAAAATCAATTTATTAATTATTCAATTTAACAAAGTATTATTAAAATTCAGAAATAACGTACATTATTTATAATAATTATAAACTATATTTTTTATAAATGTTGTTATTGTAATAAATGCGACTACTACCAAAGCTTTGTCATTGTTTCTTCGTTATTTGATATTTATGTTATAGGGATAATTTAAAATACCTCTTAAAGAGAGATTTTATTTATTATGAAATTAAAACATAATTGTAAACACAATCAATAACACAAAACACTCAAAACTTGTAACTATAAAAAATGTTTCTCAAATTCTTGTCTATGACGTATAAATGGTCTTCTAGTTTTCTTCAACACCGACTTTGTAATGCAACAATTATTACACTAAATAATATAAAAATCTCAATGTAAATTCTATCTGAAACTTTATTCTTTATTATTTATTTATTTATTTTAATATATTTGTCTGAGAAAGTAATGTGGTAGACATTACAATGACATAACATTGATATTTGATGACATTACAAGTATTTATGTCAATTAATATACATCATAACGCGTTCTAACCTTTAACGCGCCACGATATGGAGTTGACAAATTGTATTTTGCACGCCACACGGTGAGATAATATCTATGTGCAGTTTTTGATTTCACATTACGGATACGTCAATGAATCTAACATCGGTTTTTATTCGAAGATACCGGTTTTAAAAAGATTTTTATTATTTGTTTTTAATGTGTGTTTTTAGTAGGTTTATTTTAAATAAAGCGTTACCTTAAACTTATTTTTAAGCTACCGTAAGTCTTATTTTATAATTTTATTAGAATTTTTGTAGGTTTGAAACCAAAAAATAATCTTAAAATTTTTCAAAATTACCGATTAGTTTTAGAACGAAAATAGGAAAAAAATTTAAGTAACAAGTTTTGACTGTTTTGTCTTGTTTATTGTATTTTTAATTGCAATTTATAGTTAGGTAATAAATAAACTCTTTTTTCAATGGCATTTTAAATCATCGTTTTAATACATTACATAACGATAAAGCTACAAAATAACCATCATACATGTTTTGGTAATGCTCGTATTTATTAAATTAAAAATAATTGTAAAGAATGTAAATTATAATTATAATAAAGAATATAAGTTATTTTTTAACTTTATAATACTTTTTAAAATTAAATACCGATATATTTATTTTTATAGAAACGTGTCAACACTTACCACGTTTTTTGTAAACGCGCGATTTCACAACATGTTATTTTGACATTTAAAAACAAGCCCATAACGCACGACAACATGTTTTTAGATTTGACAATGGCATAGACAATACGATCCCATGAAGATTTCACGAATTTATCGTAACGCGGTACGTAACGCGACTATTTGCTTATAGAGAATAAGGGCCCAGTAAGTGCGGACATAATGGTTGTCAAACAACTAATTTCCTATAATGTAACTATAGTAACAAACTGCCATGACGTCACAGCTGACGGTCATTAAAAAAGTCAAAGTTAGCGAATAGCCCTGCTGGACGACCATATACAGTCAATCGGAATAAAAGCTAGTTAAATGGCGCAATATCTATTGAATATAATAATATATAATATAATTTGTGACTGGAAACACAACGAGAATTATCAAGTAGTAATTTAGAACTCGGCTAGAGAGCTATAGTAATTTCTGCTGGGAATAAGCACCTAGTAATACACGAGATAATTAGAATAACTTTCATTGAATATTCTGTTTGGCTGTTCATATTGAAGCGTAGCCAGGTAGACTCCATGATTTTCTTCATAGTACCACTTTATATCGCCAGCCATGCAAAATATCAGTCAGTCAAAACGTGCTTAGTAAATAGCACTTCACTCACACATATTCCTCGTTCCACATCTCTCGTTTTATGAAAGCTACTCAAAAGGTAAGGTTTTTTTTTAAAAGCATATATGTTTTTTATTTCATTTGAGTATATTACGCTGTATTGTAATTTACGAAAACTGTTCAGATGCTTATCTTAGTTTTATAAAATGCGCAATTTTAGAGTCGGTGTTATTCAAATTAGTTTTTAAAAAATACTCTATTCATTACAATAAGTCGGTTGCGTGCTAAAAATCTTATGACAAATATATATTAATAAAATTAAATAAAAATTTTAAAAAGCCCAGGATACAAAAGACCTCTAAAAAGAATAAAAATAATATTATTTTGTACTTTTTAAAGTCGGTGTATCGTTGACGATGGTGTCTATTTTACGAAGTTAATCATTGAGGACTTATACTATACGATTCAATATCGTAATTTCTTTATTAGCCTTCGTAAATGACTTGCATTTTAATTTCTTCCTTAATTAAACGGTCCCCCGAAGCAACGACTTTAATAAGTACATAATAATATTATTTCTATTCTTTTCAAAAGACCTCATCTTTTGTATTGGGGGTTTTTTAAATTTTAATATTTTTTTTTTCCTGTTTTCAAAGTTATGTTACTGGTTTTTTTATTGTACTAAATACAATCACGCCAAAACTACTGAACGGATTTTGATGAACCTTAGCAATATTCTAGCTTATGTACCAAAATAATACATATGCTTTAGAAATACTAGCTTTTGTTTTGACTGTGACATAACATAAATTGTGGGGCGATAACTAATTGATACGGGAGATCTTGTTTTTAATCGTTTGGTTCACTGAATTTTACATAATTATTTGTAAAATTCCTTCTTCTTCTTCATTACCCGACGATTTTAGAAGGAGTGTTATGTTATTTAAATAAATGTATGTTAATAGAAATATAGCCAATTATGCTATTTTTCTGTTCCCTGCTACAGTCTTAACGGATTAAAGGATTTTGACGTCTGAGGAATCTGTAAATACGTCAAAAATAATCGAAATTGATATTTTTATGTCTTATGATCCTAGCCATAAATATATTATTTTTACAGTCTAGTGAGCTAGCCATTTATAAATCACAATGGGCTTAGAATCATGTAACGAGATTTTAAAAAAAAATTAAACAATAATTATCAAACGTATCATTCGTTTGGAACAGAAAATAAATAAATTGTAATATAGTTAAATTTCCACACAAAACAAATATGAACAGTGTAGGAATAACAAATAACGCTTCGGTTCTAGATTTTCTACGTTTCTTAAAATACCTAAGTTGCATAGATTTAAATTAACCTTCTAAAAAGCTTTATATTCATATTAATCATTATTACATATAGAAGGCTGGTTTACTTTTTTTATTTTATATTTTAATTAATTAAGTTTGTTTATGTGACAAGGAAAAAAAATCCAAATGTTGCGGAAAAAGCAATGTCTATTCTTGAGTCGTAAATGTAAGAGAAAGAAAAAAAATGTTTTAATTATTTTATTGGAAAAGTTATTTAAATTACGAACGAGTACATTATATATAGAATCATATATTAATTACCAATTAACTACGACGTGAACCTTTGCAAGGATCATGTTATTATCTTCATGTCTAATTTTAAAGGTACAGCTATATTCTATACTATATAAAGCTGGTGTCATCTTACCCTTAATTATATATTCTATTACTAAAGATATATTTAGTTATCTTGGTAGTAACATGAGATTGTTGAGGATAAAATTAATATAAGAAACTTAAATATATTTGAGTTATGTAATCGTACACGCTTTTTTATATTCCTTGAAACTATATAGGACTTATTAGGCTTTCATTTTATTATTTTTTTTTTCATTAGGTAACCAAAATATGCAAAGAATTGACAAGACAAGCATGTTCTCACGAATCAGCGGAAAAAAGCGTAGAGAAACGTTGCATCATCCAGAAATATCTTTTCAAGAAGGTGTTTAGATCTCGAACTTAATTTATTAGGTTTTCATTCTACTTAGATCATCTATGTTTATTTTATTTTATTAATAGATAAAAATTTTGTAATGTTATGTCATAATTTATTTATAATATTAGATAATCCAATTTATTTACATATGGAAAAAATATTTTTTCTAACAATTGTGAATCTTTTAACACAATGTCTTTACCGAGTTCCTTAAAAATAACATTGATTTTATTTATTTATAAAAGTAACAATGTTATTTTTGACATAAATTTAATTAACTTATATAGGATTTTTTTTTAACAAGGACATTGAATTGAATTGAACAGACGTTTCCAATCAACAGTAGGTTTGTTATAGTGATTATTATATATTATTTATTATACAAACTTAAATATTACTAGAAAAAAAAAAAAATAAGAAATGGAAAAAATAAGAAACTGCTTTTTAAAGTTATGGATTTTTTTTTTATATTGTTAAGACTTGTTTTAGTAATACACAGTACTTGCACTTCAATGTTTAATATCCAACCATTTGTAATAGAATGGGCGAGAGCAGCCCTTACAACTCGTTTTATAATATTTTAACACTATAATATTTAGGCGAGGGTAATTTACAATTTCATAACCAATTTACAGATGATATTATTTATACCTTATAATAAGTTCTAATAATTAATAAAAGATTAAATATTAAGTTAAAATATTCTATCCTTCTAATTCTTAAAACATGTAACAGTAAATACTAAATAATATTCTATAATTAATTGTGTAGGTGGCGCTACTGTTGAAACTTATGAACTAAAACATGTAAATTCCAATGTATTTACCATTTAAATTATTATAAATAAATATGACTAACACACGGCCTTTCCTGATTTGTAATCTTATGACCTCGTAATTGTATCATTAATTTCTTTAATTACCAACCATCATATATTAAATGACTAATTTCTAATTTAATAAACATTCTGGAAACCAGTAGACCAAATGGTCATCTGAATTCAGGATCTTACAATATTATAGAGAAAAACAAATTATTAAAAATACAATGCATCAAGAAAAAAAACATCCAATTATACTTTTAATGTGCGAAATTACATAACATTTATACAACATATAACTTTACTATCGGCCGTTTTGACATCTTATTACGTCCTCGTAATATAATTATAATTTTTATCATAAATACTCGTTAATTCATCACAAACTTTAAAATACATTACTATATAATATGTTTATACAAGCTTGTTCTCTTTGCACCGGACAAACCAGGCTGCTTACAAAAAGCCAGATCGACGGACATGCCGTTATGATCTGGTGCCCATGGACACACATCATCAACATGGAATATATTTCAATTTTACTATTACCAACGGAACACACACAGATGGTATTTCTTATACTTTTACTACTACCACCGGATCACACACAGATGGTAGTTTATTCTTATTTTTTTTTTTTATATACCAACGGAACACACACAGATGGTATTTCTTATACTTTTACTACTACCACCGGATCACACACAGATGGTAGTTTATTCTTTTTTTTTTTTTTTCTATTCCAACGGAACACACACAGATGGTATTTCTTATACTTTTACTACTACCACCGGATCACACACAGATGGTAGTTTATTCTTTTTTTTTTTATATACCAACGGAACACACACAGATGGTTTTACTTATACTTTTACTACTACCACCGGATCACACACAGATGGTAGTTTATTCTTATTTTTTTTTTATATACCAACGGAACACACACAGATGGTATTTCTTATACTTTTACTACTACCACCGGATCACACACAGATGGTAGTTTATTCTTATTTTTTTTTTATATACCAACGGAACACACACAGATGGTATTTCTTATACTTTTACTACTACCACCGGATCACACACAGATGGTAGTTTATTCTTATTTTTTTTTTTTATATACCAACGGAACACACACAGATGGTTTTTCTTATACTTTTACTACTACCACCGGATCACAGACAGATGGTAGTTTATTCTTATTTTTTTTTTATATACCAACGGAACACACACAGATGGTATTTCTTATACTTTTACTACTACCACCGGATCACACACAGATGGTAGTTTATTCTTATTTTTTTTTTTTATATACCAACGGAACACACACAGATGGTATTTCTTATACTTTTACTACTACCACCGGATCACACACAGATGGTAGTTTATTCTTATTTTTTTTTATATACCAACGGAACACACACAGATGGTATTTCTTATACTTTTACTACTACCACCGGAACACACACAGATGGTAGTTTATTCTTATTTTATTTTTTTATATACCACGGGACGCACCCATTGATGGTATTTCATACTTACCTTTACTATTGGACACACCAACATGGCATCAATTTCTTTTTTTACTACGGGACACACGAACATGTTATTACGTTATCATTTTTACATCAACATGGTACTTTACATTTATTTTTACCACGTAACACACCAGCTTGGTACACAACACATTCAATAATTTACTTATTAATATCATTGTTATGAACATATATTTAATTTTAACTTTTTTTAAAACTCATTCTAAGCAAATAAATCTTTAACTAATAAAAGCAAAACAAGCTCATTTTGTTAGGCTATATTAATGATCAGACTACAGAGATATAAGACTTTGAAATTCATACTATGCATGGGTTTTGTTGGAAGTAGCAGGTTGTTTTTAATTTGTATTACGTTTGTATTGTTATATTTGTTTAGTTTCTTTATATTAAAAAAAAAAAAAAATTAAGCAATATTATTTATCTACGCAATAAATATTTTTATCATAAGTATGTATACCATATATTATATAGGTTATCTATTTTATTCTATTTATTTATATATACGGATATATGTATGTATATGTAAGTGCGTATGTGTATAATTATATATAATCATTATTATTTAATTACTTATATAATTAAAAACGATAGTTTTAATTTTTTTTGTGTCCTTATGTATAAATTCTTAATCTCGTTGTAGTATGCTTGCACTATCCTATGACCTTGCAAATATTCATTACTCATCAAGGGTTGTCTGTAAGAGATCGCTTTTAAGCGATAAGACCGCCTTTGCACAAAAATTTCTTACTGTATCAACATCCTACTACTGTAATTTCTTGTAATAATTGTATGTGCAATAAGTTTTTAAAATAAAGTATTTAAAATAAATATTTCTTTTTATTTAAGAAATTGTAATATATTGTTAGGGGTCGAGGGTACTTCTAGATAATTAGTAGACATCAAGTGCTATAGCATTAAGTTCGCCAATTGTATAAATTTCTTTGTATAATAAAGATTTTATAAATAAATATAAAAAAAAAAATACATTTTTACATTCTTTATTTACTCTGTCCGTATCAATATTGAAAATATTCTTAACTGAAAAAAAATAATCATTAGTGGGAATAGAAAATTTTTATAGTCCTCTTTTTTATTTTGAAGATGTAACGATACTTTTCATACAATTGGAGAACATTATAAAACCAAGCATATTTCTTTAGAAGTTTACTATTTATATTATTATTTCCAATTGTTCTAATTTGCACTAAATCAATAACTAATTATTAACTAATTTATTTATAAAGCATTAAAACGTAAGTCAATTAAATTTTCAATCACTTGTTATAAAAGTGTTATGTTAAGACTTGTTTCAGTAATACACAGTACTTGCACTTCAATGTTTATTATACAACCATTTGTAATAGAATGGGCGAGAGCAGCCCTTACAACTCGTTTTATAATATTTTGACACTATAATATTTAGGTGAGGGTAATTTACAATTTCATAACCAACTTACAGATGATATTATTTATACCTTATAATAAGTTCTAATAATTAATAAAAGATTAAACATTATGTTAAAATATTCTATGCTTCTAATTCTTAAAACATTTAACAGTAAATACTAAATAATATTCCATAATTAATTATGTAGGTGGCGCTACTGTTGAAACTTGTGAACGAACTAAAACATGTAAATTCCAATGTATTTACCATTTAAATTATTATAAATAAATATGACTAACACTCGGCCTTTCCTGATTTGTAATCTTACGACCTCGTAATTGTATCATTAATTTCTTTAATTACCAACCATCATATATTAAATTACTAATTTCTAATTTAATAAACATTCTGGAAACCAGTAGACCAAATGGTCATCTGAATTCAGGATCTTACAATGTTATAGAGAAAAACAAATTATTAAAAATACAATGCATCAAGAAAAAAACATCCAATTATACTTTTAATGTGCGAAATTACATAACATTTATACAACATATAACTTTACTATCGGCCGTTTTGACATCTTATTACGTCCTCGTAATATAATTATAATTTTTATCATAAATACTCGTTAATATAATAATAATATATAAAAATAATAATATATATTAATAACATTTAATAATAATCGTTTTTATCATAAATACTTGTTCTCTTTGCACCGGACAAACCAGGCTGCTTACAAAAAGCCAGATCAACGGACATGCCGTTATGATCATAATAATAATATATAATAATAATATATAATAATCATAATAATATATAATAATAATATATAATAATAATCGTTTTTATCATAAATACTTGTTCTCTTTGCACCGGACAAACCAGGCTGCTTACAAAAAGCCAGATCAACGGACATGCCGATATGATCTGGTGCCCATGGACACACATCATCAACATGGGATAAATCTCATTTTTACTATTACGGAACACACACAGATGGTATTTCTTATACTTTTACTACACATGTGGTAGCTTATTCTTATTTTTATTTATTTATTTATTTATTTATTTTTATACCACGGGACATGCCCATTGATGGTATTTCTTATACTTTTACTACTACCACCGGAACACACACAGATGGTATTTCTTATACTTTTACTACATATGTGGTAGCTTATTCTTATTTTTATTTATTTATTTATTTTTATACCACGGGACATGCCCATTGATGGTATTTCTTATACTTTTACTACTACCACCGGAACACACCAGTATGGTAGTTTATTCTTATTATTTTTATACCACGGGACGCACCCATTGATTGTATTTCTTATACTTTCACTACTACCATCGGAACACACCAGTATGGTAGTTTATTCTTATTTTTTTTTTTTTTACCACGGGACGCACCCATTGATGGTATTTCTTATACTTTCACTTACCACTTACTTACCACGGGACACACCTACATGGTATTTCATACTTACCTTTACCATTGGATACACCAACATGGCATCAATTTCTTATTTTTACTACGGGACAAACATGTTATTACGTTATCATTTTTACACCAACATGGTACTTTACATTTATTTTTACCACGTAACACACCAACTTGGTACACAACAAATTATTCAATAATTTACTTATTAATATCATTGTTATGAACATATATTTAATTTTAACTTTTTAAAACTCCTTCTAAGCAAATAAATCTTTAACTAATAATAGCAAAAACCAAGCTCATTTTGTTCGGCTACATTAATGATCAGACTACAGAGATATATGACTTTGAAATTCATACTATGCATGGGTTTTGTTGGAAGTAGCAGGTTGTTTTTACTTTGTATTACGTTTGTATTGTTATATTTGTTTAGTTTCTTTATATTTTTTTTTAAATATGAATTTTAAATGATGTGGTATCTTATCGAAACAGTTTTAAATTTTACATCTTAAGAAAATGTCCATTCACACGAATTTAGAGAATTTAAATACTTTAACGGTAGTTAATGAAGAAGCTACATTTAGTTATTAACCATAACACGATTCAAAATTCACGACAATTGTAATATTTATATATATTTCTCTATATTACTCTGGAATGACCTACCGTTGGAAATTCAAACTTCTAAATTTTCAAAAATCGTTTGAAGCAATATATATTTTTATCATAAGTATGTATACCATATATTATATAGGTTATCTATTTTATTCCATTTATTTATATATACGGATATATGTATGTATATGTATGTGCGTATGTGTATATTTATATATAATCATTATTATTTAATAACTTATATAATTAAAAACGTTAGTTTTTATTTTTATTGTGTCCTTGTGTATAAATTCTTATTCGAGTTGTAGTATGCTTGCACTATCCTATGATTTTGCAAATATTCCTTACTCATCAAGGGTTGTCTGTAAGAGATCGCTTTTAAGCGATAAGACCGCCTTTGAACAAAAATTTCTTACTGTATCAACATCCTACTACTGTAATTTCTTGTAATAATTGTATGTGCAATAAGTTTTTAGAATAAAATAAATAAAATAAATATTTCTTTTTATTTAAGAAATTGTAATATATTGTTAGGGGTCGAGGGTACTTTTAGATAATTAGTAGGCATCAAGTGCTTTAGCATTAAGTCCGCCAATTGTATAAATTTCTTTGTATAATAAAGATTTTATAAAGACATAAAAATAAATATTTTTTTTTTACATTTTTACTTTCTTTATTTACTCTGTCCGTATCAATATTGAAAATATTCTTAACTAAAAAAAAAAAATATCTGTAGTGGGAATAAAACATTTTATAGTCCTCTTTTTTATTTTGAAGATGTAACGATACTTTTCATACAATTGGAGAACATTATAAAACCAAGCATATTTCTTTAGAAGTTTACTATTTATATTATTATTTCCAATTGTTCTAATTTGCACTAAATCAATAACTAATGATTAACTATTTTATTTATGAAGCATTAAAACGTAAGTCAATTAAATTTTTAATCACTTGTTATAAAAGTGTTATTAATTTTATTCAGAGTTTGAAATCGTAATTTTGTACATTGGATACCTACATCTAGTTTACTATATAATCGAAACAATGAATGATACAATTATTCAAATCGCATTTTATTTTTTTGTTTTATTATTATCTACAGTATAAATTATTTAATAGAATTCAACTGCATTAAATTTTACAAACGTTATACTGAAAATAATACGATTCTTGGAAACTTAAGGGGTATGGGCTTGGGGTTTAGGAGGCCGTGCCATATATAATATTACTTCTTATACCCTAAGATACGACAATATTCCTTGCTAATTTTCTTATGTTTCTCTTGTCTAGAGTTCAAGTTACCAGAGTCTTTAAGTCTAACGTGTTTATGTTTCATTTTGCTAATAAGAATATTTAGGAGGCATGTTTTATAATAATTCTATTTTTAAGTAATAAACAGTCATAATCTAGAAAATTATATATTTTTTTAAAGTTCATAATTTGAAATACCTAATTTGAACTGGCTGAACTGTCAATTATGGTATATTGTTTAGGCATGCAATTATTTCTTGTTTAGTAAAACTTTTACTGTGGATTTATATAATTCCTCGATTTGACAGTTCAAAAACGTGTGTAAGATAATTCATCGTAGTTATTTCTTTTCTTCTTTAACATATTATCGAAAATTAAATAATCGAATGCCACGCATATGGTTTAAAGATTTTTTTTTTAGAAGACCTAATTGCTCGTTTTATTTTTTTACAATTTAATACGAAATGTACGCGTTTACTGGTTTAGTTTAAAATCGATCTAAATGTTAAACCTATATCATCATCATTATGAAATAATTAATCGATTCTAACGAATTTATTTCGGAATACCTATTGCGTTTTACTTTTTCAATAATCGATTGAAATTTAAGATCATAAATTCGTACAGATACTTACTACTGAGAATTAACACTCAGTTAATAATTAAAACGGTCAAATAAAAGATAATAGAAATATGTTTTAGTAATAAATACCAGTATCATTGCTTCATATTCATACGCGCGATATATTGTTTTATTGAATTAGTCTGTTTAGTTCGGAATTATATTTAGACAGAACCAGTTCAGATTTTAAACGTTTTTAAACTTTATTTTTACCCACCTAAAAAATGGCCTTTTCAAAGCCAATTTTATTTATGAAAGTAACCAATGAAACTTCTCAAAACAGATATTATTGGGATCCATAAAATTTAATTTCTCCACATGATATGGCATAACCCTATCCTCGTGGATAACCAAGTATCCAACTTGGTTTTAAAAACGAACGTCTATCGCAACCCTATGCTAAACTTACAAATTCAAAATTAAATATAAATATTTTAAGATCTATGGAGTAGTTTTAGCAAAACAAAATAAAATATAGTTGCAGAAGTAATAAAATAATATCGTGAATTCAAATCTTTACCTATTTAATAAATGTAAACATATCTAAATCTACCCCCTATAGCGTCAAAGCATTGGCTTATTATTTCCATACGGTCCTCAAGGCCATTTAGATCTGATCCTACCAAATTTATAGAGTTTAATATTTACCGAGTCATATTCATTTAAGTCTATCTATAAGATATTCGAGAATTTTAATTTCTCTGAAAGGAGACAAGTCTACATTTTAATCTGTATAAATTAAAATTATACTTCATCTATTCATATTGTGTATACCTACTATAAGGAACTATTTACTATCTTAAACAAAAGGATCATTACGATTTGAAAATGGTTTTATGATGTTAAGTGCTTTTACTTAAAAAAAATAAATAAATAATATATATATATAAATATCTAACGTTATTCCTTTTCTTTTTGTTTAATATTGGGTTTTATATTTTAATCATTTACGTCTGATATATACTCTTTTTTTAAGAAATCGTTCTTTAAATAACCTACATACATTTTGTAAACCGAATATTACCCCTTCATTGAGAGTGTTCACTTCTATGTCATATATAAAGACATTAAAGCCTAAATCGTAATCTAAAATACTAACATTACTTTTATATTGCAAGTCTCAACTACCGCGTCAGTTATATAACTTAATAAAAGCAAAGAGAAAAAAAAAATTGCGTATCTAACCTACAACTGGGTCTTAAAAGCTTTGAAAGTTGGTATACGTAGTAAAAATAATATTATAAATCACATGGTCACTTAATTATGCAAAACTTTTCTAGGGCTAGTTTCTTATAATAAAGTTTATCTGTCACCTTGTCGTTGTATTCAGGTCCATCGTTGTATAGTGCTGCTTGCTTGCACTGCCATCCCGCGATCAGAAAGAAAGTACTTGGTCGACCTCTTCTTCCAGTAGCTGTAGGTGATGTTGATATGTTGTTGATTTTCATAATACAGCAACGAATTCCATTCCAGATTAGCAGTCAAGTAGTAGTTTAGAGTTTTCCATCTCCGACGTATGTCTTCACCAAAGGCTCCAAGCGATGTAAACATGTATGGAGAGATATTGTATTAGTAACACTAAAGTTTTGGTAAATATTCAGGCTCTTATTGTATTTCGCATATGATTGAACTTTAACAGGATATGGTTAATAGTGAATATGATATATAGAATTTAATAGTAGTGCTATTAACTTCAAGCTACAAAGTTATTAATATTCTATATTGAGCATGCTGCCGAATAACCAGCTAGATAATTAGCCTGCTAAGCAGATGGCAAAACGTGGGTATTAAGAAAAAAAATCTTACGCACTTGCAATATCATTTTAAATCTACGACTCGTTGTCGCTTGAGATTACTACAGCAGCACTCAGAGAAGGCCCAAATAGTAACTTTAACGTCGTCTCTTATTTTCGTGGCTTTTCAACGGCAGTGGCAGCACTCCATCTTCATCAGCATTCTTAGACGTAACTTTAACGTCGTCTCTTATTTTCGTGGCTTTTCAACGGCAGTGGCAGCACTCCATCTTCATCAGCATTCTTGGACAGGATATCTTGCGAACGGTGTATATAGACACGTGGCGCGTAATACTACAGCGGTCGAACACTTCTGACTTGTTAAGACTTGTTTCAGTAATACACAGTACTTGCACTTCAATGTTTATTATACAACCATTTGTAATAGAATGGGCGAGAGCAGCCCTTACAACTCGTTTTATAATATTTTGACACTATAATATTTAGGTGAGGGTAATTTACAATTTCATAACCAACTTACAGATGATATTATTTATACCTTATAATAAGTTCTAATAATTAATAAAAGATTAAACATTATGTTAAAATATTCTATGCTTCTAATTCTTAAAACATTTAACAGTAAATACTAAATAATATTCCATAATTAATTATGTAGGTGGCGCTACTGTTGAAACTTGTGAACGAACTAAAACATGTAAATTCCAATGTATTTACCATTTAAATTATTATAAATAAATATGACTAACAGTTATTAATTTTATTCCGAGTTTGAAATCGTAATTTTGTACATTGTATACCTACATCTAGTTTACTATATAATCGAAACAATGAATGATACAATTATTCAAAACGTATTTTATATTTTTGTTTTACTATTATCTACAGTATAAATTATTTAATAGAATTCAACTGCATTAAATTTTACAAACGTTATACTGAAAATAATACGATTCTTGGAAATTTAGGGGGTTGGGGCTTGGGGTTTAGAAGGCCGTACTATACATAATATTATTTCTTATACCCTAAGATACGACAATATATATTCCTTGCTAATTTTCTTAAGTTTCTCTTGTCTAGAGTTCAAGTTACCAGAGTCTTTAAGTCTAACGTGTTTATGTTTCATATTGCTAATAAGAATATTTATGAGGCATGTTTTATAATAATTCTATTTTTAAGTAATAAACAGTCATAATCTAGAAAATTATATATTTTTTAAAGTTCATCAATTTGAAATACCTAATTTGAACTGTCTGAACTGTCAATTATGGTAGGTATATTGTTTAGGCAAGGAATTAATTCTTGTTTAGTAAAACTTTTACTGTGGATTTATATAATTCCTCGATTTGACAGTTCAAAAACGCGTGTAAGATAATTCATCGTAGTTATTTCTTTTCTTCTTTAACATACTATCGGAAATTAAATAATCGAGTGCCACGCATATCGTTTAAAGGTTTTTTTTTTAATAGGGATTTAGATGACCTAATTGCTTGCTTTATGTTTTTTTACAATTTAATACGAAATGTACGCGTTTATTGGTGTAGTTTAAAATCGATCTAAATGGTAAACCTATATCATCATCATTATGAAATAATTTATCGATTCTAACGAATTTATTTCGGAATACCTATTGCGTTTTACTTTTTCAATAATCGATTGAAGTTTAAGATCATAAATTCGTACAGATACCTACTACTGAGAACTTAACACTCAGTAAATAATTTGAACGGTCAAATAAAAGATAATAGAAATTTGTTTTAGTAATAAATACCAGTATCATTGCTTCATATTCATACGCGCGATATATTGTTTTATTGAATTAGTCTGTTTAGTTCGGGATTATATTTAGATAGTACCGGTTCAGATTTTAAACGTTTTTAAACTTTATTTTTACCCACCTAAAAATGGTTTTTCAAAGCAAATTTGATTTATGAAAGTAACCAATGAAACTTCTCAAAACAAATATTATTGGGTTCCATAAAATTTAATTTCTCCACATGATATGGCATAACCCTATCCTCGTGGATAACCAAGTATCCAACTTGGTTTTAAAAACGAACGTCTATCGCAACCCGATGCTAAACTTACAAATTCAAAACTAAATATAAATATTTTAAGATCTATGGACTAGTTTTAGCAAAACAAAATAAAATATAGTTGGAGAAGTAATAAAATAATATCGTGAATTCAAATCTTTACCTATTTAATAAATGTAAACATATCTAAATCTACCCCTTATAGCGTCAAAACATTGGCTTATTATTTCCATACGGTCCTCAAGGCCATTTAGATCTGACCCTACCAAATTTATGGAGTGTAATATTTACCGAGTCATATTTATTTAAGTCTATCTATAAGATATTCTAGAATTTTAATTTCTCTGAAAGGACACAAGTCTATATTTTAATCTGTATAAATTAAAATTATACTTCATCTATTCATATTGTGTAAATATATATCCATATACTATAAGGAACTACTTACTATTTATTATCTTAAACAAAAGTATCATTACGATTTGAAAATAGTTTTATGATGTTAAGTGCTACTTTAAAAAAAAATATGTATATATATATATATAAAATATCTAACGTTATTCCTTTTCTTTTTGTTTAATATTGGGTTTTATATTTTAATAATTTACGACTTATATATACTCTTTTTTTAAGAAATCGTTCTTTAAATAACCTACATACATTTTGTAAACCGAATATTACCCCTTCGTTGAGAGTGTTCACTTCTATGTCATATATAAAGACATTAAAGCCTAAATCGTAATCTAAAATACTAACATTACTTTTATATTGCAAGTCTCAAAGTCTCAACTACCGCGTCAGTTATATAACTTAATAAAAGCAAAGAAAAAAAAAATCGCGTCTCTAACCTACAACTGGATCTTAAAAGCTTTGAAAGTTGGTATACGTGAAAACAATAATATTATAAATCACATGGTCACTTAATTATCCAAAACTTTTCCAGGGCTAGTTTCTTATAATAAAGTTTTATCTGTCACCTTGTCGTTGTATTCAGGTCCATCGTTGTATAGTGCTGCTTGCTTGCACTGCCATCCCGCGATCAGGAAGAAAGTACTTGGTTGACCGCTTCTTCCAGTAGATGTTGATATGTTGTCGATTTTCATAACATAGCAACGAATTCCCTTCCAGATTAGCAGTCAAGTAGTAGTTTAGAGTTTTCCATCTCCGACGTATGTCTTCACCAAAGACTCCAAGCGATGTAAACATGTATGGAGAGATATTGTATTAATAACACTGTAAAGACTTGGTAAATATTCAGGTTCTTATTGTATTTCGCATATGATTGAACTTTAACAGGATATGGTTAATAGTGAATATGATATATATGATGAATAGATTTTAATAGTAGTGCTATTAACTTGCTCAAGCTACAAAGTTATTAATATTCTATATTGAGCATGCTGCCGAATAACCAGCTAGATAATTAGCCTGCTAAGCAGATGGCAAAACGTGGGTTTTAAGAAAAAAAAAAAAATTACGCACTTGCAATATCATTTTAAATCTACGACTTCTTGTCGCTTGAGGATACTACAGCAGCACTCGGAGAAGGCCCAGATAGTAACTTTAACGTCGTCTCTTATTTTCGTGGCTTTTCAACGGCAGTGGCAGCACTCCATCTTCATCAGCATTCTTGGACAGGATATCTTGCGAACGGTGTATATCGACACATGGCGCGTAATACTACAGCGGTCGAACACTTCAGACTTGTTAAGACTTGTTTCAGTAATACACAGTACTTGCACTTCAATGTTTAATATCCAACCATTTGTAATAGAATGGACGAGAGCAGCCCTTACAACTCGTTTTAAAATATTTTAACACTATAATATTTAGGCGAGAGTAATTTACAATTTCATAACCAACTTACAGATGATATTATTTATACCTTATAATAAGTTCTAATAATTAATAAAAGATTGAACATTATGTTAAAATATTCTATGCTTCTAATTCTTAAATCATTTAACAGTAAATACTAAATAATATTCCATAATTAATTGTGTAGGTGGCGCTACTGTTGAAACTTATGAACTAAAACATGTAAATTCCAATGTATTTACCATTTAAATTATTATAAATAAATATGACTAATAGTACATATTCCATTCCTATTTACTGTAATTTACACGTGTCGTATTTGATATGTTACCATAAATCTTCTAAAACTAATTTATCATCGCATCGAAAAACCATTGGGCTTCGGGTTTTAAAATTTGTATTCAAATTTTAAAGTCAAAAGCTACCATAAAATATCGTGTACGTAAATGGAACAAGAGAATATTAACACAATAAATATTCCAAGAGTAGAATGATAATATTATGTTTTATTTATTTTATTTATTTATATCTTTTCCACTTAGAATCATAATCAGTGATCACTTGTGTACGTCAACATGGAAATGTCAGGAGGGCCTATTACGATACTAGATTTATCGTAATAAGCCCTTCTGAAAAAGCACTTTCCATCTTAATGTTAAAGCTATGAGGGTTCCAAACGCGTCCTGGTCTGAGAAGAACCACACAACAAACTCAGCCGGATATATTTTTTTTTATTGTGATCACTGTTTCACAAACGTCAAACTTAAGTGCAATTTTGGAACAACTAGAACCTTCGCAATCAATCTGAAAAGAAGCCTAATGATTTCAGGCAACGAAAATTAAATAATAATAACAGAAAAAAAAAAAAAAAAATATATATATATATATATATATATATATATATATATATATATATAAATCTTCGGCCTGCCACACAACCAGTCACCGCAAGCAGCACCCGTTCACGAGCATAACACAAGAGCCACCCATCACCCCCTTCGCACATATTTGAGGGAGGGAGGCAACCCGACTCCCGATGCTACCGCAAGTAGTGACTTCTAAGGAATCGGTGTGATGCAGAAGGTCGATAAAGCAAAATTAATTTACAACAAAAAACAAATTGCGGAGATTACTAGCTATTCGCAATACAATACAGATTCATTCCCAGGCCATACCGTCGTCGATGTAATCCTTTACACTGTAGTAGGATTTTTTTATTAAATTATTTTTAACATATAATTTAAATTTATTTAATGACAGGCTTAAGGCTTCATTTGGGAGCTTATTATAAAAACGTATACAATTACCCTTAAAGGATTTACCTATTTTATGGAGCCTAGTGCCGGGCATAGCGAGTTTATTTTTATTTCTTGTATTAATTTTATGTAAATCACAATTTTTCTTGAACTTTGAAATATTTTTATGAACGTAAATTAAGTTTTCATAAATATATTGGTTATAAACGGTCATAATTTTAAATTCTTTAAATTTGTTTCTTAAAGATTCTCTTGGTCTCATGTTATATATTGCGCGAACAGCTCTCTTCTGCAATG
Organism: Napeogenes sylphis; assembly: GCA_959347405.1. NCBI lineage: Eukaryota > Metazoa > Arthropoda > Insecta > Lepidoptera > Nymphalidae > Napeogenes > Napeogenes sylphis. The sequence goes on from OY365783.1 coordinate 6,048,090, forward strand.
TAAATATGGTATCAATGTCAGCCGCATTGCCCCATAAGAGTATACCGTATGACATTAAGCTATGAAAGTAACTAAAGTAAACTAATCGAGCAGTTTCCATATTTGTTAATAGACGTATTTTTTTAACCGCGTATGCAGCAGAACTTAGTCTGCTTGACAAATCAAATATACGAGGACCCCATTGCAATTTTTCATCTAAAGTAATGCCCAAGAAAGTAGTAGATTTGACCAAGTCCAAATCCTCATTATTTAATTGTACATTGGTTCTAACATTTTTAACATTTGGTAAACTAAATTTGACACATTTCGTCTTTTTTTTATTGAGCAATAAATTATTGGCGTTAAACCATTGTACAACATCTGAGAGAGCATTGTTTACATCGTCAATAACAGATTCCCGTCTATTAACTTTAAAAGTAAGAGAAGTATCATCAGCAAACAACACTATCCCATGTTTTTCCCTCACTAGGTGAGGTAAGTCATTTATGTAAATGAGGAACAAGAAAGACCCTAAGATAGAGCCCTGTGGCACACCTATCTTTACCAAAGAACCAGGGGAAAGTTTTCCGTTTACATCAACTTTTTGAATTCTATCATTAAGATATGAACTAATTAAATCTAGGGACTTATTTTTAACTCCATAATGTTCTAACTTTTTTATAAGGATTTCATGTTGAACGCAGTCAAACGCCTTAGATAGATCACAGAAAATGCCAAGTGCATCCTGTGATCCTTCCCAGGCTTCATGGTGTTGCCAATTTAAACAAATTTATATACCTTCGACACGCTCTCAGGGGAGCAGTAAAAACGTAAATATGTGACTCGCAAGGGTAATGGGATAAAATGGGAAACCATGCGTGCACCAACCTCAGAATCCAAGGCAGCTCCAGCAAGATAATCCAAGAAGGTTGAAGGCGCGTAACGAAGAATCGTTTAAACACACAGGTCTATTCCACTGATGTCCAATAACACTCGCGATCAAGTTTGGCGCTACCACTTAATAGCGGGAGACTATTACAATGTCTCTTCACGATCCCAAAGTGCAGTACTCAAGGATCGGGCGGGAAGCTGGAGGTGAAGACGGAGATGTAGGGCTGCGTCTTCTGCCGATGCTATCAGAGCTATATTCGCTGCTTGACTGGCGTGCGTGGCAATGCGGAAGGCGCTGGTGTGCACGGGTTTAAGGAAGAGTGAAAGAAATGGATCGCGGAGTCACATATAATTACTCATTCACTATTTATTAATGAGAGCCACAAGGTGGCGTTACCATTTCCACCCGCCCTTAAAGGGTCACCTTTAAAAGACAATCATCATACTAAGCTAACTAAACTTAATATCCTAACTAAAAGCTCTAAATTAACGTTTATGTAAGTTCAGAAACCTAGAGCTCATAAACGGAGGACTAAATATTATAAACTTAAAACTAAATTAATCATAGGTAAACTTACAAAAAATTAAAAAGAAAATAAGTACATAATAATTATAGTAAAAAAAAAGGAAAATATGCGTAACTATAAATAATTATGACTTAAACTATTGCCTCGGCAAAGGGCATAATCGGACAACAGGACGAAGATAAGTGCCCCTGGCAGTTCTAACAGTGCAGACACGGACTATACCGTCCTTAGAAGGAAGAACGCTCTCTACGATCGCTAAAGGCCAGGAAAGTGGCGGAGCATTATCAGTCATTACAATAACAACTATTCCTGGTGTAATGGGCGTGGAGGGAATGTTCCACTTTTGTCTAGCTTGCAGTCTGTGCAGATATTCCATTCTCCACCGATGCCAAAAAGATTGGACTAACTTATCTAACAGAGAATGTCTATGAAGCAAACTATTTATATTCGAGTCTATTTGAGGCGCGGGAAGGGAGCACAATGGTGCAGTGTGTAAAAAATGGCTGGGTGTGAGAGCTGAAGGCTCTGCGGGATCAGAACTCAACACTGTTAATGGCCTTGAATTTAATAAGCACTCAATTTGAACAAGAACTGTAAGTAGTTCTTCATAAGAAAGTAGTTGATTTCCAATAACCCTAAATAAATGTGTTTTAACAACCTTTACCATACTTTCCCAGGCTCCACCTTTATGAGGCGAGTTAGGACAAATGAAAGACCAACGGATACGATTTTCAGCAAGCTCTTCTTCTAACTTCGGCAGCAACTCTTTATTTAAAAATACATATAATTCACGTAAATACGCATTAGCCCCCTTGAAATTTGTCCCGTTATCAGAATGCATAACTTGAACGGGGCCGCGACGGGCCAGGAAACGTTTCAGTGCGGCAAGAAAACTGGGTGTGCTGAGGTCAGTGGCGACTTCTATATGCACTGCTCTGGTTGCTAAACACGTAAATAGGCACAGATAGGCCTTCTCGCTACGAACACCACGTCGACGCACAGGAGTATAGGCTATCGGACCACAGTAATCACAGCCAGTTTGCGTAAAAGCTTTAACTACTTGACATGTGCGACTCGCGGGCAAGTCTGCCATCAGAGGATACGTTTGACGCGGTTTGAGTCTAAAACATTTATTACATAAGTGAAACCTATGTCTCACGATACGACGTGCTGATAGGATCCAAAATTTTTGTCTCAAAAGTGACATAAGTAGTTCAGGGCCGGCATGTAAATTTTTAACATGATAATGATCTATTAAAAGATTGACAATATGATCCCTGCGAGGTAAAATAACTGGATGCATAGATGAATATTCTAGTTTAGAATTGACAAGTCGTCCGCCCACGCGAATAAGACCGATTTTATCTATAAAAGGACTTAGCTTGTTTAAAGAAGGAGAACTCAATTTATTATTGCGAATATTTATAAATTCTTCTGCAAAATATTTATTTTGTAAGGCGAGTAATAATTTATTTTCAGCAAATTGAATTTCATCAGATGTTACCCCTAGTGAACTGCGGCGGGATAATAATTTTGCAAATTTAAAAATGTAAATAAGAATCCGAAGAATTTTGCTCCAGGAAGATATGCGTCCCGCAAGTTCATAGATAATACAACTCTTTACGGGTGTGTAAACCGCATGCGATATAACTTTTTGTTCCGGCATCACTTCTAAAGGCTGGCCGTCTAAGCTGCGAAGAGGCCACTGAGTCGGATCAAGTATAGCCCAGCGAGGTCCTTGCATCCATAAAGGATGAGAAATTAATTTTTTCGGTGTGATACCACGTGACAGACAATCAGCTGGATTCTCAGCACCTGCGATATGATAGAAATGTTCAGCTGGAACATTTTCTGTCACCTGAACCACACGGTTTGCAACAAAAGTTTGCCATCTGTGAGGGGAACTTTTTATCCAATACAATGCTACCTTGGAATCAACAAAAGCGTATATTTTGACTTGAAAGCGATGAACAATACTATTGTAAGTCAAACGTAGCAGTTTGGATAACAGAACTGCCCCGCATAACTCCAGTCGTGCAATCGAAAGCGGTTTTGTTGGTGCAACCTTAGACTTCGCACAAACCAACTTCATAGTGTTACCCTTATTGGAACTGACATGAATGTAAACAACTCCACCATAAGCGAGTTCGCTCGCATCCGAGAATCCTACTAAGGTTACTACGCAGTCCTTAACAACGCCCAGGTGGCGCGGTATATGTAGCATATTCAAAGCTGGTAATTCGACGCAAAACTGTGTCCACATATTTATGATGTGAGTTGGCGGTGTATCATCCCAATCAAGCTTAAGTTGCCAAAGACTTTTAATAAGCAATTTAGCATAAGTTACTACCGGAGCAACAAAACCCATAATATCCCACAGGCGAGCTATATATGATAAGATGGACCGCTTAGTACACTTCTCATCGGTATAAGGTATTATTTTAAAATAAAAGGTGTCAGTATCCGTAGACCAATGCAAGCCCAGTATTTTGTGCTTCATGGATTTATCGAATTCTACTTCGGAAGGGACTTTGTGAGACGCAGGAATATTATCTAAAACCGAAGCGAAGTTGCTGTTCCATTTAACTAGAGCCCATTGAGCTCCTGCAAATAATTTGATAAGCTGATTAGATGCAACCGCTCCCTCTTCTTCAGTCATCACAGAGTAAACGATGTCATCCATATACAATGAGCTAGTTGCTATTTCACTTGCTAAGGGAAATTTGTGGCCGTCGTCTTCAATTAATTTTTGAACTGTGCGCATTGCGTGGTATGGACTTGAGGATAAGCCGAAGCAGACGCGATTGAAGCAATATAATATCAGCGGGTCTTGCGGTTTAAAGCGAAATAAAATACACTGGTATCGACGGTCACATTCTCGTACCTTAATTTGTAAAAATTGTTGACGAAGATCTGCAGTCATAGCAACAGCAAACAAGCGAAAATTAAAAATAATTGAAAACAAATCGCCTTGCAAGTTCGGGCCATTATGTAAGATATCATTCAGAGAAGTACCTGTGCTAGTTTTGCAACTCGCATCCAGCACTATGCGAAGACGGGTAGACGACTTATCCTCACGAACTACTCCGTGGTGAGGTATTACATACATTGGCAATGATTTAATATTGATATCAACGGATGCTGGTGAGATATACTCTTTTTCAAGATACTCTCTGATGACGTCATCATAAGCACGCCTCATTTTGGGCGAAGCTTCTAGTTTTTTCTCCAGACACATAAAGCGTCGTCGGGCGGTTTCGTAAGAATTACCTAACGAATATACGTCCCCATTAAAAGGTAATCCTACGATGTATCTACCACTTATGGGTTCGCGGGTTGTAGTACATTTATAAAACTGTTCACATTCAACGTCGGCGGGGTGCTGAATGGGCGGTGAGGACGGTAGCTCCTCGAGTTCCCAAAATCTTTTAATTAGATTTTCTAAAGTGTGCTCCTGAACAAGGCAGCATGTTAAAGACTGACTGGAAAATAATGTAGGTACAGAACCCATAATAATATATCCTAGTACAGTACTCAAGGCAGTTGGTGCCGGTGGTGACGACACGTGGAACACCGGTTTTTCCTCGTCGTTGGGAAGTAATAGGTGTGCGAATAGTGGTGCGCCGATCAACGCGTCTACTTTATTAGGTGCTGCAAAGGATTGATCGGCAAGTGGTAAATTAATTAAATGCGATAGAAACGACGTGTCTACGACCGCACTAGGAAGAGAGTCTGTAATACTATCGACTACCAGCGGTGAAATTTTATGTGAAATATTATTATCAAAGCGGGAATGAAATTGTAAGTCGACGCAACTTGAATTTACAACCTTTTCTACTCCACCGAAACCCTTTACAATAGTTCGTCCTACACTCTGTATCTCAATATCTAATAATTCACATGCCTCCTTAGTGATAAAATGACTTTGTGATGCGGAATCGAGTAATACACGTAACAAATGTTTATTTCCCTTACTATCATACGCAAGGACTTGAGCTGTAGCGAGAAGCACTGTATATTGCTCCTTATGCAACGGCTTATAAAGAATCGGTTGTTTAGACGGAGCAATGGATGTAGCACACAAGGCAATGTCTGTAGACGACTGCGCAAGGGCTACATGCGTAGAATTCGCGTTAGCGGGCGCTTGCACTGTGCATGCACGCGCAGATACTGAGACTGGCGTTTCGACTTCGACGTTAAAATGGAGGAGACTATGATGTCGAGATTTACAAATTCTGCAATTTAATTCCGATTTACAATTACCCAATTTATGTTTCGTGCTAAGGCAATTCACACAAGCATTAATTTCTTTTATATATTTAAAACGTTCAACAGGACTTAATTTATGAAAATCAGGACATTTAAATAAGTGTTGATGCACAAAATTTTTACATAAACACTTATTACTAGAATCTACTGTGTTCACATAGGCATGATATTTCGGTGGTGTTTTACTAGGAATCTTATAATTTTCTTTCGAGCGAGAGGGATTAATTATATTCTTATTAGAAAAAATATTGTTATTACTGATAGATGGTGTACGTTCAAAAACTTTACTACGATTACTGACAAACTGCACTAATTCATCGAAAGAAGGTGTTCGAGGACAAACACTCAACTCGAAAGCCCGCACAGTGTCCGAGTCTAATTTATTTAATGCAATATGTAAAACAATAAAATCATTTAAGTTATCTAATTTTAAATTATTCAATGCTCTAACCGCACTCACAAACTGATCGGTGAAGTATTCGAGGCTATTAGCGGTTGCACTACCTAAAGGTTTAAAGTCTAACAACTGTTTAAGATAAGCTGAGCCGAGCATGCGTTTATCTTCATACTTGTCTATGAGCGTTTGTAATATCAAGTTATAATTTGCCGCGCAAGGTGTAATACCCGCGTACACTGACTGAGCCTTACCAGACAATTTTCCTAAAAGATAATAAAGTTTTTCGGCATCTGTGAGGGATGGATTATCATGCACCGTTGACTTAAAACTAGCATAAAATAATGGCCATGACCGAATATCACCCGAGAAGGCTATCAGCTCAATAGGAGGCAACCTAGGTTTACTCTTCTGCACCGCGTCGTTATTATTATTTAATGCTACAGTTGAGTATTGCGTTTGCAGTCGTTTAATGCGGCTAAATAATTGTTCAAATGCAGCGAGACATTTATAGTCGGGCTTTGCAGCGGGATTGATGACAAACAAGCGTGTATTATAATCGTCTAATAACTTAAGAAATTCCCTACGTAAAGTATCAATAGTAGCACTTTCCGCAAGAAAATTTTCTTTAGTCTCCTCGTTAATATCTGTAGAAGAATCATAAATATTCTGAATTAATTCGAATATAACTTCCCGTTTAGATTGTAACATTAACAACTGGGAGTCTTGTTTGTCACTATCATAAAAATTATCATCTATCTTTTTACTTTTAGAAGCCATTTTTACTCAATATAATAACAGTAAAAAATTAAATGACGCAAGTTTATATTATTCTATGAGCGATTGAATGGTTGAATGAAATTAATAAAGCGAAGCGATTCCGAAACAATGGCTACCGGCTGCGTGAACGCACGTCACCTGTCCGATGATAAGTATTCAGAGTGAGGGTAAATTTGAGAAAAAATGTATGAGCGATTATGCGTATGCGCATACACTATTTAATTGAAATTATTGTGCGAATACTTAATTGATATGAACTGAGCTATGCTAGAATATATTAAGTATATATAATATGGGGTTTTTAATATTAATTCAATACACACGTCGTTATGACGAGTGCGTACGGATGTCGCACTGACAAATATATTTAATAGATTAAACTAAATACACTTATAAGATACTACACTAGGTATCCTAATAAGGGCGGGTTGAAATATGGAATAGGCCACAAATGATGCCCATCCGTCTCGAATAGGACCACAAATGGTGTTGCCAATTTAAACAAATTTATATACCTTCGACACGCTCTCAGGGGAGCAGTAAAAACGTAAATATGTGACTCGCAAGGGTAATGGGATAAAATGGGAAACCATGCGTGCACCAACCTCAGAATCCAAGGCAGCTCCAGCAAGATAATCCAAGAAGGTTGAAGGCGCGTAACGAAGAATCGTTTAAACACACAGGTCTATTCCACTGATGTCCAATAACACTCGCGATCAAGTTTGGCGCTACCACTTAATAGCGGGAGACTATTACAATGTCTCTTCACGATCCCAAAGTGCAGTACTCAAGGATCGGGCGGGAAGCTGGAGGTGAAGACGGAGATGTAGGGCTGCGTCTTCTGCCGATGCTATCAGAGCTATATTCGCTGCTTGACTGGCGTGCGTGGCAATGCGGAAGGCGCTGGTGTGCACGGGTTTAAGGAAGAGTGAAAGAAATGGATCGCGGAGTCACATATAATTACTCATTCACTATTTATTAATGAGAGCCACAAGGTGGCGTTACCACTTCAAATATGTTTAGTAATAGCTCAACACCAGCATCTGTTGTAGAGCGACCGGCAGTGAAACCAAACTGGTTTTTGTGTAAGAGATTGTTTTTACTGAAATATGCCACAAGTTGATTAAGAATTATTTTCTCAAAAATCTTACTAAAAGTGGGTAAGACTGAAATAGGTCTATAGTTACTAGGATCTAATGAACAGCCGGATTTGAATAATGGAGTTATTTTACTTTGTTTCATTAGATCAGGAAATATACCATATTCTAAACAATTATTAAATATTAATGCTAAGTCTGGCGCTACAATGTCAATTATAGACTTCAGTATGTCAACAGAAAACCCCCAAAGATCACTAGTCTTTTTAACGCTAATTGATCTAAATACTTTGATTACTTCTTGAGCATTAACTTTTTCAAACTTAAAACTGCTAACACATTGATCTACATTCTCTCTAAGTAAACCCATAGCTGCAGCGGTAGAAGAATTTAAAGATAACGTTGTAGTCATTGGAATATTAGTAAAAAAGGTTTCAAAAGCAGTAGCAACCTCGAGGTCAGACGTAACATATTTATTATCTATATTTAATTTAAAGTCGATCCTCTGGGATTTAGCTCTTCCAGTTTCCTCATTAATTATTTTCCAAGTTGTTTTTATTTTATTATTGCTATTTCCTATTTTATTTTTAATATGTTGATTTTTAGCTATTTTACATTCTTTTTTAAAAGATTTGGAAAATAATTTTACCTCATCCCTAAACTCATTACTAGTATTAAACATCAATTCTGCATACATATTATATAATTTTTCTCTATTTTTGTGTAACTCAGCAGATGCCCAATCACTAAACACTAATTTATCATTAACAACCACTGTTTTTGGAGTAAATATAAAGTTAAATAATTTAGTGAAAGTACTAAAAAAGACATTATACATAATATTGGGGTCTGAATTTTTCATCAAGGGCAAATAGCGTACTAAGCCATTTTTAATTTGTTCGATACGTTCTACAGTCACTGGTATAAAATTTAATTTCTGTTTTGATTTTTCTTTCTTGCTACAACTGAATTTAATAAATTGGCCATAGTGGTCAGAATCTAATGTATTGAATAAACATTTAAAATTTGGAATAACACTTGTAAAAATGTTATCAATACAAGTGGCACTAGTGGTTGTGACTCTAGTAGGCTCCATAAACATGTGTAAAAGATTATAAGATTTGAACAAATTTAAAAACTTTATACTTATTGAATTTTTTGCGTATTTTGAAAGCTTCTTTTAGAGTAATGTTCATTTGACATTAAGAAGCTTCCTTCCAACCATTACATAAAAAGAAAAGGAACCTAAATTCAGGTAATCATAATTAGATTATATTATTCCAACGACTTTGATGTAATTTTTGATTACGTTAATATGTTAAGATTATTTTTCAAACTTGTTGATGTAGATGGAAGCTACACATATATTTGTATATATAAATATATAATATATGTGTGTGCATATGTATATACATATTGTAATATAATAGTTAGCGCGTTGTCATAGTGATCGTATAAATCCATTTTTCCGAACGATCTGAGCGAGATATAAAGATATATTATTAAGATATATTATAAGTATTACAATATTGTGTAAAGACAAAATGAAGGTATTTGTATATTTTGTGACATCTACAGTTGGATGTGAGTGTGCGCATGCATGTGTGTGTGTGCGAGTATGTGTGTGTGTGTGTGTGTGTGTGTGCGTTTGTATGTGTGTGCATGCGTGTTTGTGTGTGCGTTTGTGCTTGTGTGCTTGCGTGTATGTGTGCGTTTGTGCGTGTGTGCTTGCGTGTATGTGTGCGTGCGTGTGTGGGCGTGCGTGTGTGGGCGTGCATGTGTGGGCGTGCATGTGAGGGCGTGCGTGTGTGGGCGTGCGTGTGTGTGTGCATTTGTGTTAACACACTCACAAACAGATGATAAACAAAAAATATCAGTATATAAGTTTACCAAAAGTTTTTGTTTATCATTTGTTTATCCAGAAACCGCAAATTTTTATATAAAAAATAATACTTTAATATAAACATATATTTTCTATGTGGAAGGTTAACAAAATATTGAGCGTAAGGAAAAATGCAAGGAAAGTACATAAATAAAATAATATACGCCATTAACTTTCATCGTGGGTGTAAATAAAGATTATCTCTAAAAGGTGTAACTCGTAGCGCTGTTTTATTCATGTAAGTATAATAAACCTTACAACATACAATGTACAAGTAATTACGTTTGTTTTACATTACATAATTTTGTTAATTATGTGATAAAACTTTAGTGTACATTATAATTTGCTTCTTAAATCTAGATCTTAACAAATGAAATGATAAAATTATAGTTCATGTTATATATTTCGGAGATAGAGGCATCTTAGTGACTTGCTCGTTCTTGATGGAATATTCTGGTACAGGATCCGAGGCGTAGGTCTCAGGCAATTAAACCACACACACAATATGACAATTCTTGTATTAAATGTAGGTAATCAATTCTCACAAATTACTTAGTAGGTATACAATTATCAGAGTTGCGTGAACTACCGATCCCGTTTGGGGGTCCGAACTGTAAGGCTCTCACTGATCAATTCCTCCTCGACTCAATGCTCTCCAATATTTAAAATGTCTCCGGTGCCCCTCCAAACGATTCCGGTCACGTGACTCGTTACGTCACGATGTTCACACCCCACTGTTACAATGATATCAATTGAGTTACTAATTATCGTTAAATTATCGTGATCTACGACATATATAATTTTAAAAAGAAGTCAATATAGATATTATTATTTATAAAATATTTCTCATGTCCACTACTGTAATTATCAAACATTCAGAAGACTTCATAATAAAGAGAAAAGAAGGATTCATAATAACCGATCTCAACATCACAACGTACTTTAGTTTGAAACAGTATACAACGTGATGATACAGTAAATGTTCTACAAATAACTGTTCTTAATAATTCTAGCTACTTGATGAAAGTTAAGAATTGCAGAAGATGATATCTAACTCGTTGTTTTGAGGAAGACGTTGTGTCTCCTCAGGCCCTCCTCCTCCTCAGACTGAGACAAATTATTTAAGTAGTGACTGAAAACTCCGTCACTGAATTTTTTGAATACTAAAGATTATTGCCTTTTATTTGTGATTAATTTAAAGAGATATAAATATTTTATCACAATTATTATTTTTTGTCAAATATTTGTCTTGCTAGTCTTAACATAATACAATGCTATTCAGAATGCATAATATATTCTGAAAGCTGATAGATAAATAACACGTATTGAGAATGTAATTTTAGAACTCGCTGCCTTTGTCAGCTTCATAGAATGTAAATACTAGTAATACGACTGGTCGAGAGAGCAATTTAATCGAAACTAGACGAGGTGTATATGAACTGGAGTAGACAATATATTTTCTCAACAAATTTTGATGAAACTTTGGATTTATGTTCTGTAATTCTCACTGCGTTAGTGACATAAGGTGCAACATGGAGCCCGTAAAAGATCAACGTTTAGAAAAATTTAAATCTATTGAAAACAAAGCAATGCCTTTATGTTGTTTTTAATGTTAAGCCTGAGTTTTGATAAAAAAAGGTTACAAGGGCTTTGAGTTTCTCATACTTATTATGTACAACTCATCAACTTCCCTGCAGGCTTTGTCTCCTCTGCACACCACTACTAGTAAAAATATACTGTCAAGTTTTGTCATAAGACCAACTCTTTGTATTTTAAACTTCTATTTAGCTTTGGAACAACATGTTCCTTTTGACATTTGCTTATTATGTTTTCTTTTTTATAGAAAAAACTTTGTGAAAAAAGCGTATAGATTTTGTTAATTATTTTACATTTTAAGCAGTAATATCAAGTGCAGTTTAAGAAACTATAATGTAAATTATCATACAAAAACGTTTATAAATTAGTTTCAAGTTTCGTTTCATAAAATAGCTTCAGTTAATACCAACTACATAAATACTTATACTTTTTATTTAAACGCAACTACACAATACTTTGTTTCAATAAAAGTCTCAAGTCTCTTAAATATCCGGCAAAGATGTAACAACTTAAATAGAAAGACAAATACTTGCTAAGTTTACTGTATAATGAATAGGGACAAGAATAGTATCGTCGTAAGAATAAATACTTGGATATTATTATAATATTCAGAACACAAACAATACTTATTGTTTTTTACTATAAGTTGACACAACTTAGTACGTAAACGGTATAAAATAATCAATTTTAAATAGTGACGTATTAAATAGTATCCAAAAGGTAATCACAATTACCTATACCTATAGAAAATAAAGAGTAAACATTTATGTAATCAATAAAATTAAAAACAATATCTCAACTCAAAGACCATGTTTATCTTATTATTATTTCCAATTTATAATTAAACTATCCGGGCTTCCCTTCACCCCAATTAATTTGTTTGTTAAACTTTCTGTCTCCATCAAAATATCGCTTAAGATTTTAAAAAGCACTTTAAGTTATATATGTTCTTAGATTTCTTTAATGTTCAGGCTTATGCGAAAAAAATACAAAAAAATGATTATATTATTCATAGAAAACCTTTGATGGAAGTAAATCGGTGCTTTTGTACATTTCGTAGCTATTCAATTTATTCACATCATCATAAAAGAGGCTTTGTGAGAAGATTTTTAACAAAGTATGATTTATAAGAAAACATTATTATCCTTTTATGTTTGAATGAAAAAATACGTTGGAACGATGTATGGCTTAACATACACATAAATTAGTTAATAATAACAATTTAATGAAAAGTAATATACTTTTTATTTTACAAAGATACAGTGAATAGAAAAAGACGAATATTACTCAGTATTTTCTAAAATGTTCACAAGAACAACTTGAAATATAACTATCTTTACGAATTTTGCTGACCTATAAGTAAATTAAACGTCTGGTTAAATTTAAAATGAATATTAAAATTTTATTATAAAAGTGAAATCCGTAAAAATAGTTTTATTTCTACAAATATTATTTCTTATTTCAATATTCAATAACTAAATCTTTAAGTTTGAGGTATCTAATATATATTTAGTTCAGTTTTATTTTACGACTAATAGTAGTTAAGTAGTATTTAGATTAATTTAACTAAGAACGTTATGTAAATAGGCATACTATTATATAGTTATTATGTTAACAGTGAATTTAATATTTTGCTAACTTAAAATTAAAACACAATGGGTATATTTAAACATCATTAAAAATATTTTACATGACTGAAAAAGACATTATATAAAGAGAGATATAAAGAGATATGAAGAGAGTAAAACTTCTTTTAATTTCACAGTTAGTTTTAATTCTTTAAGTGAGTCAATTATACAGCGTCTTTCGTCTTATGCCGTGCCTGATCGGCGGGTTGCCATACTAACATAAATATTAAACTATTGTCTACAAACTGATTTAATAAACAAATTATTAAAACTTATAATCAAACGTTACATTACATTGTATATATAATGTAATAAATAATGTAATATAGAATCTAGATACATATTTATAATAATCAAAACATGTCTTTTCCTTCATTGTATACCAGATTCAGATTAATTTATATTGCTTATAAATATTCTCTTTGATAAAATTTTAATTTTTTAAAGTAAAACTCGTGTTGTTTTTTACAAAGATAATCTTAAATAACTATAATCATATTTACTTTAAGAAGTACCTAATAAAAGTAATACTACCGCTATTATTTTTTTCTTACACTAATAAAGTAGTAATATATTAGGTTACTAAAAACTAACAATGGCTGTTTTCAAATTTAGCAAGTTACTAAAAAAGGCTTGGGGCTTTACATTGTTTTGACTGAAAGTATTTCGTATCAGTGAAATATAATTTGATTTAAATTATATATCAATTTCATTCATACATGAATTCAACAATAAAGAGAGAAACATGTAACCTATGACAAGTTTTTTTTTTATTGAAGTTATACTTCTTTAGGCGCGTTATGAAAAAATGATGAGAGTGAAATTTTACGATGCGCGCGCATCTGTGACACGAAATTCACAGTATGAAGTACGGGTGGATAACTTCATACCATAAAAACTCGCATTAATAAAAGGCTCACATTATCATATCGAAATTGACAGTTCTTTCCCCCTCTCCCCTTTCCCCTCTTTCGCTGACATTGAACTGACAGAGTACAGTATTATTTGCATAGAGATATTATACAATATTATTTGTATATTAATTCTATGAATATTTGAATATGAAATAATCGCCATTATTACAGTTTCAGAGTTGATCGAGTGAAGTTGCGTTGAGTTTTTAATTCCGTTTCTTATCCTCTCCGTGTCTGTTATTGTAATAATATCCTTAAAGCTTGCACGATGTATAATCATTGTGTTGTGAAGTGTTGTGATAGTATACGAAAGGACGTTAACTTTTATTCTTTTCCAAAGAACGAGATAGGTCTCAAAAAGTGGTTAGAGACCATTGATTGTGATAGATTACGGAGCTTATCCGACCGATTCACAAGCATTTCGTGTGTCGGAAGCACTTTGAAAAAAGATTTCTGACATCATCGTCGTTGAGATCTCGTCTTCGTGTCGGCGCTTATCCTACACTGTTTACAGAAGATGAAATTATTAGTGGTATACCTCAAACCAGTAACCACTCGCACCGTCATCAACAAAAGTATGTAATTCCTATGAACATATCTTCGTAATTTTCTATGTTTAGTTTATTTTGGACATAAGTTTTTAGATAAATTATCCACGCAGGTTTGATTTATTTTAAAATGAGTACCCAAATGCAATTTTCTTTAAAGATAAGAAGCAGAGATGAAGTGTAGATTTTCAAACAACTTAACAAACCCTCTGAGTCCAGAAGTCCATTAAATACTTTATATAAAAGAAGTAGATCAGACATGTGTATTAATATTGTTTTATTAAAAATGATGAACAATATGAGCTGTAACTTTTGAATATACATCATCATTTTCTAAACGAAGGACAGATTTTAGGACACAATAATTTGTTACTTCATGTAATTATTAGAAATGTAAAAAAACAATAATTGAATTAACTTAAAAACAGACCAAGCTCAAGTTATCTTGAATGCAGGTGGTGGCTATTAAACCGGTGACCTACTTATCTATTGTTTAGAACTACAATTACATATTGATAACCATTACTTTATTTTAATAAAAAATAGTATAAAATTATTATTTTAAATAAGTATTTGTCATTATTCAAAGGTTTAAAATTAAAACCAGCTCTTTAAATGTGTCCTTTGTCTATTCTTTAGCCCTAGGCTATATATAATAAGCATTTATGTATTTTATTTGTATTTTAGTAGAGTAAAAGGAGGAAAACAATTGGAGTTTACACATAGACCATTGAAATTTTCAAAAGAGAACTCTTTTGAAAGAATGACAGAAAAAATGAATCCATTAGCAAAAAGAATCATGTGGATGCAAATAAAACAATGCACTAAAAAATCTAAGGGGAGACGGTTCTCTTATGAAGATAAACTTATAGCACTGTCTTTAATTAAACAAAGCCCAAAATGCTACAAATTTTTACAGAAGATATTTATATTGCCATCTAAATGCACTCTTAATAAAATTATTTCTGAGTTAAACATTGAAACAGGGATCAATCCTCAAATCTTTGAAGCTATAAAACAAGAGGTAGCTATTAAACCTTTAAACAATGCTTGTATATTTTTGTGCCAAAATCTATTAATTCTCCATTAACTATATAGGCTATATATGAATGTATGAGTTTATATATAATTATTTATATATAATAAAAAGAGTGCAATTAGCTAATGTGCCTGTATATCAATTTGTGTGTATAATATTTGTTTTTGAATTCTGTTGAACTATATGATATTCATTCCCAAAACCACCAAAAGGGAAATTTGTTCAATTTAAAAAATAAAGTCCAAGTTGGGTCAATAATATTTCTCTAATATAAAGAAAAGTTATCATTAATTCAATGTATTGCTAACCCGAAAGAGATATTGCGTGACTTTTATTTATTATTATTATAGAAACATGACTAATTAGTAATTTGCTTTTAGGTGAATACTTGGGAAGAAAAGAAGAAATATTGCTCAATCCTTTTTGATGAAATAGCTCTGGAAGCTGCCTTGACATATGACAAACACAAAGACACCATAGATGGTTTTGTTGATCTGACAAACATGAAAAGTGAATATTAGATAAAGAAAATAATAAAAATATTTAAATAAACTTAAATTCTAAATTTATTTATTTACTTTAAGAATATTAAATAATCAATAATTAACATTTAAAATTTAGAATCTCAAAATATTTAGTACAAATTATGTCCTATCCATTTATTTATTTAATTTTTCAAATTTAAACTAAAATTTATTGACTGTTTTGACTATCCTTTTCCAGTCCTTTTATTATTTCATTGTAATTAATTATTTGCATGCAATTAAAAAAACAATTTTTTAATGATGCCAAAGAAGTATAACTTCTTACGCGCGTACATAAGTACACGCACAGTTTTTTTTCTAGTAGGAAAGTATACAAGGTCCAGTAACAAAATTAAATATAATATGTTTAGCAATTTCTTTTCAACAATTGCAAACATACTATGAACCTTATGTGTGGTATGTTTGTATGTAACAGGTAATTTTGACGTCTCTGGTGAAATAAAAAATAAACTTAATTTGATAATCAGTTATTTTCTGATCTATACAACTTAACAGATTTTAGATTTTTTTGTAGTGTTTTGTCAACAACATGAAATTTTAAAGTTTTTTATACTCTCCTAATATGTACTTAAAATTATTGTAATAATAGAAAAGCAATATTATTTAATAATTAAAAAAAAATGAATATCAAAAAACGCAAAATAAAAATAATTTTAGCCAGAAAGTATTTTTTAAATAGCAGTATGAAGACATTGGTATAATAATTCAGTGTTCTATATTTCGCAACAGCGCCAGCAACAAGATTTAACAAAAGTTATGAATCTTTTAGGTAACTCCGTCTAAGAAACTATTAAAAACAACTTAAAAACAAACAGAATTACTAGGATAACGACATCGATATTTCATTTCTTTTATATATTTTACCTTAACTCATATCTTCGCAGTGATTAATATATATTATTCTCGGGGTGAGAAAAAGTATTTATTTAAGCTCTAAGCTCGCTAAATGTTTTCGGGAAAATTACATTCTCTATTTCTGATCCCTAAATGTGAGAAGGAACAAAAATTAAACACTTCAATTACTTTACCAGATATGTAATTATAGTGACGAACTTATGATTATATTATTTGTAATTAAGTTACTAAAACCACTAAGAAAAACGTGTAGGAGTAATGAAAATAAATGAATATGATGTAAGAACGAGACAGAAGTAACACCGTAGAGAAACGTCCACGCTGGAGGCATGATTTTTCATGAAATTATATTGTCGGTTTCTGTTTTACTCAGGGAGTATATTTGAAAGAAAGAAAGAAAGAAAGAAAACATATTTATTCGTAGTCTCTACACAACATTTACATACAGAAAAGCTATAAAAAGTTAAAACAGAATAATAAAATTATCTAAGTGTTATGTACCCAAATGTTATGTTGAGCCGAAAAGGACTCAGCTCAGCTTACGCTACGATATATAAAATATATAATATAATAAAAATATCGCAACACTGATTTTCAGTTGAGCCTTTATACTTTATAATCTATAATTGAGCACGCGACAGTGTCAGCAGTCACACATTTTATACAAACATAACCTATTAAAGATTGCACTAAATTTTAACATTATAAACAACAGACAAAAAAAAATATAATAATAAAAATAAAATAAAAAAAGGCACAATTTAACATGAGAACATATAAAGACTAGGCATAAAAGTCTTAACCAAGCCATAACAAATAATCAAGTCTTAACCTAAAAAACAGGAGAAACAAACTTAAATAAACGAAAGATTTATTATACAAGATTTATTGAGGCTTTTAATCATTAATCGTAAAACTAATTATCAGTGTAAGTTTGTATATATATATAGCTCATGAGTTAGTTGTAAAAAGATGTTATGTGATGTCAATTAAAAGTGCGAATTGTTGGGAGTGAACACTAAGACAGCAATGCAATACTGCTCTTAGGGACTTAGTGTATGTTGCACGACAAACAAACCGCCTCTGTGCTTGTTGGACAAAAACTTCAAGGTAAGTAACCAACAATTTTAAGTATTTTTTTGTATTTCTAAAAAATATTTCTTTAAAATAGTTTTAATATTTTTTATTTTCAGGTTCCGCATTGGAGGAGGGAGGTTGTTCCAGCATTTGGAAGCTGTATACCTGAAGCTGCCCCGAAATGCCGCTGTCTTGTGAGGAGGACTTAATATCATATGCAAAGATGCCCTAGTGTGATATGTAACATTACTCTGTGATGCCCATTTAATTTTACTGAATAAGTACTCTGGCTTCTGAGAAGATACAACTCCAGAGAGCAGTGTGATAAAATGTAATTGTCTACGAGCTGACATCTTTAATAAGTTAGATTTATTGAGAAATGGTGTAACATGTGCACGAGAGGGAATTGAGAAGCAAAATCGAGCACATGCATTCTGAAGTCTCTGAATAAGCCTTTCAGTGCGAGAAAGCAAACATGGACCATATACAACATCAGCATAATTAATTTTAGATAAAATTAATTGTTCACATAATCTAATCCTAAGTTCTACTGAGATGTATGGTCTAATATTATATAATAACTGAAGCCTATAAAAGCTATTCTTGATGGCATCCAGTACATGTCTTTCAAAACGTAGATTACTGTCCACAATCACACCTAGGTTACGGGTTTCTTGTGCATAACTGATGGTTTCACCTGGCATTGATATTATTGGAGATTTTGTAGTAATTTTCTGTATCTGTTTTTTTGATCCAAGGATCATATACTTAGATTTACTGGCATTTATGACAAAACAGTTCATTTTAGACCATATTGCTATTCTATCTAAATCTTCATTCATGAGTTTAACAGAACTAATAGTGTCACAGGGTGAAGAGTGTACATAGATTTGAACATCATCAGCATATAGTTGATATTGGCAATGTTTTATGCAATCAATTAAATCTGCACTGTAGAGAATAAATAGTAACGGTCCTAGGATCGAACCTTGTGGGACACCACGTAAATTGTGATATCGGGGAGAACTTACTTTTATTTCTGAAGCATTTTGCAACTGTACAATCTGTGTTCTATTTTCAAGGGAACTGTAGAACCATCTGACTGTCTTT
Source organism: Napeogenes sylphis (assembly GCA_959347405.1). NCBI lineage: Eukaryota > Metazoa > Arthropoda > Insecta > Lepidoptera > Nymphalidae > Napeogenes > Napeogenes sylphis. The sequence continues at coordinate 6,067,221 of OY365783.1, forward strand.
GAACTGAAGCCATAAAAAGCCAACTTAGATAGCAGAAGTGATATATTTATGGCATCAAAAGCCCTAGAAAAATCAAGTAGAGTTAAGATTGTTCCCTTTCCTACATCTTGAGCTGCAAGGATGTTGTCCACAATGTCTATGAGAGCAGTTGCGGTGCCTCTGTTTTTGCGGAACCCAGATTGATGGTCTGGTAACAAATGTTCTGTCTCTAGGTATTTTCTTGTTTGTATGCTTACAACCTTTTCTAGAATTTTTGAGAGGCAAGGTAAGATGCTGATTGGTCTCACATCACTTAAGCCTGTCACATTTGTATTTTTAGGTATTGGAGTAATGAGGGCTACTTTCCAGAGATCGGGGAATGAAGAAGTTAAAATAGATTTATTAATGATATGGGTTATGACAGGAAGAGTATTTGGTAACGTTTCTACAAGCATGGTAAGTGTTATCTGATCGATACCCTCAGCATTGGATGTTAGAGACCTAATTATACTAGCTACACTCTCCTGACTTACAGTTTCTAAGCAAAAGGTACTAGTAGTTGACCGATGAAACTCATAGTAAGTTAGCTGTGAGATGCTGACATGATCTTCTCCAGGGACTTCTAAAAAATGCTTGTTTAGTAGATCTGGGTCAGCAAGAGATGGAGGTAGTTCATTTTTTGGTCCATTGTTCTTGAGAATTGTAGTTTTTAGGTTTTTCCAGAGAATTTTAGGATTATTTAAATTACAATTAATATTTTTGTTGTAATAGGCTGCCTTTTCCTGATGCCTAGCAGCTATGACTAAACTTTTCATCTCCTTATAGAGTTTTTTTGAAGCTTCACACCTTGTGTTTCGGTATTGATTATGGTAGATATCTCTGAGCCGCATCATCTTTCTCAAAGTATCTGTATGCCACGGTATTGGTTTTGTTCTTTGTAAGACAGTTTTTTTTGGTGCATGTAATTCAAAAAGCCACAAAATACATGTATTAAAGTAATTGACCATATCATTGACATTTGTCATTTTAAATATAGGATTCCAATCGAGCTGTTCCAGATCATAGTTAAAAATATCAGGTAAAATATCCTTAAAAGGTCTAAATGTAACATAGAAAGGTTCTGGTTTTTCAATTTTGATAATAAACTCGGCTGATACCATTGCGTGACTGCCAAGGTCCGGTGAGTGGAATATGTTGATTTTATTAGTGGCTATATCAGTGCATATTAAATCTATAAGACTTTGACTATTCTCTGTAAAGTGTGTTGGAGATTCAATTAACTGGTTTAACTTTGTGTAATTAAGAAATTCATTCAGTAATTTAGTTTTATTCTCCAATGTATGTAAATAATTTATATTGAAGTCTCCTAGTAAAATTAATTTGTCATAATTTGAGAAGGTAGATAAAGTTTCTGTCAAATTATCCAAAAATATATTGACATCAAGCCATGGAGGCCTGTACGCCGTGCCTATGAGGATATGTTTAGAATTAACTGTGATGCTGATCCACATCTGTTCCACATCTGAGTCAAAAGAAAGAGGGCAAGTTTTTATAGCTAAGCCACGCCTGATGTAGAATCCAACACCACCCCCTCTGCCTCCTCGCACCGAAGTAGGGCGTGGGATGTGTAGCAGCTTGTATCCCGGCACCGTAGGTGCACGACCGGCCTCTCCTGCCCTAATCCATGTTTCATTTATGGCCATGATGTCTACTGATACGTTTATCATAGCTGAGATGAATTCATCATGCCTAGTACCTAGTGATCCAGCATTGAAGATACCAACAGTCAAGCTTTTAGTTTTAACCATTTTGTTTTATTAATGTAACACTAATTGAGATATACATATCTGAATGAAATTTAATACTCTGTAGTTTAACGTTTAATTTAAATATAGCCAAAGTGTGTGTAAGTAACGTATGTAATATAATGTAAAATAATGTGTAGAATTGTATAAAATGTATAATATGTAGAATTTGATTATGTAATATATATTTTTGTATTAGACACGATTTGTAATTAAGTGCAAGCTTTGCTATTAGGCAGTATAATTGAATATAAAACTTAAAGATGAGAAAAATGTAACAATTCAGGCCTTTAACATAGTTTGGAAATAAATTACATATTACATGCTTACAATTAACTATTTTTGTAACAAACATATACATTGAGCAACGATGAGTCAATAGTATTTGAAGCCGAATACAATAGGTAAATTTACTTATTATTAATGCAGTCCGATTTATCAAACCTGTGCATCTCCAAAAAACTGGGTCAAGTCCGATTCAGTGCGCACCCGGAAGGATGCCTTTCCAACGTCCCTTCGAATAAATATCCGACCGCCTTTAGTCCATGCATACTTCCATCCAAATCGACGAGCCTCCTGACGCACCAACAGAAATAGATGTCTGTTGTAGTTCGTCAGCCGTTCATTCACATAAAATTTGGAGGTGGGGATGTTAGGTGCGAAACCTTCGGTTGATGCACCTCGGCGTACTCGAGCTGCGCGCAGCAGGTCATCGTGCAGCTGACGACGTACCAGCCTTACCACGAGAGGGCGCGGTCGTGCAGCACCGTCCTCACCCGGCTGCCGTTGGCGACCCACTCGCTCCACACTTACTATATCGTGTGCTTCGAGGGGTACACCGAGCTTGTTGCCCACTAGACACGTCAGGTGTACTCCGAGCTCTCCTGTCACCTCCGGCATACCAGATATTTCGACATCATTTAGGAGTGCTTGTTGGTCCCGATCATTTAAATCTGCTTTCAGCTTTTCAATTGTGTTGACCACGTCGCTGTTTGACTCATTCGATATTTGCTCGCTTTTTGTCTCAAGTTTAGTGATTCTGTTCTCAATACCATCTAACCTCGTGTTAAATACCTCAACAGTGCTTTTCAAGTCGCCTATTTCCACACTCAAGGTCCCTAACTGCGATTAAAAAATTTCAATTCTTCCCTAAGCAGAAGTTTGAACTTTGAAATCAAAACATCATTGCAGTCGCCATTATCCTGTGTGCATTCTGTGGAGATTGATGTAATTTAAATTATATTTATAATTTAAATTACATATGTATTTATTTATTTATTGATGTAATTTAAATTATAAATAATATATTCTCTAAAATAAATAATTTAATAATATTTTTAAAAATTAGATTCTCTTTTAAAACAATGTGAGAGACGAAGATCCCTAAAATCAAATAAATAAATAAAAGTGAATAAATTATATGTAGAATTAAGATATATGCACTGCATCTGTAGTATTTAAAATGTCTATAATTGGAACATCTAGAAAGTTGTTATCTAGGATTTAAAAACTAATATTCTTTAAGTAATCACAGAATGTTTTTTAAACTACTAGCGAACCCAGCCCGCTTCGCTGGGCTAACCCTTACTTTACCTGGTGGCGAGTTACATCAATGGGCATAGCATATTCGTTTTCTTCGAGGAAACATACATAGTGATACCAACTTTTATGACAATCGGTTGAACGGGGCGGAAGTCTATATCTGACAGCGCCGCCTGGTGGCGAGTTACATCAATGGGCATACCATATAAACCTTCTCCGTGGAAAAATACATATACATACCAATTTTCATAATCATCGGTTCAATAGTTTCTGAGTTCATCGATTTCATATATACAAACATCCTTCTATATATATATACTAGCGAACCCAGCCCACTTCTCTGGGCTAACCCTTACTTTACCTGGTGGCGAGTTACATCAATGGGCATAGCATATTCGTTTTCTTCGAGGAAAAATACATGGTCATACCAATTTTTATGACAATCGGTTGAACGGGGCGGAAGTCTATATTTGACAGCGCCGCCTGGTGGCGAGTTACATCAATGGACATAGCATATTCGTTTTCTTCGAGGAAACATACATGGTCATACCAACTTTTATGACAATCGGTTGAACGGGGCGGAAGTCTATATTTGACAGCGCCGCCTGGTGGCGAGTTACATCAATAGGCATACCATATAAACCTTCTCCGTGGAAAAATACATATACATACCAATTTTCATAATCATCGGTCCAATAGTTTCTGAGTTCATCGATTTCATATATACAAACATCTTTTTATATATATATAAGATATAGATTAATAAACAGGGATCAATAAAAATAAGGGGTACAATATCTACAATACGATAGCTTAATTGTTAGAGCGATGGGACAAATTCCAGAGGTCGGAGGTCAAAATCCTGTATGTATCAATTAATTTTCATTCTGTATTACTCAAATGCAGGTTCTTTAAAGTATGAGTCAAACTGACCAATCACAAATGCATGTACTTCAGCATAGCGGCCTTGGCAAATGTATGAAATATAATTTTCTAGTGATATTCCCTTTTTATATGTTACTGATATGATATTAATACTTTAAGCAAACTAGCTTATGACAGACCACAATATGTTCTATAAAGTTATGAAACGTGACTGTGAAACTATTACAATATAATAGAACGCTTTAAAGTTTCCCGAAAACGCTATACATTATTAGAACCGTAAAGCACTTCTAAATGTTATTCTGGATACATATAGCCAAAGCCTTATCTTTTAGAATAATTTTGTGACTATAGCATAAGCCGTTTAAGCATGGGAAAACGTCATTTATTTTTAATCATTATTAATAAAAAACAAAAATGATCATGTAAATAAACTCATGCTGTTATGTCAAGTCAATAAATAATTATTGATTAAAATAAACAAATGTAACGGATCTCAATATAATATCGATCTTTTGCTTCATTGGTTGGTGATCGTAGATCACACGTCGTAGGGGTAATGACACAAGGATTGGGTGTTCTTTATGTCTGTTATTTGTATGTTGTGATTTCCCGTGACCTAGGGATTACTCTTTTCCTTTTTTGCTGAAATGTTCTAATCAATAATAATAAACAATATTAATAAAAAGGTAGTTTTTACTCAAATATTAAATCTTATCTAAACAGTGTGATTGAAAGAAGAACAAAGCATTAATTTAAATGGGCAAAATACTTGAAAACTAAAAATTAATGCAACTATATAGGTACATTCCCTGGATTTTATGAACCTTGAAGCAATAGGACTATATCAAATATCATGAGAATTATTTCTCACAATTCAATTGAACATGGATCAAATAATTTATTTACCATCTTTAGGTTTCTATATTCTATTGGTTTTCTCATAAATTACGATATTTGCTTGCTTATATTTTATTAAGTGTTTATTCATATCTTAGAGATGTCTTCAGTTATAATTTATATCTTAGCTTAATCAGCTTAGAATAAATTTGGTTTAATTAAAAAACTCTTCGGAGGATATTGGTTTTACATAATCTGTTGTAGCTAGATATCTGTAGAAATACACTCATGGACATATTTAGGGGAACGCAAAAAAAAGGTCGAATAACGGAAAATATTTTCATATTTTCGTACTGGCCACTATACCAATATTATGTACTTATTAAAAAAAAAGTAGATTTTAAAAATAATTTTATTTTAAATTTCATTTGTTTTTTTTGTTTATCTGCTAATTTCTGAGACACGTAGTGTATGGAATTTTCGTCGGCTTTTGTTGTTTTTAACAAAAACTTTATTTCTGTTGTTTTTTTGACGAAAAATTATCATTATTGAGTGAAGTGAACTTAATTCGATAAATTTAGGCGATAATGCCGGATCTCAGCGTTGCTCTGGTTTCTAAAGCTGTAATTTTAATTGAAAATGGTTACATTTACAATGAAGTGGCTCAAACATTACATGTTTCCAAGTCTGTGATTTTCCGCAATGTTAAACGATACCGGCAGACTGGAGAGTATACCAGGCGTAAAGGACAAGGTCGCAAATGAGTAACAGGAGAGAGAAACCGTACCTTGACTTCTTCTGAGGTACGAAACCAGCTGCAGGAAGTTCGACAAGTGATAATTAGTACCAAAACCGTCAGAAGAAGACTGAAGGCAGCTGGTATAGGGGCGTACTTGCCTGCCAGAGGTCCACAGCTCACCGCAGGTTATCGAGTGGCTCGGGCCAGCTTTGCTCGTTTCCACCTAAATTGGAATAATGACGCTTGGGGAAAAGTTCTTTTTAGTGATGAGTCCAGATTTTGTCTCAAACCAGATGATGGAAGGACCAAAGTATGGCGACGACCCGGAGAAAGATACGCTCAGTGTAACATTATTGGGAGAGAGCCGTATGGTGGAGGGTCAGTAATGGTATGGGGCGGTATTTGCTTAGGAGCACGCACGGAGCTACACATCGTAGAAAACGGCTCCCTGACTGCGGCAAGATACGTAACTGACATTTTAGAACAGATTGTGATGCCTTTTGCCCCTTTCATTGGAGACAATTTTCTTCTAATGCATGACAACGCTCGACCTCACATTGCGGCATTAGTTTCGGAATATCTTAATGAGGTCGGAATCCAGGTTTTGGGGTGGCCGGCACGCTCGCCAGACCTAAATCCAATAGAACACGTTTGGGACAAACTGGGAAGACAAATTAAACAAAGAAATCCATCACCTGTCAACGTAAGAAATCTCAAAACCGCATTGGTTGAAGAATGGAACTCAATGCCGCAAAGTTTTATTGACAATTTAATAGAGAGCATGCCCAGACGCATGCAGGCAGTTTTAACAGCAAGAGGTGGCAACACTAAATACTGATTGTATCACCCATCGCGAAAAAAACAGTCATTTGGACAATATTAACTTTTCTTTACTTTTCATTGTGTTAGGTCAAAACTCTTCAGAATTAAGTCACTGACCTTATTGTCTTTAATTTCGTTTCTTTCGCTTTAATTTTGTGATTTTTTATGTTCAAAAATGTTAATTTAATTAATTCAGAATAATAATCAAATGTATTGTACAACAAAAATGTGTTTTCATATGATCTTGCAGTCTGTTTTTTGCATTCCGCTAAATATGTCCACCGGTTTATATCATTGAATTATTTATAGTGTTTGTTTTGTAGCTTTATTAATATTATTATTATAAGTTTACCTTTGTTAAGTATTATGTAGGTAGTAAGGAGTTTTTGTTAATAACCACATCATAAAACTTTTTAGACTTTATCCGAAATTCTTATTATATTTTGAATTTGTTTAAGATTGTCACTGATCGATTTCTGTACATGGAACATATTTGAAAAAAAAACATGATGGGGGGGGCCTTTATAAGAGAAATATATATAGCAAGAGAACCCAAAACAAAGGTTTTTCATTTTGTCTGTATGTCTTGTATGTTTGTGCACACTAATCTCACAAACGGCTTAACCAATTTGAATGCATTTTTCAGTAATATATTGTAGTAGACTTCACTTAATATTTAGTGGTTGTTTTATTTAAAGATAAGTTTTATTTAAAGAGAAGGTCGTAGAGTAACCTCTACGACCTCTAGAATTTATAAGACCGTGGAGGTACCTCGGCAGGAAGCGATTATCCCGGCTTTCTTGTTCTCTTGGAAACATTGTTACATAAGTTACTTGAATTAGTACGATACCTAACTTTGAGCAGAAGTAATGGCGGACAGCGGCGTCGTACTAAAGTCGTTATCAATTGTGGTTGTGACAACGGCTCGTTAGTAGTAGTGGTCAGAATCTATAAAAATAAGAAAGCGCATTGGTTTTATTATATACTTCTTCCATTATTTATAGGTTCTTCGTTAAGAGGACTAAATAAATTGATAAGCAAATAGGTAGATAAAACGAAGTTATTATATTGAAATATATTTGCTTTAGAAATACAATCAGGAGTAGTAAAGTACAGAAAAAAATTACTTAATACATTTTTATAATTTATCATTTTATATACTTTAGAGAAAAGTTTTAAAAATTAGAGACTTTTAAATATTGATTTATAATATGATTAAAAAAGGTACCTTTTAATTATATTCCAATATAAATTATTAAAGCGATGTAACTTAAATAAATAACTTAGAACCTGTTTAATCAACAGGTTAAAAATAAAAAAACCTTTCTCTGAAAAAACGTTGGTATTAGGAAATTTTATGTGGCACTTAGAAAACATAAGCATAATATTAGATTTTAAATAAATAAAAAATATAAAGGATTAAATATGATGATAATATTGAAGGAAGTATTTTGCGTTTTATTTACTTTGGTTGAAAGTAATTAACACTGATTGCTTATTATGTTTTTGTCTAGATCACAAGTTATATATAGAAAATAGTTTGTGGAATTTTAAGACAATAGAGATAAATATTAACAAAGGTTAATTATGAAAGAGCTAAAACCGAGTTTTATAGATAGTATATATAAACTAAGAGTTTTACAATATTTCAAACTTTTTGTTTTAACTTTTTATTAGGTTTATAAGAAGGTCACGTTAGGATTTATATAATCAAAAACTTCTTTTTGCTCATATTTTTCAAGAAACTTTGACTATCAAGTTACTGTGCGACATATAGAACTAGTGTTCACGTTTCTCATAACGTTAAAGTATAAGTTTACGTGACGTGACTGTTATCATGAGATCAATAATAAAACTACGGACACGACCATATTATAAATAAATAAATAAAAAGCCATTTATTTCCTACTAATTTCGACATGTACATTTACATACTTAACTCTATATTTATTTATTTAAGCTAACTTATATAATATATTGGAACCTATTTTGTTTGAATAACCAGTTTATATATTTATTTTATTTCTCTGTAATATATATCCATTTCTATGCTTAGTTATTGTTAGCTTAGCACAGTTTGTAGGAACCCCATTATTAGGTAAAGGCCTCCTCCAAAGCTGTCCAATTATCTCTATCCTGTGCAATCTGCTTCCAGTTGGGGCCGGCCGTCTTTATGATCTCATCTTCCCAGTGTGTCAATGGTCTTCCTCTACTTCTTTTACCAGGAGGTCCTTTCCAAAACACACGAGCATATTACAATTCTTAATATTCATAAGATCTTTAGGAACTTACTTTTATTATAAGTATTAGATAAAAAATATATAAATGATAGACATAAAATCACCAAATTTACCGTATTGATTATTAATTTAGCTAAGGTTTATTGGCTAATTTATATTAATCGTATATTGGATATTCTCAAGAATATCCAATATACGATTGCACGTTGTGCACAATTTGCACTGACAGACCAACTGACAGACCAATTGACAGACCAACTGACAGACCTCCATCTCGTCTTACCGTGAACACGATTGCTGCAAAGCATCCGAAATTTCGGGTTAGATTTTAAATGTAAATTAAAAAATTAATTCAATATACGCGAGTTAAATCCGTAAAAATAGTTTTATTTCAATGTGTAGTACTCGTGAAAACCTTAGAAAACACTATATTCTCAATAATATTATTGCTATGCGGATATTAACACTGTATATCTGGTATATATCCATCCAAAACTCTCTAGGGAAAACATTATTGAGTGCCGTAAGAAACTTTTGCCTTCTAATTCTGTAAAGAAAGTTTCAGAATGGAATAAATTGAATCCCACGTAGATTAACCAATCAGAAGACTTGATACACTAAGGAAGCTCGTCTTGTCTCTTATTTTTCAAGACGAAAGTATTTTTTTTATTAAATGTAGCTTTATTAATGTAAGTGTTTCAAAAGCAATTTTCTTATTCACTAAATAGGAACAAATATGGTCAGATCGGGCCGAAATTAATAGGAATTTCAATAAAAAACCAAACCCAGAAATACAGACATCTATGCTCATCACATAAATGCCTGTCCCCGCCGGGAATTGAACCCGAGCCCCATTGCGCCGTGACACGTTAGGCGTCTGCGCTAACCACTCGACCAACGGGGCGGTTAAATTTATTATAAGGTTTTAATTTAATTTTTAATTATTAATTTATTTATAAGGTTTTAATTTATAATTGACTTATAATATTTTTTTTACACTTTATAAGGTAATGCAAGCCTTACATTCCACCTGATGGTATACACCCGTAGCTTGTAGCCGGATATGGTAAAGCGCACTAACTTAATAGTAGCCTAGTCACTTTAGTATTGAAGGCACCCCAATTGTATTCGGACGGAAACACCTACGCAGGCAGGCTATTTTAGATCTTAGTTTCGGACAGGTGGAATTAAACTCAATAAATATCGTACTATAAAGGATTTATTTTAAAACTCTAAAGACGCACAAGTGTTATCTTAAAAGAGGAATAATATTCTCATGCATTTTCAAGTTACTGACAAGACTCTGGTATAATTTACTATGTAATTTTAAGTAGATGTCATCTCATCTTACGTTCAATTCAAATAAATCAAGTTTATAGAACACTAGAATTTATTTCTTTAAATGTAACTAAATAAATTAAAACTCGCAGTTATTTAGTGTGTAGGTAAATCATACTTTTTAATTAGGTATCGTATATTAGTTAGATAGTTTTAATATAATATTTGATGAATGTTAAAATTAGATGATAAGAAATATTAGTGAAATAGGTTTCACTAACAGTTTTTAATTATACAGTTAACGTAGAGAGTGCGTGTGTGTGTGTTTTGACAGTAGTGAGTGGCACCTCCTCCCACAATAAATAATTTTGCAAATGTGTTGCCATCATTCTAAGAACAGCTACTCTAATGGCAGAAAAAGCTTTGCAAACAATTTTAGCAGCAAAAAGGTATTTGTTTGAGCAAATTGTTCAAAGAAAGTATAGAGTATAGAAATATAATAGTGTTAGAAAATAAATTAAAATAAAATAATTCTCTAGCTATGGCCATAAAATATAAAAATAAAGTGACATTAAACATTTAAGCTAATAGTTCAATTATAATAATAACAGCCTCAAAAAAGAGACAAAATCTTTTTTTATTACAATATGTATTTTACATAAAAATTAAATTACAGAAAAATACATTAGGAGTAGATTAATTTATTTTCCTTTCGGTCGAAGTAAGTGTAGTTGAAATGAAATAATGTTACCGATTTAAATTGACTTGTCTATTTCAATTGAAAAAAAAAACATTATTAGCTTTATTTGAGTTTGTTCAGTTTTCTCTCTAATTCACTTAAATAGAAGAAATTGCGAAATACACTGACGATGAAACTTCGCGTACAAGTAAATTCCTTTGATTATAAATAAAACCACATTTCCCAATTATAGAAAATAAGTTTTAAAAAAATTACTTTATTCTTGATAACAATCAAATTATTTTAAATACGTACGATTTATGCTTGCTTATTTAATATGACAGTGATTATTTAATATGACTCCAAGTGAATATAAGTTACAATTACATATTGATCTATCATGTTGAAAACCCCTACCACAATTAACTCTATTTTTATAAAACTCTTTTCGTTATACAAGAAATATATACCTATTTTCAAACACGCAGATAAATAATGTTCCTTGTTAGCTCGTTCAAATTTTGTCACGTATACCTGAAATCCCCCGACGACGCGTTCACAGTAGGTAATAACGTGTACGCGTAGGCATAAGGGACACCACACAACATACAGACACACACCGTCTGTACCGGTATAGACGAGGTCCCAACTGAGTAAGTGCTCCGTTGCTCCGGCGTTCTGCCGTCGGAGGACGCTAGTGTCCAAATTTCCTTAGCTTCCCTCCTGACTAACGACGCCCTGAGCCGAGGTCCGTGTCTCAATCTGAGACGCCCTCGGGACGTTGTTCCCCATGGGGGCCCATCTGGCCCCCCCTTGTTAAGGGTGGGTCTCCAGACCCACCCACTCCCCCGGTGACGCTGTAATAGCCAACAGGGCTAACAGCATAGACAGACAAAAAAAAATAAAAAAAAATAAAAAAATACCTGAAATCATTTGCTACGTAAGGCATAATCAAAATCTTACTTGGAAAACACGATGTGTGAAATGGAAAACTAAAAATATACAAATATTTTATATTACTTTTGAATTATTCGTGCGTGATGAAATAACAAATATTCATTGGTAAAATAACTAGGTTTGTTAAACTGATTTAGAATTAAATAAAAGGAAAACTTTACATAACAACTTCATAAATATGTAGAAATTAAAAAAATGTGGAAATTGTTAAATGATCTTTAAAAGGAATATTAAATTTAATTTATATTTTGTTTTAAACTACAAGAGAATATTGTATATTAAAAATACGTTATAATATATAATCAACGCGTGAATAGTTTTCTTAAGTCATTTAATTTAATTAAACATTTAATTGCAAATGATATTACTTTTTGCCATGACAGGTACTCTCTAAATATATGAATTTCTCTAAATAATGAATATATCTCTAAATGATAAACATGATAATAATAACGGACGAATACTAAACTTTCAAGGACTATACAGCTCTAAATTGAACTGATAATTAAAAAAAAAATAATTACCTTTTTAAATAACATGAAAATATATAAATAGAATTAGGATAATCTATAATATAAATATATTTAGGACAATCGATTTAATATAAAACAAAAAAACTGAAAGTGTCAATCTAGTACTTAATTATATTTATTATCATTAAACGCTACGTCAGGAAAAACAACAAATCAATGAATAATAATGTCTACGAAGTATATGTCTGTAGTCATTGTCATTTCTGTCTAGGTACTAACCTTATATTTTTATAAAAGTACCTTAAGTCCAAACCATTTGACAAAAAGAAAAATTATCTATATTTATATAGGACTTTAAACAAATGACAAACATGTTCACATTCACTGTGATGCCTAAAAAAACAATGTAATGGTTCTATTTTTCATGAAAAACTTTTGATGCAAAATACTTTTGTACATTTGTTAGATATTCTATTTATTCACATAATATAAGAGTGGCTTTCTAAGAATATTTTGTAAATGTTATATATTATTTTTAAGAAAATATTATTATACTATTTACGTCTGATCAAATATTTTTAAATTGGAATAACTAATCATGAACAATCAATCATACAGGGACATACGTCTTCAAAAATATTATGTAACGTGTTATGAAGTTTGAATTGAGTATACACATACTTAATTATATTACTACTTTATAAAGAAGATATTATTTCTATTATTTATCATCACTAGCTTTTTAAATGTTTTTTTTAGGAAACAAATATTAAATTTAAAATTATATTCTTGTTAAATAATTTTGGTAAATTCTAACAATAAGACGTAGTTCCCAAATGACTACAGTTTGGTGCACCTCATAGAAAGGCTAGGCTAGGCTTTCTTTTGATACCCTACTCAGTTTCCGAATAATGGATAGATTCATTAAGGGTTTAATAAAAAATCTAACAAATCAAATTATGTAAAAGTACCAGTATCAGTAATCAAAGATTTATTCATTGATCAATAAGAGATTGTGTTACAAGTTCTTAATGTGACATTTCTATGAAAATAGAGAGGTATTAAGTTTTTTTGCTTGTTTCTTGGGAATTTTGAATTAACTCTTGTTTGTAATTGTATATTACATGTAAAATTGAAATAACAGAGTGTTTTGTATCTCTTACGTTGATTTTAATTATTTCATTAGCTTAAAATAATCTTACATTGTAATTAATTATTTGTATCTCTGATTACGTTGGTAATATATAATGAATGTACGTCTTTTTCTTTCAAACGCAGTTTTCAGAATAGATTAATTATATTTATTCGAAAAGAATCAATAAATTCTAACTAATTATTACAACTTAAATAAATTCTTAGTTTTCAGATAAATATATAAGAAAACTGTCACTGATCGAATACTGTTCATGGATTTTTTTTATTGAAAACCTTGGTACGTACGAAGTCGCAAGTACAACTGGTAATTATAACAAAACTATTCAATAATTGTTTTATATTTTAATTAAGCCATATTTATTTGAAATAATTATTCGAAATTTGATTCGGTGAATGCAATTTTATTTAATTTTTATCAAGTAAATAAATCGACAAATAGAAAACAATTATAAAACTATTAATTTGTATTCAGTGTGAAGTTCAGACCAGTAATTATTTTTGATATCAAATATTTAATAAGTTTTATTGTTTTACTTTACTCGAATAGATTTATTTTTTAAACAAAGTGTTATAAATGTAATTCTTTCATTTGAATTGTTGCAATAACCGTTGCAAATATTGATATCTTACTTTGGTTGAAAATGAAGATATTTAGAGGATTATTTGGAAAGATCTAGAGTATGTGTCATGAATATATAATATTACTGAGGAAATGAACATGAAATTATTATTGACAAAAGTTTGGTAAAGAGAAATCTTAGGTATAAGTAATAATTTAGTACAATAGGTTCTTAAATGAATTGTTTTAGGATAATGCTCATAAAAAATATCAGAAACATTCTAGAAATCCGATCTTTGTACTTAATAACCGTGATTTTGAAGATAATCTATTCTCCGCGCACGCTTTATAGGCAAACAATAGATAAGCTAATAAGCAAATTTCAATTTAATAAATAAGTAATAATTTAGCAAATAAGTGTGTCTATAAATTAATATGTTTCTATTAAGACTTTGCTTTTTTTGTTATTAAGCTTATTTTTGTAACCTATTAACCTGCCCACCTTGATGAAATTTTCACTCAATACAAATTATTATAAAAAAACTTATCATGCCTCTGGTCTTTATAAACAATTTCAAATATTAATTAGAAATTTTATTGACAATTTAAACAAAACCGCGTGACAGTCAGAAAGTAGGTTTATTACGAAATCCTTTTTTATTATTCAAAATTCTTTGATATAACCGGATATCCGTGGGTTGTAGGTACTATATATGTGGGATTGACTAAGTGACTACAATAGTAATGAATTATGTAAACTATGTAATAGTTTAAAAGCGTTGTTTTTAAGTACATTTTTGAAGTAAAATTTGCACTAATAATAATATATACGTAGAATAATAGCTTCAAATAACTAAGTTTTTAATTAATAAATGTTAAGTTCAAAAATATTGATAGTTAGTTTTGTTACTGTTATTACCAAACCAGGTTTACATTTGTTAATTATTATTTGCTGCGAACCTGTTTTATGTTTATTGTTGTTTTACACAATACTAATTAAAATTATATATTTTAATTAGTTCCTAAATCCAAAAATTGATAATGTTTTATGTTTTTTTGTTAATTTATTATCATACGTATTTACCGCAGGCCTGTAACTTTGTTAATTTGATTAATACTTGGTTCGTAGGTAAAAACAATATATTTATTAAATTATTTATTAAATAGAAGTTTTTAAATCTTCTTTTTGATGCTAATTATGTAATTTTGTAATATATATTTTATATATAATCCATCTCCTTACAAACTCTTTGTACTCTACAATGTTAATGTTCTTTACACTGCACTCATAATTTAGAACATTTTTTCTAGTATTTTACTTTATTACCTTTTTAGTAATCTCTAAAAAAACGTACGAAACGTGAGAAACCTACATATACCTTCATAAAAGTAGCAAAATCATAATACTTAACATATCGTATATTGTTGTATCGTTTATATTCAAGACTTTAACCGTATTATTGTTATTAAAAGGTTCAAATAACTGAACGCTTTAGAATGTTACGTCTTTAAATAAATGATGAAAGATTTAAGGACTGTTTGCTTACAAAGTGGCAATGTTAATGCAAAATATAATTGAAAATGAAGAGATAACAGAAGTGTAATGAATGGCGTTGGTTGCGGTTACGTCTGTCCCAAGAAAAATAATAAATAATTCAAGAAGGCTCTAAAAGGTTTGAATAATGATATTTATGTATTTATATATATAATATCTTTGTATTACCCGGGGAAATCTAGTGGAAATTTTATCAGAGGTCGAGCGTTTGAATCACTACTCGTATCGGTTTATTTTTATTGTATGTGTATTTAAATAAGCTTAACATGGTTTGGATATATTTTCAAACATTTATATATTTATAACAGACTAGAGCAGTACACTTTGCTAAATGTTCATAAAATGGTCAGTTTTTTATATTTTGTTCCATTTTAACTAGCACAGGATATTTTACTGATATGATACTATAAGGTGGTTACAATGATGACGAGTTTATATTATTTCATTCTAAGATAAATAAAATTAAAACTATTAAATAATTATAAATCAATATTTGTTATTTTTTGAGTTTACAAACGTCAGACGTGACCACCATCAGACCAAACCACGTGTAAAAGTTAGTATTTCATACATAAGCGACAATATTGCTAAGTTTCATCAAAATCCGTTCGATAGTTTTGAAGTGATTGAGTAATAAACATCACATACAAAAACACGTGCAAAAGTTAGTATTTCTATAGCCTATGTATTATTTTGTACATAAGGTACAATATTGCTAAGTTTCTTCAAAATGCGTTTAGTAGTTTAGGCGTGTTTGAGAAACAAACATCCATCCATTCAAACAATCGCTTATTAGTCAGAAGTAAGATGTAGAAAATAATAAACAAATTCTAAAACAATATTTATTATTAAACATTAAACAAATTTGAATGCAGTTTTCAGGGATATATTATCACAGTCACAGGTTAAGAAATAAAAAAGTTATATCAATTTAAGTCAATCACGTAATAGGTACCAGACAAATCTTATTATATACTTACATGTAATAAATCTGTAGAGGAGAAGTCTTTGTACATTGAAAATATTTTAAAAAATATACCAGGATGTGAAGTGATAACTAACAGAATCCATTTTCAGCATTTTTGAAATCTTTGTCTGTTTATTTTTTTTCTTTTATTGCTGCACTCAACACGAAAAAAAATATTTTCTAACATTCATACAGGGGAACCTTCATATAAACAAGAGAACCCAAAACAACGTTTTTTTAATTTTGTCTGTATGTCTGTATGTTTGTGCACGCTAATCTCGGATCTCGGATTAATCGATTTGGATGCAGTTTTCGGGAATGTGTTGTCCTGGGATTCACTTTACATTTTGTTTTTTTTCAACAATCGGTTAACAAAAAACAGAAGTTAATAATCTTTTATTGTCGTACCATTGCTGCTTAACAGTTTGAAGGTTTATAGTTCTTACATACATTGTAGTAAGTACAAAGGGTACGTTTCAAAATCAAAATCAAAATCGAAATTTACGCCTACGAAGTCGCAGGCACAGCCAGTTTTAAAATAAAAACAATATCTTGGCTATTTGTATATTGAAGACAGTTAACGTTATTATAAACGTATAACCTATTTCACTCGTGTTGACGATAAACGAGCTACACATGTTCAGACAGTTTGATATATGTTTTAACATGAAGTGAAGAATAATAAAGGTCATAGCGATGACGACTAACCATTTTTAATTAAATTCGATGAAATGCAGTATATTTTTATGTTCATGTTGTTTTATATACAGATTGATAACATACAAACTATAAAAAGTTGTAAAGAAAAAAAAATCCACTTCTTTCTAACATCCACAAATTTGTACATTAAAAGAATACAGCTGAAAAGCTCAGAATACTGAGAACAAATATGTCATACGTATTCATAATACACACGGAAGGAGTCTCTGGAAATAGCTATGAAAATATAGTAACCTAGTTTTATTTTCGTGTGTTTGGAATAACAATGCTCTTTCTTGTTATATTGTTATTGTTACCACCCCACAGCTGCTCCGTCCGGAAAACTATGAATCCAATTGGAATGATTGAACCAAGTTAAAAAAAATAATAATATATATGCAGCAAATTTTAATTAATTTAATCTTTCTTTAAAACTTAGGGAACGTCGCTCTGCCCAGCTTTCGTATCGCAATCCGCTTTAATGAATTCTATACTACCTGGTTTTAAATGGAAGCATATTATAGTTACCCTATTTATAGATAATAGGAGACATTAAAACTATTAACATTAAAAAAAAACTAGGTTACCTCTTTCTTTTAAAAATTGTTACTTGCTGTGATCCTGGTTTTTTAAACCACAATACTGATTGATATGTATATTTATAACAGTTTTAAAACCATAAAAAGGGCTTCATACCTTGTTATACTTTTCGATTCGATGTAAGGACAGTAAGCGTACAAAATTGAAATTTAGACTTAAATTACAAAAGTAGTTGCGATTACTACTGATAAAAGGAAATCACTGTTTCTAACATCTTTGAATCAAAATACACATTTTCAGACTACTGAGGACAAGGTATCGCTCACGTTTACTATTTTGAAAATTAAATATGTCTCTTCTTTTAACATAATATCTATTTTGATGTAAGAACCATATATTTTCGACAGTTATACAATTTGTCTGTTCATTCGTTTAATGTCGTCACAACTCCGACAGGATGCTTTACAGACAAGAAGCTACTAACTTGTCGTCATATTTTATTGGTAATAGAAAGAAATAAAATGAAATATTTTAAATATTCTATCTAAAGCGATTGATATACTAAGAATGTTGTTATGAGTAAAAATTATAATAAATGCTCTCAAGAAATTAATATTTGACCTTGACGTCAAGTATAACGTTCAATTACTTCTGAAGTATCAACGACAAAATCATTATACTTTGTAGCATTGCTTTGTATTTTTAGGATAAATACGTAAACGGGGGAGTATGAAATTTGGAACTGTTAAAACTGTTATGGTAAAGAAGTGCAAAAAACTATTACCTGTATATAATAATACTAAAAACCCTACAATGTGAAATATTACACGACACTTTCAATGTCAAGTATACATTAGTATGTTGCCTGAAAGTCTCAGGCAGTTGATTGTCCTCTCACGTGAGAGAATAATAAGGCTCTAACATAAATAATTTCTCGCCCTTTTGTCTAATATCAAATGTCGCAGGTACTTTTAAGGCTCTAACACTTATGTATAAAGTGTGAAAAAAGAAATAACAGCACAAAAAGCTACCTTTAATAATAAATTACCTTAAAAACATTGTGAGATCTATACCTACCCATAACCATTTCCTATAGTCCACGCGGATGGAGTCGCTGAAAATGCTTGTGAAATATCGTATCCTGCTAAATATCGTATTCGCATGAACACTGTATTCAATTATACTTAAATACAGTGATCGTTCTTGCTCTCTTGTTGCTGCTAGGCTTGCGCTTGCGCTTGTCTGCTTCCTTTATTTTCTATTTAATCGTCATTTCTAGCACCTATTGGTTGATTGCATTTGTAAAGGAAATAGATAAATTGACGAATGACAAGCGGTTATATTCTTGTACTATTTTTTTTATTCCTAAATCATAAAACTATATTACTACGTGTAGTAATGTTTATGCTTGAAAAGTTTATGAGGGTAAACAAAAAAACACCTTTATAATTTAGAAGAAAAAAAATACTACTATTTCAAGGTATGCAAAGTTTCAAATTAATCAGACGTTTAAAAGTAGGTCAACATCATTTCCAAAGTTTCCTTTACATAAGCATATTAGTATACTAAGATAAATACCAAACTAATAGGGTGTTAAAAACAAGGTGAAATTGGATAGCTAGTTTCGGAGTTCATACTGAATGTGATATATATGTAATGATGAGATGTACATATAAATTAAAAACATATTACGCTCCAATAAATAATTCACGTTACATAACAAATTCATTAATTCAATCTAATAAAGTAAAAAACAACCTTTTTAACTTAGTACTTAAACTAAGAACAAAAACTTTGAAAAAGGTTAGTCTTAAATTGTATTAAATAAGTAAAAGTAATAAAATAAGTTCAAAGTTTGTTCGAAAAGGAATTTTAACTAAAGAAAACCAATAGACGTTTCTATAGTAATGTCGAGTAAAAAAATATCTGCCTCATCTCTCATATGATAATAGAAAAATAACTTGGCCATATAAGGCCATTAAATAGTATTATTGTTATTATATAGACATTTAGAATTCGAAACAGAATACAAAAATTTAAAAATATTTATATTGTTTTTATTAGTTGGAACTGTTTAACTTACTCATGAATTTTAATGTAAATATGATTGATAACACAGCATACTGACAGAAACAATATTGTTAGTAAAACCTGAAAGGTTTCTTGCGCAGGACATTTGTGTATAATTTTTGAATACAGGTTTTAATGTTAAAGATGATGTAAAAAAGTTGTGTTTGTCGATGTTGATACTTTATAAAATTTAAAAAATTTTTGTCAATATAATATTATCTAATGTCATATTCTTCATACTTATCTTATTGAAATAGTTTTTTTAATGAATTAATAATATGTTTTGGCGGACTATAACTATATGTATTCCTACCTATTTTAGATGATACTGATGCTATCCTCATTTTCGGGAGGGTTAGTTAAGTAAATTCGAGCACGTCCAAAATATTTGTGTAAGGTTCATATTTGGCCTTCGCAAATATAACCATTAAAGCAATGTATTGGTGAAAAGCCTGCTTAAGTAATAGTCAAGAGAAGTTGACACTGTTCACATAAATATTTTCACTCAGTTCTTAGAAAAAATAAAATAAAATTAGAAACTTTTTTATTATTTTAAAATCCTATTATTATAAGAAGTTAATTTTCGATAACTATACATCTTATATTCATTGCGAATAATAACTGAATAAGACCTCGTATTACAAATTATCGACGATATATTATTTTGATAAATTGTAATATATTGATAAATTAAATTATCAATATACTGCAAATACAATTAGATAGTTGTTAAATATATCAACGAAAGACGATATTTGTTTTAAATTAACTCACTAAATAAATACATTATTTTATCATGACACAGACGAAGCTTGGATTCACCGTGCGGGTGCTGGGCCCATCGCGTTGCAAGGAGAGCAGTGCAAGCAGTGCCTGGGACTTGCGACCCAGGAGTAGGTTTAAGGGGCCCCTTCATTATGCGCAAAAACGCTCACCTTCACCCTCCACACTCCTCTCCCTACCTAACCAAATTTGGAATATATTTGCCTAGTATCTTCGTATTTTGTATCTGCGTATTTTGTACGTTTTTGATTTTATCCTAAGCCTCAAAAACGCTTTTCTATCATGTATCATGGTTTTTATATCATAAGTCACATATGAATAACATTCTTATATAATGTCGTATATTTGTTTAGTTTTTATAATTTCTTAAAAACATTATATAATTATAAGTACACTAATTACCTGGTCATAATATACAAAGTAACACTAAGACAGTGTCTTTTTAATGCCAAAAGAATGTTAACCTTTAAAAGGCCACAGGCTTCTTTTTTAATATTAAACTTTATAATAATAATAATGAGTTTAATAAACTCTTTTAAAATCACTAGTCCTAACAAGGAGCAATTGAAATAAATATAATATATTTTAAAGGAAGTGCCGATGTGATATAAAAAAATATTTATGCCTATACAATAATATATATGCAATTTCAAACAATCAGTTCTAATTACTAAATACTTAGTCAAGTAAATGTTTTAATACGTTTTTTTCGTTCAGCGAAACTTAACTTAATCAAATTAAAAATATTAAGCTATTAATCTGTTGGCAAAAGTTTAATTTTTTATATAGGAACAATAAACCAACTTTTAAAAAAGAATATATTGCTAGCGCTTGAGAGAGGTCTTGTTTCGTTTAATTTTAAAAGTCGCTACATAAAGTATGTTTTGTTATAATTGGATTTAGTTGTCTCCTGACTCTCAGTTATGGGCGAGTTTAAATTTTACGAAACGGGCTGTCTTTTAATATAATTATTTATTTTTCATTGTCTTTGTAAGTTTCTTAAACATTGGAAATATTAGATTGTGATTCTCTAATTAATATTCTGTTTATAAAGTTTGTTATAAAAGGCAATGGTAGCTTAAAAAAAATCTTTATTAGATTTGTTTTTAATAAGGCTGGCTCGTAGCGTAATTTTACCAAATTCGAATACAAAAAATATAAATGTTAATAATAGGATAAAGAATATAACATTAACTGTCATTACTTTAAAATATACCTTTACTTGTAGAGAAATAATTGTACAATTATTATTGCGTTGTTTAATTAAAATAAAAAGTTCCTCAATAAGGCTAAAGCAAAATGTTTAATAAAACTTTAGCTTATGTTATAATTTTTAATCTATTCCTTAATACATAAGTATTAATATTAAGAATCTAAAGTGGTGGTTTTTATTTCTCCATTTCTAATTATTCTTGATGTTAAAAATATCAAAAAAATACAATAAAAATATATGTAAGTAATTTCAAGAAATGTAAATATTATAACGAGAAAACTTTCAACGAAAGTAAACAATGTCGCAAATAACGACAACGTCGCAAATAACGACAACGCTATTTTGCTGAACTTATTTTAAATATACAAGTGTATAATATATATAATATAATATGTATATATAATATAGTAAAGTATAAAATTTTTACACTAGTGTAAACCAAACCTGTCAGTTTAATTTCGTAAAAACTTTTTACTACCGCTCAATATAAGACGATATTTTATTTCAATACTATTATTTTCAATTCTTTGGAATATATTTTACGTTATTTTAATGATTTAATTAGTTCCCAAAAATGTCAGTAATAAAATCTTTATATTAAAATATCTTTATTTATAAATATTATTTTATATTGAGGAGATAATTATAGTAACATTTTCTAATGACACTTGGCTGGTTGCCACGAGGTTGTTTCCAATAAATGAAATTTGGATTCTAAGTATCGAAGAGAAGGTGGAAAATAGTTGACAGAAGATGTTCAAAATATTGCTTTACAGGTATCAAAAAATTTAACTTTAAAGCAATAATCAGAAATTTGATTAAATTTACGTGAAGAAAAAACTAAGAAATCCTTATCTACGGTTTAGTCTAATTTATTAAGGTCTATTTGATGTTAGAGCAGTATAAATCAGCATAGTCAATGAATAAGAATCAGCACTAACACAGTTTTGAGCTGAAGGGCAAAAAGTTTCGTGTTGAAAGAGCAAACGAAGCGAGCACGTCACTTTGCGAAATAACTCGACTATGAAAACATACCAAATGAGAGAAAAAGATAATAAAAACGAATCGTTATGTGAATAACCAAATGTTATGTGAAAACCAAATGTCTATTATCATTCTTTTTAAAATTATGTCTGTCGAAAGCTATTGTAGATTTTAGCAATTATGAAATTGATTGATTGATTGATTGATTGATTGATTGATTGATTAGCATGATGCATCACCATAGAATTGATGATCATCTAGATACAGTTGGTATGAGAAAAGGTAATATTATTTAAAATTTATTGTGTTAAATATATAAATTATTAAGTATATGTATATGTACAAGAATTTCATATGGATTAAAAACAGACAAAATCATATATAATTAACGTAAGTGTAATTAAAGGCTAAATAAATATATTTCAAATATTCTTGTATGAATGAACCATGTTTCTTTAGGTCAGTACGTATTCTTGATTAATATACAATTTTATTCCCTTGTAATATTGTTTTACAATCTTACATGAGCAAAACATTACTTTTCTTAAACTTTTCATCGGATATTGATATTTTTTTAACTTTTAAAATTAAAAAAAAAGTTTATAACGAGTGAAAATAGAATTTAGATAATACATTATAATTTTGGAACGTAATTAGCGACCAAGTTCAGTGTTACCTTCATTATTGCAAGAATGACTACAAAGAGAATTACCGATTATCTAATATGTACTCTGCTTTCAATGGATTGGGTTCTTTTATTGGAAAAAAGTTTTTCAACAGAATTTTTATTTTCAACAGAAGTTTTTCAACAGAACAGCCATCTTCTATAGTGTAAATATGGTATCAATGTTGACTGCATTACCCCATAATAGTATAACATTATAATATGAAAGTAACTAAAGTAAACTAATCGAGCAGTTTCCATATTTGTTAATCGATGTATTTTTTTAACCGCGTATATAGCAGAACTAAGTCTGCTTGATAAATCAAGTATATGAGGACCCCATTGCAATTTTTCATCTAAAGTAATGCCCAAAAAAGTATTTGACCAAGTCCAATTCCACATTGTTTAATTGTGCATTGGTATTTTCACATTTGGTAAACTAAATTTGACACATTTCGTTTTTTTTCATTGAGCAACAAATTATTGGTGTTAAACCATTGTACAACATCTGAGAGAGTATTGTTTACATCGTCAAAAACAGATTGCCGCCTGTTAATTTTAAAAGTAAGAGAAGTATCTTTAGCAAACAATACTATCCCATGTTTTTCCCTGACTAGGTGAAGTAAGTCATTTATGTAAATGAGAAACAAGAAAGGTCCTAAGATAGAGCCCTGTGGCACACCTATTTTTACCAAAGAACTGGGGGAACGTTTTCCATTTCTATCTCTTTTTTAAATTCTTTTATAAAGATATCAAGTAATGAAATCTAGGAGCTTATATATTCATTATATTAAATAAGAAATTATGAATTTAACAACCATAGATGGCGGCGATAATGACAATAATGATTAGTTGGTTAGACGTTTTAACATTCATATTAATGGTGTTTCTCAAAAAAGGATGATGTTCAGATCTTATTATAATTTAAGTCCCGAGAATGAATTGAACATTGTTACCCTTGTCTATTCTAAAAATAACTCCAGCTGCAATTAGTTAAATATTGTTATTTTGAAAACAAGCCACAAAAGTGTTTTATTGTGTTTTGAAAATTGGGCCACCGGTTTTTCCGAGATGTAGAACCAAACAATAAGACTAAATGATCTCCTTTATCACAAAAATAGAAATCTATTTTAAGAACCGAAAGGGAAAAAGGTTATTATTTTGGTAGGTCCGAAATTGCACAGTCATGGTGTCTAGGCTTAAATGGTCTAAAATATTTTCACTTATGTAGTGTATTCTAGATATTATGTATGTTTATGTAAATCGTTCTCAATATATGACAGTTCTCAACAGATGACAACAAAGAAAACTGTATTATAATTGTAATGAATTGTTCGATTATACAGTTATTTTTATTAAATTATTATTTTTTTATCTAGGTACTGTATCCCTTTGATTAATTTAAAAATAAACCATATAAGTATTTTTTTCCCTAAAAAAGTGGTCTAATTGAAATTAAGATATTTTATTTGATCCTAAACATTTTTTTTTACTAAAATGTTCGTGGCTTGAATAATAATAAAAAATTGTTGGAACTTATACTTTCACTCGATATCCCATATTACTAGTACTTCCTTACCATCTGATCTAGAAGATGCTTACTGTCCTACTCTTTTCTTGGTGGTAGACCATAACATCCGGTCGCCGGCAAAGTTACCACCCATCGGGCAGAGTCGTGCCGCAAAGCGACCTAGTCGTGTTCCGGCACGTTGCTCGATGAAGCCGTTTATGGGAAATGGGTCTGAATAGTTGCGGTGCGTTGGCGAACCGGTTTGACGTCGGGTTGGTGTTTGTTTTGTCGGGTGTCTAGTCGAGGAGGGTAGCGGGATCCGAAGCGACGGCTTTCCGCTGGCCGCCCGCAGATAGTTGGGGGCCCAATTAGTGGGTTAGCCACCCACGAAAGGCTGCCCCGCCAGCTGCGAAAAATCCCAGGGTGGCTCCATCGTGCTGGTTGGCGACCAGACGAGGAGGCCCGATGGCGATCCCTGGGGGGGTTCGGGCGTCCCCGCAGTCTCCAGACTAGCCTCCCAGTGGCAAGACATCACCAATTTCGACGTCGGGTTCGATATGTACCGCCTCGTTCAACTGCCATTTCCCATCCCTATTCACTTTTATATTATTTTTTTTATGAAAAAGTTTAAAAAAGGGAACAAGTTAAAGCAGCGGTTGCACTCCTCCTCATATAAAGTGCACCTCACTAATATAAGGGGTTTGCACTCAAATCTTTTAGCTGTCCACCACCACCTGGAGACAGAGCAGCCGCACTTGCTCTTTTTGACGGAGACGCAGATACAATGTCCTTTGAGCGCTGCATACTTGGATTATCCCGGTTACTCGTTAGAGCACAACTTTCGCTCACGGGCCGGAGTCAGTGTGTATGCGCGGAACGACCTCTGTATTCAGCGTCTCCGTCACCTTGAAGACCCCACTTTTTCTTCCCTATGGGTTTTAGTGGACACAGGAAACGAAAAAATCCTGTATTCCTGTGTCTACCGTTCGCACAGCGGTGACCAGGAGACAACTCGTTTATTTGAGTATCTCAGTGAGGCTGCAGATATGGCTCTGTATCAGTACCCTTCGGCGCAGCTCGTCTTTCTGGGGGACTTTAATGCCTGTCATCAGGACTGGCTGTTCCCGTACCAGAAGACCGACCATGCTGGAAGAGAAGCGCGGAACTTTGCGTTGTCCTTGGACCTCTTTCAGCTGGTGAGGCAAGCGACAAGGGTACCAGATGTGGTAGGCCATACAGCCAATTGCCTGGACCTTCTGCTGACAACTGATCCGGACAGGTATCGTGTAGAGGTCACGTCCCCCTTGGGAACCTCCGATCACTGTCTGGTGAAATCTGTATTTACATATTCCCCACCAGCTTTCGAACCACATGGTGTTAGGCGAGTATGGAAATACAAGTCAGCAGAATGGGATGAGATGCGGCACTTTTTTGCGTCTTATCCTTGGCGGCAGGTCTGCTTCTCTTCTTTGGATCCGTCGAGTTGCGCGGATGCTATAACTGATGTGGTGCATCAGGCAATGGAGTATTTTATTCCTTTTGCTGACGTACCCATCGGTGGCAAAGCTCGCCCATGGTTTAATGCCGAATGTCGTCATGCACATGACCGAAAACATTCGGCATACCTTATTTGGGCTGATGCTCGAAGCCGCAAAACTCCGGATGTAAGTATAAAGAAGAGAGCCTTTAACCAAGCTGCCAAGTCCTACAAAAAGGCATTGCGGAAGGCTCGTCTCGATCGAATCGCTAAGAATGGCGAAAAGCTCTCTGCCAGACCAACTGGCAGTCGAGCTTTCTGGTCTCTGGCGAAAGCGATCGAGTCGAATTTCTGCCAGCCCTCACTGCCTGCTCTGCTGAAGCCGGATGGATCCCTGGCCCACACAGCAACAGAGAAAGCGAATGTATTTGCTTCTCTGTTTGCTGATAATTCGCATCTAGACACTGGCAATGCTTCTCCAGCACATCTTCCTCACTGCGGTATTTCGATGCCTGAAATCCGCATCACTAACAAAGAGGTATGGAGAACATTGTGTCGTTTAGATGTGAATAAAGCCAGTGGTCCTGATGGTATACCAGCCATTCTGCTCAAGACATGCGCAGCTGAGTTGTCTCCTGTACTGACACGTCTGTATCGTCTCTCTTTCATGACTGGAATAGTGCCGAAATCCTGGAAGCTTGCTAATGTGCAACCCGTGCCCAAAAAAGGCAGCCGTGCCGACCCTGTCAATTACAGACCGATTTCAATCACCTCCATACTCTGCAAGATTATGGAGCGTGTATTGAACTCGCGCCTACTAGCATACCTAGAAGGTAACGATCTCCTCAGTGACCGACAATACGGGTTTCGCCGTAATAGGTCTACTGGGGACCTCCTAGTGTATGCTACACACATTTTAGGCGAGGCCATCGAGAAGAACGGAGAAGCGGTCGCCGTCTCTCTGGACGTCTCGAGGGCATTTGACAGGGTCTGGCATGCGAGCCTTATATGCAAGCTTTCAGCGTACGGTATATCTCCTGGTCTGATCGGCTGGGTAACGGACTTTCTGAGCCACAGATCTCTCCGAGTAGTTGTCGACGGGTGTTCCTCGGAACCCTTGACAATAAATGCCGGAGTGCCTCAGGGGTCCGTTCTTTCTGCAACTCTGTTTCTGCTGCACATTAATGATCTGTTGAAGCCCGGTATCTATGGGTATGCAGACGACAGCACAGTTGTAGAAAGATATCTGCCGAGTACTCGGGCTGGTCGAGATCAAGTACAGTCTGAAAGAGAAGCCATGGTGCAACGTTTGAATGACAAACTTCAGGCAGTCTCCGCATGGAGCAATGCCAATCTTGTCAAGTTCAACGCCACCAAAACGCAGACGTGTCTGTTCACTGCCAAAAAGAGCCCTTTCACCTTGGCTCCTACTTTCCAGAATGTATCCTTGGAATACAGTGACAGGCTTCAGTTGTTAGGCTTAGAGATTTCCTCGAACCTCAACTTTGGTCGGTTCATTGAGTCCAGAGCAAGAGCAGCAGCAGCAAAGCTTGCCGTTCTTGCGAAGGTTCGGCAGTACTTTACACCGGGGCAGCTTCTTGTTTTATACAAAGCACAGATCCGGTCGTGTGTAGAGTACTGTGGACACATACTTGCTGGTGCCGCAAAGTCTCATCTTGCGGTTCTGGACTCAATTGAGAGGCGAGCAAAGAGGCTTATCGGCGATACCGAATTGGTCGAAGCCGATCTCCATAGCCTTGAACACAGGCGTAAAATTGCTAGCCTCTCAGTATTCTATAGGATGCATTTTGGTGAGTGTGCTCAGGAACTACACGACTTAGTTCCCCCGTCCCCCTTCCATCACCGGACGTCCCGACGCACGGCAGGTATCCATCCTTTTGTTGTGGACATTCCACCTGTCCGAACGAAGCGCTTTGCTTCCTCATTTTTAGTGCGTACAGCGAAGGACTGGAACAATTTGCCTGCGTCGGTATTTCCGGCCAAATATAATGTGGGTGTCTTCAAGAGAAGAGTGAATAGGTTGCTAGGGCAATGCGCCTTACCATATAAGACTACATTCCACTTACCATCAGGTGGAATGTAGTCAAGCATTGCCCTAGATTGTATAAAAAAAAAAAAAAAAAAAAAAAACTCTATACGTGGATATAAAAAATTCTTCATTTAAACGTCAACTGAGCCCAAGTCGTAGAAGTAGTCGTATTTCGTAAAGATCTTAAGGTCTTACAGTATTGTTTAGTTTATATGACCAAAAAACATTATGGGGAAAAAGTCTTGTGTTAAAACATTTTTATCCATAAATTGACATTATTTATGAATGATAATGTATCATTTTTACTGCAAATTCTTAATTTTTTTCTTTTGAAAAATTGTTATATTCATTTTGTGCAAAAAAACCAGTCGTTTTTTTATAATGTATTAGCATACACTAAACTATAGCTAGTTTTTACATATTCTACTGTTTCATCAATCATATATTTTTTATTACAGCTCTAAAATAGAAACATATTATCATATCGTATCAGCCTTTTTGGAATAATATATTTTAAAGTATTAATAACAGGTTTTTGTATTACATTGTTCAGAAAACGTAATAACTTATCCAGGTTCATTGTTAGTTAGTTAGTTAGTTAGTCTAATTGTCAATTAAAATGTGTAAGTAAAAAAAATGTTGTGCAACTCACATGAACCAATGGCTAACTAACCGGAAGTGTTCAGTTTGGTTTAAATATGTCTAATATAACAATATCGTCCGCTTGCTCTTGGAACTTAGTCTAATTTTCTATTTCTATTGAAGCGTTCCCTAGGAAGCAAAGAACTAAATAAAAAAAAGTCAAACATAAACAATGTTTCAAACATCAGTTCAATTGTAAAATTACATGCGAAATTATATGTAGTTTACATCGAAACATCAAACATATTATATAAATATTTTATCGAAGTTTTGAAGAATATCAGTTCGTTATACTTCTAATCACAATTATATATATGAATAAATCTTAATTTTCCTAATTAACGTTTTATCTAGAATCAGGACCTAATTCATGAAATAAAATTAACATATTTATTATACGAAAATAAAATAACATATTTATTATATATATTGCTATTATGAATTTGTCTACAGTATCTTTGAAATAATTACATATTGTAATTTAATTATTTTGTAACCATTGATTATTAATTGACTTAATGATCGTTAATAGGATTTTACTATGAGGGTAAGTTAGTTAATATATGTAATATATATAATTTATAATAATAAGGGCTTTCAAGTCAATCATATTTATAATCAAAAGCTAATCTTGTAATTAAATCGTTATTTAGGTCATTTGAACTGTCAAATGTAATTTAGTGTTAGAATTAAATATTTTTACAATTAAAACACTACAATGTTTGTGATTAAATAATATATCCCGAATATTTTGTGAATACAATAATATTGTGATGATTTTCTATAAAAATAGATTTATTTAGTAATTTCAAACTGAAATCAAATCAAACATTTGTTTTATGCGTCAAATGATTTCTCTCTACAAACCCTTATTAGAATCCTGAATAAATAAGATTGAAAGTTTGGTTTGTAATTGTGTTCAGGATATATGACGATATGTGACAACATACGCAGGTGGGTCAAAAAGTTCGGGGAATGGAGGGTAAAAAGTAAGAAATAAAACACAAAATTGTTTTTCCTTCTCAATGTATTCCCCCTTAACTCTAATACATTTAATAGACCTATCAATTAATTTATTAATACCATCGAAAAAAAATGATCTCTCTTTGTCGTCAAAATAGGCCGAAATAGCGCTCTTCACTTCTTCATCACTGGAAAATTTCTTCCCTCGAAGCTCTTTTTTCATTTTTGGGAACAAATAAAAATCACTAGGGGCTAGATCTGGGCTATGGGGAGGATGTTCTAAGATTTCGAAGCTCATTCTTTGAACAGCAGCCATCGCAACTTGCGCCTTGTGCACAGGTGCATTGTCGTGCAAAAGGAGCACACCTTGGGTCAATTTTCCCCGTCTTTTCTCACTCACAGCAACTCGCAGACGTTCTACTAATGTAGCGTAGTACTTCCCAGTTATAGAAACACCCTTTTCTTTATAATCAATTAGGAGGATTCCTTCTGAATCCCAGAAAACAGAAGCCATGAGTTTTCCAGCCGACGGAGACACTTTAAATTTCTTCGGGGGTGGTGTGCCCTTTTTGTGCCACTGCATGGAGTCTTGTTTAGACTCAGGCTCATAATGATGAACCCAAGTTTCATCGCCAGTCACAATTTGGTTCAAAACTTCATCCTTTTGATCACCACAGAGCGCCAAAAACTCGCGACAACACTCAACTCGCCGCTGCTTTTTTCCATGTTGCAAAAATTCTTCCGGATTGACTTGTTCATTGACGTGTAGCTCAGTGAATTATGACCTAATTGTTTTGAAACTTAGTATTTATACTCTTAATGAGTCTCACAACTAGTGCAGGTAGTAAAAAGTTGCCTTTTCCCCCTCCATACCCCTCATTCCGCTAACTTTTTGACCCTCGTATCTACTCATACACTATGTTATTATCATACACTATAATATTAACATTTTAATTATATCAATATGATATGACCAACAGTCATTAATTTTTTTATGAAGTATATGTGAGTATGTTTCAAATTAAAATATTCTCATTTTAAAAAAATATTCTTAGGGGATCCTGATTCTCAAACGGTATAATTAAGGTTTTGTTATTAAAAATAATGAACCCAAAAGTTATATCTAAACCCACATATAAGTTTAAATTAAAATACCTTTTCAACATCCAATTCATAAAGGTATAGTTCAAGTCTGGCGTTACCTTCATAAAAGTTTACAATTTGATAGGATGATGTGGCCGATTAGTCGTTTGTTTTTGCCGACTTTTCCTATGCCCAGGGGTGACAACTTCCGAGTGAGGTTTACCCGCGGGAATCTAATGGAATAGAACATAAGTTTTATTTGTAAAGCACAAGATTAAATAGACAAGTTATACCATTAAAATAAAGTTGATAAAAAATACTATTGGATAATAGTATTAGTTGTTTGCTTATCACAGCATTATTAGAAATACAAAAACATGCTGTGTTAAACTTATATTAAAATAGTATAATTTCAATATCAAATATAAACCAATAATTAAACTAGTCAAGTGGCAAAAGCAATCACATATAGTTTATTATTCTTGTAAGTTAAAATAAACTTGAGGGTCTGCTGTGCTATTCTGTAAAAACCGAACACGAATTCGAATTCCATCTGAATGAAAAAAATCACTTCGAAAGGGAATGCTACCGTTTATATTTTGGCATTTTAGATTAAGACCCTTGTCTGTCTAAGCCTTATTGTCCAATTTGTCCAAGCATTATTAATAAAAATAACTCAATTATTTTTTATAAGATTTAAAATAGTCGTAAATATCTCTTGATCTCGTTTTCCATACTTAAAAGTGTGGCGCTACGAGCGCTGTCGTGTATTAGAGAATAATATTTCTTTGCGCATTCCGCTTTCAAGATTATAAAATGTTCTCATAGAATAGCACTACAGTTGAAATTTTGAGAATTTTCATGTGGCAGTGTTTATGCGAAAATAATGTAAAATACTATAATTTTATAAAAATCAGAAACATATCCTCATGTTATATTCGTTTTATATTGATCTATATTATCCACACAGACCTTATAGTAGATAAAATAATAAGAACTAATATACTTTTTTAGACTTGTTAGATGTAACGACTGAAAACCTTTTTGGAGTGTTCAGAAAGAATATTTTTAGTTCTTTAAAATTATAAAATTTTAAATCAATATATACAGATAACGTAAAAGTTCTACAAAATTATTTTTGCTACTAGCTTACTAGTTTATTGTAGTAAAGGTATAATACGTGTGGTACAAGTATAGTATCCTCATTAGGATATAAGTCAAAAACTAATACATATCCAAATAATATGTATTAGTTTTTGACTTATACTGCATATAAATTAGAAATTCCAATGTATTTATTGAATATCTACGAGAGTACTTGGACCATTAAAAAGTTCAACTCGATAGAGTTGAGCACGTCAGAATTATGTAAAAAAAAATAATGGGACATTTTTGAAACTATAAAGAATTAGGCGTTCTTCAATAGTGCGGCTGTCAAGGAAGTTTCTACCAGTAATTACCAAGATTTGTAGAATTTATAGAGCACTTGTTACATTGTCGCACACCATATGATACTGAGAACTATATCTTCAGCACCATGGAATATGAGTCTCAAGATTTTTTTTTACATATTTTTTTTATTAGTTGCTCCAAAACAAAGACAATTAAAATAAATTATTCTTGGATGAACCCCGGAAATAGCATCCACTTCTGAAAAGGTCCCATTTTATTACACTACAGTACATTTAATTTGTAACCCTAATCAAAATGAATATCTTTTATAGACATTTAGCCTGTTTATGCAAGCTTTACAGTCATCCTTATTTTGGGGGAAGTCCATAAATTTAAAGTGATTATCTGAATGAGTTTGTAATTGTAATAATAAAGGTAACATTAGGTAACAATGGTAAAGAAATTATTCAATACCCGCTTGGAATTCTACAGATTGATGGTGGATATTCTAACTAATATATAAATATATTAATTAGAATATATATATATGAAATATATGTGAAAGTGGCAGGAAGCGATTTGCTTTATTTGTCATTATACCATACTTTCCTCAGGTTTACCCCACTACCTTACTATTCAAATCAAGAGTGGACACATATTTTGTTTTTTTGGCATCGTTTAACTTCTAAGACGAGACAGTAACTTCTGATTTGGTGACTAAGTGTATAAGCGCTAGATTAATTACAGTAAAATAAAACACGGTTTATATTGCGATACCAAGATGTGTATAAATAGTTTACTATATACATTTTTTTCTATTCATCACTATTAGTTTACGGTATCATATTTCTTAAAAATTATCGTTTCTTACTTAAAATATATAATTTGGTGAAATATGTAGCATGACATCATATGGCATCTTATATTTATAACAAAAAAACAACAATAATATATTTTTTTAACTCCATTGAAAATTTTCCAAATAATTTTATTAATTAACATAATAATTTAATTCCTTGATGAACATGCGTGCGTGCTGGATATTTATAATAGCCGAAACATTATTTTCCTCATTGTTATGAAAACAGATTCAGATTTGTCTATTTTTTTGTACTTATATTATATATTGTTAATATTAATAAATTAATACCTTAGAGGCCCTGCTTCAGTCACCCAGTAATATATTTTGTTTTGAATAAAATATATTTTTCTTCTCGATCACTATCGACCAGTACCTACCTCTCTTGGAATGTGAGTCACGTCTTGCCTTTACGATGTGTGATTAATTATTAATTCAATTTATCATGATCTCGCAACCACCATGTTTTTTTTCAAATTATCAACTTACCAACGTTTCAACCTTAAAATTGTTATCTAAATAAAGCTTTTAGTATCATTAAATTGATTTTATTCTTAATAAAATCTGAAATATCTCAATCTAATAAAATAAATACACGTAAAACTATTTTTACAAATTATCAAAGAGTCTTAAAGTAAATAAAATTTGTATAGTTTGTAAACTAAATACAATATTGATTTTTATTCACTTTTGCCATCTTTGACATTTGATGCAGAACAAAATTTTCCCTACTTGGAAAACTTTCGTGAATTTTGAAGTTTTCTCTCTTCCAATATCATCACTTAAAAGATCTTGCTGAGTGGTTCTGAAATAGGTACAGTATTTTGTGTATTGTAGATACATTTTGTAATAAATTACTATGTAATATACAAAAGTTATTTTATTTTGTCCACTTAAAAAGTTAATTCATATTTACGCTACATTGAACGATATTTTTTATAAAAATTATTGATTCATTAATAATAACATAATAATACATCGATATAAATATTAAAAAAACTTAACAAAAGCTATCTTCTATCTAAAAATCCTAATTAGAGACAGCGAATGTGTTTGGTTCGGTAACAAAATAGAATATAATGGGTGTTGCAATTTGAATAATAAGTAAAGTTATATATTTTTTAATAATCATTATTTTGAAGGATATTTTTGTTTTGTCATTTTATCTACTTACATTTCCTGTAAAATGAAACAATAAAAATTTAATTTAGTAATAATAATAAAAGTTTACACTTTAAATTAAATTGTAAACTGTACATTACAACGATACATACAGTGAAGTATATCATGTAGTTGTCTTCAATGCAATCTCCCTGATGCTTTTTCTCCTGAACTACGGCGATGGTCACCGGGTTTTTTGTTCTATAGCTACATCATCATCAATAGTATACAAACATGAAAATAATGATCGTCTATGTTCTTGAAGAACTACCATCGAAAAACAACATTTCACAAACGAATAAAATCATTGCATCTGTGCTCAACTACAGAGAGAGAATTGCTATCAATCTATTTTAACGTCACAAGATTTTTTTCTTATTATCTCTTAAGCATCTTTTGGATAGCAGGTAATAACTCTGAAGCTAAAGAACGCTACATCTTTTTAGAAATCACGTATCCACTCGCACCGATCTGGACGACCATATACAATCAATCGGAATATAAGCTATTTAAACGGTGCCTAACCTATTGAATATAGCGGCTACACCTTACAATCAAGTGTTTCAATTAATTTGTGACTGGAACCACAACATGCAGACGAGCATTATCAAGTAGTATTTTAGAACTCGGCTAGAGAGCTAAGGTAATGTTTGCTGGGAATAAGCAACTCGTAATACAGGAGATAATAAGAATAAAATTCATTGAGTATTCTGTTTGGCTGTTCATATTGAAGCGTAGCCAGCTAGACTCCATGATTTTCTTCATAGTACCACTTTATATCGCCAGTCATGCAAAATATCAGTCAGTCAAAACATGCTTAGAAAATAGCACTTCACTCACACATATTCCTCGTTCCACATCTCTCGTTTTATGAAAGCTACTCCAAAGGTAAGGTTTTTTTAAAAGCATACATATTTTTATTTCATTCGAGTATATTACGCTGTATTGTAATTTACGAAAACAGGTCACATGCTTATCTTAGTTTTATAAAATGCGCAATTTTAGAGTCGGTGTTATTCAAATTAGTTTTTAAAAAATACTCTATTAATTAAAATAAGTCGGTTGCGTGCTAAAATTCTTATGACAAATATATATAAAATTAAATAAACATTTTAAAAAGCCCCCGATACAAAATACCTCTAAAAAGAATAAAAATAATATTATTATGTACTTTTTTAAGTCGATGTGACGGTGGACCGTTGTCCGTACGTTGACGATGGTGTCGATTTTACGAAGTTAATCATTGAGGACTTATACTATACGATTCGATAACGTAATTTCTTTATTAGCCTTCGTAAATTACTTGCATTTTAATTTCTTCCTTAATTAAACGGTCCCCCGACACAACGACTTTAATAAGTACATAATAATATTATTTCTATTCTTTTCAGAGGTCTTTTTGTATTTTTTTAATTATTATTATTATTTATTTTTTTCTGTTTTCAAAGTTATGTTACTGATTTCTTTATAGTACTAAATGAACCTACAGACACACAAATTTTCATTTGTTTAAGTATTTCCATCAATCTATCCTAATATTATAAAGATTAAAGATTTGTTTGTTTGTTTGAATTTAAACGGTTCCGAAACTACTGAACCGATGTAAAAAATATTTTACCTTTAGAATCCTACATTATCTCTGATGAATATAAGAATATACTTTTTCATCATCATCACCATTATCACTAGTATTATAAAGACGAAAATTTTTATTGTTTGTTGGTTTCAATTGAATATACTCCGAAACTACTAGACCGATTAAAAAATATTTTACCTTTAGAATCCATCCTACATTATCCCTCTAATGAACATAGGTTATATTTAATACGAGAAAAAAATAACGATCCGCGTGAAAATTTCGACAATGCTATCAATTATGATTGTATTAAGTAACATGATTCAAGACTTTTTCATATATTTTTAATTTTTCATATACGGATATTAATAAATATAAACATTTAGAGTTAAAATAATTTACAATCACTAATAACACTATGATGAAGGTATTTATATTATCACTAGCTGTTGCCCGTGACTCTTTATGACTACGATCATAAGCCATATAAATATATTTTTTACAGTCTACGTGGACGCAATTACGGGCAACGGCTATCCCTAATAAAGTACTTTAGCTGAGTAAATAAGTGTAAAAACCTTTTGGCCTACATAACAAGGCTTTTTTCCTATTTAGTCCGGGCAAAGCCGCTGGTAACACTAGTATTGCATAAAAACCTTTCACCCGTACCAATACGTCAATTCTATTTCGACCAAACATAGCAAAGAACCATCTCGACGAACATAGCCTTCGATTAAAAAAACCCGCATTCAAATCCGTTCACGCGTTTGGCCACATTGCCACAGACAGACACACAGATACACAGATCGACAGGTCAAAGTTATAACACCCCTCTTTCTAATCGGGGGTTAAAAATAAACATAGTTGATATCTGTTATTTGATTTCTTGTTTAGTTTAGTTTTTGTAAGAAATATATAATTTATTTCTTCATAAACGTTAATCACATTGAATTAATCAAAATTACTTATATAAAATTAGAAACTAATCTGACCAATATATAAGTGCGACTGTTTCGATGTTTGGATGGATGGATGTTTGTTACTCAATCACGCCAAAACTACTGAACGGATTTTGATGAAACTTAGCAATATTGTAGCTTATGTACCAAAACAATACATAGAAATACTAGCTTTTGTTTTGACTGTGACATAACATAGATTGTAGGGCGATATATAATTGATACGGGAGATTTTGTTTTTAATCGTTTGGTTCATTGAATTTTACATAATTATTTGTGAAATTCCTTCTCATTACTCGGCGACTTTAGAAGGAGTGTTATGTTATTCAAATGTTAATAGAAATATAGCCAATTATGCTATTTTTCTGTTCCCTGCTAAACGGATTAAAGGATTTTGACGTATGAGGAATCTGTAAATACGTCAAAAATAATTGAAAGTAATATTTTTTATGTCTTATGTTCCTAACCATCAAAATATTATTTTTACAGTCTAGTGAGCTAGAAATCACAATGGCTTAAGAATCATGTAACGAGATTTGAAAATAAATGTCTAAACAATAATAACCAAACGTGTCATTCATTTGGAACAGAAAATAAATAAATTTTAATATAGTTAAATTTCCACACATAACAAATATGAACAGTGTAGGAATACCAAATAACGCTTTGCTTCTAGATTTTCTACGTTTCTTATAACACCTAAGTTGCATAGGTTTGAATCAACTTTCTGCACCGCTTTATAATCATATTAATCATTATTACATGTAGAAGGCTCTTTTTCTTTTTTTTTCTTATATTAATTCAGTTTGTTTATGGGATAAGGAAAAAAAACTAAGTTATGGGCTCCAAATGTTGCGGAAAAAGCAATGTCTATTCTTGAGTCGTAAATGTAAGAAATAGAAAAAAATGTTTCAATTATTTTTTTGGAAAAGTTATTTAAATTACGAACGAGTACATTATATGTAGAATCATATATTAATTACCAATTAACTACGACGTGAACCTTTGAAAGGATCATGTTATTATCTTCATGTCTAATTTTAAAGGTAAGTACAGCTATATTCTATACTATATACAGCTGGTGTCATCTTACCCTTAATTATATATTCTATTACTAAAGATATATTTAGTTATCTTGGTAGTAACATGAGATTGTTGAGGATAAAATTAATATAATAAAGTTAAATATATTTGAATTATGTAATCGTACACGCTTTAAATTATATTTAAGACACTTTTTTATATTCCTTGAAACTATATAGGACTTATTAGGCTTTCACTTTATTATTTTTCATTTTTATTAGGTAATCAAAATATGCAAAGATTTGACCTCACACAAACATATTATCACGAATCAGGCGGAAAAAGTGTAGAGAACTCTTCACAATTATCTTTTTAAGAAACTATCTAGGTCTCGAACTCCATTTAATAGGTTTTTATTCTAATTAGATCATCTGTATGACTATTTTATTAATAGATAAAAAAATTGTAATGTTATGTCATAAATTATTTATAATATTAGATTATCTAATTTATTTTCATATGGTAAAATTATTTTGTCTAACAATTGTGAATCTTTTAACATAATTAAATTTAACTTTTGACCGAGTTCCTTAAAATAATA
The DNA here is from genome assembly GCA_959347405.1 of Napeogenes sylphis. Lineage (NCBI taxonomy): Eukaryota > Metazoa > Arthropoda > Insecta > Lepidoptera > Nymphalidae > Napeogenes > Napeogenes sylphis. Next base: position 6,105,945 of record OY365783.1, read on the forward strand.
TTCATTTTATTTATTTTTAAAAAGTAACAATGTTATTTTTTACGTAAATTTAATACAACCTTATTCCTTAGATTTTAATATAATAACGGTTAACATATTCTTGACGAGATCTTAAAAAATAAACATTGATTTTATTTATTTATTAAAGTAACAATTTTATTTTTTACATAAATTGAATGCAACGTTATTTCTAGGATTTTAATATAGAAATGGTTCAAATATTCTTGGTGTTAAAATTACTTGGAACAACTTAGAAAACCGGCAAATTGGTTAATTATATTAAGAACTAGCTTTTGCCCGCGGCTTCAATTCGAAGTAAAACAATTTCCACTTCCCTTTTTTTTGTATTGGCTTCTATATGACTTATTTTAAATGATACAATAAAAATTATGACATCGGCAGACATCATTCACTGTCAAAAGTATATTTAAAGTTTTTAATAAGGATACAATATCAGGTACTATAATTATTTTTATACCTCTCTTGTTTTTACTTAAACGTCCTTTTAAATACTCTTTAAACTCTTTAAAACAAAGTACTTAATAACTATTCTAACCATTCATCACAGTAACAGGTTTTCATTGAACATAATCAAATATGACCATGTAAACTTGAGGAATTCTGAGCTACACAATCGACGTTATTTTCACCATCAACTTCCAGGTGTAGTTTTATTTAAAAAAATCTATTTTAAATGATAAACATTCAGTAAGCATTAACAAAATTTTCAATAATGAACAAAAGCCATTTTTGAGACGGTTTGCATGGTTCCATACCAGAGTGCGCCGGTAGACCGTACCGCCGCAAACGCGAAGACCCTATATTTTAAATCTGTAATATCTTCGAAAATATTTATTTAAATTACATGCTGTAAGGGGCTATATTGTTCCATATTAAAGGTTAAATGTATTTAAGTTACTTAATTAGATAAGGATTAAAGCTGTATTTCTTAAAATCGCTTCGTAAATAGCCTATTATTTTTCGTAAAAAGTAAAGGACAAAAATTTGCTATTGTGGGTTATCCCTAAGAGATAAACAAATACCATCGTGGATTTTGTCTTGCTTATGTAAAGGTTATATGCTGTATGAATTTTTGATTATTTTTTTTTCGTTTTGTGTGCATAACTAAAAGACAAACAGATAAACAGACAAACATTTTAAAAATGCTGCAAATGGATTCTGTTAGTTATTACTTCACATCCTGGTATTTTTTTTTTAATATTTTCAATGTACAAAGACTACTCTTCTACAGATTTATTACATGTCTGTACATGTAAGATTACATAAGATTCTCATGGTACCTATTACGTCATTGACATAAATTGTCATAACTTTTTTATTTCTTAACCGATTTAGATAAAATAAACACTAAATGTTAAGTGAAGACTGTGATAATATATTCCTGAAAACCGCATTCAAATTGGTTAAGCCGTTTCTGAGATTAGCGTGCACAAACATACAGACATACAGACCTACAGACAAACAGAAAACCATTGTTTTGGGTTCTCTTGCTCTTATAAAGCTCCCCTATGATGTTTTTTTTTTAAATACCATGTACAGTACAGGAATGGATCAGTGACAATTTTATTATATGTATAGATATTTGATGTGTAGTTTATTACTATTAAGAACATAAGATACATACTATAAATATGCTATTTTGACCATTTATCGGTTAGTATATATCTTTAGTTAGAATAGGATTTTTTTAACAGGGACATTGAATTGAATTGTACAGACGTTTCAAATCAACTATAGATTGGTTATAATAATTATTATATATTATTTATTATATAAACTTAAATAAAGAATAAAATAAGAAATGGAACAAATAAGAAACGGCTTTGTAAAGTGGTGGAAAGTTTTTTTTTATATAATATTTGATAAAAACATAATAACACATTTCAGAAATTGAACAATCTGAAGACAAAGTGCATGATATAAAAGCGAAACATTTGTCCTCTCGTACACCAACTTTAGTGAATAAACGTGACCGAAATTCTGAAATACACATCCAATTATAATAAACAAACCCAAACAACTGTATACTGAAATAAAGTAAAGCATAAGGGAAAATTATAACACGTTAAATATCTATAATCTATAAAAAATAAAAATATTAACCATTTCTAAAATATTTACAATGGTATTGTATGTTACCTAAAAACGTCTTTAGGAATATACGTCCATAAACTTTGGTCATCCAAAATACTTGGGACAAAAATAATGCGTACATGAATGACGTCATAGTTGAAGATTATAGAACACAACCATGTCACAATATAGTGAAGGTTATAACATCAGTAAGATATAAATGTAAGGACTTCAGCGTTAGTTTTTTAAATTTGTTTATTCATGTGTTAAACATATATCACTGGTGAGAGTATCGCAATTAATGAAAATTTATATTTAATAATATATAAAGGAATAATATATATCACTCATTATCTTTCACGAAGAATTTATATAATGAACAAAATAAACAATTCAACAATTTAGAAAACGGAATCTTATTGTTAAAATAATTTATTTACTAAATTTCAAATTGATAAGATGAAAATTGAATAGACTTTTTGTTTTGCAGATATTATGTATGTTTGCAAATGCCTTTTTCATACCTCTAGCTGTGAAAATATAAAACCAGAGCGATAAAAAGCACCTTTTAAAATTTTAACGTTTCTTTGTGACAGTTTATTATCAAAAACAAAATTTCTGTTTTGAAGAACAGAAATTTAGTTTTGTTGAAACAAAACTAGAGTTTTAAATGAAAAGCTACTTCACGTGTTAATTTTGATTTTTTGAATTCTTGATATTATGATTATAGCTATAACTACATATTATCATATTTGTATCTAACACGTATAAAGACTATTTAGCGTTTTAAGGAAATTGCTTTCGGAACAATTTCAATACATTACGAAAGTTTGAATTCTGTTTTTGACATGATGAGATAGGATACAAATTTATTTTTAGTAATATTGATTTCACTTAATTTTGGACCTAACCATATGGTCTAGCCCTATTAATAATTAAATAAGTGGTTTAAATGTGTTAATTAATGAACGAACCCGCGACTACTGCGAAAACGTCCCGTCGCTCTACCAACTGAGCTACCGTATCGCTGTCCGTTGTTAGGATTTTCGAAAGAAACCTAATAGATGTCACCACCGGCCCGATAAAGACGATCAAATTTATAATGCTTAATTCACCGAGGCAGACAGATGGTAGAGCGGCGGGACGGTTTCCCAGTAGTCGCGGTTTGGAATCCCTGCCCCTATCGGTTTATTTTTCATTCTATATTTATATAATTTTAAATAAGCTTAACATGGCTATATATGTTAATAGATATTTTCAAACATTGATTTCGGTAGTGGCATTTTTTCAATGTTTATCTATACTGCAAAGTTAAAAACATTGGTTAGGATTTTCGGAAGAAACCTAATATGTAGTTAAAAAATGTAAAAGTGTTAAGAGTCTTCACAAAATACATCGTTATCAATCAATAAGTGATTGTGTTTCTTAAGAAGTTCGTGTTATTTCTATAAAGACAGAATTAATAATCTTGGTTTCAGTTTCTTAATAATTTCATATTTGACTCTGGTTTGTAATAACATATTATTATTTTGAGATTTAATTTAGAGAGTATTTTGAACTCTTAAGGTGTTTTCAACTATTTTTCTGACTAAAAACAAATTAATTATTTGCGTCTCTGATTGCCTTGTTTAATAATTTATATACAATCCAGATTGTTCACCTGCTAATACGTTCAAAGTTTATTAACTTATATACTAGCTGTGCCTGCGACTTCGTACGGAAAGATTTCGATTTCGATAAAACGAAGGTTTCCCGTAACCTACCCGTTAAAAGTTTCATTAAACTCCAGCAAGTAGTAGAAATCGATTAGTGACAATTTTATTATATGCATAGATTCATTTTTCTTATAACTTTCAGATTACCATGTTCTGATCGAAAGTGTTCGGGTCATAGAGATATTATACATTGTTGTAAATTAGATTTGGGTTTATGTAATGTCAATTAGAGCAAACCGTTGTCAGCAAAGGCTTTATCATTATATAATTTATATAAACTAGTAGTCAAGCGTAGAATAAAGTGACATAAGCCTCTAGAGGGTGACATATTCAATGTTTGAAAAACCCTCAATAAATAAATAAAGGCTTAAAAAAAATAATAACTTTTAAGTTAACAATATTTACATTACAATAAATTTACAAAATAAAATATGATTATAATGTCATCATATTGTTTGGAATACTTAATTAAGAATTATTTAATTCTTTATAAACAAACGGAACTCACTGAACAAAAACATAGTAAACATTGACATATAAACAATTATTTACATATTCATGGACAAGCTTAAACATAAGTTTTTCAACGGTCAACGGCTCCCAAACATATTTGTAACATAGGTATATATATATATATATTTATAGTATATATAAATATATATAACATAGGTATATAATAATATAGCATGCCAAGGCCCTTTAGATTAACAATTCAATCAAACAACCTTTATAAAAACTGAATCCACTCATTTGGACAGCCCATTGGTGCCCTTTTTTTGTGGAATGAATATGTCAAGGAATAGTCTGAACAAAATTTAATAAGTCAATAAATATATTATGACATATTGAAGTATCTACCTACTTTTTTTTATAAGCCATAGTCATTTTTGCTTACAAAAAATATATTAAATGGTTTTATTTGTAATAGCTTTACAGAATAGGTTTTCATTTTTTTTAGTTTCAAAATAAAATTGATTGAAATTTTCTAAATCATTTGGGAGTTTCTGAACGCAAATTTCGTTTGAAATTCGAAATTCCTACATAATAATCATAGCTGTACGGAAAATCTATTTTCAGCCTACGTTTTACTGGCAACCAATAGGTAGGTTAATAGACGAATGTTAAACGCATGGACGTGAAGTGTAGGATAGTGGATGGAATATCAATGAACTAAAGGTTATACATTCAACAACTGACATTTTCACCTTTTTTTAATAGTTATTTCCCTACTAATTGAGGTTTATATTTCTTGCCGCCAACTATATATAGTATTAGTAGAAGCGAATTAAATTAAATTTAAAATGTATATATGTTTAAAAATTCGTAATAAAGTATAAAGTTATCTCATACTTTTGGAAAGTATGCTACTATTGGTGTGGTCGTGTAACATATAACTGTTATTCAAAGTTTGTTGTATTTCGTTTTATATTATTGTTTCCAATTGTATTGTTACTACACTATGGTTATAGCGTATCCGATTTGCACATTATTGCTAAGAATTTTTGTAGGTCAATGCAAATATCTATCGAACGGATCGACCAATAACAGACCTCAATATTATGCCATGACCAGGGCGTAACAACAGAAGTTTTACGTGTACAATATGTACTTGAAGTAGTTTAATTCCTGACTCTCACTTCAAAGTGAACCACATGCGGCCCTTGGGAAATAACGTAATTATTACCTAAATATTTATGAAATAAAGGCGTTGACATTTATAAATTATATGGTAAGAAAAATATACTTACTTTACAAGGCATTTTCTTGTATGTTTAATTTATGTTTTCTTTTTTTAATATGAATTCGATTTTTTGCAGATGTGCCATTTTTAATAGCCACTTACAATTTACATTTATTGACATATAGGCTTTGATTGACCTAAAAAAATACTTCTTATTTTGTATTATTTTCTAATGTTTTTTCTTTTAATTACTAATCAATTAATAATCGTAAATATTACATTGTGGCTTATTGATTAGTAATTCTTAAATTCCTTTAGTTATTTCAATTAAATTTCAGATCTGTTAAATATAAAAGGAAGGAACAAGTACTGAAAATCTTTACGAGATATATATATGGCTTATATGTCATTTAAGCAAGAGCAACCCAACTATAGCATATATAAGTTTGCTTATAACAAACTTAACGTTGATTGTAAACGTCTGATCACACAAACTCAATGTCCCTGTTTAAATAGTCATTTTCTAATTATTAATATGTGTAAACTAATTAATGATTAATATAACATTTATACATAATCAAGTAGGTGTACGTATATAGTATTATGTATGGGCATCAAATATTATTGTAAAAATTAAGTATAATATGTAATCTTAATTTTATTTCAAAAAAATATAAATATATTTTATAAAGAAACAAAATGGTTTTTAAATTGTGTTTGTTGTTATATGTTAATTATTTTAAAATCTAATTATTTTAAATATTAATTTCTATTTAAATATTTATTTACATAACTGTCTCGCACATTATTTTAAAGATTTTTTTATTTACATTGGGAATGCCAAATAAAATATTCTTTATATTAAAATTACATTTTATAGTTTTTTAATCGATAAAAATAAATTGCTTATAGACAGCCTAATTATAATAAGAATCATTGCAATTTCAATTCAATTTGTGACTATAAATATACTTTCTTAGACAGTTATGTCTCCAGGGTAGGTACAAAGTTTCTCTACGGTTAAATTCTCTGCCTCGTAATTATACGCTCCAGTAAGATACATTCTGTGCTTTTATTTTTAACCGACTTCTTCGAAAAGGAGGAGATTCTCAATTCGGCCGGTATATATATTTTTTTATGTATGTACACTGATTTCTCCGAGGTTTCTGAACCGATTTACGTAATTCTATTTTTGTTTGATGTCGAATAGTTTAGAATTGGTCCCATACAAATTTGATTCAGGTAGGCCCATTAGTTTTTATTATTTCATCTAAAAGCTACAAATATTTTTCTAATAATACATGAGATATTTATGATTTTTTTAATGTAATCCATGAAAGTCTGTTAAAATAACAGCAAAATTCTATAGAATATAGCTGAGGATTAGAAATAATTGAGGAACGCCAAATTTTATTAGTTTGAAAATTTTCTCATCATTTTTTTACTTCATCATGATGTGCTCAAATCAATATTTTTTTAAGGGTCCAAGTATTCTCGTACATATTCAATAAACACATTTTAAGTACTAAGTTATATGAAGTATTAGGAAAAAACTAATACATATTATTTGTTTTCTTAATGTTATGCAAATATTATCGATTTTTCACTCATGAGGATAATATACGTGTACCATACGTATTATACCTTTACTGCAATAAAGTAGTAAGCTAATTGTTAGTATTTATATTTCATTTTAGTCCCTACATTTTGATATATTGTGAATGTATTTATTGAAACAAAGTAGTATTCGCATTTGAGTTTAAATGGAACAATAATAATAATATAGAATATTTTGAAACCAAATCGGAGACTTATTTTTAAAGGTATTTATGGTATATATTATTCCTTAAATTGTTATAGAGCTTTTTATTTCAAGCAGAGAAACTCAATAAATAAATGACAAAAGGAATCCTGGTATTCGAAAACATATGAATTAAATGAAAGGATATGAAATAAAAGAAGCTGGTGTTAGTGCAAAATATATCGTTATTGGATTAGAGATTGGCTCTATTTACATTACATCAAACAACAGTACCGAGTACCAAAATGACAGTTCTCTCAACAAGCCTTATTTATCTTTCAGCTGTCAAAACACGTATTCAAATATATTATCTACATTCTGAATATTCATAAGTTCGTGACACAAATACTCAATGATGATATATTATTTAATTTACTACATTTCATGTTAAGTCTAGCGTATATTACAAAAAAAATATATTTACATTGTTGCTCTAAATTGTTAAATTTAGACTAAAAACTTATTATTGAAATGAGGGCAAGGGACAATGGGCCAAAAAATGGAAAGTGGTTGGTCGTGTACAAAATTATTAGAGTATGCAGAATTAGAGAGAAGAATAATTTTGTAGACTTTTAATGTTATCTATTGCTTTACTAGATGCGTTGTGATGTTAAAGACACTGTTGGTGGCTCCATTCCTCCATTTTCTTAGGAAGTTAGATCCATACTTTATACGTTAGAGTCGTAGGTATGACATGTCAAATCATACTAAAAAAGTATAGTTTTTCTTATTATTTTATCAATTAAGGTTTATTGTGTATTGAATAACTGTGTATCTTATATTGTAGAATGTAGATGAAGAAAGAAAAAACTATGTATAAAACAAATATAACAAAGATATGTTTCTGATTCTTATACAATTAAAGTATTTTACATTATTTTTGGATCAACATTGCCACAAGACGATTCTAAAAATAACAATTGATCCTGAAGTTTATTTTGCCTAACAAGAATAATGTAAATGTAATGTTAAAACTATATTTTTGCATGTTTAAATATTATAGATTGATTTTGCATATAATTCGTTTAAATTTAATATTGAAAAAAAATAAATTAATGTCACTTTGACACAGGATGGTTATGTTTGTCTAATAATAATGTAAAACCCATATAACTATACTGATATTATCATCGAATAGTGTTTTTTTAGCATCTTAATTATAATTGTATTACTCGAATGCATAATCTTGGTTAAGAATTAAAATATATATTCTAGTCCATTAGATTCCCGCGGGTAAACCTCACTCGGAAGTAACCCCGGAACAAAGGAAAAGTCGCGAAAGACAAACAGCTGATGGGCAGATCATCCTATGACATAATGACCTTATATGAAGGTAGCGTCAGGATTGAAATAACACTCTTACGAATTGGATATAAAAAAGTATTTTAATTTAGTCTTATATTTGAGTTTAGATATAACTTTGGGTTTGAGAATCAGGATCTCCTGTATATATTTATTAAAGAGAGAATATTTTAATTTTAAACATACTCACATATGTATTATAAAGAAATCAATGACAAACAGTACTCATATAATTAAATTGATAATAATATAGTTTATAACTTATGTTGTCACATATCGTCATATATCTTGACCACGAACACAAACCAAACTTTCAATTTTATTTATTCAGGATTCTAATAAGAGTTTGTAGAGAGAAATCATTTGACGCGTAACATAAATATTTGATTTGATTCCAGTTTGAAAGTAAATCTGATCTAATGTTTGAGTCATCACATTATCACTCACCTTTTGTGCATTTTTATATGTTTCTTTTTTTTAATGTTTTGTGTGCAATAAATACATAAATGAATTAATGAATGAATTAATTAATGAATAAATGAATGAATGAATGAATGAATGAATGAATGAATGAATGATTGAATTACTAGACAAATAAAAAATTCAAGTCAACAATTCACTAAGTCAACAAATATAATAATTTTTGTAGGAAATAGAGATAATGTAAATTATTTGGAATTTAAAAAATGTTTTGAAACTATAAGTAACTTAAATGTCAATAAAATTGTCTGGTTTTCATTACCCTATAATCAAGGTTTGCCACAGGCCGAAAATAAAATTAGATATAAGATAAATTTACTGATATATAATTTATGTTTGTATAATGACAAATTTCATGTGATTGACACTAACACTAATGTTAGTAACTTTTATAATTTGACTAATGGTAGGTATTACCTATCTCCATATATTAAAAGACAGGTAGCTTCATCGCTATTATATTATTTTACTATGACAGCCAATAATTTGGCTAAAATTGTTTCTATTGAACAACATTCAGTTACTTGTATAAGTAAAAACAGCTTGGAAATAAATCCAACTAGTAATAGTAGTATTAGTAGTAGTTTAAACTAGTCATTAAGACAGTAGAGATATCCTCTAGCCAAATAATTAAGATATCAAATAATGATATTAATGATCATTATAGAAATACAAAAATTGTTAAAATAAATAATAAAAAACATAATATAAACTGTATCAACCTGGTGCATCAGAACATTCAGTGTATTAGAAATAAGGAATTAGAAATTGAATTGTTTTTAAATACTTTTAATATTAGTGTTTTTTGTGTCACTGAGCATTGGCATAAGAATGATGAATTAATATTTAATTTCAATAACCACCAGGTTGGTAGTTCGTTCAACAGAGTTAATTCCATACATGGTGGCTCTTTAATTATTTTAAATAAACAGCTAAAATTCAAAGAACGCAAGGACATAGTGAGCCACTCTGTTGAGCGGACAACTGAACTTGCTTCAGTTGAATTAGAAGAGTTCATAATTGTAAATGTTTATAGGCCACCGTCATCTAACTTTGAACATTTTGAAAAGATTATGGATGAGGTATTGTATAAACTATCACATTCTAGTAAAAAGGTAATCATTTGTGGAGACTTCAATATTAATATTCTTGAACAAAATTCAATAAGTATAAAGTTTTTAAATTTGTTCAAATCTTATAATCTTTTACACATATTTATGGAGCCTACTAGAGTCACAACCACTAGTGCCACTTGTATTGATAACATTTTTACAAGTGTTATTCCAAATTTTAAATGTTTATTCAATACATTAGATTCTGACCACTATGGCCAATTTATTAAATTCAGTTGTAGCAAGAGAGAAAAATCAAAACAGAAAATAAGTTTTATACCAGTGACTGTAGAACGTATCGAACAAATTAAAAATGGGTTAGTACGCTATTTGCCTTTGATGAAAAATTCAAACCCCAATATTATGTATAATGACTTTTTTAGTACTTTCACTAAATTATTTAACTTTATATTTACTCCTAAAATAGTGGTTGTTAATGATAAATTAGTGTTTAGTGATTGGGCATCTGCTGAGTTACACAAAAATAGAGAAAAATTATATAATATGTATGCGGAATTGATGTTTAATACTAGTAATGAGTTTAGGGATGAGGTAAAATTATTTTCCAAATCTTTTAAAAAACAATGTAAAATAGCAAAAAATCAACATATTCAAAATAAAATAGGAAATAGCATTAATAAAATAAAAACAACTTGGAAAATAATTAATGAGGAAACTGGAAGAGCTAAATCCCAGAGGATCGACTTCAAATTAAATATAGATAATAAATATGTCACGTCTGACCTCGAGGTTGCTACTGCTTTTGAAACCTTTTTTACTAATATTCCAGTGACTACAACGTTATCTTTAAATTCTTCTACCGCTGCAGCTATGGGTTTACTTAGAGAGAATGTAGATCAATGTGTTAGTAGTTTTAAGTTTGAAAAAGTTAATGCTCAAGAAGTAATCAAAGTATTTAGATCAATTTGCGTTAAAAAGACTAGTGATCTTTGGGGGTTTTCTGTTGACATACTTAAGTCCATAATTGACATTGTAGCGCCAGACTTAGCATTAATATTTAATAATTGTTTAGAATATGGTATATTTCCTGATCTAATGAAACAAAGTAAAATAACTCCATTATTCAAATCCGGCTGTTCATTAGATCCTAGTAACTATAGACCTATTTCAATCTTACCCACTTTTAGTAAGATTTTTGAGAAAATAATTCTTAATCAACTTGTGGCATATTTCAGTAAAAACAATCTCTTACACAAAAACCAGTTTGGTTTCACTGCCGGTCGCTCTACAACAGATGCTGGTGTTGAGCTATTACTAAACATATTTGAAGCCTGGGAAGGATCACAGGATGCACTTGGCATTTTCTGTGATCTATCTAAGGCGTTTGACTGCGTTCAACATGAAATCCTTATAAAAAAGTTAGAACATTATGGAGTTAAAAATAAGTCCCTAGATTTAATTAGTTCATATCTTAATGATAGAATACAAAAAGTTGATGTAAACGGAAAACGTTCCCCTGGTTCTTTGGTAAAAATAGGTGTGCCACAGGGCTCTATCTTAGGGCCTTTCTTGTTCCTCATATACATAAATGACTTACCTCACCTAGTGAGGGAAAAACATGGGATAGTATTGTTTGCTGATGATACTTCTCTTACTTTTAAAGTTAATAGACGGCAATCTGTTATTGACGATGTAAACAATGCTCTCTCAGATGTTGTACAATGGTTTAACGCCAATAATTTGTTGCTCAATAAAAAAAAGACGAAATGTGTCAAATTTAGTTTACCAAATGTTAAAAATGTTAGAACCAATGTACAATTAAATAATGAGGATTTGGACATGGTCAAATCTACTACTTTCTTGGGCATTACTTTAGATGAAAAATTGCAATGGGGTCCTCATATATTTGATTTGTCAAGCAGACTAAGTTCTGCTGCATACGCGGTTAAAAAAATACGTCTATTAACAAATATGGAAACTGCTCGATTAGTTTACTTTAGTTACTTTCATAGCTTAATGTCATACGGTATACTCTTATGGGGCAATGCGACTGACATTGATACCATATTTACATTGCAGAAGAGGGCTGTTCGCGCAATATATGATATGAGACCAAGAGACTCTTTAAGAAACAAATTTAAAGAATTTAAAATTATGACTGTTTACAATCAATATATTTATGAAAATTTAATTTACGTTCATAAAAATATTTCAAAATTCAAGAAAAATTGTGATTTACATAAAATTAATACAAGACAAAAAAATAAACTCGCTATGCCCGGCACTAGGCTCCATAAAATAGGTAAATCCTTTAAGGGTAATTGTATACGTTTTTATAATAAGCTCCCAAATGAAGCCTTAAGCCTATCATTAAATAAATTTAAATTATATGTTAAAAATAATTTAATAAAAAAATCCTACTATAGTGTAAAGGATTACATCGATGACGGTATGGCCTGGGAATGAATCTGTATTGTATTGCGAATAGCTAGTAATCTCCGCAATTTGTTTTTTGTTGTAAATTAATTTTGCTTTATCGACCTTCTGCATCACACCGATTCCTTAGAAGTCACTACTTGCGGTAGCATCGGGAGTCGGGTTGCCTCCCTCCCTCAAATATGTGCGAAGGGGGTGATGGCTGGCTCTTGTGTTATGCTCGTGAACGGGTGCTGCTTGCGGTGACTGGTTGTGTGGCAGGCCGAAGATTTATTTTCTGTTATTATTATTTAATTTTCGTTGCCTGAAATCATTAGGCTTCTTTTCCTATTAATTGCGACGGTTCTAGTTGTTCCAAATTTGCATTTAAGTTTGACGTTTGTGAAACAGTGATCACAATAACAAAAAATATATCCGGCTGAGTTTGTTGTGTGGTTCTTCTCAGACCAGGACGCGTTTGGAACCCTCATAGCTTTAACATTAAGATGGAAAGTGCTTTCTCAGAAGGGCTTATTACGATAAATCTAGTATCGTAATAGGCCCTCCTGACACTTCCATGTTGACGTACACAAGTGATCACTGATTATGATTCTAAGTGGAAAAGATATAAATAAAAATAAATAAAATAAAATGAATGAATGAATGAATGAATGAATGAATAAATAAATAAATAAATAAATAAATAAATAAATAAATAAATAAATAAATAAATAAATAAATAAATTATTAGGGTATTTACAAAATATTTGGGATACACTAATCGATTACAAACGTTTTAGTATTTTGATTGTAAAAGTATTTATTTCTAATACTAAATTACATTACGTCACAGTTCAAGTGACATTCAAGTTAAATTAAGATATCATGTGAACATAAGCAATATGTAATTATTTCAAAGATAAAGCAGACAAATCCATAATAGCAAAAAGTGTTAATTTGATTTCGTGTATTGGATCTAGATACTAAATGAAACTAAAATTAGGAAGATCAAGGTTTGTACAAGGGAAACCTTAGTACAGAATATTGTAAAGAAGAAAACATATTTCTACACTTTTAAAATAAATAACGTTTTGATCTTAAGAAAAGTACAAGTTTAACGATGAGAGATAGGGAGATGTTCAAGTGGGGTAAAATAGAAATATGCTTCGACTTTAACTAACATAAAACTACGAGGCCTAAAAATATGTGATTATAAAAATAGTCTTGTCTCTGAAAATATTGTTCCAGCAAATAAAAATTATACAATACGCCAAAAAGGATAATTAATAGCTATTTTAAATATGTATTTCTTTCTTTCTTTCTTTCTTTCTTTCTTTCTTTCTTTCTTTCTTTCTTTCTTTCTTTCTTTCTTTCTTTCTTCTATATGTATTAAAAAATTTATATCTTATCATACATATTGTTGCTTTTAAGACTATATAATAAAACGAAATATCAAAAAGAGATTATATCTGATACGTTATGATAATATTTTCCAATTGTAGAGCTGTAATAAAAATCATATACTTAAAAAAACAGTGGAATATCTAAGTACTGCAGTAGGTATGTGTTACAAAAAAAGAATGAAATATATTGTTAGGAGTCGAGGGTATTTCTAAATAATTAGTAGGCATCAACTCCTATAAATTAGTAAGCAAGTGTTAGGTTAATTAATTATCGTGTCATAGTCGTTTGAGAGCGGAAGCTCTGCAGGTGTGAATAGTGATTGTCGATGTGATCTTTGAGTAGCTTATCTTGCGTTTTATTACTGTGGTAGATTTGTCGTTTTATGTCATAGTTTTATTACTAAATTAGTTATAACGTCGTAATCTGGCTTTCGTAGTATTAAATACGTGAAATACGTGAATTTGACAATTACTTTGAATTCTTATTATTTTTTTTGATTAAATTTCTACATGAATCCTTAGATCAGAAGTGGGATTGTCCCAGCCTCTCTGCCTTGACGGTTTGGCTATCGAAATTAGGTCGGATTGGAAAAATGAAACATACCCTCACTTTCGTTTTTATTTTCTTATTTTTATTTAGTTGTTCAAAACTAAAAGTTCTAAACTTCCGAAAACTCAAGTCATAAAAAGTATCACCCCAGCATCGCTATTCACGTGGTCGCGAAAATATCGTGCAGAGTCGTTGGCTCGTTGCTATTAACTTGATCGTACACATTGAAATTAATTTCTTGGTTTGCGTGTAAGTAAGACGCGTTCAAATCTTGTGGTAAGACAACAGTTTTGGTGAGTATATTCCAAACTTTTTATGCTGGGTAATGAATGGAATGTTTATTCACACGTACATTTTGTGTAACTTTTGGTAGTTACAACAAACTACCCTTTTATTTATTAAATTGTTTAAACCATTTTGGTAATAAATGAAGTAGTAGTGAGTCGCTCATGAAATTGCAGTTGGCTTACAACGTGATAAGCGTAGCAGATAAAACAACTTTCCTTTTAATATTCTACGACGGCATCTACAGCTCCAAGGGTGCTGAGCGACGAGACCAGAGTCTTGGATGTGCGGGCCTTTAAGTCCGAGTCAATGTGGTTTGGGCTTGCCGTTTCGACGCATCGCTGACGTCACGTCGGGCGTGTCCTGTGGGGATCTTAGGCTCCAGTACATGGGATGCTGGAGGCGAAAATGATGTGTCGCAGAGTTCGAGAGCTAGCACTATACTCGGTACCGTGAGGTATGCAGAGCTGATGACACCAGTGGTCGTGTCCTTACTTCAGCGATTCAGCGGACTACGTCAACCGTAGCGGTAAATGAACTGGTAAGATCTAATAAATTTTATTAAATTTCCAACTTCGATGCCAATATCACCAACATGGAGATCTAGTGTCAGGAGGTATGCTCGCCAGTAAATGTAAGGTTAGGCCGAGCTACAGAACTGAGTACTTAGTTAGCAAGTAAATTGGATCTCAGTATGCTCCAGCGCTCTTATCGCGTTCTATGTGGATCTCCTAGAAGGACTGCTTAAGTAAAACAAAAGAGAGAGTTGGCTATATTTTGCTGTTTTAATTTGTTTTTCCAGTTGGTCGGGATACTCTACTCTGGCAAACATACCATGTGACATGTATGGTGGAGAGCGGTCTGCTGTAGCTAGCCTACAAGGCCTGCATCAGAGACAATCCAGTGATCCTGAAGCTGTTGCGCAGAGCTGACTCCAGATGACCAGCTTCAGCTGTGGCCGTCCACAGTAGCATTAGCGTTAGTCGCCTCGGCTGTTGGAGTCGGCTGTTGGAGTCGGCTGTTGGAGTCGGCTGTTGGAGTCGGCTGTTGGAGTCGGCTGTTGGAGTCGGCTGTTGGAGTCGGCTGTTGGAGTCGGCTGTTGGAGTCGGCTGTTGGAGTCGGCTGTTGGAGTCGGCTGTTGGAGTCGGCTGCTAGCGCAACTGCCACTGGCTGGTTACTGCGTTTGGGATATACTGCGGTCACTGTCCATTGTGCATACTGCGGTCACTGCACGTATTTACTGAATGACTGTATAATTGACTGACTACTTACTGTTAGTATAATTTTGTGTTTTGCGGAGATGATGAGTGTTGAGACGTCTCATGAGGATGGATGACTAGTGTATGAATCGAGAGAGGGAAAAGTTGTGAAATCTGAATGAGAAAAGCTTGTGTGTTATGCTCACACAAGCTTAATCCTTGTTTTTGGTATATGTGTCACACACACAGGTTCAGAGCCTGGCGTTCGTCGCTGTACCCTACCGATAATCGACTGTTGTGGCAAGGTATCGTGTGCTTAGATACTCAGGAAAATGTGCTTGGCGTTCGTCGCCGTACCTTGGCGTGTGTCGCCTAAAGTGGAGACGTATCGTGTGCTCTGACAGTCAGGCAAATATGCTTGGCGTTCGTCGCCGTACCTTGGCGTGTGTCGCCTAAAGTGGAGAGGTATCGTGTGCTTTGACACTCAGGCAAATATGCTTGGCGTTCGTCGCCGTACCTTGGCGTGTGTCTCCTAAAGTGGAGAGGTATCGTGTGCTTTGACACTCAGGCAAATATGCATGGCGTTCGTCACCGTACCTTGGCGTGTGTCGCCTAAATTGGAGAGGTATCGTGTGCTTTGACACTCAGGCAAATATGCTTGGCGTTCGTCGCCGTACCTTAGCGTTCGCCGCAATACTATGGCGTTCGTCGCCCTACGATACTGGCTGACGGGGCTGCTGGCTGACGGTGCTGCTGGCTGACGGCGCTGCTGGCTGACGACGCTGCCGGCTGACGGCGCTGCTGGCTTACGGAGCTGCTAGCTAAATGCATCGTGGAAAGCACTACGGTAATGAGTGCTATGCTACACATAGTTTTATTTAATGTCACAATCTATCGAGTGGTAAGAGTCCGGAATCTTACCAATCGAACAACATGTACAAATGGTTACATTGCATCTCTTTAAACACTAAAGACTTATCCCTTTGTTACAATTTTGAAATCGTCGCTTGAGGACGGAGGAGTGCACGCTTGCGCCGAGAGCAACGATATCTCTTAAATTTTTATTAAAAACTTAAATTGATATCTCAAATTTACATCTTACTACATTTTTCTAACTTTATGCCTTTTGTTTAGAGAGGTTTCAGTTGTTTTTGTGATAATCAGGATGGGCGAGTAGAACCGGACGATAATGATGATGAACGGGTCAGTTGAAGACTATCCCTTACCAGTAATGACCATCTTACAAGCACCTCTCCTCAACCTGGGTCTGGGTCAACTGGCAGATTTATAAAAAAAAAAGGAAACTGAGAAGTTCTTTTTCTTGCTGTTGAGGTTGCTGCTAGCTGTTGAAGTTGCTGCTGGTCGGAGCTGGCGCTGCTGCTGGTCGGAGCTGGCGCTGCTGCTCGGAGCTGGCGCTGCTGCTCGGAGCTGGCGTTGCTGCTCGGAGCTGGCGCTGCTGGTCGGAGCTGGCGCTGCTGGTCGGAGCTGGCGCTGCTGTTCGGAGCTGGCGCTGCTGAGTCTCGTAATTCTTCGTGTCGGTGATGGGTCGTAACCCATCTGAGTACTGGATGAGACCGTGAGTACTGGATGTGCTGGGTCATAACCCAGCACATCCAGTACTCAGGAGTCCAGAAGAATTTACTACGTAGCCTTAGGTCTCATTTGGAGACAACATTTTTGGAAGCTTCATTGGTAGTTTTAAAAATAAAACTTCAGGATTAAAAGATAGAGGTCGAGGACGACCTCCTGTCAGGAGAGGCCGTGTTAGGAGTCGAGGGTATTTCTAAATAATTAGTAAGCATCAACTCCTATAAATTAGTAAGCAAGTGTTAGGTTAATTAATTATCGTGTCATAGTCGTTTGAGAGCGGAAGCTCTGCAGGTGTGAATAGTGATTGTCGATGTGATCTTTGAGTAGCTTATCCTGCGTTTTATTACTGTGGTAGATTTGTCGTTTTATGTCATAGTTTTATTACTAAATTAGTTATAACGTCATAATCTGGCTTTCGTAGTATTAAATAGCGTGAAATACGTGAATTTGACAATTACTTTGAATTCTTATTATTTTTTTTGATTAAATTTCTACATGAATCCTTAGAATATATAAAATATAAATCAAATAATATTGTAGTGTAAAACATGTTCTATCATATATTTTACACTTTCTCTACCATTTAACTTTTTTTTAACGATAATAACCAAGGGATTGAAAAATAAATTAGGAAATGTATCCCCCTGTAACAAACAATGTGATTAAACTATCTACAGCATCTAAGAATTCGGCGTCTAATGATCGTTAAAACCTTTGTTATACACGACGACTACTACTAATTGGTCTAATATGACGCTTAAAGAAGACATTTTTATTTCGATGTATAGAATAGGATGATGAGCAACGAGAAAACTATATCAGATAGTGGAAAAATATGAGAAATGTTTTAGTATGAAATTATAAGTTCCAACAATCTTCTGTTATTATTCAAGCTACGGACGAGATCAAATCACTTTTCTTAAATTCATTTAGACGACACTATTACGACAAAATGCGGTAGTAAAAAACAGACTTGATATTAACCATATTTACTAATTAAAAGAATACAGTAGGTAAGATAATTTGAATTGAATAAAACCCACAATATACCTAACCTTCGATATATTCAACAACCAACTCATTATAATTACAATACTGTTTTCTTTGTTGATATTAATAATATACTAACAAGAGTTTTCGTATACATAAATAGTATTTTACAATCTTAATGGGTAAATATTGTTAAAAAAGAAGGTTAGAACCGGAAAATTTGTGCGTGGCACCATGACTTAGCATTTTCGGATCCATCAAAAGGATATATATTTTTTTTTTTGTTTGTCTATACTGCTAGCCCTGTTGGCGATTACAGCGTCACCGGAGGAGCGGGTGGGTCAGGCGACCCACCCTTAACAAGGAGGGGCCAGATGGGCCCCCATGGGGAACGACATCCCGAGGGCGTCTCAGATTGAGACAAGGACCTCGGCTTGGGGCGTCGTTAGTCAGGAGGGAAGCTAAGGAAATTTGGACACTAGCGTCCTCCGACGGCAGAACGCCGGAGCAACGGAGCACTTACTCAGTTGGGACCTCGTCTATACCGGTACAGACGGTGTGTGTCTGTATGTTGTGTGGTGTCACTTATGCCTAAGCGTACACGTTATTACCTACTGTGAACGCGTCGTCGGGAAATCAAAAGGATAATCTTTTTCCCTTTCGGTTCTTAAAATTGATTTTTATTTATGTCCAAAAAATGATCTTTTAGACATTTTGTTTGGTTCTGCATCCTGGGAAAACCGATCTTGAAAGAACTCAGAGATTAATTTTTAAAATTTCCTTATTCCAAACCGCATCTGTATCCAACAGTAGACTTATTTAAAACCGCAAATGTTCTTACCGTTAGACAATTGTTTATACAAAGCAGCATATATATAAAATTAATAATACTCCAAATTGTAACAAATTGAAAAATAGTAGAGGTTATTTATTATTTAAGGTTCCACGAGCACGCACTAAATTTGGGCAAAAATTTTTGGTTTTCCAAGGCCCGAAATTATACAATCATGCAAATAAACTGTTTCTATTAATTTTAACACGAGGAGGAAAGTAAGAAGATCCATAGTATGTAGTGATAGTATAGTGATAGTTTGTATCAGTTTGTATATATTGATAGTACATATTGTTAGTACATATTGATAGTGCATATTGTTAGTATATATTGATAGTGTATATTGATAGTACGTATTGATAGTACGTATTGATAGTACAAATTAATAGTATATCTTAATAGTACATATTGATAGTAGATAGTGATAGTACATATGGATAGTATATAGTGATAGTACATATTGATAGTACATATAGATAGTACGTATTGATAGTACATATTGATAGTATGTGTTGATAGTGCGTAATGACATTACGTATTGATAGTACATAGTGATAGTATATATTGTTAGTAGATATTGGAAGTACGTATTGTCTGTACATATTGTTCGTATAAATTGATAGTACATATTGATAGTGTATATTGATAGAACATATTTATAGGACGTATTGATATTACGTATTGTTAATGCACATTTATAGTACGTAATGATAGTGCGTATTGATAGTACAAATTAATAGTACAAATTGATAGGACATATTGATAGTATATAGTGATAGTACGTATTGATAGTTTATATTGATAGTATAAAGTGATAGTACATATTGATAGTTTATTATGATAGCATGTATTGATAGTACGTGTGGATAGTACACATAAATAGTACGTATTGTTAGTATCTTGATAGTACAAATGCATTGTAATTGTAAAAGTAAATGTGACTGTAATATGTAAAAGGCCCTCTTTTATAATATTGCATTTTTTAAAGAAAACACTAGGTATATATGTCTCGGCTGAAATGGGAATTGCCTGTCTCGTATAATTGAAGTACTCGTCTGCGGCTCGGCTTTCAAACTCATACTCGACCTGCAATTGCCTTTTGCGGTGCTTTTACAATAATGAACTATTAGTAGTTTCATAGTTCAAAGTAATAAAAATAATATAAAGTCGTTTTGTATTCTATTTCGAATTAAAAATGTTTATTTAAGAATAATAATAATATTTAATGGTCTTATATAGACAAGTTATTCTTTTATTATCATATAGATGAGGCAGATATTTTTTACCCGATATAACGATAGCAACGTCTATTGGTTTTCTTTAAATAAAATTCCTCTTCGACCAAACTTTGAACTTACTTTATTACTTCTACTTACTTAATGCATTTTAAGACTTACCTTTTCCAAAGTTATCTATGTTTTAGTACTAAGTTAAAAAAGTTATTTTTTAGCTTATTAGATTAAATTAATGATTTTTCTATGATACTTTAATTATTTATTCAAGCGAAATATGTTTTTAATTTATATATACATCTAATCATTACATATGTAAACATATATTCCACCCTCAGAGTGAATTCAGGGTGAATTGATTTTAACACTTTTCTATTAGGTTGGTATTTATCTTAGTGTCTTAGTATGTACCTATTTAAAGGAAACTTTGAATATGATGTTGACCTACTTTAAAACGTCTGATTAATTTGAAACTTCGGATAGTTAATGAGGACCGACGACAATACTATAATTTAAATAGTCCACTTTATTAGTTTAACTCCTACGAAAGAGATAGAATAATTTTAATTCCATTCTTTTTCTAAAATGCAAAATCGCAGATTTTTTGCTTTAATCAGTGAGGTTTCATCTCTCAAAGCATAAATATTGGTACACGTGGTTATATAGTTTTATGACATAGGAATTTAAAAAGTAAAAAAAGTAGGTACAATAACATAGCCGCTTGTAAATCGTCAATAATGTGCTTACTTTACGAATTCAATCAACCAATAGGTGTTAGAAATGACGATCGAAAATAAAGGGAGCAGACAAGCGAAAGTCGCTACACGGAGAACAATTTTGATTAATAGGTTTCGGCCGTAACAAATAAGATAGCGAGAAGGATCATTGTAACTAAGTATAAGTGAATCAGTGTTCATGCGATCACGATATATTTTAGCAGGTTACGAAATTTAGTAAGTTATTTTCAGCGACTCACTGCCTACAGGGAAGAGTTATGGAATAGTTAGGTATAGAATGTGGGTTCTCAGCAACAATCTTTTTTTAAGGTATCTTATTAGTAAAGTATCATTTGTGCTGTAATTTCTTTTTTTTATGTTTAACCTTCTACACTTTGATCTTAGCTGAATTATATATAATAGAGCCATATTTTCGTACGTGAGGGGACAATGAACTCCTTGAGACTTTACGACAACATACTTGCGTGTAATGTTTCACATTGTAATGTGTTATAATATTATACAAAATACGGCCAAAAATGAGTTGGATTCGCGCGCGAAGGTTTTCGTACCAATATATATATATATATAAACAGCAAGAAAAACACTGTTATATTGGAGTCCCTTGAATTATATAGTTTACAATTGTATGAATATTTCAAACTACGTGTTGATAATATTAAAATCGAGCAAAATAACTACGTTTGTTGTGTTGGAGCTCCTTTAAATACACATTTTATTTTGTTTTTAAAATTTGTTGTTATAGAAACAACGGGAATAGAAATACATCAACTGTTAAAATTTCAACTGTCTAGCTATTATAGTTCATGAGACACAAATTGGAGACAGACAGACGGACAGACGAGTCTTTATAAATTATATATGTGTTCAATACCCATTTTCGTAATTTCATCGCCGGTTACTTTAACGTTTAACAAAATATGTTTCAAATATCGATAAGAAAATCCGGTCGCAATACAAAACAAAACCGCAGAAGATAGTTAAAACTCAATGCTCTCATTTAAATTGAAAAGTATATTTAACCGTAGGCTGTTCTTGGTTTATTTGTGAAACATTAAGTGTATTCGATTTTATATTTATTCCTTATATAGTTTCTGATAATAATTTAACGTTATAAAGTTTGTGTACATTTTCTTTTTAAAATATGTCATAATGTTAAAAACTCAACAAAATTGTGGCAATCAAATTTAATTTTATTAAGTACTAATACGATTAAAAAAAATATATACATTTATTATTAGTCACATTCAAGATAAATTATTTCTTCTGGTTATTTTATTATAAGTTTTTATATTTTATTTGTTTAATTGTTGTAGTTTATGAAACTGCAGGTAATCGATATTATGCAATAGTCGTTAGCCGCACTGTCGTTACAACCCTTATTATTTTCCATTTTGTATTAAAAACATATTGGTGGTAGACCATAACATCGGGTCGCCGGCAAAGTTACCACCCATCGGGCAAAGTCGTGCCGCAAAGCGACCTAGTCGTGTTCCGGCACGTTGCTCGATGAAGCCGTATATGGGAAATGGGTCTGAACAGCTGCGGTACGTTGGCGAACCGGTTGACGTCGAGTTGGTGTTTGTTTTTTCGGGTGTCTAGTCGAGGAGGGTAGCGGGATCCGAAGCGACGGCTTTCCGCTGGCCGCCCGCAGATAGTTGGGGGCCCAATTAGTGGGCTAGCCACCCACGAAAGGCTGCCCCGCCAGCTGCGAAAAATCCCAGGGTGGCTCCATCGTGCTGGTTGGCGACCAGGCGACGAGGCCCGATGGCGATCCCTGGGGGGATTCGGGCGTCCCCGCAGTCTCCAGGCTAGCCTCCCAGCGACAAGACAACACCAATTTCGAAGTCGGGTTTGATACGTACCGCCTCGTTCAACTGCCATTTCCCATCCCTATTCACTTTTATTTATTTTTTATTATGAAAAAGGTAAAAAAAAGAAACAAGTTGACACAGCGGTTGCACTCCTCCTCATACAAAGTGCACCTCACTAATATAAGGGGTTTGCACTCAAATCTTTTAGCTGTCCACCACCACCTGGAGACAGAGCAGCCGCACTTGCTCTTTTTGACGGAGACGCAGATACAATGTCCTTTGAGCGCTACATACTTGGATTATCCCGGTTACTCGTTGGAGCACAACTTTCGCTCACGGGCCGGAGTCAGTATGTACGCGCGGAACGACCTCTGTATTCAGCGTCTCCGTCACCTTGAAGACCCCACTTTTTCTTCCCTATGGGTTTTAGTGGACACAGGAAACGAAAAAATCCTGTATTCCTGTGTCTACCATTCGCACAGCGGTGACCAGGAGACAACTCGTTTATTTGATTATCTCAGTGAGGCTGCAGATATGGCTCTGTATCAGTACCCTTCAGCGCAGCTCGTCTTTCTGGGGGACTTTAATGCCTGTCATCAGGACTGGCTGTTCCCGTACCAGAAGACCGACCATGCTGGAAGAGAAGCGCGGAACTTTGCGTTGTCCTTGGACCTCTTTCAGCTGGTGAAGCAAGCGACAAGGGTACCAGATGTGGTAGGCCATACAGCAAATTGCCTGGACCTTCTGCTGACAACTGATCCGGACAGGTATTGTGTAGAAGTCACCTCCCCCTTGGGAACCTCCGATCACTGTCTGGTGAAATCGAATTCGTTTGGGAATGAACTCGTTTGGGCTGATGCTCGAACCCGCAAAACTCCGGATGTAAGTTTGAAGAAGAGAGCCTTTAACCAAGCTGCCAAGTCCTACAAAAAGGCATTGCGGAAGGCTCGTCTCGATCGAATCGCTAAGAATGGCGAAAAGCTCTCTGTCAGACCAACTGGCAGTCGAGCTTTCTGGTCTCTTGCGAAAGCGATCGAGTCGAATTTCTGCCAACCCTCACTGCCTGCTCTGCTGAAGCCGGATGGGTCCCTGGCCCACACAGCAACAGAGAAAGCGAACGTACTTGCTTCTCTGTTTGCTGATAATTCGCATCTAGACACTGGCAATGCTTCTCCAGCACATCTTCCTCACTGCGGTGTTTCGATGCCTGAAATCCGCATCACTAACAAAGAGGTATGGAGAACATTAGGAATACTACCAAGTGCACTTCTTGATAATGTTTTATGGTTTTCTGGCCCGTCGTTTTTGATACAGAAAAATATTCAGTACACAAGACCAACCGATTGCAATAATGGGTTAGACGAATCGGTAAGGACGCATCTTGCTGTAACTCCAGAATGTTCCAGTATTTTTGAGCGATATTCCTCGTTACCTATACTAATAAGAATAATAGCGTATTGTCGACGATTCTCACCAAAGAATAAAACCAAGACAAAATATTTACAGAAGGTAGAACTAGAAGAAGCATTAGAATGTTGCATACGTCAAACACAAAAGACTATTTTTAATATAGAATATTTACAATTACAAAAAAAAGGTTATTTACAGTTAAAATGTAGTAAGCTTCAACAGCTCTGTCCTTTTCTCGACAGGCAAGGCATAATAAGAGTTCGAGGTAGAACTGAAAAATCTCCATTATGCGAGCAGATCAAACACCCAATAGTTTTACCAAATTCTAGTCATATGACTAAGCTCATAGTAGCAGACGCTCATCTGAAGACTTTGCACGGAGGCCCGCAACTTATGATGAATTATTTAAGAACAGCGTATTGGGTCATATGAGCTAGGAATTTAATTAAATACCAGGTTCGCAAATGCGTAATCTGCGCTAAACATCAAGCCAGTACCAAGAATCAAATGATGGGATCTCTGCCAACTGTGAGATGTACTCCAGCGCGGCCATTTTTGCATAGTGGTGTTGGCTATGCTGGGCCTGTAAATATTAGAACAACAAAGGGTAGAGGTGACCGCTCTTATAAAGGCTACATATGCCTATTTGTTTGTATGTCCACTCGTGCACTACACCTTGAAGTGGTGAGTGACATGAGTACACAAGCCTTTCTAGCAGCATTTAGAAGGTTCGTGTCTAGGAGAGGCCATTGCGCTAAAATGTGGAGCGACAACGGTACCACCTTCGTAGGCGCTTCCAAAGAACTGCAACACGTAATAACCACACAAAAATCAGTTGCACAAGAGTTAGAAACTATTGGTACAGAGTGGCATTTCATCCCTCCTCATAGTCCCAACTTTGGCGGACTGTGGGAAGCAGCGGTGAAGTCCACAAAGTCTCATCTTAAGCGTGTTATTGGTGATTCAACTTTGACATATGAAGAATTAAGCACGCTCCTCAATCAAGTCGAGGCTTGTTTAAACTCGCGCCCTATGAGCGTTATTAATGTAGAAGACCCTAGTCAACCGCTACCATTAACACCTGGACATTTTCTTATTGGTGAACCAATAGTTAATGTACCAGATAAATCTATTGAAAACATCTCAGTTAGCTGCCTAACACGGTGGCAATTTATTCAAAGGATGGTACGATCATTTTGGAAACGTTGGTCTAACGAATATTTAACTAACCTTATGAACCGGTACAAATAGTCAAGTAAAACACCGGAACCAAAAATTGGAGACATAGTTCTAATAAAGAAAAATGACTTGCCGCCAAGTCGTTGGTTATTAGGTCGCGTGGTAGAAAAACATCCTGGTGATGATAATATAACTCGAGTAGTCATTCTACGTACTAAGACTTCCACCATTAAAAGGCCAACCTCCAAACTATGTATCTTACCTGTTACTGAATAATACATTTTACACTTAGATCAACTATTTACAAACTTTTTAGTATTATACAAATTTTTTATGAAAGCAATTGTCTTAAATTTATTTTAAGTCCTATGTTTTATAAGATAGACTCTGTTAATTTCATGTCATAAATTATTCCTACATTTCTTTGCTTGTTGGATTTAAGACTGTTTAAAAAATACATAATATATTTTTTATTTTAATTTGTTACATAGTTTAAGAAAGTTAGATTTAAGCTTAGTATATATCTCAGTTCAAAGAAATTGTAAGTTTTATGCTTTATTATGTTCAGATTGTTTATTATGTTAAGTTCGCCCATAAGATCTCTTTTTAGTATGTAATAAAGATCTTATATTTATTTAGTGTCAAGTTAAATGTTAAAGAAGTACATTCCATCAGTAATGTCCTTGGTGGGCGGTATGTTCACGCTCAAAACATAATATCAATTTTTTTATAAGTTCTAACTAGATGGCGTTGTCATTGAAATAGATCGCGCTATCGATTTATGATGTTGATTTGGTTAGGGTCTTGTGATTAATTAATACAGTGTGCTAAAATAAATCTATTCTAAAGATCAGTATACGTAGTGGTTTCATTTTCAAAATCAACCTTATCAGTATACACATTTAAAGAGAGTGAATAGTTATATCGGCATCAAACACTTGGGACAGACGTAACCGCAACCAACGCCATTCATAACTACACATCTGTTATCTCTTCATTTTCAATTATATTTTGCATTAACATTACCATCTTGTAAGGACTGTTTGCTCCTTAAATCTTTCATCATTTATTTAAAGACGTAATATTCTAAAGCGTTCAGTTATTTGAACCTTATAATAACAATAATACGGTTAAAGTCTTGAATATAAACGATACAACAATGCACTATATGTTAAGTATTATTATCTTGCTACTTTTATGAAGGTATATGTAAGTTTCTCACGTTTAGTACGTTCTTTTTAGAGATTACTAAAAAGGTAGTAAAGTAATATACTAGGAAAAATTATCTAAATTATGAGTGCAATGTAAAGAACATTAACATTGTAGAGTTTAAAAAGTTTGTAAGGAGATGGATTTAAAACGTAATGTCTAATGTTATATATTTTTGCTGCACCTAAATAAAGTTATATATACATAATTACGTAATTAGTATTAAAAAAAGATTTAAAAAGTTTCCATATACCTACGTACCAAGTATTAATCAAATTAACAAAGTTACAGGTCTGCGGTAAATACGTATAATAATAAACTAACAGAAAATCATAAAACATTATGATTTTTATGATTAAGGAACTAATTCAAATTATATATTTTAATTATTATTGTTGTTTTACAAACCAGATTCGCAGCAAATAATAATTAACAAATGTAAACCTGGTTTAGTAATAACAGTAACAAAACCAACTATCAATATGTTCTATTATATGTTTTTAATTTAACGTTTTTAATTAAAAGCATTGTTGTTTCAGGCTGTTATGCTACGTAGGTATACATTATAAAACAGCTCAAGATTTAATTTGCATTATACATAAAACCAATACTTTCTTACAATTATGTAGTTGTAATCTAGTCTTATAACAATGTTCCTTGGGCCAGCCGGTATCCATTAATTTAATTAATTGATTTTAAAATAAAAAACATAAAGATTTCCTAATAAGTACTTTCTGTCTGCTAAGCCTTAATATTTGAAATAGTCTCTGAACACTTTAGTCATGATAAGGATTTTTTAATCATTATTTGTATACAATGATAATTTTATCAAAGTGTACCTACCGGTTAGAAAAATAAGTTATATCAAACAAATCAAAACAGAAAAAAGTCAAAATTTTATTAGAATAAAAATAATTTATAGTTTGAAATATTTCAACATCAGTATATCCACATCAATATACCGTAAACAATACTAATACTTTGAAACGATTAGGTACTTATCGATGAATAATTTATTTTAATTTAACTGTTTTTTTATTGCGGCATGTACATTTTATACCAGTTATATTTATAATTATTTTTTAGTTTTAGTTGTTTTTCATTTTATTTTTGTAGATTATAAGCAACTCTAAATTCTTTGAATATGTAATATTTCTCTAGGGTTTTAATTTTAATACTATATCTTCGGACGCGATACATTCGTTGCGTTGGTTTTTATCTCATATATTAAATCTTATAACATTTATATCTTATATGTATCGAAATCTACGCGTACGAAGTTGCAGGCACAACTAGTACTTAAATAAAAAAACAGCTACTTGAATTAAATAATTTTTAGTTCATTTATTTCGCATTGATTGATTCAAATTTCAAACTTTAATCTAAGCCCTACGTTTCATAGCCTTGGAACGATTTTGTCCACCGAAGAGAAGTATGAAATTGTCTTCTAAAACACTTAAATATATTTCATTGAACTGTTAACTTGTCGTAAACATATCAGAAGACAATACCTACAACATATGTTTAGTTACGTCAGTGCTGTGGTAAAATGATACTCGTGTTACATATTACGTCCAATTTCATACTATACTGGGTACTGAGATCCTCGGTATAACCTTAGTATGACGTTTAAATTATAAAACAAATTAAGATGATACCTACTACAAATTGCACATTGGATGAGGTAGTCAAGCTAGACATGGGTTTAATTATACGATGCTCTCGGTACTTAACATCGTCTAGTCGGTTTATTTCTAATTCATATAAGCTTATATAATATTATAATAATCAAATCCCTGGGGATGTTGATGTTTCGTCATCCAGACCGAACTTATTCCTGTATTCGAAACATCTGAGGCGCGTGATACTTGTGGAGCTTACTGTTCCTTGGGAAACAAACATCCCAAGGGATCACACATTCAAGCTCAATAAGTATTACGAACTAACCAACGAACTGATCAGGAATAAATTTATAGTTAGTTTGTACGCGGTAGAAGTGGGAGCGAGAGGTATAACAGCAAAATCTCTGTATAGCCTACTTAAAGATCTTGGCCTTTCTAGAACAAGCATCGGTTCATTTCTAGAACGTACTTCAAAGGCGGCATTAGTAGGTTCTTTCCAAATTTGGTTAGGTACTAATAAAGGGGCCCCTTAAACCTTCTCCTGGGTCGCAAGTCTCAGGCACTGCTTACACTCCTCTCCTTGCAACGCGATGGGCCCGGCACCCGCACGGTGAATCCATGGATTGCTAAGAAGCTTCGTCTTAAGCAAAGTCACTTTTTGCGTCTGTCCCTATGTCTGTATGCTTACATCTTTAAAACTACACTACAGATTTCGATGCAGTTTTTATATTAGATAGAGTGATTCAAGAGGAAGGTTTAAATGTATAATAACATGCTTAATATATTAGAGAACCACTGATAACCAGATTTCTAATGTGAAGTCGTAAACAAACACATTGTTTCGCGCTCACAATGCTCAAGATAATGTACTAAGTACTGTATACCTTAAAATGTTCTACAAGAAGGTCCGGGATGGTATATGTTTATCTCTTAGGGATAACACACAATAGACAATTTTTATCCTTTACTTATTACGAGAAATAACGGCTCATTTACGAAGCGATTTTAAGCAATACAGCATTAATCCATACCTAATTAAGTACCTTAAATACATTTAACATTTAATATTAAACAGTATAGCCTTTTGCAGCATCTAATTTAAATTAATATTTTCGAAGATATTACATACTTAAAATATAGGGACACCGCGTTTGCGACGGTCGGCCGGCGCAGTATGATATGGAACCGTGCAAACCGTCTTATAAAACGCTTTTGTGAATTTTCAGTATTGAAAATTAATGCATATAGCTAACTGAATGTCTAGTTCATATTATTTAGCATTTTATAAAGATTTTTTTTTTAAATAAAAGCAGACCTGAAAGTTCATGGTCAAAATAACGTCTATTGTATAGCTCAGAATTCTAAGAAAAGATTCTAATTCTCAGAAAATCTATAAGTATGATCTATGGTTAGAATGGTTATTAAGTACTCTGTTTAAAAAGTAACAAGAGAGGTATAAATAAATTACAATATCTAATATTTTATGCTTATTAATAACTTTAAATAGATTTTTGACAGTAAGCGATGTCTGCCGATGTCATAATTTTTATGTTATCACTTAAAACAAGTCATATAGAAGCCAATACAAGAAATAGGGAAAAGGGAATTGTTTTACTACGAATTTAAGGCGAGCGAAGCCGCGGGCAAATTCTAGTATACCTATAAAATTTGCATTTCTATATGATTTCAACATGGATAAAATTCACTGAACATTCAAATAAAAATAAAATAAAATAAAATAAAAATACCTAATTATCTATTATTTCGTTTTCTCAAAGTTAAGAATCCATTAAGACAACATTTAAGAGATTTTTTTCCACGTCTGTGTCTACTGTTAATACACTGGCAATAAATAGGTTAACTAGGTTGTACAATTATATTAGGTAGCTCAACAAGGGTGCTTGCAAACTCCACTGGTGTTACAAGGGGATTTTAATTACTTTTACCAGAAATTGTTAGCTAACTAGAAAACATCCGGAGAGAGAGACGAGAAAGCTGACTCTCTCGTTAGTTCATACTGAGCTGGTCCAAGGAGTTACTAGGGTACGGGATGCTGAATATTACACACTTTATTGCATGTATATTCGGCTTACAACTAATCTAGACAGGTATACAACAATACAACGTTGACATTCAGCAGACTTCAGTGATATGATAATTTAGTGGGATGGAAGCTATCAAAAAATTACTAAAATACATTTTTGAGTAAAAATATATAAAAAAATCGGCACAAAGGTATCAAGATGAGATCCTTGAGAAAGTGTTTTGAGAGAATTCACGAATCAACCAAATTTTTGGTATTATACCAATACTTACACTAAGATAAGACGTAAAGCGCTGCTGACGTCGACCATCGATTGGAATAGTTGATAGTAGAAAGGAACAATGTCTGGTAAATGAAGTGAGTTCGGTAACACTACCCAAGGAAGTATTTTCAAAGGTGTTTTAACTGGAACCATGCATACGACCTTAACCATATAGGAGAATAATTTAGTTGTGTATGGACTAATAATGAGTGTATTTTCCAGTGTTGGCATAACCAAATAAAATTCAAATAAGTCAAACAATGACCATGAGTATAGAAACAATCTTTTTAATATTAAACTGCGAAGTGTAATTAACATTTTCAACATTTATTAATTTAAAGAACAATTAATGTAACATTAATTGAATTAATGTAACAACAAAACATTAATGCAAATAGATGTTAGTTTCGAACTAGCTTACTTTATTATGCCCGAGCTTATTTGTACCCTCATAAAATTAAGGAAACCTTATTTATCATTCGCTTATAATATAATACAAATACTGAATATTAGTATATTTAACTCATTACAAATTTTTCAAATTCCAAATGGAGAAAGTTATTAGTTTGTAAACAGAAAAATTGAATACTTAAAATAATAATGTTATTCAATATACAAACGTTCTCTGGACTCGTATTAAAAATTATTTGAAACTCAAAAATGTATCATACTTTCATAATAAAATTCGGATAATGTTGCGAAAAAGAACGGGTTAATTTCTGACGATGAAAATTATTTCCCTGTTACGGTATCTGAAACATGGAGAAATGGTCCTGCTTAGAATTTATCAATCATAGCTCCATTCCACGAACGTCTGCTTTTAAGCATTGCTTAAATTGTGAGTTAAGTGGTTGGTGATTTCAATCGTTTAGTAGAATATCCTGAACATATTTGTCATCGTCCAATCTATAGATTTTGTTAGATCCTGTCCTCCGGTGACTGGTTGATTTCCTTGAATTTTTTTTTTCTGTTGAAATAATTTTAATATTATAGTTTATTCCAAACTCTTAATTTATAAAAACATTTAAAAAACATAAATAATGCTGTTTATAGTTTTATCAAGGTTTCAAGGCGATCTTATAGAGAGGTCGCGATGTTTTCCAGATAAGATAATACCAAATATTGTTAATATTGAGATAAGTTATATAGCGAGCAGTGGCACATAGTACTTACCGTATAATTACGTTCATAACTAATTTAAACGACTTAGTCATTAGCTATATAAATTTTAAAAGTTTTATTATTAAAGGTAATTCTATCTTGGCGCTAAAATTATGTTTTTGAGATTAAAGTTAATATTTATGTGAGAATACGTACAGAGCTACATTTATATATGTATGTGTATATAAAGAAATGTAGCTGTACAATATAGTACATATATATTATTAAAATATTGTTGTTAGCTTTTCTTATAAACTAATATTTCTGAACTTAATACGCTCTCATGGATTATATAAAAAAATATATATTGTGACAAGAATAAGTAAAAGTTGCCCTTTAATCCTAGTACTTCACTTTGTAACGAATGTCTAGAAGAAACACTTGTAGCTTTTGTAAAAAGAAATAAGAGCAACAGAATGAATCTCACCCGAGCGTGTAATTACGACTTAGAAAAGTAAAATCGTAGAGAAACGTTGTATCCTGGAAACATCACTGTCTTGAATTAACTTCTATTGAATGCACTCTTATTTTACTTTTAACTTATATTTATCGATTATATGGTTAAATCTTACTTAATTAAAGATAATATATTATAAATAAGCTCTTCCCTATAGTAATCATTAAGCTATGACAGAATGTTTTAAACCATTATTAATGGTAATAATAAATGAAAAAGTACAAATTTAGTAGAATTTTTATATTTATAGACGAAAATTAATTCAATAACTTTTAATTACGCAGCCACTAAAAAAAAGATAAAATTAATTTTAAGAAAAAAATGATCAATTAAGAAACAAATATAGTTTAAAAAGACTTGACAAAGAGTTTTTTGTATTTTTATGAAAACCTTGAATTTAGTATATTAAATTTGATGTGATGTTATTTTAACGTAAAAAATACAAACATATTTGAAATATTTAAGTATCCTTTACGTTATTTCTCAAAGTTGTTCATTTTGTAATACGAGTCAAGAACTGAACGACTCCCAAGTGCATTAAAACGCAAAACATCTTCCTTCTCCTACAGCCGCTTTGACAAATACAAGTGACCCGTATATTAGATACTAGCTTTTGCCCTCGGCTTCGCACGCCTTTGATTCGTAGTAAAACAATTCCCACTTCCCTTTTTTGTATTGGCTTCTATATGACTTATATTGGCTTCTATATGACTTATATTGGCTTCTATATGACTTATATTGGCTTCTATATGACTTATATTGGCTTCTATATGACTTATATTGGCTTCTATATGACTTATATTGGCTTCTATATGACTTATATTGGCTTCTATATGACTTATACTGGCTTCTATATGACTTATATTGGCTTCTATATGACTTATACTGGCTTCTATATGACTTATATTGGCTTCTATATGACTTATATTGGCTTCTATATGACTTATATTGGCTTCTATATGACTTATATTGGCTTCTATATGATTTATATTGGCTTCTATATGACTTATAATGGCTTCTACATGACTTATATTAAGTGAAACAATGAAAATTACGACATCGGCAGACATCGCTAACTGTCAAAAGTATATTTAAAGTTTTTAATAAGGATACAATATTAGGTACTGTAATTATTTTTATACCTCTCTTGTTTTTACTTAAACGTCCATTTAAATACTTCTTAAACAGAGTACTTACTAACTACTCATACTACTTAATATAAATATATCACACTTACAAATTTTCATTGAACATAATCAAAATATTACCATGTAAACTTGAGGAATTCTGAGCTACAAAATCGACGTTATTTTCACCATCAACTTGCAGGTCTAGTTTTATAAAAAAAAAAAAATTAAATGATAAACATTTAAAAAGCTATATGTATTAACAAAATTTTAAATACTGAACATTCACAAAAGCCATTTTTGAGACGGTTTGCACGGTCCATACCTATAGATATACCGATACCGATAGACCATACCGCCGCAAACGCGAAGACCCTATGTTATAAATCTGTAATATCTCCGAAAATATTTATTTAAATTACATGCTGTTATATTATTCCATATTAAATGTTAAATCTATTTAAGTTACTTAATTATATAAGGATTAAAACTGTATTTCTTAAAATCGCTTCGTAAATAACCTATTATTTTTCGTAAAAAGTAAAGGATAAAAATTTACTATGTTTGATATCCCTAAGAGATAAATATATATCATCGCAGATTTTCTTGTAGACCTTTTTAAGGTACACAATACTTAGTATATTATTTTGATCCTTCTCGTAGAGTGCAGCCAGCGTTTGCATTGTAAGCGAAAATCAATGCGTTTGTTTACGTCTTCGCATTAGAAATCTTAAAATTATCAGTGATTTTTTGATACATTAAGCATGTTATTATATATATATATAAACCTTCCTCTTGCATCACTCTATCTATTAAAAAACAACTGCATCAAAATCCGTTGCGTAGTTTTAAAGATCTAAGCATACATACAGACATAGGGACAGACGCGAAAAGCGATTTTGCTTTATAGTATGTAACTTGCTGTGCGTGCAACTTCGTACGCGTAGATTTCTAGATATGCTGTATGAATTTTTGAAAATATTTTTTTTTCGTATTGTGTACACAACTAAAAGACAAACAGATAAACAGACAAAGATTTAAAAAATGCTGAAAATGGATTGTGTTAGTTATAACTTCACATCCTGGTATATTTTTTTATATATTTTCAATGTACAAAGACTACTCTTCTACAGACTTATTACATGTATAGAATAAGATTTTCAAGGTACCTATTACGTCATTGACATAAATTGTCATACCTTTTTTATTTCTTAACCAATTTACATGAAATAAACACTAAGACTGATTATATATTTCTGATAACTGCACTTAAATTGGTGAAGCCGTTTCTGAGATTAGCGTGCACAAACCAACATACCGACATACAGACAAACAGACAAACTGTAAAACCACTGTTTTGGGTTCTCTTGCTCTTATAAAGCCCCCGAAGTTTTTTTTAATTCCATCTACAGGAATGGATCAGTGACAATTTTAGTATATGTATAGATTATATTTTGAATGATTTTAGTTGTCATATTCTTATCCTGGATGTAAATAATACGGAACATTTTTAATAAGTATCTCTCTTCAAAATTCCAACCTTCAAATTATCTTGGTTATAAAGATTTAAATAACTCAAGTCATCCTTGAATACTTGCAGTACTTAAAGCCGGTTTTAACATAAATTTTAATTATGAGGGATACTTTCCCTCCTAATTAAAATTTCCATTTTAATGTGAGTGAATATGATGAAATCCGAGAAGTTTAGTAATTAACGACTTTTCTTGCGGTTGTGTTCGCTCTGAGTGAAAAGTATAAGAAATAATTCAAAGGGCTATAGAAGATAAATAAAAAAGATTTTATGTGATAGATAAAAATATTTATTTAATTGATTTATTATTTTAATTAATCTCTTGTTAGAATATCACCATGATATAAGTAATTGCTGGACATGTCCTATGTAATACCTGGTAAGATGTTTTGCAAGATGCCACTGGGCTAGCCACTTTGAAAGGTATAAGGATAACCTTGACTAATAAATTAAATAAATTATATTTAATGCATTCACCTTTTTTTTTACAGTTTTTGCTATACTATTATAAACATTCCTGTAAAGATTTTATGAATAGTTTCTTATCAATCCGGGTGCGTCATCACTCATTAAATTTCATATTGAAATTTTTCATACGGTATCTCATTATAAAGTATGACTTACAATATAAATGATTGCGGTACAGAAGTTTTAATTTATTCAGTTGATTTTAAAGAAGTTAAATGTGCTGCACTAGAAACTGGATTCATTTAAATTGACCCTAACATGAGTTGAAATTTTCTTCAAATTGCTTTGGAAATTATAAAAGAGTCTTGTGAGTTTAAAATGCATGAGATTATTATTCCACTTTTATGATAACAGTTGTGCGTCTTTAGAATTTTAAAATATGTCCTTACATTACTTTTCAGTAAGGTACTGAATGTAATAACATTTCATACGTAGTCCAATCTCAGTACCTATTATTATTAAGAAATTATAAAAGATCACATTTTAAACGCTATTACATAATAAACGAGCATTCCTCTTCCACGGACATCTTCAAATATAAAAAGAGGCTATTGGGTTTTCCCCTTCTAGGAAAAAAGAAGGATAAAACAAATAAAACAGGATGAGGAATGGAGGTGATCTCGCCATCAGGTTTCTTAACGCAATAAGAAACTTAACCATAATACTTCACGACAATCTTCTGTGAAAGGGTTATACTAACTCGTTTGAGACAACTCGAAACTACAGTAAAGTGACTACAACTAGGCCCATCCGGCAACCTAATTCTTTAAAGGAAGAACTTTAAAAAACGCTTTTTCTTGAAGAACAACCATATTTAAAAGGGCAAATTTTACTTATATGTAGAGGTTCTTATACCAAAAAGAATTTCGGGAATCATTATTATACATACCGTAGTAATCAGTACTTAAAATGGGTATAAAAATACCTATTTTAGTAAAATGTTTCTTTTTTTTTGAAGATGTTTGAAACAATTTAATGTTTTTTTTAATATCTGTCGTACTTTCCGATAAATCCTAGATTATAATATACATTACTGAGTACTATTAACGTTATACTTTGAGTTCGACATTGGTTTAGCTGTCAGGTTCTGTGTAATCTTTATTATTATCTTTCTCGTTTTATTCTGTAACTCGCATTTGACATAACTCAGGCAAAGTTAATCTTTGCCTGGGTTGAATTAGAGTGTTGAAGTTTCATAATTTCAACGTCTTAAGTTCAATATTTTTAGTGAAATAACGAAACATACTACTAATTGTTCATATTAAAACATTTTTAATTCTTTAGGAGTTTTAAGATCTTCAAATAACAATTTTATATAAAATTTATTTATTTATTCCATCAACATATAATTATAACATCTTAACACTTTACATTAATGCGATGCTACAAGTAACAGTATTTTTAATATTTATTAAGATGAATTTTTAATTATCCTCTGACGTAATTCCGTAATTTTTACAAATTACAATAATAAATACGGATCAAGACGTCAGGTCACTAACAATCAATACAAACTGTCATGATGCTACCCTGTGATTCAAACAGGTTCCACATATCCTGCGGGTATATTGTGTATAAGGTTAAATGTTTGATAATAAGAAGTCGCCATTTTGTGTCAATCTTAGAAATAAGTAGTCGTCATTTTGTGTCAATCTTAGAACATGAATGACATTTAATAATTAGTGATATGTCACGATACTGAAACGTTTTCAAAGTTTCAGTTCAATTGGTTCAACTTCAATTAGCAAACCTATGTACTCGTATTTTAAGTCAGATTAACGTTCGAAAATCTATATAAATACTTTTCAAAAGATATTTATAAGAATTGGTGTAAAAATAGTAAATACGTTTAATAATAGATATATGTATTTCATTATCCATTGTTTCTTTAGTCTTATGACAGATCTTAGATCTTTAGGACGTATTCTCCTCACGAAATTCAGGGTAAAGAAATTGATAAACTAGTTAAAGGCAAAAGAATTATTCTTCTTTATATAAAGATGTAAAAAATAAATACTTAAAATAATTTAATCAAAGCTTCTGTATTTTTGAAACTATCTGATGTGTGATGTGTGAGTGAGAGATTATAGAATAAGTAGAACTGAGAGATCTTTTCCATTTTCAAGTACACATAATACACATATTAGTAATTGTCGTGCTTTTAGAGGCTAAACGAAAAATCCGACAATGTACTCACAACACCTGTATACATATGCTGTGTATGGCTGTAGATTTCTGTAGTCTGTACGTAGAATTTATTTTGTAATAATCAGATATAATAATTATAAAACAAAAACCTTATAAATTATCTAACACAAAAATAAAACAGTTAATTTCATAATAAAAATAACGCAACTGACCAAATATGTATCATCAAAAGGTTTACATTTATTAATATTATATGATATAAATTTAATCAATTAAGAATATCATAATAGAATAATAATTGGTTCAAATATTCCAAGTGATTAAAGAAAATGAATCCACGTGCTAAAATATTTATATAATTCATTTTCCAATTCATTTAGTTTTGATTTGACATATTTCGGGCCTAATTAGTGTCTTAAGTAAATTGCTTTTGGAACATTAGCTACATTTAATAATGAAATTACGTTCTTCATAAAAAATAAGATACAAGAAAAGCTCTCGAAGAGCTGAACTTTCTTAGGGGATACAAACTTATGTCTTCCGACTGGTTACTCTGAATGAGATTCTATTTAAAACTTTCCTTATAGAATTAAACGAAATAAGTTTTTTCGGCACTCATTAAAGTTTTCCCTACAGAGTCTTACATGGCTGGTATATACAGTGCCATTGTCCGCACAGTAATATTATTAGGAATAGCCAATACAGCAATATTATTGGGAATATTACAATATTATTGGGAATGGCCAATATGCACATATTATATACATAAGTATACATAGCCAATAAACATAACCTAAAAACAATAATCAATCCGGGAAATTTGTTATTTTATGTCTTCGTCATTAGTCATTTATATATTTTTTTATCTAATACTTATAATAAAAGTAAGTTCATAAAAATCTTACGAATATTAAGAATATAAATATTATCATGTCCGTAGTTTTATTATTGATCTCATGATAAAAGTCATGTCACGTAAACTTATACTTTAACGTTATGAGAAACGTGAACACTAGTTCTATATGTCGCACAGTCTTGATAGTCTAAGTTTCTTGGAAGATATGCGCATTGAAGTTTTTGATTATATAAATCCTAACGCGTAACTTTCTTATAAGCCAAATAAAAAGTTAGTTCGAAAATGTTTAAAAAACAGTCGTAAAGTATATAGTGATATACGCTTTATTTAAACAAAGTAACATGCTTAATAAATCTAAATTTAGATAGAATTTTTATTACGCCTTTGTTTTTAATAATATAATAATAATGTATAATAATAATGCATAATTGTTATTATTTTTTGTATTGGCAGTAATTAATTAAAATTATCTGTACAAATTTATCAATTATTATTATTATTTAG
The DNA here is from genome assembly GCA_959347405.1 of Napeogenes sylphis. NCBI lineage: Eukaryota > Metazoa > Arthropoda > Insecta > Lepidoptera > Nymphalidae > Napeogenes > Napeogenes sylphis. The sequence continues at coordinate 6,145,116 of OY365783.1, forward strand.
TTACATTTTTTACCGTGAGTTTTTTTTAACCTGTTCAATATTGATATAAGTTACATCGCGTGAATAATTTATATCAGGATATAATAAATGTGTACGTTTTTGAAATTATTTTTTAAATATTTATCTTAGACTATTTTGGGGTCAACTTTAATTTTTTATTTTTCGGTAAATACCTATACAAATTGGTTAATGCATTATGGCCGGCAATACATAATATTGACATTCGAATTATTTTTCTTTTCTTTGTTTCATTCTATCTGATATTCAACAAAAGTTTAAACCGTTAAACATTTTTATCTTATTAGTATCAAATCATTGCGCCTATATTTCGTAAATAGTTTTAAAGAGTCGTTTTTGTTTCTATAAGAAACAAAACAAACAACATATTCTTCGAATGGACTTTATTTATCTATTTAATCTTCATCCAAAAGAACAAGCTGATTTAAATAATTAAAGATATAATAAATATCAATGCTTTCTTATCTTTATAGACTCTGACCACTACTACTAACCAGTCGTTGGCTCAACCACAATTGATAACGACTTTAGTATGACGCAGCAAGCCAGGCATTACTTATGCTCAAAGTTAGGTATCGTATTAATGTAAGTAACTTATGTAACAATATTTGCAAGAGAACAGGAAAGGCGGCATAATCTCTTAATACCAAGGTAACGCCATAGTTTTATTATACGGACATGAAACATTGTTAATATTTTGGTAGTACTAGCAACCTCACTCAATTATTTTCGTATTCAAATAAAGGTCATTTGCGTAGTAAGACTCACGGTTTTATAATTTCTAGGTATCGTAGAGAACCAAATAATATAAAAACATAAATAATCTAAAAGCAAAGGCTTCGTAAACTAATATTTAGAACAGCTTCTTTTTTATACATACCCGGAATTTGAATTGCCTCATTTGGTTATTGTAATAGCACTTACAAACTGAGTTCAATCTACAACGTTTTCAGAAAGTTTCATAGCGCTCTATTAGTTTCACAGTCACGTTTCACAACTTTGTAGTACATATTGCGATCTGTCATAAATTAGTTTGTTCTAAGTATTAATATCAATTCAGTAACTTTTAACTTAAATAAAGTTATTCTTTCTTATTCATCAAAGATTTTCATGTCCCTTCAGATTATTTAAGAGACATAAAAATCCTTGATAAATAAAAAAAATTAGCTAGAGAAAATTGAAAAGTTTTTATAAAATAATTATAAAACACGTATTAAAGTCAACAAAAATGAGTATTTATCTAATATTCATATAATATATGTATATAGGATAATTTATATAACTATTATTATAAATCATAATAATTGAAATATATTGTTTTTTTGCGATTACAAGTCCTAAGAACCTAAAAATATATTTAAAGGTTTACGTGTTTTTTCAAGCCAATGCGACGGAGGAATTTTTTAACCTAAACCTGTTTTCGCTGTAGTATCAGATATTGTACCTGTGGTCATGAAAAAAATAACATTTTAATATCATTGACATTAACTAATGAGAGTGAAGGAGATGTAGAGAATAATTCATTAACCATCCAAATTACCCAAGTTATCCAACTTATTTCTTCTTTAATAATATATGAAAACTAAGAAAAAATAATAATTAAAAGGAAGATAAAATAGTAATTAAATTGGGTTTAATATTTGTTACTTCTTTCATTTGAGGTTCAGAAAGGAGAATGTTTTTTCATCACAACATTTAGCGAACTTGAAGTTCACATAACCTACTTTTCCTCATCCCAAGAATAATATTCATTAATCACCGAGATACGAGGCTCGGTAAATATAAAGGGAATGATTCATTGGTATCAATGTTATTCTAGTAATTCCTTTCATTTTAAACTAAATATTGATAGTTTTCGACTGAGTTACCTTTAGTTAACTCAGTTTACCTAAGAGTAACTCAGTTCAGTAACAAGTTTATAGCCTTCGATAAAGCTGGTAGCTGGCGTCATCGATGGAGAACACATAGTTATCAGACCAATTTGTGTTTTAATTCAGCTATTTAAATAATATTTTCTTTTTAAATATGAAGTAACATTTTTTTTACGATTCTGAATAATTAATTATTTTATTTAAAAAAAATATAATATTGTATTTTTATGTTAACAATAATTTTAAGTATTATTAAAAGATATTAAGAGATTATGAGGAAATTTAAAATTTGCGTTTTGTTTACTGATTAATACAAAGCTCTCTAAGATTTTAAAATATGTTAAGTTGTTTAATTCAGAAAATAATTGAGTATCAAATAAAGTTTTTTTTTTATTTTCCCAAGACTAAAATTACCTGCCACAAGCAAACAGCACACACGAGGTTCACAGTACTTTTGCTATTCTAAAACGATAAAGAACGACACGAGTTTCACTCTTAGATTAGAAAGGGATAGATGAGAAAAATCTATTTTCTCCGACAAAATATTTATTAACAAGATAAATAAAACCGAGTATGGTATCAAAACAACGAAGAGGAACACGTGTTTTGATTATGATATGTGTTTATTCTGACTTTGCGCGCCAATAAACTTAATAATAGTAAGTTTAATATTTTGCTTTGCTTAGTTTACTACTAAAAGTAAAGTAATAGGAAACTAAGGTTGTATTTGAACCTGAATCTTAAAGATTCATTTATATTGAACAAAGTAATAATATTTGTTTATTTTTCTATACAACTGTGTGATAATGAAATAAGGAAATTATTTTTAAATAAATTCGATATTTATAAGGGTTCATTTATGTGTAAGTAAAGACATACATCGTAACATCATATTTTTTTATTCAAACATAAAAGGATAATATTGTTTTCTTATAAATCAGACTTTGTTCAAAATATCCTCACAAAGCCACTTTTATGATGATGTGAATAAATTGAATAGTTACGAAATGTACAAAAGCACTGATTTCTTCCATCAAAGGTTTTCTATGAATAAAATAATCATTTTTATAATATATTATATATTTGTATAATAACCCTCATTTACAAAAAAAATTAATGACTTTTATAACAAACTAGCTTTTGCTCACTGCTTCGCAAGCGTTAAATTCCTAGTAAAACAATTCCCCTTTCCCTTTTTGTTTGCTTTCTATATGACTTGTTTTAAGTGATACAATAAAAATTACGACATCGGCAGACATCGCTCACAGTTAAAATCTATTCAAAGTTTTTAGTAAGGATACAATATTAGATACTGTAATATTTTTATACCTCTCTTGTTTTTACTTAAACATCCAATTAAATACTTTTTAAACAGAGTCCTTAATAAGTAATAACCATTCTAACCATATAGATTTTCATTGAACATAATCAAAATATGACCATGTAAACTTGAGGAATTCTGAGCTACACAATCGACGTTATTTTCATCATCAACCTGCAGGTCTAGTTTTATAAAAAAAAAATATTTTAAATGATAAACATTTAATAAGCTATATGGATTAACAAAATTTTCAATACTGAACATTCACAAAAGTCATTTTTGAAACGGTTTGCACGGTTCCATACCTATAAATATACCGATACCAAAAGACCGTACCGCCGCAAACGCGAAGACCCTATTTTTAAATCTGTAATATCTTCGAAAATATTTATTTAAATTACATGCTGTGAAGGGTAAAATGTATTTTAAATTAGACAAGGATTAATGCTGCATTGCTTAAAATCGCTTCGTAAATAGGCCATTGTTTCTTGTAAAAAGCAAAGGATAAAAACTGGCTACATTTTATACACAAAGTTTTATTACATAATTAACAAAGTTATTTAATGTAGAACAAATGTTATTACTTGTACATTGTTGTAAGATTTATTATACTAACATGAATAAAACAAACGCAACGAGTTACATTTTTTCGAGATAATCCTTATTTACTCCCACGATCTAAGTTAATGGTGTATATTATATTACTTTTTTTCCACAATATATTTAATATTTTTTTACCTTCACCAAAATAAATTTAGTTATATATAGAGGTTGTTTTTTTACTATAAAAATTAACTGTTTTTTATTATTAAAAAAAGGTATCAGTTTTTGAAACATGAGCACACACACAGCTATAGTTCATTAATAATTGACGCCTATACGAACATTACATGTCACAAGATCGACAAAACAAACACCCACATTGTGTCTTTAGACAAAATTGTAATATCCTTACTATAGTATAATGACTTAAGATTTTGATCCAAGTAAAATACTTGAACATAATGTTCGAGGTATATAAGTGTATTACCATTTGAATGTGTAGCTCAAGAACATAAACTTAAGACATATTTTGTGACTTTGGACCATTTCTTGACCTTTTAATTAATCAATTAAATTAAATTAAATGCATACGTATATAAGTATATAAGATGGTTTGCCACGGCTTCCATCTACATCAAAAAGTTCGAAAAATATTTTTAACATAATCATAAGTTGTTGTAATAATAGAATCTAATTATGATCTGAATTAATGTTCCATTTCTGTTTATGTACTGGTTGGTAGGAGTCTTCTTAATGTCAAATGAACATTACCCTGAAAAAAGCTTTCAAAATACGCAAAAAAGGACTGTTATAATGTTTGAATTTTATTTTCTTTCTTTTGTTAAGGGTTATGACAATATTTTACAATCCAATAAGCTTTTGTTCGCCTCTCCGCTCGTACTCAAACAAACAAACTTATTTTCCTTACCTTAGCAGAATATTAAAAAATATATTAAGTCGTTCTTTTTTCCAACCAGAGAGCAAAATATTAGTTTTCATTATATTAAAACAAAACCGCTTTTCATAGACACTTTAACTTTATTATTCTTAGATAATATTTAAAAAAAAAAAAGGGAAAAAGGGAAGCTCTATGCAGATTTCAAGATATCTAGGTCGAAATGTGTAGGGTCGACGTTGATAAGTAAGATATATCACTCATATACTATATATTATAATTATACTCATTAAATATAAAGAAAGAAATTATGTAATATAGGAATTTGGTAAACTTTCTTACCATTTATTTATATAAAAGAATATATTACACACACACGAAGCACACGTATATAAAAGAAGCAAATATACCCAAGAAGGTTTTATTTATTATATAAATTGTAGGTCTCTTAAAGTTCTCACAAATAAAAAGATAAAGAAGGTACTGTAACAGTTTCAAATATCGAAAAAAAACTAACTGGATTTATGTTACTTGATTTGATTTATTTTAAATTTTACCTTATCTTAATTATATATAGGGTGTTAATATTTGACCCTGATTTTTAAGCTTCTTTCAGTAAGAAACGTATTCCCAGGTGATTCTAGGTTTCCATTACTAGGATCGTATTATATGAACTGCTGAGTTGTTCATTGAAATCACGGTTGACTGAAAATTAATTGAAACATTGATGTGAAAATATCTGTTTTCTTATTTTATATGAATATGTAACAAAAAAATCTAATGATGTTCGCGCTTAAATGGTATAACTTTCCTACGGTAGTTCGCGACATTATTGCATCATATTATTCAAAATTAAAATTCTCTATAATTTTTAATGAAAACCATTCAAAACCACTTAATTATAACGTTGGTTTATTTCAGGGCTGTTGTATTTTTCCTATTATATTTAATATAGTTATTAATATTTTAATAGACAAATTAATAAAAAATGAAAAAAGTGGGGTTATCGATTTAAGTTCAACAACAAATACACAGAATCCATGTTCACACACACACGTAATCCGAAACAATGTCAGGTACTTTTAAATGTAGTTGAGGATTTCTGTACGTGGACGGGCGGATTGAGGACAAAACCAAGTAAATGTTTTAGTCTGTGTCTGGGTAGACGGAATACTAAATTTACCTCTTACGATCCGGGTCTTATATTAGGCGGTCAGTGCGTTAGTACGGTTACGGAAGCAGCTCCGTTTAAATTTTTAGGTAAAAAAATCGATTACCAAGGCCGTACTCCATCGTTGGATGTAATAGTCGATAGCTTTTTAAATGATCTCAAAAAGGTAGACAACCAACCAATAAGTAACGTCAAAAAAGCTTGGATTTACGATATTTTTTTAACATCACGTCTAAATTGGCCTTTCCTCGTTTATGATATTAGTAAAACCCTTTTGTCAAAGTTAGATGCAAGCGTCATAAAGACATTGAAGTTATGGCTCGGGTTAGCGCACTCAGCGGACTCTTCAACCTTATTTAGAGACCGAAACAATTTTGGATTAAAATTAAAGAAACCATCGGAGCTCTACAAACATCTAAGAGTTACCAAAAGACATATCATCGGAAAATCTAAAGATGATACTGTAACTTCTCTCCCAAAAGACAAAGTTGCCTCAGAGCTCGAGTCACGACTTCAATTCTATAAAAAAATTATGATAGATGCTCAAACGAATAAAGTAGGGCTAGGATCAAGTAGGAAAGTTCAAGACATAGACATAACAAAATCTTTTATTCGACAAGACGAAAACGATAGTTACCGACTCCACGCGATGAGCCTAGAAATTCAAAACGAATGGGTGACCATAGGAGATTTTTGTATTCCACTAGCTTTGAAGTGGCGCACCTTAATTTATGATTGGTCCCCAGCATTATTAAAATTCTATCTTAATGCATTCCAAATGACTCTCCCAGATCAAAGTAATTTAGTAAGATGGGGCAAAGCCACCGAAAAGTCTTGCAACATCTGTGGGGAGGCAATAGGAACCGCGAAACACCTATTAGTAGGATGTAGGGTACTTCTAGATAAAGGTCAATACTCGCGTCGCCACGACATGGTATTAGAAATTATACGGGAAGTAGTTAGTCTTTCAGTAGCAAGAGCGCGGAAGGGTATAACAACCACGATACGATCTGTAAAATTCGTAAAAGAAGGCTCCTTCAAAAAATCAAAAGCGAAGCCTTATTCAATATTAGGCGCGGCTCCTGATTGGATTCTCATGATGGACACGTATGAAAAGCATTACAAAATCCCTGGGGATGTTGGTGTTTCGTCATCCAGACCGGACTTATTCCTGTACTCGAAACATCTGAGGCGCGTGATACTTGTGGAGCTTACGGTTCCTTGGGAAACAAACATCCCAAGGGATCACACATTCAAGTTCAATAAGTATTACAAACTGACCAACGAACTGATCAGGAATAAATATATAGTTAGTTTGTACGCGGTAGAAGTAGGAGCGAGAGGTATAACAGCAAAATCTCTCTATAGCCTACTTAAAGACCTTGGCCTTTCTAGAACAAGCATCGGTTCATTTCTAGAACGTATTTCAAAGGCGGCATTAGTAGGTTCTTTCCAAATTTGGTTAGGTAGGGAGAGGAGTGTGGAGGGTGAAGGTGAGCGTTTTTGCGCATAATAAAGGGACCCCTTAAACCTACTCCCGGGTCGCAAGTCCCAGGCACTGCTTGAACTCCTCTCCTTGCAACGCGATGGGCCCGGCACCCGCACGGTGAATCCATGGATTGCTAAGAAGCTTTGTCTTATGTTAAACTAGTGTTGTATAATACTGGGTTTGCAAAGTATCTTAATTATATATTTTTTCATGTTATTATATAAAATAATACTAAACATGACAACTCAAACTTCATATGTATATCATTTTTCTATTAAAATATATCATTTTACAGAGAAATATAGTTGTAGTTATGACAAATAAACAATAACAAGGACCTTAATTTAATTAAAGAATGGACTGAGTCATTTGGCCTGATTGTTAATCCTAAAAAATCTCAAGCCAATTTTATTGGAAGCAAATATCTTCGCTATTAAGTACAGCTTAACCACTCTCTAACGTGATGTATAGTAATTCTGTTATTCCCTTTTTCTGATAATGTAAAAAATCTGATGACGACTGACGATAGATAAACACTTACGTCAACTATTCAAGTCAATGAGACGAGTTGTCGAGTGCATTTTTCAACCCACTCCTCATGTATTAGCAGAATTTCCTTTCCTTAAAATCCAAAATTTTGTTAGCCAACTCCCTCTTACTAGCTCTATTCGTCTATTCCGACGTTTGCTAACAGGATGATGATGAGGAACTGCTTAATAAATTAGAAGTTCAAAACTTGTGCATTGTACTTGTACGAAAGATTCCATTTGTCATTACCAAGCAGCCGTCCTAAACGCTCCTGTGTTGCTGATAAAATATTTAATGTGCCTTATTATAATCCTAATTTATTTCCAAATCATTTACCGTACATGCAGCTCGTTTATGGAATTCCCTACCAAATCATGTTTAAAATAGCCCATCTACCTTATCTTTCAAACGAAGATTAAAGCTTTACTACCTCTCCCAATTATAAACATATATATTTATAAAAGTATGTACTTATATATTTTTTTATGATTCGTTTGTATTTAATTTATATTATTCATCATAATACATACTTATCTAAATCATATAGTGGATTGTTCTATAAAATTTATATTTGTATACAGTTTTATTATATATGTAGTGTGTACCTATTTATGCCCATTAAAATCAACCGTGTTAATTTCACTGGTAGCTGGTAGAGATCTCCTTTTAGAGAAAAGTTTATCTAATGTATTTTTAGTTTTCCTTTTGGATTTTTTTATCGCTTTATCTGGTACATAAATAAATATAATAATAATATAAACTTGTAAATAATACATTATATATTAACAAAAGAATTAAACTGGAAATTTATGACTTAACATTCTAAAATTCGTTAGGTATTATATAGGGTTACTGAAAGAAGAACTGCCGACAAAAACATGTTGTATTCAGAGTCAGTTTTGAAACACTTATTTCAAGTTGTCTATAAAAATATTTTATTCGTTTAAGGTCAGTTTAACATTTATTCACTGTTTTTAAAATGTGTATATCTTAAATAATACTATTACAAAAAATGTTATGATTATTTATTATTTAAAAAGAAAATAGTCTAAGAAAAATAAATTTACCTTCACACTAAAATAGTTTCTAACCTAGACAGAAACGTTATGAGCACTTAAGTTTAATTAATTTGAACAAAGGTGGATAGCCTAATAAAATACTTTATCTATTATAATGTAAGTTTTATTTAAAAAAAATTACTCAAAAAGTTTCTACTTACTTGTATTCATAAATTTCATATTTAAAAATGAAATTATTAATGCCGTGCCTGGTTACGTTTCTAAGTGTTTCATTGTGTCTGTAGTGTCCAGTATTTAAATTTCACACAGTATATTTTATATCAATATATTTTATTACATCGATGTAATCCACCGCATCGTTGGTCGAGTGGTTAGCGCAGACGCCTAACGTATAAAGAGTCAATGGGGCTCGGGTTCGATATATGTGATGAACATAGATAGAAACATTGTTTAGATGTCTGTATTTCTGTAGATGTTTATATATTCTCAGTATTTATAATAAGTATTTCTATGTATTTCTATCGTTGTCTGACACCCTTAACACAAGCAAATAATTTGCTTACTAAGGGCTTAGATCAATGTGTGTAATTTGTCTTGTATTATTATTATTCTAAATTCAAAAGTAACTGTGTCTGTCTATCTTTTTATTTGTAACGCTTTCACGTTTAAACCCCTGAACCGATTTTAATGAAATTTGACACAAACATAGATAAGATGTTTATAAAGGACAATTGACGTTACTTAATTTACAGTTCGCGTTGCCACCTGTAGACGTATAATTATTGAAATACTAGATAATAATATAACTTAATTATCTTAACGATACTTTTAGTTTCACTTAAAACAGAACTAAGTTTTAAATATTCAAAAAATATATATGACCAGGAAGAATGTTATGAGAATTTTGTTACTTAATTACAAGAATGAAACTTTTGTTACTTAATTACAAGAACAATGTTCTTCTGAGGCAAAATTACCATTACTCTTGGGATGAGAATAAATAGTTTATCTGAGTTCCCAGATCACAAATGTAGCGTTAAAAAAACAATATCCAATTATGGAACGGTAAATGATAAAGAAAGAGGGAAGAAAAAATAATAAAAAAAAACTCTCTTCATTTATTGAACAAGAAAGTAAATAAAATTGTTAAAGCTTACATTATACATACCATTGCTAATGCAAAATTTGCTGACGAGATAACAAGAAACATCAAGAGGATTATTATTACATTTATGTACAATTCTCATCTATATTCTATTCAATTTTAAGCAGGTATTATCTTACATATTTTATGAGTAAAGGTAATATTGTCTTGATTCTAAAGATTGTTGGAATTAAAATGAATATGATACCTTAAATTATATTGTAACTATATGATCTTATAAATAAATGTTACTGTTTTTTCAATAGACTGTCATGGATTATACATAAAAAAATGTAATAAATATCAGTGAAAGTTGCCAAGTCGTACTTCATTATCATTTATTGAGCTAGGAATATTTTTTTTGAGGCAACATCACAGAAAAACCACTTGACCAATTTTAACCAAAATTAGCACGCATATCAAGGACGTGACTGGGCTTGTTTTTCAAAAAACAGAATAAAAAAATATTGTTTCATTTTAAAGATATGGTCAAAAAACTGAATCTCCCATAGACTTAAGCTTAACTAAACCTGTGTGCGCTCGCAACTCGTTACTCTTAACTTTTCTAACTTCATTGGAAGTCCTTGGGCACGGTATAGACCGACTTTAGTAGCATATAAAAGGGGGAGATATTTAGTAGCATATGAGCGCCCGCTCAGCTCAACTCCCGCGTTGTGGTCGATCCTAGTTATTAGAAAAATACTTGTAGCGTTTATTAGAAGAAAATAAAATAAAAGCAAAAAATGATTCTTACTGGAGCGTGTAATTACGAGGCAGAGAAGTTAAACCGTAGAGAAACTTTGTTCTTTCCCTGGAGACATAACTGTCTTAGAAAATGTATTTTAAGCCATAAATTCAATTCAATAAAAAAATTAATTAAAATTTAAAAAAACCCCCGATACAGAAAGACCTCTAAAAAGAGTAAAAATAATATTATAATGTACTTATTGAAGTCGTTGCGTCGGGGGACCGATGTTAATTACATTACTATATATTGTTATTTCTATTAACATTTCATATAATTAGGTTTCATACAACAAATACAATTTATATAAAACTTTGTCTGTTTATAAAATAAATTTACATTTACTATTTATTCCAAAATAAATTAAGGTTACTTATGACAATTAATTTTATCAATAATATTTGATATAATAATACTATTATATATATATTTCCACTTATACTTCACATATTTAGTTATTTTTAAAGAGAGACAATGAGTTTGTGTGATTAGACGTTTCCAATCAACGTTAAATATGTTATAAGAAAACTTATATATGCTTATATATTAGGTGATTTTTGGTTAAATTACGTATAAAGCCTCATATAGCCTTAAAAGAAAAAATATCTTGTCAACATTTTCGAGTAGGTACTTGGAACGTTTATATTAAATATATCTGTAATTTAAATACCTAAAAGGGATTTAAGAATTATAAATCAGGAACCCACGATATAATATCTACAACTAGCTGTCCCTGCGACTTCGTAAGCATAAATTTTGATTTCGATGAAACGTACCCGTTCAAAGTTTCATCAAACTTCGGCAAGTAGTTTTTGCGTGTAGTAGTTTTTGGAGCGTTTCTAGTTTATTTTTAAATATTTTTTTAATTTTTTTCATTAACAGCTATTTTTTTACAGAGTAGGTAGTTTAATTTAGTATTTTTTATAGGAAAGGGTAGGGTAAGGTTTCTATGTATAAAAGTTATTTACATTAGTCATATATTTTTTTCGTGTTGAGTGTGTTAGATTTCATAAGATTCTACAATTAAAGAACACTAAAATAATATAGTATAAGGAATTTAATCAAGCTACTCCACACTAAAAATGATAAAATATATCAATGCATTATCTTAATAAGTTTTAAAGAAAAGAAAGAACTAAATATATAAATTATTTTTTATGACAAAATGACTCTTGGTACATTTACTATCTACTTGTGTATACACAATTACTAATATCTCAATACGATAAAATAGCCACAAAAAATATTTTATTAAATATATTTATTATAGACAGTATGAGTATAAAATACTTGTCCAGCTTAGCAATAGAGGCTTACAGCCACATTTATAACATAATAACACCGACAGAAGCGCTAACAGCTGCTTCTGGAGATGGGGCATATTCATAACTTTAAACATCATTAAATGTCTTATGATAACAATATAATAGTACAAAACCATAATAAATTTCTGAATATTTGTAACAATGGTATTTCACACATTTATAGCTTACAGAATAAGATATATAAATATAATAATTTAATATCTTAAGGATAGCTTCTGATAGTTTGTTAAATCAATAACTCTTACTACTTTAATAATATACATATAATAACAATGATATATGTATAATATTAAATAATTCGAAATTCATAAACCTAAATTGCAACAACAATATTTCGCACATTTATTGTCAACGGAATTATGTAGTTACATGAATAATAATATTTTTATTGTACTTACATCCAAAATTGCTGTATAATAATAATCTTATAAGTAGCAATATTATAATAATATATCAAGTGCACAGTTCAAAGAGAAACAGATAAACAGACAAAAATTTCAAAAATGTTAGTAATGGATTCTGTTAGTTATCCCTTCATATCCTGGCTATATATATTTTTTAATATTTATAATGTACAAAGATTACTCCTCTACAGATTTATTACATGTAAAGATATAGAAGAAGAAAATTTGTATGGTACCTATTACGTGATTGACATAAATTGACATAACTTTTTTATTTATTAACCGATTTAAATAAAATAAAAACTCAGTGTTAAATGAAGACTATGACAATATATTTCCGAAAACTGCATCCATACATTGGTAGAGCCGTTTCTGATGTTAGCGTGCATAAACATGCAGATATACAGGCAAACAGACAAAATAAAAAAACATTGTTTTGGGTTCTCTTGCTCTTATAAAGGCCCCCCCCCCATCATGATTGTTTTTTAAATATTGTCCATGTACAGTTTTCGATCAGTGACAGTTTTATTATATATATATATTAATTGACTAATAATTACAAGATAAACATGAGAAAGGGGTACCAAATAAGTAGTACATATTATTTTATGTCAATTTTAGTTGAGGAATTTAGCCTATATGTCAATAAATGTATTTTGTAAATGGTAAAATGGCACAGTTGCAAAAAATCGAATTCGTATCAAAAAGGAAAAATCTATTCACCGTACAAGAAACTGCTATTTAAAGTAAATATATTTATTATAACAATATATATTTATATTATAATTTATAAACGTGACCGCAATTGTTTGAGTAATGTTTAGGTAACCATTACATTATTTCCCAACGGCCTCACGTGGTTGACTTTGAAGTGAGAGTCAGGAAATAAACTACTTCAAGTATATATTGTACAGATGTCATAATGTTGAGACCTGTTTATGAGGGAATATTAAAAAAATGTGATTATTGTACCCAACTCTGCGAAATGAATAAAACAGAACCATTTCGTTATGACCTCTGTCATCATTAATATCAAATCTTTGAGTTATCGTTGTTATAAAGGTTCAAGTAACTCTCTCAAGTCCTATATAAGTGCTTGCGGTACTAATTTTAATGTAAATATGAGTGAAAATTAAAAGATCAAAGGAGTTTAATATTTAAAGACTAGTCATGCGGTTATGTCCGACCAGAGTAAGAAGTGTAGTAAATCATTCAAGGGGTTCTTAAGAATTAAAATATTAATCGTGAAATGCACTAAAGCAGCCGTTATTAATGTATATTTATTTGATATATTGAACATTATTTTATTTTCTTAAAATTGTGTATAATTATTATTTTATTGAAAATCTACTTCAAACAATAGCTTAAAAAAGTATTAAAGGGCTATGAAAGTCTACTAGTCGTGTGGTGTGGACCCTTTATACTAATACAATAATAAAAGAAGACAAGTAAAAATATTTGTATGTATAAAATGTTTATGTTTAAATCTTTTTCGTATGTAGTAATAATGGTAAACAAAAAATATTAAATTTGTTCTTATATAATTAATAATTGAAATGGTTAGAAATGTGTTAGAATGTTGTGGTTGTTTAAATATAATTATGGATTACACTAAAAAATATATAACAGATTACAGATTCTGTCATGTCGAGAGCTGACACTAGGAATGCAAATCATACAGGTTCGTCTACTGAACGATCAGGTCATGTCAAAGAACATGGTACAACCGTACAAATAGATAGATACATGTACTCAAAATACAGACTTTTGCAGGAAATGAGACCTGCAATTGTAAACAAACCGGAGAGGATAAAATGGAGTGACGTAGTTAAATAACAATAACGACAACACTGTGAAACAAACCTTACTGAATATGGTCCAGAACCCTAAACTAAATTTATAAATATTTACCCTGATCTACAAAACAAAAATTCTAAACAAAAACTGCCAGATGAGATACGTCATAACAATAGAATTTCATCTACATCGTATCGTCACATCGTAATTGGGAAACATTATAAAACGAAATACAACTTTGAATAACAGTTAATGTGTTACGCGAACACACCAGTTCCGCTCCCCAAGAAATAGCATATTTTTTCAAATAAGATTAAACCCTCAAGTAATCAATTTCAAGCTGTCATTAAGTAAATGCAACATAGTGATATAAAATTACTCTATTACAGACTTTTTAAACATATATATTTTCAATTTAATTTAAATCACTCGTTTTTAAACTGTAAATAGTTGGCGCAAAAAATATAAGGCTCTCTAAATGCAATACCTATTAGAAAAGGTTAAAATATCAGTCGTTGAATGTATAACCTTTAGTTCATTGATATTCTGTCCACTACCCTACTCTTGACGTCCATGCGTTTGACATCCGTCTATTAACTTCCCTATTGGTCCCCGTTAAAGCGTAGGCAGAAAATAGATTTTGCGCAAAGCTATGGGTATTATGTAGAATTGTCGAATTTCAAACGAAATTTACGTTCAGAAGCTCCCGAGTGATTTAGATAATTTTAATCAGTTTTACTTCAAAGCAATAAATTTAAAAACCTTTTCCAAATAACACTATAATGAATCCATGTCTAGATATTCATTAAACTATAATTTTGTTATTTTAAAATAATGTGCGAGATATCTTCATTATCGTTAAAAAGTTTGTAATGGCTCATAATAGAAGTAGGTACTACAATGTACCTT
Organism: Napeogenes sylphis; assembly: GCA_959347405.1. Classification (NCBI taxonomy): domain Eukaryota; kingdom Metazoa; phylum Arthropoda; class Insecta; order Lepidoptera; family Nymphalidae; genus Napeogenes; species Napeogenes sylphis. The sequence goes on from OY365783.1 coordinate 6,160,295, forward strand.
AATATAATGCGTAAATATATTTTGATAGGATTATTGTTTAACATTTTGAATAAACCAATTGAGGCAACACTAATATTTGCGAATGTTATTTCTGTCCAAATGAGTGGATCCAGTTTTTATAAAGGTTTGTTTGATTGAAATGAAAATCTAAAGGGCGTTGCCATGCTATACTATATACTTATATATACCTATGTTACAAATATGTTTGGGAGCCGTTGACCGTTCAATGACTTATTTTTTAGCTAGTATATTAATATGTAGGTACATTATTAATTTATCAATGGTTACTATTTTTTTTGTTCAATCAGTCTGCTTTCGTTTGTAAGTAAATTAAAAAAAAAGAAAAACTTTAAATATGTATTTTAAAAAAATACATTAAAATCATAATACATTTTAAAAATTAATTATAAAGAAATTTTTTTTAAACCAGAACAAAAAAAAACTAAATAATAATAAATGTTCCGAAAACTTAGGAAGTATTTGAATTGAAATAAAATCTCTTAATACTATAATTCAATAAATATAATTAAACATATAATCAAACTATACTGAAAATTGTAAGTAAAAAGAATATGGAGGTCTTTAGATTGTATATTAATTATTTACAATGCAATCAGTATTAGTAATGCAATCATTATTAAGTAGTAGTAATTAATTTAAGTTTACGCTTATTTTATTTTTAGTCAGTAAAGTATCTGAAAACACCTGAGGAGTAAAAAATACCCTGTAACTTTGTACTTTCAACCTCTTATTGAACACACAATCTCTTATTGATTGATAAAAAAGTTATTTGTGAAAACTCTTAACACTTTTACATATTTTGTTTAACTTAAGTTTTTAATTTTTAAAAGTTTTAAACCAATTATTTTTTAAGTTTAGCTATAGATTAGAGTATGTTTAGAGTTTGTTATTTAGTTATTATTATTATAATTAGAGTATTTAAGTTAAACATATATTTAAAAAAATCACCAGTCCATTTTAGACACTATGCCCGAAATTTGTAATATTATTATTCACTATGGGTCGCTCGCGACTTCGTTCGCGTGGTTTTTAGTGTTGCCGCTGAGTTCCATACAAAATTGATAATTAAAACCCTTTCTTAGTACCTTAAAATCCTTAAAATCTTTTCTTAGTACACCACTACGTAGAAAAACAAATGTATTTATTATCTCTACGACCTGCTGTTTAGACTGTATGCTATAACTAAGTCAGTCAGAACCTATTAGATTATATTAAATTTGCAGCATTTTTCATTGCTGCTTAACTTCTATTAGTCACAGCGAGAATTTATATACCCTATAGCCTTCCTCAATAAACGGACTATTCAACACAAAAATAATTTTTCAATTCGGGCCAGTAGTCCCAGAGATTAGTGCGTGTTCAAACAAACAAGCTCTTCAGCTTTATAATAATAGTATAGATTTATTTCATTTCATTTTGTAATATTATTATTCATTTATTTCATAGATTTATTTTATAGATCTTTAAGTGTCGTCTGTTATGTAATATTTTTAAAGTTTCAAATATATTTTATCCATTCAATAGCGACAGGCATATTTATTCGAAAATAGAAAAATAGTGTAAACCAGTTAAGGAATGGCTTTCATTAAATAAACTTCGAATATTTTTTGCATTATGCAAATTTTAACTTTTAAAGACTAAGGTGAATTTTAAACTTGAAAGATTATTATTTAAGATTGAATTTTTATTTAAGATTGAATTTTTATTTAAGATTGAATTTTTATTTAAGATTGAATTATTCAGCTAAAGCTGAGCCTAATACATAAAGATCGACATTCAGAAGGCGAGGTCGATGCTACCAAAAAATTTTAGTTGGCCGTAGATTGTTTATTCTATAATGATTGTTAATGAAATTTGAGATGAACTATCTTTTAAGGGCGGAAAGTTGAGATAGGGTCCAGTTCGTTGCTGCAATTAAACGAAGCGGGCATAACAATAACAACGATTTGAAGATAAGCTGCTTTTTCTTGCCGATATTTAAACGCGTACCGATATTTAATATTCCCACGAAATAATCAAATCCGGATTAAAGTAAGGCGCAAAATAAATGGAATTTATATCCACTGCACTGTATAATACCACTTTGTTATAGTGAATAGTAGTAATTTGTTTGTAATCCTTCGGGATCCTTTATATTTTATTTGAAATAAATAATTCAATTTGGCTATTTTTTTTTACAATTTATTCAAAATAATTGAAGCGACAACTCCATCAATTAGTCTTGAGTTTATCGTGTCCGTAAAGTTAAAAAAAATGCCTATTGCTTGGATTTTAATGTTAAGCTAAATTCTTCCTGTTTGGGGGGCGAACGCCGGGAACCTCCTCGTGGTGCTCCCTGGCAACAACGGTTACAGAGAACCTTCGGGTTCTCCCGTGGTCTAAAACCCGGCGCGGTGGGGGTCGGTCATGGGGGTTTGTGCCCGGTCCATGGTTGACAGGGGCAGGCTGCCCTTTGGGGTGGGCTGTCTGCAGGAGGGAGGCAGGGACTTCTTTCCGCCGAGCAATTATGACGCTGCTCGACGGTGAGACAGTCTGGGCAACTTGCGGTGCCTGGTATTTCGGTTGCCGAGTGCGGTGCTGGGGCGCATTCGTGACGGGGGTTTCAGGAGCAGTCATGGGTGCCTCCTCAGGTATCCAGCATCGCCGGGGGTATCCCGTGGCTGTCTGATGAGGGGGCGTGTGGGGTGGAGTGGGCCGAGCTTCTTGCTCCGGTTGCGGTGCTGGGACGCACTTTGTTTCGGGGGGTCCGGGAACAGTTATGGATTCCTCCTCAGGTAACAACAATCACCGGGAGAAATTCCATAGCTGTCAGGCGGGGAGGAGTGCGTGGGCGCATGTGTGGTCCTTGGGGGGTTCGGGCCTCTTTCCATGGTGTGATCACCATGTGTGAGAAGGGGGTGACTTCTCTCGTCATTGCACAGGTCTATGACGTAGGGGTACTCTGGTTGGTCGGGGTACTCTTATCATGGGGGTTCTGCCGACGCGTTGCGTCTCATCGTAGCGATGAGGGCAACCGTTGGTTTTTTTAGTGGGGTGCCTTAAAAATAGTAGTTGCCGGGTGCCACACATACCACCCGGCCATCGCCTTCCTGGCTGGTGTAACGATGCGGAAACGCATTTTTACCAACGGAAAAAAAATATTAAAAATATCTTCCTGTTTATTTCTGAATTTTAAAGTGATAAAAGCAGAAATATTTCAAACAAAATTTAAAACAAATACAGAGAAGTCTTTTAAAACTGACATGTTATTTTAGTGTAGCATAAAAAGTTTTAATTAAAGAAAAACCAAAATGAATGTCATTCTATGAATAAAGTCTATGTATTAAACCTTGATATGTAGATGAAACTTCATTATAGTTACTGAATGAAGTTAATAACAGTACGTTCGCGTTTATAAGACACAGAGCTTAAGTTAAGCTTACGTGTAACATCCAAAAGACACTCTTAATATTTCATTATTCACACTCAGCACAACATATTTGCTTCGTTGTCGTCTCTGAAATCGAAAATTTCAATGCGCTACGTAAGAACATTATTCATATGGGACTCAATATTTCATACTTATTTAAGTAAAAATATGATATCATAATGGCATTTTTGATGTCATTATGATATCATGACGAAAGAACTTTTTTGACGCATTTGATTTAATTTAAAAAATAACAATATTATATATTATAACAAAATGATTGTCGGTACATTATGATTATTTCTGAACTATTTATTTAGTAGAATAAAATAACGTTATAAGCAAAATAACTTCTTGATTGAACTTTACAATATATTATAACATTATGGTTTTCTTAAAGTATTAAACGTGGGAGCACAAAGCAAATGTATAGTTGTTCTCAAACAAAAAGTTAATTATCATTTTTGCTCAGAATTAATAGCAGATTTCTCTCCTTTATTTTTAGATTATTTAAAAATGTACCCTTTTTAAATTTAAAGATATTATATTGCATTACACACATGACGAAATTAGAGTAGGTAGAAGTATTAATTCAGATATTAAAATATTTCTTTCTTCCAGAAACAAGAGCATTTTTAGAATAGTTTACTGCGGATTTTTTTGTTATTATTGGTATAAAAAGTGTTAAAAAAAAATTTAGTATTGAAAACAAATGAATAATTTATATTAATAAAAAATACACCAGAGAGCACACCTTTTTAATATTAACAGTTAAGTTAAAACTTGACCTTCACAAATATAATTAATATATATTTTTTAAGTAAAAAATATTTCTATCCTGCAGGAAACCCTTAATCTTCGGAAAAAATCTTTTGTGAGTCAGTATGCTGTACTACCATAAAGATTTACATCAAAATACTTGTAGAAGTTTAATAGTGAAATCTGATTAATTATTTATTTTCAAAGTAAATATAGAACTAAATGTTTAACTGTGAATATTTCAAGCGTATACCTGCAGTCGTTATTAAAATCACGCAAAAAATTACGTTGTCGTATGGGACGCCCCTTAAATATTTATTTTATTGTTTTTAGTGTCTATTGTTATAGCGGACAGAAATACATCATCTGCGGCAATTTCATCAATCTGTTTAGCTGTCGCGGTTCATAAGAAACAGTCTGCAAAAAGACAGACAGACAGACGGACGGACGGATAAATGGACTACAGATCGACGGACGGACAGACGGAAATCGAAGTTTTAGTAATAGGGTTACGTTTTTACCCCTTGGGTAAAGTACCTTAATAAAACCCTTTTGTATTACATATCGAAATATAAGTGGACCTATATAAGAATGTTAAAAATAATTCATAGATGAATTTTCCCAAGCTACTCTTCTATTATAATGTTAAAGAGCCAGATAATTTTATTATCCAATAAAAAGGTAAAAATGTCAATAGGTTTTTCTTTGGTTGAAATACCCAATAGAGAAGTATTATGACACTTAACTTCATTTGCTTTATTAATGCTATTCAAGGTTAGCCTTTTCAAAGTTTGTGTTCCAACATAAAAAGGTGGCTTTTAATAATGTATCATAATGAAATAGTGGATTACGACAATTACCTGAGATGTTTAGTGGACTGCATTATATTTTCAAATAGTATGTACATTTATTATGTACCACAGGCCACGCACGATGTTCTTCCAGGACAAGCTCCGAAACTAATTATCAGATTTTTATTAATGTCCGTTTTGTTCCATTTTATTAGATAGGGTAGTTTTTTTTTTTGCTATTTGAAAAACATCAGTTTTCATATTCCAAGCACTAAAACGTATTGTGCAACATACATTTCTATTCTCAAGATGTGGAATTTTTCGTTCGCAATCTTTTTGATAAAAAAATATCCGTATCTTATTTGTCTACGACAACCTCATCTATGAAAGATAGAATACACACAAAATAATTTCCCTCTGCATCCAGTAGATGACAATACAATAGTGATATTTTCCTTTCTATGAATATGTTAAAATAACGCTACGATAATGTTTTTCAAGGCTATGTATAATATTGAACTGATTTTTTTTCAAGTTAGCCATAGGAAAGGTTTTCATTTAAAAAATATATAAATTTTTATTTTACTGCAACGAGTAGTCAGATAGTATTTTTTAAATTGAATATATTAAAAATGTGAAATTTTGTATGTTTTGATGTTTAAACATCACAAAAACTTCGATAGTAATGTTATAAATATAAAAACCATAAAAAAGATGTTCGATGTAAGATATTTATGGGTACAATGTTAATATAAATAATGGCATTTTTTATGGTTGTCTTTAATTTTATATAGATACAAAAAAAAAATCTTGGAATTGAATTTTATATAGCTGTTTACTATTTTTATTTAAATGTAGAAAATATTTAGTTTGAAAGGTCAACTACTTTACATACTTGAAGGATGATTTTGTAAAATGATAAAATGGAAAAGCTGATTTTAAATCCGTAACATTGAGAAACTACGTATTTTGAATTAAAAAAATATCCCCCCTATCACTCTTTTCTGAATATTTTTTATTTTTAAAAGTGACCTAATTCCTTTCTAATGCAAATTATCTTAAAGAATTTAATTAATAGCAGATTAGCATCGAAATATAAAATATGACGGGATAAAAGATAAAATATCCTTATTTTATCTTTTACATTTTTAATATTAGTATTTAAGCATGGATCTATACATCGTAAAATGTATCTCAATTAAAGTCTCCATAATCAAAACAACCATACAAGTGTTCTATTACAAGGTTCTTAACTATTTATAATATAGTAGGCGTTAAATATGTCGAAGCCTTCAAGTCGTTAAATAGAACCTTTTATACGAACAACAACTTTAGCTCCTTAAAAAAGTCTTTGTCTAGAGCAAACGCATAAATCTTAAATACAGTAATTAAATATTTTCATTTATTACTTTACTTAAGACTTTTGTTTTAAATAAAGCTATCTTCATCATTATATTTTTTAATACTAATACATTCTTCAGATAAAATATATTTCTTCAAGGATTTATTTTTCTGGCTCATCAATACATACATACATATTAATTACATGCTCGGGTGGAATCTTTGATGTTTCTTTTTATTAACTTATAACTGAGTAATAAATAAAATTTTTAGGAAGCCTATGAAGTGCAATGTATATATGTGTATAGTGTAACTACTACATTTTGTATAACCTAAAGCCATTCACTACGTCGTTCTGACTTTTAGTTGTTTACTTGGACCGAAACTCGGTTCCTGTTTGTAGGTTAGATCTTCCTGCCGATACATATAAGCCATCGATGTAAAAACAATATATGAGACCAGAAACCAGAAATATGCTTTAGTATGTCCGGGGACGTTCTTATACTTGAGAATACTATGAGTTATAATCGAGAACATAATTATAATAACTGTCTTCTTAGCAACAATTTGTTGTAAATTGATAGATTATTATAAACTATAAAGTATTACTATATATATATATATATAAATATTAGCAGTAAATATTTATAAAATTAAATTATGCAATTATAACTGGTGAATATTATGTTACTGATGAAAGAATTAATACTGTAAATTACTTTAAATTTGATACTATTATTTCAGTTTCGCAAATAAGGTACTTTAAATGGAAAATTGAGTAGGTATGTATGTAATATGTAGATGAACTCACCCGCCTTGGTTGTATTAAAAAAAATGGTTTAAAATAATATAAATAGCCACTTATTCGAATAGCAATATGACATAATACTATTAGAATAATATTATACATAGAAGGTATTTAAATCCTAGAATTCATAAATATTATATTGCTTAAAATAATATAATAAATTATACCAGCGGCGTCTGGTTGGCTAGTTGAAAATGTATGCGAATAAATTAAGCTATCTTATTTATCAGCGCGACAGTGAAATTTAAAAATGTGTCCTTTATTGTGAAATTTAAAAATGTGTCCTGTAGTAGGGTTCTGTACTGACTTTAATAATAATTAGCATATGCTTTACATATTCGGTTTTACTCATTGCTTAAAATAGTTATAAAAAATATTTGTTTTGTTCTTAGGTTTGTTTATTTGAATATATTTTAATATGTAAATTCTTGCTTGTTTAACGACTACAAGATTTTTGTTAAGTTTTATAAGTAAACAAACTAACTAATTCTTACTAAACAATTGTACTAATTATTTAGACCAACAAGTTAAAACCTTTTGATTTTTAAGGTAATCGATATAGATTGCACAATTCTAATTGCGGCATTTAAAGTTTTACTCACTTAGACTATGTCGTGGGAATTAAATGTAATGCACTTACTACTTCATTGATCAAATATAAATTTTTAAAGCATATTTTTACTAAAATAAAATTGTTCGTATTAGCCTATCCATTACCGTAAAATGCATCACTTTTAGAACCCATATCATAGAGGTTGCTGGCGATGCGATAAATTTCCATTTTGAGAAAAAAAAAAGCATTCTTTACAGCATTACAACTCGTTTTATAATATTTTAACACTATAATATTTAGGTGAGGGTAATTTACAATTTCATAACCAACTTACAGATGATGTTATTTATACCTTATAATAAGTTGTAATAATTAATAAAAGATTAAACATTATGTTAAAATATTCTATGCTTCTAATTCTTAAAACATTTAACAGTAAATACTAAATAATATTCCATAATTAATTGTGTAGGTGGCGCTACTGTTGAAACTTATGAACTAAAACATGTAAATTCCAATGTATTTACCATTTAAATTATTATAAATAAATATGACTAACACTCGGCCTTTCCTGATTTGTAATCTTACGACCTCGTAATTGTATCATTAATTTCTTTAATTACCAACCATCATATATTAAATGACTAATTTCTAATTTAATAAACATTCTGGAAACCAGTAGACCAAATGGTCATCTGAATTCAGGATCTTACAATATTATAGAGAAAAACAAATTATTAAAAATACAATGCGTCAAGAAAAAAAACATCCAATAATACTTTTAATGTGCGAAATGACATAACATTTATACAACATATAACTTTACTATCGGCCGTTTTGACATCTTATTACGTCCTCGTAATATAATTATAATTTTTATCATAAATACTCGTTAATTCATCACAAACTTTACAATACATTACTATATAATATGTTTATACAAGCTTGTTCTCTTTGCACCGGACAAACCAGGCTGCTCACAAAAAGCCAGATCAACGGACATGCCGTTATGATCTGGTGCCCATGGACACACATCATCAATATGGGATTACCACCGGATCACACACAGATGGTAGTTTATTCTTATTTTTTTTTTATATATACCAACGGAACACACACAGATGGTATTTCTTATACTTTTACTACTACCACCGGAACACACACAGATGGTAGTTTATTCTTATTTTTTTTTTATATATACCAACGGAACACACACAGATGGTATTTCTTATACTTTTACTACTACCACCGGAACACACACAGATGGTAGTTTATTCTTATTTTTTTTATATACCAACGGAACACACACAGATGTTATTTCTTATACTTTTACTACTACCACCGGAACACACACAGATGGTAGTTTATTCTTATTTTTTTTTATACCACGGGACGCACCCATTGATGGTATTTCATACTTACCTTTACTATTGGACACACCAACATGGCATCAATTTCTTTTTTTACTACGGGACACACAAACATATTATTACGTTATCATTTTTACACCAACATGGTACTTTACATTTATTTTTACCACGTAACACACCAGCTTGGTACACAACACATTCAATAATTTACTTATTAATATCATTGTTATGAACATATATTTAATTTTAACTTTTTTTAAAACTCATTCTAAGCAAATAAATCTTTAACTAATAAAAGCAAACCAAGCTCATTTTGTTAGGCTATATTAATGATCAGACTACAGAGATATATGACTTTGAAATTTATACTATGCATGGGTTTTGTTGGAAATAGCAGGTTGTTTTTACTTTGTATTAAGTTTGTATTGTTATATTTGTTTAGTTTCTTTATATTTTTTTTAAAGAAAAAAAAATTAAATTTAAAATGATGTGGTATTTTATCGAAACAGTTTTAAATTTTACATCTTAAGAAAATGTTTATTCACCCGAATTTAGAAAATTTTAATACTTTAACGGTAGTTAATAAAGAAGCTACATTTAGTTATTAACCATAACACGATTCAAAATTCACAACAATTGTAATATTTATATATATTTCTCTATATTAATCTGGAATGACCTACCGTTAGAAATTCAAACTTCTAAATCACTGTCAATTTTCAAAAATCGTTTGAAGCAATATTATTTATCTACGCAATAAATATTTTTATCATAAGTATGTGTACCATATATTATATAGGTTATCTATTTTATTCTATTTATTTATATATATGGATATATGTATGTATATGTATGTGCGTATGTGTATATTTATATATAATCATTATTATTTAATTACTTATATAATTAAAAACGATAGTTTTAATTTTTATTGTGTCCTTATGTATAAATTCTTATTCTCGTTGTAGTATGCTTGCACTATCCTATGACCTTGCAAATATTCATTACCCATCAAGGGTTGTCTGTAAGAGATCGCTTTTAAGCGATAAGACCGCCTTTGCACAAAAATTTCTTACTGTATCAACATCCTACTACTGTAATTTCTTGTAATAATTGTATGTGCAATAAGTTTTTAAAATAAAATAAATATTTCTTTTTATTTAAGAAATTGTAATATATTGTTAGGGGTCGAGGGTACTTCTAGATAATTAGTAGGCATCAAGTGCTATAGCATTAAGTCCGCCAATTGTATAAATTTCTTTGTATAATAAAGATTATAAATATATATTTTTTTTTTTACATTTTTACATTATTTACTCTGTCCGTATCAATATTGAAAATATTCTTAACTAAAAAAAATAATCATTAGTAGGAATAGAACATTTTTATAGTCCTCATTTTTATTTTGAAGATGTAACGATACTTTTCATACAATTGGAGAACATTATAAAACCAAGCATATTTCTTTAGAAGTTTACTATTTATATTATTATTTCCAATTGTTCTAATTTGCACTAAATCAATAACTAATGATTAACTAATTTATTTATAAAGCATTAAAACGTAAGTCAATTAAATTTTCAATCACTTGTTATAAAAGTGTTATTAATTTTATTCCGAGTTTGAAATCGTAATTTTGTACATTGTATACCTACATCTAGTTTACTATATAATCGAAACAATGAATGATACAATTATTCAATACGTATTTTATATTTTTGTTTTATTATTATCTACAGTATAAAATATTTAATAGAATTCAACTGCATTAAATTTTACAAACTTTATACTGAAAATAATACGATTCTTGGAAATTTAGGGGGTTGGGGCTTGGGGTTTAGGAGGCCGTACCATATATAATATTACTTCTTATACCCTAAGATACGACAATATATATTCCTTGCTAATTTTCTTTTGTCTAGAGTTCAAGTTACCAGAGTCTTTAAGTCTAACGTGTTTATGTTTCATATTGCTAATAAGAATATTTAGGAGGCATGTTTTATAATAATTATATTTTTAAGTAATAAACAGTCATAATCTAGAAAATTATATATTTTTTTAAAGTTCATCAATTTGAAATACCTAATTTGAACTGTCTGAACTGTCTATTATGGTATATTGTTTAGGCATGCAATTATTTCTTGTTTAGTAAAACTTTTACTGTGGATTTATATAATTCCTCGATTTGACAGTTCAAAAACGCGTGTAAGATAATTCATCGTAGTTATTTCTTTTCTTCTTTAACATACTATCGGAAATTAAATAATCGAGTGCCACGCATATCGTTTAAAGTTTTTTTTGAATAGGGATTTAGAAGACCTAATTGCTTGCTTTATTTTTTTTTTTTTTTTTTTACAATTTAATACGAAATGTACGCGTTTATTGGTGTAGTTTAAAATCTAAATCAATAAACCTATATCATCATCATTATGAAATAATTTATCGATTCTAACGAATTTATTTCGGAATACCTATTGCGTTTTTCTTTTTCAATAATCGATTGAAGTTTAAGATCATAAATTCGTACAGATACCTACTACTGAGAACTTAACACTCAGTAAATAATTTGAACGGTCAAATAAAAGATAATAGAATAATGTTTTAGTAATAAATACCAGTCTCATTGCTTAATATTCATACGCGCGATATATTGTTTTATTGAATTAGTCTGTTTAGTTCGGGATTATATTTAGACAGTACCGGTTAAGATTTTAAACGTTTTTAAACTTTATTTTTACCCACCTAAAAATGGTTTTTCAAAACAAATTCGATTTATGAAAGTAACCAATAAAACTTCTCAAAACAAATATTATTGGGTTACATAAAATTTAATTTTCCACATGATATGACATAACCCTATCCTCGTGGATAACCAAGTATCCAAATTGGTTTTAAAAACGAACGTCTATCGCAACCCGATGCTAAACTTACAAATTCAAAATTAAATATAAATATTTTAAAATCTATGGAGTAGTTTTAGCAAAACAAAATAAAATATAGTTGCAGAAGTAATAAAATAATATCGTGAATTCAAATCTTTACCTATTTAATAAATGTAAACATATCTAAATCTACCCCCTATAGCGTCAAAAGCATTGGCTTATTATTTCCATACGGTCCTCAAGGCCATTTAGATCTGATCCTACCAAATTTATAGAGTTTAATATTTACCGAGTCATATTCATTTAAGTCTATAAGATATTCGAGAATTTTAATTTCTCTGAAAGGAGACAAGTCTACATTTTAATCTGTATAAATTAAAATTATACTTCATCTATTCATATTGTGTATACTATAAGGAACTACTTACTATCTTAAGCAAAAAGATCATTACGATTTGAAAATGGTTTTATGATGTTAAGTGCTTTTCTTTTTATTTAATATTGGGTTTTATATTTTAATCATTTACTGATATATATTCTTTTTTTAAGAAATCGTTCTTTAAATAACCTACATACATTTTGTAAACCGAATATTACCCCTTCATTGATAGTGTTCACTTCTATGTCATATATAAAGACATTAAAGCCTAAATCGTAATCTAAAATACTAACATTACTTTTATATTGCAAGTCTCAACTACCGCGTCAGTTATATAACTTAATAAAAGCAAAGAAAAAAAAATCGCGTCTCTAACTGGGTCTTAAAAGCTTTGAAAGTTGGTATACGTAGTAACAATAATATTATAAATCACATGGTCACTTAATTATGCAAAACTTTTCTAGGTCTAGTTTCTTATAATAAAGTTTATCTGTCACCTTGTCGTTGTATTCAGGTCCATCGTTGTATAGTGCTGCTTGCTTGCACTGCCATCCCGCGATCAGGAAGAAAGTACTTGGTTGACCGCTTCTTCCAGTAGCTGTAGGTGATGTTGATATGTTGTTGATTTTCATAATACAGCAACGAATTCCCTTCCAGATTAGCAGTCAAATAGTAGTTTAGAGTTTTCCATCTCCGACGTATGTCTTCACCAAAGACTCCAAGCGATGTAAACATGTATGGAGACATATTGTATGAATAACACTGTAAAGTTTTGGTAAATATTCAGGCTCTTATTGTATTTTGCATATGATTGAACTTTAACAGGATATGGTTAATATTGAATATGATATATATGATGAATAGAATTTAATAGTAGTGCTATTAACTTCAAGCTACAAAGTTATTAATATTCTATATTGAGCATGCTGCCGAATAACCAGCTAGATAATTAGCCTGCTAAGCAGATGGCAAAACGTGGGTATTAAGAAAAAAAAAACTTACGCACTTGCAATATCATTTTAAATCTAAGACTCCTTGTCGCTTGAGGTTACTACAGCAGCACTCGGAGAAGGCCCAGATAGTAACTTTAACGTCGTCTATGATTTTCGTGGCGTTTCAACGGCAGTGGCAACATTCCATCTTCATCAGCATTCTTAGACGTAACTTTAACGTCGTCTCTTATTTTCGTGGCTTTTCAACGGGAGTGTCAGCACTCCATCTTCATCAGCATTCTTGGACAGGATATCTTGCGAACGGTGTATATCGACACGTGGCGCATAATACTACAGCGGTCGAACACTTCCGACTTGTTAAGACTTGTTTTAGAAATACACAGTACTTGCACTTCAATGTTTAATATCCAACCATTTGTAATAGAATGGGCGAGAGCAGCCCTTACAACTCGTTTTATAATATTTTAACACTATAATATTTAGGTGAGGGTAATTTACAATTTCATAACCAACTTACAGATGATGTTATTTATACCTTATAATAAGTTCTAATAATTAATAAAAGATTAAACATTATGTTAAAATATTCTATGCTTCTAATTCTTAAAACATGTAACAGTAAATACTAAATAATATTCCATAATTATTTGTGTAGGTGGCGCTACTGTTGAAACTTATGAACTAAAACATGTAAATTCCAATGTATTTACCATTTAAATTATTATAAATAAATATGACTAACAGTATGTAATTGAACAATATTGAATAGTTTTCTATTCAATATTGTTCAATTACATATACAATATATGATTTTGAAATTTATTTTTATATGTAGGCACACTTAAAAGATATGAAATATGTATATTTTATTAATCAATCTCATTGCCATTTAATAACGTACGACGAAGCTTCTAGAATTTTTAAACTGTCCGTTGCGCGATATATGAAGTGTTTATGTGGTAATGTTCATTAGAGCTTTTATTTTGTAATTGTTTATAGTACCTATATTACTAATTGTCGTGCCGTAATGTAATTAAATTGACTTAATATATTAGTTAATAGGAACACATACTAACATTTATTTGACTCAAGTGACGAGCTCTCCTGGGTCCAAACTTTAGAGAGGCATCGAAAAAAAACTGGGGTTTACTGAGTTCTTTTATACCTACATATATAAAAAAATCTGTAAGGGGCTACTATTTAATTCCTATAACGAAACCGCTATTGGGATATAAAAATTTTTTGCACATTCGTGCATAATCATGGAGGAATTTGTAATTGTAGGTATTGTTAACATCAACAAATATCCTCATATTTTATATTTTAAAACTCAACTGTATAACTTTAAAACATTATTCATATTCAAAACATTTCTTTTTTATAAATTAATCTTTATATATATATTTCTTGAGTGCTTGTGTTTGTCACTGAACTCCTCCCAAAGAACTGGTCCGATTTTTATGAAATTCTTTGTGTGTGTTCAAGGGGACTTGAGTATTGTTTAGATTCACAATTTGGTCCACAGGAAAATGATTTTTTGATTAATTTTTAATGTATAAGTAGGTGGTCATTTTGGAATGTTTCACATTGGTTCCGACGGACTGCTTTACATGGCAATGTCAAATATTAAATAATATTATATTTTAATTATAGTCTGCCCTGACAGTTGGCGTTGCGATAGAAATAAGAAAAATATTTTATAATGTTAAGACTTGTTTTAGTAATACACAGTACTTGCACTTCAATGTTCTATATCCAACCATTTGTAATAGAATGAGCGAGAGCAGCCTTTACAACTCGTTTTATAATATTTTAACACTATAATATTTAGGCGAGGGTAATTTACAATTTCATAACCAACTTACAGATGATGTTATTTATACCTTATAATAAGTTCTAATAATTAATAAAAGATTAAACATTATGTTAAAATATTCTATGCTTCTAATTCTTAAAACATGTAACAGTAAATACTAAATAATATTCCATAATTAATTGTGTAGGTGGCGCTACTGTTGAAACTTATGAACTAAAACATGTAAATTCCAATGTATTTACCATTTAAATTATTATAAATAAATATGACTAACAATAATTATGTTATTTTCATCCACGTGCTGAATTAAATATTAAATCAAGAGGTACTGAGAACTGAGTTTGTAAAGAGCTTTGAAGTGTGCATAAACAACTATTTTGCGAATTTATTACGGATCGAAGTAAGTATATTTTGATTTATTTTTTTACAATTATTTGTTGTTTTTTGTCTACGATCGGCGTTGTTAATTTCGCTTCGTAAAAAGTGAAATTTAATAAAATATATTGGAACATCAAATACATTTATTCAAAAAAAAACTCTATTTACATATTCATACGGAATCGATTGGTCGAATTATGATAAATGTACATGTAATGACGTTAGATATTGTGATAAATTTTTAATATATTTTTTTTAATGTATGAATTTATTAAATTAAAAACGCGTGTACAAGACAACGTCTGTCGGATCCGCTAGTTTACTATAAATATAAATACCTCAACATTAACAGAATAGTATACAAATGTATACTAATTTATTATTTAAACACTTATTTACAAGGATAACCAAAACTCAACAACATCTGATGTTTATCCAACATGTCTATCTTTCTTTAAAAAAAATATACAATTTTCATGTTTGGTAATATTGTTTGTTTTTTTGTCCGATCAAAATGATCTGGTACTAATGACCTTTAAATAAGCAACCTATGTGTGATTCTTATTGTTGTGGCAGCTATAAACCGATTCAAATAAAGCTTATTGGCTCTAAAATTTGATAACAGTTTTATACGAGAGCCTAAAAAAATATTTAAGTCCCTACTTACGTTGTACATCAAGTGGACTGATGTTAGATCAAGTAACACAAACTTATTTTTTCAATTCAATATCTTTTATGTGTCCCTCGTTAACAAGATGGCTGAAATTTATTATGATATATAAGATAATAATGTTATTTTTATAACATGTGTTAGGTAACTTTAAGTATAATTTTCTTATAAATCAAATAAATTTCTCACATATAAAAAAATACAATACATTTCGAAATGTTCTAAAAATAACAATATTTTTCTTAATATTAAAAATATTATATTAAAATTATATGTACAATTCAGATATATATTGATTGATTGACACTTGAGTATAGTATTTTTTAATTCCCCGTTATCTGTCTTATTTATCTAAGGGTTGTTAAATTCCGACGCACGATTTTCTGTAAATTCCCTTCCATTAGAAACATAATCCTCGGTGATTTATTTCACGTCAGATTACTTGGAAGGTATTATTTGAATAAATTAGCTATTGAAATTATTTGTTTTCGCAGACAAAGCAAAATACAAAAAAAAATTCTTATGAATAAGTTTTATTTCGATAGTTATTTTCAATATCATGTGTTTATATGTGATTTTTAACGCCCGACCCAAAAAGAGTTGGCGTGTGTATCTGTGTGTCTGTCTGTGGCATCGTAGCAGCCAAACGATTGGACGGAGTTGATTGCGGTTTTGTAAATCGAAAGCCTGGTCCATCGATATAGTTGTAAGCTATTTTTGGTATTGGTTTGTAAGATATTGATTTTTTATAGGTGCTGGTGAAACGTTCTTTTGCAATATTAATGATAAAAACCTAAACTAGTGAAAATTACTGTGTTCGTTATTTACTACTATCTGTTTAGTACAATATAGAAACCAGTAATATAAGTTTAAAGAGCAGAAAAAATAAACAATTTTAAAAATACCTCATTACAAAGAGATCTATAAAAAGGATAAAAATAATTTAATTATGTACCTAATTATTGAAGTTTATGGGTCGGGGAACTGCTAAATAAAAAAAGAAATCAAAATACATGTAAGTTATCTAGGCAAGTAACGAAATAACAATATCAAATCGTATAGTCCAAGTTCTCATACATTAGCTTCGAAAACTTTGTAAAACAGATACCATCGTCAATCAATGTACAACGCTCCCCAGAAGAAACGACTCCAATAAGTACATAATAATATTATTTTTATCTTTTTTAGATCTCTTTTTGTATCGGAGGTTTTTTTTAAATTATGACTTTCATTTTTCTACCCGTTTAATCTTCCAACATTTTCGTTTAATTTACATAGTGTAAAGAATTTGTAATAGAATATAATGAATACGTAAAATTTCAAGGTTTTAACTTTTTTAATCTTCTAAAGTATAAAAAATGTTAATCGTAGCCATGACTGTCAAAAAATATTAAGGGGCTGGAGTTGAATTATATTTCTTTACGGTATTTAATGTAATTTAAAGTTACGTGAAGAATAAAAGTCTGTTAGAATTAGGATAGGTACTTTTTTATTTTCGTAGTAATAACATTTTAAAGAAAGTTTTTAATTTATACTTAAAACACTATGCTAATTAATTATTATAATTGTTTATACTGTACACGTTTATTAATAAAGGATTTATGTAAATAAATCATTAACATCTTTTATAGGAAAGTAATGTTTACGCAATGATGAAACTATTTATTGAAGTGATGATTTTTCACAATTAATATTAAACTATATAATGAAATGACATGTAATGAAAAAAAAGAAAATAATAGTCACCTTTAACTTTAATTTTCGTTAATAATAAGTACTTGGTTGACAGCCATTCTGACTGTCAGTTGAGCACGGATTAAATCATTTAAAATTTTGATGAAATTTTGTGCAACCGATATTTTTTTAATGCTAACTATTGAGGATAATACTGCTAACAAATAAAAAAATCCCGATGATAATCGCTTCAGTAGTTTGAGGAGAAAAAGTATCAAAACTGACGAGGCTTTGCTAATTAATTAGCTTAGAAGGCAGTCAAAATGTTGTTTTTCCATCACTAGGGATAAGTGCTTTGTACAGTATAAAACGTATCCTATACCCTTTTCTGTTCCTAGCAGAGTGTGAAGTTTCTTGTTAAATATTTAAGACATAAAAGTGTAACAAATTATAGTAAGGATGTCCTAAGTCAATATTATTCTATTTGTTTGAAATTTAACATGCTTAGACAAAACCGACGTCAATATTATGAGAAAACATAAGAGACCATAAAATCCTCCTTACAACGTAATGTATTGTAAAACAATATTTAATAACATAAATAAATGAAACACTATATAAATTACTGTTCTCACTCATTCTAGGAATCTGATGAAAGGTAAAACCTTCCAAATGGTTTGACAACAAAGGTTATACCTAGTCTAATGTTATTGATTAAAGCGATGTTATAAATATATATTTAAAATATTATTACTTTTTAAATACGCTACACTGAACATTTAATATATTATATCAAATAAAATTTCGCCATTGAATTCTTGTGTAACGAACTTATGAATATTCAGAGCTCATATAAAACATTTGAATACGTGTTAAGGTAGCAGAAAAAATAATCTCTGTTGAGATTGGAATTTTGGAACGAGATAGGTACCTACTGTTGTCAGCTCTTATGTATGTAGTAAATATGTAATGAGAAATGTTGCTTTAATACTAGCTGTTTGTACTCTTAACTTTTGTTTAATGGATGTAGCTTAACATTTGATTATTAAGTTTTCTGGTTGCCTGAAAAAGATGTGCGTAGAATACTATTCTCAAAAAAATTACCATAAGCCTCTTTAATATCCCGCACGAATGAAATGACTTAAATGAAACATAAATACAGGGTGGGTCATGAAATTGTTAACCTTTAAGTCCAGTACGAACTCAAGGCTTCAGTTCTTGGAAAATTAGTCACAATAGATTGCGTTCACGAGAACTCTACGTGTATTTTTACATTTATTATAACTGTAATTGACCTATTGTAGAGTTGGGTTTTACTCGTCATTTGGCTGTGGCGACTAATGGAAATTATTCATGGAATGTTCATGTGATGTGTAGTCTATGTAAGTTCCAAACTTGAAAAATGTTGCGGTGCATAACACTCTATCTAAATTTATTCAGTAAATGCCAGAATCGGAACGAGTAAGAAACTTACTAAAATTGTATAACAAGAAAAGTTATCAAAATGAAAATCAGTTGCATTATATAAACCAGCTTATAAATAAGAAACAAAACCAACTGAAAGATGCGATATGACATGAATTACCGCGTGGAAATCAAATTTGAAAGTCTCTGCTACATTCCATACAACTTTAAACAGGTGACTTCTTCTTCTGCCTATTTATTTTATAATTAAAATTATAATTATAGTAACGTTGCACTTAATAAATAAATAATATATAAAAAAATGTTGCTAATACATTTGTAGGCGATAGCACATACTAACCGGCTCATTTGTCCATACGATTACGCTATAGGTACGCACTACCACGACGGCATAGCTGTGAGGAGTCAACATGGCAATCACAGCGATTCTGTTCTCTTTATCACCACATTCCATTTTAGTATCGCAAAATTTTGTACAATGTATTAGCGCCAAAATGAGAAAACACAATGAACAATCGTATAAAAATTACAGATTCCAAATTCAAATGTATTCTTTTTTATAATTGTAACAGTATTTATGGCCAGTATAATGGCCAAAGCATAAAAGGAGATTGTAAAAAAATAACACTAATATATTTAATAGGTAATTGTGTAAAATTCAATTCAAATTAAAGAAAACTCACACCTCGCAGTAAAAAGACGCAAAAATTTGGTTGTGGAATTAAATTGAATATTAAAAGGTTTCTTTTAATCTTTACGCTTTATTGTGTCACTGATATATTTAAGAAAAACCTGTTGTTATTATTAGATTTAAAAGAATAATAGCAAAGAATAAATTGTACCAGAGCGCGTAACCTTAGTAACACGTTTTTCCCTTGAGACATCATTGTTCCAGAAAGTATATAAATAGTTCTGAACATAATTGAATTTAATAGTTCTTTATTGGACTTCGCTCATTTATTTCTCGATTAAAAATATATAATTTAAACTGTAAAAAATATTTTCTTTAACAATCATAATATGAATACAAATTTGATTATATTTTCTACTTCTACTTTTTTATAAACGAAGATACATATTGGATATAATTTTCCTTTTAATTTTATAATAATCCCATCAAAACATAAATGTGAAATAAGAACTATGATGTGATTTTATAATGTATGCCTAGATGGTTTATTTCATCGACAAAAGAAATGAGATACTCATTGGGTGCCAATAATTATTGGATCATTATTAACATTGTATTTCCTCATGATGGACATTTAAAGTGCAAAAGAGATTAAATAGGAATATATCAGAGTTTTAGAACTAACGATATTTTACGCGGTTATGTCTTTTATGAGTTAGAAGTATTACAAAAATAAAAAATAGGTTTAAGGGCTTTAAGTGTTTCTATTTACTGATGATATAAAAAGATTTTTTTTCGGTTAAAGATTTAAATACATATTTAATTAATTAATTATTATTACAATAAATACTAATAAATGTCTTATTATGTATAGCAATAATTTTATTGTGAATTTACACAAAGATTTAAGAAACTTGATAGTTTAATATAGTTATCACATTAATCACTGATAACCTAAATTGATATTAATACTATGTACCTACAATATAACTTATGAAAGGCCTCAATATGTTCAACAAAGTTTCAAAACGTGACTTTGAAACTGTAATCTATTAGAGAATTCCGAATTCCGAAAACTTTTAAATTTGACATCACATCATTAAAAAATGTGAACCAAATGAGAAAAGTGAAAATATAAATTTATTAAAAAAGAGATCCTTCCGAATATTATTCTCAATATAAAGACAAATTTCCAAAGACTATTTAGAAAGATTATTTACCGTTTTTTTAGAATGAAAAATTTCAATCAAATAACGTCCACTTTTTTTTTTAATAATTATTGATTAAATTGTCTGTAATTGTTGATTATGGCTAATTTTGATTCATAGCTGCTTTCAATAGAAACATATTTCAATATAAAATGAGTCTATTGGTCTAATAACCCTATTAAGTGGATACAATCCTACATTTGACATTTCTTTGTGTGATCCACAGAGTTGTGTTGTTCCAGAGTCTGGGTGTACTTTGTGTCCGTTATTTATGTTTGTGAAGAATTCACGATATCCACGATATACTGATAGTTACTTTTCCAATGCGGAAGCTGATTTATTATTTTATAATAACGGTACTTATTATTAACTATCGTTTCATTAGCTATTTTTTTAAGATAGTTAGGTATTATGGTTTTCATTCAAAATCATAATACCTATCTATCTTAAAAAAATGCATAGAAGCACACTAACAACCGAATAGATTAACGGAGTATTATGTGTTTAGATGTTTCTTTAGTACTCACATAATAAAACTTTATAGTTATGTACCTATCAAAGAGTTGTTACATTTTATTTTTGTAGAAACAAAGATTAACTGAATTCAAACTGTACCCCTATTGGATATAGTTTGACTTCAGTTAATCTGGGTTTGAAAATATCTATAAACATGTATAGCCATGTTAAGCTTATTTACCGTATCGCTCTCGTATATAGCGATACGGTAGCTCAATTGGTAGAGCGACGGGACGGCTTCCCAGAGACCGCGGGTTCAAACCCCTTCCCGTATCGGTTTATTTTTCATTCTATATTAATATAAATTTATACCCAATAGTGTTGTTATAAAAATATATTTAAAAAAATAAAAAAATGAATATCATTTAAAATCGTATATATGTGCAATCTTAAAGTATTTTGTAATTAAAAAATAAGTGTAATAAAATATTTACAATCTTAATTTTCATTACCAAAGAATGACTGGGGATATAAGTTGTGAAACTTTGGTCAAAAAGTAAACTTGGGACACAGACCTAATGAGTACCTGACACGGGAGTACACTATTATGTCACGTGACCTATTACAGAGCACGACGATGTCGAAACATTGTGGGCTTTATGACATTATTATGACGTAAATGTGAAACTTTAGTGTTAATTTTTTCATAGCTCTTTGTTCGTGTGGTAGAGTAGGGTTATTAAATATCACTGGTAAGAGCAATGTAATTTATGCAAATGTAATATTTAAAAATGAGATACAAACTCAAGATCAAGTTTAATAAACTATCACGTTTATGTAAACAGCCCAATAGATATTATTACAGTTGATTTCAACTCCACTTTTAAAATAATTTATTTATCAAGCTTTTATTATATCTATTTTTCAAGCAAGAGCAGAACGTTTACTTTGTATTAGCGGAAAGTTATTCAACTCTATTTTATTCCTTGAACATTCCAAATAAGGTTCCTATACTTATTTCACAAATGAAATAGATATAACTTATTTAAAAAATGTTATTAAATTACTTTTCAAAATTAAGGGGACAAAATATTTAATAATATATAAGAATTGCTGCCATTTTCTAATGAAAATTATTCGTACTCTCGGTTCTGTATTTTTACCGAAATTCTAGGTTAAATGTTTGGCTCCTCCAAAAAATCAAAAGCGCAGCCTTATTCAATTTTAAGCGCGGCTCCTGATTGGACTCTCTGATGGACACGTATGAAAAGTATTACAAAATCCCTGGGGATGTTGATGTTTCGTCATCCAGACCGGACTTATTCCTGTACTCTAAACATCTGAAGCGCGTGATACTTGTGGAGCTTACTGTTCCTTGGGAAACAAACATCCCAAGGGATCACACATTCAAGCTCAATAGGCATTACGAACTGACCAACGAACTGATCAGGAAAATTATAGTTAGTTTGTACGCGGTAGAAGTGGGAGCGAGAGGTATAACAGCAAAATCTCTCTGTAGCCTACTTAAATACCTTGGCCTTTCTAGAACAACCACCAGTTCATTTCTAGAACGTATTTCAAAGGGGGCATTAGTAGGTTCTTTCCAAATTTGGTTAGGTAGAGAGAGAAGTGTGGAGGGTGAAGGCGAGCATTTTTGCGCATAACAAAAGGGGCCCCTTAAACCTACTCCTGGGTCGCAAGTCCCAGGCACTGCTTGCACTCCTCTCCTTGCAACGCGATGGGCCCGGCACCCGCACGGTGAAACCATGGAATGCTAAGAAGCTTCGTCTTGGACAAAATTGTATACTATTCTTATATCCATTCGAAATGCTTCGTAAATCTCAATACACAACCTAATCCTGGTTTTTTTTTTAACTATTTATATTTAATAACAAATATTTTTACGACTTTTGAACAAATACAACTTTTATCTGGTTTACCAAGTTTAATTTGATTATTCTTTTAACTTCCCAAATATTAAAGTTTTGTCAACATAATAACCCATAAATATAACAGAAGTTAAAAAAAATCAGCAGAATCTAAATAATTTAAAAAAAAATAATAGTGACTAAAATCTAGCAAATGAACAGAATTTTGTAGTGTTGTTTACACCTGTATTTGTTTATTCTCTAGAGACATTTCTATGCATAAAATACGGGCTCTTTTAGAACAATATATAAGTAGGTACTTGTATTTTTATTAGAAGCTAGGTATCTTCTAATAAAAATACACACTACATGAATTGTGTTTCGTATATTGAAATAAAAATAAGAAGATTATCATGTGTTTCAAAAATGAGTATTTACATTTATTTTAGATCTAATGAGTGTTATAATATATGTTTGTGTGTTTCAAATTGTAATAAAAAAATTAAGATATACATATAAAGTATTTTGTAACATAATAGATACTAAAATAAAAATGTCTTGCATGATTGGTAGCTTTTCGATACATTTTTTTAATATACTCTTATTGATTTTTACGTTTCTTATGGCCATAAATTTGTCCGATTTAAACAATCATGAACTGTTTTAA
Source organism: Napeogenes sylphis (assembly GCA_959347405.1). Classification (NCBI taxonomy): domain Eukaryota; kingdom Metazoa; phylum Arthropoda; class Insecta; order Lepidoptera; family Nymphalidae; genus Napeogenes; species Napeogenes sylphis. The sequence goes on from OY365783.1 coordinate 6,184,354, forward strand.
TGTGTACCTACCTATAGCAACTCTAAGACGTTATCTTGGTTATTGTTACTCTAGCGCTCAGTGTCGTGTGTAAACGACAGTGATAATTAACACCTTCCGTCGTAAGTTGTAGTTACCACCGACACTTTTTAGTTTACTGGTTTAACAACGTCATATTTTTCATTGAATAATAAAGAATATAACTTATGTATACGTCGAAAATAAAAGAAACAAAATTATTTTTTCTAAAACTTATTCTAGGTCTGTAAATTATAGCTTTTTTAAAAAAAAAACCTAATTCTAAGGCTAATTTTATTGAAAGGAAATTCTTTTTTTACTATGAAAAAACAGTTTTGTTTAAGTGAAATTCGTCTACTTACAAGATGCTTATCAATTATTAAATTATTAATTATTATTAAACATATTCAATTCAAATCAATTACTTTTATATCACATAAAAACCTGCGTTTTATAAAGTTAGCACTACTATGTAATAATAAATAGTTATACCGATCTGTAAACAAAATAACAATGTTATTATTCAGTGATGAAATACTTTTACACATTTGTTTGTTAATACAAATACATTTGTTTAGCCTTATTTTACATTTCAAACCGTATTCAAATTTTAATTATAATTGTTGTTTTTAGTTCGTAATTATAATTAAAAAGTAAATTTCATGATATTTTTAGTTACAACGAAACCCAAATTTCATTTAACTACATAAACTTGACGTGTATTATTAAAATTATTATTCTTACTACGAAATACAGTTATTTTCATGTATAATTATTTTATTGGTATATGTATGTACTTCTAATGTACTTTTAATTATTAAAACTTTATGCCCCGTAAAGTACAGTAAATACAAAAACACACGAGACTCGAAAAGTCGAGAAATTATTATTAAAAATGTGAAAATACCAGCTATTGAATTTTAATCTTTACTCTATTGTATATTCAACTAATAACTTATGTTTGCCAGGAAAGCGAAGGATGAGAAAAGATCATCAGTAAAGGTATTATGTAGAAAGGTACATTTTCAAACGAACATAATGTCTAGGAACTCCCAAAGGATTCTTTTATTTTATTTGTGTTTGTAAACAATAGTTTTGAAATTGTTTTATAATAACACTACGTGTAACAGAAGTATAATAATACTACGTGATTACTTACTGAAAAAATTTATTTTATCTAAACTTTTTGTATTAAAAGTTATAACTCTATGCTAATTTATTCTCTAGTTTTTTTTTTTAATAATCAGCTAGACATTTTAATAATCTCTAAAAAGCTGTAATGACGAAGGTATCATGACATAGGATATCAATATACTTTTGAAGTCGCTGGCAACAGTCACTCATACATAAAATTAAATTTAAAATTTTTTAACGATTTACAATCCTAACCAACATTTAATATTTTAATCATTAATATTTCTGAAAGCTTACATTTTAGTTGTAATAAAAACGTAAATTCTGAATTCACTAGAATATTTGGAAAAAATATAATTCATCCGCTTTAAATTTGTTTCCTAAATATATAATAAGTTAAAAAAAAACTTTATACACATTAGCCTGCTATCTCTTGATTGATTGATTGATTGATCATATAATTAATAACAATGCAATGAGAGACGCAAATAATTTTATTAATGAAACCTTATTTTATTCTATATTTGAAAATATCTTTAAACATGCCATGTTAAGCTTATTTAAATTTTTGGGACGGTTTCCCAGAGATCGCGGTTTCAAATCCCTACCCGTATCATGTTTATTTTTCATTCTTTATTTATATTTTATTTGAAGTCACCTAAATAATGGTTTGGAAATATCTATAAACATATAGTATAAGTATAGCCATGTTAAGCTTATTTAAATTTATATAAATCCACCGAATCGACGATCACATATAGAATGCTTATTTCACCGAGGCAGACAGCGATACGGTAGCTCAATTAGTAGAGCGACGGGACGGTTTTCCAGAGGTTCCGGGTTCGAATCCCTGCCCGTATCGGCTTATTTTTTATTCTATATTTATATACACCTAAATAATTGATAAATCATACGATTATTTATTTTAAGAAATCATATACGGACTGGTTTAGTTTACATTGCGCGTTACGTTAGCGTCAAAGTATTACATATCATTTCATTATAATCCCTTTATACCCTTTCCCATTAACAAATGATCTTACAGAGCACAGTATGAAATATAAGATTGCATAGAATAGCAAAAGTTTAGCTAGTCAGTGTGTTCTTTCGTTATTTTGCAATACTTTTTTCTTCTTATTTGTAGATTACTATAATCTAATTGGGGTACCTTCCAAAATTAATATTTAATATAATTGTTAAAAAAAAAAACAATTATAAGATTTAAAAATAAATAGAAACTTTACAAATAATATTATATTTCAATAATATTTTTGAACGTTTTAATACAACAATTAAAATATTTAAAACTTAATCCTATTAAATCCAACAAAACTGTTAAAGTATAGTAATATATTACATTATAATAAAATGAACATAGTTGCGATATATTTATAGAAATAAAATCAACTACGGCATTCATTCTAAGAAAGTAAATTAAATATTTCACAAACCCACAATACAAAAAGACCTCTAGAAATAATAAAAATAATATTATTATGTACTTATTGAATTCGTTGCGTCGGGGGACCGTTGTACGTACGTTGACGATGGTGTCTATTGTACGAAGTTAATCATTGAGGACTTATACTATACGATTCAATATCGTAATTTCTTTATCTGCCTTGGTAACTTCCAGGAGTATTTTAATTTCTTCCTTTATTTAAAGGTTATAATCATCATCATCATCATCATCATCACCATTATTATAAAGAGAAAGGATTTGATTGTTTGTTTGTTTGAATTGAACAGGCTCCGAAACTACTGGACCAATTTAAAAAATGTTTTACCTTTAGAATCCGACATTATCCCTCTGATGATCATTGGTTATATTTAATAAGAGAAAAAATAAGGATCCGCGTGAAAATTTCGACAATGTAATAAATTATAAATGTATTAAGTAACATGATTCAAGACTAATTTATATGGGTATAAGCGAATGTTAATAAATATAAACATTTAGAGCTAAAATGATTTACAATCACTAATAACACTATGATAAAGGGATTTATTTATAAGCCATATAAATATATTTTTACAGTCTACGCGGATGCAATCACGGACAACAGATATCCGTAATAAAGTACTTTACCTGAGTAAGTGTAAAAACGTTTTTGCCTACATAACAAGGCTTTTTTTCCTATAAAGCGCGGGCGAAGCCGCTGGGGACTAGCTAATTATTGCATAAGAACCTTTCACCAAACAAACCTCAATATCTTGGAGACGACTGTTTCTATTTCTACCAATCATAGCTAAGAACCATCTCGACAAACATAGCTTTTGTATAAAAAAACCGCATTCAAATCCGTCCACGCACCGCTACATTGCCAGAGACAGACACACAGATACACAAATCGACAGGTCAAACTTATAACACCCCTATTTTTAGTCGGGGGTTAAAAACAATGGTTACCGTTACCTCCACGAATAAAGCTATATTAATATTTAAAATGACGATTAAAGTTGTATTCCTTACCCATTTGCTTATTATCAAAGATGTTTTTGTATTTTCATTTCATGTAATTTGAAAAAATATATTGAAATAATAAATCACGTCAAGGTTTTTGTTCATTAACAACAACAATTGGTTCTTATAAACATTACATAAGTGTTGATATAATCGTTGTATCATCATACTCTATAAAAAAGGCAGAATTCTTTATAATATTCAGCATTTAAAGAACATCTAAAAAATATAAATATTCTATATAATATATTTTTACAGTCTACGAAGACGAATACACGGGCAACAGCTAGTAAATAATAAATCTATGACCATTACTCCTTATTACATCAGCTATCTGCAAGTCGAAGTCTTGTCAAAATCGGTTCAACCGTTTCAGAAATTAGCGTGTATAATCCGACAAACAGACAGACCGACAAACATTTTTAAAAATGTTAATTTGATATAAGTACAGTGTAAACATCTATATTACTATCAGTCACTCCAATTTTATTTATATGTAAACCTTTTAATGGCTAGCGATAAATTAAATAAATGTACGTTTGTTTTAATAAATAATAGGTTGATATGTTTATTTTTAATGAAAATGAAATTGTCTATAGCGGTTTAGAGTTTACCAGCAAATCGCTAAACGGGTTTGCGAAGTTTATTTAAACAAAAAAAATATTTATATTTACTTGACTCAGAATATCTAAACAAAACTAAAGTAAAAATTATACATATTTTAATATAAATATCATCGTTGTTTGTATTTTTTTGCTAAATATTATTAAGGTATATAATAAGCAAAAAATATTTCTCTACTAAATGTCTTACTAATGTAAATATAGCTAAGTTAGTTAGTTAGGTTGGTTAGTATAATAGTCCAAAAGATGCATTGTTTGCAAAATATTTTAAGACGGCTTAGTATGATTTATATAGGCATATTTAAGAATTATAATATCTATCCAACATTTTGGTGTTTTAAATACTTCATAAGTTTAAAAATACAAAAAACTAACAGTTCATTAAACTAAATGAAAAGCTTAAAACTCATAAAAAATTATGTTAATAGCCATCTTTTAAAAAGATTTTTCTCTTAATTAACTGTTGCTTTGAATTACTTTCGGTCCCATTATTTTTCTTAAGTAGGTTTTCCTTGAATAAAGTTTTATTTTCATAGCCTCTCACAAAAATATAAATCGTGATTGTAAAAAACAATATGTAAATAAAAAGATTTGTTAATTCAAATAAATACTGAATTACAAGAATATGAAATTACTGTTGCTGGATTTAAAATCTTGGAATTTCAACTGTAAACTTTTAAGATGGTAGACTTAGCTGTAGACTGTGTTATTAGATTGTTTGTGTACTGGCTGTAGTAATAGTAGCTATCATCAGCCACCAGCATTCACAAAATGTCACAAATTTAAAAATAAAGTTTCCTCTTATTATACTTGAAAAGGAGCAAAAAATATTCCATTGTTTTGAATTGACAAAAAGGACCGGTTATAAGAATACTCAACGGATATAAACATTACATTTTATTAAGTTTATTTTGATTCCGAAGACGTAAATAGCTTATTATTTTCCGAGCTTGGGGCATTTTCTTCGAAACGACTTTGCACTTAAAGGGTTTCATGACCTTCTAAATTTATGAAAATTATTTGCCATTACACTTCTAGTTTTCTTTTTGTTATTGCGGATGTTATATTATATTTGGTTGATTATTGTTTTATTAATTGCAAATTAATATATACTGATTGTTGTGAATTTTATAAATATTGTCTTATTCTACTCCTTCTTCCTTTGTCATGGATTTGTATAAAGTAGGGACTGGTTATATTCTCTTGACTTCTCAAAGTGAAATTGATAAACTGTCTTAAGAAACATTTTTATAATAGTTAGGTTTTGTTTTTCTATAAAGCTTTTTTGGTTTAAAAATTTTGATTTAATACAGAAAAGAAACCAGCAATTAGGTAATAGTTTTACACATTATCTTTGTTGTTAATGATATGAAAATAAAGTCAAATTTATACTTGTATGTAAGTAGCCCTTTGCGTCTTATGATCCTTTCACGCGAGCAAAGCCATCGTCGCTAGGATAGTTAAAATATAAAAACTATACTGTAGTAAAAATAGTTTGATGTGCATAAACACATTTATGTTTATTTAACAAATAAACAATTATGGTAACATTTTATTTAAAACAATTATTTTTTGACATTATAGGGTTCAATTTAATGAAATATTTTTTTTTATTTTATTTAATAAATTAGATTAACTTTTCTATTTTTTTTGCATACAAAATGATTACAATAAGAAATTACAATAAGTGATGTTGATACAGTAAGAATTTTTGTGTGAAGACGATTATTTGCGAAATCATGGGACAGTGCAAACTCACTACAACAAAAATAAGAAATTGTACCTAAAAAGTCACAATATAATTAAAAACGATAGAAAAGATAAGTAATTTTACAAATTTATTATATATCTTTTCTTTATCTTATATATAAAATTCTCGTGTCACAATGTTAGTCTCCATACTCCTCCGAAACGGCTTGACCGATTCCTCTGAAATTTGGTAAGCATATTGGGTAGGTCTGAGAATCGGCTAACATCTATTTTTCACACCTCTAAATAATAAGGGTAGTCCACCCCTCAATTTTTTATTTTTTTATTTTTTTGACAATTTTTTTTTTTATTTTTTTATGATACGATATTCAAAAATACATACAACCCTAAGTTTTTGCCCTTCTATCACCAACCCCTATTTTTTAATAATTATTTTAGTAATTTAATTAATTTTTAAAATTTTCCGCGCTTTTACTCTGGATACTCATTGGCCAGACTATATCGGTGTAACTACCCAGTGAACAACGCGGAGTAGGGATGAGACCGAAGCCGGTCTCCTGTTTCTCTCACTCCCTCCACTGTTGTCGGCCATCATTAATGTTTATGTATCAAACTTAGTAGTGACGTTTAGAATTGTTATTTTTTTATGTCAGTGTAACTCTCATTATTAATTATAAATTAATACTAATAATAACTATCTTAAATTAATCATACAATTAATTAATTAATAGTAAATTAATAATATAAGATAATATTAATAATATCTGTTATTATTAATTATAACCTAAAAATACGCGTGTCAGGGGCTCCTACCAACAACGACTTTTGTGTTGTTGTAAGTATATATTTTTTTTTAACTCAAATTGTTGTTAATAACAATATAATTACGATGTTTTTCACTCTAAAGTAATTTTGTTAGTTCTAATTATGTGTATTTTGTACAGCGAACAATGCCACGAAAACGCAAAGGGGCTAATTTGAGCCGTAATACAAGTAAAACCAGAAGCAAGTGAAATTTAAGATCCGAAAGAACTGAAGAAGAAATCCAGCAAGAAAATACTGATGCACGTGTGAGCATGGCGCAATTGCGTCAAGAACAATCTGAAGATACACGAGCTGAACGCAATAAAGTGATAAGATTACAACAACGACAATCACGCCGATTCACAGCCAATAGACGCAGAACAAACAACCAGCAAGGCCAACAGATACACCGAGCATTTACATATGATTCATTCCTGCGGCTAGCATTCCAGTATGAGCCTGATGCCCATACAAAAGTGGTAATTGGTGCTATGGACAACGAATGTTCAAATTGTCATGCTCTTAAATTTAAAAACGAGCCAGCTGGGATGTGTTGCGCGTCAGGAAAAGTTCAACTACCCGACATTGAAACACCACCGGAACCATTGAACGGTTTACTTATCGGCACGGATCCAGATTCTAACGTGTTCTTGGAGTCCATTCGAACATTCAATTTATGCTTTCAAATGACATTGTTCGGAGCAACAGAAATAGTTCGAAATACTAATTCACTTGGTCAACAATACAATTCTACATTTAAAATTAGAGGCCAAGTTTATCATAAAATAAGCTCATTACTGCCAATGCCAAACGAAGAACATAAATTTTTACAAATCTACTTTATGGGCGGCGAGGATTCCGGAAGCGCACTTGCCAATCGTGCGAATGCACGTTGTGACTATAACAACCTTGATTCATTTTTTGCCAAACGCATAGTGAGCGAACTGGACGCTTTACTGAATGAGCACAATGAATTGTTGAAAATATTCAAATCACACATGCATAAATTACAAAACGATAACCACGCTATTGTCATTAATCCTGATAAAACACCAGCTGGAGAGCATATTCGTAGATTTAATGCACCTGTTGTTGACGACGTTGCGGGAATCATGGTTGGCGATTGTACAGGCGCACGAGAAATTGTGGTTCGTAGAAGGAGTAATAATCTTCAGTTCATTGCTGATACACATCGTTCATATGATGCTCTCCAATATCCGCTAATGTTCTGGAAGGGACAAGACGGATACTGCATAAATATCAAACAACGCGATCCCGTATCAGGTACTTCATTCATTTTAAACTTGATTACTAATTAAAAAAAATATATATATTTATCGTAATTGATTTAATCTAATATTTAAAAATATATTATTACAGGAGCCGAAACAAACAAGAACGTTAGCTCGAAAGATTATTATGCGTACCGATTGATGATTCGACGCGGCCGGGACAACGTCACTCTACGATGTCGCGAGCTTTGTCAACAATTCATGGTCGACATGTACGCCAAGATAGAAGGCGAACGGCTACGATACTTAAGATATAATCAACTCAAGCTGCGTGCGGAAGAGTACATTCACTTGCGGGACGCTATTAACAACAACGCTGACGCTGCCGAAATTGGTAACTCTGTCATTCTACCATCATCGTATGTGGGCAGTCCACGTCATATGCAAGAATATATACAGGATGCTCTGACTTTCGTGCGCGAATATGGACGACCGTGTTTATTTATCACGTTTACATGTAATCCAAAATGGCCAGAGATTGAATTTTTGCTATTGCCTGGCCGAAATTCAATCCATCGTCATGACGTTACAGCACGTGTGTTCAAACAAAAGTTGAAGTCTTTAATAAGTTTCATTACTAAATTACATGTATTCGGCCGCACACGTTGCTGGCTGTATTCAGTTGAGTGGCAAAAGCGAGGATTACCTCATGCTCACATTTTGGTTTGGTTAATCGATAAAATCCGTCCTGAAGAAATCGATAGTATCATTTCTGCAGAACTTCCAGATCAGTCTACTGACCAACTGCTGTTTGATATTGTTACAGCAAACATGATTCATGGTCCATGCGGTACTCTTAATCGTACATCGCCTTGCATGGCAGATGGAAAATGCACTAAAAATTTCCCTAAAGATTTCACGAACGATACGATCACAAATGTCGACGGATATCCAATATATCGTCGAAGAAGTCCCGATAATGGCGGACGATCATTTATCAAAAACATCAACAACACAGACATTGACATTGATAATCGTTGGGTGGTACCATATTCACCTCTGTTGAGCAAGACATACAATGCTCATATTAATGTTGAGTTCTGCAGTTCTGTGAAGAGCATCAAATACATTTGCAAGTATGTCCATAAAGGCAGTGATATGGCTGTGTTTAGAGTGGAAAATACTAACGTGAATGCTCAACCAGTCAATAAAAACGATGAAATAACACTTTATCAAATTGGTCGGTATATCAGCTCCAATGAAGCTGCTTGGCGTATCTTTGGTTTCCCGATTCATGAACGGGATCCAGCAGTTGTTCAGTTAGCCGTCCATCTCGAAAACGGCCAGCGTGTATTTTTCACGAACGAGACAGCAATTGATCGTGCTGTAAATCCACCTAAAACTACACTCACTGAATTTTTCGAATTGTGTAATCGTGCGGATGATTTTGGTGCCTTTGCACGAACGTTACTCTATTCACAAGTACCATGCTAATTCACATGGGCTCAAACAAAAAAATGGATGCCCCGCAAGCAAGGCTCCCCAGTTGATGCATGTCCCAATTTATTTAAACCAAACGCTTTGGGGCGAGTATTTACAGTCAATCCAAAGCAAACTGAATGCTTTTATCTTCGATTGTTGTTGGTTAATGTTACTGGCCCATTGTCATTTCAAGATATACGGAAAGTGAATGGGCAACAGTATTCAACGTATAAAGATGCGTGCCTTGCACTCGGCTTGCTAGAAGACGACAACCAGTGGGAATGTATGTTTGCTGAAGCAGCATTGAATTTTACAGCAATACAAATTCGTCTACTATTTGCTATAGTGTTAACTACATGTTTTCCAGCTCGAGCACAGATAATTCAATGACTGATGATATATTGCATCAACATAGTACACGATGCAACGATGCAACGATGTAACGATAACGTTCAGCGACGCTATGTACAATGAAGCATTGATTGCTATTGAAGATCTCTGCATTATAATTGCTAATTTATCACTCAGTCATTTCGGTATGAATTCGCCAGATCGAGCTGTATCTGATTTCATGAACACGAAAATGAATCGTGTAATGCAGAACAACACTGTAGAAATGGCGGCGATTGTTACTCGCAATGTCCCATTAATGAATGAGGAACAATAAACCATTTAAGACCGCATTATGCTCGCAGTTTCAGCAGGACAAGGTGGATTCTTCTTTTTGGATGCACCAGGTGGAACTGGAAAAACATTCCTTATTTCGCTAATTCTTGCTGAAATACGATCAAATAATGGCATCGCATTGGCCGTTGCATCGTCAGGCATTGCTGCAACTGTATTGGATGGAGGCAGAACAGCTCATTCAGTATTTAAGCTGCCATTAAATATTAAAAATAACGCTGACGGAGTGTGCAACATAAAAAAACAATCGTCCATGGCCACCGTGCTGAAACAATGTAAAATTATCATCTGGGATGAATGTACTATGGCGCACAAACATTCACTTGAGACGTTGAACAGGACGTTAAAAGATATCAAAAACAACGACAAACTATTTGGCGGCACTCTGTTAGTCCTTTCAGGTGATTTCAGGCAAACACTTGCCGCCATTCCACATTCAACATACGCTGATGAGATTAATGCTTGCTTAAAATCATCTACACTGTGGCGTAATGTAGAAAAAGTACAGCTGAAAGTAAATATGCGCGTTCAAATGCTTCAAGATCCATCCGCTGAAACATTCTCAAAACAACTCCTAGATATCGGTGATGGAAAAGTAACTATAGATGATACTGGATGCGTAAAATTACCGACAGATTTTTGCACAATCGTTGACTCGCAAGACACTCTCATTGAAAAAATATTTCCTGATGTACACACACAGTACTTAAATCATGAGTGGCTTGCAGAAAGAGCAATTTTAGCGGCAAAAAATGTAGACGTTGACAATTTGAATCTGAAGATACAACAGTTATTGCCAGGGAACTTGGAATCATATAAATCTATTGACACAGTTTGTGATGCGAGCGAAACTGTAAATTTTCCGACAGAGTTTTTGAACTCACTGGATTAGCCAGGTGTGCCACCGCATAATTTACAATTAAAGGTTGGATCTCCGATTATCATGCTTCGCAATTTGAATCCGCCACGGCTGTGCAAAGGTACGCGATTGGTCATTCGAAAATTAATGAAGAACGTCATCGAAGCTAGCATTTTAAATGGAAAGTTCCGAGGTGAAAACATATTAATACCACGGATTCCTATAATACCTACGGATGTGCCAATTCAATTAAAACGTGTTCAGTTTCCAATTCGATTGGCATTTGCCATGACCATCAATAAATCCCAAGGCCAAACGATGTCGGTTTGTGGCTTAGATTTAAGCACGCCATGTTTTTCACACGGACAATTATACGGGGCATGCTCTCGAGTGGGTAAACCATCAAGTTTGTTTGTGTTAGCTAAAGATGGGCTAACAAAAAATATTGTTCACGCTGTAGCATTAAGAGACTGATATTTTTTGATAGTGTTGCCGTTCTTATCGAATAATGATACGTATATATATATTACAGAAATAAATTATAATGAATTATTAATAAATATAGTGCTTGGCGTTTGTTATTTCTATATTCCCTTATCGTTCACAGCATTACACACCTATTTCGTGCATATACCACATCCTTACACACTTAAAATAGGTTAGTTATTTTCTGTCGGCACTAGAAAGTACATAGAAATTATTTATATGGCAAAACAACGTTTGCCGGGTCAGCTAGTATATATATATATTTCTTGTGTGCGTGTGTATGTCACTGAACTTCCCCTAAACGACTGGACCGAATTTTATGAAATTCTTTGTGTGTGTTCAAGGGGACTTGAGAATTGCTTAGATTCACAATTTGGTCCACTGGAAAATGGTTTTTTTGATTAATTTTTAATGTGTAAGTAGATGGTGATTTTGGAATGTTTCACATTGGTTCCGTAGGACTGCGTTACCATGGCAATGTCAAATATTAAATAATATTACATTTTAATTATAGTCTGCCCTGACAGTTGGCGTTGCGATAGAACTGAGAAAAATATTTTATTATTGTGTTATTTTTCATCCACGTGCTGAATTAAATATTAAATCAATAGGTAGGTACTGAGTACTGAGTTTGTAAAGAGCTTTAAAGTGTTCATAAACAACTATAACAACTATACATTTTGCGAATTTATTACGTACCGAAGTAAGTATGTATATTTCTGTAATTTTTTTTATGATTATTTGTTGTTTTTTTGTCTACGATCTGCGTTGTTCATTTCGCTTCGTAAAAAGTGAAATTTAATAAAATATATTGGAACATCAAATTCATTTATTCAAACAAAAAATCTTTATTTACATATACATACGGTATCGATTGGTCGAATTATGATAAATGTACATGTAATGTCGTTAGATATCGTGATCAATTTTTAATATATATTTTTTTTAATGTTTGAATTTATTAAATTAAAGACGCGTGTACAAGACAACGTCTGTCGGATCCGCTAGTACATACATAAATTATTACGTACTTAGTCTTGCCATAAATATTGTAACAATGTTTTTTTTTTATTGCAAAATAACATTTATTACTTTTACAGTGTGTTAGTTTAATACACAAATATAAAACAATTAAAAATATAAAAGCTTATTCGAAGTGGTGTCCATTGGGTGCAATACAGTCCTTTAAATGTTGAGGCTAGTTATTAATAGAAGTACGCGCTTTTTCCATGGGGAAATTCTTCACTGCCAATCGTATGAATTGTTTTAGGGACTCCATATTTTCATGGCCTTTAGAGCAAGCTGTGCTCTCTAAAACTGACCATAAATTATGATTTATGGTCAGTTTTGGATTATGATCCAGCGGATTAAGATCGGGACTAGACGACGGCCAGTCTTCATCTCTGATGTGGTCCGACACGTTTGCTTCCAACCAAGACTGCGTGGACCGAGCTTTATGACCCGGCGCCGAGTCTTGCTGGAAGGACCATTCTTAGTTGTTAAACATGGTGTTATTAAATGGCTATTATTTAACTTATTAATTTATTTTACAGTACAAATAAATTAAAGTGAATTATCAACTAAATAAACGGTTAAATGGTAAATAATATGAAGAATAATAAACTTTAAAATAACTAAAGTAATTGAAATAAACAATAATTTAATACCAGGCCAGGCTACCAGACTGGCAATAATCAGCATATTGAATTATTTTTCACTTTAATAACGTAAAATATTTATTGCCTTAAGTGACTTACAAAAACGATATATTTCTATATACGATATTCATTTTTAGTTGTTTTTAGGTTAATAAAGTCGGTTTATTACTTAAAAGGTTGTATTAAACGACTTGAAGACTTCAATATACTAACGCGAACTGTAAAATTACATTTCTGTAACGACGAACGTAAACTCAATGCTAATTCATTACATTTACTTAAAACCTTGTCATAGCGCACACCCATACTGTTAGTACATGAGCAATTCTGTATAGGTATAACATCAGATATCTTCTAGATGGTTCTAGAGTTTCACGGTATTGCTTAGCATTTACAAACAATCTTAAAACTTATAGTCAGCAACGGCAAATTTTAAAAACTGACAAGATTTCAAAATAATAACTTAGAGACCGGTGACCATTCTCTTTTTGTATCTAAATGCGTTCAAACATGATTGAGATTCTCTTGCTCATAGGATTTAATCTTCGTACTAACTCTAAAGGAGATGAAGACATTCGTCCAATTTTGTGTATGTGTTTTTATAAATTATAACTGGATCAAATATTGACTAAGTTAAATTTATTATTGGTTGTTACGTACGTAAAACTTATATATATTTTTGCTTGGTCAAGTTGAGATACTATAAACATTTGACGATTCAAACAAATATAAATAAATAATATATAAATTACTACAATGTTTTTAATCGTAATTAAAAAATGCAGTTCCATCAAGAATTAACAACATATTCTATAAACTAGCTTTTGCCCACGGCTTCGCACGCTTTAAATTCGTAGTAAAACAATTCCCACTTCCCTTTTTTTGTATTTGCTTCTATATGACTTATTTTAAGTGATACGATTACGACATCGGCAAACATCGCTCACTGTCAAAAGTATATTTAAAGTTTTTAATAAGGATACAATATTAGGTGCTGTAATTGTTTTTATACCTCCCTTGTTTTTACTTAAACGTCTATTTCCATACTTCTTAAACAGAGTACCTACTTAATAACCATTCTTACCAAAATTCTAAAATATTCATTTAAATTACATACTTCAAGGGGCTGTATTGTACCATAATAAATGTAAAAAGTATTTAAGTTACTTAATTTGATAAGGATTAAAGCTGTATTTCTTAAAATCGTTTCGTAAATTACCTATTATTTTTCGTAGAAAGTAAAGGATAAAAATTTGCTATTGTGGGTTATCCCTAAGAGGTAAACATATACCATCGCTGATTTTCTTATAGAACTTTTTAAGGTAAAAAAATACTTAGTATATTATTTTGATCTATCTTGTGGAGTTCAACCAGCGTTTGCATTGTAAGCGCAAACAAAAGTGTTTGTTTACTTCACTTCACATTAGAAATCTTGAAATTATTGGTGGTTTTCTGATATACTAAGCATGTTATAATACATATAAACCTTTCTCTTGCTCACTCTATCTATTAAAAAAAAAACTGCATCAAAATCCTTTGCGTAGCTTTAAAGATACATACATACAGAATAGGGACAGACGCGAAAAGCGACTTAGCTTTAATATGTAACTTGCTGTGCGTGCGACTTCGTACGCGTAGTTTGCGATTTTGATAAAAAGTGCCCTTTGTAGGTACTTACTAATGTATGTAAAAACTATAAACCTTCAAACTGGTAAAAAGCAATAGTACGACTATAAGATATTATTAACTTCTTTATTTGTTAACCGATTGTTAAAAAAAAATCAAAGTATAAAGTGAATCCCCTGACTATATATTCCCGAAAACTGCATCCAAATCGACTAATCCGTTTCTGAGATTAGCCGTTAACGTGCACTAACATACAGACATTTAGACGAACAAAAGGAAAAAAACATTATTTTGGGATCTCTTGCTTATGCAGTATGAATATTTGAAAATATTTTTTTCGTGTTGCTTGCACAACTAAAAGACAAACAGATAAACAGACAAAGATTTTAAAAATGCTGAAAATGGATTTTGTTAGTTATTACTTTACATCCTGATATATTTTTTTAAATATTTCTAACGTACAAAGAGTACTCCTCCACAGATTTATTACATGTATAGGATAAGATTTTCATGGTATATATTACGTGATCGACATAAATAGTCATAACTTTTTTATTTCTTAACCGATTTAGATGAAATATACACTAAATGTTAAGTGAAGACTGTCATAACATATTCCTGAAAACCGCATTCAAATTGGTTAAGCCGTTTTTGAGATTAGCGTGCACAAACATACAGACATACAGACATACAGACATACAGACAAACAGACAAACTAAAAAACCATTGTTTTGGGTTCTCTTGCTCTTATAAAGCCCCCTATGATGTTTTTTTTTTTAATTCCATGTACAGGAATGGCTCAGTGACGATTTTATTATATGTATATAGATATAGATTATATAAATTACTGCACATGAACCTGAAACAAACTAAGGTTTCTCCTAGTAATAAAGATTTAGATAGAAGTTAAATTAAATTAGAGAGAGCTGTCAGTATCATTTTTTTTTATTAAACAACCGCGCTTTATCATTTATTTATCTTTTATCAATAGATAAATAAATGATAGGATCCATCATGTTAAAAAAAATAACAGTTATAAGACAGACACACATACAAAATCTAGCTTTGCACTCTCATATCACAGATAGTAAAACGTTTCTACTAAATCAAAATTCCTGCCGTTCTTGCTAGCAGAAATTTATAATAATTTCATCGACATAGATTTATCCCGTGATAATCATAATCATGTCAACTTCGATCATTTTTAACTGGTCAATATTTGATCACCACATTGTTATAGATTTTTGTTTATTATTTAAGTTAACTCGACTAAATATAGAGTAAAGTAATATTTTGAAAAGTGTGTTTACAAAAATAAAATGTTATATCATATAACAGATTACTTACGATGCCTGATAAGAAATCCATCTTCTACATTATTATATCATACGATGACATTTAGGAGACGTACAAGACGGTAACTAGATTTCTGAGTCAATAAAATAAAAATCATTCGTAAATATTTCATTATAACTTTCTAAATCTAATCTACATAACAATATACACGGCATTAACCTTTAGAATTAAAAATGATTTTAGAAGTTTCTGAAAATATCTATAAACATTTATGGCCGTGTTAAGCTTATTTAAATTTATATAAATATAGAATGAAAAATAAACCGATAAGGGCAGGGATTCAAACCCGCGACTACTGGGACCGATCGGGACGGGTTCCCAAAAGTCGCGGGTTCGAGTCCCTGTCCGTATCGGTTTATTTTTCATTCTATATTTAAATTTGAATTTAGAAATTCAAACAATGTAAATAGAGTAATTGTGTTTTAACTAAGTTCACAACAATTTTCGCGTAATAACAATTTCATAACTAATTATTCATCCGTAATAAATCATCCCCGCCTTCCCCTGGGCGTATAGAATTGTCAAAGAGATTAAAGAAAAAGTGTATGTAATATCACGGTGTTTTACTCCGCTTTCGTGGTATTTATAATTAATGTTGTGGACGATACTTCCTGGATGATAAGTAGTTTTCTTATTTCAAATAATAAGTAGCTCTAAAATTCGATTTTTATAGCTTTGATATAAATACATAGAAATACACATATAAATACTGAAAATATATTTAATAAACGACCAAACCCAGAAACACAGACATCTATGCTCATCACATAAATGCCTGTACCCGCCGGGAATCGAACCCGACCCCCATTGCGCCTTGACACGTTAGGCGTCTGCGCTAACCACTAACAACAGGGCGGTTACATATAGACTCTCTGAATATATAAAATTATTGTTGCAAACTTTATTCATATCAATCATTTGTATGATTCAAAAGATTTTTGGTAACCCTCATTATAATCCTGAAGAAATAAGATCGAAAGATCGGTTTTTCAATTGTGGCCGGGATATATGATAGTATGACAGTACAACAGTCGTCTATATATTTATGAATAAACCACTATTTTATTAAGTTTATAGAAGATACTTTTTCATGATCGCTATAATTAGAGTTTTTGTCATTAACAAAAAGATAAACAAAAAAAAATCGCTAAATAGATAAATCAAAAAAAAATCGCTTGAACTTCATTGATATTATGCTTCTTATAAATATAAGATTAAAATACCTTTTTAATATCCCATTTGTTAAGTAGTGGTTCCTCCTCTGTCGTTTCACTAAGCGCGTAGGATGATGTAAACAAGAGCGATAGCTTCACAGAAAGGATTTTTAGGTTATCCGGTGGAATTTAAAAGAATCAAAATATTTTTCATATCTTACTTCAAATAAGGTGTAATTTAGACTCTACAGCATATGGTATATGCCACAACGAATAAAATTACAATAAAAAAACATAAAAATTACAAATGATCGTATTCTTTGTCATTACATTTTGAGAGAAATTATATCATCCAGTGTTAAACCATATCAATAGATATTTGTACATAATATATGTTTGATTTTACAGTTACAGTTTGATTTCAATACCAATATGAACAAACTAGCCACGTTGCAAGGACAATAACATATTTTTCATTATTCTATATTGGTAAAAAAAATGTAATTTTGAAAATATGTACAAACTTTTGAAGTTTTTTAAATTTTAAATAACTATATTCTGTAAAATTAAACGATACGGCTGGGGAGTTAATAATCGCTAATCATCATCATGATAATTAAACTAACTGTATTATTATTATTTGTTACTTTATTTTAACACAAAACTATTTACATAAAGAGATTATCGATTTCAAATTAAAAATCTTAACATGAACTAAGATATTTTTTAAATATATGTAACGTATGTGTCGATATTCTTTTATTTAAAGTTTACAATTGATTACATCGTAGTGAGGCAACTGTGTTTGCAATGGCGGCACATGGACAGATTTGTTTTTAGAAAGTCCAACAGTCACTTCTTTTGGAAGCTTAGCTCTTAGAATACAAAACACGAAATATACGAAACCGTCATAGTTTTAAACATTTTTTACGGTTTCGACATCTCTTCAATGTTATTTATGAAAAGCTACAGAAAACATTTATAATTTTAAGAGCTTTTGTTTTTTTTTTCATTTTATATGTCTTCTAAGGTTTAAGTTGTGATTTTTTGTAATACTAAATTTAATTAAGGCTTCCAATAAAAGAGACGATTATCTAAGTATTTAATGTCTTCTGTTACTTATCTACACGAGTATATAGTTTTATATGGGATATAAATGAAAGAGATAAACATACAATAACTTTTATGGTAAATTCCTGGTAAAAAATAAACTGTTCCTATAAATTATACTTATAATAAAATATCAGTCCTGAATCAGTGACTTACCAACGCCCAAACCACACCCGTAACCTGGTTTCCTTTCATAAGGATTATATTTAATTTATCCCTAAGGGTCAGTTTTTTTCAGGCGTTGTTTAAAACTACAAAAATTAGTCCTTTCCTTTTTGGTTACAAAAGGATTTGTTTCTTTAATTCTGTAACTTAAACAAAACAAAAATGTTTCTATAAGAACAAAAAGTCGAGAAATAGCTAATTAATTTATAAATAGCTTTCATGAAACATAGTCCCTTTTTACTTGAATACAAAGTTTTTCAAATAAATGTTCCTTATATGTAATAATATACAAGAAATAACTTTAATGGTAACAAACTTAAATTCTGGAACTCTACTACAGTTTACTTTATTTAATTAATTTTTAACTACATTGGTCCCCCGACGCAACGAATTCAATAAGTATATAATAATATTATTATTATTATTTTAAGAGTTTTTTTTTCTGCTTTTTAAAGTTATGTTTCAGGTTTCTGAATTGTACTAAATGAACCTACAGATACACAAAATTTTCAATTATTAAAATATTTCTATTAATCTATCCTAATATTATTAAGAGGAGAGATTTGTTTGTTTGTTTGAATTAAATAGGCTCCGAATAGCATTCTGAATATATATATTACATTTAATAAAATGGGGATCCACGTGAAAGTTTCGACAATGTAATAAATTATAAATGTTTACGAATTAAGTAACATGATTCAAGACTTTTTCATATGGTTAGGTAGATATGTAGGTTTCATATTATATACGAGAATATTAATAAATATAAACGTTTAGAGTTAAAATGATTTACAATCACTAATAACATTATGATGAAGGGATTTATATTATCACTAGCTATTGCCCGTGATTCTTTATGACTACGATCGTAAGTCATATAAATATATTTTTACAGTCTACGTGGACGCAGTCACGGGCAACAGCTATCCCTAATAAAGTACTTTCCCTCAGTAAATAAGTGTAAAAACCTTTTGGCCTTCATAACAAGGCTTTTTTCCTATATAGAGCGGGCGAAGCCGTTGGGAACAGCTAATTATTGCATAAAACCTCTTCCCCGCACGAATAAAACGTCAATATCTTGGAGACGACTATTTCTTTTTCAATCAAACATAGATAAGAACCATCTCGATGAGCATAGCTTTCGATTAAAAAAACAGCATTCAAATCCGTCCACGAGTTTGGCCGCAAATTTGCCACAGACAGACACACAGATACACAGATCGACAGGTCAAACTTATTACACCCCTCTTTTTAGTCGGGGGCTAAAAACCTAGACTGGTCAATCGCTCCACACCGCTGCTGCTTCACGACAACGCTAGACCACACACTGCACAACAGACAGCTATAAAATTAGAAAAGCTTCAATTAGAATGTCTAAGACATCCGCCGTACTCTCCGGACCTTGCTCGTCCAGATTACCATTTCTTTCGAAATTTGGATAACTTCTTGTAAGGGAAAAAATCAATTCCGATGGGCCGGTCTAAATCGCCTTCAAAGATTTTATTGATTCCCGTCCGACTGTTTTTTTTAGTAAAGGCATCAATGAACTACCTGTAAGATGGTAAAAGTGCAAAGAAAACAATGGTTTATACTTTGATTAATTAAATACATTATATTAAAAAATATTCGACTTTTTGTTCCTCAATACAAAACGCCAATTTCATTTGTAAGGGCCTAATATTAAAAAATCTTGAATATTGATAACATAAATTTAGAAGAGGTCTATAGTGTGATTCTATTTCTTTTACTACTATTTAGAATTTATCATGCATATATAACTTTTTATTAACAAACCGCCTAGAAAAAATACTTAATTACTTTTCAAATATTAATTCATGTAAGTAATTATTAATTTGGAACTTAATGATATGATTATGATTTATTTGTAAGTAATAATATAAAGTAAACGTTTTATGGGTAAGGTAAAGTAGTATTATCATTATTTTTATATTACTTAAATTGCACAGTTAAATGAGCAAACATAATTACTACAAAAGAAATTCTATTGTCAGACATGTTCGATTGGTTCTTAAAACGAATATTCGAGCAAAGAAAAATAGGAGATCGTAAAACTATTAGCGTATAAGAAGATAAATTAGCCATTCTTAGAAAGAAAAGCAAGATTATCCGGGATAACGTAATGCTACAAGAAACGAAAGAAAATCTTCATAATGTTAAGAAAAGACATTCAGATTTTTTTTTACATAAATCTAAAACTCTTAAAGTGCATCTATAGAGTAAACATTATAAATTTTGCAAAACCAATTCTAGAATTCAACTCAGTTGTAATGAAGGATTTAAATAAAAAATAATGTTCGAAGATTTAACAGAAATAAGAAAAAAAAATGATAAAGAAAACACATCACAGTTATGTATCAAAAACTGTTTTAAATAAGTTCGTAGCTTTTCACGCTGCTAGAATATTTTTAAAAAGATGGTACAATTTATAAAATTAAGGAATATTTTATAATTTTTAATCTTTCATGGATGGGTTGTTTTGTGAGTTTTTATATCTATGATTATAGGTTATGCTAGTTTCTTGTTTGCTACCCTCGCCGATTCTCATTTAATTAAACAATATCAATTACAAATCTGTGTACTTTATTTGGTGGTTTTATCAAAAAGTACTCCATGTAATCTACTTAAAAGTATTTTGTTTAATAAAGTAATATATATTATTTTCATTTGCAACCATCATTTTAAGAAGCTTAATACGTAATCCCTAATAAAACGTATGTAACCTTTATAAACTTAATACTTTGTTGTAACTTTAAATTATTTACATACGTAGGTACTTAAAACATCAATATTTTCTGGATATCGTGTAAGCATTTTTTTTTCTCCTAAAAGTAGGTGTTGATTTATATGATATATATACGTAGTTACGTATACATATTGTAATACTTATAAATATGTACGTAAAAAAGAAATAAAATATAAAAAGTTATAAAAATGTTAATTACTCAAAAAAGTAAATAACTGATATAAAATAGTATAAGCGAGAAGATTAATTAATGAAAGGATGAAATGTAAAGATAATGTATTTTACTTTTTTAAAATAAACGTTCATTGAACTGATGTTTGAGTAATACTGAAACTTTTGTTGATTTTAAATATAAATGAATACAGGATTCTCTTTAAAGACTTTTTTTTTAATTTTAAATAGTTTAATTACTAAAGAGTTGTTCCTACGAATATTATTAAATTTGATACGTGATCTAAACACATTTCTTCTCAAACCTTGCTTTCATTCCTTTCAAAATATACTTATAATACGTATAAAATATTTTATCTTATATATACGTTATGTACAAGTGTAACTAAACAACTATCTAACTAATTGTCTTAAAATCAACTAAGAAGGGTTTATATTGAGGTGACTTAAATTTATAACTATAGTTCTAAACGGCATTGTGTTGATTAATGTATCCACTTCAAGATCTTGAAAAGACACTTACACTATATTGAACTAAATATAAAGTTAAAACCACCGAGTATGAAACATCCGTAATAGCCTTCTTTGAAGAAGATCTTAGTTTTGTGGCTTCTTTAAATAACATAAAATAATATTCTTTAATCAAATATGTACTTACTTGCTAATATAACAAGAAACTGTTACAAGCATTACATTATACCTCTTAATTTAAAATCTTTAAATTTAAAGTTAACTTTTTGAGAACCTAGCTAAAAACCATGTTATGTGGTCTCTTGTCTAGTTATCTTGTTAGGCCTGAATATTTAACATATACCATTTTGTAGCTTCTGGCCAACCCGATCATTTCAGCACATATTTGAACTAGATTTTTAGGTTGCGTAAATAATGTATTGTTATTTTTAATTGGTAAAATGGACTGGGTATAAGACCATTCTAAAGATGGCATTTTATTAACGTTATGTCGTTTTAGAAGACATCAAAGGTTATTTATTACTTTTCAAGCTCGGGGCAACTACTGAAATTACTTTGTACAATCAGGGATTCAGAGCTTTTAATTTATTAAAATTATATTCTATTACTTATCTCATTTTCTGTATATTTTTAGGATGGTTAATGATATTTGGTTATTATTAAGCCTATAGCGTATTTATTTATCGCTTCAGGTTGTTAAAATTTTATAAATACTATTTCTACTTCTTAGTATAGGAATTAAGATTATAAAATATAAAGCATTATAACTATTATTTAGAATTTGAAACTTAAAATTATAGTCGATATCTATGAAGCTCAGGTGTACTCTTGAAATTGATAACCGTGTCTTAAGAAATGGTTTGGATTTGATTTTATTTATAACATTTTGTCAATTTCTTTCAATCTACAAAGCGTAAGCCAAAGGTTTTGAGCCATATGTTGCCAATTCCATTATTAATTATATAGATGTAGAGGAATGAATGAATGAATGACCTATACTCTAATAATTAAGAGTATATACTTGCTGTTGTTCCGCTACTCCGTCCGTATATATTACATACATAAATGGGAACAATACTATAATAGTTCTTCTTATTTATTTGTTGTTAATATTGGAATGAAAAAAGATAAAATAGGAAAAAATATATCTTATTTAAAAAAGTAAGGCAAAAATCATTTTATTCGAATAAACTTAGACTTAAATATCACTATACTTTACATTTTTAAAAGTATTTATATCATATATAGCCAGTAGAGAGAGAATAGTTTTAAAAAATAATTAAAAATATATTATATTTATTTTGACATCTACCTTTGAATTGCTTTACCAATATCAGCGTCGATTAAATAATAGCCCTTAGTTGCAAAAGTATATTATAACTAGGATCATTGCCGTAACCAAAACCACAAGAAAATTAATTATTAAAAAAAATTAAAAAAATATATTTAATGACTGTTAAATTTCTACCCCGTGTGATAATAATAGCATGTACTTGATACATGTGGTAATACGGTTTTAATGGTTGTAACCAATTGTCACCGTCTTTTATTTACTCTTAAACTCATAAATTCGAGTAGTATTTAGAAACTACCATCAAAGTGAAAATTAAACTTAGCAAACATTGATAGCTATTTCCAATGACTCCATTGAATATAGAAAAGTGTTGGAAATGCATATGAACTATTGAAGTTGAGCTACAAATTCTTCTTCTTTTATTAGTATAGATTTTTTATGCGGTAGAACATAATAAAAAGAGATAGAGATAGGAAGTATCCTAGATTTAGAATGAATGCTTAAAAAGGCTAGGCTAGGTGCTTTTTTTAATTGAACGTTCATAATTCATTATGGATATACGCCCCACAAAGAGGAACAAGAGAACGGTGTGGACAATGATGAAGGTTTTTTAACCACTAAACCAGAAGGTTTAATGTGTGTGTATAATACTCGCCAAGCGCAATGTCTAGGCTACTTCTGTTCCCCGGACCATCTACATCTGGACCGTCAAGCAAACTTTTTAACTGCTCGGTATAAAGAGATCCAAGCTCCACTAGTAGCAGGAACTCTTGTTGCCCAGGAACCATCGTATATAAAGATAATGGCGACGTGCTCGTAGTCAAAATAACAAGTTGTGTGACTTTATTTAAATTAGCAATTTAATTCCAAAATGTTCTAAATTTTCATTTCAGCGAATGGTTCAATTTCCTACTTAGAATGAGCGCAATTTTGTTTGACGCACATACAACATATTTCAAACGCTGGATGGAGCATGTAACTTTACAATTATTATTTTATTAATTTTACATTCAGGTAATGCTAACTCATACTGGAACCTACAAAAATATATAGTTATAATATCCTAGGACAAATAACACACATTAATCTAACCCCTAAGTAAGCAAATTATTTGCTAGTATTAAGGGTGTTAGACAACCATACAAATACATAGAAATACACATTATAAATACTGGAAATATATTTAATAAACGACCACTAGAAATACAGAGATCTATCCTTGACACATGCCTGTCCCTGTCGGGAATCGAATCCAAGTCCCATTGCGCCGCTATAGGTTAGGCTTATGCTCTAACCACTTGACCAACGGGGTGGTTAAGTTATAATAATAATAGTAGTGGGAGTAGTGATTTATTTAACTATGATATAGTTACCAGCAAATTTCTCTCCGTCTGCGGTCTCAAATTACTCGCTTTTAATCAATGCAAAAACACGATAACGGTGAAAATTGACCATTTTGCACAAAGTAATTGGCTTTTCCTGCAAATATTCATCATAATATATACTAAATGATCAAACATCAAGTGTACGTATTTGGAATATGTTGGTGGTATATCAACTAAGTAAACTATTGAACACGTCAGCTGTTATAGTTCTTAAATGACATTTATTTGTTAACATTATTTTTTATCGATATAATTCGCTTATAATAGTCAATAAAAATTTACGTCATTTACTTTAAACTTAATCAGACGTATTGAATGCTTAGCTGACGTGTTCATGTGAGTTACCCAACTATACGCTAGTTAGTACGCTAGTTAGTACGCTAGTAGTATTTAATTAAATATGATCTCTTTCTACTCTTAAAGTATTCTCCTCTATTCATCATCTTTTAAAATATGTAACATATAAAAAATGTCACTTAACATTTAGTCTCTATATAATGTTTAGGTACGAATCATATGATTATTGATGTCTCGTATATTTTATAAGCAATAAATATGCGTCTTAATGTTTCTGAAGTACTTACTAGAACCATTGATAGACCCATAGATATACTTAGGATATATTTGAAAAAATCGATTTCTTATAAAATAATAAATTACCATAAAATAATATTAATTCGCATCAACAGCATCGATAGATAGATAGATAGATAAGCACTTTATTGCACACAAAATAAAAAAAAAAGAAAATTACAATAATCAGCGGAGTTCTAACAGTTAAAAATAGTATTGATGTAATTTTTAGACATGATGTTAATTATAAATATGGTTTTTAGATTTGTAATGTTAATATTCGAAGTTCCAAATGGTAACAACTTTTTACAGTATCAAATATTACGACAACATGCCTGTTTTATTCCTAAAATGAAAATGTTATGTCTCCGTTGTTCATTCGTCAAATTAGTTTTTTGTTGATTTAATTGAAACGTAAACATTGAAATAAATAGCAAGCCAAATACTGAAGCACTCAGGGACTTCTTTATAACTCTATATATAGCTATCAGCATGACAGTGTACATGGACTAAACTGCGCAGAAGTCTGAATTAAGTACGACACCCTGCTCGTTGGTTTGTGTCCTTGAATAATAATGAATTTTAAAGTGATTTTATTACTATACGTAATTCTAAATAATGTCTTAGATACAATATAAATCATAGGTTGGGCAATAATTATCAAAAAAAAATAATAATATAAATTTTAAATTAACACAATACGACTTTTTGTTATTTATTACATTACCTACTTTACTTTATTTTAAATAAAAAAATAAAAAAATAATATTTGTTACAAAAGTATTGATGCGCAATTTTTTTGCTCAGAGATTTTCGTCAATGTCGATACCCATACTCTTAAACATACCTACAGACTCAAGACATGCAATATGAGAATCTGACTGAGATTCGAGTATATCTTTACCTGGCAATTCAATCAAATCTTAAAACAAATAATAAATAAAATATTTATTAAATATATGTATTATTGGATTCGAATATCTCCGGTTAGCTAAAAATCCCCAACTAATTGCCAGTACTACCCCTCACGGAATATTGTCTTTATAGTAGCTGTTATAAAAACGTTTTGTGCGGTGGGAGAAGTAGAAATACGTAATTATAATAATAAATAATATAAATTACTTTTTAAAATATAAATCTAATATTTTCATTACTAACAAATACCTACCGGTTTTTATTTAAAATTGTATTATTATCCTGTGTCCAGGAGTAACAGCTTCATAAGTAGAACTGTTTACTGGAAATAACCTTTAATAATAAACTCAGATTATTTAAAACTTTGTCATGAATATTAAATAAGGCTTAGATAACGATTTATTTTAATAATCTAAATAAGATGATTACGTAATTTGAAAATAATTTTATTTAAAGTCCCTTCGTCTTATAACATCATCGCCGTAGACAAAATATTTAACCAGTGAGAGATTACTTTCAAGGTTTTAAGCAGTTTAATAAAACTGAGATTTACTAAAAGGCATTAACTTAAGATTAAATATCTTAACTCAACTGTATTTACTCAAAAATAATAATCTAGCTTTTAGGGGGTAATTATAATCATCTAGAAAATTACACTCGTATTTACCTTTAGATATAATATCTAGAAAAGTCTTTACATAGTTTTATATTATTAATTCTTCTATACTGGTTTTGTCTTGCCCCTTTTTAAAATTTTATTACAGGTCTTGTAGTACTTTAACAAAATATAATTGAAATATCGAAAAGAAATTGGATTAAGCAATACAACGACTACCCACAAAAAACACAACAGTTTGAAGACCACTTAAATTGATATAAAAAGTTTTTATCTGTTTATTGTTATTAAGTTTGTTTAAATATCGTATTTTTGTGTTGTATGTATGTGGTTTTTTTCATGTTAATGTATAAATTATTGTTCTCCTTGTCTATACATCATATTTGTCTTATTTCATTTACAAGTTTGTGTTATATTTAACACAAATCTACGTACATAAAACCAAACCACAGATTATCGATTTAAATGTTAAACCGTTAACCGCACTATTGCCAAATCTTTCATCTGACTAATACCTATAGTATGTAGGTGCGATTGTTTAGATGTTTGGATGGATGGATGTTTGTTACTCAATCACTCCAAAAGTACTAAGGGAATTTTGATGAAACTTAGCAATATTGTAGCTTATGTACCAAAATGTCACATAGGCTATAGAAATACTAACTTTTGCACGCACGCCAAAATTACTTTTACGATTTTGATGAAACTTAGCAATATTGAGCTTATGTACCAAATCAATACACATAGACTTACAGTAATACGAACTTTTGCACGTGGTATTGTCTGTTACATAACATAGTTTGTAGCGCGATAACTAATTGCCACGGGGGATCCTGTTTTTAGTCGTTTTGGTTCAGTGAATTTTATTTATAACAAGCTGAGCTTGCGACTTCGAACGCATAGATTCTGATTTCGATAAGACGTTTAAAGTTTCATCAAACTCAGGCAAATAATTAAGTGTAAGAGTATTTCTAGTTTATTGTTATATTTTTTTATTTTTAATCATAGATATTTTTTTTAATGTATTTATTTATTTATTTATAAAATCTTTATTGTACAAAGAAATTTATACAATTGGCGGACTTAATGCTATAGCACTCTCTACCAGTCAACCGATTAAACGAACAGAAAAAACACAAATGAGGGGTACAATAGAGAACAAAAATATAAAAAAAAAAAAAAAATAAAAAGCGACAAGATAAAACACGTTCTAAAATTATAACAATAGAAAACAAAATACAATTTATAAATATTATAGGTTCCACACACAAAATACATCAAAATACATAAATACATAACCATAAACATATATAAACTATTAGATATATACTGCGAGAAATAGTATGACTTTTACTTGAATATGAGATAATAAATCAATTTTAAATATAATACTAATATTACTACGCAAGGTTATAGTAAAAAATAAAAATAAAAATAGATTATCATATTAATTTTTCGTAAAGATATCTACGAACATGCTTTTTAAAAACTTGTTTATTCGGGGCACGTCGAAGCAAATCAGGCAGGCCGTTCCAGAGTTTAATAGCGTGTACTGTGAAAGAGTTAGAAAGAAAACCAGTATGGTGAGAAGGTACAAATAAACTAAGGTTAGAAGCTGACCGGAGATGCAAATCATGAGAGGAGCTCAGAAGTTGAAATTTTGATTTTAAGTAACGAGGAGAATTTGGATCGTTTAGAATGGAAAATAATTGACATAAAATTCTAGACTGTCTTCTTTCGCGGATAGGAAGCCATTTAAGCTTATCACGGTACTGAGAGATGTGATCAAATTTACGGAGATTAAAGATGAAACGAATGCAATTGTTAAGAAGTCGATCCAGTTTATTTAAATAAGCTTCAGATAAATCAGAGCAGCATACATCAGCATAGTCAATGAGTGGGATGATTAGTGACTGCACTAACAGAGTTTTGGTCCGAATGGGTAAAAAATTTTTATAGCGATAAAGCGAACGTAACGAATACGTTACCTTACGGCTTAGTTCAATGATGTGTACATTCCAACTAAGGGTGCTGTCAATATGAAGGCCGAGATTTTTGACTGATGGCATAAAAGGTATTATAATATTGTTATATACAACGGGTGGCACATTACTGCCGTCAAACTTAGAAAGCCCATATTTGCTACCAATAACAATTGCCTGACATTTGTTAGGATTGACATTTATTCCGAACTTGAAACACCAGTCACGGATGTACTGTAGATCGTTATTAATGTTAATAATAGCAGAAGAAATGTCTCCAGGCTTTGCATGGGCATAAATTTGCAGATCGTCTGCATACAGATGGTAAGAGGAAGAAAGATTATTAGTAATAAAATTAATGAACAAAGAAAAAAGAAGTGGAGAAAGAATACCACCTTGCGGGACACCAGCTTGCAAGTCACACCAGTCAGACAAAGTATTGTCGATGCAAACGGCCTGCTGGCGATTCCGAAGGTATGAAGAGAACCAATTTAGCTCCTTTGACGAGATGTTCAGGAGAGTTAAGAGGGCGATAAGTATGTCATGGTCAACTGTATTGAAGGCGTTAGAGAAATCAATTAATACCAATACAGTTAATTGACCATGTTCCATTGCATACCTCATATCCTCTGTAACCTTGAGAAGTGCTGTGCAAGTGCTGTGACCAGGACGAAAGCCAGACTGAAAATCACTGAGGATATTGTTCTTGAAAACAAAGTTAGAGAGCTGCCTTTGGACAATTGCTTCAAGAACTTTGGATAGGTATGGTAGTATGGAAATAGGACGAAATTCATTACATATAGTGGGATTAGGAACTTTAGGTAAAGGAAGGATATGGGCTTTTCGCCAGATTTTCGGAAATAAACCGGACGATAAAGAAAGATTAATGATATAGGATAAAGTAGGAAGAATTACATCCAGCAATGTCACAATCATGAATCGACTGATATCGTCATCACCAACAGCATTGGACTTAATTGCAAGCAACGTTCGTTTAATTTCATCATCAGAGACTAAGACAAAAGTAAACGGGTCAGTATTAGAGTTATGCAGGGAAGATATAAATGAAATAGTTTGAGATTTTACATTACTGTTGAAAATGGAAATGTTGGAAAAGTGTAGATTTAATTCATTAGGAGAAATAGAAGAGGGATTAGGAACTCTGGTTGAATGAGTAACACCTAATCCTCCAAGAAACTTCCATGTAACTGCAGTAGAAGAGTTTAATATTTTTTTATGAATGAATTGCCTTTTGGCAGCTCTTACCAACTGATTGCAGCGATTTCTGACAACTTTGTAATGACACCAGTTAACTTCATTACGATTGAGTTTAAATTTGCGAAAAGCATTGTTACGACTACGCATTGCTGAACGCACCTTTTCGTCAATCCACGGCGATGGTGAATGTTTTATTTTAACGGCTTTAACAGGTGAATGCTTATCGTAGAGACCTAAAATAATCTTATTTAAATGTAATATCATGCCATCAATGTCAGTCATACTAAGAATGACACCCCAATCGACGAATGAAGCGTCATTTAAAAGGCTTTCAACATTTAATTTAGAAAAGCTCCGCAAGTGCAGCACTGGGGGTTTAAGTTTAGGAGACTTAAGGGTAAAAGATAGATATAATAGGTCATGATTGGAAAATTCAGGAGCAGACAACTGACCGTGTGTTATTACTTTATCGTAAGAAGAAGTCACAATCAGATCGATCCAAGTGTCGGGAACGTTAACATTAATGTGAGTAGGATTCAAGGGTAGGATATTCAAATTAAGTGAATTTAGTATGGACTTTAATTTCTGAGAAGAAGGGGAATTAGACAGGAGATTTGTGTTGAAATCACCCATCACTATCTGATGTATATGCTCAGAGCTAACAATTTCGAGTGCTGACTCTAGGTCCGAAAAATAGTTAGTGGAAGGAGGACAGTACACTACTCCAAGAACGGCTTTGACTCCTTTTATGCTGATTTCTAGAAACAGAAATTCCGCCGAGGCTGAGTAAGGGTTTTGTGAACTACTTAAAATTTTATAGGGGACTTCGCACCTCAAGTATATTGCGACTCCACCACCTCGTTTGCCAATACGGTCACAACGAATTAACACAAAACCAGGCAAAGAGTAAGTGTAGGAGCATAAGTCAGGCTTCAGCCAACTCTCAGACACGAGAATAGCATGTAATTTGGTATTAGAAAAGCTGTTAAGTAGATCTGAATGGTGTTGAGGTATGCTCTGTGCGTTAATATGACAGCAATTAAAGGAATTTGGATGAGATGATAGTTTAAGAGATAACATGTCGGAAAGAAAAAGAGTTGACATATCCGTATCATTCAACGAGTGAAACGAATCAGAATCATGTGCAGAGTAATAAGACTCGCAATCAGACATAGTGAATGCGTAGAAATGTGAATATAATATAATAAAAAAAAAATATATATATATTATATATATTATTAAAAGTATATATATGTGTATATAATATGTTATAAATAAATATGTTATAATAAAAATTAAATAGCAATAACAGTAATAATATTTATCAAAATCTATATAATATAACCTACACAACCTGCCATAGAATAAAAATCGATTAAAATAATATGTCAAAACAAATACATATATTTTATACATATATATAAAATAAATTAAGAATAAGCTTTTAAAACAGAACATCAATAACAAAAGCATTATTAAGATTACAACAAGGTTTTGCTACAATAATGTAAAAACAACATTCTGCACAACTGTTAAATAAATTAAAAAAAAAAAACAGTATAAAAAATAAACTTATGAACAGTTATTAAAAATATATAAAATAATGAAGTAATATGAAGTTAATAAAAATATGTAGTAGGTAGACCAATTATGTTTTTTTTTATTGGAAAGTTTACTATTATTTCCTGATGGGAGTACGATCAATATGTACTATCATTATATATTATCAATATGTACCATTAATATGTATAAATTTTAAGAACAGAATTTACAAAAATCTTTGACAAAAACTAATCTTAATTATAGGTTTCCCATCTTAGCGATTTACACTGATTTGACAGAGCTGATGTGCGTTAGAATATTTACACACGCAATCTTTGGAAAATACGATAAGTAATTTGTGGTTTTATGATATTATCTTAAAAAGCAATCAAAATGAGGAGGTTATACACACAGGAGGTTAATCATATACATAAGATTAATAATATTAAAACTGATTTCAATTTGGAGATAGATGAAATACGCAATGGTGAGCAGTTTTCGTTGAAATTAAAATATATATATTTAATTTACCAAGTTATATTCACATCAATTCTATCAAAATAAGCCCACGAACCCAAAAGCTTATGTTCTAAATCAATATACTTGTTTAACGTACATTCCAATCATTTATACGAGTCATTCGGTACGTTAACGATAATATTGAATCATCAAACAAAATAATAAAACACTTTTAGTATACTGGACTTAAGCTAATCAACCAAAAGATTCAACCTATTATCTCACTATACTAAATGAATATGTAAGTATGTATAACCTTAGATTAACTGAGGGCGACAGTCCAGTTATAACATGTACGCAAATTGCACCCACCGGGATAAGCCCACCGTATTGTAATATAATATTAATTCGATTATTAATAAACTAGCTTCCAAATCTACAGTACATATTTAAGTTACTTTGTGTATTTAGTAAAAGTAAATTTAAAGTTAGTAATTAATTTTAATGCGCTGGAAACCTTTAAAGTATGTAATAAGTAATAAAATTTTCAAATAAATTTTAAATAAATATTGAATGATAAATAAACCGAAATAGGCAGGGATTCGAACCCGTGACCTTTAAAAAACAATAACTATGCAAAGCTTTTTTATTCTTCAAAAATATATAATCAATCTAAATAAGCAAAACGGACCGAAGATGAATCTTCTTTATATTAAAAATATTATTAATATAGAATGCTAAATAATAAAGCCGGGTAGCTCAGTAGAGAAAGTGACCGGAAACGATATCTAAGGTCACAAAGTCAACTGACAGCGTTGATTTTATTTTATTTTATCTATATTTTTTCCACTTTGCATCAATATCAGTGATCACTTGTGTATGTCAAATGGAAGTGTCAGGAGGGCCCATTACGATACCAGACTAATCGTAGTAAACCCTTCTGTCAAGGCACTTTCCAACTTAATGTTAATGTTAAAGCTATTAGAGTTTCAAACGCGTCCTGGTCCGAGAAGAACCACACAACATACTCAGCCGGAATTTGTTTTTATGATCACTGCTTCACAAACGTCAATATTAGGAGCAATTTTTGAACAACTAGTACAACCGAAATCAATCGGAAATGAAGCCTAATGATTTCAGGCATCGAATATAAATAATAATAAGAATAATGTCGGCCTGCAACACAATCAGTAAAGCAAGGAGCACCCGTTCACGAGCATAACGCAAGGGCCAGCCATCACTCTCTTCGCAATTCATTTAGGGAATTTGATATTAACATATCCTTGATTCCATACTCGTGCCATTATCACTTGGGTACTTTGAATGAAAAAGTTCGGAGAGTGTATTTTAATGGCATACTTATAAGAAATAACATGTAAAACCTACATGTAAAAACACTCTTCAAATTAAAATTAAAGCTACGAGGGTTCTGAAAGCTCTCTGGACTGAGTAGGCTATAAACAACTAAAACCATAGCATTCAGTTTGGTAAGGAGACCTAATAAGTAGTGAATAATACGATATATATATAGAAGTTAGTTGATAAGAAAAGCACAAACAAACTAAAGCCATCAAGACTACAAGACAAGCAGCACTCGTTCACGAGCATAACGCAAGGCTTAGTCATCACCCATTAAGAAAGTATTGTGATGGCGCAAAATTATTAAACAAGAACAAACCACGCCAACAAATTGTTTAAGTTAAATTTAATCGCATAAATAAAATTCATTCCCAGTTATTTATGAATATTTTATCTTTCATTAATGTATGATGTATGCTGTTTTTAAATGAAGGAAGCATTAACTCTATGTGAAATTAAACGGATTGAATAAAAAATGGTTCTATAAAAAATTGAAGTTTTAATAATCTCAACGGGGCGCTTGACTAATTAAAAAGTATGGTATGACATCTGAATGACTGCGACAGATAAGTTATTTTTTATTTATCAATAAAGTTAATTTCACTTAACTACAAACTTGAATCATTTGAAGTGAACATAACATTAGATGACATCTACTTTAAATTTCATAACAAATTATACCAGACTCTTGTCAGTAACTTAGAATATGAATCTATTTTATAGCCTGTGTGTCTGTAGAATTTTAAATATAATATATTTAATCAATCCACCTATTCGGTGGATTCATTAAATATATTAATCATAACGTAACTACTGTAACGTAAAATTAATGTCCATTAATTATTTCTTTATAGAATTCCTGAAGAAGGAATTTGATGAACTGGTTAAAGGTGAAGGAATTGGTTTTTTATTCGCTAAAAGTCTTAATTCGAGTCGAAGCTGTATGTAGAGGTGCCTATTTTGTGATGTATGAACGAAACTAATGGTGAAGAAGTGGATTAGAGCTATAATTATGATTTGAAATTATTCACAACACTAATACTAAAACTTCTAATCGAATAAAAAATACATTATCAACAATATGTCTTATATATCATACACGTACAAGCACTTTCTATTGACGCAATTGGCTAGCTCCTCTGGGTTAGAAGTTGCCCGAAGAATATCGATTCAACGAAAAAACCCATAGTACCCGCCATATACGTCCTTTCATAATAATTTGCGTTACTGCTGTGACAACATAGCTGTTTAAAAATCAGCATTGGTTTTTATTTACAGTTAAAAGTTCAAGATCTATTAAAAACGGGTGTTGTTTAAATTACATTCAAATACTTTTTTATACAGACAACATCACCTAGCCTGAATTCTGCATCTAGGCTAGGAAGGTAATGACTTCAGTAATAATTCTGTTACAAATTATTAATTTCTTTTGAATCTTATTTTTCTGTGAAAACTTTTATTTTAAAAATATTGATTTCATACAGTTTTGTCAATATGAACCTAATGGCCTAGTACAAATGACCCTTAAATAGGTCTGACCCTCTAAATGTCTGTCAATTAGTTACTGTAGAAAAGTGAGGGTTGCTAAACTGAAAACCAATATTAAGCTATAGCACATACTGAGTAAAAAATATAATATTTAAATTCTTGTAATTGTATATATTATATCTAAAACATATATAATTAGTATATACATTTTATTATTAATAATATAATATTATCATTATCTATCTAATTTAATCTTAGTCAAATCATTAAGTCTGACACAGCATCATTTTACCGAACGAGAAAAACAAAGTATCTTCAAGGATTGAATAACGAAACATAATAATTAGTAATGAACAGAGTGACCATGATTTTGATTTTCAAACCTTTACATAAAGTCCATAATAACATCTACAACCTTATTATCTTTTTTTTTGTAATATTTTTTTATTATTCAATATTTTTATATTCGATTCAATTACAAATCAAACAATAATTCAAGTAGTGAATGATATTGCAATAATAATATTTATAAAAAGTTTATCTATCCTATCCTAGTAAAATTATAAATGCGAATGTAAATTTGTTTGTTACGCTTTTACGGGAAAACTATGAAAAAACTATAACAGATTATTATGAAACACATACTTTTTATTAGAAAAAGAAACATATATATTTTTTAGCGCAAAGTTAAAAAAAAATAAGATAGAGGTAGATAAAAACATTGTTTGTCAATGAAGACATGGACGGAGTCGCAGGCAACAGCTACTACTAATATATAAGGGCGAATGTTTGGTTCACTGAATTTTATGTGTTTGTAAAAATCCTCCTTATCATCCGAATGCTTTAAAAGAAGCGTTATGTTTTTCAAATGTATGTATTTAAATAAAAATCTAGCATTAAAACATATCAGAAATCAGGACTTAAACGATTTTGACGTATGAGATATCGTTAAATACGGCTCGATACCACAATTGACACTGGGTAGGTATATGAAGAAAAAAAATGGCGGATTTTGGACGTGTGGATCTACAAATTGTCTTGCCAGGTTGCAATTCCTCTTTAAATTTTCCTTTACAATGACGATCAACCAATTCTTGGGTCAAACTTTAAATGTAGGCTTTTCACATAGAGTTCCCTAAATTTGGATGTGTTTGCAAAAAACAATAAGTGTTTTGTATGTAAACACGGTGGTATTGGATTATAAATAATAAATAAAACGTTGAATTCTTTAGCCACCAACTGTAGAAAGTAAAAAAAATGTTTAACATGTTATTAACGATTTCTGAATATACTTACTATATGGCGCCATAATGTACTTTTTCGTCCAACCTATGTCGTCATATAGTTTTGTTTCATATTTTTGCCAATAATTATCAGCATCACCCACATTTTAATTAGACAGATAGTTTATTACTTACTTATACACTTCAAAATTTCCATGCGAACGAAGTCGCGGGCCATAGGTATATGATTACCATAGTCTAATGCGAACGGGGTCGCAAGCAACAGCTAGTCTATATATATTATATATGGGCTGATATAAAATGTATCATTGATCATAGTTGGACTTTTATGTTAGATCATTTAGTGAATATAGTTAACTCTGTTTATAACTTTTCAACAATAGTAGTAAATAATAATATTGTTCAACTCAATAACCAATATTCTGAATTTGACAGTTTTATTTCATGCATTTATTTTGTCTTTGTTATTACTAAACGAAATCATAATAAAATATCTATAAACCGTTTTCTATAAATTTTATGGCGTTTACTAACAGTAACATTTGATAAATATTTTATGCGAACATCAAAGAATAAAAGGCTTAGACAGATACTAAATTTCTTATCATCATGGCCTCAGTAGTGACCTCATGATTACGTTCACGTCAGGTAAACATTCACTTTACGAAAAATGAGAATATTAGTTCTAAGTGTCCCATGTTCACTTGACAGTCAAAGTTTCTTAGCAAATATGCCCAAAAAAATTTGTTTATTATATAATTTGTTTTTTGTAATTTTCTTATAAGCCAATTAAAAATCTCAGAGTACTTTAACAGTTCGAAATGCTTAAAAAAACTTCTTAGTTTCTCCATATTTTAATGTTCAATAAATATTAGAGCTATACATACTTAATTGACCTTATTTTATCTGTCTGTAATTTATCTACTAGTGATTGAAATTCAGACTATGATATTCGGGAAGCTTCCTTACATTAGAAACATAATCATCGGTGATTTATATAATGTCAGGTTACGCGGAATGTATAAATAGAATTGATGAGTTGTTGAAATTACCTGTATTAATTCAAACCAAAATGTATTTAATAGTCTTTATATTAAATTTGATTTTCCCTAATTTTTATTTTATTTATGTGGGATTCTGTTTTCGATTTAATATTCTGTTAGATAATCTTTGCAGAATATTTTATACAGACTGAGCTAATAAGAAATTGAAGTTTAAATTTAGCGTTTGTTAACCAGATGTATTATTTTTTTTTATGTGTAAAAGAAAATAGATGTAACAAAATGAAACTCTATTTATTTACGGTCATTATTATCAATAAAAGTTTTATAAAATATATTTATTATTTATAAAGAAAATTATCTGAGATATACAGGGTTATTTTTAACTAGTTGACCACCTCTTGCCGGCAGCCTCTCTACATCCATCCCAACAACATATGTTCCACAACTTTTTACAAATCTTGATAAACAACACAAAGGAACGAAACAAAAAAAAATTGCTCCCTCTTTTACTTATTACTCTATATTTTGTAAGAAGTACTTAAAAGGTCAACGCTCGGGCGCCACACCGAAGAGTTAATGCCAGTTTGATACAACAAATAAATTTTGTATGGGAAAATTTAAATTTTAAAAACTATTAATTTTTAAGTCGTAGAACAAATGTTAGAGAGGCTGCCTCCAAGAGGTGGTCAAGTAATTACAAATAACTTATAACCCTGTATATTATAATTACAAACTCATTTAAATCAACAAAGGTATAAAATAAAATATAAAAAATAATATGATATTAATTATATTTTTAATTAAACACCTAGTGCTGTGCCTGCCTACATTTTTAAGTGTCTAATGGTGGCTAATCTATAAATCGATATTCATTGGGGCCTACCATGAACTCTTATAGCAGTATTACAATAATCTTACTTTCGATTTTCGTTCCATGACATCCTAAAAGTAATATTACTTTAAGAATGTTTCGATAAGAAGTTTTGATGACGTCATCCTAAATCATTCACTCATTTACCATATAAAACATTATCAACTGGTACCATGAATTATTTTTGGCAATAGGAATATGAAAGTAATATTACTTTTATGTCTAATTTTGACATTTAGAAATCGTTAGGTTTTCAAGACGGATTTACTTATTATTAATATATAATTTACTTATTTTTTTTAGCCAGCAACTACAATAGGCATAAATACTACAAAAGACGTCTAGGCTAGCTAACACACACACACGTAATTATATGATACTCTCAAAATTACAAGGGCTTTAAAGGGTATTTCCACTTACAAAAACGATTTGTATATAATATTCTCATAGATGTAGACAATCCACTTTAAAAATAATAACTTTAGTCCTCT
This sequence comes from Napeogenes sylphis, assembly GCA_959347405.1. NCBI lineage: Eukaryota > Metazoa > Arthropoda > Insecta > Lepidoptera > Nymphalidae > Napeogenes > Napeogenes sylphis. The sequence continues at coordinate 6,222,745 of OY365783.1, forward strand.
TGACATGTTGGATCGTCACTATATCACAAATAAAATTATTCTTCATAATGGTTTGTGCTGTTTCGAGTGGTTGTTCGTTCTAGGAATAGCCTTGAGGCTATACCTAGGTAAAGATCAGGACCCCAATGCTCCATTTCTCACCCAAAACTTGTATTTCTTTTCATTCTTACTTCTTCTATTTCAGACAATCAATGTATTTTAAATATTATAAATTATATTTCATAATTTCTTCTTCATGTTATAATCTTGAAATTATTTGTTAGTTCAATAGCAAGTCCATAAAATCGTATTGTCCAGTATGTAATTACAATTCATTATTTAATTATAAAACTCTAATCCGATAATTTTATTTTTGGTTAAAGTAAATTGTGTTTTGTAATCCACATTCCTGTCATTTTGATTATTTAGTATTTGCATAGCAACATGGTGTAAAAGAGATGAAGCTATACGAAATAAAAGTGAGTCTCATTCCTTCCTATTGCAGGAATAGAAAAGCATTCGTTCATTTACGTCACTAAGAAGGAATAAAACAATGTTGTTTTATAAAGTTCATGGTACGAATGAAAGTAATATTATTGTAATATTGCTACGAAACGTCTTAAAACTATGATAGTTTTTAAGAGTTCATAGTAGGCCCCAATGTTGATAGTTCTAACTTATATGCATATACATTTTTTTTTTACATCGATTGAATTTTGATTATTATATTTTGATATGAGTCCTTTGTCATCGTAATTAAGTTTTACCCATTTAAGTAATATAGTATAATTAACAATAGAATGTAAAGGAAATGTATCGTTTTTTATACTTGTTTTATAGTTATATATAGTAAATTTCGTGCTCACGGTGAAATTTCGTGCACAGTTATGTAAAACCTACTCCGTAGTTTAACAAATATTAATTGTAGTCATGTCTGTCAAAAAAGTTTAAAAGATGGAAATCTTGGTTGATTATTGTAGTTTTTTGTATTGTATTTAATTTTATTTAATATTTATTTTAGAAATAATGTTTTATATTAGAAAGAATATTTTATATTAGAAAGAATATTTTATATTAGAAAGAGTATTTTTTTTCTTAAGAAAAAGTGACTTCAGTTTCAAAATTAAACATTGCAATTAATTTAAATATTTGTTTATTCGTATTATACAAACTAGAGAGAGGGAGCAAATACGTAAATTGAATATTGTTCTATTTCGTCAAACACTTTATCTACTTGACCACGTAATACTGTCCAAATTTACCTAACCGGCTTTTAAGCTAAGAGTAATTAGATCATACTGAATTCTCATTATCCATTTAATAAATAATCTATTATAATGATCACTTATTGCAAATAACAAGTTTCCAATTAAGTTATGAATATACTCCATTAAAGTTACGAATATATTGAATTTATGTTATTAATATATTGAATTAAACCTATTGCGTTACGAAATTAAAACATAACGGGAATCATTAACTTTAGAACAGGTTTATTACCTGTTGTAAACTTAATGATGTTGAATAAAGTTTAATTCAATAAATACCATAAATAATTGAAAATATTGTAGTAATATATTTAAGTCCATAAACCTACAATAAAATAATTGCAGTTTTTTTTCTAGCAAACATTATGTCCATTGTTATTTTTAACAATCACTAAAACTACGAATTATTTTGTCTGAACATTTATAAAAAGCGAAATTTAAAACGTACTAAAAGCAATTGACATGTTTGGTATAATTTATTAGGTACATTGCTTTTTAAATTAGATACATAAAAAAAAATAATATTGAATTGTAACCTTAAAAAAATAACATTATACCTATACGTTATACTTGTTGTAAAAAAATACATTAAAATCAAAATATACTTCGTTAACTTAATACTCAAATAATTTTTAACTATTTTTAATTATAATTTTAATATTATATTTAGCAAATATTCGGCTCAGTAAAAAAATATGCCAAGTTCTTTGTAGAAGTAATTTTAAATTCGGTTATTTAGTTCAATATCTGTAAGAAATAATTGAAGTTATTAAACTTTGTATTTACAAATTACAGAAAATGTCATCTATTTGTATCCCATAGTGACTATAAGCTTTATTTCTGCTCAATCCATAAAAGAGCTGGGTACATGTTTAATATAAGTCATAAATATTTATGATCCATAAATATCACCCCTCCGTCAGTTACTACACTAACAAAACACTGACGTGGCGATCAGAAATGAGACGCACCTGCACTCCACAGATCGCATTAACACGTTTGGTTATCATATAACGAGGCTCATACTCCCCCTGAAAACCTAATGAGTATATACGAATAACGATAGATCATATACCTGTCCTCAGCGTAAACACGCAATCGTTCCAATCACTGAGGACGGCGATCCCGATGAACAAAATACATTTGCGTATCTTTGCCATCTACAGTCCACAAGAAGCTCTCCTAGATATCACTGAAGAATGCGATATATTAAACAACCTCACACCGACAATGGTTTGGTCGTTTCACGCCAAATTGGTTTGAAACTACTGAGGAAAATTCTGATATTAATTGCCTTATCTACCTTACACCTGCCTGCCATATACCTGAGTGAATAAAGATAAGATATATTTTTTTCTAAATATTCCTCTCATGTATACCTTTTTCGGAACCACATTTAATATTGTGGCTATAATAAATCCTTAATATGGCATATTTGTTTGATATAATTAGACAGAGATTATATTTATATGATAGCGTAACTTAATAATTACGAAGCCATTGTAGCTTAATCCGTTTATTGATCGTTAACATGATTTAACAGCGGGGGTAATTTATGATTACATAGATATAATATATATTAATAAGGGCTTTCAGGTAAATCAAAGTCTTAATCAGACGCTAACTAAATCTGGCCATATCAATTTGGTTCCATGTTACTGAATAGATATTTGTTGTTAACTAATGGTTATTATAGTAGGATCTATCTAAAATCATTATTAACAATACTTCGACCTAACTTAATTTATGTTCTACTGATATCGAATATAAAATATAAATTTACTTCGTGATGGTAACTGAACGAAACTTAAACTTGGGTGTAATAGAAATAAACTCACCTTGTACGGGAAGGTGTAATCAAAGAATGGATTACAGGATTCTGTATTTGGATTGAATCAGAATGGATTTTTTAGCTTCGTCTACAAAACTATTCTTTTGTCCAGCAAAACTTGAATTTTGTTAAAGCTTAAACACAGAGAGAGATTACTAAGAGAAGAGAAATCTCTTATGATAAATATCGGGTAGTTCTGAATTCTGAACTTCTTTATACTAAATTTCATTGAAACAATGTAATGTTGAGAAGATTTAAAGTCTAATCATGTAGTTATATAGTAATAACAATTTCAATTCAAATAGTGAATAAATGGCCAATATTGTGTTTGAAGGCCTGTCGGTTCAGTTGTTAGTGATAATGGCTTCAAAGCAAAAAAAGTGGCTGTGGATGCGATTGTCTCTAAAAAATTTATTATACAATCTATAGATTATATATTTATGTATAATTTTCTATACTTAGACATTTGCAGAACAGCCCGTGGCATAAGATTTGGGTAATATTAAGTATGGGCTTTGCTTTGTTTATTTGTGATCACAATCATGAACACTCATCATGAATACTCACTTCACTCCACGCTATATTTTTTTACCAACGTAATGAAATTTATTTATCATTTTTTTCTGTGGGTTACAGATAAATGGATCTACGTTGGGAACATTAGCATGCAATGTCGTCGTAAAAACATTACGACTTCTGTTCCAACTTAAACTCTCATGTATCGTTGGATCGTCTATAATTATCTTTTATGGGTAAGGTTCTTTCTAAAGCAAATTTGTACCTCTAGTTAACCAGTTTAAGTGATGTTCCGTTAGTTTGATGGATAAAGAAAGAAGCGGTCAGTCTTCACGTAACAACAGTCATTGTTACGTGAAGACTAGCTATAAGTAAAGTTATGATCATTATAGATGAGGAATCTTAGATTTATAAATATGTTCCTAATAAAGCGCCAGTATGTCTATTTTATTATTCAACAATACCTATGTCTGTTTTAAAACGAATCAACGCTTACAAATGTGAAAATCTAAGAATCGCTGGTAAAGTGTTGAAAGCCAGTTTTTTACTTAAGGTTAGTAACGATTATACCAAAATTTCCGCGATCAAGATGACAGAATTCCTTGGCTTAAGTTTTTGGGTTTTACAACTTATATCCCCGAGGTAGTTCTGTATGACTTCTTCGCTATCCTTAAAATCAAAATGACACAGAAGCAATTCTATTGTTGGAGGGACCTTTGAAAAGATTTATAAAAAATAAAGTCTACAGTTTCTTTTGCAAAATCCTTTTAAACGGGATTATGTTATACTTTACCGGCGGTTTCACAGACATATAAATAGCACCAAGTACTCCCAGACTCGGAACAACAATCTATGAAACACACAAAGAATTGTCCTGTTTGGGAATCGAACCCTCAACCTTTGGTCCAGCAGTATCAATCATTAACCACTACACTTACAAGTCATTACAGCTTATATATTTTGCTTTTATTGACCGATATATTATCATTAAAGTGTCAAAAAATATAAGAGAATATAAATATGTATTTACAGTAACTGAAATTTGATGTTCATATTCAATGCATATTTAAATTGGTCTCGAAGCGCAGTAACATTTGATAGGTTTCCATAAATTTTCTGAAACTAAATTATTTTAACATTGAAAACAATTTGATGGAAGGCTTTAAAGTAAACTTAATATAAAAATAATAATATTGAATTATTAAGACTAATGAATTATTAATAATTTACTACTGGACGTTCAATGAATCACCGCACTTCCTACCTGCCCCCACCGAATGCTGAAATAATAATGGCTTAATGAGAGCAGTATAGCTCTTTATGTACACTTGTTTAACTTTATGTCTTATTATATAATGAATCCTCTATATCTTATTATATAATCAATAACTCATTAACGTCCAAATCACTCAATTTGATCTCGAAATACATTTTTTATTTATTTCTAGAGGTATTAAGGTAACACTTTGCATTGAAAACAGTATTGTTTTAAGACTATAAATACTAATCCCTTGTTTTCTGTTTCGAAAAAGAGCCCTTTGCCGTAATTATAGTAAATTAAGCCCTATGGTAAAGAATCTAAATTTGTTTTGCGGCTACGAGCAAAGCTAATTGAAATATAAACATTCATAACAGAAGAAACAAAATAATATTCAACCTTTATTACAGTATTTTTGCGTAAGACTCTCTGAGTTTAATATTTATAATACATTAAGAAAACTCCTTCCACCATTACATAGAAAGGAATAACGACAATTCATATAAATATAATAGGATTATAGAAGTAAAACGTCATTTAATGTGATTTGTAATTAAGATACTGTAATTAAGATAATACTAATTAGCTGACGTAGTCGATATACACAGAAAACGTAGCGATTAACTATCTTTATATATTAGGTAGATGTAAGTTAATATATGTTTTATTATAATCGTTAAATAGTGAGATCTGTTTGGGATTTTGTAACTTCCTAACGTCGAACGACTAGACCGATTAAGATATTATTACACAATTTGTTTGTTTTGTCGAGTTTGTGACTTGGTATAAAATATGGATAGGTGGTGCTTTAGTCAAATTATCAATAAACTTAAATATTGATGTTATTTCAATAAATCGTTTATTTCTTAGATAAAAAAGTGATACCCAATATAAAATTAGATATATTATGGTAAAGGTTATAAAATGTTATTGAATATAAAAAGAAAATGATAATGGGTAAGGTCAGAAAAGGAAATAACAATATGCACCATTAATTTTGATTGTGGGTGTAAATAAGGATTAGATCGAAAATGTGTAACTCGTAACATTTGCTTTATTACAACCATGTGTAATAAACCTTAGAATGTACAAGCAATAAGGTTTGTTGTACATAAAACTTGGATAACTATATGATAAATCTTTTAAATTATAAGAAGTTTTTCTTATCTTAATAGATATAATGATGAAAAATATATTTCTTTCAAAATAGGTAGGTATTTATTAATCTAAGAATATTATCTAAGAATCTTAAAAACAAAATATTTCTAGTTATTGCAATTTATTGTTATATGTTTATTGACTTAGGTGTCAAAACCTACAATCCGTCTTATTTCATACCTATCTCTAAACTATAAAGGTTGGAACAGACTTCATTATATAGTGAAAAGGATTAAACAAAAACCGTCCTCAACATCACAAAGTACTAAAAACGTACTTAAATATACTTTATATTGAATCTCTCAGCTACAGAGTACAGATTTTAATGCTGAATTCAAGGTATAATTATTAGTTTTAGGTGACGTTATAAAAATATTATTTTTGTATATTATATTTGAATTTTAGAGAATAAATATATATCGTCATTGTCTGTTTGTGTGACGAACTTGTGAATATTCAGAGTGCTGATTAAATATTTGCATACGTATTTTAGCAGCTGAAAGATAAATAATACCTATTGAGAATGTTAATTTAGAACTCGGTGCTGTTGTCACTTCTATAAAATGTAAATAGCAAATAAATATTATCAAATTTTACCTTATTACAAGTTGTTTTTATATTTCCATTGAAATTAATTTTTTTTTGCTTTTTAAGCTACCTATTTTATAAAAAAGAGTTTAGTACGAAAGTGTATAGATTTTTTAAATCATTATTACAAATTTGTTTAATGCAAATTAATACACATACAAATTTGAATTGAAACAGTCGCTAGTTTCTTAAATATCATAATAAATAAAACAGGTCAGATGCTTATCTTAGTTTTATAATATGCGCAATTTTAGAGTCGGTGTTATTCAAATTAGTTTTTAAAAAATACTCTATTCATTACAATAAGTCGCTTGCGTGCTAAAAATCTTATGACAAATATATATTAATAAAATTAAATAATAATTTTAAAAAGCCCAAAGAATAAAAATAATATTATTTTGTACTTTTTAAAGTCGGTGTGTCGTTGACGATGGTGTCTATTTCACGAAGTTAATCATTGAGGACTTATACTATACGATTCAATATCGTAATTTCTTTATTAGCTTTTGTAAATTACTTGCATTTTAATTTCTTCCTTAATTAAACGGTTTCCCGATGCAACGAGTTTAATAAGTACATAATAATATTATTTCTATTCTTTTCTGAGATCTTTTTGTTTTGGGGGTTTGTTAAATTTTAATTATTTTTTTTTCCTGTTTTCAAAGTTATGTTACTGGTTTCTTTATTGTACTAAATACAATCACGCCAAAACTACTGAACGGATTTTGATGAACCTTAGCAATATTGTAGCTTATGTACCAAAATAATACATAAACTTTAGAAATACTAGCCTTTGTTTTGGCTGTGACATAACAAAGATTGTAGGGCGATAACTAATTGATACGGGAGATCTTGATTTTAATCGTTTGGTTCACTGAATTTTACATAATTATTTGTGAAATTCCTTCTCATTACCCGACGATTTTAGAAGGAGTGTTATGTTATTCAAATATACTTATGTTAATAGAAATATAGCCAATTATGCTATTCTTTCTTCCCTGCTACAGTCTAAACGGATTAAAAGATTTTGACGTCTGAGGAATCTGTAAATACGTCAAAAATAATTGAAAGTAATATTTTTATGTCTTATGTTCCTAACCATCAAAATAATATTTTTACAGTCTAGTGAGCTAGCCATTTATAAATCACAATGGGCTTAGAATCATGTAACGAGGTTAAAAAAAAATAAGCAATAATTATCAAACGTATCATTCGTTTGGAACAGAAAATAAATAAATTGTAATATAGTTAAATTTTCACACATAACGAATATGAACAGTGTAGGAATAACAAATAACGCTTTGCTTCTAGATTTTCTATGTTTCTTAAAAGACCTAAGTTGCATAGATTTAAATTAACCTTCTGCACTGCTTTGTATTCATATTAATCATTATTACATATAGAAGGCTGGTTTACTTTTTTTTTTGTTTTTCTTATATTTTAATAAATTAAGTTTGTTTATATGATAAGGAAAAAAAAATCCGAGTTGTGGGTTCCAAATGTTGCGGAAAAAGCAATGTCTCTTCTTGAGTCGTAAATGTAAGAGAAAGAAAAAAAATGTTTTAATTATTTTATTGGAAAAGTTATTTAAATTACGAACGAGTACATTATATGTAGAATCATGTATTAATTACCAATTAACTACGACGTGAACCTTTGCAAGGATCATGTTATTATCTTCATGTCTAATTTTAAAGGTAGAGCTATATTCTATACTATATATAGCTGGTGTCATCTTACCCTTAATTATATATTCTATAATATTTAGTTATCTTGGTAGTAACATGAGATTGTTGAGGATAAAATTAATATAAGAAAGTTAAATATATTTGAGTTATGTAATCGTACACGCTTTAAAATTATATTTAAGACACTTTTTTATATTCCTTGAAACTATATAGGACTTATTAGGCTTTCATTTTATTATTATTTTTTTCATTAGGTAACCAAAATATGCAAAGAATTGACAAGACAAGCATGTTCTCACGAATCAGCGGAGAAAAGCGTAGAGAAACGAAGCATCCTTCAGAAATATCTTTTCAAGAAGGTGTTTAGGTCTCGAACTTAATTTAATTGATTTTCATTCTACTTAAATCATCTATGTTTATTTTATTTTATTAATAGATAAAAATTTTGTAATGTTATGTCATAATTTATTTATAATATTAGATAATCCAATTTATTTACATATGGAAAAAATATTTTTTCTAACAATTGTGAATCTTTTAACACAATATCTTTACCGAGTTCCTTAAAAATAACATTGATTTTATTTATTTATATAAGTAACAATGTTATTTTTGACATAAATTTAATTAACTTAAATAGGATTTTTTTAACAAGGACATTGAATTGAATTGAACAGACGTTTCCAATCAACAATAGGTATGTTATAGTGATTATTATATATTATTTATTATACAAACTTAAATATTACTAGAAAGAAAAAAAATAAGAAATGGAACAAATAAGAAACTGCTTTTTAAAGTTATGGATTTTTTTTTTATATTGTTAAGACTTGTTTTAGTAATACACAGTACTTGCACTTCAATGTTTAATATCCAACCATTTGTAATAGAATGGGCGAGAGCAGCCCTTACAACTCGTTTTATAATATTTTAACACTACAATATTTAGGCGAGGGTAATTTACAATTTCATAACCAACTTACAGATGATGTTATTTATACCTTATAATAAGTTCTAATAATTAATAAAAGATTAAACATTATGTTAAAATATTCTATGCTTCTAATTCTTAAAACATGTAACAGTAAATATTAAATAATATTCCATAATTAATTGTGTAGGTGGCGCTACTGTTGAAACTTATGAACTAAAACATGTAAACTCCAATGTATTTACCATTTAAATTATTATAAATAAATATGACTAACACTCGGCCTTTCCTAATTTGTAATCTTACGACCTCGTAATTGTATCATTAATTTCTTTAATTACCAACCATCATATATTAAATGACTAATTTCTAATTTAATAAACATTCTGGAAACCAGTAGACCAAATGGTCATCTGAATTCAGGATCTTACAATATTATAGAGAAAAACAAATTATTAAAAATACAATGCATCAAGAAAAAAAACATCCAATTATACTTTTAATGTGCGAAATTACATAACATTTATACAACATATAACTTTACTATTCGCCGTTTTGACATCTTATTACGTCCTCGTAATATAATTATAATTTTTATCATAAATACTCGTTAATTCATCACAAACTTTAAAATACATTACTATATAATATGTTTATAAAAGCTTGTTCTCTTTGCACCGGACAAACCAGGCTGATTACAAAAAGCCAAATCGACGGACATGCCGTTATGACCTGGTGCCCATGGACACACATCATCAACATGGGATATATTTCAATTTTACTATTACCAACGGAACACACACAGATGGTATTTCTTATACTTTTACTACTACCACCGGATCACACACAGATGGTAGTTTATTCTTATTTTTTTTTATATACCAACGGAACACACACAGATGGTATTTCTTATACTTTTACTACTACCACCGGATCACACACAGATGGTAGTTTATTCTTATTTTTTTTATGCCACGGGACGCACCCATTGATGCTATTTCTTATACTTTTACTACTACCACCGGATCACACACAGATGGTAGTTTATTCTTATTTTTTTTTTTATGCCACGGGACGCACCCATTGATGCTATTTCTTATACTTTTACTACTACCACCGGATCACACACAGATGGTAGTTTATTCTTATTATTTTTTTTTATATACCAACGGAACACACAGATGGTATTTCTTATACTTTTACTACTACCACCGGAACACACACAGATGGTAGTTTATTCTTATTTTATTTTTTTATATACCACGGGACGCACCCATTGATGGTATTTCATACTTACCTTTACTATTGGACACACCAACATGGCATCAATTTCTTTTTTTACTACGGGACACACAAACATGTTATTACGTTATCATTTTTACATCAACATGGTACTTTACATTTATTTTTACCACGTAACACACCAGGTTGGTACACAACACATTCAATAATTTACTTATTAATATCATTGTTATGAACATATATTTAATTTTAACTTTTTTTAAAACTCATTCTAAGCAAATAAATCTTTAACTAATAAAAGCAAACCAAGCTCATTTTGTTAGGCTATATTAATGATCAGACTACAGAGATATATGACTTTGAAATTCATACTATGCATGGGTTTTGTTGGAAGTAGCAGGTTGTTTTTAATTTGTATTACGTTTGTATTGTTATATTTGTTTAGTTTCTTTATATTAAAAAAAAAATTTTTGAAACAATATTATTTATCTACGCAATAAATATTTTTATCATAAGTATGTATACCATATATTATATAGGTTATCTATTTTATTCTATTTATTTATATATACGGATATATGTATGTATATGTAAGTGCGTATGTGTATATTTATATATAATCATTATTATTTAATTACTTATATAATTAAAAACGATAGTTTTAATTTTTATTGTGTCCTTATATATAAATTCTTATTCTCGTTGTAGAATGCTTGCACTGTCCTATGACCTTGCAAATATTCATTACTCATCAAGGGTTGTCTGTAAGAGATCGCTTTTAAGCGATAAGACCCCCTCTGCACAAAAATTTCTTACTGTATCAACATCCTACTACTGTAATTTCTTGTAATAATTGTATGTGCAATAAGTTTTTAAAATAAAATATTTAAAATAAATATTTCTTTTTATTTAAGAAATTGTAAAAAGTTAGGGGTCGAGGGTACTTCTAGATAATTAGTAGGCATCAAGTGCTATAGCATTAAGTCCGCCAATTGTATAAATTTCTTTGTATAAAGATTTCATAAATAAATAAATATAAATAATTTTTTTACATTTTTACATTCTTTATTTACTCTGTCCGTATCAATATTGAAAATATTCTTAACTAAAAAAAAAAAATAATCATTAGTGGGAATAAAACATTTTTATAGTCCTCTTTTTTATTTTGAAGATGTAACGATACTTTTCATACAATTGGAGAACATTATAAGACCAAGCATATTTCTTTAGAAGTTTACTATTTATATTATTATTTCCAATTGTTCTAATTTGCACTAAATCAATAACTAATGATTAACTATTTTATTTATGAAGCATTAAAACGTAAGTCAATTAAATTTTCAATCATATGTTAGACAAGACGAAGCTTCTTAGCAATCCATGGATTCACCGTGCGGGTGCCGGGCCCATCGCGTTGCAAGGAGAGGAGTGCAAGCAGTGCCTGGGACTTGCGACCCAGGAGTAGGTTTAAGGGGCCCCTTTTATTATGCGCAAAAACGCTCACCTTCACCCTCCACACTCCTCTCCCTACCTAACCAAATTTGGAAAGAACCTACTAATGCCGCCTTTGAAATACGTTCTAGAAATGAACCGATGCTTGTTCTAGAAAGTGTTCTAAAAGTGTTATTAATTTTATTCCGAGTTTGAAATCGTAATTTTGTACATTGTATACCTACACCTAGTTTACTATATAATCGAAACAATGAATGATACAATTATTCAAAACGTATTTTATGTTTTTGTTTTATTATTATCTACAGTATAAATTATTTAATAGAATTCAACTGCATTAAATTTTACAAACGTTATACTGAAAATAATACGATTCTTGGAAATTTAGAGGGTTGGGGCTTGGGGTTTTATAAGGCCGTGCCATATATAATATTACTTCTTATGCCCTAAGATACGACAATATATATTCCTTGCTAATTTTCTTAAGTTTCTCTTGTCTAGAGTTCAAGTTACCAGAGTCTTTAAGTCTAACGTGTTTATGTTTCATATTGCTAATAAGAATATTTATGAGGCATGTTTTATAATAATTCTATTTTTAATTAATAAACAGTCATAATCTAGAAAATTATATATTTTTTAAAGTTCATCAATTTGAAATACCTAATTTGAACTGTCTGAACTGTCAATTATGGTATATTGTTTAGGCAAGGAATTAATTCTTGTTTAGTAAAACTTTTACTGTGGATTTATATAATTCCTCGATTTGACAGTTCAAAAACGCGTGTAAGATAATTCATCGTAGTTATTTCTTTTCTTCTTTAACATACTATCGGAAATTAAATAATCGAGTGCCACGCATATCGTTTAAAGTTTTTTTTTTTAATAGGGATTTAGATGACCTAATTGCTTGCTTTATATTTTTTTACAATTTAATACGAAATGTACGCGTTTATTGGTGTAGTTTAAAATCGATCTAAATGGTAAACCTATATCATCATCATTATGAAATAATTTATCGATTCTAACGAATTTATTTCGGAATACCTATTGCGTTTTACTTTTTCAATAATCGATTGAAGTTTAAGATCATTAATTCGTACAGATACCTACTACTGAGAACTTAACAGTCAGTAAATAATTTGAACGGTCAAATAAAAGATAATAGAAATATGTTTTAGTAATAAATACCAGTATCATTGCTTCATATTCATACGCGCGATATTTTGTTTTATTGAATTAGTCTGTTTAGTTCGGGATTATATTTAGATAGTACCGGTTCAGATTTTAAACGTTATTAAACTTTATTTTTACCCACCTAAAAATGGTTTTTCAAAGCAAATTTGATTTATGAAAGTAACCAATGAAACTTCTCAAAACAAATATTATTGGGTTCCATAAAATTTAATTTCTCCACATGGCATAACCCTATCCTCGTGGATAACCAAGTATCCAACTTGGTTTTAAAAACGAACGTCTATCGCAACCCGATGCTAAACTTACAAATTCAAAATTAAATATAAATATTTTAAGATCTATGGAGTAGTTTTAGCAAAACAAAATAAAATATAGTTGGAGAAGTAATAAAATAATATCGTGAATTCAAATCTTTACCTATTTAATAAATGTAAACATATCTAAATCTACCCCTTATAGCGTCAAAGCATTGGCTTATTATTTCCATACGGTCCTCAAGGCCATTTAGATCTGACCCTACCAAATTTATGGAGTGTAATATTTACCGAGTCATATTTATTTAAGTCTATCTATAAGATATTCTAGAATTTTAATTTCTCTGAAAGGAGACAAGTCTACATTTTAATCTGTATAAATTAAAATTATACTTCATCTATTCATATTGTGTAAATATATATCCATATACTATAAGGAACTACTTACTATTTATTATCTTAAACAAAAGGATCATTACGATTTGAAAATAGTTTTATGATGTTAAGTGCTACTTTAAAAAAAAATATGTATAAATGTAAAATATATATATAAAATATCTAACGTTATTCCTTTTCTTTTTGTTTAATATTGTGTTTTATATTTTAATCATTTACGACTGATATATACTCTTTTTTTAAGAAATCGTTCTTTAAATAACCTACATACATTTTGTAAACCGAATATTACCCCTTCGTTGAGAGTGTTCACTTCTATGTCATATATAAAGACATTAAAGCCTAAATCGTAATCTAAAATACTAACTTTACTTTTATATTGCAAGTCTCAAAGTCTCAACTACCGCGTCAGTTATATAACTTAATAAAAGCAAAGAAAAAAAAATCGCGTCTCTAACCTACAACTTGGTCTTAAAAGCTTTGAAAGTTGGTATACGTAGTAACAATAATATTATAAATCACATGGTCACTTAATTATGCAAAACTTTTCTAGGGCTAGTTTCTTATAATAAAGTTTTATCTGTCACCTTGTCGTTGTATTCAGGTCCATCGTTGTATAGTGCTGCTTGCTTGCACTGCCATCCCGCGATCAGGAAGAAAGTACTTGGTTGACCGCTTCTTCCAGTAGATGTTGATATGTTGTCGATTTTCATAACATAGCATCGAATTCCCTTCCAGATTAGCAGTCAAGTAGTAGTTTAGAGTTTTCCATCTCCGACGTATGTCTTCACCAAAGACTCCAAGCGATGTAAACATGTATGGAGAGATATTGTATTAATAACACTGTAAAGTTTTGGTAAATATTCAGGCTCTTATTGTATTTCGCATATGATTGAACTTTAACAGGATATGGTTAATAGTGAATATGATATATATGATGAAGAGATTTTAATAGTAGTGCTATTAACTTGCTCAAGCTACAAAGTTATTAATATTCTATATTGAGCATGCTGCCGAATAACCAGCTAGATAATTAGCCTGCTAAGCAGATGGCAAAACGTGGGTATTAAGAAAAAAAAAAATTACGCACTTGCAATATCATTTTAAATCTACGACTCCTTGTCGCTTGAGGATACTACAGCAGCACTCGGAGAAGGCCCAGATAGTAACTTTAACGTCGTCTCTTATTTTCGTGGCTTTTCAACGGCAGTGGCAGCACTCCATCTTCATAAGCATTCTTAGACGTAACTTTAACGTCGTCTCTTATTTTCGTGGCTTTTCAACGGCAGTGGCAGCACTCCATCTTCATCAGCATTCTTGGACAGGATATCTTGCGAACGGTGTATATCGACACGTGGCGCGTGATACTACAGCGGTCGAACACTTCTGACTTGTTAAGACTTGTTTCAGTAATACACAGTACTTGCACTTCAATGTTTAATATCCAACCATTTGTAATAGAATGGGCGAGAGCAGCCCTTACAACTCGTTTTAAAATATTTTAACACTATAATATTTAGGTGAGGGTAATTAACAATTTCATAACCAACTTACAGATGATATTATTTATACCTTATAATAAGTTCTAATAATTAATAAAAGATTAAACATTATGTTAAAATATTCTATGCTTCTAATTCTTAAAACATTTAACAGTAAATACTAAATAATATTCCATAATTAATTGTGTAGGTGGCGCTACTGTTAAAACTTATGAACTAAAACATGTAAATTCCAATGTATTTACCATTTAAATTATTATAAATAAATATGACTAACAGTACATATTCCATTCCTATTTACTGTAATTTACACGTGTCGTATTTGATATGTTACCATAAATCTTCTAAAACTAATTTATCATCGCATCGAAAAACAATTGGGCTTCGGGTTTTAAAATTTGTATTCAAATTTTAAAGTCAAAAGCTACCATAAAATATCGTGTACGTAAATGGAACAAGAGAATATTAACACAATAAATATTCCAAGAGTAGAATGATAATATTATGTTCTTACTTTCACCCCGTACATACTGAGTATTTGAAAATATTAAATAATTCTAAAATGTATTTTAAGTCTTGACCAATCTCCGAACCCATAATATTATAATAATAATACTATATTAAAGAAGTTTTCTGTCCGTGCAGTTAATATAATAATGTATATAATCTATATATGCTTTGTTACAAATATTATATTCAATATTTATATACTTACTAAATACCTATATTATCCAATTTATAATTTTATATTTAATGAGTATATTTATAGTATAGGAGTGATATACTTACTCATCAACATCCACCCCTCAGAGTCCGACCTAGATAACTTGATACTTGCATAGAGCTCTCCTTTCATTAGGAAGATTATATTTTTAGAAATGTTGTCTAAGAATAATAAAATTGAAGTTTCTATGAAAAGCGGTGTTGTTTTAAGATTATGAAAACTAATATTTTGCTCTCTGGTTAGAAAAGAGAACGACTTAAAATATTTTTTAATATTCTTCTAAGGTAAGAAAAATAAGTTTGTTTGTTTGGGTACGAGCTGAGAGGGGATCACAAACTAATCGAATTATAAAGAGTTTCCTTAAACCTTAACAAAACAAACAAAATAAAACTCAAACATTATTACAGTACTTTTTTGCGTATTTTGAAAGCTTTTTTTAGAGTAATGTTCATTTGACATTAAGAAGCTTCCTTCCAACCATTATATAAAAAGAAACGGAACCTAAATTCAGGTAATCATAATTAGATTATATTATTGCAACGTCTTTTGATGTCATTTTTGATTACAATAACATGTTAAAATTATTTTTCGAACTTGTTGATGTAGATTGTAGATGGAAGCATATATCTACACATATGTTTGTCTATATATATGTATATATATATATAATATGTGTGTGTGTGCATATATATACATATTGTAATATAATATTTAGAGCGTTGTCATAATGATCGTATAACTTATTTTTTCCGAATGATCTGAGCGAGATATAAAGATATATGTATTATAATTTTTTTTATATAAAAATTAATACTTTAATATAAAATTATATTTTTAAGGAAGGTTAAAAAAATATTGAGCATATGGAAAAATGCAAGGAAAGTACATAAATAAAATAATATACACCATTAACTTTCATCGTGGGTGTAAATAAGGATTATCTCTAAAAGGTGTAACTCGTAGCGCTTGTTTTATTCATGTAAGTATAATAAACCTTACAACATACAATGTACAAGTAATTACGTTTGTTTTACATTACATAATTTTGTTAATTATGTGATAAAACTTTAGTGTACATTATAATTCGGTTCTTAAATCTAGATCTTAACAAATGAAATTATAAAATTATAGTTCATGTTATACCTATATAATTTTAAAAAGAAGTCAATATAGATATTATTATTTATGAGACATTTCTCATGTCCACTACCGTAATGATCAAACATTCAAATGTTCTACAAATAACTGTTCTCAATAATTCTAGCTACTTGATGAAAGTTAACAATTGCAGAAGATGATGTCTAACTCGTTATTGTGAGGAAGACGTTGTGTCTCTTCAGACTCAGACCAATTATTTAAGTAGTGACTGAAAACTCCTCCATTGAATGTTTTGAATGTTGTTGCCTTTTATTTTTGATTGATTTAAAGAGATATTATAAATATTTTATCACAATTATTATTTTTTGTCAAATATTTGTCTTGCCAGTCTTAACATAATACAATGCTATTCAGAATGCATAACATATTCTGAAAGCTGATAGATAAATAACAGGTATTGAGAATGTAATTTTAGAACTCGCTGCCTTTGTCAGCTTCATAGAATGTAAATACTAGTAATACGACTGGTCGAGAGAGCAATTTAATCGAAACTAGACGAGGTGTATACGAACTTTAGTAGACAATATATTTTCTCAGCAAATTTTGATTCTTGTTCTATTATTTTCACTGCGCTAGTGACATAAGGTGCAATGTGGAGCCGGAAAAGATCAACGTTTAGAAAAATTAAAACCTATTGAAATCAAAACAATGCTTTTTTGTTGTTTTTAATGTTAAGCATAAGTTTTGATGAAAAAAAGATTATAAGGGGTTTGAGTATCTCATACTTATTATGTAGGTACAACTCGTCAACTCCCTGCTGGGTTTGTTACCACTGCACACCACTACTATTAAATATATACCGTCAAGTTTTGTCATAAGACCAACTCTTTGTATTTTAAACTTCTATTTAGCTTTGGAACAACATATTCCTTTTGACATTTGCTTATTATATTTTCTTGTTTATAGGAAAAGCTTTGTGCAAAAAACGTATAGATTTTGTTAATTATTTTACATTTTTAAGCAGTAATATCAACTACAGTTTAAAAACTATAATATAAAGTATCACACAAAAACATTTATAAATTACTTTCAAGTTTCGTTTCAATGTGTGCTATAATAATAAAATAGCTACGAAAATACTTATACTTTTCATTTAAACGCAACTACATAATACTTTGTTTCAATAAAACAGTCTCAAGTCTCCTAAATATCCGGCAAGGATGTAACAACTTAAGGAGAAAGACAAATACTTGCTAAGTTTATTTTATAATGAATAGGGACAAGAATAATATCCTCGTAAGAATAAATACTTGGATATTATTATAATATTCAGAACACAAATAATACTTATTGTTTTTTTACTATAAGTGATACGTAAATGGGTATAAATTAGTAAATTTTAAATAATAACGTATTAAATAGTATCCAAAAGGTAATCACAATTACCTATGCCTATAGAAAATAAAGAGAAAGGACATTTATGTAATCAATAAAATTAAAAACAACGCCTCAACTCAAAGACAACGTTTATCTTATCATTATTTCCAAGTTATAATTAAACTATCCGAGCTTTCCTTCACCCCAATTAATATTTTAAATATATGAATGTGACTTTGTTTATTAAAATATTTTTGTCATGCATCTGTCAAAATCATTAATTCTGTCTCCATCAAAATATCGCTTAGGATTTTAAAAAGCACTTTAAGTTATATATGTGCTTAGATTTCTTTGATGTTAAGGCTTATGGGAAAAAATATATATATTCATAGAAAACCTTTGATGGAAGTAAATCGGTGCTTTTGTACATTTCGTAGCTATTCAATTTATTCACATCATCATAAAAGAGTCTTTGTGAGAAGATTTTTAACAAAGTATGATTTATAAGAAAACATTATTATCCTTTTATGTTTGAATGAAAAAATACGTTGGAACGATGTATGGCTTAACATACACATAAATTAGTTAATAATAACAATTTAATGAAAAGTAATTTACTTTTTATTTTACAAACTTACAGTGAATAGAAAAAGACGAATATTACTTAGTATTTTCTAAAATGTTCACAAGAACTACTTGAAATATAACTATTTTTACGAATTTTGCTGGCGTATAATTAAATTAAACGTCTGGTTAAATTTAAAATGAATATTTAAAATTTTATTATAAAAGTGAAATCAGTAAAAATAGTTTTATTTCTACAAATATTATTTCTTATTTCAATATTCAATAACTAAATCTTTAAGTTTGAGGTATCTAATACATATTTAGTTCAGTTTTATTTTACGACTAATAGTAGGTAGGTAGTATTCAAATTAACTTAACTAAGAACGTTATGTAAATGGGCATACTATTTATTACCTAGTTATTATGTTAACAGTGAATTTAATATTTTGCTAACTTAAAATTAAAACACAATGGGTAG
The DNA here is from genome assembly GCA_959347405.1 of Napeogenes sylphis. Classification (NCBI taxonomy): domain Eukaryota; kingdom Metazoa; phylum Arthropoda; class Insecta; order Lepidoptera; family Nymphalidae; genus Napeogenes; species Napeogenes sylphis. Next base: position 6,242,246 of record OY365783.1, read on the forward strand.
GTATATTTAAACATCATTAAAAATATTTTACATGACTGAAAAAGACATTACATTACATATATATAATGTAATATAAAATCTCATATATCATATATATATATATATATATATATATATATATATATATATATATATATATATATATATATATATATATATATATATATATATATATATAATATATATAATCTTATATCTTATTATCTATATATATAATCTTTAATAACTACAATCATAATTTACTTTAAGAAGTACCTACTAAAAGTAATACTATTGCCGTTATTATTTTCTCTTAGACTAATAATATAGTAATATATTAGTTTCATAAAAACTAACAATGGCTGTTTTCAAATTTAGCAAGTTACTAAAAAAGGCTTCAACCTTTACATTGTTTTGACTAAAAGTATTTCGTATCATTGAAATATAATTCGATTTAAATTATATATCAATTTCATTCATACGTGTATTCAACAACAAAGAGAGAAACATGTAACCTATGACAAGTTTTTTTTTTAAATTGCTAATTGTGTTTCTCTACTAACGGGAAAATTGATGTCCCAAGCAATTTGCACATTGTTTTGGATATTTTTTATTTAAGAAAATATCTTAAACTATAGTACATTTCAGTATCTTTGAGGCTACCTACTTGTTGACCATGTAAATGTTTTATATCTTTTTTTCTTTTAATCCCAACCTGTCAAAACACAGTCCCCTGGCGCGTCCCCATCCCAGAATCTTCACTTTAAATCCAATTTTAAAATAATATTTACGTGCGTGTAACAAATTTAAAGTACATTATAAAACTAAATATACTGAAAATGATATATGTTGCACAAACACTACGAAATTGTAATAATAATTATTCGAAATTACCGCCTGAATGTTGTCCTAAATATTTGAACACAATCCTCTGGTTAATTGTCCTCTGGTTAATCAATTTTGTGTTGAATGAATCGCTGACAGTGTGAAGTTCGATCATATCGAGTCAGAACCGAGACATTATTTTGCGGGTAGTTTCATTTTTTGCCATAGTTACTGAATTACGCGTCGGGGCCGTTATGCGTAACAGTCCCCTGGTAAGTAGTTTGAGTGGTAATTTTTTCTAATTAGAATATAGTTTTGATATATCGATTACGAAAATAAACGTACAGTTACTTACTTAGTTGTGAAATAAACTAGGATTCGTAAATAATGAGTACAGTCCTGTTTAGTGCCAGAAAACACAGTCCCCTGGTGACAGTCCCCTTTCGACAATACCCTGTTTCAACGAACACAGGGAAGTTTTATAGTTTCTAGTGGATTGTTTTTTATATAAATTTAAATAAAATTAGCTATTAAATGGATTATATGCAGTTATTATCCGTAAGTACAGTAATTACAAATATAGCTTAGAAACGGCTTACCGTGCCAGTTACCACCCAAAAAAAAGTATATAAAGTGACGAGAGAATAAATATTAGAAAAAAAAGAGAAAAACAGCAAAATTTTGATACAAATGTTATAAGAATGATCCTCAAAAGAGGGAGGAGGTCAATGAAAAAAAAGCACCGAAAAAAAAACTTCTAAAATTGAAAACAGCAGAGTAATCTTCCGGCCTTTTATAGACTTGAAAATCGCTTGTTATTAGCTTTCATTCTATACATTTAAAACCCTATTTTAAAACAAAAAGTGAGCAGGACGAATTTCATGCAAAACTTTCCCGTTAGTAGAGAAACAAGAAAGTACACAAGGTCTAGTAACAAAATTAATTATAATGTTTTACAATTTCTTTTCAACAATTGCAAACATACTATGAACCTTATGTGTGGTATATTTGTATGTAACAGGTCATTTTGACGTCTCGGGTGATATAAAAAATAAACTTAATTTGATAATCAGTTATTTTCTGATTTATACAACTTAACAGATTTTACATTTTTTTTGTCGTGTTTTGTCAACAATATGAAGTTTTAAATTTTTTTTATACTCTCCTAATATGTACTTAAAATTATTGTAATAATAGAAAAACAAATTTTATTTAATAATTAAAAAAAAATATATCAAAAAACGCAAAAATAAAAGAATTTTAGACAGAAAGTATTTTTTAAATAGCAGAATGAAAACATTGGTATGATAATTCAGTGTTCTATATTTCGCAACAGCGCCAGCAACAAGATTTAACAAAAGTTATGAATCTTTTAGGTAACTCCGTCCAAGAAACTATTAAAAACTACTTAAAAACAAACAGAATTACTAGGATAATGACATCGATATTTCATTTCTTTTATATATTTTACCTTAACTCATATCTTCGCAGTGATTAATATATATTATTCTCGGGGTGAGAAAAAGTATTTATGTAAGCTCTAAGCTCGCTAAATGTTTTCGGGAAAATTACATTCTCTATTTCTGATCCCTAAATGTGAGAAGGAACAAAAATTAAACACTTCAATTACTTTACCAAATATATAATTATAGTGACGAACTTATGATTATATTATTTGTAATTAAGTTACTAAAACCTCTAAGAAAAACCTATAGGAGAAATGAAAATAAATGAATATGATGTAAGAACGACACAGAAGTAACACCGTAGAGAAACGTTCACGCTTGAGGCATGATTTTTCATGAAATCATAGAAACAGTCTTCAAATTAATAACATTTGGTAGGTTTTTGTTTTACTCAGGGCGTATTATATTATAAATAATATTTTCTCTACAATAAATAATTGAATAATATGTTTAAAAATTAGATTATCTTTTAAAACAATGTGAGAGACGAAGATCTTTAAAGACAAATAGTGTATCAATTATATGTAAAATTGAGAAATATGTATACACTGCATCTGTAGTATTTAAAATGTCTATAATTGGAACATCTAGATAAGGTTATCTAGGATTTAAAAACTAGTATTCTTTAACTAATCACAGAATGTTTTTTAAACTATTATTAATAAACAGGGATCAATAAAAATAAGGGGTACAATATCTACAATACGATAGCTTAATTGTTAGAGCGATGGGACAAATTCCAGAGGTCGGAGGTCAAAATCCTGTGTGTATCAATTAATTTTCATTCTGTATTACTCAAATGCAGGTTCTTTAAAGTATGAGTCAAACTGACCAATCACAAATGTATGTACTTCAGCATAGCGGCAATGTATGAAATATAATTTTCTAGTGATATTCCCTTTTTATATGTTACTGAAATGATATTAATACTTTAAACAAACTAGCTTATGACAGACCAATATAAGACACAATATGTTCTATAAAGTTATGAAACGTGACTGTGCAACTATTACAATATAATAGAACGCTTTGAAGTTTCCCGAAAACGTTATATGTACATTATTAAAGCACTTCCAAATATTATTCTGGGTACAGATAGCCACAGCCTTATCTTTTAGAATAATTTTGTAATTATAATATAAGACGTTCAAGCATGAGAAAATGTCATTTATTTTTAATCATTATTAATAAAAAACAAAAATGATCATATAAATAAAGTCATGCTCTTATGTCATGGGAATAAATAATTATTGAGTAAACAAACAAATGTAACGGATTTCAATATAATATCGATCTGTTGCTTCATTTGTTAATGATCGTAGATCACACGTGGTAGGGGTAATGACACAAGGATTGGATGTACTTTATGTCTGTTATTTGTATGTTGTGAATTCCCGTGACTCAGGAATTACCCTCTTTTCCTTTTTTGCTGAAATCTTCTAATCAATAATAATAAACAATATTAATAAAAAGTTAGTTTTTACTCAAATCTTAAATCTTATCTAAACAGTGTGATTGATAGAAGAACAAAGCATTAATTTAAATGGGCAAAATACTTCAAAACTAAAAATTAATGCAACTATATAGGTACATTCCCCGGATTTTATGAACCTTGAAGCAATAGGACTATATCAAATATCATGAGAATTATTTCTCACAATTCAATTGAACATGGATCAAATAATTTGTTTACCATCTTTAGGTTTCTATACTATTGGTTTTCTCATAAATTACGATATTTGCTTGATTATATTTTATAAGTGTATTCATATATTAGAGAGGACTTCAGTTATAATTTATATCTTAGCTTAATCAGGTTAGAATAAATTTGGTTTAATTAAAAACCTCTTCGGAGGATATTGGTTTTACATAATCTGTTGGTAGCTTGATATCTGTAGAAATATATCATTGAATTATTTATAATGTTGGTTTTGTAGTTTTTTTAAATATTATTATTATAAGTATACCTTTGTTAAGTATGTAGGTAGAAAGGAGTTTTGTTAATATGCACATCATAAAACTTTTTTAATTATTATCCGAAATTCTTATTATATTTTTAATTTGTTTAAAAACGAGCACTAGTAAATTTCAGTTAAAATATTTATATATATAATTTAAATTAAAATATTAAATAAAATATTTATATAAGTTAAAATATTTATATATATAATAAAATGGTCACTGATCGATTTTTGTAGATGATGGGGGACCTTTATAAGAGCAAGAGAACCCAAAACAATGGTTTTTCATTTTGTCTTTATGTCTGTATGTCTGTATGTTTGTGCACGTTAATCTCAGAAACGCCTTAACCAATTTGAATGTAGTTTTCATGAATATATTATCAAAGACTTCACTTAATATTTAGTGTTAATTAGGAAATTAACACGCAAATCGGTTAAGAAATAAAAAGTTATATCAATTTATTTCAATCACGTAATAGGTACATGCAAATCATCTTCTTTACATGTAATAAATTTGTAGAGGAGTAATATCTGCACATTTAAAAAACGAAAAAAATATATAGCCCGGATGAGAACGGGTATTTAACCGAATCTATTTCTAGCATTTTTGAAATTTTGAGCGTCTCTGCACTGCACAGTCTTCACTCTATCAAAGATTTATGTATTCTAAGTGTTTAAGAAATGTATCTATATACATACAATAAAACTGTAAATGATCGCTGTCTTTACATGGAAAATATTTTAAAAAATCATAAGAGGGATTAATGTAAACTAGAAATACTTCTACTTGACGGGGTTTTATGAATCTTTAAGGTTATACATTAATATGTACAAAGAGTACAGTACAAGGTAGGTAAGGGTACAAAAGGGTGTGTTATCGCAAACGATATCCACGCGTACGAAGTCGCAGGCACAGCTAGAACTTTAATAAAACAAACAGTATTTTTAAAAAAAAATTAATGCGTTGTGCTTTTGATATTATAAAGATATAAACATTTTTTTTTCTATTTGTGAATATCTATTCTTCATTAATATATGTATATATACCATATCTAAATTATTAATTACAATAGCATTTGTTACTCTACGACCTCTAGAATTTATAAAACCGTGGAGGTACCTTGGTAGGAAGCGATTATCCCGGCTTTCCTGTTCTCTTGGAAACATTGTTACATAAGTTACTTGAATTAGTACTATACCTAACTTTGAGCAGAAGTAATGGCGGGCAGCGGCGTCCTACTAAAGTCGTTATCAATTGTGGTTGTGACAAAGGCTCGTTAGTAGTAGTGGTCAGAGTCTATAAAGATAAGAAAGCGCATTGGTTTTATTATATACTTCTTTCGTTATTTAAAGCTTAAAATATAGTTAAGATAAAAAAGTTATTATATTGAAATATATTTACTTTAGAAATACAATCAAGAGTAGTAAAGTACAGAACAAAAATGACTTAAAATATTTTTCATAATTTACCAAAAAATACTTATATAAGATATATTTTAAAATGATTTCTATAATATCACCGTGTTGGAGATTGTTTAAATATTGATTTATAATATGGTTAAAAAAAGGTACATTTTTATTATATTCTAATATAAATTATTAAAGCAATGTAACTTAAATTAATAACTTAGAAACTGTTTAATCAACAGGTTGAAAAACCTCTTGCCAAAAAACGTTGGTATTAGGAAATTTAATAAAGCACTCAGAAAACATAAGCATAATAATAGATTTAAAAAAAAATGACGGATAAAGTATTTTGTGCTATATTTACTTTGGTTAAAAGTAAATAAACCTGATTGCCTATTATGTTTTTGTCTAGGTCACAAGTTATATGTAGAAAATAGTTTGTGGAATTTTAAGACAATAGAGATAAATAACAACTAAGGTTAATTATGAAATAGCTAAAACCGAGTTTTATAGATAGTATATATAAACTAAGAGTTTTTACAATATTTCAAACTTTTTGTATTAACTTTTTATAAGGTTTATAAGAAGGTCACGTTAGGATTTATATAATCAAAAACTTCTTTTTGCTCATATTTTTCAAGAACATTTGACTATGAAGTTACTGTGCGACATATAGAACTAGTGTTCACGTTTCTCATAACGTTAAAGTATAAGTTTACGTGACGTGACTGTTATCATGAGATCAATAATTAAACTACGGACACGAGCATATTACTATTCTTAATATTCATAAGATCTTTAGGAACTTACTTTTGTTATAAGTATTAGATAAAAAATATATAAATGATAGACATAAAATCACCAAATTTACCTTATTGATTATTAATTTAGCTAAGGTTGTTGGCTAATTTATATTAATCGTATATTGGATATTCTCAAGAATATCCAATATACGATTGCACGTTGTGCACGATGTGCACTGACTAACCAACTGACAGACCAATTGACAGACCAATTGACAGACCAACTGACAGACCTCCATCTTGTCTTACCGAGACACGATTAAAATTTAATTCAATATACGCGAGTTAAATCCGTAAAAATAGTTTTATTTCAATGTGTAGTACTCGTGAAAACCTTAGAAAACACTATATTCTCAAGAATATTATTGCTATGCGGATATTAGCACTGTATATACCAGCCATGCAAGACTCTCTAGGGAAAACATTATTGAATGCCTTAAGAAACTTTTGCCTTCTAATTCTGTAAAGAAAGTTTCAGAATGGAATAATTTGAATCCCACGTAGATTAACCAATAAGAAGACATGTTGGTATACAATAAGGAAGCTCGCCTTGTCTCTTATTTTTCAAGACGGAAGTAATTTCATTATTAAATGTAGATTTATTAATGTGTTTCAAAATCAATTTTCTTATTCACGAAATAGGAATAAATATGGTCAGATCGGACCGAAATAAATAGGAATTTCAATAAAAAAATATTAGCATATTGCTTTATTTCATTTTATTACTTGAAATATTTGACACAATTACTATACTGTTATGTTCTTTGTAGCTTATTGCAAATAAATCATATAATAATATTATTTTGGTATACCCTTTGATAATAATTGGTTGATATTGTTGACATTGATAAATTAACTGTTTTATTTCTGGCAGTTAAATTATAAGGTTTTAATTTATAATTATCTTATAATATTTTTTTTTATACGTTATAAGGTAATGCAAGCCATACATTCCACCCGATAGTATACACCCGTAGCTTGTAGCCGGAGATGCACAAGATATAAAGTATTTTGTGCTATATTTACTTTGGTTGAAAGTAAATAAAGTAAGTAAAGCGCACTAACTTAGTAGTAGCCTAGTCACTTTAGTATTGAAGGCAACCCAATTGTATTCGGACGGAAACACCTACACAGGCAGGCTATTTTAGATCTTAGTTTCGGACAGATGGAATAAAACTCAATAAATATCGTACTATAAAGGATTTATTTTAAAATTCTAAAGACGCACGACTGTTATATTAAAATATTCTCATGAATTTTCAAGTTACTGACAAGACTGGTATAATTTACTATGCAATTTTAAGTAATGTCATCTCATCTTACGTTTAATTCAAATGAATCAAGTTTATAGAACACTAGAATTTACTTCTTTAAATGTAACTAAATAAATTAAAACTTCTCTGCCGCAGTCATTCAGTTTCGTAAATCATACTTTTTAATTAGGTATCGTATATTAGTTAGATAGTTTTAATATGATATTTGATGATGATGAAGATTGCAGATTGGCAATGCACACTAATTATATTCAAACCTTTATTTTTGAGTCAAATAAATTTTTCTTATTTAATCTATATTATATTTAAATGGAGTGAGGGCTCATTGAAAAATGTATATAAATACATATATCATTGTACTGAATAAAAGATTTATAAATAACGTCCAGATGATCTTTAATTAACTCTAATTTTAAGAAGTTCATACAAACCTGTTTTAAATACAAAATAAAATATGAAACTATTCATAAAAAAGCTTTACAAGTACGCAGTTGATATAATTTATTTCGTTCCTCGACCTATATGTTTGAAAAAGTTCATACACACTTATATTATTTAAAGTAGCTAGCCAAGTTACATCTTTCATAACATGTTATATAAAATATTTAAGTCACTAGTTCTGCGCCATAAAAATCCACTTGAGGATCAATTTTCATTGGCTAGTTTCATTATTAGACAGTAGTGAGAGGCGCCCCCTCCCACAATAAATAATTTTGCAAATGTGTTGCCATCATTCTAAGAACAGCTACTCTAATGGCAGAAAAAGCTTTGCAAACAATTTTAGCAGCAAAAAGGTATTTGTTTGAGCAAATTGTTTAAAGAAAGTATAGAGTATAGAAATATAATAGTGTTAGAAACTAAAATAAAATAATTCTCTAGCTATGGACATAAAATATAAAAATAAAGTGACATTAAACATTTAAGCTCATAGTTCATTTATAATAATAATAGCCTCAAAAAAGAGACAAAATCGTTTTTCATTACAATATGTATTTTACATAAAAATTAAATTACAGAAAAATACATTAAGAATACATTAATTTATTTTCCTTTCGGTCGAAGTAAGTGTAGTTGAAATTAAATAATGCTACCCATTTAAACTGGAAAAATAAACATTATTAGTTTTATTTGAGTTTGTTCAGTTTTCTCTCTAATTCACTTAAATAGAAGAAATTATGAAATACAATGACGATCAAACTTCGCGTACAAGTAAATTCCTTATTATTATAAATTAAACCACATCTCCCAACTATAAAATACATGTTTTAAAAAATTACTTTAGTCTTGATAACAATCAAATTATTTTAAATACCTACGATTGATGCTTGATTATTTAATATGACAGTTTTGTACAAAACAAAATTCGATTTTCTTATTTTCCGGGTGAGAAATGCGAGAAATTTGAGACCATTTTAACAATTTCAGATTAATTTTCTATTTTAAATAAAATCACACAGCCGGTGAGATTCAGCCACCTCATCGTTATTTACAATTTATAATTGGATGCCTTTGAAGGAAATTATTGAGTTTATTATTAAATATTTGCCCAGTAATGAATATTATTGGAAAATAAATTGAATCATTTGAGAGTGTAAGACCCGTCAAATATATTTATTTGACTTTATTTAACTAAAAAAATAAAAGTTCTTTCTCACTTTGTTATATTTTCTTTCATAAATTATATGTAATAGGTCTACACATTTTCGATCGTTTCTGGGCCTTTTGGGTACGATCAAAGTGTAGTAGTCATATGTTTTACTTAGGTTCTAATAACAAATTAAATAATAAAAATCTTATTACTACACAAGAAACTTGTACCAAATAAAATAAAGCCCATAAGTGGAGTGCTCAGTTTGCTCAAAACAAATAATCTACACGTAGTAGTAAAGCCGCTTTCGTGAAAACTACCCTACTTGCTGACTCATCCTGAAAACTTTTAATTCAAATTAGTTTATTTCAAAAAGTCTGAGCAAGTCTCCTATCTTTATATATTTTTTTATTGACTTTTCTAGAACCTTCTTGACTTTTATTATCAGTATAATATTTTTCATCATCAGATGATTATCAGTAACAATATTATTATTGCAATATAGCAACACTATCCAACAATAGAAACACGTTAAGACTTGAGAAATTGTCTATGAAGAATCTTAGATTAGATTCTTTAGATTAGATTCTTAGATTAGATTTAAAATGTAAATTTAAAATTTAATTAAATATACGCGAGTTAAATCCGTAAAAATAGTTTTATTTCAAAGAATCTATTTTTTATATCATATTTGCCCAAAATCAACGGTCAGTAATGAAAAGAAGATTATGCGAGTACATTCTTTTCATTTTGAAGATTTTCATTCGACAAATGTCTGACATACATATTTATTAAATAAAATAGAACAGAAATAAATCATGCAAACAGCATTGACTGAAGACAAAAGTTTTAGTCATTTAATTTAACACATTTAATTTAATTTAACATTTAATTGTACATGATATGACTTTTTGCCATGACATTTACTCTCTAAATATATGAATTTAAATAAATAATAAATATATCTCTAAATGATAAACACGATAATAATAACGGACGAATAATAAACTTTTAAGGACTATACAGCTCTAAATTGGACTGATCATTAAAAAAAATATATTAATTAACTTTTTAAATAACACAAAAATATATAAATAAAATTAGAATTTTGACAATTAAAGAAGAATCTATAATATAAATATATTTAGGATAATCGATTTAATATAAAACAAAAAAACTGAAAGTGTGAATCTTGTACTTAATTATATTTATTGTCATTAAATGCTACGACAGCAAAAACAACAAATCAATGAATAATAATGTCTAACGAAGTATATGTAGTCATTGTCACTTCTGTCTAGGTAATAACTTTATATTTTTTATAAAATACCTTAAGTCCAAACCATTTGACAAAAAGAAAAATTATCTATATTTATAAAGGACTTTAAACAAATGACAAATATGTTCACATTCACTGGGCTGCCTAAAAAAACTATGTAATGGTTCTATTTTTTATGAAAAACTTATGATGCAAAATACTTTTCTACATTTATTAGATATTCAATTTATTCATATAATATAAGAGTGGCTTTCTAAGAATATTTTGTAAATGCTATTTATTACTTTTAAGAAAACATTATTATACTATTTATGTCTGATCAAATATTTTTGAGTTGGAATAACTAATCATGTATATACAGGGACATACGTCTTCAAAAATATTATGTAACTGTTATGAAGTTTGAATTGAGTATACAAATACTTAATTATATTACGACTTTATAAAGAAGATATTATTTCTATTATTTGTCATCACTAGCTTTTTAAATGTTTTTTTTTAGGAAACAGACATTAAATTTAAAATGATATTCTTGTTAAATAATTTTGGTAAATTCTGACAATAAGACGTAGTTCCCAAATGACTACAGTTTGGTGCACCTCATAGAAAGGCTAGGATAGGCTTTCTTTTGATACCCTACTCAGTTTCAGAATAATGGATAGATTCATTAAGGGTTTAATAAAACTATAACAAATCAAATTATGTAAAAGTGTAACCACTAACAAAAGATTTATTCATTGATCAATAAGAGATTGTGTTACAAGTTCTTAATGTGATATTTCTATGAAAATAGAGAAGTTTTAAGTTTTTTTGCTTGTTTCTTGGGAATTTTGAATTAACTCTTGTTTGTAATTGTATATTACATGTAAAATTGAAATAACAGAGTGTTTTGTATCTCTTACGTTGATTTTAATTATTTCATTAGCTTAAAATAATCTTACATTGTAATTAATTATTTGTATCTCTGATTACGTTGGTAATATATAATGAATGTACGTCTTTTTCTTTCAAACGCAGTTTTCAGAATAGATTAATTATATTTATTCGAAAAGAATCAATGAATTCTAACTAATTATTACAACTTTAAAATTTTCTTAGTTTTCAGATAAACATATAAGAAAACTGTCACTGATCGAATACTGTACATGGATTTTTTTTATTGAAAATCTTGGTACGTACGAAGTCGCTGGTACAACTGGTAATTATAACAAAACTATTAAATAATTGTTTTATATTTTAATTAAGCCATATTTATTTGAAATAATTATTCAAAATTTGATTCGGTGAATGCAAATTTATTTAATTTTTATCAAGTAAATAAATCGACAAATAGAAAACAATTATAAAACTATTGATATCAAATATTTAATAAGTTTTATTGTTTTACTTTTTTTTACTCGAATAGATTTATTTTTTAAACAAAGTGTTATAAATGTAATTCTTTCATTTGAATTGTTGCAATAACCGTTGCAAATATTGATATCTTACTTTGGTTGAAAATAAAGATATATAGTAGATTATTTGGAAAGATCTAGAGTATGTGTCATGAATATATGATATTACTGAGGAAATGAACATGAAATTATTATTGACAAAAGTTTGGTAAAGAGAAATCTTTATATAAGTAATAATTTAGTACAATAGGTTCTTAAATGAATTGTTTTAGGATAATGCTTATAAAAAATATCAGAAACATTCTAGAAATTCGATCTTTGTACTTAATAACCGTGATTTTGAAGATAATCTATTCTCCGCGCACGCTTTATAGGCAAACAATAGATAAGCTAATAATCAAATGACAAACACATAGGCGTGAAATGTAGGATAAAGCAGTCCGTGAAGTACAATTCAATGAAGTAATCTCAAAAAGTGAATGAGTTATTATAACTCCTTAATAATATTTTCTTACCCAACTGTTAATATTATATATTATACATGTGATAATGACAAACGAAATTATTTCCCTTGTAATTGTGAATACTATTAAATATGCTTACCGAAATACAATTAGGAACTGCATTTAATATTCCACTATAAAGCCATGTCTGGACATCGTATAGTTTATATATATGTATAGTTTAAAATATACATTTTGCCTATGACTTGAGTCCAAAATTAAAGTGTTTAGTAAATTTTGGTGAATTATTACAGATGATGACCATTTACAGATATGGATTGGTTTCCTTATGTAATTATTTGAACAGATGATGATGATTCTTGTAACCAATATCAAATAAGATATACTGTTTATGAACATAATAACAAAGATTTAGAATTCTATATAACTTTTATTTTGGGTAAGCGATAGTGTTGCCATTAGTGTTTATTTTGAAACCTATTAAAGGTTTTTATGTTACAACAAAAAATGGTGCTCTATTACTTATTGTTTAAAAGAACTCTAAGCGAAACAAATATATAAACTTTGTCTTTAAGTATTTAGATAGTATAGACTAGGTTTGCTTTTTCTAACGAGGCTGCCGCATTTTATTGAACTTTGTCGTATTTTATTCTCTTTTTTTTCTTACCGAATATATGTTTATCTTGTGTGACTATTTTTACAGTTCATTTTTTCAGCTCTATATATGTTATATATCTTAAGAATCTTTCAGTTTTTTTTTATTAAAAACTTCTTTTAATTTGAATATTTATGATTGTTTAAAACTAAATAATAAAAAAATATATATAATAATTAAAATTATACTATTTAAATTGAAAGAAGTTTAGTGATAGAAATTAAGGTTTAAATAGACAAACAAGACTCGACCTCTGGAAGTCTACTCTGTTGATCTGTCAACTGAACTATAGTGTCTTTATCGCTTAGATGGATTTAGCATTCTGAATACAACTGTCTTAACGAGTCTGTTGGTCACATCTCACAAGTCTCCTAAATACCGGCAATATATTTTCATCCTTTTTACACAGCTTCCTATTATTCATTAATTATGCATATTCCGATTATATTATAACATATGTGCAAAATAACCGTCAGCAGCAATACAAAAACCCGTACAATATTTGTTTCATGAATATAAAATGATTGTCAAGGAAGGTTTGTACAAAGGCGGACTTGTTTTGCAATTGTCCATAATTATTTTTAGCCTTGTTAAGCTTTATTGGAATATAAATAAACAAAGAATAGAAACCTCATTACCACAGGTAGGACTAGAACCGGCGAACTTTGGGGTACAAATTGCCTTTCAAATTTAGTTAATTACTTCTTAAATTTTTCTTACATGACATTTTATTTGATAAAATTATTTATATTTCGTGTATTATTATAGTCATAACCAGTAGCGGATTTAGGCTTAGGCCCGTGAGGCCCGGGCCTAGGGCGGCAAATTTTGAGGGGCGCCAAAATTTTTAAGAGGACTAAAATTTAAAATCGATTGGGTTTTCTGTAAACTGCAAGACCAAATTTTAAAGTTTATTTTATTGCGCTCTTACTATCGAAACATAGTACCATTTTGAGGGTAGAATATTTTTGTTAAAATAATTAATCAGCCAAGTCCTAAAATTTGAAAAATCTAACAAAAAGATTTAAAAAAAAAAATTTTCATGCTAGCATATTATTTATTTACATAAGATTTTTTCATATTTTTCATTCAAATTTAGTTATAACATTTGTTTGCGCTTTATTATAAAACGAAACATTATTTCACCATGATAAATTATACAAGTGTCAGTTGACTCCTGCAATAAATTTTTTATTTTTCAATTTTTCGTAAAAATTTTATAGTTTTACGTAATGTGAAGCTCCTAACGATAAGTTGTTAATAAATGTTTAATTTATACCTGAATTAGATTTCTTATTATTATTGTTATTATTTTAATTATTTTATACACACACACATATATATATATATATATATATATATATATATATATATATATATATATATATATAGATATATATACTGTTACAAAAGATAAAGGGCGCCATATCGTCTCGGGCCTAGGGCTTCCTCAAACCTAAATCCGCTACTGGTCATAACTAGCGGGTTATATTAATTTTACAACAAATTTAGGACTCACTCTCATCTAACTTTGCATCTCATATGAGCTTATTGTTTTCTCTTACATTTCTCAATAAATTCTCAGCTATTCTGTATAGAAGTGTTCATGGGTTATTGTTGCCGCTAAGGGCAATGTATGCCTACTTTATTTTTGACATTAACAGCTTTTGGATCGATTTACATAGCTATATTATAATAATACGCTTGTGCAGATACGCATACTCTAATTGTAATATATAAAAAAAAAGTTTTCTTACCGAAGGATAACTTAATTTAAATGTACCTACTCAATATTCAGGAATATTTAGAATGTGATGTTTTAGTCTGGCTTAAAACTATTTTGTTAAGTTATCATTATATTGGCTGTACAATAACAAAAAATACAGGCATACGAGAATATCCTTCACTTATTAAAGTTAACGTTAAGGAACATAATTTACTATGTAAATATTTGAAAGAACTTTTAAAGCTACTCAAATCGAGATTTAATTTCTATCATTAAAGAAAATAATAGGAACAACCAAAATAATTAGAAAGAATAAAATAAAAATTATTTATAGCATATATTTTTTCAATGAAGCTTGCTAACGAACACTCATGTACATCATTCATGTACTGATCTCAAAACATTTGTTTAAAATTTAGTTTTGTTCGAAATATAAAAATATTTGACATGTCTAGCATTTTTATTCGTATTGTGTAGTTTATTATTTAATATGTATTATATAAAATGATGTGTGTATTATGTTTATGTATTAATGTGTAAATATTGGTGTATATGATTACAGTGTTTATAACTTTTTACCACCCATCTGCACTAGTTTTTTTAATTTTCTAACAATATGGTAATCTGGAAGAAGTGATTTCTTTCTTTAGGAGATAAGATTGCACTTTGTATCTTTCCTGTGTTTTTTGTTTTTAAGGTGAATTTATAACTGTAATATGTAATTTAAGTGTTATTCAATAAAGTATATAAAAAAAATGTTCTCCATCCATCCATTGTTATACCGTATCCTTTTGACCTTCCGGAAACCCGAGTGACCGGTATAAGTTGTCGTGCACCTCAGCTTTAGCGATGGCTACAGCTACTTTTGCCATTCTTTATACCAAACTTGTTTTCCTCTTTCATATTTTATATGTCATTCAATTCTATCTACCATTGCTTAGATTCATCCTTTTTTTCTTTCAGAACCTTTTGCACAACTCCATTCCACCACCAAGTTTCTTTGTTTATCATACCTTTTCCTTTCGTTTAGCCTAATATATCCTTTGCCACACTTCTAATCAAAGCCTCTTATCCTATTTCATTCGAGCTAACGTTTCAGATTTTCCGTCTATACCGCCCATATCTATCATTTTATTTATCATTTTTTCTTTAAATTCCCTCGCATAATCTTTCTTCTCTAACAAATTTCATCTTATTTTTTTGGGGTCATTTCTTAAAGATATAAAAAAAAAGATTTGGCAATTTGCTTTACATTCGAACTAATATGCCGAATGCCGAAAGGGCATTTTTTTATATACATACACAACATCTATCATATATATCTCTTATGACATATAACCATTGTTATTATTGATATAGCTACTATTAAATGAGTTCGGACTACAAAAAGTTAGGAAAGTTTTATAGAGTTCTATTATATTGTAATAGTTTCACAATAACTTTATAGTAGACTAGCATTAAACGCACGCCTTAAATTCGTAGTAAAACAATTCCCACTTCTCTTTTTTTGTATTAGCTTCCATATGACTTATTTTAAGTGATACAATCAAAATTACGACATCGGCAGACATCGCTCACTGTCAAAAGTATATTTAAAGTTTTTAATAAGGATACAATATTAGGTGCTGTAATTATTTTTATACCTCTCTTGTTTTTACTTAAACGTCCATTTAAACCATATACCACAATTACAGATTTTTATTGAACATAATCAAAATACCTATTACCAGGTAAACTTGAGGACTTCTGAGCTACACAATCGACGTTATTTTCACCTTCAACTTGCAGGTCTAGTTTTATAAAAAAAAAACTATTTTTAATGATAAATATTCAATTAGCTATATGCATTAACAAAATTTTCAATACTGAACATTCACAAAAGCCATTTTGAGACGGTTTGCACGGTTCCATACCAGAGTGCGCCGGTAGACCGTACCGCCGCAAATGCGAAGACCCAATTTTTTAAATCTGTAATATCTTCGAAATATTCATTTAAATTACATCCTGTAAGGGGCTATATTGTTCCATATTAAATATAAAATGTATTGAAGTTACTTAATTACATAAGGATTAAAGCTATATTTCTTAAAATCGCTTCGTAAATTACCTATTATTTTTTGTAAAAAGTAAAGGATAAAAATTTGCTATTGTGGGTTATCCCTAAGAGATAAACATATACCATCGCGGATTTTCTTGTAGAACTTTTTAAGGTATACAATACTTAGTACATTATTTTGATCTATCTCGTGGAGTTCAATCAGTGTTTGCACTGTAAGCGCAAACAAGTGTTTCTTTACGACTTGGCATTACAAATCTTGAAATTATCAGAAGTTCTCTGATATACTAAGCAGGTTATAATACAAATAAACCTTCCTCTTGCATCACTCTATCTATTAAAAAAAACTGCATAAAAACCTTTGCGTAGTTTTAAAGATACATACATACAGACATAGGGACAGACACGAAAAGCGACTTTGCTTTATAATATGTAACTTGCTGTGTGTGCGACTTCGTACGCGTAGTTTTCGATTTTGAATTTTTTTTTTAGTTTTGTGAGCACATCTAAAAGACAAACAGAAAAACAGACAAAGATTTTAAAAATTCTGAAAATGGATTCTGTTAGTTATATAATCTCCGCCATTTGTTTTTTGTTGTAAATTAATTTTGCTTTATCGACCTGCTGCATCACACCGATTCCTTAGAAGTCACTACTTGCGGTAGCATCGGGAGTCACATACAGAATACAGACATACAGACAAACTGAAAATCCACTGTTTTGGGTTCTCTTGCTCTTATAAAGCCCCCCTATGATGTTTTTTTTTTTTATTCCATGTACAGGAATGACTCAGTGACGATTTTATTATATGTATAGATATTGCGGTCTGTCAGAAGCTAGTTTGCTTAAAGTATTAATATCATTTCACTTATAACTCGAATATTCTTATTAATTTATTACGTATTTTTATATATTGCCTAGACTATTATAACCTAAATTATAATGGAATATATTCCTTTAATGGAATAATATTTATATTAAAAATGCATTTTCCATTCATGTCCTGTAAACTCTTTGATTTATTTGTTATACTTCTCTCTTAGAATGGACACAACCGCAATAAAAGTCGTTAATTACTTTTTGAATTTCGTCATATTCATTAGCTAGAAAATCTTAATTATGAGGGAGGTTTACTCTCATAATTCAAATTTATGTTAACATCGTCTTTAAGTATTGCAAGCACCTACTTAAGACGATCTCGATAGTTGTGTGAATCTTTATATCAAAGATAATTTTAGGGTTGGCATTTTAACGATGAATGTTGAACAAAATTATTCTTTATTATTTACATATCAAGGTTAGAAAGATGATCACTAAAATCATTGAATATATAATATCTAATATACGTGTCACTTACATTTGCTAAGGCAAATGTACGAGAGGGACAGATGTTTTGCGTTTATATGAATTGTATTACAAAGTGAACAACACCCGGCCTTTGGGAAATAACGTAAAGAACTATATAAATATATAATGTTTGTATAATATACCAAATTCAAAGTTTGCATAAAAATACTTAACAAAGAGGTTCCTTTTTGTACATTTTTTATTACAATGATTTTTATCTCTTTGAATCTGTGCCTTTTCTAATGGCTACGTAATTAAATATTGTTTAATTAATATCCGTCTATAGATATTAAAATCCTACTTAAAGTCTTGTATATATAATAATGGCATAAAACATGCTGACATTCTATTATTTTAAACATTCGGTTATTTTTATAGACCTACAGTGAAAGTTACCTTTTATAACCAGGCTTTTTGCTGTATAAAATATTCGCAGTTGGAAATGAGCTTTATCAAATGAGAGAGAAAGAGAGAGAGAGAGTTATACTAAAACACATCTAACGTTGATTGTTAAACATCTGATCACATGAATTCAATGTTCCTATTCTAATAGTCGTACGCTAGATTATATTAAGATTGTCGACAAGCTGATTGATAAAATTAAAGTATGTTTATAATATGTATGTCTATTAATTAGTAATAATATCAAAACACTAAATATGCCTATAATATTTGATATGCCTATAATAAAAAAATACTAAATTTTCGTTGTCCTATATTAGCTCCTTAAGTCCTATTTTGATTTTAAAAATGTCTGTATTAGAAGCAATGTAGTTGATTTAATTTGAATTTTTGTATATAAAACAAACAATTTATTTACATTTCATTGAAATTTTAAAATATATAATAAAGACTAATAAAAATAATATAATAAAGAACTTCATCTCTCATAATATTTTAAAAGATAATTAATTTTTCGATTTACAATAGTGAATGGTATGGAAATTATTTCATATATTTTAAATTACATTATAAAGTATAATCGATAAATATATGAAAAAATAAAATAAAAATACATGCTATAATTCTATTCTGACTTCTCTAACTCGTAATTACACGCTCAGGTGAGATTCATTTTATGTATCTATTTTTATCTCTTCTTACAAAAGCTACAGGTGTTTCTTTTAGACATTAATTAGATACATAATGAAGTATAACTTGTACTTTTTCTATATTACATATAGATTTTTATATAAGTCCTTAAAATGGATATTTCAGAAAAAAAAAACTCAAAAAAGCAAACAGTAATATTTATATACTGTAACATAGAACATTATATTTTACGTGACTATATTTATTTGAATCACAAAATCATAATTCGAGTGCCTAGATAGCTTTAATTATTATAAAACATATTAAGATGGGACTTCCTTTAATTTACATAGCTTATGACTAAGACATTCAAATTAGATATAAACGTAATTATACGGCCCTATCAGTAGAACATGTCATCTAGGCTTATTAGGTTAATTTATTATTAGGTTAAACTTGTATATATAATACAATCGTTCGTTATATTAATTATTTTTCTTGTCATATCATTGAAATATATATATATTTATATATTTTTTATTCTTTCTTTCACATTTACGGATAAAAAATTGATTTTTTTTCATCGCAATATGTTTCTAGCCAGGTAATCAATCATGTTGACTACTTTTTCTCAACCTATGAAAATTTTCCATTATTCATGTAATATATTTTTTTAAATTGTTATATCAATTAAATATTATTTATTATTGTTTTATTTCAAACTTATATATTGTAAACAAAAAAAAAATACTTTCAGTGTTTTCAAATATTTGACTATCACAGTTTTTTAAATTTTAATCAAAATAACGAAGGTCACTCAGAAAGTTTTACGACTAAAGTCCATGTCCATGCTTAGAGTGTTGGCGAACTATAATTTATTTTGGGAAAATTAGAGCTATATTCAAATTTATGAAATAAATGGAAATGTACATTGAAACTCGGTATTCAAATATTGTATGCACTTCATATTCTTTCATGAAATGCATAATAAATGATTGATCGATCATTTATAAGGAACTACCAGAAGAATACATTTATCGCAATTATAAGTATCCAATATGTCAAATTATGAAAATCACGATAAGTAGGTATTTATTAATAGTGATATAAACAAACATTTGGAATTTTATCCATGTAAATGTCTCATCTATATAGATATGCAAATTATATTGGTACATTTATATATATATGTAATATTATTTATCATAATACTTTATAGGTGCACAAAATATTAAATCAAAATAATAAAAAAAATTATAATTTTTTATTCTTCGGTTTACTATTCAAAAACGTAACATTTGAAACGACAGTCTCGTGATTTCTCTGCATAAATACTTGTCTATTGTTTTGTGAACATGAAAGAATAATTAATAGGTTTTGAGGTTTTAGGACATAAGTAACGTTTTAGTAGAGAAAGTATTATAATATTATATAAGCTTATGTGAATTAGAAATAAACCGACTAGACGGTGTTAAGTACCGAGAGCATCGTATAATTAAACCCATGTCTAACTTGACTACCTCATCCAATGTGCAATTTGTAGTAGGTGTCATCTTAATTTGTTTTATAATTTAAACGTCACACTAAGGTTATACCGAGGATCTCAGTAACCAGTATAGTATGACATTGGACGTAATATGTAACACGAGTATCATTTTACCACACCACTGACATAACTATACATATATTGTAGGTATTATTTTCCGTTATGTTTACGACAAGTGAACCGTTAAATGATTTTTCTTTTAGAATTATATAAGGTGGCATTTACAAACTTTTCTTCTGTACCCAAAGCCGTTGTAAAGCTCTTGAAATGTGGAGCTTAGATTAAAGTTTATAAGGTAACCAATGCTATTCATACGAAATAATATTTATTTTATATAAATTGCTGTCTATATTTTAAGTCTTAAGCTCAACAATAATAAACTGTCGATATTATATATATGAAATATATTTAATATCGACAGTTTATTATATAAATTAAACATATTAATTACGATTAAAAAAACACAATTTTTACTTGCTTGTACAAAGTTCCACTTTATTTTTCCACATCATCAGGCGTCGCCTGATGATGATGTACGAAACCGGTCGCATATAAAATTGTATCACATATTTAAATAAAGTGGAACTTTGTACAAGCAAGTAAAAATTATGTTTTTAATCGTAATTAAAAATGCAGTTCCATCAAGAATTAACAACATATTCTATAAATTAATTAAACATATGACAATAGTGGAAGAAACATTATGCAATGGTTCTTTAGTTACGCAGTTAAAATTTATACGATTTAATATACGAAATAAAAATAAACGCGTGATTAAAGTACCGTTTACCGCCCCCGTTGGTCGAGTGGTTAGCACAGACCCCTAACGTATTGCGGCTCAAAGTGGTTCGGGTTCGATTCCCGACAGGGACAGCCATGTATGTGATGAGCATAGATCTCTGTATTTCTGGGTTTGGTCGTTTATTAAATATATTGAGAGAAGAACTTGCACGAAACTCTATAGACAGTTTTTAAATCTTCCTTTTGATGCTAATAATGTAATTTTGTAATATATATATTTTATATATAATTCATCTCCTTACAAACTCTTTGTACTCTACAATGTTAATGTTCTTTACATTGCACTCATAATTTAGATCATTTTTTCTAGTATTTTACTTTATTACCTTTTTAGTAACCTTTTAAATAATTTTTAATATCGTACATTGTTGTATCGTTTATATTAACGACTTTAACCGTATTATTGTTATTATAAGGTTCAAATAACTGAACGCTTTAGAATATTACGTCTTTAAATAAATGATGAAAGATTTAAGGACTGTTTGCTTACAAAGTGGCAATGTTAATGCAAAATATAATTAAAAATGAAGAGAAGTGTAATGAATGGCGTTGGTTGTGGTTACGTCTGTCCCGAGAAATATAATAAATAATTCAAGAAGGCTCTAAAGGGTTTGAATAATGATATTTATGTATTTATATATAAAATATCTTTGTATTACCCGGGGAAATCTAGTGGAAATTTTTTCAGAGGTCGAGCGTTCGAATCACTACACGTATCGGTTTATTTTTATTGTATGTGTATTTAAATTTAACCCGGCGTCAGCGCAGTTAAAATATGTTACAATGATAGTAGGGTTGGGTCCAGGTGACCCGTGAAGAAAATCGTCATAATTTCAATAATTACAAGACATTTACTAATATATGGCTGTAAGTGGATAAAACGACTATAGTTTAAGTGGTCATGTATGAGTAAAAAGAACTTGAAGTAAAACTTTCTTTTTAATATTTTTTCTATGATAGTGGAACAAAATATTAACAAAAATAACAACCTTTGTTTTAACGTCACAAAACTTGAACAAATATAAACTTTTTTTCTAAAATATTAATAATTAGGAAACATGTAAATCACATTTTATAAGACTACTAATTAAATTACAAATTAGTTTTATGAATCAGTGATATCATTGCTTACATATGCGCAGTCTCTACAGCACAATATTTCAAACTCAATGCAGATGTATTTGTTACAGTTCCGTCAAGTGCAATTACTTTTTCAGTCTTTTTTGGCAGGACAGTCTTGCAACCTTTTTCTGACCTTCAGTATCTTTGCAGATGGGTCCCTAACATGGTTTCCTAAAAAATTCGCGTATTGTTTGGCACATTAGTCTTAGCAACTGCAGGATGCCTTTACGGTCGCGCAAATGCTCACGAACAAGAGTAATGCGTAAATTCTTTGAGAATTTGCAACGCTTTGTAACAATGTTGTTATTTATCTTAAGAAATATATGTGCATTTATTGAAGCTATATTTAGTAGGCCGTAAATAATTTTTTTTTTCTTGAATTGTGCCTCAAGTTATCTGAAGAACACAGCAAACATCGACACCTCCTTTTGTTATCTTGTAAAATGTGTTCATTTCCGGTTTATTTTTTCGACTATAGGGGAATACGGGATAATTATACGGGAAGCGGTTAGTCTTTCAGTAGCAAGAGCGCGGAAGGGTATAACAACCACCAAACGATCTATAGAATTCGTAAAAGAAGGCTCCTCCAAAAAATCAAAAGCATTCAATTCAATATTAGGCGCGGCTCCTGATTGGATTCTCATGAGGGACACGTATGAAAAGCATTACAGAATCCCTGGGGATGTTGGTGTTTCGTCATCCAGACCGGACTTATTCCTGTATTCGAAACATCTGAGACGCGTGATACTTGTGGAGCTTACTGTTCCTTGGGAAACAAACATCCCAAGGGATCACACATTCAAGCTCAATAAGTATTACGAACTAACCAACGAACTGATCAGGAATAAATTTATAGTTAGTTTGTACGCGGTAGAAGTGGGAGCGAGAGGTATAACAGCAAAATCTCTCTATAGCCTACTTAAAGATCTTGGCCTTTCTAGAACAAGTATCGGTTCATTTCTAGAACGTACTTCAAAGGCGGTATTAGTAGGTTCTTTCCAAATTTGGTTAGGTAGGGAGAGGAGTGTGGAGGGTGAAGGTGAGCGTTTTTGCGCATAATAAAGGGGCCCCTTAAACCTACTCCTGGGTCGCAAGTCCCAGGCACTGCTTGCACTCCTCTCCTTGCAACGCGATGGGCCCGGCACCCGCACGGTGAATCCATGGATTGCTAAGAAGCTTCGTCTTGTCGTCTATCAATACTACCATCATGATCAAAGCTCGACATAAGTAAAACCACTTTGTTATTTTCGGTATATGTGATACGATCGCGATATGATTTTGAAAACCAAAACTCGATAACTTTATTTGTTTATCCCTTGCTTTTGTTAACTCTTCGGGTATTTGTCTTTTATTTTCAGCAATCTTTTTCTGAAGAAGCATTCATTTTATAAAATTTTCAACCCTAAATCGATATTTTCAACCCTAATATTCCCTGGAAAAAAACGACCTTACTTCTACCAGCTATTGAGAATTATGGCAGTATGGCACCAAAACCATTAGAAATATGAACATTTGAAAATAGCACGGGTCAAATAGACCCAACTGTGCGAACGCCGGGTTAAATAAGCTTAACATGGCTGGAATATATTTTCAAACATTTATATATTTATAACAGACTAGATCAGTACACTTTGCTAAATGGTCATAAAATGGTCAGTTTTTTATATTTTGTTCCATTTTAACTAGCACAGGATATTTTACTGATATGATACTATAAGGTGGTTACAATGATGACGAGTTTATATTATTTCATTCTAAAATAAATAAAATTAAAACTATTAAATAATTATAAATAATATTTGTTATTTTTTGAGTTTACAAACGGCAGACGTGACCACCATCAGACCAAACCACGTGTAAAAGTTAGTATTTCATACATAAGCTACAATATTGCTAAGTTTCATCAAAATCCGTTTGATAGTTTTGGCGTAATTGAGTAATAAACATCACATA
Source organism: Napeogenes sylphis (assembly GCA_959347405.1). Lineage (NCBI taxonomy): Eukaryota > Metazoa > Arthropoda > Insecta > Lepidoptera > Nymphalidae > Napeogenes > Napeogenes sylphis. Next base: position 6,266,924 of record OY365783.1, read on the forward strand.
CAAAAACACGTGCAAAAGTTAGTATTTCAATAGCCTATGTATTATTTTGTACATAAGGTACAATATTACTAAGTTTCTTCAAAATGCGTTTAGTAGTTTAGGCGTGTTTGAGAAACAAACATCCATCCATTCAAACAATCGCTTATTAGTCAGAAGTAAGGTGTAGAAAATAATAAACAAACTCTATAACAATATTTATTATTAAACATTAAACAAATTTGAATGCTGTTTTCAGGGATATATTATCAATTTATGTCAATCACGTAATAGGTACCAGACAAATCTTATTATATACTTACATGTAATAAATCTGCAGAGGAGTAGTCTTTGTACATTAAAAATATTCAAATATACTAGGATGTGAAGTGATAACTAACAGAATCCATTTTCAGCATTTTTAAAATCTTTGTCTCTTTATTTTTTTTCTTTTATTGCTGCACTCAACACGAAAAAAAATGTTTTCTAACATTCATACAGGGGGACCTTTATATAAACAAGAGAACCCAAAACAATGTTTTTTAATTTTGTCTGTATATCTGTATGTTTGTGCACGCTAATCTCAGAAACGGAATAATCGGTTTGGATGCAGTTTTCGGGAATATGTTGTCCTGGGATTCACTTTACATTTTGTTTTTTTTTCAACAATCGGTTAACAAAAAATAGACGTTAATAATCTTTTATTGTCGTACCATTGCTGCTTAACAGTTTGAAGGTTTATAGTTCTTACATACATTGTAGTAAGTACAAAGGGTACGTTTCAAAATCAAAATCAAAATCGAAATTTACGCCTACGAAGTCGCAGGCACAGCCAGTTTTAAAATAAAAACAATATCTTGGCTATTTGTATATTGAAGAACGTTATTATAAACGTATAACCTATTTCACTCGCGTTGACGATAAACGAGCTACACTTTTTCAGACAGTTTGATATATGTTTTTAACATGAAGTGAAGAACAATAAAGGTCATAGCGATGACGACTAACCATTTTTAAAATAAATTCGATGAAATGCAGTATATTTTTATGTTCATGTTGTTTTATATACAGATTGATAACATATAAACTATAAAAAATTGTAAAGAAAAAAAAAATCCACTTCTTTCTAACATCCACAAATTTGTACATTAAAAGAATACAGCTGAAAAGCTCAGAATATTGAGAACAAATATGTCATACGTATTCATAATACACCCGGAAGGAGTCTCTGGAAATAGCTATGAAAATATAGTAACCTAGTTTTATTTTCGTGTGTTTGGAATAACAATGCTCTTTCTTGTTATATTGTTACTGTTACCACCCCACAGCTGCTCCGTCCCGAAAACTATGAATCCAATTGGAATGAATGAACCAAGTTAAAAAAGAGTGTATATGCAGCAAATTTTAATTAATTTAACCTTTTTTAAAACTTGGGATACGAGCGAAGTAGCTCTGTCCAGTTAGCAATCGTATATTACCTGGTTTTAAATGGAAGCATATTATAGTTACCCTATTTATATATAATTGGAGACATTAAAACTATTAAGATTAAAAGAAAACTAGGTTACATACTTCTTTTAAAAATTGTTACTTGCTGTGATCCTGGTTTGTTAAACCACAATACTAATTGAAATGTATATTTATAACAGTTTAAAAACCATAAAAAGGGCTTCATACCTTGTTATACTTTTCGATTCGATGTAAGGACAGTTAGCGTACAAAATTGAAATTTAAACTTAACTTACAAAAGTAGTTGCGGTTACTACTGATAAAAGGAAATCACTGTTTCTAACATCTTTGAATAAAAAATACACATTTTCAGACTACTGAGGACAAGGTATCGCTTACGTTCATTATTTTGAAAATTAAATATGTCTCTCCTTTTAATATAATATCTATTTTGATGTAAGAACCATATATTTTCGACAGTTCTACAATTTGTCTGTTCGTTCGTTTAATTTCGTCACAACTCCGACAGAATGCTTTACAGACAAGAAGCTACTAACTTGTCGTCATATTTTATTGGTAATAGAAAGAAATAAAATGAAATATTTTAAATATTCAACCTAAAGCGATTGATATACTAAGAATGTTGTTATAAGTAAAAATTATAAGAAATGCTCTCAAGAAATTAATATTTGACTTTGACGTCAAGTATAACGTTTAATTACTTCTGAAGTATCAAAGACAAAATCATAATACTTTGTATCATTGGTTTGTACTTTTAGGATAAATACACAAACGGGGGAAAATTTGGAACTATTAAAACTTTTATAGTAAAGAAGTGCAAAAAACTATTACCTTTATATAATAACACACTACAATATTAAATATTACACGACACTGACAATGTCAAGTATACATTAGTATGTTGTCTAAAAGTCTCAAGCAGTTGATTGTCCTCTCACGTGAGAGAATAATATGGCTCTAACATAAATAATTTCTCGCCCTTTTGGCTTATATCAAATGTCGCAGGTACTTTTAAGGCTCTAACACTTATGTATAAAGTGTGAAAAAAGAAAAATTACAGCACAAAATTACACCTTTAATAATAAATTACAGCACAAAATTACACCTTTAATAATAAATTACCTTAAAAAACATTGTGGGATCTATACCTACCCGTAACCATTTCCTATAGTCCATGCGTATGGAGTCGCTGAAAATGCTTGTGAAATATCGTATCCTGCTAAATATCGTATTCCCATGAATACTGTATTCAATTATACTTAGATACAGTGATTGTTCTTGCTATCTTGTTGTTGCTAGGCTTGCGCTTGCGCTTGTCTGCTTCCTTTATTTTCTATTTAAGCATCATTTCTAGCACCTATTTATTGGTGGATTGAATTTGTGAAGTAAATAGATAAATTGACTAATCACAAGCGGTTATATTCTTGTACAATTTTTTTTTATTCCTAAATCATAAAACTATATTACTACGTGTAGTAATGTTTATGCTTGAAAAGTTTATGAGGGTAAACAAAAAATACACCTTTATAATTTAGAAGAAAAAAACGACTACTATTTCAAGGTATGCAAAGTTTCAAATTAATCAGACGTTTAAAAGTAGATCAACATCATTTTCAAAGTTTCCTTTACATAGGCACATGAGTATAGTAAGATAAATTCCAAACTAATAGAAGGGTGTTAAAAACAAGGTAAAATTGGATAGCTAGTTTCGGAGTTCATACTGAATGTGATATATATGTAATGATGAAATTACATTACGCTCCAATAAATAATTCACATTAAATAATAAATTCATTAATTCAATCTGATAAAGTAAAAAACAAACTTTTTAACTTAGTACTTAAACTAAGAACAAAAACTTTGAAAAAGGTTAGTCTTAAATTGGATTAAATAAGTAGAAGTAATAAAGTTCAAAGTTTGTTAGAAAAGGAATTTTAACTGAAGAAAACCAATAGACGTTTCTATAGTAATATCGAGTAAAAAAATACTTGCCTCATCTATATGATAATAGAAGAATAACTTGGCCATATAAGGCCATTAAATAGTATTATTGTTATTATATAGACATTTAGAATTCGAAACAGAATAGAAAAGCCTTTATATTATTTTTATTAGTGACAACTGTTAAACTTACTCAAGGGATTTTAATGTAAATATGATTGATAACACAGCGTACTAAAAGACACAATATTTTTAGCAAAACCTGAAAGGTCTTGCGCAGGACATTTGTGTATAATTTTTGAATACAGGTTTTAATGTTAAAGATGATGTGAAAAAGTTGTGTTTGTCGATGTTGATATTTTATAAAATTTAAAATATTTCTGTCAATATAATATATACTAATGTCATATTCTTCATACTTATCTTATTTAAATACTTTTTTAATGAATTAATCATATTTTTTGGCGGACTATATATAATGTATTTTTACCTATTTTAGATTATACTGACGCTATCCTCATTTTTGGGAGGGTTAGTTAAGTAAATTTGAGCAAGTCCAAAATATTTGCGTAAGGTTCATATTTGGCCTTCGCAAATATAACCATTAAAGCAATGTAATTGTGAAAAGCCTGCTTAAGTAATAGTCAAGAGAAGTTGACACTGTTCACATAAATATTTTCACTCAGTTCTTAGAAAAAATATAATAAAATTAGAAACTTTTTTATTATTTTAAAATCCTATTATTATAAGAAGTTAATTTTCGATAACTATACATTTTATATTCATTGCGAATAATAACTGAATAAGACCTCGTATTACAAATTATCGACGATATATTATTTTGATAAATTGTAATATATTGATAAATCAAATTATCAATATACTGCAAATACAATTAGATAGTTGTTAAATATATCAACGAAAGACGATATTTGTTTTAAATTAACTCACTAAATAAATACATTATTTTATCATGACACAGACGAAGCTTGGATTCACCGTGCGGGTGCTGGGCCCATCGCGTTGCAAGGAGAGGAGTGCAAGCAGTGCCTGGGACTTGCGACCCAGGAGTAGGTTTAAGGGGCCCCTTTATTATGCGCAAAAACGCTCACCTTCACCCTCCACACTCCTCTCCCTACCTAACCAAATTTGGAATATATTTGCCTAGTATCTTCGTATTTTGTATTTGCGTATTTTGTACGTTTTTGATTTGATCTAAAGCCTCAAAAACGCTTTTTTATCATGTATCATGGTTTTTATATCATAAGTCACATATGAATAATATTCTTACAAAATGTCGTATATTTGTTTAGTTTTTATAATTTCTTAAAAACATTATATAATTATAAGTACACCAATTACCTGGTCATAATATACAAAGTAACACTAAGACAGTGTCTTTTTAATGCCAAAAGAATGTTAACCTTTAAAAGGCCACAGGCTTCTTTTTTAATAATAAACTTTATAATAATAATAATGAGTTTAATAAACTCTTTTAAAATCACTAGTCCTAACAAGGAGCAATTGAAATAAATATAATATATTTTAAAGGAAGTGCCGATGTGATATAAAAAAATGTTTATGCCTATACAATAATATATATGCAGTTTCAAACAATCAGTTCTAATTACTAAAAACTTAGTCAAGTAAATGTTTTAATACGTTTTTCGTTCAGCGAAACTTAACTTAATCAAATTAAAAATATTAAGCTATTAATCTGTTGGCATAAAGTTTAATTTTTTACATAGGAACAATAAACCAACTTTTAAAAAAGAAAATATTGCTAGCGCTTGAGAGAGGTCTTATTTCGTTTAATTTTAAAAGTCGCTACATAAAGTATGTTTTGTTATAAATGGATTTAGTTGTCTCCTGACTCTCAGTTATGGGCGAGTTTAAATTTTACGAAACGGGACAGCTCTTTTAATATAATTATTTATTTTTCATTGTCTTTGTAAGTTTCTTAAACATTTGAAATATTAGATTATGATTCTCTAATTAATATTCTGTTTATAAAGTTTGTTATAAAAGGCAATGGTAGCTTAAGAAAAATCTTTATTAGATTTGTTTTTAATAAGGCTGGCTCATAGCGTAATTTTATCAAATACGAATACAAAAAATATAAATGTTAATAATAGGATAAAGAATATACTAACTGTCATTACTTTAAAATATACCTTTACTTCTAGAGAAATAATTTTATAATTATTATTGCGTTGTTTAATTAAAATAAAAAGTTCCTAAATAAGGCTAAAGCAAAATGTTTTATAAAACTTTAGCTTACGTTATAATTTTTAATCTATTCCTTAATACATAAGTATTAATATTAAGAATCTAAAGTGGTGGTTTTTATTTCTACATTTCTAATTATTCTTGATGTTAAAAATATCAAAAAAATACAATAAAAATATATGTGAGTAATTTCAAGAAATGTAAATATTATAACGAGAAAACTTTCAACGGAAGTAAACAATGTCGCAAATAACGATGTATAACGCTATTTTGCTGAACTTATTTTAAATGTACAAGTGTATTATAATATACTAAAGTATAACATTTTGACACTAGTGTAAACCAAACCTGTCAGTTTAATTTCGTAAAAACTTTTTACTACCGCTCAATATAAGACGATATTTTATTTCAATACTATTATTTTCAATTCTTTGGAATATATTTTAGGTTAATTTAATGATTTAATTAGTTCCCAAAAATGTCAGTAATAAAATCTTTATATTAAAATATCTTTATTTATAAATATTATTTTATATTAGGGAGATAATTATAGTAACATTTTCTAATGACACTTGGCTGGTTGCCACGAGGTTGTTTCCAATAAATGAAATTTGGATTCTAAGTATCGAAGAGAAGGTGGAAAATAGTTGACAGAAGATGTTCAAAATATTGCTTTACAGGTATCAAAAAATTTAACCTTAAAGCAATAATCAGAAATTTGTTTAAATTTACGTGAAGAAAAAACTAAGAAATCCTTATCTACGGTTTAGTCTAATTTATTAAGGTCTATTTGATGTTAGAGCAGTATAAATCAGCATAGTCAATGAATAAGAATCAGCACTAACACAGTTTTGAGCTGAAGGGCAAAAAGTTTCGTGTTGAAAGAGCAAACGAAGCGAGCACGTCACTTTGCGAAATAACTCGACTATGAAAACAAACCAAATGAGAGAAAAAGATAATAAAAACGAATCGTTATGTGAATAACCAAATGTTATGTGAAAACCAAATGTCTATTATCATTCTTACTAAAATTATGTCTGTCGAAAGCTATTGTAGATTTTAACAATTATGAAATTGATTGATTGATTAGCATGCTGCACCATAGAATTCATGATCATCTAGATACAGATAGTATGAGAAAAGGTAATATTATTTAAAATTTATTGTGTTAAATATATAAATTATTAAGTATATGTATATGTATAGCTATATAATTTTTATTTTACAAGAATTTCATATGGATTAAAAACAGACAAAATCATATATAATTAACGTAAGTGTAATTAAAGGCTAAATAAATATATTTCAAATATTCTTGTATGAATGAACCATGTTTCTTTAGGTCAGTACGTATTCTTGATTAATATACAATTTTATTCCCTTGTAATATTGTTTTACAATCTTATATGAGCAAAGAATTACTTTTTCTTAAACTTTTCATCGGATATTGATATTTTTTTAACTTTTAAAATTAAAAAAAAAAGTTTATAACGAGTGAAAATAGAATTTAAATAATACATTATAATTTTGGAACGTTATTAGCGACCAAGTTCAGTGTTACCTTCATTATTGCAAGAATGACTACAAAGAGAATTACCGATTATCTAATACTAGCTGTTGCCCGCGGCTCCGCCCGCGTGTAGGTCGCTTTTCGCGTAATCTGTGGGAACTACAATTATCCAGACCTATAATAGACTTATAGTTAATTCTATAGTATCCTATTCCCGTGGAAATTTTATATAAACAGGCATATTTGAAAATATCTTTAAACATGTATAGCCATATTAAGCTTATTTAAATTTATATAAATATAGAATGAAAAAAACCGATACGGGCAGGGATTCGAACCCGCGACTACTGGGAAACCGTCCCGTCGCTCTACCAACTGAGCTACCGTATCGCTGTCCGTCTCGGTGAATTAAGCATGCTATACATGTCTAAAGATATTTTCAAACATTGATTTCGGTAGTGGCATCTTTTCAATGTTTATCTATACTGCAAAGTTAGAAACATTGGTTAGGATTTTCGAAAGAAACCTAATAAATGTCACCACCGTCCCGATAAAGACGATCACATATAGAATGCTTAATTCACCGAGACGGACAGCGATACGGTAGCTCAGTTGATAGAGAGACGGGACGGTTTCCCAGTAGTCGCGGGTTCGAATCCCTGCCCGTATCGGTTTTTTACATTCTATATTTATATAAATATAAATAGGCATTACATTCCTAATTACATTGTATTTTGAAAATGAAGCATAGCCTATGTCATTCGGGAATAGTGTAGCTTGCCAACGGTGAAAGAATTTTTGAAATCGGTCCAGTAGTTTCGGAGCCTATTCATTTCAAACATTCAAAAAAATAATCAAACCTTTCCTCTTTATAATATTAGTATAGATATAAAAAATCAAATGCTGTTTAGAGCAATGTTGTTCATAATTGAATGTCTGTGACATTGAAATAATTTATTTGGATAAGGAATAATATCGTAATTATTAAAACACCTTCGAAAGTGTATATTATTTAAGAACTAATTTCATAACCATAGAAAACGTTATAGTGAGTCAACCTTAAAAGCTAGATATATCTTGTCGTGGACTTCTTTTTAAAACTTTTAAAGAGAAACAATTTCATAGAACATCATTTTTGCGTAACTTTCACCTTTTTCGCAGCGCACACAGTTTTTTGTTTATCTTTTTACACCTTGCGTTAGAATATTCAAGTTTTAGTAATCATCCCTAATTTTTTGAAAATGAAACATAGCCTATGTCACTCGGGAATAGTGTAGCTTGCCAACGGTGAAAGAATTTTTGAAATCGGTCCAGTAGTAAACAAACCTTTCCTCTTTATAATATTAGTATAGATGTACTCTGCTTTCAATGGATTGGGTTCTTTTATTGGAAAAAAGTTTTTCAACAGAACAGCCATCTTCTATAGTGTAAATATGGTATCAATGTTGACTGCATTACCCCATAATAGTATAACATTATAATATAAAAGTAACTAAAGTAAACTAATCGAACAGTTTCCATATTTGTTAATCGATGTATTTTTTTAACCGCGTATATAGCAGAACTAAGTCTGCTTGATAAATCAAGTATATGAGGACCACATTGCAATTTTTCATCTAAAGTAATGCCCAAAAAAGTATTTGACCAAGTCCAATTCCATATTGTTTAATTGTGCATTAGTATTTTCACATTTGGTAAACTAAATTTGACACATTTCGTTTTTTTCATTGAGCAACAAATTATTGGTGTTAAACCATTGTACAACATCTGAGAGAGCATTGTTTACATCGTCAATAACAGATTGCCGCCTGTTCATTTTAAATGTAAGAGAAGTATCTTTAGCAAACAATACTATCCCATGTTTTTCCCTGACTAGGTGAAGTAAGTCATTTATGTAAATGAGAAACAAGAAAGGTCCTAAGATAGAGCCCTGTGGCACACCTATTTTTACCAAAGAACTGGGGGAACGTTTTCCATTTCTATCTCTTTTTTAAATTCTTTTATAAAGATATGAAGTAATGAAATCTAGGAGCTTATATATTCATTATATTAAATAAGAAATTATGAATTTAACAACCATAGATGGCGGCGATAATGACAATAATGATTAGTTGGTTAGACGTTTTAACATTCATATTAATGGTGTTTCTCAAAAAAGGATGATGTTCAGATCTTATTATAATTTATGTCCCGAGAATGAATTGAACATTGTTACCCTTGTCTATTCTAAAAATAACTCCAGCTGCAATTAGTTAAATATTGTTATTTTGAAAACAAGCCACAAAAGTGTTTTATTGTGTTTTGAAAATTGGGCCACCGGTTTTTCCGAGATGTAGAACCAAACAATAATACTAAATGATCTCCTTTATCACAAAAATAGAAATCTATTTTAAGAACCGAAAGGGAAAAAGGTTATTATTTTGGTAGGTCCGAAATTGCACAGTCATGGTGTCTAGGCTTAAAAAGTCTAAAATATTTTCACTTATGTAGTGTATTCTAGATAATATGTATGTTTATGTAAATCGTTCTCAATATATTATTGATGACAACAAAGAAAACTGTATTATAATTGTAATGAATTGTTCGATTATACAGTTATTTTTATTAATTTTTTTTTTATCTACTGTATCCCTTTGATTTATTTAAAAATAAACCATATAAGTATTTTTTTCCCTAAAAAAGGGGTCTAATTGAAATTAAGATATTTAATTTGATCCTAAACATTTTTTTTTACTAAAATGTTCGTGGCTTGAATAATAATAAAAAATTGTTGGAACTTATACATTCACTCGATATCCCACATTACTAGTACTTCCTTACCATCTGATCTAATAGATGCCTATTGTCCTACTCTATACGTGGATATAAATATTTCTTCATTTAAACGTCAACTGAGCCCAAGTCGTAGAAGTAGTCGTATTTCGTAAAGATCTTAAGGTCTAACAGTAATGTTTAGTTCATATGACCAAAAAACATTATGGGGAAAAAGTTTCGTATTGTGTTAAAACATTTTTATCCATAAATTGGCATTATTTATGAATGATAATGTATCATTTTTACTGCAAATTCTTAATTTTTTTCTTTTGAAAAATTGTTATATTCATTTTGTGCAAAAAAACCAGTCGTTTTTTTATAATGTAATGTTTTTATAATGCATACACAAAACTATAGCTAGTTTTTACATATTCTACTGTTTCGTCAATCATATTTTTTTTATTACAGCTCTAAAATAGAAACATATTATAATATCGTGTCAGCCTTTTTGCAATAATATATTATAAAGTATTAATAACAGGTTTTTGTATTACATTGTTCAGAAAACGTAATAACTTATCCAGGTTCATTGTTAGTTAGTTAGTTAGTCTAATTGTCAATTAAAATGTGTAAGTAAATAAAATGTGTTGCAACTCACATGAAGCAATGGCTAACTAACCGGAAGTGTTCAGTTTGGTTTAAATATGTCTAATATAACGATATCGTCCGCTTGCTCTTGGAACTTAGTCTAATTTTCTGTTCCCTAGGAAGCAAAGAACTAAATAAACAAAAGTCAAACATAAACAATGTTTCAAACATCAGTTCAATTGTAAAATTACATGCGAAATTATATATAAACTGTCGAAACATCAAACATATTATATAAATATTTTATCGAAGTTTTGAAGAATATCAGTTCGTTATTCTTCTAATCACAATTATGTATATGAATAAATCTTAATTTTCCTAATTAACGTTTTATCTAGAATCTGGACCTAATTCATGAAATAAAATTAACATATTTATTATATGAAAATAAAATAACATATTTATTATATATATTGCTATTATGAATTTGTCTACAGTATCTTCGAAATAATTACATATTGTAATTTAATAATTTTGTAACCATTGATTATTAATTGACTTAATGATCGTTAATAGGATTTTACTATGAGGGTAAGTTAGTTAATATATGTAATATATATAATTTATTATAATAAGGGCTTTCAAGTCAATCATATTTATAATCAAAAGCTAATCTTGTAATTAAATCGTTATTTAGGTCATTTGAACTGTCATCTAATGTAATTTAGTGTTAGAATAAAATATTTTTACAATTAAAACACTACAATGTTTGTGATTAAATAATGTATCCCGAATATTTTGTGAATACAATAATATAGTGATGACTTTTTATAAAAATAGATTTACTTAGTAATTTCAAACTGAAATCAAATCAAACATTTGTTTTACGCGTCAAATGATTTCTCTCTACAAACCCTTATTAGAATCCTGAATAATTAAGATTGAAAGTTTGGTTTGTAATTGTGTTCAGGATATATGACGATATGTGACAACATATCTACTCATACACTATATTGTTATCATTTTAATTATATCATTATTGTTTGTTATTGATTTTTTTATGAAATATATGTGAGTATGTTTCAAACTAAAATATTCTCATTTTAATAAATATTCTTAATTCTCAAAAGGTATAATTAAGGTTTTGTAATTAAAAATAATGAACCTAAAAGTTATATCTAAACCCACATATAAGTTTAAATTAAAATACCTTTTCAACATCCAATTCGTAAAGGTATATTTCAAGTCTGGCGCTACCTTCATAAAAGTTTTCATTTGATAGGATGATGTGGCCGATTCGTTGTTTGTTTTTGCCGACTTTTCCTATGCCCAGGGGTGACAACTTCCGAGTCAGGTTTACCCGCGGGAATCTAATGGAATAGAACATAAGTTTTATTTGTAAAGCACAAGATTAAATAGACAAGTTATACCATTAAAATAAAGTTGATAAAAAATACTATTGGATAATAGTATTAGTTGTTTGCTTATCACAGCATTATTAGAAGTACAAAAACATGCTGTGTTAAACTTATATTAAAATAGTATAATTTCAATATCAAATATAAACCAATAATTGAACTAGTCAAGTGACAAAAGCAATCACATATAGTTTATTATTCCTGTACGTTAAAATAAAATTGAGGGTCTGCTGTGCTATTCTGTAAAAACCGAACACGAATTCGAATTCCATCTGAATGAAAAAAATCACTTCGAAAGAGAATGCTACCGTTTATATTTTGGCATTTCAGATTAAGACCCTTGTCTGTCTAAGCCTTATTGTCCAATTTGTCCAAGCATTATTAATAAAAATAACTCAATTGTTTTTTATAAGATTCCTAATAGACGTAAATATCTCTTGATCTCGTTTTCCATACTTAAAAGTGTGGCGCTACGAGCGCTGTCGTGTATTAGAGAATAATATTTCTTCGCGCATTCCGCTTTCAAGATTATAAAATGTTCTCATAGAATAGCACTACAGTTGAAATTTTGAGAATTTTCATGTGGCAATTCGAAAATAATGTAAAATACTATAATTTTATAAAAATCAGAAACATATCCTCATGTTATATTCGTTTTATATTGATCTATATTATCCACACAGACCTTATAGTAAAATAATAAGAATACACAGACCTTATAGATAAAATAATAAGAACTAATATACTTTTTTAGACTTGTTAGATGTAACGACTGAAAACCTTTTTGGAGTGTTCAGAAAGAATATTTTTAGTTCTTTAAAATTATAAATTTTAAAATCAATATATACAGATAACGTAAAAGTTCTACAAAATTATTTTTGCTACTAGCTTACTAGTTTATTGTAGTAAAGGTATAATACGTGTGGTATAAGTATAGTATCCTCATGAGGATATAAGTCAAAAACTAATACATATCCAAATAATATGTATTAGTTTTTGACTTATACTGAATATAAATTAGAAATTCAAATGTATTTATTGAATATCTACGAGAATACTTGGACCATCAAAAGGTTCAACTCGATAGAGTTAAGCACGTCAGAATTATGTTAAAAAAAATAATGGGACATTTTTGAAACTAAAAAGAATTAGGCGTTCTTCAATAGTGCTGCTCTCAAAGAACTTTCTATCAGTTATCACCAAGATTTGTAGAATTTATAAAGCACTTGTTACATTGTCGCACACCATATGATACTGAGAACTATATCTTCAGCACCATGGAATATGAGTCTCAAGATCTTTTTTTATATATTTTTTTTATTAATTGCTCCAAAACAAAGACAATTAAAATAAATTATTCTTGGATGAACCCCGGAAATAGCATCCACTTCTGAAAAGGTCCCATTTTATTACACTACAGTACATTTAATTTGTAACCCTAATCAAAATGAATATCTTTTATAGACATTTAGCCTGTTTATGCAAGCTTTACTGTCATCCTTATTTTGGGGGAAGTCCATAAATTTAAAGTGATTATCTGAATGAGTTTGTAATTGTAATAATAAAGGTAACATTAGGTAACAATGCTAAAGGAATTATTTAATACCCGCTTGTAGTCTTGTGTAGTTCGCGAACGAACTAGTTCGAAAGAGCGCTCCCACAGATGAACTACGCGAACTAGATCCCACATTTCCCGCTCCTTAGTTCCTTAGTTCGTGACAGATCTAAGAAACGCGAACTAACGAACTAAAAGAGCGATCTAGTTCCTTTAGGATCGGCGAACTAAACAGTTCGATCTCAGTCGCGAACTATAACGCCCAAGACTACCCGCTTGGAATTCTACAGATTGAAGGTGGATATTCTAATTATTTTATATATGAAATTGGCAGGAAGCGATTTGCTTTATTTGTCATTATACCATACTTTCCTCAGGTTTACCCTACTACCTTACTATTCAAATCAAGAGTGGAAACATATTTTGTTTTTTTGGCATCGTTTCACTTTTAAGACGAGACAGTAATTTCTGATTTGGTGACTAAGTGTATAAGCGCTAGATTACTTACAGTAAAAAAAACACGGTTTATATTGCGATACCAAGATGTGTATAAATGGTATACTATATACATTTTTTTCTATTCATCACTATTAGTTTACGGTATCATATTTCTTAAAAATTATCGTTTCTCACCTAAAATATATATTTTGGTGACATTGCATGACATCATATGGCATCTTATGTTTATAACAAAAAAACAACAATAATATATTTTTTTAACTCCATTGATTAATTTCCAAATAATTTTATTAATTAACATAATAATTTAACTCCTTGATGAACATGCGTGCGTGCTGGATATTTATAATAGCCGAAACATTATTTTCCTCATTGTTATGAAAACAGATTCAGATTTGTCTATTTTTTTGTACTTATATTATATATTGTTAATATTAATAAATTAATACCTTAGAGGCCCAGCTTCGGTCTCCCAGTAATATATTTTGTTTTGAATAAAATATATTTTTCTTCTCGATCAATATCGACCAGTACCTACCTCTCTTGGTATGTGAGTCACGTCGTTCCTTTACGATGTGTGATTAATTATTAATTCAATTTATCATGATCTCGCAACCACCATGTTTTTTTTTCAAATTATCAACTTACCAACGTTTCAACCTTAAAATTATCTAAATAAAGCTTTTAGTATCATTAAATTGATTTTATTCTTTATAAAATCAGAAATATCTCAACCTAATAAAATAAATACACGATAAATATTTTTACAAATTATCAAAGAGTCTTAAAGTAAATAAAATTTGTATAGTTTGTAAACTAAATACAATATTCATTTTTATTCACTTTTGCCATCTTTGACATTTGATGCAGAACAAAATTTTCCCTACTTGGAAAACTTTCGTGAATATTGAAGTTTTCTCTCTTCCAATATCATCACTTAAAAGAACATGCTGAGTGGTTCTGGAAAAGGTACAGTATTTTGCGTATTGTAGATACATTTTGTAATAAATTACTATGTAAAGTACAAAAGTTATTTTATTTTGTCAACTTAAAAAGTTAATTCAAATTTACGCCACATTGAACGATAATTTTTATAAAAATTATTGATTCACTAATAATAACAGACAATAATACATCGATATAAACATTAAAAAAACTTAACAAAAGCTGTCTTCTTCAAATCCTAATAAGAGACAACGAGTATATTTGGTTCGGTAACAAAATAGAATATAATTGTTGTAATTTGAATAATAAGTAAAGTAATATATTTTTTAATAATCATTATTTTGAGGGATATTTTTGTTTTGTCATTTTATCTACTTACATTTCCTGTAAAATGAAACAATAAAAATTTAATTTAGTAATAATAATAAAAGTTTACAATTTAATTAAATTGTAAACTGTACATTACAACGATACACGCAGTGAAGTATATCATGTAGTTGTCTTCAATGCAATCTCCCTGGTGCTTTTTCTCCTGAACTACGGCGATGGTCATCGGGTTTTTTTGTTCTATAGCAGCATCATCATCAAAATCAACAAACAAAAAATTAATAATCGTCTATGTTCTTGAGGAACTTCCATCGAAAACCAACATTTCACAAACGAATAAATTCATTGCATCTGTGCTTAACTACAGGGAGAGAATTGCTATCAATTTTTTAACATCACAAGATTTTTTCTTATTATCTCTTAAGCATCTTTTGGATAACAGGTAATAACTCTTAAGCTAAAGAACTCTACATCTTTTTAGAAATCACGTATCAACTCGCTCCGATCTGACCGACCATATACAGTCAATCGGAATATAAGCTACTTAAACTGCGCAATATCTATACAAATATTATAAAGCTGAAGAGTTTGTTTGTTTGAACGCACTAATCTCTGGGACTACTGGCCCGAATGGAAAAATTCTTTTTGTGTTGAATAGTCCGTTTATTGAGGAAGGCTATAGGGTATATATCATCTCGCTGTAACTAATAGAAGTTAAGCAGCAATGAAAAATGCTGCAAAATTTAATATAATCTAATAGGTTCTGACTGACTTAATTATAGCATACAGTCTGAACCGGAGATCGTAGAGATAGTAAAATTGGAGGATACATTTGTCTTTCTACGTAGTGGTGTACTATGAAAAGATTTTTAAATTCCACCCTTGAGGGTTTTAAATATCAATTTTGTATGGAACTCGGCGACAACACTAAGAACCACGCGGACGAAGTCGCGAGCGACCCCTAGTCTATTGAATATAGCGGGTACACTTTACAATCAAGTGTTTCAATTAATTTGTGACTGGAACCACAACACAGACGAGCATTATCGAGTAGTATTTTAAAACTCGGCTAGAGAGCTATAGTAATGTTTGCTGGGAATAAGCAACTCGTAATACACGAGATAATAAGAATAAATTTCATGGAATATGCTGTTCATATTGAAGCGTAGCCAGCTAGACTCCATGATTTTCTTCATAGTACCACTTTATATCGCCAGTCATGCAAAATATCAGTCAGTCAAAAACGTGCTTAGAAAATAGCACTTCACTCACACACATTCCTCGTTCCACATCTCTCGTTTTATGAAAGCTACTCCAAAGGTAAGGTTTTTTTTTAAAGCATATATGTTTTTTATTTCATTCGAGTATATTACGCTGTATTGTAATTTACGAAAACAGGTCAGATACTTATCTTTGTTTTAAATGCGCAATTTTGGAGTTGGTTTTATTCAAATTAGTTTTTAAAAAATACTCTATTCATTACAATAAGTCGGTTGCGTGCTAAAAATCTTATGACAAATATATATAAAATTAAATAAACATTTTAAAAAGCCCTCGATACAAAATACCTCTAAAAAGAAAAAAAAAAAAATTATTATGTACTTTTTAAAGTCGATGTGACGGGGGACCGTTGTACGTACGTTGACGATGGTGTCTATTTTACGAAGTTAATCATTGAGGACTTATACTATACGATTCGATATCGTAATTTCTTTATTAGCCTTCGTAAATTACTTGCTTTTTAATTTCTTCCTTAATTAAACGGTCCCCCGATACAACGACTTTAATAAGTACATAATAATATTATTTCTATTCTTTTGAGAGGTCTTTTTGTATTTTTTTAATTATTATTTATTTATTTTTTTCTGTTTTCAAAGTTATGTTACTGATTTCTTTATAGTACTAAATGAACCTACAGACACACAAATTTTCATTTGTTTAAGTATTTCTATCAATCTATCCTAATATTATAAAGATTAAAGATTTGTTTCTTTCTTTGAATTTAAACGGTTCCGAAACTACTGAACCGATTTAAAAAAATATTTTACCTTTAGGATTCTAAAGGTAGGATAGGATACCTGTAGGATTCTACATTATCTCTGATGAATATAAGAATATATTATTTCATCATCATCACCATTATCATTAGTATTATAAAGACGAAAATTTTTATTGTTTGTTTGTTTCAATTGAATATACTCCGAAACTACTAGATCGATAAAATTAGAAACTAATCTGACTAATATATAAGTGTGACTGTTTCGATGTTTGGATGAATGGATGTTTGTTACTCAATCACGCCAAAACTACTGAACCGATTTTGATGAAACTTAGCAATATTGTAGATTATGTACCAAAATAATACATAGAAATACTAGCTTTTGTTTTGACTGTGACATAACATAGATTGTAGGGCGATATAAAATTGATACGGGAGATCTTGTTTTTAATCGTTTGGTTCATTGAATTTTACATAATTATTTGTGAAATTCCTTCTCATTACCCGACGACTTTGGAAGGAGTGTTATGTTATTGAAATAGATGTATGTTAATAGAAATATAGCCAATTATGCTATTTTTCTGTTCCTTGCTACAGTCAAAACGGATTAAGGGATTTTGACGTATGAGGAATCTGTAAATACGTCAAAAATAATCGAAAGTAATATTTTTATGTCTTATGTTCCTAGCCATAAATATATTAATTTTACAGTCTAGTGAGCTAGAAGTCACAATGGGCTTAAGAATCATGTAACGAGATTTGAAAATAAATGGTTAAACAAAAATAATCAAACGTGTCATTCGTTTGGAACAGAAAATAAATAAATTTTAATATAGTTAAATTTCCACACATAACAAATATGAACAGTGTAGGATTAGCAAATAACGCTTTGCTTCTAGATTTTCTACGTTTCTTATAACACCTAAGTTGCATAGGTTGGAATCTACCTTCTGCACCGCTTTATAATCATATTAATCATTATTACATGTAGAAGGCTGGTTTTCTTTTTTTTTTCTTATATTAATTCAGTTTGTTTATGGGATAAGGAAAAAAAAACTAAGTTGTGGGCTCCAAATGTTGCGGAAAAAGCAATGTCTATTCTTGAGTCGTAAATGTAAGAAATAGAAAAAAATGTTTCAATTATTTTATTGGAAAAGTTATTTAAATTACGAACGAGTACATTATATGTAGAATCATATATTAATAACCAATTAACTACGACGTGAACCTTTAAAAGGGTCATGTTATTATCTTCATGTCTAATTTTAAAGGTACAGCTATATTCTATACTATATAAAGCTGGTGTCATCTTACCCTTAATTATATATTCTATAACTAAAGATATATTTAGTTATCTCGATAGTAAGATGAGATTGTTGAGGATAACATTAATATAAGAAACTTAAATATATTTGAATTATGTAATCGTACACGCTTTAAAATTATATTTAAGACACTTTTTTATATTCCTTGAAACTATATAGGACTTATTAGGCTTTCACTTTATTATTTTTCATTTTTATTAGGTAATCAAAATATGCAAAGATTTGACCTCACACAAGCATGTTATCACGAATCAGGCGAAAAAAGTGCAGAGAAACGTTGAACTCTTCACAATTATCTTTTTAAGAAAGTATCTAGGTCTCGATCATTCAATAGGTTTTTATTCTAATTAGATCATCTGTATGACTATTTTATTAATAGATAAAAAAATTGTAATGTTATGTCATAAATTATTTATAATATTAGATTATCTAATTTATTTTCATATGGTAAAATTATTTTGTCTAACAATTGTGAATCTTTTAACATAATTAAATTTAACTTTTGACCGAGTTCCTTAAAATAATATTGATTTTATTTATTTTTAAAAAGTAACAATGTTATTTTTTACGTAAATTTAATGTAACGTTATTCCTAGGATTTTAATATAGAAATGGTTTAAATATTCTTGGTGTTAAAATTCGTTGGAACAACTTAGAAAACCGGCAAATTGGTTAATTATATTAAGAACTAGCTTTTGCCCGCGGCTTCAATTCGTAGTAAAACAATTTCCACTTCCCTTTTTTTGTATTGTCTTCTATATGACTTATTTTAAATGATGAAATAAAAATTATGACATCGGCAGACATCATTCACTGTCAAAAGTATATTTAAAGTTTTTAATAAGGATACAATATCAGGTACTATAATTATTTTTATACCTCTCTTGTTTTTACTTAAACGTCCTTTTAAATACTCTTTAAACAAAGTACTTAATAACTATTCTAACTATTCATCACAGTAACAGGTTTTTATTGAACATAATCAAAATATGACCATGTAAACTTGAGGAATTGTGAGCTACACAATCGACGTTATTTTCACCATCAACTTGCAGGTCTAGTTTTATTAAAAAAAATCTATTTTAAATGGTAAACATTCAGTTAGCTATATGCATTAACAAAATTTTCAATAAGGAAAAAAAGACATTTTTGAGACGGTTTGCACGGTTCCATACCAGAGTGCGCCGGTAGACCGTACCGCCGCAAACGCGAAGACCATATATTTTAAATCTGTAATATCTTCGAAAACATTTATTTAAATTACATACTGTAAAGGGCTATATTGTTCCATATTAAAGGTTAAATGTATTTAAGTTACTTAATTAGGTAAGGATTAAAGCTGTATTTCTTAAAATCGCTTCGTAAATAGCCTATTATTTTTGTAAAAAGTAAGGGACAAAAATTTGCTATTGTGGGTTATCCCTAAGAGATAAACAAATACCATATCGGATTTTCTCTTACTTATGTAAAGGTTTCATGCTGTATGAATTTTTGAATTTTTTTATTTCGTTTTGTGTGCATAACTAAAAGACAAACAGATAAACAGACAAACATTTTAAAAATGCTGCAAATGGATTCTGTTAGTTATTACTTCACATCCTGGTATTTTTTTTTAAATATTTTCAATGTACAAAGACTACTCTTCTACAGATTTATTACATGTATAAAATAAGATTCTCATGGTACCTATTACGTCATTGACATAAATTGTCATAACTTTTTTATTTCTTAACCGATTTAGATAAAATAAACACTAAATGTTAAGTGAAGACTGTGATAATATATTCCTGAAAACCGCATTCAAATTGGTTAAGCCGTTTCTGAGATTAGCGTGCACAAACATACAGACATACAGACCTACAGACAAACAGACAAACTGAAAAACCATTGTTTTGGGTTCTCTTGCTCTTATAAAGCTCCTCTATGATGTTTTTTTTTTAAATACCATGTACAGTACAGGAATGGATCAGTGACCATTTTATTATATGTATAGATATTTGATGTGTAGTTTATTATTAAAAACATAAGATACATACTATAAATATGCTATTTTGACCATTTATCAGTTAGTATCTTTAGTTAGAATAGGATTTTTTTAACAGGGACATTGAATTGAATTGTACAGACGTTTCAAATCAACAATAGGTTGGTTATAATAATTATTATATATTATTTATTATATAAACTTAAATAAAGAAGAAAATAAGAGATGGAACAAATAAGAAACGGCTTTGTAAAGTGGTGGAAAGTTTTTTTTTTTATTTTAATATTTGATAAAAACATAATAACACATTTCAGAAAGACAAAGTGCATGATATAAAAGCGAAACATTTGTCCTCTCGTACACCGGCTTTAGTGAATAAACGTGACCGACATTCTGATATACACATCCAATTATAATAAACAAACCCAAACAACTGTATACTGAAATAAAGTAAAGCATAAGGGTAAATTATAACACGTTAAATATCTATAACCTATAAAAAATAAAAATATTAACCATTTCTAAATTATTTACAATGGTATTTTATGTTACCTAAAAACGTCTTTAGGAATACGTCAATAAGCTTTGGTCATCCAAAATACTTGGGACAAAAATAATGCGTGCAAGAATGACGTCATAGTTCAAGATTAGAGAACACAGCCATGTCACATCATAGTGCAATATAGTGCAATAACCTGAGTAAGAAATAAATGTAAGGACTTCAGCGTTAGTTTTTTAAATTTGTTTGTTCATGTGTTATTCAGCGTTAGTTTCTTAAATTTGTTTATTCATGTGTTAAACATATATCACTGGTAAGAATATCGTAATTAATGAAAATTTATATTTAATAAAATATAAACGAATAATACATATCACTCATTATCTTTCACTAAGAATTTATATTATGAACAAAATAAACAATTCAACAATTTAGAAAACGGAATCTTATTGTTAAAATAATTTATTTACTAAATTTCAAATTGATAAGATGAAAATTGAATAGACATTCTGTTTTGCAGATATTATGTATGTTTGCAAATGCCTTTTTCATATCTCTAGCTGTGGAAATATAAAACCAGAGCGATAAAAAGCACCTTTTAAAATTTTAACGTTTCTTTGTGACAGTTTATTATCAAAAACAAGATTTCTGTTTTGAAGAACATAAATTTAGTTTTGCTGAAACAAAACTAGAGATTTAAATGAAAAGCTACTTCACGTGTTAATTTTGATTTTTGAATTCTTGTCTCCAACTGCTTGTTTTAAGCAATTTTCTAATAATATTATGATTATAGCTATAACTAGACATTATCATATTTGTATCTAACACGTACAAAGACTATTTAGCGTTTTGAGGAAATTGCTTTCGGAACAATTTCAATACATTACGAAAGTTTGAATTCTGTTTTTGACATGATGAGATATGATACAATTTTATTTTTAGTAATATTGATTTCACTTAATTTTGGACCTAACCATATGGTCTAACCTTATTAAAAATTAAATAAGTGGTTTAAATGTGTTAATTAATGAACGAACCCGCGACTACTGGGAAACCGTCCCGTCGCTCTACCAACTGAGCTACCGTATCGCTGTCCGTTGTTAGGATTTTCGAAAGAAACCTAATAGATGTCACCACCGTCCCGATAAAGACGATCAAATTTATAATGCTTAATTTACCGAGGCGGACGGTTTCCCAGTAGTCGCGGTTTGAAATCCCTGTCCGTATCGGTTTATTTTTCATTCTATATTTATATAATTTTAAATAAGCTTAACATGGCTATACCTGTTAATAGATATTTTTAAACATTGATTTCTGTAGTGGCATTTTTTCAATGTTTATCTATACTGCAAAGTTAGAAACATTGGTTAGGATTTTTGGAAGAAACCTAATAGTTAAAAAATAAAAGTGTTAAGAGTTTTCACAAAATACATCGTTATCAATCAATAAGTGATTGTGTTTCTTAAGAAGTTTGTGTTATTTCTATAAAGACAAAATTAATAAGCTTGGTTTCTGTTTCTTAATAATTTCATATTTGACTCTGGTTTGTAATAACATATTATCATTTTGAGATTTAATTTACAGAGTATTTTGAACTCTTAAGGTGTTTTCAACTATTTTACTGACTAAAAATTAATTAATTATTTGCGTCTCTGATTGCCTTGTTTAATAATTTATATACAATCCAGATTGCTCACCTGCTAATACGTTCAAAGTTTATTAAACTTATATACTAGCTGTGCCTGCGACTTCGTACGGAAAGATTTCGATAAAACGTAGGTTCCCCGTAACCTCATCCCGTTAAAAGTTTCATTAAACTCCAGCAAGTAGTAGAAATCGATTAGTGACAATTTTATTATATGCATAGATTCTTTTTTTCTTATAACTTTCAGATTACCATGTTCTGATCGAAATTGTTCGGGTCATAGGGATATTATTATTATATAGGGATACATTATATATCCCTATACATTATATAGGGATACATTATTGTAAATTATATGATTTATATAAACTAGTAGTCAAGCGTAGAATAAAGTGACATAAGCGCCTATGAGGGTGACATATTCAATGTTTGAATTAACCCTCAATAAGTAAATAAAGGCTTAAAAAAATAATTATAACTTTCTGATAAAAATTTTGAGTATAATAGGATTATATTTATATGGAATGAGCTATTTCAACTTATAAAACACCTTATTAGTGTTCGGAAATATAAATTATTAAAAAGGTTTATTATATTTTTAAGTTAACAATATTTACATTACAATAAATTTACAAAATAAAATATGATTATAATGTCATCATATTGTTTGGGATACTTAATTAAAAATTATTTAATTCTTTATAAACAAACGGAATCAAACTCACTGAACAAAAACATAGTAAACATTGACATATAAACAATTATGTACATATTAATGGACAAGCTTAAACATAAGTTCTTCAACGGTCAACGGCTCCCAAACATATTTGTAACATAGATATATTTTATTTATTTATTTATTTATTTAATAGGAAGCCAACGTGATACACAATGGAAAACATTTGTTTTACTATATGTTATGTAAATAGAAGTTACAAAGTATATCCCAATTATAGGCTAACTTAACATTCAATTTTAGGATGGCTGTCCACAAAATCTTAACAATAAACATTAAAGTAAATGCCACAGATTTCATTTGCAGAAGTTACAATTAAAATTTTTACTATGACTAATAAAATAAGAAAAGAAACAAAATAACTAAAAAAATAGTAAACGTAAAAATGATAACAATATTAAAATAATGTAAAAATAAAACTTATCTAAACATAAAAAAAAACAAAATAGAAAAAAAAAATACATTAATTAAAATTGTAAAAAACAGTAAATATCAAATAAAATAAATATTTTAGCATAAATATTTTAAGAGCATTTTGAATTTTAAGAGGTATCAGTTCTGTTCAACTATAAAATTTAATATACTTTTAATTTAAAACAAACGTTTCAGAAAACCGTTTATTTTATGTATTTTGATAACTGAGATATTTTTTAATTTTAATCTTAAATGTCCTTAATGAATCATTAAATATATCAATATCGACTTTCTTAGAAATACTGTTATATGTTTTGACCATCCTGTTTATTGGGGCAGTTAAACCCAAATTAGTTCTAGAGAACCTACTTTTAAAAATTGGCAAATTTGAAAGCCTTGCATTTGGCCTATGTACAATTAGACTTATATCTTGAAGTAATCTAGAACAGTCAATTTCCCCTGATATTATTCTGTGTAAAAAGCACAGGTCGGCTATATCTCTTCGATTTGAGAGCGAGAGCATTTTATAATGTTTTAAAAGCAAGTCATAACTACTTAATTGATTACATAAATTATCTTTATACGACAAGAACTTCAACATTTCCTTTTGTATTCTTTCTACTCTGTCTATATGTACTTGATAAAAGAGATTCCAAACAATAGAATAATATTCCAGTTTACTTGTTATCAGAGAATTATATAATATCAATTTAGTATTCGATTTTTTAAAATTTTTCGTGGATCTTATTATAAAGCCTAATGTTTTAAGTGACGATGATATAACAGCATCTATATGTGGAATAAAACTTAAAGTCGAATCAACAGTAATTCCTAAATCGCGTATATTATTAAGTCTCCGAAGCAAATGATTATTCATGCAGTAACAAAACTCTATTACGGAAAATTTTCTACTAAATATTATGAAATAGCACTTAAGATGATTTAATCTCATATAATTTTTTGTACACCATATTTCAAACCTATTTAAATCTTGTTGTAAAAGAATTGCATATTTTTTATTATTGATTTATACCCCCCTAAAACCACGTTCATTTCTCTATTTTGCAAGTAAATCTCTATTAATTTAAGTAATTTGCCTCCAACACCATAACTAAAAAGCTTGTTAATTAACATTGCATGATCCACCACATCAAAAGCTTTAGTCAAATCTGTATATATGCAATCAACTTGTAAATTACGATCTAATGATTCAGATACATTATCAATAAATAATGCAAGATTAGTCATGGTTGACCTATTTTAAAAAAAACCATGTTGATTGTCTGTTATTATTGACTTCATATGAAATGTTAATACTTGACATATCAATGATTCGAACACCTTCGAGAATATAGACAAAATATTTATGGGTCTATAATTTGAGATTTCTTGCTTTTCTCCACTCTTAAATAATGGAATCACCAGAGCTTTTTTCCAAATTGTAGGAAATTTACCATCCTGCAATGATCTTCGATAAATTAGTGAAAGTGGTTTCACAATTGTTTCAGCGCTTTGCTTAATAAAAGTAGCTGGTATACCATCCACACCCGCTCGCTTGTTTATATCTAAAGATTTTAATTGCGCTAATACTTCATTTTCCTGAACAGATATATTTGTCAAAGAGGAAAGACATGTATTATTATTAAGTGTGCATTGTGCTCCAGTAGTCGGTTTATAATTTTTTGAATATGTACTTGAAAAATATTTTGCAAACTGATTGCAAATATCCGTACCTTCTGTAAAATTGCATTTTTCTAACGTCATTAAAGCTGGGTAATCACATTTGTCTTTACGAAGGTATTTTAAATAAGAGTAAAAATAATGAGGATTTATTTTAATGCTTCTTTCAACGTTATCTATGTATTTATTATAATCCATATTAATAAGATCTTTGCATCTATCTCTTAGAATAGTAAACTCAATACCATCAAGAGGATTACGATATTTCTTGTGTAATATGCTGTACTTGTTCTTCTCCTTTAACCTCTTTTTAAGTTCATGAGAGTACCATACGGAATATTTATCATTACTTTTAACTGTTTTTTTTGGGACATGATTTTCTATTATTGCACGCAATTTAAAGTAAAATATATCTACCATATCATCAACATCATTGCAATCATGAAATAATATGTTCCAATTTATATTTTGAATTTCAGCATTTATTTTATCATAGTCTACGTTTTTATAATTGTGTTTCGTAATATTAGCCGGTGTAAATAGTGCTTCAGATGAATTAACTGTAAAACATATTTCCAAAGGAGGATGAAATTTATCTGCTTGACAGAGATATATATCACTAGGATTAACACGAATGTTATTAATGTCAGTAAACACCAAGTCCAGAATCATACCATAAGCATTAGTGTTGCTATTATATTGAAAAAAGTTTGTCAATGCCATGAAATCCTTAATTAGAGCACTAGCTGAGGAGGTGGTGCTGTTTATATAAGAGGTTCTGTTACTATGATTAAATTCCCAGTATATGTATAGTAGCTGGTATATTGAAATCTCCTATAATAAGGGTCGAATTCTGTTTGACAAATACTGATTCAACATTCTGTATAAAACATTCCAATATATCATATTTCAATGGCGAAGGAATATAAACTGCACAAACAGATATCATTTTAGATTTAAACAACACATTGACCCAAAGATCTTCATTTAAAGTTTCCCAAGCGGTAATTCTATAACTTTTAAACCTATTCGAAACGGCAACCAAGACTCCTCCACCGTTTGACTTTAAGGTTTTACAAGTTTCTCGATCTCGTCGTCGTCGTCTCGTGTAATATATATATTATATATATTACATATATATTATATATATATTTTATATATATATTATATATATAATATAGCATGCCAACGCCCTTTAGATATACAATTCAATCAAACAACCTTTATAAAAACTGAATCCACTCATTTGGACATCCCATTGGTGTCCTTTTTTGGGGAATGAATATGTCAAGGAATAGTGTGAACAAAATTTAATAATGCAATAAATATTTTGTGACATATTGAAGTATCTACATATTTTTTTTATAAACCATAGTCATTTTTGCTTATAAAATTATATTAAATGCTTTTATTTGTAATAGCTTTACAGAACAGGTTTTAATTTTTTTTAGTTTCAAGATAAAACTGATTGAAATTTTCTAAATTATTTGGGAGTTTCTGAACGCAAAATTTCGATTGAAATTCGAACTTCCTACATAATAGTTTATAGATGTACGGAAATCTATTTTCAGCCTACGTTTTACTGGCAACCAATAGGTAGGTTAATAGACTAATGTTAAACGCATGAACGTCAAGTGTAGGTTAGTGGATGGAATATCAATGAACTAAAGGTTATATATTCAACAACTGACATTTTCACCTTTTTTAATAGTTATTTCCCTAAGCATTGATTCTTATATTTCTTGCCGCCAACTAATAGGAGCGAATAAAATTAAATTTACAATGTATGTATGTTTGAAAAATCATAATAAAGTATAAGGTTATCTCATATTTTTTAAAAGTATTCTATTTATTGGTGTAGTCGTGTAAAACATTACTGTTATTCTAAGTCTGTTGTATTTCGTTTTATATTATTATTTCCCAATTGTATTGTTACTACACTATGGTTATAACGTATCCGATTTGCACGTTATTGCTTAATTTTTTTGTTTCGTAGGTCAAAGCAAATATCTATCCAACGGATGGACCGGTAACTGATCTCAGTATTATGACATGACCAGTGCCTAAGAACAGATGTTTTACCTGATCAATATGTACTTGAAGTAGTTTAATTCCTGACTCTCACTTCAAATTGAACCACATACGGCCCTTGGGAAATAACGTAATGGTTACCTAAATATTTATCAAATAAAGGCGTTGACATTTATAAATTATAATATAAAAATATATGGTAAGAAAAATATACTTACTTTACAAGGCATTTTCTTGTATGTTTAATTTATGTTTTCTTTTTTTAATATGAATTCGATTTTTTGCAGATGTGCCATTTTTAATAGCCACTTACCTACAATTTACATTTATTGACATATAGACTTTGATTGATCTAAAAAAATACTATTTTGTATCCTTTTCTTATGTTTTTTCTTGTAATTACTAATCAATTAATAATCATAAATATTACATTGTGGGTTATTGATTCTTAAATCCCTTTAGTTATTTCAATTAAACTACAGATCTGTTAAATATAAAAGGAAGGAACAAGTACTGAAAATCTTTACGAGATATATATATATGGCTTATATGTCATTTAAGCAAGAGCAACACAACTATAGCATATATAAGTTTGCTTATAACAAACTTAACGTTGATTGTAAACGTCTGATCACACAAACTCAATGTCACTGTTTAAATAGTCCTTTTCTAATTATTAATATGTGTAAACTAATTAATGATTAATATAACATTTATACATATTCAAGTAGGTGTACGTATATAGTATTATGTATGGGCATCAAATATTATTGTAAAAATTAAGTATAATATGTAATCTTAATTTTATTTAAAAAAAATATAAATATATTTTATAAAGAAACAAAATGGTTTTTAAATTGTGTTTATTGTTATGTATTATATGTTAATTATTTTAAAATCTAATTATTTTAAATATTAATTTCTATTTAAATATTTATTTACATAACTGTCTCGCACATTATTTTAAAGATTTTTTTATTTACATTGGGAATGCCAAATAAAATATTCTTTATATTAAAATTACATTTTATAGTTTTTTAATCGATAAAAATAAATTGCTTATAGACAGCCTAATTATAATAAGAAGCATTGCAATTTCAATTCAATTTGTGACTATAAATATACTTTCTTAGACAGTTATGTCTCCAGGGTAGGAACAAAGTTTCTCTACGGTTAAATTCTCTGCCTCGTAATTATACGCTCCAGTAAGATACATTCTGTGCTTTTATTTTTAACCGACTTCTTCGAAAAGGAGGAGACTCTCAATTCGGCTGGTATATTTTTTTTTTTATGTATGTACACCGATTTCTCCGAGGTTTCTGAACCGATTTACGTAATTCTTTTTTTGTTTGATGCCGAATAGTTTAGAATTGGTCCCATAAAAATTTGAGTCAGGTAGGCCCATTAGTTTTTATTATTTCATCTGATAAAAGCTACAAATATTTTTCTAATAATACATGAGATATTTATGTTTTTTTTAGTGTAATCCATGAAAGTCTGTTAAAATAACAGCAAAATTCTATAGAATATAGCTGAGGATTAGACATAATTGAGGAACGCCAAATTTTATTAGTTTGAAAAATTTCTCATCATTTTTTACTTCATCATGATGTGCTCAAATCAATATTTTTTAAGGGTCCAAGTATTCTCGTACATATTCAATAAACACATTTTAAGTACTAAGTTATATGAAGTATTAGGAAAAAACTAATACATATTATTTGTTTTCTTAATGTTATGCAAATATTATCGAATTTTCACTCATGAGGATAATATACGTGTACCATACGTATTATACCTTTACTGCAATAAAGTTGTAAGCTAATTGTTAGTATTTATATTTCATTTTAGTCCCTACATTTTGATATATTGTGAATGTATTTATTGAAATAAAGTAGTATTCGTATTTAAATGGAAGAGTCATAATAATATAGACTATTTTGGAACCAAATCAGAGACTTATTTATAAAGGTATTTATGGTATATATTATTCTTTAAATTGTTATAAATCTTTTTATTTCAAGCAAAGAAACTTGATAAATAAATGACAAAAGGAATCCTGGTATTCGAAAACATGAATTAAATGAAAACATATGAAATAAAAAAAGTTGGTGTTAGTGCAAAATATATCGTTATTGGATTAGAGATTGGCTCTATTTGAAGTACTCGTCTGCGGCTCGGCTTTCAAACTCATACTCGACCTGCAATTGCCTTTTGCGGTGCTTTTACAATAATGAACTATTAGTAGTTTCATAGTTCAAAGTAATAAAAATAATATAAAGTCGTTTTGTATTCTATTTCGAATTAAAAATGTTTATTTAAGAATAATAATAATATTTAATGGTCTTATATAGACAAGTTATTCTTTTATTATCATATAGATGAGGCAGATATTTTTTACCCGATATAACGATAGCAACGTCTATTGGTTTTCTTTAAATAAAATTCCTCTTCGACCAAACTTTGAACTTACTTTATTACTTCTACTTACTTAATGCAATTTAAGACTGACCTTTTTCAAAGTTATCTTTGTTTTAGTACTATGTTAAAAAAGTTATTTTTTAGCTTATTAGATTAAATTAATTATTTTTCTACGGTACTTTAATTATTTATTCCAGCGAAATATGTTTTTATTTTATATATACATCTAATCATTACATATGTAAACATATATTCCACCCTCAGAGTGAAATCTGGGTGATTTTAACACTTTTCTATTAGGTTGGTATTTATCTTAGTGTCTTAGTATGTGCCTATTTAAAGGAAACTTTGAATAAGATGTTGACCTACTTTAAAACGTCTGATTAATTTGAAACTTCGGATAGTTAATGAGGACCGACGACAATACTATAATTTAAATAGTCCTCTTTATTAGTTTAACTCCTACGAAAGAGATAGAATAATTTTAATTCCATTCTTTTCCTAAAATGCAAAATCGCAGATTTTTTGCTTCAATCGGTGAGGTTTCATCTCTCACAGCATAAATATTGGTACACGTGGTAATATAGTTTTATGACATAGGAATTAAAAATAGTAGGTACAATAACATAGCCGCTTGTCAATCGTCAATTATGTGCCTACTTTACGAATTCAATCAACCAATAGGTGTTAGAAATGACGATCGAAAATAAAGGGAGCAGACAAGCGCAAGTCGCTACACGGAGAACAATTTTGATTAATAGGTTTCGGCCGTAACAAATAAGATAGCGAGAAGGATCATTGTAACTAAGTATAAGTGAATCAGTGTTTATGCGAACACGATATATTTTAGCAGGTTACGAAATTTAGTAAGTTATTTTCAGCGACTCACTGACTACAGGGAAGAGTTATGGAATAGTTAGGTATAGAATGTGGGTTCTCAGCAACAATCTTTTTTTAAGGTATCTTATTAGTAAAGTATCATTTGTGCTGTAATTTCTTTTTTTTATGTTTAACCTTCTACACTTTGATCTTAGCTGAATTATATATAATAGAGCCATATTTTCGTACGTGAGGGGACAATGAACTCCTTGAGACTTTACGACAACATACTTGCGTGTAATGTTTCACATTGTAATGTGTTATAATATTATACAAAATACGGCCAAAAATGAGTTGGATTCGCGCGCGAAGGTTTTCGTACCAATATATATATATATATAAACAGCAAGAAAAACACTGTTATATTGGAGTCCCTTGAATTATATAGTTTACAATTGTATGAATATTCCAAACTACGTGTTGATAATATTAAAATCGAGCAAAATAACTACGTTTGTTGTGTTGGAGCTCCTTTAAATACACATTTTATTTTGTTTTTAAAATTTGTTGTTATAGAAACAACGGGAATAGAAATACATCATCTGTTAACATTTCTGTCTGGCTATTATAGTTCATGAGACACAAACTGGAGACAGACAGACGGACAGACGAGTCTTTATAAATTATATATGTGTTCAATACCCATTTTCGTAATTTCATCGCCGGTTACTTTAACGTTTAACAAAATATGTTTCAAATATCGATAAGAAAATCCGGTCGCAATACAAAACAAAACCGCAGAAGATAGTTAAAACTCAATGCTCTCATTTAAATTGAAAAGTATATTTAACCGTAGGCTGTTCTTGGTTTATTTGTGAAACATTAAGTGTATTCGATTTTATATTTATTCCTTATATAGTTTCTGATAATAATTTAACGTTATAAAGTTTGTGTACATTTTCTTTTTAAAATATGTCATAATGTTAAAAACTCAACAAAATTGTGGCAATCAAATTTAGTTTTATTAAGTACTAATACGATTAAAAAAAATATATACATTTATTATTAGTCACATTCAAGATAAATTATTTCTTCTGGTTATTTTATTATAAATTTTTATATTTTATTTGTTTAATTGTTGTAGTTTATGAAACTGCAGGTAATCGATATTATGCAATAGTCGTTAGCCGCACTGTCGTTACAACTTTTATTATTTTCCATTTTGTATAAAAAACATATGAAACTGTCTGAAAATGTGTAACTTATTTATCGTCAACACGAGTGAAATAGTTTATTTGTTTATAATAACGTTAAATGTTTTCTATAAACAAATAGCCACTATTTTTAATTAAAAATGATCAACTTTTCAAGTTTACTAATAAATATTGTTATAGGATTTATAACTAAGTATTGTAGTAATAAGATGATCGGGGCTCTTGATTCGTTGACTCTGCCTTCCCTCCTGTTATCGCCAAGTATATTTAGTATATATTTGTTATAATTATTTAATTAATAATAGAAGTACACATTTTGAGTCGATGTTAATTATATTAGAGATTTTTACAGTTACTGTTTACCTTTTCCGATATCTTTTTTTTTAAAAAACATATTTTTGAATATAATTGATTCTTTATAATATATACTACAATTGATTCTCTTTTACCGTTAGTGCCATTGGTAGTAGGTTGAAAAAATATCATTTTTTTTTAATTTGGGTGACAAACTGTCCCCCACTTTTCCCCGGGTAATACAAAGAAATTTTATATATAAATACATAAATATCATTATTCAAACCCTTTAGAGCCTTCTTGAATTATTTATTATTTTTCTTGGGACAGACGTAACCGCAACCAACGCCATTCATTACACATCTGTTATCTCTTCATTTTCAATTATATTTTGCATTAACATTGCCACTTTGTAAGAAAACAGTCCTTAAATCTTTCATCATTTATTTAAAGACGTAATATTCTAAAGCGTTCAGTTATTTGAACCTTATAATAACAATAATACGGTTAAGGTCTTGAATATAAACGATACAACAATGTACGATATGTTAAGTATTATTATTTTGCTACTTTTATGAAGGTATATGTAGGTTTCTCACGTTTCCTACGTTTTTTTAGAGATTACTTAAAAGGGATTACTTAAATTGTTTTTTTAAAAGGTAATAAAGTAAAATACTAGAAAAAATGTTCTAAATTATAAGTGCAATTTAAAGAACATTAACATTGTAAAGTACAGAGAGTTGGTAAGGAGATGGATTTAAAACGTAATGTCTGATGTTATATATTTTTGCTGCACCTAAATAAAGTTATATATACATAATTACGTAATTAATATTAAAAAAAGATTTAAAAAGTGTCCATATACCTACGTACCAAGTATAAATCAAATTAACAAAGTTACAGGTCTGCGGTAAATACGTATAATAATAAACTAACAAAAAAACATAAAACATTATGATTTTTATGATTAAGGAACTAATTCAAATTATATATTTTAATTAGTATTGTTGTTTTACAAACCAAGTTCGCAGGAAATAATAATTAACAAATGTAAACCTGGTTTAGTAATAACTGTAACAAAACCAACTATCAATATTTTTTATTATATGTTTTTAACTTAACGTTTTTTAATTAAAAGCATTGTTGTTTCAGGCTGTTATGCTACGTATACTTTATAAAACAGCGCAAAATTTTAATTTTCATTATACATAAAACCAATACTTTTTTGCCATTATGTAGTTGTAATAACTTATCTAGTCTTATAAATGTTCCTTGGGCCAGCCGGTATCGATTATTGATTTTAAAATAAAAAAAAAAATTTCCTAATAAGCACTTTCCGACTGCTAAGCCTTAATATTTGAAATAGTCTATAAACATTTTACTCATGATAAGGATTTTTATAATTTCATATATATACGTATATATAAACTAGACATACTCCTACATACAAAAATTGATTGAGTTTGAAGAAACTGTGAAGATTTATAGTTTTTACATACAATGTTACGTATGTAAAAACCAAACAAAACAAAGGGTACGTTTTATCCAAATCGAAATCTACGCGTACGAAGTTGCAGGCACAACTAGTATTTAAATAAAAAAACAGCAACTTGAATTCATAGTTTTTAGCTCACATATTTCGCATTAATTGATTTAAACTTTAAGCTCTACGTTTCAAAAGTCTTGGAACGATTTTGTCCACAGAAGAGAAGTATGAAATTGTCTCCTAAAAAACTTAAGAATATATATAGAACTTGTTTAGTTATGTTAGTGCTGTGGTAAAATGATACTCGTGTTACATATTACGTCCAATTTCATACTATACTGGTTACTGAGATCCTCGGTATAACCTTAGTATGACGTTTAAATTATAAAACAAATTAAGATGACACCTACTACAAATTGCACAGTGGATGAGGTAGTCAAGTTAGACATGGGTTTAATTATACGATGCTCTCGGTACTTAACACCGTCTAGTCGGTTTATTTCTAATTCATATAATATTATAATAATTTCTCTAAACGTTAATTATATCCTAAACCACAAAACCTATTGACTGTTCTTTCATATTCACTTTTTTTTTCAAATATTCACTTTTTTTTCATTCAAGTTTTTTTGCACAAACAATTCGCAAGTTAAAAATGTAACTACGTTTCAAAATCGTGAACAAAAAAAAATTGTGAAAGAAATGTATTGTTTTATCTTAAGATAACATGACTATGTAATGAAAGATCATAAGTTAGATAGATAGATAGTTAGTAATGATAGCATTACGGTATGTTATCATTACATGGTATGAAGTAGTCACTTTTCGCGTCCGTCCCTATGTCTGTATATATGTATGCTTTCATCTTTAAAACTACACTACAGATTTTGATGCAGTTTTTATATTATATAGAGTGATTCAAGAGGAAGGTTTAAATGTTAAATAACATGTTTAAAATATTAGAGAACCACTGATAACCAGATTTCTAAAGTGGAGTCTTAAACAAACACATTGTTTTGCGCTCACAATTTAAACGCTGGCTGAACTCTACGAGATAGATCAAAATAATGTACTAAGTATTGTATACCTTAAAAAGTTCTACAAGAAGGTCCGGGATGGTATATGTTTATCTCTTAGGGATAACACACAGACAATTTTTATCCTTTACTTATTACGAGAAATAACGGCTCATTTACGAATAAATTACAGTATCTAATATTTTATCCTTATTAAACACTTTAAATAGATTTTTGACAGTAAGCGGTGTCTGCCGATGTCATAATTTTTATTTTATCACTTAAAACAAGACATATAGAAGCCAATACAAAAAATAGGGAAAAGGGAATTGTTTTACTACGAATTTAAGGCGAGCGAAGCCGCGGGCAAATTCTAGTATACCTATAAAATTTGCATTTCTATATGATTTCAACGTGGATAAAATTCACTGATACACTGATCGTTATCATTACTATACAAATTGTGTGGATACTTACATTCTGGTATTTACTAATAATTGATTAATAATATATTATAAACTTTATGAAGGCAAATAATGGAGTGTTTGATGTTACACACTTTTTATGTTTACATTCCCGAAAGGTAAATCGAAATATAAGATCTTATTTTTAAATACCTAAATATCTATTATTTCGTTTTCTCAAATTTAAGACTCAATTAAGACAACATTTAAGAGATTTTTTTCCACGTCTGTGTCTACTGTTAATACACCGGCAATAAATGGGTTATGTAGGTTGTACAATTATATTAGGTAGCTCAACAAGGGTGCTTGAAAACTCAACTGGTGTTACAAGGGGATTTTAATTACGTTTATCAGAAATTGTTAGCTAACTAGAAAACATCCGGAGAGAGAGACGAGAAGGCTGACCTTCTCGTTAGTTCACACTGAGCTGGTTCAAGGAGCCACACGGGTACCGGATGCTGAATATTACACACTTCATCGCATGTATTTTCGGCTGACAACTAATCTAGACAGGTACTAGTGACGTAACGGAGATTCAAAGTGATTTACAGAAAAATATATTTGCTATTGAGCAATATTTCTCCAGATTGATTCTCGTCGCTCTTTAAATGCTTCTCAGCAGACTTAGTGGTATGATAATTTAGTGGGGTAGAAGCTACCAAAAAGGTGAATCACATTTTTGGGTGAAAAATATGTAAAAAAATCGGCACAAAAAACTCTTTCTCAAGAATCTTATCTTTATAATAAGATTCTTGAGAAAGAGTTTTGAGAGTATTCACAAAAAAACAAAATTTTTGGTATAATACCAAGATATGAGGTAAAACGCTGCTCAAGTCGACCATCGATTGTTATAGTTGATAGTAGAATGGTACAATGTCTATCAAATAAAGTGGGTGCGGTAACACTATCCAAGGAAGTATTTTCAAAGAGGTTTTAACTGGAACCATGCATACGACCTAAACCATATAGGAGAATAATTTAGTTGTGTATGGACTAATGAGTGTATTTTCCGGTGTTGGCATTATCAAATTAAATTCAAATAAGTAAGTCAAACAATGACCATGAGTATAGAAATTTTTTAATATTAAACTGCGAAGTGTAATTAAAGATTTCAATTAATTTAATTAATGTAACATTAATTAAATTAATGTAACAACAAAACATTAATGTAAATAGATGTTAGTTTCGACCTAACTTACTTTATTAAACCCAAGCTTATTTGTACCCCAATAAAATTAAGGAAACCTTATTTATCATAAATTTAACTAATTACAATTTTTTTCAAATTTAAAATGGGTAAAGTTTGTGAACAGAAAACTTGAATACTTAAAATAATAATGTTATTCAACATAGGAACGTTCTTTGGTCTCGTATTATGAATTACTTGAAACTCAAAAATGTATCATACTTTTATAATAATAAAATGATTTCCCTGATATAGTATCTGAAACATGGAGAAATGGACCTGTTTGGAATTTATCAATCATACCTAGTGGTTGGTGATTTCAATTGCTTAGTAGAATATCCTGAACATATTTGTCATCGTCCAATCTATAGATTTTGCTAAATCTTGTCCTCCGGTGAGTTGTTGATTTCCTTGAATTGTTTTTTTCTGTTGAATTATTTTTAATAATATAGTTTATTCCAAACTCTTAATTTATAAAAATATAAAAAAAACATGAGTAATGCTGTTTATAGTTTTATGGAGGTTTCAAGGAGGTCTTATAGCGAGGTCGCGATGTTTTCCAGATAAGATAGTACCTAATATTGTTAATATTGAGATGAGTTATACAACGAACAGTGGCACATAGTATAATAACGTTCATAACTAGTTTAAATGTCTTAGTCATTAGCTATATAAATTCAAAAAGGTTTCATTTAAAATGGTTTTATTATTAAGGTTAATTCTATCTTAGCGCTAAAATTATGTTTTTGAGATTAAAGTTAAAATTTATGTGAGAATACATACATAGCTACATTTATATATATATATATATATATATATATATATATATATATATATATATATATATATATATATATATATATATATATATATATATATATATGTATGTGTATATAATATTATATATAATATATATATATATATATAATATATAACATTTCTTATAAACTAATACATATTTCTGAACTTAATACGCTCTCATGGATTATATAAAATATATATATATTGTGACAAGAATAAGTAAAAGTTGCTTTTTAGCATTGGAAAAATGCGTTACGCATCATCTCAGCGGCCAGGAAGGAGATGGCCGTGGGGGTATGTGGGACTACCCGGCAGCATAGAGGACGCTGCCATTTTTAAGGCTACCCACTAAAATAAAAACGGTTCACCTCATCGCCTTAGTGGGAAGCCACGGGATCGCTTTCGCACTCACCGCCTCCTTTGCGGCAATGACATGCTCACAGAAGGAGGCCATAGCTTTTCTTATAAACTAATATTTCTGAACTTAATACGCTCTCATGGATTATATAAAAAATATATATATATATTGTGACAAGAATAAGTAAAAGTTGCCCTTTAATCCGAGTACTTCACTTTGTAACGAATGTCTAGAAGAAACACTTGTAGCTTTTGTAAAAAGAAATAAAAGCAACAGAATGAATCTCACCCGAGCGTGTAATTACGACTTAGAAAAGTAAAATCGTAGAGAAACGTTGTATCCTGGCAACATCACTGTCTTGAATTAACTTCTATTGAATGTACTCTTATTTTACTTTTAACTTATATTTATCGATTATATGGTTAAATCTTACTTAATTAAAGATAATATATTATAAATAAGCTCTACCCTATAGTAATCATTAAGCTATGACAGAATGTTTTAAACCATTATTAATGGTAATAATAAAGGAAAGAGATACAAATTAAGTAGTATTTTTATATTTAAAGACGAAAATTAATTAAACAACTTTTAATTACGCAGCCAGTAAAAAAAAGATAAAATTAATTTTAAGAAAAAAAATGATCAATTAAGAAACAAATATAGTATAAAAATACTTGACAAAAAGTTTTTTGTATTTTTATGAAAACCTTGAATTTAGTATATTAAATTTGATGTGATGTTATTTTAACGTAAAAAATCCAAACATATTTGAAATATTTAAGTATCCTTTACATTATTTCTCAAAGTTGTTCATTTTGTAATACGAGTCAAGAACTGAACGACTCCCAAGTGCATTTAAACGCAAAACATCTTCCTTCTCCTACAGCCGCTTTGACAAATACAAGTGACCTGTATATTAGATACTAGCTTTTGTCCGCGGCTTCGCACGCCTTTAATTCGTAGTAAAACAATTCCCACTTCCCTTTTTTGTATTGGCTTCTTTATGACTTATATTAAGTGATACAATCAAAATTAAGACATCGGCAGACATTGCTCACTGTCAAAAGTATATTTAAAATTTTTAATAAGGATACAATATTATTATTATTTTAATACCTCTCTTGTTTTTACTTAAACGTCCATTTAAATACTTCTTAAACAGAGTACTTAATAACTACTCATATTACTTAATATAAATATAATATCACACTTACAGATTTTCATGGAACATTATCAAAATATTACCATGTAAACTTGAGGAATTCTGAGCTACACAATCGAC
Source organism: Napeogenes sylphis (assembly GCA_959347405.1). Taxonomy (NCBI): domain Eukaryota; kingdom Metazoa; phylum Arthropoda; class Insecta; order Lepidoptera; family Nymphalidae; genus Napeogenes; species Napeogenes sylphis. Next base: position 6,305,753 of record OY365783.1, read on the forward strand.
GTTATTTTCACCATCAACTTGCAGGTCTAGTTTTATTAAAAAAAAATATATATATATTTTAAATGATAAACATTCATATAGCTATATGCATCAACAAAGTTTACAATACTAAACATTCACAAAAGACACATTTGAGACGGTTTGCACGGTTCCATGCTAGAGTGCGTCGGTAGACCACCCTACCGCCGCAAACGCGAAGACCCTATATTTTCAATCTGTAATATCTTCGAAAATATTTATTTAAATTAAATGCTGTAAAGGGCTATATTGTTCCATATTAAATGTGAAATGTATTTAAGTTACATAATTAGTAAGTTTAATTCTTATGGATTAAAGCTGTATTTCCTTAAATCGCTTCGTAAATAAGCTATTATTTTTCGTAAAAAGTAAAGGATAAAAATTTGGTATGTGGGTTATCCCTAAGAGATAAATATATACCATCGCGGATTTTCTTGTAGACCTTTTTAAGATATACAATACTTAGTACATTATTTTGATCTATCTCGTAGAGTGCAGCCAGCGTTTGCATTGTAAGCGAAAAACAATGTGTTTGTTTACGACTTCGCATTAGAAATCTTAAAAGTATCAGAAGTTCATTGACATAAATTGTCATACCTTTTTTATTTCTTAACCAATTTAGATGAAATAAACACTAAATACTAAGTGAAAACTGATAATATATTTCTGAAAACCGCACTCAAATTGTTGAAGCCGTTTCTGAGATTAGCGTGCAAAAACATATAGACATACAGACATACAGACATATAGACATACCGACATATACACATACCGACATACAGACAAAGAGACAAACTGTAAAACCACTGTTTTGGGTTCTCTTGCTCTTATAAAGCCCCCGAAGTTTTTTTTTAATTCCATCTACAGAAATGGATCAGTGACAATTTTAGTATATGTATAGATTATATTTTGAATGATTTTAGTTGTTATATTCTTAACCTGGATGTAAATAATACAGAACAATTTTGATAAGTTTCTCTCTTCATAATTCCAACCTTCAAATTATCTTGGTTATAAAGATTTAAATAACTCAAGTCATCCTTGAATACTTGCAGTACTTAAAGCCGGTTTTAACATAAATTTTAATTATGAAGGATACTTTCCCTCCTAATTAAAATTTCCATGCTAATGTGAGTGAATATGATGAAATCCGAGAAGTTTAGTAATTAACGACTTTTCTTGCGGTTGTGTTCGCTCTGAGTGAAAAGTATAAGAAATAATTCAAAGGGCTATAGAAGATAAATAAAAAAGATTTTATGTGATAGATAAAAATATTTATTTAATTGATTTATTATTTTAATTAATCTCTTGTTAGAATATCACCATGATATAAGTAATTGCTGGACATGCCCTATGTAATACCTGGTAAGATGTTTTGCAAGATGCCACTGGGCTAGCCACTTTGAAAGGTATAAGGATAACCTTGACTAATAAATTAAATAAATTATATTTAATGCATTCACCTTTTTTTTACAGTTTTTGCTATACTATTATAAACATTCCTGTAAAGATTTTATGAATAGTTTCTTATCAATCCGGGTGCGTCATCACTCATTAAATTTCATATTGAAATTTTTCATGCGGTATCTCATTATAAAGTATGATTTACAATATAAATGACTGCGGTACAGAAGTTTTAATTTATTCAGTTGATTTTAAAGAAGTTAATTGTGCTGGACTATAAACTTGATTCATTTGAAATGATCCTAACATGAGCCGACATTTCCCTTAAATTGCTTTGGAAATTATACCAGAGTCTTGTGAGTTTAAAATGCATGAGGTTATTATTCCACTTTTATGATAACAGTTGTGCGTCTTTAGAATTTTAAAATATGTCCTTACATTACTTTTCAGTAAGGTACTGAATGTAATAATATTTCATTCGTAATCCAATCTCAGTACCTCTTATTATTAAGAAATTATAAAACATCACATTTTAAACGCTATTTCATAATAAACGAGCATTCCTCTTCCACGGACATCTTCAAATATAAAAAGAGGCTATTGGGTTTTCCCCTTCTAGGAAAAAAGAAGGATAAAACAAATAAAACAGGATGAGGAATGAAGGTGATCTCGGCATCAGGTTTCTTAACGCATAAGAAACTTAACCATAATAGATACTTCACGACAATCGTCTGTGAAAAGGTTATACTAACTCGTTTGAGACAACTCGAAACTACAGTAAAGTGACTACAACTAGGCCCATCCAGCAACCTAATTCATTAAAGGAAGAACTTTAAAAAACGCTTTTTCTTGAAGAACAACCATATTTAAAAGGGCAAACTTTACTTATATGTAGAAGTTCTTATACCAAAAAGAATTTCGGGAATCATTATTATACATACCGTAGTAATCAGTACTTAAAATGGGTATAAAAATACCTATTTTAGTAAAATGTTTCTTTTTTTTAATATAAACAATAAAGCTGAAGATGTTTGAAACAATTTAATGTTTTTTTTTAAATATCTGTCGTACTTTCCGATAAATCCTAGATTATAATATACATTACTGAGTACTATTAACGTTATACTTTGAGTTCGACATTGGTTTAGTTGTCAGGTTCTTTGTAATCTTTATTATTATCTTTCTCATTTTGTTCTTTAACTCGCATTTGACATAACCCAGGTAAAGATATTTGCGAGTAAATCTTTGTTGAATGAGAGTGTCGAAGTTTAATAATTTCAACGTCTTAAGTTCAATATTTTTAGTGACATAACGAATCATACCATTGTTTATACATTTTTAATTTTTTAGGAGATTTAAGGTATTCAAATAACAATTTTATATATAATTTATTTATTTATTTCATCAACATATAATTATAACATCATAACAGTTAACACTTATGCGATGCTACAAGTAACATTATTTTTAATATGTCTTAAGAGGAATTTTTTATTATCCTTTGACCAACTTCCGTAATTTTTACAAATCTATACATATAATAAAATCGTCACTGAGCCATTCCTGTACATGGAATAAAAAAACATCATAGGGGGCTTTATAAGAGCAAGAGAACCCAAAACAATGGTTTTTCAGTTTGTCTGTTTGTCTGAATGTCTGTATGTCTGTATATTTGTGCACGCTAATCTCAGAAACGGCTTAACCAATTTGAATGCGGTTTTCAGGAATTTATTATCACAGTCTTCACTTAACATTTAGTGTTTATTTCATCTAAATCAGTAAAGAAATAAAAAAGTTATGACTATTTATGTCAATGACGTAATAGGTACCATGAAAATCTTATTCTATACATGTAATAAATCTGTAAAGGAGTAGTCTTTGTACACTAAAAATATTTAAAGAAATATACCAAGATGTAAAGTAATAACTAACAGAAACGATTTTCAGCATTTTTAAAATCTTTGTCTGTTTATTTGTTCGTCTTTTAGTTGTGCACACAAAACGAAAAATAAATATTTTCAAAAATTCATACAGGGGGACCTTTATATAAGCGAGAGAACCCAAAACAATGTTTTTTTATTTTGTTCGTCTAAATGTCTGTATGTTAGTGCACGCTAATCTCAGAAACGGATTAATCGATTTGGATGCAGTTTTCGGGAATATATAGTCATGGGATTCACTTTATATTTTGTTTTTTTTTAACAATCGGTTAACAAATAAAGAAGTTGATAATTTCTTATTGTCGTACCATAGCTCCTTACCGGTTACATACATCAGTAAGTACAAAGTGTACTTTTTATCAAAATCGAAACCTACGCGTACGAAGTCGCACGCACAGCAAGTTACATATTATAAACCAAAGTCGCTTTTCCCGACTGTCCCTAAGTCTGTATGTATGTATCTTTAAAACTTCGCGAAGTATTTTGATGTAGTTTTTTTTTAATAGATAGAGTGATGCAAGAGGAAGGTCTATATGTATTATAAAATGTTTAGTATATCAGAGAACCACTGATAATTTCAAGATTTCTAATGCGAAGTCATAAACAAACACTTTGGTTTGCGCTTACAATGCAAACGCTGCACTGGTTGAACTCCACGAAATTATTCTTCTTTATATAAAGATGTAAAAAATAAATACTTAAAATAATTTAATCAAAGCTTCTGTATTTTTGAAACTATCTGATGTGTGATGTGTGAGTGAGAGATTATAGAATAAGTAGAACAGAGAGATCTTTTCCATTTTCACGTACACATAATATACATATTAGTAATTGTCGTGCTTTTAGAGGCTAAACAAAAAATCCGACAATGTAACATATGCTGTATACATATGCTGTGTATGGCTGTAGGTTCATACCTACAGCCATATGTATACAGCATACGTACATATACAGATATGTACGTAGATTTTATTTTGTAATAATCAGATATAATAATTATAAAACAATAACCTTATAAATCATCTAACACAAAAATAAAACAGTTAATTTCATTATAAAAATAACGCAACTGACCAAATATGTATCATCAAAAGGTTTACATTTATTAATATTATAATATGATATATATTTAATCAATTAAGAATATCATAATAGAATAATAATTGGTTCAATTATTCCAAGTGATTAAAGAAAATGAATCCACGTGCTAAAATATTTATATAATTGATTTTACAATTCATTTAGTTTTGATTTGACATATTTCGGGCCTAATTAGTGTCTTAAGTAAATTGCTTTTGGAACATTAGCTACATTTGTTAATGAAATTACGTTCTTCATAAAAAATAAGATACAAGAAAAGCTCTCGAAGAGCTGAACTTTCTTAGGGGATACAAACTTATGTCTTCCGACTGGTTACTCTGAATGAGATTCTATTTAAAACTTTCCTTATAGAATTAAACGAAATAAGCTTTTTCGGCACTCATTAAAGTTTTCCCTACAGAGTCTTACATGGCTGGTATATACAGTGCCATTGTCCGCACAGCAATATTATTGGGAATATTACAATATTATTGGGAATAGCCAATATGCACATATTATATACATAAGTATACATAGCCAATAAACATAACCTAAAAACAATAATCAATCCGGGAAATTTGTGATTTAATGTCTACGTCATTGGTCATTTATATATTTTTTTATCTAATACTTATAATAAAAGTAAGTTCATAAAAATCTTATGAATATTAGGAATAAAAATATTATCATGTCCGTAGTTTTATTATTAATCTCATGGTCACAGTCACGTCACGTAAACTTATACTTTAACATTATGAGAAACGTGAACACTAGTTCTATATGTCGCACAGTAACTTGATAGTCTAAGTTTCTTGGAAAATATGCGCACAGAAGTTTTTGATTATATAAATCCTAACGCGTAACTTTCTTATAAGCTAAATAAAAAGTTAGTTCGAAAATGTTTAAAAAACACTCCTAAAGTATATAGTGATATACGCTTTATTTAAACAAAGTAACATGCTTAATAAATCTAAATTTAGATAGAATTTTTAATACGCCTTTGTTTTAATAATATAATAATAATATATAATAATAATGCATAATTATTATTATTTTTTGTATTGGCAGTAATTAATTAAAATTATCTGTACAAATTTATCAATTATTATTATTATTTAGTTACATTTTTTACCGTGAGTTTTTTTTAACCTGTTCAATATTGACATAAGTTACATCGCGTGAATAATTTATATCAGGATATAATAAATGTGTACGTTTTTGAAATTATTTTATAAATCTTAGACTATTTTGGGGTCAACTTTAATTTTTTTTTCTGAAATACCTATAACAATATGGTTAATGCATTATGGCCGGCAATACATAATATTGACATTCGAATTATTTTTTTTTCTTTGTTTAATTTTATCTTATATTCAAAAAAAGTTTAAATCGTTAAACATTTTTATTATATTAGTATCAAATCATTTCACCTATATTTCGTAAATAGTTTTAAAAGTCGTTTTTGCTTCTATAAGAAGCAAAACAAACAACATATTCTTCGAATGGACTTTATTTATCTATTTAATCTTCATCTAAAAGAACAAGCTGATTTAAATAATTCAAGATGAAATATATAATAAATATCAATGCTTTCTTATCTTTATAGACTCTGACCACTGCTACTAACCAGCCATTGGCTCAACCACAATTGATAACGACTTTAGTATGACGCTGCAAGCCAGGCATTACTTATGCTCAAAGTTAGGTATCGTATTAATGTAAGTAACTTATGTAACGATATTTGCAAGAGAACAGGAAAGGCGGCATAATCTCTTAATACCAAGGGAACGCCATGGTTTTATTATACGGACATGACACATTGTTAATATTTAGTACCTACTATGTACTAGCAACCTCACTCAATTATTTTTCGTATTCAAATAAAGGTAATTTGCGTAGTAAGACCTTGAGTCTTACTACGCTTTTATAATTTCTAGGTATCGTAGAGAACCAAAATATAAAACCATAAATATTCTAAAAGAAAAGGCTTCGTAAACTAATATTTAGAACAGATTCTTTTTTATACATACCCGGAATTTGAATTGCCTCATTTGGTTATTGTAATAGCACTTACAAACTGAGTTCAATCTACAACGTTTTTGGAAAGTTTCATAGCGCTCTATTAGTTTCACAGTCACGTTTCACAACTTTGTAGTACATATTGCGATCTGTCATAAATTAGTTTGTTCTAAGTATTAATATCAATTCCGTAACTTTTAACTTGAATAAAGTTATTCTTTCTTATTCATCAAAGATTTTCATGTCCCTTCAAATTATTTAATATATGTCTCTTAAATAATTTGAAGGGACATGAAAATCCTTGATAAATAAAAAATATTATCTAGAGAAAATTTAAAAGTTTTTATAAAATAATTATAAAACACGTATTAAAGTCAACAAAAATGAGTATTTGTCTAATATTCATATAATATATGTATATAGGATAATTTATATAACTATTATTATAAATTATGATTTAGAAATGTATTGTTTTTTTGCGATTACTTAAGGCTATTATGTGATTATCTCATCAGATTTACTACTTCTACTACTACTAACTACTCCTAACTCCTAAGAACCTAAAAATATATTTAAAGGTTTACGTGTTTTTTCAAGCCAATGCGACGGAGGAATTTTTTAACCTAAACCTGTTTTCGCTGTAGTATCAGATATTGCACCTGTGGTCATGAAAAAATAACATTTCATTATCATTGGCATTATCTAATGAGAGTGAAGGAGATGTAGAGAATAATTCATTAACCATCCAAAATACCCAAGTTATCCAACTTATTTCTTCTTTAATAATATAGGAAAACTAAGAAAAAATAATATTTAAAAGGAAGATAAAATAGTAATTAAATTGTGTTTAATATTTGTTACTTCTTTCATTTGAGGTTTAGAAAGTGAGAGTGTTTTTACATCGCAACATTTAGCGAACTTGAAGTTCACATAACCTACTTTTCCTCATCCCAAGAATAATATTCATTAATCACCGAGATACGAGGCTCGGTAAATATAAAGGGAATGATTCATTGGTATCAATGTTATTCTAGTAATTCCTTTCGTTTTAAACTAGATATTGATAGTTTTCGACTGAGTTACCCTTAGTTAATTCAGTTTACCTAAGGGTAACTCAGTTCAGTAACCAGTTTATAGCCTTCGATAAAGCTGGTAGCTGGCGTCGTCGATGGAGACACACATAGTTATCAGACCAATTTGTGTTTTAATTCAGCTATTTAAATAATATTTTCTTTTTAAATATGAAGTTACATTTTTTTTACGATTCTGAATAATTAATTATTTATTTTTTTTTAAATATAATTTTGTATTTTTATGTTAACAATAATTTTAAATATTATTAAGATATATTAAGAGATTATGAGGAAATTTAAAATTTGCGTGTTTTTTACTGAAAAATACAAAGCTCTCTAAGACTTTAAAATATGTTAAGTTGTTTAATTCAGAAAATAATTGAGTATCAAATAAAGTTTTTTTTTTTATTTTCCCAAGACTAAAATTACCTGCCACAAGCAAACAGCACACATGAGGTTCACAGTACTTTTGCTATTCTAAAACGATAAAGAACGACACGAGTTTCACTCTTAGATTAGAAAGGGATAGATGAGAAAAATCTATTTTCTCCGACAAAATATTTATTAACAAGATAAATAAAACCGAATATGGTATCAAAACAACGAAGAGAAACACGTGTTTTGATTATTATAAATATGTGTTTATTCTGACTTTGCGCGCTAATAAACTTACTAATAGTAGTATTTTAAACTTACTAATAGTAAGTTTAAAATTTTGCTTTGCTTTGTTTACTACTAAAAGTAAAGTAATAGTAAACTAAAGTTGTATTTGATACCTGAATCTTAAAGATTCATTTATATTGAACAAAGTAATAATATTTGTTTATTTTTCTATACAACTGTGTGATAATGAAATAAGGAAATTATTTTTCATTAAATTCGATATTTATAAGGGGTCATTTATGTGTATGTTAAGCCATACATCGTTTCAGTATTTTTTTATTCAAACAAAAAAGGATAATATTGTTTTCTTATAAATCAGACTTTGTTCGAAATATCCTCACAAAGCCACTTTTATGATGATGTAAATAAATTGAATAGTTACGAAACATACAAAAGCACTGATTTCTTCCATCAAAGGTTTTCTATGAATAAAATAATCATTTTATATTTTTTTTCACATAAGGGTGTAACCCTCATTTACAAATACATTTAATGACTTTTATAACAAACTAGCTTTTGCTTGTTGCTTCGCAAGCGTTAAATTGACAGACATCGCTCATTGTCAAAAATCTATTTAAAGTTTTTAATAAGGATACAATATTAGATACTGTAATTTTTTTTATACCTCTCTTGATTTTACTTAAACGTCCATTTAAATACTTTTTAAACAGAGTCCTTAATAACCATTCTAACCATATAGATTTTCATTGAACATAATCAAAATATTACCATGTAAACTTGAGGAATTCTGAGTTACACAATCGACGTTATTTTGACCATCAACTGGATGGTCTGGTTTAAAAAAAAATCTATTTTAAATGATAAACATTCAATACTAAACATTCACAAAAGACACATTTGAGACGGTTTGCACGGTTCCATACCAGAGTGCGCCGGTAGACCGTACTGCCGCAAACGCGAAGACCCTATATTTTAAATCTGTAATACCTTCGAAAATATTTATTTAAATTACATGCTGTAAAGGGCTTTATTGTTCCATATTAAATGTATTTTGTATTTAAGGTAGTTAATTAGATAAGGATTAATGCTGTATTGCTTAAAATCGCTTCGTAAATAAGCCATTGCTTTTTGTAAAAAGCAAAGGATAAAAATTGGCTACATTTTATACACAAAGTTTTATTACATAATTAACAAAGTCAGAACAAATGTTATTACTTGTACATTGTTGTAAGATTTATTATACTTACATGAATAAAACAAACGCTACGAGTTATATTTTTTCGAGATAATCCTTATTTACTCCCACAATCTAAATTAATGGTGTATATTAGGTATATTATTTTATTTCCACATTATATTCAATATTTTTTAACCTTCACCATAATAAATATAGTTATATATTGGGTTTATTTTTTTACTAAAAACATAACTTTTTTAAATATTAATAAAAAGTACCAGTTTTTGAAACATGAGCACACACACAGCTATAGTTCATTAACAATTGACGCCTATCCGAACATTACATGTCACAAGATCGACAAAACCAACACCTACATTGTGTCTTTAGACAAAATTGTAATATCTTTACTATAGTATAACGACTTAAGATTTTGATCCAAGTAAAATACCTGAACATAACGTTCGAGGTATATTCGTGTATTACCATTCGAATGTGTAGCTCACGAACATAAACTTAAGACATATTTTAGACCAGAGGTTCCCAAACTTCTTTCGTCCAACGCCCACTTTGAGAGTCAGTTATTTTGTAACGCCCCCCAATTTTTTTCACCATAAAAACTTGAATAACAGACTAGATTCGTTTCCTTTAGTTTTCTGAAACCTATATTCTAATTGAGACTTATCTTACCAGAAAAAGCAATAATAATGCAACCTTACAATATTAAAAGTATTTTTGATTAAAAAATTACATTTAATATTGAGCAAAAGTAACATAACTTTTCATAATAAAAAACATCTTTTATTAAAAAAATAATAACAGTTAAGATTGATCAATAGTAATACCACTTTTCACAGTTAAAAGTTTTCTTCTTCATCTTCCTGGTTTTCATCCTGACGTATGTCAAGGTCTGTCTTCTTGATGAACCTAATCCACTTTGCACGATCTTCGACATCCATCCAGTGCTTCCTTGTACGTTCGGGAGATCTCACTCCAGGAACAGATATATCAAGGCTTTCCATCCGACATATTTCATAGACGGGCGCAACGTGGCCATACCATCTCAGGCGTCGATCTTGGACTACTTCGAATGAATGTTTTACGTATGTGGTCAGACCGCGTAACGCCGCACATCCAATTCAGCATCATTTTTCTCCCTCGTCATTCAATCAGTCATTTCCGTGACTTGAATTTCCTTCCGAGATAGCATAACAGATCCAGGTTACCTGAACTTTTTCAATTTAACGGCTGGCTCAGGACCTATAAGGATAGTATTCGAGTCTGGGCTCCTGCTATCTATTCGATCTTCGATATATTTAGTTTAAGACCACCGTTCACAAGCGAACCCTTCCATAGGTTTAACTTACACTCCAGCTTCGTTCGGTTCGTTCATTCTGCAACCCTTTATCTGCTGTACATTAACGATCAGCTGAAGCCCGGTATCTATGGGTATGGGTATCAGATGAGAGCACAGTTGTAGAAAGATATCTGCCAAGTTCTCGAATTAGTAGAGATTAAGTACAGTCTGAAAGAGAAGATATGGTGCAACGTTTGAATGACAAACACCAGGCAGTTTCCGTATTATATTCCGTAATGCTAATCTTGTCAATTTCAATGCCACCAAAACGCAGACGTGTCTGTTCACCGCTATAAGGAGGAGAATGTATCCTTGGAATAAAGTGAACGGCTTCAGTTGTAAGGCTTGGAGAACTTCAACTTTGGTCGATTCATTGAGTCCAGAGCAAAAGCAGCATCAGGAAAGCTTGCCAGTCTTTCGAAGGTCCGACAGTACTTTACACCGGGACAGCTACTTGTACTATACAAAGCACAAATTCGGTCGTGTGTGTCTCTTACTGTGGCCACATATTTGCTGGTGCCGCAAAGTCGCGAGGTTCTGGACTCAATTGAGAGGCGAGCAAAGATGCTTATAGGTGACCCTGAATTAGTTAAAGCCAACCTTCACAGCCTTGAACACTGTTTTAGAATGACTATCCTCTTAGTATATTATAGGATACATTTTGGTAAGTGTGCGCAGGAATTACACGACTAAATTTCCCCATCCCCCTTCCTTCCTTTATCACCGGACGTTCCGGCGCACGGTGGGTATCCATCCCTACTATGTGGACATTCCTTCTGCTCGAACAAAGCTTTTTACTTCGTCTTTTTTAGTTAGTACAGCGAAGGAATGGAACAGCTTGTCTACTCCGCTGTCGGTACTTCCGTCCGAATATAATGTGGGTGTATACTAGAGTGGAATGAATAGGTTCCTAAGTTAATGCGCCTTACCATCTTTGACTACATTTCACTTACCATCAGGTGAAATGTAGTCAAGCAATAACTAAGTTTGTATAAAAAATAGGCCATTATTGGATTCTCTTCAATGAGTGCTATTTCATCGGCATACATCATCAACCATGGAGACTGGTCTTGGATGTGAGCCGAAAGAGAATAAGAACGGACCAAGGGCTAAGCCCTGGTGAACCACTACTGTTATCTGGAAGGGTTTGGTGTCGCCAACGGAGGTCCTAACCATAGGAGTCGTGGTACATGTCTCTGATAGTCTCAATATAAGGATAGATGGATTTCTTAAAATCACAATGTCCACCAGATACACTGACGATACACACAGCCAAAGGCCTACGGCAAATATAAAAAGTTTACGCGCAGAGCTCTATTTTTTCTGTATACTTCCATCAGAGTTCTGAAGACAAAAATAGCGTCTATAGTACTCGATCTTGGCTGAAATCCACATTGATACTCAGAGACAGTGCACTTTTGGTAGCGCCTGAGGTCACTCATGCGCACGAATATCTTCATGGCTCATGACTCATAAGCTTAATGCCCCTATAATTACCACAGTCTTGAACACTGCCTTTTCCCTTGTAAATAGGTTTATTAAAACTATGTCGCCACTGCTTAGGCATCTTTCCAGTGTTCAAAATATGGTTGAAAAAGTCAGTAAGCACGAGCACACCAACAGAGCTAAACGATATTCAAGCTTCTATCCGAATATCGTCAGGTCCTACCATTTTTCATGGTGGGTCGGGAGGAAGCCCGCACGGATGCTGACTGATCAGATGCATAACGACAAAGCAGCGTGTCCTGAATTTGCGATATCTCTCGTCGCTTCATCCCGAGCTCGTGCCATTTTAATTGTACGTTATAATGTTAATTTAATATATTGTCAAGTTTTATTTGTACAATAAACTAGAATATTAATGGTTTAAAAATAATTATAAACTTGTATAACTATTGAAAGCATATTCTTTATATTAAATATAGATGAAAAATAAATCGATACGGGCAAAGATACGAATTTGCGACTTGTGGGAAACTGTACCTAGATGGGATGTGTTTCGATAACCATGTATTTTTCTTTTTATATTTATTTAAAATTTAAAAACATGAACAAATGGATGTTGTGTAGTAGAAGGATATTATTTTTAGTGAATTTTCAAATATGAATAAGATAAAGTTATAAATCATTTATCGCCCCCCTAAATGACACCAGCACCCCCCAAATCTTTTTCGGTCTCTTACCGCCCCCCTCTAGGGTTCCAGCGCCCACAAGGGGGCGTTATCGCCCACTTTGGGAAAGACTGTTTTAGACCCTTTCTTGAACTTTTAATTAATCAATTAAATTAAATTAAATGCATAAGATGGTTCGTCACGGCTTCCATCTACATCAACAAGTTCGAAAAATATTTCTAACATAATCATAAGTTCTTGTAATAATAGAATTTAATTATAATCTGAATTAATGTTCCATTTCTGTTTAAGTACTGGTTGGTAGGAGTCTTCTTAATGTCAAATGAACCCTGAAAAAAGCTTTCAAAATACGCAAAAAAGTACTGTAATAATGTTTGAGTATTATTTTGTTTCTTTTGTTAAGGGTTATGACAATATTTTACAATCCAATAAGCTTTTGTTCGCCTCTCCGCTCGTACTCAAACAACCAAACTTATTTTCCTTACCTTAGCAGAATATTAAAAAATATATTAAGTCGTTCTTTTTCCAACCAGAGAGCAAAGTATTAGTTTTCATTATTTTAAAACAAAACCGCTTTTCATAGACACTTTAATTTTATTGTTCTTAGATAATATTTTTAAAAATAAAAGGGAAAAGGGGAAGCTCTATGCAGATTTCAAGATATCTAGGTCGAAATGTGTAGGGTCAACCTTAATAAGTAAGATATATCACTCATATACTATATATTATAATTATACTCATTAAATATAAAGTAAGAAATTGGGTAATATAGGATTTTGGTAACCTTTCTTACCATATATTTTTTTTTTTTATTTTTTTTTTTTATATGATCTAGGGCAATGCTTGACTACATTCCACCTGATGGTAAGCGGAATGTAGTCTTAGATGGTAAGTCGCATTGCCCTAGCAACCTATTCACTCTTCTCTTGAAGACACCCACATTATATTTGGCCGAAAATACCGACGCAGGCAAATTGTTCCAGTCCTTCGCTGTACGCACTAAAAATGAGGAAGCAAAGCGCTTCGTTCGGACAGGTGGAATGTCCACAACAAAAGGATGGATACCTGCCGTGCGTCGGGACGTCCGGTGATGGAAGGGGGACGGGGGAATTAACTCGTGAAATTCCTGCGCACACTCACCAAAATGTATCCTATAGAATACTGAGAGGCTAGCAATTTTACGCCTGTGTTCAAGGCTTTGGAGGTCGGCTTCGACCAATTCGGGATCGCCGATAAGCCTCTTTGCTCGCCTCTCAATTGAGTCCAGAACCGCAAGATGAGACTTTGCGGCACCAGCAAATATGTGTCCACAGTACTCTACACACGACCGGATCTGTGCTTTGTATAAAACAAGAAGCTGTCCCGGTGTAAAGTACTGCCGAACCTTTGCAAGAACGGCAAGCTTTGCTGCTGCTGCTCTTGCTCTGGACTCAATGAACCGACCAAAGTTGAGGTTCGAGGAAATCTCTAAGCCTAACAACTGAAGCCGGTCACTGTATTCCAAGGATACATTCTGGAAAGTAGGAGCCAAGGTGAAAGGGCTCCTTTTGGCGGTGAATAGACACGTCTGCGTTTTGGTGGCGTTGAACTTGACAAGATTGGCATTGCTCCATGCGGAGACTGCCTGAAGTTTGTCATTCAAACGTTGCACCATGGCTTCTCTTTCAGACTGTACTTGATCTCGACTTGCCCGAGTACTCGGCAGATATCTTTCTACAACTGTGCTGTCGTCTGCATACCCATAGATACCGGGCTTCAACAGATCATTAATGTGCAGCAGAAACAGAGTTGCAGAAAGAACGGACCCCTGAGGCACTCCGGCATTTATTGTCAAGGGTTCCGAGGAACACCCGTCAACAACTACTCGGAGAGATCTGTGGCTCAGAAAGTCCGTTACCCAGCCGATCAGACCAGGAGATATACCGTACGCTGAAAGCTTGCATATAAGGCTCGCATGCCAGACCCTGTCAAATGCCCTCGAGACGTCCAGAGAGACGGCGACCGCTTCTCCGTTCTTCTCGATGGCCTCGCCTAAAATGTGAGTAGCATACACTAGGAGGTCCCCAGTAGACCTATTACGGCGAAACCCGTACTGTCGGTCACTGAGGAGATCGTTACCTTCTAGGTATGCTAGTAGGCGCGAGTTCAATACACGCTCCATAATCTTGCAGAGTATGGAGGTGATT
The DNA here is from genome assembly GCA_959347405.1 of Napeogenes sylphis. Classification (NCBI taxonomy): domain Eukaryota; kingdom Metazoa; phylum Arthropoda; class Insecta; order Lepidoptera; family Nymphalidae; genus Napeogenes; species Napeogenes sylphis. The sequence continues at coordinate 6,320,763 of OY365783.1, forward strand.
GAAATCGGTCTGTAATTGACAGGGTCGGCACGGCTGCCTTTTTTGGGCACGGGTTGCACATTAGCAAGCTTCCAGGATTTCGGCACTATTCCAGTCTTGAAAGAGAGGCGATACAGACGTGTCAGTACAGGAGACAACTCAGCTGCGCATGTCTTGAGTAGAATGGCTGGTATACCATCAGGGCCACTGGCTTTATTCACATCTAAACGACACAGTGTTCTCCATACCTCTTTGTTAGTGATGCGGATTTCAGGCATCGAAATACCGCAGTGAGGAAGATGTGCTGGAGAAGCATTGCCAGTGTCTAGATGCGAATTATCAGCAAACAGAGAAGCAAGTACATTCGCTTTCTCTGTTGCTGTGTGGGCCAGGGATCCATCCGGCTTCAGCAGAGCAGGCAGTGAGGGTTGGCAGAAATTCGACTCGATCGCTTTCGCAAGAGACCAGAAAGCTCGACTGCCAGTTGGTCTGACAGAGAGCTTTTCGCCATTCTTAGCGATTCGATCGAGACGAGCCTTCCGCAATGCCTTTTTGTAGGACTTGGCAGCTTGGTTAAAGGCTCTCTTCTTCAAACTTACATCCGGAGTTTTGCGGGTTCGAGCATCAGCCCAAATGAGATATGCCGAATGTTTTCGGTCTTGAGCATGACCACATTCGGCATTAAACCATGGGCGAGCTTTGCCACCGATGGGTACGTCAGCAAAAGGAATAAAATACTCCATTGCCTGATGCACCACATCGGTTATAGCATCCGCGCAACTCGACGGATCCAAAGAAGAGAAGCAGACCTGCCGCCAAGGATAAGACGCAAAAAAGTGCCGCATCTCATCCCAATCTGCTGACTTGTGTTTCCATACTCGCCTAACACCATGAGGTTCGAAAGCTGGTGGGGAATATGTAAACACAGATTTCACCAGACAGTGATCGGAGGTTCCCAAGGGGGACGTGACCTCTACACGATACCTGTCCGGATCAGTTGTCAGCAGAAGGTCCAGGCAATTGGCTGTATGGCCTACCACATCTGGTACCCTTGTCGCTTGCTTCACCAGCTGAAAGAGGTCCAAGGACAACGCAAATTTCCGCGCTTCTCTTCCAGCATGGTCGGTCTTCTGGTACGGGAATAGCCAGTCCTGATGACAGGCATTAAAGTCCCCCAGAAAGACGAGCTGCGCCGAAGGGTACTGATACAGAGCCATATCTGCAGCCTCACTGAGATACTCAAATAAACGAGTTGTCTCCTGGTCACCGCTGTGCGAACGGTAGACACAGGAATACAGGATTTTTTCGTTTCCTGTGTCCACTAAAACCCATAGGGAAGAAAAAGTGGGGTCTTCAAGGTGACGGAGACGCTGAATACAGAGGTCGTTCCGCGCGTACATACTGACTCCGGCCCGTGAGCGAAAGTTATGCTCCAACGAGTAACCGGGATAATCCAAGTATGTAGCGCTCAAAGGACATTGTATCTGCGTCTCCGTCAAAAAGAGCAAGTGCGGCTGCTCTGTCTCCAGGTGGTGGTGGACAGCTAAAAGATTTGAGTGCAAACCCCTTATATTAGTGAGGTGCACTGTGTATGAGGAGGAGTGCAACCGCTGTGTCAACTTGTTTCTTTTTTTTACCTTTTTCATAATAAAAAACAAATAAAAGTGAATAGGGATGGGAAATGGCAGTTGAACGAGGCGGTACGTATCGAACCCGACTTCGAAATTGGTGATGTCTTGTCGCTGGGAGGCTAGCCTGGAGACTGCGGGGACGCCCGAACCCCCCCAGGGATCGCCATCGGGCCTCCTCGCCTGGTCGCCAACCAGCACGATGGAGCCACCCTGGGATTTTTCGCAGCTGGCGGGGCAGCCTTTCGTGGGTGGCTAACCCACTAATTGGGCCCCCAACTATCTGCGGGCGGCCAGCGGAAAGCCGTCGCTTCGGATCCCGCTACCCTCCTCGACTAGACACCCGACAAAACAAACACCAACTCGACGTCAACCGGTTCGCCAACGTACCGCAGCTGTTCAGACCCATTTCCCATAAACGGCTTCATCGAGCAACGTGCCGGAACACGACTATGTCGCTTTGCGGCACGACTTTGCCCGATGGGTGGTAACTTTGCCGGCGACCCGATGTTATGGTCTACCACCAAGAAAATAAGCAAATATACCCAAGAAGGTTTTATTTATTATATAAATTGTAGGTCTCTTAAAGTTCTCACAAATAAAAAGATAAAAAAGGTACTGTAACAGTTTCAAATATCGAAAAAAAAACTAACTGGATTTATGTTTGATTTATTTTAAATTTTACCTTATCTTAATTATATATAGGTTGTTAATATTTGACCCTCATTTTTAAGCTTCTTTCCATAAGAAACGTATTTCTAGGTGATTCTAGGTTTCCATAACTAGGTTCGTATTATATGAACTGATGAGTTGTTCATGTTCGTTATTAAGTACAGCTTAACCAGCTCTCTAACGTGATGTATAGTATTATGTTAGTTAGTTAGTAGTTAGTACTCTGTTATTCCTTTTTCTGATAATGTAAAAAATCTGATGACGATTGACGATAGATAAACACTTATCGTCAACTACGCAAGTCAATGAAACGAGTTGTCGAGTACATATTTCAAGTATCTGCAGAATTTCCTTTTCTTGAAATCAAAAATTTTGTTAGCCAACTCCCTCTTACTAGCACTTTTCGACTATGCCGACGTTTGCTAACAGGATGATGATGAGGAACTGCTTAATAAATTAGACCTTCAAAACTTGTGCATTCATTTTATTTCTGGATTGCGCAAGTTTGATCACATTTCAGATTTTCAACGTCAACTTAAGTGGGTTCCAAATCACTTTCGCCTGAACACACATTTTAAACCACGCTGCATCCTTGCATATTTAGCTCCCTCTTACTTGTACGAAAGATTCCATTTGTCATTACCAAGCAGCCGTCCCAAACGTTCCTGTGTTGCTGATAATATATTTAATGTGCCTTATTATAATCCTATTTCATTCTCCAAATCATTTACGATTCCATAAACGAGCTGCATGTACGAGCTCGTTTATGGAATTCCCTACCAAATCATGTTAAAAATAGCCCATCCACCTTATCTTTCAAACGAAGATTAAAGCTTTACTACCTCTCCCAATTATAAACATATATATTTATAAAAGGTTTGTACTTATATATTTATTTTATGTTTCGTTTGTCTTTAATTTATATTATTCATCATAATATATACTTATCATATAGCGGATTGTTCTATAAAATTTATATTTGTAGTATATACTGTTTTATTATATATGTAGTGTGTACCTATTTCTGCCCACTAAAATCAACCGTGTTACTTTCACTGGTAGCTGGTAGAGATCTCTGTTTAGAGATAAGTTTATCTAATGTATTTTTAGTTTTCCTTTGTATTTTTTTTATCGCTTAATATGGTACATAAATAGATATAATAATAATATAAACTTGTAAATAATGTATTATTTATTAACAAATAAATTAAACTAGATTAATTTATGACTTAACATTCTAATAATCGTTAGGTATTATATAGGGTTGCTGAAAGAAGAACTGTAGACATAAAACATGTTGTATTCAGAGTCAGTCTCGAAACACCTATGTCGGGTTCAAGTTGTCTATAAAAATATTTTATTAGTTTAAGGTCAGTTTAACATTTATTCACTGTTTTTAAAATATATATATCTTAGATCATACCACTACAAAAAATTGTATGATTATTTATTACTTAAAAACAAAATAGTCTAAGAAAAATAATTTTACCGTTACACTAAAATAGTTTCTAAACTAGACAGAAACGTTATGAGCACTTAAGTTTAATTGATTTGAACAAAGGTGGATAGTCTAATAAAACCCTTAATCTATTATAATGTAATTTTTATTTTAAAATTATTCAAAAAGTTTCTACGTACTTGTATTCATATATTTCATATTTATAAATGAAATTATTAATGCTGTGCCTGGCTACGTTTCTAAGTGCTTCATTGTAAGTGTCTGTGATGTCCAGTATTTAAATTTCACACAGACACAATATACTTTATATCAATATATTTTATTACATCAATGTAATCCACCGCATTGTTGGTCGAGTGGTTAGCGCAGACGCCTAACGTATAGAGAGTCAATGGGGCTGGGGTTCGATTCCCGACAGGGACAGGCATATATGTGATGAACATAGATAGAAACATTGTTTAGATATCTGTTTTTCTGGGTTTGGTCATTTTTTAAATATATTCTCAGTATTTACAATGCGTATTTCTATGTATTTCTATCGTTGTCTGTTGTAACACAAGCAAAAAATTTGCTTACTTAGGGGTTAGATCAATGTGTGTAATTTGTCTTGTATTATTATTATTATTATTATTCTAAATTCTACTACTAACTGTGTCTGTTTGTCTTTTATTTGTTACGCTTTCACGTTTAAACCCCTGAACTGATTTTAATGAAATTTGACACAAACATTGATATGACGTTTATAAAGGACAATTATTGACGTTACTTAATTTACAGTTCGTGTTGACACCTGGAACCGTAAAATTATTAAAATAGTAATAATATAACTTAATTATGTAATATCTTAACGTTACTTTATGTTTCACTAAAAACAGACCTAAGTCTTAAATATTCAAAAAATGTATATGGCCAGGAAGAATGTTATGAGACTTTTGTTACTTAATTACAAGAACAATGTTCTTCTGAGGCAAAATTACCATTACTCTTGGGATGAGAATAAATAGTTTATCCGAGTTCCCAGATCACAAATGTAGCGTTAAAAAAACAATATCCAATTTTGGAACGGTAAATGATAAAGAAAGAGGGAAGAAAAAAGAATAAAAAAAACTTCCTTCATTTATTGCACAAGAAAGTAAATAAAATTGCTAAAGCTTACATTATACATACCATTGCTAATGCAAAATTTGCTGACGAGATAACAAGAATCATCAAGAGGATTATTATTACATTTATGTACAATTCTCATCTATATTCTATTCAATTTTAAGCAGATATTATCTTACACATTTTATGAGTAAAGGTAATATTGTCTTGATTCTAAAGATTGTTGGAATTAAAATGAATATGATACCTTAAATTATATTGTAACTGTATGATCTTATAAATAAATGTTACTGTTTTTTCAATAGACTCTCATGGATTATACATAAAAAAATGTAATAAATATCAGTGAAAGTTGCCAAGTCGTACTTCATTATCATTTATTGAGCTAGGAATATTTTTTTGAGGCAACATCACAGGAAAACCACTTGATCAATTTTAACCAAAATTAGCACGCATATCAAGGACGTGACTGGGCTTGTTTTTCAAAAAACAGAATAAAAAAATATTGTTTCATTTTAAAGATATGGTCAAAAAACTTAATCTCTCATAGACTTAAACTAACAGATCTTCTAGATCTCAACAGATGTCGCTGTGCATGTCCATCTTATTTCTGAATCGCGGTATCACATATAAAAATATGGTTATCATAGTAAATTGGCTTGTTTAAAAATCACTTTTAAATATTCAGCCCAGTTCTGCCCTAGAATCAAAATAAAAGTCATCTGACGCCATTTTGTTCATGTTCATTTGGTCGTTTTAATATCGATGTTTACAGTTTATAATGCATGACTGTTTCGAATTAATTGAGCTAAGCGTAAGCTGGGGAATCAATTTTTTGAGGCAATATCACAGTAAAACCACTTGACCAATTTCAACCAAAATTGGTACGCATGTCAAGGACGTCATTGGTTTTCTACTTCAAAAAACATAATAAAAAATATTATTTCGTTTTAAAGATATGGCCAAAAAAACTGAATCTCCCATAGACTTAAGCTTAACGAAACCCGCATGCGCTCGCCACTCGTTACTCTTAACCTTTCTAACTTCATTGGAAGTCCTTGGGCACGGTATAGACCGACTTTAGTAGCATATAAAAGGGGGAGGGCGCTCAGCTCAACTCCCGCGTTGTGGTCGATCCAAGTTATTAGAAAAATACTTGTAGCTTTTATTAGAAGAAAATAAAATAAAAGCAAAAAATGATTCTTACTGGAGCGTGTAATTACGAGGCAGAGGAGGTTAAACCGTAGAGAAACTTTGTTCTTTCCCTGGAGACATAACTGTCTTAGAAAATGTATTTTAAGCCATAAATTCAATTCAATAAATAAAAATATTAAAATTAAAAAAAACCCCCGATACAGAAAGACGTCTAAAAAGAGTAAAAATAATATTATAATGTACTTATTGAAGTCGTTGCGTCGGGGGACCGTTGTACGTACGTTGATGATGTTGAGCACTATACGTTTCGATATCGTAATTTCTTTATTTGCCTTGTTAACTTACTTGCATTTTAATATCTTCCTTTACTAAACGGTCCCCCGACGCAACGAATTCAATAAGTACACTATAATATTATTTTTATTCTTTTTAGAGGTCTTTTTATATCGGGGGTTTTTCAAATTTTATTTTTTAAAAAGCTATTGTATTAAATTAAAAACTACTATTGTAAATAACAAGATCGGTTAGTAATGCGTAAATTGAGAAAATTATTCGTCTGATCGATACTCTTCTAATGAAACATAATCTATACTGTCTTGCTCTTCTTCTTCTTCTTCTTCTTCCTGCTGGGTAGAAATAAATTGTTCAAAGAGCGATGCAACAGATGTCTCCTCGCCTATATCGTAAGAATCCTCTTCTACTGCCAATTCAACATTGGAGCACGATTGGCCTCGACAACTGATACATGCTAATGAACAAAACAAACCAAGTTTTTTATAGCCACATTTAGCATTACACCCCGTTTTGTAATTGCAAAAAAGTGTATTGAGAATTTTTTTTATTATTGGTGCAGGGAAGTCTGAACTGGTTCCAATATATTGTCAATTAACTTCCAACCCCAGTCTTCTGGGTTTAGTTTATTACCAAGCCATACTTGAAGTTGATAATATACCCGAAATAGATGTTGATGAGCAGAAGCAGAGGTTGGAGGAAGACTAATTGTACTTGTTTCTTTTTATAGGTATTTTTTGCAAAAGATAAGTATTGAAACTTTAACTAGGCACGTAATTTTTTTTTAAGCTCCGTAAATTGAAAGAAGAAAGAGAGTTCCGTTGGTGCTTACAGCTTGTGGAGTAGAGGTACTTTCTTTGAAAACGTCAGCAGAATCAACTAAATCTTGTCTCTTAAACTATTTCAAAACTGATCTTTTACCTCTCCTGAAAAATGCTGATGTCGTGTCGCAACCAGTAAGATATGATTTTGGCATTTTGAAAAAGCAGATAAACACTTGGATGAAATTATTTTTGATTGTTGTTTAGCCTTCCCAGGTTTTAAAAAATAAATATTTTTTTTAGTTGGCGTTCGAGCAGTAAGCAATACCAATAAAACAACATCTTCACTATCAAGTTGGATTTGTTGAGTTAAATTGTTCTACTGCTGTTTCAACTATCAGCACATCGGCATCATTATCAGCTTGTTTTGCAGAGATATTTTCAGACGTAAATTTTTCTTTCAACATTGAAATGAACCGAGACTTGTTGTGTGTATTTGCGAGAAATTTCTGTTGGCTTGTGGTAACTGTCATAAATTTATCAAAAATGACGTCCGAAGATGAAGGCCGTACGGTCATATAAAATGAGTGACTGCAATCTATGTGCAATTTACTTTTATCGATTAAAATACTATATAATGTTAATTACATTACTATATATTGTTATTTCTATTAACATTTCATATTAGGTTTCATACAACAAATACAATTTATATACAACTTTGTTTGTTTATAAAATAAAGAAACGGTTATAACATTTACTATTTATTCCAAAATAAATTAAGGTTACTTATGACAATTAATTTTATCAATAATATTTGATATAATAATACTATAATATACATATTCCTACTTATACTTCACATATTCTTAGTTAGTATTCTTAGTTATTTTTAAAGAGAGACATTGAGTTTGTGTGATTAGACGTTTCCAATCAACGTTAAATTTGTTATAAGAAAACTTATATATGCTATAGTTAGGTGATTTTTGGTTGAATTACGCATAAAGCCTCATATAGCCTTAAAAAAATATCTTGTCAACATTTTCCAGTACTTGGAACTTTTATATTAAATATATCTGTAATTTAAATATCTAAAAGGGATTTAAGAATTATAAATCAGGAACCCACGATATAATATCTACAACTAGCTGTCCCTGCGATTTCGTACGCATAAATTTTGATTTCGATGAAACGTACCCGTTCAAAGTTTCACCAAACTTCGGCAAGTAGTTTTTGCGTGTTTCTAGTTTATTTTTAAATATTTTTTAAAATTTTTAATTAACAGCTATTTTTTTTACAGAGTAGGTAGTTCAATTTCGTATTTTTTATAGGAAAGGGTAGGGTAAGGTTTCTATGTATAAAAGTTATTTACATTAGTCATATATTTTTTCGTGTTGAGTGTGTTAGATTTCATAAGATTCTACAATTAAAGAACACTAAAATAATATAGTATAAGGTATTTAATCAAGCTACTTCACACTAAAAATGATAAAATATATCAATGCATTACCTTGATAAGTTTTCAAGAAAAGAACGAACTAAATATGTAAATTATTTTTTATGACAAAATGACTCTTGGTACATTTACTATCTACTTGTGTATACACAATTACTAATAACTCAATACGATAAAATAACCACAAAAAATATTTTATTAAATATATATTTATTATAGACAGTATGAGTATAAAATACTTGTCCAGCTTAGCAATAGAGGTTACCTTTAATAGAGGCTTACAGCCTCATTTATAACATAATAACATCGACAGAAGCGCTAACAGCTGCTTCTGGAGATGGGGCATATTCATAACTTTAAACATCATTAAATGTCTTATGATAACAATATAATAGTACAAAACCATGATAAATTTCTGAATATTTGTAACAATGGTATTTCACACATTTACCTATAGGTGACAGAATTAGATATGTAAATATAATAATTTAATATCTTAAGGATAGCTTCTGATAGTTTGTTAAATCAATAACTCTTACTATTTTAATAAGATACATATAATAACAATGATATATGTATAATATTAAATAATTCTAAATTCATAAACCTAATTGCAACAACAATATTTCGCACATTTATTGTCAACGGAATTATGTAGTTACATAAATAATAATATTTTTATTGTACTTACATCCAAAATTGCTGTATAATAATAATCTTATAAGTAGCAATATTATAATAATATATCAAGTGCACAGTTCAAAGAGAAACAGATAAACAGACAAAAATTTCAAAAATGTTAGTAATGGATTCTTTTAGTTATCCCTTCATATCCTGCCTATATATATTTTTTAATATTTACAATGTACAAAGACTACTCAATTGTAAACAAACAGGAGAGGATAAAATGGAGTGACGAAGTTAGCCAACAATAACGACAACACTGTGAAACAAACCTGACTGAATATCGTCCAGAACTCTAAACTAAATTTAGAAATATTTACCCTGATCTACAAAACAAAAATTCTAAACAATAACTGCCAGATGAGATACGTCATAACAATAGAATTTCACCTACATCGTATCGTAACATCGTAATTGGGAAACATAAACGAAATATAACTTTGAATAACAGTTAATGTGTTACACGAACACACCACTTCCGCTTCCCAAGAAATAGCATATTTTTTCAAATAAGATTAAACCCTCAAGCAATCAATTTAAAGCTGTCATTAAGTAAATGCAACATAGTGATATAAAATTACTGTATTACAGACTTCTTATACATATATATTTTCAATTTAATTTAAATCACTCGATTTTAAACTGTAAATAGTTGCCGCAAGAAATATAAGCCTCTCTATATGCAATACCTATTAGAAAAGGTTAAAATATCAGTCGTTGAATGTATAACCTTTAGTCCATTGATATTCTGTCCACTACCCTACTCTTGACGTCCATGCGTTTGACATCCGTCTATTAACTACCCTATTGGTCCCCGTTAAAGCGTAGGCAGAAAATAGATTTTGCGCAAAGCTATGGGTATAATGTAGAATTGTCGAATTTCAAACGAAATTTACGATCAGAAGCTCCCGAGTAATTTAGATAATTTTAATCAATTTTACTTCAAAGCAATAAATTTAAAAACCTTTTCCAAATAACACTATAATGGATCCATAAGTCTAGATATTCATTAAACTGTAATTTTGTTATTTTAAAATAATGATATTTTCATTATCGTTATAAACGTTGTAATGGCTTATAATAAAAGTAGGTACTACAATGTACCTTAATATAATGCGTAATTATATTTTGATCGGATTATTCTTTAACATTTTCAATCAACTAATTAAGGCAACACTAATATTTGCGACTGTTATTGCTGTCCAAATGAGTGGATCCAGTTTTTACAAAGGTTTGTTTGATTGAAATGTAAATCTAAAGGGCGTTGTCATGCTATACTATATACTTATATATACCTATGTTACAAATATGTTTGGGAGCCGTTGACCGTTCAATGACTTATTTTTAGCTAATACATTAATATGCAGGTACATTGTTAATTTGTCAATGGTTACTATTTTTTTTGTTCAATCAGTCTGCTTTCGTTTGTTAGTAAATTAAAAAAAAAGAAAAACTTTAAATATGTATTTAAAAAAAATACATTAAAATCATAATATATTTTTAAAATTAATTATAAAAAAAAATGTTTAAAACCAAAACCTAAAAAAAAACTAAATAATAATAAATGTTCCAAAAACTTAGAAAGTATTTGAATTGTAATAAAATCTCTTAATACTATAATTCAATAAATATAATTAAACATATAATCAAACTATACTGAAAATTGTAAGTAAAAATAATATACAATAAGCTTCATAAACTTCGAAGTCATTAGCAGGTGAGCTCTTTGGATTGTATATTAATTATTTACAATGCAATCAGAAACGTAAATAATTAATTTGAGTTTAAGCTTATTTTATTTGTAGTCAGTAAAGTATTTGAGAGTAAAACATACTCTGTAACTCTGTACTCTCAACCTTTTATTAAGACACACAATCTCTTATTGATTGATAAAGAAGTTATTTGTGAAAACTCTTAACACTTTTACATATTTTGTTTTACTTAAGTTTTTAATTTTTAAAAGTTTTAAACCAATTATTTTTATGTTTAGCTATAGATTAAAGTATTTAAATTATTGAAAAGGTTAAAAAATATATTAAAAAAAAATCACCAGTCAATTTTAAACACTATGCCCGATTTTTGTAATATTATTATATTCATTTATTTTATAGATCTTTAGGTGTCGTCTGTTAGGTTATATTTTTAAAGTTCCTAAATATATTTTATCCATTCAATAGCGACAGGCATATTTATTAAAAAATACAAAAATAGTGTAAAACAGTTAAGGAATGGCTTTCGTTAAATAAACTTCAAATATTTTTTGCAATTTTTATTTAACTTTTAAAGACTAAGGTGAATTTTAAACTTGAAAGAATATTATTTAAGATTTAATTTATATTTAAGATTGAATTTTTATTTAAGATTGAATTATTCAGCTAAAGCTGAGCCTAATACATAAAGATCGACGTTCAGAAGGTGAGGTCGATGCTACCAAAAAAAATTAGTTGGCCGTAGATTGTTTATTCTACAATGATTGTGAATGAACTTTGAGATGAACTGTCTTTTAAGGACGGAAAGTTGAAATAGAGTCCAGTTGGTTGCTGCAAATAAACGAAGCGTGCATAACAATAAAAACGATTTGAAGATAAGCTGCTCTTTCTTTCAGATATATAAACGCTTACCGATATTTAATATTCCCACGAAATAATCAAAACTGGATTAAAATAAGGCGCAAAATAAATGGAATTTATATCCACTGCACTGTAAAATACCACTTTGTTATATTGAATAGTAGTAATTTGTTTGTAATCCCTCGGGATCCTTCTATATTTTATTTGAAATAAATAATTCAATTTGGCTACTTTTTTACATTATATTTAAAATAATTGAAGCAACAAATTGATCAATTTGTCTTCAGTTTATCGTTTCCCTACAGTTAAAAAGGAATTGCCTATTGCTTGATATTAAACGTTAAGCTAAATTCTTCTTGTTTATTTCTGAATTTTAAAGTGATAAAAGCAGAAATATTTCAAACGAAATTTAAAACAAATACAAATACAGAGAAGTCTTGTAAAACAGACATAAGATAAGAAGTTTTAATTAGAGAAAAGACAACATGAATATCATTGAATGTTATTCTATGAATAAAGTCTATGTATTAAAACCTTGATATGTAGATGAAACTTCATTATAGTAACTGAATGGAAGGTAATAGTAAATAGTAATAGGAAATAGTACGTTCGCGTTTATAAGACACAGAGCTTAGGTTAAGCTCACGTGTAAGATCCAAAAGACACTCTTAATATTTCATTCTTCACACTCAGTACAACATATTTGCGGCGTTGTTGTCTTTGAAATCGAAAATCTCAAAGCGCTACGTAAGAACATTATTCATGTGTGACTCAATATGTCATACTTATTTACGTAAAAATATGATATCAAAAATGTCATTATGATATCATGACGAAAGAACTTTTTTTGACGCATTTGATTTAATTTAAGAAATAACAATATTATATATTATAACAAAATGATTGTTGGTACATTATAATTATTTCTGAATTATTTATTTTGTAGAGTAAAATAAAGTTAAACGTAAAAGAAATATTTCTTGATTGTACATTACAATATATTATAACATGATTTTCTGAAGTTGTTAAACGTGGGAGCATAAAGCAAATGTACAGTTGTTCCCAAACAAAGAGTTAATTATAATTTTTGCTCTGAATTAATAGCGGATTTCTCTCTTTTATTTTTAGATTATTTAAAAATGTTCTCTTTTTAAATTCAAAGATATTATATTGCATTATGCACATGACGTGAGATTAGAGTACGTAGAAGTATTGATTCAGATATTAACATATTTCTTTCTTCCAGAAACAAAAGTAATTTTACAATAGTTTACCGCTTATTTTGTTGTTATTGTTGGTATAAAAAGTGTTAAAAAAATTGTATTGTATTTAAAAAAATAATAAAAAAATATATTACATATAAATACAACAGAGCGTACATCTTTTTAATATTAACCGTTAAGTTAAAACTTGACCTTCACAAATATAATTAATATGTATTTTTAAAGTTAAAATATTTCTAACCTGCAGGAAACCTTTTAATATTCAGAAAAAATCTTATATGAGTCAGTATGCTGTACCATAAAGATTCAAATCAAAATACTTGTAGAAGTTTAATAGTGAAATCTGTAAAACAAAATAAAAATCTGCAAAGTGCAAATCGGATTGCATGCAGGTTGACATGCATGGAGGTTTTTTATTTTGATTTTATTATTTATTTTTAAAGAAAATATAAGCCTGTAGTCGTTATTAAAATCACGCAAAAAAATTACGTTGTCGTATGAGAGCGCCTGTTAAATATTTATTATATTGTTTTTAGTGTCTGTTGTTATAGCGGACAGAAATACATCATCTGTGGAATACATCATCATCTGCTGTCCCCGTTCATAAAAAACAGTCTGCAAAAAGACAGACACACAGTCAGTCAGACAGACAGACAGACGGACGGACGGATGAATGGACTACAGATCGACGGACGGACAGACGGAAATCGAAGTTTTAGTAATAGGATTTCGTTTTTACCCTTTGGGTAGAGTACCTTAATAAAACCCTTTTGTATTACATATCGAAATATAAGTGGACCTATATAAGAATAATAAAAATAATTCATAGATGAATTTGCCCAAGCTACTCTTTTATTATAAGGTTCAAGAGCCAGATAATTTTATTATCCAATAAAAAGGTAGAAATGTCAATAGGTTTTTCTGTGGTTGAAATACCCAATAGAGAAGTATTATGACACCAAACTTTATTTACATTATTAATGCTATTCAAGGTTCACCTTTTCAAAGTTGTGTTCTTTTAACACCAATATAAAAAGGTGGCTTTTAATAAGGAATCATAATATAATAGTGGATTTCTAGAGTTACCTGAGATGTTAAATTGTATGTACATTTATTATATACCAGATGCCACGCACGATGTTCTTGCAGGATAAGATCCGAAGCTAATTATCAGATTTTTATTAATGTCCGTTTTGTTCCATCTTATGAGATAGGGTAGTTTTTTTTTTGGTATTTGATAAACATCAGTTTTCATATTCCAAGCACTAAAACGTATTGTGCGACATGCATTTTTATTCTCGAGATGTGGAATTTTTAGTCCGCAATCTGGCTACACTGATTTCGAGAAGATTTCTGATAAAAAAATATCCGGATCTTATTTCTCTTTGGCAACCTCATCTCTGAAAGGTAGAATGCACACAAAATAACTTTCCTCTGCAGTTATAATCGAGAACATAATTATAATAACTGTCTTTTTAGCAACAATTTGTTGTAAATTGATAAATTATTATAATCTATAAAGTATGATAAGACGAAGCTTCTTAGCATTCCATGGATTCACCGTGCGGGTGCCGGGCCCATCGCGTTGAAAGGAGAGGAGTGCAGGCAGTGTCTGGGACTTGCGACCCAGGAGTAGGTTTAAGGAGCCCCTTTTTTATGCGCAAAAACGCTCACCTTCACCCTCCACACTCCTCTCCCTACCTAACCAAATTTGGAAAGAACCTACTAATGCCGCCTTTGAAATACGTTCTAGAAATGAACCGATGCTTGTTCTAGAAAGGCCAAGGTTTTTAAGTAGGCTATAGAGAGATTTTGCTGTTATAACTCTCGCTCCCACTTCTACCGCGTACAAACTAACTATAAATTTATTCCTGATCAGTTCGTTGGTCAGTTCGTAATACTTATTGAGCTTGGATGTGTGATCCTTTGGGATGTTTGTTTCCCAAGGAACAGTAAGCTCCACAAGTATCACGCGCCTCAGATGTTTCGAATACATGAATAAGTCAGGTCTGGATGACGAAACACCAACATCCCCAGGGATTTTGTAATGCTTTTCATACGTGTCCATCATGAGAGTCCAATCAGGAGCCGCGCCTAATATTGAATAAGGCTTCGCTTTTGATTTTTTGGAGGAGCCTTCTTTTACGAATTCTACAGATCGTTTGGTGGTTGTTATACCCTTCCGCGCTCTTGCTACTGAAAGACTAACCGCTTCCCGTATAATTTCTAATACCTTATCGTGGCGACGCGAGTATTGACCTTTATCTAGAAGTACCCTACACCCTACTAATAGGTGCTTCGCAGTTCCCACTGCCTCCCCACAGATGCTGCAAGACTTTTCGGTGGCTTTGCCCCATCTTACTAAATTACTTTGGTCTGGGAGAGTCATTTGGAATGCATTAAGATAGAATTTTAATAATGCTGGGGACCAATCATAAATTAAGGTGCGCCACTTCAAAGCTAGTGGAATACAAAAATCTCCTATGGTCACCCATTCGTTTTGAATTTCTAGGCTCATCGCGTGGAGTCGGTAATTATCGTTTTCGTCTTGTCGAATAAAAGATTTTGTTATGTCCATGTCTTGAACTTTCCTACTTGATCCTAGCCCTACTTTATTTGTTTGAGCACCTATCATAAATTTTTTATGGAATTGAAGTCGTGACTCGAGCTCTGAGGCAACTTTGTCTTTTGGGAGAGAAGTTACAGTATCATCTTTAGATTTTCCGATGATATGTCTTTTGGTAACTCTTAGATGTTTGTAGAGTTCCGATGGTTTCTTTAATTTTAATCCAAAATTGTTTCGGTCTCTAAATAAGGTTGAAGAGTCCGCTGAGTGCGCTAACCCGAGCCATAACTTCAATGTCTTTATGACGCTTGCATCTAACTTTGACAAAAGGGTTTTATTAAGATCATAAACGAGGAAAGGCCAATTTAGACGTGATGTTAAAAAATTATCGTAAATCCAAGCTTTTTTGACGTTACTTATTGGTTGGTTGTCTACCTTTTTGAGATCATTTAAAAATCTATCGACTATTACTTCCAACGATGGAGTACGGCCTTGGTTATCGATTTTTTTACCTAAAAATTTAAACGGAGCTGCTTCCGTAACCGTACTAACGCACTGACCGCCTTTTATAAGACCCGGATCGTAAGAGGTATATTTGGTATTCCGTCTACCCAGACACAGACTAAAACATTTACTTGGTTTTGTCCTCAATCCGCCCGTCCACGTACAGAAATCCTCAACTACATTTAAAAGTACCTGACATTGTTTCGGATTACGTGTTAGTATCGCGAGATCATCTGCAAAAGCTAGTATGGATTCTGTGTATTTGTTGTTGAACTTAAACCGATAACCCCACTTTTTTTCATTTTTAATTAATTTGTCTATTAAAATATTAATAACTATATTAAATATGATAGGAGAAATACAACAACCCTGAAATAAACCAACGTTATAATTAAGTGGTTTTGAGTGGTTTTCATTAAAAATTATAGAGAATTTTAATTTTGAATAATATGATGCAATAATGTCGCGAACTACCGTAGGAAAGTTGTACCATTTAATCGCGAACATCATCAGTTCATGTCGTACCGACCCAAAGGCGTTCTCTAAGTCTATCCAACAAACCGTAATTTGTCTCTCGCTAGTTCTAGCATCTTTAAGGCTTTCCGATATTAACGTATTATGTTCCAGGCCTGAAATATCTATTGTTAATCATGAATTGCGTCATTTTTGTTTGTAAAAAAGAGAAAAATATTTTAGAAATTGTATTTGTTATATATATAAAAATTAGCAGTAAATATTTATAAATTTAAATTATGCAATTATAACTGGTGAATATTATGTTACTGATGAAAGAATTACTACTGTAAATTACTTTAAATTTGATACTATTATTTCAGTTTCGCAAATGAGGTACTTTATATGGAAAATTGAGTATGTATGTAATATGTAGATGAATTTACCCCTCTTGGTTGCATTAAAAAAAATGGTTTAAAATAATATAAATAGCCACTTATTCTAATAGCAATATGACATAATACTATTAGAATAATATTATACATAGAAGGTATTTAAATCCTAGAATTCATAAATATTATATTGCTTAAAATAATATAATAAATTATACCAGCGTCTGGTTGGCTAGTTGAAAATGTATGAGAATATATTAAGCTATCTTATTTCAGCGCGACAGTGAAATTTAAAAATGTGTCCTTTATTGTGAAAATATAAAAATGTGTCCTGTAGTAGGGTTCTGTACTGACTTTAATATTAATTAGCATATGCTTTACATATTCGGTTTTACTTATTGCTTAAAATAGTTATAAAAAATATTTGTTTTGCTCTTAGGTTTGTTTACTTGAATATATTTTAATATGTAAATTGTTGCTTGTTTAAAGACTACAAGATTTTTGTTAAGTTTTATAAGTAAACAAACTAACTAATTCTTACTAAACAATTGTACTAATTATTTAGACCAACAAGTTAAAAGCTTTTGATTTTTAAGGTAATCGATTCAGGTTGCACAATTCTAATTGCGTCATTTAAAGTTTTACTCACTTAGACTATATCGTGGGAATTAAATGTAATGCACTTAGTACTTCATTAATCAAATAGAAATGTTTAAAGCATATTTTTACTGAAATAAAATTGTTCGTATTAGCCTATCCATTTCCGTAAAATGCATCATTTTTAGAACCCATATCATAGAGGTTGCTGGCGATGCGATAAATTTCCATTTTGAGAAAAAAAAAGCATTCTTCTTCTTATATGTTAAAATAACGTATGTAATTGAACAATATTGAATAGAAAATATGATTTTGAAATATATTTTTATAAATATGTAGGCACACTTAAAAATATGATATATGATATTTTTTATTAATCAATCTCATTGCCATTTAATAGCGTACTACGAATCTCCTAGAATTTTGAGATTGTTCATTGATATATGAAGTATACCTACGTATATTGCTAATTGTCTTGCCGTAGTTTAACTAAATTGTCGTAATATATTAGTAATATGAACACATACAAACATTTGTTTGACGCATTTGACAAGCTCCCCTGGGTCAGAACTTTAGAAAAGCATCGAGAAAAAAACTGAGGTTTTCTGCTATAACGGAACCGCTATTCGAAAATAAGCATTTTTGCACATTCGTGCATAACGAAATTAAATATTACTACTAAACTAATTAAATTAAAGTAGTAAACATAATTAAATTAAATTAAATTAAATTAAATTAAATTAAATTAAATTAAATTAAATTAAATTAAATTAAATTAAATTAAATTAAATTAAATTAAATTAAATTAAATTAAATTAAATTAAATTAAATTAAATTAAATTAAATTAAATTAAATTAAATTAAATTAAATTAAATTAAATTAAATTAAATTAAATTAAATTAAATTAAATTAAATTAAATTAAATTAAATTAAATTAAATTAAATTAAATTAAATTAAATTAAATTAAATTAAATTAAATTAAATTAAATTAAATTAAATTAAATTAAATTAAATTAAATTAAATTAAATTAAATTAAATTAAATTAAATTAAATTAAATTAAATTAAATTAAATTAAATTAAATTAAATTAAATTAAATTAAATTAAATTAAATTAAATTAAATTAAATTAAATTAAATTAAATTAAATTAAATTAAATTAAATTAAATTAAATTAAATTAAATTAAATTAAATTAAATTAAATTAAATTAAATTAAATTAAATTAAATTAAATTAAATTAAATTAAATTAAATTAAATTAAATTAAATTAAATTAAATTAAATTAAATTAAATTAAATTAAATTAAATTAAATTAAATTAAATTAAATTAAATTAAATTAAATTAAATTAAATTAAATTAAATTAAATTAAATTAAATTAAATTAAATTAAATTAAATTAAATTAAATTAAATTAAATTAAATTAAATTAAATTTAATTTAATTTAATTTAATTCAATTAAACTTTTTTTGGACATTACATACAAACACAGCATTAAAACAAAGAAAATGAAATTAAATAAAAAACAAATAGAAAGAATAAAATATAATCACAACGGCATCCAAAATAGGTGACTACTTAGCTGTTGCTGGAATTTATTTACCTAACAAAATTACTTAAAACGACATGTACAATAAAAAAATTACAATCAATGAGGAATTTGTAATTGTATTGTTAACATCAACAAAGTATCCATAAAATATATATTTATATTTTAGTATATATTTTAGTTTATATTTTAGTATATAAGTATCCATAAAATATATATTCATATTTTAAAACTCAACTGTATAACTATAAAACATTATTCATATTCAAAACATTTCTTTTTATAAATTAATTTTTTATAAACATATAAATACCTCAACATTAACTGAATAGTATACAAATGTAATACTAGTTTATTATAAAAACATTTATTTACAAGGATAACAAAAACTCAACAACATCTGATGTTTATCCAACTTCTCTATCTTTCTCTAATAAATTTGATACAATTTTCATGTTTGGTACTATTGGTTTTTTTTTGTCCGATTAAAATGATCTGGTACTAATGACCTTTAAAAAAGCAACCTATATGTAATTCTTATTGTTGGGGTAGATATAAACCGATTCAAATAAAGCATATTGATTCTAGCATTTGATAACAGTTTTATACGAGAGCCTAAAAAAATATTTAAGTCCTTACTTACGTTGTACATCAAGTGGCCTGATGTTAGATCAAGTAACACAAACTTATTTTTTCAATTCAATATGTTTTACGTGTCCCGTGTTAACTAGATGGCTAAAATTTATTAGTATATCTATATATATAAAAGAAAGTCGTGTTAGTTACTTCACTTATAACTCAAGAACGGCTGAACCGATTTAGCTGAAAATTGGCAGGGAGGTAGTTTAGAGCCAGGAGAAGGACATAGGATACTTTTTATCCCGTTCGACAGCATTCCCGTGTGACTTGACATGAAACGTCAGTCACTATAAAACGTGGTATAAAAACAAAAAAGAAGCAAACTTGGAATAACAAAACGCAAATCACAGCTATGTAATTGACGTATAATGACTGCTATGTAATGAAATATGGATGACAATTACATTTTTGTAAGAAATCAATAATAAAACTATTTCTATTAAATGAATAATTAACAATTATAATGTAATGATAGTGCCAGTATAGTATATAAACAGTGAAGTGAACTATAAAACTCGGTACGGTTGAAAATTTGAGTTTTTAGGTGAAGTGAAGTTTAATTGATAATGCCGCGACCGAGACGATCGAATCTTTCCCGACAAAACCGTGATGCTTTGGAGGAGCAATGATTTTACTGTCTGGCGATTTCTGCCAATACTGCCAGTAATTCCAAGATCTACGGCTGCCGACGAAATAAACGCTTGCCTCAAATCGTCAAATCTATGGCGCTATGTGAAGAAACTGCAACTGACAACAAACATGAGAGTTACATTGGTTAATGATACATCTGCAGAAGATTTCTCTGAGTATTGCTGACTATCGGTAATGGTCAAGTACCTGTCGATGAATCGAGCGGATTAATATCATTTCGAAATAATCTCTGTAATTTTGTCTCATCAAAAGACGAACTTATCAACAATGTATTTCCAAAGTAATGTATGAGTGGTTGAGTGAGCGAGCAATTTTAGCGGCTAAGAATACAGATATAGATGACCTAAACTACATAATTCAAAATAAGATCATTGGAACAATGCATTCATTCAAATCTATTGATTGCGTCACAAATGAAGATGAAGCCACCAACTATCCAATTGAATTTTTAAACTCTTTGGACGTGCCTGGCTTACCACCGCACAATTTACGCCTAAAGGTTGGCTCCGTAGTAATCATGCTTCGAAACATAAACCAACCAAAACTGTGCAACGGTACGCGTTTTGTGGTTATAAAATTAATGAACAATGTAATTTACGCTACGATAATGATAGGAAAATTCAAAGGTGAGGAAGTTCTCATTCCGAGGATACCGATGATCCCAACCGATATGCCGTTTGAATTTAAAAGACTTCAATTTCCGATCTCTTGCATTTGTCATGACCATCAACAAATCACATCCTTAAAAGTTTGTTGTTTAAATCTAGAACATTCATGTTTTTCCCATGGTCAATACGTGGCATGTTCACAGGTCGGAAGACCATCTGCGTTGTTTCTTTTTGCGCCTGATAATAAAACAAAAATGTCGTGTATCACAAGGTACTTAAATGAAGAGCAACCTGTGTACTAAAATACAGAAATAATTATGAATGATTTATGTAGGTATTTATTTTTTTTTGTATTTTTTCCAATTAAAAAATAAATCTGCTTATTTATTGAAATTAAGGCGGAACAAAGTTTGCCGGGTCAGCTAGTATAAGACAAAAATTTTATTTTTATAACATGTGTTAGGTAACTTTAAGTATAGTTTTCTTATAAACCAAATCAATTTCTTACATATAAAAAAATACAGTACCTTAACATTTCGAAATGTTCTAAAAACAACAATATTTTTCTTAGTCTTAAATATTAAAATTATATGTACAATTCAAATATATATTGATTGATTGACACTTGAGTATAGTATTTTTTAATTCCCCGTTATCTATATTATTTATCTAAGGGTTGTTTATTCCGACGCACGATTTTCTGTAAACTCCCTTTCATTAGAAACATTATCCTCGGTGATTTATTTCACGTCAGATTACTTGGAAGGTATTATTTGAATTAATGAGCTATTGAAATTATTTGTTTTCGCAGTCAAAGCAAAGTACAAATAAAATTTCAAATCTTTAATCAAATCAAAGTTATAAATTTTAATACACCCGGTTCAAAGAGGCCTCTAAAAAAATTAAAATAATTTAATTATGTAGGTACCTACTTACTGAAGTTATAAGGTCGGGCGACTGCTAAACAAAGGAATCAAAATGCAAGTAAGTTAGTTACCAAGGTAAGTAACGAAATAACAATATCAAAACGTAAAGTCAAAGTTCTCATCCATTAGCTCCGAAAACTTCGTAAAACAGACAACATAGTCAATGTATGTACAACGCTCCCCCGAAGAAACGGCCTCAATAAGTATATGATAATATTATTTTTATCCTTTTTAGATGTCTTTTTGTATCGGGTTTTTTTTTTATTATGAATCAAATTTTTCTACCCGTTTAATCTTCTAACATTTTAATTTAATTTACATAGTGTAAAAAATTTGTAATAGAATATAATGAAAATTTCAGAGTTTTAACTTTTTTAATCTTCTAAGAAGTATAAAAAATGTTAATCGTAGTCATGTCTGTCAAAAAAGGTTTACGGCTGGAGTTGAATTATATTTCTTTACGGTATTTAATGTAATTTAAAGTTACGTCAAGAGTAAAAGTCTGTTAGAATTAGGATACTTTTTTATTTTCGTTTTAATAATTTTTAATGGTCTTATTGAATTTCTGATATAATAACATTTTGAAGAAAGTTTTTAATTTATATTTAAAAAACTTTTATTATGATCGTTTACACTGTAGGTACTCTTATATTGATAAAGGATTTATGTAAATAAATCATTAATTTCTTTTATAGATTTATTTATGTTTACGCAATGATGGAATTTATAAAATTGATAAATTTTCACAATGATTATAAAACTATATAATGAGATGAAATGTAATGAAAGAAAAGAAAATAATAGTCACCTTTACTTTTCGTTAATAATAAGTATTAGGTTGACAGCTATTCTGACTGTTAGTTGAGCACGGATTAAATCATTTAAAATTTTGATGAAATTTTGTGCAACCGATATTTTTTTAAATCCTAACTATTGAGGACAATACTGCTATCAAATAAAAAACCCCGATTATAATCGCTCCACTAGTTTGAGGAGGAGAAGCATCAAAACTGATAAGGCTTTGCTAATTAATTAATTAATTAATTAGCTAAGAAGGCAGTCAAAATGTTATTTTTCCATCACTCGGGCACATCAGAAGGGCTTTGTACTTTGTAAAACGTATCCTATACCCTTTTCTGTTCCTAGCATAGTGTAAAGTTTCTTGTTCAATATTTAAGACATTAAAGCTTAACAAATTATAGTTAGGATGTCCTAAGTAAATATTATTCTATTTGTTTGAAAATTAACATGCTCAGACAAAACAGACGTCTATATTATGAAAAAACATAAGAGGCCATAAAATCCTCCTTCAACATTACAACGTAATGTATTATGAAACAATATATAATGACATAAATAAATGAAACACTATATAAATTAGGTACTGTTCTCACTCATTCTTGGAATCTGATGAAAGGTAAAATCTTCCAAATGGTTTGACAACAAAGTCTAATGACAAACCTAGTCTAATGTTATTGATTAAAGCGAAGCGATGTTATAAATAAATATATATATAAAATATTATTACTTTTTAAATACGCTACACTGAACATTTAATATATTATATCAAATAAATTTTCGCCATTGAATTCTTGTGTAACGAACTTATGAATATTCAGAGCTCATATAAAACATTTGAATACGTGTTAAGGTAGCAGAAAAAATAATCTCTGTTGAGATTGGAATTTTGGAACGAGGTAGGTACCTACTGTTGTCGGCTCTTATGTATGTAGTAAATATGTAATGAGAAATTTTGCTTTAATACTAGCTTTTTGTACTCTTAACTTTTGTTGAATTGATATGGCTTTACATTTGCTTATTAAGTTTTCTGGTTGACTGAAAAGTCTGTGCTTAGAAATTGTTAAGGTTTTGGCAATTAAAAAACTTTTATTGTAGCATTATTAAATTCACTGTAAAGCATGTACTAAATATATATTAGGGGTATTTGTGATATATATTGCTTATTTTATAAATATGTAATGAACAATAGGTATATAACACAATTAATATCTTTATAAATTAGTCTCACGTTTGTTATCAATTTGATTTCAAATATAATAACAATAATTTAAGAGTGATATATTGCTAGTCATATTTATTTATAATAATTTAAATGGTAAATACATTGGAATTTACATGTTTTAGTTCATAAGTTTCAACAGTAACGCCACCTACATAATTAATTATGGAATATTATTTAGTATTTACTGTTAAATGTTTTAAGAATTAGAAGCATAGAATATTTTAACATAATGTTTAATCTTTTATTAATTATTAGAACTTATTATAAGGTATAAATAATATCATCTGTAAGTTTGTTATGAAATTGTAAATTACCCTCACCTAAATATTATAGTGTCAAAATATTATAAAACGAGTTGTAAGGGCTGCTCTCGCCCATTCTATTACAAATGGTTGTATAATAAACATTGAAGTGCAAGTACTGTGTATTACTGAAACAAGTCTTAACAATATAAAATCCACTTCCTTACTATACTAATTTTTCTCAATAAAAATAACCATAAGCCTCTTTAATATCCTGCACGAATGTAATGATTTCAATGAATCACAAATACAGGGTGGGTCATGAAATCGTTAACCTTTAAGTCCAGTACGAACACAAGGCTTAGAGCTAGCTCAGTTCTTGGAAATTTAGTCACAATAGATCGCGTTCATAGAACTCGGGGTGTATTTTTACATTTATTAAAACTATAATTGACCTATTGTAGAGTTGGGTTTTACTCTTCATTTGGCTGTGGCGACTAATGGAAATTATTCATGGAATGTTCATGTGATGTAAGTTTCAAATGTTATGTTCTCGGCAAATGTTGCGGTGCATAACACATTAACTAATTTTATTCACTAAATGCGAGAGTCGGAACGAGTAATAAACTTAATAAAATTGTATAACAAGAAAAGTTATCAAAATGAGAATCGGTTGCATTATGTATACCAGCTTATAAATAAGAAATAATCCAACTGAAAGATGCGACATGACATGAACTACGGAGTGGAAATCAAATTTGAAAGTCTCTGCTACATTCCATACAACTTTAAGGTGTCTACTTTTTCTGGCTATTTATTTTATAATTCAAATTTTAATTATAGTAACGTTGCACTTAATAAATAAATAATATATAAAACAATTTTGCTTATACATTTGAAGACGATAGCACATACTAACCGGCTCATTTGTCCATACGATTACGCTATATGTACGCACTGCCACGACGCGACGGCATAGCTCTGAGAAGTCAACATGGCAATCGCAGCGATTCTGTTCTCTTTATCACCCCATTCCATTTTAGTATCGCAAAATTATGTAAAATGTATTGGCGCCAAAATGAGAAAACACAATGGACAATCGTAAAAAAATGACAGATTCCAAATTCAAATGTATTATTTTTTTTAATTGTAACAGTATTTATGGCCAGTATAATGGCCAAATCATAAAAGGAGATTGTAAAAAATAACACTAATACTTTCAATAGGTAATTGTGTAAAATTCAATTCAAATTAAAAAAAAAAAACATAACACCTCGCATCAATAAATAAATAAAAGACCAAATTATCTAAGTAAAAAGACGCAATAATTTGGTTGTGGAATTAAACTGAATATTAAAAATTAATCTTAATTTAACTATAATATATGACATACAACAAAAATATTAGTGTTATTTTTATACAATCTCCTTTTATGGTTTGGAATGAAAGATTTAGGACTTAGTCATTTTTATAAAACCAGGATTATAAAAGGATATTGTAACAAATAAACATATATTTAAAAGTTTTTTTAATCTTCACGCTTTATTGTGTCACTGATATATTTAAGAAAAACCTGTTGTTATTTAATAATAACTGATTTTTCAAACCAATGATTGAATAGAATAATTGCAAAGAATAGATCGTACCAGAGCGTTATCGTAACTTAGTAACACGTTTTTCCCTTGAGACATCATTGTTCAAGAAAGCATATAAATAGTCCTGAACTTAATTGAATTTAATAGTTCTTTCTGGACTTAGCTCATTTTTTTCTCGATTAAAAATATATAATGTAATTTTTAATGTAAGAAATATTTTTTTTAACAATCACAATACGATTACAAACTAGAATATATTTTCAAAGACGAAATTTGAAAATAAATATTGATTTTGTCATATATAAGATGCTTCTACTTTTTTATAAACGAAGATACATACCTATTGGATATAATTTTCCTTTTATTCAGTTATATTAATCCCATCAAAACATAAATGTGAAATAAGTACTGCGATCTGATTTTATAATATATGCCTAGATTGTTTACTTCATCTACAAAAGAAATGTGATACTTATTTGGTGCCACGTCCAATCATTATAAACCTTGTATTTCCTCATAATGGACATTTAAAGTGCAAAAGTGATTAAAAGGAATATATCGGAGTTTTAGAACTTACGATATTTTACGCGGTTGTCTTCAATAGGTTAAAAGTATTACAAAAATGAAAAATTGGTTTAAGGACTTTAAGTGTTTCTATCTACTGATGATATAAAAAGATTTTTTTTCGGTTAAAGATTTAAATACATATTTAATTAATTTATTATTATTACAATGATTTTTAATAAATATCTTTTATATTTATAATTATGTAAAGCAATAATTTCATTGTGAATTTACACAAAGATTTAAGAAACTTGATATTTTAATATACAGGGTTATTTTTAATTAGTTGAGCACCTTTTGCAGGCAGCCTCTCTACATCAATCTCAACAACTTTTTTCTACGACTTTTAAAAAATGTTGATAAATAACTCAGAATAAACGAACAAAAAAAATTTTTGCTCCCTCGATTATTTATTACTCTGTATTTTGTAAGCAGTCTAAAGTATAGGTCGCGGCAGGCTAGCGAAAGTCAGAAACTGTTAAATGCGCGCGCCAGCTTTATTCGTATAGCTTCATCTCTTTTACACCATGTTGCTATGGAAATACTAAATAATCAAAATGACAAGTACCTATGTGGATTACAAAACACAATTTACATTAACCAAAAATAAAATTATCGGATTAGAGTTTTATAATTAAATAATGAATTGTAATTACATACTGGACAATACGATTTTATGGACTTGTTATTAAAACTAATAAATAAGTTCAAGATTATAACATGAAGAAGAAATTATGAAATGTAATTTATAATATTTTTAAAATACATTGATTGTCTGAAATAGAAGAAGTAAGAATGAGAAATACGAGTTTTGGCTGAGAAATGGAGCATTGGGGTCCTGATCTTTACAAGGTCTGTTTTGCTATACCTAGAACGAACAACAACTCGAAACAGCAGAAACCATGATGAAGAATAATTTTATTTGTGATATAGTGACGATCCTACATGTTAAGAAGCCTAAAGTTATTATTTTTAAAGTGGATTGTGTACATTTGTCTGTTTTTATGGTACTTATGTGTTTCTTCTATGAGAATATTATACGTCAGAAACAGTCGATTCACTTCTTACGTTTTAATTAAATAATATTAATGAAAATTATGACGTTTTTCTGTTACGCGCCATCTTAAAGAAATTCGTAAGTATCTTATTGTTTTATTGTCATGATATAAATATTAACAAACGAGATAATATGATATATATAAAGTAAGTTAAAGAGAAGTTATTGTTTTGTAAAAATAATATTTATTTGGTTTCGTTACAGTGCCCTTATTTCATAAACCAAATAAAAATATTGAGACATTCAACTTGTGGACAACTTCTATTGGAGATTTTGTTTTTTCATTAGATTCTTAAACAGTTAGACAATATGTGTTTCGGCTATTGTAGAAAATATTTTAATAAATAAAAGTGGAAAACGATGCTATTTTTTATTACACCTTAGAAAATGATCAAGTTCTAACGTGCATAGCCGCCGCTGCGTCACCCCGCCACCCCGCGTCCCGATGCACGTGGCCTTGGCACATATTTTGACAAGTTGCGTGGCCTCTCTTAGCTCAAGTTTAATGCCTAAACGTGCATTAAATAAATTTTGTATGGGAAAAACTAAATTTTTAAAACTATTAATTTTCAAAAGTCGTAGAACATATGTTGTTAGGATTGATGTAGAGGGGTTGCCTGCAAAAGGTGCTCAACTAATTACAAATAACCCTGTAGTTATCACATTAATCACTAATAACCTAAATTGATATTAATACTATGTACCTACTATATAACTTATGGAAGGCATCAATATGTTCAACAAAGTTCCGAAACGTAACTTTGAAACTGTAATCTATTAGAGAATTCCGAATTCCCAAAACTTTTAAATTTGACATCACATCATTAAAAAATATGAACCAAATGAGAAAAGTAAAAATATAAATTTATAAGTAAGAGATCCTTCCTAATATTATTGAAGTGAAACTTCTTTATCGGGGTTGGAAAAAAATTTAGTGTAACATTTCGTTACGCGACACATTTTTCCGTTACGCGCCATCTTTTTGAAGTGAAACTTCTTTATCGACAGATGGGATAAAATTTTATAGCAATGTCAAAAAATTATGACGTTTTTCTGTTACGCGCCCTCTTTATTTCTAAGTCACATTTTTCCGTTTCGCGCCATATTTGAAGTGAAACTTTTTTATCGACGGATGGGGGAAATTTTATAGCAATGTCAAAATTTGTAACGTTTTTCTGTTACGCGCCATCTTTATTTTTGCTTAAACTTTATCTAATTTAGCTTAATTAGCCATTGCTGTAAAGTTGTAATTAGTGAATCATTTTTCAAAAAATTATGTCATAAAGAAGTTTCACTTCTTACATGTGTACACATTAGTGTACTGTTCCATTAGCTATTTATTAAGATAGATAGGTATTATGGTTTTCATTCAAATCCATAATTCTTATCTATATTTAAAAAATGCATAGAAGTACACTAAAAACCGAATAGATTAACGGAGTATTATATGTTCAGATGTTTTTTAGTACCTACTCACACACTAAAACTTTATAGTTGTACCTACCAAAGAGTTGTTAGATTTTATTTTTGTAGAAACAAAGATTAACGGAAGTCAAACTATACCCAATAGTGTTTGAAAATATTTATAAACATGTATAGCCATGTAAAGCTTATTTACCGTATCGCTCTCGTATATAGCGATACGGTAGCATAATTAGTAGAGCGACGGGACGGTTTCCCAGACGTCGCGGGCTCAAATCCCTGCCCGTATCGGTTTATTCATTCTCTATTTATATAAATTTATATCCATAAGTATTATTATAAAAAAAATAAATAAATACAAAAATAGTATTTCATTTAAAAGTGTAATGTGTAAAGTATGTACAATCTTATAGTAATTTTGTAATTAAAAAATAAACGTAATCTTAATTTTCATTACCAAAGAATGACTGTTTAGGGATATAAGTTGTGAAACTTTGGTCAAAACGTAAACTTGGGACACATAGACCTAATGAGTACTGACATGAGAGTACACTATTACGTCACGTGACTTAATACAGAGCACGACGATGTCAAGACATTGTGGGCGTTATGAAATTATTATGACGTAGATGTGAAACTTTAGTGGTAATTTTTCATAGCTCTTTGTTCGTGTGGTAGAGAAGGGTGATTAAATATCACTGGTAAGGGCAATATAATTAATGCAAATGTTATATTTAAAAATGAGATACGAACTCAAATTCAAGTTTAATAAATTATCACAGAATTTATGTAAAGAGTCCAATAGATAACAACAAAATTATTATTAAAATTGATTTCAACTCCACTTTTATTAATTATTTATTTAACCACATTTTAAAACTAAGGAGACAACATATTTTATAATATTGCTGCTATTTTTTAATGAAAATTATTCGTACTCTCGGTTCTGTATTTTTACCGAAATTCTAAGTTAAATGTTTATTTGGAAAAATTCTATATTACTCTTATCTCCATCCGAAGCGCTTCGTAAATCTCAATACAAAACCTAATCCTGGTAATTGTTATTACAACTATTAATATTTAATAACAAATATTTTTACAACTTTTGAACAAATACAATTTTTATCTGCTTTTCTAAGTTTAATTAGATCATTCTTTTAACTTTCCAAATATGAAAGTTTTGTCAACATATTAATATATAACAGAAATTAATAAAATTGAGCAGAAACTAAGAAAATAAAAAATAGTGATTAAAATCTAGCAAATGAACGGAAATTTATAGTGTGGTTTACACCGGTATTTGTCTATTCTTTAGACACATTTCTGCATAAAATACGGGCTCATTTAAATATATATAAGAATATATCTTCTAATCAAAATACACACTACATGAATTTGATATCGTATATTGGAATAAAAATAAGAAGTCTACTTTCATGTGTTTCATTAATTAGTATTTACATTTATTCTAGATGTAATGAGTGTTATAATGTTTTGTGTGATTCAAATTGTAATAAAAAAATATAAACATATATATAAAGTATTTTGTAACATAATAGATACATAAATTTGTCCGATTTAAACAATCATGCACTGTTTTAATGTGTAGGTACCTATTGCAACTCTAAGACGTAATCTCGGTTATTATTACTCTAGCGCTCAGTGTCGTGTGTAAACGACAGTGATAACTGACACCTTCCGTCGTAAGTTGTAGTTACCACCGACACTTCTTCGTTTACTGGTATAACAACGTCATATTTTTATTGAATAATATAGATTACAACTTATGCATACGTCGAAAATAAGAGTAGCAAAATTATTTTTTCTAAGACTTATTCTGGGCCTGGAAATTTAACTTTTTTTAACAAAACATTTTAATTCATGGCTATTTTATAAAAAGGAAAATCTTTTTTGAGTATGAAAAAACAGTTTTTTTAAGTGAAATTCGCCTCCTTACAAGATGCTTAACAATTATTAAATTATTAATTATTATTGAACAAAAATATCAATTACTTTTATATCACATCCAAAACTGCGTTTTATAAAGTTAGCACTACTATGTAATAATAAAGAGTTATACCGGTCTATAAACAAAATAACAATGTTATTATGCAGTGATGAAATACTTTTAGACGTTTGCTTGTTAATACAAATACACGTTTAGCCTTATTTTACATTTTAAACCGTATTCAAATTTTATTAAAACTGTTGTTTTTAGTTTCGTAATTATAATTAAAAAGTATATTTTATGATATTTTTTGTTATAACGAAACCCAAATTTCATTTAACTATATAAACTTCACGTGTATAATTAAAATTATTATTCTTACTACGAAGTACAGTTAGTTTCATGTATAATTGTTTTATTGGTATATGTATGTACTTCTAATGTACTTTTAATTATTAAAATTTTATGCCCCGTAAAGTACAGTAGATACGAAAACATATGAGACTCGAAAAGTCGAGAAATTTTAATTAAATTTTAAACTTTACTCTATTGTATATTCAACTAATAACTTATGGTTGCCAGGAAAGCGTAGGCTGAGAAAAGATCATCGGCAAAGCTATTAGTATTATGTAGAAAGGTACATTTTTAAACGAACCTAATGTCTAGGAACTCCCAAAGGATTCTTATATTTTATTTGTTATCTTAAAACAACTAATTTCAAAACTATTGTACTAAGTAACCATACTTACTGTAAAATAATTAATTTATCTAAACTTTTTGTATCAAGAGTTTATAACTCTATATTAATTTATTCTCTAGTTTTTTTTTTTTTAAATCAGCTAGACATTTTCATAATCTCTAAAAAGCTGTAATGACGAAGATGTGTGATTTTCAAAAATTTTTAACCCTAAATATGTAGTAAGTTAAAAAAACTTTGTGCATATTAGCCTGCCTTATCTTAATTACACACCATATAATTAATGCAATCAGAGACACAAATATTTTTGTCAATGAAAACTTAATTTATTTTATGTTTGAAAATATCTATAAACATTTGTAGCCATGTTAAGCTTATTTAAATTTATATAAATTCACCGTCCCGATAAAAACGATCACATATAGAATGCTTAATTCACCGAGGCAGACAGCGTATTGTCACTGATCCATTCCTGTACATGGAAAATATAAAAAAAAACATCATAGAGGGCCTTTATAAGACCAAGGAAACCCAAAACAATGATTTTTCAGTTTGTCTGTTTGCCTGTATGTTTGTGCATGCTAATCTCAGAAACGGCTTAACCAATTTAAATGCAATTTCAGGAATATATTATCACAGTCTTTACTTAAAATTTAGTGTTTATTTCATCTAAATCGGTTAAGAAATAAAAAAGTTATGTCAATTTATATCAATCAAGTAATAGGTACCATGCAAATCTTATTCTTATATAGATATAGATCTAGATCTTATTGTAATAAATCTGTAGAGGAGTAGTCTTTGTGCATTGAAAATATTTTAAAAGATATACAAGGATCTGAAGCGATAACTAACAGAATCCATTTTCAGCATTTTTTAAATCTTTGTCTGTTTATCTGTTTGTCTTTTAGTTGTGCACACATCACGAAAAAATATTTTCAATAATTCATACAGGGGGACGTTTATATAAGCAAGAGAATCCAAAACAATGTTTTTTCATTTCGTCTGTTCGTCTGTATGTCTGTATCTTTGTGAACGCTCATCTTATAATTGGATTAATCGATTTGGATGCAGTTATGTCGGGAATATATTGTCATGGAATTCATTTTACATTTTATTTATTATTTTAACAATTGGTTAACAAAAAAGGAAGTTAATAATCTCTTATTGTGGTACCATTGCTGCTTACCAGTTTGAAAATTTATATATTACAAACAAACACTTCAATTTTTTTATATGTTTTTTTTGGAGATATTCTCCAGAGGCTAGCGATTATTTAAATAAAAGTATGTTTATTGTTAAAAATTAACAGGTTAATTTTATTTTTTATTTTGAATGAAAATGAAGTTAACTATGGCGGTTTAGGGTTTTCCACAGGACAGCAAATCCAAACGGGTTTAACAGTGCGAAATTTATATAAACAAAAAATATATTTATATTTACTTGACTCATAATACCTAAACAAAACTAAAGTAAAAATTATATATATTTTTATATAAATATCGTCGCTGTTTGTGTTTGATTAACAAATATTGTGAAGGTATATAATAAGCAAAAAATATTTCTCTACTAAATGATTTATATCATATAAATATAATTAGAATGTATAATAGTCCAAAAGATGCATTGTTTGCAAATATTTTCAGGTTTGATTTCAGAATTATAATATCTATTTTGGTGTTTTAAATACTTCATAAGTTTAAAAATACAAAAAACTAACAGTTCATTAAACTAAATGAAAAGCTTAAAACTCATAAAAAATAATGTTAATAGCCATCTTTTAACAAGATTTTTCTCTAAATTAACTGTTGCTTTTAATTACTTTCGGTCCCATTATTTTTTCTTAAGTAGGTTTTCCTTGAATAAAGTTTGTTTTTCATAGCCTCTCACAAAAATATAAATCGTAATTGTAAAAAACAATATGTAAATAAAAAGATTCGTTAATTCAAATAAATACTGAATTACAAGAATATAAAATTACTGATGCTGGAATTAAAATCTGTGAATTGAAACTGTAGACCTTTGAAGATGGTATTCTTAGCTGTAGACTGTGTTATTAGATTTTTTGTGTACTGGCTGTAATAGTAGTAGCTGTCATCAGCCACCAGCATTCACAATATGCCACAAATAAAAAAAAAATCCTTTTATACTTGAAAAAGCAAAATATATTCCATTGTTTTAAATTGATACAAAGGACCGGTTACAAGAATACTCAACGGATATAAACATTACATTTTATTAAGTTTATTTTGATTCCGAAGACGTAAATAGCTTATTATTTTCCGAGCTTGGGGCATTTTCTTCGAAACGACTGCACTTAAAGGGTTTCATGAACTTCTAAATTTATGAAAATTATTTTCCATTACACTTCTTGTTTCTTTTTGTTATTGCGGATGTTATATTATATTTGGTTGATTATTGTTTTATTAATTGCAAATTAATATATACTGACTTGTGAATTTTATAAATATTGTCTTATTCTATTCCTACTTCTTTTGTCATGGCTTTGATAATTATTGATAATATCCATTAGGAAGGTAATATTTTTATAGATAACTAATTAGCTAACTTACTTTTAAAGAAATTACTAATAGCTATAATATTAAGTTGAAAAGTGCTTTAACAGAAGGGCTTATTACGATAAATCTGGTATCGATTAAATTAAATTTCGAAACAGCCCTAATAGATGTCGCCACAGTCCCTAAAAAAATGATTATATATCGATACAAAGACGATTATATATCCATTTTTTTCAAAGCGCCTAGCGATGTGTAAGTTCAATTGATAGAATAACGGGACTGTTTCCCAGAGGTCACAAGTTGAATTCCCGTCCTCTATCGATTCTTTTCTTTGTTTATTTATTTAAAACTATCAATTTTGTTGTTTATGATAAGTTAATATTCTTTAACTTTTATGACCATTTTACAACTGTTATAAGTTTTGAATGGTTTTGCAAGGTTATAAAATTATGCAACCAAGAAAACTTTTTGGTAACAGTTTAAAAATAATTTAACCCCAGCTGCAGCCACAAATTTATGCTTCATACAAAATTTAAAAATATCATTACTAAAATTTAATAAATTTAAACAATAATTTAATACCAGGCCAGGCTACCAGACCGGCAATAATCAGCATATTTATTTTATTTTCCCTTTTAATAATGTACAATATTATAATGTATAATATTTATTGCATTAAGTGACTTCAAAAAATGATATATTTCTATATACGATATTTATTTTCAGTTGTTTTTACGTTAATAAAGTCGGTTTATTACTTAAAAGGTTGTATTAAACGACTTGAAGACTTCAATATACATACTAACGCGAACTGTAAAATTACATTTCTGTAACGACGAACGTAAACTCAATGCTAATTCATTACAATTACTTAAAACCTTGTCATAGCACACACCCATACTATTAGTAGATGAGCAATTCTGTATTGGTATAACATCAGATACCTTCTAGATGGCTCTAGAGTTTCACGGTATTGCTTAATATTTACGAACATTTTTATTTTTTTTTTTGTCTGTCTATGCTGTTAGCCCTGTTGGCTATTACAGCGTAACCGGGGGAACGGGTGGGTCAGGAGACCCACCCTTAAAAAGGGGGGCCCAGATGGGCCCCCATGGGAAACGACGTCCCGAGGGCGTCTCAGATTGAGACACGGACCTCGGCTCGGGGCGTCGTTAGTCAGGAGGGAAGCTAAGGAAATTTGGACACTAGCGTCCTCCGACGACAGAACGCCGGAGCAACGGAGCACTTACTCAGTTGGGACCTCGTCTATACCGGTACAGACGGTGTGTGTCTGTATGTTGTGTGGTGTCAATTATGCCTACGCGTACACGTTATTACCTACTGTGAACGCGTCGTCGGGGTATATTTACGAACAATCTTAAAACTTATAGTTAGCAACGGTAAATTACAAACTGACAAGATTTCAAAATAATGATTTAGAGGCCGGTGAACGTTGTCTTTTTGTATCTAAATGCGTTCAAACATGATTGTGATTCCATTGCTTATAGGATTTAAACTTCGCACTAACTCTAAATGAGATGAAGACATTCGTCCAATTATTGTTTTTAGAAATTAAAACATGATTAAATATTGACTATGTTAAATTTATTATTGGTTGTTACGTACGTAATACTTATATATATTTTTGCTTGGTGAAGTTGAGATACTATAAGCATCTGACGATTCAAACAAATATAAATGAATATTATATAAATTATTACATATGAACCTGAAACAAACTAAGGTTTCTCCTAGTAATAAAGATTTAGATAGAAGTTAAATTAGAGGGAGCTGTCAGTATCAATTAAGCTATTTTTTTATTAATTAACCGCGCTTTGTCTCCCCTTTCTCAAGAGGAATGCTAAGGACGAATGCTTTGTTTGATAAAAATATAGATAAATAAATGATAGGACCCATTATGTTAAAAAAAATAACAGCTATAAGACAGACACACATACAAAATCACTATAGTTTCTAAATATCAATTAAAATCTCAATTAGTCAATAAATGATAGAACTGTGTTATTTCTACACTCATTCCTTTTAAATGTCAAGATGTATTATTAATGGAAAAACTAAAAGTTAGTTTGCTAGCTTTGCACTCTAATATCACAGATAGTAAAACGTTTCTACTATATACGAAATTCCTGCCGTTCTTGCTAGCAGAAATTTATAATAATTTCATCGACATCGATTTATCCCGTGATAATCATAATCATGTCAACTTCGAGCATTTTTAACTGGTCAATATTTGATCACAACATTGTTATAGATTTAGTTTTTTATTTAAGTTAACTAAACTACATATAAAATAACATAAAAATATTTCAAAAGTGTGCTTACAAAAATAAAATGTTATTTTATATAACAGATTACTTACGATGTTTGATAAGAAATCCATCTTCTACATTATTATATCATACGATGACATTTGGGAGACGTAGAAGACGGTAACTAGATTTCCGTCAGAGTCAATAAAATAAAAATCATTTGTAAATATTTCATTATAACTTTCTAAATCTATTTTACATAACAATATACACGGCAACAACCTTTAGAATTATTTAAAAATGAATTTAGAAGTTTCTGAAAATATCTAGTGTTAAGCTTATTTAAATTTATATAAATATAGAATGAAAAATAAACCGATACGGGCAGGGATTCAAACCCGCGACTACTGGGACCGATCGGGACGGTTTCCCAAATAGTCCGGGAGCCAGTAACAGATTTTCATGACCAATTTCCTCCCGAGTGAAAATTTGTAAAATGCAATAGGAAATTGTGTTATGAAGCTTCGCGATCGTCAGCTGCGACTCCGGTGGTGGAGAAGGCAGTGGCAGCCTCCCACGCACGAAGAAAAAAAAAATTTTTTTTATCATTTCCTCCCATTCTAAAATTTCTTAAATAATAGTTTATCTAATATCTTGAAGGGAAAATAAAGTCAGCTGACCATAACATGGTGGATTATACGTCAGCTGGCCACCTGTTTATGAAAAAAAATTAAAAAAATTCAATGATTTCCTCTCAACTAAAAATTTATCTGGTGATAGTTTATATGTTACTGTGAATGAAAATTAACATCAGCTGGCTGTATCTCAGTGGAAAGTTCGTCAGCTGGTTACTTGAAATGTGTAATGTAGCTGCATTTATCACCTACTGAATCTTATCAGCTGGCGACTTTTCCCTTTACTTACAGCTAGCTGATTTGTGTTATTATTTACAAAAGTATATTAACTATTCTCTTATAAATTTTCATCCAGGAGGAAATCACTTTTCTCTATTTATCTCTTTTTCTAATATAAATTAAAGTAATACATGAGCCCTTTTTACATTGTAGCTAGATTGTAGATTCAAATTACCCTCTCCAGATTTTATAAACACACTAATAAAACAGTAAAACACACTAACGAGAGGGTAAGTTGAAATTATAATGTGACTCGAATGGAAAGTGAAAGATTCCATGTTTAAGTTGGTCAGTCGAACATAGTGTTATTATAGTAACGGATAATTAAAAATAAAAATGTCTAACGTGGTACCTTTTGTAAAAAAAACTAATGTTCTTCCAAAATTATTTAGTGAAGATAATTAAAATAAGTGTAGATCTATATTAACAATACGAAAAGTTAATAATCTAACCGGTCAAAATAATGTGCTTCCTGCACAACTTAACCATTTTCAGTTGTATCATAGTGAGTGTTATCGACGTTATACTGCTTTGCCGCAAAAATATCGGAAAATAAGAACGACATCAGAAGAGACACCTTCAACATTAACGTAAATATATGGGTAGAATGTTATTTCTTTCTACTACTTCGATTATAATTTTTTAACAATTCATTGTAAGAAAAAGTATAATTTAGTGTAATGTATTCCAACTAGGGAATTACACTATTGAGAACTTCTACAGTAAGCATATACATTATATATATGGGTGTTTCTCTACTAACGGGAAAATTGATGTCCCAAGCAAGTTGCACATTGTTTTGGATATTTTTTATTTAAGAAAATATCTAAAACTATAGTACATTTCAGTATCTTTGAGGCTACCTGTTGATCATGTAAATGTTTTATATCTTTTTTTCTTTTAATCCCAACCATCCCAGAATCTTCACTTTAAATCCAATTTTAAAATAATATTTAAGTGCGTGTAATAAATTTAAAGTACATTTTAAAACTAAATATACTGAAAATCATATATGTTGAACAAACACTACGTAACTGTAATAAAAATTATTCGAAATTACCGCCTGAATGTTGTCCTAAATATTTGAACACAATCCTCTGGTTAATTTGAAAAAATAAAACAAAATTATATAGTCTATGATAACGACTCAATTTTGTGTTGAATGAATCGCTGACAGTGTGAAGTCTTCTAAAATTGAAAACAGCAGAGTAATCTTCCAGCCTTTTATAGACTTGAAAATCGCTTGTTATTAGCTTTCATTCTATATATTTAAAACCCTATTTTAAAACAAAAAGTGAGCCGGACAAATTTCATGCAAAACTTTCCCGTTAGTAGAGAAACACCCATATATAATTTTTGCTTAAGCATTAAGTGTATATGTGCGTTGTTATCAAAAGTAATAATAATATAAATTACAATTAATTAATAATTAATTATTAATTATATATGGTCGCAGCAGAGGGTGCAAAAGGAAATAAGACATACTTAAAATTAATGTATTTTATAATTAAATTACATTCTATATGATTCTAAAACTGCGTCGATGCGACTCAAGCCAAAGCGAGAGCGAAAATGAATAACCGTTGTTAGTATTTTTATTCATTATATTAAAATAAAATTTCATTAATTTATAAAATTATGCTTCAATAAATTATTGATTAATTAAACTTTAGTTATAACTATATTTCCTTCATTATTTTAGAATGGGAGGAAATGGTTAAAAAAAATTTTTTTTTCTTCGTGCGTGGGAGGCTGCCACTGCCTTCTCCACCACCAGAGCCGCAGCTGACGACCGCAAAGCTTCATAACACAACTTTCTATTGCAGTTTACAAATTTTCACTCGGGAGGAAATTCATGACGAAAATTGGTCGTTGGCTCCCGGACTAAAAAGTCGCAGGTTCGAGTCCCTGCCCGTATTGGTTTATTTTTCATTCTATATTTATATAAATTTGAATTTGAATTTAGAAGTTTAAAAAATGTAAATAGAGTAATTGTGTTTTAACTAAGTTCACACCAATTTTCGCGTAATAACAATTTCATAACTAATTATTCATCCGTAATAAATCATCCCCGCTCTCCCCTGGGCGTATAGAATTGTCAAAGAGATTAAAGAAAAAGTGTATGTAATATCATGGTGTTTTACTCCGCTTTCGTGGTATTTATAATTAATGTTGTGGACAATACTTCCTGGCTGATAAGTAGTTTTCTTTTTTCATATAATAAGTAGCTCTAAAATTCGATTTTTATAGCTTTGATAATGCCTATGTTAGAGAAATAATCCCTGTGTTGCGCAGGAATTTATAAATATATAAACAAGCAATCCAAGGAACACCTAGATTTAAAACAATAATCTGTTGATCGGTCCTTGTAGTGCGTGAAATTATTGATTAGGGTGCTTGAACTGCGATCTATCTCAATTTAGTAATAGTTTCTATAAAATCTTAACACTAAAATATTTAAGACCATTTATTGTTATTGTGGAATAATTAAACATATACTCTCTGAAGACATAACATTATTATTGCAAATTTTAATCATATCATTTGTATGATTCAAAAGATTTTTGCTAAACCTCATTATAATTCTTAAGAAATAAGATTGAAAGTTCGGTTTGTACATTGTGACCGAGATATATGACAGCATGACAGTACAACAGTCGTTTATTATGTATGAATAAAATTACATTTTATTAAGTTTATAGCAGACACTTTTTCATGATCGCTGTAATTAGACTTTCTGTCATTAACAAAGATAAATAAAACAAAGATAAATAACAAAGATAAATATAAGATTAAAATACCTTTTCAATATCCCATTTGTTAAATTATGGTTCCTCGTCTGTCGTTTCACTGAGCGGTAGGATGATGTAAAGGTTCAGTTCAGTTCTTTTTTTTTGTCGACTCTTCTATGTCCAGCGATAGATTCACGGGAAGAGATTAACCCGTGGAATTTAAAAGAATCAAAATATTTTTCATATCTTACTTCAAGACTTAACAGCATATGGTATATACCATAATGAATAAAATTACAATAAAAAAAAAAACATAAAAATACAATTGATCGTATTTTCTGTCATCACAGTATTTTGAGAGATATTATATCATCCAGTATTAAACCATATCAATAGATCTTTGTACATATTTATAAACAGTTTGATTTCAATACCAATATGTATAAACTAGCCACGTTGCAAGGGCAATAACATTATTTATTTCTATTTATTTATATATACGGATATATGTATGTATATGTATGTGCGTATGTGTGTTTGTATATTATTATATGTATTTATAAATTTATATATAATCATTATTTTTTAATTACTTATATAATTAAAAACGATAGTTTTAATTTTTATGGTGTTCTTATGTATAAATTCTTATTCTTGTTGTAGTGTGCTTGCACTATCCTATGACCTCGCAAATTTTCATTATTCATCAAGGGTTGTCTGTAAGAGATCGCTTTTAAGCGATAAGACCGCCTTTGCACGAAAATTTCTTACTTTATCAACTTTTTACTATTGTAATTTCTTGTAATAATTGTATGTGCAATAAGTTTAAATAAATAAATAAATATTTTCCTTTATTCTATTTTGGTAAATAAAAATTTAATTTTGAAAATATGTACAAACTTTTGAAGTTTATTTAAATTTAAAATAACTATATTATGAAAAATTAACCGATACAGCTAGGGATTTAATAATCGCTAGTCATCATCATGATAATTAAACTAACTAAATTATTATTTGTTACTTTATTTTAACACAAAACTATTTACATAAATTATCGATTATCGATTTCAAATTACAAACCGTTAGCTGCACTATCGCCACAATGTTAAGAGCTTTTGCACTTCATTTTAATAAAACTTATAAAGTTAAAGCTGGGTGAGCTTGTGCAACTCGTATTAAATAGATGTGTGTGATTTTTTTGTTATTAAATCTATTAAGTATAAGGCATGTATAATTAACAATTACGTAAGTAAATGTGTTAGAAATAAACTTGTCCTTAACGTGAACGCCATACTTTTCCCTTTTTCAGTATAAGCTGTACGTTGTTCAAGTTCAATTAAGCACGATTTTTAGGATTTTCAATCCACTAAATTCACACAAAAAGATCAGTATTAGAGTCAATGAACTAAAGCTTGTTAAAAACTTATGTACGCTGAGGCTATAAAAGAAAAAATGATAAAGTATGTGAATTGTTAAATCAGTTTTAACTTATTTAAAATATTTTAACAAGGAGTACCGTAGAAACATACAAAAAATAAAACATGCGAAATCCAACGAGATATTCTACAGCAGTTCGGTCATTTGAACCATGACGATAATTTTAGATCAATCTATTTTATTTTTTATGTCTATAAATGTAGAACCATTTATTTAAATAAATATAGAATGATCAATCATTTATTAATATTTGAATAATCTTAACATGAAGTAAGATATTTTTTAAATATATGTAACATATGTGTCGATATTCTTTTATTTAAAGTTTACAATTGATTACTCCGTAGTGAGGCAACTGTGTTTGCAATAGCGGCACATGGACAGATTTGTTTTTAGAAAGTCCAACAGTCACTTCTTATGGAAGCTTAGCTCTTAGAATACAAAACACGAAATATACGAAACCGTCATAGTTTTAAACATTTTTTACGGTTTCGACATCTCTTTAATGTTATTTAAATATAAAGCTACAGAGTTACAAACATTTATATTGTTAAGAACTTTGTTTTTATTTCATTTTATATGTCTTCTGAGGTTTTAGTGGTGATATTTTGTAATACTAAAATTTAATTAAGGCTTCTAACAAAATAGACGATCTAAGTGTTTAATGTGAATTTACAATTAATGTCTTCTGTTACTTATCTACACGAGTATATAGTTTTATATGGGATATAAATAAAAAACATAAATATACAATAACTATTCCTGGTAAAAATAATCTATATAGTTTTATAGGTAATTGATATCTTATTATAATTATAATAAGATAACAAAAGAATAGAAAAGATAACTGAAAGGATACTTCATTATATAAAAGTGTAAAATGTAAGAAAAATAGTGTTAATCTATATAAAATAGTGTTAATGTAGGTAACTTAGTAGATGGTGGTTCTTTATAACAATCTAACTTTACAGATAAGTTCGTAAATAACTAATGTTTGTAAGTAAAAATAATTTACAATAAAGTAATAATAATATGTCTAGAATTATAAAAATAAAATTACAGAATTATATTTGAAACTTAGAATGGTAATATAATTTAAAATGTTATAACCTATGTATGTATGTTGTTTATATATTATAATATACCTAGAGTCAGTTACATATTTTATAGTTTAGTAAAAAAAAAACAAAATATAAATGTATACAGTATTAGTTACTCTATTAAGCTAAGGAAGAGTGGTTCCTTCTGGCACAGGTGCTTAAGCACTTAAAAGAAGGGATCAATTTTTTACATTGTTAAACATGTATATATAAAACAATAAAGAATTTGAATTTGAATTTGAATTTTTGAATTTGAATAGAATATCAGTCCTAAATCAGTGACTTACCAACGACCAAACCACACCCGTGACCTGGTTTCCTTTCATCAGTCAGTTTTTTTAGGCGTTGTTTAAAACTACAAAAATAGTCCTATCCTTGTTGGTTAGAAAAGGATTAGTTTCTGTAACTTAAACAAAACAAAAAAATTGCTGTGGTGTTGCGGTGTTCACTTTCTCAAACCTAGCTAGACTATTACGGCAGATGTCTATTGAATGATGACTTGATGGAAATGCTAGATGCTAAACAACCCAGACTGGTCAATCCACAACGCTACACCAACCACTGCACAGCAGACGGCTATAAAATTAGAAAAGCTTTCAATTATAATGTCTAAGACATCCACCGTACTCTCTGGCCCTTGCTTATCCAGAGTACCATTTTTTTCGAAATTTGGATAACTTCTTGCAAGGGAAAAAAATAAACTCTGGTGGGGCTGCCCAAATCGCCTTCAAAGATTTTATTGATTCCCGTCCGACTGTTTTTTTTTTAGTATTAATATTGAAATGAAAAAAGATAAAATAGGGAAAAATATATCTTATTTAAAAAAGTAAGGCAAAAATCATTTTATACGAATAAACTTAGAATTAAATATCACTATACTTTACATTTTTAAAAGAATTTATATCATATATAGCCAGTAGAGAGAGAATAGTTTTAAAAAATAATTAAAAATATATTATATTTATTTTGACATCTACCTTTGAATTAGCTCCATAAAGCTGGCGAACCCAAAATAACGGTACCAAAAAAAAATTATTGCATAATTTACTGCTATTTAATTGCTAATTAATTACCGCAAAAAAATGAACTACTTATAAGATGGCCGAAGTGCGAAAAAAACAATGTTTCAAACTTTGATTAATAAAATACATTATATTATAAAATATTCGACTTGTTCCTCCATACAAAAC
This sequence comes from Napeogenes sylphis, assembly GCA_959347405.1. Taxonomy (NCBI): domain Eukaryota; kingdom Metazoa; phylum Arthropoda; class Insecta; order Lepidoptera; family Nymphalidae; genus Napeogenes; species Napeogenes sylphis. The sequence goes on from OY365783.1 coordinate 6,364,339, forward strand.
GCAAATTTTATTTATACTCTTTAGAACTACTATACTTCTATACTTCTTTTACTACTATTTAGAATTTATCATGCATATCTCAAAATATAAGTTCAACATTAGCCTACAGGACTTCACAATGAATATTTATTTATTAATAATAAATAAATATAATTTATTTATTATTAATAATAACCGACACTAAAGCTATTATAACTTTTATTAATAAACCGCCTAGAAAAATTACTTAATTACTTTTCAAACATTTATTCATGTACATAATAATTAGTTTGGAACTTAATGAAGTGATTATGATTTATTTCTATGAAATAATTAAAGGTAAACGTATTATGGGTAAGGTAAAGTAGTATTATCATTATATTAATAAATATCTACTTAACCCCGAGCTTTAATAAAATATTGAACAATTGAATGAGCAAAACAGAATTACTACAAAAGAAATTCTATCGTCAGACATGTTCGATTGGTTCTTAAAACGAATATCCACATTCGAGCGAAGAAAAATAGGAGATCGTAAAACTATTAGCGTATAAGAAGATAAATTAGCCATTCTTAGAAAGAAAAGCAAGATTATCCGGGATAACGTAATGCTACAAGAAACGAAAGAAAATCTTGATAATGTTAAGAAAAGAAATTCAGAATATTTTTACATAAATCTATAACTCTTAAAGTACATCTATAGAGTAAACATTATGAATTTTGCAAAACTAATTCTAGAATTCAACTCAGTTGTAATGAAGGATTTAAATAATAAATAGTGTTCGAAGATTTAACAGAAATAAGAAAAAGATAATAAAGAAAGCGTATCACAGTTATGTATCAGAAACTGTTTTAAATAAGTTCGTAGCTTCACACTGCTAGAATATTTTAAAAAAGATGATACAATTTATAAAATTAAGGAATATTTTATAATTTTTAGTCTTTCATGGATGGATGGTTTTGTGACTTTTTAGATCTATGATTATAGGATATATATATATATATATATATATATATATATACGTAATTACATATACATATAGTTATGCTTATAAATATGTACATATAAAAGACATAAACATAAAACTTTATAAAAATTTTAATTACTCAAAAAAAGTTAATTAATGATATAAAATGGTATAAGCGAGAAGATTAATTAATGAAAGGATGAAATGTAAAGATAATGTATTTTACTTTTATAAAATAAACGTTCATTGAACTGATGTTTGAGTAATACTGAAACTTTTGTTGATTATAAATGAAAATGAATACAGGATTCACTCTAACGACTTTTAAAAAAAAAAAAAAAAAAAAAACTAAAGAGTTGTTCCTACGAATATTATTAAATTTGATACGTGATCTAAACACATTTCTTCTCAAACCTTTCTTTCATTCCCTTCAAAATATACTAATAATACGTATAAAATATTTTATGTTATATATACGTTATGTACAACGCCTTTTATTTCTAAACAAGTAAGATCCAAGTGTAACTAAACAACTATCTAACTGTCTTAACATCTACTAGGAGGGTTTATATAAAGGTGACTTCAATTTATAACTGTAGTTCTAAGCGGCATTGTGTTGTTTAGTATTTTCACTTCAAGATCTTGCAAAGTCAACATGCTTACACTATATTAAACTAAATATAAAGTTAAAACCATCGGGTATGAAACAACCGTACTAGCCTTCTTTGAAGAAGATCTTAGTTTTGTGGCTTATTTAAATAACATTAAATAAAATTGTTTATTCAAATATGTACTTACTTGCTAATATATCAATAAACTGTTACAACCATAACATTATACCTCTTGAATTAAAATCTTTAAATTTAAACTAGACTTTTTGAGAACCTAGCTAAAGACATGGTCTTATGTGGTATCTGGTCTAGTTATCTAGTTAGGCCTGAATATTAAGATATAGCATTTTTTAACTTCTGACCAACCCGATCATTTCAGCACATATTTGAACTAGATTTTTAAGTTGCGTAAATAATGTATTGTTATTTTTAATTGGTAAAATGGTCCGGGTGTAAGACCATTCAAAAGATGGCATTTTATTAAGTTTATGTCGTTTTAGAAGACATGAAAGGTTATTAATTTTCAAGCTCGGGGCAACTACTGAAATTACTTTGTACAATCAGTGTTTCAGAGCTTCTAATTTATTAAAATTATATTCTATTACTTATCTCATTTTCTGTATATTTTTTGGGATGGTTAATAATATCTGGTTATTATAAAGCCTAAAGCGTATTTATTTAACGCTTCAGGTTGTTAAAATTTTATAAATACTATTTCTACTTCTTAGTATAGGTTTATATATTGTTAAGATTCTAAAACATAAAGCATTAATTCTATTGTTTAGATTTTGAAACTTAAAATTTTAGTCGATATCTATGCAGCTTTGGTGTACTCTTGACTTTAAATTGATAACCGTGTCTTAAGAAATAGTTTGGATTTGATTTTATTTATAAAATGTTTTAGTTTCCTTTAGACCGCTCTTTCAATCTACAAAACTTAAGCCAAGGGTTTTGGGCCATATGTTGCGAATTCCATTATTAATTATATAGATATAAAGGAATGACCTATACGCTAATAGTTAAGAGTATATACTTGATGTTGTTCCATCCGTATATATTACATACATAAATGGGAACAATACTATAATAGTTCTTATTATTTTTTTGTTGTTAATATTGGAATGAAAAAAGATAAAATAGGGAAAAATATATCTTATTTAAAAAAGTAAGGCAAAAATCATTTTATACGAATAAACTTAGAATTAAATATCACTATACTTTACATTTTTAAAAGTATTTATATCATATATAGCCAGTAGAGAGAGAATAGTTTTAAAAAATAATTAAAAATATATTATATTTATTTTGACATCTACCTTTGAATTGCTTTACCAATATCAGCGTCAAATAAATAATAGCCCTTAGTTGCAAAAGTATACTATTACTAGGATCATTGCCGCAACCAAAACCACACGAAAATTAATTATTAAAAAAAATAAAAACATATATTTAATGACTGTTAAATTTCTACCCCATGTGATAATAATAGCATGTACTTGATACATGTGGTACGGTTTAATGGTTCTTACCAATTGTCACCGTCTTTTATTCACTCTTAAAACTCAGTCGATCATAAATTCAAGTAATATTAAGAAATTACCATCAAAGTGAAAATTAAACTTAGCAAACATTGATAGCTATTTCCAACGATTCCATTCCCATGGAATATAGAAAAGTGTTTCAAATGCACATGAACTATTGAAGTTGAGCTACAAATTCTTCTTTTATTAGTATAGATTTTTATGCGGTAGAACATAATAAGAAGAAATAGAGATAGGACCTACATTAGGTATCCTACATTTGGAATGAATACTTAAAAAGGCTAGGGTCGGTGCTTTTTTTAATTGAACGTTCATAATTCATTATGGATACACGCCCCACAAAGAGGAACAAGAGGACGGTGTGGACTATCATGAAGGTTTTTTAACCACTAAACCAGATGGTTTAATGTGTGAGTATAATACTCGCCAAGCGCAACGTCTAGGCTACTTCTGTTCCCCGGACCATCTACATCTGGACCGTCAAGCAGACTTTTTAACTGCTCGGTAAAAAGAGATCCAAGTTCCACTAGTAGCAGGAACCATCGTATATAAAGATAATTGCGACGTGCTCGTAGTCAAAATAACAAGTTGTGTGACTTTATTTAAAATAGCAATTTAATTCCAAAATGTTCTAAAATTTCATTTCAGCGAATGGTTCAATTTCCTACTTAGAATGAGCGCAATTTTGTTTGACGCACATACAACATATTTCAAACGCTGGATGGGGCATGTCACTTTACAATTATTATTTTATTAATTTTACATTCAGGTAATGCTTACTTATACTGGAGCCTACAAAAAAAATAGTTATAATATCCTACGACAAATAACACACAATAATCTAAACATTAAGTAAGCTAATTATTTGCTAGTATTAAGGGTGTTAGACAGCCATACAAATACATAGAAATACACATTATAAATACTGGAAATATATTTAATAAACGACCACCAGAAATACAGAGATCTATCCTCGACACATACATGCCTGTCCCTGTCGGGAATCGAATCCGAGTCCCACTGCGCCGCTATAGGTTAGGCTTATGCTCTAACCACTTGGCCAATGCAACGGGGTGGTTAAGTTATAATAATAGTACTAGTGGGAGTAGTGATTTATTTAACTATGATATAGTTGCCAGCAAATTTCTCTCCGTCTGCGGTCTCAAATTACTCGCTTTTAATCAATGCAAAAACACGATAACGGTGAAAATTGACCATTTTGCACAAAGTAATTGGCTTTTCCTGCAAATATTCATCATAATATATACTAAATGATCAAACATCAAGGGTACGTATTTGGAATAAGGTTGGTGGTATATCAACTAAGTAAACTATTGAACACGTCAGTTGTTATAGTTCTTAAATGACATTTATTTGGTAACATTATTTTTTAACGATATAATTCGCTTATAATAGTCGATAAAAATTTACGTCATTTACTTTAATCTTAATCAGACATATTTAATGCTTAGCTGACGTGTTCATGTGAGTTTCCCAACTATACGCTAGTTAGTACGCTAGTTAGTACGCTAGTTAGTACGCTAGTTAGTACGCTAGTAGTATTTAATTATATATGATCTCTTTCTACTCTTAAAGTATTCTCCTCTATTATTCATCTTCTTTTAAAATATTTAACATATAAAAAATGTCACTTAACATTTAGGTTTTACATAATGTTTAGGCACGAATCATATGATTATTGATGTCTCGTATATTTTATAAGCAATAAATATGCGTCTTAATGTTTCTGTAGTACTTACTAGAACCATTGATAGACCCATAGATATACTTAGGTTATATTTGAAAAAATCTATTTCTTATAAAATAATAATTTTATACTAATAATATACCAAAAAATAAACATTAATTGACATCAACAGCATTGATGTAATTTTTAGACATTATGTAAATAATAAATATAGTTTTTAGATTTGTAGTTTTAATATTCAAAGTTTCAAATGGTAACAACTTTTTACAGTATCAATGTTACAGTAACATGCCTGTTTTATTCCTAAATTGAAAATGTTATGTCTCCGTTGTTCATGCTTCAAATTAGTTTGTTGTTGATTTAATTGAAACGTTAACATTTAAATAAATAGCAAACCAAATACTGAAGCGCCTCAGGGACTTCTTTATAACTCTAAATATAGGTATCGGCGTGAAACAGTGTACATGGACTAAACTGCGCAGAAGTCTGAATTAAGTACGACACCCTGCTCGTTGGTTTGTGTCTTTGAATAATAATGAATTTTTAAAGTGATTTTATTACTATACGTAATCCTTATAAACTTTAATAAATAATGTCTTAGATACAATATAAACCATAGGTATGGCAATAATTATCAAAAAAAATGTATGATATAAATTTTAAATTAACACAATACGACTTTTTGTTAAGTATTACATTACTTTATTTTAAATAAATAAATAAAAAAATAATATTAGTTACAAAAGTATTGTGTGCGCGACAGTACAAATGCGCAATTTTTTTGCTCAGAGCTTTCGTCAATGTCGATACCTATACTCTTAAACATACCTACAGACTCAAGACATGCAATATGATAATCTGACTGAGATTCGAGTATATCTTTACCTGGCAATTCAATCAAATCTTAAAACAAATAATAAATAAAATATTTATTAAATATATGTATTATTGAATTCGAATATCTCCGGTTAGCTAAAAATCCTCAACTAATTGCCAGTACTACCCCTCACGGAATATAGTCTTTATAGTAGCTGTTATAAAAACGTTTTGTGCGGTGGGAGAAGTAGAAATACGTAATTATAATAATAAATAATATAAATTGCTTTTTATAATATAAATCTAATAATTTCATCACTAACAAATACCTACCTACCGGTTTTTATTTTAAATTGTATTATTATCCTGTGTCCAGGAGTAACAGCTTCATAAGTAGAGCTGTTTACTGGAAATAACCTTTAATAATAAACTCAGATTATTTAAAACTTTGTCATAAATATTAAATAAGACTTAGATAACGATTTATTTTAATAAACTAAATAAGATGATTACGTAATTTGAAAATAATTTTATTTAAAGTCCCTTCGTCTTATAAGATCATCGCCGTAGACAAAATATTTAACCAGTGAGAGATTACTTTCAAGGTTTTAAGCAGTTTAATAAAACTGAGTTTTAATAAAAGGCATTAACTTAAGATTAAATATCTTAACTCAACGGTATTTTCTCAAAAATAATCGTCTCCCTTTCAGGGGGTAATTATAATCATCTAGAAAATTACACTCGTATTTATACCTTTAGATATAATATATAGAAATCTCTATACATAGTTTTATATTATTAATTCTTCTATACTAGTTTTGTCTTGCCCCTTTTTAAAATTTTATTACAGGTCTTGTACTTCTTTAACAAAATATAATTGGAATATCGAAAAGAAATTGGGCTAAGCACTAAAAACACAACAGTGTGAAGACCATTTAATTTAATATAAAAAGTTTTTACCTGTTTATTGTTATTGTTATTAAGTTTGTTTAAATTGTATTGCATGTGTGTAGTTTTTTATGTAAATGTATAAATTATTGTTCCCTTTGTCTATACATCATATTTGTCTTATTTCATTTATAAGTTTGTGTTTTATTCGATACAAATCTACATAGGTACATAAAACCAAACCACAGATTATCGATTTAAATGTTAAACCGTTAACCGCACTATTGCCAAATCCTTCATCTGACTAATACCTATAGTATGTCGGTGCGATTGTTTGGATGTTTGGATGGATGGATGTTGGTACCTAATCACTCCAAAACTACTAAACGGATTTTGATGAAACTTAGCAATATTGTAGCTTATGTACCAAAAGAACACATAGGCTGTAATAATACGAACTTTTGCACGTGGTTTTGTCTGTGACATAACATAGTTTGTAGCGCGATAACTAATTGCCACGTGGGATCCTGTTTTTAGTCGTTTTGGTTCAGTGAATTTTATTTATAACACGCTGAGCCTGCGACTTCGAACGCATAGATTCAGATTTCGATAAAACGTTTAAAGTTTCATCAAACTCCGGCAAGTAGTTTTTGCGTGTAAGAGTATTTCTAGTTTATTGTTATATTTTTTTATTTTTAATCATAGATATTTTTTAATGAGTAGGTATACCAATTATATTTTTTTTATTGGAAAGTTTATTAATATTTCCTGATGGGAGTACTATCAATATGTACTATCATTATATACTATCAATATGAATAAATTTAAAGAACAGAATTTACAATAATCTTTGACAAAAAACTAATCCTAATTATAGGTTTCTCATCTCATCGATTTAGACTGACTTGACAGACCTGATGTTCGTTAGAATATTTACACACGCGACCTTTGGAAAACACGATAAGTAATCAGTGGTTTTATGATGTTATCTTAAAAAACAATCAAAATGAGGAGGTTATAAATACAGGATGTTATACATATACATAAGATTAATAATAGTAAAACTGTGATTGCAATTTGGAGATAGATGAAATACGCAATGGTGAGCAGTTTTCGCTGGACTTAAAATATATTTATTCAAATTCACCAAGTTTATTCATATCGATTCTATCGAAATTAGCCCGACTAATTTCAAACAGGAACACAAAAACTTATGTTCTAAAGGCATTCGGTACGTTAATGACAATATTGCAACAACAAACAAAATAACAAAACACTTTTAGTATACTGGACTTGAGTTAATTAATATTATCCCACTATACTAAATGAATATGTAAGTATGTATAACCTTAGATTAACTGAGGGCGACAGTCCAGTTATAACATGTACGCAAATTGCACCCACCGGGATAAGCCCACCGTATTGTAATATAATATTAATTCAATTATTAATAAACTAGCTTCCAAATCTACAGTACATATTTAAGTTACTTTGTGTATTTAGTAAAAGTAAATTTAAAGTTAGTAATTAATTTAATGCGCTGGAAACCTTTAAAGTATGTAATAAGTAGATAATAAAAATTTCAATTTAAATTTTAAATAAATATAGAATGAAAAATAAACCGAAATGGGCAAGGATTCGAACCCGTGACCTTTAGAAAACAATAACTATGAAAACTTTTTTATTCTTTAAAAATATATAATCAATCTAAATAAGCAAAACGGACCGAAGATGAATCTTCTTTATATGAAACGATATCTAAGGTCACGAAGTCAACAGCGTTGATTTTATTTTATTTTATTTATATCTTTTCCACTTTGCATCAATTTCAATGATCTTGTGTATGAATTGTGTATGTCAAATGGAAGTGTCAGGAGGGCTCATTACGATTCCAGACTAATCGTAGTAAACCCTTCTGTCAAGGCACTTTCCAACTTAATGTTAATGTTATAACTATCAGAATTTCAAACGCGTCCTGGTCCGAGAAGAACCACACAACATACTCAGCCGGAATTTGTTTTTGTGATCACTGCTTCACAAACGTCAATATTAAGAGCAATTTTTGAACAACTAGTACAATCAAAATCAATCGGAAATGAAGCCTAATGATTTCAGGCAACGAATATAAATAATAATAAGAATAATCTCGGCCTGCAACACAATCAGTAAAGGTGCAAGGAGCACCCGTTCACGAGCATAACGCAAGGGCCAGCCATCACTCTCTTCGCAATTCATTTAGGGAATTTGATATTAACATATCCTTGATTCCATACTCGTGCCATTATCACTTGGGTACTTTGAATGAAAAAGTTCGGAGAGTGTACTTTAATGGCATACTTATAAGAAATAACATGTAAAACCTACATGTAAAAACACTCTTCAAATTAAAATTAAAGCTACGAGGGTTCTGAAAGCTCTCTGGACTGAGTAGGCTATAAACAACTAAAACCATAGCATTCAGTTTGGTAAGGAGACCTAATAAGTAGTGAATAATACGATATATATATATAGAAGTTAGTTGATAAGAAAAGCACAAACAAACTATAGCCTACAAGACAAGCAGCACTCGTTCACGAGCATAACGCAAGGCTTAGTCATCATCCATTAAGAAAGCATTGTGATGGCGCAAAATTATTAAACATCAACAAACCACGCCAACAAATTGTTTAGGTTAAATTTAATCGCATAACTAAAATTCATTTCCAGTTATTTATGAATATTTTATCTTTCATTAATGTATGATGTATGCTGTTTTTAAATGAAGGAAGCATTAACTCTATGTGAAATTAAACGGATTGAATCAAAAATGGTTCTATAAAAAATAGAAGTTTTAATAATCTCAACGGGGCGCTTGACTAATTAAAAAGTATGGTATGACATCTGAATGACTGCGACAGATAAGTTATTTTTTATTAATAAAGTTTCACTTAACTATAAACTGGAATCATTTAAAGTGAACATAACATGAGATGACATGTACTTTAAATTGCATAGCAAATTATACCAGGGTCTTGTCAGTAACTTAGAATATGATTCTATTTTTATGGCCTGTGAGTCTGTATAATTTTAAATATAATATATTTAATCAATCCATCTATTCGGTATTGTCATAACGTAACGACTGTAACGTAAAATTGACGTTCATTAATTATTTCCTTTTAAAAATCCTAAAGAACGAATTTGATGAACTGGTTAAAGGTGAAGGAATTGGTTTTTTATTCGCTAAAAAGTCTTAATTCGAGTCGAAGCTGTATGTAGACATGCCTATTTTATGCCTATATGCCTATATGGTTTGATTGAATAATGTTACAATATTATTCAATCAAACCATAATATAAAATTATCATTATCTATCTAATTTAATCTTAGTGAAATCATTAAGTCTGACACAGCATCATTTTACCAAACGAGAAAAACAAAGTATCTTCAAGGATTGAAGAACAAAACATAATAATTAGTAATGAACAGAGTGACCATGATTTTGATTTTCAAACCTTTACATAAAGTCTATAATAACATCTACAATCTTATTATCTTTTTTTTGTAATATTTTTTTATTATTCAGTATATTTATATTCAAATCAATTAAAAATCGAACAATAGTTCAAGTAGCGAATGATATTGCAATAATAATATTTATGAAACGTTTATCTATCCTATCCTACCAATATTATAAATGCCAATGTAAATATGTTTGTTACGCTTTTATGCGAAAACTACTCAATAGATCATTATGAAACTTTGTAAACATACTTTTGGTTTTAGAAGTAAGATAGGATAATTTTTGTTTAAAAAGAAAAATATATATTTGATTAGCGCGAACTTAAATAAAGAAATAAAATAAGATAAAGATAGATAAAAACATTGTTTGTCAATGAAGAAATGGACGGAGTCGTAGGCAACAGCTAGTACCAATATAAAAAGTGCGAATGTTTGGATGAATGGATGCTTGTTACGCCAGAACAGATTTTTATATAACTGAGCAATATTGCTGCTTATGTACCAGAATAACACATAGGCTATATAAATACTAACTTTTGTAATTGGTTTTGTCTGTGATATAACATAGGTTGTAACGTGATAACGTAATTGTTAAGAGAGCTCCCGTTCATAATCGTTTGGTTCAGTGTATTTTATGTGTTTGTAAAAATCCTCCTTATTACCCGACTGCTTCAAAAGAAGCGTTATATTTTTCAAACATATGTATTTAAAAAAAATATAGCACAATAAAAATTAAACACAAATCTTTCAAATTAAACACAAATCTATAACCCGCAAATCTATACATTAACACAACACAACATAACATTAAACACAACAGAATCAGGATTTAAACGATTTTGACGTATGAGATATCGTTAGATACGGTTGCTCGATACCACAATTGACACTGGGTAGGGTATACCAATGATCGGTCGTGTGGATCTAGAAATTGTATTGCCAGGTTGCATTTCCTCTTTAAATTTTCCTTTGCAATGACTATCAACCAATTCTTGGGTCAAACTTTAAAAGTAGTCTTTTCACATAGAGTTCCCTAAATTTGGATGTGTTTGCAAAGAACAATAAATGTTTTGTATGTGGTATTTGATTATAAATAATAAATAGAACGTTGAATACTTTAGCCACCAACTGTAGAAGTAAGAAAAATGTTTAACATGTTATTAACGATTTCTGAATATACTTACTATATGGCGCCATAATGTACCCGTTTTTTCGTCACACCTATGTCGCCATAAAGTTTTGTTTCGTATTTTTGGCAATAATTATCAGAATCGTCCACATTTTGATCAGACAGACAGTTTCTTACTTATACACTTCAAAATTTCCATGCGAACGAAGTCGCGGGCCATAGGTATATGATATAAGAAATATAAATATGATTACCATAGTCTAATGCGAACGGGGTCGCTAGCAACAGCTAGTCTATATATATATTATATATGGGCTGATATAAAATGGATCATAGATCATAGTTGGACTTTTATGTTAGATCATTTAGTGAATATAGTTAACTCTGTTTATAACCTTTCAACAATATTAGAAAATAATAATATTGTTCAACTCAATAATCAATATTCTGAATTTGACAGTTTTATTTCATGCATTTATTTTGTCTTTGTAATAACAAAGACTTTCGTTTAGTAATAACTAAAAGAAATCATAATAAAATATCTATAAACCGTTTTCTATCAAATTTATGGCTTTTACTAACAGTAACATTTGATAAATATTTTATGTGAACATCAAAGAATAAAAGGCTTACACAGATACTAAAAATCTTATCATCATGGCCTCAGTAGTGACCTCATGATTACGTTCACGTCAGGTAAACTTACATTCACTTTACGAAAAATGAGAATATTAGTTCTAAGTGTCCCATGTTCACTTGACAGTCAAAGTTTCTTAGCAAATATGCCCAAAGAAGATTTTGTTTATTATATAAATTGTTTTTTGTAATTTTCTTATAAGCCAATTAAAAATCTCAGAGTACTTTAACAGTTCGAAATGCTTAAAAAAACTTCTTAGTTTCTCAATATTTTAATGTTCAATAAATATTGGAGCTATACATACTTAATTGACCTTATTTTATCCATCTGTAATTTATCTACTAGTGATTGAAATTCAGACTATGATATTCTGGAAGCTTCCTTACATTAGAAACATAATCATCGGTGATTTAGATAATGTCAGGTTACGCGGAATGTATAAATAGAATTGATGAGTTGTTGAAATTATCTGTATTAATTCAAACCAAAATGTATTTAATAGTCGTTATATTAAATTTGATTTTCCCTAATTTTTATTTTATTTATGTGGGATTCTGTTTTCGATTTAATATTCTGTTAGATAGTCTTTGCAGAATATTTTATACAGACTGAGCTAATGAGAAATTTAAGATTAAATTTAACGTTTGTTAACCAGATTTATTATTTTATTTTTAAATGTGTAAAAGAAAATAGATGTAACAAAATGAAACTCTATTTATTTACGGTCATTATTATTAATAAAAGTTTTATAAAATATGTTTATTATTTATAAAGAAAATTATTTGAGATATACAGGGTTATTTTTAACTAGTTGACCACCTCTTGCCGGCAGCCTGTCTACATCCATCCCAACAACATATCTTCCACGACTTTTTACAAATCTTAATAAACAACACAAAGGAACGAAACAAAAAAAAATTGCTGCCTCTTTTACTTATTACTCTATATTTTGTAAGAAGTACTTAAAAGGTCAACGCTCGGGCGCCACACCGAAGAGTTAATGCCAGTTTAGACACAACAAATAAATTTTGTATGGGAAAATTTAAATTTTAAAAACTAACTTTGCTTTAACAGCTAGGATCAGAAAGTTGATATACATCTTTAAAAAATTTTTTACGCACTATTTGTGAAGACAAGCTGTTAATACAAGTCTATCGAGCACTCTGTGAGTGCCTTGTGAGATATTGCATCTGCGGATGGGGAGGCGCCGCGCTGGTAAGACTAATATAATGCTTGCAGAGAAGGCACAACGCTCATTACTAAAAGTAATACTATCTCTTCCTTATAGACATCTCACTGTTGCGGTTTATAAGCAAGCTGATGTTCTGACAGTAAGACAAATGTATATTTTTGAAGTCGTTAAAAGATACCACAAGAAGTGTGTACCTTATTTACCTATAACAAACAAAAGGTTAAAAAGATGTCCCGTTAATCCTACTAAATCAGCTTTTGGTCAAAAACACTACAATTTCCACGCTCCAATTATTTATAATAAAATTAACACACTTTTCAACATTAGAACATTGAATATGTATACACTAAAGAAAAAATTACTTGGCTGGTTAAAATGCTTAGATTATAATGATACAGAAAATCTCTTAATTATTGTCAAATAATAATCATAAGCGGGCGTGATAATTAAACACAAAACAAACATACTTGCGCATACTCACATACATACACACACACACACACACGAACACACACACACACACACACACACACACACACACATACATACACACACACACACATACACACACACTAGAGAAAATAAAACAGTGAATGAATTGAACACACTTATAAAATGTTTATTTCTGTCCGAATCTTATTATTTTTTTGTTTATATTTTAATGTTAATATATTTTTTTTTTAATCTCACATTGTTATTATTATTATGTTTTTATGTTTTTTGCTTTATTTATATTTTGTTTGTTTTTACAATTACTTATAACTCATTCCTAAGGGCATAAGATGTTGTAACTTGTAATCAAGGGGAGGATACTGGCTTCTGCAACACAGCACTGCTAGTGCAGGAGTCGGGGTAATCTGTTTTCTGTATGACTTATGATGTGTCCAATAAAGATTATTATTATTCATTTATTTTATTTTAATCTTATTATTTACATTTATACATATAACATTTAAAAAAAAATCATTTTAAATATAAATATAAAAAACAGTATCCCGCCGACGTGGGCCTTACAACCAGTCCGTCGGTGGTTAGGGCGACAGCGAAAGAAACTTCCCACAATGCGTGCCGTACCCAAAACTGTTGCTCTTTGCATCCGACCCTTGATCCAGTTTTTTAGTGAGAGCCTCTTGAGATGATGATCGAGACTCTTCGCTATAAGACCATTGACGGAAACTACCATCGGGACAATTATTGTTGAGTCAACATCCCACATGTCGGTAATCTCGTGAGCTAAATCCAAGTATTTTGACAGTTTGTCCTTCTCAGCTTTCACGAGATTAGCGTCACACGGGACACTGATATCAACAAGAAATGCCCGGCGCTCTAACCGATCTACCAGCACGATATCAGGCTTATTGGCTACAATAGTCCTGTCCGTTATGATAGATCGGTCCCAATAGAGCTTAGCATGACCATTTTCCAAAACTGGCTCCGGTGAGTACTTATAATAGGGCACTTCAAAAGGTACAAGACCGTATCGAACAGCAAGTTCTTGGTGAATAATCTTGGCTACTTGGTTGTGCCTGTGCAAATACTCTCCATTGGCAAGATGACAACAACCGGAAATAACATGTCTGATGGATTCTCCTGGGTGGTGGCACGCACGACATATGTCAACAGTGCCATCCTTTATTATGTATTTCCGAAAGTTGTTCGTCTTGACAACTTCGTCAGCAATTGCACAAGCAAAACCTTCGGTTTCACCAAAGAGATCACCAAAGCGTAGCCAAGCCACGGACGCCAGAAGGTCTACATCAGGCCCATAAAGTGCCTGGTGGAACCGTCCATGAAGCTCCTTACTCTTCCATATACTTATACGGTCGTCAGTGCTAAGTACTACCGGTTTATGCCTTTATCTTTGGCTAAGGAGAGCGGTGTAGGACCATTATCTACTGCAGCAATGTCCCGATGCATTCCACACTCAGCTTATTATTATTATTATTATTATTATTATTATTATTATTATTATTATTATTATTATTATTATTATTATTATTATTATTATTATTAATTTTTAAGTCGTAGAACAAATGTTAGAGAGGCTGCCTCCAAGAGGTGGTCAACTAATTACAAATAACTTATAACCCTGTATATTATAATTACAAACTCATTTAAATCAACAAAGGTATAAAATAAGATATAAAAAATAATATGATATTAATTATATTTTTAATTAAACACCTAGTGCTGTGCCTGCCTACATTTTTAAGTGTCTAATGGTGGCTAATCTATAAATCGATATTCAATGGGGCCTACCATGAACTCTTATAGCAGTATTACAATAATCTTACTTTCGATTTTCGTACCATGACATCCTAAAAGTAATATTACTTTAAGAATGTTTCGATAAGAAGTTTTGATGACGTCATCCTAAATCATTCACTCTTTTACCATATAAAACATTATTAACTGGTACCGGTTTTTGGCAATAGAAATATGAAAGTAATATTACTTTTATGTCTAATTTTGACATTTAAAAATCGTTAGGTTTTCAAAACGGATTTAGAATGTTATATTGTTTATATGCCCAATTTTATTATTTTAAGTTAGTTTTTCGCGACAGATTTACTTTTTATTAATATATAATTTACTTATTTTTTTTAGCCAGCAACTACAATAGGCATAAATACTACAAAAGACGTCTAGGCTAGCTAACACACACACACGTAATTATATGATACTCTCAAAATTACAAGGGCTTTAAAGGGTATTTCCATTTACAAAAACGATTTGTAAAATCATTTCTGTATTTTAGTTAGTCTAAACTGGTTAACTATTATTTTATGATTATTTTTACTGTTTATGTTTAACACACTTAACTCATTTATTATGTTATAAATATAATGGTATAATGTTCAACTCAACACCACCTCTTTAATTCAAAAACGGTTTATCATCAATATATTTTTATTAATATTAATTAATTAAAACGTAAGAAGTGAATCGACTGTTTCTGACGTATAATATTCTCATAGAAGAAACACATAAGTACCTTAAAGAACAGACAAATGTACACAATCCACTTTAAAAATAAAAAAGACTAAAGTCTTCTTAACATGTTGGATCGTCACTATATCACAAATAAAATTATTCTTCATAATGGTTTGTGCTGTTTCGAGTATTTGTTCGTTCTAGGTATAGCCTTGAGGCTATACCTAGGTAAAGATCAGGACCCCAATGCTCCATTTCTCACCCAAAACTCGTATTTCTTTTCATTCTTACTTCTTCTATTTCAGACAATCAATGTATTTTAAATATTATAAATTATATTTCATAATTTCTTCTTCATGTTATAATCTTGAATTTATTTTTTAGTTTCAATAGCAAGTCCATAAAATATTATTGTCCAGTATGTAATTACAATTCATTATTTAATTATAAAACTCTAATCCGATAATTTTATTTTTGGTTAAAGTAAATTGTGTTTTGTAATCCACATTCCTGTCATTTTAATTATTTATTATTACCATAGCAACATAGTGTAAAAGAGATGAAGCTATACGAAATAAAAGTGAGTCTCATTCCCTCCTATTGCAGGAATAGAAAAGCATTCGTTCATTTACGTCACTAAGCAGGAATAAAACAATATTGTTTTATAAAATTCATGGTACGAATGAAAGTAATATTATTGTAATATTCCTACGAAACGTCTTAAAACTATGATAGTTTTTAAGAGTTCATAGTAGGCCCCAATGTTGATAGTTCTAACTTATATGCATAAACATTTTTTTTTACATCGATTGAATTTTGATATTAGTCCTTTGTCATCGTAATTAAGTACCCATTTACCCATTTAAGTAATATAGTATAATTAACAATAGGATGTAAAAGAAATGTATCGTTTTTTATACTTGTTTTATAGTTATATATAGTAAATTTCGTGTTCACGGTGAAATTTCGTGCACAGTTATGTAAAACCTACTCCGTAGTTTAACAAATATTAATTGTAGTCATGTCTGTCAAAAAAGTTTAAAAGATGGAAATCTTGGTTGATTATTGTAGTTTTTTGTATTGTATTTAATTTTATTTATATTAGAAAGAATATTTTATATTAGAAAGGATATTTTATATTAGAAAGAATATTTTATATTAGAAAGAGTATTTTTTTTCTTAAGAAAAAGTGACTTCAGTCTCAAAATTAAACATTGCAATTAATTTAAATATTTGTTTATTCGTATTTTACAAACTAGAGAGAGGGAGTAAATACGTAAATTGAATATTGTTCTATTTCGTCAAACACTTTATCTACTTGACCACGTAATACTGTCCAAATTTACCTAACCGGCTTTTAAGCTAAGAGTAATTAGATCATACTGAATTCTCATTATCTATTTAATAAATAATCTATTATAATGATCACTTATTGCAAATAACAAGTTTCCAATTAAGTTATGAATATACTCCATTAAAGTTACGAATATATTGAATTTATGTTATTAATATATTGAATTAAACCTATTACGTTAAGAAATTAAAACATAACGGGAATCATTAACTTTAGAACAGGTTTAATACCTGTTCTTAAGTTAATGATATTAAATAAAGTTTAACTCAATAAATACCATAATAAATAGATACTGGGATTAAAGGTGTAAATAATTCAAAATATTGTAGTAATATAATTATATAATTAAGTCCATATACCTACAATAAAATAATTGCAGTTTTTTTTTTTCTAGCAAACATTATGTCCATTGTTGTTTTTAACAATCACTAAAACTACGAATTATTTTGTCTGAACTTGAAAAAGCGAAATATAAAAAGTACTAAAAGTAATTGACATGTTTGGTATAATATATAAGATACATTGCATTTTAAAATGGATACATAAAAAAAAAATTAAATATTGAATTGTAACCTTAAAAAAATAATATGATATATAATATACTTGTTGTAAAAAATACATTAAAATCATAAGAATTTAACAAATTTAATTATGTGTGTAATTGTGTATCTCAAAAAATATGCCAAGTTCTTTGTAGAAGTAATTTTAAATTCGGTTATTTAGTTCAATATCTATTATAGAAAATATATCTGTTATAGAAATAATTGAGGTTAAATACAAATTACAGAAAATTTCATCTATTTGTATCCCATTGTGACTATAAGCTTTATCTATGTTCAATTCATAAAAGAGCTGAATGCATATTTAATATAAGTCATAAATATTTATGATCCATAAATATAACCCCTCCGTCAGTTACTACACTAACAAAACACTGATGTGCCACTCAAAATTGAGACGCACCTGCACTCGACAGATCGCATTAACACATCTGGTTATCATACAACGAGGCTCGTCCTCCCCCGGACAACCTAATGAGGATATTAGCTGTACGAAGAACGATCGAGCATCTACCGGTCCTCCGCGCAAACACGCAATCGTTCCAATCACTGAGGACGGTGATCCCGATGGACAGCATACCTTTCCGTATATTTCCTTCTACAGTCCCCAAAAAGCTCTCTTAAATGTCACTGAAGTATTCGATATATTAAACAACCTCACACCGACAATGGTTTGGTGATTTCACGCCAAATTGGTTTGAAACTACTGAGGAAAATTCTGATATTAATTGCCTTATCTACTTTACACCTGCCTGCCATATACCTGAGTAAATATAGATAAGATATATTTTTTTCTAAATATTTCTCTCATGTATATCTTTTTCGGCACCACATTTAATATTGTGGCTATAATAAATCGTTAATATGGCATATTTGTTTGATATAATTAGACAGAGGTTATATTTATATGATAGCGTAACTTAATGATTACGAAGCCATTGTAGCTTAATCCGTTTAATGATCGTTAACATGATTTAACAGTGAGGGTAATTTATGATTACATAGATATAATATATATTATTAAGGGCTTTCAGGTAAATTAAAGTCATAATCAGACGCTAACTTAATCTGGCCATATCAATTTGGTTCCATGTTACTGAATAGATATTTGTAGTTTATAATAGTTATTATAGTAGGACCTATCTAAAATCATAATTTAGAATACTTCGATCTATCTTAATTTATGTTCTTCTGATATCGAATATAAAATATAAATTTATTTCGTGATGGTAACTGAAAGAAACTTAAACTTGGGTGTAATAGAAATAAACTTACCTTGTACGGGAACGTGTAATCAAAGAATGGATTACAGGATTCTGTATTTGGATTGGATCAGAATGGATTTTTTAGCTTCGTCTACAAAACTATTCTTTTGTCCAGCAAAACTTGAATTTTGTTAAAGCTTAAACAGAGAGAGAGATTACTAAGATAAGAGAAATCTCTTACGATAAATATTGGGTAATTCTGAATTCTGAACTTCTCTATACTTCTTTTTTTATTTTTAAATAAACTCTTATCATGTAGTTATATAGTAATAACAATTTCAAATCAAATTATATAATAGTGAATAAATGCCCAACATTGTGTTTGAAGGCCTGTTGGTGCAGTTGCTAGTGATAATGGCTTCAAAGCTAAAAAGTGGATGTGGATGCGATTGACTCTAGAAAATGTATTGTACTATCTATAGATCATATATTTATGTATAATTTTCTATATTTAGACATTTGGTACACCCCGTGGTATAAGCTTTGAGTAATATTAAGTATGGGCTTTGCTTTGTTTATTTGTGATCACAATCATGAACACTCATCATGAATACTCACTTCACTCCACGCTATATTTTTTTACCAACGTAATGAATTTTTTTTTATTTTTTTTTCTGTGGGTTACAGATAAATGGATCTACGTTGGGAACATTAGCATCCAATGTCGTCGTAAAAACATTACGACTTCTGTTCCAACTTAAACTCTCATGTATCGTTGGATCGTCTATAATTATCTTTTATGGGTAAGGTTCTTTCTAAAGCAAAATTTGTACCTCTAGTTAACCAGTTTAAGTGATGTTCCGTTAGCTTGATGGATGAAGAAAGAAGCAGTCAGTCTTTGACTGTTTATTAGAACTCTCTTACCACAAAGACTCGCCAACGACGGTCGTTCTATTCTTTATAGCACTTTATGACACTGTTCACAAATACACTAAACTGTTTACCATTTAAACTCTCAACTATCACTGTTACACAGCTTAGTCTCTCGATCACACACTCAGCGGTTTATTATAACTGTTACACTTTTATCACAATAATACCACCACACAACTTGTACTCCCAATTCCACAAATGCCTTCTCTTAACCGAGCTGCGATTTATATACTTCTTATTCTTAGTCAAATCAGTATTCAATATTACATTTATTTTATCAATTAAACTTCTATACGGAGATTCAATTGTTTCAGTGAAATCAACAACTTATATCTTTATTTTTAGTCAAAACCAAACTACTGCATGTATAAAAGCTAACATGTTGTTACGTGAAAACGAGCTATAAGTAAAGTTATGATCATCATAGATGAGGTAAGGAATCTTGGATTTATAGATATGTTTCTTACAAAGCGCCAGAATGTCTATTTTATTTAGTCAACAATACCTACGTCTGTTTTAAAACGTCTGTTAACAAATGTGAAAATCTAAGAATAGCTGGTAAAGTGTAGAAAGCCAGTTTTTAACTTAAGGGGGGTATTTAGTATTTAATTTCTTTAAGATTCCAAAGTAGCATCAATTTAAAATGTTACCAACGATTATGCAACTTATAGCCCCGAGGTAGTTCTGTATGACTACTTCGCAATCCTTAAAATCAAAAAGAGACAGAAGCAATTCTATTGTTGGAGGAACATTTGAAAAGATTGAATAAAATATAAAGTCTATAGTTTCTTTTGCAAAATCTTTTTAAACGTCCTAAATATACTTTATCTTTTATAATCATACACTATTCTCGGACACAATTAGTTTAGTTAATTTAGTTCGGGCAGAACCTCTATTTAATCTCTTCTAATTAATAAGGATAGCAATGAACCTAACTACTTTTTTGCACCATTAAGTATAATCTTTGCCTTAAGACCTTGGCACTAAATCAAGGGATAACCAGTACATAGTTTAGACTATAACATTTAGGTTTTTTTTTGGATAACTGAAATGTTAGCAAATGCTTAAGATCATCTAAAATGCCTTCATAGAGTATGAATAATATTGAAGCAAGAATAGATACATAGACCATAGTAGAAAATACTAGGCACATAACCGTACAAAACATGAACAGAACGTATATATATATATTTACGGAAAGATTTTTCAATTTATTTCTTTAAAAGACAACTCCCGCATAGGGATTATGTTATACTTTTGTTGCGGGGCGGTTTCACAAACATATAAATAACGGACATAAAGTACTCCCAGACTCGGAACAACAATTTGTGGAACACACAAAGAATGTTTGGGAATGTTTGAATGTTTGAATGTTGTTCTGTTTGGGAATCGAACCCTCAACCTTTGGTCCAGCAGTTAACCATTACACTTACAGGTCATTACATTTTATATTTTTTGCTTTTATTGTCAGATATATTATCAATAAAGTGTCAAAAATATATGAGAATATAAATATGTATTTACAGTAACTGAAATTTAATGTTCATATTCAATGCATATTTAAATTGGTCTCGAAGCGCAGTAACATTTGATAGGTTTCCATAAATTTTCTGAAACTAAATTATTATAACATTGAAAACAATTTGATGGAAGGCTTAAAAGTAAACTTAATATAAAAAAATAATATTGAATTATTAAAACTAATAAATTATTAATAAACTACTACTGGACGTTCAATGAATCACCGCACTTCCTACCTGCCCCCACCGAATGCTGAAATAATAATGGCTCAATGAGAGCAGTACAGCTCTTTATGTACACTTGTTTAACTTTATGTCTTATTATATAATGAATCCTCTATATCTTATTATATAATCAATAACTCATTAACGTCCAAATCACTCACTTTGATCTCGAAATACATTTTTTATTTATTTCTAGAGGTATTAAGGTAACACTTTGCATCGAAAACAGTATTGTTTTAAGACTATGAATACTAATCCCTTGTTTTCTAATTCGAAAAAGAACCCTTGCCGTAATTATGGTAAATTGAGCCCTATGGTAAAGAATCTAAATTTGTTTTGTGACTACGAGCAAAGAAGCGAGCAAAAGCTAATTGAAATAAAAACATTCATAACAGAAGAAACAAAATAATAATCAACCTTTATTACAATATTTTTTGCGTGAGACTCTCTGAGGTTAATATTTATATTACATTAAGAAAACTCCTTCCACCATTACATAGAAGGAATAACCAAAATTCAGATAAATATAATAGGATTTTAGAAGTATAACGTCTTTTAATGTGATTTATAATTAAGATACTGTAATTAAGATAGGATTAATTAGCTCACGTAGTCGATATACACAGAAAACGTAGCGATTGACTATCTTTATATATTAGGTAGGTGTAAGTTAATATATTTCAATGTTTATCTATACTGCAATGTTTATCTATAATGCAATTTTCAATGTTTATCTATACTGCAAAGTTAGAAACATTGGTTAGGATTTTCGAAAGAAACCTAATAGATGTCACCACCGTCCCGATAAAGACGATCACATATAGAATACTTAATTCACCGAGGCGGACAGCGATACGGTAGCTCAGTTGGTAGAGCGACGGGACGGTTTCCCAGTAGTCGCGGGTTCGAATCCCTGTCCGTATCGGTTTATTTTTCATTCTATATTTATATAAATTTAAATAAGCTTAACATGGATATACATGTTTAAAGATATTTTCAAACATTAAAGTTAATATATGTTTTATTATAATCGTTAATTAATCGTTAAATAGTGAGATCTTTTTGGGATTTTGTAACTTCCTTTGGCCAAACGACTAGACCGAATAAGATACTATTACATAATGTGTTTGTTTTGTCGAGTAGGTGACTTGGTATAAATTATAAAAAAATGAATTTAATAACGTCTTTGAACCAATTGAAAAACACCAACGTTACTAGAGTCAATTTATATAAATTGGTATAAAATATGGATAGGTGGTGCTTTAGTCAAATTATCAATAAACTTAAAACTTGATGTTATTTCAATAAATCGTTTATTTCTTAGATAAAAAAGTATACCCTAATATAAAATTATATTTATTATGGTAAAGGTTATAAAATGTTATTGAATATAAAAAGAAAATGATAAAAGGTAAGGTCAGAAAAGGAAATAACAATATGCACCATTAATTTTGATTGTGGGTGTAAATAAGGATTAGATCGAAAATGTGTAACTCTTAACGTTTGCTTTATTACAACCATGTGTAATAAACCTTAGAATGTACAAGCAATAAGGTTTGTTGTACATAAAACTTGGATAACTATATGATAAATCTTATACATTATAAGAATTTTTTCTTATCCTAATAGATATAATGATGAAAAATATCTTTCTTTCTTTCAAAATAGGTAGGTATTTATTAATCTAAGAATATTATCTAAGAATCTTAAAAAGCGTTCATAACAAAAAAAATATTCTACTTGTTCCAATTTATTGTTATATGTTTATTGACTTAGGAGTCAAAACCTACAATCCGACTTATTTCATACCTATCTCTAAACTATAAAGGTTGGAACAGACTTCATTATATAGTGAAAAGGATTAAACAAAAACCGTCCTCAACATCACAAAGTACTAAAAACGTACTTAAATATACTTTATATTGAATCTCTCAGCTACAGAGTACAGATTTTAATGCTGAATTCAAGGTATAATTATTATTTTTAGGTGACGTTATAAAAATATTATTTTTGTATATTATATTTGAATTTTAGAGAATAAATATATAACGTCATTGTCTGTTTGTGTGACGAACTTGTGAATATTCAAAGTGCTGATTAAATATTTGCATACGTATTTTAGCAGCTGAAAGATAAATAGTACCTATTGAGAATGTTAATTTAGAACTCGGTGCTGTTGTCACTTCTATAAAATGTTAATAGCAAATAAATATCAAATTTTACCTTATTACCAGTTGTTTTTATATTTCCATTGAAATTTATTTTTTTTTGCCTTTTAAGCTACTTATTTTATAAAAAAGAGTTTAGTACGAAAGTGTATAGATTTTTTAAATCATTATTACAAATTTGTTTAACGCAAATTAATACACATACAAATTTGAATTGAAACAGTCGCTAGTCTCTTAAATATCATAATAAATAAAACAGGTCAGATGCTTATCTTAGTTTTATAATATGCGCAATTTTAGAGTCGGTGTTATTCAAATTAGTTTTTAAAAAATACTCTATTCATTACAATAAGTCGGTTGCGTGCTAAAAATCTTATGACAAATATATATTAATAAAATTAAATAAAAATTTTAAAAAGCCCAGGATACAAAAGACCTCTAAAAAGAATAAGAATAATATTATTTTGTACTTTTTAAAGTCGGTGTGTCGTTGACGATGGTGTCTATTTTACGAAGTTAATCATTGAGGACTTATACTATACGATTTAATATCGTAATTTCTTTATTAGCCTTCGTAAATTACTTGCATTTTAATTTCTTCCTTAATTAAACGGTCCCCCGATGCAACGAGTTTAATAAGTACATAATAATATTATTTCTATTCTTTTCTGAGGTCTTTTTGTATTGGGGGTTTGTTAAATTTTAATTATTTTTTTTTTCCTGTTTTCAAAGTTATGTTACTGGTTTCTTTATTGTACTAAACAATCACGCCAAAACTACTGAACAGATTTTGATGAACCTTAGCAATATTGTAGCTTATGTACCAAAATAATACATATCCTTTAGAAATACTAGCTTTTGTTTTGACTGTGACATAACATAAATTGTGGGGCGATAACTAATTGATACGGGAGATCTTGTTTTTAATCGTTTGGTTTACTGAATTTTACATAATTATTTGTAAAATTCCTTCTCATTACCCGACGATTTTAGAAGGAGTGTTATGTTATTTAAATAAATGTATGTTAATAGAAATATAGCCAATTATGCTATTTTTCTGTTCCCTGCTACAGTCTTAACGGATTAAAGGATTTTGACTTCTGAGGAATCTGTAAATACTTCAAAAATAATCGAAATTAATATTTTTATGTCTTATGAGCTAGTTATTTATAAATCACAATGGGCTTAGAATCATGTAAAGAGATTAAAAAAAAATTAAACAATAATTATCAAACGTATCATTCGTTTGGAACAGAAAATAAATAAATTGTAATATAGTTAAATTTCCATAACAAATATGAACAGTGTAGGAATACCAAATAACGTTTCGGTTCTAGATTTTCTACGTTTCTTAAAAGACCTAAGTTGCATAGATTTAAATTAACCTTCTAAACCGCTTTATATTCATATTAATCATTATTACATATAGAAGGCTGGTTTTCTTTTTTTTTTGTTTTTCATATATTTTAATTAATTAAGTTTGTTTATGTGATAAGGAGAAAAATATATCTGAGTTGTGGGCTCTAAGCAATGTCTATTCTTGAGTCGTAAATGTAAGAGAAAGAACAAAATGTTTCAATTATTTTATTGGAAAAGTTATTTAAATTACGAACGAGTACATTACATATAGAATCATATATTAATTACCAATTAACTACGACGTGAACCTTTAAAATGATCATATTATCTTCATGTCTAATTTTAAAGGTACAGCTATATTCTATACTATATAAAGCTGGTGTCATCTTACCCTTAATTATTCTATAACTAAAGATATATTGAGTTATCTTGGTAGTAACATGAGATTGTTGAGGATAAAATTAATATAAGAAAGTTAAATATATTTGAGTTATGTAATCGTACACGCTTTAAAATTTAAATTAAGACACTTTTTTATATTCCTTGAAACTATATAGGACTTATTAGGGTTTCATTTTATTATTTTTTTTTTCATTAGGTAACCAAAATATGCAAAGAATTGACAAGACAAGCATGTTCTCACGAATCAGCGGAGAAAAGCGTATAGAAACGTTGCACCCTTCAGAAATATCTTTTCAAGAAAGTATCTAGGTCTCGAACTTAATTTAATAGTCTTTCATTCTACTTAGGTCATCTATGTGCCTATTTTATTAATAGATAAAAGTTTTGTAATGTTATGTCTTTTGTAATTTATTTATAATATTAGATAATCTAATTTATTTACACATGGAAAAAATATTTTTTCTAACAATTGTGAATCTTTTAATACAATGTCTTGACCGAGTTCCTTAAAAATAACATTGATTTTATTTATTTATTAAAGTAACAATGTTATTTTTGACATAAATTTAATTAACCTAAATATGATTTTTTTTTATTGAATTGAACAGACGTTTCTAATCAACAATAGGTTTGAATAATGATTATTATATATTATTTATTATACAAACTTAAATATTACTAGAAAGAAAAAAAATAAGATATGGAACAAATAAGAAACTGCTTTTTAAAGTGATGGAATTTTTTTTATATATAATATTTGATAAACACACAATAACACATATCAGGAACTGAACAATCTGAAAACGAAGTGCATGATATAAAAGCGAAACATTTGTCCTCTCGTACACCGGCTTTAGTGAATAAACGTGACCGAAATTCTGAAATACACATCCAATTATAATAAACAAACCCAAACAACTGTATACTGAAATAAAGTAAAGTATAAGGGAAAATTATAACACGTTAAATATCTATAACCTATAAAAAATAAAAATATTAACCTATTCTAAAATATTTACAATTTATTTTATGTTACCTAAGAACGTCTTTAGGAATATACGTCAATAAACTTTGGTCATCCAAAATACTTGGGACAAAAATAATGCGTGCATGAATGACGTCATAGTTCAAGATTATAGAACACAACCATGTCACAATATAGTGAAGGTTATAACATCAGTAAGATATAAATGTAAGGACTTCAGCGTTAGTTTTTTAGATTTGTTTATTCATGTATTAAACATATATCACTGGTGAGAGTATCGTAATTAATGAAAATTTATATTTAATAATATGTAAAGGAATAATATATATCACTCATCTTTCACGAAGAATTTATATAAGCTACAAAATAAACAATTCAACAATTTAGAAAACGGAATCTTATTGTTAAAATAATTTATTTACTAAATTTCAAATTGATAAGATGAAAATTGAATAGACACTTATTCTGTTTTGCAGATATTATGTATGTTTGCAAATGCCTTTTTCATACCTCTAGCTGTGAAAATATAAAACCAGAGCGATAAAAAGCACCTTTTAAAATTTTAAAGTTTCTTTGTGACAGTTTATTATCAAAAACAAGATTTCTGTTTTGAAGAACAGAAATTTAGTTTTGCTGAAACAAAACTAGAGTTTTAAATGAAAAGCTACTTCACGTGTTAATTTTGATTTTTTGAATTCTTGTCTCAAACTGCTTGTTTTAAGCAATTTTCTAATAATATTATGATTATAGCTATAACTAGACATTATCATATTTGTATCTAACACATACAAAGACTATTTAGCGTTTTAAGGAAATTGCTTTCGGAACAATTTCAATACATTTCGAAAGTTTGAATTCTGTTTTTGACATGATGAGATAGGATACAATTTTATTTATACTGAGCTACCGTATCGCTGTCCGTTGTTAGGATTTTCGAAAGAAACCTAATAGATGTCCCCACCGTCCCGATAAAGACGATCAAATTTATAATGCTTAATTCACCGAGGCGGACAGTTGGTAGAGCGGCGGGACGGTTTCCCAGTAGCCGCGGTTTGGAATCCCTGCCCGTATCGGTTTATTTTTCATTCTATATTTATATAATTTTAAATAAGCTTAACATGGCTATACATGTTAATAGATATTTTCAAATATTGATTTCGGTAGTGGAATTATTTTACTGTTTATCTATACTGCAAAGTTAAAAACATTGGTTAGGATTTTTGGAAGAAACCTAATAGTTAAAAAATGTAAAAGTGTTAAGAGTTTTCACAAAATACATCGTTATCAACCAATAAGTGATTGTGGTTCTTAAGAAGTTCGTGTTATTTCTATAAATACAGAATTAATAAGCTTGGTTTCTGTTTCTTAATAATTTCATATTTGACTCTGGTTTGTAATAACATATTATTATTTTGAGATTTAATTTACAAAGTATTTTGAACTCTTAAGGTGTTTTCAACTATTTTACTGACTAAAAACAAATTAATTATTTGCGTCTCTGATTGCCTTGTTTAATAATTTATATACAATCCAGATTGCTCACCTGCTAATACGTTCAAAGTTTATTAAACTTATATACTAGCTGTGAATGCGACTTCGTACGGAAAGATTTCAATTTCGATAAAAGGTAGGTTCCCCGTAACCTCATCCCGTTAAAAGTTTCATTAAACTCCAGCAAGTAGTAGAAATCGATTAGTGACAATTTCATTATATGCATAGATTCATTTTTTCTTATAACTTTCAGATTACCATATTCTGATCGAAAGTGTTCGGGTCATAGAGATATTATACATTGTTGTAAATTAGATTTGGGTTTATGTAATGTCAATTAGAGCAAACCGTTGTCAGCAAAGGCTTTATCATTATATAATTTATACACACTAGTAGTCAAGCGTAGAATAAAGTGACATAAGCCTCTAGAGGGTGACATATTCAATGTTTGAAAAACCCTCAATAAATAAATAAAGGCTTAAAAAAAATATATAACTTTCGGATAAAAATTTTGAGTATAATAGAATTATATTTCGGAAATATAAATTATTAAAAAGGTTTATTATATTTTTAAGTTAACAATATTTACATTACAATAAATTTACAAAATAAAATATGATTATAATGTCATCATATTGTTTGGGATACTTAATTAAGAATTATTTAATTCTTTATAAACAAACGGAATCAAACTCACTGAACAAAAACATAGTAAACATTGACATATAAACAATTATGTAATATTAATGGACAAGCTTAAACATAAGTTCTTCAACGGTCAACGGCTCCCAAACATATTTGTAACATAGATATATATATTATATATTTATATACATATATATATATATATATATATATATATATATATATATATATATATATATATATATATATATTATATATATATAATATAGCATGAAAACGCCCTTTAGATTTACAATTCAATCAAACAACCTTTATAAAAACTGAATCCACTCATTTGGACAGCCCATTGGGGCCTTTTTTTTGTGGAATGAATATGTCAAGGAATAGTCTGAACAAAGTTTAATAAGGCAATAAATATATTATGACATATTGAAGTACCTACATTTTTTTTATAAGCCATAGTCATTTTTGCTTACAAAAAATATATTAAATGATTTTATTTGCAATAGCTTTATAGAATAGATTTTAATTTTTTTTTAGTTTCAAAATAAAATTGATTGAAAATTTCTAAATCATTTGGGAGTTTCTGAACGCAAATACCGTTTGAAATTCGAACTTCCTACATAATAGTCATAGATGTACGGGAAATCTATTTTCAGCCTACGTGTTACTGGCAACCAATAGGTAGGTTAATAGACGAATGTTAAACGCATGGACGTCAAGTGTAGGATAATGGATGGAATATCAATGAACTAAAGGTTATACATTCAACAACTGACATTTTCACCTTTTTTAATAGTTATTTCCCTACGCAATTATTCTTATATTTCTTGCCGCCAACTAATAGGAGCGAATAAAATAAAATTTAAAATGTAAAATTAAAAATCATAATAAAGTATAAGGTTATCTCATATTTTTTAAAAGTATGCTATTTATTAGTGTGGTCGTGTAACACATTACTGTTATTCAGAGTTTGTTGTATTTCGTTTTATATTGTATCCCAATTGTATTGCTACTACACTATGGTTATAACGTATCCGATTTGCACGTTATTGCATACAATTTTTGTTTCGTAGGTCAATGCAAATATCTATCCAACGGATGGACCGGTAACTGATCTCAGTGTTATGACATGACCAGTACCTAAGAACAGATGTTTTACCTGATCAATATGTACTTGAAGTAGTTTAATTCCTGACTCTCACTTCAAATTGAACCACATGCGGCCCTTGGGAAATAACGTAATGGTTACCTAAATATTTATGAAATAAAGGCGTTGACATTTATAAATTATAATATAAAAATATATGGTAAGAAAAATATACTAACTTTACAAGGCATTTTCTTGTATGTTTAATTTATGTTTTCTTTTTTATATGAATTCGGATTTTTGCAGCTGTGCCATTTTTAATAGCCACTTACAATTTACATTTATTGACATATAGACTTTGATTGATCTAAAAAAATACTATTTTGTATCCTTTTCTTATGTTTTTTCTTGTAATTACTAATCAATTAATAATCATAAATATTACATTGTGGGTTATTGATTCTTAAATCCCTTTAGTTATTTCAATTAAATTACAGATCTGTTAAATATAAAAGGAAGGTACAAGTACTGAAAATCTTATTATATATATATATAAGCCATATATATATATATATATATATATATATATATATATATATATGTATATATGGCTTATATGTCATTTAAGCAAGAGCAACCTAACTATAGCATATATAAGTTTGATTATTACGAACTTAACGTTGATTGTAAACGTCTGATCACACAAACTGAATATCCCTGTTTAAATAGTTCTACTATAACTAAGAATATGTGTAAACTAATTAATGCTTAATATAACATTTATACATAACTAAGTAGGTGTACGTATAAAGTATTATTTATGGGCATCAAATATTGTATGAAATTTGTATGTAAGTATTATGTAAGTATTGTATTAAATTTGTGTTTATTGTACGTTAATTATTTTAAAACCTTATTATTTTTAATACTTTTTTTTTCTATTGAAATATTTATTAACATAACCGTCTCGCACATTATTTTAAAGATTTTTTTATTTACATAAAATACATTTTACATTTTATAGTATTTTAATCGATAAAAATAAATTGCTTATAGCCTAATTATAATAAGAAGCATTGCAATTTCAATTCAATTTGTGACTATAAATATACTTTCTTAGACAGTTATGTCTCCAGGGTAGGAACAAAGTTTCTCTACGGTTAAACTCTCTACCTCGTGATTACACGGTCCAGTAAGGTTCATTCTGTGCTTTTATTTTTATTTCATCTCATGAAAGCTACAAGTATTTTGCTAATAATAAATGAGATATTTACGATTTTGTTTTGTGTATAATCCATGAGAGTCTGTTGAAATGACAGCAAAATTCCATAGAATATAGTTGAAGATTAGACAACATTGAGGAACGCCTAATTTTATTTCTTTGAAAAATGTCACATCATTTTTTTTACTTCATTATGTTGTGCTCAACTCAATTGGATTGGATTGGATTGGATTGGACCTTTTGATGGTCCAAATATTCTCGTACATATTCAATAAACACATTTTAAGTACTAAGTTATATGAAGTAGGTATTAGGCAAAATCTAATACATATTATTTGTTTTCTTAACGTTATGCAAATATAGTCGAATTTTCACTCACGAGGATAATATACTTATACCTTAATTATATAGTTTATTGTAGTAAAGGTATACATACGTATACCTTTACTACAATAAACTATAATATCTATCTATACTACTACTATACTATAATATATAAGATAATATATATATCCTATATATACTATACTATATATATAATATACTATACTATAATATATAATATATAATATATAATATATAGATTATTATACTATACTATAATAATCTATCTTCCATTTTAGTCCCTATATTTGGATTTATTGTAAGTGACTTTATTGAAACAAAGTAGTATTCGCATTTGAGTTTAAATGGAACAATAATAATAATATAGAATATTTTGAAACCAAATCGGAGACTTATTTTTAAAGGTATTTATGGTATATATTATTCCTTAAATTGTTATAGAGCTTTTTATTTCAAGCAGAGAAACTCAATAAATAAATGACAAAAGGAATCCTGGTGTTCGAAAACATATGAATTAAATGAAAGCATATGAAATAAAAGAAGCTGGTGTTAGTGCAAAATATATCGTTATTGGATTAGAGATTGGCTCTATTTACATTTCATCAAACAATAGCACCGAGTATCAAAATGACAGTTCTCTCAACAAGCTTTATTTATCTTTCAGCTGTCAAAACACGTATTCAAATATATTATCTACATTCTGAATATTCATAAGTTCGTGACACAAATACTCAATGATGATATATTATTTAATTTAGTACATTTCATGTTAAGTCTAGAGAATTTTATAAAAAAAATATACACATTTTTGCTTCAAATTGTAAAATTTAGAGCAACAATGAGTACAAACTGAGTACTGAGGGCAAGGGACCATGGGCCATTACAATGAAAAGTAGTTGAGTGTTTGACAGACAGCTTTATATCATCATTTTATTTTATTTTTTTGGTATGTCTAAACTGTTAGCCCTGTTGGCTATTACAGCGTCACCGGGGGAGCGGGTGGGTCAGGAGACCCACCCTTAAAAAGGGGGGAACTATATCATCAATTGCAATTCTTAAAGTATGTAGTAAGTTTGTAGACTTTTAACGTTATATGTCGCGTTGTATATTACTTTAGGAGGGCAAACGAGCTGGCGGGTCACAGATAACTTGTTATCACCGCCGCCCATGAACTCTTGCAACATCCGAGGATTTACAAGAGTGTTGCCGGCCATGTAGGTAGGAGTAGACGCCTTTTTTGAAGGTATCCATGTCGTACCGATTTGGAAATACCACCGCAGGGAGTTCGTTCCACAAGCGAGTAGAACGTGGGAAAAATGTCCTTGAAAACCGCACAGTGGATGATCGCCACGCATCCAGGTGAAATTTACTATATGCGTTTAATGTTAAAGACAGTGTTAGTGGTTCCTTTACTTGTTTCCCTTAGGAGGTTAGATCCATACTTGTTAGAGTCGCAGGTATGGCATGTCAAATAAGTCGCATAATATTCGCAGTCGAATGTAATAACTTCAACGAACTAAAATTAAAAAGTTCGAGTACGGTAAAATGGAAATATGCTTCCACTGTAACTAACATAAAACTACGCGACCTGAAAATATGTGATTAAAAAGATAGTCTTTTCTCACAAAAGTTTGTTCCAGCATATAAAAATTATACAATTTACCAAAAAGGATAATTAATAGTCATTGATATATATTTCTTTCTTTCTTTCTTCCATATGTATTTAAAATTTTATATCATATCATAAATATTGTTGCTTTTAAGACTATACAACATAACGAGATATCAAAAAGGGATTATGGCTGATATGTTATGATAATATTTTCCAATTGTAGAGCTGTAATAAAAATCATATGATTGAAAAAATAGTGGAATGTCCAATTACTGTAGTACGTATGTGTTACAAAAAAAGAATGAAATATATATAAAATATAAATCAAATAATATTGTAGTGTAAAACATGTTCTAGCATATATTTTACACTTTATTTACCATTTAACTTTTCTTCGACGATAATAACCAAGGGATTGAAAAATCAATTAGGAAATGAACCCCCCTGTAACAAACAATGTGATTAAACTATCTACAGCATCTAAGAATTCGGCATCTAATGATCGTTAAAACTTTTGTAATACACGACTATTAATATTAATTGGTCTAATATGACGCTTAAAGAAGACACTTTTATTTTGATGTATAGAATAGGATGATGAGCAACGAGAATACTATATCAGATAGTGGGAAAGTACGAGAAATGTTTGAGTATGAAATTATAAGTTCCAACAATCTTCTGTCATTATTCAAGCTACGGACGAGATCAAATCACGTTTCTTAAATTCATTTAGACGACACACTTACGACAAAATCCGGTAGTAAAAAACAGACTTGATATTTATTAACTTGATACTTATTAACCTTATTTACTAATATATGACATATTCAACATCCAACTGACTATAGTTATAATACTGTTTTCTTTGTTGTCATTATTAATATACTGAAAAGAGTTTACGTACACATACATAGTATTTAGAAATATAGTACAGAAGTGAAAATGTTTAAGGTTTTTTACAATCATAATGGGTGAATATTGTGAAAAAAGAAGGTTAGAACAGGAAAATTTTTGCGTCGCACCATGACTCTGCATCTTCGGACCCACCAAAAGGATAATCTTTTTCCCTTTCGGTTCTTAAAATAGATTTTTATTTATATGCAAAAAATGATTTTTTAGACATTTTGTTTGGTTCTGAATTCTGGGAAAACCGATGGCACTGGCTTTGATGGGTATCAATTGACAACTAGGGCTGGAGTCATTTTTAAAAGCACCCCGGGTAACAAAATTTTAATCGGTTTCCAGATATAAATTATAATTTGATATTTCAGCTAGTATTTTTATTTTCTGAACGTTATTTCAGTATTTTTTGAGGAACACCATTAATTAAAATGTTAGAACGTCTAACTAACTGATCACTATTCCTATGGGTTTAAATTTCAGGATTAATTTAATATCATAATGTTTAATAACTAAACTTCTTAACTGTTCTGTTATAGTATCTACAATAACGGCTTATTCTATTATAATTCAGTAAATCCTGAACCTATGTTATGCCTGAGCTAAGTTTATTGGGAGAGCCAGGTTGATATGTTAATAATATCGATTACACTAGGCTTTATGAAGCTAAAACAATGTTGCAATCAGAGTCATACATATTAACACTTAGTAACGTTGGTGTGTCCAGAAAACATGAGAGAAAATATTATACAAATTATGACGTAGTCATTTAGATGGTATATCATACTTTAAAACTTAAACGGCCTCTTGAAATTGGAGTATTAGATAATCTGCAATTAAGTCTCCTTGTAGTAATTGCAATAATGTACTTTGCAATAATGAGCAGAACCCTGAGCTTTGTCACTAATTACGTTCCTAGATTATAGTAAATTGTGTATATACTATTTAAACTCGGCGACGCTGAAAATATTTGCTAATTCTAAAAATATAAAAAAAATAAATAATCAATGACTCGAAAGTCTTAAGACCAAGAAAATTTTGCTGACATACGATTGTAGCATGATATTCTAAGGGAATAAAATAACTTCAATTTGTTATTTTATAGAAATTGAAGTTATTTTATTCCCTCAGAATATCATGCTAAAAACACATGATCTGGAACATAAGAGGATATTTTGTTTTACACATAACACATGTGACGATTATTAAATACATATTGATAGTATATTGTTAGTAAATATTGGAAGTACAAATATGTACAAATAATATGTACAAACTATTGTTTGTACATAGATGTTTTATAGTTTGTACATATTGTTTGTACATAAACAAAACTTTGTACATATTGTTTGTACATATTGATAGTATATATTGTTAGTACATATAAAGAGTACGTATTGATAGTACATATTGATAGTATGGGTTGATAGTACGTATTGTTAGTATATATTGATAGTACATATTGATAGTATGGGTTGATAGTACGTATTGTTAGTATATATTGATAGTATATATTGATAGTACATATTGATAGTACATATTGATAGTACATATTGATAGTACATATTGATAGTACATATTGATAGTACGTATTGATAGTAAGTATTGATAGTACGTATTGATAGTACGTATTGATAGTACGTATTGATAGTACGTATTGATAGTACGTATTGATAGTACGTCTTGATAGTACGTATTGATAGTACATATTGATAGTATGTACTATGTATTGATAGTACAAATTGATAGTACGTATTGTTAGTGTACGTTGATAGTACGTAATGATAGTGCGTATTGATAGTACATATTAATAGTACAAATTGATAGTACATATTGATAGTATATAGTGATAGTAAGTATTGATAGTCTACATTGATAGTATAATGTGATAGTACATATTGATAGTACGTATGGATAGTACACATTAATAGTGCTTATTGTTAGTATATCTATATAGTACTTATTGATAGTATATAGTGATAATTAGTACAAATGGATTGTAATTGTAAATGTAAATGTGATTGTGATATGTAAAAGGCTCTTTTTTATTATCTTGCATTTTTTAAAGAAAACACTAGGTATATATGTCTCGGCTGAAATGGGAATTGCCTGTCTCGTATAATTAAAGTACTCGTCTGCGGCTCGGCGTTCAAACTCATACTCGACCAGCAATTGCCTGTTGCGCTGCTTTTGTAATAATGAACTATTAGTAGTTTAATAGTTCAAAGTAATAAAAATAATATAAAGCCGTTTTGTATTCTATTTCGAATTATAAATGTTTATTTAAGAATAATAATACTATTTAATGGTCTTATATAGACAAGTTATTCTTCTATTATCATATAGATGAGGCAGATATTTTTTACCCGATATAACGATAGCAACGTCCATTGGTTTTCTATACTTAAAATTCCTCTTCGAACAAACTTTGAACTTACTTTATTACTTCTACTTACTTAATGAAATTTAAGACTTACCTTTTCCAAAGTTATCTTTGTTTTAGTACTAAATTAAAAAAGTTATTTTTTAGCTTATTAGATTAAATTAATGATTTTTCTATGATACTTTAATTATTTATTCAAGCGAAATATGTTTTTATTTTGTATTTGCATCTAATCATTACATATGTAAACATATATTCAACCCTCAGAGTGAATTCAGGGTGATTTGAACACTTTTCTATTAGGTTGTTATTTATCTTAGTGTCTTAGTATTTGCCTATTTAAAGGAAACTTTGAATATGATGTTGATCTACTTTAAAACGTCTGATTAATTTGAAACTTCGGATAGTTAATGAGGACCGACGACAATACTATAATTTAAATAGTCCTCTTTATTTGTTTAACTCTTACGAAAGAGATAGAATAATTTTAATTCCATTCTTTTCCTAAAATGCAAAATCGCAGATTTTTTGCTTCAATCAGTGAGGTTTCATCTCTCAAAGCATAAATATTGGTACACGTGGTAATATAGTTTTATGACATAGGAATTAAAAATAGTAGGTACATAGTCGCTTGTCAATCGTCAATTATGTGCTTACTTTACGAATTTAATCAACCAATAGGTGTTAGAAATGACGATCGAAAATAAAAGGAGCAGACAAGCGCAAGTCGCTACACGGAGAACAATTTTGATTAATAGGTTTCGGCCGTAACAAATAAGATAGCAAGAAGGATCATTGTTACTAAGTATAAGAGAATCAGTGTTCATGCGATCACGATATATTTTAGCAGGTTACGAAATTTAGTAAGTTATTTTCAGCGACTCATTGACTACAGGGAAGAGTTATGGATAGGTATAGAATGTGGGTTCTCAGCAACAATCTTTTTTTAAGGTATCTTATTAGTAAAGTATCATTTGTACTGTAATTTCTTTTTTTTATGTTTAACCTTCTACACTTTGATCTTAGCTGAATTATATATAATAGAGCCATATTTTCGTACGTGAGGGGACAATGAACTCCTTGAGACTTTACGACAACATACTTGCGTGTGTTAGATATTATAAGATTCTACAATTAAAAACCACTAAAATAATATACTATAAAGTATTTAATCAGGCTCTGCCCACTATGTATATGATAATATTATCTGGATAAGTTTTAAAGAAAAGAAAGAACTAAACAAATATATCATTTAATATAACAAAATGACTCCCGGTACATGAATATAATAAATACAGTAATATAGTTATTACTGTGTAATTATTTAGACACAATTATCAATAATTTAATACAGTGAAATACCCACAATAGTTATTACACATATTATAAACAATATAAGTATAAGAATCACTTATCTTGCCAGTTGTCCAATAAAGATTACCTTTAATAGAGGCTAACAGCCATATTTATAACATAATAACATCGACAGAAGCGCCAACAGCAGCTTCTGGAAATTGGTCATATTCACAACTCTAAACATCATTAATTATCTCATAATAACAATATAATAGTACATAACCATTTTAAATGTCTAGAATATTTATAACAATCTTATATCTTTCACACATTTACGGCTTACCTAATAAGATATGTAAATACAATATATTTAATATCTTCAGGCTACTTCCGATAGTTCGTCAAATCAATATCTTTTACTACTTTAATAATGTACTAGTAATAACAATGATATATAGTTCTAAATAAGTCTAAACTCTTAAATCTATTGCTACATCAATATTTCGCATATTTATTGTCAACGGTATTATGTAGTTCATAAATAATAATATCTTTATTTTACCTACATCTGTATGTAGGTACAATATAATAACAATATTATATGTATCAATATTACATATATCTCTCACGGCCATACTGACATATACTTCGCTCTCGAAGTATATACACCTTCTTATATACATATATATAATATATATTACATTTTTTTGTTTTGTCAGTTGCCTAGACGTGTCAAATCCCCTTCACCCGCTGCTAGTGAGCTAGATTTGCACCAAGCAAAAGACCGACCAGCGGAAACATTCTTTTTTTTATATATTAATATACTTAAACAACATTCCTTAAAAGTAATACATTATAACATTGTTATTGTCCTACTCCTCACATTAAGAGGACAAAATAACAACGGTCGGATGCTTTGAAACAATATCAACTAGCCTCACACCTGCTGCACATGAGACAGGCTAGAACAAAGCAAAGGACTTCAGCAGTTCAGTTCCAACAAATAATATTCCTCTCCTATCCATATACTGTTAATTTCCATATAACATCGACTAATTAACATCATAGAATCACATCAAACTGATCTTATTCATTTACTGTTATAGTCCCATATAACAAAAAAAATAACATAGAATCATATCAAACTAGTAATATCTTTCTTGTATACATACTGTTATATTTTCTTATAACATCAATGTATCTACTTATTTATTATTATTTCATTACATAATAATCAAGAAAACGTTACAATCATAATAATCATATAAACGTTATAATAATAACATAAATCATAATTATAATACTAATAATTATAAATTAATACATTTGTATATCTATTCAATATACTGCCTAATATATATGTGGAGATATATTTTGTAGTCGCCCGTCTTGAAAGATTAATATTTTATATACTTTATTTATAAAGAATACCTAGACCCAGAAAAAGAAAACCTTTTGAGCATATTATATTTTTGTTTTCGAAACAGTATAGATTATTCTGTTACGTTAAGACAACAATTACTTATTTTTGTTTTAAATTGGCTTACAAGAAGCCTTAAAATAAAAATATGTCTAACAGACAATACATTACCACATTTATAAAGTTCCCAACTTGAGTATCTAAAAGATTTGAAGTTTATTATTCTAAGTCGGTGGACATTTTCAACAATAAGTAAAACCTTTTTAGTAGTACCACCTCATGCCGAAATACAATAATTATTATATTTTATTTTGATTCGACCAGTTCTTCAGACCATAACCTCAATTTATTATAAGTAATAACAATATTCCTTAAATTTCCTAACAACAAAAATATCTTCTTATTTCTTTAAACTTTATTGTACAACAAAAATCTGCAATTGGGGGATTTTAATGTTACAGCATTAAATACTGTCAACACACACATAAAAAACTACTAGGGTACAATATATAAAAAAAAAGGTGAAAAACTATGACTGACATCACTATACTAAAATATATAATATATTTTCTATTTAAAAATATCATAAGGTAAGAATCTTGAACATAAATCTTACATACAATGTACTATATACTAAAATAAATACAAACTACAATTAAAATTTATGAATTAAGATTGTTAAGAAATACTATTTTTTGGTAATATCCATAACCGATTTAAACCTTCTACCAACTGTTCGGCCAATCCGACACGTTATTAGAGTATTTAACAATAAATACGTAGAAACGTAACGTTACACTTGCACATTATATCTCCAAATTTTTTTAATCCAAATGATTAAGTTTGTTGTCTCATGATTCTTACGATGATACTTTTGGTTTTTATTTATTTACAGCACTAGGTTAACAATGACAAATTTATTAAATATCTAAAACCTTGGTAACCTACGTTCTCGTAAAGTGATAAGAATGATATATAATAAATTATCGACGAATGAATTTGGTTGTACCGTTTATATATTAAAAAAGATTATTTCTAGCATTGTTATCGCTGTTAGGCATAATCTAAAAAGCAAATAAGTACGCCGGGTTTCATATAATT
The DNA here is from genome assembly GCA_959347405.1 of Napeogenes sylphis. NCBI lineage: Eukaryota > Metazoa > Arthropoda > Insecta > Lepidoptera > Nymphalidae > Napeogenes > Napeogenes sylphis. The sequence goes on from OY365783.1 coordinate 6,404,459, forward strand.
AATACAAAATATTTAGCTACCGGCACAAAGTACTAGTGAATAATACATCCGAGTATTTTTGAAAACATTACACTTTTTGGTACTCCCAAATTTGTCACAGATAAAATATTTTTATCGTTTGACCGACTATCTATTTTAGAACGTTGTAGGTACTTTTTGTTCTTACGATTTTTTTTTTTTACTTTACAATTTAAATAAAAATAAGGTAAACAAATTGTAGGCCGTTTTAACACTGCTAAAGATGCCATTTTGGTATTAACATCCGATATACTACCACACACTAATTCAAAGAATTGTTATTCACCAAAAGTTAATTTTGTACAACACAATCACTATTTTTTTTCAAGCATATTCACAATAAGAGTCCGCTTAAACGAAAGTATACAGAATTGCTTCTTAGGTTGTCTCCGATGTTTTCTTTTTCGTTTCATGAGTTTTCTAATGACCTTCCCCTTGTAATGTCCCAATATTTGAATCACAATGCAGACCCCTTGAAAGGCCTTCGAGGTAACAGTTGCCATTGCAACAATAGCTCCAGTCAATTCTTCAGCCAAGGCATTCCTGGTGCTGCACCAAAATTCAGCGCCCAGATAACTCCTTGAATCGGAGATGGCAGTGTAGCAAATTCTTCAGTTCTATAAAAAAAATATAGAAATTAATATTATTATAATTCCTGTGTCCCGGACGTGCTAGTTCCCGATACTCCTCAGACTCGACGAGTTTCAACGTCACAAAACTCGGTAACACGGGATGCAATAAGATCCACAGTCTCGTTGTCCTCCTCTCCTCGGATCTCTTTTGAGAGACTCGAACAACGCCACCTCAATCCTGGAAGCTTCACCAGTTTTTTCCATGATCCAGTTCAATCAGCTTCAGCTTTATTATCGATTCTCCATCCGATGCATCACAGGCTCGACACTGCACCGGCGAGAGCCATACTGGGTCCGCAGACTCAGCTGGCATGGCTGCCGTAATGCAACCGCTCGGTCTCCATCGCCATGATGACGCCGAATGGTGTAGTTCGTACATAGAATACAAATCGTGAATTAAATTTAATTCGTAAACCACTTCGTAATTAGAAATCACTCCGCCGTTTCCCAAACTACGCCTGGACATCGTAGAGGTGATGGTACTTCGACGTATATAGCGATGGCGGCGTGATTTTCCCTGTGAATTAGGTTTTTAACATATTAGTAAAGTTTAAATCACACAAAATGGAATACAACAGATTAACAAATAAAGCAACAACAATGAGGGTATCTTGATTTTATCGATAAAATATAGTTTCGGCAGTCAAACTGTCGATACCGAGGACCGGGATGATCCCACTTCTGATGTAAGATATTATAAGATTCTATAATTAAAAAACCACTGAATTAATATGGTATAAAGTATTTTAATCAAGCTACTTCACACTATTAATATGATAATATATTTCAATGCATTATTTGGATAAGTAAAGAAAAGAAAGAGCTAAACAAATATATCATTTAATATAACAAAATGACTCCCGGTACATGAATATACTAAATACAGTAATATAGTTATTACTGTGTAATTGTTTAGACACATTTACCAATAACTCAATACGGTAAAATACCCACAATAGTTATTACACATATATAAACAATGTAAGTATAAGAATCACTTATCTTGCCTGTTGTCCAATACAGATTACCTTTAATAGAGGCTAACAGCCATATTTATAACATAATAACATCGACAGAAGCGCCAACAGCAGCTTCTGGAGATTGGTCATATTCACAACTCTAAACATCATTAATTATCTCATAATAACAATGTAATAGTACATAACCATTTTAAATGTCTAGAATATTTATAACAATCTTATATCTTTCACACATTTACGGCTTACCTAATAAGATATGTAAATACAATATATTTAATATCTTCAGGCTACTTCCGATAGTTCGTCAAATCAATATCTTTTACTACTTTAATAATGTACTAGTAATAACAATGATATATAGTTCTAAATAAGTCTAAACTCTTAAATCTATTGCTACATCAATATTTCGCATATTTATTGTCAACGGTATTATGTAGTTTCATAAATAATAATATCTTTATTTTACCTACATCTGTATGTAGGTACAATATAATAACAATATTATATGTATCAATATTACATATATCTCTCAACTGCTTGCCCGATATTAGAAAACAAGAGTGACAATTATATTTAAAATTAATTATAATGAAATACATTTATGTGAAGTGCAGATTCAGCTAAAGGATTGTTATAAAATTATAATTAAATAATACATTTGTATGAAGTGCAGATTTAGCTTTTTGATTGTTATAATTCCTGGATTCTGATACAATGGAATGTACATATTGCACCATCGCTTGCTAAGCGGTTCCCGCGATGCACGGGAATATAACAAATGTCTATTTAGCGATCCCACGGTCTATGGGGATATAACAAGTGTTTCTTTTTTTTTAATTTACTAACAAAAGAAGGCAGACTGATTGAACAAAAAAAATAGTAACCATTGACAAGTTAACAATGTACCTACATATAGTACTAGCTAAAAAATAAGTCATTGAACGGTCAACGGTTCCCAAACATATTTGTAACATAGGTATATATAAGTATATAGTATAGCATGGCAACGCCCTTTAGATTTTCATTTCAATCAAACAAACCTTTATAAAAACTGGATCCACTCATTTGGACAGCAATAACATTCGCAAATATTAGTATTGCCTTAATTGGTTTATTCAAAATGTTAAACAATAATCCGATCAAAATATAATTACGCATTATATTAAGGTACATTGTAGTACCTACTTTTATTATGAGCCATTACAACATTTATAACCATAATGAAGATAACTCGCACATTATTTTAAAATAACAAAATTATAGTTTAATGAATATCTAGACATGGATTCATTATAGTGTTATTTGGAAAAGGTTTTTAAATTTATTGCTTTGAAGTACAACTGATTAAAATTATCTAAATCACTCGGGAGCTTCTGAACGTAAATTTCGTTTGAAAATCGTCAATTCTACATAATACCAATAGCTTTGCGCAAAATCTATTTTCTGCCTACGCTTTAACGGGGACCAATAGGGAAGTTAATAGACGGATGTCAAACGCATGGACGTCAAGAGTAGGGTAGTGGACAGAATATCAATGAACTAAAGGTTATACTTTCAACGACTGATATTTTAACCTTTTCTAATAGGAATTGCATATAGAGAGGCTTATATTTTTTGCGCCAACTATTTACAGTTTAAAAACGAGTGATTTAAATTAAATTGAAAATATATATATTTAAAAAGTCTGTAATAGAGTAATTTTATATCACTATGTTGCATTTACTTAATGACAGCTTGAAATTGATTACTTGAGGGTTTAATCTTATTTGAAAAAATATGCTATTTCTTGGGGAGCGGAACTGGTGTGTTCGCGTAACACATTAACTGTTATTCAAAGTTGTATTTCGTTTTATATTGTTTCCCTGCAATTGTATTGTTACGATACGACTTAGGTGAAATTTTATTATTATAACGTATCTCATCTGGCAGTTACTGGTTAGATTTTTTTGTTTTGTAGATCAGGGTAAATATTTATAAATTTAGTTTAGGGTTCTAGACCATATTCAGTCAGGTTTGTTTCACAGTGTTGTCGTTATTGTTGGATAACTTCGTCACTCCATTTTATCCTCTCCCGTTTGTTTCCAATTGCAGGTCTCATTTCCCGCAAAAAAGTCTGTATTTTGAGTAGATGTATCTATTTGCACGGTTGTACCATGTTCTTTGACATGACCTGATCGTTCAGTCGACGAACCTGTATGATTTGCATGCTGCATTCCTCGTGTCAGCTCTTGACATGACAGAATCTGTAATCTGTTTTATATTTTTTAGTGTAATCCATAATTATATTAAAACAAGCACAGAATTCTAACACATTTCTAACTATTTCAAAAATTAATTATATAAGAACAAATTTAATAGTTTTTGTTTACCATTATTACTACATAAGAAAAAACTTTGTAAATAAACATTATATACATACAAATATTTTTACTTGTCTTCTTTTATTATTGTATTAGTATAAAAGAAATTAGAAATGAGTACATACGAAGTCACCACACGACTAATAAACTTTCATAGCCCTCTAATACTTTTTTAAGTTATTGTTTGAAGTAGATTTTCAATAAAATAAATAATTATACACAATTTTAAGAAAATAAAATAATGTTCAACATATAAAATAAATATACATTAATAACGGCTGCTTTAGTGCATTTCACTATTAATAATTTAAGTCTTAAGAACCCCTTGAATGATTTACTACACTTCTTACTCTGGTCGGACATAACCGCATGACTAGTCTTTAAAAATTAAACTCCTTTGATCTTCTCATTTTCAGTCATATTTGCATTAAAATTAGTACCGCAAGTACTTATAAGAGACTTGAGAGACTTACTTCAACCTTTATAACAACGATAACTTAAAAATTTGATATTAATGATGACAGAGTTCATAGCGAAATGGTTCTGTTTTATTCATTTCGCACAGTTAGGTACGATAATCACATTTTTTTCAATATTCCCTCATAAACAGGTCTCAACATTATGACATGCGTACAATATATACTTGAAGTAGTTTATTTCCTGACTCTCACTTCAAAGTGAACCACGGGAAATAACGTAATGGTTACCTAAACATTACTCAAACAATTGCGGTCACGTTTATAAATTATAATATAAATATATATTGTTATAATAAATATATTTACTTTAAATAGTAGTTTATTGTACGGTGAATAGATTTTTCTTTTTTGATACGAATTCGATTTTTTGCAACTATGCCATTTTACCATTTACAAAATACATTTATTGACATATAGACTAAATTCCTCAACTAAAATTGACATAAAAAATATGTACTACTTATTTTGTACCCCTTTCTCATGTTTATCTTGTAATTATTAGTCAATTAATATCTATACATATAATAAAACTGTCACTGATCGAAAACTGTACATGGACAATATTTAAAAAACAATCATGATGGGAGGTCTTTATAAGAGCAAGAGAACCCAAAACAATGTTTTTTTATTTTGTCTGTTTGCCTGTATTTTTTTTTATATGATCTAGGGCAATGCTTGACTACATTCCACCTGATGGTAAGTGGAATGTAGTCTTAGATGGTAAGTCGCATTGCCCTAGCAACCTATTCACTCTTCTCTTGAAGACACCCACATTATATTTGGCCGGAAATACCGACGCAGGCAAATTGTTCCAGTCCTTCACTGTACGCACTAAAAATGAGGAAGCAAAGCGCTTCGTTCGGACAGGTGGAATGTCCACAACAAAAGGATGGATACCTGCCGTGCGTCGGGACGTCCGGTGATGGAAGGGGGACGGGGGAATTAACTCGTGTAATTCCTGAGCACACTCACCAAAATGTATCTATTGAATACTGAGAGACTAGCAATTTTACGCCTGTGTTCAAGGCTTTGGAGGTCGGCTTTGACCAATTCGGGATCGCCTATAAGCCTCTTTGCCCGCCTCTCAATTGAGTCCAGAACCGCAAGATGAGACTTTGCGGCACCAGCAAATATGTGACCACAGTACTCTACACACGACCGGATCTGTGCTTTGTATAAAACAAGAAGCTATCCCGGTGTAAAGTACTGCCGAACCTTCGCAAGAACGGCAAGCTTTGCTGCTGCTGCTCTTGCTCTGGACTCAATAAACCGACCAAAGTTGAGGTTCGAGGAAATCTCTTAGCCTAACAACTGAAGTCGGTCCCTGTATTCCAAGGATACATTCTGGAAAGTAGGAGCCAAGGTGAAAGGGCTCTTTTTGGCGGTGAACAGACACGTCTGCATTTTGGTGGCGTTGAACTTGACAAGATTGGCATTGCTCCATGCGGAGACTGCCTGAAGTTTGTCATTCAGACGTTGCACCATGGCTTCTCTTTCATACTGTACTTGATTTCGACTAGCCCGAGTACTCGGCAGATATCTTTCTACAACTGTGCTGTCGTCTGCATACCCATAGATACCGGGCTTCAACAGATCATTAATGTGCAGCCAAAAAAGAGTTGCAGAAAGAACGGACCCCTGAGGCACTCCGGCATTTATTTTCAAGGGTTCCGAGAAACACCCGTCAACAACTACTCGGAGAGATCTCTGGCTCAAAAAGTCAGTTACCCAGCCGATCAGACCAGGAGATATACCGTACGCTGAAAGCTTGCTTATAAGGCTCGCATGCCAGACCCTGTCAAATGCCCTCGAGACGTCCAGAGAGACGGCGACCGCTTCTCCGTTCTTCTCGATGGCCTCGCCTAAAATGTATGTAGCATACACTAGGAGGTCCCCAGTAGATATATTACGGCGAAACCCGTATTGTCGGTCACTGAGGAGATCGTTACCTTCTAGGTATGCTAGTAGGCGCGAGTTCAATACACGCTCCATAATCTTGCAGAGTATGGAGGTGATTGAAATCGGTCTGTAATTGACAGGATCAGCACGGCTGCCTTTTTTGGGCACGGGTTGCACGTTGGCAAGCTTCCAGGATTTCGGCACTATTCCAGTCATGAAAGAGAGACGATACAGACGTGTCAGTACAGGAGACAACTCAGCTGCGCAAGTCTTGAGCAGAATGGCTGGTATACCATCAGGACCACTGGCTTTATTCACATCTAAACGACACAATGTTCTCCATACCTCTTTGTTAGTGATGCGGATTTCAGGCATCGAAATACCGCAGTGAGGAAGATGTGCTGGAGAAGCATTGCCAGTGTCTAGATGTGAATTATCAGCAAACAGAGAAGCAAATACATTTGCTTTCTCTGTTGCTGTGTTTGCTAGGGATCCATCCGGCTTCAGCAGAGCAGGCAGTGAGGGTTGGCAGAAGTTCGACTCGATCGTTTTCGCAAGAGACCAGAAAGCTCGACTGCCAGTTGGTTTGACAGAGAGCTTTTCGCCATTCTTAGCGATTCGATCGAGACGAGCCTTCAGCAATGCCTTTTTGTAGGACTTGGCAGCTTGGTTAAAGGCTCTCTTCTTCGTTTTGCGGGTTCGAGCATCAGCCCAATAAAGATATGCCGAATGTTTTCGGTCTTGAGCATGACCACATTCGGCATTAAACCATGGGCGAGCTTTGCCACCGATGGGTACGTCAGCAAAAGGAATAAAATACTCCATTGTCTGATGCACCACATCGGTTATAGCATCCGCGCAACTCGACGGATCCAAAGAAGAGAAGCAGACCTGACGCCAAGGATAAGACGCAAAAAAGTGCCGTATCTCATCCCAATCTGCTGACTTGTATTTCCATACTCGCCTAACACCATGAGGTTCGAAAGCTGGTGGGGAATATGTAAACACAGATTTCACCAGACAGTGATCGGAGGTTCCCAAGGGGGAGGTGACTTCTACACGATACCTGTCCGGATCAGTTGTCAGCAGAAGGTCCAGGCAATTGGCTGTATGGCCTACCACATCGGGTACCCTTGTCGCTTGCTTCACCAGCTGAAAGAGGTCCAAGGACAACGCAAATTTCCGCGCTTCTCTTCCAGCATGGTCGGTCTTCTGGTACGGGAACAGCCAGTCCTGATGACAGGCATTAAAGTCCCCCAGAAAGACGAGCTGCGCCGAAGGGTACTCATACAGAGCCATATCTGCAGCCTCACTGAGATACTCAAATAAACGAGTTGTCTCCTGGTCACCGCTGTGCGAACGGTAGACACAGGAATACAGGATTTTTTCGTTTCCTGTGTCTACTAAAACCCATAGGGAAGAAAAAGTGGGGTCTTCAAGGTGACGGAGACGCTGAATACAGAGGTCCTTCCGCGCGTACACACTGACTCCGGCCCGTGAGCGAAAGTTGTGCTCTAACGAGTAACCGGGATAATCCAAGTATGTAGTGCTCAAAGGACATTGAATCTGCGTCTCCGTCAAAAAGCTGCTCTGTCTCCAGGTGGTGGTGGTCAGCTAAAAGATTTGAGTGCAAACAACTTATATTAGTAAGGTGCACTTTAAATGAGGAGGAGTGCAACCGCTGTGTATCCTTGTTTCTTTTTTTTTACTTTTTCATAAAAAATAAATAAATATAAAAGTGAATAGGGATGGGAAATGGCAGTTGAACGAGGCGGTCGTATCGAACCCGACGTCAAAATTGGTGATTTCCTGTTACTGGGAGGCTAGTCTGGAGACTGCAGGGACGCCCGAACCCCCCCAGGGATCACCATCGGGCCTCCTCGTCTGGTCGCCAACCAGCACGATGGAGCCACCCTGAGATTTTTCGCAGCTGGCGGGGCAGCCTTTCGTGGGTGGCTAACCCACTAATTGGGCCCCCAACTATCTGCGGGCGGCCAGCGGAAAGCCGTCGCTTTGGATCCCGCTACCCTCCTCGACTAGACACCCGACAAAACAAACACCAACTCGACGTCAACCGGTTCGCCAACGTACCGCAGCTGTTCAGAGCCATTTCCCATATACGGCTTCATCGAGCAACGTGCCGGAACACGACTAGGTCGCTTTGCGGCACGACTTTGCCCGATGGGTGGTAACTTTGCCGGCGACCCGATGTTATGGTCTACCACCATGTATATCTGCATGTTTATGCACGCTAATCTCAGAAACGGCTTTACCAATGTATGGATGCAGTTTTCGGAAATATATTGTCACAGTCTTCATTTACACTTAGTTTTTATTTCATTTAAATCGGTTAATAAATAAAATAGTTATGTCTATTTATGTCAATCACGTAATACGTACCATGCAAATTTTCTTCTTCTTTATCTTTACATGTAATAAATCTGTAGAGGAGTAGTCTTTGTACATTGTAAATATTAAAAAATATATATAGCCACGATATGAAGGGATTACTAACAGAATCCATTACTAACATTTTTGAAATTTTTGTCTGTTTATCTGTTTCTCTTTGAACTGTGCACTTGAGACGACGACGAAGCTTCTTAGCAATCCATGGATTCACCGTGCGGGTGCCGGGCCCATCGCGTTGCAAGGAGAGGAGTGCAAGCAGTGCCTGGGACTTGCGACCCAGGAGTAGGTTTAAGGGGCCCCTTTATTATGCGCAAAAACGCTCACCTTCACCCTCCACACTCCTCTCCCTACCTAACCAAATTTGGAAAGAACCTACTAATGCCGCCTTTGAAGTACGCTCTAGAAATGAACCGATGCTTGTTCTAGAAAGGCCAAGATCTTTAAGTAGGCTATAATAATAATAATAATAATAATAAATATTCTTTATTGTACACCCAGAAAAAACAATAACAAAAAATAAAAAATAAAACAGAAAAAATGTACAAATTTGGCGGCCTTATCGCTACAGAGCAATCTCTTCCAGGCAACCAATTAATTAGAGGAATAATGAGACGTAGTGTGGGTGTTGTTTGAATAGTAAAAATATAAAAACAAAAAGAAAGCATTACATACACATATTTACATATATACACACATACGAATATACATACAAACAAATATATACATACATACACGCATATACATACATACACACTCACAAATAAAATATACATACTTATGCAAATAAACAAATAACAATACAGACAACAAACACGCTATAAATTTAAAAAGTGAACTTTAAGGCAGCGCTTAAACGAATCGCATGACTGTGCACGTTTAATGTTAAGTGGAAGATCATTCCACAGTCTTATGGTCTGCACAATGAAGGAATCGGAGTAAAAAGAAGATGAATGGGAAGGAACTTTAAGGATAAGGTTTTGATTGGAACGGAGAGATCGGTTGTGTGTTCTACTCAAAAACTCAAAACGTTCTTTTAAGTAGGACGGAGTGGAAGAATTGAACAGTATACAGTATAGAAGGCTAAGCATATGAATATTCCTGCGAAAACGAATCGGAAGCCACTTGAGTTTTTTACGAAAGTGAGAAATATGGTCATATTTGCGAAGACCAAATATGAACCTTATGCAGAGGTTTTGAAGACGCTCAAGTTTTTTTAACTGATCCTCTCTTAAATCAGGATAGCAGGCATCAGCATAGTCTAGAATTGGAAAGAGTAAAGATTGAGCTAATACAACTTTGGTAGTGATTGGGAGAAAATTACGTAATCTACTCATGGATCCCACGGCTGCAAACATCTTTCTGCTCACCTCACTAATCTGCGAATTCCAAGATAAAGTTTGATCGAATATGATCCCAAGATTTTTAACCTTAGTGCCATACGGAATAACTTCGCCTTGAAAACTAATATGAGGTAGCTGATAATCGGAAATACGTGCGATCAGCCTAGAACTACCAATGATAATAACCTGCGTTTTAGATGTATTTACTTTAAGGCCAAAACACTTGCTCCAATTTGAGATACGCGCCAGATCTTGATTTACTTGCAATATGGTATTAGTAAGGTCATCAAGACTTGACTGGCGGTAAATTTGAAGATCGTCTGCATACAGGTGGTAGAAAGAATTGATATGAGAGCAAATAGTGTTTATAAACACTGAAAATAATAAAGGAGACAACACGCCACCTTGCGGAACACCAGCACTGACCGCGCTCCAGTCAGAGTACAGGTCATTTAACCGTACACGTTGCCGACGCCCACGCAAGTAACAATGAAACCAGTCAATTGCCGATGGAGATATGTTAAGGCTACCCAATACCGTGAGTAAGATATCAAAGTCCACAGTATTAAACGCATTGCTGAAGTCCAGCAACGTCAATACTGTGACTTGACGGTTTTCCATGCCTGACCTGACATCCTCGGTAATTTTAACCAAGGCCGTAGTCGTACTATGACCGGGACGGAAACCGGACTGGAATTTACTAAGGAGACTATTTTTGGTTAAAAAGGTGCTCAGTTGGAAGTGTACTAGTCTCTCAAGGATTTTTGATAGAAAGGGAAGGATGGAAATAGGACGAAAATCTGAGGAACAAGAAGAGTTAGCTTTTTTTGGAAGAGGAACAATAAAGGCATCTTTCCAACAGGAAGGGAATTCACACATTGTAATGGAATTATTAAATAAGGAAGTAATAGTAGGGATCAATATATCTAGGATAGGAATGCTATAGAGAGATTTTGCTGTTATACCTCTCGCTCCCACTTCTACCGCGTACAAACTAACTGTAAATTTATTCCTGATCAGTTCGTTGGTTAGTTCGTAATACTTATTGAGCTTGAATGTGTGATCCCTTGGGATGTTTGTTTCCCAAGGAACAGTAAGCTCCACAAGTATCACGCGTCTCAGATGTTTCGAATACAGGAATAAGTCCGGTCTGGATGACGAAACACCAACATCCCCAGGGATTTTGTAATGCTTTTCATACGTTTCCATCATGAGAATCCAATCAGGAGCCGCGCCTAATATTGAATAAGGCTTCGCTTTTGATTTTTTGGAGGAGCCTTCTTTTACGAATTCTATAGATCGTTTGGTGGTTGTTATACCCTTCCGCGCTCTTGCTACTGAAAGACTAACCGCTTCCCGTATAATTTCTAATACCTTGTCGTGGCGACGCGAGTATTGACCTTTATCTAGAAGTACCCTACACCCTACTAATAGGTGTTTCGCGGTTCCTATTGCCTCCCCACAGATGTTGCAAGACTTTTCGGTGGCTTTTGCCCCATCTTACTAAATTACTTTGATCTGGGAGAGTCATTTGGAATGCATTAAGATAGAATTTTAATAATGCTGGGGACCAATGATAAATTAAGGTGCGCCACTTCAAAGCTAGTGGAATACAAAAATCTCCTATGGTCACCCATTCGTTTTGAATTTCTAGGCTCATCGCGTGGAGTCGGTAATTATCGTTTTCGTCTTGTCGAATAAAAGATTTTGTTATGTCTATGTCTTGAACTTTCCTACTTGATCCTAGCCCTACTTTATTCGTTTGAGCACCTATCATATTTTTTTTATGGAATTGAAGTCGTGACTCGATCTCTGAGGCAACTTTGTCTTTTGGGAGAGAAGTTACAGTATCATCTTTAGATTTTCCGATGATATGTCTTTTGGTAACTCTTAGATGTTTGTAGAGCTCCGATGGTTTCTTTAATTTTAATCCAAAGTTGTTTCGGTCTCTAAATAAGGTTGAAGAGTCCGCTGAGTGCGCTAACCATTATTATAATATTGCTACTTATAAGATTATTATTATACAGCAATTTTGGATGTAAGTACAATAAAAATATTATTATTTATGTAACTACATAATTCCGTTGACAATAAATGTGCGAAATATTGTTGTGGCAATTAGGTTTATGAATTTAGAATTATTTAATATTATACATATATCCTTGTTATTATATGTATATTATTAAAGTAGTAAGAGTTATTGATTTAACAAACTATCAGAAGCTATCCTTAAGATATTAAATTATTATATTTATATATCTTATTCTGTAAGCTATAAATGTGTGAAATAACATTGTTACAAATATTCAGAAACTTACTATCGTTTTGTACTATTATATTGTTATTATAAGACATTTAATGATGTTTAAAGTTATGAATATCCCCCATCTCCAGAAGCAGCTGTTAGCGCTTCTGTCGATGTTATTATGTTATAAATGTGGCTGTAAGCCTCTATTAAAGGTAACCTCTATTGCTAAGCTGGACAAGTATTTTATACTCATACTGTCTATAATAAATATATATTTAATAAAATATTTTTTGTGGCTATTTTATCGTATTGAGTTATTAGTAATTGTGTATACACAAGTAGATAGTAAATGTACCAAGAGTCATTTTGTCATAAAAAATAATTTATATATTTAGTACTTTCTTTTCTTTAAAACTTATTAAGATAATGCATTGATATATTTTATCATTTTTAGTGTGAAGTAGCTTGATTAAATACCTTATACTATATTATTTTAGTGTTCTTTAATTGTAGAATCTTATGAAATCTAACACACTCAACACGAAAAAAATATATGACTAATGTAAATAATTTTTATACATAGAAACCTTTCCTATAAAAAATACGAAATTGAACTATCTACTCTGTAAAAAAAATAGCTGTTAATTAAAAATTTAAAAAAATATTTAAAAATAAACTAGAAACGCTCCAAAAACTACTACACGCAAAAACTACTTGCCGAAGTTTGATGAAACTTTGACCGGGTACGTTTCATCGAAATCAAAATTTATGCGTACGAAATCGTAGGGACAGTTGTAGATATTATATCGTGGGTTCCTGATTTATAATTCTTAAATCCCTTTTAGATATTTAAATTACAGATATATTTAATATAAAAGTTCCAAGTACTGGAAAATGTTGACAAGATATTTTTTAAGGCTATATGAGGCTATATACGTAATTCAACCAAAAATCACCTAACTATAGCATATATAAGTATTCTTATAACAAATTTAACGTTGATTGGAAAAATCTAATCACACAAACTCAATGTCTCTCTTTAAAAATAACTAAGAATATGTGAAGTATAAGTAGGAATATGTATATTATAGTATTATTATATCAAATATTATTGATAAAATTAATTGTCATAAGTAACCTTAATTTATTTTGGAATAAATAGTAAATGTTATAACCGTTTCTTTATTTTATAAACAAACAAAGTTGTATATAAATTGTATTTGTTGTATGAAACCTAATTATATAAAATGTTAATAGAAATAACAATATATAGTAATGTAATTAACATTATATAGTATTTTAATCGATAAAAGTAAATTGCACATAGACTTGCACATAGATTGCAGTCCCTCATTTTATATGACCGTACGGCCTTCATCTTCGGACGTCATTTTTGATGAATTTATGACAGTTACCAGAAGCCAACAGAAATTTCTCGCAAATACACACAACAAGTCTCGGTTCATTTCAATGTTGAAAGAAAAATTTACGTCTGAAAATATCTCTGCAAAACAAGCTGATAAAGATGCCGATGTGCTGATAGTTGAAACAGCAGTAGAACAATTTAACTCGACAAATCCAACTTGATGGTGAAGATGTTGTTTTATTGGTATTGCTTACTGCTCGAACGCCAACTAAAAAAAATATTTATTTTTTAAAACCTGGGAAGGCTAAACAACAATCAAAAATATTTTCATCCAAGAGTTTATCTGCTTTTTCAAAATGCCAAAATCATATCTTATTTCTACATGCAGTAACTGGTTGCGACACGACATCAGCATTTTTCAGGAGAGGTAAAAGAACAGTTTTGAAATTGTTTGAGAGACAAGATTTAGTTGATTCTGCTGACGTTTTCAAAGAAAGTACCTCTACTCCACAAGCTGTAATCACCAACGGAACTCGTTTGCTTCTTTCAATTTACGGAGCTTAAAAAAAAATTACGTGCTTAGTTAAAGTTTCAATACTTATCTTTTGCAAAAAATATCTATAAAAAGAAACAAGTACAATTAGTCTCCCTCCAACCTCTGCTTCTGCTCATCAACATCTATTTCGGGTATATTATCAAGTTCAAGTATGGCTTGGTAATAAACTAAACCCAGAAGACTGGGGTTGGAAGTTAATTGACAATATATTGGAACCAGTTCAGACTTCCCTGCACCGGAAAAAATACTCAATACACTTTTTTGCAATTACAAAACGGGGTGTAATGCTAAATGCGGCTGTAAAAAACTTGGTTTGTTTTGTTCATTAGCATGTATCAGTTGTCGAGGCCAATCGTGCTCCAATGTTGAATTGGCAGTAGAAGAGGATTCTTACGATATAGGCGAGGAGACATCTGATGCATCGCTCTTTGAACAATTTATTTCTACCCAGCAGGAAGAAGAAGAAGAAGAGCAAGACAGTATAGATTATGTTTCATTAGAAGAGTATCGATCAGACGAATAATTTTCTCAATTTTCGCATTACTAACACCGCTCTTATTATTTACAATAGTAGTTTTTAATTTAATACAATAGCTTTTTAACTCAACAGAAGCACAATAGATCGTGGAATAGGCCTTTCGGGGAAATCACGTAAAGAAAAAACGCGCCATGTACACTACCTCACGGGTGGCGCGGCAACGTATGCATATTATGAAGAATACAACTTTTTCAACATTTTGCATCGCTGTATCTCCGAAATGGTGATTCTTAGGAAAAAAGTGTATGAACAATTTTTATAGATAATTGCATGATGAATAATTTTTGTCTCACTTATTTTTATTATAAAACTTACCGTTTAGCTGGAAAACTCAAAAAACCAATTTTTGCAACATTTGACCTTGAATATTTTTTTTTCCACACTTCGGATTGATGTGGATAATTGACAAATTGTGTAATAGGGTTCCCAACATTCATGCTCATTTTTAGCAAGGTGCGAATTAATGTAACTTTCAATGTCTATTTTGACCGGACTATTAGTACAATTCAGAAACTAGTAACATAACTTTAAAAAGCAGAAAAAAAAATAAAATTTGAAAAACCTCCGATACAAAACGACCTCTAAAAAGAATAAAAATAATATTATAGTGTACTTATTGAATTCGTTGCGTCGGGGGACCGTTTAGTAAAGAAAGAAATTAAAATGCAAGTAAGTTAACAAGGCAAATAAAGAAATTACGATATCGAATCGTATAGTGCTCAATGATTAACTTCGTAATATATACACTATCAACGTACGTACAACGGTCGCCCGACGCAACGACTTCAATAAGTACATTATAATATTATTTTTACTCTTTTTAGAGGTCTTTCTGTATCGGGGGTTTTTTTTAATTTTAATTAATTTTTTTATTGAATTGAATTTATGGCTTAAAATACATTTTCTAAGACAGTTATGTCTCCAGGGAAAGAACAAAGTTTCTCTACGGTTTAACTTCTCTGCCTCGTAATTACACGCTCCAGTAAGAATAATTTTTTGCTTTTATTTTATTTTCTTCTAATAAAAGCTACAAGTATTTTTCTAATAACTAGGATCGGCCACAACGCGGGAGTTGAGCTGAGCGCCCTCCCCCTTTTATATGCTACTAAAGTCGGTCTATACCGTGCCCAAGGACTTCCAATGAAGTTAGAAAGGTTAAAAGTAACGAGTGGCGAGCGCACGCGGGTTTAGTTAAGCTTAAGTCTATGGGAGATTCAGCTTTTTTGACCATATCTTTAAAACGAAATAATATTTTTTAATTATGTTTTTTGAAGTAGAAAACCAATGACGTCCTTGACATGCGTACCAATTTTGGTTAAAATTGGTCAAGTGGTTTTACTGTGATATTGCTTCAAAAAATTTATTCCCCAGCTTAGGCTCAGCTCAATTAATTCGAAACAGTCATGCATTATAAACTGTAAACATCGATATTAAAACGACCAAATGAACATGAATAAAATGGCGTCAGATTACTTTTATTTTGATTCCAGAGCAGAACTGGGTTGAATATTTAAAAGTGATTTTTAAACTAGCCAATTTACTATGATAACCATATTTTTATATGTGATACCGCGATTCAGAAATAAGATGGACATGCACAGCGACCTCTGTTGAGATCTAGAAGATCTGTTAGTTTAAGTCTATGAGAGATTAAGTTTTTTGACCATATCTTTAAAATGAAACAATATTTTTTATTCTGTTTTTTGAAAAACAAGCCCAATCACGTCCTTGATATGCGTGCTAATTTTGGTTAAAATTGGTCAAGTGGTTTTCCTGTGATGTTGCCTCAAAAAAAATATTCCCAGCTCAATAAATGATAATGAAGTACGACTTGGCAACTTATTTATTACATTTTTTATGTATAATCCGTGAGAGTCTATTGAAAAAACAGTAACATTTATTTATAAGATCATATAGTTACAATATAATTTAAGGTATCATATTCATTTTAATTCAAACAATCTTTAGAATCAAGACAATATTACCTTTACTCATAAAATATGTAAGATAATACCTGCTTAAAATTGAATAGAATATAGATGAGAATTGTACATAAATGTAATAATAATCCTCTTGATGTTTCTTGTTATCTCGTCAGCAAATTTTGCATTAGCAATGGTATGTATAATGTAAGCTTTAACAATTTTATTTACTTTCTTGTGCAATAAATGAAGAGAGTTTTTTTTTATTCTTTTTTCTTCCCTCTTTCTTTATCATTTACCGTTCCATAATTGGATATTGTTTTTTAACGCTACATTTGTGATCTGGGAACTCGGATAAACTATTTATTCTCATCCCAAGAGTAATGGTAATTTTGCCTCAGAAGAACATTGTTCTTGTAATTAAGTAACAAAAGTCTCATGACATTCTTCCTGGTCATATATATTTTTTGAATATTTAAGACTTAGGTCTGTTTTTAGTGAAACATAAAGTAACGTTAAGATATTACATAATTAAGTTATATTATTACTATTCTATTAATTTTACGGTTCCAGGTGGCAACACGAACTGTAAATTAAGTAACGTCAATAATTGTCCTTTATAAACGTCATATCAATGTTTGTGTCAAATTTCATTAAAATGAGTTCAGGGGTTTAAACGTGAAAGCGTAACAAATAAAAAGAACACAGGAACACACAGCAACACACCAACGTTTGGGACGGCTGCTTGGTAATGACAAATGGAATCTTTTGTACAAGTAAGAGGGAGCTAAATATGCAAGGATGCAGCGTGTTTTAAAATGTGTGTTCAGGCGAAAGTAATTTGGGAGCCACTTAAGTTGACGTTGAAAATCTGAAATGTGATCAAACTTGCGCAATCCAGAAATAAAATGAATGCACAAGTTTTGAAGGTCTAATTTATTAGGCAGGTCCTCATCATCATCCTGTTAGCAAACGTCGGCATAGTCGAAAAGGGCTAGTAAGAGGGAGTTGGCTAATAAAATTTTGGATTTTAAGGAAAGGAAATTCCTCAGATACTTGAGCGAGTGGGTTGAAAAATGCACTCGACAACTCGTTTCATTGACTTGCGTAGTTGACGATAAGTGTTTATCTATCGTCAGTCGTCATCAGATTTTTTACATTATCAGAAAAAGGAATAACAGAATTACTATACACAACGTTAGAGAGCAGGTTAAGCTGTACTTAATAGCGAACATATTTGCTTCCAATAAGAATGGCTTGAGATTTTTTAAGATTAACAATTAGACCAAATGATTCAGTCCATTCTCTAATTAAATTAAGGTCCTTGTTATTGTATATTTGTCATAACTACAACTATATTTCTCTGTAAAATTATATATTTTAATAGAAAAATATTATACAATTCAAATTCCTATTTGTATTTTCATTTAAATAAGAAAAAAGATATTTTCACATCAATGTTTCAATTAATTTTCAGTCAACCGTGATATCAATGAACAACTCATCAGTTTATATAATACGTTCCTAGTAATGGAAACCTAGAATCATCTAGGAATACGTTGCTTATGGAAGGAAGCATAAAAATGAGGGTCAAATATTAACACCCTATATACAATTAAGATAGATAAGGTAAAATTATTAACAAATCAAATCAAGTAACATAAATCCACTTAGTTTTTTTTCGATATTTGAAACTGTTACAGTACCTTCTTTATCTTTTTATTTGTGAGAAGTTGTAGACTTTAAGAGACCTATAATTTATAATATAAATAAAACCTTCTTGGGTATATTTGCTAAGAAAGTTTACCAAAATCCTATATTACCCGATTTCTTTCTTTATATTTTATGAGTGTAATTATAATATATCAATGATATCTTACTTATCAACGTCTACCCTACACATTGCGACCTAGGTATCTTGGAATTTGCACACAGCTTCCCTTTTTCCCTATTATTTTTAAAAATATTATCTAAGAATAATAAAATTAAAGTATCTATGAAAAGTGGTTTTGTTTTAAAATTATGAAAACTAATACTTTGCTCTCTGGTTAGAAAAAAAAACGACTTAATATATTTTTTAATATTCTGCTAAGGTAAGGAAAATAAGTTTGTTTGTTTGAGTACGAGCGGAGAGGCGAACAAAAGCTTATTGGATTGTAAAATATTGTCATAACCCTTGACAAAAGAAACAAAATAAAACTCAAACAAGCGTATTTTGAAATCTTGTTTCAGGGTAATGTGCATTTGTCATTAAGAAAGCTCCTTCCAACCAGTACATAAACAGAAATGGAACATTAATTCAGATCATAATTAGATTCTATTATTACAAGAACTTATGATTATGTTAGAAAAATTTTTTTGAACTTGTTGATGTAGATGGAAGCCGTGACGAACCATCTTTATAAATTGTTTATGTGAGTGTGACTACGTATGCATTTAATTTAATTGATTAATTAAAAGGTCAAGAAAGGGTCCAAAGTCACAAAATATGTCTTAAGTTTATGTTCTTGAGCTACACATTCGAATGGTAATACACTTATATACCTCGAACATTATGTTCAGGTATTTTACTTGGACCAAAATCTTAAGTCATTATACTATAGTAAGGATATTACAATTTTGTGTAAAGACACAATGTATGTTTTGTCGATCTTGTGAGATGTAATGTTCGGATAGGCGTCAATTATTCATGAACTATAGCTGTGTGTGTGCTCATGTTTCAAAACTGGTACCTTTTTTTAATAATAAAAAACAGTTAATTTTTTTAGTAAAAAAAACAACCCCTATATAAAACTAAATTTATTTTGGTGAAGGTTAAAAAATATTGAATGTAATGATGAAATAAAATAAAATAATAGACACCATTAACTTAGATCGTGGGAGTAAATAAGGATTATCTCGAAAAAGTGTAACTCGTGGCGTTTGTTTTATTCATGTAAGTGTAATAAATCTTACGACAATGTAAAATTAATAACATTTGTTCTTCATTACATAACTTTGTTAATTATGTAGTAAAACTTTAGTACACATTTTTTTAAATTATATTTATAAAATTATAGTTCAGGTTGTATCGTAGTAAAGTTTTAAACATGATATATTGTGATGGATATGGTGAATATTCTAAATTTTTTTGAGTTTCTCATACTTATTATGTACAATTCGTCAACTCCTCTGCTGGCTTTGTCTCCTCTTCACACCACTACTAGTAAAAATATACTGTCAAGTTTTGTCATAAGACCAACTCTTTGTATTCTAAGCTGCTATTTAGCTTTAGATACACCACATTCTTTTTGACATTTGATTATTAAGTTTTTTTGTTTATAGAAAAAGCTTTTTCAAAAAATACTTCATTACATAGTATAAAGCAAAGTAGTTTCCCATGTCTGTATGTATGTATGCTTAGATCTTTAAAACTGCATAATGGATTGTGATGATGCAGTTTTTTTATTAGATATATTAATTCAAAAGGAAGGTTTATATGTATAATAATATGCTTAATATATTAGAGAACCACTGATAGTTTCAAGATTTCTAATGCGAAGTCGTAAACAAAGGTCAGCCAGCGTTTGCAATGTAAGAGCAAAAGCTAGTTTGTTATAAAAGTAATAAAATTTATTTGTAAAAGGGGGTTATTATACCCTTATGTGAAAAAAATATAAAAATGATTATTTTATTCATAGAAAACCTTTGATGGAAGAAATCAGTGCTTTTGTACATTTCGTAACTATTCAATTTATTCACATCACCATAAAAGTGGCTTTGTGAGGAGATTTTTAACAAAGTCTGATTTATAAGAAAACAATATTATCCTTTTATGTTTGAATGAAAAAATATGATGAAACGATGTATGGCTTTACATACACATAAATGAACCCTTATAAATATCGAATTTATTGAAAAATAATTTCCTTATTTCATTATCAAACAGTTATATAGAAAAATAAACAAATATTATTACTTGGTTAAATATAAATTAATCTTTATGATTCAGGTATCAAATATAACCTTAGTTTACTATTACTTTACTTTTAGTAGTAATAAATAAACTAAGCAAAGCAAAATATAAAACTTACTATTAGTAAGTTTATTAACGCGCAAAGTCAGAATAAACACATATCTATAATAATTAAAACACGTGTTTCTCTTCGTTGTTTTGATACCATTTTCGGTTTTATTTATCTTGTTAATAAATATTCTGTCGGAGAAATAGGTTTTTCTCATCTATCCCTTTCTAATCTAAGAGTGAAACTCGTGTCGTTCTTTATCGTTTTAGAATAGCAAAAGTACTGTGAACCTAATGTGGCAGGTAGTTTTAGTCTTGACGACGAGACGAAGCTTCTTAGCATTCCATGGATTCACCGTGCGGGTGCCGGGCCCATCGCGTTTCAAGGAGAGGAGTGCAAGCAGTGCCTGGGACTTGCGACCCAGGAGTAGGTTTAAGGGGCTCCTTTATTATGCGCAAAAACGCTTACCTTCACCCTCCACACTCCTGTCCCTACCTAACCAAATTTGGAAAGAACCTACGAATGCCACCTTTGAAATACGTTCTAGAAATGAACCGATGCTTGTTCTAGAAAGGCCAAGGTCTTTAAGTAGGCTATAGAGAGATTTCGCTGTTATACCTCTCGTTCCCACTTCTACCGCGTACAAACTAACTGTAAATTTATTCCTGATCAGTTCGTTGGTCAGTTCGTAATACTTATTGAGCTTGAATGTGTGATCCCTTGGGATGTTTGTTTCCCAAGGTACAGTAAGCTCCACAAGTATCACGCGCCTCAGATGTTTCGAATACAGGAATAAGTCCGGTCTGGATGACGAAACACCAACATCCCCAGGGATTTTGTAATGCTTTTCATACGTGTCCATCATGAGAGGCCAATCAGGAGCCGCGCCTAATATTGAATAAGGCTTCGCTTTTGATTTTTTGGAGGAGCCCTCTTTTACGAATTCTACAGATCGTTGGGTGGTTGTTATACCCTTCCGCACTCTTGCTACTGAAAGACTAACCGCTTCCCGTATAATTTCTAATACCTTGTCGTGGCGACGCGAGTATAGACCTTTATCTAAAAGTACCCTACACCCTACTAATAGGTGTTTCGCGGTTCCTATTGCCTCCCCACAGATGTTGCAAGACTTTTCGGTGGCTTTGCCCCATCTTACTAAATTACTTTGATCTGGGAAAGTCATTTGGAATGCATTAAGATAGAATTTTAATAATGATGGGGACCAATCATAAATTAAGGTGCGCCACTTCAAAGCTAGTGGAATACAAAAATCTCCTATGGTCACCCATTCGTTTTGAATTTCTAGGCTCATCGCGTGGAGTCGGTAATTATCGTTTTCGTCTTGTCGAATAAAAGATTTTGTTATGTCTATGTCTTGAACTTTCCTACTTGATCCTAGCCCTACTTTATTCGTTTGAGCACCTATCATAATTTTTTTATGGAATTGAAGTCGTGACTCGATCTCTGAGGCAACTTTGTCTTTTGAGAGAGAAGTTACAGTATCATCTTTAGATTTTCCGATGATATGTCTTTTGGTAACTCTTAGATGTTTGTAGAGCTCTGATGGTCTCTTTAATTTTAATCCAAAATAATAAAAAAAATAACTGATACTCAATTACTTTCTGAATTAAACAACATATTTTAAAGTCTTAGAGAGCTTTGTATTTTTTTACTAAACAACAAGCAAAATTAATTTCTTCATAAATCTCTTAAGATGATCTCCTAATATTTCGTAATAATTCTTAAAATTATTGTTAACATAAAAATACAAAATTATATTAAAAAAAAATAAAATCATTAATTATTCACAATCGTAAAAAAAATATATATTACATATTTAGAAAGAAAGTATTATTTAAATAGCTGAATTAAAACACGAATTGGTCTGATAACTAAGTGTTCTCCTTCGAAAACGCCAGCTATCAGCTTAACGAAAGCTATAAACTGGTAACTGAACTGAGTTACCCTTAAGTAAACTGAGTTAACTAAGGGTACCTCAAACTATCAATATCTAGTTTAAAAGGACAAGAATTACTAGAATAACATTGATACCAATGAATAATTCCCTTTATATTTAACGAGCCTCGTTTCTCGGTGATTAATGAATATTATTTTTGGGATGAGGAAAAGTAGGTTATGTGAACTTCAAGTTCGCTAAATGTTGCGATGAAAAAGCACTCTCCATTTCTGAACCTCAAATGAAAGAAGTAACAAAAATTAAACACATTTCAATTACTATTTTATCTTCCTTTTTATTATTATTTTTTCTTAGTTTTCCTATATCATTAAAGAATAAATTAGTAGGATAACTTGGGTAATTTGGATGGTTAATGGATTATTCTCTACATCTCCTTCACTCTCATTAGATAATGCCAATGATAATAAAATGTTATTTTTTCATGACTACAGGTACAATATCTGAAAAACAGGTTTAGGTTAAAAAAATCCTGCGTTGTGAATATTTTTAGGTTCTTAGGACTTAGGAGTAGTTAGTAGTAGTAGAAGTAGTAAATCTGATGAGATAGTCATAGATAGTTAAGTATAATGTACTTATAAGTAATCGCAAAAAAAAAAAATATATTTCTATGATTTATAATAATTGTTATATAAATTATCCTATATACCTGTATTATATGAATATTAGACAAATACTCATTTTTGTTGACTTAAAAATGTGTTTTATAATTATTTTATAAAAAAAAAATCTGTAGATAATATTTCTTATTTATCAAGGCTTTTTATGTCTCTTAAATAATCTCAAGGGACATGAAAATCTTTGATGAATAAGAAAGAATAACTTTATTCAAGTTAAAACTTACTGAATTGATATTAATACTTAGAACAAACTAATTTATGACAGATCGCAATATGTACTACAAAGTTGTGAAACGTGACTGTGAAACTAATAGAGCGCTATGAAACTTTCGGAAAACGTTGTAGATTGAACTCAGTTTGTAAGTGCTATTACAATAACCAAATGAGGCAATTCAAATTCCGGGTATGTATAAAAAAGAATCTGTTCTAAATATTAGTTTACGAAGCCTTTTCTTTTAGAATATTTATGGTTTTATATTTTGGTTCTCTACGATACCTAGAAATTATAAAAGCGTAGTAAGACTCAAGGTCTTACTACGCAAATTACCTTTATTTGAATACGAAAAATAATTGAGTGAGGTTGCTAGTACATAGTAGGTACTAAATATTAACAATGTGTCATGTCCGTATAATAAAACCATGGCGTTCCCTTGGTATTAAGAGATTATGCCGCCTTTCCTGTTCTCTTGCAAATATCGTTACATAAGTTACTTACATTAATACGATACCTAACTTTGAGCATAAGTAATGCCTGGCTTGCAGCGTCATACTAAAGTCGTTATCAATTGTGGTTGAGCCAACGGCTGGTTAGTAGTAGTGGTCAGAGTCTATAAAGATAAGAAAGCATTGATATTTATTATATATTTCATCTTTAAGTATTTCAATCAGCTTTTTCTTTTGAATGAAGATTAAATATATTAATAAAGTCCATTCGAAGAATATGTTGTTTGTTTTGTTTCTTATAGAAGCATAAAAGACTTTTAAAACTATTTACGAAATATAGGCGCAATGATTTGATACTAATAAAATAAAAATGTTTAACGGTTTAAATTTTTTTTGAAAAGAAGTTAAAATTAAACAAAGAAAAGAAAAAAAAATCGTATATCAATATTATGTATTGCGGGCCATAATACATTTACAATTTTGTATAGGTATTTCGGAAAAAAAAAATATAGTTGACCCCAAAATAGTCTAAGATAAATATTTATAAAATAATTTCAAAAACGTACACATTTATTATATCCTGATATAAATTATTCACGCGATGTAACTTGTATCAATATTGAACAGGTTGAAAAAAACTCTCGGTAAAAAATTTAACTAGGTAAATAATAATAATAATTGATAAATATGTACAGATAATTTTAATTAATTACTGCCAATACAAAAAATAATAATAATAATGCATTATTATTATACATTATTATTATATTATTAAAAACAAAGGCGTATTAAAAATTCTATCTAAATTTAGATTTATTAAGCATGTTACTTTGTTTAATTAAAGCGTATATCACTATATACTTTAGGACTGTTTTTTAAACATTTTCGAACTAACTTTTTATTTGGCTTATAAGAAAGTTACGCGTTAGTATTTATATAATCAAACACTTCTTTGCGCATATTTTCCAAGAAACTGTGACTATCAGATTACTGTGCGACATATAGAACTAGTGTTCACATTTCTCATAACGTTGAAGTATAAGTTTACGTGACGTGACTGTGACCATGAGATCAATAATAAAACTACGGACATGATAATATTTCTATTCTTAATATTCATAAGATCTTTATGAACTTACTTTTATTATAAGTATTAGATAAAAAAATATGTAAATGACCAATGACGAAGACATAAAATCACAAATTTCCAGGATTGATTATTGTTTTTAGGTTATGTTTATTGGCTATGTATACTTATATATATAATATGTGCATATTGGCTATTCCCAATAATATTGTAATATTCCCAATAATATTGCTGTATTGGTTATTCCAAATAATATTGCTGTGCGGACAATGGCACTATATACCAGCCATGTAAGACTCTGTAGGGAAAACTTTAATGAGTGCCGAAAAAACCTTTATTTTAATTCTATAAGGAAAGTTTTAAATAGAATCTCATTCAGAGTAACCAGTGGGAAGACATAAGTTTGTATCCCCTAAGAAAGTTCAGCTCTTCGAGAGCTTTTCTTGTATCTTATTTTTTATGAAGAACGTAATTTCATTATTAAGTGTAGCTAATGTTCCAAAAGCAATTTACTTAAGACACTAATTAGGCCCGAAATATGTCAAATCAAAACTAAATGAATTGGAAAATGAATTATATAAATATTTTAGCACGTGGATTCATTTTCTTTATTCACTTGGAATATTTGAACCAATTATTATTCTATTATGATATTCTTAATTGATTAAATATATATCATATAATATTAATAAATGTAAACCTGTTGATGATACATATTTGGTCAGTTGCGTTATTTTTATTATGAAATTAACTGTCTTATTTTTGTGTTAGATGATTTATAAAGTTATTGTTTTATAATTATTATATCTGATTATTACAAAATAAAATCTACGTACAGACATATCTGTATATGTACGTATGCTGTCATACCTACAGCCATACACAGCATATGTATACAGGTGTTGTGAGTACATTGTCGGATTTTTTGTTTAGCCTCTAAAAGCACGACAATTACTAATATGTATATTATGTGTACGTGAAAATGGAAAAGATATCTCTGTTCTACTTATTCTATAATCTCTCACTCACACATCACACATCAGATAGTTTCAAAAATACAGAAGCTTAAGTATTTATTTTTTACATCTTTATATAAAGAAGAATAATTCTTTTGCCTTTAACTAGTTTATCAATTTCTTTACCCTGAATTTCGTGAGGAGAATACGTCATAAACATCTAAGATCTGTCATAAGACTAAAAAAACAATGGATAATGAAATACATATATCTATTATTAAACGTATTTACTATTTTTACACCAATTCTTAAAAATATTTTTTGAAAAGTATTTAGATAGATTTTCAAACGTAAACCTGACTTAGCATACGAGTATATAGATTTGCTAATTTAAGTTGAACCAATTGAACTGAAACTTTGAACACATTTCATTATCGTGACATAGCACTGATTATTAAATGTCATTAATGTTCTAAGATAGACACAAAATGGCGACTTCTTATTTCTAATTTATCAAAAATTTAACCTTATACACAATGTACCTGCACGATATGTGCAACCTGTTTGAATCACAGGGTAGCATCACGACAATTTGTATTGATTGTTAGTAACCTGACGTCTTGATCCGTATTTATTATTGTAACTAGCTTTTGCCCGCGGCATAACGCGCATTAAATTCGTAAAACAATTCCCATTTCTCTTTTTTTGTATTGGCTTCTATATGACTTATTTTAAGTGAAACAATCAAAATGACGACATCGGCAAACATCGCTCACTGTCAAAAGTATATTTAAAGTTTTTAATAAGGATACAATAATTAGGTATATTAGAATAATTAGATACAATAATTAGGTATATTAGGTACTGTAATTATTTTTATACCTCTCTTGTTTTCACTTAAACGTCCATTTAAATACTTCTTAAGTAGTAGAGTACTTTATAACCATTCTAACCATATATCACACTTACAGATTTTCATTGAACATAATCAAAATATTACCATGTAAACTTGAGTGAGGCATTCTGATCTACACAATTGACGTTATAAAATAACGTCGTAATGAAAACATAATCGACTTTGCAGGTCTAGTTTTATTAAAATAAATCTATTTTAAATGATAAACATTCAATTAGCTATATGCATTAACAAAATGTTCAATACAGAACATTCACAAAAGCCATTTTTGAGACGGTTTGCACGGTTCCATACCAGAGTGCTCCGGTAGATCGTACGGCAGCAAACGCGAAGACCCTATATTTTAAATCTGTAATATCTTCGAAAATATTCATTAAAATTACATGCTGCAAAGGGCTATATTGTTCCATATTAAATGTGAAATCTATTTAAGTTACTTTATTGTATAAGAATTAAAGCTGTATTTCTTAAAATCGCTTCGTAAATAACCTATTATCTTTCGTAAAAAGTAAAGGATAAAAATTTACTATGTGGGATATCCCTAAGAGATAAACATATACCATCGCAGATTTTCTTGTAGAACTTTTTAAAGTATACAATACTTAGTACATCATTTTGATCTATTTCGTGGAGTTCAACCAGCGTTTGCATTGTAAGCGCAAACCAAAGTGTTTGTTTATGACTTCGCATTAGAAATCTTGAAATTATCAGTGGTTCTCTGATATACTAACCATTTTATAATACATATAGACCTTCCTCTTGCATCACTCTATCTATTAAAAAAAAAACTACATCAAAATCCTTCGCGTAGTTTTAAATATACATACATACAGACTTAGGGACAAACGCGAAAAGCGACTTTGGTTTATAATATGTAACTTGCTGTGCGTGCGACTTCGTACGCGTAGGTTTCGATTTTGATAAAAAGTACACTTTGTACTTACTAATGTATGTAACCGATAAGGAGCTATGGTACGACAATAAGAAATTATCAACTTCTTTATTTGTTAACTGATTTTAAAAAAAAAACAAAATATAAAGTGAATCCCATGACTATATATTCCCGAAAACTGCATCCAAATTAATTCATCCGTTTTTGAGATTAGTGTGCCCTAACATACAGACATTTAGACGAACAAAATGAAAAAAAAAACATTGTTTTGGGTTCTCTCGCTTATATAAAGGTCCCCCTGTATGAATTTTTGACAATATTTATTTTTCGTTTTGTGTGCACAACTAAAAGACGAACAAATAAACAGACAAAGATTTTAAAAATGCTGAAAATGGATTCTGTTAGTTATTACTTTACATCTTGGTATTTTTTTTTTAATATTTTTAGTGTACAAAGACTACTCCTTTACAGATTTATTACATGTATAGAATAAGATTTTCATGGTACCTATTACGTCATTGACATAAATAGTCATAACTTTTTTATTTCTTTACTGATTTAGATGAAATGAACATTAAATGTTAAGTGAAGACTGTGATAATAAATTCCTGAAAACCGCATTCAAATTGGTTAAGCCGTTTCTGAGATTAGCGTGCACAAACATACAGACATACAGACATACAGACAAACAGACAAACTGAAAAACCATTGTTTTGGGTTCTCTTGCTCTTATAAAGCCCCCCTATGATGTTTTTTTTTTTCTATTCCATGTACAGGAATGGCGCAGTGACGATTTTATTATATGTATAGATTTGTAAAAATTAGGGAAGTTGGTCAAAGGATAATTAAAAATTCCTCTTAAGAAATATTAAAAATAATGTTACTTGTAGCATCGCATGAGTGTAAACTGTTATGATAAATTCAATTATATGTTAATGAAATAAATAAATAAATTATATATAAAATTGTTATTTGAATACCTTAAATCTCCTAAAGAATTAAAGATGTTTTAGTATAAACAATAGTATGATTCGTTATGTCACTAAAAATATTGAACTTAAGACGTTGAAATTATGAAACTTCAACACTCTCATTCAACTCAGGTAAAGATTTACTTGCAAATATCTTTGCCTGGGTTATGTTAAATGCGAGTTACAGAATAAAATGAGAAAGATAATAATAAAGATTACACAGAACCTGACAACTAAACCAATGTCGAACTCAAAGTATAACGTTAATAGTACTCAGTAATGTATATTATAATCTAGGATTTATCGGAAAGTACGACAGATATTTAAAAAAAAACATTAAATTGTTTCAAACATCTTCAGCTTTATTGTTTATATTAAAAAAAAGAAACATTTTACTAAAATAGGTATTTTTATACCCATTTTAAGTACTGATTACTACGGTATGTATAATAATGATTCCCGAAATTCTTTTTGGTATAAGAACCTCTACTCATAAGTAAAGTTTGCCTTTTAAATATGGTTGTTCTTCAAGAAAAAGCGTTTTTTAAAGTTCTTCCTTTAATGAATTAGGTTGCCGGATGGGCCTAGTTGTAGTCACTTTACTGTAGTTTTGAGTTGTCTCAAACGAGTTAGTATAACCCTTTCACAGACGATTGTCGTGAAGTATCTATTATGGTTAAGTTTCTTATGCGTTAAGAAACCTGATGCCGAGATCACCTCCATTCCTCATCCTGTTTTATTTGTTTTATCCTTCTTTTTTCCTAGAAGGGGAAAACCCAATAGCCTCTTTTTATATTTGAAGATGTCCGTGGAAGAGGAATGCTCGTTTATTATGAAATAGCGTTTAAAATGTGATCTTTTATAATTTCTTAATAATAATAGGTACTGAGATTGGACTACGTATGAAATGTTATTACATTCAGTACCTTACTGAAAAGTAATGTAAGGACATATTTTAAAATTCTAAAGACGCACAACTGTTATCATAAAAGTGGAATAATAATCTCATGCATTTTAAACTCACAAGACTCTGTTATAATTTCCAAAGCAATTTAAGAGAAATGTCGGCTCATGTTAGTCAATTCAAAGGAATCAAGTTTATAGTACAGCACAATTAACTTCTTTAAAATCATCTGAATAAGTTAAAACTTCTGTACCGCAGTCATTTATATTGTAAATCATACTTTATACTGAGATACCGTATGAAAAATTTCAATATGAAATTTAATGAGTGATGACGCACCCGGATTGATAAGAAACTATTCATAAAATCTTTACAGTAATGTTTATAATAGTATAGCAAAAACCGTAAAAAAAGGTTTATTTAATTTATTAGTCAAGGTTATACCTTTCAAAGTGGCTAGCCCAGTTGCATCTTGCAAAACATCTTACCAGGTATTACATAGGGCATGTCCAGCAATTACTTATATCATGGTGATATTCTAACAAGAGATTAAAAAAAAAATAAATCAATTAAATAAATATTTTTATCTATCACATGAAATTTTTTTTTATTTATCTTCTCTAGCCCTTTGAATTATTTCTTATACTTTTCACTCAGAGCAAACACACCCGCAAGAAAAGTCGTTAATTACTAAACTTCTCGGATTTCATCATATTCACTCACATTAGTATGGAAATTTTAATTAGGAGGGAAAGTATCCCTCATAATTAAAATTTATGTTAAAACCGGCTTTAAGTACTGCAAGTATTCAAGGAGGTCTTGAGTTATTTGAATCTTTATAACCAAGATAATTTGAAGGTTGGAATTTTGAAGAGAGAAAATTATCAAAATTGTTCTGTATTATTTACATCCAGGTTAAGAATATGACAAATAAAATCATTCAAAGTATAATATACACATATACTAAAATTGTCACTGATCCATTCCTGTAGATGGAATTAAAAAAAAAACTTCGGGGGCTTTATAAGAGCAAGAGAATCCAAAACAGTGGTTTTACAGTTTGTCTGTTTGTCTGTATGTCGGTATGTCGGTTTGTGCACGCTACTCTCAGAAACGGCTTCACCAATTTAAGTGCAGTTATCAGAAATATATAATCAGTCTTAGTGTTTATTTCATGTAAATTGGTTAAGAAATAAAAAAGGTATGACAATTTATGTCAATGACGTAATAGGTACCATGCAAATCTTATTCTATACATGTAATAAGTCTGTAGAAGAGTAGTCTTTGTACATTGAAAATATATAAAAAAATATACCAGGATGTGAAGTTATAACTAACACAATCCATTTTCAGCATTTTTTAAATCTTTGTCTGTTTATCTGTTTGTCTTTTAGTTGTGCACACAATACGAAAAAAAAATATTTTCAAAAATTCATACAGCATATAACCAGTTCGAAGGTTTATAGTTTTTACAAACATTAGTAAGTACAAAGGGTACTTTTTATCAAAATCGAAATCTACGCGTACGAAGTTGCACGCACAGCAAGTTACATACTATAAAGCAAAGTCGCTTTTCGCGTCTGTCCCTATGTCTGTATGTAAGCTTAGATCTTTAAAACTACGCAACGGATTTTGATGCAGTTGTTTTTTAATAGATAGAGTGATGCAAGAGGAAGGTTTATATATATATATATATATATATATATATATATAATAACATGCTTAATATATCAAAATCACTGATAATTTTAAGATTTCTAATGCGAAGACGTAAACAAACGCATTGTTTTTCGCTTACAATGCAAACGCTGGCTGAACTCTACGAGAAGGATCAAAATAATATACTAAATATTGTGTACCTTAAAAAGGTCTACAAGAAAATCCGCGATGGTATATATTTATCTCTTAGGGATCCCACATAGTAAATTTTTATCCTTTATTTTTACGAAAAATAATAGGTTATTTACGAAGCGATTTTAAGAAATACAGCTTTAATCCTTTTATAATTAAGTAACTTAAATAGATTTTACATTTAATATGGAATAATATAACAGCATGTAATTTAAATAAATATTTTCGGAGATATTACAGATTTAAAATATAGGGTCTTCGCGTTTGCGGCGGTACGGTCTATCGGTATATCTATAGGTATGGAACCGTGCAAACCGTCTCAAAAATGGATTTTGTGAATGTTCAATATTTAAAATTTTGTTAATACATACAGATTTTTAAATGTTTATCATTAATTTTTTTTTTTATAAAACTAGACCTGCAAGTTGATGGTGAAAATAACGTCGATTTTGTAGCTCAGAATTCCTCAAGTTTACATGGTAATATTTTGATTATGTTCAATGAAAATCTGTAAGTGTGATATATTTATATTAAGTAGTATGAGTAGTTAGTAAGTACTCTGTTTAAGAAGTACTTAAATGGACGTTTAAGTAAAAACAAGAGAGGTATAAAATAATTACAGTAACTTATATTGTATCCTTATTAAAAACTTTAAATATACTTTTGACAGTTAGCGATATCTGCCGATGTCGTAATTTTGATTGTTTCACTTAATATAAGTCATATAGAAGCCAATACAAAAAAAGGGAAGTGGGAATTGTTTTACTACGAATCAAAGGCGTGCGAAGCCGAGGGCAAAAGCTAGTATCTAATATACGGGTCACTTGTATTTGTCAAAGCGGCTGTAGGAAAAGGAAGATGTTTTGCATTTTAATGCACTTGGGAGTCGTTCAGTTCTTGACTCTTATTACAAAATGAACAACTTTGAGAAATAACGTAAACGTAAAGGATACTTAAATATTTCAAATATGTTTCTATTTTTGACGTTAAAATCACACAATCACATCAAATTTAATATACTAAATTCAAGGTTTTCATAAAAATACAAAAAACTTTTTGTCAAGTATTTTTATACTATATTTGTTTCTTGATTGAACATTTTTTTTCTTAAAATTAATTTTATCTTTTTTTTACTGGCTGCGTAATTAAAAGTTGTTTAATTAATTTTCGTCTATAAATATAAAAATCCTACTTAATTTGTATCTCTTTTTTCATTTATTATTACCATTAATAATGGTTTAAAACATTCTGTCATAGCTTAATGATTACTATAGGGTAGAGCTTATTTATAATATATTATCTTTAATTAAGTAAGATTTAACCATATAATCGATAAATATAAGTTAAAAGTAAAATAAGAGTACATTCAATAGAAGTTAATTCAAGACAGTGATGTTTCCAGGATACAACGTTTCTCTACGATTTTACTTTTCTAATCGTAATTACACGCTCGGGTGAGATTCATTCTGTTGCTTTTATTTTTTTTTTACAAAAGCTACAAATGTTTCTTCTAGACATTCGTTACAAAGTGAAGTACTAGGATTAAAGGGCAACTTTTACTTATTCTTGTCACAATATATATTTTTTTTATATAATCCATGAGAGCGTATTAAGTTCAGAAACATTAGTTTATAAGAAAAGCTATGGCCTCCTTCTGCGAGCATGTCATTGCCGTGAAGGAGGCGGTGAGTGCGAAAGCGATCCCGTGGCGTCCCACTAAGGCGATGAGGTCAACCGTTGGTTTTTAAGTGGGTAGCCTTAAAAATGGCAGCGTCTTCTATGCTGCTGGGTAGTCCCACATACCCCCTCGGCCATCACCTGCCTGGCCGCTGGGATGATGCGGAACGCATTTTTCCAACGCTAGAAAAAAAAAAGGATTAAAGGACAACTTTTACTTATTCTTGTCACAATATATATTTTTTTATACAATCCATGAGAGCGTATTAAGTTCAGAAATATTAGTTTATAAGAAAAGCTAACAACAATATTTTAATAATATATATGTACTATATTGTACAGCTACATTTCTTTATATACACATACATATATATATAAATGTAGCTCTGTATGTATTCTCACATAAATATTAACTTTAATCTCAAAAACATAATTTTAGCGCCAAGATAGAATTACCTTTAATAATAAAACTTTTAGAATTTATATAGCTAATGACTAAGTCGTTTAAATTAGTTATGAACGTAATTATACGGTACTATGCGCCACTGCTCGCTATATAACTTATCTCAATAGTAATAATATTAGGTATTATCTTACCTGGAAAACATCGCGACCTCGCTATAAGACCGCCTTTAAACCTCGATAAAACTATAAAAAGCATTACCTCTGATTTTTAAATGTTTTTATAAAGTAAGAGTTTGGAATAAACTATATTATAAAAAATATTTCCACAGAAAAAAATAATTCAAGGAAATCAACCAGTCACCGGAGGACAGGATCTAACAAAATCTATAGATTGGACGATGACAAATATGTTCAGAATATTCTACTAAACGATTAAAATCACCAACAACTTAACTCACAATTTAAGCGATGCTTAAAAGCAGACGTTCGTGGAATGAAGCTATGATTGATAAATTCTAAGCAGGACCATTTCTCCATGTTTCAGATACCGTAACAGGGAAATTATTTTCATCGTCAGTAATTAACCCGTTCTTTTTCGCAACATTTTCCGAATTTAATTATGAAAGTATGATACATTTTTGAGTTTCAAATAATTTATAATACGAGTCCAGAGAACGTTTGTATGTTGAATAACATTATTATTTTAAGTATTCAAGTTTTCTGTTTACAAACTAATAACTTTCCCCATTTGGAATTTGAAAAATTTGTAATGAGATAAATTTACTAATATTCTGTATTTGTATTCTGTTATAAGCGAATGATAAATAAGGTTTCCTTAATTTTATTAGGGTACAAATAAGCTTGGGCATAATAAAGTAAGCTAGTTCGAAACTAAGATCTATTTGCATTAATGTTTTGTTGTTACAATAATTCAATTAATGTTACATTAATTCTTCTTTAAATTAATAAGTATTGAAAATTTTAATTACACGTTAATTACATTCGTAGTTTAATATTAAAAAGATTGTTTCTATACTCATGGTCATTGTTTGACTTACTTATTTGAATTTAATTTGGTAATGCCAACGCCGGAAAATACATTCATTATTAGTCCATACACAACTAAATTATTCTTTTATATGGTTTAGGTCGTATGCATGGTTCCAGAACCTCTTTGAAAATACTTCCTTGGGTTGTGTTACCAAACCCACTTTGCTTACCAGACATTGTTCCTTTCTACTATCAACTATAACAATCGATGGTCGACCTGAGCAGCGTTTTACGTCATGTCTTGGTATTACCAAAAATTTTGTTTATTCGTGAATACTCTCAAAACTCTTTCTCAAGAATCTTATCTTTGTACTTTTGTGCCGATTTTTTTACATGTTTTTCACTCAAAAATGTGATTCACTTTTTTGGTAGCTTCTACCCCACTAAATTATCATACCACTAAGTCTGCTGAGAAGAATTTAAAGAGCGACGAGAAGCAATCTGGAAAAATATTGCTCAATAGCAAATATATTTTTCTGTATATCACTTTGTATCTCCGTTACGTCACGAGTACCTGTCTAGATTAGTTGTCAGCCGAAAATACATGCGATGAAGTGTGTAATATTCAGCATCCGGTACCCTAGTAGCTCCTTGAACCAGCTCAGTGTGAACTAACGAGAAGATCAGCCTTCTCGTCTCTCTCTCCGGATGTTTTCTACTTAGCTAACAATTTCTGATAAAGGTAATTAAAATCCCCTTGTAACACCAGTTGAGTTTGCAAGAACCCTTGTTGAGCTACCCAATATAATTGTACAACCTAGCATAGCATGGGCATAGCATATTCGTTTTCTTCGAAGAAAAATACATGGTCATACCAATTTTTATGACAATCGTTTGAACGGGCGGAAGTCGATATTTTTATTTTTTGTATTGGCTTCTATATGACTTGTTTTAAGTGATAAAATAAAAATTATGACATCGGCAGACATCGCTTACTGTCAAAAATCTATTTAAAGTGTTTAATAAGGATAAAATATTAGATACTGTAATTTATTCGTAAATGAGCCCTTATTTCTCGTAATAAGTAAAGGATAAAAATTGTCTATTGTGTGTTATCCCTAAGAGATAAACATATACCATCCCGGACCTTCTTGTAGAACTTTTTAAGCTATACAATACTTAGTACATTATTTTGATCTATCATCTCGTAGAGTTCAGCCAGCGTTTAAATTGTGAGCGCAAAACAATGTGTTTGTTTACGACTTCACATTAGAAATCTGGTTATCAGTGGTTCTCTAATATATTAAGCATGTTATTTTACATTTAAACCTTCCTCTTGAATCATTCTATCTAATATAAAAACTGCATCAAAATCTGTAGTGTAGTTTTAAAGATGAAAGCATACATATATACAGACATAGGGACAGACGCGAAAAGTGACTTTGCTTCATACCATGTAATGATAACATTAAACATACGTTAATGCTATCATTACTAACTATCTATCTATCTAACTTATGATCTTTCATTACATAGTAATGTTATCTTAAGATAAAACAATACATTTCTTTCACAATTTTTTTTGTTTACGATTCTGAAACGTAGTTACATTTTTAACTTGCGACTTGTTTGTGCAAAAAAACTTGAATGAAAAAAAGTGAATATTTAAAAAAAAAGGAATATGAAAGAACAGTCAATAGGTTTTGTGGTTTAGGATATAATTAACGTTTAGAGAAATTATTATAATATTATATAATATTATATGAATTAGAAATAAACCGACTAGACGGTGTTAAGTACCGAGATGATCGTATAATTAAACCCATGTCTAATTTGACTACCTCATCCAATGTGCAATTTGTAGTAGGTGTCATCTTAATTTGTTTTATAATTTAAACGTCACACTAAGGTTATACCGAGGATCTCAGTAACCAGTATAGTATGAAATTGGACGTAATATACATATTACGTCCAATTTCCAATTTCCAATGTGGTAAAATGATACTCGTGTTACAACACGAGTATCATTTTACCACAGCACTGACATAACTAAACAAGTTCTATATATATTCTTAAGTTTTTTAGGAGACAATTTCATACTTCTCTTCTGGGGACAAATTCGTTCCAAGACTTTTGAAACGTAGAGCTTAAAGTTTAAATCAGTTAATGCGAAATAAGAGAGCTAAAAACTATTTAATTCAAGTTGCTGTTATTTTATTTAAATACTAGTTGTGCCTGCAACTTCGTACGCGTAAATTTCGATTTGGATAAAAAGTACCCTTTGTTTTGTTTGGTTTTTACATACGTAACATTGTATGTAAAAACTATAAATCTTCACAGTTTCTTCAAACACAATCAGTTTTTGCGTGTAGTAGTTTATATATATACGTATATATATATGTCTAGTATATATATATATATAGTATATATATATATATAGATATATATATATATATATATATATATATATATATATATATATATATATATATATATATATGTATAATATTATCTAAACATTCAAAATAAATATAAGACAAAATTGTTATAAGATTTAATATATGAGATAAAAACAAACGCAACGAATGTATCGCGTCCGAAAATACAGTATTAAAGTTAAAACCCTAGAGAAATATTACATATTCAAAGATTTCTGAGTTGCTTATAATCTACAAAAATAAAATGAAAAACAACTAAAACTAAAAAATAATTATAACTATAACTCATATAAAATGTACATGCCACAATAAAAAATTAAAAATATTAATTTAACTATCAATTAAAATAAATTATTCATCGATAAGTACCTAATCGTTTCAAAGTATTAGTATTGTTTTCTGTTTACTGATGTTGAAATATTTCAACCTATAAATTATTTTTATTCTAATAAAATTTAGACTTTTTTCTGTTTTGATTTCTTTGATATAACTTATTTTTCTAATCTGTTAACCGGTATGCCACCTTGATAAAATTATCATTATATACAAATAATTATTTTAAAAAATCCTTATCATGAGTAAAGTGTTTATAGACTATTTCAAATATTAAGGCTTAGCAGACAGAAAGTACTTATTAGGAAATCTTTTTTTAATTTTAAAATCATTAATGGATACCGGCTGGCTTAGGGAACATTTTTATAAGACCAGATAAGTTATTACAACTAGATAATTGTAAAAAGTATTGGTTTTATGTACGATGAAAATAAAAATTTGCGCTCTTTTATAACGTATACGTAGCATAACAGCCTGAAATAACAATGCTTTTAATTAAAAAATGTTAAGTTAAAAACATATAATAAAACATATTGATAGTTAGTTTTGTTACTGTTATTACTAAACTAGGTTTACCTTTGTTAATTATTATTTGCTGCGAACCTGGTTTGTAAAACAACAAATCTAATTAAAATATATAATTTTAATTAGTTCCTTAATCATAAAAATCATAATGTTTTATGTTTTTTTGTTAATTTATTATTATACGTATTTACTCCAGACTTGTAACTTTGTTAATTTGATTAATACTTGGTACGTAGGTATATGGACAATTTTAATTTTTTTTTAATACTAATTACGTAATTATGTAGGTGTACTTTATTTAGGTGCAGCGAAAATATATGACATAAGACATTACTTTTTAAATCCATCTCCTTACAAACTCTTTGTACTCTACAATGTTAATGTTCTTTACATTGCACTCATAATTTAGAACATTTTTACTAGTATTTTACTTTAGTACCTTTTTAGTAATCTCTAAAAAAACGTACGAAACGTGAGAAACCTACATATACCTTCATAAAAGTAGCAAGATAATAATACTTAACATATCGTACATTGTTGTATCGTTTATATTCAAGACTTTAACCGTATTATTGTTATTATAAGGTTCAAATAACTGAACGCTTTAGAATATTACGTCTTTAAATAAATGATGAAAGATTTAAGGACTGTTTGCTTACAAAGTGGCAATGTTAATGCAAAATATAATTGAAAATGAAGAGATAACAGAAGTGTAATGAATGGCGTTGGTTGCGGTTACGTCTGTCCCAAGAAATATAATAAATAATTGAAGAAGGCTCTAAAGGTTTTGAATAATGATATTTATGTATTTATATATAAAATATCTTTGTATTACCTGGGGAAAACTGGGGGACAGTTTCCCAGAGTTCGAGGGTTCAAATCTCTACTCACATTGGTTTATTTTTCGTTCAGGTTTTCATGCACTATATATTTATTACATACAAAAGCAATATATTTTCCTAAGTGGTGATAAATTAAGGCAGCTTGCATATTTTGTTTGATCATTATTCGAAAAGGATATTTTACTGATAAAATACTATTAAGTCGTCACAATAAAGACGAGTCAATCATGATTTATTTGAAAAAAAAAAACAAAAACGAATAAAATTAAAAAGAAAAATGATGTTTTTTAAACCTACCACTAATGGCACTAACGGTAGAAGAGAATCAATTGTAGTATATAATATAAAGAATTAATTATATTCAAAAATATGTTTTTTCAAAAAAAAGATATCGGAAAAGGTAAACAGTAACTATAAATCTCTCTAATGAACATCGACTCAAAATGTGAACTTCTATTATTAATAAAATAATTATAACAAATATATACTAAAAATACTTGGCGATAACAGGAGGGAAGGCAGAGTCATCGGATAAAGAGCCCCGATTATCTTATGACTACAATACTTACTTAAAAATCCTATAACAATATTTATTAGTAAACATGAAAAGTTGATCATTTTAAATTAAAATAGTGTTTATAAAAAACATGTAACGTTATTATAAACAAATAAACTATTTCACTCGTGTTGACGTTAAATAAGTTACACATTTTCCGACAGTTTCATTTGTTTTTAATACAAAATGGAAAATAATAAGGGTTGTAACGACAGTGCGGCTAACGATTATTGCATATTGCATAATGTTTCATGTTGTTTTATATTCAGATTGGTAACAAATAAACTATAAAAACTTGTAAAGAAATAACTAGAAGAAATAATTTATCTTGAATGTGACTAATAATAAATGTATATATTTTTTTTATTCGTATTAGTACTTAATAAAATTAAATTTAATTGTCACAATTTTGTTGAGTTTTTAACATTATGACATATTTTAAAAAGAAAATGAACACAAATTTTATAACGTTAAATTATTATCAGAAACTAAATAAGGAATAAATATAAAATCGAATACACTTAATGTTTCACAAATAAACCAAGAACAATTTTTAAATGAGAGCATTGAGTTTTAACTATCTTCTGCGGTTTTGTTTTGTATTGCGAACGGAATTTCTTTTCGATATTTGAAACATATTTTGTTAAACGTTAAAGTAACCGGCGATGAAATTACGAAAATGGGTATTGAACACATATATAATTTATAAAGACTCGTCTGTCAGTCTGTCTGTCTCCAGTTTGTGTCTCATGAACTATAATAGCCAGACAGAAATGTTAACAGATGATGTATTTCTGTTTCATCATTTCATTTTTAACCCCCGACTAAAAAGAGGGGTGTTATAAATTTGACCTGTCGATCTGTGTATCTGTGTATCTGTGTATATGTGTATCTGTGTATCTGTCTGTGGCAAATTTCCTGCCAAACGCGTGGACGGATTTGAATGCGGTTTTTTTTAATCGAAAGCTATGCTCGTCGAAATGGTTCTTATCCATGTTTGACTGAAATAATAATAGTCATCTCCAAGATATTGACGTTTTATTCGTGCGGGGGAGAGGTTCTTATGCAATAATTAGCTGTTGGCGGCCAAACGCGTAGACGGATTTGAATGCAGTTTTATTTAATCGAAAGCTATGCTCGTCGAAATATTTCTTATCTATGTTTGATTGAAATAAAAATAGTCGTCTTCAAGATATTGACGTTTAATTCGTGCGGGAGAGAGGTTCTTATGCAATAATTAGCTGTTTGCGGCTGTTTCGTCCGCTATATAAGAAAAAAAGGCTTGTTATGAAGGCCAAAAGGTTTTTACACTTACTTACTCAGGTAAAGCACTTTATTAACTGTTGCCCGTGACTGCGTCCACGTAGACTGTAAAAATATATTTAGGTATATGGCTTATGATCGTAGTCATAAAGAATCCCTTCATCATAGTGTTATAATATAAGTGATTGTAAATCATTTTAACTCTAAATGTTTATATTTACCTACCATCTACCTACCCATATGAAAAAGTCTTGAATCATGTTACTTAATACATTTATAATTTATTACATTGTCGAAACTTTCACGTGGATCCTTATTTTATTAAATATATATTTCTCGTATTAAATGAAACCTTTGTACATCATAATATAGGATTCTAATGCTAAAAGATTTTTTTTAAATCGGTCCCGTAGTTTCGGAGCCTATTCAATTCAAACAAACAAAAACAAATCTTTTCTACTTAAACAATTGAAAATTTTGTGTGTTTGTAGGTTCATTTAGTACAATTCAGAAACTAGTAACATAACTTTAAAAAGTAGAAAAAAAATTAAATTAAAAATTTAAAAAACCCCCGATGCAAAAAGACCTCTAAAAATAATAAAAATAATATTATTATGTACTTATTGAATTCGTTGCGTCGGGGGACCGTTTTATAAAGGAAGAAATTAAAATGCAAGTAAGTTACAAGGCAAATAAAGAAATTACGATATCGAATCGAATCTAAGTCCTCAATGATTAACTTCGTAATATATACACTATCAACGTACGTACCACGGTCTCCCGACGCAAAGAATTCAATAAGTACATAATAATATTATTTTTATTCTTTTTAGAGGTCTTTTTGCATCACGGGTTTTTTAAATTTTTAATTTAATTTTTCTAAGGTGAAATAAAAAATAGCATTGTTTTCCACTTTTATTTATTAAAATATTTTCTACAATAGTCGAAACACATATTTTTGTATATAATATCACTTTTACAAAATAAGCATTTATTATCTAATTAAAATATTTACACCTATTAAAAAGGAATAAATTAATTGAAATATTGTCTAATTGTTTAAGAATCTAATGAAAAAACAAAATCTCCAATAGACGTTGTCCACAAGTTGAATATCTCAATATTTTTATTTGGTTTATGAAATAAGGGCACTGTAACTTTTTCTGGTCCTGCAAATATTTACGTTATTATTAAAAAGTTTCCCACCTAGTAATAAGAACTACTTTTCTATGTTTAGAAAATTTGTAATACTTGATTACATTTATATTTATTTATATTCACTAAAAACATAACTATACTATCAATGTAGTAATTTAAGAATACTTTAAAATGTATGCAACTAGTTTGTTCCCAATATTAATTTGAATAGTAATTAATATAGCGTATTTTCTTTGAGAATTCGATAAGAAACCAAATAAATATTATTTTTACAAAACAATAACTTCTCTTTAACTTACTTTATACATATCATTTTATCTCGTTTGTTAATATTTTTATCATGACAATAAAACAATAAGTTACTTACGAATTTCTTTACGAAGTTCCTAGAAATTGCAGTCAGTCACAAATAGAAGCGTCGGTATACAGAAACAATCCAGGTAGTTAATATAAAATATCAGTAATACTACACACTTTCATCACCATAAATCTCACGAGACAAATGAAATATCAATTATCAAATAACAAAGATAATAATATCAAATTACAAATTACAATAACTTTGGAGTTTGGACACTTGGTATTGACACCAACTGTTGGTGTTACCATTATTTAAAAACATCACCGTAAAATAGTAACATTATTTAAATCACAAGATGGGATCCCAAGCATAAACTTGATTCAGATATCCGACAAAATAAAATATTAAGAAACACCAGGAGGAATAATAGGAAGTTTATTTAAATTTTAAGTTTAATATTTGAGCTTATTTTTTCTAAGTTATAACTCCATGCTCAGTCCATGGTGTTAAAACTTTGAATGAAGTTTTTGTTCGATATCCAAAGATGGAGCTGTTTAAACTATTGTTATTTAATATTTTACAGTGATGTTTTTTAATTAATGGTAACACTAATTCTCCAAAGTTATTGTAATTTGACATTATTATTTTTGACAATGTGCGCAAAGCCTGCTATTGAATATTCCGGTGGTTAATTTTTAGGTGTGGTCTTTGTGTTGGATGCGAAGGGGACTACTTTGAACGGTATGTGCGTGATGTCTAACGGCATCCGCGAGATTTTAATTTAAGAGGTAATTTGGTAGTAGGTAGGTATCGCGACGTTCTTTGGTCTTAGCAAACTTACTTCTTTAAATTCATAAATTGAGGTGAAATGTAACAATCTTAATAAATTGTAAGATGTTATTAATTTCCTAGTAAATTTAATTTCAATTTAACGGGCTAAGAAAAAAGCGCGGGGAAGTTATAGTAGGTGTTGTACATTCGGGTATAAAATTGTTTAATTGAAAATAATAAAACTATCTTAGACACAATATTATTCGAAATAAAACAAAAAAAAAGTTATAATAGTATTAAGTGCGTGGTACGTTACAAATTTCATGCAGCGCTAGACTGCCGCGACCTATACTTTAGACTGCTTACAAAATACAGAGTAATAAATAATCGAGGGAGCAAAAATTTTTTTGTTTCGTATATTCTGAGTTATTTATCAAGATTTTTTAAAAGTCGTAGAACAAATGTTGTTGGGATTGATGTAGAGAGGCTGCCTGCAAAAGGTGCTCAACTAATTAAAAATAACCCTGTATAATTCAAGGGGCTCCAATATAACAACAGTGTTTTTCTTGCTGTTTTTATATATATATTGGTACGAAAACCTTCGCGCACGAATCCAACTAATTTTTGGCCGTATTTTGTATAATACACACGTACTTCATTGGTTACATGGATACCGTCCATATTAAGTATACATTAATATGTTGTCGTAAAGTCTCAAGGAGTTCATTGTCCCCTTACGTAAAAAAAATGGCTCTATTATATATAATTTAGCTAAGATCAAAGTGAAGAAGGTTAAATATAAAAATTAGAAATTACAGCACAAAAAGATACTTTACTAATAAGATACCTTAAAAAAAAGATTGTTGCTGAGAACCACATTCTATACCTATCCATAACTCTTCCCTATAGTCAATGAGTCGCTGAAAATAACTTACTAAATTTCGTAACCTGCTAAAATATATCGTGTTCGCATGAACACTGATTCACTTATACTTAGTTACAATGCTCCTTCTCGCTATCTTATTTGTTACGGCCGAAACCTATTAATCAAAATTGTTCTCCGTGTAGCGACTTGCGCTTGTCTGCTCCCTTTATTTTCGATCGTCATTTCTAACACCTATTGGTTGATTGAATTCGTAAAGTAAGAACATAATTGACAATTGACAAGCGGCTATGTTATTGTACCTACTATTTTGAATTCCTATGTCATAAAACTATATTACCACGTGTACCAATATTTATGCTTTGAGAGATGAAACCTCACTGATTGAAGCAAAAAATCTGCGATTTTGCATTTTAGGAAAAGAATGGAATTAAAATTGTTCTATCTCTTTCGTAAGAGTTAAACAAATAAAGAGGACTATTTAAATTATAGTTTTGTCGTCGGTCCTCATTAACTATCCGAAGTTTCAAATTAATCAGACGTTTTAAATATTTATATTATTTTTATTACTTTGAACTATTAAACTACTAATAGTTCATTATTACAAAAGCAGCGCAACAGGCAATTGCTGGTCGAGTATGAGTTTGAAGGCCGAGCCGCAGACGAGAACTTCAATTATACGAGACAGGCAATTCCCATTTCAGCCGAGACATATAAACCTAGTGTTTTCTTTACAAAATGCAAGATAATAAAAAAGAGCCTTTTCCATATCACAATCACATTTACATTTACAATTACAATACATTTGTACTAACTATCACTATATACTATCAATAAGTACTATATAGATATACTAACAATACGTACTATCAATATGTACTATCA
Source organism: Napeogenes sylphis (assembly GCA_959347405.1). Taxonomy (NCBI): domain Eukaryota; kingdom Metazoa; phylum Arthropoda; class Insecta; order Lepidoptera; family Nymphalidae; genus Napeogenes; species Napeogenes sylphis. Next base: position 6,449,072 of record OY365783.1, read on the forward strand.
CTTTATACTATCAATGTAGACTATCAATACTTACTATCACTATATACTATCAATATGTACTTATCAATTTGTACTATCAATACACACTATCATTACGTACTATCAACGTACACTAACAATACGTACTATCAATTTGTACTATCAATACATACTATCAATTGGTACTATCAATAGATACTATCAATATGTACTATCAATATATACTATCAATATATACTATCAATATATATTATAAATATATACTAACAATACGTAATATCATTTTGTACTATCAATACGTACTATCAATACGTACTATTTATATGTACTATCAACATATACTATTAATTTGTACTATCAATACATACTATCATTACGTACTATCTATACGTACTATCCATACGTACTATCAATACGTACTATCAATATGTACTAACAATATGTACTATCAATATGTAATATCATTACGTACTATCAATATGTACTATCAATATGTACTATCAATATATACTATCAACATATCCTATCAATATATACTAATTATACGTACTATCAATTTGTACTATCAACACATACTATCAATATGTACTATCAATACGTACTATCAATACGTACTATTTATATGTACTATCAATATGTACTATCAACATATACTATTAATTTGTACTATCAATACGTACTATCAATATATTTTATCAGTATACACTATCAACATATACTATAAATTTGTACTATCAATACGTACTATCAATACGTACTATCAATACGTACTATCATTACGTACTATCAATATACACTATCAATATGTACTAACAATATGTACAAACAATATGTACAAACTTTTGTTTATGTACAAACAATATGTACAAACTATAAAACATCTATGTACAAACAATAGTTTGTACATATTGTTTGTACATATTGGTACTTCCAATATTTACTAACAATATATACTATCACAATATACTATCAATATGTATTTAATAATCGTCACATGCGTTATGTGTAAAACAAAATATCCTCTTATGTTCCAGATCATGTGTTTTTAGCATGATATTCTGAGATTAATTTGTTATTTTATAGAAATTGAAGTTATTTTATTCCCTCAGAATATCCCCTTAAAATATTCCCTTAAAATAACATGCTACAATCGTATGTCAGCAAAATTTCCTTGTTCTTAAGACTTTCGAGTCATTGAGTATTTTTTTTTTTTTTTTTTTTAGAATTAGCAAATATTTTTGGCGTCGCCGAGTTTAAATATATACACAATTTACTATAATATAGGAACGTAATTAGTGACAAAGCTCAGGGTTCTGCTCATTATTGCAAAGTACACTATTGCAATTACTACAAGGAGACTTAATTACAGATTATCTAATACTCCAACTTCAAGAGACCGTTTAAGTTTTAAAGTATGATATACAATCTAAATGACTACGTCATAATTTGTTTAATATTTTCTCTCGTGTTTTCCTGACCGACCAACGTTACTAAGTGTTAATATGTATGACTCTGATTACAACATTGTTTTATTAAGTGTAATCGATATTATAAACTGTCTCATATCAACCTGGCTCTACCAATAAACTTAGCTCAGACATAACATAGGTTCAGGATTTACTGAACTATAATAGAATAAGCCGTTATTGTAGATAGTATAACAGAACAGTTTAGAAGTTTAGTTATTAAACCTTATGATATTAAATTAAACGTGAAATTTTAACCCATAGCAATAGTGATCAGTTAGTTAGACGTTCTAACATTTTAATCAATGGTGTTCCTCAAAAAATAATGAAATAACGTTCAGAAAAAAAAAATACTAGCTAAAATATCAAATTATAATTTATATCTGGAAACTGATTAAAATATTGTTACCCGGGGTGCTTTTAAAATGACTCCAACCATAGTTGCTAATTAATACCCATCAAAGCCAGTGCCATCGGTTTTCCCAGGATGCAGAACCAAACAAAATGTCTAAAATATAATTTTTTGCATATAAATAAATATCTATTTTAAGAACCGAAAGGGAAAAAGATTATCCTTTTGATGGGTCCGAAGATGCCGAGTCATGGTACGACGCACAAATTTTCCTTTTTCACAATATTCACCCACTAAGATTGTAAAAAACCTTAAACATTTTCACTTCTGTAGTGTATTTCTAAATACTATGTATGTGTACGTAAACTCTTTTCAGTATATTAATAATGACAACAAAGAAAACAGTATTATAACTAGAGTCAGTTGAATGTTGAATAAGTCGTATATAAGTAAATATGGTTAATGAGTATCAAGTTAATAAATATCAAGTCTGTTTTTTATTACCGGATTTTGTCGTAAGACTGTCGTCTAAATGAATTTAAGAAACGTGATTTGATCTCGTCCGTAGCTTGAATAATGACAGAAGATTGTTGGAACTTATAATTTCATACTCAAACATTTCTCGTACTTTCCCACTATCTGATATAGTTTTCTCGTTGCTCATCATCCTATTCTATACATCAAAATAAAAATGTCTTCTTTAAGCATCATATTAGACCAATTAGTATTAGTAGTCGTGTATTACAAAAGTTTTAACGATCATTAGATGCCGAATTCTTAGGTGCTGTAGATAGTTTAATCACATTGTTTGTTATATGGGGGTACATTTCCTAATTGATTTTACAATCCCTTGGTTATTATCGTAAAAGAAAAGAAATATGGTAAAGAAAGTGAAAAATATATGGTAGAATATGTTTTACACTACAATATTATTTGATTTATATTTTATATATATTTCATTCTTTTTTTTTTGTAACACATACGCACTACAGTACTTAGATATTCCACTATTTTATCAATCATATGATTTTTATTACAGCTCTACAATTGGAAAATATTATCTATACTAATATTATAAAGCTGAAGAGTTTCTTTGTTTGAACGCACTAATCTCTGGAACTACTGGCCCGAATTGAAAAATTATTTTTGTGTTGAATAGTCCGTTTATTGAGGAAGGCTATAGGGTACCTGTCATCTCGCTGTGACTTATAGAAGTCAAACAGGAATGAAAAATGCTGCAAAAACGGCAAAATATTTCTTTTTTGAGAGCTTTCCTCGCGTGCGCTGAGGAAACACTAAACACCGCGCGAACGGAGTCGCGGGCGACCCCTAGTTATAACATATCAGCCATAATCCTTGTAAAGTCTTAAAAGCAACAATATGTATGATATGATATAAAATTTTAAATACATATAGAAGAAAGAAAGAAAGAAATATATATCAATGACTATTAATTATCCTTTTTGGTAAATTGTAAAATTTTTATATGCTGAAACAGAGTTTTGTGAGAAGACTATCTTTTTAATCACATAATTTCAGGCCTCGTAGTTCTATGTTAGTTACAGTGGAAGCATAATTCCATTTTACTGCACTTGAACTTTTTACTTTTAGTTCGTTGAAATTATTACTTTTCTCTCCAGATCTACATACTTTAAGAATTGCAATTGATGATATAAAGCTGTCTGTCAAACACTCAACTACTTTTCATTGTAACGGCCCATGGTCCCTTGCCCTCATTACGGTACTCAGTTTGTACTCATTGTTGCTCAAAATTTTACAATTTGAAGCAAAAATGTGTATATTTTTTTATAAAATACCCTAGACTTAACATGAAATGTTCTAAATTAATTAATATATCATCATTGAGTATTTGTGTCACGAACTTATGAATATTCAGAATTTATATAATATATTTGAATACGTGTTTTGACAGCTGAAAGATAAATAAAGCTTGTTGAGAGAACTGTCATTTTGATACTCGGTGCTGTTGTTAGATGAAATGTAAATAGAGCCAATCTCTAATCCAATAACGATATATTGTGCACTAACACCAGCTTTTTTTATTTCATATGCTTTCATTTAATTCATATGTTTTCGAATACCAGGATTCCTTTTGTCATTTATTTATTAAGTTTCTCTGCTTGAAATAAAAAGCTCTATAACAATTTAAGGAATAATATATACCATAAATACCTTTATAAATAAGTCTCTGATTTGGTTTCAAAATATTCTGTATTATTATTATTGTTCCATTTAAACTCAAATGCGAATACTACTTTGTTTCATTAAAGTCACTCACAATAAATCCAAATGTAGGGACTAAAATGAAAGGTAGATACTAACAATTAGCTTACTAGTTTATTGTAGTAAAGGTATACGTATGGTTTAAGTATATTATACTCGTGAGTGAAAATTCGACTATATTTGCATAACATTAAGAAAACAAATAATATTTATTAGATTTTGCCCAATACTTCATATAACTTAGTACTTAAAATGTATTTATTGAATATGTACGAGAATACTTGGACCATCAAAAGGTTGAGTTGAGCACAACATAATGAAGTAAAAAAAATGATGTAACATTTTTCAAAGTAATAAAATTAGACGTTCCTCAATGTTGTCTAATCCTCAACTATATTCTATGGAATTTTGCTGTCATTTCAACAGCCTCTAATGGATTATACACAAAATAAAATCATAAATATCTTATTTATTATTAGCAAAATACTTGTAGCCCTCATGAGATGAAATAAAAATAAAAGCACAGAATGAACCTTACTGGAGCGTGTAATCACGAGGTAGAGAGTTTAGCCGTAGAGAAACTTTGTTCCTACCCTGAAGACATAACTGTCTAAGAAAGTATATTTATAGTCACAAATTGAATTGAAATTGCAATGCTTCTTATTATAATTAGGCTGTCTATAAGCAATTTATTTTTATCGATTAAAATACTATAAAATGGAATTTTAATATAAAGAATATTTTATTTGTCATTTACAATGTAAATAAAAAAATCTTTAAAATAATGTGCGAGACGGTTATGTTAATAAATATTTCAATAGAAATTAATATTTAAAATAATTAGGTTTCTTTATAAAATATATTTATAATTTTTCCAAATAAAATTAAGATTAATTAATATTATAGTTAATTTTTACAATAATATTTGATGCCCATATATTATACTATATCCGTACACCTACTTAATTATGTATAAATGTTATATTAATCATTAATTAGTTTACAAATATTCTTAGTCAGTATAGGACTATTTAAACAGGGATATTCAGTTTGTGTGATCAGACGCTTACAATCAACGTTAAGTTCGTTATGTATATATATATATATATATGTATATATATATAATTAATTTTTAATGTGAAAGTAGGTGGTGATTTCTAATGTTTCACATTGGTTCCGACGAACTGCGTTACCATGGCAATGTCAAATATTAAATAATATTATATTTTAATTATAGTCTGCCCTGACAGTTCGCGTTGCGATAGAAATAAGAAAAATATTTTAGTACTAGCGACCCGATACGTGCTTCGCTATTTCGCTTCGATCTGTTAAATATAAAAGGAAGGTACAAGTACTGAAAATCTTTACGATATATATGTCGGAGATAGGAGGCAATATTCGTGGCTTGTTCGGTATTGATGAAGTCTTCTAGTACAGGATCCGAGGCGTAGGTCTCAGGCAATTAAACCACACAGACACAATATGATAATACTTGTATTAAATGTAGGTAATCACAAATTACTTTGTTGGTATACAATTATCAAAGTTGCGTGAACCACCGGTCCCGTTTGGGGGGTCCGGACTGTAAGGCTCACACTAAACAATAATCATCTCGTCTCGATGCTCTCGGATATTTAAAATGTCTCCGGTGCCCCTCCAAACGATTCCGATCACGTGACTCAATACGTCACGGCGTTCACACCCCACTATTACAATGATATCAATTGAGTTACTAATTATCGTTAAATTATCGTGATCTGCGACACGGCCATACTGACAAGTCACACGCCCTCGTGTGCATATGTATCTGAAATCCAAACAATATAAAACTGTAGATGTTGCTTCGCTCGGCCTTTCTGACCACATAAAAAAAATCATTTATCTTTCTAAAATCGATAGTTATGATAACTGAAGCTGTTACATAGAACATAACTCATCTAAGTCATTCCATGAGATTGGACTAATTGGAGTCAAGATAGACAACCATCATTGGCGTCAAGTAAAATAGACATCGTATGAATTATCATTATCACCAGAACAGCCAGCAACAGAACAATTATCATCATTATCATCATAAACATTGACATCCAAAATTCTCAAATTATAACCGACTTTTTGGAGTTTACTCCTTAAGAATCGATTTTTGTATATAAGGCGCCCGGTATGAGAAAAATATGAGGAGTAAAATCCACTGAACGATGACCTCGTTACGTTTTTGGTGCGCAACCTATCGTGCGCAACTAGTTTTGCCATCTATCGATGAATAGCAGAACTTTTAATGATTTGAAATATCACGCTTGTCTCTTTAGTTCACCAACTCGCCTCTAGGGGGCATAGGTTGTATCAGCGTTACTGCGCATGCGTAATCCTGCATAATACTTGTACAAATATACTTTTTTCATCAAGGCCTTTAATTTTAATAACTTGCTGTTATTGTGTTACAAAAGACCCTAAGTACAAGTACTTAACAATCGTAATTGTTCTTTATTCACAGAAATAAGATTGAAAATAGTTTTAGCCGATATTATGAACCTTTTTATGATATTACAAAGCAGTTAAACTTCTCATTTTAAATAGGACTGTTGATAAAATATGTCTGGAAATATCGATATTATTACTAAGAAATATCGATATTTATTACTAATACATTTTTGTCTGATATATCGATACTTTGATATTGAAATTCAGGTATCGTGGTCGATATTTATTTCAAATATTTTTAAGTTATTGCATAGCTTATATCGTGGGATTGGAGTGCAGCGACCGAATCAAGAAATTTCGTAACAAAAAAACCTAAAACCCCCACTCCGCCTACTATGTAGCTCGGCCGAGTATTGCGTACATATCATTTAAAAATAGCTTAAGCGCCTTGTTGATACTTGTATTATATACTTTATTGCTTAATAGTTTAACAAACGTAATTAAACTTATTCGTGAGATTTAAGGTTGAAAATATTTTTAGCTAATGATAATCTTAACCTTTTTATGACAGTACATAGGAATGACAACTTCAAATAGTATTTTTTTTAATAACAGAAAAAATTGTTTTCTTATCGGTCACAACATCCAACTTCAATTAATATAAACGCAAAAAAACTGTGCGTGTACTTATGTACGCGCGTAAGAAGTTATACTTCTTTGGCATCATTAAAAAAATGTTTTTTAATTGCATGCAAATAATTAATTACAATGAAATAATAAAAGGACTGGCAAAGGATAGTCAAAGCAGTCAATAAATTTTAGTTTAAATTTGAAAAATTAAATAAATAAATAGGATAGGACATAATTTGTACTAAATATTTTGAGATTCTAAATTTTAAATGTTAATTATTGATTATTTAATATTCTTAAAGTAAATAAATAAATTTAATAATAAATAAAAAAAAAAGAATTTAAGTTTATTTAAATATTTTTATTATTTTCTTTATCTAATATTCACTTTTCATGTTTGTCAGATCAACAAAACCATCTATGGTGTCTTTGTGTTTGTCATATGTCAAGGCAGCTTCCAGAGCTATTTCATCAAAAAGGATTTAGTAATATTTCTTCTTTTCTTCCCAAATATTCACCTAAAAGCAAATTACTAATTAGTCATTTTTCTATAATAATAATAAATAAAAGTCACGCAATATCTCTTTCGGGTTGGCAATACATTGAATTAATGATAACTTTTCTTTATATTAGAGAAATATTATTGACCCAACTTGGACTTTCTTTTTTAAATTGAACAAATTTCCCTTTTGGTGGTTTTGGGAATGAATATCATATAGTTCAACAGAATTCAAAAACAAATATTATACACACAAATTGATATACAGGCACATTAGCTAATTGCACTCTTTTTATTATATATAAACAATTATATATAAACTCATACATTCATATATAGCCTATATAGTTAATGGAGAATTAATAGACTTTGGCACAAAAATATACAAGCATAGCATTGTTTAAAGGTTTAATAGTTACCTCTTGTTTTATAGCTTCAAAGATTTGAGGATTGATCCCTGTTTCAATGTTTAACTCAGAAATAATTTTATTAAGAGTGCATTTAGATGGCAATATAAATATCTTCTGTAAAAATTTGTAGCATTTTGGGCTTTGTTTAATTATAGACAGTGCTATAAGTTTATCTTCATAAGAGAACCGTCTCCCCTTAGATTTTTTAGTGCATTGTTTTATTTGCATCCACATGATTCTTTTTGCTAATGGATTCATTTTTTCTGTCATTCTTTCAAAAGAGTTCTCTTTTGAAAATTTCAATGCTCTATGTGTAAACTCCAATTGTTTTCCTCCTTTTACTCTACTAAAATACAAATAAAATACATAAATGCTTATTATATATAGCCTAGGGCTAAAGAATAGACAAAGGACACATTTAAAGAGCTGGTTTTAATTTTAAACCTTTGAATAATGACAAATACTTATTTAAAACAATAATTTTAAACTATTTTTTATTAAAATAAAGTAATGGTTATCAATATGTAATTGTAGTTCTAAACAATAGATAAGTAGGTCACCGGTTTAATAGCCACCACCTGCATTCAAGATAACTTGAGCTTGGTCTGTTTTTAAGTTAATTCAATTATTGTTTTTTTACATTTCTATAATTACATGAAGTAACAAATTATTGTGTCCTAAAATCTGTCCTTCGTTTAGAAAATGATGATGTATATTCAAAAGTTACAGCTCATATTGTTCATCATTTTTATGAACAAAACAATATTAATACACATGTCTGATCTACTTCTTTTATATAAAGTATTTAATGGACTTCTGGACTCAGAGGGTTTGTTAAGTTGTTTGAAAATTTACACTTCATCTCTGCTTCTTATCAAAATCAAACCTGCGTGGATAATTTATCTAAAAACTTATGTCCAAAATAAACTAAACATAGAAAATTACGAAGATATGTTCATAGGAATTACATACTTTTGTTGATGACGGTGCGAGTGGTTTGAGGGATACCACTAATAATTTCATCTTCTGTAAACAGTGTAGGATAAGCGCCGACACGAAGACGAGATCTCAACGACGATGATGTCAGAAATCTTTTTTCAAAGTGCTTCCGACACACGAAATGCTTGTGAATCGGTCGGATAAGCTCCGTAATCTATCACAATCAATGGTCTCTAACCACTTTTTGAGTCCTATCTCGTTCTTTGGAAAAGAATAAAAGTTAACGTCCTTTCGTATACTATCACAACACAATGATTATACATCGTGCAAGCTTTAAGGATATTATTACAATAACAGACACGGAGAGGATAAGAAACGGAATTAAAAACTCAACGCAACTTCATTCGATCAACTCTGAAACTGTAATAATGGCGATTATTTCATATTCAAATATTCATAGAATTAATATACAAATAATATTGTATAATATCTCTATGCAAATAATACTGTACTCTGTCAGTTCAATGTCAGCGAAAGAGGGGAAAGGGGAGAGGGGGAAAGAACTGTCAATTTCGATATGATAATGCTCAGAACAATAACTGTAATAATGTGAGCCTTTTATTAATGCGAGTTTTTATGGTATGAAGTTATCCACCCGTACTTCATACTGTGAATTTCGTGTCACAGATGCGCGCGCATCGTAAAATTTCACTCTCATCATTTTTTCATAACGCGCCTAAAGAAGTATAACTTCAAAAATAAGTGTGGCACTCGGAGATTGCCGCGGTAAAGCTTGATATATCGACATTTTCAAATACATCAATATTGGGGTTTGGAATTTCAAAATATTATCGTTATTTCGACATATTGGCTTTATTTAAAATAATTATTGCAAGTCATGTTAGACATGCAAGATGGTATTTATTTTTTAAGTGAGTTGCTAAATTAGTTGTATTACCGCTGCTTTTATATTTTTCCCGCATAAATTCAATGAAACACTTCTTGTATCAACTTTTTTAAAATACATACCATAAAATGGTAAAAAATGATTAAAGAATATATATTTTGGCAATGTACTATTTCTATAAAACTAGATATTGAATGATTTAGTGTGAATGAATTAGATTTTACCGCTACGATAAGAGAAATGATGATGATAATGAATTTGTAATAAATATCGATATTTCTAAGTAATAATATTGATATATCGATACATCGATATTTTATAGACCTATTCCTATTATGACATGATTATATATTATGAAATTATTCTATTCCTATTTAAAATATAATCAGTTAAATAAAGTTCAATTACGATTGTTAAATTCTTGTACTCTGGACTTTTGTAAAACCATAACAGAAAGTCATTAAAATGAAAAGGCTTTTTGAAAGAAATTCATTTGTACCAGTAAAACATTTATTTTAAAATAAACATTAATTATTATTCAATAAAGATCATAATACATATTATCAACTTGGCGCTTATGCTATTTTTAAATTATAAGTACACAATACTGGTGTGTTAGGTTATTTTCGTTATGGAATTTCTGGATTCGGTCTCCATACTCAAGGCCCGCGATAGAAGCTATGCAATAGCTTAAAAACTTGAATTAACATCAATAAAAAAAAATACTACATAAATAATTATAATTGCAATAGTTGATAAAAATGCTATGCAATAGCTTTACCGCGGCAGACAACAAGTGTCGCACGTTTTTTTTTTTCATTTAAACTGTCTTATTTGTAAATTGATTCTAAGGGAACAAACTCCAATATGAAATAAATAATAAAGAACTACTAAGCAATTTAACATAATACAAAAAATAATAATGAAAATAATTAATTAAAACTTAAATATTTATTATTTGTAATGTAAGTAAAGACTTATATTTCCATGTAAGGAACGATACATTTTTAATTTTTATGTTATTAAATTTTTAATATAAGCTAATATGCTAATGATTACTGATAAAAAAATATCAATATTAAAAGATGCCTTAACAACATAGTCAGAACCATACATATTCATCGTATTAATAAAAGCGAATATGCTCATGAATGTTGATAAAATCAATGAAAACATTAAATGTGTGTATAGAGTAATGTATATGCTGCAAAGCGACTATATCTATATGTTATTGAGCTTGTTTATTTCTATCAGTATCAATTTACTTATGTTGCTGTTTTTGTTATATTTATCAATAATTAACATTGTTATTGTGAAGTTATAATCTTTATCATTATATTTGGCTAAAGTGAAATGCAAGTATTTCGAAATAAACTATGGCAGAAAGGGGTGTAGATAATATTTTATAAGGTATCAATCTTTTTTTATTTTTTTTTTCCGTCTGTTTAGACAATTATACTTAAGGAGTAAACTCCAGTCGTGCGTCGGAGCTGACACACACATTTTTTTTTTTATTTATTACCGTATCTCACAAAAGATATTAATAAGATCGGATACACTAAAACACTTAAACTTTACATATGATTTCTGTCTAAATGAATTTATTTTCTTTGACTAGCGAGCATTTAGCACTTAAAACGTAAGTAAATTGAAACGAATCACCTTTATGCTGTGACGTGATCGATGGTGGATAAATTGCGCAGACATCAACGCGTTGCTCGCATCGCACTATACCAGCACCGCTGCCATAGCTGCCATCGTCACGAACACCGTCACCATCATCAGCACCATCAGCGCCATCCGCGCCATCAGCGCCATCAGCGCCATCAGCGCCGTCCACGCTACGCCGTCATAGCCATCCGAGCCGCGCCATTATCGCCATTCGCGCCGCATTGTCAGCGCCATAATTTTTCATTTCTTTCTTTCTTCATTAGCAACGATTTCTTCTTCAAAAAAGCTTCAATAAACTTATCTCGCGGGTAGTTGGTGGTTTTGATGCCCGAGTGAATCCCACTTCTGATGTCGGAGATAGGAGGCAATATTCGTGGCTTGTTCGGTATTGATGAAGTCTTCTAGTACAGGATCCGAGGCGTAGGTCTCAGGCAATTAAACCACACAGACACAATATGATAATACTTGTATTAAATGTAGGTAATCACAAATTACTTTGTTGGTATACAATTATCAAAGTTGCGTGAACCACCGGTCCCGTTTGGGGGGTCCTGACTGTAAGGCTCACACTAAACAATAATCATCTCGTCTCGATGCTCTCGGATATTTAAAATGTCTCCGGTGCCCCTCCAAACGATTCCGATCACGTGACTCAATACGTCACGGCGTTCACACCCCACTATTACAATGATATCAATTGAGTTACTAATTATCGTTAAATTATCGTGATCTGCGACATATATATGTACTAGCGGACCCAACAGACGTTGTCTTGTACACGCGTCTTTAATTTAAAAATTTCAAACTTAAAAAAAATATATATTAAAAAGTTATCACAATATCTAACGTCGTCACATGTACATTTATCATAATTCGATCAATCGATACCGTATATGTAAATAATATTTATTTGTTTGAATAAATGAATTTGTTCCAATATTTTTTTTTAAATTTCACTTTTTACGTAGCGAAGCACGTATCGGGTCGCTAGTACTAAAATATTTTTCTTATTTCTGTCGCAACGCGAACTGTCAGGGCAGACTATAATTAAAATATAATATTATTTAATATTTGACATTGCCATGGTAACGCAGTTCGTCGGAACCAATGTGAAACATTAGAAATCACCACCTATATATATATATATATATATGTATATATATGTATATATATATATATTTATATATATATATATTAATTAATTATATATAAAGATATATATATATACATATATATATATATATATATATATATATATATATATATATATATATATATATATATATATCTTTATATATAATTAATTTTTAATGTGAAAGTAGGTGGTGATTTCTAATGTTTCACATTGGTTCCGACGAACTGCGTTACCATGGCAATGTCAAATATTAAATAATATTATATTTTAATTATAGTCTGCCCTGACAGTTCGCGTTGCGATAGAAATAAGAAAAATATTTTAGTACTAGCGACCCGATACGTGCTTCGCTACGTAAAAAGTGAAATTAAAAAAAAAAATATTGGTACAAATTCATTTATTCAAACAAATAAATATTATTTACATATACGGTATCGATTGATCGAATTATGATAAATGTACATGTGACGACGTTAGATATTGTGATAACTTTTTAATATATATTTTTTTTAAGTTTGAAATTTTTAAATTAAAGACGCGTGTACAAGACAACGTCTGTTGGGTCCGCTAGTACATATATATGTCGCAGATCACGATAATTTAACGATAATTAGTAACTCAATTGATATCATTGTAATAGTGGGGTGTGAACGCCGTGACGTATTGAGTCACGTGATCGGAATCGTTTGGAGGGGCACCGGAGACATTTTAAATATCCGAGAGCATCGAGACGAGATGATTATTGTTTAGTGTGAGCCTTACAGTCAGGACCCCCCAAACGGGACCGGTGGTTCACGCAACTTTGATAATTGTATACCAACAAAGTAATTTGTGATTACCTACATTTAATACAAGTATTATCATATTGTGTCTGTGTGGTTTAATTGCCTGAGACCTACGCCTCGGATCCTGTACTAGAAGACTTCATCAATACCGAACAAGCCACGAATATTGCCTCCTATCTCCGACATCAGAAGTGGGATTCACTCGGGCATCAAAACCACCAACTACCCGCGAGATAAGTTTATTGAAGCTTTTTTGAAGAAGAAATCGTTGCTAATGAAGAAAGAAAGAAATGAAAAATTATGGCGCTGACAATGCGGCGCGAATGGCGATAATGGCGCGGCTCGGATGGCGATGACGGCGTAGCGTGGACGGCGCTGATGGCGCTGATGGTGCTGATGGTGCTGATGGCGCTGATGGCGCGGATGGCGCTGATGGTGCTGATGATGGTGACGGTGTTCGTGACGATGGCAGCTATGGCAGCGGTATTTATCCACCATCGATCACGTCACAGCATAAAGGTGATTCGTTTCAATTTACTTACGTTTTAAGTGCTAAATGCTCGCTAGTCAAAGAAAATAAATTCATTTAGACAGAAATCATATGTAAAGTTTAAGTGTTTTAGTGTATCCGATCTTATTAATATCTTTTGTGAGATACGGTAATAAATAAAAAAAAAAGTCGGTTATAATTTGAGAATTTTGGATGTCAATGTTTATGATGATAATGATGATAATTGTTCTGTTGCTGGCTGTTCTGGTGATAATGATAATTCATACGATGTCTATTTTACTTGACGCCAATGATGGTTGTCTATCTTGACTCCAATTAGTCCAATCTCATGGAATGACTTAGATGAGTTATGTTCTATGTAACAGCTTCAGTTATCATAACTATCGATTTTAGAAAGATAAATGATTTTTTTTATGTGGTCAGAAAGGCCGAGCGAAGCAACATCTACAGTTTTATATTGTTTGGATTTCAGATACATATGCACACGAGGGCGTGTGACTTGTCAGTATGGCCGTGTCGCAGATCACGATAATTTAACGATAATTAGTAACTCAATTGATATCATTGTAATAGTGGGGTGTGAACGCCGTGACGTATTGAGTCACGTGATCGGAATCGTTTGGAGGGGCACCGGAGACATTTTAAATATCCGAGAGCATCGAGACGAGATGATTATTGTTTAGTGTGAGCCTTACAGTCCGGACCCCCCAAACGGGACCGGTGGTTCACGCAACTTTGATAATTGTATACCAACAAAGTAATTTGTGATTACCTACATTTAATACAAGTATTATCATATTGTGTCTGTGTGG